>OU893335.1:5764855-10764855 GCA_918026875.4 Diatraea saccharalis | reverse complement strand
CGAAATTCATTTTTTGAACTACCTTCATCTCGTGACGTCACTCTATTCGATTACTGAAGTGAATTAAGAAAGATACTAGGTGGTATAGAAGAAAGTTCTTTTTCATCTGATTGATATTTTTAACTTGTAGATACTTCGTGTAGTGTTGACAACGTTGAGAATACCATGAAGTCATGTAAAAACTAATAGGGATAAATGTATTTTTTATTTTTTTGATATATATTCATAATTTAAAATTATATTTAAAATAATGTTTTAAAAATAATAAAAAATTAGGTTTTCTTCCTTCATTTATAAATAAATAATTTTGGATTACACACAAATAGTTTTAGGATGCTAACATTATAAATTATATAATTAATTCTCAAAGAGGATAGAGTCACAAAAGCGACAGCCTTTTGATTTTTAAAGCACAACTTCCAAATGATCACAGTGGAAAATATGCAGAAATCTCAAACAATGTCGTAATTTTTTGCACAAGTTTTAATAAGTAAAGTTCGTGCTTGATTTACATAGGAAACCTTAATCTCATACAATCCATTGATGTTTTATATTTTTAAAGAATGTTTTTATAAATATTTCTAAATATAATGGTAATTTTAAAGAAAACTTAAATCATCATCATCATCATCAGCCCTTTAACGTCCCTACTGCAGGGGCTCAGACCTTCCTTATGGATGGTTAAGGAGTATGGGCCATGACTCTTCACGCTGGCCCAATGCCGATTAGAGGGTATTACCGACTGCAAATTCAGCTAAAACTTATATCGTATTACTTATATTTACTTAATCACATTTAACAGCCTTTCGAAAATAAAAGAATGAATATTTTTTAGAGGACAATAATAATGAATAAATTTATTCCATAATAATTATTACACAAAACAATTTCAAAACTATGTTATTTTATGTCTAAATTATGACATATCACTCAAATCATATTGGATAGTATTTTTGTTATAATACAATGTTTACCTGCGATGATATGATACTCTGACAATTATGTTACACTTGGTAGACAATGAAACTCGTACCTAAATATTCATGAGTGACATAGCATATTTTGACAATGTTTGATATTTATGTTAATTTTACATACATCTTGAATAATATCAAAACATGTAAAAAGCAACATCAAACTGAGACCTCTTTTACGACTTCTATGAGATGACAAGCCACCAAAGCGTTTTGTATTTCTTTCACAACCGAAGCGAACTCCATAGATCTTTCATTATAATCATATAAATGTCTTCCTCTGATAACATCGAAAGAAAAGCGACTTATATACAATACTGATTCAATTATACTTAAACGGAAATGGAAAACGAACTCTTGATAAGTATTTGCGTCTCTGGAGAGCTCACTTGGCTGTTACAATATAAAACCTTTTGTAAGATTGTTCGTTAGCGACTAAATTCTTTTGTAGGCAGGTACCGAGAATCGTAACTTCACATTTTAATCTCTCGCTGAAAGTTTGCTTTTCGGACTTTCTTAATTCAATCTTAGAGAATGTTTAATTATATTTCCATTACGTACGCCTGGTACATACTTTTTAAATGAATTTATTTAATTTTTATAATTAAAAGGGCATTTTTATAACACTTTTATTAAATATTTGAAACTAACTGACCGAGCAAACTTCGTACCGGTGATTCTCAGAATTAAATCTCCAAGTTCAATACAATGAATTTTGAACTCAGCTTGTCTGACAGTCACTAACAATTTGAATGGGAAATTATATTTGTTGCTTTTACCTACTATTTTCCTTGCAAGTATTTTTCTCCCTTAACTTATCAAGATTAGATAAGTCGGTTTATCCATTATCACGATTAACAGACAGTATGTCAGTTTATATAGATTTATATTATTAGAATTCATGACTCTATAGAATTCAAATATACATACAAAATCAAAACTTTAGAAATATAAATGATTTTTTAATAGAGACCAAACTCGAAGTGATATAGTTCCCATAGTCTTTGTCAAGACAAACAAGCCTAAATTCGATGAAGGTGCCATAGCTACCTTACAGCTATGGAGCATATGATGATATCATCAGATCAGTTTCATTACAAATTAATATTGTATAGTCATTCAAATTATATTGTCATGCAAAACTTTAGGTCTATCAAAAACCGAGAAGGTCTTTAATTCACCTTGTAAGATTGGCCCACACTAACGTTTATCCTCCGCGACAATAGTAAGTAAAAAAAATCCCTGATTTTTGCAAGATTCTTTTTTTTAAAGATAAATATGTCATTCTGCAGAAACGAAAAAATAATTATAAATAGTGGGACTATTATTATGGCACTTTTGTCTGTTTACCTGTCCGTCTGTCAGTCTCAGCCCATATCTTTGGAGCCATTATTGTTAGATATTTTAAATATTCACAAAGCATGTGTCACTAAGACTTCCATCACGATAAATAATAATATAATCCAATAAGGTTAATCCCACGGTGGATCCACAAATAATGACGATTGTCGGATTTTTCAATAATTTGATTTCACTTTTATAATTTTCATTTTTTAAATGAAGCATCTCAGGTATTCGTTTTGGGATTATTTGATTGATATTAAGCCGATAAATATTATATAGCTTTATAATATTAAAATTCGTCAAATATGTTAATCTATATTTTAACATAATTTCCTATTAACAGTTTCTCTGTTATCATTGTTCCTATAAAAATATATTTTTTTTCCAGATGTGGCAGTGATTTTTCCTTATTTAATTTGACACCGACTTCATATAAATAAAATAAACGAAAGAATATATTTGTGTTATAAGCACGGAAAAATACATAAAAGAATACTTATGCCGTCTTTTGTGCGCGTTCTAATTTAGTTTTCTTTTTGTATACGGAAAATGGATATGCTTGCTTTCGAATATGATTTCGAGAATGTTAAATCTTGTATTAGTAAACACAAAAAAAATACATCAGGGAACGTATAATATGCCATTTAAAAATCTTAAACCATTAAAAAATAAGTACCAAAAGTTATCGTTTGTATAATAAACTTCAACTTTATATCTATATTAATTAATATTATAAACATGAAAGATTTAATAGTTTGTTTGCATTGAATAGTCTTCGAAACTACTGAACCGATTTAATAAAAAACCACCCACGGGAACTTACGTCTCAACATTCTTGTGTGACATAGGCTTATAGATAATTAAAACAGCTAGTGGAACTTTTATAAAATCACTACGCAAAACAATGTTACCAAGCCAACAGCTAAACAATATTCCTGAAGGCATTTTAAAATATAACGTTGAGGAATATGACAAAAATCGAATTTTAAAACAATGTTTTAGATAAGCTATACTCCCGTGTTCCTACGGGAACTCTGCGAAACATACAATGTATCATCGCGCTAAGCGTTTTTACTTATATGCAACATACTCAACGGAAGTACTTGACTCTCACAGATACCAAAAGTCGAGCCGCACGGCAAAACTTAAAATTACACGGGTGTGTTTACACGACGGCTCCCCCGCCGACCATTACGTCGAGACGCACACGCTTTTAAACTGAACCAAGCTTAAATTGCACCAAAGTATTATGAATACACTTCTTTTTCTTCCCCTACCAACTCCCTAGCTTTTGAGCTAACGTTTTATACGTTATTAACGTGATGCGATGGTCGGCCGTTTTAGATAAGTCAAAGCTTGTTGCCAAATCTTCTTTTTAAGAACCTCGCAGTAGTTTCATTAGTTTTATCTGCCAACAGATAGTGCTGGTGTTCTAATTTCGTGTTTTTTTTTATGTCTTACAACTTCGTTCGCTTAAGTTAAAGATTCTGTTACCCACGTATAATGTAGCTTCCCGTAAGTGGAAGAATTTTTTAAATCGGTCCTTTATTTTCGAAGCCTATTTAATGCAAACAAGGAATCAAATCTTTCTTATAAATACAGCTAGATTACTATAAATAATAAATAACCAAGTACCAACTTTCCATATGCTCATCTAGAATTTACATAAAACACAAAGAATATCAGCTACTTATAGCGCCGTCGAGTCTATGAAACCTACCGCCCTAGCCCCAGCCACTTGGCACCCTAGGCATAACACTAGTTTCGTAAATATACTTAACTTACCAAACATAGCTTAAGAGGATATTTATATCGTTTTCCAACGTCACGAGCTATTATAATAATTCATCTAAAGTCTGTGTTCGTACTTCATAATTTTAAACAACACAATAGATTTTGCGGTGCGGTTTGTACACCATAATTTCGAGAATATCTCCCCGGAAAATGTATGTGCATAATTTATGATTGTATATTATATTAAAAGATCCCCTGAGTCGGATGAAGCCGGGACATGCCATTGGCACCGACAAATAACGATGTTATTCATATATCAGTATAAAAATTTCAAAATAAATACATTGTATGAGTACCAAAGGATCAATTTTTCAAATTACTTTTTAAAATAACGTTATAGGAAAGAATCTCATCTTGCACTTAATTAGTATAATGATTATATGATTATATTATCTTTGCGTTGTGCTTATAAATGTAATCAGTACATAAAATTTAATATTGTCTTACAAGATAAATACGTGAATATATATGATACCTATAACATATTCACGTAATTATCATTTTTAAACTACCTACTAACGTTGAAGATAAAAAAAGAAAAATGAAGTTGCTATATTCGTGTTGTATTTAACTAAAAACCAATTTCATTATTTAGAAATCTATATACAGGGAACATAAAAGACATATAAAGATTTTCAATAAATATCACAAGGTTATTTTGAATTCAACTCGATCTTTTCTTCATATTCCAGCACAGCAGGCTCTATACCAGGAATTGTATGGAGCTCTATAACCGTAACCGAAATAAAAGTTTCGGATAATTTCGGATAGAGGCAGAATCTATATGATATATAACAGTTTTCTTTCTACCTGGCCAAGCCGATACACCTACCACGCGCATAGTATCATTACGCTAAAACACGTGAGTAGCGTTTTTATGATCTTTAAAAATAAATGGAACTTGTGTAACATGACGTGATGCTGGAATAGGACGAAATTTGATAATTTTATTTCGAAGCTAAATCACAAAATCTGTCATATCAGCGTTAGTATAAAATGAACCCGAACAAAATTCACCAGGTAATCAAAGAGGTTCACGTTGAGAAGCTTACCAATGGATGTGTGTAGCAGTGTGTCTAGTCACTTTGTTGCGTTGACAGCGAATACAAGATCGAGCCCAAAGCTTACAGTTTTTATTAACACCAGGCCACACATATCTATCAGCTACAAGACGAGCTGTAGACGAGTTACAGCTCTTACGCTAAGATTGTAAAGATCGTCAAAAATCTTTCTGCAAAATTCAGGTGTAGAAGTGTCGCACAATAGAACATTTACAACAAATCTTGAAACTCATCGTCGTGAAATTATGACTGTGCTAAAATCGTATTCTAAAGAAACAGCTTCAACTCGAGTATCTGCCACAATATTTTCAGCTCCTTTTATATAAACAACATCAGTTGTAAATTGGGAAATTAAAGACAGCTGATTAAGTTGAGTGGTAGTTTCTCGCATCACTGGGAAAAAGTATAGATCAATGGCTTATGATTCGTATAAATAGTGACATGTCGTGTCTCTAATATATGGCGGGAATACTGAATTGTCTCATAAACAACTAAAAGCTCCTTGTAATACTAAGGCCAACCAGATCGACGTAGTAACTTCTTGCTCAAAAACGCCAAAGGTTGACAGCCATTTGAAACCATGTGTTGTAGGCATGCTACGTGAGAATGTATCTATCCGTAAACAGACCTAGAAATGTGTCGGGAAGTGGATGTACTAAAAGTATTGCTTATGAAAGATTTTTTTTATTTTCCCCAAAAGTAGATTCTGCATCAGGTGTACAGGGATAGGTTTGTTACCGGTAAGTTTTGTGTCAGTCAAGGCCTCGTTTAATGGAGATTTCTACATCATGCAGCTAAAACCCAATTTTAGCTACATGACGTAGAAACCGACGATTAAATTTTAACATTCCTAAGAACCGTTTAACACCTTGGGTTGTTTTAGGTTAAGGATATTCTTGAAAAATTGTGATACGTTGTGAAGGAGGGCGAGTGCTTTGTTTAGATATACGGTATCAAAGAATCATTACCTCGTCAACCCCAAAAACACACTATATTGGACTGATTACAAATCCATATTGAACCAATCTTTGTAAAAAAAAATACGAGAAGATGCTGGCGGTGTTGTTCTTGACTTTGGGAATATACCAAAATGTCATCTACCTATAGAAAACAAATATCTAGGCCGAATGTGACTTCATCTATAAATCTTTGAAATATTTGGCCAGCATTACGTAGATCGAACATCATAAAGGGAAACTCGAAGAGAAAAAAATGGAGTAGTAATTGCAGTCTGACAAATATTATATGCAAAAGTAGGAATTTGTTGGTAAGCTTTCAGTAGATCTAATATTAAATATAGGTATAGTAGAACCAGCAAGATTAAGAGCAAAATCCTCTATATGACAAACGGGATAATGACCTGGTACTGTTCGAGAACTTTTAGAAGATCTGACTGTTCCACATCTTACCATATTTTCGAACTCCTTTTTTTATTTAGCATTATTATTTGTTTAACTACCTGTGAAAAACCAGGAAGGAGGTCGTATAATAGAAGAAAATTCCAGTAAAATCTTTGATAGGGAAAATCACCGAAAACAGTGATAGTTTTTACACTAGACTGCAAACATGAAGCAATAAACACAGTTGCAGAAAGTGCCGTCTTGCCATTAATTTTTTTTTTTTATCTCAACAGTCTGTTAGTAAATGATAGTAAGCAAGAAAGTCATATCCAATTATTGCCAATGAAAATGACGCTTCAAACCGAGATAATTTTTTTTATTTAAATTAATTGTAGCGAAAGTTTTAATAATACTACCGTTTGCTGTATTAAATTCATAGTTTATCGGTAAACATCTGCTCATCAGTAGTTTCGTAGGATAACAACGTATATCCAAACCGGTATCAACTAGCAACGAAGGCTAGATTTACGGTCGTTCATAAAAAGGCAGCGGGATGAAGTAAAACAATTAGCCGCCGCCACTACTGATTGTTAATCTTGTTTTTCTGGCTACACGAGCACGAGCTAACACATTTTAAGGCCTCTTCTTTGAAAAAATTATGATACCAGCAATCGTACAACGTACTTGACCGTCCTTGTGATTGTGACTGATAGCGCTCACCAATAACATTCATTAAAGTACCTATCTGATCAGTAATTTGATCAACTCCGTTTGCAAAACTAGATATTGTATTATAAATTGATAATTCCAACGTTGCCTAAACAGATGGTGCGGAAAAGGGAAATATCCATAATTCGATCAGCTAAATCAGCATTGTTATTTAGTGATAACTCAGGTTGAGTTCTTGCGATTGCCTGAATGCTTTGAGGAAGAGCAAGCATAATTAATGAGGTAACATCTTTTCATCGTTAATAGATGTACCTGCTAGTGATTTTAAATACTGTATTACTGAACAAAATACAAAATATAGTTGTGCAACTCAAAATATTTTGTATTTTGTTCAGTAATGCCTGATATGGTAAACTGTGCCTCTGCTTGAGCAAACAAACAGTATAATAATAATAATAATATAATAATAATAATTTATTTTCTTCCACAAATGTTCTTAAAAATTACATCAACAAGTGCCAAAGTAAACAGTCATGTGGAAGACTGGTGCCAGAAACTAAGCCTAAAATAAGGCTTGATGTTTTCAAGTCACCAGGCTTCTCCTCCGATATTACAATTTTTTCTAAACCGCACGTTTTTTTTTAAACTTAAATTAACAAATTAATCATGATTGTCATGTAGCCAAAACAAAACTATAGTAAATATTTTTTATATTTTAAAAATCAAAAATATGTATGTTGTAATTTATAATAAACATATATTAATTAATACATACTAAATACATAAAATGTATGATACACGTTCATTAAATATCAGACAGCATCACCCATAAACATTGCTTAGATCTTACTGAGGTAGCTAAGGTATTCGTTTTATGGAATTTAGGCACGAGACAATGGCATCACCCTGAAACCAGCGTGCCACCAAATCGGCTGCAAACTCGTCAAACTTTACATTATACTTTATTTCAAGAGATTTTCAGTTTCCTCGTATGTTAATGCATTTAACCAGCAAGAGACAGTCTTTTTGCAATTTATGTTATTTTTGTAACTAATCTGTAATATTTTATTAATTTTATTATATAGACGTCCACCTTGGTAGCAAAAGAATCTTTTAATAAATTTGGTGTTAAAAAAGTTAGTTTTACATACAGCGTATTGTTTACAAAGTCTAACAGTTGAGATGTCGTTGTTTTTAATATCTATCAATTTATGCTGTTTAAGTATTATTGTTAGAATATACAGTTGCCTTACGGTGAGCATGCCAGTCTCCTTATATAGTGTCAAAGTCGGATATAAAATAGGCCTGAAAAAACTAACTTTAAGAACGTAACGTTGAGCTCTTTCCAATTCTATTAGGTTAGTTTTAGCGGCGCCTCCCCAGATTGAGATGCAGTATGTAAGTAACGATTGGCATAGTGATTGGTAGATATTTATCATCAACTTCTTATTGGCCACCCCCCGTAGATTGCGAAAAACAAAAGTTAATTTTCGAATTTTTGCAGATAAACTAGCTATGTGCTCATTAAAATTGAGATTCTGGTCTATTACTACTCCCAAATATTTGACAGACTTTACTTTACTTATGGATAAACAATTGCACTCATTAAGTGGTGGGAAAGAGCAAACATGAGCCTTAATTTTCAGAGAGTTACTGTCATTTATACAACCTCTCGGAGTATAAGTTACGTGATTGGTTTTTGACACGTTAAGTGAAAGTGAATTTGCAGCTAACCAGTGACATACTTTGTTAAATCCTTTTTGAGCCCTATAGTAGACTTCATCCCAAGATTTTCCATGAAAAGTTAAGCTGGTATCATCCGCGTAAGAAATAATTCTACAGCCTTCTATATTTAAGTCACACAATTCGTTTATATAACATAAAAATAATGTGGGTCCCAGTATACTGCCTTGTGGAACGCCACAATTAATAGATGCCTCATTACTCTTATATCCACATATTTTTACGCATTGTGTTCGATTTAAAAGATAATCTTTCAAAATTTCAAGCTGTATACCTCTTATCCCCATGTTTTCAAGCTTCTTTATTAAGAGGGAATGCGAAACGGTATCAAAAGCCTTCGCCAGATCTATAAATATAGTTAAACATTTTTCCCCAGTATCTATTTTTCTTGCAACAAGATCAGTTAATTCAAATACGGCATCTGATGTTGATTTTCCTGATCTAAAACCAAACTGGGCTGCAGACAGGATGTTTTTTGTTTCTAAGTATTTAATTAACCGGTTATTAATTATTTTTTCTAGGACTTTAGAAATAGCTGGTAGTAGAGAAATGGGACGATAGTTCTCAACACGATCCTTTCGACCACCCTTATGAATCGGCACCACAATTGCCTTTTTAAGTAAGGTGGGAAAAATGCCCTTTTGTAGGCAGCCATTTATCAGATATACTAATATAGGCACTAATGAAACCCTAGAGGCTTTAAGAAATTTGGATGTGATCCCATCATGCCCAGCAGCACTATCCGATTTGAGGCTAATTATTAAGCTATCTACTTCTTCAGGAGATGTTTCCAGTAAAACAAAAGAATCAGACTGTGAGTTCGCTTTGTAAGGGAAATCGGGTAAATTTTTTGGAATTTTCTCAGATAGAATAATACCTATGTTTGAGAAGTAAGTATTGACTTCATTAATAGAACTTAATTTGTTAAATTTAATTTTTAGGAGATCCTGTGCTTTTTCGTTTGGTGTTTTTTTAATATTTGCAATATTTTTAATAATAGACCATAATTTTTTGTTATCGTTTTTAGCTGCAAGCAATTGATTTCTTTCATAAGATTGTTTTACTTTTTTTATTATTTTTGTGCAGAAATTACGATAGCGATTATAGATCAATCGAAGGGTAGCATTATTAGGTTGTTTTCTTAACTTTAGGTGTAGCATATCTCTGTTTTTAATACATTTCAAAAGTCCTTTTGTCATCCATGGTTTTTTCAATATTTGTTTTTGCGTGTGTTTTCTAAGTGATGTATTGTTTTCAAGTGTTGTTTTCAAAAAATAATGTAATTTATGAAAAGAATCATGAATATCCCCATTCATTCTCAACTGTTCAAGATCAAATTTTTTAATCTCAGATAGCACCTCTTTATAATTAATTGAGGGTATAAGTCGATCATTAATATTTCTGCTCTCATGGTGTTCATTGATACACAACAAAGTAGAAAAATGGTCAGTGATTGTAGAAGAGATGACAAATGTATAAGAGGGTAATTTTGTTCTTAATACCACATGATCCAAATTACTATCACCTCTGGTGGGGAAATTATGTGCTGGAAAATAACCCATAAAAGATAATATTTCCAAATAGGAATTAGTTGCGTGATTACAATCTAATAGATTTATATTTATATCGCCACTCAACACTACATTTTTGTAATGTGTTAAATTTTCTAGAATTGTTTGCATGGATGTCATAAAATTGTCAATATTTTTAAAAAAGGCTGGTCGATAAATAGCCGTTACTACAATTTCCTTCCCTATCTTAACCAGTAAACAATTTGCATCGTTGCAGTTAGGCTCTTCTATTTCATAGGATAATGATTTGTTTACATAAATTACCACACCGTCGTTTTGATTAAAATCGTCATGCGACTTATAACAATTATAACCCTCCAAAGAGGGTAATAACGTTTCTTCATTAGTCCAGCACTCAGACAATATAATTATATCACAAAATATATCTATACGTGTTAACAGTAATCTCAGTTCATTAAAATTTTTATTCAGACTCCGTATGTTTTGATGAAATATTTTAAGATAAGTTGTTTTATCCGGTATTAAAAGTTTGCATTGTTCCGGTTTACACGTTATTGCATCGGATACTTGTAGACAATCTAGTTCATTTATAAATTCTATAGTATTCAAAGTCATTAATAAAAAATAATATAACGAGTTATTAAATATTTAAGGGTCCATTTTTTATGGATGGAAAATAACATATAAAATAATAAATTCACATATTGTAATTTAATGTAGTAGTAATTTATTGTATAAAACCTGATATCATGATAAATTGAAATGTAACTTCTTTGGCATCTAGGGAATTTTAGGCATTTTGCAATTTGTATAGTAAGTAGGTAAAAATTATTGTATATTAATAATTTATTTTTTTCCAATATGTACGAGTAATTATTTATAACATTTATATTTAGTTTTCCCGTCGTATTGGCATAAAAGTACTTGTAAATAGTAACTGAATGACATGTATAAGTAATCCAAAGGTAATTCTGACATTTAAAATAACACACTAATACCTTTATTGAGATACTGTTAGAAAATTCGTAGGTTTTATCCTTGGAAGCTCTCGAATCACTGCCCGAAACAATAAGCCAGTTTAAGATTATAATAGATGCAACAATCATTAGAAGTACATAAGTAAATTGCACTCTGAACGAATGGTAATAAGTTATTAGGTATGAAGAGGTATAGTAATTCAGTAGATTACTTAGGTTTGTGTAAATACCATATTTCACAAGTGTATGGAGATGCATACTAATTAATAAGACATAGCTAGCAATATATATTTGATAAAATAAATAATAAACAATATATAGACAAATGCGTTTATATTTCATATATATTTGTGAGTTAAATATTTTATATACTGTATATTTTTGTAGGTGACAAGCTGACATGACATACATTTTCTTATAATAACATAAACAAGTTTTTTGTTTTAAAAAAATCAATTTAAAATTGTTGTACGGTAAGCTTAAAGAAATACACATATAACAGTAAAATTTTTCAGTCTTCTTGCTTATTAAGTTTCTGTAGATCATATTCGCTTTTAATCCAATGAAGAGGGTAGCCTTCTTTTTTTCGAATAAATATTTTCCCGTTTGTTGTCCAACAGTAATTATAATTATTGCTACTAGCAAAAACTCGGGCAAGATAAAACAGTCGCTTCATAGTTGTCGTTAGATTTTCTGATATAAAAATTGGTTTCGGTGGTCCTGATATCTTCAATTGCCCCGTATGTTTATTTGCCCAAAAAGGAAGTAGTTTAGCTGAAACCTTTTATATATTGTTTTCAAGAACAGTGAAGGTAAAGATTCGACAATAGGATCGTTGTTAAGTCTACACTTAAGAAAAATATACTCACTTAAAATACTTTGCAGTTGGAACTGTAATACTACCACCCGCCGCTGCAACTTCGTCAAAACTACATCGTTACGTTCTGTCATGTTCATAATATAGTGTTGTTTTAATATATGTGCAAAAAGTTATTACTATTTTTATACGAATATACGCAATTGTTTTTCTGATATTGTTATAAATAAATATGGTTGACGCGTTGTATCTCGTCTGACTTCAGAATGCGACTCTAAAAACGTCTAATTGTTGATCTTCAGTTTAAAATGTAGGTTTGAGATTATGTAAGAATTTTATGTAAAAATCATAATTGCCGCTTTTGTAATTTAGTTTGTTGAAAGTATCAAATCAAATAACTCTATAAATAAAGCGTAGTTATTTTCTATTTGTATTTTACCTTTAAATTTGTTCAATAATCTAGTATCCGTAACCGAAACTATCCGAAACTACCGGATAATCCGAAAAAAAATTATATCCGTAACCGAAACCGATATTACAATTCTCAATTATCCGTATCCGTAACCTTAACCGAAATAACATAACCGTAACATCCCTGCTCTATACCATATGCAATATGAAAAATGAAGACCAGACTCTCTCGTGGGATAAACAAACTTTCTGGGGCGCGGACCGCAAATAATTTTCAAGAAATATTGAGTCTATTATATGCATTTGCGTTGCTTCTAAATTTATGTTAACCAAAACTATGCTGGTTTAGATATTTTCTGTAATTTATTTTGAAATTAACAAAAGCATTATGACTTTATTATAGCCATTGTATGGATAGATAAATAAGTTAGATATAATAAATAGGGACAAATACAAAGGCGATCAAGTGACAATTTGTGGTCATCTTAGTAAGTGATAGATAACGGATAATTAAATTGTGAAAGTAATGAGGTAAAGTTTTTGGGCATACTACTTGATAGTTATTTGGAATGGGAATCGCATATACAAAATGAGTGTTGTAAGATACCTAAATAGGTTACCATATGCTTAATGGTGTCTAGTAATTTATCAATACATATATAAAAGATGTTCTGGCTTACTGACTGACAGACAACGCACAGCCTAAACCGCTGGTCGAAGAGACTTAGAATTTGGAGAATACTAAGAAGGGATTTTTGGAAAGGCCAACCCAAAGGGAGTCAAGAAGGGTGAAAACATTTGTATGAAACTTTTTTATTTTTGGGCCTATATCGATAAAAATTAGTATTTGGGTAGTTTAAGACGTTATGAAGATCATAAGTTATATTTTATCCCGAAATCTAGCACTTAAAGGGATGAAAATGGGAGTGAAAGTTTTTATGGCTAATCAAAATGTTACCATAGCAACCATTGTTTACAATTTGATTTGTCATTGTAATAAATCTATATAATATTATTTCTTAAGATTTTCTAATATTATGACAAGATATTTGAGTACATAAGTGATAACAAAAATAACATTATAAATAAATATTTAAAAAAATATTCAAGTACATATCACATACTATAAATTTTGTGCTATACTAGAGATAGGGCTGCATTTTATCACCACTCTTATTTAACCTATGTGCAGAGGAAGTCTTCCGAGTTGCCGAACAGCCTGGAATCATAGTAAATGGGTATAACATCAACAACATCCGCTATGTAGACGACGCAGCTCTTATTTCGCGTAGCATGTTGGCATTAAAAGAACTGCTAGACTGCGTTAATACTCCCAGTAACGATATGGGTTAAAGGTAAACGTAGCGAAAACGAATGACATGATGATTTCTACGGGGGGTAAAGCAGACCACAGCTTATTAATCGATAACCGCACGTGGAAAGTCACCAAATTTAAATACTTGGGCAGTTAGATGAGTGTCGATGGAAGCCACTTGCAAGATGTTAGAATTCGTATAGAGACGGCCAGAAGCGCCTTTTCAGATGAGTAAGGTCCTATGCAACAGAGACTCCGGATGCGGATATGGGGTCGAGTCATGGACACTAACACAACGTGCGCTTAACAAACTGGAGGCCTTTGACCGAAATGTGGGTGTACCGTCGAATTCTGAAGATCTCGTGGCGTGGCAAGGTGACCAACGTATCAGTACTCCAAATGATGGGCAGATATCTCGAGCTTATTAACATCATCAAGTGTCGCAAGCTCTCTTATTTTGCCTACATTATGAGGCATAAGAAATACAAAGTTCTTCATCTCATAATTCAGGGTAAAATTATAAGGAAACGTAGTGCTGGAAGAAGGCGACATTACTGGCTTAGGAATTTAAGGGATTGGTTTGGGTGGAGCACTATATCCCTGTTCCGAGCAGCCTCTAAAATAAAGAATACATCTAGCTTTTTGTTGTAGTGTCTTTGAAGTTGATTAATAAAATTAATAAATTCCTTGGGCACAGCCGCACTGTAGAAGAACGTTGAGATAAGTACTGAACTGATCGATGTTTAGCCGTGTATATAAATGGCTCTATTTTAATATATGACTAGCCGCCTAATTGGACGGATCTTTTTATAGTTGGCTACGACATATCTATTATATCGTATATCAACAGTTTAAACTTTTGTTTTCTATTGTAACAGCTGTGAATTTAAAAGTCAACCAAACTACCTGGTAATCTATTATTATAATATTATATACAATGAGCGACAAGGAGAATTGCTCAATTATTCCATATTTATATTGTACATGCCAAAGTAGGTCTGTGTATATGTCAATTACGCTCTCACGCCTAACCTGCTAAGCAGAATTGACTAGAGATATACTAGAGATACTAGAATATTTTACACGATATAGTGAGTAAATATTCGTTTTAGTAATGCTGCTCAAAGTAACTAAACCACGCGGACGAAGTCGCGAGAAAAAACTAGTCTGATATAAAAACAGCATTACTAGCATACCACGGATATGTGGCGTCCATTCTCAGATACGGGATCATAGTCTGGGGTAACTCAGTCGATTTAGATAGAGTATTTATTGCCCAAAAGAAATGTATACATTCCATTTGTAACCTTTCACGCATGACGAGTAGGTCTTACTTAAGGCAATTGAAATTGCTATAAATCGTTAAACATTGTAAAATGTGCAAGTTTGTTAAATCGCATGTAGATTTACTTGATAAAAAAATGTGAAAAATTCATGACTATTCTGGAAGATATCTTACTTTTAACAAAAATGCGAACGACACTTTATAATGGTAGTTGCGTCCCAATGGCAGTGAGAATTTACAATAAATTAAGAAAATAGTAATCTTGTCAATTTTTATTTTAAGGTAAATTGTACCGCTTCCTTTTGGATAAATGTTATTACAGTGTGAATAAATAGCAGATAATTTATAATTGGTAACAGTTTTATTTTATTTTATGACTTAGTTTTATTTATTAATTGCAAATATAAGATCACTCAATAGAATTCCTGTTTTGTTTTATTTATGTATTGAATTTGACTTATTTAACTTAATATAATGTATAATATTTTAATGATTTTTAATAATGAATATTGACATGAATTTATCCTGAATTTGTTGTACGTGCTTGTCTTATTCAATGTTAAAATTATTATAATTTCTTTTAAAGATAAGTTAATTATGTATTTTGCATGCATGTTAAGACTAAACGTGGAAAGCGCTTTCTTTATTAATGACCATATTGTAACCACATTTTATGTAAATAAAGTTAATTGAATTGATAGAAACGAATCGAATCGAATCGAATCTAAAAGAATAAAATTATTATGATACTTCGGAAATGATTTTTGTAAATATATCAGTAATTTCTACAGATTTAACATTAAACTTATTCCATTAAAATATTAGTTTAAAGATATTATCACTTCATCGATAATATATCACAGGAAAGTAGGTGATGAAACGGTGATTTAACCCATTTAATAACTTAAATTACATTACTATCTAAATTATTCTTACTGTTGTTATTGAGAAATAACACTATGTTAAAAATATAGAACCTTTGTTGCCAATCGTTTGCCCTCCGAATCTAATATCAATCGACTAACGTGTCACGTAGTGTTCAAAAATTTTTGATATCCAATTTATCTTGTTACATTTTAAGCGCGGTCGCCAGTGTAGTGGACAAGTTTAATTGGAAGCCAGAGCACTATCAATCATACTGTGTCGACGGGCCGTTTCATCGTTGCAGAGAGCCTTTTGCCAATTTCTAACAAATCTACAGCTACTACGATTACGTCAGACAAAGACAGTAAAGATCGCTCCATATCCATAATGATAACATAGTAGGAAATGACACATCTAACCGCATTCGCATATAAATTCAACCTCATAGAGATGCTCAGTCGACCACCACGTGATTATAGACCGGACGAGAAACATCTGTTAACGATTTCACGTTCCCATAGGTACACATAAAAACCAGATTCGTTTTCCGAAATGGTGACGACATAAATTTTTCACGCACCAAAGCTCGTATGGATTAAAGGATCTTACTATTATCATTATATTTGACCAATTCTGTGTAATAAATATTTTTAATGAGGAAACCATAAAAAGAACACTTTGGTATTCTGAGATGGGATTCAACCACGACTGAGCTACCCGGGACCTTGTGAGACTGACGAATCTTTCAGGCATTTTTTTTCTTTTTCGCTACTAACGCTCGTTAGTAGCATTTTCATCATTTTTCAAGCAATCAACACAAGCCGAAAGAAATATTTGAAAGTGGATTATTTAAGCATTTTTCATTAAGAAGATCTTAATCTATTTCAAAAGATAATTCATTCATTATTTAATTGGTATTCATTATTTACTTCCCAGTGTTACAATAAAAAATACCTCTTTTTGGTACATTTTAACCTACTAGAAAAGTGTCACAATTTATATATAAGATTAAGTTTTATTCATAACTGCTTATATAATTTTCTCGGACCAATTGTCGTTTTTAACAAACATACTTAATTACTTTACTAGTCATCGATATTCTGTGACTAAATTTCTATAAATTCTCACCGATTGAGAATACTGGTAGAGTCCGCCATTGCCTTTTAATTTGGCAATAAAGAATAAATAAATAAATCGATAACTGTGGCGAGCATAATTATAAACGATGCTCGAAGCAAATCAAGTAGTTTGGACCAATTTCCAAGATTTCTATTGATTGAATAACGTTTGATATAATTAATGTTCATCTTTATATAAATATTATTTTACAGCTTTTATCTCGTTATAGAGTACATGTCATAAAGAAGGGACGTATCCCAGTTAACGACATTATTAGGTTGTTAGTGATAATTCTATAAAGACACAAATTACTAACAAAACTGAAACCTCGAAATTACGATATATACAAGACTAGTTGTTTTCCCGCGATTACGCTCGCGTAAATTATAGCCTATGTTACCTGTGTATGATATAGCTTCCCATAGGCTAAAATATTTCATGATCGGATCAGTATTTCCGAAGATACCCCTCTACAAAAAAGTATAAAACTTTACCTCTTTATAATATTTGTATAGATTCCATCACCAACCTATTGTTGTCCCCACTACTTAGGGTCAGGCCTTCTCTATGGATGGCTTCGAATCAGATAAAATAACCCACCAGCGGACCCAATGCAGATTTAATGTATCCAGGACCAACGGCTTAACATGCCTTCCAAAGCACAGAGGAGCTACAGATAAGAAACTTTTGTTCACCCATCCTATGGCTGGCCATCGCGAAATTCGCTTTATAACCGTATGGCACACCGAGCGCGCTAACCGCTGCGCCATCGAGTTATTTTTAATACATTCCATTCTCTTAATCAGGTGGTATATTTTAAACATTAATATTGGACTATAGTATACCTACGCTTACGCAGGCTTGGGATTTTTTCCATTATCCAAGATAAACGGCGCTGTACACCTGACAGATATAATCTTATAAAGGACGAGTATAAGATTACATGTGTCAACTAATACCTTCCGTGGTTTTTCTTGTACCAGAAAAAAAAACGCTTTTAAGTAATATATTCCAGTGACAGTTTACATTAAAGGCGCGGGGCGAAAATGTTTTATTAGAATCATATTAGCATCGTTTTATTTTCTTTTTAATAACGTATAATATTCAAATTATTTCACAATATTTTACCTATTTATTGTGGTCTGTATAGAAATCTATATAAAATAGAAACCTATTTTTTGCTTATGATATTTATATAGACACTTTTTTCTTGATCTATGGGAAAACGTGAATATCAGCAAATGGCGAAAGCAGGATCACGTTATTATTTATGTGACGTCTTCCTACGTTTTGTAAAGTATTGGTTATTTCTATTTCCTCTTGTTTAATTTGTATTATACACAGATATTTTTTATAATAGTTTAATAGTCTTTCTACATACTTTTATAAGTAAATTTGATTTCTCCATTATTTATTTAAAGATGCACACGGAACCGATTCCGCTCATACATATTTCATCGAACAATCACACATGGTCGATGTTAGCCACTATTTGAAATGTACAAACAAATGATACGTTTCAAAATTGTATAGCCGTGCCTCATTATAATTTCCAGTCAAACAACGTGTTTTATTTCAACACTGAAATTATTCGCTATTTTAACATCCCAGAACAATATTAAACTTAATTCTAAAAAACCTGTAGAAGTTTTTTTACAATAGTAAGTATAACGTGTCTATTCATGCATAATGTATAAGAGTTGTCACGGGAACGTACCGAAACTTTTCGCATAGCTCACTTTTCTGTATTTTCATCAACTCATACATCGCTGTAGATGAAACTCGAGTAGGCGTTCCGTACATATGTAGATACGTTTACGACATCATTGTCGTCGTGAACACAACACAAATCTTCTCTGAGGCGTTCATACCAGTCTTATGCTTATGTATCTCGCATATATGATCTGGTGACGGAAATATTCTATGATTATAACCGGCCTACTTAAGTATATGTAGTTAGTTATTGTATCAGCCACAAGTTAGTCAACAAAGTAGAATATACTGTCACACAGTTGTACAGAAAGTAGGCGACCACTGTGTGTTTAATAGGTCAAAGAAAGAAGTTTGATTCATATTGTGCTCCTATTCACTAACTTGATGAAATCATTGACACTTTATTAAGTAACTAGCTGTCTGCCCGCGACTTCACCCGCGTGTGATGTACCTTTCCGTAGAAGTAAGAATTTAAGAAATCAGTAGTCGTTTCGGAGCCTTATCAATGAAAACAAAAAATTTTTTACAATAAAGATATAACGGCGGGTAGTCAGAAGGGGCTATTACGAAGGTCAAATAGATAGTCCATATCGGAGGACTATCTTTAAAATAACACTGCAGGCGTGTATACCAACGTGGATTTGTTTCATTTTATCACTTTTCACACGAAAATATAACGAGATGAGCGTGATGTCGTCGGATGTCGTTACTGCTCGGCGATCGGAAACAGAAGGTCTGCCAAAATGGCGGCAACTTGCTTTTTATTAACGAACTGTCAAGTCAGTGTCACCATTCTAATAAAATTAAAAGTATCGATGATCACGCTCTCTCTACAATCGAGTAATTAAGTAATCGAGTAACTAGCAATTAAAATAAAAGAAACTAAATCAAACGATTTTCGTAAAGATGATGCGACAGATATAATATTAATATAGACCACTAAACGCACAAACGTTGAACAAAATATACAAAACGAAGCAAAGCTTCATGTAATTTGAAAGATAAAATTGTGTTTTAAATAGAGAACGTTCTCCTAATAATGCGAACGCGTTAAATATTGACTCGAGTTTATGCGCAATTTTGGTGTCAAAGGAAAGCGACGAGACGGGACGAGACTAAAAGAGTTTTAAGAGAAACGTCGTTATGACATGAATAACTGATGGACGCCGGCCTCTCCCTTCATTGCTTGATTAACATTCAGAGTCGCGAACAACTCCAAGCTCTGTATTCTAGTAACAATAGGCAAGCGCAAAATAAAAGCCTTGCACGTCCACTCTCTGAAAGGCGGACTTCCCGAACTTACGTCACTCGTTTTTTTATTTCATACAATGAACAAAAAATAACACGAACTGTCGGTGAGTACTGCTCTTATTTACAATCCATTATAAGGTTTCGAGAGCGACTAATTTATCTAATATACTTACGACGTAAGTAAGCGGAATAAAACATTTATGGAAGGAGAACAGGTCAAATAAAACGGGACACCGATATATCTGGTGCTCAACGAAAAATAAATGTGCGAGAAAAAATATAACCACTCAGGTTATAAGTACTTGACTAGCGAAAAGACATTGCATTAAGAATAACCTTCTTCCTATTTTCTTTGATATCATTATTATGATGTCCACAATTCTATGTATTATCTTTAGAAGTCTTTGATCTAACTTCTTCTGATTCATAGTCAGTATCAAAATATTATTTTAATTACTATAGGAAAATACGGACATATATTTAACTTTTCTTATGTCCGAATTAGTAGAATAAAATAATGACTATCGGAATTACTTGAGCTATTGCCCTGAAAAGTATTAATTGCTGTTTGTTAGCCTGTATATCTGGATATTACTTAAACATATAAGATTATTGTAATATATATATCGAATATCAACAAAGTTTAAACAAGTAATAAAAAAGAAGAACAACATTACTTATCTAATTGGGTTTTAGTTTATGAAAAATCAAATTAATTATACCATTATTGATAAGCAAAATTAATAAAACTATTCACAAAGATATTAAAAAAAGTCTTAATTTATATTCTTTTATATTCTTCGTTCTTTATTGAGTTTGTCTAATAATATGGCTATTTATTTATAAACGAATGTTATATATATATTTTTAATACAGCGTAGCTCGATATACACACAACAGCACATCAGATTACGTAAAACCTATATATATTATACCTATATATATTTACACGTCTTTTCACATAATCTTAACATTTTCGAATCTCTTTTACTAAGATTATAAAAATTATACTTTTCCATCGAATACGAGAAATATATTTGCTTTTGTAGTGTTAAGTCATCGAAAAGGAAACAAGTGGTAAGCTCGTCGGTTCAAAGTGGCCGGTAGCGTTCTGTAATAAATTTGAAGTAGATATTACTGAATAATTATATAAATATTCTAATGAAAAATGCTTAAAAAATCCACTTGGTCCCTGGCACCCTGATATGGGATTCGAACCCATGACCTCTCGCAATCCGGGCGACTGCTCTAACCACTGAGCTACCCAGGACCTAGCAGAACCGAAGAATTTTCAAGCACTTGTTACTTTTCGCTACTAAAGAGCGTATTCTCATCAATCTTCAGGCATCAAAAAAAACAGCCGAAAGAAATATTGTTACAATATTTAAACTTTCGATAAAGATGAAAATTTGTTCTAAATATTATATTTGATCAATTTCGCATTCTGAAAAATATTCTAAATGAAAAATACTTATGTCCGTCTGTTCGTCCGTTTGTCTGTCACAGCTGATTATTTAAACATGGTGGAGCTACACAAAGAATCGACCATTTATTAAGTCACTTTTTTATACAATATGCATTTTACATTGTGTAAAAAAACGAACCCTGACAATGCAAGATATTTTGAAACAAATGCATTCCACTGAAAAGAATTACTAGTAGATTTTAATTACCTAAAAACGCGAAGGCTGCGGATTAACTTAATAGCAAAATATGACGCAAATTATGATGCTATTCAGTGTAGAACCGCATTGTTTTAGCTACGCGGGACAAGGTTCATATAATTTTCTTTCACCGCTGTTCCCTACTAATCACCTTAGATGTCGTTAAGCTGCGTTTTTGTCACCTCCGAAGCTAATAACCATCATTATAATGCAATGAGCATTTCTTAGTTACCCTGTAACATGATTGTACAATATCTTTTTTAATGTAATAGATAAGACATCAATTTCACCGTCATCCAAAATTTATTAAAAATATTGCAAATAGCTTTAAAAAAAATTGAATTTCATCTACACTGGACCGCAAAGAAAACGGGTCGGTTAGAAAATCTTCAATAACTTGAAAACTACCTCACCTAGCTTTATGAAATAAAAACTCAATTAAAGAATATTTAATGTTATTTAACATAGTATATAAAACCTTTTTATTTACTTTAGATAATTGTGTAAGAAAACTGGCAATGAAGATAATGGTTGTTTTTCAATTTAGTTCTAAAAAAATCAAAGCATTTGTTTCGCATTTGTTTTAGTTTTGACATAAAAACTACAATAAATATCGTGTGTTTTCTGAAGTCATCATGTCGTTAACCCCTGAAGAATGCACCAGGATCCTGACAATGCTTGAAGATGGGCGCAGTCAGCGCAATACAGCGAGAACTGTTGATGTGAGTCTTTCCACAGTTCAGCGGGTACTCCAGCGTTTCCATGAAACTGGATCCAACCTAAGAAGACCAGGAACAGGCCGAACGAGGTGCACGACTGCGCGGGAGGATCGCTATATGGTGACAACAATTTTGAGAAATCGATTTCTTACGGCCGTTGAGGTAAAAAATCACCATTTACGAGCTGGAGGAAACTATCTGAGTACAGATACAGTAAGGTGACGTCTGGCTGAAGCAAATTTGAGACCATTAAGGCCTGCAAATGGCCCAAAATTAGAAAGACACCACTTAAACTCAAGGCTGAGTTATAGCAGAGAACACGAAACTTAGACTCTGGATGACTGGTCAAGAGTTATGTTTCAGACGAGTCTAGATTCTGTTTATACAAGCACGATGGAAGGAAAAGAGTGTACCGAAGACCGGGGGAGCGCTATAACCAAGCTTGTATAGAAGAAAAAGTACCATATGGCGGTGGCTCTATACACGTGTGGGCTGGGATTTCTTCCGAAAGCCGTACTGAGCTAGTAGTGATAGAAAATGGCAGTTTAACAGCAGAACGATATGTGAATGAAATTCTTAATGACTATGTTGGTCCATTTTTAGTAGATATGGGCGAAAATGCTGTTTTTATGCAAGACAACGCCCGCCCGCATACAGCTCAGATAGTGTTCGACTATTTTATGGAGTGGCCAGCACGAAGCCCCGACTTAAACCCCATCGAACATGCATGGGACGAACTGGGACGACGTGTACGTCAACGGAATCCGCCGCCAATCACGCTGCGTGAATTGAAAGGAGCTTTGATCGAGGAATGGCAGAACATTCCGCAGCATCGCCTTAAAAACCTTGTGGAAGGTATGCCGAATCGCATAGCCGCAGTTTTGCAAGCTCGTGGAGGCAACACGAAATACTAACATGCGTAAAAACGTCACATCTTTATACAATTCATATTTACGAAAATGTCAGAAAAACTACCTTTTTCATTCGTTTGACATTTATTGAAAATAGACAACTTTTAATTTGTATTTTTTTATATTCAATAAATTACAATTAAATAATCTTTAATTTAGTTTTTATTTCATAAAAATAAGTTAAGTAGTTTTCAAGATATTGACGATTTTCTAACCCACCCGTTTTCTTTGCGGTCCAGTGTATTTAATAAATTATCATCATATTTGGGAGTTACTGGCAATAGAAATTGACTACCTAGTTGCAGTACAATACAATTTTGTTTTTGATATTTTTCGGAGATATATACCTACTGTATAAAAAAACTGATATTTAATTCCGCTATTACTACCTACTATTGCCCTATAAATTAAGTTCATTTCCCATGTTAACGCAGTGTTTACCATTTTTATTTAGCCTTATACATATACTCGTATTATAGCAATTAGAAAATACCATTCGTGAATAGGCAATCCCCCAAATGGGGCATCCAAAAGATTTAAATTTTTTCTGCTTGAATTCTCATGACACTATTTAGAATACGAATTTACGATAAAAGTAAGGGGAGTCCCCAAATCCTTAGTACATGTTTACTAAGGATTTGGGGACTCCCCTTACTTTTATCGTAAATTCGTATTCTAAATAGTGTCATGAGAATTCAAGGAGATAAGTGACTCAAGTGAAGAGTACGTGCTTTTCTAACGTGTGAAGAAAACCAAGGAAAAAATATGGAATCGGACGAAACGAAAACTGTTTAGTTCTAATATTATTTTTAATTAATTACAGACTATATAAGAGTGTGATTTCCTCAAAATAAATATCAGTTCCGCTTACTTATTTAATAAGTAGGTCATATTATTAAATGTCCACGGGAATAGTTATTTCGATAATGAGAATATGTAAGATTGTTTTTTAGATTGTATTCCCTAGTAGCATTTCATTTCACATCAAAACTCTAGATAAGTGATAAATATCATTAATTAATGTCATTAATAAGCTTCATAGTAAATACTCCAGATATACACCATTGTAATATCTGCACTATTTACTATGAAGATAAATAATATTTATTATAATATACACCATGGCAATAGGTCATCTGCTAATTGAATTATGTCTGACATCCATATAATCCACTAACTATCTAGTATCTAAGGTAATCTAAGCACTATTTACACCAAAGGGTCTTAAATTCTGCAAAGCTTTTTATTTGTATATTATTTTATTGGTTAAAGGTCACACGTATTCAATGTTAAGTTAATAGAGATTATAACTGGCGTGATGGTGTAACAGATCAGAAAATTACTTAAGTGTTTATTTTCTATTAAACAAACCTCGAAGAAGATATACACAAGATGGGAATTGAGTAGTTGTTTTCCGCGAGCAAGTTAAACCGTAACTTTGTAATATCACTCCCCAATAATATAAGAAAGCAGTAAAAAACTGCTGAGAGTCAACTGTTCTATTTTAAGAATTCGCCCTTAGCAATAGTCTTGTGTAGTTCGCGAACGAACTAGTTCGAAAGAAATCAAATATGCGAACTAGATCCCAGATTTCCTGCTCCGTAGTTCATGACAGAATATGTAAAGGTAATATCAGAAATATATATATTTTTTGATTCATAGGTTAATGCTATTTAAGACTCAGTTATTTTCCTGGCCTAAGCCCGAAGGCTTGAGCCCTAAGACTCGAGCCCCAGCAATGAGGAAATGAAATGATGATAATGATGCCTTTTCAATAATTTTATGTATTAAAAAAAATGAAAAAAACTACTTTTAACGACAAAAATGCGTTTATATTTGATAATATTAAGACATTTCGGATCCTTTACAGGTTCAGGTTCCGTGTTCACTTTGACTAAAGCACCGTCCCCTATTCAAAGGGTAAAACCGGTACACTATTACTATGACTTCATTGTCTGTCTGTGTCACCAGGCTGTATCTCACGAACCGTGAAAGTTATACAGTTGAAATTTTCACAGATGATATATATCTGTTCCCGCTTTAACAACAAACTGGAATAAAATAAATATTTAAGGGGGCTCCCATACAATAAAAGTGATTTTTATACTCGTTTCCGGTACGGAATCCTTCGTACGCGAGTCTGACTCACACTTGACCGATTTTTTTATAATAAAGAGCAACACCATGAAGTGAACACGGAATGTCTTAAAATTATCAAATATAAACGAGTTTTTACCAGTTAAAAGTAGTTTTGTATAATGAATGAATGAACGAATGGCTGAAAATTTATTGTGCACCACAAAGAAAAACATGAATACAAGCATAAATTTACAGTACAATCGCCAACCTTATCGCTAAAAAGCAATTTCTTCCGAGCAAACATACGTTAGACTGGAAGACTGACATAATTGATGGGTACAATATGGTGCATCAAAACGTAAGAAAAATTATTATTACGTAGAGCAAGAACATATATATATGTTATATAGTATACTCGCAGTACTCGTATACGTAGGAGACCTTATTTTTTATTGATTTCAGTCCAACACCCGATCCTTTACACTAATCGCATAACTATAAAGAAAGTTGACATACATTTCAAGCCTTCTAAAATCACGAAAGTGCAGAAACGCAATTTTTGAAAAACAATTTACTGTTAATTAGTATTTTTATTCCTATTTGATTTCTCTAGGAGGAAAACCTATTCCCCAATCATGGACACCCTAATAGGGTGATAATGATGAAGTATTTCTTATGAAAATCAGGTAACGTTTATGTTTATTCTATAAATACATATTATGTCGTTTAATATTGAAACAACAAACAAAGCATTGATATTTTGTATTTTTAATCATCACAACATACTAACGAAACGATGCCGCAAAGTAAAAAAAAATCTAACATTTCTACACACGAGCTATGCTCAGGGCTGCCCACATACAGAAAAACGTTTGAAGATAAAATATGATTTGAGTGATTGATTACGGACATTATTATTTGTATTACATTTGTACTTCAAAAATACAAAATATCACAGTGAAACCAATAACTAATGAAACTCGTTTTGTTAAAAAAAACTAATGTTAGTGCTTATCGGAAATATCGGATGCTACTGTATTTTTTTTTACATTTTCTAACTCGGTAACAGGAAAACAGATATTTTTATTAATCTAAAAAAATATCATTTATAATGTAATATTTCGAAAAGGAATTTCCGAGCCAAAAATGTTCTATTAAAACACACAATATTTATAAAATGGTCTATACGAAATCCCACACTATCTGATAAACGACAATATATATTTTAATATTATTTTACCACTTAGCTTTTACCTAGTACCTACTAATAATCTTCAAGCTAAGCCGCTGAGAAATAAATGAACCAAATCCAAACTATTAATCTAACTTGTTTATAAAAAACCCTAAATATATAACAAGGAAAATTAAATGTATTATCGCACTGTGAATAAAACATGAAACAAAATACTTTAGTAATACATATCATCATTTAACTCATAAAAAATATTCTTATCATGAAAAAATGTTGACAGCCCTCGCTGTGACAGTGACGTATGCGCCGCCCGCCCTACGCCGCCTCGTGCAGTTGTCCCTGCTTATTTTTCTGTAAATTGTTATCTAAAATGATTTTTTGCTGCTACGCCTCCACAATCTTCCTTCCTCCTTTTACCAACCTTTGAATATCTTGCCTTAAAATAAGGCACGGTTATTGAAATAACATATTTAATAGTAATACGGTTTTAAAAAAATGATGTTGCTATTAATCACATATTATTCAATTCATCTCATAGCAGATTGATTTCTAAATAACCAGAACAAAGCTTCATCAATTTTAAGAAACAAATTAATTAAAAAAAAAAGAAAAAAATATGAATTTGATTATTAAAATTTTCTATTATTGTCTTGACATTAAATTATTGGGTTAATAATATTTCAAGCGTTTCATTTGTATCATTTTATGAATTTACAATAATTATTTTAATTACTGTTCACGTAATATTTTCTCAAATTAATGTGTACAAATAATTAAAAGAGGTCAGTTTCTTTATTAAGTAGTAGGGGTTAGAAAAAAAGACAATGCGACGTGTCTTATGATAGTGACATATGTGACCCCCGCCCTTTCACTGCTGACCACACCCGCTCTTGAGTTATGCCCCAAATTAGTTTTAGGGTCAAAGAGACGGGTGGGTAAATAAAAACCGAGTGTATTTTCCGACAATGCGAATTTGCTAAAGTGTAGTCCCCTACCATGTTATTTACTTTTTGTATCTGTAGACAAACAAAAAACTTTACTCGAGGAAAAAATAAGCAAAATACACTTCTTGGTATTCATACTTTTGTTCAGTTGGTCACACAAAGAAAGTTCTTTATGATATAACGAAATTATCTGTAACTCTTTTGTAAATCTATAGGAATACTGAAAAAAATAAATGCTCGAAATGGAATCGAAAACGTGATCTTTTGCTGATCAGGCGATTGCTCCACTAAAAATCCTCTTTCATATAACTTTAATGTATCCTAATATTATAAAAAGGAAAATTTTGATTGTTTGTTTACATTGAATAGGATCAGAAACGAATGGAACGATTTTAAAAATTCTTTCAGCAACGGGAAGCTATATCATACGGGGGGACAGTTATTCAATTGCACCTTAGGACTTTCGTTGCTTTGTAGTATGAAAATATATAGTGTCTGTGAAGCAAAGTGACTCGTTTAAATGTCCTCAATGTCCATTATCATCATGAGCTTTAATATTCCCATTGACCCATGAATGGATCGAATCCAATAGAATGGGCCATGACTCACCACGCGGGGTCAGTGCCGTGGCTCGAGATAATAAATTTTTGGTCACCTTTTATGACCGGCCCTATTAAAAGTTTACTTCCGCATCGCATACCAAACGCGCTAACCACTACACATTTTAGCTCCTAAAGACAACAACAAATACACCCCAGCATGCACATACGCACTCACACACACACACACTTGAAAATTGTTTAAATAGCGTAAATTAAAGATGTTAAAATTTATTTGTGGTACGGAAGAAAGGGTCCTCCTGATACAGACATTTTAGTATGTCTACTAGAATGATCCCAATTGGGAACGAATGAACTATTGGGTTTACCCCTTAAAAAAAATAATGTTGTTAATTATATCTTCAGAAAAAGAAATAGGTGAAATTTATTTATTAACATTATTAAATCCACCAGACAGTTTTAGAAGAACATGGATATTTATGTATATAGGACAAAAATATACAATATCTGTTTACTCTTCGCTTATTGAATACGAGAGTACACCTGCCGCCCAATCTGACAGAGTTTAATGCATTATAATAAATCCGTTACTGACAGATTCACAATGCTTCACAAATACATTCGTTAAAAGATATTATTAGCGAAATACCATAAAACTATAAAAAGTTTTCTTACGAATGTTTACTTACATTTATAAGAGTACACTGAAAAAAAAAAATGTCTACTTCAATCACAATCTTGTTTATTATAATCACCCTTCTTGTTTCTATTTGAACCTGCTAAGAGCTAAATTGATTTGACTTAGAGAACTTTGTCGAATATTTAATCAAAAATATGTTTAATGCAATTGTGAAACAATATCAAATTTACGGTTTTCCATAATAGAATCAACTAAGAAAATAGTTATATCAATGCTAATACTTGCTTATTCGAACAATTATTTTATTCAATTCAAACATATTACTTCTTAAGATTCAATAAGACACTACTTAAATCAACCAAGATTCTTGATTCTGCCTACCTACTGCAATTTTAAGCCTACAAAGTATGTTTGTAGATTCAATTTTTCCCATAGTCGTATCAACTAAGAAAATAGTTATATCAACGGTATAACATACTTAGAAGAACAATTAAATTGTTTAATTCAAATACGATACTCATTTAGATTCAATAAGAAAATTCTTCAATCGATCAAGACGTTTAGTTGCACCTACTTAATATTGTATTGAACCAATTAAACTGCTTGTTTACAATAACATATATCATATTCAGTGCAAAAATGTGTATTAGCTCTTTCAATCAAGGTCTTGGTCAAGTTTGTCAAATTAGTTTATTATATCTACTAAGAGTGATTGTTGATATGTTCATATCAGATAATTGATCTAATAAAGACACTTCTTCCAATACACAATTAAGCTATAACTACTCTTGTCTTACGCTACACATTGTATCGTTACGGTGTGAACGTAAATAAATAAGTTCACAACGTAACAACACAATGTGTCGCAGACAGACAAGAGTAGTTATAGCTTAATTGTGTATTGGAAGAAGTGTTTTTATTAGATCAATTATCTGATATGATAATATATGATTTTATGAAAATAATAAACATTTTATTTTAAAATATAAATTTTATTATATCTCTTTTACATTGTTTACTTACTTTCTAAATTATTTAATATTTTAGATACCATAATGCACATCGCTAAGAACATTAATGTTACATGGGATAGGAGACACTAAAGTCTTGTAACGTTTAATTACATTTTGATTAGTTTCAGTTTCGGCAACTTGATAAGTAAAAAAATGCTCGTCAAATCTCAGTGTCTGCATTAATGTTCCTACAAAAATTAAATCATTTGAGTCATAGGTACAAGTAAACATTGTTAACAAGTAAATACGAGTACGTTCGCAGAATATCAAAACTATGTGACAATTTGAAGTGCGACTTAAGAAATTTTGTATTTGGTAATTGCAAATGACATATATAAAACAAGTGAACATAATGGAAATTATAACTTTTTTAACGTATATTCAATAGTAATATAACCTGATGTTATATTCAATAGTAAAAATGATTTGATCCTAAATAAATTCTCACCAACAAATAATATACGAGTATATGGTTGTGGGCATATTCCTTTTGTTTTCAAATAGTTTAGCCTGGAATCTATTGTTTCATGTATTGCAACATCTGATAGCCATCTCTAGCTTCAGCTTCGGATGGCTTCCCAGAGCATCCAGACTCTGATTTGCCTTTTTTATATTTTAACTTAATGTTAGATGTATTCAGCGGATCAACGATTGCTAGAAAGACTGCTAGATTTTGTTGTTCTACATTAGAAACTGAAACAGATAAGAATTATTCATTAGAATAAGTAGGCAGGGCAATGGCTATGGGCAGGATATAGCAATATATATATATATATATATAACTTCACGTTCCATATATATTTTAAAGTAAAATAACATTGAGATTAATTACTTTTGTTGTTATTATCATTATTTGTACAAGTATTTTCTAAATACAATGACTAAAAATAATGTTTGTTTGCTTTTATCATTTGGGTAAGTACTTTAGTCGTACTGTATTCAGATGCAATCAAATTTATATTAAAATAAAAACGCAGTCATAATGATTATGAATTTAAACGGAGATTAATTACCTACTTACACGGACAAACAAACAAAAATTTATCATCATCCTTATTGTAAGGATACAAAGATATGCGAATGAACGCTAATGAAATAATAATAATGTTAAGTAGTAATCAAAAAAAGTTAATAGAAGAAGACGTAAGCTAAATTAAAAAGGTAAAATACATAAATAAACGATATTAAGATAGAGATAAAAGCTTACCGAGATAGATGAGATGTTGTTACTACTCTCGCAACTATTTTGAACTTTCCATGTACTTCAGCATCTGGTGAACAAAACCCTCGGTCCTGATTGAGGAATAAGATCCCTTAGATCTTTTATGAGGGCAGATAATGCCTGAACATAACCTGCTGCTCTAAAACAGAATAAATAATTTATTATTAGGTATACGCCATATCAATACTAATAATAACGCTAAAGAGTTTGTTTGTATGTTTGGTTAAACGCGCTTATCTCAGGATTCGAATTTAAAAATTATATTTGTGTCGAATAGTCCATTTATTAAGGAAGGCTATATAACATCACGCTTAGACTAATAGGAAGGGATCAACAATGAAAAGCCGCTGGCGAAAAGCTAGTATAAGTATATAAACTAATCAACACACAGCTGAAACTAATGCATACTCACAAACTTGAAAATTGGTAAAGAGGTTCCTTTCTTGATGTAAATGAGTACTAAAAAAGGATTTTTAGAAATAGGGGTGTGAAGTTTATATGGCCCATGCGGATGCGGGCGAAGCCGCTGGCGGAAAACTAGTCAAATATAAAGATTTATACTTATTAATAAACCTGGAACTTACCTTCAAATACTGGAATAAGTTGTGAGAGTTCCCACGCTTGTAACAATTTTTTCACATCTCCGTTCATGCTATTATATCCACTAACATTGATATGTACTTCCATCGCACTATTTTGTTATTTTTCATCTTTGTGGTGAATAAAAATTTAAATGGGAGGTAAATACCAATTGATACCTAATTAAATAAAACAAAAGTAATTGCGAGCAGCTGAACACGCTGCACCACAATTTCAAATGAATAAATGACAGAGATGGCACGAGACGGACAACGTCGGTTTAGCAGTGTTGTAATCATGTTCGTCATTAATTCAATGCAGTCATTGTTGCAATACTTAAACAAATTAATTGCTACAACTATTGATGTATGTTAATAGAAAAAAATGAAATAATAGAATTTACTATTATCTTGTTTAATTCAGCTATAGATCTAATTTAATGTAACGTTTCCAGTGATCGTTATAACATTGCGCATTGTCAATGCAACATATGATCTTCGTATGTCTAAGTAAACTCTCAATTGATTCAACAATGTTTCTTAGTTGATTTAGCTTTAAAAATAGTTAATTTTATATTTATCTTAATTGAAGGGAAGATCAAAATTGTTCATTTTAACATATCTTATAATTATTTCGACTTTGTGCTTTGTTAATCATACAAGCAGCAATTGTTGATACAAATATGACCTCAGCTAAAACAGATAAAAAGAAGAGAGTCGATTTAACAACGTAAATTTTATTAAATTAAAAAATGTCTTATTTATTCTGATTTAGGACTTTTTTGAGTTAACAATTTACCTTTCAAACAAGTAATGGTTTTTCTAACAACTAATGTCGTTTCGTTAAGGTAAAAATATGCAATGTTAAAGTAACCGATGTAATTATTAATTCAACATTTTTTTGGCCAACTAAGAGAAAATGCCACTTAGTTGGCTATCATTTTTTTCAGTGTATATTTTCAGAAGGGCTTTTTTTCCGTCATTGCAGTGTCGAATTTTTAACAGTTCACCCAAACCAAATGTGCTAGATTACAGATTAGGTGCCGCACAAATTATTAGATTCACAGCATCTAATAAATTTGTGCGGCACTCTTTTAAATATAGTACTTTCGCAGAAATAGTTCTTTTTCTTATTTAATGACACCACAATGATGATTTAAGAAAAAAAAAACTTACCTCGGGAACGAGTTTAAACATGCGTATATGCCATCGTTTCTACACACATATTAAGACTCAACCAATACTCAAGGTGGTCCTAAACAAAAATATGGCATAAAATCACTTGATTTAATACGAAACAAGTAGCATCAAAAACCCAATTTTCCGGGAGACAAAAACATGTTGTCATCTCAGTTTCCAATTCAATATATAGTATAGTTTTGGTGCTATAAAAAGTGAAATGAAGTCTATATTTTGATAAAATATATCTTAAAATTTCATGTAATTATGAGTGGTTTTGTGTGCGCATCTTGAAGTAGGACAAGCCTCCTATGGGTAGGCAGCTTATATAAGCAGTATATTCGACGTGTAATTTCCTTTAAGTCATTTTAATTAATTTTTTATATACGGTTAAGTTATAAGGTATATTTTCAATAACGCCAGAGTTTAGTCTGTTTTAAATTATAGATTTTAAAAAGGTCATATGAAACCTTAAAAAATTACACTCGTAAATTTACCGATAACATGTATACGACCTTAGAGCTCGGTTTCATGATGTCACTATCTCGTGGGTCCTGAGTTCGACTGAGGGTTATAATGACTTTTCTCTATTATTTTGGTTCTCGGTATTCTCATACATTCGTTGTTCCAGATTTCCGCAATAGAAGAATGTTTGATACTTAGCCTAATGTTATTTGTATCTTAAGTAAGCATGGGTAAGAGTCTATACAAATATTCATAATATATATATATAAGAAAAGTAATGTCATTTCCATTGATTGTAGAATGATGAGGATGATCTACGCTTTAAAGGGATTTTGCATTAGAATTACCAAGGGATTACACAGATTATAATATACCAAAAATAATACATGTGATTTTTTTTATGTAATTTTTTGTTTTGCAACATTGTTTATATACCTAAATAACTTTTGGTTCTGTATCTGCTGCCTTTTAATCATAAGTATTTTATATAAATCTATCTCTTCATTGGATTTTGTTGAATCAATCTTCGTTCAACATGCCTGTAATTATTTCATAATGGGTTGGGGCTCTCGTTTTCACATTTAACACGGTCAACATTGCCAATGAATACTACTACCAGACATAGTAGGGTAGATGATCCGATTTTGGCAACTAACTCACATATAGGCAAATACACTCTCAGGCACAATTAACCGCCCACCTTCTATTTCTTTCAATTCGCAGAAATCGCTAAACTTAGACCATATTTTATGAAGGGAATGTTAAAAACTATACTTAAAGAAAAACAAACAACAACAATATTAGAAAAAAAATACTCACTTACAGATCTTGCGGTATGATAACGCACGTTGTCCTTTGTATAAGTGATACCTCCCTATGCCATTATAAACGCTACCTGGCAACCTACTGTTTCAGTTATAGTGCATAGAGCAAACCTCTCATTTTGACTCCTGTAGACACGCTGACGTCCATCTAGAGCTCTTTAGGCTATTCTGCCCTCATCGGAAAATCCAGTCCAATCAGCATATTCTGGCGCAAAACCAAGTCTAGCTCAACAGTGTAATGGAAGCAGTTGTGGAGCGTGAGCTGGACGAAAAGCCCTCCAATTACGTTCTACTAATCTTCTTCTAATGGTACGTTCAGTGACACTGACATTTCTCACCTTAAAAAGACGCGTACGAGCGTCAGTAGCGATCCAAAAGTGATTTCTCAACACATTCATGTCAAGTGACAACGAAACGGTCATCTCGAGTCGAAGTGCATCGATGTCGGGCTTGACCTGGCCTGCGAAATCGTCTGATGGCATATCGTACCGTAGTTCGGGGTACACAAAGTATGAGCGAACACTATAATTTCAAATTAAACAATATTCGCCCATTATAATAGAAAATAACAGGAAATGTTAACTCGGTAACACAACAGCAACAATGTAAAACAACGACTAAATTTCGAATACCCTTCGGTGGCACAAAAGGAATGAAAATAATGGTATAAGTCTTTAATTTATGGGTACCCCATTCAACAAAAAACAAAACAGTTGATAAGCCATAGTTGACGAAACCAAACAGGTCATGAATGATACAGGTGGGCGGTAAATTGTGCCTGTGAGTGTATATAACTTTATCCTATACGGTCTTTACAATGTTGAATTATGATAAAGCTTACATTGTCGCCAGCTACGGTGGTACTATATTTCACTTCTTCGTAAATTTTAAGACGACCATAATCGGGACATCTGCCCTACCATGTAGGTTATTCACAGTATTGATCCTGTTATACCTGAAAATGAACGACCCATCCCAATACCAAATAATTGCACACATGTCGAATAATGATTGATTTAACAGAATCAAATAAATAGATACATTTATATAATAAACTTATTGAATAAACATGATTAAAAATTAAACCGACTTCAAAAAATCGTAATAAAGAGAAACAACTGAAAAAAGAGAAATAATACCATAAAATACGAGGTCGGTGCCAGTCAAAAAAATATCATGTATGGTAAGCGAAAAATAGATATGTGTCTACATCTTACAAAAAAAACGTCTGGTACCGACCTCATAAAAATTATTGGAGTATCCATTTTTTTTAATTCGATATTATTGAAGATAAAGAGAATGTGATATTATTTCTCTCTTTTGAGTTGCTTCTTTGAATTACTATAATTAATTAATAAAAAAAAATTTATCATTTAAAAAAGGCAGTAGACATGTTGGAAGTTGCAGTATTACGAGGGTCAAACTGAAAGTTCTTAGAAAATCAAAAACTGATTACATTAGCCAGTTATTAGTTTTATTATATCTTTTCAAAATATTGTCCATTCACGTCAATACACCGCTGCATGCGATGGAACCACTGGGAAAAGCACTTTGCCCACTCGTCCTTAGGGGTCTCTTCAATGGCATCGCGATACGCAGCCACCGCTTCTTCAGCATTCATAAACCGCTTTCCTTTAAGTTTTTCTTTAATTTTTGGAAATAAATAAAAATCACAAGGCGCGAGGTCGGGGCTATACGGCGGGTGACCCAGTAATTCAACGTTTGATGTCGCCAAATAGTCGATCGTTCGCTTGGCGGTGTGCCACGAGGCGTTGTCGTGGTGAAGGAGGATCCTACTGCGAGGTCGTTTCTCTCGAACTTTTTCCAAGACAAGTGGCAAACAATTGGTAGTGTACCATTCTGCAGAAACTGTTTTTTGATCCTCTAACACAATTGTTGCAAAATGACCTATCCTTCCAAAGAACGAGGCCACCATTTTTTTTCCCGCACTTCGATCTCTCTTCACTTTAGTTGGCAACTCCTCGAAAGGAAACACCCACTGAGCAGATTGTCTTTTGGTTTTAGGATCATAACAGTAAATCCAGCTTTCGTCACCTGTTAGTATGTCGAACACAGCATTTGAGTCACCTCCGTTAAATCTTTCAATCATTTTACGACACCAATCCACACGATGGAGTTTTTGAGCCTCAGTCAAATTATGAGGTATCCACCGGGCGCAAAGCTTCCTGACCGCTAAATGTTCGTGGAGGATTTTGTGCTTTTGACTCATACCGATGCCTAAGCTTGTCCGAATCTGTTGATAGGTCACTCTTTTGTCAGTCTCTATCATACGCCGCACAACACAGATGTTATCTTCAGTCGTCGCCGTAGAAGGCCGTCCCTCACGTAAATCATCAGTGAGATTAGTGCGACCACGTTTAAACTCATTAAACCAGTTGTAAACAGTCGCACGAGATGGGGCTTCATCGTGAAAGGCCAATCGTAGTCTATCATAACTTTCTTGTTGACTTAAATGACATCGAAAGTCATAAAAAATCATTGCACGAAAATTTTCTCGTGTTAAATTCATGATGACGTGACACAGACAATTTTCAATTTGCCGCCAAATCGTAAAACAAATGACAAATGAATGAAATATATACTCAGTAATATTGGCAAAGAGTTATATTTTCAAATTTTAGAATTATTTTTTTATTATATTGTTTATAAGTGGCCAGTTCTAAGAACTTTCAGTTTGACCCTCGTACATATACCCGCAGACATAGATGTTACATTCAACGGTACTATGCATATAAAAGTAAGTGTACAACACAAACCAAACTCCCATAAATTGATGTAACGCCCAACGTGTATCGAGAAGTTTAGAATGATTTGTGTGTCAGTGCAAACTCCTTGTTTGTTATTACATTGACAGAATATAAAACAGCAAGCCTCGAATTGGACCCATGTTTTTATTTTTAACATTTTCTCTATAATCATGCTATTGCCAAGGGTAAATACATTAAGAAACTGTATTTTTGTTTAATGTTAATATAAAGTTACCGAAATTACTTCGTTGACAATTTATTCTATTAGTTTAAAATTAGATCTTTTTTATTTAACACCGTACAAGCAATAACTTGCAGTAATATCAACAGCATTGTGAATGTATAATTGATCAAATATAACTGATGATTATATAGGTACTATATTGTTTTTTGCATTATGCGCTATATTTATTTTTTCTTCATGGTTTTGTTTTATTTGTAGTTTGGAATTAACAATAAAGTTTTATGGTTTTCTATCCATTTATTAATTTGTTGATCTTATTACATTCTTTCCTTAAAGTTGCCACATGAAAAATAAAGTTCGCAGTCTAGCAATGATAAATAATTTAAGAATTTGAAAGGTCAACGCTCGGGTTTTCAAGTATTTCTCAGAGAAAAATATTAAATAGCTTTTTGAATGCCAACGTAAATAACTACCTATAGTCTAAACGTAAAAAATAAAATTTGAGTGTCATTTGTGTAATTTGATTGTATCGTAATAAAGTACGATTCCGCTCAGATATCTTTCTATGTACTATTTACGTTCTGTTACCATAATTCTAATAAACAATATGAACCAGTACTGATAGTTATCAAAATTCGAAATGTTATAAAAAAATATACAACACAGTCTGCTTGAACAAAATAGAATAGCAATTCTGTACAATAATTAAATTTTTAAATGTTTAGCACACTAGTAAAGTAATCTATTAATAAATATTCTGTATATTTTTCAGAATTTTGTAACTAATATTTGATTATTTTCTCCAATAATAAGAAAAAGTATTCAATTGTAAAAATTAAAAAAAGAAAAACCCAGCTGCCAACCGGTCATTCACATGTCACACAATATAGTTTTTTTAGAAAACTTTTCTACTAATATATAATGAGGCTGGAGTTCATAATTCCTGTATTTACGATGCACGTGCTTATTTTTCCATACAAAAATAAGTATACACTTCAAGAAACAAATAGATAGTGGCCTTCCGCTTTGTTTGTTTGTTTGTTTGGATAGATGAACAAACTGACAGACATACAAATGTTCTGATTTTTTTTATGTTAATTCAATTGGCAATAAACCAAATATTTTGGAGCGGAAAACATAACATTCCTTTTTAAGGAATACTGGTTTCTTAGAAAGATAGATGATTTATAATGTCGATTAACAGCAAAAGATATTGGGTACTCAGAAAATAAACCTGAATTTTGCTGATGTTGACGTAATTTAGGATTATTAACTAATGGCGTACAATATGTTTGTTGTTTTGTATTTGTATTATTAAAATATTTTCGTTTTTTTTAATACAAATATATATGTATATGTATTTAGAAGAGGTTCTATTTAAATAAAATCGTGGCTAATGATGTAGCACGTGAATAAGATTGTATATCTTAACTGTATTTTAATAGATCTCTATCTAGGAAGATCTCTATCTCTAGGAAGGTACACGTTTGACATAGAGAGTTGGTGCAGGGAACAGTGTAAATGGAACGTTAGTACACTTCTTGATTGCAAATACTTAAGCCGGAAAGCTCACAATATACTATAGAGCTACGAATAAAATAACTGCATTCAAGATATGAATTTTATGCAGAATTTGCGGAGTAATCCTTGCAGACTGAATTCGTAATGAAGATATGCGATCAAAATTGACCTGCAGAGCGACCGCATAGCCATAGTATAAAAAACTTTTATTGATTTGATCTATAAATATGCTTATATTCTTTTATAATGTTCCTGTTTTATTATTTACATAATTAATCAAGGGGTTGATTGTTGTAGTTTTTTTGAACTAACCCTTAAAGCAGCAAAAGGTGAAATAAACGTTTTTTAGTTCAATAACTAGTGTTTGGGGGTTTAGGTGAATGCTTTACAATAACTAAAGAAAAAATTAAACAAAACGTTTGAATAGTAGGTTTTAAATTTCTTTAAATACGGACATTACTTATTATTGAATATCGCAATGACGTGTCCCATAAAACGGACAGTACAAAGTTATATAGAAAGAAGAACTATTAAAGATATTTGGTTTTGATTGTATATGCAATTACAATGTTATACAACACTTGGATTGATTGTTAAAAGCATTTTTAAAAACAAACAATCAAATATAAAAAGAAAACATATATTTCTGAAAAATTAAGCAATAACACTAATCTTTTTTTTATAAATTGAAATTGGTATTGTAAAATAATCTTTTTCGTGAATAAAAATCAATCTTATGTCACATATTGCCTTTGATACAGATCTACACTGGCTTTGGGTAACTAACTATATCTGGTAACTGGTTGATTCGATCTCAGGTGGTGGTTTCGGAATTACCGGCGTATTTTTTTTCTTTTCCTTCAAAAAGTATGAAAATTATTTCTTGATGTAATTATAGTCTTGGAGCTATTGACAGGAAGACGAGACATCAACAGGTTTATGCGTAAGCGTTTTATTTTATCGTACAGGTAATTTTTAACCAACGAAAAATATAAATGAACTCTAGTCGACGTAATTGTTAATTTGATTATTATTTTGTATAATTGGATAGGAGCAAGATTCGGATTGAACCCCTCAGATATCTAGTCTAAATATCTAGTAAAAATACCTAGTTTATGTTTTTAAATCAAAATAGCTAAAAAATTAAATCATTGATACTTCAACTTAGACAACATAATTCAGATACAAAAAATCTGACTTCCATTGATTTTCTTCCATTTGATTTCCAATGATTTTTGTTATCAGTTTATTTAATATCACTAAAATCTAAATTTATATAACTCAAAGGTGACTGACTGACATAGTGATCTATCAACGCACAGCCCAAACCACTGGACGGATAGGGCTAAAATTTGGCATGCAGGTAGACGTTACGACGTAGGCATCCGCTAAGAAAGAATTTTGATCAATTCTACCGCCAAGGGTAGAAAATAGGGGATGAAAGTTTGTATGAAACTTTGTCAATTTTAAACCGATCGGGCTAAGATTTGCATGCACAAAGATACTTGTCATCCCCTAAAAAGGTTTTTCATAAATTTATCCCTAAAGGGATAAAATAGGGGATGAAACTTTCTTTTAGGTATTTTACACGATATAATATAAAAGCTGCTCAAAGTAACTTTACCACGCGAACGAAGTCGCGGGCAAAAGCTAGTGATATAATATAATTAAAATAATCTCAAAAAAGAACTTTAAAGCGAGAAATAATTCGTAAGCAATTGAAATATTCAAGATATTATGGGTGATGACTTTGTAGGTTATTAATATTAATTTCTCGAATTTTTTTAATATATATATATGAACCGCCTTTGAGATGAGCATTATTTTTCAATTTTATAAGGTTTTAGAATATTACATCCGATGCATGGATTACAGTAAAAAACCAAATTTTGCACGCCATGCTTTATTACTTTATCTTGCATTACCTACAACATTCATACCAACTTTTTAAAACGTATCACCACGATGCATACATGATTGATAAACCTTATACGTGATTGATTACATTAAATTAGTATCCATTCCCAAACATATAATCAAAGCTAGCATCAAAGCAAGGTTCGTTATTTAAGACACACAAAGTACAACCCTAATTGATAGTAAAGTGACAATGTCCGTTAAAAATGACAACTAGAATTTAGCATGACAATTATATGAACATGATAAATATGAATTGTCACACAAAAAAAAACGTAATTTTCATCAAATATAGACAATGAACAATTTTCAATTCTCTTTTTTTTTCAATATTTGTAAGGGGCAGTGATTTGGCGATGTTTAGCCAATGTTTTTGGAAATCACATTTGCGTAGCCGCCAAGTCTTTACTTGTGAAATTTCAGAGGAATGACTGATGCCGTTGGACCGCAATACTAGTGCTGTCTTTGTGATCAGGATAATAACATCCATCGACTCTACCAAAATGACTGTACCAAAACTTCATTAAAGGTTAAGTATGACTTAATTAAAATATGTTCAAAAACAGCGAATTTAAATAAACAAAGATATTGCTTAAATTAATATAAACTAAAACGTTTGAAAATATTAAAAAATATAATAAAATACCACCAATTAGCACTGGACCTGCTTGGTGGTCTATAGCCCTTTCTTCCTATGTAAATAAACCTACCTGTATTAACCTACGGTTGGCTATAATGTGTGAGAACATTAGCAATAAAACAACTAATAGAAAATTATGTTAACATTAGCAGGATCGCGACCTCTTTCAGACTGTGGTGAAAGATTAACCACTATACTCTACGTTAGAATGACATAACGTTTTATCGTTGCACATTTTCATAAAACGCCTCGAGCCGTCATTTGTCAGGTACGCCCGTGGGAGTGAAAGTATTACAAAACATTTATTTCCTCAGCGAGATTTACATACAAACGGTATACTCGTATATGTAAACTGATGATCAACAAAAACAAATAGATCAATAAAAATGAAATATCTACTCTTTTTCTACTGTCATTACTGTTTCGAGAGATTTTCGTTTCAGAACAAAAGCTACAGTTAATCTCGGTTGCACTTACTTATTTTAATATTAAGAAACATGCTAAAGTATTAAATAAGTAAATAATAATCGGTTGCACCACTTGGCAATGGTTAGATGACGTCATGACTGTAATTATAACCGCCCAAGCAAGGCTGATTAAAGTTATTGTTTTACTATGCCAAGAAAGAGAATGAGTGTATCGCATTCTGTCAATATTAAAGTCAGCGTGGGAGTTACTGTAAAACCTTAATTTTGACTGCTATAATTGTGCAGAAAAAATAAAAATAAAATTATATATAATCCGACCTCAATATTTTTTTAGATTGAGATTTTTTATAATAATATTACTCTTCTATGTTTCTACATGTTACGTTACAGTGATACAGTGCTGCTGACCCCCTGAGTATGATTGAGACGAATACGTAATGCATCGTATGTTACACCTATGGCTTAGATTCTAAATAATCTACTATGGCTCGGTGGCGTAGTGGATAAGTGCCGCGGCGCGCGATCGTTGTCGTTAAGCAACTTTCGCAAGGGTCGGTCACGGGATGGGTGACCAAAAAATTATAATCTCGAGTTACTCCGTGCTTCGGAAGGCAGTCCTGGCTGCAATTGCAGTCGTTAATACCCTCCAATACGCATTGGGCCAGCGTGGAGGGTCATGGCCCATCCTCCTTAACCATCCATAAGGAATTCCTGAGCCCCTGCATTGGGGATGTAAAAGGGCTGATGATGATGATGAAGACCCATGGTTATTAAAATTTTAATCATACAGTTAGTCATTTGGTAAGTCTGCTCTGTGCAAACGTGTATTCCACCATCCATGTAAATAATATTATGCTGTCGGTTTTACTTTGTTTTAAATCTACAACACACACCAACAGTCGTTTTGCACTCATTATAGATAACAATCGATTGCCTACCGAACAGTTGTTATATACTTAACAGTTTGCGATTGTAGCGAAGTGTCCAAACGCTTATTAAATACAGCCTAATAAATAACAAGGTACAGTTAACAGCGCATCATACAACACATTGAATGTAGAGGTAAGATCAATTGCAGAAATGTGACATATTGTGGTAACTTAAACGCGCTGTCGTGTGTACATGTGTCAAGCGTAACTTGTAAATATATTATGTTTTTTATTAAGTAATGAAATTATTATTCGGTTTTAAAATAAATACATAATGTGATAAGGTTGTCATAATGTTCTTGTCACTCCCGTGCCGCTAACGAAGCAGTCTATTATGTATGTGTCTGATCAAAATATTACGAGTTCATAATAACAGTAAATTATAAAATAACTTTTTTACGCTTGCGTTGATGAGATTAAAAAATATGCATACCTATTCCCTATTCGCTTAAAACATAATGGAAATATAACGCCTTATTTCATTATTATGCTTATATGAAATTTGACGTTCATAAATGCTGATTGCTGTGTGAATAAATATAACTCTTTGAATCTCAATTTATTTTTACGTTTATATCAGAGGAAGGCACTTTATAAATGATTTATTCATAAATCGCCAAACAAAAACAATGCTGGAAAATAATTTGATATATGTATAGCTTTTATAAAATCGACGCGGCATATCAATGGGAAATCACAATTTGGCTATATTTGCATACGACAACACTTTTAACATTTGAATAGTGATTTAAGATCATGCTCCAAATAGTTTGTATTTTTAGTAAAACCTACATAGAGCTTTTTGCAATTATTTTTAGTTCTACAAGAAATTGTTAAGTATTAATAGTTAAGAAAATGGAAACCTATGGAACTGCTACCGCTGACTTTCACCCAACAAGATACTACTAAGTCATTACGCCTTTATACATTAACATACATATACATGAAGCTTGTTGGGTTAATTATATTTTTGAAAGGAAAGTTAGAGCTTTTACCCATAAAAAGGGTTAAGGTTTGTTCTTACTCGCACAGATTAAACTTATACCATGAACGCACAGATTTGTCAATGTATTTTATGTAATAGATCGAAGAAAGTTTTATCGACTTAAAATCTAGTGAAGATGAAAAATCATAATGTTTCAATTTATATATTTTGTAATGATTCAAAATGTCGTATTACAAGACTAATATCACTTATATGTATTTTAAAATTTTCTTTTAATACAATTAGTGCTAAGGGATGCAATAACGTCAACAAACCTGTCAAATAAACTAATAGATTTATAGCGAAGCCAAATAAACTCGTCCATTCTCCCATACTCGTCCCCTTTTACGGCAGCGGGGATAATCTTCGAAATATTTTCACCGCACCGTATAAGGTGCCAATTTTTATGTGCGCGGTGAATTCCGAATACCTCGGGCGATAGACTTTATATGCGGGAGGTTGGTAATGAGATTTGAAAAGCCTTCCCCTGTCGCCGGATGCGCGGGGCGGTCACTCGTGGATGATCTATGGATATATACACCCATTTAAAACTATGCTACGTATATTTTGCTAACGACGCCAGAATTATGACCGGTCATTTATTTTCGCTATAAATTTTAACGGTTTTAGTACCTACTATTTTTTGTGGGCTTCCATTTGGTAATATTCCATTTAACTTTTTACATTATTCTTTGTTTAGTAAATAATTTTAAATATTTTATTTTACGTATCTATTCATTGTAGTCATGTATATATCTTTGTATTTCAATAAAAGTTTCTTAGCATTTAATTCTACGTCGTTTTTTTGTTTGTCATTCTTTATAGATAGATAAGCACTTTTTATGAGTAAAGTAAGTGTAAAAAAATATAATTGAATCATCTCGACATGCCAGGAACTGGTGAGTATTTTAAGCATTATTCATTGAAAATTTTTATCAATTTAGCTTTGCATGCAAAACTGGTCGAATACAAAACAACTGTTACATACTAAAAAAAGTTAACCATACTAAATACCATTCTTAATATACTGAACTGTTTCACGAGCAACCTACAAAAAGTTAATTACCTGTCTGAATTAGTAGAAACATGAAACCACGGAATAGTATGAAGATAAATGAAAATAAAATAATAAAGCACTATAAGAGAAAACAATAGATGAATTGATAAAAAAGGCGCATTTATATTCATTGTATTGACACGTTTATTGACTTTTGTTGCTTCTATCGTGACTTCGAATACATGAATTTCTTAATATAAGTCCTTTGGGAACTTTCTAGTGAGATTAAAAGTATACTATCACGCAATATGTTAGGTAATTCCTAAATAAACGATATGTTAATGTAATCTTACTAGTAATCGGAGTTAGAATTTTTGTTGGTCCTTGTTGGACCTAAACTAATTCATTTTCTCAACAATTAGACTATATAAATCACAACTAGAGTAACATTAAGTTTTTTTTTCATTTATAGATTTTCCAACATTGAGAAAATTACTACAACTAACAATTAAGTCAATTATAGGTAAATACTACACGCACAAAGACAATTGTGAAAAGAATTAAAACAATTAGACAAGAGTGACATCACATTTTTAGAATTAGGTCTATCCAGATTATATTCCAACAACAATCATAAAGCTATTCAGGACAAACCTCAACAACAGCATTCCGTTAATGGTTGTGCGTGTCAAAGTTAATATCGAACGTATTGCTATATTTATTAATAAGTTTACATATTCTAGATATTGGAGAATTAGCACCGAAAACAGTGTTTTGGAAAAGGGGGGTGTAGTGGAGCTATTTTGTTATATAAAATGAAAAGGGGGTGTAGTGGAGTTATATAAAATAAGTAAATATTGAACATCACCACATACATTACTTAGATGCCAAAATAAGTAGCTAAAGCAACATTCAGACCCAAGACAATAGAGAAAAATTCATTTTCTACATTGAACCGATTGTAATCGGTGACTTAAAAGATGATCTAGGCTCTGCCATGGAAATCGTGAATATTATGCGATAGTACTTTTTTAATGCCACTAGAGGGTTACCCTATTATTCCCGTAGGACTATTATACCGATATACGGGCAGATTCTATTGAATAGAAATAACAAAAGGTATTTATTGCCTTTCATACCAAAAAATAATACGAATCAGCTTATATATGTGACAAATTAATCAAATCCGTATCATTTTCACTAATTTCGGAAAATTTGATATTTCAGTAAAATAACTTTCAAAGCATTAATGAAGTAAATGGAGGATATGTTATCTAATAAAACAAATTTTGAATTAGTTCAGTTTTTTAATTCATTATGTCTTTTAGACGTTTCATTTTCTTTGCCGTAATCACTAGACTGAGATGTAGAAGTTTTAAATTGTATACGAGTGTTTTATGAAATGCACGGAAATATTTCACACGAAATACTTAGGTGTGCAAAGGTTAGTAATTGAACAAATAAATGATTTTTGTTTAAATAAAAGCTGCTGAACGATTCTATTTCACAGCATAATTTAGGAATAAAATTTTACGAAGCTTTCTTTTAAATAATAATTTTCGATACTATACATTCACCAATAAAGTAAAAAATATAAATAATTTTAGCTAAAGAAAATATCGACATCATTAACGAAGCAAACAATAATTCAAATCAAATCTTCATCTCTCATATTTTATAAACAAAACAATATTATTACAAACGTTACAGTTACGTTACATCCAACATCGTCAAGTTAATTGAAATTGAGTTGCTATCTAAATATAAACTTCAGTTTGTATCCTTCATGCCGGTATTGTAACGCTGATGCCTGCGTTCTAGCCGTGAGCGATATACACAGCTTATGCGAAGATGAATAACTTCTTAGATTAAACCAAAACTTCAGTCGGAGCAAATCCAAATTGACAGCTCGTATTAATTATACTTACACATACAGAACATTCTCTCTCATCTCATTGTGCCTATTTACAGTTTTTTTATGATTATAGTAAAAAATATTAAATAGGAGAACTAAAACAGATTACAATACGGAAGCATTCGAACTTATCAAAACATAATATAAATATTAAAGATCAACGATTCAAAAAATATGAACGTAATAAACAAAAAATACGATTCTACCGATGCTTAAGCAAAAAAAGTTGAAAAACAACAGGATAGGGTATCAAAAGTTCGAATCTTAAGCTAGGCTAAAAAAGCGCATTTACGTGATAAATATTTAAAGTTAAACTTAATTAAGTTCACCTGTTTTAACTGTAATATTAATCACTGTCACTGTTAAGTAGTGTTAAGCATGGAATCACGCGCGAACACTCATTACGCGATTCGTGTCGGAGTGTTAGGGCGACGTATAACGTTTACGTCCAATGCGGCGTCTTGCAGCCGACTGATGTGCCGTCCGGCCTCCGGCTGAGCCACAGACGGCCCGCGCAGCCGCAGGAATCCTCCCAGCGTTGAAAACTAACCGGATACAATAGTAGGAGACAGGAGGTATCTTGAACTGTAGAGTTATTGAAGTAGTAAATCGCACGGAGGTACATTATTTATGATCGAAATACGTTGACATGTGAGACTTCCTTTTCAATATTTTACCTCTATTATTTTTATTCTAATGACGTCAGAATATTCTTTTTAAAATCTAAAAACCGTATGAATGGACGAGAAGTAGTACTGTTAATTGAAATACTTTTTTTGACATATTACCTTATTACAGTTTTAGGAAAATAAAAATGTTAATACCTCATATAAATGATTTCAAATAGATCGTGGATGTATAAGAAATCCATAGTTTATAAATTCAATATTTATACGGGGCGCTCAGTGCGCGAATCCGCCTCACATGTGGCTGATTTTTTTTTAATAACTTTAAAGTATTTTCCTTTCTAACGACACCCTATTTTTAACACAACTATTTTTTTTACAATTCTCATGTAACCTCTGCAATGGGTATTACAAAAAGCCCTTCAATTTCATATCTACAAGTGTCTACAATAATTGAAATTACAAAGTTCTACGTAGACTACGGGCAGTAATCGTAGCACGTAGCATTATCATAGCAATAAAATGATCGATTTGGCGCCATATTAAGTACTAGCTTTCCGCCAGCGGCTTCGCCCTGTATTATATATTATAACCAAGTGGTTTAATCCAATTGAGCGACTAGCCCTTTAATTGAATGGCACAATTCAATTAATGGGCTGACCTATTCAATTAGTATATGACCATCGTTCTATAATACATATACAGGACTGAACAAAAGAAACAAATTGTTTTTTCACAACTGGTGTTAATGGTCCGTATGGTCCAATGCAGGATGCTAAAGTACATGCCGATAAGGTTAAGCTTAAACTTTCATAGTAAATTCTTAATATTAATACAATTATAGAAAGACAAGATTTACCGCAACTCAGACGGCCACAGCGTCATCTACCGAAAATGAGAGTAAGCAATTGTTTTAGTATGTTTATTACGGTTTCGAAGCTTAGATTTATCATCGTTAATAACAACAAAAAGTAATAAACAACGAAGTTATTTTTTTTTTACATTTAACAAAACTAAATAAACGTTTTGGCGACTTTTGAATCGGCTATCCTGGAATGTCATAATGATTCAACTAGAAAACTGGGCGTGCTATTGAATTGCGCCATTCAAGTATACGGTTAGCCACCTAATTGAACGGCTGGTTTAGTCAGTTGGCTGCGACATATATAAACCTTAAAAAATAAACTTAGCGAAAATAAAATCTCATTCATCTGTCATTCCGTCGGGGGACTCTTACAGTGTTATTAATAAACAAGGTTTATCGTTGTAGCTAATTTACACTGAGACTGCACGTAGTACTAGTCAAAATTCATATTATTAAACAGAGAATTATCCGAGGGCTAAGGTTAACCTAGTACGAGGTTCTACGCGAATAATATTAGGGGTTAAAGTATGAAATTTCTGTTTTATTATAATAGGTTCCTTCAATTGACATAGAATCTTCATGGTTTGAGGTTTTCGAAAAAACTTTTTTCACAAGGTTTCTATGATGTTCTTGTTTTGAAAAATGTGAAATATTTTTCATTTGTCGAAAGACTTTCAATTGTTTTTGTTATTAAGCTTGACAAAAAAGATGAACTGCGAAGATGAAATAAGAGAGATGATGGAAGACGATCCTAGTCAAACTACCCAGGAATTAGCGGCATGGTTTAACGTTACCTTACCCAGAATATTGAGTCATTTGCGTCAAATCAATAAAATAAAAAAATATGAAAAATGGGTGCCTCATGATTTGACTGATCTGCAGAAAGAAACGCGTGTTGAAACTTGTGTTGCCTTGTTGAATCGGTACAGAAATGAAGGAATATTGGTTTGAATTGTGACATGTGATGAAAAGTGGATTCTTTATGATAACCGCAAAAAATGCAATGGCTGACCCCAGGTCGAACGCCACAACAGTGTCCTAAAGCAAAACATACCAAGAAAAAGGTAATAAAGTTTGGTGGTCTCAGCATGGTGTCATTCACTATAGTTTTCTCCGATCAGTCTTGCGATTCTGTAAAAATCCCGACCCGATTTCGAATTCACTCATGTGTCCGGATTGATGTCATTGAGTGTAGAAATTTTATTGATCCCATTTTTTTTGTATAAAAATACACAACAAAATTGATTAAATATAAGTGTCTCAGATATTCTATGCCTATATCATTTCGAAACTCACTTTACTTATCAACACCAGCCCTTTTACGTCCCCACTGCAGGGGCTCAGGTCTTCCTTATGGATGGTTAAGGAGGATGGGCCATGACCCTCCACGCTGGCCCAATGCGGATTGGAGGGTATTAACGACTGCAAATGCAGCCGGGACCAACGGCTTAACGTGCCTTCCGAAGCACGGAGTAGCTCGAGATAATAATTTTTTGGTCACCCATCCCGTGACCGACCCTTGCGAAAGTTGCTTAACGACTACGATCGCGAGCAGCGGCGCTTATTCACTACGCCACCGAGCTACTACTTACATACCAATTCAAGGTTGAGCAGATATTCTATTCCTATATCATTTCGAAACTCACTTTACTTATGCCATGAACCAATTCAAGGTTGAGCGGATGCCGCTTTTTGAAGTGAATTCGTACACCGGAGTGGATTCTCATTCAGGTTTGTTTTTTTACAGAATCGCAGGGCTGGTCAAGCAATAACGGCAGATGTCTATTGTGCCGAATTCCAAACAATGTTGGCAAGACTAGCAGTAAAACAACCCCGACTCATGCATTTATCTTCACTGCTCCATGACAATGTGTGACCTCAAACAGCACGAGAAACCGTTTTGACCCTTCAGGAACTGCAGTTAGAAACCATTTGTCATCCTCCTTATTCGCCAGACCTTGCTCCAACGCGCTACCATTTTTTTCGTGATTTAGACAATTATCTACATGGCAAGAAGTTATCTTCTCAGAAGGCATCACAAAATGCTGTCACACAGTTTGTGCAGTCTAGATCCTCAGAGTTATATTGCAAAGGCATACCTTCCTATTAGATGTCAGCAATATGGTAACTATTTTGATTAAATAAATCTGTTAAAAATTAAACAAATTTGATTTTCAGTACAAATCGGCAATTTCATACTTTAACCCCTATTATTCATTCCTAGAAGGTAGTAGGTTTGCTTATTGTCTGTATAATATGAATTTGAAATAATACTAAAATTGCAATTTTAGCGTACATTTATTCTGACTCTAATCCTTGTTTATTTATAGCACTGTTAAAATACAAATCTTCCAGGGAACATTACCCAGACTGCAAAGAAAGCCAAGTTTAATATTATTTTAAAGAGTTTATAGTCACAAAGATTATTTTTATACTTTTTTGAGTAGTTTTATCTCCGATTCTTATGTTATTTTTTTAGATAGTCATAAAATTGCAAAATTCGTTTTATATAATAAATTGATGATGCATTTTGGGAAATTAATAAGAATGAGTTGGATGGCGCCAACGATCGGGACACAAAGCAACAATAGCTTTGAATAAACACGACATTACAATTAACAACTATCTATTTTCTATTACAAAACTAGATAAGTATTCTAAAATTGTTTTTAATCATTCAAATTAAATGTGTTATCTTAAATTTATTTCAGAAATATGTTTTATTTTGGTTATGTCAGAATTTGTTTAATAGTTACATATTTATTGTAAAACAAGAATTAAAGCGCCTTTGATGAGTTTATTAAATAATAGTAAACATATATAATTATTCCTGTATCGTTAGTAATAAGAAAAATATGGGTTTTACATCAGAATGAGTATTATTCTGAGGACCTGGTTTGTGTGTATCACTCACAATATAAAATGAAATCTGACTCTATTTATACGAAGGATCGGTAAAATAAATAATCGTGTTCACAGTTATGAGTTTACTTTCAGACTATTTGATGTTGAAGTGCCACTTACAAAATACAAAATATCATAGATTACGTTGCCACAGAGTGGTCGACAAAGATTATAAAACAGATGTGCCACAGTCCTCCCCCCTTAGAAAATCATAGGGATTAATGGCAAAAACAAAAAAAAAAGATTTTATATAAAAATAATTTGAACAAAAAATATTTAAAAAAATACCCATAATGTCGTATAAAAACTAATTTAACAACTCGTTACATATCCTTATCACTTTACTACTAGCGTGAAGTCTACATTGCGTTTGCTACGATGAGTTGCTATGGAAGTCTATTTTTAGAACAAAGGTTGTGTACAATATTCACTTGTGTACAATATAAGTCTCTCTTATGGGACGATAATAATATGATTCGATATAAAGTAAAACTAATTAATTTTCCAGAACTAAATTTGTAAAAATAAATTTCAATTAAAAAACCTATGTTAAGCATAAAAATTAAAATTATAAAAAAAAATACAAGCAGCATAAATTAATAACTACAAGACATTTAGAACAAAGAAACCTACATCGCACATAATAAGTTTCATTATCAATTAACATAAATAGAACGTCCAACCTACATCGGTTGGACCGCGGTCCCCGGGCTAACAACACCTAGCTCGGATAGAGACAATTATCCTTTAGTCTCCCTTCCCAGTTGTCTCCATCATCAAGTAGGAAACCAACACCTTCAACCTTACGGTTCTTAAAGTGGTGACCCCGACAGAACATCAGCAACCTTCAGCATCACAACGCAGCCATCACTCTTCATCAACAGCCTCTCATCCTTCACTATCAGCCTCTCATCTCTCACCAGCACAGCCACTTCAGCAGCAAGCCAGCCAACACCAAGGTCCATCAGAGCAGCATCGACGACGCTTCCTGGATTCTTGGTACCACACGACGGCATCACTCCGACCTGGTCCTCGCAGCCCACAACCGGACCTCAGTTCACACACAACGCACCGGCGTGGTAGCTCTGCACACCAGCAGCTTCGGTCCCGACGTCACTACCTGGCACTTGCAAGCTCTGAAGCACTGACTGCATACCACCTACTATCAACATGGATCGACCTTCGGTCTAGGGGGAAAGTACAGTGGCGACTGATACATAGCGACATCTAACTCATCGCACTAACATCGCCACAAAAATCGATAGCGAGACGAACTGCAATAAGTTTCAACACCAAGTAACGAGATGGCGCTGTACAATACAATAATCGGTAAAGTGGTAACCCAATACAATAACCGGTAAAGTAGGATCGCGCGCTCTTCATGTACACTGATAAACAAATATATCATTGTTTTAAATATACCTACTAGTATTCGCCCAATATCGAAATGTGACCATTTAAGTTGATATTCTTCCTATCTTCTTCAAGATTTTATGACATTCAGTAAATAAAAATTTAAGCGCATGATACAGTATGTAAAATTTTTCATTATAGTAAGCATTTCGGACTACTCCTTCACCTATATTTAAGTGTCCACCCCCCCCCCCCCCCATTTTTTTAAAAGAAATAATTGTCTAATTTTTCATTTCAAGTTCATTTACTTACTTGCATTTTTAATTGTTTAAAGAATAAATGTGCTTTTTGGATTGTGAAAGTGGTATATCTCGCACGAATTAACATAATACAAGGTTAACTATTCCTTTGAACCTCAAAAAAAAACGGATAATAGTCTTAATAATCATAACCATGAAGAATATCTGTGCTTCAGAAGAAGTGTCAGGTCATACTTCCTTTGCATTTTAAATTAATTATCGAAAAATGCGTTTCTATCAAATTGATTTATTTATAAATGGTACACAAACAGATCATAATCAAAGGAGAAACCTACAAACATATTTAAAGTATTTGGACTAGACTATAACCTAAAAACAGTGTACACAGCATGAACAGTATTAACTTTAAACATGAACAGACCCTCCAATAACTTTTAGTATATAGTAAAATTAAACTATTATTTAAATATGAAATAATCCATCTAAGCAGGGACCCATGAATGCCGTAGTGTTCGAGTTTGAGACTAAGCAAGCGATGATCAACTTTTAACGCTAGATTTAAATATGGGGATTATATGGGCAACTTTGCATCATGTAGGAAAGGTGGAAATGTAGGAAAGGAAAACCAGACTTTAGTGATTTATTGAAAATTATGGTCAATGGAAATGATAGTTCCTCAGAACAATGTTTGAGGAATATTGTAGGAATCCCATCCAGACCAGGACCTTTACTTGTATCTAATTGTCAAATTTTTAAACAAAAATCTTGACTAATTATGTCGACGTCATGCAAAGATGAATTATAACTACTTGGGATGTTGTCAATAGTTTGATTGGGAAAAATTGGAGAGTGTACTATAAACTGACCCAAAACATTCCGAAAAGAGCTCGCAGACGCCTTAACCATCTGAACATGTTTTATTATTATGGTTCATAGAAGCCGGCATACTCGAACATCCCTTCCTACTATTGACATATCGCCAAAATACCTTAGGGTCGTCACACAAAGAATCTTCAACTGAAGAAATAAAGTTATTTTGACATTCTGCAATTAGGGACTTACATCTTCGTCGTAGCAAGGAAAAAGTGTCAAAGTCTCAGGGATTTAAGTATATTTTGTAAAGTTTATGATATTTATTTTTTTCCTTAACACAGCGAATCAAGGCTACACTGTACGGGTACCAAATGGGATACTTATTTGACACTGTGTTTTTAGTTAATGATGTGTGTCCAGAAATATGTTCGTTAATATTTTTATAAAATAAATCAACACAAACATTGATATCAGTTGACGAGAGAAGTTTATCCCAGTCCACGCGTCTCAATTTCATTTTCAAGCGTTTATATTCGCATTTGTTAAAGTTGTAACGGTGTTTATACCTGGGCTTTATTAATTACTTCTATAATCGCTCATTTCAATACTGTATGCCAAATGATATAAATCTAAACGACATATTGCTTCAGTCTTAACAAGGCCGGAAGGTAGTGTGGAAAGAACCAAATCTAAAAATCTATGATTTTTGTTAGGAATACCGTTATACTGAACCAGGTGTGCATTGTTTCCATTAATAAAACTGCTCGGCGATCACGAGGGTACATTGGTGGGAGATAGGGTGTTACACCTTTCCGCACCCAGGATACATTCGCAGAATTGAAATCATCAAGCACTAAAAAGTTAACATCGGAACCCGCATCTAGTACGAAATGATGCGACTTTTTCAATAGGCAAATTAGGCGGCAAATAACAAAGGCAAACTTGTAAAGACGGAACATTGCTCCTATCCGAAAATATAGTAAGCCACACTTCCTCACACCACCCTCCCACGATATCTGACGAAGAACAGCAATATTATTTTTAACAGTAACAAGAATTCCTCCTCCGTATTGTTTTATAGAACAAGTATCGTTGCGATCTCGCCTAAAGACATTTATACCGGCTGTCAATCATCTCATTATCATAAACACTACTTTCAAAATTAGTCTCCGTCAGACAAATTAAATCGTAATCACAGTTTAAAAGATTTAAGTAAATATCTTTGAGTTTTGATCAAGCTCTACCCAAATTCTGATAAAAAAACTTTATAACAAATCTATATTAAATGAATTTAAAAAAAAAAAGGTAAAACAAAAATGTAGAACCATTAACCAGTTTTCTTTATCCTGTCGAGAGAGTCAACGCTCTTGATAAGAATAGCACCATAATAAAGTACTTTGTGAATAGCATTTGACCGATACATCTCTTGCCGCTGCATGCAAGCAAAGATTTTTGCTCTGGTGACAGATGTCATATCAAAGATGTAAGTGCCATAGAATTAATAAGTACTACGTACAACTAGAATGCTTACTGTGCGTCTAAACACGCGCCGAGTGAGAGGTCATAAATCTTGGTTTGTCCCTTTCTAAGTAGTGTAACCATTCTTACCTGAATACATTGGACATTAAAAGAAAATATTGATTATTGAAATTGAATAATATTAATATGAAGCAGGAAAAATTCTTATTTTCATAGGCAGACCCCCCCCCCCACTGGGGGAAGACCTAATAATAAAACGCAATCAAAATTGTATATTTTATTATGACTGTATTGTTTACATTTTAAAATTAAACATTACTTAACAAAATTGTTTTGTGCAATTTATGGCGTAAAGTAGCACGAGATGTGCCAATGGCCTTGAATGTGAGACCTTTGCCATAAGTTGACATTCTTATTATGAGAATCTCATGCCTTTGTTGTATTTATTTTTGTTCAATTGCTGATGAATATTTGGGAAACAGTTTGTTATGACAGATTGTACCTTTTCATAATTTTTACAATTTTCTTTTAAAACTGCTAAAAGTGACTTTAAATTATTAATCTTCATCTTCATGTCTCTTCTTTTGATTTTTGCCTAGTATTAATATCAAGTTTTAACTTCTTACATGAAGGACTTTAGTCAGGCGTATAACTAAAGGCGTTTAACACATTATTTTTTTTTGTTATCAGGAAAAATCTGTAATGAAATTAAGTAGGTACATAAAAATAAGTTATAATATGAATTGTTGTTTTAACTTATTATTTTCGATATAATGTTGTTTATAAATGAGTGCTTTAATATTAGGTAGGTACCTTTGGCAAGATTGAAGGAATCACTTCTGATTTCAGCCTTTTTCGAGCCTCTGTTCGGTAATATTTGGGTTTGAAATGAAGTGTACAAACCACACAGCTTTCATGTAAGTTCCCAGGTATCAACCATTTTTACTCTAAATCCGATGGCAAACTGGAAATTTAAATTAAAATGTATATTTTTTATTATAGTAATAATTTGGTTTGGTTTGGTGTGTAAATAGATATTTGCAAAAGATCGATCAAACGATAAGCCTACTGACCAATAAAATGATTAAAGGATACCCATTTATGAGCCTCTACATGCTTGTTTAATGTAGGTAGACTTGCAAATAGTGAATAACCAAAGTGTTAAGTGATACAACAATTTTAAATTTAGTACTTAATTAGGCAATAATAGGGTCTATGCTTATAGTACGTACGTACTTTACATCTCTATACGTAAAGTATAGTCACCCTAGTTTCTACTGATGACATACTTACCTGTGAAAAGATAATCCATTGCCAGGTACGATTCTTTCCCATACCCACTCACAGCACATATATTGTTTACCATTTTTCAATCCAATATACTATTTAAAGCACTTTTTTAATTCAGAGAGCATTAAAAACAAGTCCATATGACAAAAAAGAAAACGCCATGTTGCTTTTGTGGTGCCACGTGAATACTTCAATTTACCTAGTGTTGCATAACGTAAAGGTAATAAAACATGCCTACAATATTGAAATGTCGTGAAATATAAAAACTTTGTTTTATCTGGACCTAAAAGCTATTGCATTTATATTATTAGTGAACTTATAAACAAGCCAAATATAATATTCATATAGAAAACGTTTTGTTCTGTGTAAACAGTTTTCACGAATTTACCACCTTTATATCAACAATATTTCACATGGCAATTGTGCGACAGAGACACACCAAGAAAAAAGATGTCTCACTTATGCTCATTTCTCTATGTAGATAATGGTTATTTAAAAAACACTTTATACACATATCATTAAGGTTCATTTTGATATGTCAAAAAGATCGCAGTTAGCATTCCAGTTGTACGTAGTACTTATTAATTCTATGGTAAGTGGTAGTGTTTGGTGTGGCGCAATGTCTTATGAGCTGGCCGTTATTGTGGTTCCTTGAAATGGTTGAAAAGCATCAAAAGAATTAAAATAATACAAAAGTATAGACGGTATGGACTAACAGCCCTTCGCTTTAAACAAAATCAATAAAAGTAGGCTAATTTGTCACTGTCAGACTTATTTGTCATTTGTCAAAAACTACTACTATTGCCACTTGTAAAGTCGACCAAAATTACAAACTTTTTGTTGTTTTGTTATCTTTCATTCATTTCATTGACAGTTTTTACACGTAGATATTATTTTAATTTAATTACTTGACATTGGCAGAATCGTGTGAGACGCGCCGATAAGCCACTAATAATAAAAGAAGAAGAACTTGTTTTGTTGGGCTATTTATCTACAGTAACATAACTTTTATTTTTATAGAACTGTACCGCTGTTGAAACCTTTAGTTTGTCTCTTTACCAGTACTCTTTATTTTTAAAAGAATGAGTAACCGCAGTGAACTTACTAGGTTTTTTAATTGTTACATTTTACGTGATAACAAAATAATAAGGGAAGATTTGTGGATGCGTGATGGTAAAATTGAAAATCCGGAACACATTTTTTATGTAGAACAATTAAAACCAACACGAAACATAAATTGTAACAATGTATTGATTGCACCAGGGTTCATCGATATTCAAATTAATGGTAAGTGTTATATGTTAAAAAAGAACTTCAATCAAAATATTTGAGATGCTCTTCAAAAAATTGATACTACTTAGTGTATACAAGAGCTCCATGCGATGCACTTGCAGTATATGGATGGAGCAAACTATTACCACACTAGACCAATATCTTGCAACAAGTATCTGCTTTGCAATGAAAACTCATGGTACAGCCCTAGGACCCCATATTAAACTTACTACCCTGTTTTTTGTCAATAGGAAAGCCAAAATAATATAGTTCTTTAAATTTAATACATAACACCAAATAAAGTATTTGGTTAAATAATTAAACAATTAATTTCAATCTGTAGAAAAACACAATGGCTGCTTGAATGAGGGAACAACCTACTTTGATCTTAACTAGACAGTTCTCTTGAATTTCTTGCTAGTTACCAGTGCCTGGACTAAGAGTATAAGAGTAGGTTTTGATGCTATGATAACTGCATTTAACCAGCACTGGTCCTAGGCTGTAAAGATCCAAACTGTAGAGCTGTTTAGTTCAAGGATATAAATGTTAAATCCTTGCCATAAGTGAAAAAAATAAGTATTTGAAAAATAAAAAGAAAACTGAATAAACTACTATCAGTGGATAAATAATCTTAATGTGGATTTTATTTAAGAATGCTTGATTTACTTGATATTTATATAGTTTAGATAATATTCTATATAATTCTCATTTCAGGTGGCTGGGGAATTGATTTCTCATATGACTGTGATAATGTAGAAAAAGGAATAGAAAAAGTAGCCACAGAACTTCTAGCTCATGGGGTAACCTCATTCTGTCCGACAATGGTGACATCATCAAAAGAAAAATATGCAAAAATATTACCAAAGATAAAAAAATCACAAGGAGGCAGACATGGAGCCACAGTTCTTGGTGTGCACCTCGAAGGTCCATTCATTAGCTTAGCTAAAAAAGGTGCACATCTTGATGAATACATTCGTACACCTGACAAGGTGAATGAACTTTTATAATTCTTCTGACTAAAATGTGTATTTTATATATCCATGCATTTGACCTAATTTTCAATAACAGTGATAAATATACGACCATTATTTGTTTAAGAAATAATACAGTTGTGATGTATGATTTTGCAATATGTTGTTAAAAACTTTATCTGTGTCCTACATTCAATGTAATTTATTTATCACTTGTGTATTGAACTTGCATCATTATGATAACTTCTTTACTCCATTTGTATACAAAGAGAAATATACAAATACTATTTAATATGCTAACAGTCAGTTCCACAAACATCCATTAAGGTTTAATGACACCTTTAAATTCTGATGAATGTCAAATTTGTAACGGTAATGTTGCTTCAAATTTATGACAATTTTAATGGTTGTTTGTGCAATTGGGTGCTAATCTGCTAAACTTGAAGAGTAGAATGAATGTTAGTATTTTTACCACACCAATTGTGACTCCATTGTTATTTAATATTTGTGTTACTTCCAGGGTCTAGAATCAATTGCAGAAGTATATGGATCACTAGATAATGTGGTAATAGTAACTTTAGCTCCAGAATTACCAGGTGCCACAAAAGCTATCAAAGAGCTAACAGACTTGGGAATCAAAGTTGCTCTAGGTCATTCCACAGCCAGTCTAGCGCAGGGCGAAGAAGCTGTTAAGAATGGAGCTAATTTAATCACTCATTTGTTCAATGCAATGCTCCCCGTTAGTATTATTACAACACAGTAGTGTCAAATATTTGTTACCATGGGTCAATAAAATATTACTAAATTGTAACTCACATGGTGTAAATTTGAGAGAGCCATAATTATCCTCAAGCTCTTGACTATAAAATAATGTCATACACTTAAATATCTTATTGCTCTACTTCTAATGAATATTTAACGCATCCATGAACGCTCATCTCTCAAATTAGATCATGGTCATATGTAACTTTTGGCATATGAAATTTTATTGATTGTATTTTTAACTCCCAGTTTCACCACCGGGATCCTGGTTTGGTAGGTCTGTTGGCTTCAACTACCAAAAGACAAGTGCACTATGGCATCATATCTGACGGACTCCACACACATCCAGCAGCACTTAGAATAGCTTGTAGAACAAACCCTGAAGGTAAAATATTTATAAATGGGATTTTCAATATCCTGAAGAAAATATTTAGGTGTAAGAAATTGATGAGACATTGATTAATGTCATGATTATTGAAGATGTATTTTGATTTTAATCAACACAATGAGGAAGTATTTTAAGAAAAAAAGAAAGCACTTCACTAGATTGCGACTCAAAAGTTGATTTTTGCAGGAAACAAATGGACCAAAGTAATTTCCAGGCCTTTTAACCAATACATTGAAAAACTGAAATTTGCTAAGTTCAAAGCTTAGATATCGAATACGAAGAAGTACAAATAGAATATGAGTAGTTTATTGTGTTTTGAAAATTAATTTACTTTTATACATGAAAGAAAACTGGAAGGGTTGTCATGGAGACATTGAGAAAGTGCTGTAGCGACATTTTATTTCGGAAAATTTTTTTTTTTAATACTTCCTCATTATAAAATATAACAATTAAGTGTTTATCTCTTTGACTAGTCTATAAATTATAAATATTAGTAAAATATTTCTCTAAACAATAATGATTTATATCAAGAAAAAAAATTCAATATTCATAGTCTGTGGCTCACATTAAATGAAAGACCAATCAGAGCGTGTGACGTTATTCCCTGGTAATTTAATCTAGGGAAAAAATTGTGTACTTAAGAAAAAAAAATCTGTTCAAAAGTCATAATCATTTTGATTTGATTATAGATACTTTAAGTACGCTTTTGTACGTTTTCTACAAAACTGTGACGTAACGAGCCCCCACTCCTCTACTTCAATGATAATAGGCATTAAGACATTTTTTGTTTAAATTGAAGCAAAAAAATGCGTATCTAAATTTTTCTATTATCTGAGTGAGGGGCTGAAAGAACTTCTATTTTTTACCCAGTCGTCATCCCTATTTAATATTTAAAGGACATCGACATCGTTTTGTTTTGAGATTTTTTTTATATTTTCTCATTCCAAATTTAATTACAGGCCTAATATTAGTGAGTGATGCAGTTGCAGCACAAGGCTTACAAGATGGAAAGTACCGTATAGGACCTCAGTCAGTGACAGTGAAAGATGGATGTGCTTATGTCACTGGAACAGATACACTCTGTGGCAGCACTGCAGGACTAGACGATTGCGTCATCAACTTCAAACAGTCTATAGGTAATTATAACGTTATATATTATTAAGATAAATGCGTACTTAAACTGCTAAGTTCATAATATTAATAGAATAGATTAATAGATATTTAATATTTTTATTTACTTTAAATTAGGATTTACTTAATTCCAAACCTAATTTAAAAAATGACCTTTAGTCAATAATAATCATATTACGAATCGGCTGTTCCAAAATTAAACACTGAAAAGGAACATGATATTTATTGAAATAATATAAATAAAAAGCTTTGTAGGTTTTTTAAAAAATAGCATGATACGTGTTATCTATATGAGAAATGCAACATTAAGCTTTAAACTAGGGCTCTTGGACCCCGCATTCGTCCTAAAAAGGACAGACAAGCGAATCTCGTCTACCTGGTAAAACCCGCTGCAAGTACTCTCCGAGGTCGAGAGAGTACTCCGCCGACTCCGAACCTGATGTTATACCCTTAGTACTTCATACTAAATTATCAACCATTAATATTGAATATTTTTCTATTGAAGATCTCTATCTCAAGCTATCTATTAATTTTAACATCGATAATAATGTAGTAACGTGCGTAGCATTAGGAATTCGAGAGTCGAAAAACGGATTTGAAAATGAAATGTTATAAAGACGCACCCGAATATAGTGACGTGAGGTTTTTACACATAATAAAATTTTTTTTTTTCAGATTGCTCATTAGAATATGCTTTACAAGTAGCGTCACTGCATCCAGCTCAAGCTTTGGGCATTGATAATAAAAAGGGCAAATTGAATTACGGCTATGACGCAGATTTGGTTTTTCTACATTTGGAAACATTAAAAGTTCAATCTACTTGGATAGCCGGCGAATGCGTTTACAGCATTAGCTAACAATATGCAAGTTCAATATTCCAATTATATATAGGTATTAATTCTAATGACAAATGTATGTATTTTATCTTTAAGACAAAATTAATATCGGTTATAAGTGGTACAATGAAGAGATATAAATAAGGATGGACTTTATGATGACTACAAGCGGTTGCAGCAGGATGATACTATTTAAAGTATGACACCGCTAAACCTACAAATAAATTGGTCCTATAAAATTCGATGCATGTACGTTAACTCCTCCGTTTTAATGGAGAAGTACCCTTAAATGCCTTTACAACTTAATATGTATGGTGATATTCGGCTGTGTACATAACGGTCCCAGGTTTTCCAAAGTAAACTCAATCAGTCAGATTTGAAAACATAACTGTCAAATTTCTTCAAGTCTTTATATTATATAAACTTGTATACCTATTTTTATTTTATAAATGAATTTAGATAGGTATATAAGTTTAAAAAATCCAGTGATTTGTAGTTAGCTTATACTTAAAAAAAAATGTATTTTATACTTAATATTAATGTAATTTAAGACTAGTTGCAACATACTTTTTCATTGTTATATTGTGAATAAATTTTATTGCTTTTTATCTTATTCGTTTTTTTTTATTGACCGTTGATATCCACCGGGTCCACGGCGCCAAAAGCCTAACTAACTAACTCCAAACTAAAATAACAAATAAAATGTTACCTTTGATAAACCGTAAGCACGTGAAGGAGCGACAAGGACAAAAAAGTGTCTACTCCTTTATATCATTAAAATAAGGCCATATTAGCAGGACCAGAGGGGGGATCAAGTGGTTAGATGCTCACTTCAATTACTATTGCAAAATGAATACCACGCTATCTAAATCAGTCTCGTTTTAAACTTCGCGATTAACAATATGCATGCGCAAATGCAATTGATTACTGATAACATAAGAATTGGCCACTATTTAAAAAAGCAACGGATCTAAAATAAAACCCTCGTTTAGTGGCATGGAAAATCTTTATTGAAGTAAATATATTTATAAAGTCAGTACAATTTAAGTTCAATAGTTTCCAAAAATATTAAAGTGCAGGTTGCTGATCACCTGGCAATGTTAAATATGATTATTTCTTAATTAAAATACAAGCTAATATTGAGAAAACTGTAATATGTGAATAATAACATGTATATACCTAAATAAAATCATGACAAAAATATATTTTAGGCAGGCTCTGAGTTACACTGCTCTGTGCTGTTGTTATCCTGGCCACAGTTCACGATGATAATTTATAATTATTAAGAAACCGCCGCTCAGGTCACATGAAAACCTGCACTCGCCATAAAAACAATTGAATGAGTGCAAACAAAGTGTCCAATTCTCAAGTAACTTCAGCGGCGAACGAATTTGGTCAAAATAAGATGTGCAACTAGTTAAAACAAAAAACTACCCCTGTCCACAACTAAATCTAGAAACTATTCTCCACGGTGGATAATAACATGACCCTATTATTAAAACTCAATTCCTCCACAGCTTCTGAATCGTGGACAGATATAACCAGTTGGGCATCTTAATTTTATAATAAAAATTAAAACATCAAGTTACAAACCACGCAATGTATATTCATGTATACAATAATATTACTAAGTGTATGTATGTATATAATGTAAATACATTTTCATGAAAAACAAAATAATATCATGGAATATTCAAAGAGCCAAAATATTGAGATTAACTCTACCTTGATACCATTAACTTCTAAGATCTAGGCACAATGCAGCAAGAGACTCCTGTATGGTAATACAATAACAATTTTCGTTGACTGTGGGGCAACATATTACATCTCGTTCAGTCAACACCACCACACAAGGTGTACTGAAGACATTATCCCAACTGCGGCTATTGTGTCGTGAATCATACGTTAAGAGAAAGATATGTGAAGGAGAATGTGGCCCGACACTGATAAAGCTTTAATTGGTGGGTATTGCAAGCAGTATAGAATAATGATTAGCGAGCCAGTGCTACACCCATGTGCTGATGCTGCTGGCCCCTGCAGCCACCAGGCCGCGGCTGCCGAGAAGGCAAACAACTACATCTAATAAAACTTCAACCTTTACAATGTCTTCAAATCTTCACGGAGGGTATTGTCTGTTAGATATAATTTCGAATCGCCGAAGTCCACGATCACTATTAAACACATCGACGTGGACTACCTACTAGATTTAAAATACTTTTAACAGAATTAAATTATTGAGCAATATATTCTTAAAAGAATATAGTAGAGATTTGCTCGGCTGCACCAACTCTACGGAAAAAATCTTGTTAATCCTAGTATCAAATACCAATGCACACTCCACAAATGTCATTTTCGTATCGTGAGAAATTATAATCATACATTAAGGAATAAAAGAAATCTTTGGATTAAAATTAAAATATGCATTTCAATCATGCACCCCTCACACAATGTATACAATAATTTTTACATTTCTACCAACATAAAACTGACGAGAAACTTAAATGGTGTAACTTAGGATATACTTAAATCTAATTTGAAAACAAAAAGCCATTTTAATATAAACTAAACATTGAGAAAAATACGGGAGTTGCAGACAATTTCTATAAAATCAAATTGATTCGGTATGATATGTTTTGTTATATACTGAATAATTTGCGAGATGAGAAACATCTAAATGGCCGCTCATGTGCAAAAAAATTATGCTTATAGTTATAGAATCAATTATAAAATAAGATCACTACAATACGTAAATACCAAGAATTGTATATTAAAATATTTGTACTTTTACTGACTAAAGGAAAAAACATTGGCAACTGCTAATAATCCTAAAATTGTAAAAAAAAAATAACTTGTATAATGTAGACTGAAAACGGTCATCTCAAATTCGTTCACTCTAAATGTGGAATGCAATTAGAATTCTTTAACAATATTAAAAGGTATAATAATATATTAAATTTTTATATCAGCTCAACAATGTATATAATCTATAATAATTTAAAAGCCTAGATCCAAACTGTGATATTTATTGCACAAGCACACATGTGGCTTAAAATTTCAATGCGAATAGAGTTCACAACCTTATTATTATTTATGTTGTTACATAACAGTGGAAACTGACGAGGTGGGGGTTAAGAAATTAAGTAATCATCTTCAGTCATTTGAGCATTCTGTCTTTATCGTTTCTACTACGTTAATGGAATATTTCGAGATAGTAATAATGTTTATAGTATTCCCACCCACTATGTTACGGTTTGTTAGTCATTGAAAATAAAATGTTAATGCCACAACACGTCGCCGGAACCATCTAGCTGTGCTTGGTGCCACAACATAGGCAATAGCCCACCTCCAATAGGGAGGGTAACATTAGAGCTCACCTTGTGCGCTGCGAACCCTACATCATCACAATACCTGGCACCGACTTTGCACACATCCTTGACAATAGCCTCCTGACCGATCAACCACACATCTCATAAAACACTCATCATAAATGTCAAGGATGTCGCGATTGTCAGCGCCATTTAATGTGATACTACACTACAGAAGTAATTTATTGCTGGATACATAAGGGAATATAGATTCAAGAGAAATATATTTACCAAAAAATTGCTTTAAGTGTATATAGGTAACTTTTAAGATTTTCGAGAAAGGCTACTGTAATGTACTCTAATGATACAATTATTATCGAGTAATGTCAATGGACAATAGATACCATTTGACCTGCCATTATCCCATGACAAAGTGCTTACTTCTACGGCAAGAATATACAGCCAAACAGACATGGCGAATATCCGCCTTTGCCCGCACCAACCACTAATAAACATCTCTAAACAACATCACCGTATAGGCAAACATGTGATACTGTTATGTTGTGTATATCCAATTGAAAACCTATCCACTACAAAATAATCTACATCAACCACTACACAAGATACTGGCAAGAACAAAGGAAACACTGTCGATGAGATGTCATCAATGGATACGAGTGAATAACATAAACAAGAATAATAATAATAATACTTTTAAAATATAAGACAGAATATTATCAATGTCATTGTAAACATTTGGAAAAATTACACATACTATATAATATGACATTTCAACTTTAAATTTATTAATATTGGAATTCACACATAAAATAGTATAATTTGTAAAATTATCCAAAACTTATCACACCACTTTTTAATATTTTTTGCAACCCTAAAGCAATAGTTATTAATAGCGTCAAACGCTCCCTTTGGGGCAATAATAATAAGGTCTATTTCGGTTAATTTTACTTCACTAACACACAATAATTTTGATCAATGACAACAAATTAAAATTGAACATTATAAATATTAAAACCCTGAATATTAATAATAAAACAAAAAAATTGGCAACAATTAGTAACTAATTTTTTTTACAAATATCATACAATAAAATAATTACTATGTGCATGCACAAATATCGTAAGAAAATAATTTGGCAGTAAAAATTCGTATCTCTAAAGGCCTAAACATACTGGCCAAAATACTATTCAAATATAGGCCCAGAACATATAATTAAACAAAACAGTAAAGTGACAAAATTAGAGTATTAATCACACCTACTCATTCACGAGGGTATGTAGACTCGTTATTTTAAATCTAGTTAAAATAAAGAAAAAATAAAATTCCCTAATGCTATCGGGACAAAAATCCTGAAACAAATAACTTAAAAACAATATGAAAAATAAACCCAAAAGTAACTCACTAATTAATAGAGGATTCAGACACAAATGTCAACTTATCACTGGCTCCGACAATCCCCTTAGCCCCAAATCGCCTTACCCAGGCAACTCGCGATCCGTAATCATCCTCCCAAATATTGAGTCATGTTAAGTCTTAAATTGTTGGTTCATTATGTCTCTCTATTATTGCTCATATCACATCAAATGTTGCTAATGTATCCAATATTGTAGAACTGTTCCAACAATAAAATAAATACCTATTACTAATTAAGTACAAACGTTATACATATTACTTCTGAATAACTACGACAATAATTATATTATTCATGATAATAATAATATAATTTAGTTTATAATCATTAATATGAATAGAGTGCCAGACTATTTAACTTTTCAAAGATTCCTGAAATATAAATGCTAATTTATATTTGAATGTATGTATAGTTACTCTTGTTATTTATTTATATTTTGGGATACTAAACATTTATATGTGTAATAATCAGCAAGGTGTATCCATAAAATTAGAGAGCAATTGGTTCGTTTAAATGAAAATTATAGATTTAATAAAATATCACACGTATTATTAGGTGGTCTGATTAAGTACCGAAGTATACTTTTAATGCAGTACAAAATAATGGTCATCTACAACACAGGAAACTATATATATATAATAAATTGAATTATAAATTACAATTTCGTTGGCTCGCGTTTGGCTAGTATTGATAATAAATATATAGAGTTAACTCGTTTTATGAAAATTCCAAAAATCTAGAATGATATTAAATGCTTCCTCTTTAGATAAATCCCAAAAACCTTAATTATTTGGAAGACTATGAATTCTCGAAATTACAATATTTTTAGTATAGGCGAAATTGTATGTGACCATTACTTGTGCATTGATTGATAATACTATTATTACTATATTTTATTAGTGTCTACTTGCCATATGTCACTATTCCCTCTTTTTAAGATTAATAATTATCGAAGAGGGATAAAGCCGCTGGTAAAGTGAAAATCTAAATATACTGAGGCAATTTGTGAATCGCAAATTTCTAATTTTCTCTACAATCTAAAAACTATTCAATTTTGAATATAAACGTGGGTAGTTACAAAAATATACATATACTTTGGCGAACTGTATAGGAATATCGGACATATAAATAAAAAATGCGAAAATAAGCAATTTCATATATATAGCCAAATGATATTATGCAAGTTATTGTCTCTAGAACGGAGATTGTGATGCGGTGGGTCAAAAGTATTAAAGCTACACATAAAATGTTCAAGCCAACCATGTCTTTATAGAACTGGTTTCTATTGCATGAGAAATTATAAGAAATACATTTTCAACCATCTTTTAACCAGATCATTATCACTCCCAAATCATGCGGCGTTCATTCATCATTCGCTATATATAAGAAAATGCTAGAAAATAGTATAAATTCTTTCATTTAACTATCAACATGACATTGTACAAATTATTGCAGTATTAATTTAAATCGGTTTTCCAATATTACAGCTCAGTGGTTCACCTAGTTAAATTTATAATGAACCAAACTTTAATATTTATATATCATAATGCCTACTCATGAAAAACCGTTCAATATTTTTAATAGGCTCTCAAAACAAGAGTACATGAAAACATTTTGTATAGACACAAGAATTCTGTAAATGGTAAATATATTTTAACGGACAATATATAATATTGTATACGAGATTAACCTAAACTAGATGGCACGTAATATTAGTGTCGCCTCCTTTGGTCACAACAAGACTAAAAATTTAGTTTACAACAAACTCAATTGTGCGTTCATGTCGATTAAGCAAATCCGAAATATGGTCACTTAGAAACACGGGAGTAAACTTTCAAAATAAAATTATTCAAGGCGACACTCCCACGCAGACCCCTAATTGACATATTCAACTTCACTCAAACTAGGAACCATACCAGCTGCTAAATTTAGACATGAAAATAACAGTCCAGTCACTGGTTACACAATAATTGTAATCGAATTTGGCTGTGTGGTTACCCTAAATATAGACATTGTTTATAGATTAACATTCTCCATTATAGTGTTATTAATATAGACAAAATATCATGAACATCCCATTATAAATTTGTTCACATGCAAAGATTACAATCTGATTATTAAATCTAGGAGCATGTCAAACTAACGAGGACTAGAAATTTTAGGACCCACTAAAACCAAACGAATCAAAACCATTTCTCTTGATTGGCTGGACAGTTAGTATATATAAATAAAAAAAAAGTTGACCATTACTCTAAACTTTGGATTTTTTGTTACTATAACTAAATGCAACCATATAAAAATTGAAGATGAATAAACCAAGAAATATATAAGTATTCAGTACTTTGGAAATAATGACTTACGAGTTCTATCCATAAGCAGTGACAGAATATTTCTCTAAAATGCCACAAAACAAAAAACATTAAGCATAGTAAATATTGGGATTACTAAATTCACTGCACATGGACAGAATATTAAAATCAGACTAACATGAAATTTAAAAACAAAAATAACGAAATAAGTAGTCAAATACTGGTTTAGCAAAAATGTTAAGCTTTGTAAAAACAGCAATTAAATATAAAATAGGGAATAAATGTGAGATCTTGTAGTATGCAGACTTACAGCCATCGAGTTACTCCTCAGACAATGTATAGGGTGTTGAGGACTAGAACATGATGATTATTCTTAGCCAGGGTGACAATATAACCTTCAGATGTTATCTTCAATCCGCAGCAGCGTGACACCTTTAAATTAATAAAAAACGATCCATTAATAACGTAATCTTTGCAATAAATATTAACAGCATTATCATTACTTTAAGACAACATAAATGCAGCGGTCGTGACTTGACAGCGCCGTTGAACAAGCGTGACACGACGTTGTAATTAAATTTAATACGTTCGTTATTATTTTTCAATATAAATGAAGGAAAAATAGCATATTCATTATATCGCACGTTGAGAACGATAGTGACACAATGCAAAAAATGCGATTTTGAGTAATGAGCGTTTAAAGTTCAAGAAATTGTAATCAGCCCCTCTAAACAACGTATCGTCACTATGCCACCTAGCAGTTTCTATGCAAGCTACGTTTACAGGGATCTTTGCATTTTAAAGTTTATACTTAACAAAGAAAAATGTTGTCAAAAGTAAAAAATACGTCGTTTTTAGTTAGTGACATTGTCATTTCGCAACGTGCGATATTGTTATCATTTAGGAATTTAGATACCACTTTCCATTTTCCACTTTGTGAGCATTATTTGGATTTGGATTACTATTATTGAGTAATCCAAATACTGCAAACAAGATAAAAGCCATCCCTTATACAAAATGAATGACATTTAAGATATAAAAAATATAAAATCACAAAATTATGTCTGGCAAAATGGATAATTGAAACAGAATTAAAGATCACCTTTACATATGGGCACTCAAACTCTGTGACCAATACGCCGTCGCGCGAGAACACGGCGACGTGAAACTTGTTGCCATGCGAGTCTCCGATGAGAACGTCTCCGGCATCAGACACGTCGATGCCATTAGGGAAATTGGTCACATTTTCACATCCAATACGACGCAAGAATCGGCCCTCGTCGTCGAACACAACGACGCAATGTCCTTTGAAGTCGCATACGTAAAATTCTTTGCCTGTAAGACAAGTTATTTTGGTTGAAAAAAAAATTTCGGAAACAATAATAATCAATCGCAAGTAAGATTGAACACATACCACTGATAGCAATATCAGATGGCTCCCTCATGCACTCGCTACAGTCAAACCAGCTCATGAGGTCACCTTCCTCAGATAAGATGAATACAGTTGGTGTAACGCTGTCCACGGCCACAATAAGCCCTTCAGCAGTCACCGCTAGACCGGCAACAATATCAATAAAGCGAACCTACAAAAAATAATTTTTCATCAAATCGTCCACGTTTAGTTACAACTTGGTTATAAATGTTTTATTATCAATAAACATACAGCAATCTTCTTTAGGAAATGTCCATTTTTAGTGAATATTTGCATGCGAGACCTCTCGTTTCCACGGTCGCAAACTACAAATTTCCCTGTAGCGCGCACCACAGCTACTTTACGCGGATACCACAGCTGTCCCTCTTCTTTTCCAGCTACGCCAAAGTTGAATTTGTAATTGCCGGACTTATCAAATACCTGAAAATAGAAAACAATAAGTTAGTATACTAGTTTTAACTCAATATAATATTTCTATAACTAGAGCGAAATTACCGTGATGCGATGGTTATTGGTATCTGCAACGATGATATCCTCATCATTGCCCAGGCAGAAGCCATGTGGAGAATTGAATTGTCCTTTCCCACCTCCAAGTTGTCCAAACTTGAACCTAATATGCATGGGCGTTGCTTTAGTAGCACGGACTAAGGGCGCAGGTGGTGCGACAAGTGCAGCTTCTTCAGCAGCAGTTAAAAGTGGTCTACCAGGAGATACTCCACGTGGGCCTACACCGCCGATTCCACCAACACCGGCGACTCCACCAAAACCGTTAACTTCTGAAAATTTTGACACTATTAGATTACGAACATCAAACAAATATAATTATTACTGTCGATAACAGATGTACTTGCCAGTATTTAGTCCGAGTTTGGCCAGAGCTTGTAAGTTATTGTAAGCCTGGGGCGAATTCAGATCACCAGCAAGCAATTCCGCGAGAGTAAAAGTAGGAGCTGGGGAAGCGTGTGGGGGCGGAGGCACCTCCTTTTCAGCAATGCTTGCCAATTGCTGCAAATTATATTCTACCATAGATGGGAGAGCAGGAACTCCACCAACACCAGTGACACCACCTACACCAGGGACACTGTTGACGCTGACTACACCTGGTATCACGCTCGTGTTTGTCACTGCACCGACTCCTGGGACGGCACCCACTCCTGGCACTCCAATAGAAGGTACACCACCTACACCTGGTACCCCGACTATGTTAGCCACTCCAGTTACGCCAGTTACGCGACGAACATTGGGCATAGGATAATCATCAAACACTGGTGCATTAGTTACTGACACAGCAGGGGAATGAGAATTAGAGGCAACCGAGACAATCGCAGAGGACTCACTTGCGCGCTTCCTTTCTTCTGCGCGAGTAGCTTCTGTTCGGAATGTTCCGAAAGTTTCCTCAGTGATCGCATCAAACTTTTCCATTTTGGTGACAAACTCCAATGAATAGTCTACATCGAATTCTGGTGCTGCTTCCAACAAGCGTGTAAATTGTGATGCAACTGTTTTCTTTAACATGACAATTTCAGTGCCATCGCCGCGACGAAGAAGTCTTGTTGCAAATTTACAAGCACAATCAATGCGTTGTACAGTCTTATCGACGCGATCAAACAAATCCATAACTTTCAGTTCTCTTTCCTTGTGCAGGCGTTCGAGTTCTTCAAGAGCCTTTTCCCGACGTCTCTCCAAAGCAGCTTTGTAAGCATGGAACGCCTCATTAATGACATTTTCAGCTTCATCACGTTGGCGCTGTAAATCTCCAAGTGCATCATCTAGCCTTGCAGAAGCACTTCCAGCAGCTACAGCTCGGGTATTCGCTTCCACTATAAAATTACGAAGCTCCGCACGCAGATTTGGTTCAGCATCAACAATCCGCTCACAGCGATGTTCACCTACTTTATGATCCACAGTTAGGCATTCAGTGCAAGCACCAACTTCACACTCACAGCAATAGAACTTTAAACTTTCTCCAACATGGCGGATACAGAAAATCGGTTTGTGCACAGCGGTTTTTTCCTTAGAAGATCTTAGGGCATCAAATGGAACAACCCTGTGATTTTCAAAGCATCTCATGAATTCATGTGCTGAATTACAGTTGGAACAGAGGAAATGAGAGCAATCGGTACATCTAGCAACAGCAGGTTCCTTGCTCTTGCAACAAGTGCATACCACAGATTGATCCATAGCCGATACATCCAGAATGTTTGTGATGAGATAATCAGAAGGAAGTGACGCAGCCCCACCTCCAAGTATCTACAAAAAGAGAAAACGCTTCATGAAATTCCATTTAAAATTATTAAATCACCACCTCAAGTGTCTAGAAGGCACAAAGAGACCTGAGAACTTGACATGTTACAGGCATTGAAGAACATAAAAGACCTCTCGTTTTATTAAAATAATGAATAGACACAGTAGATTACACAATATTATATTTATAATTTAAGTACATAAAATGTCCTTAAATAAATAATTTAATATTACATTAATTATTTGCAACACTACAAAATTATCACTTTATTGCATTTACCTTTGTTTCTTGTTTGCACAAGGGACACTCCACAGCCAAATCATATTTCAAAGAATCTCCAGCTTCATTAACCATCAATTTGTCAATGCAAGCTTCACAGAATACATGAAGGCAAGACAATACTCGAGGGCTGCACAATTTATCACTGTAAATCAAATATGTTTTATGTGTATATATGTGCTAATAATTAAATACTAATAAGTAATCATGACACATAAATTAATCTTGTAACAAGTTGCAGGTTTAACCCTTAGCACCACTCGTGGGGGACCTAGGTCCCCCAGCGCTCTGTTTTTTACAAATTATACAAATATTTTGAACGCGACGCGGTCGCGGTTTCGAGTATTCCCAGTGACTCCCGAAAGCTGTTGGTGTGCAAACGTACGTCGTGCTAGCGTTGGAAGTTTGTGAGGCACGTGTTGTTGCGGGACCTAGGTCCCCCATGAGTGTAGTTACGTAAGTATTTAATGTTGATAATAATCTTTTATATCTACATTTTTGGGTTTTTGGTGCAGTATGAGTAAGAATTTAAATGCCCAGCAGATAGAAAGGCTATTAAATGACGTCAGTATAACTGTAATGACGTATAACAATGGACCAAACCAAAACCAAAAAACCCGAGATTGTTACAATTCTACCAAAGGTGGCGTAGATGCTTTAGACCAGAAGTGTGCTGCTTACTCTGTGAACCAGAGAAGTCAAACATGGCCGACCACAATATTTTGCCCAGTATTTCCGGAGTAAACAGTCATGTCCTTTACGGCGCATCTAATCCTCACAAAAGCAAGAGTCGTTATAAGTTTTTAGAAGAACTTGGGTATACTTTAGTAACTCCTCATGTTCAAGAAAGAAGACGCTCTTCTAACCTTTCGAGGGAGCTGAAAGATATGATGGATAGGTTCCTACAAGAGGTTGGTGTTGATGTAGCTGAAGATCAACCAAAACAAGACCCGAGCCAAAGCAAGGGGCTAAAAAATCTAGGTGTCATTTGTGTCCACGAAGCAAAGACAGTAATACTCCAAGGGTGTGTTTGAAATGTGTGAAAAATGTTTGTCGGAACCACTCTGTTGATGTAAAAATATGTACTAAATGTGAGTCATAAGTTTTAAGTACGTTATAATCAAATTTTTGAGAGTAATTTAATGAGACTGATAATATGTTAACAGATTAAGGTAAATTTTTTTTTTGTAAACTAAGTCGAATATTCTCCTTGTGATTATGCATGTTTTAAAATTTATTCAAGATTTTATGACAGTTTTGGTTAAAAAGTAATATAGGTTATTAGAAAAAAAAATTTTTTGTTCCAAAGCATTTTTTATTTATTTATATTGAGTCAGTAAAATAGACCCCATGAATATGACGAGATTTTTCGTAGTTTTTTTATTTCACACTAGAAATATTAATTATGATTATGAAACCTAAATAAAAGTGTTTATTTTCATAGAATATATGTTTTTTATTTATGTTATAAATATAAATCCTAAAATATCCTATATTTTACTACTTGAATAATAACCATAAAAAGTGGGGACATAGCTCCCCCACGAGTGTAGATATGTAGGCTGAAAATACCGAGTGGTGTTAAGGGTTAAGGCCAGATTGTAGGTAAGGTATACAGTGTATTTGCATACTTTGAATCTAGGTATTAAATTCATGTATGGACACATAACTGACGAGTTACTAGGAACATTCAATTTTGATAAAAAGGTGCTAAAATATAGCTACAATAAAACTTATACAAAAAGGCAAATATTGTAAAACATCCCTTTATCTTTCATACAATGAATAGTCTTAAATTCAAAGTTTCTTTGCTACCTATTATTGTTTATACCTACCATTTATAAATATATATTATTAAAAATTTAATTTTAAAAACTCACTCGCAAATTTTACAATTTTGATCTTGCTTTCCATTGTCTGTAGATTCCAAGGATCCCTCATCCCCTAAACTAACTAAACCATCCCCATAAAGCTCCCCATTAATTTCTTCCATTTTAACTTATAATTATTTTTGTGTATAATGTATATTCTTGACCTTAACCAACAAGAATCTGAAACAAGAATACATTTTAATAAGTAGTGTTAACCTACAGTCCTATTGGAACACAGTAATTTACATTTTTTATAAAGGAGACAAAGCATATTGTTGTACAATATAATATTATAATACTTAGAATACTAAACAACAACTGTTGTATTTGATATAAATACATTAGCATTTAATAAAAGAGCTCTTTGGTGTTTTAATGTTACTTAGTGGCATGATAACAGACTCCTTTGTTTCTTCAAATAATTATATGTAACAAGAAATTAACAACAGGATAACTAACTATACCACTATTATATTTTCGAATAATGAATTTAACTATTTTTAGGTCACTTATTAAAAATATACAATATGAATCCCTTTTTCCATAACTTATACTTTTTAAGATATTTTACAGCTAAGTAATCATTTTTTTTTATAGACCTGTTGGGTTTTCAATCTAAAGCTACAGAATTATTTATGTATTTAGATTTTTTCCAGTGCTTTCGTATATGATAAACTATCATAATCACCAGCCTATTAACATCGCCACTGCTGGGGTTTAGGTCTTCCCTATAGATGAATTGAATCGAATGTGGACCATGACCACGAATGCGGATTGATGGGTATTAACGACTGCAGATGCAGCCAGGACCAACGGCTTAACACGCCTTCCGAAGCATGGAGAAGTTCGAGATAATAAATATTTGGTCACCTATCCTATCACCAATGTTAAAGTTACTCAACAACAGTATCACAGGCCGAGCACGCTAGACACTGCGCCATCAAGCTCCAATAAATATAATTATAAACTGTACTTCAAAATTACAGGTTTCATAAAATATTAACAAATAAGTATTTGACATCTTCAAAAATAGGCTATTTATATATCACCCACCCAAGCACCGCCTGATAACGTCCAATTTTTTTGAAAACTACAGTGCTAAAACCCACCCAAACCACCATTGAAATCACGATCCTTTGTTCTTATTCGTTTATCTATTTTGGTCATTTCTGGTCATTCTATTTTAGTTTTTACCACACCAGCTTTCAAAATCAGCAGGCAATATTTATGCAAAAACTTGATTTTTCCAATTGAACTCCCAAAAGAGGCCGCCATAAATTTATATCGGTAATTATAATACGTTATTGGTCAGTTCAGGTCACTGACTTAAACATTGTATATTAGGGTTAATTCAATCGACTCCGTAGTTTCAGGGGAAATCGGCTATGACAAACAAACATGCAAAAGGTTCCAAATTTATGATACGAAGTCCTAAGAAAATCGATCTTTTTATCGCGCTGCAATACTATCACAAATAAATATATTTCTTTTATCAACTCTACGCCTGCAATACGGAACTGCTCAGAGTTCAAGTATTTATGCGCTATCGACACGCGAAGTCCGATTTAAGGAATATTATAAATATTTTATAAGGTTTCATAAAAAAAACTTTTTGATCGTTATATCTCAAAAACGATTGCTTTTTGGAAAAAAAGTATTAAATCCTTTTTGTAGGTAATTACATACCAGACTTGCGATTCTGTAAAAATCCGAACTTGAATTCGAATTCAATCAGGTGTCCGGATTCACTTCAAAAAGTGGCATCCGTTCAATCTTGAATTGGTAATAACGTTTCGTGGCATAAGTGATGTGAGTTTAGAAATGACATAGAAATAGAATATCTGAGACAGGTATAATCAATCAATTTTGTTTCGTATGTTTATACTAAAAATGGAATTAAGAGAATGATGTGAATTTGGACACATGTGAATTCGAATTCTGATTTGGATTTATATAGAATCGTCCTACTGATCTATAACTTTTTTGTTCTGGGATGCTTTTTTGTGAGAAAAGCTTAGGTTTGCTGAAAATCAAGTAATTTTTTTCCGGTCGAATTATCGGGTCAGATCGATGAGGACTTTTTAGATGTCATTTATGATGGTATTTTGAACAATCCTACCAATTTTCAAATGAGTGGGAATTTTTGGAACCTCGGAAATTGACCATTTACACAGTCAGACATGGCGAATTTATAAATTTTCCGTTGTTTACCATTAAAAACAACCGGCTAAATGCGAGTCAGACCCGCGCACAAAGAGTCTATATAAAATATCTTTATTCAAATAAACGTATACAAAGTACTTTTGAATCGTCCAACATTTTTTCTTGCCACTTGTTCAGGACGTATTTTTGGCTGATGAGAAGAACGAGCAAAGAAACCTAGCAGCTACAATTACTATTAATTAATATTATCTATGAAAAAACGGCCAAAAATTAGCGTTTGTTATATGGTAGTCTTATTATTTATTTATTTATTTTTTTGTTTTAGCGGCAACAGACAAATTATTTGTGAAAATTTCAACTGTATCATGGTTGGTATCAGTTGAAGCCTGTAGGCCAAATCTGCTAATGTTTAAGTAATAATCGCATCTCGAAAAATCTCAACTCTTACTTGCATTTTACCATTGTACTATGTACCTAAAGTCCTAAAGAAATTAAATTAAGAGGAAGGTTGGAATATCTTAGTGTGCCTGATAGCAAGGCTTATAGCAGGCCATTTACATGTCAAAAATTGTGACTAAATAGTGACACATATACAATGAACTTTCATTTCACTTACTTCAATAAAATTTGAGATATTTCTAATTATTGGTGTGCCTGTTATCTTGACGCTTAAAGCAACGGCTTAATAAAGAAATTTGAAGCTAATGAATTCACAAAACAAATGTGACTGAAATTGTGATTCTCATGATACATATAAACCCAAAGATTTCTTCTTATTAGTCTTTAAAACTAAAAAATTACATGTCACTAAATGTTTATGGATGCTTGCGATGAATCTTAAACATTGTTGTGCTGCAATTGTGCTGCATAAATGTATTTATAGTGATGTGGTGAATACCATCGAGTCAATAAGTGTTAATATAAATCAGTCTTAATTTTTTGTGTAAGACAATTTTTCGTAATTGTAAGTCTCATATTTTAAAAATATTTAAAAATGAGTTTAACTAAATCATAGTTACGTAATATCAAAGATAATTAACGATATCGCTAATTTAACTATAATGAAGCCTTAAACGTAAATATTTACTATAAGGTTGTCTCGAAGAGATGACTTTTAGTGATAAGACTGCCAATTGAACGTCTCCTGTTTTCGTCATATAAGTGTATTTTGTCTTTGTGTGTACAATAAAGAATATTCTATCTATCTATAAGTTTAAGTTGCAAAGTTTTTATTTCTTGATCGTTGAAACCACACCAATTTTGTTCCAACAGCCGTTACGACTTTAAATTTTAAAATTAGGTACTCAATTAAGCCCCTGTGATTTTCTGATTTGACATTTGAAAAATATTTACGAACTTAATATACTATTTACCATGTGATAGTAATTGCGATTACGACGGTTTTTATGAAGAATATAGAAAGAATGATATGGTTAATTTAATGTTAATTGGAATTGTCTTAGCAAAGGGAAAACGCTTCAAAGCTATTTAGAAATGTAAAACGAAATAGTTAATGATCATTCAAATTGTCATTCCAATAGCGATTGCGAAAAGTTATGCAGTTTCATGAATCGCTAAGCCTTTGAAAGGGATTGTGATAGCTATTAAAATTAGACTTAGCCCCCTAACAAATGAGGAAGTATTTAAAAAAAAATCAAAACATTAGTTCCCGAAATCAAACGAGATGTCGCTACGGTACTATTTTGATGTCTCCATGACAACCCTTCCGGTTTTCTTTCATGTATAAAAGTAAATTAACTGTCAAACTCATATTTCTATTTGTCCCTTACTTTGCAAATTTCAGTTTTTTAATATGTTAGTTAAAAGGAATGGAAATAACTATCTTTAATTCATTTGTTTCCTGCAAAAATGAACTTTTGCTCGAGTCGCCATCTAATATAGTGAGGTGCTTTTTAGTGCTTTCTTTTTTTTTTCTTTAAATACTTCTTCATTGCCTCACTTATACAGGGCCGGATCTGGAGAGGGGGAGCAGGTGGGCGTAGTGCCACGGGCGCCTGCATTAGGGACCAAAATCATCATCAAACAACAAAATAATAAAATTCACTAAATAAATTCATAGATATAGGCTACAATGGGACAGAAATCTTTTTAAAGTCACTAAATTAAATAAAAAAATATGTGTGCAGGGGGGTGTAAGGGTGCAATATCAAGTTCCTGCCCCAGTTATAAAAAGTTGCAGATCTGCACCAGTTTATTATCTTACAAACTCCCAATTACAGTGATGAATATTGAAATATCTATAAAATCAAATCTTAACAAGGTTGAAGAAGGACTTCTTAGTATCAAATAAGAAAAGTGTCTCACATGTCCACTAAGGTCACAGGTGCACTAAGTAGGTTTCACTGTATAGTGCAGTGGTTCCTTATCTGGGTGTAATTAGGTAAATCAGCTATTGCAAGTAATAAAGATCATAAACATTAAGACTAAAATTAATATAAGAACATTTAAACCATCTCCTGAAAAATGATATATGATATGCTTTAAGCAAAACTAAACCTTACATTCAAATCTGGTGAATGCTGAATCATCACTGAGTATAAACATTTCTATATATTTAAGTTAGGTATTTGCTTGTTATATTTAAATTAAATACAAGCATTCTAAGGATGGAGTACAATCAGTTTCAGGAAAACAATAATGAAAAGGTTAAGAGCCACTGGTTTATTATTATAACATAATAATTACTACCTGTACAAATCAACATGACACCTGAAAGATTATTCTATTCCTAGTCTATTTTCAAAATACCAAGAAATTAATTTTTCATTAATTTATGATTCAATTCAGATCTGACACTGATGAATCTTCATGGATATGATTATAACAAAATAATAACTTTCTAAATTAGTTCAAGGATAAATAGAATAGACCCTCAGGTGTCATATTAATTCAGACCAGTTATACTAGAATATCTATGTATTCATCAACTACACTTAAAAACCACTATAGTCTATGATAATTAAAGCCTATGATGGGAGAAGTAATCCCATTTCAAAAATCACTTACTTAAAGAATTTCAGTGTTAACTTCATAAGATTAAAGAAGTTAACTTCCTCCACAACTACTTATACCAATTGGTATTATGAAACGAGACAGCAGCTCTTGTAAGATGAACAGTTTTATTTTAAATGAAGACCTTATTTGAATCATAATTTCACAGAATGGGAACCAAATACCATTAATCTTTGCCCTTAATATAAGTATAGAAATGCTAAATGAGGTTCCAATAACTGATTAAACTATACTTTACAAAAAGACTTACATCAAACAAACTTTTATGCAGAGAAGCCTAAAAATTAACCTTCTATAGGTTCCATGAAGACCTGACGAGGAAATTTAATAACTTTTAGCTATAAAAAATACTCTATCCCAAAAGATAGCAACTTAAGGATCCAGGAAGGTACTAATAGTATAAGAAAAAATATTATAATTAACCCGTCTCGCGATTTTTTGAACACACAGGTGTGCAAACGCTTCAAGTGCGTTTTGTGACTTAATCGCGTGACGGGTTAAATTCATATATGTAAAACTTCTTGATAAATAAATAAAATAAAGTACAATCTACAATACAATTTAACTAAAAACAAGAAATACTTTTTTCTTTACAATATTTTACCAAAAACCCATTTTTCTCAAAACTGTCATCATGTGGGTTGGGTCTGGTTTGCATAACTAAGACCACTATCACAAACTATAAATTTACAAATCTGTTTCATTCATATGGATATAATAACTGTGTAACAAGTACAGACCACATCATGCTGCCTATACTGGCCAGTATTCTTTCTCTAAAAATAAATGCAGAAATAGATACCTACCTACTTAATACAGAGACTCACTAACTATTACAATGATTACCCATTATTAAAAAACTGTAAAACAGAAGCATGATGCCTTTCTTTTTTAAAAAATCTATTAATTCAAAGATGCATAGTTTGCAGTGAATAAGCAATCACTTGAAATTTGATTTTGAATACCTACCTTTGTGGAAAATGATTTTAAATGTTTACAAGATTAAAGAACATAATTTGTCGCCAAATAATTTTACATTTGTATGAAACCCTATGCATTGTAAAAACGATCGGAACACACTGTTCTATGAAAATCACCAATATATGTATATGAACTAGATGCGTACATACAGCGAAAACGCAATGCACCATGCAGACAATGGCGAAGGTCGATAGTCCAAATTATACATATTTTAGAAAAATATATATGAGTATCATGGTACATAGAAGTAAAAATTAATAATGATAAAGCATTTACTAACCTTCAACAGTAATAATTTGCAGCAAAAAACAGTTAATTGAACGCGCAGAATGTTCTACCACGCCGTAACTATGACAATACTCATCACTATGTAAATAAATAAAAAATGAGCATCAAATCTCAACAGCTTTTTTTAAATAAAAAATGTTTTCTTCGATGAAAATTAATATTTTGTCACGTTCTCATTTTAAAAAGACGAATACATTCACGGTGTATTGATTTTTCGAGTTCGTTAATAGTGCAGCCCCATAGAATCCAGTGACTCCATCGATCTGTTCAAATTGAATAAAATTTTATCGATATGATTTCTTAATTGAAATTGCCATTGCTAGTTTGAAAACATAGATGAGTCACTTATGAAACTACCAAACACCGCAGCTGAATTTAAGCTAAATTTACATTAGGTACGAAACTAAATTTACATTAGGTCATGATAAGGTACGAAATAGTTGATTTTGTAGTAATTAAATTATGCCTTGGGAATAAGTTGGTTTTGCAAACTAAAATACTAATTGAACTAACTAAGCGTCAGTCAAACTCAAATGCGCGAAAACGGATACTTTAGAACTTTATCTGGCAGCACACTGTATTTTTAGGGCAACCATAACTATAAAAATATACACTTGGTAATCATCCAATATAATAAGATTCAACACCAAACCGTACATCTTAAACGACGTCCAAATCAGAATACGAAATCGACAATTTTACGGCACTCTTGAATAAATGTTGTACTAGACACCTATAGCACGGTTACCTAAGTGAGGAATTCGATCGACGGGCATGCCCGTGGGCAACTCTGCAGGCAATGCCAGATCTCACTACTATAGGGTGGGCGTGGGTGGCAAGTGTAGGTCAGTCGCAGTCATTAGAAAAACCTAATAGGGTATTTGATACTTTTCCGAAAACTTCTTTAAATCATTGTATGATAAACACGCTTACAAAATATTTCTTGACAATTTGTTCTATTTTCGTTGTAAATAATTTAATAGCCAAAATCGCTCAAAAACGCTGCTCTATGTAATGGCGCTGATCTAGTGGTGTTTGTGACGTCACATGCAGTAAAATATTTCAAGGCAACATAAACTATTTATCAACGATTTATTTACGATGTAAACAAATAATACTACAAAAGAGAAATTGAAGTTAAATTATATGTTTTGTATTTATATCTATTCTGGTTTTGTTTATAAAAATGAGCTACAAATTGTATGTTTAAAAACCAATTATGCCTATTTTTAATAATATTGTTATGACATGACAGTTTCCCTGTTAACTTGTCCCTGACCTCACACGCTGGTAAACAGACCCTGTATTGGTTGCGATGACAATCAATCACGAGGCGTTTTGGTCGTTCATTTAAATTCATAAAAATGTTGCATTTTCATTACGTTATTTGAACTAAAGTTAGACATATTTTATCTGCAGATTCTGAGAAATAAATTTTGTCAGATAATTATCTAACAGGAAGACCACAAAATGCAACTTTAGTGTGAAGTACCCTATAGTAGAGAGATCCGGCGGATATGCCTGCATACTTGCACGCAGGTTACCGTCTTAGGGATGAAACGATACCACCTTGCTATCGATACTTTTACTCGATACTGAATTGGTCACGATGTATCGATACCTAGTTGGTATCGAAGAAAAGACCGTTTCCTACTTATGTCGAATAGTTTTAAAAGAATCATTTTCGTCGTCATTTTCATTGAAGTAAAGATACTATTGATAACCAATCGAAATATTTTGTTTGCGGTGGAAAGAGAAGCAGGTCCAGGCATAAAAAGTGATGCATATAATTATTCAAAATTTTGTTAGCAATGCCCTCTGTGGATAGATTTCTAACTTCATAAAATTAGTAAGGGGTTAGCAATGCTTCATCATACGACAGGGAAGCCGCGCATGTAGGACTTTTTCATGAGATAGACTTTAGACAACTTACAGAGTAAACAGTCTTACGCAAGCGAGTTTTTTACTCTCCTTAGTGAGTGATCGACCAAGTACCGACATAAATACTTACTTCACGATACTACTTGTTACTAAATGAGGAAGTATTTAAAAAAAACATTAGCTCCCGAAATTTCTCCATGACAACCCTTCTGGTGTTCTTTCATGTTTAAAAGTAAATTAGTTTTCAAAACTCAAAAAACAACTCATATTTTATTTTTACTTTTTCGTATTTGTATTGATATCTAAGTTTCAAACTTTTCAAATTACAGTTTTTTAATATGTTAGTTAAAAGGAACTGAAATAATTGGCTTTGGTTCATTCGTTTCCTGTAAAAATCAACTTTTGCTAGAGTCGCCATCTAGTGAAGGTGCTTTTTTAGTGCTTTCGTTTTTTTTAATCTGCGATTGAGGACGTTTAGTCACGATTGAAAAGGCCGGTAATAGGATAGGTGGTCAAATTTTTTTAGTGGAGCGATTTAGGACGACCGCGCATGCCCAGTACAGATTATTTGGTAGAGTGGTCATCCATCAAAAATACCAGTGTGTGCTCTAGCAGCCCCAATCCGCATTGGGACTTTTACGTGGGCCCAGTGTGGAATGTTGGATGGATTGGAATCATCGGTTAAGAATATATGTGCTTTAGCATCACTAATTCGTATTGGGATTTGTACGCGAGCCCAGTGCTAAATATGGGATGGATTTGAATAATACATTAAGAATATGTGCTTCAGCACCACCAGTTAGGAATGCTAGGTGGACTAATTTCATCCATTAATTATATCTGTTGTATTAATTATCGGCTCTCAACCTTATGGGTTCGGAACCACCCTCTCAACGGGGGAAGGAGGCGTTGAAACCTTCATTGGATACCACACAGCCGGCTGTATGGTTATGTCAGACTCCTACTGACTAAACACCGCCTTGGACAGTTGGTCGCGTGCCCTGAAGGGGCAATAACCTTCGACCGGAGCGACGTCACTATTCACTTACATGAATTGTGACATCGAGATGTTAGCCGTTAACCCCGGGGGGCTCAGCTCATCGGATTGAAATACAGCTGACTCCCTGAAGGGGAACGATCAGTCAGATCGTTCTCCGATGGGCGAGAGGGGAAGAAGAGGAAGGCGGCACATAGTCCGCGGCAGAACGAATGAGGGGATTGGGGTGATCCTCTGCCGCTTTGAAGAACGGTTCAGAGGCTTTGATACACTACTGTTGAATGGTGGGAAGATCGAGGTCCCTATATAGATCCACATTGCGGATGTAGTAAGGGGCGTTTGCCGCTCGGCGGTAAAAGAGATTTTGCACTATTTGGAATTTGTAGAGGACTTTGGGGTCGGCATGGGCGAATATGGTAGAGGCGTACGTCATCACCGGACGTATGCAGACCTTGTAAAGCTTTCGCTTATTACGAAGGGACATTTTACTATGTCGGCCCAGCATAGGGCTGAGTCGAAATAGAAAACGTCGGGCTGTTTGTGTGATTCTATTGACGTGAGGAACAAAGGAGAGCCTTTGATCGAGCGTCACGCCGAGATATTTGGAGGACTTTTGCCAGGGAATGCGTTTACCTAGCATTCTAGGCGGGGGGTGTTTGGGGAGGAGGCGACGTCGCTTAGCGTCGAAGCAAATGGCGGAAGATTTTTCCGGGTTCACTTCGATTCGCCATTTGCGAAACCAATCGCTTAAGGCATGAATGGAAGAGTAAAGCCTGGGAAGGATATTGGGTAGGCATGAGCCCCGGTAATACAGAGCCGTATCGTCCGCGAAGAGGGAGAGTTCCACTCCCTTAAGGGGAATAATGTCGTTTGATTACACTATGTATAGGAGGGGCGCAAGTACTGAGCCTTGCGGGACCCCCGCGGTGATGGCGCGAGGGGAAGAGAGGGTACCTTCGTTTCTGAAACGAAAGGTTCGGTGTTCTAGGAAAGAAGCTACCAGACGAACCAGTCGTAAGGATTGGTTCAGTCTGTGTAGCTTGACGATGAGAGCTGCGTGCCAAACCTTATCGAAAGCTTTGGCAACATCGAAAAAGACTGCTAAAGTCTTTTGTTTGCGAGGGAAGAAACCGCTGGAGATGTACTCCACTATGCGGTGAACCTGTTGGGGACAGGAGTGTTTGGCTCTAAAGTCATATTGGTGGGGGATCATGAGATCCAGTTCGAGATCAAAGAGGTGTTCCCTCATGCGGGAGAGTATACACCTCTCCAAGAGTTTCCCTAAGGCCTTTAGGAGGCTGATGGGGTGGTGGCTGGAGGGGAGGTTGGGGGGTTTCCCCGGTGTGGGGATACCTATTACGATTGCATCCTTCCACGCGGTTGGAAAGTAACAGAGATCGAAACAGGCATTGAAAATGAGAGTGATGAGAGTAATGACCTCTGAAGGGAAGAACTTCAGGGCCATATTGGAGATGCCATCGGCACCTGGGGATTTTTTGGGTTTGAGATTTTTGATGAGATCTACGATCTCATCAGAAGAAACGGGTGAGGGGTAGAGGGAGGGAGTACATTGCTGATAACTCCTCCTCTACCGCCCGTATGTGATCTTGGTCACTGATTGAGCATTGCGTGGCCACGCTGTCAGCGAAACACTCCGCCTTTTCATCGTCCTCGAAGGCTGTGGTGCCATCGGGACGAAGAAGAGGAGGAGTGTGAGTGACCGCGTCGGCACGCAAGGATCTGGCGACCATGGAGTATGCCAAGTGAAAGGGAGTGATATCCGCCATTAAATTGGCGAAGCTATTGTCTCTGAACTCTTTGAGTTCAGTGGTGTACCTACGTTGGAGGCGGTTGGCTACGGCTCTGTATTCCGGAGTGGGGTATTTGGCTGCTCTCCGAAAAGCTGCGTCTTTGGCCCTTCTGAGGTTCCGCAGATCCGGAGGAATGACATTGTGATGTTTCACAGGTACCTCCCTCGCGTTATCCGCTATAGCCTTTTGGACCGTGTGGATAAGGTTGTCCACCGCACTAGCTATTTTCGCCGTACTATCGAAGTAGTCGGGTCCAGTAGTGTGCGGTGAATTTTGATTGACCATAGCCGCTGAAAGAGACGGTCTATAACCCTCCCAATCAGTGACCGTCTTGATAGAGGGGCGGGGGTGGTTAGGGTTCCCTAAGACTAGGGAGACCGGGCGATGATCGGAGCCTAAATCATCGAGCGAATCGATTGATTTAAGTCGAAGAGAGACACCTTTTATTAGCACAAAGTCTAATATGTCGAGGTCGTGGTCGAGGACATAAGGATTGTGAGTGGGCAAGTACGGGATGATGATGTCTAACTCGAGGGCTTTGAGTATATTTTTCAATACTCTGCCGTGCCGATTAGTTTTTAAGCACGACCAATCGGTGTGCTTAGAGTTTAAGTAGCCAAAAAGAACTACTGAATCTTCTAGAGTTTGGAGCGCTTCGAAGTCACTTTGAATGGGCAGCGAGCCGGCCTCTATATAGACTGAGGCTATGATGAGGGTAGAATGACCCGTCATACACAATCTACATACAGTGGCTTGCATATTGACGAGAGGGGGGGTGGGGAGCGGAGAGCAATGGAGTGCCCTCTTATAGTAGATAGCGGTACCGCCGCTTATCGTGTATGGGCTTATCGTTACGCAAGAGAGCAAGAGAGCGTAAGATTGAATCGCGAGTCCGCCGCGGTTGGCGGGCTTAAGTTGGGTCTCTTATATTAAGAGAATGTCGGTGTTTTTATCGTGTGCGAGTTGCCTGAGTTCAGGTACTTTCGCTCGTAGTGAGTTGGCATTGAATGAAATAAGCGATACACCTACCGGCATAACACGCCCGGAGGAGGTCGCCACTACCGTATTCGGGGAACCTAACGTGCTATTCGTCCTTATGTTAGAGTACGTAATAGCGACTCGTGCTTGCATAGCGCCAGTATGCGTTCATGTGCGGACGAGGCTCGGCGGATCTTAGCCGCAAGAATGGATACTTCATCAATGTTGATTCCACGAATCGTGGCTAAAACCAGATTCATGTCGTCAGCCAAGGATGAAGGGGCGGGGTTGGGTGCGGGAGGCGAGGCGAATGCCCTTGGAGGGGGTTTTGCCTGCAGGGGTTTCGAGGGGGGGCACGCCGGTTTCGGTACGGGGGCGGGGGGAATGGTTTTCGCCCTAGGAAGGGCGGGGAAGTTTGCCATGGTAGGCGGAGGGGGTGTCAAAGGCACCTTTTGGACCGAAAGCAAAGAGCGGAATGCTCAGACGACCGGTCTATCGCATTTTGTAGAGATTTTACGTCTACCTTTATCGTTTTATTGATTTGACACTAGAGGTGGAAATAACTGCTTAAAATTTTTAAGTGTTATTACGTTTTACGATTTTTAATAAGCGTTTTTAAAAACTGCTTATTGCTTAAACTACGCAACGGATTTTGATGCGGTTGTTTTTTCATAGATAAGGTGAATCAAAAGGAAAGTTTTTATGTATAATACAAGATCACAATACTATTACCGTTTCTCGACATTTTATTTACAGTTCAATAATATTTAGAATGTTTTATATACACACCGTCACCTCAAAACAAAACTTAATTACTTTGTTTATTTAGGAATAAACAAAAGTCATTACTTAAGTAGCAATATATTTACGCATGCAATTCAACTTACGCAATTAATTAACATTCAACACAACGTGCACTTACTTCGACAACGAAAAGCGTACTGCTTTCTTAAGTATAAGTTCCGTTTAAAAAAGCGTTTGGATTACCAACCAAAAAAGTTGTTGTAAAAGTCTAGTTGGATATCACGCGTAATAGTATAATACAGTGAAATTATGTAAAGTCCTGCCCTCTTATAGAAAAATGCCGAAACAGAAAAATCGATTGAAGCTAGTAGTTATATCTTGATAGATGGCGGGACGTACAATAAGCATTAGCATACTTTTCTTCTAAGTGAAGAAGCGCTTTTGCACTATTTAGAAAAGCATGCTTAATTAAGTGCTTTTCGTTTAAACGTCCATCTCTAGTGGACACGACGAGACTGGAGCAGCAAGTCCACCAAAGAGTAATGTAATATAAAAAGTGAAGTCCACTCCTCTGCATCCGAGGATGAATCTTCTATATTATACGTACCTTTATATATATGATAGGTTGAAATATTTATGTTACCGTCTGCTATATTCTGTATCACTTTTTATTTTTTGTTTATAATTGTAATGTGTAATGTGATGGTCAATAAAAATACTTACTTACTTACTTACCTTTTACTGATAATTATTGATAACTATCCCGGTAGAAAAAATATACAAGTTAGTTTCAAGTCTGAGATTAGGTATACCTTCAACTATACTAATAATTAAGATACCCACTATACTACAATTATAATTTCTTCAAAATCATGGCAATGGATCTATGGAAACAATATTGGAAAATTACGCTCGAAACAAAGAGGCAATGATATAAAGAAGTGCAAAAGGAATTTCTTCCCAAACCGTGGTACCATACATTTACAGACAGCAACAGGCGATTCATAACAACTATAACAAGAATGTGAATGGGACATTGTCTAATACCAACACACCTACATAGACTCAAACTAATCTTCAATAGCAAATGTTCTCAATGCGATCAAGATAATGCCGATTTAGATCATCTTATACTCAGATGCCTTCATTTAATTTGCAACGGTTGGACGTGCTCGCGTCGCGGATGACATTACCGACGTTATCAATGACAGTACTATTTTGTTTCATTATTCAAATACCTTTTTAATATTATAAAAAATGTATAAGGGTGTAGGTAGCTATTTTCTAAATGTTAAATATTATAATATTATTATAAAATGTATTACTGAAGGATCGGTATCCATGGCTATGAATAAATGATTTAAAAAAAAAACTTGCATGCATAACATGACATTTGACGTTTGCAGAATTTACGTTCCAATAAATTTTTAATTGTTTGAAAGGGTTTTTGCTAAGTTTTGAACTCGATAATTTTGTAAATTATACATGTGTCATATTGAATATTAAAATCAATTTTGTTATATAATATGACGTTCATACCTAATTGGGAAGAATTTGAAAAGTCAGCTGAAATGTTGTATTTGAGAGATCCTCTGAATACACGATATTGCATAAAATATTCACATACCAAGGGAGTATTTTTGGTAAAAATTACAGATAATAAAAAGGTTCGTATTACATTAATAAATTGTCATGCCCTGTTTCCGCCGCTCCATACAACGAATATCCTATATATGGCGATTTAACAATTTCGTTAGTATTGTCTTGTATTAAATATTGAGACCACGATTAAATTATAAAACATGCAAGTAGAAATATTAGAAGTTCCATGGAATTTATCGCTAATAATTTTAATTACTTTATTAAGTGATTGATTGAATTGTTTAAGTTTGTAAGAAAATAGTATCTACTAACAAAGTAACAATTGAAATTAGACTATACTATTCTAATCGCATATTATTTTATTAGCTACTAGCTGACCCGACAGACTTCGTCCTGTCAAAAAGATTTCTAATGTGACAGTTTTTTTGTCTACGTATTTCTGTGCTCCAACGCACACACGCACATTGTTTTGATAGATATGATCTTTGACGTTAGGAACACACCTACATTGCTTAGACAACAGTGAGTGCTTGTAATTTAATATGAACTTTATACCATAGCAATAAAGCTCAAATTGACTACGTTTTAGTTACAAATCATTTGTATGGGAAAAAGAAAAGGGCTATTTTTAGGGTTTTTCCAGCAATAATTCTAATTTTTCTCGCCGTAAAAACCATCCTTGAACTTCAACGAACATTTTAAAAAAAGATTTGGCCAAATTGGTCGAGGCGTTGTTGAGTTATGCGCTTACCAACACATTTTGCGATTCATTTTTATATATATAGACTAGCTGACCCGACAGACTTCGTCCTGTCAAAAAGATTTGTAATGTGGCAGTTTTTTTGCCTACGTATTTAAAAAAATTCTCCTGAACATAACCGTCACCCTGGTGATAGGGCGTTGTGAATAAAAAATAATTAAATAAAACATATATAAGGATTTAAAAGTAAGTAATCGCTTTATTGTTAATCATGTGAATCATAATTATTATTGCAATGTATTAATAGTAATAGTATTAAATATAGAAAAAAGAGATTTTTATGATCATAAAAACACATTACACACAACAGCATTATAAAAGTAAACTATTCGAATTAAAAAAATATATAAACATTCTCAAGGAAAAATGCTGGAAGAATCCATCTACCTGTACCCCGGAATGGGACTCGAACCCATTCGCGATCCAGGGACTGCTCTAACCAATGAGCTATCTAGGACCCAACAGCTTTGCTACTACAGAGCGTATTTTCATCAATGTTCCGGCAATACATGTAATGACGTGGAAACTGATGCATTTTATCTCGCGTGCCGAAACTAATACAAAAGAAACGCGAGTTTCGGAACGCGACATTAAACTCCTCCAACTATGTATTCTGTGCTCCAACGCACACACGCACATTGTTTTGTGATAGATATGATCTTTGACGTTAGGAACACACCTACATTGCTTAGACAACAGTGAGTGCTTGTAATTTAATATGAACTTTATACCATAGCAATAAAGCTCAAATTGACTACGTTTTAGTTACAAATCATTTGTATGGGAAAAAGAAAAGGGCTATTTTTAGGGTTTTTCCAGCAATAATTCTAATTTTTCTCGCCGTAAAAACCATCCTTGAACTTCAACGAACATTTTAAAAAAAGATTTGGCCAAATTGGTCGAGGCGTTGTTGAGTTATGCGCTTACCAACACATTTTGCGATTCATTTTTATATATATAGATTATTTGACTGTCATAACAATATAATTTATATATATATCTTTTTGTATTACAGTGTCTCCAGTACAAAACAGAGGTTCAACAAGATGTTCGAAAAATAGATAAATTTATATCTAATTTGATACGGCATATGGCTTCAAATGATAACTAATAAAATTAAATAAGTTTTGTGATACTTCTTTTTTATTTGTATTCATTGAAAACCTTAATCAGTCACAATGAATTTGCACTGAAGAAAAAACTCTTTATTTTACAAAAAGAGTAGTTTTGCTTTTTCTAAACAAAACAGAGGAAGAGAAAAGAAGGAGGAGCTTCTCAATTCAACTGTATTTTTTTTCTGTTTGATACCTCATAATGTTTTACTGAGTGGACCGATTTTAATGATTCTTTCTTTATTTGAAAGATAGTGCTCGCTATGTGGTCCCATATTAATTTGGTCCAGATTAAACATCTATGAGAGAACCATACAAGTCTTAAATTTCCATTAAGTATGCGTGATGTTAGTTGCCTTAAATAAAACTTTTTACACGGTGGACTGATTTTAATGATTCTTTCATTATTTGAAAGCCAGTGCCCTTGGGACCCTTGGGACAAGTCCCAATTGGACTGGGATCAGGACATCGGTGTTGCTAAGGCCTGAGGGGCCTTAGCCACTGGATCGCTCAGCTGGCTTAGTTGCTACCGTATGGTATCCACCGACTCAAGAAGTTGAAAGTGAGTCAAGTCTTACTGTTTTAATGTTTTGAGAAAAACAAAAGCAGCAGGGCCTGCACTCGGGGTGTGCAGAAGGTACAGAGAGGTACTCACAGTTTGTGTAGAAGAGAGTCGCGTTCGCGCACGGGGTTGTGCAACGAAAGCTGGGAGCGGAATAAAAATCACATTTAACGGCATATTACTTAAATACAATCTAGCAATATAAATTCATACCGCGATGCATTAAATGAACAGCGCCATCTAGTTTGCAGACTTGGAACTATTCGGGCACATATGAAGATGATGGGTATGTTACCTATAAGTATCTTTGTCATAACAATATTCAAACAATATTGTCGCAAACTTGAAACTTCATATTAAACAAAAATATTGCAGCGACATTGTTACAAACTTGCCTCGTATATTTGACGCAGCAATTTAGAATCAAAGAAAAGTCAAACTTGCCCCAAGTTAGTATGCTATCTGGGAGGTGACCAACGTATCAGTATTCCAAAGGATGAACAAAGATCTCGAGCTTATTAACACCGTCAAGTGCCGCAAGCTCACTTATTTTGGCCACGTAATGAGGAATAAGAAATACAGAGTTCTTCATCTCATAGTTCAGGGGAAAATTATGGGGAATAATAGAGATGGAAGAAAGCGACATTTCTGGCCTAGGAATTTAAGATTGGTTTGGGCGGAGCACTACATTCCTGTTTCGAGCAGCAGCCTCTAAAATAAAGAAAACCATGATGCTGTCCAACCTTCGATAGGAGTGTCATATTAAGAAGAAGCTATACTAGATGGCGTTAAGTATACTTCTACATCGCACTGTTTTGGTGAAGGTTGAGTTTCAACTTCAATTAAATAAATAAACACATATACTTAGCTTTTTGTTGTAGTTTTGTAGGAACCGTAAGGTTGAAAAAGTTGGATCCTTCAGTGATGATGGAGACAACTGGTAAGGTAGGCTAAAGGATAATTGTCTCCCTCCGAGATAGGTGTTGTTAGCCCAGGGACCGGGGTCCAAACGATTTTTTTTTTTAGTGTGTTTTGCTGTTGGCCTCAGATGGCCTTTACAGTGTAACCGGATTCAGGGACGGCGAGATCCTGAGGACCTCAAGCCGAGATGACGATCGTCTTTGGGACTTATGCAGGTTGTACGTTCTATTTATGCTAATTGGTAATGAAACTTATTGTGGGCGATGTAGGTTTCTTTGTTTTAATTGCCTGTAGTTATTAATTTATGATGTTTGTATTGGTACAGCGCCATCTCGTTACTTGCTGTTGAAACTTCTTGTAGTTCGTCTTGCTATCGATTGCTGTGACGATGTTAGTCTTCTCGCTATCGATTGTCGTGGCGATGTTAGTGCGATGAATTAGATGTGGCTATGTATCAGTCGCCACAGTTTCTTCGAAGTTGAACATCAAAGTAATTTTATTCGAATATCACGGATATTTTGCTATTATCTTTGTCAGTCAGTTACGCTTTCATGCCTAACCCACTAAGCAGATTTGACTTGAGATAGGACATAAGTTGCTATTATTGTGATAAATAGATTGTACGGAAAATCGTTATAGTCAAAGATAAAACCATGAAATTTTATTTCAGGTATTTTACAAGATATAATGAATAAATATTTGTTTTAGTAATGCTTAAAGTAACTATACCACGTGGACGAAGTCGCGGCCAAAAGCTAGTTGACATAATAAGACCCTCAAATTCATTGGTGAGCTTGGTACCTTGACGAACACTACTTGTTTATACTATCGATTAAAAACCTCTTATATCGACCCATTACAACAATCTGTTCGGAATGTGGAAGTATTTAAAAAAAACGAAAGTACTAAAAAAACACGTGCACTAGATGACGACTCTAGCAAAAGTTGATTTTTGCAGGAAACGACTATTCGTTGGTCCATACCAAAGACAGTTATTTCTGTTCCTTCTAATTTACATAATAAAAAAAATCAATTTGAAAAGTTCGAAACTTAGATATCAATACAAATACGAAAAAGTACAAATAGAATATGAGTTGTTTATTGAGTTTTAAAAATCAATTTACTTTTAAACTTGAAAGAAAACCAGAAAGGTTGTCATGGGGAAATCAAGAACGAACCGTAGCGACATCTAGTTTGATTTCGGGAACTAATGTTTTTTTTTAATACCTTCTCATTATAACACAACAGAAAATTAATAGTACTGCCAGATGCAATGTAATTATTTAGACATAGGTAGTATATTACTGTGAGATTATACAACATGTATTTATATAATAAAATATACACTATTTTGATAAAACTACGGTATATATTAATCAAAATATCATAATAATAAATGAGATTTTGATGAAAATTGACGCAACATAAAAATGAATTTCAAAATTGAAAATGCAAGCAACATAAAAACAATATAGTGAGATTTGAATAATCATAATATATTTTTTGTTAAAATAATTATATTTGGCTGAAAGACTTATATTTTGTCATTTTATATATTTAAAAAATATTTAAAAAAAAGTAAGTGCCAAAAAATGTTGATTTGACGTGACGGACATTGGACATGTTATTTTACTGTCATGCAGTGTGAAACATAAATAAAGCATTAGTTTTTCCAAAAATCATGACTTAATATCGAGGCCTAAACTGTTAATATGTTAAATTATCATTAAAAATATAGCCATCAATGACATACTAGTTTTAATTAATGACATTATGGATGGTTTAATTCACGCGGCATTGGAAGCTGAGGTATTTCGCTACTTTCATCTGTTCTATTTCCATCGTTTTTTATATTTTCTGGTATTTTTTTAATATGTTTATATTATTTATAGTCAATTCTTAATCGAGCCAAACATGTGAATACCAACTCGTCACAATTTGATGGTGGAGTTGCAGACCATAAAATGACTTGGACCCATGATAAAATGCATTTGGCAGAGTCTGTTGATGAATCCAGAATGAAGATCCAGAGAAATTCTGTAGGTTCAGGAACATCAAAAGCGGAAAAATTTGATTTGTTCAAAAAACTGCATGAACTTTATAATGAACTGAGTAGAGATGAATCTTCTCAAACAACTCATGTAAGTTTCAAAGTTTTCTATTGTCTTGTCATTATTGTTTTGCTTGTGTGATATATTGTAAAGAATAAAAAAGTAAATTATAATGGTAAAAAGTTCCTGAATGGAATTGCTATTGCTTATTTTTATGGTGTTTTATACTGGCAGCATATTTTTTTTGCTACAGTACTTTTGCAGTAAATGTGTTATAATGTTGATTGTTAGAAAATATATATTATATATTATTGTGTATATGTTACGCTCAAAGATCGAAAACGCTCAGTGAGCGGAAAAATAGCTCACAACGCGTTGTGGTCACAGTAAAACATCCACATGGCGAAATTCGTGTTATGGCTCTAATGAAAACGCGCACGACGCGTTGTGGCAATCACAGAAAGACCAAATAGCGAAATTCGTGTCGTGGCTGACATGCTATTCGATCTCAACGCGTTGTGGCAATGAAAAAAAGCCATGATGCGTTCTGAGCATTCATTGTTTTGACCGTATCACGACGGACAGGTTGTAACGAACTTCGTCGTTAACACTCCGCTCAGCATCTATGTTATCATCTGGAAGTAAGCAAGGGTTTATAATGTGCCACTGCAAAAGATACTGTATTGATAAAAAGTGCAAGTGTCGCTCCAAGAATATAAAATGCAACTCCAAATGCCACAGTAATAGTTCCTGTAAAAATAAATAGCAATCAAATACTTATTTTAAGTACATTATTGTTATTTATTGGTGGATAATAAACATTTTTGTTTGTGTTAAATATTTTTATTACTTGAAAGAATTTAAATTGTCATAAAAAAATTAAAATCCCTAATTATTTTAAGTGAATTGTAAGAAATTTACAAATGATTAACATTTCGTGTTCAGTAATTTATTACTTAATATTAATATGTTGATTTTTTTAAATATAAAGTAATCTCAATAAACAACAAATATCGTTTTATTTTAATTTATATAATAACAAACACGCTATGCAGTGATTTTATTGGGTTGGCACAAAAGTAATGAGACACACTAGAAAAATCTATAACATTTCCTTTTTAAAATCAATTTTTTCGATAATATTCTAGAATGTTGTAGAACATTCTAGGTACTTCTGGTGTAGGATATATAAAGCCGCGCTCGCGATTTGTTTAGTCAGTTTGAAGAAAAATGGACGAGCGACAAGTTCGAACACTATACTTATACGAGTACTTGTTAAGCCACAGTGCGCGGGCTGCGGCTGACAATATCAACAATGCATTAGATCAGAGTTCTGGGCAAAAGGTATCCAAACTTTGCCGGATCGTTGGCAAGAAGTCTTAGATACTAATGGTAATTACATCATTGACTAAACTTTTATTGTAATAATAATAAAAAAGTAAAAACTTAAACCAAGTGTCTCATTACTTTTGTGCCAACCCGATATAAAATAAAAAATATTTCCTAAGGACATCTACCAAAACGTTTCCAGCCTAGGCCTAGTAGGATCCATATCGGAAAGTAGTGTGCGTCGTAATCAAATAATATTCCATACGCGTGATGGCTTTTCTTCATTGCCACAACGCGTTGAGATCGAATAGCATGTCAGCCACGACACGAATTTCGCTATTTGGTCTTTCTGTGATTGCCACAACGCGCCGTGCGCGTTTTCATTAGAGCCATAACACGAATTTCGTCATGTGGATGTTTTACTGAGACCACAACGCGTTGTGAGCTATTTTTCCGCTCACTGAGCGTTTTCGATCTTTGAGCGTAACATATATACTTGGTAAAATAAAGAATATGAATTTTACATTTTATCTTAGTCAGATAAAATGTAAAATTTTGGATTTATATTGCTATTTAAGTAATAATGATTGTTTGTAACTTTAGCAAGGACTGAAGACAACATCCTACTTATTAGAAAAGCTGTTGGCAACATATAATCTCAACACATTAATAATTAATTTATATCCAGGCAATAAAGGATATTCTTTATCATTAAAAGTCAATGGTAATATGCAATACCTCCATCCACCAGATGCTAATGTAAGTACATTTTTCCCCTTTTTTAAAGTTAATGATAAATATCAACTTAATTTTTTAATATACCAGATTTGCACATAATTCACAAGTTTTAAAATATATTTCATAGCATGGGCAACTGCCGCCCAATTTTGGTTGCCCCGCTTTATTAGGTATTTCATAGGTATTTTATGTAATTATAGTATAAATTATAAACAATAATTTTAAAGAATTTTTTAGCATGAACTGTCATCATTATTTTGCATTATACAGGTTAGATTTTGATTGCACTTTTGGTCAAGTGGTTTAGTTTTTGCCATGCAACTTCAACCCCACAAAGAACAATTGTTTGTGTTATTTACAAATAATTGTTCTTAGTCTTGGTGTACTTTGTCTCTCGCAACACAGGACTTGTATACTAAAAAAAAATTTTGAAATAAAAAAATATATGAAACTAGTGGACGCCCGCGACTTCGTCCGCGTGGAAGTCGGTATCCCGTGGGAGTGAGAAGTTAGAAGTAAAAAGTACCCTATGTGTTATTCTGATGTATAACCTATATTGCTGTAAAGTTTTATCCAAATCCGTCCAGTAGTTTTTTCGTGAAAGAGTAACAAACATCCATACATCCATACTTACAAACTTTCGCCTTTATAATATTAATAGGATAAACAATTAAAGATCCATAAATAAAGCTTTCTTGGAATTGTTAATGCATCATGTACTTTCTTTTAGGGACGCAATAGACAATATTGAACTGAGTACATATGTAATAGAAGCCATTCTTGCTGATTATAAGTCATAAAAAATCCAAGCACAAAATAAAATTCAGAGAATTCCCGTTACTGAGTATAGATGGTGGTACAATAATTCACTACAAAATATCATTTAAAGAAAGAGTATTCTCCAAATTTGCCACAGAATACATAATGAAAAATTTCATGCTCTTTTCTTTCAGTCCCAATTTATATTTTAACCCAACTGTTAAAAATATGAATTAGTTCAAATATTTAAAAAATATTTTTTATTGTTTACTGTGAAATTTTGCGGCCCCTAAAGAGTGCCGCCCGAGGCCCACTACGCTACGCCACTGTATCTATCTAAGATTAACCGCTGTTCATATGTCTCACTAAAACTCGAGAACGGCAAGGCCAATTTAGCTGATTTTTTATGTTAGCTGTAGTCCTGGGAAGGTTTAAATAGTGCTATCACCATTTAAACCTTCCCAGGACAGGACAGATACAAAGTACACTGGGTCACCTAGTAAAGTCTAATTGTTAATAAAAATTTTCTTAACAATAATTAATTTTCAACAGACATCAGCTAGTCAAGATGAAACTTTAATTGAAACTCCAAGATGGCCATATGAAGAAGAAGAACTCTTGAGTTACATAGATAATGAGGAATTGCCAGTAGTTCTACTTGATTTGCTGGAATCTGAACATTCAAGCCTCTTCTACTCAGGTTGCATAATAGCACAAATAAGAGACTATAGACAGGCCTATCCTAGTTTCTTATGTGATACTCATCACGTTCTGCTTAAACCTACTAATCAGGTAATTTATGATCAATTTATTATTTAGTTTGGTGGTTCATTAATTCCCCTTTGCAGTGGCAATTCTGTTGGCCCACTTTCTAAACCAAACTAAAAATAGTAAATTGCAAGGGGCTAATATGTCATATTATACAATGTAGTTTTAAGATTTGTTTTGAAATCACATTCATTATCCTGTATTAAAATTGTTTAATATTAGCATTAATTAATATAAAATAAAATATTCATCATCAGATCAGATTTTGTAAAAATTGATTATATAAACGCACTTGACTGAATGAATGTTAACAATATTCTCATTGAATATGGATATTTTTCATCAAGCGCATTTAGATGAAAAATATCCATTATTTATTACTCTAGAATTGGCTACTTGACAGTTATAACAGTAATTTTTGAAATAATTTGGAAATGGTTAGTGATATGTTAACAATAGTAAATAAATGAAATAAAAACAGTTTTAATTCTTTGACCATCTTCCTTGATAATAATACATTTGATTAGTTCTACATATATGTACTTAAAGCAGATTTTTATTTATGCATCAGCAGCCATCATTTACTGGTTTGATTGTCCTCTGAAATAGGCTTTCTCCATAGTTCGCCATTCCTCTCGATCTTGAATATTTCTCCAACCCTTTGTTAGATCATCTTGCCATCTTTTTGTTGCCTTCCCATGTCGACAGTAACTATGTAAATAATATGCTTGTAATTTATTTAAAGCAATTTTTAAACACACATTGATGTCACATTGCAGTAAAAAAAAACATCAATGTTTATGTTGTGCCTGCAAACAATACTCATTATTTTTGGAATATGATATCACAACTCGAAATGTGCGACTGATTGTTTTTGCAGGACAATTTAAATTAATGAATAAAAATATGTTCTTCCATTTATTAATAACAGTTAAAATGTGATTCGTGGTTTAATGTTCTGAATATTAAATCATATTAAAGTTTTCAAATATTTTTCCAAAACAAACAAGTAGTCAATAAGTAAGCTTTAAAATTAGGTCCAGATAATGTTATTCTTGCAAAATAAAATCACTGTTTTTGAGCTCCATATTAAGTGACTTCAAACAAAAATGTAAACTGTATGTTGTCATAACAAAGCTTTCAGTGTCATCGTCAAAACTTGCGGGCCTACATTAAAACGTGTAACAATGAAGAAATTGAATTGTGAACACCTTAAGGTCTTAAAGTTGTAAATAAGAGTAGAAAAACGTATTTATTAATATCCCCATTAATCCACGATCGCTATATTGCTTTTAATATAAGTATACGAAGTATTGACGTCATAATATAATATGATATTTTGGGATTGAATCTAGAACGAAATATCAATAATAATAATATTTTGGTCTTATCTTGTATAATTTGCTGATTTATTTTATATGGAATGTTGACTTAAACTGTATTCTCTCGTTTAATAATATTCTTGTGTCAATAACCCCATTGTAGAAAATTTTAGTTTTGCATTTTGAAAACTTTAAACTTTACATTTAAAAACTACTCGTATCCTACTTCTAATATGGTGATAGGTTGTTGTTAACAACTGACCTACAGAATATATTATTAATTAATTCTGATCATCAGATCAGATCTGTCTATCAAGTTCAATGATAACGATTTATACAGTGTGGAAATAATGATTTCCTCATTGAAACTCCAATTGAATAAGTAAAGTCGATAAACAATATCATTTCCTTTTCATAGAGTATAATAACTGATGCTATGTGCATCGGTGGCCGGTGCGGCTGGGCTGGAGAAGAACGTGGCGCTCTAGAAGCTGTAGAGGCAGCTTTAGTTCATGCTGCTGCGCCTCCTTTGTGCCTTGATCCGCGTCCGGCTGTTGGGTTGCTAGCGGCCAGGTTGCATGCTGCTCCTCGACTTTTCAACACTCCCCGAATCCGGCGGCAGGCAAAAAAGTTCTCACAGGTAACATTTGATTTTTATAATATCCTGCTTACACAGCAAGAGAATCCGACGCGAAGATAGTATCATCAATCACCTTATGCTCGTCTACTGTTTGACAGTCCTCATCAAGAGCGCACCATCGTAGATTGTCTAACCGACTCGATAGCCTGAAGGCGTCTTAGGCCCCAATCGCATGGTGTATTTTAAACGCGCAGACGACCCGCCGTTGACGCGCTTATACACGCATCAAACGAGATTTGAATGCAACTATGTAATCTAAGCACACGGGTTGAACGTAAAACGTCGTCTACTGCACGTATACGAGCAGATACAGTGATATAAATACGCCGCACACAATAAAATATCATTGCAAATGCGGCGCGAACGGTGCGGTGGCATGAGCGCGCACTCCTCTTGTGGCCCTTTCTACGGTCATCAAACGCCCTTCACATGCGCTTTTTACGAGCGTTCGAAACTATGAAAACTCAAAAATCAGCATATATGACGCAGAAAATGCGCGTTCGTGATACGCGCTTCGTCTTCGTTTTTACAATACGCCATGTGCTGGGGACCTTATATTTCGTTTGCTGATTAGTGGTCACATTGTCAGTTCTACGATAATCCTACAGTTGTGGGCTATGTTGATTCCTTCTGTTCTATCATAGATTGTCTTATTTGGGAGCCCGAGACGTCACGCTTTTTTTCCGACGAATGGCTATATTCCGCATACCTCGCCGAACTTCCCGTGGCTGACGAGACGAGGTTATATAGGACTCCCCTGTAGACATACCCCAAAGGGCAAGTTAAACAGCAGGAGTCTATAAGTATCTGAAAATCATATAAATCTATAGAAAATCTGTTGCGTGTTGTACGTGTGTTGTGGCCGGCCATGGACGTTCACCCTAAGAGTTGAGGCAAATGTACTGCTTCATTTAATTAGCAAATATAGTTAACAAGGTTATGAACTTGGATATTCAATTGTAAACTTCGTTTGAGCTGACGGACAGTCCATAACCGTAAAAATATCAGTTCGCTTTTGTCTAAACCATAATGTATGTGAAAAATAGATTTCATAAATTGTGATCTGATAAATGTCAAATCAATTTTAGGTTGCTGTAAATAGAAAAAGAAAATTGGATCAATTTACTCATTATCATGGATTAGAATTGCTCGATTTGATACATAGGCAAAGAGCAAAAAACAGTCGGCAGTCAGTACCGCATACTCGCCTTACGTCAAAGTATCCCAAGAAACCTCCAGAAGTGAGTAACTCTAGCTTATTTTTTATTATTATCAAATGCATGAGATTATGATGCATTTATTTATGTATATTTTAGGTGTTTAAAACCATCGACCCTCCAAAAATGGATCCACTATTGCTGGCAACACCAACAGAGTTGACGGGATCAATACGTCTTGCTCGAGCGTATGAGCGTCCACGCCCTACCCCGGATTGCCAACCACAATTAGTTGAGGAATATATTCTGGAGACTGAAAAGACGTCACCACATGCTGGAGCTGGATTTTTCCATATAAAACTTTCCATATTACAAAGACCGTCAGATCAAGAGTTCCTAGGAGAGTTATATGTAGATAGAGATCATGTTGAAGGCGAAAGAAATGGTGCTGCATGTAGATTTACATTAGGTATATTTTTATTCTTAATTTATATCAGATTCAAAAGTAAAATTTTGCTAACCATCATAATTAGGCTTTCAGCCTGTTGCAAAAAAGTCCATTGAAATTGTCATAAGTTTAAAGCGACATTACCGATACAAATTTGATATTCATTGCAAGTTTTAAAATATTTTTCCGAAAATAGTCAATTAGTTAATTGTGGTTTAGATTAGTCCTCGTTCTATTTCATTGGTAATAAATGCAACGGTAAAATTATGTGTTCTTTGCTACTTGTGCGGAAATAATACAACAGTCATTGATGGTTTGCTTATAGGATCGCGAGTGCAGGCTAATAAATATATACAACAATTCACGGAGATATTCACTGAAGAAGGACGAAAGTCTGTTAGGATTAAGCACATCGTACCGGGCCAACTACCCAGGGTTTCGTTTACAGGCGGTATGCGTGAACTGGTAAGAATATGAAACAAAAACCATGGTTTTTCTCAGATCGGACAGTATTATTATTTTTTATTATAATTTTGTTTAAATTACCGTTTGATAAAACTATATCGTTTTTGTTAGTTTTATATAATTATTGATGATTTAAAAAATAGTATTTGAATCTACAGGGACAACAACTTTTGCTGCAACAGCGATCTGCTGGTGCTAGCAATTCAACTGTGCAAACACATGCAACTACAGTGCCCATTGTGTAAGTACAATTTCTTTTTTAAATTGAGCTTGAAATATTATATTTTTTTTTGTAAAATTTAATTACTGTTTATTACAGAACATCTGCTATAGCAGCCACTCCAAACACTCATACAAATGCGCGGCAACTACCAATACTGGTTAGTATACAAAATGGTATGCGAGCTGGCATCGAAAATGGCGTGTTCGTATCACCCAATAGCAAAAGCATACCGTACTCTAAAATTGAGTATTTACTAATATATATCATGTAGGCGTACTCTATGATCTATATTTCTAACAGAAGACGCTAAAATAGTATTTCTTCACACTATACTTTTGATACTAATGCAAGTCGCGCATATTATGCATTCAATTATATAAAATAAAAAAAAACTTTAAAAAAGGTTATTAAATTATACTATTTTTATAAACCATTTATTTAACTCCTCTGAAATCAGATATACTCTATTTCCTCTAATAAAAAATGACAACCCTACACTACTATTGTGTGTAACAAAAATTTTGTCGCGCCTTTTAGAAACCATAATTTTGAAATAAAAGTAAACTCATCATCATCAGCTCTTTTTAGGTCCCCACTGCAGGACTTAGGTCTTCCTGTGGATGCTATGGAAGGTAAAGGAGTTAAGGGTTAAATATATAAAGCTATCGAATGTTGGAAATGCTGTAACTAATGTATTCGTTTTTCCTCTTGTAAAATTAGGTAAAAGACCTAGAGTATACCTTTGTAGCTCGAAACTAAATAGATAGTAATAGAGCGTTGTATTAGCAGGCACAGTTACAACAAGTAGGGAGCATAGGTGGAGTCGCTACAGTGGGTAGTGTCGTGGGCAGTGTGGGCGCTGTCAATAGCGTCGCTAGCGTGGGCAGCGTGGGTAGCGTCGGCAGCGTGGGAAGTGTTTGCAGCGTGGGTAGTGTCGCTGCTGAAAGTGCGATGAAACAGCAACCGTCACCGAGTACACCTCGTTTGTCTCCACAGGTAACGTTTTAGCATTGCTTGGGATAACTGACTATGATAAATAGGGATTATTAAATTTTTGTTTGCTTGCTCGTCAGGTAGATTATTAAAGAATATTAAACATGTATTTTTTTATGTTTTCGTAAACAATAAATTACGGCGATACACGGAATTGAAATGTATGAACTTTGTACGTTTTTTTTACATAGTTGTAACGTAGCGAGTCCTCACTTTAATGCCTATTATCTAAGCCATTTCTTGGTGAATTGAAGCAAAAAATGTATGTAAAATTTTCTATATCGAAATAAATTATACTGTCACAATGGTAGAAATATTTTTTTTTTAATATGTGGATCTTGATGTCACAATTAAACAAATACAAAACATTTGACACAAATTAGTTCTTCTTCTTCTTTTATTAATGGCATATCTGCGCATTTCGCGCAATTCTGCCAATGTCAAGTGAATAAATTAATTTCTACATGTAAAATGAAAATGTTATGAATGAAAGATGGCGATGATCTCCAATGCTCCACAAATTAGTTACATTGTTTATGCCAATAATGTACATTCAAACTTCAAATCTTATTGACATACTTATGTTATGTATTAACGCATGGTTTTTATTTTTTATAACAGATTAAGTATATTTATTTATAAATATTTCTTGCATTGTACTTTCGTTGAATTAAAATATTTCTTGACATTTGGTTTATAGGTATATGGTAAACTGTTCTTCGATTTGCTTTTAATAGTAGTTACTGTTTAGGTTCACGACATTCATTCGACGCAGGCGTCGACCAACCAGTTATTAGCTCAGCAGCTAACTAATCCGCCTCAACCGCTCAACCCACAGAAGATGCAATCAGCCATCATACATATACAACACCCTCTCATATCCACTGCAGGGACCTCACAGGTATTCTCTTGTTCATTATTATTTCTAAGGACGACATTAGTAGATTATTAAAATATTTAAATTTTCTAACGTTTCATAGGTTCAAAACATACAATATACAACAACAACAACAACACAACAAAAAGCTACCATTACCAAGCCTAGGACAACAAACCCGGCCATTAGCGCTCTCGTCACTAGCCTTATGAACTCCGCACAACAGTTTCAACAGGGTTTGTATAGATTTTTTTTGTAAACACGACTTATCTTTAGTCACCAGAGCAATCGATATAATGTATTTTATTTTAATTACAGGTATAGCGAACCAAAATGCTGTTAAAACAGTTGTAACGACTGCGAGCAACAACGCGACCATATTGAATTTATTAAATAGTGCCCCCGCCGCCATGACGCATGTGACGTCGACGGCGGATACAAATATCGATGCGCATAAGCTTCTTGGGCGCGTGTCTATAGCAGGCGCGCGTTTGATAGCAGCTACTACTGCCTCACATACGCTGCCTACGTATACACAGCAGGCATGTATCACGTCCACAATTGACATTTATAAATCTATATTGTTTAATCGATTGTATGGTCATCTCATTTACTCTTTCGTGTAATCGAGACGACAACACATCCACGCGCGCTCGTACTTTGATTTAAAAATTGAAAATTTTTGATCAGAACAGCTTTTAGCTTTTAGTATAATAAAGCTCTTTCGTCCGCTGCTGGAATTTTCTAATAAATAATTTAACTTTATATTTATACTGCAGCAAAAAAGTAATATTAATTTTGAAATAGTAAAATCTGCATATGTGTTGTTCTCTGCTATAGAAAATATATCTATTTGATTTTGAACGTTAGTGCATTGCAGCTAGAGTTCGAAATCAAATGAGAAAATTTAAGTAGCATGGAAACGGAAATCTGATAAGACGAACATACCACTTCACCCTGCGATGAGACAATTCAGAAAGATCATTTTCTATCTTCGTCAAACCAGGAACTACAGAGATAGCGACGCATTGAAACTGGTCTTCAATTCCTTTTCAGATACAGATACCAGACCATTATCTTAACATTAGACGATAATTGGTTCCTTTTATGTTACGGTACATATTTTTTAGGGCGTAGGCGTCCAGGTAATGAGCGGATATACTCGCGAGAACGAACCCACCAACGTGACTAGCAGTGAAAGCGCATTGCTAGAACGGTTAATTGGCCCTGCGGAGCCGGCAGCCGCGCCGGCTTCTCAAACACAGCCTGTTTGTCACTTACAGGTAAATAAATAACAGAAATCACAATCACGCCCTTATTTCGTAATGTTAAGGTAGAGTTTGGCAACCTTATAGCAGTAACTAAAGATTTTGCCATACAAGAATTTTTATTTCGTTAAGTATTGAAATATATTCGGCAGCACGGTATTGCTCAGTCGCCCGCCCTATCATTTTCTGTCGTTTAGAATCGCCATTTGGTAGAGTATAAAAAACAGCGGGTGTGTGATAGATACGCCGCGGAATTCTTCGCTTCTAAAAAAAGGCTTTGAATTTTTCGCTCTAGTAAAAGGCTGTCCACTGAAAAACATAGCACGTTCAAAAACGTGCTGTCAGATGTATTTCTACCATAATATTAATCATTCGATTTTGTGAATTATGTTTTTACGCTACTGTCTAAGATCTCGTTCCCACTTTTCTATACCTGACCCCAGGACTTGCTGGGCTGGTAAAACTATCAGAAAGGGTCATATAAGGTTAGAAGTAGTTTAGGCTACACATTTTTACGGACCCGGCACAACCGCCGTACCTGCATATTGGGAACGAAGTCTAATTATGTTGATTTCCATCAGTAATTGGTAATAAACACTCGTAGAGTGAAATAGTAATTAAATTGTTTCAGGGCTTAAGTTTAGCATCCCTCCAAGGCCTTCAAGGTATCCAAGGCCTTCAAAATGTCCAAGTACAGATCCCTGGGTTCTCTGCACCGATTTCGCTTTCTCTAAACGTGTCAGGAGCGCCCAGCGGGTTACTAGTGTCAGTCCCTCCCACCACATCTGTCGTCCTCACCAATCAACCTTCGGTGTTATCTTTACCAATAGGTGAGTTATCAAATCATTATTATCAGCCTATTGATGGCCTCGATAATATGTGTAAAAGCTTTCTCAATAAATAGAAGTACAAAGGGACCAAAAACGACAACATGAGCTCGGGGCGTTCAACTAAATATTGAAAATTATTGATATTCTGTTGAACCCGGATATAGTTCCAAGAAAAATATCTTATCCATGTTATTCTTTCTGTGAGCGTTTATGATTCAAGAAACAAAAAACGATTTCCCTACTCTGATTATTGTTAATTATTGGGTATTATAAATATTAGAACTATATTAAATTTTATATTATATAATAAATATTATTACCATACATAGGGCCCATCTATATATGGCCTATTTTAACAGCTGGTCTTTAACATTTTTATTAGCCTGTTGCAACAAATAAATGAACAGAGTAAACTTTAGATTTTTAATATTAGTACAGTAGAATCCGGATTACGCGGATCAATTAAAACCAATGGTATTCCTTATAATCGAAAGTCCGGTAATCGATTTAAGATCAATTTTTATTATGATATTGATTATATTTGATATTGGTCGCTTAGATGATATGATTTAAAAAAACAAGCTATATCGATTATGAATTAAATAAATACCTATGTAATTTATAATTTTGCTTGGAAATAACATGTTATTGCTCTTTGCTTTGAAGTAACGTATCTCATCTTTTCTCATACGATTCATCATGTCTTTCAAAGCAACATCTAAAGTTTCAAAAGTTTTTCCGTGAGATGTTATAATACATTTCGGCACAAATGAGCGCTATCGAAAGAATTAAACAATACAAACATTATATATGAATAATAAATGAGACCTGGAGTATACGATTGGATCGGAGGATCACAATCACGGTCGGAGACGGGAATAAACATTCCATAACATGTATCGTTGCTTCGTCGCGGGAAGTTGACATTTAAAGCTGAGATGAATGAATCTGGATAATCGAGGTTCGGATAATCGGGATTCAACTGTAATAGAATAACAGATATATAGCAATGTTTACAAATTGCAGCCCAGTTGATGTCGGGCGGTGTGAAGGGCGCCGTTCGCGGGGGTTCAGTACAAGTGGTGAGGGGGGCGCGGCCCCGCCCCCCGCGCCCTCCCTCCGCTCCGCGCGCCCCTCACACGCTTACTACATTACAGCCCGCCACGCCGGGACACCCACAAGGTAATAATCGCTAATATGAAGCACAAGATTGTTATTATAACTATACTCCATTCATTATAGCATTAGACATAAGTTAAATAAGGTTCTTTTTGTGGTATACTTTGTGACAAAATATTAATAATCATGTTACTTTTAAGACTGACGGCTAATTTGCTACATATCCATTTAAATACCAGCTGCTATACTTAACTGTTGTCATTTAAGCTATCTATTAAACAAATTTATGAGTATATAACTATCTTAAATGATTTAATAACTATTACAATAAAAAGTGTTCATCGTAAAGAACCTAAAGAAGCAGGGTTGGATAGTGTCGGCACGATTCTCATGTCACTATAACTCTACCAAATTTAAAACATTGCCTTACCCCTTCAAACATTTCGGCAGTACAGCTTTTTAATTTTGTCAGAGTATTATTTATTCATAATTGTTAAAATCGTAATCTGGGATTGTCATTCATTGTGAATGCTACTGCCTTTCTTGTTGTTTTGCCGTTTTCTGTGATTAAGTTTTGTTAAATATGGACGATGCCGGTGCAGGCCCGAGTGGCCTACAAAAATTACGCTCTAAGCCCATGAAAAAACTTCCTGAAATGTCAAAGGTAGGTATGTCAAAGGTAGGTATGGACCTACCTTTGACATTTCAGGAAGTTTTTTCAATGTCTTCATCAATAGTCTAACTAATTACACTTACAATTAGAATTTATCAAAGCAACAGACAGATAGTTTCAGTTTTAGTTCCATGTTGGCTTGGGAGTAAAAGATAAATTGATAAAATGCTGGCCTCATCTTAACCTCAAGGTAACGTAAAAATGGAAAATTGCCCAACTCTTTCAGACTACCTAACGTTCAAAGTTTCGACAAAGCTAATATATATTTTTTAAATTTATCTTGGAAACAAAATGTTCTGCACTGCTGCTTCTATGACCCTCGTTTTACTAATTATTATAATGAATGGAGTATAGTACGAATTAACATGATACTTGAGGGGCTATTATATCTGTTCTGTAACGGTAATTCGGAAAGTGTTGAATCTTTCTTATAATAGGGGTGTAGACAACTTTGTAAATATTTTTATTATTATTTTGTTAAAATCATATTCGTGAAGATTATCTGTGCATTAGAGGCAGTCATTTTCTATCTCCGTTGCATCATAAATTATCTAAAAATGTGTTTCTTTGGAGTCGTATTGGCATTTTGAAAATAGGAAAAATTTAGTTTTTGTTTAAATCAAGTAGGCCTTCAGGAATCATGTTGATTTGTAAGAGTAGTAAACTATTTTATCACTATTACTTTACTTGATCAAAAGAAATTTACCCTTTTCTTGTTGGTTGATTTATCTGAAATGTGGGATACACCTTTAGATATTTTTTTACAAAATTTATATTTACAAATATTTAATATTATTGTAAATCCAAGATGCTGGATTGCATATTTCTTTATTACACCCTCAACTTTGATATTGAATGAAAAAGGGCTTTATAGAACTACTCAGTCGCACTAGATGAGGCCAATACTAAACTGGTGACCAAATTCTAGTCCAGGGGGATGGTTGATGTCATTACTTAGAACTGTGCTGTACTTCACGACAGCAACTTGTGTTAAAGTCCGGGCAGTTTAGGTAAAACATACACAAGATTACAATAGCAAGGTACATAAGTCAAGATGGCATATAAATATTTTTTCTATAATACGGAAAGCTGCTGTGGAATACTATAATAGATCAATGTTTTACTCAGAACTACTACAGATAGTAACAATCGTTTTGATGTAGTTGCCATATATCGATATTCATAAGTTTTCCAATATATCGTTGAATTCATATCGTCGGGAAATATAAAACTTTGTAGACGAAGTTGAGTGCGCCCTATAATTTACGGGCTAAAGGATAACGTAAGATTTATACGATTGTTCTTTGCGATTTGCAGTTACGAACTACTTTATCGACCGTATGTCGTCTTACACTCTTTAAGATTACTTTATATATCATTACTGAATGAAGTTTGAACTGAAACATTAATTAGTAAATTAATTATTATTTTAGCAACGGCACAGTTCATCACACAAGCGCAGGCGCAAGCGTTGAATGCTCAACAGGTGAGACGGAAATCTAACACGGACAGTTCATAGTGAATACAGAAACCCTAGTTTATTGCCCTCTAGTGAAATAAAACTGTAAATACCCAATAGATAAATTATTTTAGACTTAATTAATTAAAGGTGAGCGTAAACGATGGAAACGTCAACGGTTCATGCGAAACAACGATTTAATCACATCAGTTTTTTTTTATGTACACTGTTGCTTGCTACAATGACATATAAGTGATATTATATTTTTGATAGCCAAATGAATCGAAGTTATTTGATTTCAACAAACTAAAAGAAACATAAAATTTGTTTTATTACAATGAAGTGTTTATTTAGAATCATGCGGTGTTACATTATTTAGTTGATGTACATTTCTTAATCATGTATTTATTTTTATTTTATTCGGAAGTCACAAATTTTAAATATCAACAATTTTACTATAACTGACATTTAGCGTTATCATCATGACATGAATTATTGTGAGTAAATTTAATGTGTTATACGTATTTAGTGAAGTAAATGTTAAACAATACCAATATTATTATGATTAGTGAAGATTTTATTTGTTGTTGGACTTGTTGGTAACGAATGTAAATAATGTTGTTGATGGGTTATGAAAATTTTAATTTTGACTTGTGTTTGTAATATTAGTTTAAGCATGCACCGATGTTTTTGTAATAAGCTGTGAATTTCATTGCAGAAGTGAAGTATATGAGTTTGTTGGGCTATTATATTTTGTTCCTAGAGCAGGACAAGTATATAATGTATTATGTAAGCGTCGAAAGTAAACGATACATAACGTTAGCCATAAAATTCTAGCATTTCCACGGACTACTCCTTATTTTTGTACCTACGTCCCGTACAATAACGCACAGTACAATAAAATCAACAGCCATCTTGGTTCGCATTGCATTTCAATTTCAGAGTGTAAGGTGTGCAGAAAAAGCACGAAAATATTTTGTTTTATAAATCAACGGATTACCGCTCGCTGACATTGGTAATTGAACCTAATATTAAATCCAATACTTTATTACATGTTTAACAGTAATCTCCTAAAAAAATCCTATTATTATTTGGTTTGTATAGTATTTCGCGAAAACGACGCGGGGTTCTATGGATAGCGATACGTATCGTTTGTTTCAACGCTTACATAATACCTTTGGTCAGTCTCTGTTTATCGCTTGTTCTAGTAACAAACTATATAATAAAATTCGAACGCTTTGTAACACAATACAAAACAAACCGTTTTTTTTTCATCAATGGAAAATGTTCAGGTTCCATTCTTTTTATGGAATAACTTTGTTAATACGGAATTATACAGACTCAGTTACACAAACATTCATTAAAATTGTCATAAGTTTTAGCGATATTCACCGATACCTATTACCAAATTAAAAACTTTCATTTGTACAGACAGCCTTGACAGTTTAGAGTCGCCATTAAACCTTAATGGATGTTTGTGCAACTGAGTGTTTGAGACTTTGAAAGCATGGCCGCTCCATCGTAGCCTAATATGTATAAATTTAAAGATATTTTTGTGAAACTCTTTCTTTGTAACCATATTGCATTATGCGCCCTTCTGACGTAGCCGCGTCGCAGATTCTCCATGTTCGTCCATATAGTATGACATCAAACAAAGAAAAGTTTTTGAATTATTCACAATGCTTTTTTAAGCATTTTATTTAAGATAAAGCTTTTCTGTATCATCATACGGGTAATCTTCGGAAATACTGATCATGTAAAGCGGGCGAAGTCGCGGAAAATAATTAGTTTAATATACTTCGTCAGTTTCATAAAAACCACTCAGCACTTGGTGATGAATTGTGGTCACTAGTATTCCTTATAGACCTAGAGGTCGTGACAAGAATGTGCAAGAGTTTTTGGACACTATTTCGATATGTTGAAGTATTAAAAGTATACTTTACTCAATACTCAATGCCGAGGTAAGGTGCTGGAATACCGGGTGGCGGCGTGGCAAGCTAAAGTATGAAAAATCGCAACACGTATTAAAGGTGCTTTTAATAGTTTAAAATTAGCGAATAATTTATTCTTAATATAAAAAAGAAGACTGAACTGCTCAGATTACACAATCGGGAATCGTGGCGACTCAGCAGATATCACAAGTTTGTGCGAAAATAAGTTTTGTAATGGTTGAAAGTTAATTTATTGTTATATTAGTAGTTATTTCATAAAAAAACCAGACTTTAATGGACTAAACATATTCAGCAATCGCTAGAAGTTTGTATCGTGCTGCCGCCACTAGGTGTTCTAGCGCTTGACCTCCGCACTATTTACTGAGTAATGTATACCCTTAGTACTTCAACATACTGAAAAGTCAAGCTTTCTTTCGCAAAAAAGAGCTTTCGGTTTATTACATTTAAAGATATTTAAATTACTTCACAATGTGCTGAGTATATTTTTAATTCAACCATTTGTAGTAAATTCATATGTCACCAAGTGTGCAACAGTGAAATGATATTTAACAACGGGATTGTCGTACGAATTAACATGCCTACCGTACTACTCGTACGAAATAAATGACACCTTAAGGACTATTCTATTCTCCGAAAACGAAATTATATCTATATAAATTTTCATTTGAGGACAAATAGAATAGGCCCTCAAGTGCTATGTTTAGTTAGTACGAGGTATACCTTTTATTTATCGAATCCAGAATATTTCAAGTTCATGGAGTAACTAATTTCTTGCGGGTAGATGTAGATGTAGGGTCAATAGCTTATTAAATTGTACAAAACAACGTTACTGTAATTTTACATTGATCAAGTTATTAAATCGGTTGGTTTTTAGAATACTCTGTCGGCCAGTTGTACAAACGTCCATTAAGGTTTAATAACGCCTTTAAGCTCTTATGAATGTCAAATTTGTATGAGTAATGTCACTTTAAACTAATGACAATTTTAATGCACGTTTGAGCAACTGCGTGTGCATCGCGTATACGATATTTTAACGGCATTTATTTCTCATTAGAAACCACAAAAAGATTTAGAAAAGTTTCATTACATTATTGGTACATAAAAGAATTGAAAATAGCGCGTGAATTAAATGATCCGATGTAAAACACAATTTGACGTAATCAGTATTATAAATAAATCTTTGGTCGAACACTTATGAATTCAAAGCTATTAAAGTACAATTTTTTGCCACGATTCTAGGATCCGTTTTTAGGTAAGATGTAAATATGTATTATAAATTAATGAACTTAAATGCATCACAGATTGAGATAAATGTCATTTTTATGTATGTGGCTTTCATGTTCGAAATTTTAAAATTGGGCTTGTGGGGTTCTACAGATTGTTAGCATTTTTATTTAAGTTCGTCGACTCTCAAAAATGTTTTTGTCAATTTTGGTTGTAGTAAATTACCATGTCTAATTTAATATGGAATTTTTTGAACCGGAAAGATTATGGGAACAATGATGGGTGGTTTACAATGCAATATAGAAAGTAAGGGTATTCGCGCTAGATTTTTAGTTAACTCCTTATGGATTACTTGTGTAGTTATCTGACTTCATTTCTAAGCCACTATTTCATAGCAAAACAGATTATTTTCGTTTAATAAATCTCATCCAATGACGTAAATAGGTTTTAACTTATGACATTTTAAACGTAATTTAAATAAATTGTATCGAAAACCATGGACTTGTACATTCTATGTTCAAATCTATGACTGTTTTACTTGACCAAGCATATTTTTTTTTTATATTTCGCTATCAATTATTTAATTTCACGTCATAATATATATATATATATATATATATATATAACCACTTTGATTTACTGATCTGGGAGTCGATAATTCTTGAAATGACATGAAATTTTGAAATCCCTATGACATGAAATTATTTTACAGTTAAAGCGCCAAGGCTTTATGGATAGACTAGCAATTGGCTAGATGTTACTAACTAGACTTCGATATTGGGGATTGATGGACAAAATAATTTTATAGGTCGATTTTATTATCTAGGTCGTAAAGTTGTGTCTTGGTATATGTATTTGCCGTATGAAACTAAATAACATAAATGTACTTGACCCGACTTTTCGTAGTATGTACAGTCGACAGTATGTTAGGTTATTAGACATATGACCAATTTAGACTACATAAGTGTTTGTGGTTGCATTACTCTGTCCAAGATACTAATCACCGATTATAAATTATGATACAGCCATAATTACAAATTCTTGTAAAGTTTTCTTTCTTGTCCTATTTGGCAAACAATTAACAATTGGTATTTCTAATGATATAAATAAAACTAAAAATTAATGTAATATGTTTATACTAAATTTTATTTTAGACGTCTCGCATCCTCTACAACAAAGCGATTCCGTAAAAATCAGGATCCAAATTCGAATTTGCTTTAATTTTCGAAATCCCCTTGAAAGCGGCTTCCAAATTTCGAAATGACATAGGGATAGAGTATTCGAGACACGTATGAATCAATCAATCTTTGTATTTTAAAAGAGTTTTATAACACTTTATACACCGTTATTTTAGTAACAATATTGCTCAAATTAATTTTGGCAAATAAGACAACTAAAGAAATAATTAGCTATACACAGATTGGCTTTAATCTGTGTTTCAACTCATGTCATTGTTACTGAATATTTGTAATAAGAAAAATATGATAGCGTTCCAATTTTAAGCTTAACACACATTTGGATGAACAGAGATAATTGTCAATGTTTCTATTAGATTTCTATGTACTCGTTTATTATATATTAAATAACTTTAACGATTTCGGCATAATGTTGAGTAACACAATATTTTTTTGCCTTCTTTTTTAGTAAACTGTGTGTAAAATAATATAGTTATACATATTATACCAATTTATTATTTTTACAAGTGTTTAGTATCAGAGGAAAGACTGATGTAATAATACTCCGAATAATATTTGAGAATGAAGCTGAACGTATTATAGAAATCAATAGGGATAATGACTAATTATTGTTGGTAAGTTCGTCAAATAGATTATAGAAAAATATTAAACACGTATTTTTTTTTTATTTTTGGCGTAATCAATAAATACATTGAGTTGAAATGTCGCGTGACGTCACACTTTATACATTTTTATAGTTGTGACGTAGGGATTCAAGTTGAATGCCTCTTATATAAGCCATTTCTTGTTAAATTGAAACAACAACAAAAATATGTATCTAATGTTTTTCTATATCTAATGTTTTTCTATTATCTGACTGACGGACTAAATAGATTTTTTTGCCCAGATATCCACATTGTGGTTTCATGATTTGATTTAAAGTTTTCAATATACGTATAGTTAATATTATGGTCAATTTTAGGTGACGATAATATTAATAATTGGTTCTGCCACTAAAAGCGATTAAGCTTATTACATATTAGTAACAGTTTCGGTACAGTTTCTTCATTTCTTTTATACGTTCACTATGAATGCACCTGAAAGCGCTGTCATGTCACTATTGTCCGTTTCACATAGCATGTGGTGACGTTTGTTAACAAATCTATTTTACGTGTATTTCCAAATAACTGAAAATCATCATTATAAAAAAAAGTCGATTGTGTTTATATTAGATAATTATTTAAATTTTCATATTTAAACACAAATAAATTCTTAATAACCATGATTACTGAAATCAACACTTTTTTAAATAGAAATTGAATCAATTGAATCGGTCTAATCGTAATGTGTATTCGGTAATCATTTGTTTTTTTTTTATTATTGTCGCTGTAAAACTTAACTATAATAAAATTTTGTTGTTGTTTTGCTGATCTTGTTGATAAATAAATATTTTTCTTAAATCCTTTTTATACTACACACTAACCTCAGAATCGATTATACCTATTAGAAATAGACTCGTCACCATACCCATGCTATGTGAAAAAGACTAATACTGAGAGATCAGATATAATACTGTTGCGGAACAGTAGCTTTACTCTTTATTGTGAGTCAGCCTTTAATGTACGTCTTTGTATCTTGTTTGGGTTACACTAGTTTCATTATATCATTAACATGGCAATATTAGAAGACTTATGAAAATAATCAACTAAAATAATAAATCAAATAATAATGTTTATTTCAAATTTTCTTATGGGTTATATAAATCTAATTTTAAACAGTTCAGTTTCAATAAATTGGATATAATTGACTTCAGTCTAGGGATATTTTAATAAGCTAATATTTGTAAATTTTGGGACTGCTATGTTGTACATGTACTTTTATCATATTGTGCTCTGTATAATTAAAGTTTGTACATGGGTTAAGAGAATGGCCATGATTCTTAACATTTTGAAATTCAAACTTTACCTCATAGTTGATATTGAGCATGAATGAATTTAGATTTATTATATTTGATAAATTTTGCATTCACAATGCTATACTGAAAAATGTTCTTAACGAAAAATAGATCCACTTTGTGTAAGGTTATGGGTTTGAGTCCCATCTCAGAGTGCCATTGACAATGTGGATTTTTTAAGCATTTTTCATTTCATTTAAACAGAATTTAGATTTGTCTTATTTTTATATATGTAATAACAAAACAACTTTTGATGTCTAATTTTTGAAGAATTATTTAATATTCAGGCGTTTTGTATATTTTGCAGGCTCCTTCTTTAGAATAGAGCGGTGAAAAATAACGCGCGTTCAAATAGTTCAGAAGTTTTATTAAATAGTAGTGTGTAGTATGAAAGTATAAAGGCGCTTCCTCACCTAGGATATTTGCGTGTAATGTAGCGAGATGAATGTTTTGTCAGCGTGGCAATCGGGCATTACATTGCGCAACCTATGATGTTACACATTCGAGAATTATATTTGTGAAGGAAGTAGAATTGAGCATACAGTGCACAACTTGATGAAACTTATGATATCCCTGAAATGTTAGTTCAGGTAAATGCTCAATCCAGGAAGGCAGTATTGTAACGGAATACTCAAAATAGAATATGAATGTTACATTACAGACAAATGCTCCGGGTGAAGGAGCACATCAAGTAAAGTGTATATTAAATGATATTTATTTTTTGTGGTCTCACTTAGAAATATGAGGGTTTTCTGGGTATGAACCCAAGTCTCATACGCACAAACAGTTTTGTAAGACTATTATGCCACCTGACAGGATAAAATAGTATGACAGTTGGCACGAATGTTAGTTTTCTGAATTTGGATAGTATAAAATAATGTATGGAAGGTACCTTAAAAGTGTTGCTGTATTTAATAATTGTAGTTATCAGTGATGTGTTCAAATAGGCATTCTATGACATGCCTAGTTAATATTACGTAATTAAGTTTCTATTTAGAATATTTTCTGGGCATTTGATAGGTAGTGCGAACTTATGCCGCCGGACACATATGTGTGTGTGCGTATGTGTGTGTATAATTGTGCGAAATGTTGATCTCATTTGTTTATGAACATACAAGTAGCTCAATATGTAAATGGGTTTGTAATATATACCTTATGCAATCTATGTAAATTACTATTTTAAGAGATAATAATATTATTATTATTGTATATATTTTCTAATGGAGATTTTTACACATAACCCGATTTTATTAATTTGAATGGTTAAATGTCTCCAGTGTCACGACATTAATTACTCCTGCTGCATTGTAAATATTATTTTTAATGAGATGTGATATGCATTCTGACTTATACGTGTCGTGTATAATAAAATTATATGATTGTGTTGGCATTGTATATAAATTGATATTGTAAAAATAACTCGAGTACGTTGTTCAGACATTGACGTTTCGGACATAAATAAATAACTTTTACACAAATGTTTAGTTTTTTTTTTGTATTAAAAGAAGTGTTTCTGTCCTACTGCCTTTGTATAGATATCATAAGGTAGACATTCTTGATGAAAAAATTGAGTATCCCAGATCAAACATATTAAGGTATATGTTTGATCTGGGATAAATTTGATTGATCTTCTGTGTTGAATTACATGTTTAATGTCTATGTGTTTTCAGAGATGATTTCAGGTTACGAAATGTAACTGCACATATAAGGTGTAATATTATTATATGCCAGGACTTCGTGAGATGGATGAGTTAAGTATACTGACCAACTTTACTATGGGAGCAAGACTGATTTGTAATACCTACAATCGGCAACAGTATGAAACAGCTGAAACGGTGATCTGAGGTACTTCTTCACATTTAGATTTACTTAAATTTAACCGTATAGTTTTTATAATTTAATATAGTTATGGTAAGCACTAAAATTTGTATTACCACCTTTTTTGCAGTTTTATCGTTTCAGTGTTTAGCGCATAATTTTTCAAGTAGGAATTACTTTATTGTTGATAGAAATCAATTTTTACACGATGTATTAAGCAGAGTATCAGAAAAAAAAACGAAATATTGATTTGGTTAAAAAAGTATGCCTTTTTATTCTTTCAAATAGTCTTCATCTAAATTTTATAAGAACATTGGACACAATCGAAGCTTTTTACCAATAAATAAGTATAAATAATTTCATATTCACATAAATCGTCTTATTTTTATACATACATTACATTTATTTAATATCAGTCCTCTCAAAAGGTCCATTCTCTCCCTGCAAATTAAATTTTATTATTTACATAGCGATAGGGATTCGCGTCTACCATACATACATACATACATCAACAATTAACAATTAATAGAGACTATTTACAAAATATATCACAATCACTCGCACGTTCATCCTTCATCGGTCACACACGTCGATTTACACACACGATTTGGCATATGGATGGCGGCACGTCACTAGCAATCGTTCCAGGCGAGCCACCAGGGCGCGCGGCAGTCTTCGCGCTTCCGTCGCCGCCGCTCGCTGCGGTCCGAGCGTTTCTTTATAAAGCGCACGTTGTAAGGGTCTTCGGCGAGTTCTGGGTAGCGTGCAACGTCGTGCACGTACTCGCCCTCGTAGCCGCTGGCTGAACCAGCCTTCTGGATCTCATCTAGCTCGGCTGCCGACCAGTCCAACGAGCCGCCTAGACCGCTACGTAGAGCTTCTCGTTCACGATGCCAAGCTTTGCGAACGGCCGCTGCCTTCGCGTGATGTAGGAGCCGTTGTCGTTCCCGTTCCGCACTCGTACCGTAACGTAAATTTACTACGCTCGTCTGACCGTGGATTTTCACGTCCGCGTACGACCTGCCGCCTTCCGCGATCTCGTGGAATGTCACGTTCAGTTTACCCTGCATACGCTTCAACTGTTGCTTATCATCTGCGGCGCGCCATGTTTCCTCTTTGACGAAGTAGAATACATCTTGCTGATCACCGTGCACCACGAATGAGAACGGTAGTAGATGGGAGCGGTTGAATACCGAGGTGTATACGTCTCGGTAAATTGCATTCGCGGAAGGTACTGCCGTTACTACAGCGCGGCCGCGAGAGTTTCGCGATACGAGAATCCCTCGACCAAATGGTGGTTCTGAATCGGATCCGATTCGTTTCGCGGTTAGATCTAGAGCGTCTGTTTTCAATGCTGACATGGCTGGGATGGATAGACTCCTGAAGTCTGCGATGCGCTTGTTCGACATGTGCGACAGGAAGCCTGATTCAATAGTAACGCTTGGCAGCAGAGCCATCGCTGCTGGCATGCCAGGTCCAGGAGTTGTAGGTGCGGAACCCCATACAGGGCGAGCACGAGGAACGCTCGGTACTACTGCACCGCCTGGTAGTTCGTCAGGATACAGCTGTGGGGCAAGACTCTTTGTATCGTATCCCAGTAACTTCAGCCATGCTAGGTGATCTGAAAGGAAAATTAATATGAATTAATTAAAACAATGGTTACAGACTAATGGTTTTGATTAAAAAGAATAGTAAGTTTTTACCTCTCGGTTTCTTATTCTGTGGCCGGACATTGATAGGATCATTTCCATTGAATCTGTATAAATGTAGTTGGGTTGGATCAGTAATTCTTTCTATAAGATTTTCCCAGAGTGGTGACATCCATTGTCCTATCAGTGGGTCATACACTTTGCCATTTGCCATATGAACTAATGAAGTTACTTGATCCAAAAGTCCTCCACAGAAATCCACTGGTAGGTATAAGTAAGGGTTTGAATCGTACACGATATGACCGTATGGTGATCGCATGATCTCCCTGATACCCTCACCATATTGGTTAAATACCATAACCGGCGTCCCACATTGGTCAGTGGCTATATAATATTTATGACGAGCAACCTATAAAATAAATTGTCAATTATTATTTTTATTAAAATATATATGACTAAATTTTATTTATCAAAAAATACGATAACGCTGCTGTACCTGTGTATAGATAAGATGACCTCTGTCGTCATAAACTAATGTCATGAATCTGTTTTCACGTGGCGAATAAATGTGGCTGACTTCATGGGGTTTTTCTTTATTGGTGTAGTAGAATTGTGTCACATTTCCGAAATTGTCTTTTCTTGTAGACAGTCTGGAAAATCGTTAAAACATTTAGTTAATACTTAGCATCAACAACTTGCAATTTTAATTAACAATGAGTAAAAAGCTTACCTGTCAAGGTGATCATAGTAATAGCGTACATCAAATCTTCCACGTTTAGTTGCTCTAATCAGCAAACCTTTTGAATTGTATTGGAATCGTTCTTCTCTAGCGTTTTGGGAAACAAGTCCTCTACTATCGTACCTATATTGGCCTTCGCCAAATTTTATAATTCGATCCATTTCATTGTATTCCATTGGAATAGTGTTTCCTCTGTACGTTAAAGATAACATATTTCCATTATCGTCGTATCTAAAGCCCCATGGCTCTTGGGCTTCCACACCTGTTAACTGGCCGTCACAATCCCAAGTGTAATTTTTAACATTAGTATAGGTATTGACACCAACGTTTCTTGTGTGAGTTCGTGTTTGAGATATTCTTCCATGTTTATCGTAAGAAAACTCCATTCTAAAAACTTCCATTCTGTGGATATTGACAGTGACTCCTTTCTCTAAGAATTGGTCATTGAGAGTGCGAGAGAACATTGCGATCCCATCATAAACTGATGTTTCATTCCACTTTTGTTTAGATACTGTAAATTGACCTAAAATTTCAGGAGCGCCTGTTTTGCTGTTATAGATTATGTGGTGGGGAATTAAAGTTTGACCGCCGATCCTCCCCTGGACTGAGGTTATTCTATAATTGTTATCATATTCGTATATTATTTTGGCATTACTAAGGCCGGTTTTAGCACCATAATCAAGTCTTTCCTCCATAAGCAGCCCACCAGCATAAGTAGATTCCCATCGGTAATCTACATCCCGATCTACATGTAAGATTTCTGAAGGCAGCCCACTATTTTCCGAATAATGTATTTGTGTTTGTCCATCTCCGTGAATCACTTCAGAAACTTTGTTCGTTGTGAAATATCTGTAGACGACTCGAGCTCCATCGCCAGGGAACACTGTTTGTAAAAGTTCCCCTGTGTGGGAATAATGTTGTAGATATTTTTTCGATGAGCCAGGTGGCGAATATGTAACTCTCAAAAATCCTATCGAAGGTTGTACGCTAAATGAATGGTTTGCACCTGATGGTAAAATTACATGAGTCAAACCACCATCCTGATCGTACAAATATTTGAAGCTTCTTTGACTAGCTAAAATAATTTTAGAGACTAGATTGCCTTCATTATAGTAAATAAACTTCGTTCCATCTTGTGGACTAGTGATTTCCGATAGCATGCCGTGTTGGTCATAGTTGTACGATTCTTCACTTTCACCCCATTTCCAACCATTGATTCTATAAAATCGATCATATGACATATTGAGGGGTACTCCTGCTCCATGGGGAGTAAACGAAAGTGGTAGGCCAGCGACATCATATGCAATGGTAAATAGCGGGTTCCTGTCAGCGTTAAAGAAAGTTTCTCGACTTTTAAATTGATCGAACTCAATTATAAGGACCCTTGAGTCGTTTACCCAGATCTCGCGGTTAAGAGTTTGTTGTGGATTTCTTACATCTCCTACTAGAGTGTACAAAGAGTACATGTTATTTATTAAGCCATCGCCGAATGTAGTTGTTTGATGAGACCACATGTGTAACATTTCCGCTTCAATAGGTAATGCAGCTTCTAACAATGGATGTTTAGCTGCTGCAATACTTTCGAATTTTCCTTGCCACGGTGTTTCTAGCATTAAAGTATTATTTGTGTAGATTCTACCTTCCGTGATTTGTTTACCGTTGTTTATGGTGATTTGCTTGAATGACTGCCCGTGTAACACGTATTCACATTTCTTTGCTACCCCTACGGGAATGGTACTTGATGGATTAGATACGGTTACTGCGAGTCCATAATTTTTGGCCAATCCAGAGGCAATGTGAATTTGTTCCCCTGACGGCATTATAATTTTGATGACTCGCCCAAGTTCATCGTAGTTGTATATGACTGTTTCTCCAGCCTATAAGGGAATAAAATATTTGTAATTGCTTATAGATGTAGGAGCCCAAAATATATTGTGATGATGCATATTATTTAGATTCAATAAAAAGTTATTAATTACTTACCCCAGATCTGCTGTTCAGTAAACCACTGTTCGCATCATAATCTAATTCCATTTCAGTAGTTCCTCTTTCGCTTATTTTTGTAAGATAACCAATACCAGAAATCTTGAGTTCTAATTTGTGGTCTTGAGTGTTTTCGATTGAGCTAACGACATTACTGTAATCTCTTAGAAGTTGTATTTTATTGCCCGAAGCATCAGTTACAGTTGACAACTTTCCAAAACTAGTGTTCTTAGAGTACAAGAATGAATATCTTGTCTTTCCAGAAGTTAAATCTTTAGTTGTGATATGCTGACCATAACGATTGAAAACGTATATTTCCGATGTTGGTGGATATGGTATTCTAAATTCTCCATTTTCATCGTGAGTTGGCAAATAATGTTTTAGTGCTAGAATATGTAGTGAACCTGGAAAAAATAATAATATTAAAAATATATTAACAAAACAAATCATTGTTGTAGAATTACATACTCTTTACAGAATCAATAATGTGTAATAATAAATTAAAATAAAATATATACCTTGATCTACTACGTTTAGAACTCCATCAGGAGTCACTGCAAGTGCCGATATAGTTTGGAATTTAGCATTGGATGATAAAAGTGTTTCAGTACTGGTGGGAGGTTCATCACCGGCAGCAACGCTTAGACGGCATGGGCATCCTGCTCCTTCATCTCGAGTGTTTATAGGAATGACCGTTGCAGAAACTGATGAATTACATTCACAACTCAATTCCTTCAAATTCTCCTGTACTTTTCCAGCGAAGTGCATTATCTTTCCAGATGGATCGATCGACTTTATTGTATTCGATTTTTTTGAATCAGATTCTGCGACGTAAAGTATGCCACTAGGCGCGAACGCTATCGCCAATATCGTTCCCAAATTGGAGTCTTCTCTGAATTCTGAAGTTTTATTGGCAGGTTTTGTGATTGGCTTTCCGTCATTGCCCAATCTACAATGAGAGGGTTGGCCCGCGACCACTTTGATCTTCATATCTGCCGTAAGTTTTAAAATGATCCTATCGTCGATGAAGTAAAGAGATCCATCTAGTGGTGATAATGCTACTCCTGTAGGCCATTGTAATTGGGCTTCGTATGGTGGAATAGCACCACGACATGGAACTGGCGACCAATGATTGTGGTGACCGTGATGACCAACTAACGTGTGAATAATTCCGTTTGGATCTACAGCTCTAATGTTAGTGCCGTCTGCGATATACATAGTCCTATCTGCTGCAATAGCAAGACCTGGGAAAAAAATGAATATTATGTAAATGCAATACGAAAACTATTATGTTGAATTTAATGAATCTCTATCACAATACAGGTGTAGACCGTAAACGAAAATAAATACATTTTTTTTCTGGTAGTGTTTATTATACTAACTATGCATCACAATTACAGATAATCACAATTTTACTTTTAAAAATATTTTTATTTGATATAGTTCAGGTATATATATAAAATAAAAATATAAAATAGTTGTCTAGGGTATAGACAACTTTACTTATTAATCTTTTGGTTTTAAATTTGTGTGCCTACCTTTGGGATGTGCTAGCTTGGCTTTGATGGCAGGTCCTTCATCACCGCAATTAGAGTCATCGCCTGGTACGCAACGATCACCATTACCAACGACTGGTTCGGAGTTCGTTGCCGGATCGCGTACTTTTTCCAGTAGTAGCACCTTTCGGACTTGGTGCCTCTCAGAGTCTGATATGTAGAGGTTGCCGTCCGCTGGCGAGATGCAGATGTAATATTGATAGGCTGTCTGCGTCGTTCTGTAGCAAAAAGAGTATAAGATAACAGTATAATTCTTATATACAATATTTATAAACACGACTGTCGAATCATGATAATTCCGATAAACAAACGTGGTAAATAAATTGAATAAAGTTACGAGTTATACTTTTTCAGCACTTAAGTTTAGTTAAGTCATCAAATACTTAATTAGGAAAAATAATCGAAGGATAGATTCATAAAAAGAATGAGACCACTCACTCTAATCTGAGTACTGTGGTAACAACACCCTCCGGGGTAATACGTCTGACGAGGTTGAAGTCGCCCACGTAGAGGGAGCCATCCGGGCCAGACGTTAGCGCGGTGGGCGTCAGTAGTCGTGAGTCCGCAGCTTTACCGTTGCAGTGGTCAGGACAATCCAATGAACGTTGGAGGCCTGTTCCCATTACGACCTGAAATCAATTTTGATTAAATTGTGTTAGCAAATAAATTAATACCAATATATTGCAAAGGTTTACTTCAAAATTGTTCATTAGGTACACCTTAGCTATGTGATCGTGAGGTTATGTTTATTCGTGAAGTTAAAATACTTATAACTTACTTGCACAGTTCTAGGATATTGTTTCAGATGCAACAATCCACCGTCACCCTTCTGCAAAATTCCTTCATGGAAATTGTAGTGATGGTGAATGTCAAGACCCCAACCACCAATGTCCGAAATGTCGACATCAAAACCAGCTAATGTGGCCGTCTGCGTTTCCCATACGATAGATGAGCAAGAGGTATACTCGTAGCCAATGGAAATTTTCGCTTGTGCTTGACCGTACACCTATACCAAATAAAATCGGATTAACTATAAATATAATCAAATAATTATGAAGAAATTCCGATGCAGTTCAAATACTACTATATTGTGATAAATAACTTATAAATTTCCGAACTGTATAACATGTAAGTAAAGTTAGTCTTAAAGGTAAGGAGAGCTTTATCGTATTTGTCTCAGGAAATTGAATTATACCTACGCTCGCTCGATATTAGCTTTTAAACGTAATAATCTCGTCTATGAAGCATTTACACATTTTTAACTTTAACCTAGCTGATTAGTTTTTGTCTTAAAAAATACCTTTTGCTTGTAAACATTCCTCTTGTTCCACGCAAACACATGTGTCAAATCGGGGTCTGCTTCATATGAGTGAGTGTGCAGTGATCCTTCAATCTCTACTCGCACGTGCACTCGTGTTAGCGCTGCGGGAACTATGCGCCTTGTCAACTGAACATGCACACAAGAGAGGTAGCCAGCTGCTTGGGACGATCTGTAAGTGAGCTTAACAGACGAACCAGGAATGCCGATGGATTCGCTTACGATCTGGAAAGAGTGAGCAGGTAATTAGTTTTAGATATACGTTCAAATTTTAGAAAGGTATTGTGCAACCCTACCTCATGTCTGATTAAGTGGTATAGACATCATTATAACTACTCTACATGATTTTTTTATTCGTGCATGTTTGATGTTATTATTGATATTAATAAAGATTATTAAGAGACTTGTTGTGATATCGTGCGTCAGATGTTCGAATACTTCAGAAAGGGAGAGAACTAAAAACATCGTAAATAAGTCGATATAGAGATATTAGATGATCATACCATGACATTGAGTAATATTTCATAATACATCGTTTGGTTATAGATGGAACTGATATTAACTGGCTTTGTTGGCTTCCCGTAACTTTATCAGATGCTGTAAATACTCTTTTATTGCAATAACAAGGATTTATGTTATTGTATCGTGTAGAACAAATATACCTATGGCTTTAGAAACTAATTTGTTTGCCTTTCATCTGTCCCCGCAACAATCTAATTTTGATATTAATTTTTCTATTTTATTTGTTAAATTAAATCCTGAAGATTCATATATACCTGTGCTTCTGGGTAGACGACAGTGTTGGGAGTATGAGCGGACGCTGCAGGTGCAGCAAGTGGTGGCACAGCTACTACTTCTGGCCGTAGACGTTCGTGGTCATGTGCTGGACATGGACCAGACTCATTCTCCCACCACTGAGGTGTAGGAGACCAATCTAGTCGCGGAGGAGCTCTGTGGATAAAACTCTTGAGTTAAACAAAACCAATCAATTTCCTTTTTATTTAGTTAAGAAAATTTTGCAAAGGGATTATTAAAGGATTTTCTAAAATGTTTTACCTTGGTGTAGGAACTTTCACGCTCTCGTCACTAAGCTCCATTTCGACCGGTGGCAGTACGACGATTTGATTCCAAGGCACGAAGACTGTCTTCCGCAGGGGTTTGAACGGTGATCGCTGGAACTGAAGTGTAACCGCGCCTCCGCCATTCACTAGTACGTCGAACCTAGATTGAGAGTATATGTTAATGATAATGATTTATTCGTGTTTTGTGGTCAATAACCCTTGACTTCGGCTCAGCTTTCGGTTACTGAAGGAGTATAAGGGAAGTATAAGCAAATCAGAGAAAAGATCTGTTAAGCTTCTCACGGAAGCATGCGTTAGTTTGCAACGGATCATTCGTCGAGTTTGGAAGGTTGAATGACAAAATTTGTCAGTTCTAAGGTTCCGTGACCAACGTTAGGCGATTCATATTCCGTCAGATAAGTACCGATATAAGAATGTCTTAACTATTTCCATGAAAACTCCTAAGTGGTATTACGAGTATTTTTCAAATTAGAATACAAATTGTTTTTTTTATTATAAAAATAAGTACCTAAATAAATTGTCTAGTAAAAATATAAAATCTGTTAGCTTGCTGTATTAAAACGATTTATTTTAACTTAATGCGGTTTGGTATACTTAACGAGATACAATTAAGAGCAGCGCACGGAATTTAATTCGCTGCGGAGTTATTTTCCGTTAATGCTTGAAGTTGATTTTCTCTTAGATCGGGAACGAGCCGTGTCTTAGAATAGGCACGCATCAAGGTACATTATATTCCAGTAAACTTTATTGGATTAACAGCAAAATTGATTTACTTGTTCTTATTGAAATTTTGTGTGTTTATTTTAAATGTTTTGGATATTAATATACTCGATTATAATTAATATTTATTTTTCTTTTATAGAATAAAGTGAGGCAAGTTCTGTTATTTTTGTTTTGTTGAATCTAAACTATTTTATTACATACAACTTTATATTACCTCCTACGACGTCATTTTGTTTGCAAAGCATAATAGTATGCGTTGTTATGCCTCCTTTATATGCTTCGTATAACTTCGATTTATAAGCATTCGAGATAATCGATATTTAAATTTTCGAACGTGTTGTGTTTCATTCGATTACACATGTTCACATGAAACCGGTTTCGGTTATGCTGGCGAGTAATTCGATTTCATACACGATGCTTTACGGATACGCGCAAGGAATACCTAACGACCGTAACCGAACAATAATGATGATTGCTGTAAAGCCGCCTTAAATATTTGTATTACTCCTGAACTCCAGTATAATTGTTTGCGAGCGTCACGCGACTCGAAACGGAACGTTTTTCTATTAAAACGGATAAAGTTACCACACTTTTGGAGATTATATTATGTTTACGTTTTTAAGTGAAGACAATATAGATTTGTTCCGATACATTATATATTTAAGCGTATTTTTATCATCCGTTATTTAAAAAATATTTGTGCTCTATTATCTTTATAAGAAAAAGCTGTTCTCACGTTGATAATCGTGTTTGACTTGTTAGTTATACTGTATAAATCAATTATAATGTCGGGTGAAAGGGGATTAAACAATAACAAATGGGTTAAATAGTATTTATTATGATAATTTTAAAATTAACAATTATGTACAGTACAGTATAGACCATGAAATTTTAGAAGCAACTTTCGCTTAGGGTTCATGATCGAAATACTTGAATGATATGATTAATTCTATGTGGAGTAGGAATATTTAGGCATGTCAGTCATTACCCGTGTTATAAGGAGTAGGATATTCAACGGAAATATTTGGAGCACTCTACGAGAATAAGAATATTTGGAGTTTGTTTAAAAAAATATGTTTTCTTAAATACGTACTTATCTATAGGAGTAATTATTCGCTGTTTAAAACTTCAACTATGTACTGTACCTAGCTAGTAATCTTATAATTGGCATATTGGTTTTCATTTTGTATTTCTTAAAATTATTTTTTCATATTGGTATATTATAACACTTTATCAATTCCAGAGTGTACTATTATCGTACCCGACCAGACCATATTCTAGGACTCCAAATCATTCAAAATACAAAATATTTGAGCTGGATTGAGGACGATATTGTCCACGTAAGGTTGGATTTCGATTTCAAGAGTACCCTACCTACAAAGCCAACGTCGACATTGTGGAAGTTGCTTTGAATAGTGGCAAGTGACAGAAATAAATCGTGTAGGTATTGGTAAATTCGGTACTTAGCACCTTAAAATAACGTTTTTAAACGAATAGATGTTTCAAATAATACATAAAAGTTTTATTCTGTATTAGTTATTTCCGAACATTAAATAAAAGAAGAGTTATATAAGACAATATTCAAAACTTACCATCCTCCTTGCCTGGTGAGAGTAAACCCGAATCTCGCTTCGCGATCGACGGAGACCCTGATGCCGATGATACCGAGTCCTTGCGGCGAGACCACCTGACCGCGCATCACCGACACGCGGCTGCACAGAGCGGCAGGTTACATAGAGCCAATATGCAAATGGCGAGAGGTGACACCGTTCAATTACGTTTCTTATAAAGTAGACCACAGAACATTGGAAAGAAGTCAGAATGGCGATCTCTTCGGTAAATAACTAATATTTAAAAATATATATATATATATATAGGTATATATATATATATATAGTAGCATACGATACATATCCGTTTTTAATTGGGCGAGCTTGTAGCGATATGACCGCTCTACATTCCATTTCTATCCATTTGGTGCGCAATCCATCATCGAACCAAACGGAAGGCTGGCTAACATGTGGACAATCTAATTTGCCATTACATTCGTCACAATGTGGATTAATATTCAGAGCTGGCATTCTATAGATCACACAGTAAACAGATATAAATATGTATGCAGATCGTAGGTGTATGGAGACGGATATTTGGTTTTTATATTTAATCAATTTTGCATCCATGATGCTATGCTGAAAAATATTTTTAATGAAAATGATTGATAAATCTTTACTTTGTTACTCTGAGATGGGCACTGGCGCTCAAACCCATGATATTTGATTTTGCTTTGTACCTTACCTGACCTGCTTAAAGAAGATCTTTCTGTCGTCTTTCCATGTTATGTGGAGTCCGCTATAACATGTTAAAGCATCGGACACAAAAGTTTGACAAATGCATATTTCAGCGGCTTTTGCGAAAATGTGTAGTGATTTCCTGTTCACCAATAAATGTCAATGTTACGATGTCCGGTACTTTGAAATGTCACAAATGGACTTTAGGGTCGGTTATATTGACAGTAGTTAAATTCTTAAATGTTCATTGTGTTCTTGATGTTGTATGTGTTGTGTAATTGTGTTATGTATCTTTAAAGAAAAATATTTCTTTGAATATATCAATTTAGCATTATGAATGCAAAAATATCAAATATTGAGTATTATTTCAGGTAAAACTATTATATCTAGTGATGTATTTTATCTATTAAAATATTAAATGTATGTTCATAAATGATAATATGAATATTTATTGAATAGACAATATTTATTTATTATTTTTAATTATAATATTTATTTATTAATTAATCGAATAATATCAATTTTATTATTTTGGATCATATAATTTACCAATTATGTTCACCGTATGTGAATGTGGTTTGTGGTATAAATAGATAATATTTTATTTGAATAATTTTGTCTCAATAACATTTTCAGTTTGTTAAATTAATTAAACTAGATATGAAAATAACTGCTTTAAGTTCTTAATTATTTTGTTTTATTTTCATTCCGCTTAGTTAACGACAAGAATGCTAATTAGACGTTTTAGTTTGTAACGAATCTGTCTTCATATTAATTACGACTGTGTTAAAATTTCTATACTACCAAGAATACTACAATGTTAGTGAGCAGGCACCTAGTACTCAACAGCTCAACAGTTATCAGAACATGTGAAATTGGAACAATTGATTTTGAGCTTTATAAACAACGAAATGGTTCCAAATTGATTGCAGAAATTCAACAGGTTTCTATGAACTGACATGCTGTTGATTGTACATTGTTTCACTGCTATAACAGATGTTATCATGTTATTTAATTTTGATAATAAAGAGTTTGCTTAATCTGACTAATCTAGCGTTATGAAAAGGAATTATCCATGTTTTATTTTTGCTCTGTATTATATTCCAATTACAGCAAAAGACGCTTAAATAATATCGAAAATATTTAAAAAAATATAAAATAAAATATCTGGAACTTAGGTATTATGCGAAATTTTTCTCATGGAAAATCCTAAAAATGTGACATTAGGAATACTTTCAGACGATTTTATAATTTAACAAGTGAGTAGATGTTTTTTTTTATATTCAAAAGATAATTTAGAATTACCTAACATGACAACCACGGAAATAAATAGGTAATAATTTCTGTGATGACAAAGTAATGATAATATCTATCGATATCAATATCAGGGGTTATATTCTATTTGATTGTTTTTACGACCGTAATAATTTTATATGAAACTAAATATGTGTATGCCTTCAAATCATTTACCAAAGGATGTGTGGAATTCAAAATTAATTGCGAAAATACACATTGCGGTAATCTAACGTTCTAGTGTAGCATAGCGCCGTCATAGAGGTGTCGTCACTTGTACATTTTTTTTTGTACTCAATTTGATCGTACTCAATTCTTTTCTATGATAAAAATATGTAAGTTAGAGCAGGACAGACGATGAAACGGTCCATGGTAAGTCTATTGTAAGAGTACAGGGTGAGTTTCATAGCTCGCGTCGTTTAGCTCTTCTGCTTTTGAAAAAATATTCAAAATTTGCAAATGTTATTAACAAAATAGTTTATTGAGATTTCAGCAACTTAAATATAATAACTTTTAGATATAAAAATTAAATCGAAATAAGTGCGTCTTTGTCGTCATAGTACATACTGCTAAAATCATCCACTGGCAAATCATCCGGGAGATCTAATTTCACAAGATTTTAATTATTATTGTTTTTTTTATGAAAAATGCTTAACAAATCCACTAGCCGCCAGCGATTGCTCTAATCATTTACCTGAGATCCAACAGGGCTCTCGAACTTTCCTAGCACTTGTTACTTTTCGCTTTTTTTTCATCAAAAACGTTTACAGTAAAGCTTTGTGACTGCAAAATCGATAAAATATTATTATTGATTTCCGTATCTTTGAATCGTGTCGATGTTAAAGTTTACATATGTAAAGAGTAAAGGATTCCTTTCGAATCTCGACTGTGATTTTTGGCTAAAATAGTCAATTTTGTCGTTCTTGATCTCATAAACAAACATATATGATAGTTTTGATTTATTTAATAGTGCAGAATAAATGACTATTGGCATAGTTCATAGTTGCTTCGCTTTTTGTAAATTGTGTTTAAGTTTCTCATAAACTCTAAATTGCAGGGAAAGATTTGATGGACTTTCTTGAGCTACCGTTCCAAACAATTGAAATAAAAATAAACTTGTATAGTTCGTAGAGGCTTCAAAATTGTGAATGATATTTAATCTTTTTGGCAAAATGTAGAAAAAAATACACTATAAACCAAAAACTACCTTCGAAACTAGCTTTGAATTTCTCTATGTACCAAATTATTATCCCATATAAAGATTTTCTATGTACCAATTTATTATCCCATATCAATAAAAACTATAATTATAACAGCAACATTACAACAGAATGCGATCCATCAACCGTTCAAGCTCAGTACCACAGCACACGAGATTGTTTGTTGAAATTTTGTGTTTGAAAAATGACATTTTATTTCTCGCAACATGCCAACACGCGTCTGAAAATCTTTTACTTTTATTTTTTTCACACAAATCAAACTTTTTTAACTGCGTATTTCATTATTTTGAAACATCAAATGAAAAATACGAATAAATCCTGTCTCTACCGAAAGTTTGCTGTCTTTTCAATGTAACCTAATCGAATAAAAAACTGATTTGTTTTCACGTGGAAAGAAAGTAGGTAATTGTTTTATTTATTGAGATTATCATTGCTAGTTCTGCTATACACATTCTTTTGTTTGGATAAATTAATGCCATGTTTTATTAAGTTTGTATTTAACTACCCAAAACGAAGATACACATGATTGCATCTCAGGTTACTATTATATATGAAATTTCTCCAGTAGATTTAAGCTCTACCCACTGTGACGGGCTGGAGCTTAGGTGTTGGTTGGTAAATGAAACAGCTGACTAGGCTTGAAAAGTTGGTAAATTTATGGCGTAAATAAAAAAAATCTAACAAAAAAGAGGATTATGAAAACAATTCAGGGTTTCTAAAATTATGATGGTTGGTAGGTACTTAAATAAAACAATTGCATAGCCCTTTTCTGGGTTTCTTTTTAAATATATCACTTATTTTTCACATTGAAAATTTATAACACAGTTCCTTTAAACATATTTGATTTTAACAGATTACTGAAATATTTTTTAATTAAAACCTAATGTTATGTATGTAGTGGTACAAGAATTTTCACGCTCTTTTTGAAGAGCATATCGCGTTACTCAAAATTTCATATTATGAAAAATGAACGTTTAAGTGAATAATAGAAAATAAATTATGTTATAAATCAAAGACAAAAAAGTTTGGAAGCAGGAACTTAGGACAAATTAAACGGTGTGGTATGACGCACCGTTACACCACAAAACATTAAGACCTAAAATAAGGTGGAGAAATTTGCCAGTTTTATATAACCTGACGCGCTGGTACAGTCAGTAATGTTTAAGACTGAATGTAAAGACAAAAGGTAGGATATCAACACGCCAGAGATTTTTATTTTTAATTTTACTCGAAAACCATTATGATTGTAGTACGAGTAATAGTTCTCGGTAATGCCCTAGGATATAAAATAACTCACATATTTATCAATTCATATAAAAAAGTTTGGAATTTACTTTATGATTGAAAAGGTCTTCAGGAATTGTCTGCCCTTCGATGGTCAGTGTGTTTTCAACTCTACTTTCAATACAATAGGGTTTAATATCTAGTGAAGAAATTTTAACTAACTAGATGTAATTTTTATTATAAAATGACGTATAAAAACGAATGACATTTTCTCATAAACAATATTATGTATTATTTATATGATTAAAACACGTGACTAGCATTTTTATTCCGTTTTATGTATATCGACTGTAAAATGTGTCTATTTGTCGATATTTGTTTATAAACAATTAAAACAAAACATACATCACCATGATACATATGTCCGACGGTGATGTATGTTTTTTGGGTTATACAACCTCTTCTACCTTCGGTTATATAACCTAATTAAAAAAGAAGTGTATAAATAATAGTATAATTAAAATCTTTTATTAAAACATTATGAGAACTGAAAACCTTCCAGGCCCTTCAACCTCTGTTAATAAACCTATAAAAACATTTATTATGTCTCGATTAGCTATTACTAGATTCAAATTCGAATTGCATTTACACTATCAAATTTGAGGCAAGCTATAAATATGTGTACTGAAATAGCTCCTTGGGCTCCTCATCACATTGATGCCTTGTCAAGTAGACTAAATTTTGCAGTTTTCGCTCTAATAAAAATTAAAACTTTTGACAAGATTTTGAATCAGCAAGAAGTTGTATTTCATTTGTTTTCATAGTATAATGAATAATTACTCGTACGAATGTACAAGGATTGTTATTTTGTGGTTTGGCTGATAACAAACACAATATTTTTATATTCCAAAAGACATTCCTGCTGTATAAATTTTAAAATCTGGAGAATCTCTTAGAGAAATACATATTTACAGAAATCAGTATTTCGTTTTATACTTCTCAATTTATGTAGAAACTCTAAATATAAGAAAATAATATTATACATTCACAAATAAAAGTAGTTTTTACTATCTTTTTACCCTCGACGCCCCTGTTTAAATAATAGCTTATGTCACCTAGTTATGTAGGTTCTTGAGAGTGAACTTTCTAAACCATTAGATTCGGAGCCTATACAAAAAAAAATTAAACATTTCTTTTGCTAATATCAGTATAGACACACATACTTACACATAGATAAAACTTGCTATTCCAAGCTTCATAATATAAAAAAGAAATTTGTTATTCTGGGTTGATAAAGTTCTATAAATATAAAAGTCATATCAAAAATGAACTTTGTGTGTAATGGCTATAGTCGACGATTATTTTAAGGACCGCAAAACATGGACTTTATAGTCTCAATTTTGTTATACGCTGACAAAGATAACTATTATTATTATCTTTATTTTCTTCTATTATTCTAACACGTACCTTTTAATTTCGTAATAATATAGTTTATTTTAATGTTGTCACTTTTGAAAAGAGCTGATATGTTTCTTTCGCTTGTTCTTTTTGTTAGTACATAGAGTTGGCTATTATATGTAAAGTCAGCTACGAACGCAACGTCAAGTACAAAAAATTTAAACGGTATATGGCTACTTTTGCATTTATTAAATTGCATTATTTTAAAAATACATTTGACTTATTTATACCTATACCCCTGTCTACCATAATCTACCACCAGTTCCAAACTTGTCTGAGAAGAACTGGCGAAACAATTCCGAAAAGAAAAGTGGATTGCTCCCTTTCATTTAATATTTACAGAATAAACTAACTGTATCTTTGGTTTTGCAATGTGTGATCTGGATTGAGATTTTATTTGACTAATTACTGGATCGCAAGCCGGTGGTATATGCCAACCTTCATCTTTATTATAATTCGGATGTTTTTTAATTTCGATAGCCACGCGTCTTCATTCAAGGGATAAATTTTTGTTCATCCGCAAGTATTTTTGGATTATCAAATCTTATGTAATGCTTGGGTCCTCCTAACTCATGTCAACACTCTGCAGATTTATTTTCGCGTCTATGCTTAACGTTAGCTACATCTTCCCTAACGCTAACATCTTCCCTAACGCGAACAAGAAATTAATAAATAAAACCGACTTCAAAAGGTATTAATAGCCTACTTTGATAAAAATTTTATAGTGCGTCAGATTGATCTTTTATAACGCGACAGCGCAGTGCTCGACGTTACAAATGATGCTGATTTTTCAAAGAATTGCAAAGCAGAACCGATGGCAGGTAAGAACAAAGAAAAAGAAAAGTAGGACTATCGATTTAAAAGAGATTTCTATAAACTTATTTGAATAAAAGGTAAGTGGTATATTTGGCGAAGGTATTTAATTATAATATTTTTAAATACACTGAACTGAGGAGTACCCTGATTAAGAGTTATTTTTATTAAGTCTCAAAGTTTACTATGATGTCATGATTGATTTTTAAGTCTATAACACCCGTTTTCACTAACCTAGAACAAGGGATAGCTTAACTAGGAAACGCCTAATCTTACGTAACGCCTAAGCTGATTATGACATTTGACATCTGAGACCTGTCATATATTGTAAATGTCAATCGCAAGGCGCCACATAATGTATACCATAACATTAAACACTGCTTAATGTCGTTAGGCGGTTCCTAGTCATTGGTGAAATGCATGTTCAACTGAGGCTATTATTAAATATTAAGGCGACTCCTCAGTTACTAAACTAGAGAACGGGCATAAATCTAATTTCAAAGCCAATTAATGTTTAGGTTTTGTAACATCAACAAAGAAATTGTGCATTGAATGTTACTCTGTGTCTTAAGTAATAGGTCGCTAGTCTGTCGACCTCATAACGGTCAATACAAAATACCCATGTCCCCCAGACGACTTTTATACAATAACAAGTTGCTGATACGTATATATTTAAGCGACAAAAAAGGTTATCAATTTTATCTGTGTAGGTATTAAGTATTCTTCGAATAACTAAATATATAAAAATATTAACAGCCAATTTAGCTACAATTAATTTAGCGTACATCATGGGATCACCAAGTCAAGATATACAGGAAAAAAATTGTAATAGATAACGAAAATTTTAATATTGTTATTCGTTACGTAAATTATATTCACATTTCATTATCTTTCTCTCTCTTTTTAGTCTGCTAATATCTAAATTCTTAAAGAGGAAGGATTGTATGTTTGTTTGCATTGAATAGACTCTTAAACTATAGTACCGATTTCAAAAATTCTTTAACTTACTGGTAGTGAAGTCGCGGAAAAACAGGTAGTCATAGAAAAAATAAAACGATGTCTATAAACAGTTGCTACTTATGAATACTGATGACCGATTTTTGTCAATATACCTAGTTTGTTTATCACATAAGAGTGAACGTTAGTGTAAATGTATAAATAACATAAAAAATAATTGAGGAATTTTCATATTTAAACACGAAAAATGAAAAAATTGTTCACTGAAATCAATTTTTTCTGTTTGGTTTTTATTTGACTTTAATAAACATTTGTTAATAATTGTTTAGGTATTTCTGAAGTACATTTTTCTATTTTATTAATGTAACAAAAGTTGATAATTCAAGAAACTGAATGGTTACTTGGTTTGTCCGTCGGTTACTTATACACAAAATAAATGTCGGTATCACAAATTATGTACCTACGGTTTATTAGAACCGGACTATTAAATGTGATTATGGAAAATATCCTCTGTTATTTGATTGTGAAAGGGTTTATAATTTAGATAACATGTAGATTAATAATTTAGAAAGGGCTTGCCTAGCTAAATCAGGATACGTCTCCGTAAAATGACGTTTCGCGTATGTCACTTTTTTATCTAGTATTTATGAAAATGAAGCATTAAATGAGAGCCCAAAATAATCTAGAAAATAGTGATTGTTTAATTAGAAGACATATATTTTGTGATGAATTACTTTGTTGGAAACACTGCTTTATATGCTTCATTCTTTATCATTCAGTCTTCGTTATTAAAGTAGTAGTAGTAAAGTCTAAGTAGTAAAATGAAAAGCGCTATAACATCGCTAAGATGTCGTATCCTATGACTAGAGTTGTCGCTCTGCTGGTTTATTATTTGATTGTTTTAGTTTACACTTGTTTTATCATTTGAGTTTTTTTGGTATCCGTTAATTATGTATATTTTGCTATTATAAAAGTCATCAATAATTCCCAAAAATAGAGTGCAAATCTGAAATAAAAATGGTATATCTTATTTTTACTTGATATTATAAAGGCGAAAGTTTGAAAGTGTGAATGTTTATTACTTCTTCCCGTAAAAATTATTGAAAGGATTTTGATGAACTTTGATATACCTACGGATAATTCTAAGCCTGGATTAATATGTAGGCTACATTTTATCCTACTAAACAGTTCCCAAAGGACTGTTTGTCGGGCCGCTAGCGGAAAGCTAGTATCTACTATATAGGATTTATTACTACGCTTATTACTTGAGAATTCTTATTTTATGTTCTAACAACCATCTTTTGTGACATAGAAAAGAAGGAATGTAATTTTTTTATAATACTTCGTAAACTGTTATCAAATACCACAAACTATTGAATAAATATACATTTCTGAGACCTCAATTTAAAGGAATCGCGAGACCAAATTTTGGCGTTTTTGTTATATAGAGAATATTTTATTAACTCATGTTTTGCCAGAGAACTCTTAAAATATGATATTGTAAGTAATTTTTCAATAAACGATATGTTTTGTGTACATTTTTTCCTCATGATATGGATATTTAAAAAAATCAATCACACAATTATTTGTATAAGATGCAGTTTCGAAAAGATAAATTCTGGATTGATTTAATCTGGAGTCCAACTTGAGAAATCTTAGAGGTGGAGATACTATAATACTGGCGTAGCAAAACTTTAGGTACACGCGAAGCTCGTCAGGGACGTAATTTCCCTCAATCGTGACTTATTGCTAGGTTTTCTGGCATTAAACAGTAGTCCGGGGTGCAATGGAAAACTGTGTTCAAAATAGGATATTAAAATAGCTAGTATATCCTTAGTTTAAGTAATATACCTAAGTTAGAGGAGGACAGAAATATGTTTCGAATGACGATTGATTTATTATGGTAACATTGTTTTGTTTGTTTTATAATTGCGGTATCGAAAATCCCCACTCCTATTTTTAATACTAGATACGCGATAGAGACCGAAGGGCCAAATTCCATTAAGTAATTGGTTTCAAATTGCTGAGTTAAATCATATTGTCCAATTTATTTATTTTTATTTTGCCAAAAAATAATCGGTTCGAAAGATTCAAACGCAACAACGAATGCTAAATCTAAACGTCTGAATATGAAATGTATATCTGTAATAAAAATAAATTCAATAACTAAACCCGAGTACAGCTAAATCACGCTCTAAAAAGTTTGAAACAAGAAATTTATTTTATAGCTATATTTTAGTAGTAATAACAAAAGGACAGCGTACTCGTATACCACTGAGCATAACCACAACAAACTTATTAGTAAGCTATCATATAAATAACACCAATCCAATCCAATCTTTCTTCTTTTATTTTAATGGCAGCTCTTTATTATTTGCTCTACCAACGTCACATTTTTAATTATAAATGTGTACATGAATATTTGAGACCCATTTAATTTATGGGTACCTATAATTGATCACTAATTTCTGCTAATGACACATTAACAAATACGAACCTTGACAATTGTAGTTTATTGTTAACTTTTACTTCTTTTCTTGAATATAAAGTTTTATTTATTTTTTTCTAAATAAAACTTTATATTATATTATATAGAGGTTTAGTTTATAACTTTGTTTCTTTGTAGGGAGTAGCTTTCGGAAATACTGATCCGATCACGAAAATTCTTTCACCTACAGAAAACTAAATCGTATGCGGGTGATATAAACCATAATTTATGAGAGTGAAGTCAAGGGACAACAACTAGTACTTAATAAAAATATTAGAAAAAAGTGATGTTAAGTTACCTCTCTACTTTCTATTCAAGTTTTCTGTTTTCTCTATAAACTTGATTCTATCCTATCCCTCTAGTTCAATCTAGTGTACAGCTTTTTAATTCTTCGTACCATTTTTCAGGTCAATTAAAGCTGCGTGACCGAACAGAAAGATAGATAGTTTTGATATATTATAATACATATATCAGAACTATCTATCAGTAGCTTTCCTAATAACTTTGTACACAGAACAGAAATATAGATAGTTTTGATTTTCGTTTCACCTAAATCAGTTTTGATCTGCTTTGATATTCTAATGAAAATACAGCGCTGAAAACAGCGTCAAACATAGCGCTGTCGCCGTATTAGCTGCAAAACCTTATCTTTTGAAGTCGGTTTTATATGACTAAACTTCTAATGCTGCGGCAGTGCTGTATGCGACGGCGTCTTTTTAACAGAGTATTCTTTCAATTTTCTATTAGTCCTATTATATTTTGAATTATTTCGAGTTAAGATGTTTGTGAACGGTTAGTGTTCTTCGTATTCACAATAGAGACACGATTCAATTATAAAATCAGCTGTGCTGTAATATCTAATGTCTATAATTTTTAGTTGTTTTTTTTGTAATCATTAACAAACTGTATTTATTAGATTATCTTGGAGTAAGAACAACCATACCTTAACCACGATATTAAAAGAAAAAAAATATTTTTATGATTATACGAGTATATTAATTACTTCATCAGTGTTTATTAGGTATTATAAATAATTTACATCCATTTCAAGAAATGCATCTCGTATTCAAGTAGATATTATAAACTCCATTACAAACAGGTTTTTGTGAGTTTAAAAATAACTCGTTTGTAGAATAATTATTTGTGATGTGATTTTTTAATGTATTGAGCTTTAAGACATTCCATATCTTTCCATATGTTAGGACTAGCAAAGAGTTTCTATATCAATTTATAATTAATAAATTAATTCACATATTTATTTGACAACTTCTTCTATATCATTAATTAAGAGAGGTGATATAAAAACTTTTTCGATTCCCTTTTACGACTTGCAGGAATTTGACACTTTCTATGTTTTATTTTTTCCAGATCATTATCACACATTTCATAATCAAGAAAGCTGGTAGTTTTTTTAATAGCTGTTTGATGTCTGTTATTATTTATTTCGTTGAAATATCTACATAATCATTATTTAATTTTAGCAACTGGCAATTTCCTAAACAATACTTATACGGTGTTGCTAGGTATCATCAGATTAGATTGACTCGTGTTTAATGTTTTTTGTATCCTCTATTAACCAATAAGTAGTTTCATTCTTGTACCGATTAAGTTTAACCTATCATGATTGCTATAACGGAACTTTTAAATTAAACTTAACAGTTTTTATTTCATATAAGCCCAACTCGATATTTGTGGTTAACAATTAGAAAGTTTGTATTCCATATAGTTTATAATTAATGCAAACTATTCTTTGGCACTTTATGAAAACAGTTTCGTAATGATTTATAGTTTATAATATGTTGTTTTAAGATTACAGAAGAATTTATAGTATATTTATTTGGTTTTTAACAGTGGCTTTTAGCCATTTAGTCATTAGGGATCGTATGATATAGATATATTGCCATGAACCACCTTAAATTATATGTATAAGGGTTATTCTAGGTAGTCATAACGACAGTCGGCGCTATAAGGTCACAAAATTTTATGTGAAAAATTCACAATAAATTTTCCTGGTTAAATACTCTTCTACTAATTGTCACTGAATTATTATGGCTTAGAATGATTCCTGAGGATAATAATTGTTTAAGGAACACCGGGCAAGAAAGACTAGTTAAGAAGAAATGATATTTAGATGCGAAATTACCCGTAATAATATCTTATATGTTCAATAACTGAGCGTAAGCACTTTCATTTCATATATCAGAAATTACTAAATTCAAAACAAAAAAAAAAAATAGTAGGTATATTGTATATCAAGTTGTGTAAGTGTTTTAGTTGTAACGTACTCATAAATGAACGGTTTCACCTTTAATCTCTCTCTATCATAAACTGACACGTGCTATATTTCTTAATAATAGTGAAAGTAAAGTTTTAAATTAATGACAGAAAACAAAAATAAGTTTTTAGCATTACACATTCTCATATTAGGATTCAGCTAAACGGTCTAGTAGAATTTTGGTCTATATATTTATATTCTTTTCTCATTATCAATTCATAAAGTGTCTATAGAATACTTTGATTCTTACCCTTTTGATTCTTATTTATTGAGCGTATTAGAAGTAACTATAAACCAAAATTTACTTAGACGAGTATATGTATCAATAATGCATGTAACAGCTCCCACACAAACCATATGTTTATACTTTATGAATCATTATAGTAATGTCTTTTCATTGGTATCACACCCTTAAGGAAGTTCAAAAATTGGTGCAACAAAAACATCTTTAGATTAAACAAAACAAAATGTGCGAATAAAAATGCTTTACACAGACTAACTTTTAACTTTTGTCCAGAACTAATTTACGTTTGAGGATGTCGAAAAATAAGTTTGTATATATTCATTCTGAACACGATATATTGAAGTAACAGGTGCTTTGGGGTTGTCACGTTAATAAATTCACGTATTTAATCAGCATGCAAATTAATACGAGTATACTTACATCAGCTGCAAAAAACACAGGTTATTTACATAATTAATTATTCTGAATACGAAACAAACAATATATTATTATGAAAATAATGGAAACTTTAATATAACCATGTAAATAACCGTAACGAGTGTTTAATAGTTTAGTGTATAACTAGTGTGGGTATTTATTACAGGTTTACATACTAAATTATGATGTTCAGATCAAAGTTGAATGACGTCAGTATTTCTTAAGTATATATCAATCGTGTTCTATTTGAGAACCCTTTAACGGAATTCCACCGATTCAAAACCACCCAAGCGAATTATTCATATCTAAGGATTACGCTATTCAAGTGAATAGTGTTTCTGTATACAAACATGTGATTTATAGTTAAGATATATACATTCAATTCCAATAGATACAGTTCGGAGGATATTTCGTTTGTAGAATATGTTCACAGACTTTTTCTTATTTTTTAATTTCTGATATTTTAAAAAACATACACTTTAATTTCATTATGATTAGGCTGTAACTATTGATTATACGTATGGATATTTTCGTTGCACCAATTTGAGTGTGTCGAATGTCTTCAATGGCTGATTGATGAAAGCAATGTCTGTAATGTACAATGTTGACAAGACTGCTATTATTTCGTTGTGAAATAGTCGGATTACATTCAAATAAGTAGTGTTTTGGTTAGTTACAGGGGTGAGGATCTAAACACATAAAGAGCTCGGGCGAAGGGTAGGGGGTTGGTTAACAGATGAAAGACGCAGACAAAGGGTAAGGAGCACATAAAAGGGTAAGTTTATTTGAAGCTAAATTTGCGTGTTCGCTGAAATTTTGCTCAATTGACAACATACAATTCGCGTCTCGATTCGTATATTTTACATACCTAAGTTTAACCGATTGTGTTTTAAGACGTTTTGCGTGAAAGCGTAAATGATTTTCCTAGGTTTTTATAGTATAACAAGGAGTATACCATAGTACAAGTGAACTACAATATAAGCACAGTAGACGAGACAAATAAATATTACAAAAATACGATTGTGGCTGCGGCAAATCGTTACCGAATAGAGATGGGCGTTCGCGAGCCGAACGTCAAGTGACCGACTTATGATGTTACATCGAGACTTTGTCGCAACCACACAAGAACATTCAAGACAAACATACAGATGTTACATACACATAGAGAATGAAACCAATACAAAGGAGTTAACAAAAAGTGAAAAAGCTTTAGTGGCTCCGCTCGCGTGTTAGTAGATGGACATGCGATGGGCCCCGGCATCACACACATATGCAGGAGTCGCAACAAAATGGAAGTGGGTAACATATACTGAACAATGAGGGGCGAGGGCGGGCTGACTGACACTTACCATGGTGTAAAGGAATTCCAGAACTCGCTAGGAGTGGCGGACACACGGCGGCACAGGGACACAGAAAGACAGGACAGATTACTACACAGATACCTACATCCCTCAGTGCAACCACACCCCGGCTTTGCAACCGCCCCGGTCAATTGCACACGTCTATACTGGTTACCTTGCGTTTCAACACTTAATATTGGACTATTTACGCGCACTGGTATTCAGACGAAGCCCGTTTGCATTAGAACAACACCACCACTTAAAAGACTTTAAACAAATTTGGTAATTGTGGAAATCTTAATACTCGTAAAATGCTGGTTGCAATAAGATATATCAATAAGGAGATGTAAGATATATCTACGGAGGAACTCCGTCAGTGGCACGTTCGTCCGAGGTCATGAGATAAATGCTAGAACGCAATATAACCACTCTAGACTTTTGAACTTAAACAAAATAGTGAAGCGGCTCGTGTTTTAATGCAAACAAACTTTTGAGGCGCTTTTGCATATTAAGCGAGGTGGGTTGACTACTTTGTTATTCAGTTTTGCTTTGTCTCATTATTCAAATCAGGAGATCGTATTCGACAATTTTGTACGCTTTTATGATAATTTAAACAGCTAAAAATTGTTTACCGTTAATATTCGAACTCAGATCATGAAGGATTTAATAACAACCATTAAAATTAACGAACTCATATTCATTGAATTGAATGTTTTTAATATTGAAGGTAACTATAAGAATTTAACAATAATCTCTCATGATGTGAGCACATTTGTAAACCTTATTTAGATAGCATTGACTTGTAACTATTGAAGACAAACAAAACTGTTCGGAAGCTTTTGAGCGCTTATTCGATTCTATATAATTTAGTTATATATTTCATTACTTTGTTAAACAGACGCATTTTTGTTTAGACAAACAGGTAGGGTTAGACACACACAAAGGATTAACATTAGACAATACACAACACATCGGATCTGGTGTGAAAAATAAAAAATAAAGAATACCAAAACTAATAATATGTAAATCATGGTGAATGTTAAAACATACCCATGCTAGGATCGCAAAAGATAAATCGATTTTACACGCGAGAGAAAACAGAGGAAAATCAAAATACTTCCACCAGATGATAAAAAAAATCGTAAGTTGTAAAAAGTATTATTACCAGTTAAATTAAAAATAACCACACCAAATCCTCGGAGAGGTACAGGAAGATGAGCGGGATTGTAAATGGTAAAGGTGCTAGCTCCTAAATATTACTTTGATACTATGATATTGTTTCTTCTTCTTACGGATAAAGAGAGTACGGCGATGATATCACGTATCTAAAATCATTGTAAAGTGCAATTACATATTATATTATGGAATGTGCAAAACCGATAGGTCAGTCCTAAACGATTTGCTGTAAAATCTATCATCCGATCAGTTAATAAAATTGGAAAGATGATATCTTTTACTATGAAGTGATTTGGTGTTCGTAAAACTTGGAAATCGAGGTTTTAATAGTGTACTCACCTCTCTGAATACTCGTCCATGTGAGCGTAACTTTGTACAGAGTTCTCTTCTATGAGGAACTTGACTCGTTGGTAGAATGAGGCGGTGACAGAAGGTGGTTGTTTGCGGAGGAGCACTTCCACAGGGTCGTTGGAGGAGAGACACATGATGTGCTCGGCGCATTCGGGTCGACTACAGCATTCCGAGTCCGAGCAGTCCGTCATGCCATCTTCAAAATGGTACGCGTTTTGTCAGAAGACTATTACCGTATGTAATTTTTCATTTAAGATAATCGATATTTCGAAGGTATCTTTTTTAATGATCAACGTAATGGCGTACTATATCAATCATTATCATAGGCATATTATTGAATGAATGTTATTATTATGACTATATTTGAATCGAGTCATGTGGTTTTATCCATTTAAGCGTATTGCATCTGAAAATTATAATTAGTCTTACCTTCATCGTTGTCTTCGTTATCGTTGCAGGACAGTTCAAGAGCTATAGAACAATCAGTGCCAGCCCAACCTTCAGAACACGAACAGCGATAGACTCCATCTTCTAGCAGGCACTGACCATGTCTTGAGCAACCGTTTGGACAACCGGCTGTATGTACACCAAAATAATTGAGCAACTTTCAAAAAGTACCAAGACCGAGAAAATAAAATATGCTTTAAACATTTGTTTCTTGATACATCATAGAATGTATGAAATGTAAAATAAGATTAAATTTATGGGAAACAAATAGAAATACAAAATATCGAAAATTAGATTGCTTTAAGCTATGAGGGCATTAACAATTTTGCTACAGAAAGATTAAAAAGAATTTTAGTCAAACATTATTTGAAACAAATACGTAGAGTGTAGATTTACTATTTTTTACGAATGTATTAATATTTCTGCTGCTGGGGCTCAGGCCTTCCACGTGGATAGAATCGATTCAAATCGAATCGGGAGAATGGTCTATGACCTAACACGCGGGCCGAGTGCGGATTGATGGGTGTTAATGCCTCGATTTTGAAAATGTTTTGTCACTCATCCTTTAACCTGCCTTGCTAAAGTTGTTTAACAACTGTATCACAAACCAAACGCGCTAACCACTACGCTATCGAGGTTTGTCTAACATTGTCGTTTTAATTAAAGATTTACGCAGGTTGTCGTTTTTATTAAATCGGTTATCCTAACTAGCTATGTCATTCCTAACACATCTAAATAATAGACTTATAATAAAGAGTAAATTATATTGAATTATAGAAAAACTAATGAACGCTTCAATTTAGTCAACAAAGAAGTGGCTTGAGTTGAAAAGTAATAACACTAATGAAATTTTAAAACTGTAGTGATCATTGAAATCAGGAAAAAAATAACTATTATAACAAATGAGTATTACTTAAAATCTGTAAATGAATAATGATGCGAAACTCACGAAGTGTACAGTGTTTCCCATTCCATCCTTGTGTACAGACGCATGTACCATTTTTGCATTGGCCATGGTCGTGACATCGTACGTCACATGGCCGCTGGTCGCACATAGAGCCTGTCCAACCTTCGTCACACCGGCACACTCCCTCAGCGCACACTCCATGCGGACCACAGTCCAAAGAGCAGACCACTATAAAAAATGTAGCGATATGAATAAAAAAATTATCACCTTCACATATGTATATTTATAGGAAGATGCAGAAATAAATTGATTACAAACATTGTGGTTGTAATAACAACACTGTAAATTCAAAATTTCCAATTGCAATTGGAAATTTTATTAAGTCAAATCATTTATTAAGTCAAGGTTGTTACGAAGTATTGTCAAATATGAAAAATTACGTTATTGGTAAGTTTTAGTAATCTACGGTGGGACCTTGTACTGAGAAGAATTGGCTAGAAATACTACAAACATCAACAAGAGCTACTTTATGAGGTACAGAGGTCTAGAAAAGAATGAAAGATATTAATCTGTTGGTCTCCAAAAATATTAAAAGTTTACTTAGAAACTTTTTATTAAAAGAGTGTTTAGTTTTTGTATCACAATTCAGATTCAATCGTCTTGTTCTGATTTATTTACTTATAAGAAGGGTTTTGCTGGATATACCTTGCGAACAATCATCGCCGGTATAAAGCGGATCACAAACACATCTTCCAGCATCTAAATCGTAAACTCCCCGTTGCGAACATGCAGGTAGACATCGTTGAACGCGTGCATCGCGTTCGCTGCATGCAGCGCCACGCCATCCGGCGCGACAAACACAGCGCCCGCGCACGCATGAACCATGCCCGCCGCAAGTTGGATCCAGACAGTCCTCTAGATTAGGAAAAACATTGGGTACAGTGACTGTTGCTAATCGATACTACTCGTAACTTAAGTGTATCATAACGGATTCTTATTTAATTTAGCAAATATGTCGAGTATGATTTCATTTAAATAATAAAATTTTGGATTTAATTTCGACAAATTGCTTACAAAAGTTGAATTAAATGAAATCTCGTGAATACTTATGACTGTATTTTCGACGGTACTACTCGGCATGTCTTTTTTAATTATTTTGATAAATTTACCTTCATCACATTTCTGTCCTTTCCATCCCGCTTTGCAATGACAGTGGCCAGCGACACACTGTCCTCTGCCAGAGCAATCCGCAGGTTCACAATCATGTGCTGGTATATCACATTCAGCTCCTTTCCAACCTTCAGAGCAATGACAAATGCCACCTGCATATGCTCCATGACCAGAACATAGAACGGGACATACGCCTAAAAAAATACAGGTAATGAGAAATCATATATAAATATAACGTAATATATATATAAATATAACGTTTTTTAAACTTACTTTTGGAACAATCGTGTCCCTCATAACCGTCCATGCATTCACATTTTCCGAGATAGCACGATCCATGACCAGAGCAGTCGTCGGGACACGAATTAGTCACACCTTCGGCTTCAGATACAATCATTTCGACGTTATGTGGTTGGAGTTCATCATTGTATACAGAAATAAACCACCTTCCAGTGTCAAGATACTGCAAAATGCTGACATTAACTCTCATATCTGTAGATCTCTTGCTTATCGTGTGGTTCCACCTTTGTAATGGGCTAATTGTACTCAATAAAGAATCCCAGTCATCAAGATTAAGTCCAAATGCTTCGTGTCTGTGTGGACTTCTTCTTCTTCTTCTTAATCTGTGATCAACTCTTCCACCTCGGATAAATTCTACAAAATCATATTGCGTAACACTAGGAGCAACATTACGTCTGCCATAAACTGCAAAATTAGCTCCCCAGGGTACTGTGAAGTTAAGGCTAACGTAAGCTGGTTGTTTATTTCGGAATTCTGAACTCCAAAACTGGTAAGCGGGTATTGTTGCACTGTGGAGTTCGTCAAACTCTCTAACTTCTAATGCTGGAGACCAAGGTGGTGGCGCAGCTTGTTGTGCTTGCTGTGGTATTATAGCTGATTCTATTGCGGCTTCCGCTGTTGTTGACCACCCGCCGAGTGACGAAGTTGATATTGACTCTAAAAACAAATATATGTGTAATGTAAAATGTATAATGTCAATTACATAAAATTAACAATCTATTATTTATTAACATTATTTCAACTTAATGTATAGCTAGTATGTACATACCGTCGGAAGGTGATGACGTTGATAACGCATCTCTTACACCTTGTGCGTGTGTAACTGCTTTTACATCTTGTACCAGGATGCAATTTGAATTGTCTATATTACTTTTAATTGACGATAACGCTGCAACAAAAATAAGATTGATAGGTTAAGTTTTCGTTTAGATTATAAAAATTAATGGCTGCATTGAAGTTGATCGATTTTTAATCTTTCTTCTATCTACCGTGAAACGATGTAGTGAGCGTTAAATCTTCCATTTAATCTGGACTTTCAATTAAGTTTCCGTTAAGTTTGGCCTTATCAATGGCCCACATCGAGAATGCCCAGTAGTCGAAAACTAATTCTATTTGAGTTCACACGCATGACGTTTAGAGCGACACATATTTCGAAATGCATAGTACTCGTACTTAATAAGAGATGCCTTTCAGTGCCATGAATATAGGGTAGGTGACGTGACGACCCGTCGGGTTTTAATTAAGCGAAGCACGGGCGAAGCGCATTTTGTGGCGGTGTGACTGAGCGATTAGTTCCGCTGCCGCAAACCATTGGTAGCTACTGCTTGGCACGTAGGTGGTTCGGCGACACCCAATAATTTTTTGTCTTCAGGAATGCCGTTGTCTCCTCATTATGCGACAGTTGCCATCGATGGAATCGATCAGAAGCCGCTACGCATCTTAATTGGATAATTCTTCACGCTACTAACTAAGCGAGCACGGGCTTGAATAGCACGAGTTTTATTCAGTTTGACACGATTTACTTTTTGTAATGAAGGATCAAGTAGAGCGTTAAATAACACCAGCCTAAAATAGTTATAATCTGTCTTACGATTGAGCTCCTTTCCATGCTTTCCTAAAAGCTCCAATTTCAGTGTTCGGATAAAGAACTTCAAATGGGCACGCCGACTTGCGTCGAAATCCGAATGTAAAGAGAATTTATGGAGCAGATTCATTAGTTTTGTAAGAAGCTCGGAGGAGGTTTGGATTTGCAGTGTCGAGGGGATGCAGTGTTTATTTATCGAGAGCGCGTGCACCGGCAGGATGTGCGCGCAATAAGTTACGCGTGCGTGAAAACCCATATGTCAGTCGTTACGGGCCTAATTGACGTGAGCGATTTGCCATCATTCTAATTGCCATAGTATGCAAAGACACCAATTTCCGAGATAAATTGAATAATTTTTATGGAATAAGTTGAACAGAAAGGATTAATTTTGATTTACCGTAATACTTTATATTTGTTTAATACCAAATATTAAATTACTGAATGGGTTTATTATAAATGTAGATAGAACTGATTGCGATGTTCTATTGTGATATATTATTCTATTGTCTCTTATAATTGTCACCTTCCAATAGTAATGGCATGTAGATAATAAATGATCTAAAATTCATTTATAAATTGTTTTAATCTGTCCATAACAGATATGATATTATTTTATTTACAGAACTACTTTCCATTCTAGTTATGTGGACAGACTGGGGTGGTGTTAAAACGATAAAGTTATCTCGGCTATCGTCTGTCCCCAAGATTTACTCCCAGATAAGGATCACGATGCGTTGACGCCATTTGGCTGTTAGAATTGGACAATTTACATTAACTCCTATGGCTGGGACGAGGGAGATAGATCAACAACAATTGCTATTATCGGATTAGGCGACAACCGGCAATAGTCAAATAAGTAATTTATATTCATTGCTGATTACAAACTATGTACATATTCAAATCCACTTAAAGCAATATATGAATTTAAGCGTATTGTGTTTAGAAAAGTTTGTCCCAATTTGAGTTGTTTAAACTTAAAAAATATTGGTTCAAGATTTTCCTATTTCTGTTTAATGATTATATTTTATACATATCAAACATAATATTGCTCGAGTTAATACTCCGTGTAATGGAAAACTTCAGAAAGGAACGGGAAACGTAAATATGAAGAAATTGAAGATGGAGTTCAAGGAAGTTATTTTAAAGAGTTTCTTTGAAAGTTTGCATTTTACATAAATGTCTTGACACGGTCAACTTTCTTCCCAGAATTGTATGTAAATTTATTAAGTATAGAAAGCTTTTATCGTAATCAATTGTCTCACGAAAATGTGTATATCTTCCCCGAATATCATTTTAGAAATAACAAACGCTGTATCATAAATAATGTCACTGTTAGTAGATAAACGAGCACTGAATGACGTAATTTCCGCCCACAGAAAAGAAATACAGCAATGTGGTATGTCGCCATTTTCCGATCATCCTTTGTGAAATGGAAATATAAGTTTCGCAATAAAATGACGGACAAAGACAGGCGACATGCCATCTCAATGCACATTCGCTTGTGCAGATGGACAATGTTTGCTATCTCCACTATTTTTCAAGTTAATACAATTTATTGTAATACGATTCAGCATAGATTGCATCGTACGATGGGGGAGCAAAAACTCGTTTGATAGAGTCCCTGGGGATCTCATGACGCCGTCGCACTGACTCGGTATTAGTCACGTGATAAATCTTCCCGATGCCAGTATGTCCTCCATCTCCTTCTATTATTTACGTGATCCCATATAGCCGTCCTTGTTGCCTGTTCATATGATCTACATTCGCGTAGAAACACGCTCTTGTTTGCCCTATTTTATAAGAAGTACGGCTTGCGGGGACAAGTATAACGTGACGATGTGTGAAGTGCAGTTCTTCTATATTTTTTAATTAATGCTAGTAAAGTTTCAGCTGCTGTGGGTACAAGTTAACAGTTAACATGCAACGATAAATGTTTTAAATATTTCATAAAACTGAAAAATTGGAAAACAGAACTGTGTTTATTTTAACCTATAATTTTATGATTAATGTTTTAAAATAATGTTTCCTTTAACTTGTTCTCAGAGTACAAAAAGATGCGTTAAATTTTAGAACGTTATTGCTTAGATTATCTTACGTACATTTAATATTTACTCATTGCAAGATCAAAAGGATATATTTTTAATCTGATAGATACATTTTCTTTATGATAGCTAGTAAGTTTTTATTACGTGAACTACATATTTCAATTATTCGATTACTATTCTAAAATTGTAATCTAAACATTTTTATATATGTAGAAAAATGTAGAAGGAATAGTCATAAGACTACCTATTAGATAAATCAATACCATATCACTTCATAACAACATCGTAAATTTTTTATAAAAAAATAGTCAAATGGAGTTATTATGAAAACTAAAATAAATGAAATTCATAGAAATATTACTCACTAAGCAAGGACACTATTACTATAAAAAATAAACAACAAAAAAATATTTGAAGATAATGCTTTCTATTGGCGTCGTAAAATATCGTGACCGTGACGGATCTACCTTAATTTGTATCAATTCTCATGTGACTAGTAAACAAAGTGCAACCCAGCTTAAATGTATTGTCAGGAGCTTTTGAAAAGCGTTAATGCTCAACACAGCGAGTTTCAATAAAACATTTGGGGTCCTCACATTTCCAATTACATTAAAAAGTCGCTATATTTTGCCCCCATCAATCGCGTACCACGCAAGTAATGAAGGGAGCAACAGATGGTCCACATTTTTTCATTACTACATTAAAACTACCGGCACAAACCATGAGATTTATGTCGGATTAAAATACGAAATACCCTATAAAATGGTACACATCCGATACGCCAGAAGGCGTGTCCAACAAATATTATGTTTTGTTTCTGAAACTTAATTATTACAGGATGAAATTTAAATGATTTACTCATTGTATGTGGAAAACTAAGGTAAATTACTATTTTTAACATTTTCTCTTATTTGGTTTTCTAATCACTTTTCTCTTATATGGTCTATTAATTTGATGTCTAATAAAATTGATCGTTTTTTTAAAATAAGGCGGATTATTCAATTTGGACCATTTTAAAAGTTTAAAAGTTAAGAAGAAGTAAACTTTTATAGATCGGAGCTGGTAAATGTATAAGCTTTTGGTCATAATTTGACATTTCAAAGACCATATATAATAAAGTTATATATTTGTCCATTTGTAAGTGAGAACATCTTAAACTGGGAATGACCAAAAAGGCCAGCAGCCAAAATCGGTTTATCTGTCCTATATCTTACGGAAATCTTACTACTGTCATTTCGTAGCTATAAACTCTGTACAAAAAAAAACGCCAGGAGGCGTGTTTTACAAATATTTTAGTTGTCGCTCTGAAACCTAATAATTACAGGACAAACTTAAACGTTTTACTCTGTGGAAAACGAATTACTAATTTTAGAAATCTTAAATTCTTCTAAACTGTTTCCTAATCTGTGTGGTTGGTTAAATTGATAAGTGATGTCTAAAATAATTGATTGATTTTTTTATATCATACGGAAATCTTAATGCTGTCATTTAGAAGCGATAGCTTTAAGAGAAACATATTATACATTTTGATGTGGCCACTAGCCGCCAGCATCTGTATGCGCCGGACCGCACCGCTTATCTACTGTCCCTGTAATTTAACGGGAATCTAAATGAACTGAGATCCGATACGATAAACGTTATTGACTCGAAACACCTTACATTGAGCTGGTTCGTTATATTACTTTAAAACGCGTTGAAATATAAGAAATTTATTTTCAACTAGACGCTACACCTACGCCTTGATAGGGTATGGGCCGACCGGTAGCCATTTGTAATATTTAATTAAGTATTAGTTGTAATAAACACTAATCAAAAACAAGTTTCTTTTCCATTGATTATGAACTGCCGAAAGTTAAGTTGTTATGTTTTCACATGATGTCATGCTAGAGGTGCATTACTTAACCTAACGATGCGATAGTTGAAAATATTTAAGAAAGCTAGGGGTTAAGTTAAATTAAACGAGCACGGTGTTAATAAACTGTGTGATTATTATCAGACAGTTTTATTCCAGACTAAGTATAATATAGGAGCTTACTGAAACATTTTTCATTCAATGCATAATTCATTGTTTTGATTTAAATCTGAAAATGTTTTTTTAGTTAGAAGTTATTGTGTAGACAGTGATAAATTGTAAATGTGTTGTGTCTAAATGTCACATAACATTACAAGTGAGTAATCATGCGTCATGCCGGTGGTGTATAAAATCGGGTAAAATACATTAACTATGAAATGAATACGGACATATTTTTGAACGGAATGTACAAGTTTGAGTGATCCTTTTACCTAAATTGTGTTTATTTAAAATTTTGTAGTTTTTTAGTATATATTGTTGATATTTCAAAAATTGCATTATTTAAATGCTTCTCACTTTAGAGAAAACAGGTTTTTAATAGATTCGATGACTTCTGTAAAAGTAATTAATTTAACGGTTAATTAAAAAATCTTCTTCAGGAAGCCTATTGTTTCAAAGTGCTTGTTTATTCGATCTAACTTCACATGACATCAGTTGAAAGAAAACTAGTCCAAAAACCACGATTTTCCAATTAATTCACTTCACTCCATTTTTACTAAAACGTTTCCAGTGTAAACGTCGCCATGATGTAGGCCAGAAGTATCAAACTAAAGGCCTCTGTTGACTTTCTTGCTATTTTCGTGAGACGCTCGTATACTAGTCTGCGGTCCGAAGTGTCATCACTCAGCGTTGACTTGTGGTAGATTTTAAGAGGCTCTAGAATAGCTCGGCAGCTATAAACAAAAGACTAACTCGAATTTTCACTCCACGTAAGTATTATTTAAAAATAAAACTATATAGTAAGCTTCACAAGAAACTTGAACATTTATGTTTTGTCGTTATTTACTATATTTACGCGATAACAACAAAGCAAGCGCTTTAGCTGTCACTTTGTTACCGTCATCCTATGCATTTCCGCAGTTGCCGGGAAATGCTTTTGGTACATACTTGTTTAAAGCACTCACAACTATTCCTTGCAGTTATGAGAACACGGCGTACAGTCGGAAACAAAATGTGGTTTTATATTATCATACACGTCTGCAGAAAGGATTAGCTATTTCCCTTTATATCGCAAGGTAGGATTTACTTTGCAATTTATGAAGCATTAGGAATGTGTAAATTACGATCGGTCGTTCAGCGGGCAGGGCGGGATTGTGCGAGTTTGATATATCCGCAGTGAAATAATACGGGACGTGGAAGTGTAAGATAATTTATAACGGGCAAGCACGGGTACGCACCGCGCTGCCTTAGGTTAGGCGCATCATTTATATTTTCCGATGTTTGTTTAGTTTTTTTTTATGGCCCTCTCTGTGGACGCCGCTCGCGTGATTTAAACAAAGAACGATGAAAGACTAATGGTTGATGTCTGTTTCCGTTGCAACATCCATGTGTAATCAACTCATTTGCATGCCGGAGTGGATATTCAAATTTATCACCTTCGATAATTGAGTTTGGATGTGATGATGGAAATAATAATATGCATTATGATTCGCTTGTAAAATTGTGAATGTATAAAAATAAAATTTTACGACAGTCGTTCGAATGATCATTTTTGTGGAATAACTGTTATTCGATGGTGGTGATTAATAAATTGTAAATAGTGGAATGGCCCGCGTCTATGGTTTGGAATTTGCTGCTTGTTGCTACCGATTCATGTTAAATTGTAGCTTCGGGCTAGTTTTACCTTGAAGCCCGACTGTTTCGCAGGCATCCAATCATACCAGACAAGACTGCTCTTTAATTGGAGAGACTGTTGCCTTGGGCATCGCTGATTTTTTAAGAGGCACTTCAATGCATATTTTTTTTAAAATTTTTTCATCGTGAGTTAATTTTTAAACCGATTTGAAAGCGTGAGTGGTGACAATATTACTTTTTTTAGTAAATTGTACGTCACTTGTAGGAAGGAAATATTATTATATACAAATGTTAACCATGTTAATCGTGCTATTTAAGAATTACTATGAATACATAGGCCACTTTGTTTCAAGCCGATCGACCACTAATGGATAGAGAAAGAATAATGTTATGAATATTTTAATCGGGCATTCCGGTTGAGTTAATAAAAATACAGCATAAGCGAGATCTCTGAACGCCCCGCTGCGTTTTTATGAACAAAGATATATCGACAGCATAACTTGTACTTAAAAAACTTTCAATACTTAATCGATTGTCTATAGTTTTGTCTTTATTATGGTTGCTTTTTCTGGAAACCTTACACCGAGGACGAGTCAAATGAATGGTTTTGATTGTGAGTTATATACGACATTTTGAAACTTTATGTGTTGATAAATATATAAATTTATTGTAAAATATTTAAAATCATAAATAATTTATGATTATCTTGATTTTTGATACCATCGAATTCTATTACATTATTAAAATTATATGTAGAAAATTCAAATTTTATGTTAAGTTTTTGATTTAAAAGAATAAGGCACAAATATGTGACCTGATATACAGACGTCCTATTGATGGAACTAATTGCAAAAGTTACTTTTTAGATATGACATTGATTCATTAGATATATTAGTAGGTAATATATACGAATTAACAATTTAAGTCTTACGAATGAAAGGGATATTTTGTAAAATCTTCATGACCCTAACTGCGTAATGTTATGTTTACGTTTAGTGGCGTGTTTTATCTTCTAACTTATTGGTGTATTTTTAAGATCAGTTAAGGTTCAGTTTTCTAATTTAATAGCTCCTTTCGGACGGTCTCAGAAAAAATTTATGGTGTAAGGTACGTAGTCAATTCCTCTTTGATTTATTAGATCAGATAAACCAGAGCACTATAAAATTAGGTAACTGATAAGGAATGCTGTTTTTTATAAGTACTAGATAATTTAATTAATTTGTGAAGTTTTCATTCACATGATTAGATTCAGGCTTAATTTTGCGGTCCAATCCAATTAAGACATCAGCTAACTTATTTATGCGTAGTTATACGGGCCTGAATGTTTAACATTTTCTTATTAATTTCAATAGCATTGTGAATGCCAAAGTGATCAAATATATATGATTTTTTTAAACAGTAGTGATTGAATAATTTTAAAACATTAATACCCATTGAGCATAATAAAAAAGAAGTACCGGCTAAGTTAATTTCACTCATTTCAAAATCTGCTCAGATCAAATTGATGTGTGTGCTTTTATTAGTTTTATAAATTCTATTTATATGAATGAAAATATTCTTTATATTTTTGCCTTTTCAGTAAGAAAAGTATGAACTCATAAAAGGCTTACCAATAAAATAGGCGAGCATGGCCGCTAATATGACACATAGGCAGATCATGGCAATTGCCAGACATTTCCATGTGCACCGGTGTTGACACCTCTTGTCTATGTGAAAACGCGATGGGGAATAGACAGGCACGGGGCTAGGCTGGCTGGCACGCAGCGGAAACACTGGCATTACTAGGGGCTGATTGGCCAACTGACAGTGGCCGCTGCCAAGCGTGCCACCGCCCATGCCAGACGACATGGCCGCGCCACCCAATCTGTGAACAAAAAGAGATATGTTTTTAAATTTCATTTCTAATGAAAGTTACGTTTTTATAATTATGCTAGCACTAATACTTTTCTTTTCTATAAAATAGAAAAAAGAGGCTTTTCTCTTTTTTGAAGTAGTTGAAAAGTTTTTTGATTACTGACGATATGTATCAGAATAGTGATTCTACATAAAAGTGTTTAAAAATAACAGAACTTTTAAAATCAATTGAATGTTTATTGATAGAGTTGATGATAGTATCTCGAAGGCAATCCAGGTAGTATTGGGCATAAACTTTGAAAAACGAATTTTATTTTTTCGGCGCAGCAAACTCCCCAACAAAAAGAAAATAAGAAATATATCAAAAGTTTTTTAATTAGCAGAGTCACGACAGCCGGCTATGTTTTATGAACTTTAAACATTTAAAGGTAACTATAACTATTAAAACTTAAGGATGTACCTGGTGTAAAACGTTTAGTCATTCGTACGGTGTGTAAATTGTACATGGAATTGTGAACGAAGTTTCTCGCCAAATATCTTTGGTGAACTAAAATATTTCCACGAGAGATTTAACTGCCTTTTGCTCGAAGTAAAGTTATTCGTAACGATGCTGGGGAAGTTCTCATTTACATGTGTTAGAGATAGAGTTACCTCAAATTGCAGCCTCATAAATGTTACATGGATGTTTCTGTGAATAAAGAACAGATTAGAATAATGCTCGAGTAGGTACCTGCCGAAGTTAACGGCCTTCCCAACTGTTGCGAGGCGAATCTGTGCCGCACCATATGGTGATTTTAACAATATGTTCTTTTGAGACAATCAAAATGTATCATTACAGGGATTTTAACAAAAAAAGGCAATCGTGGCGTTTAAACACGTCCGCCCGAGAGCCCATTAATCAATTATCCCAACTTCACTGTCACGACTAAATTTAAAGGCGCGCTGGGAACATATGGCGTATCGGAGAATCGCTCTCCAACTGACGCCATAATGACCTCCAGTATAAAGAATACGCGAAAAAAAGAGAATCGAAATAATTGGACCAAGTTTAGCGAGAACGGAGCGTGACTCCTAAAGGGTTTGTTTCGAGGAGGCTCTCCGCTGTAATTTTCTTTGAATAGCGGCCGAGAAACGTTCGAAGGAAGGACGAATTCATTAAAACGTGTACAGAAATCACAATGCCGGGCCACGCAGACTTCACTTTAAATTGCTTTAGAGTACCTCCGCTCCATGCCGGTCGGATTTCTGTTGCTATCAAATGTGTCTATTTAAAATATCGATGAATTTGTTTAAAAATATTTTTATAAAATTATTTAAGAGTTTCTAATATCTCACGTCGATATTAAAAGTCTTATAGTGAAATCAATTTGCTATAATAGATATAATGTGGTAGACGCTGATTATTACTTTACTTTTTGATCTCCGTAACTGTATCTTAAATTGTTTTTTTAAGTCTATTATCATTTGGTACGATTTTATTGTTTGTAATCTCGTACGTGCTATTACTGGTCATAGCGTATCATTTCCGCACGTAAACGAAATGACTGTAGCATGATCATTAAGTTTTTGTTAAAGGAAATTTTGTGGTAAAGCAATGAAAATGTTGTGCAACAGCGCGAGTTTTTCAGTTTCGGAACGGAAGTGAGCGGTCTATTTTACGAGCGCAAAAGCCGAGATTCCGAACAAAGGAGTTCCGAAAAGGAGACGACTAAGACAATTAACGTAGCCGACGACGGTGTTATTGTAGGACAATACTGCGATATTTCAAGCGTCGGACGGGCGTTCGGTGAGATTTTGACAGGCGCTCGTCGCGAGTGAGCTCTTAATGAAGCGGTAAATAATGAGGAGAGGTGTTGCTCGGTGCGAGAGCCGTGTCTAATTAACGCGAGAGCCCACAACCAGTTTACACACCCGAACCGCATCGTACGGCCTCTCCACGACACGTTTAGTAACTATGACCTGGCAATTTATCGGTGAATAGAAAGGATCGGGAAAACATAGGCACACTTCTACCTGTCTGAGGTTTTATAAATAGCTTTTCTACGTTTGCGTTTTTTAATTTATAACGTTTTTATTTCATCCAATTGTGTTAATGGTTTATATAATTTTATTATGCTATTTGGCTAATATATATTCATCGTAATCATCATCAGCCTATATTCCAACTTCTGAGACATAAGCTTTTCCCATGGATGAAATCGATTAGGGAGAATGGGTCACAACTCACCACTTGGATCTAGTCTTGATTTAGCATGTCTTCGAAACACAAAGAGCTCAAGCTAATAAATCTCAGGTTGCCCATTCTAGGGAAATTACCTTAACCTTCGTATTGCAGATCGAACCCGCTAACCACAGGGTCCTCTTTGTGTATATTACTTGTGTCAATCGTCTTCTTCAAATACTGAACAAACCATACTTAACCCTAAACTCATCTGATAAATCCGAAATTAAGGATTTTCATATTCTAGGTTCAAGGCAAAATATAGATACTTTACGTTTAGTAAAGTATCTATTACGATACTTCATTGTTTTTTCGTTCTAAAGATGATGGTTGTTTTGTAATAGTGTGTGCTAAGACTATAGCTAAGCTAGTCGAACTTTAACTCGGAAACCAGATAAAACAAAAAGAAGTCAGGCACGGGCCGTGAGAACGCGTCTCCTCGCCGTCGTCCATTTATCTTACACAGTCGTGCGGGAATGGACTGGACAGCGATGTGCTTTTATTACTTTGCCCTCCCTAAATATAGCTTTGCGGAGGTAAGTAACGATTCTTTTAGCATTAAAAATAATTGGTTCGATATTGGTTTTGACAAATTAAAGAGGAAGTGCATTACTGAAATTTCGTCGCTGAAGTCTTACGGAATTTGTAATCTCGTTGTTTACAAGTTGATCGATTATTTTACCTATAAATTACGTTGAATCATTCAGCCCTATTCTATAAGTCTCATCGTTAAATCACTTACCTAAACAAGCGTATTTTCTATCGTTTTGTATTACACTGTTTCCATACATAACAATATTTGTTTTGATAAAAAATGGTAAGCCTTATAAAAATTTAACATAGTATGTTGGTTTTAGTTTATACCATTTAAATTTCTTGATAAAAAATTGAACTAATATTGTAAAAGTTAACAAAAAATATTGGTCCTATTTCTTAATTTTACCCAGGGGTAGGGGTGTCAAGTGTCAGGTTAAAACTATCACAAATAGCAAAAACTCCCGTCCTTTTTTTTGTAAACAGTGATTATTCGTTTCTGGATAAATTTAGAAAATAAAACTTTGTTTCTTTGTTAGTATTTCAATGAAATTTTACCATATTTTTATAGATTCAATTCGCGTAGGTACAACATAATCTATGGAGATTGAAATATGTAGATATTAATTTTAAAATTTTACAAGACAATTTTTTGTTATTATTGACGGTAATAGACGACAAAAATGGACCTTCTTGGTTTATTCGAATAGGTCCAGTTATTATACTAGTAGAACTTGAACGCTAATTTAAAATGTAACGGGAGAGCTGCGAGCGAGTTGGTTTTGTTTGTTTTAATAGATTCAGCGCGACTCGACTACACTTATCATTACCTATCCTGTAAATGAGTAGCATTCCTGTTTGATACCGTTGCTGAACGATGCTACTGGATAATTTTACAACTTTATTTATTTATTCTTTATTGCGCGTAATAAAACTTCATACCAGCGGCATTCTCTACCAGTCTAAGTAACCTTAACTTTATGTAATGAAATGACTTTATTCCAATTCAAATAAATGTTTTATTGATGACTTCCGACACTTTCAGGATATTTCATTTAGTTTTCTTAAGTAGGTAGTACCTTCGTAAAAGTATATATTTAAGTACAAATATCAAATTTGTTTCATCCATTGTAAGCCTCAATCAGTTGACAGTAAGTTGAAACTTGATTGTAGTAAATTTTCTTTCTTATGAAATTGATTGAAATAAATAACATTGTTGAAAACAAAATTTAGTTGACTCAATAGCGATTTTTGTTAAGCAAATATTAGCACAGCCTTAGAATAAAATTCGCTGTTTTCGACATTGACGTAATATTTCTGAATATTCAGTCCTTATTTTATATTATCCAATGTACACATCCGTATTAATATTGAAAGAGTATGCTTTATACGAATTGTTAAGTTTAATTAACTATTCTGTTTAAATTAAAAAAAAAAGCGTTAAACGGTACTTATTTTTTATTTCCTTACAAGACAATACCTTACAACGCCCCTCACATTCGAAGCAGGGGTCGAAGCGGTTCTGCGATCTTATCGGTTTTATTTAATACACATAACGTTTAAATAATATAGCTATCGACTAAAAAGTTTATATTCGAATTTCGAAGAATTAATTGCTTCGTTGTTCGCATATAACAAAGAGACAATCGAGAAAAGCGAACCGAGCCACGACGCGATTGTTTTGTAGGTATAATTCATATTGAACACAAATGAATATACGTAATTTCTTACATGCTGCACAATGGAGTACCTATACGAGGTTAATAAAGGTATTGACTTATACATTTAAATGGCAAAAGAGAAAAGAAACAAAGCGCCAAAGAAAGTTTGATACAACTGAATAAACATTTTAGTCGGATAAATCGATAGAAACTTGTAACCCCGGCTTTGAAGACGGTCCCTCGCTGCAAGTCATGGGTGTAAATTCAAGAAATCCCCCCAATTTAAAACGAAATGTGTAACAATAGCGTTTCCTCGCTATGCCAATTTCCACCCTCGATAAACGGTTCAGGACAAAGGAACGGAATAAAATTATCACCTCGGCCCGTGAGCGATAATTTGATTCAGTCTCTTTTTACATAGGTACAGAAAGTTAAAAGAGATATTTCCAAATAGAGATCGTCTCAGGATTTCGAGTAAACATAAACGGATTTAAACGAGTGGCTCTCGTACGTTAGCCGACGCCGCGGCCACGCCTGGAATCTGTCCACTTAAATGGCTGCCTCACTCGACACTGATCACGCCCAAATAATTAAATATAAAACATTCATCAAAATGGGCCTCTAAATGGGCTTCCTCCTTCGTTTAATTAATCTACTGTTGCATTAATTACATGTTACAGTGATAAAATAGGTAATCTATGACAGTCGATTTAGTTTACAATCGTTTTAGAATTTGTGCTTTTAATTTTGTTATGGAATGTTTGGTATTAATTTTCGCAACGGCCAGTATTAATCTCGTTCAACCGAGAATAGAGGTAATCTGTGCTAATAAATCAGCATTTTGTGCAGTGCACCGAATGATGCCACGATTTAAATACGCAAGCCAGGGTGAATTCATTGAACTCGCCACTCTTATTAATAACTCACATAGCACGACGTTTGTTTTGTTCGTTTCGCTGTGAGGTAACGTTGAAGTTGATTCATGAATGGGCATGCGGCTCGTGTTTGGGGCAAGTACGCGCGCCCACTCGCGTATATTTAGCGAACATAATTTTCCTTCAAATATGTCATGCAACGGAAGCGGGCTACTATTTGCATTAAATAAGCAAATCTGGATCTAGAAAACCAATTTATCCATTGAGTTTAATTAAAATGTAAAACACGTAATCGGGCGGTGTAACAAACGAAGAAAACTTTTTTCTTTATAATATTTGTACAACTTATAATATTAAAGTAAAAATACGAGTAGTAAACAAGACTGATTTGTTAGCATAAAGTTTACAATTAAGCTTTATAGTCGCATTTAAAAGTTTGTGTTCGTGTATTAGTAATAACATTTAACTTTTTATGGATAGGTAAGTATTTAAGTAACAAACGAGATAGCGACTAGATAGCTAATCTTATTATGCAGTGGCTGGCATAGAGTAGCGGGTGCCGCGGGCATTGCACAGTTTATCAGCAGAATGAATGGTGGCGATAGCACATGAGCGGCCAATTTAACGATCAAGCTAGACCGCGGGGACCCGCGTTTAAATAATCCTGCTCACGCGCACAAACCCGGCACTGATAAAACATTTTCCATTAGTAGAACGAACCCGCATTGGCACGGACATAGCGTATTTCCAATCTTCATCTAACGGAGAACCCCTATGCGATAGCCTTTATTACAAAGTTTGTCGTTAGAAGATATTATTATGGTAATACTAAGGGTATGCAAATTGAGTGCTGCAATAAACACGAAAGGGATTATCTGGAACCGGATAAAATCTGCGCAACCTATATCGGTTTGAATAAAATTGTTCATAACCGTTTACAATATAAATTTAACCTAATAAATTATCAGAGCCAATAAAAAAGATTCAAAGTCAAATGCAATTCAATTTATAATATAGCAATAGATTGATCTGAAATCAAAATATATAGCAACTAAACTAAATACTGCTTTGGTTCAGCGAGACGGAAAAATGGTTTTGCAGGAGGCGTCCCACTGCGGGCACTCGTATTTCACTAAGAGTTCAATATTATTTCGACAGTTGCCGCACAAAGAGGCGGAAGGCCCGTGCCGCCGACTGCCGCAGGCACCTCTCGCGTATCGCTTCACAATATTGTCCTCCCTGCTGCCTCGGGTTACACTGTAAATATTTTTCGGTGGTTGGTTGATTGAAAAATTTTATCGCATTCTACCCTCCCCGCCTCTTCCGATAATGGATTGTATTCGCTTTTAGGCGTACATTGACATGGGTATTGTCTAACAACTCGCTCGACTAGCCTGTGTATACAATCATATGAAACTAGAAATAGCTATTACAGCTAATCAAATTTTACATCTACGTATGAATACTACGGTACCGCAGTCGTAGTTCAAACATAAACTTTAGAATGTCTGTTGAAATTCGTTCCAGATTATGTAGTATCTACTAGTTTGAATGAACAAGTGATTACGGAACTAGATACTCATGAGAACTCTAAAACTCATCCTCCTTTTCATAAGCAACTTTCGAAATATGGATCTCTCGACAGACCGGTTCCGACTGGGAACTTTTGCCGAATTATATCGTAATATATCATTTCCTAGACGGAGTACACGAAAGTAATGTCTTGTTATATTGCTTCTTTTTACATTGAACAAGTGAACCGTGAATTTGTCATATAACTTATTTATGGGTTGGAGGAAACGATCGACAACTGTGTATCTAAAGCTATCTACATCATAAACCAACACAGGCCGGGACAATATCTCTCTAATTATGTTTGTTTTGGGCGGCGGCGGCAACGAGCGAGGATTGTCGCTCTGCTCTCTTATTTATACAGTTGAAGATACAAATGAGGATCCATTACTGGATTTCCTCGATCTGGCCCTAATGAAAGACAAATAACTTTGAGTTCAAAGCGATCGATAAGGGCATTTGTGTTAATTTGATCAACGCGATAAGTTTGCGTAACTGAGGGAATTCGTCTTGTAGTCTGACATGGGCGACGATGAGATTGAGAAAAGCCTTATGTAAAATAGATATAACAAATATATCGGCTTTTACGCTTACCTATGAAAAATGAAGTGTTTAGTTATATAATGCAAATAGATTAAAAGTAAAGATCTGCCAAAATTAAAGCCAATCGAATCGAAAAAAGTGTTATAAAGAGAATTGAGCATCATATTGACTTACATTCCATTGGTTTCACCATGAAGCATAAATGAAAAAGCTTTTATGTTAAATAAATCAGAAAATACTGTGAAAAAAATTAAACATTAGCCTAGAAAACCACCGAGATGAGTCCTCCATCGCACTACATTACCCTCTTCCTACCGACTCTATGGGACCCCATTTTGTATTAAACCCCATTGACATTTTTACTGATCTGCATTTTTTGGCCATAACCCACTCTATGGCCCGTGAAATTTATTAAAGGACAATTCCATATACAATATTTTGTCAATTACGCATGCTCAGTTTTGAATTTGGAATTATATCGCGCCATTTGAACAACCCGCAATTTATTACTTGTTATGGTTTTATAAACCAAACCGCAATAGTTTGCTTATAAAGACTACGAATAATATAACTTACTATCATATAATCACGACATGGCAAGTTTCCAAGTTCTTGATATATAACTGGATATCAAACCTTTTAATCGGTTGACATGTCTAGGAGACTTATTAATATATTTAAAAATATATCATATCATATGCATCCAAAATTCTTCCAGCATTATCAACACTTATATCAGTTTTTGAAAATATGTTATAACATTTGTTTCTTATTATGGGACGAAAAAAAGAACAACTGTTTCGTTAAATAGTATGTGAGTGTATAACACGCTAACATTTTCTACTGAAATGTGTGTTCCATGGAAAATTAACGGAGTTAAATCATTCCCCGCTTGACCAGCCCCTTTAACGATAAGGGTAATTCATCGTTGGTCGCGCCAATCGAACAATCTATTGAATTGCTAAGCGCTCTGAATATTTACAAGTGCAGCGAGCATAACGTGCTCTAATGATCAACGTATCCTATTGGCATTTAGCTACTGTGAGAAATTAAACTGGTTGTCATCGCGGCGTTGTTGCCCTGGTTCATTGCTATTCTATAGTCGTCGTATATAGTACAATACTTTATAAGCTTAATATATATATATTCGAATATCTATTTAAGGGTAAATAATTCTTATTATTAAAATACTGATGTGTCTAAATATAGGTATTTCATATGCTTTTAGTCCTTTACAGATTAAAAAAAGTGGTGCCTAGTCATTAAAATTTTGTAGTTTGGAGCTAATAATATACTAATTAAAGTAGGGTTACATAATTAACCCGAAGAAACCTGTTTCATATCCCAATAATTTACTGTACCGACTTTATTAGATGACATTTTTATTATGTGTATAAAGAATGTTATTCTCGACGAGTCGATAAAGTTTTAATGTGATTTGTTGATTTACAACTTAGTGTGTAAGATACGTGACCATTATTGTTTTACCGCACATTCAGATAAGTTTTCAATTCTGGAATCTGTATTTATGTTACTTATTTATGAGTGAGTCAATTAACTAGGTCTATTATTATTATATTTATGGATTAATGAACTGATGAGATTGTAATATAATGATGAAACTTATCTTTAAAAGTATGTAACATGATGAATGATGAATGGAAACATTTTTTTTTATATTGATTTACTATCTTAGTTCATATTGGATCATGCATTGGAACATTGATTAAGAGCAAAATATTTTCTTTTGTGAGGAAGGTTCATATGTTAGATATCACTTGTTTCTTGGAGATCTCCATTCGCATCGCCCACTCGAACATGCCACATAGCATTTGACCTGTACCGCCCGATGTTATGGTAGTGTTACGATTATTTTACAACAGCCCTGCTTGTAAAAGTGTATCAGGACAGGATCCCATGGGTCGTAATAATGTTTGATGTACGCCTCGGAGCGTTAACCCTATCAAATCAAAGCGGATTAATGTGTCTCGAGAGTTGTGTGTGTTATTGGTGTCTCTAATTACGTTTATGGTTCGGTTAGAGTTATGGTAATGTTCGGCAGGCTTCGTAGATATCGGGCAGCCATGTCGCCGTGTCTCTGATACTTACGACTCTGAATTTAGGGTCTGTAGGGCGAGCCATTCGTTAGTCACGCCCGATGACGTGTACCTTGGACAAGACCAAAACTTTTATTAGAAAAGATGCGATGTTACTATCTCTTTAGGTACTTGTCTTAAAAGGTTTTTTTTTAGTTAATTGAAATAATAAACGGCATTCTACAACTGTTTAGTCCCTATTATTGTAAAGGAATTTTTACCAATTATCATGTTTTTATTTTTAACACACAAAAATTCGAAGAAAGTAAATACGAAAAGGACATTCCTGTGACATCGTCGTGTATCTTCCTTAGTTGCACATTGCGGTAAAATGCATGTGTTTCCGGACATAAACAATGACACTCGGCACGCAAAGGCTTCAGTACCGCGAAGCCCTAAAGGGTAAAAAGAAAAGGCGTTTGGTGGTAAAAAGTGAGTTAGGGGCGAAGCTTTGTTTGAGCATGGTGCGAGTTAAGTGTTTAGATAAGTGCAGCTGAGAGCAGCGTGCACGTTTGTTATCTCTCAGAGAATATAAGGCTCGGACAAATGGAGCCATCTTGTGTGGTCTACTGTTTGGATGACTCCTACCAAATATGTGTTTTCAAATTAGAATTATTTTTGGTAGTTACTAGTTCAAGTGTTCGAGCTACTATTTTTATTCTGCTTTGTTACTTGTTTATAAATAAATGGGTAGGTTTATACAAATTTTATTTAAGTTTCTTTGAACTTTTCAATATTACCTATGCATGAGTATAAATGGCTATTGTACTAAACTATAATTTCGTTTTCTTATGATATTGCTGTTTGTAGCACCTCGTCATTTTGAATTATAAAATATTCAAATAAGGAGTGAAATAAATCTAGTCGACGAAACGTCCGCATTACATATTACTGAAGGAATGCCATAGTCACCTATTCATTACAGTTATTTATAGCAGGTTGTGTCAAAGTGAGGTTTGTATTTATTCGGAACACATTTGGAGGGTATGAAGACTTGTTTATTTTTAAACGGGTTAAAATACACCGTTTCGATAAACGTCCGGCGAAGCTTATGGCCTATCTAAATAGTTTGTATGCGCGCGCGTCACTCGACCAATACTGTCCGTGTCACTGTCAGACCGTCACCGATCCAATATGTGCTGTCTCTGGAGATGATGGAATATTGAATTCTATTATTAGACACTCGTTATTATCCAAAACAGCGTTCATTGAACTTTCATGTCGTCGTTAAATCACAGCTGTGTGTACTTCTGAATTGGAATGGGTCATTATGTTACATATAATCATAATAAATACAATAGGCAATTTACAAAAATACTCTTTCAGTCATCTAATTATAGTTTCGTGATACCGGAAAACAATTTATGTTTCAACATATACATGGGGCATATTGATACAAACTTAATATTGAAAGGAGACAATAGAACATCTCTTATTCAAAACGGAAACTATTACAGCTTCGCCATTGTATTCGAACCTCACCTCGACGACTATATTATTCAAAAAGAAAAGTGGTTTTGTTTACAAACGTCGTGAGATAAGTATTTAAGGATGGTCGGCGACAGGAGATTTTGGGAGCACAACGATAACTCAACCCATGCTGGGTGCCAATAGGCGTCAGCGTGAACGATTTATGTTGAGCTTCGTGACAGTGTTTCGATGTGGATGAACCTGGATAATCCTTTGTGTCCGATAAAATGTCATACATTATTGATGCGCTTTGTGGTTACTTTGATGAATTATCTAAATAAACTGACAGTCGAATTGATGGTACAGTTATACTTCAAAGTATTATATTTATTCGATGTGCTGGATAGATTTAAATTAATGACGAAATAAACAATCATCAAGATCTTAATCCTTAAAAAATCTTAACCTTAAATTGTATCGTGTTTAACCTTATATTGTTGTTCTTATATTGTATTGTGTTTGTGTATTGATTATAGCGAGCATGAATGTAGACATGCAATATGGAACTATTGCGGATGACATAGAGTAATTGGTTCGTTTGATAGAGCCAATTATGACGATTGAAGAAGCAAGATTCAGTTAAATGAAATGATTGTGTCGACATTATGCATTAGAGCTATAGGAAGATAATTGAACTTCCTGCGGTGGGTCACGATTGGTTTGAAGTGAGCGCCAATGTTGTGCAGTGCCCCTTTCATAGTCCACAAGAGTGTATGCAGTGCCGGCTTGATGGGGCGTTTCCTCTAATTATATGAACTATTAATAAGAAACGAGTCTCAATAAATCGATTGTGCTTATAAATAGTTCATAGTAGGAGTAGCGTCGGGCGCTTCGAGTATGTTAATGTTATACACTTTACACCGCTGGGTTTACACTTTACATATACAGGCGAAATGTCTAATAAGTGCGCAAATTTTATTATTATATCACACGGAAAAACTTTTTAGTTTACAATACTACAAAACGTCTAGGTTAAGAGAAATACTGTAAAGATGACTATAATTTTGTACACGGAAACAGAAATATTGTTGACACAAGTTTACATTTTGTAAGCAATACAATTACATTTCTGTTATTTCTGGAATTGTAATCAGCTCTGAAAGTATATTTATCATTACAAGAAAATTTTGTATTTTAAAAATCTACAACACGAGTTATGATGAGCACTGAACATACGTTTATAATTACAATATATTTAGTATAGAGAACAATCAGTGATGTTGCATTTGCAAAACTTCGCGCGGCTCGGCGGCGATCGAGATGCGGGGGGTGAGGGGCAGGGAACTTATTGCATCACCTTATTCTTTCCTTTTAGTCGCGCGCGCCGTATACTAATAGTGCCCTCCTATCGCCGCCATTACGCTTCCTAATCTTGTATTAAATTGAAATGGACGAAGACGTCAGAAACTTACTTATTGCTTGGGGTCTCAGCGATTATGTGAATGTGTTCTCTGGTAAGTTTCATTTATTTAATATGTACTCATTAGTATTTTAAAAAGTATTTTATTTACGCCTGACTTTTTAGATTACATACTTAGGTACTTATAATGACACTTATATATCGGAGCACGCAGAGCCCTACGGTGGAATTCATACAAGCGGCCACGTCTGACGAGTAGGCTAGATGTTTTTATTGTGTTACTGAGTAGTGTGATTATTAGAGTAGTGACATGACAATTGACAAGTGCACATCAGCCCGTCGCCTCAATAGAGTATTTAAAATGCCCTTACCCTTAGTCTAATACCTACATCTTGCTTGGGAATTATGGCAGCTGTTTTTCTTTTTCTCCCAGACCTGCGTATGAGTACATAACTTTGTAGATAGGTATACAAAATGTTATGTTGTAAGATGTAGGTGAGACTGGGATAGAAAAGCCAATCCTTACCTGTTATTTAGATATTAGGTACCGGGCTGACTGATCTATATATTTTTTGTTATTATGTATATTTAATTTCAGAAAACTACATTACGATGGATTGCTTAACGCTGTTGGACTCGCATATGATTAAGGAGCTCATACCACCAATTGGACATAGAATTAAATTTGTTACAAATTTTAACAATTGGAAGACCTTGATGGGTTTTGAGAACGACAATCAATCCAATCAATCACAAGTAAGAATTTGATTTACATATTTTTAATTATATTATTTATTAGGTCATCATCATCAGCATCATCCGAGTGTATTCTCGGTTGCATTCTCAGCAGTAATGCTTCAGAGCTCTTCAGCTGATTTGACGAGCTTACTGGTTTTTACACACAGCTGTCTGACCTTCGTAACCAAAAGGGTAGACCAAATTTATTTTTGTAAAAACTTATTTAACTTTCAATGTATGTACGAGTATGTAACTATGTTTGTTTGGATGGAATCTTGCAAGCTCAATTAGAAGCACTTACTCTTGGGTGAAAGAGCTGAAATTTTGCCAGCACATTCATTTTATAGCATGAACTAGCTCATATCATAATAAAAGCTTGTCACAATTTTCTTTTTTGTAAAACTTATTAATTAAATACTAGATATTGTGTGTATAACAACTTTTTGTTTTTTTTTTGAGGCCTGACAACATCTTTGCACATTTCCTAAAAGATTATGGGTATGTTATGCGTTTCGGTATGTATATACCTGTCTATTTGTTACAGAATCTGACTGACGACCCTGATTATGTGGACTTATTATCAAATAAACATCGTCAGCCTCTAACAGAAATTGACAACTTTGAAATCCAACAATTCGAAAATATCAATACACCAGTCTACAACACATCTACACCGATTCAATTATATAAAAAACCTGATGATACACGAAATTCAAAAAAGGTAAAGTTAAAATAAATACACACTTGAAGTTTTTTATTAATTTTATTCAGAATGGGTTTGCTCTTAACCTCAATCTAGTCCAGGGAAATAAAAAATGAACAAGAGGACGAACAAATCCGGAACTACACTCAACCCCCGCGCCATCGATGCAATAAAGCAAAGCTGTTTGGCCCCAAATCCAACGGTGGTCCAGAACCAGATGGCCTTAGCATACCACTGCTGTTTGGGATCTGCGGGCCATAGCTCCAAAGTTATGGTCACTTTTCCATCAATGAGGCACAAGGACTTACAAAATTTTGATTGATTTTTTGGTGTCCTAATTAGACCCACTTCTTATGATGCTAGGAGGAAGATAGATCCCACCCACCCCAAAAATTACCTAACATTTATAAATCATAATATTTTTATATATATTGCATTTTCAGACTCTTCTAGAAATCCTTAACGATAAGCCAGAGGGAAAAATGCTATTAAAATTATACCAAAACGAGGGTGTGTTAGATAACAATGCACGGAATAAATTATGTAACATTATAATAAAAGAGTTACTTGGAAATGAACCAAATGAAGCGAAATTAACACATGAAACTATTTTATATATGGCACGGCAAATAAAGGATATTTTTAAAAAGGAAAATATAAGCACATACTTTATTCCCTACACTCATAATAAGAAGCTAAAAATAAAAAGATGTGTTAAAGGAAAATTATATGACTGTCTGAATAATAGAAAAAGGGAATACCGTGCTGCTAAAAAAAAGATAATTTGTAGTAATAATATGGAACTTGAAATTGCAGTAGGTGAAACTTCTTTGATAGATACAGGTAGGACCCTTTTTAGTTGTGCTTAATATTTTTAACTAGCTTTTGCCCGCGACTACGTCCGCGTGGCTTCTGTAGTCTATATGTTGACCCAACCTCTTAGTATTATTTCATGCAAAATTTGAAGTAAATCCATGCATTACTTTTTGAGTTTACATACATACAGACAAACAGACAGACAATACTTATAAAAACTGTATCTTTGGCTTCGATATCGATTGTAGATCACACCCCAAGTATTTTTTTTACAAAATATTCAATGTACAGTTTTGACTTTCCTACGATTTTATTATATGTATAAATATTTGCTACCAGTTCCCACTTCAGGGACATTAGGCATTAATCTGTTGGTGCCAAGTTTATGAATCATATTATATTTTCAGAAAATATTCATAAAGACCTTGAGTGGCTTAGAAAATCCAGCGAGCCTTGGAAAATAGCTGAAGAGAAATGGAAAAATACATCTAAGATTAGACTTGAAGAGTCAAAAAATATTACAGTATCTGACTACATGAATGAGTACCCTGTTTTAAAAAAGCCGACAGGGTATCAGCTACTTCTAATTGATTTTGAAACACTTTATCCAGACAAGTCACAAAGGCTGTATGAAACGTTTATCCTTTATAGGAACAAAATACTCGATTTGGCACAAAAAAAAGCAAGTAAGAATGTGGAAAGTCCCATAAATAAACTGCTTACTGAATATGAAGCATTGAAAGGTAAGTTACATTGAAAGATTACTATACTCCAACATTATTTGTTATTATAAAAGTAATGCTAATTCACTCCAGTTTTTGGCACTCAACCATGCTCGTCCTTCCTTCGCCGACCTTCGCCGTGTTCCAGGTTGCGCTCCATGGCCCACGGCATGGCAAATGGCCATGGCAAACGTTGAGTTTAAATTCATGTTAAAGACCATGTTTGTGCACTATATGTCAGGATAGGCAGAATAAAAATGTCGATGAGTTAGCGTTTAAGCGATTGATTAAAAGGTTGCAAGTTGAAGTAACGTAAAAATTCAATTATGTATGACTATTGATTATAACACAATAATGCAATTTTTTTGTTTCAGGAACAAGTGACAACAAAAGCGAAGAGGGGAGCAACATCGTGGTTTTAATGATGTTACCATTATTGCTCAGCTCCCCCCTAGTGAAATCAAAAAAATCTAGCTGGCGTCCATCGAAACAAGAGTCAATGGAAGGTTTCATTACTCATGTTCCTCGAGAAATGGATATTCCTGAGACAATTACCAAAAGAAAGGAAAAATTTTTCAAGATTGGGGTAACATTTCAGCCAACTATTGTCATAGTCGGTCCAAGAGTTTCAGACATTAAGAAATACTTTGTGCTGGTAAACAATATATTCTACACCGTTCATTCAATTTTACAAGCTGTTGATGTATGTTTCAAATTATATCTAGCTCTCAATTGTACATACCCTATTGAATGCGAGAACGTCTGGAACTTGATACAAAAAGGATTTTATAATATAAAGACTGAATGGGATAAACAATATTCATCTGTAAACGCATTTTTGACTGACCTAGGTATATCAGAATAATATTATTTTAATAACTTCAGTTACTAACTAGCAACATGCCAAAGTGTTTTATATGTCAATGGACCCTGTCTGCTGCAAAAGATTTGTGTAATCACATTAAATATATACATCGTAATCACAAAGACTATTACGAGTGCATTGAACAAGGATGTAACAGAAAATATTTCTTAAAAAATTCTTTTAAAAAACATTTAGCAACCTGTCACCCCAGTAATATTAATTTGACGACTTATACGATAGAAACTGAAACTAATTTAAATAATGAAAACATGGCTAATAATCGTTCAACATTGACTTCTGGTGATATAAGTGAAAACCCTAGTACTTCACAAAATCTTGAAACTAATAATTTGGCCCATTGGTTTCTATATGGTCGATGAGATATGAAGCTAAACATCGTATTTCAAAACTTTGTGCAAATGTGTCAAGTAGTCGACGGAACATATGCAAAACTTTAGCTATTAAGCATCAATTACTATTGAACTACACATTTCTGAATGATGATTTATATAAATTAATAGAAACTGGCGTAAAAAAGTGTATATGTGAAAATAAAAGACAAGAAATTGTAGAGAAATTAAACATTGTTGCTCAATTTATTCATAAGTGCAATTGGCTCATAATAAAAGGCACTAAATATACATCTAATATGTTGTTGAGCTTAGATGTAGTAAATGACTACATACCTATATTTGGATTAATAGAAAATATTTATATTACTGATAAAAATATGGTTATTTTTGAAGTAAGAACTTTCGAAACCTTATATTTTGATGAAACATTGTATTGTTATGTTGTAACAGACAAAGAAGAGGCAACTCTTTTTGTTAATTATGAAAATCTTTATAGTTATATTCCCAATACATTATCAATAAGTCGTGATTGTAAAGCCAAATATGTAACAGTAAGATCCCCATTATGATTGTTAATTATAGAGACATTGTACATGGCAATTTCATATTATATGTCTATAGATTCTTAAATAGGTATTAAAAGAAACTATCAGTTATTTTAAGTTGAATATGGTCCCATAAAGGTATTTTTTGTATTTGAGGAGTAGAGCCACCTCTGAGCTGTACGTTGCTGAACAAAACATTGGGTTTTAATTTACAAGTTCTGATTCTATCAATAGATGGTCCTTCATGGTCAAATTTCGAAAACATTTTTCGCTCCACGTACAAAACCATCGGTTACGGTGCATCGTTTGCAATGACACGGTCTCCGATTTGCATTAAAAATTGTGTGTATTTTGTCATTTTACTTAATAAAAGTGTTGATTATTATTCTTGTTTGTTTTTCTTTTATTGGCATTTTCTGCCGGAATTGTCGTGTATCGACGTGATTGCTTAAAGTTTAGCTTTTATTTCTCAGTAAACTTAAATGAATCTTGTGAAATAAAAGCACATTTTATTAAGCAATCACGTCTTTACCGACAGTTCCGGTGGAATAAGCCGACTACTTTTCCTGGTCTATTTTACAAAATAAGAAGTTACCTACACTATACTCGATTGTTGTCATTACAAGTCATTTTGTAATGTAAACGTATCATTCTGTTCCATTTATAATACAATATTTGTCAGAGGCACACAACAAATCGTATTAGTAATTTTTTTTGTAGTAAATAAAACTATGAAATTCAGTAAATTTAATTAACCGTTTATATGTGATATACAAAACTTTTGATTAACAACACAAACCTTCTCGTTGGTAGGACAAAAAAGTATTGTAGAGCTGACAAATTAAATAGTAAAATTAACAATAACAATGTGACAAATACAATTCATGTTTAACTAGAATCATTGTGTAACGTTTACAATACGAGTGGTCGTCACATATAGAGCAATAAATATTGTAATGGTAACCAGAATATCGTTACACATACCAGAATAATTTTTCCGTGCACGTTTTATTGTCTTTATGTAACTTACTAACATCACAAACACGTTGCTACATATGATACTCCTATAGTATCCGGATTTAGATGATCGATTTTTGTAAAATATATTAATATTCATCTTAATATAAAAAATCGTGTAAATATTCTATCAACCGCAAACACCCTGGTCAATATGTTTTATTAAATTCTATCACTTCAAACATTTGATGTAATATGTTTATGTCTCATCAATTCTGTTTCTCCCGATACATTAATTAAACGGTATGGCTTATATTAATCGGCTGTTCAACAAAGCCAAGCTGGGAGGGAGGACGTTTGCTTTGGGTACGACCGTCTAAACGCTATTAACAAAGTTGCTGGTTTGAGTTGGAGTTTGATGGGCGAATGGTGTTTGCGTTGTCCGGGACGTATGGAAATAATTTCTTGCTACGGTGAACTTCTCGGCTCTGTATATAAACAAATATTTGTTGTCAATCTGATATGTCGGCGGCAGTTCCCGGATCGTACTCTAATATTAATTTGGTGCATTGATATTACCTTTCCTCTATGTAAACTGGTCTAATAGTAAACTATTTTAAGTAGTTAAATAGCTTAAATGAAAAAGCTTTTATGGTATTTACATATTTACTTTGTCTGCCAATTCAATACCATATTATAAATACTAAATTATGTTGTTATCAAGATTTATACGTGACTTTTCAGACGTGATATGTGGTTGCTCACGTTTATTTTCTTTGTTACAAATACGTGTCTTGTCATCGGTCTGTGATAGCATCAGTTTCTTTTACACTTGGGCAACATTGTCGCGCAACAGTCTAGTGCGCAAGCGTGAAGTGTTTGCTTGGGGCTGTTACCTTTGTAATGGTAGTTTCCAACTCGGAGCGTGTCGATGCGCGCCTGAGCATTGAGGGGCGCCCTCGATACTATCTATTCCCTATTGTTGCGTGCACTTAACCGACATATAGTTGCCTTGTGTCCGAGCCTTGTTAACACATTGTATAGGAAATTACATTCCTTACCCACCGTTCAAATAGTGGTTCCGTTATAGATCCACTCTACCATATCAAATTACTATTATTAGTCTAGTCAACGCTGACAGACAAGAAATTAATAGACCTAATATTTCACTCTCAGTGACTCAAGAACTTGAGTTACTAAGTAATATATGTGTATAAATACAAGTACTTAACCAAATCATGCAATTCAATATCAAGTATCAACATTACGAGATAGTGTATCTGTAAAATAACTAACTAAAGACAAAATGGTAAGGATGCATAATGGAAATTATGACGCACTTCCTTTGCGCAATGGTCGGACCATTTTGTACCGATATTGCAATATTAATAGTTGGGATTCGTTCTCGAATCTGTCGAAATTAAGTTGAGCGGCGATTGGGGTGGCGCAGATGGCAGTAACTGCGCCCCCGTTACCCGCAGGCGCGCCGCTGCGAACGTGTGCCGTGTAAGTATAAAAATATGATTTATGGCAGAGCATATAGGACTGTGCAACCATTTTCTTCTATCTAGTCCACGGGTCATTAGTGCATAACACATATATTTCGTATATCGTAAAACTAAGTAACATTCATACACTTTTGGGAGAAGTCCCGTCACGTCCCTGAGGGTCTTAACCTCCCGAATAAGAGGTGTGCAATTAGTTCTGTACTTTAATAACGTTCTGTGGTCTTCGGAGGTTTGAAAGGGCTTTATGCTCCACTGTTTATGTAGCCTGCAATATGAAATAGATGTTTTCTGGCTTCAGGCTCTTTGTTATTACTTTGAGAGTAGCTACATGAGGGGTGGGCGAACAACTGGGGTCGGTAAGTAAACAAGTGCCGCCGACTGATTCAACTAGTCAATTGAATTGAGTATTCCTCATATCTTCCAGATTTATTTGATTATACTTCCGTTTTTTTATTTCGGTGAATAAATAGTTATTTAAATTGAAAAGTTCAATATTGTGAAAACTTATATTACATATTTTTTTATTTTCATTTTTATATTACGCGTAAAAGGTATAGTAAAGCCTATCTAAATACAAGTTGTTATGGAAAAACTAGAAATTACCTGATTAGAGAATATTGATACTTGGTAATGGAAATTTTAAGAAATTCATTATATTTTCTACAATCGTGTCTTTTTAGATACAAAATTCATATATGCAATCAAAAATAAAAACTTATTTATATTCTTGACGTTTGAGTAGCTTTATGATTTAGGTATAATTTCCGGATAATTATAAACGCTTGTAGAGCTATCGATGTAGTCGGTTTTATCAAAAGCTCAGTAATTTATGTGCGCCGTTGGCTCAACTGTTTGTGCTTTATCAGGCCGCCGCTGAATGTTTTCTATTAGATAATGTCCATTACAATTAAATTTATCTTTTCTTATTTGTATAACTCTTTTAGATAAGATGTTGCCTTTGCTATCGGTGCAGTTAGATTGCGATTGTAGATCGATCACTAATGATCTTTTGAACTTCGACCGAGACCTTTCGCTCGTTTGAAGCCGTACGTTTCTTCACAGAAACACTTACCCACTTTTAATAAGTCGAGTTGGTATAGCAATTACCCTCCAATCCGCATTGGGCCAGCGTGGAGGGTCATGGCCCATCCTCCTTAACCATCCATAAGGAAGGCCTGAGCCCCTACAGTGGGGACGTAAAAAGGCTGGTGATGTGGTATAGCAATAAGTGCTAGATTATTGCCCATTATAATATGTTTACGTGAGTTTTATAACTAATGTTGAAATAGAATTACCGGCGTTCCACTGTAACATTTTTAGCAAAACATTTTTTTTTTCAATAAATTTAAAATATTTTTATTTATAGATAATTTTTATTCGCTTTCGGTGTTAGTGACTGTTATATCGTACGTTACATGACTTACCTGTTTATTAGAAGTGTTAGTTCAATCGCTGATTTGAAGACGATCCATGAGACTTACCTAGGGTCGACGAATGGTTCAGCATAGATGTTTCTGACTGGCTGGCGGCGGGGCAGAGGCGGTGGCACCGGACTGAATCCCTCCATCATCTCGTCCCGTTCGCTGTATTTCAGCGATTTCATCGTCATCCTGTCGTGATCCTTTGTACTACAGTCCACTTCACAAAACGGTCTCAGGACCCAACATCTCACTAATTCATCGTCAGCTTTTATCACTTACATCGTTATTAACACTGTTATTGTTCATTTCAAGTATATCACTTTTTATGTTTCTAAGTTAATTGATAATTACATATCGAGTTCACTATATTTTTGTTTGTTACTGTAACGTGAGTAATTTCATTTTAACGTAATGTAATTGGAAGTTTTTGGTGCGTCGTGGTTATGCGGAGTACCACTCGTCATGCGTGTACGCGGTCGACTGACGACTCTTTAAGCCCGCGCCCCGACCCTCGGCCCGGGAACCTTACAAGCTTTGTCGTTTTTTGCGCCCATGTAGAGGTGCCATCGAAGCTTGCTGAGTTATTAGACGAGTGAACAAAAAACTTGAACGATGTGCAAGGACCTCATAGTGCATGGCGATCCAACCGAACGTTAAGTTTGTACTAAGGAGCGACTAACGCGTATACGAATGGATGCGGTTAAATTTTCCATTGTGTAGTTTTTATTTAACTTTGTAAGAGCTATGGGTATGAAGTGTGAATAACTGTTTTTTAGATAAATGTCTATGGAGAGTCCTTTGTGTGATGCCGCATTATGCTAAACGTCTATATTTTTTTAGACGTTTGGAAAAATGCGGCGAACATTATTTATCGTAAAATTAAAAAAAAAATTTTTTTGAAAGGCTTATATGACAGCAATTTGCGTAGTTTAAGTTTAGTTACGTAGTAGGCAAATGTTGATTATGATACTATTGTTTTACATCTGATTATTGGTATTTTATTACACGCAATAAGCGAATAAGTTTATATAACTATATGAACAAAACTATGAGACTTAATAATGTTAATTGGGTACTTTACGTCTGAATCAATTGTCATAGAAGAAACCCAAGGCACATTTGAAAATATCGACGAAAAGACAAGAAAAGAGAAAGCATTTAATCGATACGATTATCGAAAGGATGAGGGTCGGGTCGGCCGGAGCACAGGGTTCCTTCGAATTACAATCGATGGTAAGCGCCGGTTCACGTGGGACTATTTTTCTTACAAAGAAAAGCTTTCTTCCCTTTAAGATGTTTGTATTATTTATTGCGATGCACGGCTTAACTCGTGTCGTCGCGTGAATAGCACACTCCACGTTCTATGTAAATAATGTGATCTGCATGGATTTATTATACAAAGCATTTCGTGTAGAGCAGTGATAGTTCAAAGACCGCGACGTTCCCCACCGAGTGAGCGGCTGGTTCATCTCGCTGCTTTGCATGTCAAACAATTACCCTGATATACCTACATTGTTCCCGAGAAATACGAGAGGCGTACACACACCAACCCCTTTTTGCTGTTAAAATTATTTGTTTTCAAAACTCGTTACCCTTTGCTCAAATTTTATTTACGATCACCGAAATTGTGTTACGCGCGTGATTTATTGGATGTATACTAATTCAACTGCGCCCGTTCCTATGTGACCGATATAAGTACATGCGAAAAAATGTGACGCGACGAGAGCGCGCCAATAGAAAGGGCCGCCGCAAAATTATGTAAAAACCTGTCCTATGGGCCTGAATTATCCCGCAAGGATAAGGAATAAGAATATAAAAGAAGCTTACAGTTTTCCATACGGCTTTTTGAAGAAGCAACGAACGCGAGATTTACATACATACATGCGGGTAAACACGCTCGTTGCCGAAGTGTCTCCGAGTACCTGTATAATAAATTGATTTAAGCGCCTCCTGACAGGTTTAAGTATGTTTTGACAAACATTAGGGAATTTAAAAGCCCCTGTGACAAAACTTTGTTTTGTGTCTCTCACACAGCGTCTATCGAGGAGGCACGAAGTGAATTTTCTCCCGAGTTAGGACGAAATTTGCTTTTGTCAACGAACTTCTTTCTAAGGACGTACTTAAACGTGGATCATTTGAATAAGTAATCGCTATACTTAAAGCGAGCAGTGACCGGCTAACTTTTCTATTGATAGAGCTTTGCAATGATACGCCTGAAACTCTTCAGTAAAATTAAATAGAATCCTTCTGAAGGAGAGAGGTCTATACATATTTAATGCAGCAGTGAAATGCAACAAGCATCACAAATCGAACAATTTATTATATCGAGTTACAGAGAAGAGATCATTTATCTTCTTAATAAAATCGAATAGCATTGTAACTAAGCATTACCATTGCATAGGTACACAGTTTGTGCGAAACTTTATTTATTGCAAATAGATAGAGTACCTACTCGCATAAGATTCTAGGATATGTAAGGTCAGCAATAGCAGTAATAGATATCAAAGACATTTTAAACCGCTTGTCTAAAAATAAATATATCGATATAAATATAGATAACTGATAACTTTTACATTATAGATTTTGCTTTTTGTTATAATAAAAATGTGGTTAATAGAATATTAACACATTCAATAAATTTTAACCACCTTATTTTGTTAACTCTACCCAGATAAGATTTACAATTCTCGAGTCATATTTGTGTGACGACATTAGCGAAATCCGTAACATCTCGCTGCGACGCCTACGTAATCACTTTATATTTTAAGCTACAAGCTATTTATGTCTGTAAAGTCTGTTATTCAGATAGTAAATTTGGTGGGATCATAGCGAGTTGCTTGTAGTCGTTAGTGGTCTGTTCATATATGGCGAGTAGGAAATACATCGCAGATCTTTTTCCCATGGCACAAACGTCGAGTGATTCCTGACCGGACTGATGTATAGCGCGGCCTGTTCTTGCACTTGAACTTGCAGCCTCTCTTGATTGTAACATACTAGCGTCGGTATCTAGCTCCATGTTCGAGCATAACGAGTGCCAGTGCGATCCCACATCAACTAACGGTTTATTTTAAGTTACTTTGTCGAGACAATGTTTAATGGAGTAATGCAGTATGTAACAGACATTCAGTGTTGTTTGAATTTTATGAGTAGCGTGTACCTACCAGTGGTGTAACAGTTTGAGTTGTCTAATAAACACGCTTTATTCTTGCTTTATTCTGTGTGTTTACAAAAACATTGACAGGCCGTTCGCTGCGAGATTATTAATCATCGCTCCTTGCACATCATACAAATTTCAACATCCGCTTCGTTGTCATAGAAAATTCTCAGCTATTTTAATTGGCGTAACAGATTTTGGACACGTGCATTAAAAATACGTCAATAGTAAAGTCTTCTTATTCATTTATATTATTATTTTCAATTGTTCGGAAAAGGAGAAAGATAGCATTGTCAATGTAAATTTCAGTAAAAGCTAGTTCAGATTACGAGCATATTTTTGTTTGTAGGTAATTGGCAAAATATTGAAGTGGGTCTTGACCTTATTAATTAATCGTATATTTTTGTGCGAAGAGCAAAACTTTAATTAAGTTAAATATGAAGACCTAAGCATTATTAAATTAATTGAAGAATCATATTAATTATAACTAATATGATTATTAGTAGGTTATAAAATCAATTGGAATTGTTTAGTTGCTTTTCTCAATAAACGAGTACTACATTCCATTGATGTTTCAGAATACGTAGGTATGTTGTAAGTATACTCAAGCAATTAATTATTAGTCGAAAGCGGAAATTCATTAAATCTTCCGAGTTTTAGCACGCGAGAACGAACGCGTGTTAGGGTTAAAGAAATTTAGATTAATTATCGTATCCCGGTCTATTTACTAATTGATTACCACTGCTAGAGGCCGTAGTGCAGTGCGTGTATGTGAAGCACGTTTCAGAAGATAAAAGACGATATTGATTCGGTGCCGAACAGAGCGGGCTGTGGGAAACGATTCCTGCACGTATATTGGATGCCTTGAGGATATAGGCATCAGCACACTTTGTTCGAAGAAAAAATATTAAAAATACTACTCTGGTTATATGTATTTATGACAAAAATAAGTATTTTTAAGTTAAATGGTTTTTCGTGCTCTTGCTTTATGATAGTCAAGAGTAGTTTAACGTTTTGCCGAATTCTGGCAGTTAATTTCGATTTCAGCTATTTCGTCTTGGATTAACATAACAATGATTGACATATATATATATCCATTTATTGTACTGTCATAGAAACTAAAGATGTGTATCAAACGGTAAAAAAAAACTAAGAGAAACAGGTAAAGTTTCAAAAACTAGTTTTGATCCATTAAGGCAAGTAATATTTTATATTATTTAAAAATTAGTGACAAGAAAATATTATCATTGTTCAAATGTGAAGTTGTAGTTATAAAGTAGGTATATTGTGTTTGCGATTGTAATTAACGAGTTGGGGGTTCCATAGAGCGCACTTTATCCGTAGTTGGGCGCAGGCCACCGCGGGTCCGGTCGCATTCTCGCCGGGTAATTACGCACATCTCGTTCCCAGCCGCAGCTCTAACATTTTATGCCTCATTTCGTAGCATATGATTTGCCGCAACAATATTTACTTTAATTATCGTGGGAGAAAACCGATTGATTCAAAACTTTCGATGATAACTTTTATGGTTTATTTCACTTATAATGCTGTATTCAGCCATTTTGTATAGGTACCGGTTGTACTTACCTATATGATTTTACTTTGGAAAATGAAATGATATTAATATTTGCGACTTCCCCTGGCTTCGCACAATAAATTGAATTTTCGACGGCGTAACCCAAAAAAGCTCGCTCGTCGTCGTCGTTTGGGGCAGGTTTCCTTATGTAAAATCGATGCGCACCTCGCTTCAATAGCAGATTAGTTTTTACAACTTTCTTGGCAAACGGCGTTAAGACTGATAAAACGTATAATATCAATGTTATATCAGTAAAATACAACATTTATTCTTATCTTCTTTTTCATTAATAATGTTATTCTTATCTGTTAAAGTTATTAGATATGTGTAGTTCCTGTGATCTTGTAAATATTAGTTTGAAATATATTTGTTATATAATAAATCAACAGATGTTCGCTCTAACTAAGCATCTATATTAATTATGATCTCTCTGTGAATTAATAAAATGTCCAAACAAAACTCAAGAACGGCTAGAAACGGAAGAATGAAAATAGCAAACTGGGCACGTCATCCTCGCAGTGTGTGATACGAGCGTAATATATTTTAAAACGGAGATCAAACGGCTTTTGAGTTAGCAGCGATGATGAGAGCCGACACAGCGGCGAGTGCGAGTGGACTCGTCAAAACAAACGCTGTCTTCGCAAAACGCCCCGAGATAAAAGCGTCGACTCGCAGCTTTTTATTCCCATGTTTTTCCCTCGGCACTGCCTTTCCACGAGTTTTTAACGGTTAATTTGTCATTAGCTGTGCATCTGTCAGCGCGTCGGGTTTGTCGCTCGCAGTCTCGGAGAAATTTAAAAGAAATGTAAACGTTTTCAGAGGAGTGCTATATACAATTTGAAACTGTTACATAATTATATGAATTAAAAAATAAGGAATCTGTATTTGGTATACGAATTCAATGGCGATGCTATGACGTCGGCATCATTAATGATTATAATGGTCGGGGAATTGTTTCTGGAGCGTAATAGCGGTAAGGTAGGGGCGAGTCCGGAAATTGTCCTCTTGTCGGGCCACCGGCGCATTAGCGGAGGACATTAGGCCGGCCAGCGGTGTATGTATGCCGTGTCATTCAAGACACACGACTGTCACTCATTTTTACTCAAGACAAAATCTGATGTGTAACGTACAGTGAGTCAACGAAATTATGACAGATAACAGCGTGAGAACGCAAACATTCACGGCGCGTCATGTGTCGAGGCGACTTAGATGAACCATTAACGATCCACGAATCTTGAAGCAATTTAGTTTGAGCAGATAATTGCGCGAACAAGTCGAAGCTAATTGACGCAGGACCGCGAGACTCGAGCCCTCCGTTAATAGAAGTCGTGAGATGATCGCTGACTCTATACGAGTACGCTGATTTGACTACATTGTTTATTACTAATAAATTAGTAGTAGTAGCAGTGATTATGATCAAACTGTGCATATGTTATTCTTTGAAATTTATATAGTGAGTAGGTACAACGAGGTACAAAATCTATCTTTTTCAATATTCGAATTGCGTCGACATCTTTTACTTTTCCGTGTTCATATTTTTATTACTGTAATTTAAAATCAAGTTAATTTTATTATTTGTGTCAGAAATTCTTAAATTAAAATGTTCATGAATATAAAAAGTTCGCGTCATGTCATTTTATAAGGTAGTGCCATCTAAGAAGTTTCACTGGTTTTAAATGCCTTACACCCGGTTACCATTATATCCACTAGACTTTAGTTGTTAAGGTGATAGTTGTAATTATTTTAAAGAATAATTATAATAAATGTACCTTATAGTAAACTTAGATTAAGGTTTAACATAGGTTACGAAATCCAAAACTTTAACGTTTATGTAATTCGTATTACACTAGCCGTTAGAATAAAATGTAAGCCTAACGGTCCTATTTGGCTTGTACAAAAGTCTTTAAGTGACGGTATTATAATTACTTGTATACGTTCAAATATCTACAAGATTATATATTTTGAATAAAGAGCCATATAATATACAAATGGCGACAAGCGAAGTGTGAATGAAATCATGCTCATAAGTTACATACTCAATATACTACAAATATTGTATATACGCGTTCGTTTATATTTACAGCATGGTATACCACCATACTATATTTACCAAAAACGCAAATTGCTGTATTTTAAAATAATAAGGGCATTTTAAGCAAGTGAACTTTAGAAACATGCCACTGATGTTCAAAAGCTTCTGTTTATAAGCCAATACTAGTTTCACTTACTAGTCTTACGAAAGCCCAAAATTGAAGTGTATATCATTACATTTGTAACAGTCCATAAAAACTCACGTCAAATATCGTTTTTCATAACTCACAGCGAACACGGGCGAACCATGTAATTCGGGACATTTTAATCCGCCGAAAACACATTTTAGGAAAACAATAAACACCAAAAACAATAAAGAACAAATTAAATTTGGACACAGAATAAGCGGGTATATCACGTCGCGGGATATTGCTGGATGTCACGCTACGGACCGAGCTACCTGGTGGTATATTTATCGGCGATGGGGCAACAATAGATACCGTTTGCCGTTTTGACTAGTACGGTTGGGGCACGGGCGGTTAGAGACAATTGCGATATACGTGCTCACGGTATCGGTCAGTGACCGCAATCAACATCAATACCTCTCGCTGGAGGTGTTGTGCCAAGTCTGACCGCGCGGTAGGTAGCGAAAACGCGCGCGGACCGAGCGCCCTCCGAAGGCGATTTGATGCCCTCCGCGCGACGCCTATGCGCGCGCATCAATGTCGGGATAATGCCGCCCTATCCTATGTCGAGAATCGAGATATCGAGTTATCCACCACGGCGGCCTGGCCTATCACTTTTAACCCTGTCAGTTCTTTCAATAGACACATGTATAGTACCGAATCGTTTTCCGAGAATAATTTAATTCAACTTTCCGAGTCATCGAACGCTAGACATCTTCACTTTTTTCGTATTAGGTATATTAGATGGTTAATGTTAATAGAGAAGGTGACTAATAATTTGTATATGGCAAATATTAATCTTAATCGACAATAGACATCACTAAGCAGATTATAATTGGAGCATGCGTGTTGCGAGGGTTGAGGGTTGAGGATGGTGCGGGGTGCGGGGTAGAGGCGCGTGTCACCCGCGGCGGCGCGACGCTACACGACGTGATCTTGACTCCGCGTATGCATGAACAGCCTGCACTACTAAACATTATCAATATCTCCTGTTAATCAGATGTTCTAAATAAACAAGTTATACACGCTGTCTGTTTTAATGGACCCGATGCCGCAAAAAGTAAACATGTGGCATCCAAAATACATCGTCTATACTGCTTTCAGAAAAATGTTTACTTATCAATAATGAGCGGTGGGCCGGACTGACTGTCAGTATCGAATATTGCGTAGATATCTGTATCTATGTTTAGATCTACATTATTCAGTTTCTCTTCAACAAAATCCATGCAGTCGGAATTTAAATAAAGTGCAAGTTAATGCAGCAGTCTGCCATTTACGTGTCGTACGAGTTGGATATTTTCGAGCGCTTGTCATGTAGGCTGCTTGAAGGCTTTAGTGCTTTTTACAACGAAGCGGGTAAACGGACTAGTGAGGCGTGTGTATAAGAAATCCTTGGCGCGTGACTTTCGTTCACGCTTCATCGAGTTTTAGGTATGCTCCATCTCTGGGCGATCTCAGATATTGTAAAAAAAACTTATAAACATTAACTTTTTTATATGACACGTAACTGATGAGATGACATCGAAATATGGTAGCGTGAACCACATCATGTGTCATGATGCTAGTTTTATTTCTTAATAAATTGGTTGGAATTTACAAAGACTTTATTCATTTGTTTATTCAAAAACTCAGTAATATCTTAAAATTATGATCATACTACAATAATTTTATGTTCGACAAGTGGATGCTTGAGTAAGATTTTCGTCTAACCTTTAAAATTCTGTATAACTAGGTACTTCGGATCTTTTGCGTAATAAGATCGACGATAAGTAGAGTGCGCTTTATTTCAGCATATTTTTTTCCAATATCTGATTTGTTCGATAAGTATTAGGGGAAGGGAAAAGAACAAATCGATAGACAAGGTTTCCTATCTCTCTCTCAATTAATAACTTTTATGGTTTATAATTATAATACGGGATTGCTACCATTTAATATTGCTACATGGTAGCAGTTCTGTATCAAATAATCATTTCAAATTGTTAGTTAGATTTTGTGAAATATTCAAGGAGATATTTATATAATATGTTCACTAATGCAGTTTTCCTTGGCAACCGCAAATTAATTAATATATACTAATAATTCAATTATAATAATTATTATGGAAAAGATCCATAAAACAATAACATCACTCACGGGAGCTGAACCGTCTATTTACAAGAGATTAGACAAGGTCAATATCTGAAATTAAGAGATTACCCAACTTTTGGTTATAAAAAGGAAAAAGGTAGAGTAGCAGTTTTTATATTGATAAACATTAAAGTTTTTTTTTTGTAGAATTACAAATAATTAGGGTGGATGAAATATATTATTTTCTTGGTCCTTTTGGAGTTTGGGCTCAGCAAGGTTTCTCGCAGCGGAGTGCGGTCGGTGAAGGGTTTTGTTTTCTTTATAAACAAGCGTGAAGGTGCTGTTAACGACCCCACGAACAAATACGAAATTCGATCTTCCATTACGCATACAAATGGTTCCCCTACAATACAGCACCCGTACCTCGCCTGTCTGGAGTGCATTGTCTTACAATATGATCGCTCGCTCCTTGTTCTTCACAACTTCCCTAACTATTGTTTATGATTATTAATCTATTCAAATAACACCTGCTTTTCACGCCCACCACCATAAATAGAATCCATTAAATATTCTGGTACTTTTTATATATTCTTATCACTTTATTGAATCCACATGAAAAGGAAATTAATGAAGAGTAGGTATTGGTCCCACAAAAAGTTGAAGTGGCGTTATCGCTTTGATCTCGCCTGGGTATTGCCGTCAATTTTTGCTGAAGACATTTAAATTCGACGTTTCACGAGAGTTTTAGAAGTGCGACGTCTAATCATTCTATTATCGATAATTATAACGATAGCGGTATCTCGTTTCGATGAATTTTGCCAAGTTTTTCTCTGTCATAAATTCGCCGGTGAAGGACTCAGTTATTTTTTTTTTTAAAAAGCATGTTGATGTGATCGGTTTGTCACGTTGGAAATGAAAAAAGACATCTGACAAAAACTGGTCGAACGTAGATCGAAGTATTTCTATTGAGGGGCATGACGTCGCATAACCGTCGCACAAATGTTGTTTGTCACAGCCGCTCGCGCGCGCTTCGATCGCACGATAATGCCACAAAACGAATGGACGAGCACTAGCTACGGCTAATACTGAATTATTGTCCATTCAATATTTTGTTTTATCGAGGATTACAAGCATTCCTATCTTACCAATAATATGATTGAGATTTGATCTTGATAGCATTAGGTCGAAGAATGCTTTTTGATGGTTATTTGTTTTATATTTGTTGCATTAATAATGATTTCTTTTGTAAAGTATCATAGATATCAATAGAATTATTTTTTTTATTATACTTTAATTATAGTTGAGTATTTATATCATAGCTCTTACTGATTTATAATAGAACCCGCCCTTTTTATTTTTTTACGGTTTGTGTCTATGGCCCTGAAAGTCTTCTCAACAGGTCTTCTTGATTTTTTTTAAGTATAAATGCTTGTTCAAAAAAGTAACTTTATGGTTATTATTATGAAAATCCCCACGGAACATGAGTTAGGAAAAAACTACTACTTCAACTGTCTTTGGCACACCCGGGCATATTTGACATGATGTTATTCAATTGATTTGAATATGGCTCGTGTTGGATAGTGGGGGTCGTGATGTGTCCATCAATCTTTATCAGATGCTACAATAAGAAATCGAAACCCTTTATAAAATAATAAGTCTTGCTAAGTAAATTATGTGGCTACGTTTACTTCTGTAAGAAACGTTCTGTTTGAATACTAATCACTTCTGCGATCTAGATTTGACCAAGATCTTGAAATTCTTCCAATTTCAATAAAACGTATACAAATATATAATAAACAATTATTATACTTACAAGTGGGGGTCTTATGGCTAAAGAGCAATTTCTTGCAGGCAATCGCAGGTCAGACTTTTAAAATTAATTATCACAAACAATACTTACAAACAATCAAATTTGTTTATTACGAGATTACTTTTCTTTGATTATTAAGTTAAAAGTGAACTCTGGGTTTTAAATTTCTTTAATCTTTTCCGAACAATATTTATAAAAGGCAAATATTATGATATTGACTATATCAAAGATGACTCATCTATCCGTCGTAGGTAACTCATCTTATACAGGAAACTTTAAAATAAGTTTTAAATTTGATAAAATCAAATCTAAAATAGCAGCAGTTTGTAGCATGTCAGTCTAGGTAGAATGCCCGCAAATTGCTAATGCACCTGGCCGCCATTTTGATGACGTAGTTGTGTCCAAAAACCAGTACCGATGACAAATAAACACTGCTTGACGAGTACACTTAATAAGTTGCGTTGTGTTGAGATTACACATCATTTTTGTTATGTTTTTGTTGGTTTCGATTGTTATTGTTAAGTTTTGTTGTTACTTGTTATGGTTGACTAAAATAGCAACTGCTATTATTATTTTAAAAAAGTAAACATAATTTCACTAATAATATATATATATATCTATTGTAGACGACGGAAACGTATACCATCTCCATTTTTAACTTATTTTTCAAAATATACACTTTTTTAAATACCAACCGAAGCCGACAAAGTTAATATGTCAGAATAAACCTTTTCCCAAAAAGAAAAAAAAAACTAGTGTTATTGTATTTTTATAAGTATAAACAAGATTTCCAACTTCCGCGTTTATATTATGGATTAAAAATTTTTAAAAATATTTTGAGGATTATTCATTATTTATTCAGACAAGGTTCCACAGCAATTAGCAATATATGGGACTTATAATACCCAATATTATTTGTGAATCAAATATTGTAGAAACGGTTTATATCAAAGGCGGTCCCGAATACTTCTCGGAAAGATGTTAATGATAAAAGTTAATGTAAAAAATAATGTTAAAAGATGCTTATGAACTTCAAAACTAACCGTGTAATGTCCCTCCGTTATATCCACTATATCGTTTGCAAGATCCTTATATTTAAACGTTCGTTTTAAACGGTTTATAGTATAGAATACTTTTAAGGTGTTGTATACTTACTTTTACATTCATTGTGATACGATTGATTTCGCTATGCTTTCTTCTATGAAGTTTAAGGCCAAAGATCATTAAGTATATAACCTATACTTAAAATCATAATTGTTTAGTTGGATATGACTATAAGTTTAACTATAAGTATTTGATAACAAAATTAGTAAGAGACTATTTAATATAATCATATATAATCATAAAGCAATGCTAAAATAGCATTTAATCCACAAAGGGATTTTTTTTTAATTTTGTGTTTGTTACTAGCGGGACTAGAGAAATCTTTATTATAATGTAAAATACTCTTGGATAAGAACATATTGTTTTTACATATCTATTTTGTAGGCTAGTTGATCACAGATATATATATTTTTACTTCAAATATCTTGGTTACAGTATTTAAAAAATAAATATATAAACTAAGCGCAAGAAATGTTATTTTTGATACGATATTATGACGAACTTATGAAGTAACATAATTGAGAAATATTTGTATACTACACTCGTTTCATCATTATTAATCTAACCTAATTTATCATTACTAAACTAATAACTAGAGTAGCTATTTGTGTGAAACAGATGGACGTAACTATATTAATTTGATTGGTTAACTAGATATTACAAGTGGTTATAATAAATAGATTGCTCTAATTGTTCATGTGGTACGCCGAGACTGTTAAAACTAACAGTTGTACAACAGCATTTGAACTTAGATACGTCTCCACTGCAGGGGCTCAAGCCTTAAGTTAAGGAGAATGGGTCTTGACCTTCCACGTTGGTCCAATGCGGAAATGAGGATTGGAGGGTATTAACGATTTCAAATGCAACCGGGACCAACGGCTTAACGTGCCTTCTGAAGCACGGAGTAGCTCGAGACAATATTTTTTGGTCACCCACCCCGTGACTGAACCCAGCGAAAGTGGTTCAACAACAACGATCGTGAGCCGCGGCGCTTATCCACTACGTCACCAAGATACTCGTATTAAATAATAGCCATTTAAGTTAATGGCGCTATTCAATTGCACGCCTAGATTATTAGTAGAATCATTATGATATTTAGACCGTTCAACAATTTGGCGGATTGTAAGTTGTTAATTATAGTAGCTTCTAAATTGATTGCAAACTCACATTTGAAACAATGGCAAAATAAGATCGTTTAAGTGCATAAAATTTTATACTAAGAGTACTGTAAATAGATAGTTTCGTTGAGTTACTGGCCAAGACTACAGCCAAAAGCCCCGTGAAATTACAACGTACACAGGTACCTGAATAAAATTTACTTGGCTAAAGTAGAGGTTTCTAAATTTAAGTGTTTTGTGGGGGTAAAAACAACTAGTTATAGAATTAGTTAAGATCAAATTCAATAAAAGAACAACGAAACCATCTCAATGCGGAACATGATTTTGAAAGTGTTCAATCGAAACTTAAACTAACATCGAAAACTAGTGACAGTAAGCTAAAGGTTAGGAACCACTGACCTAAAGGTATAGACTTGTATAAGACTCATATTGGCGTTTAATGTAAACAATGTCTGTAATAGAGGTGCCCTTCCATTAGGCGGTAGACGTGCTATATTCGATTAAGGTACTCGATGAGCGCGACGCCAGACTCAACATTGAGTTTCACTCAGTTTACAAAAATAAAGTATCAGATTTTTATTTAATACAACAGAACCAGCCTATTGTTATACCTTTGTTGAAGAGATTATCAAATCTACAAAGCACTTTTAGGTCAGCTTTATATTGTACTCGATAATAGACTTATGTATTTTATTATTCTTTAAATCTTTTACCTTTAACAAACAAGTAACTTTTTTGTGAAATATACTCTGGGCCTGCTGTTGTCGGCGAATAAATATGTTACACAATCAAAGAACCCAATATTTGTATTACTCAGAATGAAATGAAATATAGATGAAAGTTTTAATATTATAAAAAGTAAACCAATCCGATTAATTTTATTGATTATTTCAAAAAAAAAGAAGCGGCTATTAAATCGACAGAATGTTTTTGTATTCACACAAGTTCAGCAATTAACGAGCATATGTTCGTTAATTGTCGAAGGATTATACATTTTTTTTTGTTTGATAAGGATTACATAAATTCTTTTTTGTAAACCTGAAAAATTAGTAGATTCACAACTCGTTCGTAAGTAAAATATTTCAATTTTTGAAAAACTAAAACCGGTTTCAAAAAGTCTTAACCGAATTTAAAAGAAGTTTAAATCAATATTGTAAGTTTTTGTTATTTTAAATTATTTTAATAAATTCAGTTTGTATGGGTAAGAAAAAGTGTAATTTTACTATTATCATTATATTTTCTATTTTTTTCAGTCTTTAAAAACTTACAACGATAAGTTTGTAAAATATTAGCTGAATTTGCGTTGGTGTTCTCCGGTTTGGCGCTTAGCAACAAATTAGGGGTTCATCTTTTTATTTGAACGATTTGCATGTTTGCATTGATTTCGTACCTAATGAAATTCTTTCGCCTAATCATACCTACGCGGTTGACATAGGTTATAATTTAGGGAAAAGACGCGGGAAACCAGTTAGCACTTTATAAATGGTTTTAAAAATTATTCACTTGATAGTGTTGAATATTGTAATGAGGCCTAGCGGCCTCATTCAAATAGCTTGAAGGTGTCTCGTGAACGGGTTAGTTGATTTTGTAGAATTTTACGATTTGAGTTAGTATAAAGCTAAGTAGTTATTATATTATGTGAATTAAAAAACATAGAGGAATGTTTTTTTTTCCAATTTAAATACAGCGTTACATATTAACTTTTTAGACAAGAAAAAAATTCAACTTTCATAAATTGTTATGATCCCTAAAAAACGCTGTGAGAATCTATTGTGGTAGCTTTTAACAGTTTTTGTTACAAACAACGTTACTAGTGGTTTGAAACAAAGCCTTGGTCAGGCATGACGTAAGAAAACTTATAGAGCTGTTTGTATATTTATGTATAACTATACGATAAAAATAAATGATTTCTTTGTTTGCATTGGATATCATATACGGGTGACATAGGCTATAATTTACGGATAGTCGCGGGAAAACAGATAATCGGTCATAACTTAAAAATTGCCGGAGAAATCACCTGTCTGTGAGTAGAAGTGAATGTTGGCATATGTTTAACGTAGTCACGGGTTACTGTGGGGACACTGATTACTCTTTATGGAGATATGACGGTAGGACGCGGCTCAGCAGCCGACCTGCATGCCCCGTTTGCGTACCAACGGGTTGTATGGACGTAAAACTTTTATGCCCCCACCGCGTTTTACAGCGGCCTTTTATTATTTAGTGAAACGGGCGACGGTGATGTCATAAATCTCCGCTCCTGCGTGAACTTTCGCCTCTTATCTCGGCAAAGAAATTATGGAACTTTCTGGCTCCTTCTAGACAAAGTGTTTGGCTTTTTAGGATCTTAGGTTACTAAAAGCTTTTCGCGAATTAATGATAATTTTGGGTGGACAGTTTTATTGGTGATCATAAATTATATTAATCAATATGTAAGCTATTTATATAATAGTATAGAATGATGAAATCTTGTATGCCTGTAATAGACTCGCAGTTGTAAATTACAGCCTTTAGCACCCTTTTGACCGTAGTTCTTAACTCCATCTGAAGGGCAAACAGTTTACGTTTAGGCATGGGGTTAATTTGAATACGAGTTTACACTAATTTTGTCACTTTAGAGTTCAAATAATGTGACTTTATTTTTCTTCTTAACTTCGTAACTATTTAAGGCACGACCAACGATGTGGTTGTTAATTTTCAAATGTTTCAGTGGTTCGGGAATATAATTGAGCGCTCACTCACCGATGCAACTCAATAACAGCAACTGGGTTTGCTTTATATGCGCGTTCCATTTTTGAAATAAATTAATATAGAAATGGACCGCATTTTGTTCACGTTAAAAAATAAAATGCAATCCAAAGATTTTTTTTTTGGCTAGTATTCGAAATTCGAACGTTTTTATGATACGTCTTCCCTCTATGCAATCACTCTGGTACAATGTTTTTTTCTATGATCAATTGATCATCGAAGACGTAAGAATTTAGATATGGCTTGTAACAAGTACGCGTGGTTACGATACTTAAATTATGAAAACCCCCAGTTGCGTTAATGGTGAAACAAAGCATTGTATATATTGCAAGAGATCCATTAATCTTGAATTAAATAGATTCTGTGTGGGCTTAGTGACAGGCTCGTGGTGTAATTAAATTACGTTCAACGTTTGCGCGTCCACCTTTTAATCATATCAAGACTTAAATGACTCGAGGAAGCACGATATGCCCAGACTAATCGTACGCAAACGCAATTTCTCTACGGGCGAGATACAAGTACAGGAAATTATTTTAAAATACATTTAATATCTAGTCTTTATATTTGCCTGCGTCGGTAAAAATTAGGTAGTCATTTGCATATTCATTTTGCATATTGTTATAAATTAGCAATCTTGTGACACAAACAAGATTAAATGTTAGTTAAATCACTTAAAATTATGTTTCAACCAATATATCAGGAATGAAATCATTATAGTTAAGAAAACAGGAGTATAATTATATTGATTTGATTATATTTGTCAACGGAATAACGTTAATATATACCTAAATTAAAATTTTAATTTCATTAGTCGTATACCAGAATCTACATCATTTTATAATATAACGATGTATATTTGAGATTCCATGGCTGCATCTTTATCAAAATCAAAGAGAGCTACAATTGTTATTGATACATATATAACTAAACTTCAATACTTTGAGTATTTTTAAATATTTTGGCTAATCATGTATCAGAATCAGCTTAAGATATTTGCTATATAGTGATGGCTGCTCGTAAATGATTATCTCTACAAAGTGTAATTTAATATAAGGTAAATGATTAGATTTAACAGGACAGGAAACATTACGACGGAACTAACATGTTTTAGGACTTTTAAAAATAAGAAAAAAAAGTCTTAAAAATTTGAAATACACAGTTTTAAACATCTATATACTATAATTATTATATTCCATAAAAGTGTTCTCTTTTTGTACCGTAAAAGTATGATAGTTCATTATGATTATATTTTATACTATAAGTTGTTTTTTATAATTGTATATGACGTTATATAAAAAGTTGAAGTGCGGAGAAGAAGTAAAATAGAATATTACCTTTTTATCTGCATTACGGCGGCGTGGTGAATGTTGAATCAGAACTAACTTCACGCTAGAGTTGTCAAAGGATGATGCTTAGATATACAAAATATAATTTAGAAAACACAGGTGTTAAAAATATTTTTAAGAAATATTTTTTTATGTTGATAAAACACCGTCGCACGTTTTAAATATGTTTCTTAATTATTCTCATGAGTACGAGTTTAACGATAGTTTTCTATATATATATTTTTTGTTGTAAATGTTATTTACAAGAAATGTCAATAATTTTATACTATAATTATTTCATATTTCTAAACTTTACAAGACCGCGAGCTAAGAAGATCAGAGATCCTAAAGCATTATCTATTTCAACACTAAACAAGTTTTATCTTTCCAGTTATTATAGAGCACCATCTGTGTTTTACTTTAATTGGATTATTGTCGTGTGTTGATTATTTTATTGACATAAAATAAGTATTCGACACTAGCCATAACCGGTAATAAGCCGGGCCGCCGTCATTTAAGACTCATACAATTAAACAGATAACATAAAATTAACGAAGTCAACTCATAAATAAGTTCACTTTATTATCTAATAAAAGTCACTATTTAATTAATTGTATAATGATTAAGTACTATGCTATCCAATGAAGATCGGGTCGTTTCATAACATTTGGGGGCAGATAACTTGCGGCGTAACTCGGTTGTCAACGTGTCTCTCAGAATAAATTAAAGTTTGATCGCTGAGCAATGAATATACTACGATATCATTGTAGCTTGGTCAAGCTTTTAAACAATTTCATGATAAGTTATCGCAGCCGGTGCCTCTGTATTTGGAGTTCTCAGCGGGTGAAGTAGCTATTTATTATTTAGCGGTGTTGTTGTCTTTGTAGCGTACTAAATCTCGGCTGCTGGCCGTGACGGCAGTTAATGTAGTCCACCTAGGCTTCGAGAGATAAGCTAACAAGCCTCTTTAGCTAAACAAGAGGCGGCCGAACAATAAAGGAGAGTTAAGCATCGTGAAATATGGCAGAGACGAGGTGCGATAACTCAGCGCGGAGGCTGGGGCGCTTCTTTTCCCCTAATTAGCCATTCAATTCCCGTAATCTTGTTTACTCGTCGGGCGCGCTGGCCAGGTGCGATAATGGCGCGCTATTTGCATGCCGCCATATTGTTTCCCCATGCTCGGATCGGTCCGTCGGACGGATGCGACCCCCCGGTGTTTTGGCCAGGCTTATTGGATCCGATCGCGATTACTTTGTATTGATCCTCCCGTCCATTATCTACATTCGTTTATTTCTGTATCAGAGTAATGATGCCGGCTGGTGTCCGCAAATCCGTTTAGCCCATTTGTAACTATTACGCGTTGACACATTTTACTGTTGCTTCATTTGAGACACGTTCCGTTTGACCATGTAGAACCATGTATTGGCTGTTGTGCATGGTTTTCGGTTGCGTTCAATTGCACTTCGAATAACTTATAAAAAGAAATAAACTGAAATACGACGCTTATATTTTTTATTATTAAAATTATCTATACTTATCATTATCATCAACATGTCAGTCGGAATAGTAGCAAAATTAGGTTGGGCAAGACGAAACATTGTTACAAAAACCCATTGCATTATTTTGTTTCGTAACATAACCGAGAAGTATGTAAGAAGAGAATAATTACGATAGAATTTATGTAGCAGATCTTTAAGCTTGCTCCTAGTTTCATAAAAGGAGGTTACTTGCATCTTCTTTTAAATAATACGTTCGTTTTTTAGTGAAGACTCTTGTAGACTTTTTTGATTTGATTCCATATTTTATCTTATTATCCGTGAATTTTTGAAAATATTTTGTGTATCATTATAGTATTACAATATCTATACTATCATAAATTTTGTCCTGTGGTATTTATTACTTATGAACTTAGGCAATATAACTAGGGTTAATTTTTTGTGGTCATGTAAGCATAATGTTTTCATTGTAAATTAAACTTAAGCATAAATATTCACTACTCTTGATGATCTGTCTGAAAATATGACCATGTGTCGTATTTCCGTTCAAAGTTAAATTGCTCCCTATTCGCCGGCGCAGGGACTTGCATACTCTTACGGTTCTTTACTCTATACTTTTCTTTCCAACATCTCCACCATATCTTAAACAATCATTCTCTTTTCGCTCCTCTTCATCTCAATGTACGTTGCGTTCCTCTTCAAATTTTACTCTTGAAATTCCTCGTCACTCTACAGATTTCTATTCATATTCTTTTGCTGTGCATGCTGTGCGTCTGTGGAATTCTCTTCCTGAGGGTGTCAGGAGGGCTCAATCATTAGGATCCTTTAGCGATGAAGTTAGAAAGTATTTCCTTTTCACATCTTAAAACTATTTTTCATATTATCCTTTCACTGTAAAACTATTTCATCCATTTCATATGTATATATTATTACATTCCTTATTGTTTTTATATATTTTTTATCAAAAATTAACGCTATTAATGTATTTATCCTTCTCAATATTGCACCCACTCCCCACAGTATCTATATTTGTTATCTAGTTTCACCATAGGTTGCCTGGAAGAAATTGCTGTTAAGCAATAAGGCCACCATTTGTTTACTCAATGTTTTTTTTAAGTAATAAGCTCCTGTAAACATTGCATCATATTGAGTGCAATAAAGTATATTATTATTATTATTATCTGTAGATAAATTTCATTTTATTACTTATAACTTTAATGTGGTTGATTGAAACATTTTTTTTGTGTTATCATATTTGCTGTAATGTAGCCAGGCCATCAGAAGCTAATCATAATCTGGAGAAATAATTTGTAGGTCATATTGTGAGTGTATAATATATCTTCTATAAATACATTACACGTTTTATTACTCTGCCATCTTCATCCAATCCTATTAAGTGTCTGGCCGTGAACGTTAGCCCGCGAACACTCGACGTTAGGATTTAGGATGGCATTTTTTTAAATAGTATTAGGGTTCGATAATAGCTTTAACACGGGCGGGCTCGAACGTCTGTATTAGGTGATGGTGCGGATTTGGTGAGCTCAGGAGATATGCAAAGCGTCGGGTCGCTGACTGCGCGTCTGGCGGGCGTTGTCGCGCCCCCGTACCACCGATCTCGGTGATAATTGAACGACCGACGCCTGAAGATTACCATCGGAGACGCGATATTGTTTTATAATTTAGCCCACGGCTGAACAATATTAAAGAAATTCCATGTTAATTTTGCATTACACTTTTATCATTTCATTTATATTTAGGTGTTATTAACATTATGAACAAATTTATGTTGCTTTAGGATAAGGCTTATTATATATGTAGCGTTGATAATTTCCTCTTAATTAACATTAATCACCTGTAGATTTTGAACTTTATATTTGAATCAGAAAGATTGATGTGATAAACTTTAAGTAAAGGAAAACAAGTTTTATATGGGTAATAAATAAGAACAATAAAATATCGACAGTCAATGAAAACTGTGAATGCCATTAATGAATTTTGATCGTTAGATTTCTAACTGCACAAGAACAACAAAATGTTCGAATAAAGAAACTATATAATTTCCTCGTTCTAAATTGTAATTTTCGCATACATTACTGTTTAGCGGACGTGACAGTCGCCATAAATCGCAAGGATAGGGTGGGCGTGATTTATAATATAGAATAACTTGTAAAGCGAGGCAATTTGAACCGACCAAGCGTATTACTATAATTACCTTCCGTCGTGTAATATTTCGGACCTGTATAATTAGGAGGACAACACAAAACTCTGACGCACAATACGTCTACAGTCTACACAAGCCACATGTCAATTTAATTTGACCCCCAATCCAAGATGGCTGCCTACCCTCGTGCGCGGCTCACCGAATGCCTGCGGTTAAACCCGTGAATGCTAATTGACGTGTTTTAGAGAAACACTGCATGGTTCGTGTCAATGTTGTGGCCTTTTGTTTTGAATATTTTTGTAGTGAACCAGTTTTTTCAATTCGAAATAGGTGACGGAACTAAATTAACGCTGAACTTCGTTTAGTTTGCATCATGACTTTATAACTTTTTTAAAATTACTAGTAATGAAACAAGCAATGAATATCGTTCGAAAGAAACACGTGAAAGTCGTTTATACGTTTATGTTAATGTAGTAGAGCTGACTTTTTATGAACTCCTGAGGCTGCTCATTAACTTGTGAGCATCCGAATATCGTTTACATAGACTTTTGTGGTGATTATGGAGATAAGATTAGGGTATTTTTTGTGTTTCATCGGATACCTTATATCTCTTTTACATAATAAATTGAGCATTTACACATATGATCTGAAACTAGTGCATTTCAATAAGTTTATTTAAAGATACAACTACATAGAGATAATGGTAAATAATGGTATTATTTTTACAATTAATCAGGTAACTATAAATTAAGACATCGTTAAATTTTACCTATTAAATTAGTATAGTTTTTGCATGTCTGTGTTAAAATAATGATTTTTTATTAAAGACAAGTATAATATCTCAGTATTCCTATAAATTTATATTCATTCGTATCACACAAATAAAATATAGGGTTAGCATTAATCTAAGTTTTTTAATCTAAGCGGGGGTTGGTGGGTGTTAACAATTGCAAATCCTGCTTATACTATATTAATGTACCTTCCGAATACCTAATATGAAAAGAAAAGAAAAATGTAACGGAATTGATAATATTAATATAAAATAAAGCTTTGTAAAAAAAAAACTAGTTTTTGTGCTATCTATTACAAGAAAATATATCTTTATAAATGGGTGAAGATTAGTAATTTTAAGACATAGGTACATAAACAAATGTAACTTTTAATAATCATAATAATGAATGAATGTTGAATTAAGGTAACCATGTTTTAAAAAATTATGATGTCATACTATAGAGTACAGTTAAAAATAAATGCCAGAAATGATTTATGCGGTCGATTCTATCATTAAATATCATCTTCTAGTCGTCTGCGCTATAAGTGTGTCATCTGGGCGCGGGTTATTACTACTTAACGGCTATTTAAAATTTTCTAAGGAAAGCTGGTGAAGTGAAGTGTGACGGAATCGTTCCATCAATAAATGCAAGAATAGGTTAATGTAATGGCGACACTAAAATTTAACAGTAAATTTAAATGGATATATTTAAGGTATTCGGCGCACTGGCGAGTTTTTGTCTTCTACCATTCAGTGAGAGGAGTACTTGAAAATTTGACAGTTAAGTAACTTTCTAAGAATTCGCTTCCACCATGACAAACTCGAGAACGTTTTGTCTATGCTAAAATGTCACTTTTCTCCGATGTGGCCATACAATATCTCACTCGCGACCAGGGAAAAGTTATATTTGGTCTAGACAAAGTTTTCTTCTTGTGTAGAATACAAAAAGATATTTTTATATTAATTTCTTATATTTATTTTTTTAGAGATATTTATAATTACATCAATTACTTTTTAATTTATTTAAATTAACTTCTCCAAACTGACTTATTTGTAGTAACCCTCATTTTTAGGAACATTTGGTCTTTTTAAATGTCTTTGTAAATAAAATTGCCGTGGTTTTACTCAGAGTAGTTAAGGTGACTATGAACTTATCAAAATTGGAACAGGTATTGCTCTCGCCTAATCTAATTACTTTATTCGTTTTTCGTCTAGTGGCAGACTCTAAATGTATGTTTGACGGAATATTAGCACAAATAGAGGTTTATTTGTGGAATAATATGTTTTTGTTTTTTTTTTACTAACACTCTGATTACATTTGTTTTAGCTATCAAAAAGACATATTAACCTTTTTTGAATATTTGTCAAAATTTTAGATAGTATCAAAATAAAATTAAGCTACAAGGAACTCTCCGTTTCACACAGATTAGAGCCCACACTTTCGCGGGGTCAATACCTATTTTCAAATCGAGACTGCCGTCCGTCAATGGACTCGAACGACATTAAATTGGTTAAATTGCTTCACCGAGCTCTGCAACTCCTTTGGGGCCGGTCTTGGAGTACTTACACGGGATAGATTGATTTAGGTGCTATCTCTACTATTTTCCTCAATGTATGTCTACAACATATTAGTTGTTTTATTTTAAAGTAACTGTATAGTAAAATAAGGTAAATGCAGCACTAAACAAGTAGATAATGGAACTCAGAATGAATAATAATTATCTCTACCCGAAGACGTATAAAATTATCTTTGACATTATGCCCGTTAAAATTGGCCTTCAATTTATCACACAGAAGCCATTATATGACATCGGTGTCATTTCATTGGATTACCACAATTTATATGCCGTCTATTCTATTACTTATATGACTATGTTATAGAGTATTCACCCCTCATGTCGTGCTTGTGGCGCTTCACTAATTCAGTGTGGATTTTAGTGGTAGCATGTCTATCTAGCTGTACACATTCGGCCGAAACCAATCAATCAGCCTGACAGAGCGTCGCGCGATAATTGAACTCTTCCCCAAGCAATGCGATTTAATAGATAATTACAATCGCAAACCAAAAATTACACGCGGCATTTAGTGCGGACCCCATTACGTTTCACAAAGCTGGATTGCCGGCCGGCGTTCGATAGGCGATCTCTGCCGTACGAAGGATTAAGCTGAGAGTACAATAAGCGCCTCGAGAGGTGGACGGGGGAGGGATGTATTAATAATGGTCTCCGTAGTGAATGTAGCACTTACACGGTCCACCGGCAGCTGAATGTGTGACTATCGCGTTAGGGCAAATCGAATCGGCGCGGGCGGCCGGCCTCTCGCCGAATTTGCCGTTTGACCGGAAACCTGCAGGAAGAAATCCCGGAATAAACACGGCAAATTGTCTCGGGGACAAAGGAGAGCCTTCGACCTTTCACACCGTCTTTGCTGTAATATTGCAGTCTGTTTGTTTTCATATTTCTATTGAGAAATACATTGGTCACTTTTAGCTTTTAACATTATTAGAATTTCCTTGTTCGGTTAGTAGCTGTTAGTGATATCGCATTAAAGTTCTTTTAATTACGATTCAAGTATCAATTTGATAGAAGGAACTTATTGGCATTTATTATATCGGGAAATCAAACTTTAATACAACAATAAGAATTACGTTTTATTGCTGTATTAAAGTTTGATTGTATGCATAAATGATTCCTTAAAATAAACTACCTTCTTGTAGGCGAGGTCATTGTCAAATATCGATATTATTTTGGCACACGCACTCGTGGATAATATTTATGACACCAGAATAATTGTTAAAGGTATCGTGTACCTTGTTTTTTTTGAGTTCCCGATATTTTAATGACCATGAAAGTTTAAACAACAAACATATGACAATTACAATTATTTCAATTACTGCCCCATAAGACTTTATGTAGATCGTTATGTGAATTTTAAATTACTTTGTAAAATGTTTACCGTATCCTAATGTAAATCTATCATCGAGAGATAATGGAAAAAGTTTGATACAGTCTCTCGATAGAACTTCGGGCATAGTAGAGACGAAATCAGGTGTTCCGTCTTTATGCAAACAGTCAAGAAGACAATGCCTATATTTGCTTGCATTAACTTTTGTCATTATTATAATAATTTTATGAAGGAAGTATATACATTAGAATAACTATTATATTAGAAATAAGTTTTTAATGAAACATTATGCAGTTTAGTTTATACTAACAATTCCATTTTAAAATTACATATTAGTAAAATAAAGATTTTCACTCGAGCCAATTACCCACTTCAGTCGAGTCATACTCGAGTTTTCGAGTGAGCGAGGAAAAATATTAACGTGTTACTCAAGTGGGATTTCTATTAGTAATTTTAAACGAATACATAATGTGATATCAAAATAGTTTTGACTTATTATTCATTTAAGTAATCTAGAAAAAAAAAATAAGCGGCATAGATTAATAAATTAGAGTAGCGAAGTGACATCTAATAGCAAGAAAATCAACTCGATGTCAACTCGACAGTTGACTCAATAAGTCGAATGCATAGAGACTCGAGTAATATTTGAAAAATTCACACGGGCAACACGAGTCACGTCACATTTTAATACTATTTAATTTAATATAGAAAATTCATTCACATCACAAAATGTTGTTCTTAACACATACGAAAGTTGTACAATGTACCACGTATTCGTTACGTCGACGAGATAGTTATTCCAGCTAGAATTACGAATGTATGATTCATTCAAGTTGACCGTATACGCGTTTGGATTCATAGCAGAAAGTTGTCTAGCGGCGAACTAAGTCTAATTTCGAAACTGTCCCGTTCAGGGTACGGATATAAATACCGGTGTTGTTAAAGGAAACTATTATCACGTTGCGGCGAATGTCGAGATATTAATTAACTATGTTTACGTAAATAACAAATACTTCAACCTTGTCAAATAATAGAAATCCCAGCTGTACTTTCCAAATTACTCGTAAATAAAACTACTATATTTATTTAAAAAAAAAAGAAATTTTTCAGAAGTCGGATGCTTTACAGGTTCACTTCACTTAGACTATATTGGTCGTCACTCCGGATAATCTAAAAAAAAGTTTTGGAAACTTTAAAAGAGTTGAATTCATTTTAACATTGATTTTCTTGTTGATAATAAGTTCTGTTATATGGGGTAGTGTTATTCCGGATACGAGTCTTTTATAAGAAGACTTCGGCACGTGACGGACCCAACTTGTACAATACGCATTTGTTACTACACAATACGGTTTATAGCAATTCTAATTCGGGACATGCACGTTTTTTACGAAAAGGGAATTTCAGAAACTAACACACTTCATCTATTGTTGTAATCGAATTTCTCGGAGACATACTTGATCAGAATTACGTAATTGTCACAAAAGATATCAATAAACTAATAAACATCTTTAATTTTGTTGCTATAAGGTATAAATGTCGATTAACTTTAATAAAAGTTCTTGTTTTATTGCTATTATATTAGCGGATTAAGCCTTAATAAAGATTTAATTTAAAGATATCTATGTAAACAATAACATAATTGGTTTCATTTTATTGAAGTCACCGATAAAAAGATTGTGATATACGGTCTAGTGAATTTAGTCTTCAAAAAAATATAAAGCGTAATTATAATTTAAGTGCCTATCAAAAGGTAATACTTGTTATCTCATGTCTATTGTATAAAGAAGACATTAAGGCAAAGCATTACGGTCGATTTATTGTCGAAGACAGAGAAATATTCAAGATTAGTTTTTGTTACTGTTTACTAAGTGAAATAGATCATAAAATTGATTTCTATGTTGTTATGTTTGTTTAATTTGGCATTTCAATACTATATTGACATCAGGGGCACGGAAGTGTCCCTGTCAAGTCGAGCAAAAAAGTAAACGGGCACAGCTTATCTTATAGGAAAACACTTTAGAAATCTAGTTGGGTAGCTCGGATAACGATTGGTTGGTATCTCATGTTCGAGTACATGGACCTGGTGAATTTGTTAAGTATTTTTTTAGAATGAGCTATAATGTCCAAATACGCTGGCTCAATGCTGATCGGTGGGTGTTTACGACTGCAGATGTAGCCGGAACCGATAGCCTTCCGAAGCACGGAGGATCTCAAGATAATGAGGATGAGTGGTCACCAATACTATGGTCGGTCTTGCGAGAGCTGCTTTACCACCGCATTACCGAGAATGACGTAGCTAATGTGCCATCTAGCTTCTTGGGTATTTCTTGATTTTGATAAATAAACATATTTGTTATAACCTTTAAAATATTATAACGTAAGTAACGTAATTATAACGTAAGTAGTAACGTAACCATGAATAGGTATTGTGGTAACATAAAATGTTCCCACCCCACAGCACTACTCGAACTAGACAAAGTTTTCGTATTAAAATACAAAGTGAACACGAAAAACTACAAGTTGAATTGCATAGACTTCGATCTTAATAGTTTATAAACAGATAGGGGAACTCTCTCCACAAATTTCGAAGGGTTAACGCAAGAATTTAAGTGTAGACGTTTATTTATTTGTTTATATTATTTTGAATGATTATCACCCGTATATTTTATCGTTGCCGTGTTTATTTCTCTATACATAGTATAAAACAAAATTGAGATCTTTTAAACTACAAAATGGATTTTAATGCAATTTTCATCAATATACAGAGTGATTTATGTGTGGTAACAGTTTTAGGGAACAAAAGGAAGGTTTATTTATAGTACAGTGTCATGAGGGCTGCTGGCGAAAGCTAGTACATATATTATAAAAGCTAGCACATTATGTTACAATCAGTAAAAAAAGTTTATGGTAAAAACAGGTTATTTTGTTTTGTTATATCAAATTGATAAGATCGATGATAAAAATCAGTACAGAATTGAAAAAAGGATCGCGAAAAGACAATACGAAGAACAATCCCTACTCGTGTTTATCTTTTCAATATAATTGAGATTGTTGATCTTTCTTCATGGCCGTTCATAATTTTTACAAATTAAATATTTTCCAACTTCAGACTGTATAATGTAGGCTCACAAAACTTTTCTGTTCAGACGGGGCGTAAAGCTGAAATAATTTCTCTGATTGTTTAATACGGGATTGCTACCATGTAGGTATATTTCTCGAGCTCCCCATATATCGGCACTGTTGCAAGCGCCATACCATGATCACGGAGTTCAAATGTTAGTTAGTGGCCATGAAAGTTTAAAACAATTAAGTCTCCGTCTATCTCATTACGCCCAAGAGAGACAAAGAATACTAAGGAGGCATTGCGGTTTTTACAAATCCACAAACTATTAAAAATTACTTACATGTTAATATATTTTTACTACAATAAATATAAAGATTCAAGGCTTTCTTGACTAAATTAATAAATTCAGGTTTTGGCTGTGAAGCTGATGATGGTGAGACCCCAAATAATATGATGTGTACTTTATTATTTTTACTTACAGTTCATTTGGACGTTATACTCTGTACAAAAGTAGTTGATATTTAGTAATTTTCCAGTGTGTGCCCTCTTAAATAAAGATCAGAACAATAACAAAAGTAAAAAACGACCTCTCATCGTTTTAAGTATTTTTCTTAATTTGCATACTACTACGGAAACGTTGATATTTCACAAAATATCGTCAAGTCACGGCAAACTTGATATTATTGACTTTATAAAGATCGTAAATTAAGATAAACGTTTTTCTTAAATTATTTATGATTCAAATTAAAACGAACGTTACTTTTAAAAGATATAGTCTAGCTAAAACCTTATATTATTCATATTCTTTTGAAAATAATCAACAAAACTAAGGATAGTACCTGTTACATAGATAATATTACATACACTACCTATTAAAAGAGGAAAGATTTGCTTGTTTGTTTGTTTGCATCGAATATTATCTGAAACTGCTGGACCGATTTTTAAAATTCTTTCACTTACGGGAAGTTACATCATACGTGTCTATATCAAAGGTTTTAATTTACGTGAGCGAAGTCGCAGGGAAACAGTTACTTATTAAGTCTTCAGTGACAAAGAATTGAGTACCTTTTGTGAGGTTTAGTTTAAAGGTCAAACATTTATGATGATTAAAGTACAAAACACTGTTATTCATGATTCAACTTTGTTGCGTAAAAATAGCTAATTAGTTAACTCACAAAATAAATGAACAGCGAAGTAGGTACTACATTCAAACAGAACAATGCCGGGCTTATGGGCTTAAAGACGCTTTATTGCTTCATTTGTAAAAAAATGTTAACGACTTAACTCTTTGATGTTAAAATTTTTTTTTAAAAAAGCTATCTTTTCTTTTGTTTCACATAAAATGTAAGCAAATTGATATCTACTAATAAATTCTTTTGACATTTAATCTTTTTTTGACCAGTGCTCCGATCTAGTTGTATTTGGACGTTATTACTCTGTACAAAAGTAGTTGATATTTAGTGACTTTCGAGTGTGCGCCCTCTTAAATAAGGATCAGAACATTAGATATTTTCGAAAATGGAATTATACCTACGTCAGCTAATTGACGCAATAAAATTAATTATCATCATCAACAGCCTGCTAATGTCTCCACTCACTCCAATGGGCTCAGGCCTGTGGATGGAATCGAATAGTAAAAAGGGCCATGACCCACCACGCGGGTCCAATGCGAATTGGGGGCTATTAACGACTGCATATGCAGCCGGGACCAATGGCTTAACGTGCCTTCTGATGCACGGAGGAGCACAAGATACTAAAATTTTGGTCACCCATCCTATGACATTGTGAACGTTGCTTAACAATCGTATCGCAGACCGAGTTCGGTAACCACTGCGCTATGGAACTCCAGAATCTAAATAAAAAATAATTATAATCATACAAAAAATAATTTCGTGAATTTAATGAGTTTTTATCATGAAATTTCCTATTCGAGTTTAACACGTTCAAACCAATGATATTAATATGGTTCAGATAGACAAAAGCGTTGAGATTTTGATTAAGCATTAATCTACCATTTTGTGGCGGCGTCCATTTTGGATTAACAACAATACTAGTTATATGTGATTGCATTTATAACGATTAACAGATTTAATTAAATGCGATTTGTTTGATTTAATTTATCATAAAAATATTTTAAATGAATTATGCTAAATTCGTAAAAACAGTGTTAGAACTGATGAAGTTTTATGCATTACATTAAAATTATCACTACGAGCAAGATTAAAAGTTTTAAAATCAATAAATTACTTGAAGCCCATAAGGTGTCGACCATATTATCTCCACTTCTAAGGCTTAAAGGATATGAAGGTCAAGCCAGGTGGCACGCGTGTTCTTCCGGTTCCGTGATGTATTGGTCATTGTGCAGGTGGACACCGTGTCTATTCAGAATACGCATTGAAAAGAAAACGAAGCGAAGCTCAACGTCTGCACATGTTCGCTTAACTAATATTATATAGAAGAAAAATTTGTTTGTTTGCATCGAATATACTCTAAAAGTTCTGAACCTTTTTTATAAATTCACCCACAGGAAGCTATATCATACGCGGGTGACATAGACTATAATTTACACGTAAAAATAGCTTGTCCTTTATGAAACTATCACTTTCTAGTACACAGTATATATAAACACGTGTAGAATTCAAGAAATTTTAAATTCTGAATAGTTTAAATGTTTCGCAGGACATCAGGTATTTGAAAGAAAAAATTAGGAGGCTATTATAAAAACATTTTCTAATATGTTTCAGGTTGAACTTCACAGACCAATTATAAAACCGATTGATACAAACCAACGAAAGTAAGAGTTCGACTTTTCAAAAAACTTATAATACTTCTCTTCTATGTCAATATTACGTTGGATGTACGATAGATGCTACATTTAATGCTCTTATTAACCGTTAAATAATAGAAATATTGTGATATAAATGTATTATTTATACAGAAAATAAATTTCGAAAATTACCTTCATTATGTAATTTTATTGATGAAGAGCCACAAAAACAAAGTAATTTACTATAGAAGAGTGAATAAAATTAAACGTCTACCCCAATAAAGGGATTGCGTGACTACAGTTACTTAACAACCAAACCAAGACAAGACACTGAAATAAAGCGTCTAGTTAGGAAGGAAAATAAGAACAAAATTACTGCTCCCGAGTGCAGCCATTCTGTATGTGTATTGTTGCAATTTCAAAAATTCCCATTATCGTGGAGCGTGAAAAGGAGAAAATAAGGAGTGGCGGACAATACAGGTCCATAGTGGATGTAAAAGCAGTGCACTGACACGAATGACATAAGAAAATTTCATATTTGTAAAGTGAGCGCCATCTAGTGTACTTCTTTTGATGTGACACCGTTTCTGTGTTTATTACTATAATGTGTCTAGCATATACATATTTATACATGTTATAAATTTGAAATAAACAAAATTTGTAAGAACAGACAAAATAATTCAATAATTAACTGAGATATATATATATATATTTAGGTTGAAAATATGCCTAGTTTTGACGTCATTTTTATATTACATGAAAACTATCGTCTGCTAAACTATATGGTCCGTACCTGTATGGTATTATACTATTAGTCCGTACTCTCCGTACGAATGGCCTCGTGGAGAATTTAGATACTCCACGAGCCCATTTGTACGGATAGTACGTCCTATGAACCCTTGCAGGCGTAACCGCCAAAATGTACGGTGTACCCTTTCCTTGTGGGTGAGACCTGGGAAACCGCATTCCAATGGACGCACCGAGACTTTAACTCTCTTATGACATTCTCTCTTTTATTACTCTCATATGATTTTTTATTGAAATTAAATCAGCAATTTTATATCGATATTTTCCAGCTATTATATTTATCTTTTATTAAAAGATTTGTAAATCTGTAATATTGATTACACCATAGATTATGAAAAACATACGTTAAAAATTATTGAAAAGGTTTATGATATCACAGTACCTACAATGTTAAAGCTAATAGTGTCCGCTTAAATGTGTATAATAAAGCGTCGATGGTATCTCACGGACAGTTGTCTGAATTTGCCCCAACTATTCTCGGGGTATTTAAGAGCAATTGATTAGTATTAGTTACCGACTCAGAGGTCTATTTTGAACCAATACAATTTTTAGCAGGTTTAATAATATATTTACGGCCTTTCTTGTTTTACATCATATTCATAAATACGTGTAGTATATTTTATACTGTTTCCAAATTTACTATGACAATAATTCACCGTGTATGTTGTGTATATAGGAAAAAGTAGCTATCTGTGGACAATGGACAGCATAGGTGGAGGCGAGTGGCGAGCGGGCGTCTCCAAGCAACGCGTCCACGCCGCTGCTTTCGACGGTAGTCGAGATGTACAAAGGAGATAGTAGACATTAGATTCTATTCTATTGAAAATTCTCTAAATTAAAATTAAGTTCAGAACATTTCATCATGTTACTATTGTTTGCGATCTCTATAACATATATTTTAGTTTAGCGCGAGATCAAAGTAATTAATGTGACGTTGTCATGTACATGATATTAACACATTATAGTTACGTGAAATCTAATAATATTATAATTAAGCAATTAAAGTTAATTCTCAATTACAATATAATGCTGACATTTGAATTTGGTTTATGGATAGATAGATAATCTGTGAAGAATCTGCAAAATGAGTTCTAAATATCTTACTACATATTTTTTATTGAAATTCTAACAGGTTTATTACTTGACATTTATATTTACGGAAAAGAAGTCATAGGTAGAAACTTTTTTGATGATATGATGTTTATGCTAAAAGAAAACAAGGAAACAGCTTCTACTGATCAGATCCAATTTAAATTTATTTCAGTTGGGTTTTCGGCTCTCCAAAGGCAATAAACAGTGGACCTTATTAGGTAACCTTATTGTAAAACCTATTTTTAGCTCTTAAATTGCTCAGAGATCGATACATGGTAATTTACGGAGGATGTGGAAGGTCACGAATTAAAGCCATTTTTGGGGAGTGACTACAATAATATTTTTCTGATTATTTGTGATCATCAGGGCAACATTGATATTCGTTGCACAAATGTTATATTTAATAATTCCACTACTAAAGTATTTAAATTTAACGCATTGTTTATATATTCTTTATATATTTATAATGAGATATAACAGTTGATAGTGGAAGTGTAGAGGAATTTTCATATTTACTGAAGGACTTGACTCATTACGAAGTTTTATTATAGCTGAAGCTGTGAATATAGTCACAGTATAAACATAATCAATGCACTCCATCAACAAACAGCTTTAAGAACTTTAAAAATGGCTATTCATATGGCTTTGGTAAAATATACAGATACCATAATATATTTCATCGAATAATGAGAAAGTAAAGTATTGATTTTTCGTTTATGAAATATTCTTAATTTGTATGACAAAAAAACGTAACAGCATTAACTCTATGTGGAAAAGTGTATTTTCATAATACGCAAATAGGCATTATTACATAAATATTTGATAAAATACAAATTTATTATATTTAATGGATTTTTGCATTTACAATGTTAAACTGAAAAATATTCTTCATGAGAATTGCCTAAAAATCCACTTTGAAAAATACCTTGCTTGAAAATCAAAAGGTCATGGGTTCGAGTTCCATCTCAGAGTGCCAGAGACAAAATAGACTATTTAAGCATTTTTCATTAAAAAACACAAATTTATGCTTTATTTTTTGGATTATTTTTGTTTGCATTCTATTTTCATTCTACCAGACTTCACCCTTATATTCAGAAAATGGCTGAAATTTATTTATTTATTATTAAAGAATAGATTTATCAGGATTATGTAACATTGACATTTAGAAATTTCCAAAATTTATTAATATTTACTATCCAGAGACATATATATAAAACTCTGTTTCAATGTGTCAATTTCTACCATACCAAACACGAACAGACTCGGATTGAAATGTCAAAGATATGTTTACAAAAAAAAAAACAAATTTTTATAATTAATAAGTTTTTCTTATATTTCTGCGCTCACTACTTATTTAATCAAATAACTTTTGAGAGGCATCACTTACTTGTCGGAGTTTGTTTCGCCTGTTCGTCTCAGACACGACTCGTGGAACTAATAAACAAAAATTTAATTTATGTATAAATTTTTCCATAAAAGGAACGTGTCGAATAAGTGTTGTAAGACGTAGCTAAAGTTTCAATAATCTTATGACGACTAAAATCTTAATCTAATGATCATGGGGCATGTAGATTATCCGAAACGTCTGAGAAATGTAAAAAGTTTACAAATTATACGCATTCAAATCGTTCGAATATAGTTTTCTATACAGGGTCTACTCTGTTTGTCTACGAACGAAAATTACTAAATTTCGAATCGTTCTTATGATTTTTAAAAAATCATATGCGCCAATATTGTCTGTGCATCAGAAGCAGTGTCAGGGTGCTACTTCCGTTTCATTATTAATTATCTAAGAATGTGTTCCTTTAGAGTCGTATTAGAGTTTCGAAAATTGATGAATTTTCGTTTTCGGAGAAAATGAGTAGCCCTTCTGATATTACAAAGACAAAATATTTAATTATTTGCTTCTCAAAATTGTATTGAAAACTGCTGGACTTATTTCATCTGTGGAAAGCATCTGTTTTTAAAATAAAATATTAATCTATATGAAATATAAAATAAATTATTAATTTATAGATTTCTTACAAAATGTAACGCCTTAAGATATCCGTTTTGCTTTTGATCGATTAATCTCATATGTTGATAGCTATAAATTGCCCATTCGAGCGCCTACGTTGATCGCGCCTTTCTTTTTGCCTCTCTGAATAACCACAAAGAGGCGGCCTATCGCCGAACTCCCTTGTACATACATACGTTGGCAAAAAGGTTTCTTTCCTTTAAAGGAATCGTTGGGATCGATCGTGTGTTCCGCCAGCTTTTAATAGAATTCCAGCACGAGACATATAATAACTTTTAAGGATGCCTTCAGCCAGTAGCAGAACCAATGTTTAACTTTCTATTGTTTATTATAATTGATCAATTTTGCATTGATAATGCTATACTGAAAAATATTCTTGATGATAAATGTTTAAAATATCCACTTGGTCCCTGGCACTCTGAGATGCAGTTGGATTCGCTTGTCGAACGATTTGATTGTAATTTTTTATAAAACCAATATTAGTTATTACATTAATCTATATATCACTACTAATTCTATTATAAATAATAATATAAAACTATGATATATTTTAACCTAAAAATAGATAGAAATGAGGACAGCAAAGTGTTTAGTGTTTCAACTTTGTCACAAAATTGATTCTTTACGTGAAGTAAATTAAAACTGGGAAAAAATAGTTTTGGGCTTCTTTATCTCATAAAGAAAAACCGGATTCCTTATAGTAACTAGAGATAAAAGACCGTCCGAGTGTGAGTCGGACTCGTGCACGAAGGGTTCCGTAACATTATGCGTAAAAAATCACGTTTGTTTTTTTTTTTATGAAGTTCTTCGAAATTTTCTAGTTAAATACAATTGGGCGACTATTATTCGTATGCTTGTAAAGCCAACTTAAGTGTGATAGTTTTCCTTTTATTTTCATTATATAGTCCGGTATAATTAATACTATAACGTTTCAATTTTTAGTAACGACCGTTTAGTTAGTAAAAAAGGGAGAGGGACACTAACGAAAATTTACTCTTTAAAGCTCACTAAGAAACAAACGGTTTACTTAAAAAAAAAAGGGTATCACTATACATGTAGCGAAGACCTCAAAATAAAAAAAAAATACCAATTTATCGGCTTACAAACAAAGTCTGAAATTTTACTTTACCAATTTGTCGACGTAATTAACTCATGCTAAATTACAACTTCTAGTACGTATATGATAGTTTTTGTTCCTTGTTTACTACGGAACCCTAAAAATCACTGTAACGTTTTGCAAAATAAATGAGTAGCTCGGTGGCGTAGTGGATAAGTGCCGCGGCCCGCTATCGTTATCGTTAAGCAACTTTCGCAAGGGTCGGTCACGGGATGGGTGACCAAAAATTATTATAGTGATATTTTGGAAAAAGCAATTAAACAAAACTACAGCGAAAATACCACTTTATTGTTTTTTATTGGCAATAGAGGTACTTTGAACAAACATAAATTATTGAAATATATAAACGAATTAAATACATTAAGTGTTGGGAAAGTCGTGATTTTTACGTTGCCGTATTGCAATAGTTTGTCCAATGAAGAAAATAATTTGCGATACAAATTGAATATGACATTGCACACTATATGCAATACTGCAAAGTTTCATGTCATTGACACTAACAAGTATGTTAGAAAATTTTATTTGACTAAAGATAAATATTATCTTTCCAATTATTATAAGAGACAAATAGCTATTTCGCTATCATATTTTTTTTCTATAACAGCCAAAAATTTGGCTAACCAGAGTGCTCCTATTGAGCACTCTTCTATTGACATGACTGTCAGTAATAATCCTACTGACATTGCGACAAATTCGTCTTTAAATTAGATACTAAGACAACAGAGGATTCCTCTTGCTTGCTATTGAATAGTCAAAGTAATAATGGAACCAAGAGTTTTTCAGTCATCAACCTAGTGCACCAAAATGTTCAAGGAATGTTGAGCAAAGAGTTAGAAGTGGAATTATTCATGAACTGTAACAATGTTGATTTTTTCTGTATTACGGAACATTGGTTAACAAGTTATAATTGCATTTTTAACTTCAATAATCACCTGGTTGGTAGCGCGTTCATTAGGAAAAACGCAATGCGTGGTGGCGCACTAATTTTATTAAATAAAAAGTTTAAATTTAAAGAACGTAGAGATATAGTGAGCCTATCGGTTGAGGAAATAATAGAGATTGCCTGTATAGAGCTGGACCAGCTGATTGTACTGAGCGTATATAGACCTCCTTCAAGTTTAGTTTCTCATTATGATCTCTTTGAAACTGTTATGGATGAAGCATTAAAAAAGGTATATAGCAAAGGCAAACGATTAGTGATTGGGGGTGATTTTAACGTTGATTTATTAGGAAACTCCAATTCATGTACAAGACTTGTAAATCTATTTATGTCCTATAATCTTGCGCACATGTTTAAGGAGCCTACTAGAGTAACTGCTACTTCGTCCACATGTATTGACAACATTTTTACAGATCTAGTACCACTTTCAAGACAGATAATTAAACAACTACCGTCAGATCATTTTGGACAACTAGTTAGCTTTCCGCATAAATGTACGTTTGTGGCTAGGAGAGACATTACAGTTGTGTCAAAAAGTATGAGTCGCTTGGAACGTTTTAAAAATCAATTAGATAGTAAATTGTATCATTTGAAACATAATAGTAATCCCAATGATTTGTACAAAGATTTCTTTGATGTTTATTGTACAGAATTCAATAAGATTTTTGTCCCAAAAAAAATAAGTATTAGTAATCCTATAACTTTTAGTGTGTGGGCTACACCAGGAATCTACAAAAGCAGAAAAAGGCTCTATGAACTATATGATGAACGTAATTATAACACAAGTGAGGACTTCAAAGAATATGTACGAAATTACTCTAAATTATTTAAAAAAGTGTGTCGTTTAGCCAAATGTAATTATTTAAATGCAAAAATTGAAAATAGTAAAGACAAAGTTAAAATGACGTGGAATATCATAAATAGTGAAACTGGAAGAGAAAAATCCCGGAATATAAATTTTAATTTAAACATTGATAATAAAAAAGTAACATCAGATCTTGAAGTTGCTACAGTATTTGAAAATTTATTTACTGAAATTCCAGTCTTAATTACACAATCTTTGAATTCCTCTTCCACTGTTGCTGAATCTATTTTAAAGGCAAGTTTAAATAATTCTAATAGCCAATTTAAGTTTCAACACATTGATTTTAAAGATATAATAAAATCTTTTAATCAGCTAAAGAAAACGAAAACTGCTGATTTATGGGGTAATTCCATTGAAGTTTCTAAATCGGTAATTGAGACAATAGCTCCAATCTTAGCTTATATATTTAATGAATGTACTGATTGTGGTATTTTTCCTGAGCTCATGAAATATAGTAAAATTATTCCTTTACATAAATCGGGTAGCACATCTGACCCTACTAACTTTAGACCTATATCCGTGCTACCTACGTTTAGTAAGATTTTTGAAAAAATCATGCTGGATCAAATACAAACCTACTTTTACAAGAATAAGCTTATGAATCGACAACAATTTGGTTTTACAAGGGGTCGCTCGACAACCGAAGCCGGTGTCGAGTTAATACAAGAAATTTTTAATGCCTGGGAGGATTCACATGATGCGTTAGGTGTTTTCTGTGACCTATCTAAGGCATTTGATTGTGTTTTTCATGAAACATTGATTAGGAAACTGCATTTTTATGGATTTAGAGATAACTCATTGGATTTTATTGTCTCATACTTGACTGACAGAGTACAGAGGGTTGATATCAATGGCAAAAGATCCCCTGGATCGAAAATTAAGATGGGCGTTCCGCAGGGCTCAATACTTGGTCCTTTCTTGTTTTTGATTTACATAAATGACTTGCCTTATTTCGTAAGGGATGATCACGAAATAGTTTTGTTTGCGGATGACACTTCACTCTTGTTTAAAATTAAAAGAGGGTTACCTCTAAATGACGATGTGAACAATTCTATCGCTAAAGTAGTACATTGGTTTAATGTAAATAATCTTCTCCTTAATGAAGGAAAAACAAAATGCTTAAAATTTGTACTACCTAATGTTAAAAAAGTAGATATAAATGTTAATGTAAAAGATAAGAACATGGGCCTTGTGGATACCACAGTATTTTTAGGAATAACATTAGATTCTAAACTACAGTGGGGCCCACATATTGATAGATTGTCGAGTAGACTTAGCTCTGCAGCATATGCCGTAATGAAGATACGTAGGTTAACTGACATAGATACTGCCAGATTAGTATACTTCAGTTACTTTCATAGTGTTATGTCATACGGTATCCTATTGTGGGGAAATGCTGCCGACATACAAACAATTTTTGTGCTTCAGAAAAGAGCAATTCGATCAATTTATAATCTTAGGATTAGGGACTCTTTAAGGGAGAAATTTAAGGAAATAGACATTATGACTGTTGCTTCTCAATACATATACGAGAACTTAATGTACGTTCGTAAAAATATTAGTTTGTTTTCTATTAAAAGTGATGTACACAATTTTAATACAAGAAATAAAAATAAATTAACGGTGCCTGTCACTAGACTGCAAAAAGTTAATAACTCTTTCAAGGGTCTTTGTGTGCGCTTCTACAATAAGGTCCCAAGCAAAATACAACAATTAGATATCATGCAGTTTAAATCTACTATTAAAAAAATACTTATTAAAAAAGCTTATTATAAGGTATCCGATTATGTAACAGATAAGAACGCTTGGACTTGAGATGATCCAGCAACTGGATAGGTGATTACTTCTAAACTCATTATCTTGTTTCCATTATTATTAAATGATTATGTTATTATTATAAGACCATAGTTTTTTTTTATCTCTGTTTATAATGTATTGATCTGGTAATGACATGGTTTTTGTAAATGTCATTACTCATATTAGAGCTGGTGAGTTTCTTGCTCGTTCTTCTTATCAGCCAAAAGATGTCCTGAACGAGTGGTAGGGAAAAAATGTTGGACGATTCAAAAGTACTTTTAAGAAGTCTATTTGAATAAAGATTATTTTGACTTTGACTTTGACTTTGACTATTATCTCGAGCTACTCCGTGCTTCGGAAGGCACGTTAAGCCGTTGGTCCCGGCTGCATTTGCAGTCGTTAATACCCTCCAATCCGCATTAGGCCAGCATGGAGGGTCATGGCCCATCCTCCTTAACCATCCATAAGGAAGGCCTGAGCCCCTGCAGTGGGGACGTAAAAGGGCTGGTGATATTGCAAAATAAAACACGAGTATTAACACTATACTTAATTGATGCAGCTTCTAGCTATGCCCACAATAGCAACACTCCGCTGTCTGTCTGTCCGCCTGTCAAAGCCAATTTGCTCCAAAGGTACAAGTACCTGTATAAATGATACAAGTACCTGTATAAATACAAGTACCTGTATATATCTATAAATTATGCCAATTGACCTGTATAAATGGGTTAGTAACTGATCTAAACACGGACATGTTTTTAAAACATGGGAACCATTTTCAGGGGGCTTATTTTTTTGCAAACGATATGTGTGTAAAATGTCGAAAGAGTAACTTTTTCTCATAATTATAAATACCGATTTATAGATTTATTGAAAATATATTAACAGATGTATGTAATATAAAAAGCTTTTTAAGGCTTTTTACAGCAGTCGCAGTTTTGCTACCCTCGAAGATTGTGAATATAAATCGTAGAGTATCGTATCACGCTCAAGTCCTATATAACCCTAAGGAAACATAACAAGTATCAGTATTATTGACTAATAGTAGATTAAGCTTTGAGATTACTTTTATGAAAGCACCGCATTCGTATTCTAGGTTTTTCAGTCTAATATAAAGGTATTCTAAAGGCCCTATTTTCTATTGTTACACTATTAGATCATTCACTTTCTATTGAATACGAATAAAACAAAAATAATAATACACCCAAAAGTAATTATCATATAAAAGCGAGGATGTTGAATGGTGGTAGGAACAGTGTTGTTATAAGAAATGAAATATCTTATAAAGTATAATCGTGTAATCTTTTTGTTAGATAAAGGCTTTCAATATACACAATACAACACGAACAATTTATTACATACAGGTTTTTAGTAGATATTATAAAGTAGGTGGTAGAATATCCACGACATGTAAATGTTATTATCACGGAATTCGAGTTAGATAGTCGATTATTGAGCATTGTGAATACAACTGCGATTGTGGGTGTAACTAACAATCAATCGGAACATACTTATTTAATAATAAATAACTATTAGAATAAATCACCTACATTGCTCAGATTCCAATATGAGTAGTTAAAGCGCCCTTATTATGGAGTGTCAGAGACAATGAAAGTATCACAATAATAAAATCTGAGAAAACATAGAAAAGACAATTTTTTACATTGATTCGACAATTGAACCCGGGGCCTCAGTGATAGCGACACCTTGAAACCACTCGGCTATGGAGGTCGTCGTTTAATAATAGAGGTGACGACTAATTTTTGTTTGTCAGTCGTACGGGTAGATTATTATGAATATATATATCTAAATAAATCACGACCAAACATTGAGTTGAAATGTCGCATGAATTCACACCTTTGTACATTTTCTACATAGTTTATTCTATTATCTAGACTATTATTTGTTAAATTGAAGAAAAAAATTGCCTTTTAATTTTTTTCTATTATTTGACTACCAAGGCATACCGAGGCATATTCCCAATTATTTTATTTACGTTCAGACGTATTCATTCAAAGAGCTTTTAAAAACGAGTACATAGTTCGGTGTATTTAATTATTATATATTGAGCACACGGAACTATCTATTATATATTACAACAGCTCGGTGGCGTAGTGGATAAGCGCCGCGGCCCGCGGATGTTGTTAGGTAATTTTCGCAAGGGTTGGTTAAAAAAATTATTATCTCGAGCTACTCCGTGGTTCGGAAAGCACGTTAAGCCATTGGTCCTGGCAACACTACGCAGCCATTGATACCCTCCAATCCGAAATAGCCAGCATGGCCCATCATTGACCATCCACAAGGAAAGCCTGAGCTCTTACAGTGGGGACGTAACAGGGCTGATAATACATTTAATTATTATTTTCATTACCACTTGGGATATGGTTATAAGCTGTTTCTGAACATACATACATATTATAAACCTGAAACCTGGTAGTCGTTTGGTGTTTCTGTGATATACAGTTTCAGAACATATAGAATTTTATTTCGTCCTTATATTTTTGATTCTGAACTTTGTAAATGCAGCATTGGTCAGAGTAATTCTAAGAAACTAGAGTTATTTCATTACGATTTTACATATTACCTTTTGTCAAACAAAGACAGTTTGTTTTATAACATTATAAATATTTAATTAATTTTCTTGAACTTTTTAATTAAATTCTTTAACAAAGTTTAGGAAACAGACAGCAACGCTCGACCATTAAACCCCTCGGGTTACGGTTAAAAAGATATTAAATCAACAGAATACGAATAACTTTTTTTTGTAATATTCTTTTAAAGTAATCATCTCTCAGAAATCTACGGAATAAAGTTAATTTATAGGTTGGGTCCTACTACAGACCAGACTCTGAAGCAAGTATGTCATAAGTCATTCATTCCATTTAAAAATTACTAGGTATTAATACTCGTATTAATACCAAATTTAACCAATTCGTATAATATAAGAAAATTATTACAATGTCACAAGAAAAAATGTATTGGTATTCATTGTTTATGCATCACTTAATCATTCATTAATAAAAAATAAGAAATAAAAAATGGTTACATAATGATGCATGATCATTCAAATAAAAATAATTTAATTTTATTATATATTGAAAACAGTTTTTGAATATTTTCCAGTTGCTAATTATTTTTAGTTCATTGGGCAGTTTATTGAACAGCTTTACAGCTTGAAACTCAACTCAATGTTTGACCACATCTAGCTTGTTCTTTCGCGTAACTGTCTGTCAAGAGTGTTTTCCCGTTGCGTCAACGTCTTTATATAGTCGATGAGAACAATCAGTATATATAATGTAGGTAAAGTAAATATACAATATTTTTGAAGTAATCCTTGCAAGATATCTTTTGAGGGATGCGTACAATCACGCTAATAGCTATTTTTCGTCATCTAAAAGCTAAAAATGTTGCGATTATAGCTGTTTCCCCATAATTGGATACGATAGCGCAACTTTGACTCTACAAGTGCAAAATAAATATATTTTTATTGTTCTACTGATAGAATGTGTCACAAGCTTCTCAGAGCATTTTACATTGGAGTTCAATTTCGTTTTCCAACTTAGGGCAGAATCTATATGTACACCTAAGAATTTCAGCTCTTCCACTGTGTTAATCTTTTTGATGAGCGTGTAAATATCTGAAACATCTTTGTTGCGAGCTGTTGTTTTGAACTTCATGGCACATATTTCGTCTATATTCAGGTTCAAATTGTATGCAGTGACCACATTTTCGCACAAGTTCATCAGTTTGTATATTTTCTGTATATGATCGATACAGGAAGTTCACCATACTCACAAGATTTTATGTTTTTCATGTTTCTTACTATAGTTGTTATTTCTTGAGAAGTAATCTCATCCCAATTTAAGCTGTTTGGTGTTTTATCCAGATTGTTATTTAAGAATTTCAGTTCTTTGTATTGTTGTTGGTAACATAGATATCATTTGTCAGTGGATTCATCGGTCAATTTATTATTAATATTTTAATTTTTCCATTTTATATAGATTGTCTTAACTTAAGCCTTTTTAAAATTTTTAAAGTAATGAAGCTCTTAGAAAAAAAAAATCATTGTAATTAACTGTTTTTTTTCTCTGTTCGATTGTTTGGACAGTAAACAAGGATTTCACTTTGATTTAATTAAAATTATGACCATAGCTTTTGTTATATGCAATCTTAAACTCGTAATTTTCTTTAACAATATACAGTTATATTGTAGATTTATATTTCGCAGTCTGTTTACCAGAATTTCACAATAGGTTAGTGGAGATCAGATTTATTTGTTTGTCAAAGTGGCCAAAATGTAGTCAGTCTCGCGTGCCGAAGGTTCCGTACAAATAACAACTTTTTTAAATGAAAAAATCAGTTTCCTGTAATACATAAATACACAATTATATTCGTTTTTTCTTTCGTTAAAAATTTGAAGCGTACTAGGTTTGGAGACCAGGAGAGAGAAATGAAAAATATTTGCAAATTTTTTAAAATAATTTAAACTTGTTACTTTCGAAAAACATATTTGAGAGCTCCACGGGAATGGATCATAACCCACCACGTGGGCACAGTGTGGAGCAGTGAGTGTTAATGATGCCTCCGGGACTATCGGCTGCCGAAGCACATAGGATTGAAATAATAAATTTTTGCTCACAAAAAATAGTTACTACTTAAGTGCACACTAAAACATGGCGACATCTTTAAACCATCGAGCGAGCTCAACCACAGATCGTTAAAACGATAAAGTAAAATATAAATATATCTCTCAAGTTATTTGCTTTGGCCTCTATTTCATACAAGATTTCTCATACGTTGCTCTCAGTAATAGACAAAGACAATACATTCGGGTTCTCGGATCGACACGACCATGCTTTTAGCTTCAAACATTGACAGCCAATTACCTAACTGGCGGAGTCTGTCGCTGGTGTCATTCATCACGCACAAACGAGCTACTTTTTACGTGGCGGCGAAAAACACGAGACGCGGCCAAATGATACTGAGGCGGCAATTAGGCTGCCGGTTACGTGGATGGATCCTGGCCGGATTAGACGAGAGGATTATAAGACGGATGCTTGTTTTGTCGACAGTAGCTACATCGTGCTTTAGATACGATCTGTAGCCTAACAGTCTAATTTTAAAAGATATCGCTATGGTTTTGAAAGGTACAGCGATTGTTATAGTGATTTACGAAATTTTTTAACGTTTAAGGCGCAAATGGTTTCGGAACGAATGATGTTTTAAATTATCAAGAAACATAATGAAAAACGCTTAACGCTTGTCTTAGACAATTCCAATTAACGTCAAATAGTCCATATTATTAATTCAATATCTTTCAAGAAAACTTCAAGTCGCAACAGTTATAATATTATAAAGAGGAAAGATATTATTGTTTGTTTATTTGTTTGCAACGAATAGACTCCGAAACTGGTGTATCGATTTAAAAATTCTTTTACTTTCGGGAAATTACATCATATGCGGTGAACGTAAGCTTTATTTTATCCCAAAAACAGCAAATATAGGGATGAAAATGTTACTTACCTTTACTTTTCTTATGACACATGTCAAATAGTCGTAGCGTGAAGTTCATGAATATCTTTCAAATATCTATGAAATGAAAGGGATTGTAATAGAGTGTAAAATTAGATAATTAGGCTCCTGGATTTTGTACCACAAAGTACCTAAATAAACAAAGTAATGTATTCGAAATTACTTATGTACATTTTAGGTTAGGTTTAGATAATAAAGAGTCCGTTTTGCTGAGAGTGGGTGACGAAACCTTTTTCGTAGAATTGTACCACAGAAATATATCTAGTTAGAAGGAAAAAGTGTACGTACTTCGCGTGCCGAAACGACGTCTAGACAGCTTCATTGCTCGCCGCGAGGCTCAGTCCACTTTCGATCGCAATCGGTGTTGGACGAAATTTAAAATGACGCGTTGTTCGATAATGACCTGCTCAAACACCACCAATATGGTTGGATCTTATAGTCGACGTATTTCCTTCCATCGGTAAGTAACTATTTGCCTTGATATATCTATTTTGAATTAAAAATCATTAGTTTTGTTGCTCCGTATTATTTTTATCAAAACGGTCATGTGTCCAGTAATAGCTTTCCATTGCGGCTTTAATTTGACAGTCCAAATTTGCTGTGCTTGTAAAACCATCGATGTATAATTCAAGGTCAATTTGTTGGAGGACAAATTATCATTTTTTCTGTCAAAAATGGAGAATAGTGCTGTACAATGCGATTTTTTTACCCGATTAAAAAAATATCGTTTTTGAAAGCAGAAGAAAGGATAATTAATTTTATATTGAATTATACTGTAATTTTTGTTTTAGTTTTCCGTATGATCCTCATATTAAAAATAAATGGATTGAAGCAACAGGACTCTAAGGCAAATAGTAGGTATACTTACTGGACATGGAAACTTTAACAAACACCTATATAACATGGGTTATTCTGACAGTCCTCTGAGCAGGGCGTGCATGGAGACTGAGGAGATTGTCTCCTCAGTCTCCATTCCAGTATCACATAAGCGCTTGTGCACTCATGTGATACTGGAATGCAGGAGCCTATTAAGACAAAGGACTACATATCTATGAAGCCCAAGGATACTAGTGGAAGCATGCGGCAGAGTTCGAGATCTTACGGGCTTCCTGAAGGAGCTGGGGTGGCAGGACTAAAGCAACCCCGTGTCATGCAAAATAGGCACTGAGTATCGAGTTGCAGAAAAGCCCGCCGTGAAACATAACATAACAACACAGGACGTAAAAATGTGTAGCGTATCGGGAGGGGGTAGCGGCTACTACAAAGTGTTTGCCCACAGAAAAATGCCGATTTCTATTTTATCGCATAAAATCTTTTTTGCGCCGATTCACTAAATTACATTCGTGAGTTCGTGACATATACATAATATTTAAGCAAAATGGTAGTCTGTCTATAAAGTCATGAAAGAAATTGAGGGCGCTGCGATCGTGCACGTAGAAACCCTGTGTAGTGAGACAAATGATTTTGATAGTAGGATTTTTTTTACTTTTATTACCCCAGAAAAGGTAAAGAACGGCGTATAATTCGTAGACAACGAGTTTATTCTACATTGAAGATTACAATATAGTAATCGTAATTTTTGATAAATCTTTTTTTTTTATAATTGCCAAGTTGTTTTCTCATTTTACTGCAATGTGTGCTTGTGTTCGATTAAAGACTGTCACTTTGACACTCCTTGTAAGAAAACCCAATATATTTCAGAATTTAACGCAGAACTTCTAGGCTACAATTAAAATCCAAATCGGTTTTGGCAATCCACTGATGTTTTCTTCATGTAGGTACCTCTTTTTTTCACAGAGTAAAAGAACTGAATCTTTTGTCGAAGTGCACAAATGTTGCAGTTAACCATTTATTTCTTAGGACGACTATCTTTGTTTCCCAGGGGTTTCAAATATGCCACCATTTTTATAACCTTCATCTACAATACGTATCACTATATTCTCTGATTTTCCTGAAAGCAAGTATTAAAAATGTAATACCTATAGGTATTTGGCAAAAAGAATGGAATCGCCACAATGATCAAATTAATGCTATAATTTTAGTAATATAAAGCACAAACTTTTTATTGGCGTACGTAGGTAAAAATCGTACATTCCTAACAGGTATATTTTTTATTCAGATTAAAATCAATGATAAATTTGATTATCCAAAATATTAAAAGTTCGGGCCGCACTACAATATAGCCTTCTAACATTTTCAATCTAACCTATAAATGCATAATGTAAACAATACTTATTTTAGACTTAAATTCATATATTTAGTAAATTTGAAACTTCTGGTAACCAAAACTCAATCAGTAACACGATTACATACCAGCCATAACTGCCGTTCGAGCTTTAACATCCTACAAATATGATAAAATGTGTCCAGCTTCTTGTTCCAATAAACATCACTGAAAAACTTTATAAGTAATATCCTGAGCTTCACTCCGATTAATTCTCTTCATTTTTAACACTTTTCGACGGAGTTGAGAAGAAGTAGCTTCAGTTTAATCAAAACAAATCAAAAATGCAGAAAATCGAGCTAAAAAATCAAGTTGTTGACAGTCGATGTACTTTGATTCAGTGTTGTCATACTTGTGTCTAATGTTAGTTCCTCAAACATTCTTTTCATGACTTTATAGACAGACTGTACACGTTGGTCTCCGTCGATCGATATCGTTTTTTCAATCGATAAGAATCGGTATGCCGTTTCAAATACAACATGTATTCGATGCAAGTGAAATTATGTCTTCCATCACTAAATTAAGATTGTGACGTCATGATACCTACACAAAATGTGGCACGCTCGATCTCCATATAAATCGACGAACATTTTCCTTCTAATTAGATTTATTTCTGTGAATTGTACTCTCTTTATATTATTGTCAATTTACTCTTTGTCGTTTACTTGTTTTTGCATCGTCGTGTCGTTTTGGAATCGTATCTATACATAATCGCTTCCCGTTGTCTGTACTCTGAGATCTTTTAAACTATGCAACGGATTCTAATTCGGTTTTCATCATTGCAGAGGGTGATTAAAGAGGAAGCTTTATATGTATAATACAAGACCACGTAGGTGAAGCCGCTAGCATAAAGCTGGTTTAATATAAATAAAACCTTTTTCAGTGCTAAGGTACGCTCATTGACTTTGATATTATTCTTGTGGTAATTTTTGTCTACTAAAAAGCTTTTGAACGTAGATCATATAATCATGTATTATTATTACAAGCAATTACGTTTTCATAGTAGACATGTCATATCCGTACATTATTGCGTTTTAAAACAGCATAAACTTTATTGTGGTGCGAAGAAATCAAAAATCTCCAGCAGAATCTTCAGCATGGCTCTTGCTAGAACGAAATAAACATACTTGCATAGCTTTACGTGTCAAATGCTGAATCCTCATAGAACATATCGTTTTATTATTTTTTTAAAATAAAGAAGAGTAAGTGCAGTTCTTACGTATGAAATGAATTACCTTTACTTTTCTTATTGTCAATGTGTAATTTGCATTGTTGAAAACGTAGGAAGGCATTTTTTCTACAATTTCTCGTAGAAAATTACGAGTTAAAAGGGCAATTGCCTTGCTTTTTTGTTGTCAATGTTGTGCGCAGAGAACTCATCTAAACTTTTTAATACATCATTGATAGGTGCTTGTACCTAAAATAATCATGTTGTTGTTTGTGATAGATCATTTATTATTGTAGTAATATAATAATAAAAAATAATAAAACATTTTTTTTCTCACCACATATGACGGAGTAAGTAATGGAAGATTGTTTAACTAATATTTAACTAAAATTTTGAGGTTTTGTTTATTAAGTCGTGCGGTTGGAACTCAATCTCGCTAGAATAGCTAAATATTTTAATGAAATTCAGGAAATAGTAGGTTTATTGATTATGATATGTAGTTTTACTTATTAAAAGTTTATTAATAAGAAAAACTACTATTAAAATACTATTGCTTTACTAATTATTTTTTAATCACTCTCACTAAACACGGGCGACAATTCATTATATCATGCATTTATTCTCATAACCAGAAACCCTAATTAGGTATTAGCACTTTAACATAAAACATATCTTCAAAGTAAATTAGAAGAGTTAAAAAATAAAACTGACATTAAAACACGCAGTAAAATTGTTATCTAGATGTGGCAATTTAACGCACCTAAAGATTCTTATGAGACATTTAAACTTATCTTTCCACTTTATTCGCTGCGTGTCACTAATTACGCAATTTATATTAACAAAAACCTTAACAGTCGGCGGTTGTCGCCTGCTCGTCGATAGGGTGTGAGTTAATTGTGTAAAGAATTTCATATAAAAGCTATAAAACTCGCATTGTGACATAAAAGGTGAAGTTGGAATAATAAAAAGGGGGTGGAAATTATGGAGGTTAGCACCCCCGTAGCATCGAACATCATTAAGCGGCACGCGTCATAATTCTTAACTGCAAAACCCTTTTCTGAATTCATCCCAATTTGAAATTAATAATTAGTAAATAGGTATCATTGTAAAGTAGGTAATGTCAGAAGCATCTTTAAATTTTTGCAAAATAACTGTAGTAAGCAATCTTTGAAAAATGCTTCGTGCACTCTTTTGCAATATCCAATTACCCACACCCACAGTGAAAACGGAAATAATAAAAGACAAACATTACGAGAATTAAATTAAATACGCAATTTTGCTACCTCCAAATATTCTTTTTTAAAATAATACCACACATTTTATACTGGTTTAAGAATTACATAAGGTTTGTTTAGACTTACTATTCTTATTTTATCAATATCCAGAAAAACAATACTATCTATACAAAGCAGCTGTTAGGTAATTGTGTTACGCCTGAAATCGTTTACGGTACGATGCTCAATACATTTCGTTGTCGCCCGTACATTATCATGAGCGAAGATCTGTTCGTTCGTATTTTTTTTCACACACCACTAGTTGCGTTCAGCAACGCGTATCTTTTGGAAACCAATAGTTGTAAGCATATATCCGATCTAGTAAATTTTATAGATAAATATTGCTTACTTGTATTCTTTTTTATAAGTAAATGGATTTACATCTTATAATGTACACTGATATTTATTTGAATTGTAAGTAACACAGCTTCAATAAGCAGTGTCCTAATTTTCTAAATTAAAAGTCTATCACTTTGATTTTGACATATCAAATATATTCACGAGTCACATATTACAACTACTTCACATGTGATAGCAATGACGACAGTGACATTTTTTTTTAAAGATATTGAACGATAACGTTTATTCGACGTTAATCGGAATTGTCTAAGCAAGTAGTATATCTATGAAATATATTGAGAAATGTTAAAGGAAATGAATTATCTATAACGTTTATATTATTTAAATCATCATTCATTCCAGAAGCGTTTGTGACTTTAAATTTACACAGTTCCATGAACCACTATCTTAACCGCTATACGGTTGAAAGGTATTGTGATAGATAAAATTAGACAATTAGGCAAACGTAGCGTTATTATAGCATAAAGATAACCTACTTTAAGAAGTAACAAAGGTTTTATCTCATACGAACTCTATGCTGCCTATGTTTCAATTTCATTTTTCTTTTATAAACTTCTTTTATAAAAAAATCGGGTTATTGGTTTGTTATTTTTATATATATATGTATGAAGTTGTATACTAAGACGTTAAAAAATCATTAATTGAGTTACCTAGGTTGTCATATTATGAAGTGAGGAGCTTGGTAGCACAGTGGATCGGTCTGTAATACGGTTGTTAAGTATTTTTACCAAAAATTTACTGCTTTGGAAGGCACGTTAAGGCTTTGTTCCTGGTTACATCCGCAATCGTTAATACCCATTAATCCGCACTGGGCCAGCATGGTATTACATGTACCATTCTTTCTCCCTATTCGATTGGATTCCATCCATAGGGAAGGTCTGAGCCCCTGTGGACTTTAATAGACCGGTGATGATGGTGATTGTGAAGTATAAGAATGATTTATAATTAAAAAATAATTAAACTTTTTGTATATTTTTATTAGTCTTTTATTAGTATATCTTCGTACACTTTATGTCAAGTGACTCATTAACAGAATATTAACCGTGCTTGTTAACTTGTTACCTGAACATAATTTAATTTTTACCTGCAACATAAATATTCGAAATTCTTTCGCAATCTTACCTCAATAAATCTCTCGTTAACACAATTTTGTTGGACACGCTGTAAAAGATCCAGAAAACATTTACAGTAATTTACAACCAAAGTCGGTTAGTCAAGCGTGACTTTGCCAAGGAAGTTTTAAAAGGGAATTATTCATGTCGTACAACAGTCGTAGAACATGTGCCGAGCCGTTGAACCGCGTCGCGGTTGCGTAGGGACCCGTGTCAGATTTGACCTATATATTTACGTTGCCTTGTAAGACAAAGAGTGTTTGAAACCTGAGAAGCGTTCGTGATTGCTCGACTTTGATTGCTACGATATATTTTAAAATAACATAAAAATAACAACAATATTCCGCCGCCTGGAGATTGAATAATAATAAAAACAATGCGGTTGAAATGAATAACTGACTATCTGGACCGTATTAATACGATGTCCATTTTCTGTTACAATAGAAGCAGTCGTGATAGATAAAATTGAATGTTACGACTAAAAGAAAGTCTGATTTAAATGAAACAGAATAAAATTTAGATACAGCGAAGAGCAATCAATTTTGTTTTGTACAAAAATAATAGTCGTCGCGCTCAGCCTTCCCCTGTGACGTGTGTCGGGCCGCATCGTGTGTCACAATGCCGATAGACATCAGTTCCCGTCCTTGCCTAATGCTAAAGTGATTTTTATTACATTCGATTCGGTTGCTTTGTTCATACTCGGGCCCTTCTGCGACAATAACTCTTGAGCGCTATCGGGAACCTATTACGCGTTTCGGGTATCACAGGGAATTGGGATTTGTTGGATGTTAGGAATTGAAGAATGCTTTACCGATGGCATATAAATATTTACTTTGCAAAGAAGAGATTTACATGGGATAATTTAATTTCTTTGTAACTTATTCGTACGCAGTTTTGGTACGTTGTTTGGTTGTTTATGTATACGATATAATAGGCTGTAGATTAGATCCGTCATGTAATGTAAAATTATTTCCGTTAAGTAAGATATTACCATAACATATATGTTACAAAAATCACTCTTTTTCAATATAGTTTCTAATAATCCGCTCTGGTTTCGCACGGACATAGTAATATATTTTTCTGACACGGGTGTAATTTACATGTCAGCTCCATCCAGTTGACATGTTTTATACATGACATCTTTAAAAAATCCTCATAGTTCGATCAAGTTATATAAGACTATGAACTATAAATCAAAATCTTCTCCATAAATTACTCCAATCATTGTAGTCATGTTATCTTAGCCAAAATAAGGTAGGAATCTCGGAATTTCAAACGAGATATTCGATGAAACTAATCATTAATTTTTGTAATCCTTTTATCTTAGATTTTATTAATCACGTACACTATATGTAGGTTTTGAGACTAGATTTTGAAAGAGTTTATAGCTCGAATTCCGAGGTTGACTTGTTAAGATGCGCTGACTCCAAATAAATAATTGGGACAAGGGCAAGTAAATGATTATGCATATCCTAATAAAATAATTCACGATCTTTTGTCACGCGTCATCTCAAATGGACTTTAGCGACTTTTACAGGTTGTTTCCATGTCGCTTATATCAAATAATAGAGGTATGTACATTACAAATTCCTAGCCGAGTAAAAAAAGGTCAGTAAGAGAAATTCCTAATCATCTATATGTTGTAAAGTGAATGTAATTCATATTTGTAATTGACTATCATAGGTAATATTATTTACTTTACCTATGATAGTCAATTGCAAATATGCGATTGCGATTTACAGAAACTGTTTGCTTATTACACTCAGCCTAAACTTGTTTACATGATGGCTGGATCGTATTTAAATTTCAGATTGGGTTATTCATGTTCAATAATTATATATACGTAATAAGTAATCGTTTTGAATGTTAAATCTGAATAGATAAATTAATTTTATAATTTCAGTCTTGCATTGGTTATGTTAAATATTAAATGAGCAAATAACACATAAATGCCAATTCGAGGCTTTTCCTGGTATGCAGTTACTAATATGCAGAGAAACAAAGTTGGGGAAATCAATTTGGGAGGCAATCTTGAGTCTGTCGTATCGTATGTAGTTTGTATTACTTCGTTGACCTGATTCGGTTTCTAATGTTAGTTTCGGTGAAACGTTGTAGTTATGCCAACTTCAATGCAATACCCTTAACTAGTGTATTCGGCAGTTTGCTTTTCATAAAACTGAATGATTGCTTAAGTGCCGTTTATAATCAAATTTAACAAGAGGAGGTTATTTGACTGTATTTCTTTGTATGTAATGTGTTTTACGATATCCTTGACAATAGTCGACCAACTTATATATTCAAAAGTTTAAGTGTCACAAAAATTTCATGTCGTTTATGGTTTAGTAGTTAATTTGGTTTTTGTGTTCGGTTTAAACTATTCACTGATTGAGACGTGTTGACTTATTATGGTCGGATGATTATTAAAACCTGGTATTAAAGATTAGTCCTCGATTTAAAATAAGACGGATAATGTGTACAGGTTATGGGCTGGTGCATATGGCGAGCACACGTGTCAAGGTATAAGTCATGCACGCTGCGTTCGGTTCGATAAGGTTTCTACTAATACCACGACAGTAGCTGCCTCATGGCGCTTAGGCACGCGACCGCGTTTTATATGCCTGGATGCACATGACTACGCTATATCACGAAATGCACCTGTTTATTTAAATAGAATTGAAGATTGGTTCTACAAATTGATACAATCAAATTAATGCCAACGGCAATTTATGTTCTCATATTTTTAAATAATGTAATACATGTTTATAGCGTTTTATAGCTTTGCTACATATTATAGTGAGAGCAATTTGAGGTAAAATGTCCGCTAATAAATCAAAAAGTGACGATTACGCGTGCTTAAATTAAAAGCTAAAGCTCGAGTTCAAAGCGTACTAAAAATCAATTGACCTATTTTCCATCACGAAATTTCTCAAATACAGTAAGTATTACCGAAATGAAGTCGCATCAAGAGGTTTAGTATAATTATGAAGTTCATTCTTACGAGAGTGCACCTTGAAAACTTATCTCATTCATTCGAATCCTATCGTCACGCAAGTAAATGTCTGGGGCATAGTTTAAATGGAGGCGTGTCTGAAAGTGGCAGCTGAACATAAAGGAATGGAGAATGGTGTGCCTTGAGATAGGCACTCTGTGCAGGCTTGTAATTTTAGATATCGAGCCTCCCAGCCCCCTCCTGCCACCGAAACTCCCAGCGCATGCAGGCTCCATTGCGGATTAGAATGAAAATACAACGCTTTATTATCTTCCCTTTGACCGTATGTCTTACCTTTGCCGATCCAACGTTTTCCCCTCTTACACCACCGACTCCGACAAAGGTGAATGAATTGTTGGTTTTTTTGTAATCTCCCTTCTTTTGTATTCAATTATCTCTCAGAAGACAGCTAGAGATGGAATTATCAAGTTTATTATTTAGATGTCCTAATAAGTACCGCGAGTTTTCCGTACAGAGTTTGGAAATTGAAAATCGTCTCGTATATCGTTCGGGCGATGTCGCCGAGGATTTTTATTAGAAACACGTTTCTACAGACAGGATCGTGCTACCGCCGACATTTATCTCTCGCGAGGGGCGGGGTATCTCTTTGTAAAGCGTTTGCGGATGAAAGATTTTCCTCCTTTTATTATTTCACACGTAATTTATGACACTTCTTAGATTCACGGCTTCCTCCGGTGACGAGTCTTTTGACTCATAAACGAACGATTTTATTTTTTGACGTTCGTAATTTTGTTATTCATTTCTATGAATGGAATTAAAAAATACAGTGCATTTGCCAATCGGATCAAAGGTGAAACCGCATTTTATATCTCATGTTATGCCTTTTGGTATCTCCGGGATTTAATGCGAGCGAAGTGTGGAGATCAAAGGGCCTTATGCATTATATTAAAGTTTTATTCGACGCCGCCGCGCGCCGCACAGACTGGCAATTTCCTTTTCAATTACGCCTACTTGAAATAAAAATACAATTTTTATTTGGTCCGTGGTAATTAAAAAGGGATTCTGTAATGAAAAGGTATACCGCCAGTTCCGAGCTCTCCTCTCAATTTCGTTTCCGTTTGTTTGTTCCACGAGCCACGCCTACGGTGCTTAGAAAGGGTTATTTACGATCTACTATATAGTGCATGAGAATGTGTCGGTAACAATCGGAATAGCCTCTGTTTTTTAAGTAGGATAACTTTTATACAGGGCATTCTCATACGGCAGGGCTTTAACCCAGCGATTAATTTTTCCTTTATATTTGACGACATATTATTGGGTTGGCACAAAAGTAATGAGACACACTAGAAAAATCTATAACATTTCCTTTTTAAAATCAATTTTTTCGATAATATTCTAGAATGTTGTAGAACATTCTAGGTACTTCTGGTGTAGGGTATATAAAGCCGCGCTCGCGATTTGTTTAGTCAGTTTGAAGAAAAATGGACGAGCGACAAGTTCGAACACTATACTTATACGAGTACTTGTTAGGCCACAGGGCTGCGGCTGACAATATCAACAATGCGGTATCAATTAGGCGCTGGAAGTACAAGCCATGCGACGGTGTCCCGATGGTTTGACCGTTTTAAACCAGGAGACAGGAGCCTTGAAAGTCAGCTACGCTCAGGGCGACCACCCGCAGTGAATGATGACGATTTGCGCCGCGAACTGCAGTTGAATCCGGATGCTACCACTCGTAAATTAGCGGAAGCACCTAAATGCAGTCACCACGCCGTGGAACACCATCTGCATGAGCTTGGTTATCGAAAAGTTTTGGCTCGGTGGGTACCGCACATCCTTACAGACGCCAGTCGTGCAGTCCGTGTCGCTATCTGTCAGTCACTTTTGCTGCGACCCCGACGTAAAGAGTTTTTGTCAGATCTGGTTACTGGAGATGAATCATGGATTTATTACGAGAACGATACACGTCGTGCTTTTTGGCTGCCTCGAGAAGAAACGCCACCAACTTAACCGAAGCCGAGTCAAAAGAACCGCCGAAAAATTCTGCTTTGCTGTTTCTGGGATGCGCAAGGCATACTGTTTTATGAGCTATTACACAATGAAACTATAAACGCTGACAAATATTCAACCCAGCTTACCAAATTATCTGCCACTATCAAGAAAAAACGACGAAGACGAGTCAATGTAGTTTTACTGCACGATAACGCTCGACCTCACGTCGCATCTGTGTTTCGCCGGCAGTTGGAGAACTTGGGCTGGGGGACGATACCCCACCCACCTTATTCCCCAGACCTCGCGCCATCAGACTATCATTTGTTTAGAGCCCTGAAACAGCTTTTGCGAGGTAAACAATTTAATGATTTCTCTGACGTAGAGGCGGAGTTGAACAACTTTTTCGAGGCACAGCCATCAGAGTTCTGGGCAAAAGGCATCCAAACTTTGCCGGATCGTTGGCAAGAAGTCTTAGATACTAATAGTAATTACATCATTAACTAAACTTTTTTAATTGTAATAATAATAAAAAAGTAAAAACTTAAACCAAGTGTCTCATTACTTTCGTGCCAACCCGATATTTTTTTTGGAACTTCGTGTATTAATATTAAAATTTAATATTTGATTCAAGATAGATCAACTAAAGAATATATTGTCAAAAATCAGTCATATAATATAATTTCAATCTACTAAGTTAAAAAAAGACAGAAAAATATGAATATGATTTAAAAATACGAAAACAACATTAAAATTTAGGAACATATTATAATTTTACCTGTATATATTATATTTTTGCATAAGTTGCAAGAGATCCTTTATATTATTTTAAGATTCTTTATGTCTCTAATTTTTAAGTATTTTTCTATAAGAAAAATTATCAATTAAGAATAGGGATGACGACTTATTTTTGTTCGTTTGTCCGTCAGGTAGATTAATGAAGAATATTAAATACGTATTTTTGCGTAATCAATAAATTGCAGCGATACATTGAGTTAAAATGTCGCATAACGTCACGCTTTTATTTTACTCTTTATTGCATTAATTAATTTTTTATTATAATTTTTTATTTAATGATTTTGTACATTTTCTACAAAACTGTGACGTAGCGAGCCCCCATTCCTCAACTTTAATGCCTATTATCTAAGTCATTTCTTGTTTAAATTGAAACAAAAAAAACGTATCTAATATTTTTCTATTATCTAAATGACGGTCTAAAAAGAATATATTTTTTTTTACCCATCGTAATATTAATATTCTGAGAATAATTTTGTTTGATAAATGAAGCGATATAATCGACGCTACCCGAGTTACTGAGGATTAAAATTGCTACGTTGTAGTTTATTGAATTACTTTAATCTAAAGTGAAATTATAAAATAATATTCTAAAAGTAAAGTTGATAAAAGGACGATGAGAAGTGCTACGTTAAATTGTTAAAACTCAGTTAGAATATTATAGTTATTGGGTATTAAAAAATTCACATTAATAAATTCGTAGAAGTTACTATGCGTTATAAATATTTAACACAAAATTTACTTTATCGGTCATTTTAAATAATGTTATTTGGGAGCAATATTTTTTTTCACCAATATTTTAATCCCAATAAATAGATTTTTCCACTGGAAATATTTTTGTTATCAGATTAATTATCTGTTTTAGGTATTTATACAAACATATAGCAATTAGAACACAAATCAAACGTTGTAGTAAAAGGTTTAAAGATACGAATAACACCATGTTTTTAAAAATTAAGTACGTTTCCAAATCGATAGATTTGTCACCAATTAAATTTTTCATAGTATTATACAAAAATATGAAAAAAGCTTATAAAAAATAGAGAGAATTGGTTGCCCCAGTTATTAATGTTTTATAAAAATAATTTTTTAGACAATTTATTTCATTTTTGAAACAATGATTTGCAAAACTACTATTTCGGTCATTTGGGGAGTTTATCTAAACAATGATAGCAAAACTCTTACTCGTATTGTCAAAATAAAAAGATATCCAAACAAAGAGAGAAAAAGAAAACTAATAGTTGAGGAATTGGTCCAATGCGTTTGTTCTCTAGTAGCTTAGCTGGAGAAAGAAAAGCTCTGGTGCATCCAAGTATTTTTCGTATATAAATGTTTATATATTTTTTATGAAATTGATTACATTGATAAATACCTGCATGGTTGAGTGGCTCGCACGCTGGTTTTACGGTATCGTCGTCTCTAAGGTCCCAGGTTCGATTCCCGGTCAATTTGGCAAATTAACTTTTTTATATTGTCTACAGTCTGAGTGTTACTGTTTCAGATTTCCATAATACATGTGTTTAGCTCCTTAATTTGAGATCTAAGCAATGTATGTGGACATTATTAACAATTATTTATTCTATTTTATTTGCTATATTTTGCAATTTTAATTGAATTAATAGACTGTTTAAATAAGTACTCTGTAATATAGACCTTAAGTACACGGAATTGCTTTTGATTTAGAAAACAGAGTTGTAAACATACTTCGAGATACATATGGAAATTGTCGCAACCTTGCACAGGATGTGCGACTGATTGGCACGTTGTATACTCAATAGCGTTTCCTGTAAGCGCGTGGTGTATAGCTCACCAAAATACCTTGTAATTGGTAAGTCCTTTATGCTTAAGGAATATTTTCCATTCAAATATCACTATTCATTTTTTAGACAATTTCGTTTGTTGTTTTGGACGAAGATGTTGGCGGAAAGCTGTTATTAATATATATTTGGATTCAATTATTGACTCATACTTGACTGATAGAGTGCAGAGGGTTGATATCGATGGCAAAAGATCCCCTGGATCGAAAGTTAAGATGGGTGTTCCACAGGGCTCAATACTTGGTCCTTTCTTGTTTTAATTTATATAAATGACTTGCATTATTTCATAAGAGATAATTACGAAATAGTTTTGTTTGCGGATGACACTTCGCTTTTGTTTTAAATTAAAAGAGAGCTACCTCTAAATGACGATGTGAACAATACTATCGATAAAGTAGTACATCGGTTTAATGTAAATAATCATTTCCTTAATGAAGGAAAAACAAAATGCCTAAAATTGTACTACCTAATGTTAAAAAAGTAGATATAAATGTGAATATAAAAGTTAAGAACATGGGCCTTGTAGATACCACAGTATTTTTAGGAATAACATTAGATTCTAAACTACAGTGGGGCCCACATATTAATAAATTGTCGAATAGACTTAGCTCTGCAGAATATGCCGTAATGAAGGTACTTAGGTTAACTGACATAGATGATTAGTATACTTCAGTTACTTTCAAAGCGTAATGTCGTACAGAATCCTATTGTGGAGAAATGCTGCCGACATATAAACGATTATTGTGCTTCAGAAAGAGAAATAAGATCAATTTATAATCATAGAATTAGGAACTTTTTAAGTGAGAAATTTAAGAAAATAAACATAATGTTTCTCAATACATATACGAGAACTTAATGTACGTTTGTAAAAATATTTATTTGTTTTCTACAAAAAGTGATGCACACTATTTAAATAAAAGAAATAAAAACAATATATAAATAAAAAAAAGATGCTTCTACAATAAGGTCCCAGGCAAAATACAACAATAAGATATCATGCAGTTTAAGTAGACTATTAAAAAAGCTTATTACAAGGTATCCGAATATATTACAGATAAGAATGCTTGGAATTAGGATGGACCAGCAACTGGATAGGTGATTTCTTCTGAACTCATTATATCTCAAAAATTACCTAAATTATTATGTTATCATTATACGACCATAGTTTTTTTTCTCTCTATTTATAATGTTTTGATCTGGTAATGGTATGGATTTTGTGAATGTCATAATTTCTATTAAAGCTGGCGAGTTTCTTGCTCGTTCTTCTTATCAGTCAAAAGACGTCCTGAACGTCGTCCAACATATTTTTTCCTATCACACGGTAGTAAAAAATATGTTGGACGATTCAATATTTAAATAAAGATTATTTTGACTTTGACTTGACAGAAAATTAATAAGGAAGACTTGAAACTTGTTCTGTTTGGTTCGGATACGTAGAAAGAATGCCGAATGAAATAAGGATATAACGCGCAACTGGAAGGATGCAGAAGCCATACACATCTTTCATGATCAAATCAATTGCGTGCTCTTAGAATGTGATGTCAGAAACCATTAAAATCGGCGAGTATGTATGAAAAGAATAATGAAAGTAGATGATATAGTGGCGAAAGATGTATGTACAGACCGTACATTGTGGTGCTCGGTCCTTTCTGCCTACCCCGCAAGGGACGCGGCGTGAAGATCTTCATTAGAATTATTGTGAAATACGGGTTTGCTACCATGCACCCTATATTCATTCTAATGTTAATGACCATGAAAGTTTCAAAGAACAGAAACGTCTTCTGATTCGATATTCCACTCGCTTTTAATAGTTTTTTTTTTCTACACTGGTTAAGAATATGAACAACTGTACTAATAATTCCTTTCACGTTATATAATTTGAGGGAAGCGTTGCCAATTAGCTTAGGAGCATTGAGTTAAAATTATTATGAAGATTTAAAACTTTGGTTTAGAACCACTTCGTCGTATTTAATTTGAAAAAGCAAACATTGTGGATATTCTGGACATTTATGAAAATTCGCTCTGTTGTAGCGAAAAAGTAACAAGTGCTTGAAAAATTTGTCAGTCCTGTTAGGTTTTGGGTAGCTCAGTGGTTAGAGCAGTCACTCGGATTGAGAAAGTTCGTGGCTTCGAATCCCATCTCAGAGTACCTGGGACAAAGTGTTTTTTTTAAGCATTTTTTATTAAGAATATGTTCCATTATAGCATTGTGATTGTAAAATTGATCAAATATAATAAACAAAATTATTAATATACTAGCAAAAGCAATTGCTAGAATAATAATAATTTTGCCAAGTTTTCTACTAGGTTAAACTCTCACTAGGTTAAACTCTCAGCCTTTTTATAGCGACATTAATAAAATCCATTTGTTTAAATTGAAAAGTAAAAGTAAGATGGTGCAACCAAAATCATGTTTTTTTATTTTGTTTAATTTTTAAATGAGTTGTGCTGGTACTTGTATATCCTCTTTTGAGTTAAATTTCCTTGATAATGTTCATCGTCTGTTCATGTCAGCTTTTCTTACAGCATTAAAGTTTAATTCGGGAATACAATAAAACATTCAGCGGATCTTGAATTTTATGAAGAGATAATATCCTCCAAAAGGCAGCGACCCTCCTGAAATATTCTTAGAAATTTGTGATTCAAATGCGTAAAGCCGTTTAAAACGCCTAACAAATTAAAGGCGGACTCGTTAAGGCAATAATTACTGATTACATTATGAAATAATACCTGGGGTGACGCGAATAGCAGGTTCCATTAAGTAACAAAGAGTCACTAAAACATCAAGTGATATAGCATATTCGTCCAAAAACCTGAACCGGAAAAGATTAAATTCGTAGTGGAATCGCGAACGAGCGGGGCTGATCTACGAACAGGTCGCTCATATTTTAATATTTTACTGGAAGCCGCGCACTGCGTCGTCGAATGCGCAAACAAAACAGCACCTTAATAACCGTGTCGTGGCGCAACTGCACACTGAAAGCTCTCATAATCCGACCCTCGCTACTACGAGAGAGCTACTGAAGCTTTTTAAAAACTCATTCTACGTTTAGATTAGCGTCGATAGAGATAAGTCGACTTGTCATCTCGGCTCGAATATATCTTAGTGAGCGAAGTACGTCGAGAAGAAAAATAAACAAACGAAGGATTTAATTTGTGAACCATCCTATGACTATTTAAATAAGAGTCACGAGAGACGGGTGGCGTCTTATCGGCGGTCGCACCTATTTGCCGGGCCGCAGCCGGGCGGCGCCCGCACCGCCGCCGTAACTTCCCTTGTTTGCAAACTCGGATTGGATCTCGTGTTCTACTTTCTTCAAGACATTCACAATCTAGTTTTATGACTTTAAAATGTTGGCGCCGCTGACACGACCGTGTGATCAAGTTTTAATCCAAGTCTAGATGCTCATTGAGACAAACGACTATAATATAGCCCAGTTTTAAAATTCGCTTTCGAGATTCAATTTCAATTTAGCTAAACTTGAAAGAAATTGGTGTGCTTGATCGACGGGCGGAGCGCGTCAATGACACACAGTTGGAGTCCGACATCACAATGGAACACAAAAGACGTTTCCACATGTGATCGAACCGACGACGACAACGTGACTTTGACCAATTGATTTTAACACCGCTTTGTATCGAAATAGAAAATATTCAGTGCCAGAGTTTTGTCGTGTTTGCCTTTACAATTTATCATGATACTAAAGTGCGTATCAGGTGTTTCGTGAAATTCAATTTTGGGTTAAATCGTACCTTTGTGAAGGTTGTAACTTTAAAACATCCCATGTTTAACCTTCATGTTCCTGGGAACAAGATTTATTTGAACGGCGAAGTTACTGTTGTAAACAGTCAAACATAAACAAACGCAGTTGTGTGTACACATTTTATGTTCGATAACAAGTGCATGCGCAGCAGGGGGAGTTAGTGTGGAGGGAGGAGGTCACGGGTCTTTGTTTAGACCATAAAATTATATGACCGTCAATAAATTTTCTGTTTACTTGGTAAATGAGCGCGTCCATCCGTCTCAGAGATCGATCGACCATCACAGTCTTCAACTAAGCTTATTAGATTCACTCGAAGAAAATTATGCTCCGCTGAAACGATCCGTATAATATTTATCTGGTTATCTTGATGATATTCAATTAAATAAAACCATTAACAATTTTATAAATTACTTAAAAAAAGTAATGTAAACTTTTCAAAATAATACATTACTACTTCTTAACTCTAATAAAAAGATTATGCGTACCTTTAATAAGAAAAGCAGAAAAAAAAATATCTATGACGTTCTCAGAGGGCCTCGTTACTATCTGATCGTAATCTAAATGAAGGACTTCTTTGTGAGTAAATCTCTTAAGTAAACAAGCATTATCAAAATACTCGACATCACAAAAGTTTAAAGGAGAAACGTCAACTCTTTCTGAGATAATACCCATTATCTGGTTTACCTGAGGACAGTTTCGCTAACAACAATGGTGCCATCGGCAGATGTCTCCGCAAAACAAACTTCACAACAAACCTAAATCATAGACCGGTGAAAAAAAAACGTCCGGATTAATTATACCGCATAGTGTCACCGCCGCGGTGAACAATAAATCGTCATCATTGACGTGAATTGCGGTACAAATGTTAATGCCGCGTATTATGTCGGAACACAATGACTTATTGTGCAAAGAATTCGGGTACCGCAGACAAAACTTTCGAACATCTCGCGTCATGTTGTTTGCTTTTTTTCTCTCCGACGGGATAGGTACGCACATTGTGACATTTTAAAGTTTTGTGACGCGAGCTCTTTCGAGATATTTGCACAATATAGATAGGGCGATATATCTTGTTATTGCATCGTTTATGTTGATGTGTTAGGGAGGGTTACTGCTGTAAGAAACTAGGTTTTTTCTTTGGTTTATTTTTATGGGCGATATATATGTTCATAAAACGTAAAATTTATTTTTAACATCTTTTTTGTTAACCGTAACAAGATATTAAACAGGATGTATGTATATACGTAAATGCATTTCGAATACTAGTACTGATTATATTGTTTCACGATTTTATTAAACCAATATAATCTTTTATTAACGAATAATGCTCAAATATCCAATTTGTCCCTGGCACTATGAGATGGGACTCGAACCCATGACATTTCGCAATCCGGGTGACTGCTCTAAGCTATACAGGACTAACGAATTTTTTAGTACTTGTCACTTCTTTATTACTACAAAGTGTATTTTCATCAACGTTCAGGCAATCCATCCAAACAGCCGAAAAAAATATTTTTACAAATAATTAAACTTTCGTAAAAAAGATGAAAATTTGTTCTAATATATTCTAAATGAAATATGCTTAAAAAATCCATTTTGTCCCTGGCACTCTGAGATGGGACTCGAACCCATTGCGCAACGAATTACGAAAGGTCATGGGTTCGAGTCCCATCTTAGAATGCTAGACAAAATTGATTTTTAAGCACATTTAATTAAGAATTTTTTTCAGTATAGCATTGTGAATGCAAAATTAATCGATCATAAACATAATTTTCATTTGGTTTACTTACGGAAACCAAATGAAAATTATACGTTTAGCTTCATTATATTCGTTATTTACAGGATAAAACTAAGTTTAGACTACTTTATGTAGCAGAATTGCTTCCGAGCAAAGTAAATCGTAAATGTTTCTTTTTAAGTCCACGATGGAAACATTCTCGAATTGCAAATAAGCAAAACGTTTAATTTATTTCCAAATCGATAAGATGCGACCCATCCTTAGCTCGCATCTACCTGGCCAGATAGGTCGGGGTGAGTTCCGAGCGGATTACGAATCGTCCTTCAGTCGTCTTTATCCTTTAAAGGAACCGATATTGTTGCTTATGCACGGTCGCCCGACGAGCCTAGCTTCTTTCTTAAGTAGGATGCCGGAATATTTGATTAGGGAACCTCCTTATCTGGCTTTCACAGACTATTAACATTCCCTACGTTCGGATAGAATATTTCTTAGAAGTGTCTGTGACCAATTTTTTTGCCGTTCATACATTTATATAAATTTATATGTTATAATGCTTGTTTTTGAATAGAATTTCATTTGATATTAGAGTAACTCGGTAGCGTAGTGAATAAGCGCCACGATGCGGGATCGATGTTGCTAAGCAACTGTCGCAAATGTCGATTACGGGATGGGTGACCATTGTTATCTCAAACTACTGCGTGCTTCAGAAGGCTTGTTAAGCCTTTGTTTCGGGCTGCATTTGCAGTGGTTTATATCCTCCAATCCATATTGGGCCAGCGTGGAAGGTCATGACCCATCCTCCTTAACCGTCCATAAAGGAGGCCTGAGCCCCTGTAGTGGGGTAGCCCCGCAAAAGGGCTTATGATGAATTTGATAATCTATTGATTCTAAGCAACCACAAGCGGCACTTAATGTTTTAAGATGTTTTGCGACTGGTATAGGCAAATTCTTTCATTACAGGTTACTGGAAGTTATTTTGTTTGTTATTAGTTGAACTTGAGTCCCTCCCAGATGTCGCCATACTTCCAAGGGATAACAATTACTCCACCGCCTCAGGGATGCGTACAAAAACATACCATACCCAATAATATAATAACACAGCTGTGCCTGTTACAGACGTTCCCTGTATACAACACCGCGTACAGTACAAAAGGATTTATCTCGTTAATTCATGTGTATTATTTACAATTCGTTTCACCTTTTTAGTTAGTAACATGATAAAATCGATTTACGAGACATCTTATATTACACTGTCTCGGATTTCCTTTATGAAAATATTATTTCGCGTTTAAGAGGTCGCGCACATACATGGCAACAATATTGAAAGTTTCAAACTTTACAAACGAAATTCCAAAGTTGAATATTTATAACTTTACTCAAATCAAATAAATTCCAACCTAATGGTCCAACTGTAGTCCCCGCAAATTGGAATGCAAACAACAGAAATTGTCTACAACTAACTGTTATTTGAAAGGTCGCTTAATCACTCAAGGGCAGAGAGACAGTTCAAACACAAATATTAATTAATGCGGCGATTCCGGCTAACCTAATTCGAGAAGTTGGCTGTATCTGAATAAACAATTAAACTACCGAAGTGTAGAGAATGAGAGAGGGCGAAATGCGTTTGGTTGGACCTTTCATACATTACGTATATGCCATATGTTTCGGGTGTGCAATCAACGTTAGAACAACATCACTTACGGTATTTCATAGTTTATTAGTAGTTTTTGAGTCAAGTATTTTCATACCACTTACTTGAATTTGTTATTAAAATTATAATATTAAAGAATAAACAACAAGTTTCTTATTAGGTACTTAGAAATACGAAAGTATGATGATCGAATGAAAATAGTTATTTATTATCTTTATGGAATTTCGTGAATCACTAAGAAGCAATCTGTGTGGATTGAATTTTATATTAAGTAAATAAATCGCCAAAATGCTTAACGCAATATCAAATATTCTGTAGTCGCAAATAACTTTTACAAAATCTAATAATCTTTGTAAGTAAAATGTAATTTAAATGATTTCCATAAAATATTGTAAGGTGTAATTGATAACGTTTGATATAAATTCAAATGTCTGTCCTAAATTCAATTTCTATTTCAGTAAAATGTCAAAAAGGACTACGTATACACACGAAGCGCATTTCGAATATAGGGTCAAGCGTGTGCCTGACGAACCGTGCAAAATGATAATTAAGAGAAATCGCTCAGTCATCGTTAATGCGATAGCCGGCCATGTAAATTACAGCGGTGTTTATAACAATACCCGCCAGTCGATGGTTTTCATTAAAATTTAATATTACCAAAATGCAAACTCCGATCGGCTTAATAGCGTTTCTATTTAGAAATTTGATTGACAATCCCAATCTAAACTTACTTAAAGGTATGTACACTAGATATAATGTGGCATTTTGCACGCATTGGCTATGGAATAGATTGATTTGTAAGTTTAATGGGGTGATAATATTTTTTATACATATTATTTTTATATTATCTTAAGCACTTAAAGAAGTTTAAATTACTTAATTCAAAGATATAAATGTAGTAAATATCATCGATAAAAGTATTATAATGAATGGTGATTTCCAATTTTGTACCTAATGAGTATTGCAATAAAACTTCATAAATTATAACGACGTATTTAAAATTCTTCTCTGTAAATATGTTATTAAAGGCATAACAAGAAGAGAAGTCAGTGCAATGTGGTGTATTGATGACTGGCAACGTGGGGTAGTACGCATCAGAGGGTTTCACCCATTCAGTACTGAGGTAATGAACGCCGCGGCTCAACCAGTTAACCCGCACACTATTCAACACAAATTGTGCAGAATAATTGATCCTCTATTTATTTGCACTTTTGCTCGAAGATAATCGCGATGGATCTTTATTAAATTCAATATAAGCAACATTAACCCTTTATAATATGAATTCCATATATGTTAGTGCTCCTTCCGTTTGATTAGTGATCTTGTAGTATTCTTTATCGAAGGAGAGTTTGCTGTTTTTTCAATAGAAGTGGCGTGCGAACATGAAACTCTTATGGTTGCGAGAGCCCGCCTAGTGGCTCTGGAGTGTCATTTCACTAACACATTGTCTAGCGTCATTGTCTGCAGCGGCTCCGCTCTCGTTACACTGACGTTCAACTTTTTATTTACGCCCAAGTGCACTCTGCCTTTGCCGCGACAAGGACTGAATTAAGGTTCTCGTCGCTGATATGGGATCATTCAACCCGAGAATATCGAATTACGCAGCGCAGTGGGCGCTTTGTCGGATACTTGCACGTGAAATTCTCTTTTGTGCGGATGCAGCCGCGAACTGCGCTAGATTCGTATGATCTCAAACAGACTCGGTGATTTTAAATACATTTCATAGACTTCAAATCAGTTCTCTTTTTACTGATAGGTACTTGGTTCTTTTGACTTTATTCTACGGTAAATAGATTTAAATAATTTAAAAATATATGAGGTATTCTTTATAGAACGTTAATAATAATTTTGTTTTATAATAATAATGATAAAGTTTGTAATTCGTTCATAGTTTGTTTTGCATATTTTATATGATATCGTTTTCAGTAAACAAATAATAAAGAGCTAAAGGCGGAGAAAAAGAAATGAAGATTATTAAATAAATAAATTATACCAGTTGATAACTAAAGATATTAAAAACCTCTATCGAAACACTTTATACTTCAAAGTATTTTAGTAACTTAGTAAAACGGAGGCGAGGCAAAAAAACACTGTATCGTGAATACGATGGCCTAGCTGGTGCCGAAGGGAAGGTTAACTATGCGGTGCAGTGCTCAGAGCAAAGTTAATGTTGACGATCGATAAAACATAAACCAAATGGGGATTACTCGGCTTGGAGCCTTTTTTTATTTAATAAAATATTTTTTTATCATCGATATATAATCTTTCTATTCGTATTTCAAACATATTTATATATGAACGAAACGCAATTGCTTCAGTTTTCCAAAGCGCATGAATGTGAAATGAAGCTACTTTATACCCTTATTTACGTACTGCAAGCTAAAGAAAAATCTTAATATTAGGTATTAAGTTTAATCGCACGGATTTTTTTTTATAGTTTAACAAAATGTGTGCATTATCCTTGCAAGGTCAAGCAAAATCAACTACCGAAAACAAAATACGGTCAGGCATGTTAAAAGTTGATGAAAGTAGGTTGTATTATATCTACTAATATTATAAAGAGGAAATATTTCATTGTTAATATCGATAAGACTTCCAAACTACTGGACCGATTTTAAAATCATCTCACCAATGGGAAGCCTCATTATACGCGGGTGACCTAGACCCACACGGGCGTAGACGCGAAAATTATTAATCTACATGTTATCTAAACATTGTCATAATCTAATAAAATATGTGGGTATATTTTTCAATATCTTAGGTAATTGTGTTGTATTGAACTAGGGATTCAAAGTTTGTGTGAAACTACAAAAAGTTAAATACTAACAGTGTTATTAATAAACAAGGATTAGCGTTGGACTAAATTTACACTGATACTGCACTTAGTATTAGTCGAAATTTATATTATTAAACAGAGACTTAGCAAAGGTTAACCTAGTACGAGGTTCTGCGGGAGTAATATTTACTTCTAGAAGGTAGTAGGTTTGCTTATTCTCTGTTAAATATAAATTTAAACTAATACTAAAATTGCAATTTTAGCGTAAAGACTAAAATTCTTCTCTTATAAGGTTCAGAACCTTACTCTAGTCCTGGTCCTGTGAAAAAGGGATCGAGTCATTTCATTTTTTAATTGAAACTTTAAGAGATTAAAGTCTTATAATATCGTTTTGTATATAGAGCTGTAGTTTAAAATTTCCTAGCTTAATCTTTACCAAATGGACTTGAATGCAATGCAACGAGTCTTTTCTACTATATGACTCACTTCCTGGACGTCGAGAACATTGGCTATGGTAAGACACGCCCTACTTCTAGCGTTAAGGTTCACCGAAAAAGATTTTAAAGCAATTCAACCTCTAAAGGACTGCAGTCGCCCGGATTGCGAAAAGTCATGGGTCAGTGTCCCATCTAAGAGTGTCAGGGAAAAAGCGGATTGTTTAAACATTTTTCATTAAGAATATACTTTATTTATTAATATAAATTCAAAACCGTTTTGTATTAACACGATATCATATATTTCAAATATACAAAACTATGATTATGTTTTCTATGTGGAAAAGCTTGAATGTCGACTTATTAGGCGGCCGGTAACGGAAATTGAATCTAGAGCTACGCACTTTCCGGTCGGCGCACGGGCAGTTTCCGGTGCCCGCTCCATCCTGTTCCGTACTTTAATTTTGTTTACCATTTATTGCCAATTTTAAGTGGTCTTGTATTGAAACGTCAATTCACGGTCTACATGACCTCTGTAAGATAATTTCTGTAATTATCATGCATCATTGGTAGTCTAGTACTTTCAGGCTTTGAAGTTATTTTTTATCCCACTAAACAGTTCCCTAAGTACTAAGCGAGTAGACCGCATGTGGCAAGCTAATTTTGACATGTGCAAGCTACATTTATTCAAATAACATGTAGTCGAAATGCATATTTAATTTTAGGTAGTAAGCGTCGGCTTTTTATTTTTATATTAAAATTATTGCCGACAGGTTGTGCTGTTTTCAAATTTTCAATTTGCTCAACAGAATAACAATAGCACATGCTTAATTATTACTTAGTATACAATTAGTATAAATATGGCAGTTTAAAATAAACGTGCATGTTAAACACCAGACATTGTTTAAAATTTATTGGCAGATGGATAGCCAAAACGACCGTGTAAATGTAGGTATGTCATTTTATAAATTGATATCGTTTATCATTCAACACATTCAATTCGAAATGTATAATGATTCAGAATATTTATCTCGTTGCTGGACATTACAAATGTAAGATATTATATTAATAACAAGTTGACACCGCGAATTTTTGCAACCTTGTTATTTAAAAGAAAATATAGCCTGTTTCTCGCTGATCAGTAGTTTTATATTGGTTATGTAAGAATATTAAAAAAAGTTCAGTAGTTTGTCCATTAAGAATGTCTTTATAATATTATATGGCATAGATATATCATATGTTCAACAAAGTCAGCATGAGCTTTGTTTTCTTCGGTGACATTAAAATGTTGTCTAAATATTTTTGTGTTGACAAATTTGGCTTCCAATTATTTTTTATTTCCAGGGCCATAAGCTTGCGAATATGAAAAAATAAATAAAAATATATGCACAATTTAATATATACTCATCGAATATAAAACCTCTTCCTTTTCGATTTCTAGTCGGTAAAAAAACTTGAATATAGTTTATGATTATGTATATGTGTATCATATATGAAACAAAATATATTTGTGAAGAGCAAGTAATACAATTCAGTGTAGTTCGATTTATAAAAGGTGAATATATCTGTATATTCTTGAGTGTTACTTCGGCCATTCCTCGTGGGGGCATCGTTCCCTGGCAATTTACCACTCATAAAATATTTCCGATGTCGGTTTGAGAACGTTACTGGAAATCGACAATTTCTCGGAAGCAGAGGCAATGTGCTCCATTGCTATTCTATACTATTTGGACGAGATGCTTCCAAATGTGAGGGAAAGTGAGGTACTTGGATGCGAGCCAACGAACGGTATGCCCGTCATGCTGCCACTAAATTTATTAATTCCAACTAATTTGTGAAAGATATTCGGGTCGATAATTGGCTTTTTGTCATCGAAAGGATTAAGTGGAAAATTGGGTTTATTTCTTATTGACGGCATCTCGAAATAAACTTATTAACAGTAATGAAATCGTAATAAGCAGTATGATAAATAAATGTTATAGTTATAAAATCAGCCAAGTGTGATTGGGATTCGCGAAATGAAAGCTCCATACAAATATAGAATTATAAGAGCACAGAATACTCATAGGGATTTTTCTGTAAACTTTGAATCTTAGGTTGGAATGTAGAATTCTCGTTTATTTTTAAATAGCTTCAAAACCATATTGATAGTGTTTGAGATTTTAATATATCGCATGACATACTTTTTCCTTCTAATTCATCACTCCCTCGCTAGTAAAGCCCCTGTATTTAAATTAATATATTTACGTTACACGTCCGTTTTTGTGTGCCAAATATCAACTCAATCGGTTCAGTAGTTTCGAGGCAAATTAACTGTGACATACGGATGGACAGACAGACATGCAAGTAATCCTATGATATTTCCGTTTCGCTCGTAATGAATGGAGCCCTAAAAACGCTTCTAATAGGCCGGGCAGACTCACGCCGAGAAGTCCCGAAAACACCCGAGACTCTTGAATGTGATATTTCTCATTCCTTTATATTGCTTCTCGCCAAGAATGCTCAGCGAGACTTCTCGGCTTGAGTCTGACTGACTCAATTTTTTTTGTATTGATGTAAAACATACTCATGAAAAATACGCTATCAATTTTTTGACAAAAAAAACGCTATCAAATGTATATAAGGGCATCTAAATTATCTTTGGTATTCAGTGTCAGTTATTTTAACACGAAAACAAAATTACTAATCCAATTTCGATAAAATTTGTTAGAGACCACTTCAGGCCTATCTATTCTCAGGTCTTTTTTTATCGTCGAGGAATGCTTTTGACACCATTCCTGTTACCTGGCAAGCAACAGGTAGTGTGTGAGACTCTCCTCCGTAAACCCACTCGTCAGATGAGCTGCTCAGTGAGTTCCCGGAGGCATACCCGACAAAAACCCTTCGGTGTACCCTATCGTGGGATATGAGATCCGAGAAGCCGTGACCGAGTCACCAGGAATCTGTACTCAGCTCTAACTGTATAATAAAGAAAATAAAATTTGAAAAACATTCAAGAATTTCGGAACATACATAAAAATATATAACGTTATATTTATAGCTTTTCCCTTTGTTTGAAAGTCGGTTGAAAAATAAAAATATGGACATAGATTATGTAAGGTCAAAACGAGTGTGTCGAATTCTTAAAAAAATTTAGAACATTGATTTCGATTTGACGTGTACTTTAATTTAAATTCAAAGCTCACAACGACGTGTCGATGTTTAAACGGCACATGTTTGTTTGTAGAGGGCGAAGCACGTCCACCCGCGCGTCGCCGGGCGCAGAGCAATGTCAACACGATACACCAAATACGAGACACTCCGATGTCCTACCATCCGTGCAGAATAAAGTAACAAAATGTAAACTAAGCCTTAATCGCTACATTGTAATTTTAAAATGATTGTTTTTATCAAAAGATTTATTAGAGAGTACGCCACGTATAGAAAGAAAGCCTTTGAATTTATTTATAACTGTGTACAATCTATTATAACTTGCTTTCTGTCAGCGTTTCATCCGTTTAACCCCTACATAAATACTACAATTGATGAAACATCTACTTACTAAATTTTAATCAGTAGTCCCCAAAGTATATAGTTTCACGTTTCTAACTTCAAAAATAACGGGTTTCCATACAAATTTCTAACCGCTTTAAGGATAGATAGAATCCTCAAACCCTTAAACAGTTATTTACTAATTTTTTATTAGTAACTGAAAAATGAGATTCATGTTTCTTATTTCAAAACTGATGGTCATCCGTGCAAACTTTCAACCACTATTTCTCCCAATTTTGAAGTTGTATTTACAAAAAAAAAATATATAGATTATCGCATCATTTTTTGTTTATCTCTTTTAGTCGTGTGTGTAACTACAATAATCATTTAATAATACATGCAAAAACTATAGATTCATTGTCTCTTAAATCACACATACAACTTTCTTAAGCTTGTATGTAGTTCTCCTCTATAATTTGAGTAGCGAAACTGAGTAAATAAAAACTCATTTTAGAATAGGTATACAATTATATATCAATTAGATATGTTAATATGTGACCAAATATGTGAGTCTTCTAAAAAATGCTTATAATTATAAGAAGATATCCGGCGCGAGCTTTATGGTTCGCTATATATTTATATGTTTAGGTTCCTTTCAGAGTTCTTCATTTTTTTGTATTTCGTTTCTTTGTACCCAGCAGCCTCTCTACTTGTATATCGACTTCGTTTTGTTAAACTCGATATAAAAGTTTTAGTTATTTTTTTTTACATTAAGGCAAATAACTGTTAATTTGCAATTGAAATTAGAATTGATATTGTCACAAAGTAATTAAATTAGTTACCTACTTATCATTTGAAAGCTTTTCACATTTATAATAAAGCTCATGATAGAACTTTCCAGACTTGAATATAATCAATTATTTGTCGTCTAAACTATTTTTAGATTAAATATACTGAAATATTGTACATAGTAACTACTTTTCCGAGCAGGGTTTGTCCGTGTGAATGTTTTAAAATTCCTTCTTTAGCGAACTTTTATATCACAATAATAATTAGTGTGGCGAATTCCATCTCGACCTTCCCATAGTTTAAGCCGTACATTGATATATCATTTAGTTAGTGTTTTTGCCATTCTATTATAGAAATCTTGTATAAAAAGTAAGCGAATGATTTTATATTTTAATTTGAATTCGAAAAATAACGGATTCCCAATCAGAGGCGTCGACGCGAAAGAGATTCTAATAACATTCAAAAGCCGTCCCGCGGGAAGCGATGTCAGTTTAATTACAGATTGGCGGCAGTAGGATCGCCATGATTTTTTTAGAAAACAAAACGGTCTTCAACAGAGACTAAAAACGTGAGCAGTAATACTTATCTTAAAAGCGGTTAATGTATTCAAGAAACTTATATTGAAGTTGTACAGAGGTTTTGTGTAGGTTATTAATAAACTTTAATAGGACTTAATAATAAAATACCAGATGAACTACAATTGTTGCCTCAAAATTAAAGTGAATCACGTTTTAAAATATGGTTAGTTTAATAAATGTATTCAGTAAATGAGTTTTTAAACAGAATATATTATTTGGAACGCTCGAATTGAATGACATATAATAGTAAATAACTAAGAACCTACAAATAGTTTGAAGTTATTGCATGCTGTTTAACAGTAGAATATGAGATACTTATATTGTTTTCTTTAATTCAGAAGTTGTTTAGAATACCTATATTTCCATAATCCTTGTGTTATGTTTAAAAAAGAATGATACGATTTTTTTTTCTTATTTTAATATTCTTCTTTGGTTACGTTCGCAAGTCAAATTATTGTAAAACTACAAAGATTTTGATTATTTGGGTCTACTAAAGTAGTCGAGGATTAATTTATTTTTTTGTGCTTAAATAACGTGAAATACTGTAAGTAGCTTTTTTAAGTTTTATTTACAAAATAATTAGCTTAAAAAACCGGCTAAGTACGAGTCAACTCGTGTACGAAGGTTTCCGTATCGAAAACGAACAGAAACAATCACGTTTATTGTTTAGGACCCTTAAATATTTACCTTATTATGGTCTTTAGCATTTGTTGTTATAGCGGTAATATAACTACATCATCTGTGAAAATCTCAACTGTCTAACTATCACAGTTCCTGAGATACAGCCTGATAACAGCAAAAAAAAAAAACACTTTTATTGAAACGTATTTTATTCTGTTGTTGTTGAAGCGGCAATATAAATACATCATCTGTGAAAATTCAACTGAATAATTTACGCGATTCATGAGAAACAGCCTGGTGACAGACAGACAGACAGACAGCAAGGTAATAATAATAGGTTTGTTGTTTTACCCTTTGGGTACGGAACCCTAAAAATTAAAGATGCTGCCGAGAGTCACTATTCCACGCGGACGAAGTCGCGGGCACAGCTAGATTATAAATATGATAGGAAAAATATCATTGATATAATATTATTTAAGAAACAGGCATAATATTTATGCAATGTTACTATTAATTATCTTTCTGGTTATTTATAACATATGTTGTTTCCTTATGTTGTAAGAGTTGTCAAAAGAACATCTATCTATACGATACTATTGTTTTCCTAATCATTTTTCCCTATGTCTATAGATGTAACATCGTAGACAATGGACACTAGGAATGTTTTATAAATATCTCTTTGTTGTACGTAACTCAAAATATTTTTATTGTTTGACTTTGTGTCAGACCAAAGACTGAGTTTCGTATGAGAGGTCATTAGTATGGTTACGGTTATTTCTCTTTTTATCTAGATTAGTTAAAAATATAGTTATTGTTAAAAATTTTCAATTTTTTCATACAATTACCATCTATGACATAATATTACTGATCGTATTACTTACTTTCGATTATTGGATTATAAAATTCTGTCGAAATAGTGACCGCGAAGATAATCTGATGATGACATCCTCCATATTGAATATTTCAATATTTATAACCAGTGTCACTCGGGATAATGTAGCACGTAATTATTGCATGAATACGATTTACCGTAACGAACACAATACCTATAAAATATTTTGTGCACTGATTAATAAATTCACGAATGAATTTGAATGCAGAACCAAATCGAATGTGTGCACTTGTCACATGTTAATTCTAATTGTGAATTCCTAATTCGATGTACATTTTACAAACATCCACCCAGAGAATTTTGAAAATGGAATATTTTTAAGAAATCATGCTTTCAAAATTATGGAAATGTCATAGCTAAAAATAAATCAGTGACGTTTTGACGTGTGGTAATCCCAGTTGGGTGCGAGAGACATGCCGTCAGTAGTCTCCACGGGTCGTTATCAGGGCGGATTTATTTTTTCACTGGGACAAAGGTCGATTAAAAAAGTTTGTAATGAAAGCCGTCCGCCAAAAGCAAAGGGTGATACTGCGTCGTTCGATTATTTTGGTAAAACATCTGTTAACAGATCAAGTCGGTGTAGGACACTTGGGAGACAAAATTTATTGTTAAACAGAGATATTATGCAAACAAACTAGATTCGTTTTAAATTCATTAAAAGTTATAACTTTAAGATTTTTTAAATAAGTTTAAAGTTTAAAATTACTCAAACAAATGTAGCATGAATAAACTTTAATTCTTGGTTTATGATATGGTACGATTTTCCAGATATATTTAAATCTATAAAAATTTATATGCCTTTTATCCTTGCGGCAGCCATAGCAACTAGGATTTATAAACAGTTGTAAAAATATTTTTTTAATTATAATTATTCGCCGTTAAGAAATGGTTAATTTTATTTATTTATTCATTTTGTAGTTCAGACAAATAAAACTAAATCCATAGATTACACCTGTCCATAAAATTATTATTTGACAATAAAGTTATGCGTGAAATATATTTATTAAATGGACGTTTTAACGTTAAATAATTCAATGTAAAAATTAGTATGTCAGTTTCGTTTAAATTGAATGAAACCGTGCCGACCGATATTATATTATTTTAGCTAAATAGTAAAGAGACATTTATCAGAATTGATATCAGGTTTGAATTCCATGTTTACTTTTTCATAAAAACTAGAGTATAACCTATACAGACGTTGTCGCTAAATTCAAAATACGAACGATGCGACCAATTCAAGTTTGGGGTTCGTTAAAATCACTCCGGTGTGTTATGTATGAGTTTGTTAGTAAACTTTTTGCATATTTCCATCGACAGCATCCGTTTGTAGCATCACAGGTGGCGAGTCACATATGTACAGCGTATTAAGAGCTATATATAGAGAATCAACTTCACCTTCCTGTTTTCCTGTTTCCAAATCCGACCGGACCTTACCTGTAACAAACACAAAATTTCAAAGGCTCGCCTTTAATGATGAGCTTAAAATTTAACGAGGTAGCATATACATAATCATTAACATAATTTGAACTTGTATGCCGTGACCCGGTCATACGTAGCAAATAATGGTGTTTAGAATGTTACAAAATGAACGAAAGGGACACAACAAGGCCGCTTGTGTAGCATTTTCGGTTCAGGAAGAGAGCGAGATAACCGGCGAGGACACCGCAGTGAATTGAAACTGTTATTTGAAAAAACGCCCTGATAAGTTTCCCCTCCGTCCCGAATGAAGGTCGATTTTTCTCGAAATAAAGATTCCAAAATGTTTACCTCCATTCAAAGTTACGGTAAGCCTGAGCGTCGATTGGTATTCGTTTTCATTCCTTCTAATGTTTATGCAACACTCTGCAGGAGACTGATAAATATATTAGGTACTTGAATTTCTTTGGATTGCAGATTTTATAATTTTAATCAAGCAGCTACAATTTCCATTTACAAGAGTAAACGCTACTTATGCAATGGCATTTAATAAACTTAATTACATATTTAATACACCATAAGGCGTTCTAATAAAAAACCAATGATATAAAATAATAACAGTGTATCAATTTTCTATCAAAACGGGTAAATTATACTTGTAATAATATAAGAAATTCGTTTCATTAAAATATCAATGAAACGTTTCGACATATGTTAAATTCACATCGAAGTGACCAGGGAAATGTCTTTAATTCTGAACCTTAATTCTGTCTGCATAGAAACTAAATAATTCTAAAATTTATGATACTCTATGAAATTTACCATTCCGCTTTTATGGTTAATAACTCTCCACTGTGCGGACACTAAACATGATGATAAATACTGCCTTGTTAAGTGAATAGGAGAGACCAACGAAATACATATTCCGTGAATGCAGTGTAGAGCAATGCTGGGTAATTTGATGTCATTGTTGAATTCATTGTGTGGGCTCATTTAGTGGAGCTATAGTGACATTTCTGTATAAAATGGTCAAGCAGTCGAGCCTTTAGTCCAGCCATAAACTTAAATTGTGAGTTTGAAGATTATTTTCAAAGTCAAATTGCTTAAATTACCAATAACAGTGGGATTACGTAGATATTCCGATTAAATTGAATCCATTTATTCGAACGACAATAGTGTTTTCACGAATGATATAAGCGTTTGTTATTTAAAGTTAATACATAACCTTTATTCTATATTATAACTTCACGCATGTTCATGTAAATGTAAGCAATCATGTAAATGAAAGATCTGTAACATTTATGATAAAAAAACTATAATTATGTTTTTTACGGATGGAAAATTGTTTTTACCAAAAAATACTTATCAATACAAGAAGTAAAACTCAGAGTTCTATAAACTTGATTTTATAAGACCTCTGTAGCACACTAACATTATGTGTCGTAGTTGGAATCCGTTCTTTAAACTTTTTTTTTTGGCATACGCATAACATTGAAAGCATTTTAAGCATAATGTTACTAGACATGGAAGAACCGATCAATTGGTTAGGTTAAGACTTTGATTAAACCAAAATAGTTAGCCGGGCGAAGATTTAAAACAAACGAATAGGAAATCGTTAATGTAAAAATCAATATTTTTATACTGTTATATGTTTGGATGTCATGGTTCCTTTGTTGTTTGAGATTCCCACAAAGGCTTTAGCAATCTGAGCAATACATGTAATGTTTTCTAACATGTTTATTCTTGTAATAAAGAAATTCGGTTTTAGTGCCAAGTTGAATTTTACTGTTGGAAGAAAATAAAATTTATGGGACAGTGTGTACATTTAATTGGGTGTGTGGTACTGTATGTGCATAGCGCTCGAGTGAATGCGCGCCGGCGCAACGCATTGGTATTGCGCAGAAATGCGTGGGTAGAGGTCGCGGTTCTCGATGACTTTCTATGAAACTAGATATGGCATATATTTTCATTGGGTATATATTTATTAAAACTTCCTGTAACAACGCAACACGTCTTACTTAGCTTCGAATGAAAATGTAGAGATATCAGAAAATAATACGCAATAGTAATATCATATATATAAGGTATAATTTCTTAAGAAGCTCTACTATTTTGAAAGATTAAAGAGTGTTCAAACAAACTGAAATTCAATTTAATTACAACCCTATGTTTAATAGTTAAGTACTTCTCTACCAAAGCTTTTAAACAATAGATTTCTTAAGGCACTATTTTAGTTGATATTGGTAAGCGTAGATATCATATTTTGATGCACTTCTTCAATTTAGGTTACATTTGATTTTTTTTACTTTAGAAGTTTATAAGATTAGATTATATGTATCTAAATGTAATGACCTACGTAGCCGAAGAGCTCGCACGCTGATTACAAGGTTTCGCCGTCGCTGATATGCCGGATTGGAATCTCAGTCGGGTCTCTATGTATATATTTTCTATGTTGTCTGTGGTCTCGTGTTGTATTCTTCGTTGTTCTATTTTGGAGACTGAGCACAGCGAGTGCGATGTTTTCTAATATTTATCTATTATTCTTATTACATGGTAATGTATTGTTTTTTATATTTTACTATATCATAAAGAAATGTTACTGATTCCCTATGGAAATTCTATTTTTAGCGTTTGGTTATTTTCAATAATATTAAATCGAGATGCTACTTTAGACTTTATTATTTTATCACTTCACAAATCTCACAGTCTCTACTTCGCAGCTATCTAGATCCATACTCCATATAAACACAATAACGTTATTATTCCCATCTATGGAAAATCTGAATGTTTTACCTACGCAAAACTTTATCGAACAGCTTTATCTTTTTCTGCATAATTATATGAACCTCACAGCAGTCTGTATCGCATCCAGTTACCAGTTTTTATTATATGCGGTCGCCCACACGGTCACGACATTACCGTTGTCGCGCTAGCAGACGACAAATGACGCACGCCTTCCCAGAACAAACTACCGGGTTTATCTGATACAGGCAGTTCGTGACAGGCTTCCACTGCTATTCACTTGAACCCGTGGTCGTGCTCTCGCTAAAATACTTCACAGACTCCACATTGGATAAACAATGAGACGTAGAGAGCGCCGATTAACACACCCTAGTGTATTTAAATAATACTATGTGCCGTAAAGTAGTATTTAATGACAAGTTAGATATATGTTTCGCTCTTTGACAAATAATTGCGGAGGGTTTGCGAGACTTGAAAGAGGTTAGCTTCTTTTGAACTCTCGTCATTGCAATAGAAATTCAAATTTGAAGTTGATTAATTTTCGTTATTCAAATTGATAGCACTAATACAACATTCAGAATTAATTTTAGCTGCGGAAAGAAATGACACAACATAATAAATGAAATAAAATCTATAATGCCAATTAAAACACATTCACACTATTATAATTATATAGAAATAACTTTTTAACTGCTGGAACAACTTAAGTTTATTATATTAATATTATAAAGCACAAAGATATGATTGTTTTTATTGAATTGGCTCTGAAATTACTAGGAAAATTTGGAAAATTCTTTCACCCTTGCGATTCTGTAAAAATCCGAAACTGAATTCAAATTCACTCAGGTGATCGAATTCAGTTCAAAAGCGACATCCGCTTAACCTGCAATTGGTATTAACCTTTCATGGCATGAGTGAAGTGAGTTTCGAAATGCCATAGGGATTGAATATCTGAAACACATTTAATCAATCAATCTTGTTTTGTATTTTTATCCAAAAAATTGAATCAATAGAATTTCTACATTAAATAAGGTCGATTATATATGCCGATAATGAGGCATATGAGTGAATTCGAATTCGGGTTCGGATTTTTACGGAATCGCTCCGCAGCTACGGGATGCTAGCTACGTCATATGCGAGAAAAAAAGGTTAAAGTTTACGCGGGTAAAGTAGTGGGAAAACAGCTAGTCTCTTGTAAAATAATAACATTTTATATGTAAGTTTAATAAGAAAGAAATGTTTTTTTTTTGTTGCACACAAAATAGACACCTAGTGTCGAGTTAGATAAAAACTTTGCCGGTAAGAAAAATAATGATTTCAAATAAATAGCTGGGCTTTTCTTAGAACTTTGTTGTAAATAAATAAAAAGTGCTGCAGTAGTTATATTACCGTGTTTTAGAAGTAAACTGAATAAAAATAACATCACGATTTTTAATGATTTCACATTTATAGATTCGTTAGTTTCGATTTGAAAAGTTAGTGAACGGTACATTCAAGTTAGCATCATTTGTAGAACATAATTTGCTGAGCATTCGAGATATTCGATTGCAGAATTTGAAGTGATTAATTTGTGAAATAACTGAAACTATTGCAAACAGATAGTTTCATAACCTCGGCCTCTGCCAAAAACTGCAGGTGAGCCTTCATAGGACGTCTGAGCCGTTTTAGAATTAGGTTAATCAACTATTCGGAATGTGGAGAACTGCCGAACAGATTTCAGTACATTTTACGATTGAAAATTGCCTCATTGACATTCTTCCTTTGAAGTGTTGTAGAGTTTACTGAGATTCTGTAATGCCACTTGCATTTGATGTCTAAAGTTAGATGTTCCTATTCGAAAATGATTATTCGACTCTTTTTGACATACTAAATCGGATCAGCACACAATTTCGTGTTGTCTCTATAATTTTGATTACACCTATATGTGCTGACTTAATAATACTTTGATGAGGATATCATACGCTATATACTACTGGACATAAAAAAGTTAAGGCGCTTTATAATTTGATCAAGGGAACTTACAGCCATTTGGAGGCCCCCCAGGACAAGAGACCAGGGCAGACCGCCCCCTACCGCCCCCGCCCCCTTAGTCCTATTTATTATTTTATTAATACTAACTTCTGAATGTTACGACTCATAATCATAACAAATTGATTTGCCGTATCAAAAATTACAAAATACACATAGAAAATATTTTTAAAGGCATGAAAGAAATAAATTGAACTAACGAATATCCACAAATTCGCGGTAACACAAACAGAATTGGAAGGGCGCAATTTACTCGTATTCAGAGGCGAACTGCTGTAAAAGCGCGTCCTATCTAATTATCATCCTAGTACGTAGCGAGCCAGTACCATCGGAACGCAAATATAGTCCAAGAGCTCGTGACAAAACTGAGCAGGAGCTTTTTAAGGCTTCATGTTTCAGTAGGTATGTAGAAGTATTGGGTTCATATCACTGAATACCTAGTGCGGCGGTCAGGTGCTTGACCTCGTGGCGGCGCGGGATTATGCCAAATGGAAAAAAAATACAAAAAATATTATAGGTGTTTTATAAAAGTTTAAAATTAGCCAAAAACTTATTTTTAATATAAAAAAGTAGACAAAAAGAGTTTCATAATGGTTAAACGTTAATTTATTGCTAAAATTATAGAAGTTAGTTCATAGAAAACACATTCTTGTTCTTCAAGTTTTTGCACATTGACATCACGAGCTCTTCGTCTATTAGGGCTACAACAAGTCACCTTTATTAGTGTCCGCATTCAAAGTACAAAGTAATTTGTTGCCGTTTTTCCTTAATTTTCATTTCCATAAGGTAAGAAAAGACGTAAACACCATTTAATGATGCATTTTCTTTTATTGCTTTAAGGACTAACAACCTATATAATATTATGGTGTTTATACGTAAAATAAAACGGCACATGTTTTATAAAGTAGCCTAATTTTTTTTTCCAAGTTTGGGCGTCTATATCTCGTTTTAGGCTTAATGATATTAACGACTATTTTCCCCCAAGGCTGTATATGTATATTTACTTAGTTTTTTTTTTTAATATTCGAACAGTTGTACGAAACAGTTATTACATGCGATTAGGCGAATAGTTTGACTTTTTCACCTATCCAAAATTTTCAAACGTTTCGGTCGACTTACAATTTTATTATCATAAATGTTATTGTTTATTAAAGTATAAATAAAGTTAGCATACTAATATTTAACATTTTGGTACCGATACCCACGTTGAGTTACATTATGGTATAGTGCATGACATACCAAAAAATTAAATCACGTTTGTAAATAAGATGAAGATATGCTAATATTCGAATGAATCATTCATTATTCTTCATTATTTGAGTATAATATAATATTTTTCAGTGGAGGAAAACTGTATATTTTTAAAATGTATTTTTATGTATGTTGACGTTTTACGTACATCTTTTTAAAATCATTATTATAACTACATCTTATACATCTTCAAGTCGTAGGTATCTATGTCTTTTCTCAGTTATAGGAATTATTTTATGAAATAGTTTTTAATATACTAAATTAAATTTTGCCTTCAGGTATAGTAATCATTTCAATCAAAAATTTTCTTATCGATTATTTTAGATTAAAATTAGGTTCTACATACATTAAGATATTAATTTATTCTAACAACAAAAAAGTGAAAAAATATAATCAATAATACTACTATTTATGCATTTTAAAAACCCGTTTTTTAGGTCCTTTTCGTACAATAGTTAAGCGTTAGACAGTAATTTAATATCAATACCTTTTAGGTCATTAATCATATTTTGAACTCCCCTCCGTTGCATAGGGTAAGTATCGTATCTATATTAATTTAATTTACTGTACATATTTTTATAATATTGCTATGTGATTAAATTATAAGATTTTTAAATTGACATAAAAACAAATATATTATTATACATTATTATATTTGCATTCACAATGCTATACTGAAAAATACTCTTAATGAAAAATGGGGTAAGTGGATTTTTTAAGCATTTATCATAAAGAGTTATAATTACACATTTATATATATCGTGTTAGTCATCTCAGATCAATGTAAAAAACCGACCAAGTGGGAGTCGCACTAGCACACGTAGGGTTTCGTAGCGGAACCGAGCAAAATAAAACCACGTCTGTTGTATAAATATTTATTTTATTTTAGTTTTTAAGAATATGTTGTTGATGCGGCAACAGAAATACACATCATCCGTGAAAATTTCAACTGTCTTACTTTCACGGTTCATAAGATTTAGCCTGGTGACAGACAGGCAGCGTAGTCTTAGTCCCGTTTTATCCTTTAGATACGGAATCCCAAAAATGAAACTACTTCAGAATGACATATTGCGTTCATAAAATCATCAAAATAATAATATTAACATATTATCTTAAAAATAGACATGTCAAATATTTACGTCTATATTTCTCTAGTTAAAACCCGCGAAAGGAAATAAAATGACTTTCTGCATATAAATAAAACAACAATAGTTTAATGTCTAAAAATATGCCTTTCATTAACTTTCGTTTAGTTTCATACTAAAGTTGGAACGTTGGTTGCACTCCGCGAGCGTAACTGAATTATAGACGACGTTTTTAAAGCTTTTTGCACAGACGCGCTCTCTCTCACTGCTAATCAGGATAATACTGTGTGCCAGTCAGGGGCTCTACCTTTGCCAGGTCGAGGGTTGACCACATCGGACCGCTATATTGAATTAAAATGATAAAAGGGCCTACGAAACGTAGAGTGCTGCGGGCGATAGCTTGTATCGATGTAGAGGGGACTCTGTAGCAATTTAGTTATAAAAATTCAGTGGTAAACTTCTAAAAAAGACTTCTAAAAAATTGTTCCACCTATGGGAAACTCCATCATATGCGATGAACATAGGTTATATTATGTCCCAAAACAGTAATTAAAGTAGATGTGGAAGTTATATAGGGAATTAGAATGTTACCATAGTAACCATTGTTTACTATTCAATTTGTCATTGTAATTAAATCCATGTCATGTTATGAATCGATATTCAAACTAAAAGTTCTCTGGGTACCACGCGGGCGAAGCCGCTGGTGGTAAGCTAGATTTATACAAATTCATATAATAATGTTATTTTATTATGAATCAATAAGACATTCTTACTTAATACCGCTATAATTTTCCCTTTTCACACCGGTGTGCATCGAATTATTCGGATTCAATTATTTCCGACGAAATACTTTAGCCGCGGAGCGTTTCAATCAATCACTCTTCACCAATTCAGTGTGAGCGTCATTTGGCAAATTCGATTGCTTCCAACAGCGGAGTTAGTCAGAATAAAACGCGGCTGCCATTGACGGTTCTGACAGAGCGTCCTGTGTCCGTCTATTTAATTAATCTCCTGAACTAAATTTAAATATGTGCTCTATTACTAGCTGCATACAGGGTTGCTCGCACTGAACATACGCTTTATAAAAATTTGTAGACATACCAAATTGTTACAAATACTGAATTATTTGACACCTAAAATAATAATAATATTGATTTCTTATATTTTCACGCGCACTATACATAAATGAAACAACTTTTAATAAATATCCTCTTAATAAAGCAGCTTTTATAGATAGCGTAGAAGTTGCCACAATAGTTTGTTTTGTTATAATCAGTGGCATACGAGTACGCAGTCCCTTGGTCATCACTATTATATATTATAATATAGCTATCGCTTTAAAATATATTTCTTGTTACAAACTTTTTAGAGCGTGATTTAACTGTACTCGGGTTTTACTTTTGAACTTATTTCTTTCAGTTCTGTGATATAGATAATGGAAATTAGTAAAACTTATTTACGTATAGTATAATAATAAATAGCAACATAATAAATATTAATAAAGCAATAAAAAATAAATACAAATATCTGACCTAACGTGTGCAAACCCTATATGCACCTACTGATGTCGACACTCGTCTGACTAAATTAAATTTAGCATTATTCATATCAAAAATGTAACGCAAAGGGTTGCTTTAGTGACACGGGTCATAATTTTAGTTCAAAATACATGTTCTGTTCCTATTTTTTTTTCAACTAAAAGGATGTTGAAGAGTTTGCACTTAATTAGTAAGTTAATTGAAGTTGTCTGTGGTAAGTTTGAATGTCACTTCGTGGCATACATTCTCTAGTTACAGATATTATTTAATTATTTTATCTTATATATATAGAAAACCCATTAAAATCCATTTAATTCATCTTTTGATACTGTTATTTTGTTAATAGAATCAGGCGATGTTTTGCGGAAGTCCATTGGTCTAAAACCGTGAAAATATGATATCTAGTAAATTCCATACTCAGCCTGTATTCGTAAGACTGGAACACGGCGTCTCGGTGGTTGGCACTGTAAGGTCTAACAACTCTTGAAGATGTTCCGTGGGGGGAGAAACACGTCTGTAGTAATGATTTTACAAGCGAATTTATGTGTACACAGCAGGTCTTGCGGATACTGGCTGAGTGTAGAAGTTGCTTGATATCATAGTACCTACCATGGTTACTGTAACTTTTGGATACTGTCAGTGTCAATTGTTAAGGTGGCACTCAGTGTTCATTTACAGTTTTGATGATTTTTTAATGTTTTTTCAAACATTGCATCAACTTTACGTTGTAATTATTAACGCGGTACGAGGTTTGTCGTGTAGTATGTATTTGATAAATGTTGCATTTACATTGTTACATATATATTTATTTTATAAAAATATTATAGTTGAACTCCATGAAAAGATAAAAAAATTATAATAATAAAGTTGGTTATTAATTTAAATAACTGATTCTTTTATCAGTAGGCTCAGCAGCGCGTGGCCATTTCTAGCTTCAAAACTAATAAGAAGGTAAGAACCAAGCGTTCAGGCATTTTAAATATTGTTTGAACCTGGATTTCATTTTACACGAATAAAGATTTTAAACCAGATGAATTTAAATACATCGCTGAGCACATAAAGCTACTTAAAATATCGTTCACGAATTCCGCATTGTTCACCGTATTCACATTAGAGCTGAGAGCGTTTAGCTCTAGTGATGTCTACAGGAGTACGATAATTGTGATTGTACTATGAAGAAACGTTAAATGGAAAAATGTAAATATTAATATAATTGGGTTGACGTGTTTTCTACAAAATAATAATTCTACTTTCTCATATATTGTACATATAACTTATAGTAATTAATTACTTGTTTCTATACAAATGCTAGACTGACCTGTAAAACTGGCTTTTAAAAATAAAAATGAAACAATGACGGTACCATAAAATCTGAATCCAAGTCAAGTTCTTTTTCTACATCGACCTGACAGAAAATCAACCAGGGATCTCAGAGATGACGAAACCTTGAGACTCTAGCTGGCGTGTGAACCTAGGGCAGAAATAAAAGAAGGACATAGGGAAAACGGTCCATAATCAACCATGTGGGGTCCAGTACGGATTGTTGAGTGTATTGATAACAGATATATTTCCAAAGCATGGTGATGCTCGAGATAGTTAACCTAAGTCACCAACCCAATTAATCGCCTTAAATGTTGCTTAACCTAGGGGAGCGCGGACTAGTTGTAACAGGGGTGAGTAGTAACAAGCATTTTCGACCTACACAATAGAAGAATATTCGTTCGATTTTTAACCCAACTTACTATCTCATATACAATGTATCATATAAGCGTGGTCAATATCCCACCGTACGTCGCAGTAAATGGTGTTGTGAAGGTGCGCCGATAAAGCCACATAACGAACTTTTTTTGTTTATAGGAAATTGATTAGCGTAGATTTCAGATCGTTTAGCAGTTTTTGATTAATACAAATTAATAAAAATATGTTTAAAAAAATGCTAAATTAATAAAATTTAGCATTTGTTTAGATTGACCATAATGAAGTGTGATTTAACATCAATTAAGCGATTTTTTTTTATAGATGTTATTTCAAAAAACCTGCCTGTGTAACATTTTTATGGGGCTAGTTGTAACGAGGAGTGGATACTGTACATCATGTGCAAGATGTGGGCACATGTAAATTGTGCAATAGGGATTATGGTCTCATCATAAAAAAGTCTAAGTTTGTTATAACATGTTAAATTAATCAAAAGTCTGATTACTGAGGTAGTTAAGATTATAAATGGCTGAAAGCTTAAAATTCATAAATAGTTTAAGTAAAGAAAGAACATGTTCTTTGTTGTTTTATTATATTTTTCTGTTAGATTAAAAATCAAACTTAATAGTTTAAAACTGTGTGAGCATGTCTGAAATATAAAAAATAAATTACTGTTTATTTTAATTAAAAAAAGCCATAAATATTTAGGATTAATAAGCACGTTTTCTTGCCTTCAAATGAAATCTTTAAATAAACTTTCGTAGGATTCTAAACGAGAGATAAATTGTATTATTTTACGTTCACATTTACGTAAATTGATAAACTTACTGAATTCATTCGTAAAATGCGCTCCGATTGGTTGAATAACTCACGCGTTGATAAATCCTTCCTCTGCACAGTCATTGTTCGCCACAGAACAACAGAACATAAATAAACCGGTTTGTGCTCGTATGTTTTTATTAAGTTTTTAATGTTGTAATTGTCATTTTACTAACGTTACTAAAGTAGACCCATCAAGCATTGCTACAACATCATCTAATTAGACAGTAGTGTATTATTTGCCGTATTTACAAGAAGCGTAAAATTAAAAGCTCTTCTCTGATTGGTCAAATCGTTCAGAATCCTACGAATAGATATAAGTTAGTATAAATTACCACGAAAATCTCTATGTTTATAACAATGTAAATATTAGATTTTATGTGCAATTTCTATTTACGCCTGGCCCGATACAACTAGCTCCAATCGTGGGGCAAGTTGTAACACTCGTTAGTTTTGCTTTAAAGCCGTTTCTACAGAAAGTCGTTACAGCTTTGATTAAAATTTTATTTGAAATCAATAGATGAATAGTTGTTATTAGGAACAGTACTGCTAGATTTACTAAATTCTAAAACAGTAAGCTTTTGTAGCCAAGTGACCACAAATTGTTACAACTATGGCAACCATTGTGGCATTGAACCCCTAATGTGCTGAATATTATATCAGAAATAAAAATATTATCAACAATGATGCAGTAAACATCGCACGACGTCCTCATCCCTAAATTGGAGCTCACGAAACTCATACGGATGGGTGGGCGCTACGCGCGAACGCCTTCCACCGCGCTCGCTCATTACGCGCGTCTCGATAGCGCGCGTATCGATCAACGATACCTACCCACCTCATTACAAACAATGAGTTAAATTGGGAACTGGAGGTAGATTACGATAGCCAAGAGTAAATAAATAAGTCAAATGTATTTTTAAAATAATTTGATTTGATAAAAGTAAACTTAATATAATATTTAAAAAATGTATTGCGAATGTGTCCAATTGTATTGGTTTGAAGCTATACTCTTATTGAAAAAACAATCAACATCTCAGTCTTATGTGAACACGGAACCTGTAACGGGTCCGAAACGTCAATAAAACTAAATACAAACGCGATGAAACCGTTTAAAAGCTTTTTCATTTATTTTTAACGATGAGTTAAGTTAATAGAACATAATAGAAGCTTAGATTATTAATTTAATTTCTGTTTAAGTTCAGTAATATCTTTAATCAGACTGTCGTAGTTTTATTATTTGCATCGATCTAAGAACTTGTTTGATTAGCATAGATGAGCATAGCAGCCATTTTAGGGTGAAATAATAAAAAAAATACAAACTATATCGCTTTGTATACATACCCAAAAAATTGCTTGTTTTAGAGAATCCTAAATATATAATAAGTTGTATAATATTAAGACAAATACCTACAAAAGAACAATGACGACTTCCGTGTTCGTGTAAATACAGGACCATATATATTTTTTCTTGTGTCTTTATCTCAAAATATATATTTTTTTAATGTCACTTTACGCGTAAAGGCCACTAACGTGAGATTGGCGGAATTGTGTAAACGTAAATAGGTATTTAAAAAAAGAATAGGAACTGAATCATGCAAAATCATAGACAAAAATTGCCTAAAAACCAAGTGGTTAGTAAGGCATTACCTAACATTACAGGTTTGGAGAAACGACAAATCTGCAAAATTTAGCTATTCTTAATATTAGGTCCTTACATATGAAATTAGTGTTTGATATGGGAGGAACACAAAGTCGAATATTTTTTTATTTAATAGGTTTGCTTCATTCAATTCGTGAGGTTCCCACCGTTCAAGCTTTTTAATCTTTCCGATTTGCTTCAAGTGGATTAAAATAGTTTTATCACTAACACCGCAGCCTGCAGCCAACGCGGACGTGGTTTGCGATGGATCCACTTCCACAATAGCCTTCAATTCTTCATTATTAACTTGGATCTCCGGCCGTCCACGGGGCTTGTTCTGCAGGTCGAAATTTCCAGAACGAAAACGTTGGAACCCAAAACGCACTGTGTTTTCTTTTGCGACACAACCACCATACACATCATTAACCCTTCGAGCCGTTTCCGCAGCTTCGTAAATAACACGATATTTCAAGTTTTCTATTTTTTATACTGGTTGACGTAAATAGGACAAACAGAAGAAAAAAAAAACAAATGAATGCCGCCTAATGAAACACAAATACATGTGTAAATGGCTGTATAAATTTGAATTTGGAAGTCCCAACCAAGGAGGAGAAATTTGTGATTAGTGGCCAGTACGACAAAACGCCAATACTCCGTAGCCGAGTGGTTCGCACGCCGGTTTCAAGGTGTCGCCATTTCTGAGGTCCCGGGTTACTATTACAATATTTGGTGTCAGTAGGAACTTTAAATTACATATTTTAGAGAAAAAAATATGAATAAAAAAGGTGTTTTGCCCCGTCTTGCCCCATGGTACTGGTAAGATGGGGTACTCCCTTGAGGTAAGATGGGTGATGAAAATGATCCCAGAGCAAGTTGATTACTTAGAGCTGGCAGAATTCGCAGACGTGCACGGCTTCATCAACATCATTATATTTTCCTTCGCAGCTATTATGAGACCATCTTCCAAATACTGAGCATGATATCCACCCTTCAATGGATACAGAATATGTTTCCGAACAATACACACATGGCTAGTCCCTCTCTTCTTCACTTTCATCTTCTGATGATGAGACTCTTCGTCGCTTAGTTGTTTTCGTTGTTCGGCTATTTTTACGGAAAACAAACAAGAACATAATTTTTCTCATTGGGGGGCAAGAGTTACCCCATCTTACCTATAGAGCCATTTTCTAGCAATAAAACCAAAACAAAATACCAATCAACAATCTTAAGGAAACACAATGCCTACTTTATTATAGAATAGCGTCAATCACAGCAACACCTCACCAGCTATCGTTATTGAACAAATCACAGTCACGTGTCAAACCCGAAGAAAATATCATAAGCAGTTTGCAGTAAAATACTTTTTTGACTGTTTTCGATATGTGTGCACTTACGAACCATCAATCGCCGTGGTGGCGCATCGAACGATGAATAAACGAGTGTGATTGGTTACTTTGAACTGTGAATTTCGCTGTGTACCTGTCTTACCCGCTACCCCGTGTTACCTCATTCTCCTCTAAGCGAACTTTTGCATATATCCAACATCATTATTATTTACGGTATAATTGTGTAAAAATCATAAACTTATGTACAAAGTATAATAACGATATGACGAAGGAATGTTCCTTTGAAATCCCATTTGGAACTTTCGATATCCAACTTTTTCAACAAAAACTGTGCTTGTTAAATGTTACTAATGTATTTATCAATATTCTTAGAAAATCGAATTATTTCTTTCTGGGCTATTCAAAATTCACCATGTGATGTACAAAATATTATTCGTAAAAGGTAAATTTACGTTATATACCTAAATATAGTAGACACCTCATTGTATTTATTATTTATTAATAGGTGAAGCAAACATTTTGTGCCCATACTTAAGAAAATTGCGAGGACGGAGGATTACTATGAAGTATTGCATAATTTATAATATACTATCTATTTTTGATGAAGTTTCAAGGAATATCGACGGCTGGTCCACAGTGGTATAAGTAGCTACGTAAAGGTGCCTTTTTATGAAAAATATCGTACTGCCAAATTTTGACGCTTGAGTGATAACTAGGTTATTTTAAAACGAGAAGGAATCAACTCCTTTAAATAATATTTAAGAAATTAATCTTTGCTTATGCTTATTGCCTTTCTCTACGACTAGGCGTTAAAATGTCTGACGCTTTATACAGCAAGAAATCCAAAGTACTGGGTTTAGGTGGAATTATATTTCCTTATCCGTTTAGTTTATCGTAAATTGTTACATATAATTATTCTTGAATCGATTCTTCGATGATGCCTCAATGGTTGATTGCCTGAAACATACGAAGTTCCTAGTTCAGGTACTTGTGTTATTTTGTTCAAATTTGTATATTTAACTCTAGTTTTATACACCTTGTTCATAAGTATTTAAACGAAGAATTTATTATTTTGATATTATTCTCACACAATTAAAATAAAATTTACTTATATCGTCTCTACTATTTCACGATTAAACATTCGACAACACACAACAAAATGTACCTTCTTAGGTATTACTTTTTTACTTCAGAGCAAAAAAAGAGCATATAAAAATACGGATACGTAATATTTTATGTATTATATTACTATAATATTAATCATAATTTATTTTTTTCTGTTTTAAAAAATAGATTTAAAAATATCAAATATTGAAATTATGATTGAAAAAAGGTTTCATTATACACATATAATCATAATAATATAATAATAATAATATATTCTCTCTACACAAAATCATATATATTAGTTTTGTGAGAGACTGGAGTCTGAAATTGGTTTCAGTAAAAACCTGTATGACAGGTCACCAGAATCTTACCCACGGTTAAAATATAAAAGATGCAAATTTTGAATAAATATGATAGAGAATGCAGTTAATATATCGCCAATTTATGAGGAAAATGTATTTATAAACATAATTATAAAGTATTTTGTAAATTTAGATATTTGTTGTAAAGTTTATACGAAATTATTGATTAATATTGATTTGAAAATGTCTTTAATTTAACCAGTAATATATTATTTTCAATACTTTCTATTGATATTCGAAATAAACAGGGATTTGCACAATGAATTAATCAGTAGGTACTTAATCATTAAACTTATATATTGTATTCGTAATTTTTTATATACACAAATGTATTATCATTTTGATTAATTATTGAATAATCATTAGATATTGGATTGGAGATCACAACATGTTATCTTCAATCTAATGTTACTAAATAAATAGAATGATAATAAATAAAAATGCTGGCAGTAAAATGTATATTGAATAAAATCTCTTTGCTGTCACTAAAAGCGTTTCTGTTTTTAAATTCATTTTTAAGTTGAGAGGTAGAGGGGGCACCGCTAAAATGTCCTTTGAAGTCGACGAATCCAGGGTCCTAACGCAATTGTTCCTTTAGCCTTCATAAATGCGAGTGAACTTTTACTGTTCTTTTTAGTGCCAAAGTGATTCAAAGCGTGACAAAGACAGTATCAAGCTTTTTGACAATGGACTTGGCGTAATTGAAAATGGGTGGGCTATTTTGAAATTTTAATATACAGGAGTTGCTTTATAATTTTTATATCCAAATATTGAAAGCTAAGTTATTATATAATGTTACGATGTTGCTACTTTCAAAGAAACGATAACTCTACCAATTTCCCACATTTACGGAAATCAGATATGTATACAGATATGTATACTCTAACCCGGGACCTTAAAGATGACAACTGTTAAGCGGCGTTCAATATCCTAATTATCGGAATCAAATTAATGTTCCTTACCTAAGATTTTGCAAACAATATTATGTAACAGATCATATCTAAGAGCTTATTGTGAAAATTTTAAAGAACGTAGTTTTAACGTTATTTAGAAAAATATACGAAAATTGACTCCTTCTCTACAAAAGGCTCAGGAGCAAAAAAATACAGGTAATACTTATATTTTATAGCATACAGGATAACCTGTTAGAAGTCCATGGCTTTTAAAGCCTACGTGCGAATTCGACTCGCTCTTCTTATCTTTGTTATAAAGCGTAGTAAATTCAACTATTGATTATTGACTCTGTTCAAACCCTAGGTTTTAACTCTAACTTATAAAAGATTCCAAATGCAATATATATTATGTACAAACGTTACTGAGTTTTTTATTTATACCTTATATTAGAGTTACAAAGTAGGTACAGGATTATATTCCTTTTTTAATTGAAGTTTGTAATCATCACGAGCCCTTTGTTTTTCATCAACTAAGAGCACAAATTTGTTCTGTAATTAACTAAAACATCACGTTTTTATCTCCCTAATTATAAAGTAAGGGTGCTGTACCAATTTTCCACAAAAGTAATCTTCAAAACATAGAGATTATGTATAAAACTAATTACCCTATCTCATAATTGCCTTGTTTTGACGTCTACCCTTTGAGAGGCCGTCGCTTATTTCCCGAGTCTTGTAAAGATATTAATAACCATCTAAGTCGTTGTCTGTCGTTTTCTAACCCGCAAGAGTTCGCGCACAAGCTAGTGTCGTTCCATTATCGATATTAAAAATTATTAAAAGAGTATGTTGGTAAAACAAATTACACTATTATATAAATAAAAATGTTTATAATTAACATAAAAATATATAATTTGCACGTGATAACATTCTTATTTAAAATCTAAGCGGTTTAGTTTTCGACTTCTGGTGGTAAGTGCGTAAATGCTTTTTACTAATGCTCACAAATGGTCAATAAATGAGTTTAGTTATTTATATGGGGTATAAATCAAGTCTCAAGTAAGCTATACAATTCATTGTGGATGGGAAAATAAAAAAATAATAATCCTACATCATAATTATTCAAAAGCATATTTATTAATTTACCTACATTCTTAAACATTTTTACGTCTATACCAGTGATCAGGGTTTTTTAATAATTGATAGAATGGAGACTTATGAAAGGTCGTGGAAAAATAGGCTACTGGAAATATTATTACCACGCAGACAAAGTCGCAGGCAAATACTAGACGATATATTAAACTTGAAGTGCTTTGAGTTTTTTATCAGCATCGCAGTTCATCGTTCATAATCGTAAAAGAAGTATATTATGTGTGGTGTTGAGAGCATCACTATTGTAAGCTACCCTCTGTAACCCCATAGGCTATGTTGTAGCTAATACTCTGTCGAAGATGAAAGGCGATGGCTTTAGTAGAAAATAATAATTATGCTTGTCCAATGAAAATACGTCGTGTCAAGCTTTAGTTTTCTTTTATGAGGCATGTCGAGGTCTTTTGCTGAATGAGTGGAAATTACCTTTATAACACATTCTCAGAATAGTAGAACCTAAAATGGTCGTAGGAGCTATTTCTGCTAACCGAGTTTAATAAAGGAAACTATAACGGAAATGGTTTCTTCCTACTTATAAAATTTGTAACCTTAAAATTAATGATGAAGAGAAGTTTCATTTTTATACCTAATAGAGAAACCATTAAGATCTCATCGCAAATAATTAATAAGTAAGTATTCATTAATTGTTAAGTAATATTAAACAATAGCAGTGTGCAAATATAAATAAATAAAAAAAGACTTAGCTATACTAAACTATTTGAACGTTATTTTCTATAGCTGTAATACAAAACCACACATCCAGTAAATAATCATTAGGAAAGCTTTCAAAAGCCTTTTTGAATATTACATTAAACTCGACATATGTTTTGCGAGCCACACTCATTTATCCATAGGTATATTTATGTATTTGCACTCAGTTAAACCACAATAACTGAGGGCTCTCAACCCCTGTCACCTTACATTATCTGTTGCGGAAAACTTGTTAATTACGAACATAAAACGTTCTCGAGTGAGAATTGTGAAAGTAAATTTTATAGCAGGAAATTAGCAATGTATTTGGAGCTAAAGAATCAAAGAGCATGTTAAAGGAAACCATAATTAGAACCAGTTGGGGAAAGTTTGCTGGCGTATACGGCGGATGGAGAGAGGGCGGGTTGAAAGCATCTCCATTGACACTCTCTCTCTGTAATTTCAGTGTGCAACGTCACTGCGACTACACACTATTCTGTCATCCAAATATCAAGTTACACACGAAACAACTGGTAACAGTACACTTGCGATATTGTTGTTTTAAAACAAAATTTAATTCGCCGTCTGGTCGCAATAGCGCACGTAATTGCAACCCCGGCTCTGACAACTAATTGGTAAGTAAATCTAGCGGAATCGAGCTATCGTTCCGTTAATCTGTATGAGTAATTATGTATAATTGCTACATTAAGTGTGGCTCTCGAGTGGATTCCGTAGAAATGTACTTATTTTCTGTTAAGTAATTTAAAATTGAAGAATTGTTATTCAATACTATTACATGTTTTGAATGTTATGAGAAGAATTTTTATTATAAATTTGAATGAATAAACATAAAATTTTATTACAATAAATTTAATACTAGAATTTGACTTACCAGTGTGGTGTGTGCAAAAAGCCGTAGATGACAGCAAGGTCAATTTTCAACTGACGCCCAGGGTGGCCAAGTATTAAATTGTAATTGGTTTGAAATATTTTCACCGTATTGGATCAGAGTTTTAAGAATTACTACAATTTAAATGTACAATCACAATTCAAACACTATGTTGATAGCAAGCAATTCTCTGTAATATTAATATTGTCTTAACGATTCTTCGGAAATTAAAAAAAAAAATCCTTCGGTAAATTTTTGAAGTTGAGTTGCGCAAAATGGCAATCGGTTGATTCTTTCAGCAGATGTTTTAGCATACACAGAGTTTGGTGTTAATTTACTAGCTATAAAAAATATTTTGTTGTATACTTAACCCAAGTAAATGCGTATTTTCAACAACAGTTCTGTATTATGAAAGTACTATATTGAAAACTATTTATTTTCTCAGCAAAATAGTGAATTAAGCCATATTTCTTTCATAATTTTCCCTCGCTCCACTATTGTTGTGCGGGTTGGTATTTGGACAAGCACGGATCCATTACAGGCGAGGGGAACAGTACAGATTTTACGGTGAGCTAAGTGAGCGCCATTTTGTGAGCACGTGCCTACGTCTTCCCGCAAGGGACAATGTAAGGGCGTGCTTACATTGTATCAAGATATACAAGCATCCGAAACAATCATATGATTTTTCTTATTAGAAAAATAATAGCAACGTTTTTATATAAAATCGTAATCTCAGAATTTTTATTCTTAGGATATTTTCCAATTTTTACATTTTGCAAACATTTATTATACCAATATCTTAACAGTGCACAATGAATAAGTATGCAGCCATATTATATTTAATATGATATAATTTAGCTATACAACGTTATTTAAACTTAACTTGTATACAAATTTCAGGTTAATCGGTGTCTGGGATGTGTTTAAATGTATGAAATGAAATGAAGTTGTAAGATTTGATGAAAATACATAAATTAGGTACATGAAATTTGAAAATAATTCGGCACGTATGAATACATTTGAAAATCTCAAATCCGCTTGTGATTTATCGTGGTAAATAAATCCTAAAAATAGGTTGAACCGTTTTTTACTTAAAATCTTAAAAAAAGCATAAAGAAAATAAATTTAGTTTATCAAGTCCAATGATTTTCACAGTAACATATAGTATTATATATGTTACATATTAAAAAAAGTTGATTATTGTTATTTACAGCAATTTTCCATCAAGTATTAAGAAAATCAATTTTATGACCTGTTCATAATGGCATGTCATGTTCAGAATATCATTAATGTTTAAATGTACGAGTAGAAAGTGGATGAAGCATAGTACTGAAATTCTCAAGCCATTGTGTAGTATATCAACACCTAACATTTCAATTATGATTTCTACGTTACATATAATAATAAATCCATTTGCCAGATATCTCAGCCTTATGGGGTGGTATTTGGTTGCCAAGGGAACTTCGGGCTCTGGGTTTTTCCGCGTCGCACAATGAAAAGGCATAAGACGTAACGACATCTAATTAATAACCTCTATCATATCTCTATTGCAGGGCTTATGTGTGAGGGAGTACGCGGCTTAGGGTAAGAGGATTCCTAATAGACGCATGATTTGCTTCAACTTGAGCGAAATTGGTGACAAGCAATTTTTCGCCATAACTACCGCTGTAATTAGATTCGGGAGCTGAATTAAGTAAAGTCATTTAAATTTTACGAAGCGTAAACGACAGATTTTTGATTGCAATTAAAATTATCGCTTACCGAGGTAATTAAGACTAAAAGAGAATTTGATTCTTTGCAAATTGTAATTTCGATTAGATTTTCTGGAATAAAAGATTAGCGAAAAGTATGATGATCTTGACAATTCTTCACGTAACCACATAAGCTTGCTACACTGTTTGGTTGCGTGTTAGCAAATGGTTAGCACTCGGATGAAGTATATTATTCTAGAGTTAACAATCAAGACTCCATTTCCTTTCTTTCTTTTTATATTTGACATAAGAATTGTAACACCTTAGTTTTTATTCATGTATAACGGAAAGTAATTGGATATTATTTAAAATAGTAAACGTATTTGTAACGTGTAGGAAGTATTTATGATCGTATTCGTAAAAAGAACTTATGGCGATTATAACTAAAATATATTTTTTGTAAATCTTCATTTGATTTATCGTTTATAGAGCTGAAATTTTTAAACTACAAAATGAATTTTATTGTGTTCTGTGTTTATATATAGAGTGATTCAAGAGGAAGGTCTAAATCTAAAATACAGGATCGAAATATATAATTTTGATATTCCGTAAACTTTGTTACAATATAATGAACATGTATGGCATGTGGTATTTGGTATCTGTCACCAATGTTATTCCATATTGATGCGATGATTAGCATCTATTGTTATGAATGGCTCGAATAATCTCCCAAACTCATAATAGCGCCGAGGACACAAACAGATAATTAGTAACAGAGGGAGCATCGTGAACCATCGATGTGGCTCACGTGTTCATGTTAATTGGATATGGTGGACAATGGCTGCCGGCAGACGTGTGCACTCTGCGTTATTACGACATATTGTTCCCAATTGAAAATAAACGGCGACTTCGAAATTAAGTTTGAATATTTTAACTACCTTCACGGATTTTATGCCTTCATAAGTTAATTTGATTTATTAAAAGAAATACTCAAAGTATTTGTACTTTAAATTCGATTCGCCATCTTAAAAGCATAAAAATCGAAAATATTTATTTCCAAAACAAACTGCATATGACAACTATTCGTTGTAGCAGTAAGTATGTAAAATATCTGTAAACGGCAGTTGCATGTAGTCTGCACGAGCTTATCAGAAACTTAATCATTCATTAAAAAATAATGTTGCAAAAAATAATAAATATTAGACAATATTATATACATTGCTCAGGTTCTAAGATCGTGTAGCAAAACTACTCGTATTATGGAGTATCTTTGATAGCGGAGGTACCAACACACCCAGACCTAAGACAATATAGAAAAGTTATTTTCTATATTGACGTGACATAAGGCATCGTTCTTAGGACCTCAGAGATGGCGACAACTTTAAACTGGTATGCGAACCACTCGAAACGAAGGTCGTCAAGCTTAAAATGTACAATATTTAACTAATTTGTACTTATACTGCCTTAATGAAGCATGCTGTTTATTTGCATGATTTATTAATGCTTCGGCCGCACATTGTGTTAAGGTTTAATAAATAACAGATTCTCTTGATATGTTCAGATTTTTAATTTTACTTGTGTTCCTCAATAATACAAAACGTCTGTCTTGCTAACCTATGTCACAGAGTATATCCACCTACTAGACCATAGATTATAACACATCTCCCTTTTGCAATAACAGTTTCAACAGTATCTACTTACTTATAACAATTTTATATAGTACTTACATGACATTACAACAAATCAAATTTTATTTATCACTTGTATTCCTTAATACATATACATTATTACTTATTTATATTTTATGACATAATATAATTTTTTAAATGTGAAGGTTTTTTTATTTCCCTACCAGAAGACCTTATGGATCTATGTTTTTGGTTATTACAAATCTCAGTTATATCATTACCAGTATCTGGTTTTAAAAACCAATGATTTCTAATTTTTGTTTTGCCATTTTCATCTGTGATAGTTACTGATCTAGGATTTTCATTAATGTGTTTCACTATGGCAGGTTGCCAAAGTTTACTACCTTCATTATTTTTAAAGTATACCTTTTGTCCGACTCTAAACTCATTCCTCTCTTTAGATCCGGAATCATAATAAAACTTATGTTTTAATGCATTTTCAACCAAAATATTTTTAAAATTATGGATCACTTTAGGTTTAAGCAATTCTGTGTTAACAGGTAATTTAGTACGACAAAGTCTGTTAAATAATAATTGTGATGGGGAGCATTCAGTACCACAAATAGGAGTATTTCTATATTCTAATAGATAATTCCTTATATCTGATTTTGTTTCATCAGATTTTTTTAACATAGCTTTACAAATACCAACAGCATTTTCTGCAGCACCATTGCTTTGATGATAGTGTGGACTCGAAAAAATTGATTTAAAATGCCATTCTTGGCTAAATTCTTGAAACTTTAATGAATTGAATGGAACATTGTCAGAATACACCAGTTCAGGAATGCCATGTACAGAAAATATGTTTTTTAAAATTTCAATTGTTCACATTCACACTTAGGGAAACCAGGCCTTCAATGGGAGTCTTAAAACCATTCCAGCTTTCTAACATTGCAGAGGTTCTTTTCAAAGGTAAAGATTTTAATGACTTTTCTTGAATTTTATGATATAATGGTACAGGTAAAATATTAACGTCTGCTCCAGGGTCAAGTTTGAAATTGACATCTTATCCCTCAACATTTATCATCTGATACCATGCCACAGAGTTTACTGTTAAAGTTGATGTAACTGCTCCACAAAAATAATCCACTTGAGACTCTGGTTTCAGTTTAACTTCATTTACCTGTGCTTTGTAAGTTGAACGACACATCTTAGCAAAATGATTTCTTTTATTACATTTAGTACAAGTTTTATTATAAGCAGGACAATTGCCATATCTATGTTTATATCCACAACTTGTGCACTCAATGATTTTAGAAGATGTAGTGTGTTTGTTTATAGCATTTATTTCACATTTTTGAATTTCGTTTACTTGTTCGGTCGTCAATTCAGATATTCTCAAGGCCTCAATAGTGTCTTCCAGCGTGGGATCTCCTTTCTTTATCATTTTCTTTTGACAATCTTTGTCACTCGTGCCTAAAATAAGTTTATCCCGAACCATCGAATCTTTGCATTTTTTACAGAAATTGCAATTGCCCGCCAGTAACTTCAAATCAGTAACGTAGTTATCAATTTGTTCACCTTCTTTTTGGTTTCGGTTGTAGAATAGAAATCGTGAATGCAGTACATTATTTTTTGGATTGCAGTATTCATCAAAAGTTTTTAGTACTAAATTCAATGATTTTTCCTTCTGCTCAAATGTATTATACAAATCTAAGGCTTCTTCACCTATAACGTTCAATAGTATAGCGATTTTGCGTGGTTCAGAGGCATCCTGTAAGCCACATGCTTCAATGTATACCAGAAATTGTTGCTTAAATCTTTTCCAGTTTTCACTAATATTACCTGACAAGCACAATTTTCCAGGTACCAAATATCCAGTGGCCATTGCGTAAATTATAGCTGCGCCATGTGTTAAGGTTTAATAAATAACAGATTCTCTTGATATGTTCAGATTTTTAATTTTACTTGTGTTCCTCAATAATACAAAACGTCTGTCTTGCTAACCTATGTCACAGAGTATATCCACCTACTAGACCATAGATTATAACACACACATAGTGGTTGATGTAATCTGTTGGAGTGATATATAATTTAACCACCATTTTTCAATGTTAATTAAATAAAAAAAAAATTAATGGTGGATAACATTAAAAAATCTTTATATAGTTTATGTGATCCCGTTTACATTATGAATCGGTATGAGTTTAATGTTTTGAATTAAATATAAAATAAAAATAATAAAACAATATAAAAGTGTTATAAAATAGGATGACTTCCAGCAACTTCAACCTTAAAAATATATATAACATAAATATCTCTCGTAATAAAATTTTCCACGGTTCTCTACCATACGACCACAACCATTTTCTGTCACTAAAAGCAAATGGCGGCGATAAAAGCAATTAAAAACTTTAACAACATCAGCTCCCTGAGCTCTTTCCGATTTAGTAACGTAATAAAACTCACTTTCCCGTTCCATTTGCACAATAACAGATTAAATAATCACATTAGTCACTCCGATGATAGAAGATTCCCCGAAAAGCATTATTTTTTTTCTCTCTTCGAAACAATTCGAGTTATTTATAAAGTTTTCCATCTCGGTACAAATTTGTTTTTAGCTTTTATGACAGACAATTTGTCAGGGGTAGCTGTGCGCGAGTCAAAGATAATTTATCTGACTCAACCGCTTTATTTATTACGCGTTCGCATCTCGGCTGAGCCCTTAAAGTTGTTGGTTAATGGAGCCTCTTAGGCGGAGCTGTCACTCAGTTTCGACGTCGGAGGGTTGACCACAAGCGTCGTTGCCTATCCGGTCTTCACTTGTTTTTTGCGACCTTTACCGCGCGACGGGTTAATGTGACATGGACAAACTGTACCGACTCGTGTTCCTTGCAAGAATGGTAATTCTTTGAGTGAAAACTGAATATGCTGGATGTTGAATTCATCGTTAATTTGTTTAGTTAGAGATTGTTACCACATTATCATATTACTTGTAATCGGTAATATTGGGTTGTATATTATATATTTAGTAGTAGTTGATCCTGGAAAAATAGTAACCCAGATTGTTTGGATTAAAGTATTGTTATTTTCATTTATAGATATAGTATACATATCCTGGAATTCGTATAAAAATGTATATTCACTTATTCAAAAGGTCATAAGATGTTGAGCTAATATTACTAATGTACCGTCTATGTCAGTATTCACATGTCACAACACTCCGACAAATTCCTTTCCTCTTTTCGAATATAATAATGTTTATAGAAAAAGGTTCATAAGTTCGATTGAAAATTTACTTCTTTTAGTAGTCACAAGTATCTTCATTACGGCATTAGCTCTGAAACATTTGCTATGCCGTAATGAAGAAACGTAGGTTAACTGACAGCATAGTTAGTATACTTTACGTTAGTATACTTTCATAGCGCAATGTCATACGGAATCTTGTTATGGGGAAATGCTGCCAACAAATAATTATTTTTGTGCTTCTGAAAAGAGCTATTAGATCAATTTATAATCATTGGATTAGTAACTCTTTAAGGGGAAAAAATTAAAGAAATAGACTTAATGACTATTGCTTCTCAATACATATACGAGATCTTAATGTATGCTCGTAAAAATATTAGTTTGTTTTCTATAAAAAGTGATATAAACAAATTTTATACAAGAAATAAAAATAAATTAACAGTGCCTGTCACTAGACTGTAAAAAGTGAATAGCTCTTAGGTCATGTGTGCGCTTCTACAATAAGGTCCCAAGTAAAATACAACAATTAGATATCATGCAGTTCAAATCTATTCGTCGTCGCAGGTTAGTGAAAAATCGCGTCTTATACCCGGTATTATAAGTATTTGATAATGCAGCGCCATAACTTAAAAGTGAAAACAAATAAGACTGTTTTCCTGCAACTGGATGTGTCATTTCTTCTAAACTCATTATAGCTCAAAAATTATCTTGTTGCTATTATTAAATTATTATGATATCATTATAAGATCATAGTTTTTTTTTTTTATAATGTATTGATCTGGTAATGACATGGTTTTGTGGATCTTGTTACTCTCATTAGAACTGATGAGTTTTTTTGCTCGTTCTTCTTATCAGCCAAAAGACGTGCTGAATGAGTGGCAGGGAAAAAATGTTGGACAATTTGAAGGTATCTTTAAGAAGTCCATTTGAATTTGGATTATTTTGACTTTGACTTCACAAACAAGAAAATTTTGTTGATGAGATCGCGGTAGCCATGAGTTACTTTCTTCAAAAATTATAATGTTGTGTATCTTATTTTTAAAGTTACTTTAGATTGTGTCGCGAAGTTACAAGGTATAGATTTTTTTTAACCTTGTATACCTTATAACTAATCACTTTTATGATTTTATTTAATGTGCTGTCACGTATCACGTACGTAATCATCGGACGTGGTAATCGAGATACTGTTGTATCGATACCTCAAATTCGAATTATGGTTAGCAGTTACGAAGGAGGGAATAGATGAACATACAAAATTAATAATAGATATCGGTCGAAACCATAACCCACAAATACAAGTGTTGGGATTTTTTAAGTAATAATAATTTGATAAATAACATCTATTATAGAAAGGTAAGGTTTCTGGAATTTCTTTATGTTTGAGCCTATGAGTACTTGAGAATAAGTACTTATACGGAGTCAACAAAAAGAGTTTGTCATGTTATTAAAGATAAGACAAATGAAAATAATTAGAAACGTGGGCGTTATACGACAGTTCAATTGCTTGTAAAATAATATCAAAAAATTTTAATATTTGAAAGACGTTTCTTTAAAATAATCAATTTTGGAAGAAACCATCCACATACGGGTAACTAGACAAGACAATTTTATTTTATATCATTTAGAGATTGTGATTTCTCAGTAATCGAGTTTTAAGTTAATTTTGCTTACTGAAATTGTACTTAAAAAGTAACGGTTCTGTTTATTTTTTACTGTATATTTCGTGTTCGTGCACGTGTGCGTGCTTATAAATGTAAGGGTTAAAAACAAAGTAAATTAAATTAGTAACAGGAGGATTCCATTTGGTGAACTGGAGGTAAAGGGGAGTATTATGATTGATGATAGGATATGATTCGTTTCCACTTAACACATCGTAAAAGGGGTTATTTTATTGCCCGCTCTTGTTGTTAGGTCAATGACTAATGAACAACGTGACTTTGCTGTTTTAAAGTAGTTTTGTTTTAATAAAGGAGGGATCGTATTGAAAATGATAAGCAAATTAATTTATCCATATATCGATGTATAAAGTCGTGTGCACACAGCCACTTGAAATGGTAATTATTTTAAAGTAGTTTTCGACTGAAACATTTCGTGTAGACTTTTCAATTGTAATTCATAAGAAAATTTAGTGTGAAAAAAATATAAAGGACACTAGCTGAAATGGAATTTTGAAATTCCTTCTCAAATTATTCCTAATAGGGGAAAAATAGTAAATTGTCAAGAAGTACAGTTAATTGAGAACCGTTTTGAAAAATTGTTTAGCTTATTTAGAGATATATCAATAACTAGCTATGCCCGCAACTTCGTCTGCGTCGGAAGTATTTTGGTAGAATTCTTTTATTCCTATGAATGGAGTCAAATCGAATAAGATCAATGGGCCATAACCCACTATGCGGGCTTAATGCGGATCAGTGGGTGTAAACGGTGCTGATGCAGCCAGGACTAACGGCTTAACGTGCATTGTGCCAGTGTTGTGCACGGTGCTCAAGATATTAATGTTTTGGTCACCCATCCTGTCCTTACGAATGTGATTATTCTATCTTTTTTCTCGTTTCTCGCGCTCTGCTTGTCCCTGGTGTCTGAGCATTTTTTTCGTACATTGAAACTGTACTTCTTTTGCTTTTGATCTTATTAAATTTTTATTATTTGTCTATGTGTATGCAAAATCGGCTATTGATTGTTCTATTTTCCATGTAATGCAGTATTTTACTTATTTATTTTACTGCAATTTAAACCGAATGCGCTAATCCACTACGTCATCAGACCTCTTATACCTAAGATATACTAATATTATAAAGAGGAAAGATTTGGTTGTTTGTTTGTTTACATCGAATTTGCCCCAAAACTACTGGACCGATAGTTTCAGAGAGATTCCGACCTACGGAAAGCTACATCACGGATGTCATAGGCTATAATTTTGCAGCAAAGTCGCGGGAAAACAGCAAGTTAATTATACCTTGTGAAAATTTATCTGTGGTACGCCTGTGGAGTATGAAGGCAACACGGGTTGGCGATAATCGAAACTATTTTCTCGATCTATTGTGCAAACTGCGAGCTCTTTCAGAGACCAAGCGTATTTCTCTATCAAAGGAAGTTTCATACTCATACCATACTGCATGTATATTACGATCAGCTGTTAGACGCGATATGCGATTTTCAGAAGTTTCCTGGAATCAAACGCTTGTTGTACGAGTTCTCCGAGAGGTCAAGAGATTGTCCCTGACGGTAAATGCTTCAGATTCAACTTTATAGTGCATGAGCCTGGCGATGGCTAGTTAAATACGCTTCGCGTTTTTCAGGTGTCTCCCGAGTCCGAGCGCTTTCGGTCCGATTTCTTTCTTTGTCAATAAAAGTCGGTCGGTACATGTCTGACGGGAGATACGTGGAATTTTATTTCACACACTCGAAGGAAATCGTCTATATACATTCATCTACATACTTCCGAGAGGTGCTTAACTGAGATTCCGTTAGATTTGAACGGCGCTCGTCATCATCATCAGCCCTTTTACGTCACCAAATGCATGAGCCTTATGGATTAAGGAGGAGGGGACACGACCCTCCATGCTGGCCCAATGCGAATTGGACGATATTAGCGACTGCAAATACAACCGGGACCAATCGCTTTACGTGCTTTCCGATGCTTGGAGTTGCTTGAAATAATATATTTTTGGTCACCCATCCTGTGACCGACCTTTGCGAAAGTTGCTTAACAACTACAATCGCGGGCTATGGCGCTTATTCACTACGCCACCGAGCTACTCTGAATCGAATCGACCCTCAGACTCGTGTAATATTATATGAGTGTTGTGACCAATGAATAAACCATTGTTTCCAGCGAAGACTGAAAATACCAACTTTGCAGTACGTATCTACAGCGATATGAATGATGAAAAAAAAAAGTTTAACATAAAAAATAGTAATAAAAGAAAATATATATATAACGCGATTTGTCTTTACGTTCTAACTTTAGTTGACGTGAATCTAACTTTTTTAACGTCATGGAAAAGCTTCTGACATTGTCTCTGTTACCTGGCAAGCAATAGGGGGTGAGTAGGATTTTCCTCCGTGAACCCGACAGTGAGCTGCCCGGTGGGTCTCCAGAGGCCTACCCACCAAAACCCGTAGGCTACACCCTCTCATGGGAGATGAAACCCGGTAAGCCCGGTGGCCGAGTCACCAGGACACTCAAGTATTGGATCATTAGTCCCCTTGCAGATGGAAAATTGGAGCGGCTCGGGTAAATCGAGTGCCTCTCTCAGACAGATGAAACCGTGCAATGCGGGGGCGGCTGCCAACCACCTATGCTGGCCCCGACGACGACGTGAACCTAATCTGATAAAAATATGCGTTTACTGTAAACTACTCGATGCTTAATTGCATCATCGGAAGGCTCTTTTCGCTTTTTCTCCTACTCGCGTGATCGTATGCCACACGTCCATTATAAGCTGAATCCTATTTAATATCATTGGCCATTTATAAATGAGGTCAACTTACTTTGGCCTTTGTCAAAATTTTGGAATCAATTTTTTTTATTTTTCATCATACAAATTATCATTTTATAGACAATATTAATTCGTAGTTCGTTGGCCCTACGGATAAACGCCGCTGCGCATGATCAATATTGCTAAGCAATTTTCGCAAGAGTTGTTCACGGGATGGGTGACCAAAAATTATTAAACAAAAGCCTGAGGCCCTGCAGTTTGACTGTCAAAGAGTTAATGATGATGATAAATATATCGAAGACGAAAATTTAATAAAACAGTTAATATTTCATAGCAATTTTGGCGAACACCTCACTTCAAATTGACATAACTTTTTTATTTGTGACTCGGTTGAAATAAATCTTACACTAAACGTTTTTATTATAGTATAGAAGATTATAAATGCGAAAGTTTATAATAATAAAAACTATTATCAAGGCTAGTTATTAGATGCGCGGTCAAAACAATATTTCTTAAACTATATTGTTTAAGCGGTTAAACCACAGGATTTTACAAACCTTCCGAGGTTAACGACCGATCGCTGGTCTCGTGTCTTTCTTCTCTTAGGTTACGCGCGCACTGGTGACTGTTTTTTATAGTGACTTATTGTTTCTGTCACCTTGCTCTTGTCATTTCCAGGGCAATCATTATCATGTTTGAAGCGCGCCTGCCGGCGCAAGTATTTTCAAGCATGGTAACAACAACACATGTAACGGTGAAGAAAAGACACTAGTGCGAGTGTAAACTTATGTTCACTTTCTTAGGATCACTTGGTTAATAAAGCTATGGCTTTCACTGTCAGTGTTATGTTACCAAAATAAAAATTATAATACTGTCTTCTAACCTTACATTATATAATGTCCTTGTAATATAAAAAAATACAATAAACAATAGAGTAAAGGGTGAAAAAAGTAAAAAATATTAAAACTTTTTATTGACGCATGAATGGCGACCGAAGAAGCAGTTAAAACGTATTTGAATTGCTAATCAATTTTGCAGCTGGCATATGCGATTGTTTTAACCTTATTCAATGTTCAAGTTAGGGATCAAAACGCATTGCAAATCTTTGACTATTTGTGGTCATATAAATTAAAATTTTAATTTTCACTATTGGTTAAAGGTGTAAAAAAGAGTACATACAACAAGGAATGGATTTAATGGGAAATTTTGGGGTTACTTAGTAATATTTCTGTCGAGAAAATTTACAAATTCACGTTTGGCGGTGAATCTTTAGAAACATAGTATTTTTCTAGTTTTTAATTAAATCTTATTTGAACGTTAAGTCCTTTTACAACATCAGTTAAAAGTACGCGCCCTCTTACACAATGGATATCGACGTGGTTTTTTATTACTGTTGCATAGAAAACTTCATAAGGAAAGTTGGGCACTTGGCACCCACACAATTTCTTATTAATTAGGATAAGAAATTAACGATATTCAACGAAACTGCAAATTAAAATTAAAATAATTCCTTTTATATACAAAAAGAAATAAAAAATGCTACAGCTATATTGTTGACTATGAGTTACACTTTCATGTTACACCCGTATAAGATGAAAACACTTAATCTATGTCAAGTAAAAGAGAAATAAAATTGTTTACGAATTGAACTCAGCGGCCAGTAATACATTATTTAGGTTCAATTTAAAAGCTAACGCTTTCGAAAATAGCGGTCTTGTATCGTGAATAAGCAAAACTGTGCTCGGGTAGGGTCGTATAGGGCAGTATCCCAATAATATATTAATGAGCCACTCGTACTGGTGGGACCATGTGAGGTTATATGAAACTCATTAATAGTTTCATTAAATTTTATTATTTATGTTGTCTAGCTTATGATATTTTAGATTCCATCTATTCATAGTAATTTTTACTGAGCATGTTATATGCAGAATCATCTTTAGCTATTAATGTTTCCAGCTGGCTAACATGCCTTCACCGAGGATAAAAACACATAGATATAATTAATCATAATGTAACCACGCGGACTCGTGCTTTTGGTGAAACTGACTTTTTAAATAAATTCTACGTATTATGAAATATACGTAAACTGGCGACATCTGTCTGTCTGTTTTAATGAGAACGAAATTGTTTAATTAAGTATACTTATTTTGTTAAATTTTGCATTCACAATGCTATACGGAAAAATATTCACTTTGTCCCTGGCACTCTGAAATGGGACTCGAACTCTTACCACTGAACTACCCGGGATCTAACAGGACTGACGGATTTTTCAAGCACTTATTAATACGACGTTATTTATGTGGTAATAAATAACATTACTTTTTATTAGGATGATAATTAAAACGTATTAATAGCTAATTAATGTTTAATGTTAGCTCGTAGCGAGTCCCCAGCCCTCAACTTTAATGCATGTTATCTAAGCCATTTCTTGTTAAATCGAAGTAAAACTAACTACGTATCTTCTAATATCTTTCAATTATCTGACTGACGGATTTAATATATTTTTAAAATAGCCATTGGAAATTTTTAAATGGCCATCTTTGTCAGCACACGGTTCGATGCCAGAACATTCGTGCTGTTGACATTCAAGTATACTTCCGACCTATAACTTAAAGCATTGAAATAAAGCTCACGGGAATCAAGACACGTAGTAGCCAGTTAATGTATTCGAATACTGTCGGTGGCAATGTACGGACTCGACTAACTACGTACGTTAATTACCAGGAATTGTGACGTCATGGGGGAGGCAACGCAGGTGTAGCTAAGCGTGTGCACACCCGGAATTCATTGCTGTTTTGCTGGAACTAGATTATAGTTATCTTTATTTATCTTAAATGTTATCAAATTGTTGGACCTTCTCATTGAGACTCGTTTGAGTCGTTTTGAATATTTTTATTTTGGTTATTGAAAATTTTGATGTAAATTTGACCTGAAAAATTTACAAGACCATAATTTATTATCATATTCATAGTTTTTTGTTTCATAATAATAGAAATATTATGACATCAAACTAATATAATAGATAGTAAAATGATAGCTAGTTAATATAAAAAAAAACAATGTAAAAATTAAAAAACATCAGCAAATAAAAATTTTCATTGCAGTTGGCGGCCTGAACATTTGTAATCCAAAAGGTAATATATATATTTTTTATAAATATATAGCCAGCGTGATGATTTAACTATTCTAATGATACCCTGTCTTCAAAAGTTATGATAATACTCACTAAATATTGAATTAAAATTGGTATAAATATAAATCGTATATAAAAAGGCTCTGATTCATTCTAAGGTTAAAATAGCCGAGTAAAAAAGCACAATACACTTCTTTTTTGGGCAGTCGTGTAATTACGAGTAATTATACTAGAAGTAATTATTACTTTTGAAAACATTTGAAATGTGCAATATTTACAATTCACTTATAAAGCTTCGGAAAATTATTTGTTTATTAAAGCAGTACCTATTGCTCTCCTAAAATTTCGATTTTTCAAGTATTCACTAATTTGAAATATGTCATATTCATTACTATCTCGTCATATGTAATTAAAAAAACTAGTCATATTACTCTTGAATTTATACTTTGTGTCTGTAATAAAAATCGACCATATATAGACGATAATTATCAACATCTTCAGTAATACTAACAAAACTTCTATAAAAGTAGAACTTTTAGTAACTTGATAACCCACGTAAGTTTATGTATTTGAATACGGTCAGAGGCGGTGTAAACCGCCCGCCCAACTGCGTTTGAACGTTAATTACGCGAATTGTGACGTCACATGGGAGGATCGCTCGCTCTGCGCGCAGTTTAAACTGATGTAGTTTCACAGAATTCACAAGCAGTTAGTATGGAATTATTGCAATTATTAATGCAGGTCATGTGGGGGCAGGAGTCTGCATTTTCTGTTTACACCTCTGGAAATTCTTCTTCTTCTTATTCGTAATACTCTTGCCGGTTCTTTTCAGTACAAGGTCTACTGTGGCAGATTTGCGAACTGATGACGTATTAGGGGGAAGCCCCTGAAGGGGGCTTGTCGAAATGGAGGAGCGTACCCATTCAAACCCACCGATATACCTCTCTATGGCGGTCGATGCACGGTTTTACCACACGCTTCGCCACTATTTCGGCCCACCCATTGCAAGGCGGTTCCCACTGCGGGTTGAGAGTACTACTCAGAGACATTTTAGCTCTACCCCCATACAGGACAAGGGACGTGCAATGCCTGGTAAGCGCGTGAACCTACCAGGTTATCCACTGTCAAAGACAGGAGATGCGCTACTGTGCAATCTCCCATCCTTACCCGTCTATTGGGGGACCCTACATGGGCTTAACGCTCGGGGATCCCGCTTCCTTAACGGTCGCGGCGCCCCTCGGTGTCCGGTCCCGTCACACTCCTCCACAGCTCAAAAAGCGGGGAGGGTGAGGCTGTTCATCGATATGCGCAACCCCTGCGTCTAAGTTGAAATGAATGTGATCGCATTTTCATTAAATCTTAATATAAAATTCTACGTAATTTGCTTGTTCCTTGACGTTTTTATTGGATCTTAAATCAGATCAGAGTAAATAATAAGGTTAAACAAAAAACGTTGTCAATATATCTATAACATCGTGTTACTGAGTTCGGAGACTAAGTTGAACAGGCAAAAAAAAAGGTAGTCCAAGCTTCATTGAGCAGAAAACACGTTTCCATGCTCTTCGGTGAGCAGTAGCTAATGCATTTACAATGTCCCTTAAGCCTCAGGAATGAAACAGTTAATTTGCACGTTTTTAAGTGTTTTAATTAGACTATTTAAAAGTTGCTTTAAAATTCTTTTCACAAATAAGCATTTTGTATAGATCCAGTTGGAAGGTAGTCTATATTTATATCTATTCTAATATTTTAAAGGGGTAAAGTTTGTTGTTTGTTTGTAGGCAGTAATTTTCGGAAATACTGATCCGATCATGAAAATTTTTTCACCTACAGGAAACAATAAATTCACGGTAAAATAGCTAGTATTCAAAATTATCATTAGGTAACATGTCCCGCAAGAAACAAACTAGTCACAAGGGCCCCCTGTTGATACTTTAGATAGTTAAGTAGAAGTTTACGTATATTATTTATTTCGTAACATATATAATATTTTCTTTTTATGAAAATAATCTATAATAAAATAGAAATAAAAGGAGAAAACGCCATTGTAGTTCAGTAGAGTCAGATAGCGCGGATAGCGGGTAAATGTCTATATGCGTAGTATATTTACAAGCAATAAATGATCCTGTTTAAAAGTTCTTTCATTTATGGATAGTGTGCGTAAAAATATAAGAAATCAATTTTTGCAAGTCTTTATTTAACTTGCCTTGATTGTTAGTATGTTTGTTAATGCGCAAATCTTGGAAATCAAATTTGACACACTTCCCAATGTCTGATAGACTAGAAATTTTGCATAGAAATGTAAGTCAAATTATGTTATGTTATGTTTCGACACTCGGTGACTATTTTGCGTGATACGGGGTTGTATCAGCTCCTCCAGGAAGCCCATAAGTTCTCGAACTTTCCAGCATGCCTCTACTAGTGTCCTTAGACTACCTAGATGTGTAGTCCTTTGTCTTAAAAGGCTTCTGCATTCCAATAGGACAAAAGCGCTTGTCTTTTCAGACTCCATGCACGCCCTGCACAGAAGACTGTCAGAAAAGCCCATGTTATAAAGATGTTTGTTAAAGTTTCCATGTCCAGTAAGTATAACTACTATTTTCCTTAGAGTTTGTCTAGGTAATTAGTTCAACTTTCGCGCTAATCGCAGGTCTGTCTTCGAAATTGCTTCTTTGGTTTGCCTGCAGTCTGCCGTTTGTGCCCAGTATTCATCATGTTAACAAAAACAACGTTCTCTTACGCAGTTTCTGAGCTGTCGAAATGGGAAGGGTATAATGGGTTCCAGTCCGATGAACTTTCTGCTGGACCCTTCTCTGGCCAAGCAGCCTGCTGAATCGTTACCTCTAGACTCACTATGTCCCTTGATTCGTTATAAAGTTAGTTTGTTTTTCTTACATACCTTCGTTAATTAACAGTGGCATTCGTGTATAAGACCTGATGTCATTATGTTGCTGTCTAATACTTGTAGTAAGGATGCACTGTCAGAGAGTATACAGATATTCTTATCTCTCACTCTCCGGCATGCAATTGCTTCGGCGGCCTTTGTTACACCCAAATATTCTGCCTGGAAGACAGTGTTGTAGTGTCCTAGTTCCGTAGATAAGTGGATATTTTGGTCCTCGTCATCTGTAAAGACTCTTTGCTTAGACATGTAAGTCAGATTCAATATTATGGTGTCAGTGAACTGATATGATGATGAAGTCGGAAGGTTGTATTGGAGCTTTTTAGATCCGTCTTTATGAGGGTTTTGGTGCTGGATGCTTTAGTTTAGATAAGATGGAGCTAGAAGGTGGTCATAGGAACTTAGTAATGAAATAACGCAACTGCATTGTGTTTGGGGTGTTTATATCCGTTTTTGTGAGAAAAACAACATATTGGGACAAAATAAAAAAATATAATTATAAGGTTTAACATAATTATGTGCCAGGGCTTCGTTGGGTGGATGAATAAAATATGCTGAATAACTTCTACTATGGGAGCAACACTGAATTCACGAAAAAATAATAAGCTTTTTTATACAAAATTGTAATACCTACAGTCACCAAAAACAATTTAAGTGTTTGAATTTATTTAAGTTTTAGTGTTCGCAAATATAAGCCTGTTTTAAAAACTCTTTTCTCATATTCTTTTAAACTCTGGAGCGCCATCCCTGGCCCTCAGTACATCTTCGATTGTAGGACGTGACGCCTGTAATTTACCAATCCTACTCGCACTTCTTTTATTTTGAAATATTTTTTTTTCAAATATTTAAACACGCGCTCTTACCCCACAAGTATCAATTACTCCTACTTATTTGTCAGCGCTGTGATTAATTACAGCTGCAATTTCTTACACTAGCCCAACCGAGAGAATAATTAAGAAATTTCTAATGGAGATTACAAAAAGTGAGCCACTAATTCCTCTCCTGTGGCTAAATAAAACAAAGTACTCGGAACTGGGATTAAAAATGTAAATTAGTGTACATTCTCGATTCTAAAGTTTAAAGTTTCCTTGTGGATAAGTTTAAATTAATGTGGATCGTGCAGGCACTTGCTGGCGAGCGAGGGCCGAACGAACTGGCCTGTCAATTTTTTATTAGTCTTAAGATTTTTCTCAATACACTTACTAGAAAAACTGTTAAAGCTACAAAAAACTTATAAAAAAAAACTAGAACCGACTTCATACTATATTGAAAATATTTTAATTTCTTGGATTTTCATGCGCAATGTCCATTAATGAAACGGCTTTTAAACGCACTCTCTCTCTCTGACTCACACTATCAACATAAACAGTTAGCTATCGTAGGGAACGCTTTGTTTCGGAGAGCACAAGGCATCTGTGACAATCAACACCTGACAGTTGAGCTTTAGCCTGTCTAGCAAGTACGGTGGGATAACAAACTACCAATGTTTCTTCTCAGTCGCAAAAAATGGGTCAACCACAGTCGAGCGTCCATATATGAAAGGTGTCACAAGATTGGAAGAATTTTGAAGCGAGCTTCTATCAATAATAACTTTAAGCTGATGAAGAAGATCAACTAATTCTTAAGACCTGTCAAGTGTAATATCCCCTTTCAAGTTGCAGGTGTATACAAAATAAAATGCGACTGTGGGCTCTCATAAATCGGACAGACAAAGGGGAGCATAGGACCTCGCGTTAGGGAACATGTAGCTGACGTTAAGCATAGACGTGAAAATAAATCTGCAGTATGTTACGTTAGGAGATAAATACTTGCGGCTGAACAAAAAATAATTACTAGAATGATACGCGACGCTATAGAAATTAAAAAACATCCGAATTTTAATAGAGATGAAGGTTGGCACATTTCACCTGCTTGGGATCCAGTAATTAGTCAAATAAAATCTCAATCCAGATCACACATTGCAAAACCAAATTATACAGTTAGTTCATTCTGTAAATATGAAATCAAAGGGAGCAATTCACTTTTTATTGTCGGAGTTTGTTTCGCCAGTTCTTCTCAGACGGTAATTAATATACCTTAAACCTTCTCCTAAGCCTGAAAATCGCATTAAAATCAGTTCCGCCAAACGCGAGATCAGTTAAAAAGGAGTTGTGTAAAAGAACGATGTATGTTTATTATATTATTGATGATGAACGAACTTACCAAGTGAAGTTCGATCAAAATTATGTGGGCAGCTTCATTCGTACTAATACTATACTAGGCACTTGTATATAATTACAGGAATGTATATTAGAACAAAAAAATATATAAAACGCTTATTAATTTCTTTCAACTTTGAACATTTTGAACCAATAACGAATATTTGAAAACAGTGAACAATTAAAATTCATTAAAAATCTCTACGTTTCCATAATTATTTTTCATTATTACCTGTTGAGTTAAATGAAAGAGAGTTTGATATTGTTTTTTGCTTTATGATTCTGTATAGGACGTTTTTTTTTTGTTAAAAAATTTTATAATTACACATCAAAAACTTTATTGAATTTGAAATTCGACATGTAAAAAATTGTCTCACCGCGCCCGCTTTTCAATACGCCGCTGGAATGCCAGCCATCCACGATGCCTTAGATGAGAGTTAAGATTAATTTCGGGGGGATTTAACAGCTCAAAGGAAGTTTTAGAATATAAGTGCATTAATAAAGGTTTTGGCCTTACTCGCAGGCACTCTTTTATCGCAAAAATGTCTTTATTAAATTTGTGGGATTTTATGTGCATTTTTGACGAGTTTATTACATGAGAGCTTGTGCACAGTTATTTCTTACGAATGTGTTTTATAATAAAACGCTATATACACTTCTTAAAAAATATAAAATATTTGTAACTGTTTACGATATTAGTATTAAAATTTACGTTAGTAGAGGTGCGCTTAATGTAGGTATATTATTTAAAATATTGAACTTTACTAACTGTATGAATAAAGTCCACATATCATTTCTTAAAACAAGGGTAAAGTCGGTCTGAAGTGAGGCGATGTTCAAATATTTCGGAATTGTTAATTTCTTTTTCCAAGATTAATTGTATTCTTAATAGAAATATGTTTTTAAAGTGCTAAAAAATTATGGAGATGTGATTAATTAACAATATTATTAATAAATTTCTAGTTTGTGATGTTTTCAAAAAATAATCAGATATCAATAAATAATAATGGCAGGTTTCCACTTCTACTGTAGTAAATTTTCAATAAAAAATATAAGAAAACATCACATACATTGCTTTGATCTCAAATTAAGTATTTATAATAACGAAAATAAAATCTAGTTTGTAGACTCTGATAACACAATTCAAACCTCAGAGGTTTTTATATGTTATCTTATACTGTTTGTTATTTATATGCACTTGAATTATGGGAATCTAAAACAAAGAAGTTAGCACAACTCCCAGACCAGAGACAATACAGAGTTAATTTTCTACTGATTGGTCCGAAAGGGACCCGAAACCGGGACCTTAGAGATGGCGACACCTTGAAATCGAGTGCATGCCACTTAGTAGCATGCACACGATTTCAAGTGCGCGTGCACTTGTTAGTTTGCCAATACCACAAAGTAAGTCGTTCAATTGTCAAATTCAACATTAGTTTGGGCATTAATAAAATAAATAAAAAAGCCTTTTTATTCCATTTGGCATGTGAACAGTACATGTTAGTAGGTTATCGTTAAGTATCCTCTAGTCTAATGCCACCTGGACCCCTCTACGGGTAAAGTCCTCCTCCAGAGATTACCACTTAACGCGGTTTTTTGCCAGAATTGGTCAATTTCTTGTACCGAATGATTCTATTTCGTCCTTCCATCTCGCTTTTGGTCGGCCTCTGCTTCTATATCCATGGGGACCACTCCACATAGTCACAGTCTTTGTCCACCTCTTATCAGTGTAGCGTGCCACGTGGCCCGCCCACCTCCATTTCAGGCCACGAGCGAAGGACAAGACATCTATCACACCAGTCTGCTTTCTTATTTTCCCATGGCGAACCCTGTCCTTTAGCTTGATGTTTAGTGAACTACGTTCTAAGCCTCTTTGACACGATGTGAGTTTTCTTCTGGTTATGGTATCAAATATCCACGTTTGACATCCATAAGCGAGACAGGGCAAGAGACACGAGTCCATTACTTTCTTTTTTAATTTTAAGTCCATGTTAGACTTCATAACTTCTTTGTAGCTCCAGAACTTTCTCCACGTGATTGCTATTCGCCTGTCTATTTCTTCTCTGTTGTTATTTTTGCGAAAGGAAACTTGTTTGCCTAGATAAATATATTCGTCTACATACTCAACCACATTATTGTTTATAAGAATAGGAGTTCTGTGATGATTAGACATGATTTTTGTTTTTGAGATATTCATTTCTAGGCCCACGCTCGTGCTTGCGTTGTAAAGTTCTGACATCATGGATTGGAGCTCTGTGGGGCTTTCTGAGAAAAGCACAATGTCGTCTGCGAAACATAGATGGTGAAGACGTTCCCTGTCGATTTTTAAGCCTTTGCTTTCCCAAGATAGATTTTTCATTGTGTTTTGGAGGACTGATATGAATAATTTAGGTGACAGTGGATCGCCTTGTCTAACTCCTCTGTTAATTTCTATTCTTTGTCCTGAATTTTCTAACTTGACTTTGCTAGTACTGTTTTCGTAGATGTGTTTGATGATTCTGATGTATTTAGTGTTTATATTTTGATCATAAAGGGCATTCCAAATGCTTCGATGAGATATAGAGTCAAATGCCTTCTTATAGTCAATGAAAGCTAGATATAATGGTCTGCGAAATTCATAATATTTTTCAATTATTTGCTCTAATACTTGTATGTGGTCAATTGTGCTGAACGATTTTCTAAACCCTGCTTGTTCTTTTGGTTGGTAGTTTTCTATGTCGTTGTTGAGTCTTTCCAGTAGGCAACTAGCGAAAAGTTTATATAAACATGGCATTATACTTATGGGCCTGTAATTTCCCACGTCTGTGGGGTCGCCCTTTTTATACATCAGTATTATTTCTGACTCAGTCCATGTCTTCGGAACAGTTTCTTCATCAAGAATTTTGTTAAATAATCTCGTTAAGGGGTTAAGAATCACTGGTTTTGCTAGTTTTATAGCTTCGTTTGATATCCCGTCGGTGCCTTGGCTTTTGTGCTCTTTTAATTTCTCCAATTTACTTAATATGTCGATCTCTTTAAAGTACGGCGTTTCTTCTTTTTGATTTAGTCTAGGTGTAATTAAAGTTTCTATATCTTCGTGGTATAAGTCTTTAGAGGCGCTATATAACCGTCTGTAGAATTCTGTGGCGGTGTTGATCACATCTGTCCTAGTTTGTTGTTTTGGAGAGTTCGCATTTATTGTTGGAATCCATTCCTTTCCTGTATTTAGTTCTTTAATTGCCATTTTTAGACTTCCGGAAGATTTTAGATGTCTCGTAAATATTGATTCCCTATGATCTTTATAATTTCTTTTTATCTCTTTGTTGGTTGTTTTGAATAGATAGGTAAGTCTAGCTTTTTCATCCTGACTTAGGTGTTGCTTGTGTAGTAGTTGACTTCTTTCTTTCATTAGGTTTAACGTGTATTCTGAAAGTATATTTGGTTTTCGACGTTGACTGTAGCCTTTTTGTTTATTTAGGCAAGTTTTAATTATGGTTTCAATTTTTTTGTAATATGTGTTGACATCTAGACTTTCATTTCCTTTTTCGAAAAGGTCAGGTGCAGCGTTTTTTAAGTTAGCAATATATTCTGATCTGTCTTCTAATGTCTTTAGTTGATTTTTCGGATTAGTGAAATTTTTCCTACTTAATTTCGGGGCTTTTAGTTTGAATGAGCCTCTTAGCATCGTGTGGTCTGTTGGGAAACCGGTGGATATAGTTTCAAAATTTGTAAATGAGCCAGGAGAATTTGATAAGATAAAATCAATCTCATTTTTTGTTTTCTTGTCGGGAGAAAGCCATGTCCATTTTTTCTTCTTATTTTTCTTAAATAAGGTGTTGATTATAGTTAGATTTTGTTCATAAGCGTAATGGAGTAGTCTTACTCCTCGTTTGTTCCTGGTTCCATACCCAAATTTCCCAGTAATCAGCGATTCTTCTTTTTTTGGTGTGCCAATTCTAGCATTAAAATCTCCCATGCAAATCACATTCTTTCCTGCTAATTCATGGGCTAGCTGAACTTCCTGGTAAAATTTTTCCACTTCGTCTTCGCTAGCTTTTTCTGTTGGAGCATAGACTTGTATGAGAGTAAGATTATAATCATCAAATTTTAGTTGTAGTAAACATACTTTTTCTGATATTCCTGTGTAGTTTTCGATGTTGTGTTTAAGCTTTGTTTTTATTAGAAATCCGACACCGTATAGGCCTGGAGTTTGACCTGTGGTACATAAGATATGATCTTCATCTTCTGTACTTTTTGTTCCTAAACGTCGTACTTCAGCTAATCCTATTATGTCGTATTTAATATTTTGCATTGTTTCTTTCAGTTCAAGGAGTTTTTCTTTCATGCCTAATGTCTTTACATTGTATGTGCAAATAAGTAATGCGTTAGTGTTGTGTTTTGACAATATATTTTGGACTTTGTGGTTCTCTAGAGGGTTATAGTCGCTTAGCCCCACGGTGACTAGCCGGCTTGGGGTGCAGTTTTTTTGAGTTGGTTCTGTTATAGTTGCAATTTTGTTGTTGTATCGGTTCCGGGGGTTGTCGGTAGTTAGTTTTTTGAAAGGGCGGATAATGAGGCTGATCTAGTACGCTCAACATAGTTCAGTATTCCCGGTTTCGCTATTGTGTTTGTACTCGTTTTGGTAGGCTGCGGTGCTGATTTGGTTTGTGTGGTAGTTTTCTTTTGTTGTGACTCCTTTGGTGAACTGGTATCCTCTCTTTTTCTTTTGTCTCGGCTTGCCTCTGAGTGTGTTTTCACCATAAGTTTATCATATTTTATGAAAGCAATGTTCCCCTTCTTCCTTTCTTCATCGGCTTGAATTTTTAATTGGCGCCTTTTTTCGAGAACCTCCTTGGGAAAGTCTTCCTTGATATAGATGTCCTGTGGCAAGTTAGTTTTATTCTTCATGACTAGGTGCTTTTTCCATAAGCAGAAAGATACTACTACGGGGCGGTTTTTCTTCCCCGTCCAACGACCAATTCTTTGTACATTGGCGATCTCTTGACTGTTCAAATGTACACCTGCATCTTCTATCGAGTCTTTTATATAGTCAACCAGTTCGATTTCTGTTTTGCCAAGTTCTTGTATTCCAAAAAAGATGAGGTTGTTCTTGCGTTTCTCTTTTTCTACGATATTTAGTTTCTGTTCCAAATATGTTACTTTATTTTTTTAGAACATTGTTTTCTTCTATTAAGCCTGAAAGTTTTTCGTTCAAAACTTCCAACACATTATTTGTTACAGCAGTTGTTATGACTAATGTTTGTTGGTTTAGTTTTTCATTTAGTTTATCTAACAATAGTGCCGTATCTATATTCATTTTCTTTTTTGGGTGTTTTAGTTTCCTTCAACTGACAACACTTGTCGGCGATGGTAGGTTAGTGCAAATTATTTTTCTTATACTGGCAACACTAGTTAGGTACTAATGTCAGGTTGATGTAAACTGTCAAAGTCTATAATCTGTGCTCAGGATGACAAGCACTTTTGCAGGTTATGTTTATAATTGATTTGTGAGCACTTTCACTCGCGAAACTATTATTTTTCGGTGAATCTTGATTTAACGAAATGTTCTTTGGTGTTTATTTGTTTGACTTTTCAGTTTTTACACACGTTTGGGCATTAATAATGTTTTAATATAGAAGACTATATACTTATGTATGATTTTTTGACATTCACAAAAGCTAAACACGTGTTAGTGTGATGTGTTTTATGGTACGAAGTATATTAAAAAAAAATTCAAGTACTATTAAAGAAAGTTATTAGCATTCTGCGCTTCTAAATAAACTTTAACCATGCCTTTCATACTACTTTATACTGTCTGCTTTGTGTATAAATATAATAATAAAATATTTTTAAACACACTATTTTTTGTTGTTGTGTAACATTTTTTCACAGTTCACAGTGAATTGTCCGAACACGATTCTTATGAAATGTTTCAATTTGAAAAATACAAACAATTAAGTAAATTCTCATATTGTATCGTAATAAAGTAAAATAGGGTTGTGTCCTATAAGTAAAAATACAGGTTTCTTTTATATGCTCGAAAAATATGAAGCATTTTAACTTACAAATATTTATCAAAAGAAATTTTAATGACACTTATTTGCAAAATATTAATTACGCTTTGAAAACTTCAAAAAAAAATTTAAAAATTTGCTAAATGTTGAGTATGTGAAACAAACATCAAATTTAATCCTGTATTGTAAATACATCGATAAATTTTGTCTACATATGTATACAATTATACATTGTATAAAACAGTCTCCTCCCGCTGTCAGTAAGCTGAGATTTTTAATTTACACAACGGATATTAATAAGGTTTCCATTAATATACAGACGGATTTAAGACGAAATTTATTTTATAATATAGGACCACGCTGACGAAGTCGCTAGCTAAAAGTTAGTTTATGATAAACAAAAGAGGGTACATTAAAAATCACTCACTTTCTGGTTTAATGTAAATAAATAACGATCAAATAAGCTGTAATTAATAATGAGAAAACGACATTACGTTTTGAAGGACTCTGTCACACCCAAAGTATGAATTTATAACATTTTCTATATTAAAAAAAAAAAACACGAAAAAAACTACCCTGAATTTATCGTATACGTAAAACCTCGCCTGAATTCAATATAAAATCGTTTGGTTTTATTAATTATTCTTATTATTTGTTTTAATTTATTAATTACTCTAATTATTTGTAATTATTTTTATTTAATTACTCTAATTATTTGTAATTATTTTAATTTTAATAAAAACAAATAAAACCAAACGATTTTATATTGAATTCAGGCGAGTTTTTACGTATACGATACATTCAGGGTAGTTTTATCGTGTTTTTTTTTAATATAGAAAATGTTATAAATTCATATTTTGGCTGTGACAGAGTCCTTCAAAATGTAATGTAGTTTTCTCATTTTTAATTACGGCTTATTTGTTCGTTATTTAAATTCGAAGTTACTACTTCGTCTATTTACTCTGAGTTGTTAACAAATGGGTAGTTAAAACTAAATCAACGGTTCGCAAATTTAGGCGCAAGACCTTGAATATTAAAATATAATGTTGTTGATGTGCATACCTGTGATGACTGGAGCTGGAATGTCCCGTAGTGGAGCCAGACATGGGTGATCGTGCTGGGTAGGTGCCTGTCGTACTTCCTTCTGCCATCACGAACTCTGCAATAAAAATGTAAGCTCAAATTAAAAACTGAAAAACATCGTTACAAAATATATTTTTTTAATATCTTTTACGACAAAAGAAGTCGCATAATGTCATATCTTGTGACGATGGAGCCTGCGGATCGATATTCATTAAATGTTTTACCAAAAAAATGCTTAATGGCATTGTTTTTGCAAAAAAAAACAAAACTTGCTTTATTTGTAAAAAAATCAGTCAATATATATCTGGCTATTTCTTTTGGACTTACACTACGATTTTGCATTACAATATCTTAATCGAAACGATTTTAAATTTTTTAAAAATCGGTTAATTAGTTTCTGAGCTTACTCAATGCAAACAAACATATAATCAAATCTTTCTGCTTTCTTAAATTCGTTCGTGTACCTTCACAATTTAATTAAAAGAGTAAGTTAGCGATATTGCATGTAATAGTCAGGCTATCAATTCTGTGAATCGAAATCCGTGTAATCGTTTCATGTGAAGAAATAAAAATCACTAAACCATACACGTATTTGGGAAAATGATTAGATTCATGGAACTACTTAATTATTATATTGCTTGCTATACAAAAGTTTGAAGTATCATCTGTTAGATATTACAACAATTTTGATATAAACGAGTATCCAATATGGTACTTTCAAGTCATTTCAATTCAATTAAAACTTATGTAATAACTTCACCGTACAATATTCCAAGTAATAACTTTAAAAGGTTATTAGAGTTTACTAACATCGATTGAATGTTATCCAACATTTCATATAAAAGTCATGGCAACTTCGGCGTAACATGCCTAATAATACCTAAAAATATTTTAATATTTTGATGATAGGGTAATTGGTGACTTGAATAATGTTATTTATTACGTAACGAAGCAGTCAATGTACAGTACAAAATAGTTATATTGTTCGTCGTATTAAGTAGGTAATCATGGCAACAATAATAATTAACAGAGGCATGCTCCGTTGTTGTATACGTAGTAAAGAATATCGAATGAGAAATGTATGTAGTTTAAAAAATATATATTTGTATAGAACTTTCTCTACACAAAACGGATTTGCTCTTGGCCATTATTTTTTCCTCAAATTACACATTGGTGACTTATCACAGATATCGGATCTGAGTAGACGTTACTGAAAACATAAAATGTACAAAGGCGATATAAGGGTGTCAGGTTGGCAAGTATAACAATAAATTACCCACAATAAACAATGATTTAATACTAGATTGTAGAAGTAAATGAGGTTTTAATTTATATACGAACATAACTGCGTCTAAACGACTCTGTAACGTTGTTTTTTCGCGTCCGTCTATGGCCGGCAACCCACCCACTTCGACCAACTATCAATCCTTCTGTCAGACTATCGACAACGCATTTGTTTGCTCTCACCATTTTTGTCTCAGCGTTCCTCTGCTATATTTGCGCTTTCCGGCGGCTCCGATCAATCTGCCCAATGCGAGTTGTTCTGAGCATGATGGATGTTACAAACACCTAGCTTCTATTCTGAGACAACAGACCATATATTTTACTAGAGGCTATTTCTGCAGAAATCGAGAGCTTTTATTCCGATGTCGTCATTGGGTAATGAATTATTTATTTCTATTTGCTACAGTCGTCGAGTGATGTTTATTTGAAAAGCGGCAGACCCTTGAGATGCTTTGAAGATGTTTCTCTGACTAATTTTTCGAGATTTGTTTTGGAGAATAGCTTTGCTTTGCTGTAACTTTAATTTTAGTCAAACCAGTGGAAATTTGCCTGTTACTTTAAAAAGTCAAAATATAACACATTTTTGGATGTAACAACATAGCTCGTTTTGAAACACTATATTTAAAATTGCATAAACATCCATTAAAATTGTCATTAGTTTAAAGCGACATTACCGATACTATCGACACAAATTTTACATTAATTAGAGTTTACAGACGTCATTAAACGTTAATGGACGTTTGGCTACTGACCGATGACATAAGAGTATTTAATACCAATTTTTTATTTTTGTTTGGTGAAAAAGCTATTGCTACTATCGCAGAAATAAATTATCTTTCAAGTTTAAAATTATTAAATTAATAAAAGAACCAGTATAGAGCGAGCTGGGGTTCTGTACACAATGAAGGTTCTATATAAAAAAAAACAACAGACATTTTAAAGGGTTTACTAACAAAATTGCAAGAGTAATATGGCGGACCAGCCAACACGACAGTTATATTTAAATACTCTCACAATATGGGTATCAAATGAAACCGTTCTCTGACAAGATTACTAATAAAAAAATAAATTTCAATGAAAAATGCTCAAAAAATTCACTTTGGCTTGGTTGTCCTTTTTTTGAGCATTTTTCAATATAGCATTGTGAATGCAGAATGGATCAAATAGGTATAATAAAAAATTAATTCCATTTATATCCAATATGGCGAACCACTTAAGATGACGGACTATTGAGAATAATTAATATAAAATCAATTTTTTTGTTTAAATTTATATCATTATATATACATAATACATATAATACACCGTATACATAATATACAAAAGCTTGTGGTTATCATAATATATATACATTAACATATCAAAAAATAACATAATACAATTTCATACAGCTAAATCTAAAAGAATAAACTTAAATATACATTATAAACATTCCAATATTGACATAGTAAGTACAGCGTGGTTTTTAGGCATAACTCTGGATGAGCATATACACTGGAAAAATCACATTGATAGTTTAGCTACAAAAATAGATAAATTCGTTTTTGCACTTTATAAAGTCAGAATAGTCGCTTCTAAAAATATAGCCTTACAAGCATATCATGGATACGTATCATCTTTGCTACGTTATGCTTTAATAATATGGGGTAATAGCGTATATTTGAAAAGACTATTTATAGCTCAAAAAAATGCATACGAGCAATATGTGGTATAAAAAGACGAAACTCCTGAAAGCCTATGTTTAAAGAATTAAAAATATTACCTTTGCCTTGCCTTGCATTTACATTTGTGAACTGTGTTTATTTGTAAAAAAAAATCCACAATATTTTACTAAAGTCAGAGTGATAAAAAAAGACCCACGAAGTTCGAGACAAAATAAAATTGTTATTCCGAAATGTAATTTGGATTATTCAAACAAAATGTATATTGTATGGCTATAAATATATTCAACAAGCTTCCATCGAAACTGGTAGACTTACCGATTAACAGAAACATTTTTAAAAAAGCTTTGACGGAGTGGCTTCTGAACAAATCATTTTACTCGATACAGGAATATTTGGAATGCAAGCAATTTTAGTAGAGTAAAAACCGCATATAAATAAATAAATTATTATATACAACGACACTATAAATAAATTATATATAATGACATATTTTATAATGTGTATGATAAAATTATTTTGTAATTGACATGGATTTATGTATTAAGCATACTTGACTTATTATTTTTGTAACATATAAATTGATTCGAATTTTGAAATTATTACTAATAATTATTTTTAAACTATAAGACTGAAATAATATGTAATAGGAACTGAATCAAATGTTTTTAAGTTAATGATGGGCGAATAAAATAATATCATAGTTAATGCATGAATAGATTAAAATGTAAATTTATATATCTACTCAAACTATTGCACACTGTCAAACAGTAAATATGTGATACCCTTATTTTATGACATCTGTTATACCATATTTTTATGCAATAAATGATTGATTGATTGATTAATGACTAGTATTGCCGCCTATACACTTTATTGTCTATTATTTTTTTATAGATCTAGGATGGGGTTTCAGACTTTTGTAAACTTTCTATTCATATTATATTTCATTTCTATTAAATCATAACTAAAATATATTTTTAAACAGTTTATATCATTCTAATACTTCAATGTTTATGTTAAGCTGCTAAGGTGCTGACCTAAAAAGGCCCGCTGTTTTTAACCTCCGATATGCTAAAAACCAACTTTAATTGGTTTAAAACACATTCTGCTGTCCTTACTGATTAGCCGGTGTAGGGTGGCATTAGTTGATATAACCTTGTTTTTTAGTCGTAGAGAAATTTATGCACTATCCCTGCGGTTTGACAAATGATTTGTGTGTGGAAAGTCCCTCGACTCGCATGGACCCATTTAAAGGCGGATGGCGTGTCCACTGAACGTCTTCCATCCACCCTCACTTTGAAAGAGCCTAGGATTTAGCAGAGAGTAATACAATTATGCCCGTTTCCACTAAACTCAGGAGTCCCCAAATCTGTCGCCTAAATATTTAGGAATAGACTTAAGGTAAAAATGCATTTCACCATTGACTAGGAACCAGCTAACATAATGAAGCAATGTCTCAAGTTATGATATACGTTATACGGCGCCTTGCGCTAGGCATTTGCATATATCAACACATAAAGACGTCAAGGGATAAAAGAAAAGAAAAATATTTGAAATTAAACTAAGCTTTTTAAGCGATTCGTAATATTAGGCGTTTCCTAGTTAAACTATGACCTGTTCTAGGTTAGTGAAAATGGGTGTTAGCCGTAGGTACTATTGCTAATTTTACGACAACATTTGAAGGTAAACGTGTCCAAAAAGATTGTGTTGGTATTATATCAGGAGATTTTGTTTTAATTTCTGACAAATGTTCCTGGGGAGGGAAAATGACACGATGATACGGCACCCGCGCCCCTCGTGCCCGCGCTGCTACCGGCGAAATTCCGTAAATTATAACTTTCCCGTATTCCGTTTTGTTTATCATCTTGCAAATATATCGCAGGTCTTCCGTTTGTGTAATATGTAAATACTGGAGTCTGAGAACGAAAACAAATCCGTCGTCTCTTGTTATTTATGTTCTGCTTGTTATTAACTTTCGCAAAGCTAGATAATTGGTATTTAGACAACTTTAGGTTGCTAATAGAAGGAAATGATAAAATATGTTTTCTTAAATGTGATACAATAGGAGTAGCATTGTTATAATCCACTCCACCCTTATACAAAAAAAAAAAACGAATGAATACTTTATTGTACTCTATAATTAAATAATATCTAACAATGGATAGAGTTTATGAGTACAATCGGCGGCTTTATCGCTAAAAAGCGATTTCTTCCAGGTTAGACTGGATTTCAAACCACATTGCTAGGAGATGCGATTTTATTGTATTAGGAAATTATCTGAGTCGTTATATGTACGAGTATTAGTAACTTCTTATGTATCAGTAAATGAATGATTCTTAATTCTTCTTAATATACAAAAAATATTTTTATATAACAATCTCTAATGTCACCATAGTGGTTTAAATAACTACGGTTGAGATATTATAGGTGACTGAAAAAATAAACATAAAACAGTTTCCGTTTTTAAATATTTTGTATTGTCTCAGCTTACACTTAACTTACAAGCTCACCTTTAAGTATATCGAAGTACAATCTTTACTAATTTAATGATCTTACTTGATGTTATATCGCTACTTTTTTTTTCAATAACATTATTTCTTATAAAGCTACTTTAACGTAATCTTATTAAAGTACGATTGAAACAACAGAACTTTAATAATACTCGCTCATCTCAGAAATTTTATAATCGGCAGAAAATGAAAATTGATCGCATCTAACTAAGATAAGTTCTCGAAGTTCTTGCAGGAATGAAAGTGCTGCGGAGCGTCGACGAAGTGACGCCAAGATAGTACTGATTACAACACCAAAAGTATAACAATTACATCGTATAAAAGAACTCTTTTGCAACGTTCTAAGGAGCATAATAACAGTTAAAACATCCACTAGTCAGCATCGTGAGGAAATAAAGCAATCGTTGAGTGATTCCTCTAATTTAATTAATACGAAATGTAATTGAAACACGTTCTAGTAATTGATGTTACTATGTTAACAAGATTGTAAATCAAGAAAGTACTTTTGATCTCTATGGCAATGAAATAAGGGACATGGCGGACTATAATGGAATACTCTTGGTATGACAGCTTACACAAAATGCTCCTTCGTAAAATGTCTTCCTCGGCGATTCTTTATGCATACCATATGAGAAGGCCGCTATTTTTACGCATAAAAATCGGCATGGAATCAAAGTCCACATACCCGTTGTGGGCTACCTTAATTTTCCCTCAGGCCGCACTCTGAATACCAAAGTGAGGAAGGACATCAGCTTTGCCGGAAAGTACAGCGGGATTTCCATACAAATTGTACAAAAGGTCCATTCTAATACCTCACATTTTTATTGAAATATTACACTTAATCATGTTACAATATTAAATTTAATTTGGGGAAGTACTTGGGCCAACAGATTTCCGTAACGTTGTTGAGAAGCCGACAATGCCGGAGTAATTTTGCTTATTTCGGCTTAAATTACTTGATCTCGTTTACGGGCCTTTGAAGATTGTATCAAGTTTTCGTAAACTTTGCATCTAATTTATTATTTAGCGTCACTTCCTTGTTGTGTTTGTGTAACGTGAGATAATTCTGGATATTTTTAGTCGTTTTTAACCGACTTCAATAAAGGTGGATGTCCTCAATTCGATTCATTTTTTTTTGTTTGTTACCGCATAATTTTTTACTGGGTGGACCGACTTTAACGATTTTTTTTTTATTTGAAAGCTAGTGCTTACCGTGTAGTCTCATTCAATCCAATTTATATTGTGCACATACGTATTATATATAGATAGATTAATTGTTTGCAATTAAATAATAATAAAATGTTTTTTAAAGGTATTTTGGATGAAAATGATAAACATGAAATTTATTTGTGTATGGATAGCTATAAAAAAAATAAGCAATAGTAAGAAAGAAAATTTTTATTTACGTAACTGTATTGTCCATTGAAAAGTATGGTACAAAAGGTCGACTTAATGCTAAAAGTAATCTTAACTTTTAGGAAATACTATAAACGCACATAACGGTATATATATGACCGAAGAAATCCGATATTTTCGATGCACAAGTCGAGCTAAACGCGTTACCTTCAGTTCTGTTTGCTCAGATTTTCACTAATAGACGCTGATTTAGGTAAATCTATAGTAGGTCAATTCTGATAAAGTTAGCGTAATTATGGAAAATTAATAGCGCTTTAACTATTTTATGTCACAGTTCTTGTTACTAGATCAAAAATAATAAATATAATTGTCACTATTGTTTTGAGAGGGAAACATTGCACTAATGGTATTATTAATAATGTAGTCCAATGCTAAAACATTAAGTTAAATTACAATGCTAACACGCAAGCAGTTGAGATTCTATCGAGATGCGAATATTACGTAAAATTACCAGAATTGAGGCCAACAAATCGAATTATTATGATTCAATAAGACTGTTGCGACTAATCGAAGTAAACCTTCTTCAATCAATTCAATGTTGACTTCCGTAGCCGGTTCGCACGTCGGTTTTCATGTGTCACTATCCTTTAGATTCCTGGTCCGATACCTAATCAGTCCCCTAATTGTTTAATTTTAAATCTATTGCAATCGCTTTCAGTTTGAAAGGTGTTGCACAACCATTGCTTGTTTCTGAAGACAGTTGAAAAAAAAGTATTTGTATTATGCAGCAATGGTTGTGCAACACCTTTCAAACTGAAAGCGATTGCAATAGATTTAAAATTAGACAATTAGGGGGCAGATCAACGTAGAAAAACAACTTTTTTCTGTCTAGTCGTCTGGGTGTGAAATTTTTATAACCCAAGTGATTCAGCTACTTTATTTGAGATTTGAGCAATGTTTGTGATGTTGTCTATTGTTTAAGCAGATATTTCATTGCAAGATTTTTCTCTCCCTTCAATGTTATACTGTAAAATCTTTATATTTACATTTAATTAGAAGTAAACAACAACATAACAAATAAAAGTCAAGCCGAGATTGATGGTGTTCAATTACTGCGAAAGACTAAGAATTTAATCTGAACTTAAATGAAGGTGATTCTCTTATAACTTTCCAACACAGTCGCTAATAACGAAACTTGCGGTTAATAGCGTCGTGGAGCGGAAAGGGTGGGCTAGGGGGAAATTTGAGACGATTCAGTGGGAAAATCTGCCTTAGTGGTACTACCATTGTACAGATCTGTATTATAAATAGAGGAGTACATAAGAAATAGTTTAGCTCAAGTTTCGATCGACAACTATCGTAAGGCAAAGCTTATTAGAAAGGAGATTTGCTTTGAAGTCGGCTCAGCTATAGAGAAGTTTCGGTATTTGTGCAGAAATTATATACGCACTTTATTATCAAGATATACGCAGTCAAAATCACGAACACACAAACTTAAATAATAATTAAACTTTTGTTGTGCATAATAGCATAGACCTCATATTCTATTTAAGAAACGTTTAAAAATAAATAAAAAATATTCAGTTTAGGACATAAAAATAATCACTTAAAAGATAATATAATGGAAATTAAAGTTCAGTAATTCCGGTAATAAAGCAGAGGCTTTACCGAACTTAAGTCTTTTGATTGTCATTATTTCCTGATTTTATTAAATAACTCAATATTATATCTTAAAACTACAAAAATATTAGGATAATTCATTATATTTCTTCAATTTTACATTCACAACGGTATATTGGAAAATATTCTTAATGAAAAATACTTGAAAAATTCACTTTGCCCCGAAGTACTCTGAGATAGGACACGAACCCTCAACCTTTTTCAATCTGAGCGACTGCTCTGTGTAGCTCGGTGGCGTAGTGGATATGCGCCGCGGCACGCGATCGTTGTCGTTAAGCAACTTTCGCAAGGGTGGGTCACGAGATGGGTGACCAAAAAATTATTATCTCGAGCTACTCCGTACTTCGGAAAGCACCTTAAGCCGTTTGTCTCGGCTGCATTTGTAGTCGTTAATACCCGCCAATCCGCATTGGGCCAGCGAGGATCATGGCCCATGCTTCTTAACCATCCATAAAGAAGGCTGACTAAGCCCCTGCCGTGGGGACGAAATAAAGGGCTGATGATGATGATGACTGCTCTGTTGGGTTGGTGGATTTGTGTCCCGTCTCAGAGTACCTCGAGGCAAAGTGGATTTTCAACATTTTAATTAAGCATATTAGGATAATTATTATTTATTGTTACCATGTAACCTATTTTTATCTAGTCCACGAAATTTTGGCGCTGGAAGCTGCCATGATCACAGAGTAACTATTTTTCTAACGGTTACCGTGAAAGTTAAAAATAAAATTGGTATTAAAGTAGTTGTCGACGTCGCTGCACGTACGCAGCGGCCGAACGATACGCAACAGATTTATACAAATATTCCGATGTCATAAGTCCACTGTATCCACATTTTTTATTGATGCTGCTATGAAAAATCCGTTGGTCAGTTTTGACATCGAAGTAATGTAGACCGGTTTGATATAACGCTGTGAAGGTAAGTAGCACTATGGAAGTATTCCGTATGACGTCATCAGTATTTTCATTGCTCATATACTGCATGTCGGCGGTGCGGATGGTGCGGATACTGGACAGAGTGCTATACAAAGATATGGAAAATCCATTACGTGTCGTGCGATCGGTGCGTGCGTCAAGAAAACATGGACGGTTACTTTTATAGTTCCATTTTATTATATATATCTCGCCACATAGCTATATAGATTCTAACAGTGCTACTTATAAACAAGGTTTTGTGTCGGAGTAAATTTACGCTAAAATTGCAATTTAAGTATTAGTCCATATTCATATTACATAGAAAATAAGCAAATCGAGTTAAGTTTCTGTTTAATAATATGAATTTTGACTAATACGAAGAGCAATCTCAGCGTTAATTTACTTCATCGCTAAACCTTGTAAATAAGTAGCATTGTAAGAAAATACGAACGAGCACACTGTTACGTTTATTGTTTTAAGGTTTTTTGAATTTATTAATTTAATTCAATAACTAAATAGATTGTAAATCAGTCGAATACCGCATAAACTAAAGATACATACAAAATATAACACATTATACTCTTTTAGCAGTGTACATATCGATCAGTATGTCGTGTATGTTTGTTAAAATTTGGAATTTAGAATTCCTTTTGAAATTCTTCCCACTTTGATGTTGATGTACGTTTTATAATCTCCGGTTCAGCTATATTTTCCAAATATGGGCGTCGGCTGCGCGCAATGAACCTCCAATTTTATCTGTCACATGCCGAAGCAAGGTGTGTACTTGCCCGTCCCACATCCAATGATTATAAAGTCCGATATCGTTATAAATATTTAACGGGGCTGTAATGTTGGAACCGATAGAGGCCGCAATAAATGGAACACTCCCAGATTTATAGATACATATAACGTACATTTCCAAGAGAAGGCTTTCAGCACACAGTGTACATATCGAATCTTTATGCGATCATTAAACATATTTTTATGAGGACACCGCGGTGCCCTATATTATTACGTAGGGTGAGTTAGCGAACATTTTCATTGGTCAGTAATCTACGGAAGTGAGTTTTGGGAATTGACAACGTTTAAGTAATAAAGCATTTTATGACGGTGTTGCAATGAGCGCAGCAGAGCGTTCTCCGTTTATTATAATAAACAGAATTTTATGTGCTATTATTTTTTCCATTATTGACATTGTTATTCGGACGAATGACTGCATCGTAAATTAAATTATAAGCACACCACATGTTGACTATATTTGGAGTTTATAGGGCTAATGCACATGCTATATTATTAAATGAATATATATTTCTATGAGATAGATATGTAACGATTTTATTTACATTATGCCAAATCGTATCTGCGAATTTAATTGCATAGACTTTAGCTTACCTTGAAGTGATTTATAAGTAAACCTCGATACTTTCTCATTTTTACTCATAATAAATTACTAAATTTACCTAAATAAAATAGTAAATTTATTTATATACCTATGGCATACTAGCAATAATCAAAGAGAGAATATATTTTGAACTTAACCACGCATCAGTTCAGGTCTCTCTTTGGTGTAATTATTTTAACGTAAAAAGAAATAAAAAAAGTAATTGAAAAGTTCGTAGCGCCAATGAAATCAAAGACGAGGAAAAATATACATTTTTTACGTACTACAAGCTTTTCAATTATGTTCTTTTCTTCTTTTTTTTTTACTTTTTAGTGCTAGGTGCACTAAAAAGCAAAAAAAAAGAAAAAAATAAAAGCTTGTTGTAAAAAACTGTTTTTAAATTATTTTGTATTTTTTTAGTTTGTCTTATTGTATTGATTACTGACGTAGCATCTCTATTGCAAGATGTTTTGTCTCAAATGTTGTTCTCATAAAGACGGATTTATATAACCCAAACTCGATACAGTTGCTTTATCATTGCTAAGTTCCTATGACCACCTTCTAGCTCCATCATCACTAGACTTTGGCCTGGAAAGCATCCAGTACCAAAATCCTCACACAGACGGATCTAACGAGCCCAAATACTATGCAGTTGCAAATTTTAATTACTAAATTCCTATGACCACCTTCCTTCTGACCTTCCTGACATCATCATCAGCTTACTGACACTATAATATTGCATTGTCATCTGACTTAAATGTCTAAGCTAAGAGTCTTTACAGACGGCTCTAAAACTAACTCTGGTACAGGTGCAGGAGTTTTCTTCGAGGACCTAAATATCCACATATCTACGGAACTGGGAACCTACAACACGGTCTTACAGGCAGAATGTTTGGATATAATAAATTTCAAATCATTCAGACATTGGAAAGTGCTTCAAATTTGAGTTGCAAGATTTGCGCACTAACTAACATATTAACAAGGCAAATTAAATAAAAGCTTGTAAAAGTTAGTAAAAACAAGTATATAAGGACTTCGAAAGAGTATAACCCCGTATGTCAAACTCGTGTTAGTGTTTGTAGCGTAATGATTTTTTTTTATATGTATGATTACGTGACGGGTTTTTTATTGATAAAACTAAATAAGTATTATCGAAGATAAAGCATAACAAATGTTATGTATATACAGGTCACAATGATAACATAAGCTTTTACATAGACACTATATTTCGACAAACATAATGCAATACACAGCTTGTTGGGCATAACTATTCTATATAATAGTTTCTAGCAACTTCGCATAACTGTGGAACTAACTGTGTTTATAACCCAAGTCGGCACTTGAGTTTTGTGCTTATTTACGTTTATTATAACATAGTGTATTGTATTCTTTTGCATAGTATGTGTGTAATAAAGTAAAATAAAACAACCTACTATAAAGTTAGGGGTAGTGGACATTAATTTATAAGAGAAAATAATAATTTGCGCCGACCTTACATGTTGTTATACTACTTCACCCGCGTAAAATATAGTCCATGACACCCGCGTATAATGTAGATTCCCGCCAAAGAGAATTAATTATAAAATCGATTCAACAATTACGGAGTCTTCAATTATTTTAATTTAATGGATTTTGTATCATCAAGAATCGTGACAAATTCCAATAAGAAAAACTAAGCTTTATAACCTAAATTAGAGGAAAAGAAAACAAAAACATTTCGTTGTGTTCAAATGACAATTTCTTTATAAAAACAAAAAAGTTTCTAAATTAGTTTTTTATATTCTTAATGAAATTAATAATAACGTCAACACAGAATAGATAAAAAGGTCAATGTAAGTATGTAAACAATTACTCGAATTGTTTACAAAGTTTTAACACAATTATATAAAACCTTATTTTATTTGGTTTTTAATTATTATTGGTATTTAATCGAAATTTTCTCAGCGAGCGCTATCATTTGATACCCACATCATGAAAGATCTTAAAATATAACTACTCCACCACCTAGGATGATGAAATTAAGAATGAAGTAATTCTAAAATTTTCGTATTTTTATCATCAAAAACTTTTATTTGATAATCCTATCATGATAGTTGACAAAAAATAACCAAGCCATTATTTTGGGCTAGTTATATTTGGTAACGACTTAGACTGAATAAGTAATATTGAATTTGAACATACTGTATTAAAGTCAAAGTATCATTATGCATATAAACTAATTTAAAGTACTATACAATAGTCCAGCAATAAGGCTTTTGGCTGAAGAATGAGTAAAATAAACTCACCAGCTCTGATCATATTTACAAAAACGACGTCATTACCAAATCAATATAAATAATCAGAATTAATTGTACGTAACAAATAACTTACTTTATGAAGTCATTTTCCATAACAATAGTTAATATAAAAAAAAGAAAATACGATTACACACTGATCACTTAAGCAATACGATATTTTGAAATATAAAGAGTATTGAAGAAATCACCTATCAATATTGCTGTAAAGAAAATCAAATTACTTAAATTTTCTTTAAACATAATATGGATTAAACAGATTCGACATTTGTTCCAATAGAGCACAACACAATGTACCCGAAAGCTTCAAAGTATTTTTAGAAGTAAGCCTAATTGAGTTAGTTACTTTTGCAAACAGCTACAGGGATGACTTTGTAGGAACGTCTCCACAAACTTGGAAGAATTACTTTGTCATTAACATAACTTGTGTTCTTTCAGCTAAGTTATTTTTAATTTAAGGCTATTTACATACCTATTTTGTATGATTTACGGTAACAGTAACACAACAAAAGACCAGTTTCTACTGGTACTGGTTCTAATTATAATATCTACCATAATTTGGCATTTGAAGATATTCATGAACTTCACACTACAATTATTTGACATTCGATTACGTTATACACAACATTAATTTAAAATTAATTTGAATTGTCTCAGCAAAGCGATAAAACTTGAAAGCTTTTGAAAAATGTCAAACGAAACAGTTGGATTCTAACTGAAATCTATCGACGGCTTTTTTATATTTTTTGATCATTCAAATCATCATTATCGCTTTTGTAGCGATAGCAAATAAAAATTCAATTAATCGCTACACCATTGAAGGGGATTGAGACAGCTCTTAAAATTAGACAATAAGGCCACGTGTCAGTGCTAGTTTATTCCACTTTTGCTTATATTCCCCTTTTAGGCGCCTGGGTCATTGTCAAATTTTGGGCAGGTAAACTAGTCCCTTGACATTTTTTATTTAATAATAATGAAATATTCAACATTCTTTGAAAAAATCATATCGAATACATAATTAACCATATTACTCAACATTTTATATTAAAATAAATACCAAGTTTTTATGTTTTTCCTTATTTTTGACGTAACATAGTGGTAATTTTTGGTAACAGAGGGTTTTTCCTTATATATTTTACTTGTCCGAAGCAGCACTCTGTTACATTGAAAATGAAAAAACTTCAATTTCTGATATATCAACCCAATCCAAATAAATTACGACAATAACAGCAGTATTATAAATATTTATTAAATGTGTTTTCAAGACGATCAGATTGAAAATGTTTTTTTTTTAAATTGCTAAAGTTTTGTCCCCGGTATTACTGAGAACCGTCTGAAAAACTATGTTACTAAGTAAATCACATGTCAAATTAGAGATGGAGATACTTTGATCTATCTCTTATCGTGAGCGAGCTGTCAGCGTACATCGTGGTTGTCAGTTTGAGTGGGGGAGGAATACATCGCCCCTTAGTCGGCCGCATGGCGTTCAACGTGCTGCGTGTTTTTATTGTACATCCACTCTGTTGCTCAGTTATTCCGTAAGTAAATCGGTTTTTTTTCTATTATTTTATATTCAGCTTATTAACTATATGGTAAATATGCTCTATGTGCATGAAAATATATTCTTAAATCCATATTTTTTTAGTTGCGTCTCATGGAATGTAAAATTTACAACTCTGTTACTTACAACTCTGTCACTTTCGTGTGGTAACAGAGTTGTTATGTAAGTAACAAAGTTGTATAATACAACTATCGGCTAAAATTGTATACTGTCTTTAATAAATATTTTTAATAATTACTTTTCTTAAGCAAGGTAAAATCTTGGTACTTATATATGAGTCGCGTAAAATTTTAAATGAGCCTAAAACTATTGTTGTGCATTTGTCTTTGATGACAAGATGCCTCTTACAGCAGCGGAGGTATCGAGAACGGCGTCAAAAAAATCCTGAAAGGTATTAGAAGCTAAACGTAAAGATCTTGAAAGATTCCATGGAAAGAAATGCTTAGTATGCGATTTAACAACACGTGAACATCGAGCTATAAAAAAAATGGTGATCTGCAAACGCTAGGCGGAAAGATAAGGCGAGAGCACTACGGATTATTATGTACACTCCAGAGTCTACACCGCCTCGTTCAAATAGTCCAGCCCTATTGCTCAAATTATTTCAAGATCGTCGTTTGTCAAAACCCCAGCTGTCTACTTCGCCTGAAAATACCAATATCTTCATCGGCTGTTCGCAGCAGAAAGTAAAAAGAAACAGATCTAAGTTATTTAGAGATAATACCAAGTTAAAGGAACAATTACAGGCAGTGAACAAGAAATACGAAAAATATAAAAAACGACATAACAGACAAAGACGGAAAACATCTATAAATAAGGACAGTAGTAGAGCAACGCAAAAAAAAATGAGGTCTTATCAAATGCTATAAAGAAGCGCTATGAAAATGTAAAAAATCGGAAGGAAAAATATGCTATTCAAAAAATATTTGAAGAAAAGGTTGTTAAGTGCTCAAGACAGAAAACTGAAATCATTCAAGAATGTCTTGCAGTGGATCAGGGTTACTTGCGAAAAAAACATCCCTTGATTAAAAAAAAAATTTGATTACTAAAGTTAAGGCATTTTTTTTTTATGTGACGACGTATAAAGAGCAACGGCTGGGAAGAAAGAGACCATTTCTCTAAAGAAAGTTAAAGAGCAAAAGCGATACTTACTTCACAATATAAAGAACCTTTATGCATCTTTGAAAAGAGAAAATGCTGACTTGAAATATAGTTACAAAACTTTTACACGATACAAACAATTTTATGTTGTATATCCTACTGTTGCTGCAAGAGAAACATGTTTGTGTTATTATTCATTATTCGCGTTATATTTTAATCTCAAGCTCAACCAGAAGCAATTTATTTAGTTTAAGTAAAAAAAATCAACTATGTTAATATGTTACAACTCTGTTACTTTTTTGTCCCTATTTCTATAGAACCTTCTTAGGGACTTTAGGAAAAATTATTAGGTTTTATGGTGCAATATCACAATACATTAATTTCTTACAAGTTTATGCTGTTATATATTATACTTGGCTGTTAATATACACTCATTTTGAGAGTTTTGGTAGAATTTAAGATCTGTTAACACTTAAAAAGTAACAGAGTTGTTTTAGATTTATCTTTATTGTTATTAAACTTTCAAAAAGAACTCTGATTCTAAATGTGATTATTAGATTTAAAACTGTAATTAATATAAATACCAAAATAATTGCAACTGACTTGTTTAATTTAATAATAAAAAGTAAAACCTAATGAGTAACATAGTTGTATTTTTTTACGCCCTGATCCACTAAATCCAGAATAACTTGTAAATTCGTAGTTAGACATCGCGACCGAATTTAATAGACCCTACCTGAGTTATTTTAACAGACATGTGCATAGTAGAAAGTAACGTGCACATATATTTGTTTTTACATATTTTTAAAATTTTAGATTACGTTTACCTGCCCAAAATTTGACAATGAACCGCCTACAGAAAATAAATAGCTTGTGAGTATAGGGTTTCCGAATCTATTATTCCGAATGTTTTTATTGCAACACGTACGTTTGCATTACGATAGAAATCACTGCCACTATCTTTAAAAACTATCATTTGATATACGATAATGGTTCACTTTCAATTTAAAATCGATATAGGTATGTGTAAACTATCAATTCAACTTCAATAATGTTAGCACAGTCCACACCGTATATGTAAATAGAAAACTTTAATAAAATCACAATTAAACACAAACTTTAAGTCTGAAACATTTAAAATAGTGACCTTCGAATGATACATTTTACCAACGAATAAAATTCAATATTCAGTTTTAAAAACTTATCCCTTTAATTGTAGTTTTATTCATAAATTATATTGTATGTTTACAAAAACCAATACTATACAAAAGCCTTATTCTTTTATTATATAAGTTATAATTTTTTACGTAGATATTCTTTCAATTATTTATGTATAATGCCAAAAACAAACGATCTCTAAGTATATTTGAGAGTATTCTCGTGAAATACGAAAAAAAGGAGTGCTCAATAAACGAAATTCAGGGAAGAGTGTAATTACAGTAAACAAATCACGCGGAGAAGCTGACAAAATGCCACGTCAATTCACAAAATTAGAGTATAATTGAACCAAATTTCGGGGGAAGCTCATGTAATGAAAGCTGATAAAGGGAGAGTGCGAGACACTCATTCAATTCCGGAGTTCATCCTCGGAGGCTTAAGTAGATAGTTGAGATCTGGTTAAAATATTACCTTAAGAAATAAATATTTATGAAAATTAATAGGAAAAATTAAATTATATATACTAATATAATAAAGTTGTTTGTTTGCATCGAAAATGCTCGAACGATTTTCAAAATACTTTCAACTACAGGTAGCTACATTATAAATGACATAGACTGTATTAAGGCGAGTGAAGCAAAAGCAATTCGTATAAAATATATTTCTTCTTAATAAAAAGCAATTGTGATTTTCTTGCAATTCAAATGATTATTAACCCAGTCAGATTAACATGAAAAAAGGGGGAAATCTTAGAAATGAGAGATAATGAGTTGGAAACTTGCAAAGATAGACACAAATTTTAGCATACTAAATGTCATCTCAAAATTCTAATAAAATATGTTTTCGTTGTGAACCAAAAAGAAATTATTTAAAGTTTTTTTTTTTATCTCTGTGACGATGCGAGAAATGGTATTAGCATTTTTTGTAGTACCAACTGTCGTTGAGATCGCGTAGCACAATAATGAACTTACATCTATTTGGTTATAGGTTGAACTTTTTTGCTAGACACAATTAGATGTATAGGAATAGCCTTATATCTTCACGCCCTGTAATTTTATTTTCATAATTAATTAATTTATTTACTAATACACATTATTGCACTATAAACTAAGACAATACACACGTAGATTTTACTAAATAAAGAGAAAGCCTATTTTTTCTAACTCAGTTTTTTGCTTTTCAGAAGAAAGCATTTAGAGATTTTTTTGTGGTTTATATATATTCTTTCTCTTTTATTATGCAAGTGTATTTTGTAATCTTTAAAACAATATAATAACATCAACAAATATAAGTCTTGTGCTGCCATCTATGTCAAAACATTAAAGTAAAAAGTAGTATTATGAACTGTCTTCATATATAACATTGTATTATTTATATAAACATCGCATACCATACGACGTTATGTTCGATTGGAAATTCACGAAAATCTTACCTATATTCTGGTCTTAAGCCTCCAATGTCAAGGATTATTTCACATAGTTGACAACGGTGGGTAGCGTTCAACACTAATGTGTACTCAGAAAGTAGTCTCTCCTTAAGTATTGGCTGCTTAAGTACCTACGTGGAAACTTACTGGCCATTAGTTACTTGGGAACACATTAGAGTTTAACTTTTGTTTCTCTTCTCACTAACTTATAGCTTAGCAACGGATATTCTTCATCAACTTATATTTTCACGTAAACTAATAAAAGTTCTTATAAAACTGTAGGTGTGTCACTTTCCTTTTTTTATTTTTGTTTTACTTTATAGACAAATATTTTCACAAGAACTTATAATTGTTTAATTATTAGAAAAATCTTTGGAATCGACTTCTAATTTATTTATTAGCCGACTAGTTACTAAAAATATCTGTAACTATTATAAAATGTTAAGAACAATAATTTCAAGTCCTTCAACTCGAGTCTGTGGGACAGTACGAGATATTAAATAGATTTCATGAAAATCGACTTTCTTGTAAATAGATGTAAAGTTGTTGTTATTTACCATGGTGTTAAATTGCTAGATGAATCTTATATTTATCGACACACCGATATGTCGGAGCTGTTACAAAACCATTATTAACAATCATTCTTAGTTAATTCATATGAAATATTGTTATTATTACAATCAATCGCTCAGGTTCCCTTTTGAATCTGATCTTAAATGGCGTTATCTAGAGTTGCCACTTCCTCTTTGGTTCGCAAAAACTAAATTGTGATTTATTAAAATAATACACACTATTCAGACACAATTTCTTTTCATAAATCACTCACGTCTCAACGTTGTGTTTGATCATGGTAATCTTCGTGTATCTCTCAAGTGTAAAAGGAACATCAGGGTCTATTAAATGAGTTAATACTATCAAAAGACTACGCTATAGGATCAACACTGATTCTTATGTATTTTCCATTTACTGTTTTAAGGTTGCCGGTGACACACTTCCACACGAGGGGGGTAGTGACCGATACAGGTGGTTGACAACCGAAACGTTTCAGCTAAATAACCAGGGGACAGTCGCGCACTTACCCGATTGGTTTTCAGGTGGTTCCTTGAGACCTCTTAGCCTCTAGCCAATGAGTTAGATTTATTTTAAAAGTCAAACAGTGATATTGTTAGCTTTAAAATACATCAATTCTACTGAAATCAGATTACAATAAAATGGATTATGACAAATGTAATGAAACGTAATAACGTAGCATTATACGATATGAGACAATATTATGGTAAAAACAGCGTTATTATCACAAATAGCGCATTTTAACGGAAGGGCGCCAACCAATCACAGCGCTCAGTTTCCATGAACTAAATTGGTTGATTGAATTTTATAAATATGTAGTATCTAGTTGTAAGTTGAAAGTTTTTTAATGAAAATTATGATGATAATTTAAGTCCCTGTTGCTAAATTTGTATTTAGTAATAAGAAAACACAGACTCTCATTAACATTTTACAGATCTCTCTTTTTTGAGAGTCATGAACATTAGGAAATTATCTTTTTAATGTAAGACAGCATACCTACATAATAAAATACGAGTAGGATGTGTTTTATGAATTTAAACATAGTAATATTTAGGAAAGAACACGTTGGTCGTTAACTTTCGAATACTTTGATTTTATAATGTATATTAATGCACTTCATCATAATACAACTTAAGGTGATACTTCAATAAGACCCCTCGACAATTTTGCAGTAAAGATGTGTATGGTAAAAAGTTATGTGTAAACAGAACATAAAAACACTGCGCGTATAAGGAAATACTCCCAATTTTAAAAGAAAAGGGAGCGTCGCCAACACACGCTCTCTTTAAGTTTATTTATGGTATGTACGCCCGCCATATTTTCCTAAGAATAAGAAACTGATCCTATGCATATCTGATTCGATCTTCATTCGTATGTTTGCGTAAAATCTCCTCTGTAAAGGAATCTACATAATCAGAGACGATACGCTGCCGAAATACGGGACCGGTTTCTTATTTGGGCACATACACGTTCTTTGTGTGATAATCGATCTCCCAAATATCCATCTTGTTGCTGGAATTAAAGGAAATTATTGGATTTAAATCGTTTTTTCAGTCAATGATATGGGGGATTTGAAGAAATGAATCTTATACATACGACTTATGGCACTACACTGTTAACTGTGTTCATGTGATGGAAATAACTTTTTAGAAGTGTTAAATCTATTATCTGTTACGTTTATAGTATCACATTAATGGTGTTTAATTTATTTGTTCATAATTTATACTCTTGTTATACTTACAAAATTTGACTATAGAACAATTATTATTTATGCTTCTTTGAAATTCAGTAAACAAAAGTACTACTATTGTTATTTAATATATAAAACTAGTTCTGATAGTTGATTTTAAGCTTGAAATATGATAGATTTTTACATAGGGGATGGAAGGAGTGAGCAAAATGGAAACTTCTTACTATAAACAAAATATTTGATCTATCGCTGGTGCAGCTATACACAGACACCTAGCTGATTGAGATTTACGAATGATATTTAGTTCGAATCGCACCAGTTAGTAAAATATACAAGTTGTACGATTATTTCATAGAAAAATATTACACAAACTTCAGACTTTAATGCTTTGATTCCTTAAGATAAGTAAGAAATAAGACTATTTCGCTTTGATAGGAAATATTTACTAATAATCGATTGTACTGATTGATAAAATACCAGCGTATGGGCAAGACGGAAATTTTAAGTTGAGGGCATAATGGAAGGAGTAAAAAATATGAAAGTGATATCAATGACCGAAAATACTACTGGAAAAACAAAATGAAATATAAAACAAGGGGAAAACTGAATATAACAGAGAAAGGTAAAGAAGTAATGATATCTCAGTTTCCTGAAGAAAAATACGGAAAATCAGCTACAGAAGACTGCTTACGATGTCTGTCGTATTGTAAATAAGAACGTATGTATTAATTGCAAAACTTAAATTTGTGTTATATATTCTGATTCCCTTTAACAATTTCTCAGAGTTTTACTTAACGGGTTATATAATTCATTTTTTACTAGAATAGAATTATTACTGATTAGAAATTTGTTACTATTATTTCATAATAAGGTTATGACAGACAAACAAATTAAATAAGAGACTTAAGAGAAGTATATTTTTATTTATTACTAGACCAATTTAGTCTTTTTACCTTGTCCTGCTTTCCCCTATTTATTGACCCCACAAATAGAAGGAGCGGTAGCCTGGACATAACATCAACATTACATATATTATATTGCTGTCATATTAATTACCGAACTTATTAAATATACACCTGGACATCAATGAGATTTGTGTTTCTTAGGATATGTAATATTGTAATGACAGAAACAGTATCACACAATCGCAATAAAATGTATGAAACGGTATTATTCGCATGATCAAATCTCCTAATAAGTTGGATCCCGCTACGTGCCCAATGTGGCGAACACTAATGATAGCCGTTCACGTCCGTCAGTTCGGTTCTCGCTTGCCCGAACATTTAGAACCTTCGTTTTATTATATTTAGTTTAACTGGAAGAATAAAGAGTATGTAAGCCTGCTAATAACGATTACAAAATAAATAAATGTACATTAGACAACATCACATTTTTTTTTAATTTACAAAGCTTTAAAGCTCGTTTAAAGATTACTCTTATGGGCAAACGTTATTACAAAGTATAAGATTATTTAAAAAGATCGAAGAAAATGGAATTAATAATCCTATTTATTAACCTACGCTCAGAGATTCGATTGTTTATATTCTTCCATTTTTGTTAAATTGTTTGTTCTATTTTGACATGTGCTTGTTAGTTGTTATACATAGTAATTAATGTTGTTACTATTAACTTCACATAACATAGTGTTTTAATGTCGTTACTTATGTGAGGGCTGTGAGATTAGTGGCATTTTAACCGTTTTTCTTGTCAGACAACAAACATATAAACGTGGTAGGCTTATAAATGTTGGACGATTAAAAAACACTTTTAATTAGCTTATTAGATCTTCCCAAATACAACAGCTAGATTTTGGTTTTTAAAGAGAGAAAGTCTATAAAGTGATGATAAACATCATCAATATTTCCGCACGTGTTATTATTATTGATATATATATATACAAATGTTTTAAGTTGAATATATTCTTTCAATGGATCCTTTGTTTAACTATTATATAATTCCCACATATACCGAATTACTCTTACAATTGAATAGGTAATCTATCATACGTTACACAAACGCACACGCACACGCACACACACACACACACACACACACACTCTCTCTCACACACACACACACACACACACAGAGAGAGAGAGAGAGAGAGAGATAGATATCCAAAAACAATATTTATAATTTTATAAAATAAATTTTTATATCAGCTTGCACGTACCGGCCGCACGATACATGTGCTGAGGCAGTAGATGAGCACCTTTAGTAATGTATTAACTTTGATTTGTACAATTAAATTTTGTAAACGAATAATAATAAACTCTAAACAATACCACATACTCGTACATTGTTCAGATTCCAAGGTGAGTAGCAAAAACACTTGTATGGAGTATCTGAAACACCAAAGGTACCACAACAGCCAAACCCAAGAAAATAGAAAAGTTAATTTTCAACATTGACCCGACCAGGACTAGTACCTAGAACTGAATGATGGCGACACCTTGAAACTGGCGTGCAAATCACTCGTCTACGGAGGTCGTGTTTTTACATCAACCTTCATAAATTGATTCATCAACTAAAACGACTTTTACCGTGAAAATGAATGTGATATAAACTGAGTGCTTATAAATATTAAATTTAATTTAGTATTACATTATTAATTTAAGGGAACTTTACCTAATGGATTGTAAGGCCGTAATAATGGAAATTGAATTTATCGAAACAAGCTATTTTTAGCTGACTACTAGCAAAACAGTTTCTATTTTTGTTTGTGTTTACGGGAATCGAAATTACAGAATTTACTAGAAAATGAAAAGTATTGTTTTAAAAATAATTCAAAATGTAAATTCTCGTTTTAGAAACAAGCTTTTGTTATATAGGGATTATTTTGGTCTCGAAATCTTGTAAGGACAAATACAACGAGCACAAACTTGTTGCGTTACTTAATTACAAAGCTCTTATGACCTTTCAGTTCCATCATCAGACTCTGGATATTATCATAGAACTAAATCAAATCAAACGTCCACAAATACCATGGTCTTTATTTTATTAATACAAACAATTAACACTATAAGTTAATAGTAGCCTGTGATTAATCTATACTTATATTATAAAGAGGAAAGATCTATACTAATATTTAATTTTCGTTTGTTTCTATCGAATAGGGTCCTGAAGTACTGGACCGATTTTTAAAATTATTTCAAATACGAGAAAATATATTTTATGCAGGTAAGGTCGTGGGAAAACAGCTAATGTCGAATAAAATTAAACCGACATTGGAGCAGGGGAGACATTTGAAGTAGAACGGACATTGTTATACAAAGTTATATAGGTTCATAAAAACATACGCAGTGTATTATCCAATGCCCGAATATTTAGTGGAAAAAATAATATAATGTTGTTTTAATTTATGTACGTTTTAACTTGAAGTACATTTTTAGGGTTCCGTATTTATATTTATTTTCGAGCGACACACTTAAAATATATGTTCGAGTGACTGTCCGTCCGTTTGTCATCGCTAATTTGCTTTGAAACTGACTAGGCAAAAAGGGTTAAGATTTTAGTATACTTTATATAAGTGTTCTTTTACTTTGAAAGTGTTTTTAAATATGTTACTACTTTTGGACTTAAAATAGGAAATAACAAAAGTCTTTGCAAACTGTATATATGTGACAGAAAATTATAGTATTAGTTTTGAAAGTTTTCTAGAGTAAATATATCTTTATAACAGTTTGAAGCTAATTAGGAAATAACTGTGTGTGAAAAATATTAAAAAAAAATCTTTTGATTACAGAAAGAATTTTTAATAAGATTAAGGTTATAACGTTTTCAAAAATCTTATATTTGTATTAAACTATTTATCATACATAGATTTCATAGTTCATTTGATATATTGTAATATAAGTAAGAGCAGTGTGACAGAGTGTCTATTGTTCGATTTTGAAGGGTCGTGTTGGTGGCCCGTGACAGGTGTGGTCACTAATGTTTAATGTTGTGGTTCCATGTCCAACGCTTACAAATTAATATTGATTATTTTAATGAATGTTGATAATAACCATAAACAATTTACCCTCAGTATCATAGTGCTTTTTTATTTATTTATTATATTATATTATTCATGACTTACATCTTTACTATTAGCACACTACCTCCGGTCTTTCTCTCCACATGTTACATGAAACAAAGGTTATCTGGAAGAGATCGCTTTCAGCGATAAGACCGCCTTTGCCCAGTCTAGTATTAGTACCAATATTGTTGTTTTAATATTAATAATTATGTGTGAGCAATGAAGTGTCAAATATTATTATTATTAATTATTATAATTTTTCATAGACATAGAAGCAATTTATGTCGATGACGCAATGTTAAGTGCGTTTGGTCTGCGATACAGAAGTTAAGTAAATTTGTTATGAGTGACTGAAAATGAATTATCTCGGGCTCCTCCGTTCTGTGGGAGGCACGTTAAGCCGTTGGTCGCGGCTGTATCGTTAATTGTATAATCTGCAGTCTTTATTTAACACTCATCAAAATACACTGGGCCCGCGTGGTGAGTCATGGGTCCATTTTGTCTATTCGACTCGATAAATTCCATCCATACGAAAGGCCCATGCCCCAGCAAGGAGGACGGATGATGAAATTATTTGTATATCACATATAACATATAGAAGTAGTTACAGCTACTATTATATGTTATATAGTAGTATATGTGATATAGGAGCAGCTCGGTGGCGTAGTGGATAAGCGCCGCGGTCCGCGATTGTTGTTGTTAAGCAACTTTCGCAAGGGTTGGTCACGGGATGGGTGACCAAAAAATATTATTTCGAGCTACTTCGTGCTTCGGAAGGCACGTTAAGCTGTTGGTCCCGGCTGGAGGTGGAGGGTCATGGCCCATCCTCCTTAACCATCCATAAGGAAGGCCTGAGCCCCTGCAGTGGGGACGTAAAAGGGCTGATGATGATGATGATGAGTAGTTACAAACCCAATAAAATTTAACTTCATATTTTTGAATCTGATCAGAATAGATCGTTACCTTTTGAACTGTGTTCTAAAATAAAAGGAGGGAAGGGTGGAGATACTAAATAATTTAACATTTCTTTTATTAATGATAGGACACTTAAAATGTCTCCTCGTTTTTCCGAATACAAAATGTTCATTTCCGTCCACGCGATGTCCACATCAAGGGAATTCATCAAATGGCTTCCACTGCAACCCACTTATCGACAGGCAACGTTAAAGGCACGCTACCTACTTTACTGACAGATTACATTGTTTCAATAATTGCCACTTCTCTTAAGAAATGCCCGACTCTTTTTAAGGAGAGTATTTTAAAATCAAACGAAATGTGTTTTAAAACGTACATAGTTGTGCATTCTTATATTATTAAATTTTTCGTTTATTTGTGTATCTTACTACTGGAATTTAGAAAGATTCTATTATGATTTAGCGAGAAATCCTGTTACTATGGATGTACCCCAAGGTTCAATTTTAGGTCTATTGTTTTTCCTATATTAATTGATGATAATATTCTTTCCCGCTCTATGAAAAACTTCATTCAGTCAATATTGTTTGCAGACAACAATTCTTTAGTTCTTAAAACTTGGAGAAACGATTATAGTATTGAGGTTCCATATTTGTTGTGTGATACAAATAATGAAAATAGTGATATTAATAATGAAAATAACATTCACTCTCTGTAACATAAACAATATATTAATAAACGTAAATAATAAGACAGTTCAGTTAATTTGATAATACAATAGAATGATGGGATGCTCATATTGAGGTATCTATTATAAAGTATACAAAAAAAAAATTGATTCGTAATAAATTTTGAAATGGCACAATACGTCTGCTTCATTTATTTTCATAACTTTACGACGTACGGATGATATCTCAATAGTGATCAATAGTGACATTCCGTATGCCAAACCATTGGATTTGGTTGCTCATATTGACGTCTATTTTATTATAAAAAGAACAAACCGCGCCGATCAAATCAGTTTCACAAAATGTAATTAAGGAAACCAGTTTTACCTATAAATGTAAATAATCATACACATTTATGAGCTTACCTAAGAAAATAATAAATAACTTTAAACCTCAATCACAATTTTTCTATTATTTTACTAACCTTAGCAATGTATTTGAAAGAATATTCTTTTACAATTATATAATTGTATGTAATCTTTGTTAATACCTACTTATTAATGTCTTCTTATTGGTGATAATTCAAAAGACATTTGACGAATACGTATTACGCTAAAATTATGCACAAAAACACTTTTAGTAAAAACAGATTAAGTAAAAACAGTCTTTTAGTAAAGAAATACAAACTATATTATTATAATTTTACCCATATCTTTAAAAGTAATCGAAGCCTATATGGCGATTAGCAGCCATAATACTTTTTATCAAAGCATTATACAAAACTTACACATTCCGTGTAAGTATTTCACATAATTATATATGTCTTCTACACAAAAAATTACACTACTAAGCGCGTTTCGTTGTTTTATCATTTGTATTACAATAATTATAAAATACATAAAATCATTTTCACGTTAATTATTTAACTTCCGTTCCAGCGTACATTTATTAATTTTCCATTTTACGCTCTACCAAAAACCGGGGTGTGACCGTTCCGTCCACAATTCAAGCTAATAACAGTTTTTGTGACACTAAACACGAAAAAAGCTTTCCCCATTTAACGGAGCGTAAATGTGTACTCCATGTTACCACCGCCCTTAAGCAGACATTATTAGGGGGGTGTCGCAAGACGGACATAAAATTTTGTAGCGATTTTTTCCTTAATACCTTCTGGCTATATATTCGCTGTAGGTCACGTTGACAACGTAAAAGGCATTGATGTTACTCTTACTGCAATATTCCTTTGTTGATATTTCACATCGAAGCTTAATTTTGAATTCTTATTTCAGATTTTTTTAGTGTACGTGATGCTTCAATAGAAAAATGAGATTTCATATTCTTCTTTGACTTTATTAGTTTTTGATTATTACTGTTCTGATTCCCAGAATATTAATTATTTATATAATCTCTATTGCCAAGTTACAGCAAATGGCGGACTTAATGCCGGAGGCTTTGTCTGCCAGTCAACCCGTGAGAATGAACAGAAAATTTGTAAGGCAGTGACAATGATAGTGAATTAGCATTCTGACATAATTAATATCCATACACATATATATACACATATACATACATATATATTAAGACAATACCCAGATAGCGATATATCGACGCTGGAAAGCAAACACGTAGTAACCCGCAAAACCAAAATCGTTCTTCAGAGCAGAAAAACTTTTATTTTTTTCGTTAAATAATTCCTATAAGCGTCCATGGTAACAAATAAGACGTTCGTTAGTCAATTTATATGGAAATAAGTTTTTTTTTTATATAAAGATTTTCCACTCTAAATATCCATTTAGGTTTTGCACGTTACTACGTGTTTGCTTTCCAGTGTCGATATATACATAAATAAATATATACATATGCAGTAAAATAAACATAGAGATGTCAGATTCGAAAGTCAAGAATGAAGTATTCTCGCGCTTTTCTCTTGAATACTAACCTAATCGGAGCATTTCGTACGTCCAGAGGTAGTGCACACCATCGTCATATAGCAGTAAGAGAAGAATATTTAGAAACAAACATATAATGATGACCAGGAGTCTGGAGAACCAGATTAGAACTGGCGCGAAGTTGTATTTGATGAGAGGCACCCAAATACTGAAACCTATATTTCAGATACTCAGGCGCGCGTGGATCGTATAGAATTGCAAAAATAGTGCTTACCATTCTTTATTACCTACGTTCAAGTATAGGCAACCATTTAAGGTGGTTACGAAAATCAGATATGTGGTCATATTTACGTAGACCTAAAACGAAGTGGATAGTGTTATTAAGAAGACGATCCAACGTATCGAGAAATATTTGATTAATGTTAGAGAGACAAAGATCTGAGTAATCATTTTTTTTTGCCAAATATAAATTGTTATGAGTGTTTGTTTGAACTAATACGTTATTAACAACAAACTCAAAACAATATTACTCGTTAACCAACCTAAGGGTAATTACCGACCACCTTATTAAGCAATTTTTAAATACGACGACTTGTCCATACTTATTTGGTTTTGTTAGTGAATTCTTAGGTACGTTTTAATGGAATACACATTACTTTCGTTGTAAGAATCAAAAAGCTCGGGTTTATATAGAACGTAATCGAATATCGATTATGTAATAGATACGTTGACGGTCAAACAAATTCAAATTAAGGTTGAAACGCCAATCAACGGAATGGGGTCCCCGGAAAAGTAACCTTTAAAATCCTTGCACGTTTAATAGCCAAACTCAACCGGACGAACTGGCAGTGGGTTCTTTTTAATCGTAATTAGCAATATTTTGCAAGGGGCACAAAGGAGTGTCGCTGGCTTTTGCAGGTCGGCTTTCGGACAAAGCGGCCGGTCGCACGCACTACAAAGGGCTTACGGTTTAGATGTCGCCACCCTGAAAATTTGTTTCATTAAGCGGACCAACCCGAAAATTTCTTTTCCTCGTACACCAAAGTGAAATTCCAGTGACCAAATTTTAATGTCAAATATTCCACAGCTATCCGTTTACCGATTTTTTTTTCTACAAACAACAAAGTGTAAAATTTTAGGGTGTCGGGTGTCCGAGGTTTTATTTTTCTCAAAGGGTTTTGTTTTACGTTTACTGCCCGAGAAACGGAGGGATTAAAAGGGGGGACGCGACGCTAGTGTAGGTATTCTTTCGTTTACCTCCACGCGTGCGATAGCTGCGAAGAGTTTTGTGGTATTGGCATTCGGCAATAATTGATTCACAAGTTTTCCTTCGATCTAGTGAACGGACGCTGTGGCCTCGATACAATTATTTTTTGTTCACGATGGAAAACTATAGTAACAAAGGTTAGTATTATTAGTTAGTATGAACAATACGCACCTGAGTGCGCGGGATAAAAGGCCGGGGGATTAGCGCTACTAAGAGCAAAGCACGAAATGTTATTCTTGATATAGCGCACAAATAAAAAGCTGTTCTCTTCGAACAAAGAGGTACGTGAGGCAAATTATTTATGTATTGCCGCGGTCGCTCTAATTACGTGAGGCCTTTGTTCTAGTACCCTGGCTACTCGGCCTGGTGCGCTTGCGGTGAGCGAATGTTTTGAGATAACAAAACATAAACCCTCCCCATAAGAATGTAACCACTTCGTTAACTTTTACAGTCATCATTAAATTTCTGAATACATTTCAACGTGAATTAATTGTAACATTATTTTTGTGTCGAATTTGAAGATTGTGTAAGCACTAAAATTCAGTGCGCGTGCTTTATTTTTGGTAAAACTATTGTATATTATACATTTGACTATTGTAAATTTGACATAGAAACTATTGGTACCTAAGGTAAAATATTGATTATCATTTATCAAATCATTGGCATTAATTTAAAAAGTTTTTGAAATTCAATAAATAATATGAATGAATTTTGTATTCACAATGCTATACAGTAAAAGGTCAAAGGTTCGAATCCCATCTCAGAATGCCATGGGTCAAAGTTAACTATTGTGTAACAAGCGGCGAATGATAAATGTTCGGTAAATAAAACTGACTTCAAATATACCTATTACGTGTCTGAAGTCCAAAACGAAGGTTGCTAGGAAGGAATCGTTAATCAGGATTACATTTCAGCCATCGCTATTAGCGAGAAAATTTAAACTACGTCTTTTAAAATCGAACAAAGGTTAAAATAGAAAACCACGTGATTCTTTCCTTGCCACGATCAATACCTTAAATTAGTTGTCTGTCGATATATTTTCTTAATTAATTTCTTAAAATTATACACAACTTCTGAGACTGAACTTATGTTATCCGCCTTACGTCAATATTTTGTTCAATTGTATTTGTTTTAGGATACATTTGGCATTTTATTTTGAAAGAAATAAATAAAGATTAACGATAAATCAAAAACATATGTTAAAAGTAAAGTACTTTACTTTTAAAAGTGCTTTTGCATTATATGTGCCGGCCGATCATTGAGCAGTCTGTACTGATGTGCCCCAAGCTTTATCCGTCAACTCACCAGCCCTCTTTACGATAAGAACCGAGGGGAGGAACTAAGCAATCAGAGCCGGGAAGAAGCGCTATATGATATTCACACGTAATAAATATTAGAGGAGGTCCAGTGATTGCTATTCCAGGTGCGAACGAATGTTGTTTGCCTTTTTATTTTCAGATTGCTCCAGTTTTTTTATAAACCCCTTATTATGTACTTAAACTTGTGCCTAAGTATCAATAAATGTTTTTATAAATAGTGTAGATGACATAATCTTCGTTTTTATGTTAAATTACTTTTCAAACTTGACATCTTTCAAAAAACAACTGCGTCATGTGAATTATTTTACACCTTTTTTGATAATTTTCGATTCTTCAGCTTATAATTACAATTGCACTTGTGGAATGCATTACCTGTATCGATTAGAATAGCTAAGTCCATTTATATTTTTAAGGAACTCGTTAAACTACATAATTTGTCCATGTAAGCATGCAGTTCATACGTATGTATATGAGTACGAATGGTATGTATATATGTATATAATAATGAAGTAGGTATACCTACTTATATTATTTTTCTTCCTACACAGTATATATGTTAACCATCCACTACTCCATCATTATTAGCTCATTTATGATTTAACTCCATCCCAAGGTTGCCTGGAAGAGATCACTTTTAGTGATAAAGCCGCCATTTGTTAGTCTCCTTTCTACAAATGAAATTGTAAGTGTTATGTGTGTGTACAATAAAGTATATTCTATTCTATGACATTGATATTTTGTTTAAATGACAAATGTAATAGTATTGTTAATGTTATTGATGATATAACTTTTTTAAATATATATCATCAATAACAAAATATGAAAACAATATCGTCAATAAAAAAATATGAGCGATATTTTTTTTTTAGAATTTTCACTGTAATAAAGTTAGTTAAAAATAACGTTAATACATTATCCTTACAAATCCAAACAATATTTTTATATTGTCACAAAAACTAATTTAGTATATAATATATTGGTTTCCAAAATACTTTTATAATAAATACTTAAACATGACAAAATAATTTTCTCAATAAGTACCTAGACAAGGTAAACAAGTAACTGATAAGCGGTGCAAGCGCACTAAATAGACGACGAACGCCGAGCGTTGAACGCAACTTGAGCGATTGTCGCGGGAGTGATGTGCGTTGAGATCCGCGGGGATGCGCGCGGTGCGCCCCCCTCTCGTTATCGATTGCCCCAGTTGAGAGCGGAGCGAAAGTAATGATAGAGCGGGATGCAACCACTGCCCGAATTGATGCCCAACACCACCTAGCCGTACTGCACTACACAAATATTGTTTCAGATAATGTTTAATCTTTCCCTTCATCCGTACCAATCTATTGACTAATATTTTTTATAAACTCAAAGTTTTCGAATGTCTCCTTTGTTTATAGATTAGACACTTCAAAATTTTAATAAACCCCCATTATAAAAGTCCATTGAAAACTCCAAGGCGCTGGTATACAGTCTCTCCAGATAAATTAGCCGAAAGTTTGAACCATCAAAGTAAACAACTTCACAAAGTCGAGCGTGGAAGTGACATCCTGCTTACATCTATCCGAACGGATCCCGTAATAGCTTCCTCAATCTCGGCGTCAAAGTTCTCATAAGGCGGTTCTTAACTAAGGCGTTAAGGAAGATAGTTAGTGAGGGCCTTCGGTAGGGTCTTAAAACTTGGCCGAAACTTGCGTAACTCGATCTCCACGATCCGACGTCGGGCGTCAATGCAGCGATAACTCACAATACGTTATTAGCATAATAATTATAACGCTTGTAAACTATAGGGCTCGACGTCTTGACAACAATCAAAATCATGTCAACAAATATTGAAAGGCAGTCATCTGAATTATTTGATTGTGGGAATCGACTTCGAGTTGAATTAATTTGTAGGTTCAGCAATCTGTAACGGATCCTATAGAAGGAAAGGGCAGTTTGAATTTGACACAACAACATAGTGAATATGGCAAAGGAATAAAATTTCAGTGCATCGAATAAAATTGAAAAGTATCCATTAAAAAGTAACCGTCGAATAATGAGAGCGCCGTTCATAAGTCATGAGTTTTGGTGCCCATCGCAAGTCATATTGATTTAACGATAAAAATGCTACGACGCGCAGAAATTACGGCGTGTTATATTGCTATTAGTGTTGGACTAAAAGAAAACTTTTAGATCGATAATTTTATCCTAAAATTGTTTTAAAAGTTAAACTCAAGTAACATTGAATTTTAGTAAAAATAATTTTTAAAACAAATTTACGATAAAGTAACATTTGTCACGTTAACACTTTTTCCAATTATTAATCTAATCTGTTTCGCTAGAAATGTGTTCAGAAACAGTTAATACTCGTTAGTAAAATAATATTACCCGAATGTGATGATTCTTCTCTTCTGTATAAAATTTTACCCTTGGGAATCTTTTAAATCAAAATTATCCTGACAGACTTGGAAATTTTACTGTTATCATACAAGGGGAAGCCATGAAGATATATATAGATAGATAGAAAGAACTAATAAGCAGTAGAATAAAATACAAAATGTTCACAGGTTTTTAAAATGACGTTGCATCTGATTTTTATTGGAATTTGTACCGATATCAAATCCCAACACTACGTGATAGAATCTGAGCTCAGAGCACACCCAATGATAATAAAGTGTAAAAAGAGTCGCCACTTTAACGTCCACTTTATGGGCACTTCCTGAACTCCTATAAGGTCCAGGGTGGGCTCAGATATGTGGCACAAATAAACCGATCGCCATTGGTTATCTTTGTCACGACCATAGATTTTAAGACATACTTCCTAAGCCAATAGACAATTTCAAGAAAGTGTCATGGCACCTTAAAAAATCTAATATAAGGTAAATTAGTGTCTATGATCCAAGAAGTAATTGATTGCATCTTATTGTGAATTTCTTTAAATGCATGTTTTACTAAGTTCACGTGAAAAACCTTCGTGATTTTCTTTTAATAATTGTGTTCAATATGTACTTCAATGTATAAGTTAAAAATAGGAATTTTGAAAATCGGTTAACAATTGGCGGAAAAATCGGTACATAAAATAAACATCGCATCTCATCGCAGTACCAATATAGAACCTCCTCCTTTTCAATTTTGAAGTCAGATCAAAAATGTTGTGGTATATATTTGTTGTTTTGTTGGTATTGGGTTAGTTTGTAGTTCTTTAAAATATAGTTCATTTGAAAATAGTACTTATATAAAATAGTTGAATAAATAAATTATAATAATAAATATTAAACAACATCACATGCCCAGATTCCAAGATGAGTGGATAAAATCCCCGTATCATTGAGTATCTGATTCGACGAAGGTACCACAAGACCCGAGACAATATATAAAAGTGGTGGCAACACCTTGAACCAGGCATGCGAACCACTCGGTTACGGAGGTCGTACATATTTTGCAGAATATCACATACATGTTTATTCCAAAAAAAGTATGTCACTAAAGATATTTGAATAACCAAGTAATAATACTTTAGACTTTACCATGAAGAAATTTTATACGCAATTAATTTACTCGCAAGATCAGTGTAAAGTGTTACGTAAACATCTATTCAGTTAATTAATGTTTCACCATGTATATTGTTACAGTTTAAAACGATAAACAAATCTAATGTCGTAAAACGAAGTATCCTATCCAAGTGAGATCACTCTATAAATAAACTTGAGAATCCAATTAAGAAATGAGCGTGGAATGGATTTATCCCAGATTCATTTTATTAGTACATTAAAATAAAATGGTATAATTTGCAGTTTGCGTTCTGTTAGTTACTACCAGATTGGATACAAATTAACATAATTGACTTCTGCTTTTATTCAACTTAACGAACGTTTAAATAATTAATTGTCTTTCTTAATCAACTACCGAAGAAATGGCAATGAATTACATTATGTAAATTGAATTAATTTATATGTCTATGTCATTTAGTTATATTTCAAAACAATATTATCAGATTATCTTTTATGTAGATTATGTATGAAAACACCCGAAATAATAATTCCAAATCGCCAAATAATATTTTTGTATAAGCTGTATTTGCTCAAGTGTTACAAAACCTACTTTTTCTTTCTATTAAATATGTAATATAAGCAGAACTTCTCTTCATTTTACTAAATAGTAAATACGAATATCTACTCGGTCATTTGAAGGTTGTAGTAGTAGAAAACATTTATTTTTATTGCTCGTAAAACATCAATAGAATTAGGTAAAGTATTTACAATGAAATATGCCACGTTCCGTCTCCTGTGCTTGTATCCGAGGTGATCCGGGAGGGCCCTTCATTCGATCCTATAAGGTCGACATTTCCTACGGCCATTAAAATTTTACGAGTGAACTGGCGAAATGAATGCCAGAATTAGGTTAAGGAGCAGCCTGGGCCGTATCGCGTGACTGCTCCCTCTCCATTCATTGCTAATTTAATACAAAAAACAATTACAAATCATTTTTCTTTATAGCTGGGAACAACCGGTTAATGCACCTTAGGTAAAACACAGTTCGGAATGCTAATGTTTTGTTGGGCTTCTTACTGAGCGATATGAAAGTTAGGTTCGCTAACAAAGTTTATGAAAAGGAAATCTTATTAGTGCTATATACGAGGGTCAAACTGAAAGTTCTTAGAACTGGCCACTTATAAACAATATAATAAAAAAATAATTCTAAAATTTGAAAATATAACTCTTTGCCAATATTACTGAGTATATATTTCATTCATTTGTCATTTGTTTTACGATTTGGCGGCAAATTGAAAATTGTCTGTGTCACGTCATCATGAATTTAACACGAGAAAATTTTCGTGCAATGATTTTTTATGACTTTCGATGTCATTTAAGTCAACAAGAAAGTTATGATAGACTACGATTGGCCTTTCACGATGAAGCCCCATCTCGTGCGACTGTTTACAACTGGTTTAATGAGTTTAAACGTGGTCGCACTAATCTCACTGATGATTTACGTGAGGGACGGCCTTCTACGGCGACGACTGAAGATAACATCTGTGTTGTGCGGCGTATGATAGAGACTGACAAAAGAGTGACCTATCAACAGATTCGGACAAGCTTAGGCATCGGTATGAGTCAAGTGCACAAAATCCTCCACGAACATTTAGCGGTCAGGAAGCTTTGCGCCCGGTGGATACCTCATAATTTGACTGAGGCTCAAAAACTCCATCGTGTGGATTGGTGTCGTAAAATGATTGAAAGATTTAACGGAGGTGACTCAAATGCTGTGTTCGACATACTAACAGGTGACGAAAGCTAGATTTACTGTTATGATCCTAAAACCAAAAGACAATCTGCTCAGTGGGTGTTTCCTTTCGAGGAGTTGCCAACTAAAGTGAAGAGAGATCGAAGTGCGGGAAAAAAAATGGTGGCCTCGTTCTTTGGAAGGATAGGTCATTTTGCAACAATTGTGTTAGAGGATCAAAAAACAGTTTCTGCAGAATGGTACACTACCAATTGTTTGCCACTTGTCTTGGAAAAAGTTCGAGAGAAACGACCTCGCAGTAGGATCCTCCTTCACCACGACAACGCCTCGTCGCACACCGCCAAGCGAACGATCGACTATTTGGCGACATCAAACGTTGAATTACTGGGTCACCCGCCGTATAGCCCCGACCTCGCGCCTTGTGATTTTTATTTATTTCCAAAAATTAAAGAAAAACTTAAAGGAAAGCGGTTTATGAATGCTGAAGAAGCGGTGGCTGCGTATCGCGATGCCATTGAAGAGACCCCTAAGGACGAGTGGGCAAAGTGCTTTTCCCAGTGGTTCCATCGCATGCAGCGGTGTATTGACGTGAATGGACAATATTTTGAAAAGATATAATAAAACTAATAACTGGCTAATGTAATCAGTTTTTGATTTTCTAAGAACTTTCAGTTTGACCCTCGTAGTGAAGGTAAGGGAGTGGATATTATTTTGTAACATCACTGCATCGGTTTAGCTCAAGCCTTACTTAAAATATGAGAATAACAAATCAACGTAGTGAAATATATTTATGTAGCTCTCTCGGAAGAATTTACAGAGAATATATTGAAATCAAGCAAGTAAATGAAGTCGAGTAGACGTCGTCGTCGCTCCAAATGATTAGGTTTGTCAGTTCGGTAAGTCCTGATTGCTTCTCTTGTTACAACGAGGCCATTTAACTTTAACATAGGCTCTAATATAGATTATCTATTTACTCTCTAGAGTTTCACTGTATACAATTAAGTACTACATTAGGTTGTAAAAAAAATAATTTCATTCAGTATGTACCTAATATAGAAAATCTTTACATAGGAAAACGTAATAATATTATAAATTTTGTAAAATATTGCTTGAAAAATCCTCTTTGTCCCTGGAACCCTGAGCTGGCTACCCAGAACGTAACTGGACTGACGAATCTTTCACGCACTTGTTACTTTTCGCTACTACAGAGCTAAAAATCCTCTTGGAGGTATCCAAGTGGATTTTTTAAGCATTTTGTTTTAGGAATATTTTTCAGTATGGCATTACTTGAATGCGAAATTGATCAAATATGATAAATAATTGTTTTTAAATATTCTACTATAATTTGTAAAAAAAAAAGTTTTTAGGTAGAAAAACTATTTTTCTCAAATTCAATTATTCATAAGAAAGAAAAAGTGGTAAACTATGCGTTCCCGTCCTTCTAATTAAAATAGGAATGAGATATAAAAAGGTTTATGCTGTAAATCTTAATGAACAGGTACCTTAAACGAAAGTTGGTTTGAACGAATAGTCAGCAGTTCAAAACAAGGAACCCTTATAGTTTCAGCATGTCCGTTTATCCATCCGTCCGGTTTAGCTCAAAAACTATTGGTACTTTTTCTAAGTTAAACCGCGGGTGTTTAGGGTATCTCCTCTATATATAAGGTGGAGATAATTATTTTTATTTCGTCTTCCTATAGTGTGGTATCATTGAATAGGTCTTTCAAAAACATTGGGGGTGTGGGAAGATCGTTTTTCTACTTAGAAAACCCTTTGTGAATAAGCTTTAAAGAGCAATTTTTCATTAGCGTCAAGCATCCTAATCTCTAATAACGTAATGTAACGTAAAAATTCAAACGTTATGGCAGTAGTATGTATCTATATATAAAGAAGTTAAAACGAAGACTATCATACTTAAGTTGGCTTTACAAGTTTACGAGTAATAGTCGGCCAATTGTATTTAACTCGAAAGTTAAAATAACAAAGTATTTTTTACTTTTTTTTATGGATAATAGTACGAAACTTTTTACCATACAGTAACTGGATGACATCCGTAATTGTATAAAATTTCAAAAACAATGCAACATTAATATGTTTTATGGTCTCATTAGAATTTTCTTAACCAAGATTTTGGCATGAGTATCAGGGTCTGGTAATTGTTTGGGCTTGATTTATTTGTTTATAAAAGATCTCTAGTCCAAAATAATATTGATGTCCAAGAAAAGGTTGATTGAAAGAAACATTTGGTTTATTTTCCATTTTAATATTGTCATAATCCAAATTTTATAATAAAATTGTCGCTATCATAAATTGATATTCATAGAACTATTAAAAAGTTAATTAGTTGAAAAGTAAAGATATTTATGATTTAATAAATCAATAAAAAGTGAACGTATCTATATATATAACACAACAACTAGATAATATAGAAAAGCTCATTTTCTACATTGACCCCATTAGGATTCGTAACTGGGATCTCGGTGACGGCTATACCTCAAAACCGGTGTGAGAGAAATTCACCACCACAGAGGTCATAATATAAATAACGGGTAATAACCATACATAAAAATACATAAAAACCTTAAATAAAAATACCTTTCCAAGCTTCCAGGTCTCGGTAAGTAAGAAACTACTGTTTTAATCTTCGTTTTAACTACAAACGTGGAACCGTTTTCGTTTTCAGTTAAAAATACGTTTTTTATTATTTATAACAAGGAATCTCTATTTTAGTTATCAGACCTCTAGCGCTTAATTTTGTAGAAGTCTCACACTTAATTCCACCGCTAATTTAAGAGGAGGATAAAAGTACCAAGTTTTACATTTTTTCAGTTGTATATGTACATATACATACTACATACTCATCGTTTCAACTCGAGGAAGACTTCAGAAAGTATCCTATGAATTTGAATCATCGGGGAGTGAGTGAGTCAGTGGTGAAATTAAGGTTTTTAAGATATTAGTTATTACTAATTATAAGAGCTATGCTTTTGAAATTCTATTCCGAGAATTTAATCTGGTAGAATCCAAACCTAAATTATAAGAGTTCAGGAATAAACGGCAATGTGCTTCGAGAAAAGAAGGTTTATTATCCTTTGTTTAGTTTATCGTCTCGTCTATGCTAATATTATAACAATTTATAATCCAACGAAACATATTAATATAATTTAACAATGTTTACAATTTTACCGAAGATACTGATCCAATTCATGTTCTTTTCAAATAGATACTTTTAAAACACGATATAGTTTACATTATATGTTGACATATCGTACTGGTATTCTTTTACCGTAACCTTACAATTCTAGTCACGTGCCTTTTCTTTGTTTCACCCGCTTATAACGAGATATTGTGATTCTGGCCCATTACAGTACCGCGCGTATACACAGATGATGCGAATATCAAACACCGTATTAGATACACGTTTTCTTATTAAGACAAGATAGATGCTGAATAATAATTTCACTGTTGACGTTACATTTTGCAACGGTTTTATATGAGTAGATAATGAAAATATGTACTCACTGCGAATTGGTTATTGTTATTATATTACTAAAAATATCTAAATGGCAAGTTAACTCTTTTTATAATATTATTATTCATCCTGCGATAACCGGGTTATATAGTTTGTGAAATCTTTCGGCGTTAATAAAACAATTTTACAGGTTATTTAATTATCTTAAGCTCTGTACTGCTGGAGTAATCTATAAATAGTAACACAAATGTTACACATCAAGATGTAGTAAAGATATATGTAGTACATTGATCTATTATAATTCGCACGTTGAGAACGATAGTGCCACACTGCAAAAAATGCGATTTTGAGTAATGAGCGTTTAAAGTTCAAGAAATTGTAATCAGCCCCTCTAAACAACGTATCGTCACTACGCCACCTAGCAGTTTCTATGCAAGCTACGTTCACAGGGGTGTTTGCATTTTAAAGTTTATTTACATTTTAAGGTAACAAAGAAATATGTTGCCAAAAGTAAAAAATACGTCGTTTTTGGTTAGTGACATTGTTATTCTCAGCGTGATGTAGTTGTCATTTTAAATAGTCTTACCATCTCATTCTCATTCAAATATATCAGGTAATTTTACGTTCACTTTCAAGTCAAAATGTTTCATTTTAAGTATAGTTTTGTCTGAAGTTGTTTCAACTGTATGCCTATCAGACAGTTGCACAAACATCCATTAATGTTTAATGACGCCTTTAAGCTCTAAAAAATGTCAAATTTGTATGGGTAATGTCGCTTTAATGTAATGGAAATTTTACTGGACGTTTATGCAACTGGCTGTAGGTTAAGATAATGAAATAACTCAATACTGAAACAGAAAAATATGCTTATAAATTCGGTTATTAGAAGATTGTATCACTGTTTTGATTATATTTACTTACACTATTTATTGCAAAGGTTAAGCTTATGACGCTAAGCGATATTACAATATACACAATATAAATTAATTATATTTTTGAGCTGTTAGAGGATAAAATCAAAAAGAATGTTTTTAGATAAGTTAATATTCTTTGATAAATATTGCTGACTTCTTTCACTAATATTATTAGTCTTATTTTTAGGTATTACGAAGGAGTTTTAACGTTATAGGGTTTCATTAATCTCTCGGTAGAGTAAAGCAGAATTTTTAGGGTAAATATTTCATCTTTCGCATTTGTAATGTTTACAATAGATGGAATAGGGAAAGCTTTGATTACATAAGTGGGAGCCTGCAAGAATATAGGTTAAGTAAACGTATAGTTTATCGAATACCATGTAACCGGGGCATAGAAGTTTGAAGTTGCTCGTAGCTCTATGCTCATAAGTTTACTACCGACTGCAAATAGGAAGATGACTCGTATGGTTTTTACTTTGCATTACATACGCATCTGTGTGAGCTTTTAAAGAAATGTGCTTTAAAAGACGGGTATTAACGCGATAGATTTTGATAGTTAGGTTTTTCACCTACTTGTATTTCCCCGATGTTTCGACCGTGGTCATGGGCTTATACAATCTAATATAATGCAACGCGAAAGTTTAAAAGTTAATATATGATTATCGTATGATTAAATTATAGATTTCAGGGCAGCGATAAAGAAATGTGTTCTATTTTCGACTGCGGAAGCGTAATAGCTAGTCATAAGATGGGCGACCAATAATATATATATTATCTTTCTGCTCCACTGCGAGGGATGTTAAGGTTTACAGTCCTCACTTACCCATGCTGATCCATCATGATCTACCGTGCGTTTTTTCATTAAGATAAAAGCAACACTAACATTAATAGACTGATTATGGCAATATTTTCCCCGTTAATTTTTATGAGTTCCTACCAAAAATCCACCAGGTACATACCTGAAACGAAAAAAAAATTCAATATATCTCAGTTATTTACATGCACCGATTTATTTTAAAGCTTCAAAAGAAAGTTTCATAAACGCGATTCAGAATCCGTTCCAGGAATCGTAAAATTCTATTGTTACACAATTCTTGGAAGGCAATTATTTAATGAGTCCAACGTTATTCAGTTGGACTAATTAATTAAATGTAGTGAATATCCTAAGCTTTCCTATAACAAATCTCTTTTATTATCATATTACAAAATACAAAGTTTCAATAAAGGATGTTATCGATTAAAACAAAACCGACGTGTTTCTTGAACACATGTCAGTACAACAGGCACGGAAAAAAGTTTCTATAATTAATTTTCTACATATAACTTGAAACAGATTAATACTTAAAATAGATTAGTCAAATTTGACTTAACATAAACTGTCATCTGAACATTTCTCGTTTATATATGTAATCGTCACCTTTCAATATCTACAATAAGCCGTATGATTCTTTTCGATTTTATTTGAGTATATAATATTGTAATAAGATAGCCCAAATAAATCAAAGCAATGTGAAATGCCTTTGTAGTTCAGTAAATATTAAAACAAAGCTATATGTGGCTTACATAAAGGCGACGCAAGGGAAAGGTAATTAAGTTCGCACATGAAGTTCGAGCTCGGGGATCCGGTAGAATGGAACGTAACGCCAGGTTACGCAAGGCCCGCCAAACAAGCCAGATAAGCAAGGGTGAAATCCTATCTTATTTGCACCCTCGGTTTAAAATTAAATTTTATAATACCTCAGCAAGTCACACCGCGTACGCCTTGTATGTCGCACTCACTGTTTTAGACCTTTATTTAATTTTATGTGACTTAATATAATAATATCAAGATCATCATTATATCTAAATGGATTATCATAAATGAAAGGTGAATTAATTTTGTTGTTTTTATAAATTCACTTACAAGATATTGGTAAATTCTTTGAGCATTAACTCTGGTACACAAAAATAATGTAATCAACGTTACATATCAATAAAAAACACTATGAATGCGATAGTGACTTTATCATTCGTATCTATAGTCAAGACAATTAATTACTATAGCAAATGTCATAGGTTACTAACTTTTAAAGAAATACTCGTACAAGAATTTGAATGAAGCAGGACTCTGAAAAGTTTGAATACTATCAAAATTAACAGTTGACAGTCATTGGATGGGTTCTCCGTGCTTCGGATGACACGTTAAACTAATGATCCCGGCTGCATCTGCAGTCGTTAAAACCAAGCAATTTGCCCTGAGTTCACCTGATCGGCCATAGCCCAATCTCCTTATTTGGTTGTATTAACAGAAACGACCTGAGCAGAAGAAAAAATTCATGGCCTGAGCAGTAGAAATATTTGTAACACAACGACTGATAAAGATTACACATTAAATTTACGCGGAATAAGCCACGAATAAAAACTGGAAAAGCTTTAGGTGATTACAGTTTTTGGGAAATAATGTTGTTTTTTGGTAATAAGGCTTTCTTTTAAGAACAACTTTTCTTTTGAACTAATTTGGTTGTAAACTTAAATATTTTCTTCAATTTGAATTCCTTAATAAATTGGTAAAACAGTAAATTTGTCGTCTCGATAGTTGAAATGATTTAGTAGCATTAAGTACATTAGCATTTGAAAGTAAAGTTAGCGTTCTTCACGTATTAGCAATTTACAAAGTTTAAGATCAGCTATGAACCTTAACCTAGCCAAAGAGATTGCTTTGCTAACTTACTTGGAAGATTTTAATAAGTTTTTAGAAAAATAACAGTGACAAGTTTTATGCTGTGCATGTTACTGTATGTTTTACTAATAAATCTTGGGGTTGACCAACATGAACCAGAAAAATGTTAGAATTTCATAAAACAAAACTATATTTAGTTCGAACAAAGTTTTTAAATAAAGAAATATATTAATGGACCATTCGTCTGAATGTACCTAAATATAATGAAATAAAAATAAGATGATAGGTGTAAAGATATCGAACTCACCATGATCCAATGATCCTTAATATCAATAAATATCATAAAGTGATAAAAAATCGCAAGTACTTAGAATTTCGATAAAAAAGTTCACTCGTACCACCACAATGAGGAAGATTCCTCACACAATTGTCGTCAACAACGCATGGTTAGTCAACACATCGTCATAAAAACGTGATATTTCCAATATCAGATTTTCTCATGCTCAAATATACGATATATGAAATATTTCCAAAAGAAAATTATCCGGCGCACATCCCATATCGGATGTTGTACAATGTGATTGCCTTATTTCCCTCTTCTTACGGTCTTTACATGTTATTATCGCATCGACATCCGACTTGCGAAGGATTTCGTTTCACGTGTTTCCAAGACGGTTATGTGATCCTGTCGCAGATATTACTCGTCTAATGATGTTTTGAGAATTGTTCGTAAATGTTCATCCGTTACGGATCAGGTTTTAAACGTTCAAAAATAGAACGAGTCGGTTTTCAATTATGCGTAACAAATTCAAACAAAAAATTATATTTGCTACAAGCGCCGTGTTAATTAGAAATTTCTTTATTTTACTTATGATTAATGTATTAATAAATAGTTCTTTACATTATAATACTATTATCGCTCGAGCTGAATAGAATATTCTCCCACTCCTAGGAGACACTGAAAGTCTGTTTCCGTTGCGAAACGTTACACGGAAATGTACTACGGGAGTGGTAAAAAAACACACCGACCAAACTGGTTTACCGGCGTAATACGTGGAGAGTGACTCACGAGCTTATAGAGTAGTCTGTGTGAAACAGACTGCTTTTAAAAACTATTTGGCATATAAGGGCCCTATCACATTTTGAATGTGATTTTTGCTTAAAATGGTAAATATTAGCGTTTTTGATCTCAGAATAAAATATATACTAATTTTTACTTATTAAAATACTTAATACTTACTTATTAGAATAAACTTTTGGCATAATTTATAACGGCTTCGCTTTTAGCAAATTGTGTTTTACTTTTTAATTAAACCTAATTAAGAGAAAGATTTTCATATAATTCCCGATGGTACTTTTATGAGATTATTTATGTATGGACACAGTTATACAATTGCTGGATGTGGACATCTTAGAAATCCACACAAAAGTGTCAAAATTAAGTCTGCAACTACAAATGTTTGTATCTACAGCCTACAGCATACTACCATAATTACAGTACGTTAGTATAACGCATGTGAAATTGAAAATTCGATAAACTTAAATTGCGATAAAATAATCACCACTATCATGTTTATTTGTAGTTTATTATTATTCTCTTTGTTTATGAATTATTTAACTCCTTGGTTTGTGAACTTGTGCATTATAGTGTTTAAAAGTATTTTAAATTCAATGAACATTAAAAGAAAGGTCATTTTCTTTGTGACAGCTGTAATGGTTACAGTTGACTATAATTTACTTAATTCCAATTAAATTTTAGCAATAAATTACCTATATTAGAAGTTATTGAAAAAAATAATAAAAAATATCTTTAAAATATTACTATAGGTTTCAATTATAGACAGAATTCAAATAATATTATTAGGTATGTAAAACATAAACATCCATATTTTATCTCCCAATTTAGTTAAATTAGGGTCAACATAAAAAAATATTATCAAAGAATTATTTCAAAGGCGTTTTAAATGGCTTACAAAGGTCCACTGTAAGTAGGGTTTTTAAAAGTTATTAAATGTAGGTAAAATTGTAAGAGTCTCATAACACTTTCAGAATTGGTCTGTTTTAATATTAAAAAATGTAAACCCTTTATGAGAATTACCCGGTGCCGCTAGCAAAGAAATTTGACAACAGAGGAATTGAAATTTTTAGTTATTTTTTCAGCTGGTATGTTAGTATGTAAAGAAAAAGAAGTGGAAATCACGCCATTAATTTTTCTAACATGGATAATGAGAATGTAAAAAAAAGAAATTCTATTTAATCCATCAGTCAGATTATAGAAAAATATTAGATACGCACTTTTTTACTTCAATTAAACAAGAAATAGGTTAGATAACAGGTATTACAGTTGAGCAGTAGCTTGCTGTCACAATTTTGTAGAAAATGTACCAAACCGTGACGTCATGTGACATTTGAAATATTAAAAAGACACGTGTTTAAAAGACACGTGTTTAATTGCCGTGTAGTACCGGTATAGAATTGTACTACCCCTTTTCATCCCGTGGGTGTCGTAAGAGGCGACTAAGGGAAATTATACCCAAGATGGGCAGCAGCGTCTTCGTGTGCGGGCCACAGAACTGGACCATACTGCGATCGCCAACCCGCTTGCCCAGCGTGGCGATTATGGGCATATCCCCCAAATGCAAAGGCACAAAAGGCCACGGCCCCTAGTTCCCGGCGGCCTCGCTATTCCTGGTCATGGTGGCGACCATGGTAACGGCGAGGCAGGGGGTGCTAAGAATCTCCGGGCTACGGGAGGCCACCACAACCGACTGACCCTGGCGACGTACAACGGACGCACGCTACGGCTTGACTCGCATCTGGCTCAACTTGAGGTGGAGCTTGGAAAGATTGAGTGGCACATATTGGGATTGTGTGAAGTCCGAAGAGAGGGGGAGGATACCATAACCCTCGAATCAGGCCACCTAATGTACTTCCGCGAGGGAGACCAACAATCCCAAGGTGGCGTTGGGTTTCTTGTCAATAAGTCCCTTTCTGACAACGTTGTAGAAATTTCCAGTGTGTCGAACAGGGTGGCGTACCTGATTGTAAAGCTCACTGAGAGGTATAGCCTCAAGGTTGTTCAAGTGTACGCACCGACCTCGACACACTCGGACGATGAAGTGGAGAATATGTACGATGATATATCGAGGGCACTCCACTTCACTACTAAAACCCACTACAGCGTTGTTATGGGGGACTTTAACGCCAAAGTGGGAGTACAAATTTGCGGCGAATCGGTAGTAGGATCCCATGGATTTGGAAGCAGGAATGATAGGGGGCAAATGCTCGTTAACTTCCTCGAACGGGAGGGGCTCTTCCTTATGAACTCGTTCTTTAAGAAACAGCCCCAAAGGAAGTGGACGTGGCAAAGCCCCGACAATGTGACAAAAAATGAGATCGACTTCATTATAACGGACAAAAAGCACGTATTCAGAGATGTCTCCGTGATCAATAGGTTTAACACCGGCAGCGATCACCGACTTGTCCGAGGCTCTCTGAATATCGACTTCAAAGCTGAACGTGTCCGCTTGATGAAGGCCAGGCTCTGACCTACTCCTCTCCAAACCATGATGGAATCTGAAACGTTTCAGTCAAATCTTGAGAACCGATTCGCTGCCATGGAAACCACAATTGACGTTGACAAGAACCTTGAAAATGTGGTTCGAATACTCAGGGAAGAAGGTACGAAATTTTGTAGCATGCAGCGTAAGGGCGGGAAGTCTAAGCTCTCCGATAGAACTTTGGGGCTAATGAAGGAACGACGTGAAAACCCACCTGTCACTTCGTCAGGAAAACGTGCTCAAAACCAAGAGATCAGCAAACGCGTACGATATGACCTCCGGTGCTCCAACACTCACGCTATAGAAAGAGCGATCGAGCAAAACAGGGGGTCAAAAGTATTCGTACAATCTCTTGGAAGAAGCCACTTGACGAAGTTGACCACAGCAAGCGGGGAAGTCGTTGCTTCGAAGCCAGCGGTCCTCTCGGAGGTGGAAAATTTCTATGCCCGGTTATACGCTTCGCATGCATCTCGACCTGATCCCGGAAATGAGGATTCTAGAGCCACATTAACACGCCACTACACCGAAGATCTGCCAGAAGGCAGCATTGGCGAAATCGAGATCGCTCTGAGACAGCTTAAAAATGGAAAAGCCCCTGGAGAGGATGGCATTACAACTGAATTATTAAAAGCAGGAGTTAAACCGGTACTGAAGGAGCTCCAAAAGCTTTTTAATGCTGTCCTCTTCGAAGGGAGAACTCCGCAGGCGTGGAGTAGGAGTGTAGTCGTCCTGTTCTTCAAAAAGGGAGACAAAACCCTACTGAAGAACTATCGACCCATTTCCCTTCTAAGCCACGTCTATAAGCTGTTTTCTAGAGTAGTCACGAACCGTCTTGCGCAAAGACTTGACGAATTCCAACCACCGGAGCAGGCTGGGTTTCGGAGTGGATACGGCACCATAGACCACATCCACACAGTGCGGCAGATTATACAGAAGACTGAAGAGTATAATCAGCCCCTGTGTCTAGCATTTGTGGACTATGAGAAGGCCTTTGACTCGATTGAGATCTGGTCCGTTCTGGAGTCCCTGCAGCGATGCCAAGTCCATTGGCGATACATCCAAGTGATAAGATGTATTTATGAGGCCGCCACCATGACCGTCCAAGTACAGAATCAGCAAACAAGTCCTATACCGTTGCATCGAGGAGTGAGACAAGGAGACGTCATGTCTCCGAAATTGTTTACTAATGCAATGGAGGATATGTTTAAGACGCTGAACTGGAAAGGACGTGGCATCAACATCAATGGCGAGTACATCTCTCACTTGAGATTTGCTGACGACATCGTCATCATGGCAGAAAATCTGCAGGACCTACAACAGATGCTAAATGACCTGGCTGACTCTTCTATGCGCATCGGCCTACGGATGAACTTGGATAAAACCAAGGTCATGTTCAACGAACACGTACTGCCGGAACCGATTGCAGTATGCTGTGCCGTTCTCGGAATTGTTCAAAAATATGTATACCTCGGGCAAACATTGCAGTTAGGTAGAAACAACTTCGAGAGCGAGGTAAATGGAAGAGTTCGGCTAGGTTGGGCAGCGTTTGGGAAACTACGTCAGGTCTTTACATCGTCGATCCCGCAGTGCCTAAAGACAAAAGTCTTTAATCAGTGCGTCCTACCCGTTATGACATACGGAGCCGAAAAGTGGACACTGACGGCACGGCTGGTCCACAAGTTGAAGGTCGCTCAGCGCGCTATGGAAAGGGCTATGCTCGGCGTTTCTCTGCGGGATCGAATCAAAAATGAGGTGATCCGGCAGAGAACCAAGGTTATCGACATAGCCCACCGGATTAGCAAGCTGAAGTGGCAGTGGGCTGGCCATATTAGCCGCAGAACTGATAACCGTTGGGGTAAACGAATTCTTGAGTGGAGACCGCGTCTCGGCAAACGTAGTGTAGGACGTCCTCAGGCGCGGTGGAGCGATGATTTGCGCAAGATGGCTGGTAGGAGCTGGATGCGAACAGCCGAAAATAGAAGTAGATGGCGTGCAATTGGGGAGGCCTATGTCCAGCAGTGGACGAATATGGGCTGATCATGATGATGATGATGATGATGATGATGACGTGTTTAATATTTTTCAACAATCTATTTGAGGAACAAACAAGCCTAAATTAATCGTCATCCCTATTACATTGCGAGCTTTATCACGGATTTATCTAGGACTAGTTGTTTTCCCGTGCCTTCGCCCTCGTTAATTATAGCCCATATCACCCACGTATGGTGTAGTTTCCCGTAGGTGAAAATTTTTTTAAGATCCTCGAGAGTCCTCATCGTAATCACCCTCAGCTTATTAATGTGCTCTCTGCTGGGCACAAACCTCAAAACCGACCTTGCATTCGCTCAAGATTTTGATCCGAAAATCTATTTATGTTATCATATTTAATTTGGTAGTTTACTATTTTTTCTATAATTGTGCATAATGTATTTTCAGTAGAGTCATTTCGGTAAAGTGCAGCGGATAAGTGTTAGTACCTAATTTCTTATATGTTTTGAAAAAGAGGATCGTCTTTCTCTCAATATCTTCAAACACAGGACCAGCCTTAGTCTCATTGCGTTATTTTCTTGTTTCTATATCTCAAAGACTTAAAGTCAAATGGTGTATTTTTACTCACATGTTTCTGTCGTTTTTATTGATTGATAAATAATTATCAATCTCAAGATAAATTTCAGTATAGCCATGTGAACGTAAAATTGACAATTATTTTTCGGTTTATATTTTAGTTTGTGCAACGGATAAAAGTTCCTTATTATAAGTACCGAGATGAATTCTTTAAGAATAAAAATGCAGTTCTTGAATGCGATCTAAAAACTTAAATTTAAACAAGTTATTATTATCTTCATACTCAATCTCCATCAATAGTTTTTTTATTCAATAAGGCGAAAATCATTTCGTTGTATATATACGTAATAACACTTTGACGTTACTTTCAATGAATAATTTCTGCTAATTAATGGCTAAGCAATTAATTCACTTTATTATTTAGTACACTGACATAACGAAGCATGAAATGATAAACCATTTACCTTCGGTAGCACCAATAACGTAATGGATGATCTAATTTCATGATAAATAAGGCTTTTGTTCGCGAGGAAGGGTGCCAAAACAAGTGTCTCAGTCTCAGTCGGTCTTATAAGTGTCCATTAGTGAGGCGAGACTAATGTCATGTAACTCTAGATGTTTGACATTCGGTAAGGATTTGAGAGTAAATGGAATGGAAAATCCCTTACGCTGTACCATATGTAGTTCGATTATATCCATATTCTTACGGTTAAGTGTCGTTAATCATATTTTACGAAGAAAAAATATTTGATTGACATTTCATATTATTAATAAAAATATTTTTTCTGCTGTATGCAAATTTACCTTATGCAAATATGACCATGTCTCTCAGTATCGTAATCAGCTCAAGTGGCTTCCTATTAGTTTTCATCTGAACACTTATATCCTCTTTCTTTTATATAATAGAGGTATATTGTTTAGTCCCATTTTACCTTGTTACATCAAGTTACGTTTCAGTTTTATTCACAATTACGTTATTACGGTCATTAAAAAATCTAATGCTGGAAACACTATCACATAGTACTAAGTTTGATGTTCCAGTAAATATCAGACTTTGACAGACTTTGAACTAAGAAGGAAGTAATAGATTACTATTAAATACATTACATATTTTTTTTGTTAAACATATTTATTGATTGCATTAAAAATATATGTGTCTTTAGTTTTATGTAATATTTTACGTGTATTTAGAATTTTACTTTTTTTTTTGGTTTCACTTTATTTTTTGGTCTTTGCAGTAAATTGTGATCTATCTATATTATTAAGTATTATAAAATCTATGGTAAAGCAAAACCTTTCCCATTTTGTACAAAAATTGAGAAAAAGGAGAGCTAAGTTATTTAACACCATTAATTATATGAAGAAGAAATAAAAATTTACATTCTGCCTTTTTAATGACATCATTAATAAGGCAGAATGTTAATATTGTATTAATTATAATACTTTACATTTCACAATCGAAGCGACTGCTCCAAAGTTATAGATGCACTGGGCTATGTCACGCCGATGTTTTTATAAATATAAAAATAACATAGACATGCATTTGACAAATAAGTTTTCCAAATCTCAAAAGTTTATAAATGTTCATAGGCTTTGAAAAGACAACCTTAATATTCTAAATGCTTAAATTCCACTTTGTCATGGCACTTTTTTATTTCCTGGCACTTTGAATTTTTTCATTAATAATATTTTTCAATATAACATTGTAAATGCAAAATTTATCAAATATAATTAGAGAACAAATTTTCATCTTTATCGAAAGTTTAAATATTTGTAAAAATATTTTTTTCGGCTGTTTGGGTGGATTGCCTGAACAATTGATGAGAATACGCTCTGTAAAAGCGAAAAAGTAACAAGGGCTTAAAAAATTCGTCAGTTTGTTAGGTCCTAGGTGGCTCAGCGAATGGAGCAGTCACCCGGATTGCGAAAGGCCATGGGTTCGAGTCCCATCTCAGAGTGCCAAGGACAAAGTGTAATTTTCAAAGCATTTTTCATTAAGAATATTTTTAAGTGTAGGGTGAAAAATGCAAAATTGGTCAAATATGTTAAGACAACCTTAATTTCAAACATTGTGAGTTATAACAATATTTTGACCACAAGTCTGAATGAATCTTTACATAATTTGACACCATTAATGGTGTTAAATTAATAAAAAAAATATCACTTAATTCAATTAATGGATCTCGTAAGAAATGACAGGCTTTCTATCAAGTGGTTGATAAGCTGTGACCCGTGAAGTCGTTCCGGACAGAATGTGTGGCGACATTAGATGGATGGCTAGATACGAGAAATACGAATGAACTTTTTTCGCCCACAATCAGAATAACCAATAAAATAATTAAATCAATGAAGTGGAATTAGTGATTTTCCACGATAAATTAAAATTTCTTTAATTGTAACATTTCTTGAATAATACTCCTTTTATGATATGATTAATTAAAACCACATCTAAACATTTACAACTAAGGGCGAAATCAAACTGCAATAATTTATAAATCGAACTCTCCAAATCTTGCCTTTCTTTATAAAATACGTGTTATACCGTATTTGTTATGTTGTTAAAGTCTATTTATATGTTTGTTTCTTTCTTTGTATTCAAGTATGACCCCTGGCGGTAAATTGTATAAGATAACTCTCGTTTCGTCTGATTGAGATTTTTCAAAACCTTTCCTTTATAAATTTTTCTTATTTTAATTTAAAAGGACATTAGTTTTGTTGTGACTTGTACATACTTTTTCTTCTTTTATTGAATAATTCAATATCATGTAGTTTGACAAACCAAGAGCAATGCACAAACTGGATTAGGAATATAATGCAAATTTTCGCCGTGCAAGTGTTTCCGGCGTTATCTCCGTACATTGTAGCGAATAGTCACGCCAAAGCCAACGCTAAAGATAGGTGAACAGAAATAAAAGCGGTAAAACTGTACCGACACGGGGCATGTCGCAGGCCCGTGCACCGACACCCACCATTAGTTTACATACAAATGGGACTCGTTTTACATAATCCATCGTGCGCGCTGGTAATTTGTTGCAAACCGTCTGGATAAGCAAATTGATCGCAGCTCTATAATGCATATCCGATGGCGTATCCGTTGCTAGTGAAGTTTGACGCCGGTTAACAGTTACCGTTCAATAAAAAGGCTTGTGCAAATATTTGAACGAATATTTTATTTAAAAAAGTCATAGTTTAAATTAGTACCAGTTTTCAATATGTAGGGGAAGTCCGGGAGACTTGAACCTCTTTTTACTTGAATTATTATATCTTCGTATAGATTTGTCGTAGAGACTAGATTATAATTTTAATTCATGTGTAATTTATATAGACTTGTTTTTGCATCGTTACTTTTAAAATATTTCAATACTGTAAATTGCTAAGCCGATTTGAAGTAAAAATTGGAAATGGATCAACTCTCCCCATTATGAGGGACATATGATCAAAAGTCTGAGGAAACTCATTATTAGTAATTTTTGTTTATTTTTTTAGTATCATCTTTCTATTATTAATAATAATACATGCCTTAAATTTACAAACTTTACGCCGTAGTCGAGAGATGTGGCTTGACCGTTATGTTATCGTAACATAGGCGTAAGTTTACTACCGTACCGTTTAATATTTCTCAAAAATTGTTTTATTAACTCAATTTTCCAGTATAAAAACAAAAACTTAGTAGAAATTCTTTTGCTCTTTCTCCATATTTCTATTCATCATATCGAAACGGATTTGGATTTTTTGTTAACGTTGATCTCCATTGATATTCGTACAGCAAAGCATTGAAATGTAAATATTGCGAACGGAGGCGGGAACGAGCGGCTAACGAACATGAAGCGGTATAGACTCTGCGATTTGTCTGCCATATGAAAAATTGCGCTTGATGTAAGAAAAACAGAGATTGCTACGGCATTTATGCTGACTGTAAAATCAATTTATGTTCCTTTTTCATGATGTTTAACAACCATATTAATTTGATGCCCTAAGTTTTCATTAAAAAAACTAAGAAAGATTTTTAAGAACTAAGAACGACATTTATTGCCGACACCAAATTTTGTACATATGCATTTATCGAATTAGTGAAATATATTATTTCATTTAATAAGCCTTTCAATCCTCAACATTAGATGAAAATTGAAGTTTCTTGCAATATATATGAAAATTTAATGAACTTTAAGCTTTTGATCATAAAAGAAGAAAATATTTTATTAGTAATAAATTTCTGGAAAACTTAAAAGAAAAAGACAAGTTGCCTGCATTTTTTAGATATTTGTACTTCCATGTAAGTCTCGGTGCATTAGTTCGACTTAAGCTTTTGATTATAAAAAAAAAAACAAAATAGTTCATTAGTAATAAATTTCCGGAAAATTAACGCAATTTATTAGTATTACCTTTAAGGTTTTTTTCTAGGAAGAAGGAAAAAGATAAGTTTTTTTATTGTTTATTGTAAAAGCATTTCGTCGACATTGCTCTATTTGCAGCCTCCCGGCACGAGTCAAAATTGTGTTGGCTGCAAGAGGCGATATTTCAACATGCCCAGTGTTTGTTTACGAAAACTTTATTCACACTAACATGCAGTCTTTCAGCATAAAATTTTCGGAACTATTCAGTTAAAGATATATTAACATCAAAATTGTATTTTACAGGCTATGAAATGGTGTAGGTTATCAACATAACAATCACGGTAAGTGTGTAGTATTATCTTTAGATATAAACTTAATAGTAGTAATTGTTGATAAAATATCTTTTTAAATATGTTCTCTCTTAAATGTCCATATTTTTTTTTAGTACGGCAACCTTTGTTAAGATTGTAAAAGTTTATTGTAAGTTTATTTATTTATGGTACACAAAACAGATTACAATTTTGCCTGAATTACAATCTACGCACTTGCGTATACTACATGCATTAAACTGAGTCTCTTCATCCATAGAAAAACAATCAAATAACTTATATTAAGTTATTTAAAGTTAGTATATGAATATTAGATTACATTATACCAAAATGTAATCTACATTGAATTAAAATTAGATTATGATTGGTAAAAAAAATTGTTCAATTACATTAAAATTAACTCATCTCCAAGTTAAAAGGAGATTATTTTAAGGTAACTGATTATGTGTAACTGAAATACATAATTCACATGCACCAACTCAAAATAAACCTGAACTTCGTTTTGAGCTTAAGAAGTGCAAGAAGAGCTGTGGAATCTGTTTCAGAATGTATCAGCTAATGAAAACAAGAAACTTCGATATATTTGCGTCGAAATTCAAGCGCTAATCTTGAAGTTGAATTTCTACAATTCATTAGAGATCATTTTCGAAACGTATGTAACGAATGCGTCGCCATTGGCATTGTATGAAGGCTTTGGAATAAAAGCTACCAAACAAAAGTAGGGTTGCAAAAGGGGTAGATACCCAGATAGAACACATTGCGTCAATGCATTTGCGAAGGTAGGTCAATATTGCCAAGCAATGAATACATAATATATAGGATAGATGGGTAAAATGTTGAGTCTTTCACACTCAATATTTTACTTATCTATTCATATTCAAATGCTATCGAAACCTTAAAGTTTGTAAATAAGGTTTAAATATATTCTGACAGTAAGATAACTGTTACAATTTATAAAATAACTATTTTCTGATATCCTTTCATCTTATAATGTTGTTTTATTTACTTCAGCTTTCTACCGCTCTCAGATAAATCTTGTCGTGTCGCTTTTCCAGTGTAAAGATCTCAGAAATCTTTTGATGTTATTGTTGTCAAAGCCATCTTAGATGCAAATATTGATTCGGCTCAGTTGAAAATTCATAGGTAGAGGGTATTATCGAGCTCTGCCACGCGGCACCGAACGACGCACCCGTACGGCTGGCTGACTCTGTACCTACGCTTCACTATTTTACATATAAATGGACGTCGCTCCATAATCCGTCTAACACAATGGCTTTAATTTGTTCCGTGGCTGTGTGCGTTCGCAAATGAAACCTGAAATTGGTGAGACCGACGTTTGCAACGAATTTGGGGGTAACCACTTACAATGTGAGAATAGGGGCTGGGTGAATATTCAGACTTAATTTAGCCATTCATATCTAAAGAGTCCTTGAAGCAAAGGCGCTGTCGGATAAACTCTAAAGTATACTGGAAATTACTAATTACACAAATGGAGTACAGGCTAATAAGAAAATAATGCTAGCATTGCATAGTTATCCAGGTGTTAGACAAACCACTGACCTTCGTAAACACACATTTACATTTGGTTGCGGTCTGAATAAGGTTGAAGGCAATTGCTTAAATGAAGATATGAAAATATTGCTTATTTATTTTTGTGAAATCATTGGCGTGAAAATAAAACTATAGAATAGTTTGAAGAAGCAACTGAAAATTACATGTTATTAAGTAAATATGTTGTTTTACACTTTATATAAGTGTAAAACAACATATTTACTATAAAGAAGATTTACACTTTCTTTTTTTACTTTCTTCGAATATGTGTAAATAGTTATTGTCTAAAATAAGCTCGGTGGCGTAGTGGATAAGCGCCGCGGCCCGCGATCGTAGTCGTTAAGCAACTTTCGCAAGGGTCGGTCACGGGATGGGTGACCAAAAAATTATTACCTCGAGCTACTCCGTGCTTCGGAAGGCACGTTTAACCGTTGGCTCCCGGCTGCATTTCCAGTCGTCAATACCCTCCAATCCGTATTGGGCCAGCGTGGAGGGTCATGGCCCATCCTCCTTAACCTTCCATAAGGAAGGCTTGAGCCCCTGCAGTGGGGACGTAAAAGGGCTGGTGATGTGATGAAAATAAGCTTACTAATTAACATGTATGTAGTCAATAATAAAAAAATCATATGCTATTTTAAAATTATAACCCGGATACATAACCAAAAATATTAAATATGATATATGTAATTTAATTTTAAGGGCTTTCTAATAATGAGAATTACTTACAGTCTGTTTAAAATGTAATTAATTGTGAGTGTAAATAATATATTCTTTTCACAGTAAAGTAACCTATGTCACTGATGAGCCAAAATATCCTTGTATAAAATTCTACATCATTTAGCACCCCAATTTTGACATAAAAGGAGGTGAAAAATAAACACATTTTCGTTTTACAACAACATATGGCATACATTGTTCGGTACACTACTTTATTTTAAATATAGAACTAATTTCAATATAAGTATTATTAAAAAAAATTGTAGTCTGTTTTAATTTAAAAAATAATTTATTTATACATTAATAAAAATTTGTTGTGTTTTTGCTTTTTAGCAGAACGCTTTTTATTATATTATAGTTATTTTGTTATAAAAACTTCGAAATATTATATAATATCTTTGAAAATCAATCTAGAATTCATAAAGAAATTAGTGAACATACATAAAAATACATACTCTTCGAATAAACATCCTCCTTCTTTTGATTTTGAAGTTTGGTAAAATTGAGTCCTCTTTCGCTCTGAATAGGTCACTGGGTACGACCGATACTGTCAAAATGTCCCACAGCTGATTAAGTTAATAAATAAGTTAAAATTTGTACAAGTAATCCGAAGCCAATTCCAGCAGGAGCGTCACCTGTGCTGACAGTTTCGTAATAGCCTTAAACCACCGAATTAATTTACAAAACTATGACCTGCCTCTAACGAAATAGTTTCTGACACCAGTAGTTTTCCAAGTTAAAATGAATTTCAGGAATAGTAATAATGTGGATGATAATAATTGAACAATTTGTTGAAAATGTATATTTTTGATTTTTTTATCTTATTAGTTTGCAAAAGTACAAGTTGTGAAAACACCAATTGTAAGGAATAAATTATGAGATTAAGTTTTATCATCGAAAAATGTTCTTAAACATCATGTTCAAAAAACCAAACAGATGCTGTCCTTGTCAAAACCTATTTAATTACATAGCTTAAATAAGTTTCGAATTTCTCTAATTTCCTATTTTTCTGGATAACTTTTTTATTTATAATTCTTTTCATTGGAACTTTTTTATGACTTCCAGGAAAATATTAAAAAAAAAACATTATAATCAGGCTAATCTGCTCATCGGTTTTCAATAAATGTAGTTCTTACGAGTATTACAGCTGGGGATCAGGAATCCACTATGGATGGAATCCAATAGAGAAAATGCGCACGCGGGTCCAGTGTGGATTGGAGCTTGTTAACGACTGCAGATGCAGTCGTTAATGTCGCCTCTGAAGCACGGAGGAGCTCAGGATAATTAATTCTGGTCACCCATCCCATGACCGTCCATTGCGAAAATTAAACCCTATCGCAGACCAAGCCCGCTGGTTACTGCGCCATCGAGCTTCTATTTGCAATATTAATGCTATTTATTATACAAGAGATTTATGATAAATTTTGCATTGATAATGATTATATTGATTTTTTTATATGAAGTTACTAGCATGTTTTTTTTTTAAAGTACCGTTCGAATGTGAGTCTGATGCCCGTTTTCAATTAACTTAGGAGTCGCCTAAATAGGTGTCAGACCTAAATATTTGGGCATTGTCAAAGGTGAAAATACGTTTCACCAATGGCTTACGATTTTAGGCAACGCATAAAGTTAGGACATACATTGTGCGGCCCCTAGCGCTGGACATTTGCGTAATGTGACATAAGTTTACTCTATGGCTATAAAAGATCTGTCAAGGAATAAAATCAATGTAGTAAGTTGGAATCAAGGAGTTTATATATTAGAATTAAGATAAAAACAATGAGAATTTGTGAATTTTCGTGTCTTTTTATAAATGGACGATGAAGACTTGGGTACTCATTTAAATAAAATACTACGTATATTTTTTCTTGTCTTATTACCTAAAAGTATATGTTTTTGTTTTTGTCTCTTTACGTGTAAAGGCCACTGACGTGTCATTGGTGGAATTGTGTACACGCAAATATGCCATACTGAAGCATGCCAAATTATAGACAAACGATGCATCACTAAGCAAGTGCTTAGTAAGGCATAATTACCTAACGTTACAAGTTTGGTGAAACGACAAATCTGCTTAAGCTATTCTTAATATTAAGTAATTTCTAGTTAAGATATGCTTTGTTCTAGGTTGGTGTTCCTAGATTTGTGTAGTAAGTTAGTGAAAACGGGCATGACTCGTACGAGTACAATGAACTGTTCCGTACAAATATTATATTTTAAAATCCACATACCTTCTTAGTTAGAGATCTTAGAAACTGATTTCTGAATTTTATTTCAAATTTTAGAATAATAATTTTGAAGAGTTCTGAATTTTGTGCTATTTTCTTTAATAAATTCAAAACAATTTAACTAAAATTATAGATTTTAAGCACTACCCTCAATGTAAAATCTATAATTTAAGATTTGACAGTTTTGTATAATCTGATGTGCTGTTGACTGTACCTTAATTCAATAGGTTCAGTTGTTTCGGAATATATCAACAGAAACACGTAAATAAGATTTCCGTTTCTTCCATTGCACTTTGGAACCCCAAAAATACACGGACTGCTGTGTTAAAAACTCATTTCAAGTTTATTTCCTGGTGCTTTTGACGGAATTTGACGAGTACCTACTGTAAGTGACAAGTGGTGACGCCCACACTCTGCTGCCGTCTCATAGAAATAATATTGTAATCTTTGCGTTAGTTATATTTGGCTTGCGGCGCGTGGCGCTACGAGCAGCTACACACGCTTACACGCCAGGTTATCACATTATGTCATATTTCTATGTAAAATTTCAAGTTAATTTGGTGTGTGATATTTTTTCTAATCAATTGCAATCGACCGACATTGCAGTTGTGACATTTCGTACACTTGGTTTGGTACACTAGCGCTAACTGACTCAATATTTCTTGGTTATTGAATGAACTAATTGACATTAAGTATTGAGTCTATGTTTCAAAAGTACGAGCTAAGATTTGATTAACAATGAGATCGTAATTAAAATGGATTGAAATTACGTTCAAGAGTAAGCCTGCTATTTGGTTTCACATGGGATCATAACAGAATCAAAGCCGGTAATGATCACATCGTGTGAGCATCACATCTCATCATTTAGGTGATTTTGTGATCTAAGTAAAGCTTTCGATTGTTTTTTTAGTAAAATATTGATGCGGAAACTACGTTATTATGAATTTATTGATTTTTATTGAAATTTCGATTTCCTTCGAGTCAACAAAACATCATACAGTGGTGGCCATATAATTAAGAACGCTCCCTTGAAAATAGTACATTAACTTAAAAAAGGACATATAGGTTTTTGCATATATTATTTTGAAATCTTTCTACATTGTTTTTACTTTCTTATAATAAATTAGATTTAATAAACTAGTTAGATTTAAAAAAAAAATAAATAAAAAAATTACGCAGACGTAAAATCTAATCAAAGAATTACTTCTTACTGGCTGGTCATATATCGTAATTAAGAACGTAAACAATTTTTTTTTATTCAAATTCAAACGAAGAATACTCTATGATTGTACTATTTTCTCATAAAACAGGCGCCATTTAGTAGTGTATACACAATTGGGATGTAATTTTTCAAAATAATATTGGCAAAACATAAAAGTTGCGACCAATCTACAAGGGAGATTATATTAAAACTTTGGGAGAACAATTGCTCTTATAAAAATAGCTGACCATCTACAATGTTCGAAAACCATGATGTTCAACGCTGTGAAACATTTAAAACTTATAAAAGTATTGTATTATATTATAATGATCCAATTATCACCATTATAATGATCCAAAACATACAGCCCGCCTGGTAAAGGAATTTCTTCACCCTCAATCTGTTTCCATCTTAGACTGGCCAGCTACCAGCCCTGATTTAATCCTAATAGAATATCTTTGGTGTGAAGTTAAAAAAGTTAGCAAATCGACTGTATGATAATTTAAGGAAACTATACGATGTTTTCTCGGAAGAATGGAATTTTATTTCTCATGCAAAGTCTCAAAATTGATAGAGTCAATGCCTCGTCGATGTAAAAAACTTATTAAGGGGGGTGGACATGCGAACACATATTGATATTAGTATAAAATATGTTTCATTTCTTTTTTAATATACATTTTATATATTAAAACAATACAATTGACCCTATATTTTATTTTAAACACTTTACTAACAGCTTAAGAGTATCGTTTCTAATTATTTGTCCAGCTTTATTATCATATCCTATAATACTGTTGACAATAAATTTATTTTACAAAAAAAAGTTTCTCATTTTGTTTATCTATCCTAGTTTAGTTGGCCATCACTGTATATTGGCAATTCTAGGGAATTTACAGTAAACATTTTGTGATCATTTCATAAAAAAATTTCAAAAAATATCGTTGTGAGATATAATTGAACACTAAACGATTTCAATATCTACTTTTAATTATAATACACTGGGATAATATAACTGCGTTAAACATATTCGATTGTAATTAGTGTTTCTTGAACCATCGAAAATATAACAAAGTACTTATTTATTTTTTCTAAATAACTTTATTTATCTCAAAAAATAAATAAGACTAATGCCATCTATTTTTTTCAACACGCCATTCATTCATTTTATTTAAAGCTAACATTTTGCATTTTCAAGGTAAGTAAATCTACTGAAAATATTTCACTCAAAAATCTTCCTACTATTTCAAAACTCAGCACACATTTTGCGACATGCAGTTTCTGAGTAACACGACCTAACTAGTAGGATATGCTTATTTCTGAATCAGAGCTTCGCAATTTAAATTTAATACGTATATGCAGATATAAACGACCGTATAACTTTAAAACTGGCCCGCCGCGCAGATGGGGACGACATCTCTTTGAAGATAAAGATGAGAGATAATTTTGCAATTTTCGTACCATGGAGGTTAGATACGTAGGTACCTGTCTGTCATGTACCTCAAATTAACTTCTGATAGATAAGTAAGCCGTCATCTTGTTTGCGGTGAAATTTTCTTCCTTTTACAACGATATCGGAGAAGGAAATTCCAATTACAGACTTTGATGACGGTTCGAACATCAAAAATTGCGATACGAGTATTATGATGTTTCATAAAATATTGGTTTGTTTTTAGATTTGTTATTACACGATATGTACGTAGTATTAAGTATATTAATATCTTACTTATACAGTAATATATGAAGCAATAAATTAGGACTCTTTTATTGAAAATTTAGTACAATTAAAGGTTAGACGATTTTGTATACGAAGCTCTTTATATTATACTTTTTTATAATAAAGTTTAGTAAATTATGATGAATTAATTAATTTAAAAACATTTTCTATCACGAATATCAAAAAATCATAAAAAAGAATTTATTTAATACCTTCATAATATTTAAAATTAATAGTCATTCTTCACAACTGGGCCTCAATTTTGTTTCATATACGATATAAAACAATTTTAGGTTAGATATTATGATAGCATCGACTTATAAAAAAATGTTTACGCTTAATAAATAAACAATTTAACTAGAAACATACATCAGAACCATACATATGGCATTTCTTATTTGTGTTTTTTTGACAAAGATCGCCAACAGAATGTCATGGGCAATAAATGGCGTATTTATGCTATAATCTCCGCCGACCCCAGCAAGGGGCGGCACATTGTTCGATGAACTAAGTCCGTACACTTAACCCACTTCAAATATTTTTATCAAAATAATATTGAACCATCTGTCTCTATTTATTTTTTTATAATTCTATTAGGTGATAAAAATGTGAATATAATAAAGTAATTATAAATATAATAATAGATAATCTAAATTATCAACATAATTTGCGGTAAAGCATTTCGTATGAAATCTACATTTTCAACGTAATATCTAAGTCTATTTGATAGAATAATATACTTTAATGATAAAATTATGCCAGTTTCCAATAATTTTAACTTTATATTACAATAATAATTATTATGATTATTATGATCGGTACATTTAAGAAAGAATGAATATGAGTAGCGTTTTGTTAATCGCGAAACGTCATAACCGACAAATTTGTGACATGACATTTGATCTTACACATTATGACGTATAAATGACTCCTACTTTTATGAAACGCTTGACGATCTTCTGACACTGCATTCTATAATTAATCTACTCATAAGATGTTATTGCGAGAAACTGACACAAGTATAACTGCGTCGTACAGAGCCGTTGGGTTCGGGTTTGCTTTAGAAATGTGCCACACTGAATTAATAAATACGAATCATAAAGTTAACATTGAAATCAAAACACTCCCACTTTTCGTTTAAACAATATCAACAAACAAATGGTCTATCGGTCTGACAGACCATCGCGCCAGGAAGGTTAAATGAAGGGGGAACGTAAATATTATGAAATAAATATGAAATGTATTATCGCCGTACGCAAAGTACCGCCTGATTCTACTTATTCAGTATACAAAATAAAGCCTTCATAGCTCAGTCTTAAAACCATAAATACATAACTGTCACACAAAGTTATTACAGTATGCATGCATGAGAGCAAACGCGTACATTGAAGTGTCAAACGTGACAACCCTAAAGATAAATTTGTCACTATGATTATGTCAAACACAAAAATAATCCCGTCATCTATTTGGCGTGTGCCGCACCCCTGCTTGGGACTTGCAAATTTAGGGGCCGAGGCGGCTGTATGACACTACAAACGACAGATTACAGACTCCTCGATTGCGCTATTTCAAAACATAGTATGGTGAATTTTTTACAAAGTCGTTATGTACCATAATCTTGAAAACTTGGAGAGCCCCTACATAATGAAAAAACGTCAACTTTGAAGTCTAAAATATTAGTAGACATATCAAAGCATAGATACTTAGTAACTACAACTTTCACTGCCTCACCAACTCTTTTAAAACCTATTTCTGTTCTATGATTTTAATTTTTTTAAACTTAGTAAGTCTCCGAGACTGAGTGTTAGTCCATTTTCATAGATTTTTTACAATAGCTTTTTATGTTCGGGTCATTTTCACAAAAAGTGTACAATATTAAAAATATGTTGATTTTTAAATTACTTGTGTTTTGGTAACGGAACGGAAGTATCGGAAGCATAAACTAAAAGACTTTTGTTTTATTTAATTGAAACAAACACATTAGACCTACATGCTGGGCACTAAATTAAGTTTAGTAATTGATAATAATGATATCGAAATAATTTGAAAGAAATGGACTTGTAAACTTACTTTGAAATTGGTTGCGGCTTTGGAAAAACGAAACTGGACCAATCGGAGGTGAGTGTTGCTCGCCCGCTCGTCGCCGTCAAATTGGCGGAATATCTTGTCGAAACAAGTCAACATGATCAAAAACGTTGCCATTTGAAGAAAATTAAACAAAAATGGTATATTGTATGGCACCATCACGGAAAAAATGCGGTTTCGGAAGGGAATTTTCCATATTGACTGATTTATGTCCTCTCAATGATAAAATTATTTAATTATTTTGAACGACGTAAGACTTTTCTCGTAATTATACAAGAAATGGGGCATAACTATTCTTCCCAATAAATTAAACACAATTGAAATGCGAGTTAAAAAAAATACGTTAATATTACATTATACTAAGGAAATTGCTTACGGGACAGCAGTAAATCCGACAATGACTTGTTTATTTAAAAAAAAATAAGGTATCAGGTTTGTATATATTAGCAAAAACGTTAATTAATTTTGTTGTTAACTAATCATAGATTTTAATTTTAGTAGTAGTTGCTTTTGAACGTTGATATACTACTTTAAAAAAAATACGAAAGTAGTGGGACATGGCTGAAACCCAAATGTACACTTTTTGTGAAAACGACCCGTTCATACGCTTTTTAAGCAAAAAATACTTTTAAGTCTTTACTAAGTTTTGAATTAGGGTAGCTATGCTCCATAGGTGATCAGATGTGTTGTCAACCGGGTGATGTTTTGAAAAAGTTGTTATTGACGAGGGAATGGTTGCCATGGTTAATAATACCCTCGCAACTTAATACGCTCAACATGTTGGCGTAACGGAGAATTTCCACGATGTATCCACGTCGCTTTAGCAACAGGTCTGGCGGGTTTTATAGAAAAGCTTTTTTATGATTTCTTATTCTTTGTCATATTCGTATTGATAACGATTTCAATTAAGTTTATCTTAAAAGTATATTTAGCTGAGGTCCTGTAAAAAATATTTGTTATTTATTTTTGGTTGGTTGTTTATTTAAAATATAATTTAAAATAACACCTAATAATTGAACCTAACGAATAGAATTGACACTTAATGTATAGTTTTATATAGGTACTTGTCTTAAGGCACTTTGTAACTTTTATTTTCTAATAAAAAGGGAATTAAGGTTTCAGCTTAAATATCCAACCGTTTTTAAATTTTTTGAATTATCATTTAAATTATTTTTTTGGTATAATCAAAGGAGAGCACTTACATCTCAGCTATGCTATTTTCTATTTAGAATAATCGCTTAACTTCTATAATAATGTAAATATGTTTAATTTATGATTGTGCAGAAAAACGTTGATTGAAAACAATATCGCTCGCTCAGCTATATTTAATGAAAGTTCTTGCCAGACAATCCCTGTGAGGCTGCGTCATATAATAAAGGCGCACATGCATAACGGAGCAAAAGTAATTAAAAGCGACGTCAGAGTCTAACAAACAGTATAAACCGTTTCAATGAAAGAGGGCGCGATACGAAGTTGCGTTTTAATCAAACAGTGACCACGCCTATGGGCCAGCGACGTCGTGTCGCCTATTTATGAGCCGGTTAGGATCTTGACACACTCCACGCAAGGACGTGAAAGATATAAAAAGAAAATACATGTATTTCCATTTTAAGCTAAACTTCTTTGTTGTAAATAAGAAAAGAAACTATTCTATTATACGTCGTTCCTTTTCTATCGCACGTCTTTTTAGATTTGGATTAATTTGACATATGTTGTACTCTATTGGTTAAGCGATTTAATCCCCGTAATTAATGAGTTACATAAATATGGTGGTTATCTTGGTTTAAAACATAAATAATTGTATTGTAGTCGTAACTAAAAGTATTTACAAAAGCGGTAACATTCAAATAGAAGAATCACAAAATCTATAAAATAAATTTAATTTTATAACCATCGAAATAGCAAAACTGTTAGTTTTATTATATTCCAAGCATGTAAAATATTATGCTAAGTTTTGTGATTTCGACCCTGTTTTACATTCTTCTTCATTCAACTAAAATAAAATTGACATAAATTAAGGAGCATTCACAGCTAATTAATAAAGTAGACCTAAAAGTATCCAAGTGTATATTAAACATAATCTGTATTTCAATCTTAAAATGTATTTATGCATTTTTTTATTTATTGATATTAACGACTTCTCTTGATTAATGTTTAAAGGTAAGCGTAAAAGTGACTTGCGAGCGAATAATCTACAAAATTGACTATACTTGCATTTTAATTATAATTTCTGAGGACTGATAAAACATTATTAAGACGATCTATATGTTTTAACTAGCGATACGACGATACGAACCGACCAAAGATGAAAACCACAACAAGAAACCACAAAAAGATATATTTCCATTATAAGCACATGTTCATAGCATAAATACACGAAAAAATTAGAAGACAAAAATATTCGGCGTCTTATTATATTAATTAACGCGCTTGATGTGTCATTCCTTCATGGTTAAGCCCTAATAAGGGCAGTCCTTCCGGCGCTTTATGCTATGGTAATGGTGTGGATGTGTGACGCGCCCTGACATGTGTCAGGCGGAAAATGAACTCCTGACGCGTAGGTGTTTATACACAGAGGACTGAATATATAATGTTAGCAGCTCGTGTATTTTATTATTGGCTATTTTGATGGTTCCTTAGTCATAAAGGAAACATCATTAAAATGTTCTGTCGTGACTTACAAATATTGTGTACCGTTCTCCGTCTTCAAATGTTTGAAAACGTTAATATAAGGGAAATTTATTATTAAGTAAATGGAATTTTTCTTTTTTCTATTAATGAACTTTCTATCGATAGAGGAGCTCGATGGTGCAGTGACTATCGCACTCGGTCTGCGATACGGTTGTTAAACAAGTTTCCCAAGGGCCGATCATAGGATGGGTGATCAACAGTTTATTATCTCGAGCTCTTCCCTTTTTCGTGAAGGCACGTTAAGCCATTCATCCTGGCTATCTACAGTCGTAAACACCCACCAATCCGCACTGGGTCCGCATGGTGGGTCATGGCATAGGGAAGGCCTGCACACCAGCAGTGGGGATTAATAGGTTGGTGATGATGATGACCTCTGTCTCGTCTCCGTGATCTCCGCAGCCGAGTGCTTTGTACATCGGTTTAAAGGTGTCACCATCTCCGAGGATATAGGCGTTGGGAGTGTTGCCGTCGTTGTTTCAGAGCTACTTACTACTTATTGAGCAATGTTGTCATCATCATAACGCTGTTTATATTTATTAATCTAACTCTGAGCAATATATATGATGTTGTTGACTTTAAAGTAAGAAACAAGATGGTTCGGTTATATCCCGTGGTTATCCGGAAAAAAAAGATTAAAGGCTTTATAATTGTTTATTAAATATATTTATTTTATAAAGTATAGAATTCTCATAATCCTACATACCCTTGCAGTCGTATTGGTATTAAAAATGAGAAAATATTAATAAATTTACGCATATTATTTATAACGTAGTAGTAATATCGCTACGAATTATCAACAATGAAAGTTTATGGACAAGTCAACAACATATTTCACACTTAACAGCTGGTTTGGCTGCAGCTTTGGCAGAAAGCCTCAATCGGTGTAAATTTTCAAGTAATACCTAAATTTATCGTACCAGACAGAAACTGTGGGCCTTAATGTCTTTACAGAAAATAAAATAATACTGTTTTTTGATATTAGAAAGTCATTTTGTCGACAATAAAATGTTCAAAACATGTTCAGTTATTTCGTCCTAGGTTTCAGCATGCAAACAATATTCAAAATCGTTTCTTTTTCTTTCTTTTTACCTTTCGAAATTTGAAATTTTGACTAATCCAATATGCTCTTTATAAATGTCAGTTCGTAAAAAAATCTTCAGTTATGAACATGTTATTGTAAAACGTATAAATTTAAATGTAAAATATTATAATAACGAAGTTATCATGATTAAACGAAATGAAAAATGAAACCCAAAAAGGGGTATGTATTTATTCTATTTAGCAATTGTAATTTTATATTTAGGTAAACTTACGAACTGTTTCTTAATTCCATTTTTTTACATGTTACAGTTTTTTTATACCCTTTACTTATTTACCATAAAATAAATCAATTCTCAAGCTTAGTCAGCTTTTCAATAATTCGACCAAACATCGAACCCATTATCGAGTCAGTACATTATCGAGAAATATTGATAAATAGAAAAAATGACATAATATTTATAATAAGAGTTGAAACAAAAGAATTAAGGAATCGGTATCGTGATTTCGGATCACCGCAAAATTTGTTTAAATTTTAAGACCACGTATCTCTTTGATATTTTAACAAGGTTGATATTTTCATCTAAAAGTAATATTAAGAAATCCTAGAATAATGTCAAAAAAAAATTCTAAGATAACTATTAGGGACCGAACTAAAACTCACCGTTTCTAAGAAAATTCATGTAATAAAGTAATGTAGAGACCGACTATAAAAACAAGAGTAAGCAAAATATTTCTTCAAAAAGATAATTTTTAGATATATTCTAAAGTAGGTTGGTCGCCGACAATGTTGTTAGATCTTTATCATCAACAGTCATTTTAATATTAAACGTACTTCTGCAAATAAAAAATTCAAATAACAGGAGGGTCTATAATAGGAATTTTATCATTCACAAGTGCTCCGTTCCAATTCATCTAACACTCTTCCCTTCGATACTCGAATGTACAAAACCGTCTGAGCATCCATTTCGTGATTTATGCGTAAAGAAAGGTAATAGCGCGGCTCATCGCCTTTTCACTTGGTTACTCAAATGTAGATCGATGAGTCCATCGGCGTTACATCTACAAAACCGTCAGCAATCGCTCAGTGTCCTCGCTAATTGAAAATTCCTATCGGCCTGTTTAAATATCTTTAGATGAGAGGAGATATCGAACAAAGCCGGCCCCCAACTACAATTTTATTGTCTTCCTACTATCTCACATTTACTTATAAAAATCAGAATATTCTTAATAATAGGTGGTTTCTTGTGACTGCGCCATATTATAACTTATATTTTCGTTTTTTTTCTTTTAAGGCATAGAACTCTAAACGACTTTAAAACGATTTTAAGCCGAAATGAATTCTTTACGAAAATAAAATCTTCCGCGTATGATGTTGATTCCAGTAAATAAAAGATATTTTCTAATCGGTAGTAGTTTCGGAGCATAGGTTCCTTGCATAAGCTCCATTAAATAGTCAATGCAAACAAACAATCAAATGTTTCTATATATAATATAAGGTTACATAGATTCAAATAAATTTATTGACAGCACATTTTATTCGTCTAAAATTTTTATCTTTTTCGTCGACGACGTCGTCAACTTTATAATGTAACTCAATAGTTACATTTGAGTGGCACAGGTCTTCTACATGGATAAAATCAAATTGAAAATGGTTATAAATTAGCCACGTAGACACAGTGCGAGTTGGTGGGTGTTGACCCCACTGATACTACAAATACAGCCCGGATCAAGCCGGGCTTTCAGAGCCGCAAATAGATATAATAAATTATTTGTCACTCATTCTATGAAACATATAAATTCCTTTAAAAAAATCGCATATGTTGCGTAACAAATTTTGCAAAAGAATTAACTACTCTACGAAAGTAAATTCAAATAGGCAATTTTATATTAAATACTTTTTTAGAAAGTCTTACTAAAAATAAATTCGCAGTGCCAATTAAGGGGCCTTTATACCTAAATACCCTTTAAAGTGGATTCGCGAAAGGAAGAGGGCGCGAGCGGAAGAAATCCTCGATAACAGGGAGCAAAGAGTGGAAAATTGTAAAACGTTAGAGAAACCCAGACAGAGTGCAAAGTGGGTTTTAAATTATAATCGTTCAATTTTGAAACAATGTAGCTACTTCCGAAGATATAAATTAAAATAACTTTTAGGAGGAATGCTAATACTTTATTTTAACGAGAATTATTACTGATCCACCTTCTTAATTGAAGGATAATGAAGCGTGTGGGATGTTTCGGAGAGAATCAAAGTATTATATTTAATTGTAATAATGATTAAATTTTGATATTCTCTTCCATTTTTTGTCCTTTGTTGCAAAAATTAAACGAATTTTTAATTAAACATTCGCAGTGAGCGCTTTTTGATATCTCTCAGATGTGTTTAGGAAAGTGCCCGCTCGCTACCGAATTTTTATTCATTCCGTAGCGAAATCAACATTAGTAGAAAGCGTAGGTGTGGGTGAGGACGACCCGTATTAAAATATTTTAAGCAGGCTATGAATATGCAAAGACACGACGCTCGGCGGTGGTGGTTAACGATTTGCACGTTTTTGGACCAGTCGCTAATTGCTAATGTGAACGAACACTTATGGCAAATGTAATTGCTTTCACTGATCACGAGATACGTCATGTTTGCACTTTGATTTTATTTTTTTAATATGTTTTTGATGTTCTATCGGGTCAGTTGGTATTAATTGCATTTGACCGAGACAAAAATTAGTTTCAGCGGTTTAATAGGATGTATATTTGATTTTTAAAGTGATATCCAAAAACTAATAGCCAAGGTCACGTCAGCCAAAATAGTCCGTTATCCTTCATAAGACTTAAATAAATATGTTTTTATTATTGTAAGTTTGTGGACACCATACAACTCAGGGATACAATCATAGGAGTAGATATTTACGAAACAATCGGCCATATTTCCGCATAAAGCGACTTCTTCCAAGCACACCAGATTAGCCGTGATCTTGTCATGGCAAAAGTAACAAAAACATTTGAAAATAGTATTCATCGGTGAATTACAACGCGTTTAAAATCATATATTTACATAATATATGTTAACATAAATGAAACAATATTTTAAACGGTTTAATCGCGTCTGTATTTAGTTTATTGACGTTTCGGACGCGTTACAGGTTCCGTGTTCACATAACACTGAGGTGTTGATTGTCTTTTAGTTAAGAGTATAGCTACCTTTAAACCAATATTATTAAACACATTTAAAATACAAAAGTTAGTTCATTCTGTAAATATTAAATCAAAGGGAGCAATTCTCAGACAAGACTCACAAATTTGGAACTCATTGTAGATTACGTTATCCAGGGGTAAATAAATAAGTCAAATATTTTTTTTTTCATAAAATATACATTTCTTTGTATTGTGAATGTGTCCAATAGTATTATATATATTGGTTTGAAGGTAGCTATACTCTTAATTAAAAAGACAATCAATACCTTAGTCTTATGTGAACACGGAACTTCTAAAGATTCTGAAACGTCCATAAAACTGAACACAAACACGATTAAACCGTTTAAAATATAAGAAATCAACATGTTAACATGATGTGTCGTAAATATAATGCACACAAGTATATGGTTATTATTGGACCATAAAAGTTTTTGGATTAATTTTTCCTTAAAGTGTAATCTTTATCATCGGAATTTCATTTGTGTAATAAATAATTTTAATGTCGCTGTCAAATTCTATTAAAACAATACTGACAACTGCTAAAATTAAATTTGTTTATTAAAGAATTAAATAAGATCTACTTTTCTGTTTGTATTATTTTTTGACCTCAGTAACTTTTTATGGTCTTGTATTTCTTTTAATTTAAAATAAGTGAATTGAATGAAATTTGTTAAAAAAAATCACTTTGTCACTGGTAATTTGAGATAGGATATACCAGGACACATCAGAGTCAAAGTGATTTTTTTAAAAGCATATTTCATCATGATTTTTTTCCAGTATAGCACCGTAAATCAAATCTAAAATAATAAGGGAAATTGTATTCCTGTAAATCTAAAAAGAGGAATAAAATTTGCGTTTATATGCCAATTATTTTTCATTTTATTAAAAAAAAAAATGTTGATTCCGTTAAATCATTTTTAGATGATTTCCTCAACATAAAACACCTTTAATGTTCAATCAAGTATTGTGGTATCCGCTTATTGATCCTAAGTATAAAGTTCTACGCTGAAACTCAACTTTCAAACCTAATAAGATTAAACCAAAGTGCTATACGCTCTACCATTATCTCGAGGAAGTGTATCCTCTGGCCTTTTCAAGAGTGATTAAGGTCAGATTGAGACGAGTAGCGTATCTATCTATTCAATTAATTCTCAGCCAGACTAGTCGGTTTCTTGATTTATATTGCAACTGTAATTGCCTCTATTTACGTAGACTATTGAATATTTGCTGGCATGGAAAGTGCAATGAGGTTGCATTCACTATGATAGAAATGTGAAAGATGCTTGAAATAGTTGATTATTGGTAGTTTGTACAACTTTTTGGAACTCATATATACTGTCCTTGAGGTGGTGGCCGCTCCACCTCGAAGACAGTGTCCACCACGGGCAATTCTTTATACAATCCACATAACATGCGGGCCGGGGCTAGGCTTTAGTGTTAATATGTGTGTATAGACTGGTTGTAATATACAAATAAACCACTTATCCAAGGGATTAAAACAAATCCCGTGGCCTCTCCCGTTGGTACATTTCAATAATTGAAACAATATAAAAAGTTCACTTTTCTCGTACAATCCTGTTGTGCGCTTTTATGTGTAATTTTAATTACTGTGGATAAGCTTACGTGATTAATAAAGTCAGTTAAAAATATGTGTAATACCTATGACTTTCAGTTCTATACGATACGAAGACTGTAGACTGGACGCGTGGTAATTGTTTACCGGTAGTCTAATGAAAGCTATTAGATTAGAAACGTAACGTTACTCTTTACGAAAATAATATTGAAAATATGTAATGTTTTATGAATCATACACCTAACTTTATGATTTTGCCTAAACACTAAGTCTCTATACTCAGAAGACGTAAGTACATATGATTTATATGTATTGTAAAAGATTTTATTTTCATTCCAATGAAATTACAAGATTTAAAAATTTATTTAATGCAATATAATATGAGCAACGATCTCAGTTTTATGTCTTTGAAATGAAATAGCATTACTCATTCCTGTTCATTCATTTACATTTCAAAAGGCACATACATTATTGTCTACATTTTTTAAACTAAGGTTGCTCATGAAACCATTAAAAACCTTTGCATGTGAAATGTCATCATAATGCGTGATGAAGTTAAAAGACAGGGGTATTCGTATCATTTTCTAAGACTTTTTTGTTTGATAATCGAGTAAAAATTTAAGTCATTGATTATTATGGTCATTGGAAATAATTTTCAGCGGTAGATTTTATTGAAGGTTTTAAATGGGGGTTTAAAAATTTGTGATAGCTTGTGATATATATTAAAAAAGGAGTTTTAAAATAAAAAAAAGTCAATAAAAACAGGTACATTTTCGAAAAACACAAATAAATATAGCTAAAAGTATAAAATTTGAGTGGGAACAGCAATCTCGGCAAATGGGCAGCGCTTAGCAGGCCATTTCGCCATTCGAATGCATTTCCTCGGAAATTACTATCATTTGTTGGGAGAGGAACGAACACCACTGAACCGGTCATGGACTGTTCATTAATAAAATATAAGTGCCTATACTGAATATTCAGGCACAATCTGTCGTCTCTCAATGTGAATTAAAAAAAAAACGAAATAAAAGGAACAGAAAAATTAAACAATTGCGGTCAATGTAATTTTTAAAAAGTGTATTGATAAAGATATAAAATGTAACTATAACAAATCAAAAATATGTACAACTAAATTACCATTTACGATTTTATATTTAAGTAAATATTGTAAACAAAAACATGAGATTTACTTTAATGAACCAGAAGTAGTTTCATAAAATTATATCAAAATCGGATAAGCAATTTGGTTTTTACAACAATAAAACGACCATATAACAAAAGACAGTCGACTTCTCATTGCAGAAAACAATCTTAATATATATAACTCAAAGGTGACTGACTTACATAGTGATCTATCAACGCACAGCCCAAACCACTGGACGAATCGGGCTGAAATTTGGCATTCAGGTAGATATTATGACGTAGGAATCCGCTAAGAAAGATTTTGATCAATTCTATCCCCAAGGGGATAAAATAGGGGATTGAAGTTTGAATGGAACTTTGTCAATTTTAAACGTAAAGCTACTATGACTTAGGCATCCCCTAAAAAAGGATTTTGATCAATTCTACGCCAAAGGGGATATAATAGGGAATGAAACTTTATTTCAGGTATTTTACACGTTATAATGAATAAATATTCGTTACAAATACTGCTCAAAGTAACTTTACCGCGCGGACGAAGTCGCGGGCAAAAGCTAGTATTATTATAAAATTGTTATTTATCACTAAAATAATATATGTTTTTAAATAAAACTTACTTCAAAACACGAAAAATAATGGTACTTATCTTAAAGGTGGTTTTTATGTTCGAGAAATTTCTGCTGAAGTTGAGCAGTTATACAATATTATCATACCTTCAAGATATGTAACTTTCATTTTTCATGCAAAAGCATGATTAGGTTTTATTATTTCTTCAGTAATTTTTTTTTCAACTAATTACATATGTCATGTAAAGCTACTCTACTACTATGTACAACTATTGTTCCATGGATGGGTAGCTACCTATGATTTTCTTTCTATGCTACGTATTATGTTTTGGCTCAATAAGCTAAAAGAACTAAACTAAGCTTTAATGTAATGGTCATAAATACATCTCAAAAATATAGTACAGTTGAGTGCACTTTAAGTTTGTATTAGATTTCAGCCTTTTTTTATGTTCATAGTCAAGTTCAAAAATTGCAATTTTGTTGCTGCATGTACTTATTTAAATGTAATTATAGAAAAATATTTCGTAATAATGCGATCGATTTATAAACACGTATACTAAATTTGAAAACTAAGTAGCTACCAACATATATATTATACAAATTGTAACAGAACCCGTTTTATTCATATCGTTTAGGAGACGTCTGCGATTGTATAAAATTTCGCCGAGCAGCGAATCTCGCCTTGAATGTCTATAAATCTGACCATAAAATAAATCCCAGCAATCAAATCGCGAACAGCGAAAAAAGTACGGTTGTTTGTTGCTATCTCAGGGAGCATACATGAAAACGGCTGAGGAACTATTTCGCTGCCGGATAAAAAGGTCCTCAGACTATGAATATAAATACATACGGGTGTGGCTATGATGCCGTTTAACTGCAGGGCTGGCAGCTAATCGCTTTCAGCTTTTCCTGTTACTGTCATTTTTACCACCCATTTTTCGGGATCATTCCAGCACTTACACTGTAATACAAGAATGGGTTACGGGTACATTTGTAAGCTCATTTTTAGGATTCTCCACTCAATGGGTAATATTTATATTTCTTTATGTTACACGTACAAATTTAAGCACCTTTTTGTGGTTTCATATTCTTTAGGAAAATAACAATAGCTTGATAGGTTTATTTATATATTTCAACGTAACATGTCTTTGTAAGTTGTAAGTGACATAATTTAAAGTAATAATAAGAAACCGTACAAACAATTTAAAAATACATTTTATTCAAACCGTGCAAAGTACTTGCGTGAAAATAATGTACATAACAAAAACTTACAAGGAAATCGGCAGTACGTAAATTCTTTCAATAAAATAACTACACAGCGAGTATTCACTTAAGTCACAGCCATTACAACGGCCTTGTTTGGCTATCACGTGTCTCGGACGGAGGTCGGGCGACAAACTTGCCAAGTTAGTGTAGTAGTTTCCTCAAGTCAAGCGTAATTTTTGATATAACAATCCCCTTGTTCGACGATGCAGAAAGAGGTGTTTGCTAGATTTATTACCTCCCATTTCGATTTGTTTACCCAGTTGTTCAGATCCAATTACTTGGCACTGTTTCTGTACTTAATTAAAGGGACGCTTGATTACTCGCCCGCTGTGGGGCTTTGTATAATTGCTATTGTTTAGCAAATGAAGACAAATGAAACTTTAATTTAATGACAGTGTCTCATTCAGACGCACGGGAGAAGAAGTCTTGCTGAACAACCTCAATTTAAGTTTAAATTAGGTAGTGCGAAAACAGCTAATACTACCGATGAAGCGCTTGGTGAAAGCAATGTACCTACAATACATACTTATTCTTTGATAATGATGTCATTTATACTAACCATCTGTGGTATATGCACTATTAAATCGATCAATTGGTGTTATAAAGTGATGTCGGGAGCCTTAAAAACCGGCAAGCATCTATGAAAAGAGAACGTCAAGGAAGTGAAATCTGGATCTAATAACCGTCTCTTGTGGGGCACGGTCCTCTCTGCCTACCCCGCACAGGATCCGACGGGAAGATAAAGATAGATAGATATTACTTCTAGAACGATATTGTGCCTTCAAGCAAAATAGCGTACGAGGTGTGTGAAATATCGTGTTGTTTTTTGGAATTGTAATATTCTTAAGCAGTTCTTAAAAGATGTAAACTGTTAAGTGGAAAGCCTTAAAGAGAATTTAATTATTTTGTTTTAATAGTTGATCTATAAAAATATGTTATACCATTGAAAGTTAACATTACTTGTAATTAAAAAATAAAATGGTATTACTGTAAAAAACACAGTTGAAAATCTGACCTCTATGATCTGCCATTTTGTTCGGACGTCATCTTAGATTTGGATTATTTTACGATGTGCATGTTCTACGAGTCAACCATAAGGTTGACTTAAGGTAATGAATAATTATTTGATACCCATATTGTATTTACAAAAATACTACCTTCCCTTATAGTTTTGCAGTTTTATGATTTAACTTAACCTTTCTCTGAAGATTAATAGTAATAAATGATATACAATATCACATAATTACTTACTTATATTGCTTATATTCCAAATATCTTCGTTGTTTGTTTGCCATTACTTATGGGTATCTGTAATATTACACAAAAACTATGGAAATCAGAAATAAAGATACTACAACTACCTAAGAACTTATATATTATAGAAAAGGTCATCACACCTTGAAATTAGCGTGCAAGCAAATCGGTCACGGATATCATTAAGAAGATCTAAAATTATGCTAGTAATCACAAGCACGTGGAACATAAATAAGCCTTAATTCACCAACGACAAGCGTTAAATTATAAAGGAGTAACTCAACAAAAGGATCAAACTTTCTAACCAGCGTATCACTCAACGGGAATCGAAAATAGTTGACAAGAGAGTTAATTATGCAGCATTCTTGATTTGTTTGGGCATCTCAAGGTTCTCCCCCGGGGGAGGTAACTCGATTCCTCCAGCGCCGGTGAGAGTGGCATACTTTTAATTGGCCTTAACTGCGTTTGCCTGCAAGCGCTATTGAATTACGGTGGCTCCCTGTTGTGGAGCTACAAAAAGTCCTTGGTACTTTTACGTAACTAGTCCAAGGAAAAACAACGAAATGGGAATCTCCATTTTTATCGTAAGACTTAAAATATTTGCTAGTAATGTTTTCTTGGGCTCGACTAGCTCCGGAACGGTAGCATTTTTTTTGTTCATTGGGTAGTAAATGGTCATAGTCGCACTAAATGTCATCATTTATATAATCATGCTATGACTCAAATCACATTATTTACTTGCATATTTGTATTCAAAGGTTGCAATGTTGATAAGGTATAAAAAATGGCATTTATCTCTAAAATATAGGGCGGCCTTATACTATTCTAAGTCAGGAATTAACTAAATGTAGGTAAAACTGCGGTTTTTTAAGTATTATTTTTTGTATACCAAATAGATTTTATTAAATTATAGAAGTTTTTTTTTCAATTTGACATGTATGTATTTCATTTCAACAAATTTCTTTAATTTTGTTTTAAAGATTAGAAGATTAAAATCGTATCATGATATTTCTGACCTTTACCTTTCATATCAACATATAATGTACAGTCAACAGCTACAAATACTTTTGTGAATTGCAGGGTTTTGATTTTATTTATTATTTTCAGTTAACATTTTTAAGTTGGTAGTAAAAATGTCACAAGTTTCATGTGAACATTTTAGATAGCACAAAGTCGTATACGAAGTTTATAGCTAAGTGAGTTAGCCACGCTCCTTACGACCGCGACATACGAAGTGGCACGTGCATGCCAAACGCTATTTTTTGAGTCGAGATAAACGAGTTAGTCTAACTAGATGCTGACATGGACGACGACGTAGTTTGTAGCTCACTGGACTGGCGCGTGACTAATAGCCTCGCAACGGATATCCGTATCCGGAAAATAGGTAGCGTTTATTTTCAGATCCCTCCATAGGAATATATGGAAATAGTAAGATTCTTCTATGAAGCAAGAGATCTCATATAGTGTTGAAAACTCAGATGTACATACACCTGGCCAGTGCCAGGGAAAAAGTGATTTTTTAAGCATTTATAATTAAGAATAAGAATTGATATCAAAAACAACATTTTAAATAAATGTTTTTGAAAATTTTCAAGTAGCATAAAGCAGTTGAATTTTCAAATAAAATTAAGTAAGAACATTAGGCTTTGCTTGGAAGAGTAGCTGGATAGTGGATAAATGTCGCTGCCCGCGATCGTTGTTGTTAAGTAACTTTCGCAAAGGTCGGTCACGGGATGGGTGGCTAAAAAATTATTATCTCGAGCTACTCCGTGATTCGAAAAGCACCTTATGCCGTTGGTCCCGACTGCATTTACAGTCGTTAATGCTCTCCAATGCGCATTAGGCGAGTGTGGAGGGTCATGGCCCATCCTCCTTAACCCTTGCAGTAGGGACGTAAAACGCCTGATGATGGTGATACTAGATGACGTTTATTTTAACTAAACTGCATAATCGTTGTGATGAAAAAAAAAATAGTTTTCGATTAAGTTGTGTGTAGATATTAGATTGGTGTAAAATCGGATAAATAGCTTTAAATTTTTCAGAGATAAAGTACTGTTACATATTGGACATTAGTCGGTTAATTACATATATAGCTGTTACTGAACTTTAAATAAATAAATACATATAGCTTTTTGTCGTAGTGTCTTCGAAATTTAACATCAAAGTAATTTTATTTGAATACCGCGGATATTTTGCTATTAATAAAATTAAAAATTTAATAAAATTAATAATTGACCTTTACAGTTAACCAGTTCCCTGGGCTCAGTACAGCTGCGCTGTAGAAGGATGTTGTGATTGTTACTCAGGTGATTGATGTTTAGCCGTGCAAATGAATGGCGGTTTTCTATTATAGGGCTAGCCGCCTAATTAGACAGATTTGTTTATCCAGTTGGCTACGACATGTTTATTAAATATTAAAACTTTAAATTGCATTTTTAACAGCTGTAAGTTTAAAGTCTGGTAATCTCTTATCATATGATGTAATGAGTAACAAGGACAATTGTTAAATTTTTCCATACTAATATTATGCATGCGAAAGTAGTTCTGATTTATATCAGATACCCTCTCACACCTTACTTTAACCCACTAAATAGTGTTGACTTGAGATCGAATTGCTTTTTATTGTCATAAAATGGTTGAAATAAGGAATTAAAGTTTGTACGGAAGTTTGTCATTATGAAAGATAAACATATGGAACTTTATTTCAAGTATTTTATGAATATTCATTTTAGAAATGCTGCTCAGTGTAACTATACCATTCGGATGAAGTCGCGGGCAAAAGCTAGTGTATAATAAAAGTAATAGTTTGAAATAGTTTTTTGTGGTGACTCAAATGAAAGCATTTAACAAAAATGCGTGTAATAAAAATTAGAATTAGTTCATACAAGAAACTATTTCCGGAATCAACACACAATTCAGTAGGAGATTAAACGGACTTTAGCCTGCACACCCACAGGAAGGCTGCCCTTCATTAAGGGACACAAAAGTTATACCTCTTTTATAAGTACATTGAATAAACAAAATAACCGGGAACGGTCTTGGTGGGCTTTGTAGGGTCCACTTTCTAAATGAATAGTTAATATTGTGTGTAGATTTTGGTGTGACCTTTGATTACGTTGCCTGTGAGTAATTTCAATTAATATCCTTCAGGTTGTTTTGACAGTTTGAATAATTATAAATAAAATATTTCTATCGAATTTTATTGACAAAATAAATAGTCAATTGTAACTTCTAGAAGCAAAAGCAAACAATACTGTGCCTAAAATCCACTTACAAACAGTACAGCCTTTTCTTTCTTGGATTGCAAAAATAGTCTCAATTTTATTTTAAAAGTGAATTTACCTTTACTCTTTGCCTGTCTTCCAACTTATGTATGAGAAACTAGTGGACGCCCGCGACTTCGTCCGCGTGGAAGTCGGTATCCCGTGGGAGTGAGAAGTTTTCCCAGTAAAAAGTACCCTATGTGTTATTCTGATGTATAACCTATATTGCTGTAAAGTTTTATCCAAATCCGTCCAGTAGTTTTTTCGTGAAAGAGTAACAAACATCCATACATCCATACTTACAAACTTTCGCCTTTATAATATTAATAGGATTGGCAAAATTCCAGTGTTTTGAAACAGTAATATCGGAATATGAATCTAATTTATAGACATTACTTGACCTTGAGCAGAGCCTTGTTATAGCTAAATTGTAGTCACTTTTGATGTTTTAATACAAAAATGAAAGCATTCGATAAAAATCCCTCTAAATCTCTTAAGCCCAAAAAATTCTAAAGAGGTGTAGGTGTAAATCTTTCAATTATATCGTCCTAAAATTTGAGATAGCGATTGTATAGCACTGATTATTACTTTGTATTAATCAGAATGGATTAATACTAACTAAATAACATACAAATTTATACTTCATTAATTTGTTAGTAGCTCGTTGGCGTAGTGAATAAGCACCGCGGTAGTGATCGTTGTTGTTAAGCAATTTTCGCAAAGGTCGGTCACGAAAAAGGTGGCCAAAAATTATTATTTCAAGCTACTTCGTGCTTCAAAAGGCACGTTAAGCCTTTGGTCCCGGTTACATTAGCAGTCGTTAATACCCGTCAATCCACACTGGGTCGGCGTGGTGGAGTATTGTCCATCCTCCTAAACTATCCATAAGGAAGGCCTGATCCCCTGCAGTGGGGATGTAAAAGAGCCGATGATGCTGATGATGATGAAAGGTAATCATTCAGTGAGAAAGTAATAAAAAATCACTTCTGGAATACAAACACATAATGAAATCATTTTTATCATTATCAGACCATAATGACTCCCCTGATGGACTACAGGCCTTCCCTTTTCGATAGAATCGAATAGGACGCGTAAGTGATTATAACTTCAGATGCAGCTGGGACTAATGGCTTAACGCGCCTTCATTTAAATTGTTTAAAACACAATAAAGTTAACGTTGCATCATACATAACACTATGTAAAAAATATTTTTTATTGAAAAAAAATAATATAGAGATAGCTAGCATCTGGCTAGCATTTTTAATATAATACTTATCTTAAAAGCATTTTAATTATTCAATAAACTACTATTGAAGTCGGGTGGTTATCATTTTATTTCTCACTTTTTTAAAGTTAGAAGTCTGTTCTATTTTTTGAAAATAATTTTTCTATCATTGGTTTTTAAAGTAAAATTTAAAATACTATTTTACAAATGTCATTTTGTTCTCTTATACCTCATTACTGAGTAGTAACTGTCTTCGGGTCGTTTCACACGTAATCAATGCCAGTAATTCGCACATGAAGCTAAACTACACTGCACTGGCCTTAACTATGCAACTTAATTTTACCCCAATTTAGATACCGTATATTAAATGCTAAATATGCGCTAAAGTTTAAGTACGGATGAGAAAGCATAAAATAGATTGTAAGATTTTAATTTATCGGGCAGTTTAAAAGAAAATAATAATGTGATACATATTATTATTATAATAACAATGACGAATGTGTTAGCCGAACGGTTCACATACCGGTTTCAACCGGTGTCGCCAATTATTTGATTGGATTCCATTCATAAACTGATTTATATTTTTCAGACCCCAAATTAAGTTTTGGTGGTTGATTATAATATGCTGATAGCGCAGGATGGAGATTTTAGGTGTAATTAAATTTAATATTAAGTCTGTACCACGGAAATGTTACTACTATTTGTTTAACGAAAACTATTATTTATTTTTAATATTTAAAAGTTTTGTTATGTTAAATTATATATTATGAGAATGTACAAAGCACCACAACAAATCTTATTAGATTTATGGGTGAAAAAATATTTTATTTAAGTTTTAATTTTATATTTCAATAAAATAAGAAAAGTACTTGGATTATAGAAAATGAAATAAACAATATACAAAAGCTCATTTGTACACCAATATCGTTATTGTTGTTAATGATACGAGTGCATTAAAAAACAAATTATGATTATATAAAAATGAAAATTTTCATCGATAAAGAAATAAAATTTTATAATAGCTATCACTATTAGATAGGCAGATGGGACCAGGCACAAAGGGATCCGTGAATATGATGTACGTTGTAAATACCTATTGTAAGGATAATTAGGCTCATGTAACGGTTAATCGGGGACTCTGCTATAATTAAAAATCCCATTAAATATCTTTAACGATTGTTGATATATGAAAAGAGGTAGATTTCATTGTGACACTTGTATAGTAACTTAAATATTTGGAATTATATGTTCAATAATTACCAACTATAAAATATGAATAGTCGAGTGAAATAGACATAAGAAAACTTAAAAACAAAATGTAGATATTTAAAAATGCTAGTTGGAATGGAAATAAAGCTTTCGTATTACTTATCCGGAATGGGCCCGCATGATGAGTCATGGCCCATTCTCCCTATTCGATTTGCTTCGATTCCATCTATAGGAAAAGCCTGAGCCCCAGCATGGAAATGAATAAGCTAGTGATAATGATGTGATTAATTTAATATAAAAATCTAATTAATAAATTTATGTTAAGAATAAACGTGATTTATTGCTTGGTCGGTTCTTATCCGCACAAGGTCTATCCGTTCTACACTGTATACGCACACATGCAACAAATGCCGTGCGTAGATTGTATAGATTTACGAGACGCGACGGATTGTACAAATTGACCGATGTCATACGTTCGGATTTTATGATGTGTATTCAAATCGAGATACTCATTATTTTCCATCCAAGAAATTCCATGTACAATTTTTCCAAGAAAAAAAAACGCATAAAGAAAATTAGCACGTATTTAGCTGTACTTAGAAGATAAATAGCAGTTTACACTAATTATTTCGCCATGTTTTTGGAAACATTAAGGAAATAATTACCAGAACGCAAATTTTCATATTTCAATCACGTATAATAATGCGTGCGGTCAATACGGCCAGTACGGATACGTGGACGAAATGCTATACATAGCTGTGAAAAAATTTTTGCAAACAGTGCATCTGTTGAGTGAGTGCGTACAAAGTGAACGTTCATCTTTATAGACCGATATCTTAACTTTCCGACTCACGAGTGTCCGTTTATAGCCTGATTCATATGTTGAAATAAACTCTTATGCTTCAGTAAGTATCCGAAAATCTATTAGAGCTCCTGTACAAAACCATTATAATAATTGATGTTAAAGTAATACCTGTTTCTTGGACTTGTAAGAGCTAATAAACATATTAACAGTTCACTTAACAGTGACAGCGACACTGTAGTTATAACTCTGTACGAAAGATATTCAGACAGTATAATGGACAAGAAGGAACTTTGCTCATCGAAGTTTCCGACGCGCCGGCTAATAGCACTTGAAAATGATCCCAACATTATATGTGACGTCAGCTACGTAAATTTGCTACCCGCAAGTTGTGAAACGCATGCAAAGTTACTTCTTAGCCAAACCTTCATTTCTTAATGATCCATGAATATTACAAAAAAAAATTAAATAAAGTATTCGAAATGTATGTTAGTTCGTTAACAATTCACAAGCTCCACTTTACTCTGAAACGTTTGAGGAAATTTGAAGCTATTCTTGGAATAGATTGATATCTTCAATCAATTGAGTTGTGAATAATAATAACACTTGGAGAGTATACACTAAATAATGCTAAAAGCGATTCCTTGTCTTTATAATTTTTAGATAAATTGAACTTTATTATACTTTATTATAATAAGACTATTTTAGAGTTATGGAGATAGGTATAATCAGAGTTATTAAATTACTTGAAGATGTATAATAAGGTTATCCTTTAACATAACATTAACATTTGACCTATTTAGCTCCCCACAAATGGTGTTGTTATTTGAATTTAAAATTATTATTAAATAGCTTTATTTGCAAAACACAAACAGTCTTCTCAATAAATATATCTTATAATTAGGATATCCAACTCAAAATCAATAACATTTAATTTACGAGTTTTAGTAGTTTACATTTTACTTTTATATTTTATTAATAATTCTATAAGCAACACCAACACATGAGTACTTTACTCAATGCGCGAGCATTACTCAGTTTATCAATAAAACATAGACGTATCAAAGTCACTATAGCACAATATAAATTAGATTAATATTCTTCATTCAAAGTATTGAGTATTGATATTAAAACTCATAAATCTAATATTGTTGTTTATGATATTTATTATGTAGATCTACGAGGTTGCTAGTTTACAATAAATCCTGTATAACCATTAATTAATTTATGTATGAATGTTCATATTATTAATTCAAATATTTTTTCATGTTTTATACAGTGTAAATAGTCTCAAAATGTAATAATGTAATAGTAAATGTCCACATTTGCATGCCGTGGCAACCTATTTATTATCGGCCTTGTTTATTACTTCCACTCTGTAACTGCAAACTATTCGTGTTGGTTGATTGTCCTGTTGAAATAAATAAATATATATTTTGTCTTTCCTGGCGCGTGTAAATAAATCAATAAACCAGTTAATGAGACAAACAGGGAAAGAGGTTGCCGTATTGCCCAAAATAGTCCTTAAAAATATTTATTGTTAATTAATCGCATAACATTTTGTTGAGTCGTAATCTAAACTTATCTTAGTAAAAAAAAAATATGGTTAAGAGAAGAACGATTTCTTCACTAAATGGTGATAGGTTATCTCACACCTATCAGGATGGAAAACACCGGACGAAACGAAAAAAAAAATATTTTTATACTTATGAGTATACAAACATGAGTCATCGCACACAAATACGCTGAGAATCGGCAAAATTCTAATATCACCTGTCATTAATTTTCAAGTGGCAATATCGTTCTATCCGTCTACTTTGGCTCTGAATATCTTTACTAATACATCCATTTCATCATTCATTCCAACGACACAACACGATACATAAATGTGTTTCTAACTTTATGCTAACATATGACGTCGTATGAGTTATATTATTGTACAGGCTGCACGTCAGTTTACCACCATCTGCAAATTTTTGCCTTTGATTTTGAATTCTAGCATCAATGTATTAGAGTATATGATCAAGTGGAGCAATTTCATAGTTATGTATAACCTGACGTGATTTTGACTATATAATCAAAATCGTTATTTTATAATCAAAATGATAATTATCATTGTAAGTTAATTACTGTAATATTTTATATAATTTTCATATCTTTAAACTCAACAACACGATAATAATAAAATTATTTATGTGTTTATTTATAACTATTTTTATTTGGTTCTCAGATGATGGCGAAATAATGGAGCTATTTAATCCTGGAAATTTTAAAAGATAGCTCTTTTGACTGCTCTTATTGATTCGTATTCATGTCACATAGATTAATATTTTAGGGTTGCGATATAATTGGATGCGCAACGGGTGCATCTGAATGCAGCCTTGGTCTTGGCAACGCGCCATAACTTTGCATAATTTAATGTTTCACTAATAGATATATTGGACACTCTTTTTTGTTGTAAATCTACGAAATGGAGATGAGATTAGATTTTGGCTTCATATAAACTTTATTATTTTTAGGGTAGAATTCAAGTGCTGAATTGTGAAGGCAATGGTGACGTGCTGTTTTGTGTACAACTAGTGAGCTTTTATTTATAGATATACCAAGAACCGACATACGGATTCATGTTATCGAAAATGTCCTTCGTTAGAAAGAGAAGATCGAGGTATCCTATATATCTCTACATTCTTTCGCCTTGTGCCATAGTTATATACTCTCTTTCCGCGTTAACAATAAATGTACGAGTAGAAAGACACAGATAGGTATCGCTTTCTTTTCTCTCCTTACCAAGAGACAGCTAACTTCCCTGCTTTATCTTTTATACCTCTTTGTGTGCAACATACTTAAGATTAACAAAGAAGTCTTACAATATTCGAAAACTAATGTAAGAATCTAATATCCGGAGGAATCAGATAGCATTGATTTAAACTTTCTACTGATACATATTTTTATATGACTTATATATCGTAGAATAACTTTATTTTATAATACTTAATAAAGTTTTTAATATTTGTGCTTCTCAAAAGCATGTCACATTACTGTGATCTTAAGATCCAATGCTTACAAGGACAAAACTGCTTGTTTTGTCCTTGTCCACGCCCAAAATAAACATCCTAATACCCATATAATATATTTTTTCTATGTGATTGGGTAAAAAAAGAAAAATCTCTCACCATATCAAATTAACACGTTAAAAATTAATAAATCCAATAGAGTCAATTACGTACGCAGAGATATAAAAGCACTACAAAAATTTAAATTTTCACGCCAATGCCGTTCACTCGGTGATAGGTGTATTAATACGGGGTGTTCGGATATTAATTACCTGTCTACACTACATGACTTGTTTCGATTGGCCCAAAGACTGTTTCAACGACTTCCCATAGCATAAAATGAATGCCACGGAAATGCGAATGAAAATTTAATTAATACCGTGTGTGGTGCGGATTTTCCACTTCCATATTTAGAACCTTAATTGAAAATCGCTGGTCCATCGCAACGATACCTTGCTGGAGTAATTGATATTTTAATTGTTTATGCAAATAGTTCATCTTTAAACCGTTCAACGGTAACCATTTGCCGAGATTCACACCTAAAATAAAATTCTTATTCCAGTCACGACCGATCATAATTCCATTTTGAAAAGATGACTTCTTATAACAGAAGTAACACAAACTGAATTGAGTCCAATATTCTCTCTACACTTCGCCTTAGATATTTTTCGTCCCTGTTCTACATTTTACATAAACTAATTTCCTTGGCAATATTGGTCTTGCGACAGTTCCGTAGGCACGGTCGCCTCCCTCAAAAAGGGAACTCGACGACTGGGGCCTGCGACGACCAAATCAAATCACTCGGCCTTATCGATCTCTTCGAGAAAACTTACTACTAAATTTGTTTGCGTATCTACTATTAGACGTAGTGAATGATTCGTTGGGCCTCATTGCTTTTTTTAGGTATGCAAACTACCTCTATATTGGACATGATATGAGTTTAATCCAATAGAGTTGCTGATTTAACGCAATTGCTGAGGTTGCATTCCCTGCGTGGGGCGCAGGGCTGGGTGCCCTTCAATGAAGGGGAACGTTAATATGAGGATATGAGAATTTACTGTTTAATCCAGCTGCAGGCCAATTTGTTAATATTTTCATTCAATCCACTTAAAACGCTAGCACGTCCGTAAATATCAAGTAACATATGATTTTAGCATAATCGTTAACATGTGAATTTCAAGCCGTAATGAAATCGAAAACAGATTTTACTATAGATTTTCAAATAGAATAACAACAGACTACGAGTATGTTATATATTATCTTTGAAAAAGTATTAAATGCGATGCGAGGAATTTGTAATGACGTCATTTTGTTTGATAGCATTCTCATTGAGGGAAATAAATGAATGCGGTTAATTATTTATATTGAATGCGGGCTGAAAACAAATAACTACATTAACAATGTAGCGCTGTTAACAGTATTCTGTTTGATTGTTTGCTAATAACTACATCACAATAATGGGTGAATGATATCTCTTGTGGTAATCAGTGACCTGTAGTTATTATGGTTGATGTATTATAATTTATTGATGATTTAGATGTGTTCCAGTATCTGAGTTTCGTTCATGACATTTAATCTGTTTCAGTGCGACTAATATTTAACTAACTACTTATTTTTATTAAGATAAAAATTATTTTTCAAATTTAAATAAATTGATGTTTATTCTATTTTTTTAATGTTTTTATTTCATTATATTAGTAATACTTATATTGGTATTGATACTATATAAAAATCACATATCACATCACTAAAATATTAAAATTCTATATAAAATATATATTCTGACGAAAGCTGAAGTAATACGAGGATGGGGTGCAAGACAACCAAAGAGTAAAGGGTATAAGACAACTTTACAGACATAATAAATAGAATATCTATGATCCAAGCTAAAGGACCATGGATTTAGTACTTATAACAGAATAGAATACGCCCAGCTGAAAAGCAAGCCGAGCCGAGAGATATCAAGTACAGAGGTTGTTTGTTCCTGTCTAATATGTCGACAATAATTTTTTTATTTCATTTGAAGAACATAATTAAGTAAAGTAAAAATCGTAATAAAGAGAAACGACTGAAAAGAGAGAAATATGTAATACAAAGTTTTAATCTTCAGTAAAATCGAAACGCAAGAACTGGAAACACCGAAATTTTTTTTTTTAGATCACTGCCAGATATCTAATAGAAAAATACGATATCATGCATGTTACTTGATCATGCATTTACTTACTTCCCACTAATGGCCTTGACCTCAAAAAAAAAATATGTTGAATGATTTAGTATTTGTTGTTATAACAGCACTAGAAATACATCATCTGTGAAAATTTCAACTGTCTAACTTTCACAGGAGACACACAGGCGGGTGGATAGGTGGCAGCGGAGTCCTAGAAATAGGATTTCCATTTTATACTTTGGGTACGAAATTCTAAAAACAATATTAACATAATAAAAGTCATGATTATTTTGTTTATTTGCTCGACATAGGATTTTTTCCAATACTTTTTTGATATAAAATTATTCCATTAATTTGCGGAGAAATCGGTGAATATCATCTAAGTACTTACATAAAAAATATACGTAAGTATTTGTTAAATATTTGTCTCAATTTGTGTAACCATAAAAACAAAATTCCTAATCAGATAAAATTATTATTACATATAGGACCACCTCGATCCCATAAGCATAATCAAACGTACTAGAGAGTCAGTTTTCACAAGAAGAAAATTTTTAAAAAACTTACCTTTTTATGTTCACAAAATAACTGATCATATGTTTTATTTTCATAAAATGTTATGTTAGCATAGGCTATGATCAAATTTGTCCATAAAGAAAAGCAAAAGTAAACATTCGCTTCAGAGTCATCGAGTCATACATTCTTTAACCGGAAACCGGGCATTCTATGACGTTACGAAAATGATATATAGATCATTGACCGCTGCTGCAACACATCCATCCGATGTGACCTGCGCGGTCCTGGTTGCCGCACGACCCTTTATCAATTACCGCTTAAACAAGAAAAATGACCGCCGGTAAGCTTACACGAGCCTAATTAAAGCAAGTAGGTAAATTTCCGAAAAAGCCACGCCGGTGTCCCTCGCCCCCTATCACCCCACACCGCTAATTCATCCCCACAATACAGGTGGTTAAACTTTTACATAATTTCATTAAAACCGACGTATATTTTGATCAACACCAAATTTCCACTTTTTGAAGCAACCTGTCTCGCACTCTCGATTAATTTTAATTTGCTTAATTATTTTTCGGGCTTTCGCTCTGGTTATGCGACGGTTTGTGAAGTCTAAGAAATGAAAATTCTTAATATTCGCTTCACTAATCTTACTTATATCCAGCAACGTAGTATCGTTGCAACTCTATACATAATTAAGATAACAAAAGTAACCACATAATATAACGATTTACTTGATTTTAATACAAACATGAATTATAATTACATTTTTGAGTCTTAACTGATACTTGTATTATAAAGTGGAGTGGTTTGGTTGTTTGTTTGCATTAATTAGATAAGCTCCGACGCCTTTGGACCTATTTTAAAACTTCTCTTATAACATAATACATATGTGAAATAGGCTATAATTTACGCGAACGTGGAGATGGGCTTTGTAATCCTAATTAACGAATAAATAAACTAAGTTCTTTATTTTGAGTTTGTCATGATTTTCATATCCCTATTACTGTGTCAAAGTTCAGCTCCATCCACCTAGTATTTGAGCCGTCCGTTTATAGATCTGTCAAGCAGTCTTCATTTATATATTAGAGATTACAAATTAATATCATGGATCCAATAACTAATTTCAGTAAGTAAGTTTATATATTGTAGTACTTTTATATATTGTAGTTTAAATTATTTCTGTATCTATACATTAAACATGTTTACAGCTTAAGTAAAATTGGACTGAGATGGCAGTTCTCGTGTATTATCTACCATCAGTTATCGAAATGAAAGAAGAATCATTAAATAATTCAGAGCGTAATCTTTTGCTTTCAGTATTTGAAAACATCAATAAATCATTCACGCCAGATTAAATACTAGTTGACCCCACCCTCGAAAGTAAACACCATTACGACTTGTCCAAGGGTGTTCGTAGAGAAGCATTTTATGCTTATCGATTCAAGACAGAGAAGTATCAAAATATGTCGTAGATAAAAAATGTCTTCGTGTTCTGTTTAAATTTTGTGAAAAATAAGTAAAGAATCCGCGAATGATGTTTATTTTTATAACGTGCATAGCGTCATATCAGAATATATGTAGTACCTATTGTATTTTACAAGCAAACTTACACAATGTAAAAAAAAAAAACTAAAATAATCAATGAATATTTTTGTTCTTAGAGGTTTCTTAAAGTTTTGAATTCATTAACTATCAAATCAGGTCAGTATCTAGTTTCTTTTTCTAAATGTCACCTTCTCTGAAAATTTACATCAATAGTTCATATCAACAAATCGCTTAAAGAAATTGAAATGGTTCTGGCATATAAGTCGTAAGCATATAAGTTACTCTACTTTATATAAGAGCCAGCTCATAAAATAATGTTATATTTTGTACCAGAAATTAATATATTATGTATTTGACAAGAAATATCAGTATTATTTATATATATGATTAAATTTGACGGAATTATTCGAAATGTACAGATACGTAGAATAAGTTTCAAAATATGACATGTCAAAGATGAAGGTTGCCTACACATGGACCTCAGTATCACACACCTACTTTGCATTATAATAGAGTTGCCACAAAGTAAAACAAAATCTCTGTCCTCGTTAATATTCAGCGATAGGGCTCAACGCATCGCTGATGGATTGACATTTAACATGCAAATTGCAATATGAAAATCTGCAACAATACTGTGTGCCACTAAATATTTTCGACATTAATAATTCACAACACAGTTGTTTGAATCGGTGGTTAGAATATAATTTAAATATTAATCGAATTTGTGCCACTAGCATTGAATTAGTCGAGGATTCAAACCGGTGGAAATTTAATCGGCTAGGTAAATCTTCCTGGAGCATACATTTATTCATTTCTAGTTACTGTGATAAAGTAGTTATAAAATGAATAAATGTATACGAACTGCTCAGGGTAACTAAAAAAAAGAAATATATCGGCTTAATTTGTTACATGCAGCCCAATTGAGTGGTCGAGTGCCAAGTGAGACAATCACGTCTAGTATTATCACACTTTTAATAGTCTTACATATGGTTAAAAAAATCACGCTAAAGCTACTAAAACATAAATTTTAGTTACTAACGGAGTAGCAATTCTAGCTAAATTAATGGCATAATTTTCCGACGTCGTACTCACAATCTTTGCATTGCTTTAGCAATTTACGTAACGCCTCAGTGAATGCACTTAAACCATCGCCGTGAATTACTATGTCTATATGTAAAAGTTTATCGAATATTAGTTTGGTGGACTTCTGTTTTTCCCATTCAAATATACGTTTGAAAAGACTTTGTAATAATAGACTAACTTTTCGCCATCAGCTTTGCCTGTGTAGCCATAATACAGGACTACACAGGCAAAGCTGATGGCGAAAAGTTAGTTAGACATATAAGCTTTCCTTTTAAAGTACCTGTATATTGAAGAAAATTGCATTAAACATTTTGATGTTAAAATATCTCAGCGTACATACCACAGGAAGCTACTTTGTGTTATCTATGTATAGAAGTAATAATATAACTGTATAAATGATACATATAAGAAATGAGGGCTTTAAAGCTAGAAATTAAGCCATAGGTGAGCGATTCTTTAGAACTTTAGTTCGTGACCTAAAATCAAGTCGAACTCGGTTTTGGAATGAGTAAAATAAAAATAAAAAAACTCAGAACTGTCATCCTTGGAATGTACGAGTATAATATTTTGTAATGAGATCTATTTGAGCATACCATGAACTTTTAGTTAATCCCATTATTTAACTAACACATATATTTAAATAAAACGTCATTAAAATTTTGAGTTACCAGCTAAAAATGTTAAGAAACCTATTTAAATTATCACGTAGCTTAAAGCTTTTCATTTTTTAATCTCTTTTTTATTTTTCTCTCTTTTTTGTTATAGCACTTAAACCATTTGACTAAGTTCATTACGTTCGAATGCTTTTACCTTCTTATCAGTTTCATTAAGATCAAAAACAATTCACCCAGTTTCTTCACAGGTTCAATTTGCAATTCTATTACGTTTGGAAACAATGATAACCTGTTTTTAACTAACTGAATGAGATTTGTCTAAGGTATGCTTGACTTTCATTTTGGTTCAGCTAAAACTTGACTTTTAAAACTATCCAATTTGATGGACTTATGGCGAAAATTTAAAAAAAAAATTAGAACAATCCTAAAAAGAACTCTAACGTAATGAAATAAAACAATATCTACTTCCATTTACTATACTGACGTATATGTCACTAAAATATTAAAATCCTGCTAATTTACTTTACGGACTATGTTATATGAATATAATATGAATTGAGATAAGATAAGATATAAGGATTCTATTCATAAAACAATTTGTATTCTATTAGAATCTATTCAACATTATGTTTATCTGAAACTATTTTCTTAATATCAGATGCTATAAAATAGGTTATTTTCCTTCTCTCAAATACTTTCGAAAATGCAATAACGTTACAAAACCAAATAATTTGAAAATAGATTTTAATATCACTTCACGTGCACAAATTTAAATGTCCTCTTTCGTAGAGAAATACATTACTCAAAAGTTTATAGTCAGTAATTTGTTAAGCGAGTTACTTCTTTTAATATTCAGATAAAGGGTCGTGCTATGACAGAATGGTTAATTGTTCTCTACAAAAGTGCAGAACGATAGGAGGGGAGACAAGACGTCTCAGCTGAGTGAGGCCGAGTGACGGATACTCCGCATAAATCAGGTCACCGTTCACCCTGGATGACCAGATGTACGCCACCCTTATAATGTATTGGAGGTCATTCGGTTCTTTCAACTAACCGCTGCCTGCGGCGACGCGATAACCAGTCAAAATCATTTACTTACCCCCCAAATAGGCTTTCTCGCCTAAGATTAATAATACACGGATCTTACGAGATTAATGCGTCATACTGAATCACATTACGTTTTAAGTCTTAATATCAAATGTCATTATAATAACAAACCGAGTGTTTATACCTAATATTATAAAGAGATTTTAGAAAATATTTCAGCTACTGGAAGCTACATCAAAATATATATTTACACAAGTGAAGTCACTAGAAAATAGCTAGTGTTCATATAAAGATAGTTCTGTAGCCTAATTGTCTAATTTCAAAATCTAACACAATCCCTTCCAACGTATAGTGATGTGTATATGCTGTTGTGTAACTTTTAAAGACACAATCACTTTTAGAACGAATGATGATTCGAATGATATGAATGTCATAGACAATTCATTTCGTTTGACATTTCCCAATAGCTTGCAAAGATCTAATAAACTATCACTTTGCTTCGATAATTCCAATTATCCAACTAAACATGATCGTTTATTCAATATCTTTCAAAAAGACGTTGCGATCGCAATTGCTATCACATGTCGAATAGTTCTAGCGTGAAGTTCATGAATATTTTTCAATGTCAAATTCATATTAATTGTGATTGCATTTATCATTACATATTTGCTTTGAAATATTATTATTATTAGAAAGAAAATTAATAAATTTAGTTACGGTAGCCATTAAACTGTTTTTTTTTTTAAAGAATCGAATTTCAATGCGGTAACTATTAATTATAGATTAAATTAAACTGGCTACGTGATATATTTCCAATAAAATTAGAAAGCTCTTTTTGTTTAAATCAAATCAGACCTAAGAGACGAAAGTTGTAATTTGTGCAATTTTTTTGTAGTTCTCTAACTAGAAGTTAAATTTAACTAGAAGTGTGAACTGTCTGTAATAGAATAGAGACTGTAATAACTGTCGTCAATTAACAAATATGTTTTATTAATACCATTAATCTGCATGTCTCCACCGGTTTAAGGATATACCCCTCGGTTGGGCCCCAGAGTTAATTTAGTAAACCAAAACAGAGAGTTCCCCGCGCGTTGAATAATAAGACATATCCCCGATGACTGAATCACCGATGGGGATCAACGTGTAAAGTCTATTACCATTTAGCTTTACTAAAATATGCACGTTAACAACAAACACCAAAGATTGTCGAAACTTGAACATTGCTATTGAATGATACAAACTTTTTCCATTATAGAGATATTAACCTTGTAGTTGACTTTGCCTTGAATTTATACTTAATGCTCTTTGACTATATTGATTTAAAAGTAATATTATCTATGAATTATTTTGAAACCAAATCTCTAGAAAATACATATGCCAGTGATTATGAATCATTACTCTCAATTTTTTTAAATCATCGAAAAGCTTATATAGAAATCGATAATCAATATGATCTGACTAATTGAGTTACTAATTATTAAATGTTATTAATAAAATATATCATATTTAATAAAAAAATACATTACAATCATAGCTAATATCTTTGTTAACCTTTCTGTACATAATATAAAAAGAAAAAACAATAAATAAAAATGCAGTTATCTTCATTGAAAATTATTTATTACTATCAAATAAAGAATTAATTAAAAAACGTAAAAAGATGTATATAGAAGGTTACTAATTAGCGACCAAAAGTAAATTGGCATACGGGAACCTACCGAAACAGAGTTTATTCCACAATATAATATCGATATGACAGATATAGTCTAACTTCGCATAGTCTGGCTTGGGAGATCTTGATAACGGAACAAAGACGTCATTCTATCGTAACAATAGAGATTTGGGCCAGGGCACTATCAAATATCATTTTATCCTTCTATATAGTGCGCGGAACAAAAGGTACAATTTCCTTTTTAAATGTTGTTGAGTAGATACGAATACTACCGCAGATCTATTGATAATATAGGCAAATATTTGAGTCCATAAAACTCTTTATGATGGTATTGTAAAAATAGAAATCAATTAAAACATGTAAAATATTAACACAACTTTTCTCGTAATCATGCTTTTATGAAAGAAACCAACGCCTCAAAAATTTAGGGTTCTTTTTTCAGTAATACAAATAAATGATCAGAATTTTATTGTTTGTTAAGGGGCATTTTTGAATTCGAACTTGACTAGGGGCCCATGGAACAGAAAAGGTTGGAAAACACTTATCTAGTTGATCAATATTTTATTTGCACATATTTGTTACCTTTGTGTAATGACTATTTAAATAATAGTTTAGTTTTATTTAATTCAAATTGGCCATCATGAAAAACATTTGCGAATATGACGCCACCGTCGCGTCGCCCGCTACCGGTCGGTTTCACAAATATAAGCGGCAAATGATTAATTCCGAATTTCGACATATGCTCGAATAGAAAGGTCGGCTGCAAGTGACGTATTTTTAATTACCTCCGACCGAGTCGTGATTCAGCCGGCAGCCCCATATTGAATCTCTGTAGTGGTTTTGAATAAGTGAACTTGATTGTGACTTGCAGTGTAGTGCTGCTTGCAATAACATATATAATATCAGTAAAATTAATAATTAGTATTTTATTTTAGTCACACAAAGATTAAGCATTTTACATTTACTTAGTTCAATGAGTTCATGAGGTGCCTTCTCTACATTTAAACAAGACGAATTGAAAGTATTACGTTTACCTAGAGCAAGGTAGGAAGAAGATAATCCGGTTTTTGATAGGAATTCTCAAAATGAACTAGCAAATAACTAGATTTGGAAAAAGGACGGGTATTTTAATTACCCCAATCTTGATCGAATCTCCGTGCGGGTTTGATTGAATTTCCGGGCGAGGCTATCTCCCGTATTTGCAGAGTGTTGCCACCCTTCCAGGCTCACTGGCCTGTGACGTCACACCGAGTCGATTACTTTTTTTTTATTATCAACTAAGTTAAACCAGCTGTTGAAAATTTGTGGAAACGCTACTACTTTTAGTTGCACCGTAAAATGCCAGGACAAAATCAAAGGGTTTATGTTTTTATTTTACTGGCAGATCATAGTATACATACTTATTGATTGCTCCAATTGTCTCATGCCAAAATTGCTTTCCATCAAAACGCTATTCGTCAGTAGCTAAAATAAATCACCTCAACAAAAATCTATAGGCACGATTGAGATGCTTCAAGTTGGGTAATCGTGCACTAGAACCCCAAAGGTTCTATGATTGATGTGACGCGTAATAAGGGCCACAAGTATTGCAATTTGTTTACCCTCATCGCCTTAATATACCTACGGACGGTATAAAGACAGGTTTTCGTATCGTATTTTATACCGATCAACAATACAGGCCCCGACGTTCGACGATAATTGGAGAAAGAGTCCCCAAGGAACCAATTTTGCTGACGATGCCGGCTGCACGGCGGGCTATAGGTACTACCTATGAGTACATAAATAAATTATAACCGATCCATCACTCTCCGTTTTCGGAGTTATAATATTACACAATTTGGTAAAGGGACTGTTAACACCTACTTATGGGATCTAGAATAATTTGTAAGTCAACCCCTCTGTGTTAAATTCTACCGGTAACAAATAACAGATCAAATTTCCTGTTATAAATTCTCATTAGTTGAATAAGTTATAGCGTAAATATTATCTTAAATAGGGCCTAAAGTTGTATTACCATAATTTTCTGAGGTAGCTAAAGTCCGTGTTATGACAATCTAAATCAGAATGGGTATCGAACCTTACCGAAATTTGCAATGGCGACTAAAGATCGTATAAAAAGATATTCTTGAATAACAATATAGTAAATAATTTTTATTTTTGATAACAATAATCCATGATTTTGTGCCCAAAGAGCTGCTCTTCTTTTCATTTATGGTTAAATATTTAATTATGTCATATCTGGTTTTCGCTACACTAATGTAAATACTATAAAATATAATTACAATATCCTACCGTTTCCCGTAAATATTAAATAGTAGGTAATCTTAACTATAACTATATAACAAATAGATATATATTTACATACTTAAACTATAGTGTTTATATGCTAGATCTTTTTATAGATGCAATTTTAGAGAGCATCGCCCGTTTCCTCGGCGTCGTAACATTCAATGAAGTGTGCAAAAGTGTCAATTAGGATATTTTCTGCTATAAAAGTGGCTAGTCTGCATAGCCTAAGCCCCTTCACAGTAAGTTTGAGACGATGTGGAAATTTTGAAATGGAATTTTAATTATATCTACATTCTCAGTCAATGGCTATTAGCTTATTTATAATTAATGTTTCTTATATTTCCACGCGCACTACTCACTTGATACAACAACTTTTTAATCCCTATTTAAAGGCAAATAAATTAAATTTAAAAAAAAACAAGTAAACTAGGCTCCTTTAGTTACTAAACTAAATGTTATACTGTTTGTATTTAAAAAAATATATTATTAAAGTAATTTATATGTAGTTGTTTTACTTAAACTTTTAATTAATCTTTATCAGCCATTTAAAAATATGCAAAAACCGAATTCCAATATTTCCATCAATCTTTCTGTTACCTAATCAAAATATACAGGTTGATTACCTGTCGCAATATAATTTACAGCTATTAATTACTTTAACACAAACAGAGCTGCAAGACTACATCCCAAAATGTGTATTGTTATTTTTCATGTTTCTTATATTTCTCGAGTTTCCGATATTTAAAATACGATAAGGTAGCAAACAATCATGCCAAAGTTTAAAACAACTAATCCTGAGATGTTTATTGAAATTTCTCACAAATCTCTAAAATTACTTAAGTCACAGCTAACATCGTAACAAACAAAGCGTCATTCTAATGGTAATTTGGTTTTCAAACAAACATCAGTATGTCAAAACATTGTTCGGCAAAAGTAAAGCGTAACATGTTCATTTCTAGAAATTTCTAAGATAACCAGAGGTCTCGTTTTGAACGCGGCTGTCCTGTTTTTTGTTTGTATCGTCTGCAGGTGCAGCAAGGACGAACGGTTTAACGTGCCTTCTGAAACACGAAGAAAGCCGAGTTATTAATTTTTGTTCACCCATCCTATGACAGGGACTTGCGAATGATGCTTAGCTACCGTATCGCAGACCGAGCGTACTAACAACTGTCCACACGTCCCAGCCACATTAAGTATATACCACGTTAAAATCTTAATGATTCACGTATGATCTTTAATATTGTTGTGGAACCAAAATGCGATAAAATATGTGTGTGTTAACAGACACGTGAACTGAGTGGTAAAGGTGAATCGATACGAAATTCTGCCATCAGGCAATAGCGCGGCACGTGGCTGCAATAAACCCGCTTTACTAGGACGCTAACCCCGCCCATGGTGACCGAGCATAGTAAAAAGTAGCCATCTAAAACCACCCCCGGTTTTTATCAGGGCAATAGCAAATAAACATGTTTTATTGACCGACGAGAACGACTGAGTAGTTACAAACTTCTTTTTTATTTCAAGAAGTCTTATAAGATATCAAGAATGGGATGTTAAAGTTTTTGATAATTACCAATATGTCTATCATATGAACTAAGATGTATATTAATATTATTAAAATCAAAACTAAATCGATTCATAGTCTGAATTCGTGGAAATTAGTTCATTAATCTATAAACAAAAGATATTCATTTACATTAATGACGATTAATTCTTATAATAATAAACTTTATATTCTATTATTAAATGTCATTGTGTATTCAATACAGCATCAGAACTCTTCACTGCAGAGTTAAGATGCTAGTTTTGAAAGTCCTCTCAAAGATCATAAATTATTTCAACAGAATTGGATGCATTTGAATCAAGAATAACATAACTTTGATATGATAACATAATATTAAACGTAAACCGCCTCGTAAGATAACATTGAGGTACCAAGAATTTTCATCGCCCTCGTCTAGCAGCCGTTTCTGCAATATAACCGTGACATCCATAAGAAAGAGACGACAACATTTAACTTTAACCTCCCTGACCTTGGTTAGAAAGAAATAGCGGTGACTTTCTCCATACCTCTTTAATTTCTAAAGGTTTTATTGCATTCTCCGCAAGCTCAGACTCTTAAACTTTATTGCTCTTGGATTAAAGTAATATTTGCAGCGGCTAAATGATGTCGAGGCAATTTTGTGATATTAAAAGCTATCTATGTGGAGTTGGAGGTCCAGGTCAATAGTTTGGTGTTCTCTAGCATTTGGCGTGGTATCTCGCAAGACAAACTTTCTATCGTTAGCATTCTTGGACATCGATGTGCGATAACAACACATTCCTTTTAAACTAGTCTCAGTAGCTGCATAGTTTGGCTAACATTGGTTATTTAGAAAAGTTGCTAATGAGCAAGCTTTAATAAATTAGCAATAGTTTCTAGTAATAAAAAAAATACAGTATAAGAAATAATTACTGTGATGACAACTAAACGAAAAACAATAGAAAAATTTATTTGTCAAATGAGAAGAGAAATTTTGTACATTGAAAAAATACTTTAACTACTAATTGAGGAGCTTATAGCGCAGTGGTTACCGCGCTCAGTCTGCGATTCAGTTATCAAGCAAGTCTCTCAAGGTCCGGTCATAGGATGGGTGATCAAAAATGTAGTATTTTGAACTCCTCCGTGCTTCAGAAGGCACGTTCAGCCCGGCTGCAACTGCAGTCAATAACACCTACCTATCGGCACTAGGCGTGATGGGTCATGGCCCATATCGATTCAATTTTGATCGATTTGACGATGGTGATACTGATGACATCATAATTTAATACAATTACACATTTGTCTACACACCAAAATGTTTCATTTTGTATATATATCCAAGAAAAGACGCATTTATAAAACGTAGGCAATATTCTTAAACATATCCGACGACAGCCTAATAAAAGCCCGTATTTGCAGCTGCACGTCTGACAGGATATCAGTGCATTCGAGAATTCACAGTTGAACGACTTAGCAACATTTCAGTGACTCGGTAGATAGCTGAAAGCCCTACGACGAGACTGAAAAGGGATCGGGAAGTGTGCGACGGAAATGCATACATTACTACCAATATATGCTCGTCTTTTAAAAGCTAGAAATACACGGCGACATATTTTATTTGCTATGACAACGTTCAAGAAATATGATGATGCGTAGTTCTACGCTCAGTATTCGCTATTCAGTAACTATAAAGTGTTGACAAAATCGACGATGCTTCTAGAGGTTTCATATATCATTATATTCACGTCTTCATCATCATCAGCCCATTTACGTCCCCACTGCAGGGGCTCAGGCCTTCCTTATGGATGGTTAAGGAGGATGGGCCATGACCCTCCACGCTGGCCCAATGCGTATTGGAGGGTATTAACGACTGCAAATGCAGCCGGGACCAACGGCTTAACGTGCCTTCCGAAGCACGAAGTAGCTCGAGATAATAATTTTTTGGTCACCCATCCCGTGATCGACCCTTGCGAAAGTTGCTTAACGACAACGATCGCGGGCTGCGGCGCTTATCCACTACGCCACCGAGCTACTCACAGGACGCTCGAAAAATTTTCACGTCTTAGTTAATTATAAAACGCTTTTCAATAACTAATTCCATATTATAACACAATAGTTACATATCCATACTAATATTATAAAGAGGTAAAGTTTCCTACTTTGTTTATTTGTAGGGAGTAATCTTTTGAAATACTGATGTGATCAAAACTTTTTTTTCACCTACGAGAAACTACATAACACGCGGTTGACATAAGCTATAATTTACTCAGTCGACGTCGTGGTAAAACAGTTAAGTAGTATATAACTAAATATATACAAACGGCAAAATGAATGACTGATCTATCAACGCAAAGTTCAAACTACAGGATGGGTCGTGCTGATCGTGTTTGGCACGCCTACGACCTATAAATATAACTATTATGGAGTCGAGGTTTGTTACTTTTAAAAAGATTTCAAAAATACAACAACACGTTAATTACGTGTGTGAAAATCATAATCATACAGCTAGTTAATATTTTCACTTGTAATGGAAATCTTAGTGAAACGTACTCTGAAATTTTTTACCTGATCGCTTTTAAGGATACAACCATATGGCAGATAAATATATAAATAGTCTCGTTGACTTTTATATCATTTGTTATATTACACGTAATTTTAAAACATTTGCAATGTTTATCTATTACGGTTAAAATGAAACAGTCCTGTGAAAGACAGTCGGATAGCTAGCCAAGGCTTAATAACAGGATTCCGATGACATACTTTGAATACGGAATATAGGATTATAACGTATCATGTTAAGCAGTCAGGTGTAAATATTATTTGAATTTTGTACTCGCGTATATACTTTTAGATTAGCTTAAATATAATAACATATATAGTTTATCCTAGCAGATAAATCGAACAGATAAAGTAATTTTTACTGACTATGAAATATTGCAGAAGTTCGTTAATTCGTCTTACCAATTTAATCGATTTAAAGACGAATTTTAAGTCGACATTCAAATGAATAGAACACTTATTTCAAGAGAAACATTTGCTGACTATAAAGGATGTGCGGAAGGGTAAATCTATCGATCCACTCACACCCTCCAGATATGATTAGCAGCTAATTGAATCCGGGGCGAGATCTGCACAGTTTAGTTTTCTAATTTACGACTTTCCTTTACTCGGTGGTGTTAAGGGTTGAATTTAATTATCTCAACACGGACCAACAGATAAAGAGTGGAAAAAAATAAATGAAATTGCATCTCAATCAAGGATAGAGCATGGTATTACCTTTCAGCAGTCATTATTTTAAAAGTTACAGTTATATACGATGCAAGCCACTGAGCTTTCAACTCGTTATAATAAATTGTTACTTGATACGGTAAAAGAAACTGATTAAATGGGACTCGACGCTTTTTCCTCAAGTCTTAGGTAAACATTGCTGTAGAAATTTCTCAATGTTTTTCTTTTATCCGACTTAATGGGAAACCATAAGACGTAGTAAGTCATCTTATTATATTTTTTAATTTACCTCTTTTATATGAAAATGCAACGATAAAATTTTGAAAATATTGAATCTACGAGAATCAATGTTAAGTATACCTAATTTACATACTAAGTCTAAAGCTTTATAAAATACATCACAATGCAAAGAGAAATTTCCTATTTTTTTTTCTTGAACATAAAGTTACTAAAAACTTTTCATAACAATATTGCTATAAGGTTACAAACTTACCACATTTAAAATGGGGCATACGTTCAAACAAAACTATTGTTTGCCGGACATTCGTAACATCTTATTTGTAAGTCAAATTGCGTCACGTTAGAATGCCAGACAGGACGCTCGAAAAAAGTACGTCCGTCGGTCCCGGAAAACGGTCAGAGAAAAATTCAAAGTTCTCTTTACGACGGAAACTAATTCCATTGACAATAAAACAGAAGCGAAAAAACTAAATAGAAACCAGGCTATATAAATATAAAGTTCAATATTGTGATTCAATTAAAAATATTAATAAACAAGAGATGGTGAGAAATTATATTTTTTTATTTGACCAAGACGACATTGACGTCAATGTATTTTAATTACAGCTAACAGAAAAGATTCATCAACTAAGTAAACGTAAATTAATGAAAAAGTAACAATCAACTAATTAGTCAAAATATCTTTCGTCTTGTAAATTTCAAACCGCCTCCAGGTTTTTAGTCTATGAAGGCTTATAATAAATAAAGGTATGATTTATGGTGTTCGCATAATCTATCTATCAGAACTGGAGGAGTCGGACGAAACGAATTTACTTTACACCTTGCAAATTAACAACATGACATAGATAACATTAGAATTCTGATGATACGTGAAGGCTTTGTCATTCGTGTACTAATATATTATGAAAAGGAATAGTTCGTTTGTTTGCAACGAATAGGCTCCAAAACTACTGGACTGATTTTGAAAAATATTTCTCTAATCTACATCACACACGGGTGACGTTGGTGTGCGTTCGAATTTGCGAGAAAACAGCTAGTGTCTGTATAAAAAAAAACTAAAATATCTTTCTTTCCTGTGTTACTTTTACCTCTTTCGACACGTTCCATGATGTTTCAGATGTAAAAAGGGTTTTTAGAAATACTAAATATTTCTTATGATTATTACAATTTCAGATGTTTCTGATCTGGTATAGGCATTAGTCTAGATAAACTTTATAGAATCCGAAACGTCTGAAAAATGTAATAAATTTTCAAAAATACACGCTATATGAAACCGTACAGATAAGATTTCTATTTGTAATATTTTTCTACTTTTAGTTCAATGGAAGTATAACTTGTACCACGATGACCGAAGAATACCATTATTACCTTCAGGCGTGTTGAGTTTATTTTCAGCTTTTACTTTAATATTTCTGCTCCATAGTTTTTTGTAGCCGTCCCTTAGTTTTATTGCTTTGTTAATCTGATGGCATTTTTGCATGGAATTTGCAGATAATCACTTTCAACTTCGACTTTGTATTCCGGCGGCACTCTGTTCTCCCCTGTGTTGCGAATTTGATAATGAAAGGCCCCCACTTGTGTGCTGCAGAGATAATGTAAATAAGTATGCAAATTATACACCAAGTTCCATTCAAATGAACCTCTGCGGCTCTTTAAAGTTTTACTCAAAGCCAGCGCAATGTGTGATATGCGAAAGATTTCAACCCTACTTGTATGATATGAAACGAAATTTGAATAATTTGAAATAAGTAAATGATGCACAAACAAATGCTGAATCATGTCAGCGAATTTCAGCATCAAACTTTGCTTATAATGTTACCGAATACTGAACGAAACAGGGGTTAACAACATCTAAAGAATCTGTATGAACTTCGGTAAAAATATCAAATACAGATGGGGCTTGAAACACAGAGTACTTTGGGTACTTTAGTAGGTCATTTGCTCCCACAACGGCATGAAATGTGTAAAATATTTTCAGTATAAGTGAAAGTCAGACGTGATAGCGCCGCGTGACGTCACACAGCCATCAATCATTTATCCGCGAGTCGTTTGCGACGATACCGAGAAAAGCTTTAAAGCAATGCCACTTTGATAATGTATCACGTTTAAAACCGACTTTAAAAGACTCCCCTCCGCTTTTATTGTTGGGCGAAAGAAGCGCGCAAACAAAATAAATTGAAACCGGGTCGTGATAAGCGTATATTGAATTTTATTTTTGTAAATGCCTTCGATGCTGAAACGACGCTTAATAAAATGTCGTATAAGATACTGTGCCGACAATTGTAGATTAGATACGGCTAGTGAAACTTATTTTAAAGCATCATAGTCTGAAACTGTTAGAAGATGCAATTTTTATTTTAGTTTTCACTAAGAAAATATAAATTATATTTTTAATAAAATTTAGTTCCAACCAAAGTTTTCTTCATATACCACTAGACTTATATTTGTTTTGTAATATTTTGTACTAGTTCAAGGAAGATTTCAAAGGTAAGAAAATATGAATTAATAGCAAGGAAAACAGTAAATGCAACAATTATATTTTACCAAAACTTATTTTTTTAAACTGTCCTCGGTAACATAATATCAACGGTACGTTCAAAAATTAACTTCATTGAACTTTGAGACATTAATTTTTATTCTGAGGCTGTACGTCGGTTCAGAATCAATAAAAACATACCCTGACAATTTCTAAAAAATAATAACAATATTGTTAGATTCTAGTCCACAATATTTTTCTAGTAAGTACCATCCAATTTGCGCTCTTCGATATAACATCGTCCGGCGACCGCACATCTACAATTCCACTAGGTCTTATCCCAACGACATTATGATTGATATATCGAAAAGGTCTGAGACATTGATGTCTCCCTGTTCTTTATACATACGACAACATCGATACAATATATATTAACGAGGCTCTAGATCCTTCATGTGTGTACACCACCAAATTGGGTTATCAATCAATGTTCTTATCTTCCTTTCAATTTGACCAAATACAAAACTACTAACACCAAAAACCAATAACATAGAAAATATAATTGAACTTGTTACCAAAAAATATATAGCTTATGTTGCTCACTTTTTATTAAATGAGTAGTAGATTGATTAAAAAAAACGACTAAGACTGAGTCGGACTAGCTTTCACAAATATTTTTAAACATCATAGACTGCATTTTTTTTATCTATTTCTGAAATTCTCGCTAAAAATTTTCGTAGCCCTAGCACCTTTCCAATTCACCAAGCAACTTCGAGCGTTAAACGATTTAAAGAATATATCCAAAGCTTCCTTAATTACTGTAATTATTGCTTGTGTGGTACTGTTTCTCGAGCCGCAAGAAAATATGTTTTAAAGTTTTTGAGTTTATAGTATTAATTCAGACATGATAACCCTCACGCTGACTTTGTTTTGTATCTACCAAGCAAGGGTTAATATTAGTTTTTATGTTTAATTTGATAACAGAGACGAAAGCTGTAATATTTTCTATTCTACTTCTTTGTCCTACAACAATCATTTACCACTTTACTGATAAGTTCCTTTGAAATCATTGTCACAGTGTGCACATCTGATGAATTCATAAACTAATATAAATGCACTAATTATATTAATTTTTTTGTCTAAGACCACACTTTAGCCGCCATATGATTTTAACAGCTTTATGTCTAGACTGTATACTTATGCAGCCTAGTTTGTGTTTATTGCTGCGTTTGATGTCATTTTGGGTATAGTTAAGTTTTTCTGTTTTAATATGTGTTCTTTGAACAATTCTGCCCCCACCGAGCGCATCGAGATGCAACTTAGATGGAGAGATAGTTATCAGTGCGTGAGGGTCGAAAACCTACTCTTGCCAGGTTTGGATAGTGTGCATATAAATAATTGTCATGGTGTTATAGAAGCAAAGTCAAATAAATTTAAAATAAATGAAGTTGTTATATATTGAATAAACTCAAAAGCATATGCGCCGATCTATTTTATTATTGAATTTTGGTAGTCTGATATAAACAAAACAACTACACACACACACACTACACACTTACTACTTTGAAATACAAAAACGATTGATAATTCAATAATAATTTTTCTAATGCTATTATAATTAATATTTAACCCAATCTCGATAATTTAATGAAGTTTAAAATAACTTTCCGATCACGTAACAAATATTTTAATTATCAATGTTATCGTTCCGTTTCTCAGCTAATAAAAATTCAATTGAGCAGTATCTATTCGAGTCATGTCGTACAACGAGAAATAAAGCGGTTGTGCTTTTCTCATTTATACTTAATCCTATTTGATATATTGGTCCATTAGGAACGCTGTCCCGTCTACTCGCTGAGATTGTAAGGAGAGCCAAGGGGAAGCACACCTTTAATATACTAAACGAATGATCAGTATTATAATGCCTATTGAAATAATATTGCATTTTAATCTCAATGAAGCAAATCATTTAATTAAGAACAGTTTTTTTTTCCGATGAACATTTTTTTAAATAGAATACATCGTTAGCTTACCGAAATCCATTTTAATAACTATTAAATTATGTTAACCAATTTCTATGCATGCACCCACGCAAATGAAAATCAAAATGTCATAGTTAATTATTGCCTGTTTTTGTTATATTTGTTATCTTGTATCAGTAATAAAACTATTAAAGACAGATATTTATTAATTTCATTAAATGCAAACTATAATATTTCACGTTAATTTTACACTTAAAATCAATAATAATAATACTTATATTCATGTGGAGCAATAGTTCCAACTGTGTTAAAATTTGCGTAAAATAAAAAATGCCAATAAGATAATATGTGAGACAGGTCAATTATAAAAGATACTTGGATATCGCTTTCAGTGTCCTAAAAGGTACTATCGGGTGGCGTTCGCGCTCCCGTTTCAATGCCCTATGACTAATTAATTAGAAAGTGTGAAAATAATTTTACGAGCTGCTGTTGTAGTGTTTCAATTATAATTATTACTGTTTTCACGTTTACTATGCACTAACCCAGCATATTGTTGGTTTGTAGGCACATCCCTGAGTGGCAAAGGTTATCTGTGATTTTCTTGCGCGAATTCCACAACCAATATTTGTGAGATACTAAAGAAAACAAAATGTTTGTAAAGACATGCTTAAGGTGAAATAAGGTTAAGAGTTGGTGTTGATGTTCTAATTTGATGATTGTATTTTGTATCTATATATTTTGCTGTGGTGAATAGTACATTATTTGAATATTTTACGTATTATTATATTTTACCAATTTTGCATTCACAATGCTGTACTGAAATATATTCTTAATGAAAAATCTAAATATATATATATAACTCAAAGGTGACTGACTGACATAGTGATCTATCAACGTACAGCCCAAATCATTGGACGGATCGGGCTGAAATTTGGCTTGCAGGAAGATGTTATGACGTAGGCATCCACTAAGAAAGGATTTTGATCAATTCTACCCCCAAGGGGATAAAAAAGGGGATGAAAGTATGTATGTAACTATGTCAATTTTAAACCGATCGGGCTGAGACATGCATAAAGCTACTATGCATCCGCTAAGAAAGGATGTTGATAAATTCCACCCTTAAGGGGATAAATTAGGAGATGAAAGTTTGTATAAATCTTCTTAGATTTCGACTAGTTAAACTGAAATTAAAGATTGGAGCTACTATGATGAAGACCTCCGCTCAAATAGTATTTTGATAAATTCAACCCCCATGGGGATAAAATAAGGGATGATGGAGGATGTAAATGTATTTGTTTGAACCTATAAGTACTTTATGGAACGAATTAATAAATATTCGTTAGAAATGCTTCTCAAAGTAACTTTACCACGCGGACGAATTCGTGGGCAAAAGCTATTTTAGAATGTTTTTCTGATGAAATATGAAAATAGAAAGGAATGACCTTAACAACATTATGAACGACATTAAAATTCAGTAAATAAATAATGCGAATTAGGTTACTAGATACAATTAACCTATGATACATACGTAAAGTATTCTTAATGAAAAATAAGGAATATTTTTCTCAGGCTACCAGGGACCAAGTAGATTTTTAAGCATATTTCGTTAAGAATATTATACATATATATCATAGATTAATTGTATCCAGTCACCTAATTCGCACTATCAAATTACTGAATTTAATGTCGTTCCTTTTCTTTCTATTTTCATCTAAGTAATTATGACTGCATATTTTTAGAATGAAAACTGTGTGAAAACTAAATAATAACAAATAACGCTGAAGCGTGATTCTAAATGGAATGCTAAGGATTAAAATGCGCTGAGTGCTGTACGCTTGGTTTCTAATTAAAAACGGAAAGTTGGAGTTATGGTCGGTGCCACACTGCATATTTTATGAGCAGTGTCATTGACAATGAAGAGCAACAACCATGGAACTACTTTATGTACTTTAATTATTTTGCGTTGTTATTGAATAATTTGTCTCGCACGCCGGTTTCAACGTATCACCGTCTCTCGAGATTCCTGGTTCAATTCCCGGTCTGGTCAATGTAGAAAATAAAAGTATCTTTATTATTTCGAGTGATTTTTATTATTTAGTTTAATATTTATCCATTTATTTATTCCTTTTATTTTATGAGGTTTGATATACTTAATATAAAAGTGGTTTAACCTTCATTTAGGTTATTTATAATCATAGAATCATAGAAATAGTGATGTAGTCTCAGAGTACTTATTATAAGGCAATTTCTTTGAGAAATTATTTAATTTATTAAACTAACAAATTATTTAATTTTTTGGCTACAAATAATAACATTTAATGCACATCGAGAAAACAAAATACGTGTAAAATAACTTCAGCGATTTTGTTCACCTTCTTCAAAGGTACTACGTACAAGTAACAAATAATCCTTATAACACTTATGACATTCACTTGAATAATGTCACATTATATGCTTTTTAAACACAGATAAACAAAATTTACTATAATAACAATAATATAAAAAACAGACGACAAGAAAGATATTATCAATTCCCAAGCATGTAAAATTACTAATCTAAGAAATATTTAAAATGATCTAACGTCACGGATATTTCACAGGCATCTTAGCTGACTTCGTGCTTGATTAAAACTTCGAATAATAAACGGAGAAACAATTTTGCTCTGTCGCACTTCGCCAACTCTCCCTAGGCCGGTAAATATTGAAGTCAGAGAACGAGGTTTCTCTTGCAATGTGGTTTAATTAGCTTAAACTCTTACCATACAATAAAGCCATTTGATATGACGATTTACCGTGCTTTAATATTAAGCTATTCATCTATTATGTAACTAGATATATATTGCGACTGCGAAAGCTAATATTTGACATAATAATGTAAACTAGAAGATAATATTATATTAGGAGGTTTTAATTAAAAACTGATCAAATTTTTCTATGACAATTACTACTGGTAGACATACGATTTTATAAATACCAAATGGTAATATACAAATGATTATAAACATAATAGCTAAAACACAAATATAACCATCATTTAACCTTCTATATTTAGAAAAACTCCCCATCATTGATATTCAACTCAAATATGATTGTCATGAGTCGATTTTTTGCCAAGGGAGAAAGTTTCAAATAATCCTGATCCATCGTTACATAAAACTTGTAAGTTGTTCGCGTCTCAACGGATAATCGAGTTTATACTTGGAGGTCCTCCATCAATCATTTATCCTACGCTACGCGGAAAAACTTTTAACTGTTCCAACTGAGTTACTGTGACGTATCGCGTACTCGCTCGCTCCGCTTGCCGTGTCATGAATAAAATTTAAACACTACTAATTCGAGTAAGTAGTCTAAGTCGCTGAATTAACTTTTCGAATATAGTAGTCTTTTATAATTTAGCCGTTTGCAACTCGTTTGTTTTACACACTAGTGTGCAGGCGAAGAGGTTAAATTATGAGATTTAAACCTTTAAACTTTTTGAATTCATTACTGATCTTTTCTATTTTATTACTTGTGTATTCTTAACTTATTTATAAACGTTTTTAACTAGGAACTTTCTCTATTTATTGAATTCTTTTCTGTCTAAATTTAACAAAAAATGTACTTTGTGAAAAATGCTTAAAAAACCACTTTGTCCCAAGCAAACTTGAGATAGTATTCGAACCCATGACCTTTCGCAATACGAGCGACTGTTCTATCCACTGAGCCACCTAGGACCGAACAGTACTGACAAATCTTTCAAGCACTTATTACTTTTTCACTACTACAGAGCGTATTTTCATAAATGTTATTAAGACTACTATTTCATTAAGAGTTTTTCAGTATAGCATTATGAATGCAAAATTGATCAAATATAATAAAAAGAAAATGTGCTTAAAGTACCACTTTAATAAAAGAGTAAACAGTAAACACATAAAGCAGTAGTTTTTATATTCTTTTAACCCTTGTTGCGATATGATTTTAGTTCTTACCAAGAATACATTTAGCTTATGTAACATAACCAAAACAAGACTAATCTACATCCAATTAGAAATAAATTGAAAAAGCACTCCAATGATTTCAAAATACATTGGACCTGTAAGCATTTCGAAAGCTATTGTCAACCCAATAAACCTACAAAGCAGTATTGCAAACACAAAAGTAGAAGAAACGGATCTGTATGAGCTTGTATGAGTGTTTTACGAGCACTCGAGCTCTTCCGTGCGGAGATGTTTAAAACTCTGCGTATTACGTACCACATTCAGCCGCATACGTATTTTCAAATACAATCCTTAACCCAAAGGAAAAAGGTTCTGTTGTTGTGTACGAACAGCGTTTGTAACAGTAAGTAGTGAATAGAAATCGAATTCCACTCCAAACATGACAATGTGCGATTTGATCGGTCAAAAGGGCTTAGCGATTGAGTTTGTGAACGGAATACGAGTTTTAATAGGGTATTTCTCTGAATAAAAAATGTACCTACATGTAAATTCATTAAACTCTACACAAAGAAGAACTTTGTTTATTTTGATCTCTTTCAAAATAAAAAAGCCAAAACTCATGCTCAAATAGTTACGTACAAAATTCAGAAAGTCCTTTCGCGTTTTCCAAAGCTATGGTAACTTCGTAAAAATGTATATTATGAGAAGAAAAGGTAGTTAAAAGTACTTAAAATGAAACGGAGGAGTGCCGACAAAGAATGCTCAGAGTTATATCAATTTTACCGCGATGTTAAACGAAGTAATAACATTTTTATTTCACCATCAGACGGAAAGTAAACGTATCTATAGCTAGGACTAGGGACGCTTCTGGTTTTATAATAAAGTACTGTTGGGAACATACAATATTAAAATACTTTGACGTGGGTACTTATTTCGTTCGTATGGTATGGTTATGGGGGTGTAAAACAAAAATATGTAAACGTAAATTTGAGTTATAATTTTGGTAAACATTGTTTACGGGTTGTAATTTTTATTATAATTTCGTCATGTTCGGTCGTGAAAATGAGTTATATTATTTCCTAGAAATATAAAGTTAAATAGAAAAGATTTTATCTTGTGTTTATGTTACTTTATTTTTGTTAATATTCATAAAATATTGAAACCTGTTATGCCAAAGACAAAGTTATATATTTTTTTATCTTTAGTACCTATTTCGTTCTTCCATGCCAAAGTAAAATAAAAAATATAGGCATTTTTCTATATTGCTTTAAATCTGGGTGGCAATAGCAAAGTAGCAATTGCACCAAAGCAATATTATTATGTGTTCAGAGTTGTTATATTCCCTGTTCACTTACAATGACAAATACCACAGTGAGGATTTAAAAAATTATTGATTCACTTCTGAGGTCTCGGTTTCGATTCCCGTTCATGTCAATATAGGAACTTAACATTTCTATATTGTCTCGGGTCTTCGTATTGTCATGCCATCATTGTTTCAAGGTCCCATATTACAAGGGCATTAGCTACTTAAATTGGAATTAGCAATGTAGGTAATGGTGTATAGCATTTATTATTGAATTTAAAAATGTATATTTAGAAATATATAAACTATTCTGTTTCTTTCTGTTATTTTTGCTTGAAGATAATTGCGTTTTGATTTTTAAGAGTAGAAAACACTCAGAAACACTAACAATGCGGCATCGTAAAAATTAAATTACGATGAATCCCAAGGGAGGTTCCCGTTTCGAAGCAAAGACGCCGAGACTTGAGACTGCGCGTTCCGTTGCTAAATAATATTGCATCGGCAACTCCGACATCGTCCGGTTATTATTTTTCCTTCTAATTATTTTTATATTCATTTGGAAGTTCACTAACAAGCGACTTGAACATGCAATTTTTAGGAATATTCCTTTCATAATTGGTTTAGTCACCCGACAATGTAAATGCTATTAAAGATAGATATTGTGGTACCTTATTTGTTTACTACCTTGTAACACTATAGACATTTTATAATATTTTGTAAAAACTCCTTAATTTGACTATACTAATACTAAAAAGAAGAAAAATTTTGTTTGCTTCCACTAAATAAATAGGTTGTAATTTACGCGGGTCAGGTCGCAGAAAAACTGTTAGTAAGTTATCATAATATTATATCTTATTACTCAAATTTGAACTGGAACTTAATTCTTTCTTGGAATCAATGCTATTTAAAAATAACAGGCTAAATTAAATAAAAAAACTAAGATGTACTTTTAGATCGAAATGCTTAAACCTGAATTTTAATCGTGATATATTCAAACAGAGAATAAAATCAAAGTGCAAAATAGTAAGTATTATAATTTGAAAGTACGGGTACATTCACAAATTCTAAGTACTAATACATACAAGCAAATTAAATGCTACGAAAAACAGTACCGCAATATACAAGTAGGACAAATTAGAGGGAATGGAATATAGTTTACTTTAAGTTAAAGTTATTACGGTCCTCTAGAAACAAGCACTCGGAGGCCCGTCGAGCGCGGGGGTCAAGTGCCCAATTTGTCACCCGCGCAAACTTCCCACTACTCTGGCCTGTTCGATTCCATTAAAATTTCAAGACCTTTTCGGGCTAATTTCTTGTTTGGTACCAAGATTTACTTAACACCTGAACTGCCAATACTTCACTTGTTCAGGTTTTATTTCATATGATTCACAAAATATAATAAGTATAAATCACTAGCTAAATGTGTTGCTGATCGCAATGTTCAATTCGTTAAAATCTGAAGAAGACGCAAATATGAGACAAAAAATTGAAATAATTAGAAATCACACTTTATTCCCATACTACATTATTACATACTGTGTCCATACGAAATGTTCATCTGTCAACAGAAAAGTGCCGAGTGCCAAACATTTCATGCCAAAAAATAAGTATTTAAAATGTACAGTTATTGTAACAAACTTATGTCCTTTACTGAAAACTAATAAAGTTTAAAACTATATAAATTTGCCTATTTGCATTAGAACACTATTGAAAATATCTCTATTGAAATTGAATATAGACTGTTTTTGAGAATAACGTGGCATAAAATTATCTGTCAATGGTAATAATATTATTTATTTAATTCCTTCGAACAGTAATAAGTTTGAAGCATCCCATTAGCTTTTAATCAGAATACCTATGACAGGAATCGCCTCGCTCCTTCAAAAGTATAGTATCCATGAAACGAAATAAATATTAACATGACCTTTTTCACTTTTGAAGTACAATTAAACTTTATAGCTGGATTTCAATAGAATAATTATAATTTCAAAATATAACATTTTCAGAACAAAGTGTTATATTATTTGTATAGTCATTTCTTCGTCAGCTAAATAAAATAATGGAAAACTATTCTGATATCAGCCCTCAATTTTTAAACATAATTGATTAGTAAAATGTAATGTAACGACGTAAAGGTAAGGTCATTTATATTGAGATATGTATTAATGAAATTTTCTCGAAAGAAGCTTTAAAAAGTGGAAAAGAGCAGATAATACATATCGATTAATATATAACTCATATATGAGATTGATATGTGAGCCTTTTTCTAATAATACTTTATAGTTTTTAATGCCTACAAATTTCTTTTACCCTTTATTCTGCGTTGTGTAAACTATCTCTGACGAGTCTTGTGATTCTCACTAACTTTAATAGACTCGTAACTCGAAGTCTAATATTTTTTTCATTATCATTATCAGTCTATAAATCTTTCTATAGCTGGTACTTAAACCTTAACGTATCAACCACTGCATAATCGAGCATTATTTACATCAATTAAAATTAAAGTTTTATTTAATTAAAATTTGGTGAACATTATCCTGTTTCAAAAAAAAAAGATGACATTACCAAAAAATTATAAAATAAATCTTTTCGGATTTGGACTAAGATTTTGGCTATTTCTCAGTAAAAGAACAAATCCGAGCTGTATCTATTCTCCCCGGGACACTTACAATCCGCTATCATCATAAAAATTAAATTACGGTAAGAGTTCTTCTGTAAGTGCGCGCCGTTTCAGCGGGACGCGGCCGTAGGGCTGTTCACCACATCAAAGCACCCCGGCCTACATAGAGCTCTCGCCCAAATTAAATTTAGCAGCTTTCTTCTTTCGTTAAATTCTTGAAACGCTACCGAACGTCCGCGTACGCCTGCAAACTACCCACATAATTCGGAGACATTTCACTCTCTCATATAAATAAGTATATATAAATATTATTAATGAAAAATGTATATATTCTTAATGAAAAATGTTTAAAACCACTTTGTCCCTGGCACTCTGAGATGGGACTCTAACTCATGACCTTGTTACGGTGTGCCATACCACCATTTGATTCGTGCTAGGTTTCATCATGCAAACTTAATGTCTTTGATATTCAAAATCATTTCTTTTCATTATTCACCTTTCGTAATTTGAAATTTTGACTAATCCAATATGCTCTTTATGAATGTCAGTAAAAAAATCATCTGTTGTGAACATGTTATTGTAAATCGTATAAATTTAAAAATAAGCTATTATAATAATGAAGTTATTATGATTAAAATAGAAATTATATATGATTTAAAATAAAATTATATCTTAAAATTCACGTCCAAGTATACGTATCACGGCAAACCCAAAAATGGGCATGTATTTGTTCCATTTAGCAAAGTGGATTTTTTAGCATTTTTCATTAAGAATATTTTTCAGTATAGCATTGTGAATGCACAATTGGCCAAATAAAATAGTGACAAATCAAATCAAATGATTTAAAATAAACTCGACTTCAAGTGTGAAATATTTTTATTTAAAATATTGTCAACAACTTTTTTCTAAGCCAAAAATTTTATCGCTGCTTTGGCATAACAGACTTGTCCCAATCTTGATTGGAAACGCTATCGAAATTCATAAGTCTTTTGTTAAGTGTGTGTCCAAATTCACAATGGCGCAGGTATATAAAAGTGGCTGAGTTTTTTCGCATAATACAATACGACTATAAATACTTTTTAAAATTTTTATTTCACTTAATTAAGTTTAGCATTACAAAGAACCAGTCAAAAGGTTAGGTAAGGTTAGAGATGTGACCGAAATATTCTCAATAACAATTACCTTCATCACATCTTTAAAAATATATAATTACGTAGGTACGCTAAAAGAAGAACCTGACTTTCGAATTCATTAATTTTCATAGTTTGCTCTATAAATATATGCCATTCAGGTTTCTGCATAATATCTTTATGACATAAAAAATTCTGCCAAAAAGAAGAGATTCGTTAAAACTTTTACAGTTTCATGTGAGCCACTATTAGAGTAAAGTATCATATAAATCATATATACCTTCTAATCTATTAAGGTTTAAAAATTTCAGATATAAGTTTTACTTTCCACATCACTGAATCTACTATTACTCGATATCTACTCGATATTTCAGCCACTGATTGTATATTATTTTGCAGCGAATACAAAATTTGTTGATACTTTTATCCCAACCAAATTACTTTTACAAATTTACTCTCACAATTTGGCAGTAAGCATTCTAAATTCAAAACATAAACAACAGTAAAACTTCTTAACACAAAAAGAATTAAAGTGAGTTCTTAACGTACACACGCCAGCATCGAAATCAAGTGGCTAATTTGTCAACGGGAACAAACTTACTACGGACTTTACTAAGTACCTTGCTACGGATTCTGCGAAGTACCAAGTCTACGGACTACGGTTCTACGATTCGATTAAACTTAGACCGAATCGGATACGCAGACAAGGCCTACTTAACACAACTCAGTAGGTATACTAACTACGGAAATTTAATTAGCTAACTCGTTTCGAGAATGTTCCGTGTGTAGGGGAGAATTCCCTACCAATCTCGTCCACTATTGAGAAAAGTTCATTGTGTGATAGGAAATCAATGGTGCAATGATAACTAGACTATGTAGGGACAATTCGTTATGGGAATTAATTTTATATGGGGTTGATACATACAATATAAGTAACATTTAGTATCGATTAAGTATCTATTTCATTAATAAAACAACGAGTCATGTTTAGTTATAATCAGCACCAAGCTTCAAATATTTCCAATTGTATTATAATTTATATTGAGTCAATAAGTCAATAGTCACTTTTATCTTAGATGGCGAAATACTTATGACCTCCGTAACCGAGTTTTCCTACAGCGGTTACAAGGTTGGGCGTTCTCTGAGGACCCGGGTTTGATTTCCAATCGGGTCAATGTAGAAATGAAATTTTTCATATTGTCTCGTGTTGTGGTACCTTCGTTGTCTCAGATACTCCATAATGTAAGGGCTTTAGCTAGTTATAAAATACAATATTTATTTAATTAATTAACTTATGCATCCACGATAATAAACGACTTTCTCACAGACTGATTATTGGATAGCGATCAAAGCTGTATTAAATTCTATAACTTGAATTTATTTGATGACTCTAGAATTTATTCTAAAGAAATTTTAGAATTACTAATAACACGTGAAAGGTGTCGTTATAATAATGAATGTATTAAAAATTTTTTTTTTCAACTCCAGAACTAAGCCAAGCGTTAACGTATCGAAGTCCACGTCAAGTTTAATACATCCTAACAAAATAACAGAAATGTTCAGTTAGTTCCAAAATATAAATACAAATTTATAACTATTTCAACTCACCAGAGATACTGGCGCGTAACTTCTAGGGACCAAATTGTTTTGTGTTATGTTTAACTTCATAATAAACAATTTGAATAGCATAAAAAAGGAACTTGTGTGTGCGTGAATATTATAAAAAACTCTACTTTCAATTTGTTAGTACCGTTTGCTGAAAGTATATCACTTGTGTAGCAAATTTCATTTTAATTGACTTAACTATATCAATGTAAATGCAGTAAAATGGCTGACGGCTAATTGAATAATTTATGAGTATCTTCATGAATGGCCTTCATTTTAGTGTTTATATAGATATAAAATCTTAACAAACTCGATACTAATATATGCAACATAAAATACATACATAAGGTATTACGAGCATTTACTTCTAACTTATTCCACGAAAATTTTACTATTTAGTAATGTGCATACAAAGATGGCTACTAACCTCATGCCTATACGGATATATTTTTAAATCACGTACCTTCAGATAGATAGAGGCGGTCGGGTTCCGAGGGCTGTTCACACGGCACGGGACGATGTCGCAACGTGACGTGTAACGATGGACCACGCGGCGGCACTTCGGGTGGGGCCGGCTCCGGCGGCGATTCACACTCGCGTTCACTTGTCTGACCGCCATTATTCACAGTGCCTTCAAAGAGAGCGTTTCATTACAAAAACATATCAATAAAATACTTTTTGTCATAACCTGTTTAAAACAAAAACTAATCAGCAACACTCTGAATATTTCGTTTGTTACCATACAATTAATTTAACGTTCACTTATGATCTTTATTTATGATTTAGATTAAGATCCATATTGGGACTTTTTTTAATTTTATGAATTGAATTATTATTACTACGTTGTAACGGACTGTTACATGGACGAATTCACTACTTATTTGGAGGATATTTTACTTACAAATAATTACTTAAATATTTAGTAAGCAAAAGAATTTAAAAGAAATGTAACAAAAATTATGATGTGTTAGCCCCATTCTGTAAAATATTACCCGCAGAAGATAACAAACAAATATAAAGATAAAGTTAAAAATAGATATAATAAAAAAGAGATAGGAAATTATTATGGTAAAAGATGTTTCAAGTATGTATTCTATCTTGTATAAGAAAATGAGTGTTAATAATCGTTAACAAGCTGCTCTACACTTTTGCGAAAACAATTAATTACTATAATTCTAGAATGTTTGTAGTGATTAAATGTTTTTTTATTTATATATTTTATTACATTTTACGGGTAAATATAGTTCCAATAAATGATTCAACTTTTTGGCCTGCTATGTTATATTAACTGTAAAATATTGACAATCGCACAAAGATATCTTAGGATTCGTAATAAACACAATTCCACGCACCCCATATATGTACGTGCCTCTACCACGTGCTTTCAGGAAACTATGCGAAGCATCCTTATCAAAGGTATGCACCCATCATAGTATAATGCTTGTGATAGATATACAGAATGTCTAACTACAATAACTAAAGAGGAATTCAACGTTGTATGTGTGCAATTCCTTACATTTCCTGATGACGAAATTAATAATACCGAGCGTAATGTCATGATTGCATCTCTGTTATTGATAGAAATATAATACTAGGTATAGATGCTTTACTAATGAGATTAAATAATTATGTTTATGTATACGTTGCGATTTTCCATAAATAAAATACAGGAAATGGCCTTGATAAAAAATATTTCAGCGGCCAATCCTAACTAAATTAAAAACCATCATTTACTTGTCTTACTTGGCTTATATATATGACAACAAAAAATCATTTGTTTTACCATTGTTGAGGCAATGTCGGGCATTCCTAGCATTATTTTCGAGTGTGAAATCTTCGGCGCGTCTTCGCCGTGAGAGAGTACCGCCTGTCGTTTCGCCATTGTATAATTCTTCACCTTCAAAATAATAAAAATATGTTTAGTAAAAATCTAAGCAGTTTCTTTCGTTTTTTTTATCATCCAATTTCTCGGTGCATTTGTTTAATGGCACTCTCAAATTAATATATATAAACTGTATTGATAATATAATTATAAATTCATATTTATAATTATATTATCAATACAGATAAGAATATCGCTTATGCTAAATCTTTTTTAAATATATTATTAATATAAGCATTTAGAAATATATGATATCAAATTTATAGTGGAGCGCCACTAATCAAACTTTGACAGTTTTCATCTCTTATAGGCCCTACAGACACACGCCGAGAACCTCGAGTACACCCGAGACACGAGAATTTGATATGTTTCTCGCCTTGGTGTGGTCTCCGTTTGTTGTCGGTTTTTAGCCCGCTTCAAAAGGATTTCTCGGGCGAGAAAGAGAACACCAACATTTTCGTTTGATTTAGAGCATCGTGAGTTTAATTATTTGTGTATTAATTGGATATTAATTGACCTTTTTCTATTTGGATGGATTTTTAACATTCACCATCGTCCGGGTCTCTTTCTTCGATTTTTTGAGAAGGTTCGTTGAGACTTCTCGGCGTAAGTCTGAACAGCTGTCAGTCTGTATTAGATTATTTTGTGAAAAAAGGAAAGTAACTTAATATGGAATATTATACCCTACAGCAGTATTCTCTGTTTTTTTTTTTAAATTGTTCTTTATAAAAAAAATAATAGATAATATAAACAATAAGCCAAATAAATCCACTAGATTATTGTAGATTTCCTCGACCTATTGAAAATCTACGATTTTTCCTGTTAGACACAATTTAAGCCTGGACACACATTCGTTTTCTGTTTCCTGATCAGGAATTCCGATTCGAAGATATGCGCATCTTTCATACAAAATATACGGCGACATGCACACATTCATTTAGTTTTCAGTTCGGGATAACCCTACGTGCATATGACAGACACACAAGAAATGGAACAATATCGTATTACAGTTTTTCAAATAAGGGAGATACTATTCTATATTAGGTTATTTTCCTCTACATAGTTTAGAAGTACACTCATAATAATTAATTATTGCATTGGTAGTTTTGTACTTCAAAATTTAGATAAAATACGAGATCTGGGCATCCTATTTGATAGTAAACTAACTTTTGTCCCCCATATAAATAGTATCACGAATCGGACCTCTCGTATGTTGGGGTTTGTGCTCCGTAATTGTAAGGTTTTTCGAAAATATAAAACTAAGACATTACTCTTCAATAATCTAGTGAGAAGTATTGTGGAGTATGGGAGTGTTATCTGGAGACCACACTATGCAATACATTCTTTGCGTTTAGAAAGAATTCAAAAAAGATTTTTATGGCGTCTCTTACACTGTTCTGGTATATCTAAAAAGAAACTGCCCTCGTACCAGAGCCGCCTATCACATTTCAATGTAACTTCCTTGGAAAACCGTAGAGATCTAATTGATATTTTTTTTATTTCCAAAATACTATCTCATGAAATAGATTGCCGTAAACTGCTTGAGAAAATTAAACTGCGAGTACCCTTCAGATATCCTCGCAACAGAGTCACTCCACTAAGCGTTCCACTGCGTAGAACTGTTCTCGGTTCTAATTCACCAATATGTAGGATATGTAAATTGGTAAATAAATATAGTAACCCAATAGATATTTATTACGACTCACTTTCAAAGATCCGTAGGACTTTTTTAGAACTGTGGAGTTAATTTTTTTTAACATAAGTATAATAGTCTGATCTTGTTTTTCTTTTTCAAATAATTAATTGGTATAAATAACAATGTAACTTCTTTTCTCATAGTCTAGTGTAAAAGTGTAGTTTCTTACTTACTCTATGTTCTGGTGCATGTTGTGTTTACCTATAAGTGTTTGTGACAATTAATTATTTAACTTAAAATTTATTGTAACTTGAATGTATGTAATATTGAACACATGCGTTGGTAAACCTTAAATAAATAAATAAATAAATAATTCATAATAATGCATTAAATTCAATTATGAATAATAGATTTTACTTAATAAAGTTTAAAAGAAAATCAAATCGACTAGTAGAACAGCTATTATTGAGCTTCCAATGAAACTAGATATCAAAAGCAGCGTATTTCTATCTGTTGTAAAGGGTCTTTGCAATTGTGTATACTTAATTAACTAACTATCCAACTAAATCGGAGCTGTATTGACATGAGATGTCCCCATGGAGATGTCTAATCAATTCAGTAGCCGGAGCTTAATTATCTTCACGCAGTGCCAGTTACGGGGCACTCCAAGAAATCGTACTAATAATATCTTGCCTATTAATTTACTATTGCCTTTGTAAGCTTGTAATGATACATTCATGTTAAGCAACTTGTCTTTATATATATGACTATTAATCGATGTTCTATTTCTAAAAGTTAGCTTAGATAGCCACGAAACGTAATTAAATTGTATCTTTTAATAGTAAAAGTAAACTAAGTAACATTATTTTTTATAACGAAGATCTTTAGGTACCATATAGTGATAAAAAATATTTATAATAGTAACCAGTGTGACTATTCGTATTTTCTACAAAGCAATTTAAAGTTGAAAGAGCATTCACGACATTATTATAAAACTAATTAGGACGTATTAAAGTGTTTTTCAAACTTGTATAGTACCAATTTTACTATTTGGGAAAGTCAATTACTTTTTCACGTAAAATAAAGAAGTTATCTAAAAAAGGACTTTGGTGAAAAGTATACGGATAATTCTAAGTCTGAATTAATAGATAAGCTACTTTTCATACCAAATGGTTCTCTAAGGGTACTAAGTTATTTTTTCATTCTAATAAAATAATTAACTAAAATAATTTTGCATTTAAACATAGTATATGCTAGACGAGAAACGAATTCAATCTCTACAGCTAGTACTACTGAGCACAGAACAGAGAAAGGGAAGCCTTGACTTATCCAGTGAACTAAGAACTTTCTCTTTGAAAATTTACTAAATTTTATTTCAAGGATGATAAACGTAAGAATATTAACTTAAGAAACCAATTCTTACAATTGAATAACATAATTTCCTGGGCGCCCCAGTAGTAATTACTTTAAAATATGTCATTAACACACACAAATTACCTTTGGAGTCCCTGTTTCGCCTATAGAATCGTCTGTTGGTACTTTCGTGTGGAAATGGCGAAGCTTGCCGTTGGGGGCTGCTGACATAGCGGGGGGGATCCTCAACTCCCTGCGACCCGTATATACGACGCTGTTCATCTGTTAACAACCGAAAATATTTATATTATGTGCACCTAGTGATAAATCACAATAATGACGTTCGTGGTCGACTAGTTAGCTGTTTCTAGTACAAAAAAAATATCGACTTCAAAAACGTGAAAATAATACTCATTATTTTATTACTTCAGTCAACAAAAAACATGGGAAAATACAATACGCGATCTTTTGTTTTACTCGATGGTATAAACGTGTCATCTAAGTTTTTTTCGTTCTTTATTATTAGCAAGACGTTTCCTGTTACTTTGCTATAGAAACGGCTTAATTGTAAAATTTAAATAAATTATGAAAATCGGTTTTTAAATTCGCATAGGAATCAGTGAACATATATAAAAAAACACCATATCCGTACATCGAAGATAGAACGTCCTACTTTTCGCTTTCGAAGTCAGTTCAAAATGAACAATTCTCAATCTCTTTTATAATCTACAATCTTCGATAATACTTCGTGGAATCTTATCAATCGAACTGAAATAAGCAGGACGTGTAATCATTGGCACGATTTAATGTATTCTGGTCCAACATTGGTGAGGATATACTATACTACACACGAAGTTTTTTCCTTATGTCAAACCATTAAACAAAATACCAAAAGAGCAACAATCTACTTTTGTAGAGTACCACTTGAAGAACCTTGATATTTTGCAGGCCCCTTACTTACATGTGGTTTATTATCACAGACACTTACTCGAAATGGCTTGATGTTTTATTTAAGAAATTCAAAACTTTCTTTGCAACTATAATAAAACTAGATGGCGTATTTTCAACTATCAGAATACCTAAGAGGCCATCCATTAATCACGTGATGTTTTTTTAACATTTATAAACCCTTTGGTGATACATGGTGAGGTTTAAGACTAACCCGCCATCCATCCAAATTACGTTTATTTTTAGTACCTACAAAAAATGTTTTTGACATCGCTTTTGGATTTAGTAATCGCGCATTTAAGGAAAAAATAAATACACGCGATATATTATTACACCCCCCTCGCCCTTGTGATATTTCGTGATTTTTGAGGAATCCCCTCTCCTTCTTTTAGAGCCTAACGTGATTAATGGACGTCCTCTAAGTATATAGAAACAGATAACGTACCCCAGTTTGTTTCAGGATTTAAAAAGTACTGCAATCTTATCGAAATAAAGCATATCAAAACAACACCATATCATCCCAAAACAAGTGGTTTAGCTGAACAAACTGTACGTACAAATATTTCAGGAATATATTTTAGCAGCAAATAAGAACATTACTTTGTATAAACAATTAAGCGCCTTTTACGAGCATATAGAAATACGCACAGAAATTCGAATTGTAAGATTAACACCATATGAAGTAATATTAAACAGTAGAATGACAACAAGCTTTGATTTGTGGAAATCAAATATCACTGACAAGTTAAATAAAATTCAACTACAACAACAATTACAGCTAATACGTAAAGAAGTCATACAAAATTGGAGATAAAGTGCGGATAAATAAACCTAACCAAAAACGATCGGAACCCAGAGTAATAATAGAAAGAACTGGACCTTATTCCTACATAACCACAGCAAACGGCATTAGGAAACGGAAATATGTCGACCAGATTGGAACCAGATATAATAACGAAATGAAGTTAGACAGTATCCCTCAAGCAGTGCAACAATATAAGAACTTTACATATTTTAAATCGATCCAGTTAAAATTTCGCAAGATCCCCCATCTTACTCAACGCGTGGCTGCTACTTGCCAGCTACTATCAGTAAAGATCCTGCAGCAGCAACCACCCCGTTTGCGGCATCGGCTGCTCTACCAAGACGCTCAGAACGCCTACAGAGGCAACGACACACTCTATACTATGACGCTGTCTAAGTATGTTGCTATGACAATGTTTTCCTTGTTACCAATGAAAAATATAATCGTATTTAATTTAAAGTATATCTGGGAGCACGGAAGTGCTCCCACCGTGTCAAACAAAAAAAGGCACTGCTGCACCATCCCTTTCTCGAAGGCATTCGGTCCATTTTTGTCCATTTGCAACTACGTTATGGAGTAAATTAGAAGCCTAAATTGTCAGTGACCAAGAAGGCATCACATAACAAGATACATTTCCAAATCACATTAAATTTGAAAGTTTAAGAATTATTTCAACTCAAAATATCTTAATTTTGTCACTGACTGGCTCATAGATCATCAAAATTCTAAGGTGCTTTTAACAGACCCACGGGCTCCAAATTTTGAACACTGTTATAATTTTTAGCATAAAAAACAAGAAAAATTCTAACATTCAAAATATTTGTCCCCTTTTTTATATTTTTTTATTATTTATAACTGTACAGCATTTTGAAAACATCCGTCAATATGTTGCTTAGTAACACAAACCATAGAGAATTTTACAAACATTTACCGAAGAGTAAATAAAATATACATATTTAATATCTATGATAAAGTAACTATTATCATAGGAAATGCTTTGGAAAAGCTATTTACATTTAAATATAATTATGCATACCATATATATATAAATCTATGTGGAGTATAGAGTGGACCAACGAACGGTCAAAAAATGGAACCAAATGAGCTTCGTCAATGTATCCATAGGTATAATGATCGATACATAAAAGACAAGGGCTAAGTTGATTCTTCAGTATTTAATGTGGTCAAGCATATGTAAAGTAGCTTGGTTTATCTAATAGTATTCATACTTGTGGTAGAGTTTTTTTATGTTGGTATGCAAACATTAAAATAATAAACCTCACCTTTTTATTATTAAATATTTGAGAGACATTATTCATTTCAACGACCATAGATCTTAGTTAATATAGAAAAAAGGTAATTCTCAGAATCGTGTGTGATTGGAAGAGATGCCAAAGCCGTAGTAATAACCAAACATATCAACCATGTAGATTCTCTTAGGCAAAAAAACTAGGACAATTCACGGAGATTATATAATAATTTTGAAATTTTGGTGATAAATGATTTTTTGTAAATATAAACTTTAAAACAATTCGAATTGGAGCGTTAGAACAACTTTACAATTCACAACCATTTATTTCCACTAAAGAGTCAAAAAACGTGACAGTACAAAATTAATGGATCATTTTAAATTAATACGGCAGAGCAAAACATATTTTTCAAGTGGGTATTTTAATTAAATGCTTATCGGGCACTTCCAATAACACGGCTCGAAATACCTCGAAACTTCAATCATAAATTGTAGCGAACAACAAAATTGACTTATTGAGAAGTCCAAATTCCTCTTTTCCCAAAATAGGTTCGAATAAAAGTTAAAGGAAAGTTAAGGATTTATGAGATGGTTTATTTGTATAGGTAATTCTAAACAATAACGAAATATGTGCCTTTAGCTCAGTGAAATTTCAAGAGAGCCAGGGGCGCCACGACCCGACTACCATTGCAAACAAACTCTGCAACGAGAGGCATTCACCTAAAACAATACTCACTATGTTTATATTCATACGTGCTATAATGGCCACCGCAAGACATAGCTACAACAAACAACATGAAGAGCTCCTTTATCCATAGTAGTATACTTTGCTTTAGGTATAATATCTTGCTCTTCTATTTATGGGCATCTCTGCAATTTGATTTCTATTTGGGCTGTATTGTATGTGACGACCAAAAACTAGACGCAGGAATGGCAGCTCACGATATAATTAGATAGTATATATTGCCAAGATAAGTGAGATAGTTTCTTGGAAATGGTGAGATTTGATTCGGGTAAGTAATCCATAGAACTGACGAGAATACTAAGCAGTAAGTATATATATATATATATGTGTGTGTGTCAAGAGCTTGATTATATTTGCATACTATTTATCTCTGAGTGGATATTACAATATTTATTAGTGCAGCTGCACCTGAGGAAAATATTCGATCCCTATAAATCAGTAATGCTGACAAAATTATCCGTCCAATTTTTAATGCTAGGTTGACGCTTAGTAACACAATTGTAAGGAATAATTTTAGATTCATCATCGTTTTACTTTTAGAGGTCTAGAAAAGTCAGACAGCAAACACTCTAGAGTTGATTAAGACTAATGAGTCTGCATTTGATACGGGAAAGTTATAAATGAAAACTTAGTTTGTTTTAATTTTGTCTCACTGTAATATGTCTCTTTCTATTTATTGCAAAGATTTCCATAACGAATTAAGAAGAGTATTACTTATTAACTCTTTTCTTATTAAATTATTAGTAATCCTTTTTGTTTATTGTATACTATATGCACTATTGCACAAAGGCGGACTGGAATCTTTAAAGTATTCGCATAGAAAAACCAAATATAGTTTTAGCTATTTTAGTTAAAATCAATCAGAAACTAATCATAGTTGCGCCAAAGTTACTGATGTAATGAAATGTTCGTCAAATATTTTATAAGCACAGATTTTTAATTTCAACTTTGAACTCAATATAAACACGTCCTAATTCGCGTAAAATACATAAACAATTTCCGTCGGAAATTCACAACTGAAACAATATTGTGCGGTTTAAATATACATTAATGAAAGTAAAGTCGGCACGGAATGCTGTGTAGCCAACGGCTCTATGAAACTAAACACCTTGTTTCAGTTTACTTAACTATTTACAAACTTAATTAGTATTACAATCTCAGAAAGGCACTTTACTCGAAATGGCATAAAGTAAACATAGAATATGGACAGCGCTAAAAGCCCCTTAACCGCATATAATTTTATTATTAACGTAACAGAGGGCCGCCCTGTGACAGGGCTTGCGACTTTCTTTATTGCTGGGTTTCCTTGGCCATAAATGATGCTCTTGCTTACGCATTAGGTACCTTAGTGACATTAAAAGGATACATAAATCTCTGAATAAGACATACCCAACAATTGTGAACCAATTCATATACTCAAACCTATAATTATCAGAGTAATTTGTTTTTAAAGGCGAAATTATCATCGTTAACGAATGTTTAAATTGTTAAATTAGGAAACTAGTGTCCTCTTTTCTTAATTAATTGAAACTTTTTAAAATAATAATGGCTTATGAATTTTCAGTACAGCCAATCCTATTCCAACTCTACCAACTCTGCGGATAGCAATATTGCTATGAATGCCTTAGTCATTTTGTTTCATACACAATAAAATTATCCCTCCCAAGCCCTCACTTTGCTAAAAGCTTAAAATCGAATCGGGTTCCTTGTCTGAGGGTACTGGCAATTTTATGAGGGCGCTCCATCCAACCATGAGAGAAACCAATTTTATTTCCAATAACTCGCCTTCACTAGGTACTTAATAATTTTCATCTTCATGACATCAATCTGCGTTAGTCTCAACAACCAGTACAAATAATAATTAACCTGGGCTAATGACAAATTACCTGAAAAAGAACAACGCCTAAATTTGCCTCCATTTTCTTGTAACATTTTACCAGGCAGTCGATTTGCGGATATTACACAAACAATGAAACTTCATTCGGAGCCAGCATTAAGGCGAATTGTTTCAAGATCCTTCGTCAATTTATTACGGTCCCTGTAACAGTGGCGTTTATGAAATACAATTTGCAGGCAGGTATTTATTTATCCAGGTGCGGTGCGGGAGCTGTCAGGCAATAAATATGAGCAAATGAAGACCAACTGTTTAGATCATTAGATATTCTACTAGTTTATAGACGCCAGATGTTTGAGTACTAACCGATATTTTCTTTTATTTTTGTTTCAATATGTTCATGGACTTCGTATCATTTAAAAATTAACAAAGGTAGCGTAAGCCACCAATGACTTTATGAGTTATACTTCGTAGAAAAAAAAATGAACCACCAGATGTCCAGAAGTAAAGCAAATATATCGAGTAAAAATTATATTTCCAATGATTAGAAAATTGCATATTTTTTTTAATAATAGTTAATAATAACAAGTAGTTATGAGTATAACCTAAAATTGTAATACTATATTATTACAATTATTTTATACGCATAGTTTTGAAACACTGAACAGTTTTTTCTTGTCATAAATGTATAAATATTCTATCTCATTCGAAAACAGACTACTTCAGATCGTAATACTGGGGATGTAGAGTCTAAAATACGATGTGCCTTATCAAGTCCACGGTCGAGATGCCTCCCTTTAGTAAACAACTCAAGATTGAATATGAAAATTTAATCGACTAATTTAATCGAAGAGAGATACCAGGCTGCCGTCGCTGGTTGAGTTATTAGAGGAATATTGTGGAGATAAATATGAATAACTAAACATATTGTTGTTTATTTAAAAGGCATTTCAATTATCGATGGCAATATGTCTCGTGAAACATCGCATGAATGTCGATGAAGAGATAAAATCGATTTTCCTACATTATTCTGTAATATCACGGATTTTTATAAATTTACTACATATTCTTAGTATCCCGTACCCCCGCATCTCTTAACCTCGGACTAGGACTCACGATGGATTAGTTGATTTTAAAAGACGCTGTCAGCAAACCACAGATTTTTATTTAATCCTATTATTTTATAAAAACTATCCTACAAATATCATAAATGCGAAAATTTATGAGGATATATGTAGAATATTTTTCAGTATAGCATTGTGAATACGAAATTGATCAAATATAATAATATTTATAGTTCCCTAGGGACTACGTGGGTGAAGCCACTGGCGGGAAGCTAGTTTAAGTATGTAAATTTATATTTAAGGTCATCAGCCAAAAAGGTTAAGAACCACTGCCCTATTCAATTATACTCTATCAGGGATGCCGCCTATTTTTCAGCCGTAACACTCTAGCAATAAGATACGAAGTAGCTCGGTGGCGTAGTGGATAAGCGCTGCGGCCCGTGATCGTTGTCGTTAAGCAACTTTCGCAAGGGTCGGTCATAGGATGGGTGACCAAAATATTATTATCTTGTGCTACTGCGTGCTTCGGAAGGCACGTTAAGCCGTTGGTGCCGACTGCAATTGCAGTCGTTAATACTCTCCAATCCGCATTAAGCCAGCGTGGAGGGTCATGGCCCATCCTCCTTAACCATCTATAAGGAAGGCCTGAGCCCCTGCAGTGGGGACATAAAAGGGCTGATGATGATGATGATGATGAATAAGATACGACATCTTATCTAGGTTATGGCTAAATTCATAGTGGTGGTTAAGACATTCCTTTTTATTCAGCATTGTCGGCCTTAATTACTCAAGCAGCACATGAGAGTTCCAAGTTTTTGCAATAAATATTCAAGTAAACTATAAAATAAAATATATCGATTGCAAAGAGTCTTATGTAGTAACCTAATGGATTTTTTTCACCTATTACGATTTTATGTTCAAGACTCGAACTGACGTCACGTACAGCGTTGTGACAGCATGAAAATTGAGTGAAATAAACCTTTTTGCCTTTATTCTGCACTGAAAATAAAGTTACCTTTATGTGTCAAAATTAAAACTACTGACAAAAAACCAAACTTATCTCATTAAAGTTATAAAATAAGGATCAATAAAATCTACAGAGTGAAAATTTGGTGAGTAGTTTCTCGTCGCTATGAAACGATTTCCCGAAAGTCCCGTGGGAAATGAAATTCCAAACCAACGAAATCGCAAACAATAACAGAAAATATATTATTTATTTTCAATTTGGCCGGATCCCATACTTTCTTTTTACTAATAAACTGTATTCACTGTTATTTATTTTTTTCAACCATAATTTCAAATAGTGGGTACAAACAGAAAAGTAGTAAAACATTAAATATTTTACAAATACAAATTTAATTACATTTAGTTTAATTGAAACGTTAGATTAATACCAATTATTTAAATTTAGTCGAACTATTAGCATAATTTTAGTAAAATCAACTAAGTGTATTTGATGAACCAGAAATACATGACGTATATATATATATTAAATAAATACCTCTCCAAGTCAAATTGCGGTAATAAATACTAGAATAAATTGAACCAAAAACTTGCATTCATTTGCAAAGTGCCAAACTTTGACAAGTTAGGTGCATTTAAATGGCACTTGCAACGACGCTAAGGCAGGACGCCGTCACCGCAGCCGCTTGAAATTTGCATTTTTCAAAGTCTTTTGTGCTCTGGGCTTGAACCTTCCTGCATATCCGCACCCATACATAGAAAAGTCTACCGACACGAGTCCCCCAAACTGAATATTTTTACGCGACAATAGAGAAAATATGCACAGAGGGTAATCAAACTTTTTTAAACTGTCGACCCTCTCGAATGATAACGCAAAATATTAGTTTAAATTTATAAAAAGAATGTCCAGCAAAATTGTCGCAGATTTTCCTGTAAGCCGCAACACCGATTCTCCGAGGGTTTGTATTTAAAAAATATTTGTTGAATAATGACTTTCTTCGGGGAAAAATAATAAGTTACGTTGGCTCGGCGATGAAAATGACCCGAATTAAATTTTCACATTCAATCGCCGGCTGTTTACCCCTGAGTACGATCGCTACCCGCCCACCTCCCTTGCTCGCCTTCCTCATCATATCTATTTTTGTTTCACAAAATAATCATACAAGGGCCAAGTTTCATTGATATGAATAGCCAGTCTCAACAAAGTATGAGTAAGTCCTTAAAATAAAAGTTGTTACATTCACAAGTAAGATTGAAAATGATAACTTTCACACATTTCATAGTAACAATAATTTAAGACAGATAAAGAATGAAAATTCAAAAAAAAAAATTTTTCAAAACCTCGTTATTAGTTAGATATTTCGTTTTATTAAAGCCAGGTTAACTTCAGCTATGAACATTACAAAATGATAATTACAATGGAAGTTATGTTGATTGGAAGTATATAAACGTATGTAATCCAAAGATATTATAGTGGCTAGAATATAAACTAACGCTGTAGATGTACCATGTCCATATCAGAGCATGAAAATGTTCATGTTGCCCGAAACTGTTATTGGAAATATTGGAAAACTGTCTATAAAGTACAATGTGGTTGTTTACAGCACATAAGATTTTTCAAATCTATCAAACCTGTAATTTATTTAAACCTTGAATGTTAATTTCCAAACACATCGCCTCACTTTAAGTTTTATTAAATATATATATTTATTTTTAAGTTTAATTTTCCACATAATTAACATTTCAGAATTCTAAACTTTTAAAATGATTATAATTGATAAGGCTATTAAAGGTCAAGGGTGCAATTCGAAAAGTTTTAAAATAATTTATTTTCAGTATAATTCAAAGCTAAACAATAAACCGCACAGAAACCACTTATATCTATTTCCCCGGCATTACGTGATAGCAACACTTAATTTACAAGCTCCATTTAATTTTAACTATTTTGAGGTTCAAGCTGGAATTTAAATATCTAAAGATAAGGAGTTTGCGCCACTAGGGTCGCCAAGTGATAAGTGAGGCCCGAGATATCTAAACAAAACAATATCACAGTGACCGGAATGTCCTATAACGTATCATAATTGTGTTTTCATTTATATTTCAAAAATATTTTTTGATGAAAATTAGAAACGTCAATATTACATAATACCGAAAGTTTTGCAGATTTGAGTTCAATGCCAATCAACGTATTTGCTATAAATATAGGAAGGACTTATAATAAACTTATAAATATCGGACAACATCACACACATTGCTCCAATTCCGAGGTAAGTAACTTAGGCACTTTTGTTACGGATATCAGAAACAACAGGGGGAATACAAATATATACATAATATAAATAGAAAACATCCAGACACAGAACAGACATAATTGTTAATCACAAAAATGTTTGTAGGTGGGGATCGAACCCAGGGCTCTCGGCGCAATAGTAGGAACGCTACCACCGCGCCATTGAGGCCGTCAAGTTATACATGTTTTTGAATCTGCACGTTCTATAATTTTGAGGTTTTATGATTAACGGGTTACAGTTAGTAGCATTGAACTTTGAAATAACACTTGCGATTGAAAAATTTTCATGCTACAAAAATTACCAAAAGAAACAGACAAAATTAAATACGTCATAAAATTTGGTTACCCTACATGCAAATAGTCTATGAGCGGCGGGGCCTGAGTAAATTACATTTTTAACAGACAAATACGTGTATTAAGATAATTATTCTCCATTTCTTTCCATTGTAATAAAAGAATTTCTCCATTATGAGAATAGAAACTAAATGTTCATTTTGAAATGCAATACTTAGGTAAAGTTTAGGCAATCATTTAACTTATCCTTATAAAAAACACTTTTATTATAGTAAAACTAGCATTTATAGCCTACTAGCTTTCCGTCAGCGGCTTCGCACCCGTTGTCCTGTATTATTTATACATATTTAAAAGGAAATGTCCTGACATACTGACTGACAGGCAACGCACAGCCTAAACCGCTGGTAGTAGAGACTTGAATTTGATATTCCTCTTATTATGTACTAAGAACGGATTTATGGAAATTTCGCCCCGAAAGGGGTCAAAAAGATTAAAAACGTTTGTATGATATATTTGGACCTATACCTATACATTGGTATTTGAATAGTTTTACCCCTGAGAAGGTAGTAAGTTACTTTTAATCCCGATAACTAGCATGTGAATCTATTAAAACGCTAGCCGCCTAATTGGACGGATGTTTGTGTTACCATGTGTCTACGTATACATTATAAATTAACGTCAATGTTTTTTCATTAGTTCAAAATAAATCTTCTCAATTATTATAGTCTATTTATTTGGGTAACTGTCTGGTAATCTTTTATTTTGTAACTAAGTGATTCTATTTAATTATTCAATACTAATATTAAACATGCGAAAGAACCACTAAACCTGAGTGAACGAAACGGAGTTGAGATAGGATATAAGTTTATATTAAACTTTATATTGTGATAAAAGTTTGTATGGGCTTTGAAGTGTCAGGTATTTTACGCGATATAATTAATAAATATTTGTTTAACGTTTTCAAAAATGCTAATAAATATTTCATTATATTCGATTATTCTAATAAAAGTATCGATTTTACTTATCTCTGGTACCGGGATTATAATCATGGCGGTGGAGGGTAGGCACGTGAAAAGGTGTGTTGTGATAACCACTCAAAGGAACTGTACTTTATGAAGAATTAAGGTAATGTCTGCAAGGCTGCTTTTTCTTACAATACATATAAACATTCTTCTTGAATCACTTCGTATTGTTGAAAACGCATTAACAGCATTTGTGTAGTTTAATAATGGTCTCACAGTACAGACAGTGGAAAGCGAAATTATTTTTTTCATACTTTGCATAGATGTCGTCCGTTTTTATAAAAATAATTTCTATAAACGGTCCCATATTCAAACTTCAAACGAAATCTTTCCTCTTTATAATATTAGAATAGAAATATAATAACTCATTTTTATGTTTTAAATTCTACTAATATTTATAAATGCAAAAATTGCGAGGGTGCATGTTGCTCTTTCAAGCAAAAACTACTGTAAATATTTTGATAAAATTATAACAAATAATTTTAAGTCTGAATTAACATATGTATAAGCTGCTTTTGTCCCACTAAAGGGTACCCTATCGTATAAACCACGCGGGCGAAGCCTGTAACGTAAACGTAGTATTTTTATATACAGCTTGCAACTTAAACGAAAATCCTTATTTCAGATATATTCCAAGCGTTAATAGAGCGCCTGGCTAATATTTATTTAAAGATATAGTTATAAAGCGTGCCCGTACGTATGTTGAGCTCAGAGCAGAGTGCAGAGATTAGACGTGGGACCATCAGCCCCATCAATTACGAATAATCCGGGACGTGCGTTTCGTCGAGGCCTAGGAGGATTATTAAAATTTCCCGTATATGCGCTCGCATTGCTGAGTCTATTTGAAGAGTTTTATTAGATAACGCTATTGGAATTATTAAAATAATAAAACTAAAAAATGGAATATACCAATTTTATTATACTAAGAATTGTAGAAGATTAATGTATTCTTATACAGTTTTTTTTATCTAAAGGATTTATTGTAAACCTTATAGTTAAAACTACAATTTAAATGAATCAATATTATGATTATTATTAAAAATATTGTTTTATAATAGTATTTATTAATTAAACGTACATTTTAATTGAAATTATTGATGTCACGAATAGCACTAAAATTATAGTATTACAACAATTAAATAATACTATTAGCGATTTCTCATCGTGTTTATTATATTAAAACATAAAATAGGGTGCAGAAAGATATAAAGTAGGTTATAAAATTAAATCTAGGTATAAAAGTCGTATTAAAATATATTTCTGCAGCGAAAATTGCAGGTAAAGCATGCTTACCGGCTGGAAAAGCTTTATTATTAAATTTTATTTCACACATATCGCCAGTAGCATAATTTCATTTAACCTTAGTTGTAAGATCCATGAAATCTTTGTATCTATTTTTAGAAACCGTTAAAGACGTAAAACGCTGTCACGCTTCCTTTTATAACGCATTATATAACGTTTCAACAATTAAAAATATACTGTCAGTTATTTGTGAGGCAGAATAAAAACATATTTTATCTAATCTTTCGCTATTCAAGTTAATACATATTCAAACTCATTGTCAGTTTTAACGCTTTTCATACATAGGATATTAAAAAATTTACATACTGTTAACTTCAACAGTTACTGCGAACCTTTATTAATAAAGACAGGTAGATATATTCACGATTCGGGGATTCGTAACCATCCTGGAGAACTTAATTAAAACCATCCAACTGTAAACATAGCTCGAATAAAATTGGAGTCCAACGTTATATTTTACCTCCGTCATAATTCATAGTCATAGGAGCCTCAATAACATGTAAGTGATAATTAAATATGTATAGTCAAAAGCTCGCGTATAGCTGATTGAGGAGTTGAATATTGGACTTTATGTTTGTAGACTTAAAGACTAGAAGGTACCGTAGACACGAAGTAGATCCCAACGCAGCCCGCCACGCGATCCTGTGAAATATTCAATCAGGTCCGCTGGGTGTCTAAAGAGAACAACAAATTAGTCATTTGTACATTTATTCATTTTCGACTGACATAACTTAAGTGAATTGTTGTACAGAACATATTCAAATTTTAATTCTTAATAACACACAACCATTGCATTTAATCATACCCTCACTACACTAATAATTAATAATATAAGTCTCCGTAACTACTTGACCGATTTTAAACATCCTTTTAAATAAGGGAAGCGTGTATATCATATGCTGATACAAACTATAATTTACGAGGGTGAAGTCGGGGAAAACAGCTAGTGTGTATAAATATATAGGTACTCAATAGATACCTACTTAAATTTAACAAAATATTCAACTGCCGAATAGAAAAGTCAACCTCGTGAAATTGTGATTAACATTCCAAATTCTATATAATTACTTAGCTTAATTAAAATACTTAGAAGTCTCATTAATTGTATTAACATAGGGTTTCACGAATAAAGCAAAACGCAACGTTAATGACCCGTTAAAGTTACCTGCTGCCAGTGTTGTGGTTAGAAGGAGTCAACTGTGAGGTTTTGGTAAAGAGGGTAAAGGAGAGCGTCTGTGGCGCCACCTCTCGTGACCGCCCAACGCACAAAACGATAAAGCGAAGTACGGCTACATTTAAAGAGAAAACGGCCTCCGGCCAACTCTGCCGCGCGCTGTAACACCGCGCCGGCCCACCCTTTGTTTTCTTACTACGCCGCCTGCTGCGCCACCGTCTCGTGGACACAACTTACCCAACCTTATGATAATAGATCTGCGCGACCAATTTACATTTAGTTCTTTGTTGTAATTTCAATGTGAATTGCTAAATATGTTTAACAAACTTCTACTGTTTTGAATTGAAAATATTTTACATATTTTCCGTGGTATTCCTGAAGTTTGTTATATAGTTTATTGACGTTTTTGCTTCATTAGGACCGCTTGCGCCGTTGCCACTGTTTGTAACACAGTGGACTGTGTCAATGGAAATGTCGCAAATGACGTAAGCAGCATTGCTTACTCGTACCGTTTTGGAAATTCCGCGGACCTACATAGTTACGTCACCCACTTGCGGAATCCGCTAACCGCGCCGCTCTTACGCTGTTTATACCCTTAAAAATTTACTTGTTCAGCTGTATTTCATAAATATCTGCAAAACAGCTAAAATATAAAGTGGAGTGACCTTTTAAAGTCAGAGCAAATCTAAATATACGATTCAGGATATTTCCCGTCGGGTTATCCCTTCTTGTTGCATAGAAGCGTTCGTTCAGCGGCGACAGGGTAAAGTCTAGACAGATATGACCTTTAGGGTTACCGCCTAAGAATCAACTGAAAGTTCAATAAACTATGAATCAATATATACATATACGTCGCATAAATTTCTTCAATCTCAAGCTGTAGTTAAAACACATATGTTATAAAAATAGGAAACAAATTAATTTATTCAGCACAGATATAGGACATAATAGATAAAACAAAAATACAAAAGGAAGGAAAAAAATATTGTCCCGTGTCTGTGTCAAAAGAGCATCTAGTTCAGTATTTGTTATTGACACTGATTTTCAACTAGAAACAATGACAGCACCTTTACAATGACATTATAGTTTCCTACTTTCTATCCAGATTAGCGTCTCCTAGTCGACTCTAATCCACGGTTCTCTAGGACATCAAGTTTGAGATCAAGGGACTTTCTAAGAGAATTAAAAATGGTCTCTTTGTTGGTTGTTTATATATAAAAGCACAATGTGAAAGGTTGGCTATTCTACACTAAATCTTATAATCTAGACGTATATTCGCAGTGTTATGTTTTCTGTAGACCCTCGTACACATACACTTCAGTTGGATCACAGAACCTTTTTATTGTTATTGTCTAGATCAACGACGACCAATGTAGAAAAGTTTTACATTAATTTGATCATAATTCGAGCATAGAATCATATTAAGCCGTTATTTAAAATGGACGGACAACGAATATTTGTATCCAAGTAGTACCAGCTTTCAAGTAATATACATAAAAAAACACATAATTTGGTGAGACAAAAAAAAATTGTTCTCGTTCGTAATCCAGTGATAAATAGTTGATATGATTTAGTATCAATGGAGATGGCAGCCCTGCGCCTGTGCGACGAAGGGCACACCACAGGAATTTCTAAATCTTCATAAGATAATGGATCGCCCCGCGAAAGAAAAGGACCTCTCCGGCTCGGAACTTTGTTGAATTCCTGACTCGTAATTAATAAAATTACTTTTTGGGAGCTTTCCACGACTTCAAAGAATTTTAGCATAAAAGAAAAAAGTTAAGTGGATGAATTATTTTTGAATGATAAAAGAATAATAATTCTTGATATTTATACAGTTAGAATTCAGTTACGGTGATGCAGATTTTTTTCTGCTTTTTAAAGAAAGTCTTTATCTTTAAGATATTATTATATGATATTTTAAACGTATTCATTACTTTTCATATCTGAGATGGACAAAGTGAAACAGTGTTATAACATATATAATTTTATTCGTGATTGATTAATGGATGATGAAGTGCCTTCGTTGTATCAGATTTTAATATTCCAAGTGTTCTAGCTACTCTATTTATGATCTCAGCAATATATGTGTTGTGTTCATACATTTATTCTTTAATTCATCAATTATCTTGCCATTTCGTATTACTAAAGAAAATAAATCAAATTATTTTAATTTCCTGAATTAATCCTGAATATTCTTGAGTTTGACAATGACATTTTAAACACGAAAGATAAAATCTTTTAAATGTACGTTAAAGAGTCAGGTTTGGAGTTCTGATGCGATAATCAGATGTCAGATAATTTGTACTCGAACTTTTAAAAATTCAAAGTAATTGAGTTAAAATAACATTGCTATTTTCATTAAAAATATAAGATTTCCTTAAAGCTGTTTCATTCCATTCAAAGTTGTATTTTCTTACAATTATATCAGCTTATTGTAGGAGCTCGGTGCTACTGTAAATTGAATTTAACGTGAACTATCAAGACAGTATTTGCTGTGCAATTGAACTCTACGAGATTTATAGGATTCCACCCGAGACGCATGTTCTCAGGATTCTCTTTTTTTTTAATTTCTATTCTTCCAATGTTTATCTTCAAATATTCAAGATTTAAAGTGAATTGCTTTTAAAACTATTATTATTTGGTTCTGGAAATAAATTTTTATATTGAATCTGAAAGTAAGGGGGCTATTTATTACAATTGATATCATGAAAATTTTCTTAGACGATATTGGATATTATTGTAAATCTCATTTAGGCAGATTAATTAAAACTATAGTACATATCAAAATCGTTAAATATCAATATTTACTAATATAAACTTTGTCTCAGATGATTAGTTGTAAATATTGAGATAGCCTTACGAAAGCTAAATGCGCTAAAAATATTATTATCTGAACAGGATTAACTCATAACCTCCTGCAGGGTTAATCTGTTACAAAAACAGCCTTCACGTCAAGCTCAGCGCTGTCATAGTATAACAAATAAAATCTTCTCCAAAAGATAATAAAGATTTTATTTCATTGAAGTTCTATGACGTGAGTGCGCTGTGCTCGACTATGATCTTAAAGTATGTATAGCTAGTTCGATGTAGCTATATATGTAGTAACATAGCTTATATCATTAAAAAGTCGCTTAATTTATGTGTAAAAATGTTTAAAAGTGAAAACATATACGGAATTCGTCGGGTGTATCCCTTATAATTTCAACACAAAAAGATCACTTTAAAAGGAGAATATCGTTCATAACAGTGAACCTCAAAACCGACATTGGCATATTATCGGGACACTCATCAGATAACAGCCCGCATGTAGCTTCGGCTACATATGGCTGGTGTTATGCTAGTTAAAAGCAGACTAATTTACGAACCCTACCTCTGTGATCGTTGCTAGATATAATATTGTCTCAAGTGAGATCATAATATTAAAAATATTAATAGCTTAAAATCAATTTGCGGTATATGACGACGGAAAACATGCTTATCGCGATATTACTATTATTATTTTAATATTATTCTCTGTAAGTAGGTACACAATGACCAAATTCATGAAAATTATTTATATAAATTATAACTGTTCAATTACGGAAAACTTGTCTAGTGGCCGGTTATACTTTTTGGTCTTTGATATAACTTGTCATGGTATATAAATATGATTGATCGTACTATAGCATTTTCCAAAACCAGCTTGCTTGAAAGGTAAGAAGTCGTTGAACTTGTGTGTGAAATGATTGATTCGTAATGACTCTCGAAGATAATACGATATATAGGCACAACTCAGAAACGAGATCGGCCTATACTTTTTCACGAGTACCTTACCCTTTTCAACAGAAGAAGACCTCGCATCATGCTTTTTAAGAACGAAATTGAAGAGCATTTGGAGAACTTTAAGTATCGACTTACCACCTCTTCTCATAAGCTCTGCTGTGACTCTGTCGCTAATCGCTGCCTTATGGTTTTAAATGATTAAGACCTGTGCCAATCTCATACAAGCCGAAATCCCTGACATATCTTTGGTGAATCTTGGCTTCGGGATCTCTGGCCTTGCTTTCCCTCTAGCTGTTTGTGTGGAGTAGATGCCTGCCCTAAAGATGGAACCCATTTAGGGAAAATGTACCGGTGTTTCTGAGTATAACGCGTATGTTTTCATAGAATAGTTCAGTTTTAGTGCACAGTAGAATTGACACACCATGTACGGGACATGTACAATTAAGGATGTGTAGATAGTCCACATCTACGTTGGCATCAAGCACTTTGAAGCTTTAATTGTATACTCTCAGGTTTTTGGATTTGTACAGGTAGGTAGGAAGGCATGTTCATCTTCCTTTTTAACGGGGTTGGTAACAGAGACATAATTCAATATTTATTCCTTTATTGATATTATAAAATTTATCTCAATTGTTAGACAACCGTTAGAAGACACAGTAATCGCGAATTACTGTATCTTCTAACGGTTGTGTTCCAGTCGCCTTGTATGACAACCACTTTTTGGAATCCTTGTATTGAGCCCTTTAATTTGATACCCATATTGTAGTATTTGAAAGAAATAAATTTTTTATCATTAACTGTAATGGCGTTTCTAAGCGCCATATTTAATTTTTTACGTTAGGGGCCACACGTTACGTCACACGTTAGGGGGTCGACGAACTGTGACATTAGAACAATATTTAGTAGAATTTATAAAGATAAACAACAGGAGGGGGGGCGGGGTGTTAAAATCTGAAGATATGAGGTAATAAATAATTTTACATACATACAAGATACACACGAAAAAAACATACATAAAGAAACCATATTCTTTTTCTATTATTTACTAAAATTAACTATTCAAACTACAAACAATTAAATAGAGCCGTGTTCACGGAAAGCATTACCAAAACAAAACATTTATATCAATCATATTGCGAGTTTTCAGAGTTCATTGAAATTCTCGCTTAGCCGTGACAACATGAACGTGCCATTTCCGTGGCATAAATTGAGGGTAAAATGTTTGTAAATAATAATTAATCGACCGTCAAGCTTACATATCGTATTACCAAGGAGTTCCGCGCATGAGTCAATAACATGTCAATAATGTCTGGAAGGCACGTCTCACCTGCCCGAGGCACAATAACGGCTGTCGCGTGAATAATATTTATCATAATTCTTCATGGAACTCACGTCAAATGTAATTTATAGAAACATTTATGTTTTCACTGTTTGCTAAGGTGTTTAGACTATTTCTAGCAATGATATTAATATGTGTAGAGACGCAATACTTACCAAAAATCTGAAGGTACTAAAACTAAGGCGTTTGTCTTAGTTTTTTCACTTTAATACTCATTCAACTCCCGCCGAGAAAATACAAAAAATGCTCCATAAAAACGACGAAAAACAGTGGATAAAATACGATTCTCTTTCTCTTAAGTCATTAATACTTTTGGCAATAAAAACAAAATTAAAGCTAGTTGAAAAAAAAAAGATATTTAATTTTTACAAATAAAATTTTCACTTTCAATATGACTCAGCTTTATTATAGGCAAGCACACAAATTATGTTGATATTTTTTTCATACAAGAACACAGATGCTAAAGTGGTTTAACTTTTTAAAGTGTCAAGGTGCGGAGTTCGTTAGTGTTCGAGATGCATCATTTAAAAAAACAAAAAATTGAACTTTTGTTTGATGTTTTATGAAATTTGACAAAACACTGACTGTATCAAAAAACAAAGGGATTTATATCCACAGAGCCTACTTTTTAGATTTTTTTAAGAGAAAACATTAATAATAAAAGACTAAGAATTTTTTTCTTATTAAATATGAGTGAAGGTTTTTTAGTCTTACTACTTTCGTATATCATATTTAACGAGTAAGCCAAATTTTTATGTATTTAACTAAATAAAAGGTAAAAGCTTTTATTATCTGGATGATATAGTAGTAAAAAAAATTTTTTCTTTATAACTATGTTTCCCTGCTCTTTGGCGTGTGGTGGGGATAATGTTAATCCCCTTTGGCGCGCTTTGTAAAATTTCTCAATCACACACCTTGTTTATCTACACTAAAATTGTAAAGAGGAATACCTTGTTTGTATGTTTATTTCTTTGTTTGTAATGAATAGGCTAAAAAATTACTGGACCGATTTTAAAAATTCTTTCACCATTCGAAAGTTACATTATCCACGAGTAACATAGGCTATATTTTATTTTGGAAAAACATAGGGTTCCGTAAGATATTTGGGTGTTAAAAATCAACCAGAAAAGTTACTTACTTATAGTTATAGACCGATAAGATCTACAATTAATGTTCATATTAATTGTAGATCTTATAAATATCGACAAAAAACTATACCTATCTATGTCGAGTCGACTACATTTAAACAATTTTATTTTACTCGTGCTATTAATTCTTATTAAAATAAATAACAATATTATATTTGAAGTTAACATTCAAAATTATATATTGATATTTAGGTTTAAAAAGAATTTTCATACATTTCCTTTAAGAGGAATATATTCTGACGGAAAGCTTAAATTTTAAGATATAATAATCTCAATATAAAAAAGAGCGCATTAAGACTTTATATTTTAGTTCATAAGCCTGCCTGCGTCCACCATATTGGATTTAGAGTGAAGAAAATTTTTTTTCTTAGCCAACCATTTGATATTTTTATCATGAAAGTGTATAATTTTTTTTTCACTAGACTCTAATGATTGATATGATATTATATATATAATATAATATGATATAATTTTATATATAATATAAAATTTAAAATAACATCTCTTAGCTAACTGTGCATAGCCATCTAGACTGAATATGTGTGAAGTTTCAGTTTCACCAATTTGGAATAACTGCTTTTAAATTCAATTACAAGATTGGACGAGATACATTACGATAAAACTAAACCCCTAATCACTACACTACCGAATGGAATCTGAATCATGTCATCTTGAAACAAAATCAAGAATACGTATTAGAGACTATTGTTATGCAGTTATAAAACTAGTTTTCTTTCTAGATCTTCTAATATAAATGATAAAAAGGCGAAATGATAAAAGACAGCTATAACGTTTATTTTTTCGAGTTTGAGGAGGTATATCAAAGAAATTTCAAATGCGTTCTATTATTAATGAAGTACATAACAACTAAAACAATAATAAAAGAAGCCGTACACAAACTCAGATGCCTATCCAAACGAATAATGCACCAAAACAGATCACGTTTCTCCGCATATTTTGCGCTCAGGAAAGCGCCGTGGAACTTAATTGAATAAAGCTAACTGCTTGTGATTCAGCGGAGGCAATATCAGGTGCCCGCTTTTGAAAAACAATAACCCGGGAACACAGAATGGGAACCTTTATACAAAAGAATCGCCCAATGAAGTTGCACGCCACAGAATCTCCATGCAATAACGGCAGACTCCGCGGAATCTTGCCGAGCGCCTCTGATATTGCGTACTTACTGGCTCGCGTCTAATAACACCCGATACCGTTTGTGTAAGGAGAAAAATACGAAATGAAATGGATACTACACAGCCTTATGGTTTCCAATCTCGGTTTAACATTACGAGCTTATTCCTTACTCTAATATTCGTCTTTGCAAGCATGACAAAAACAGTGTACCTACTATCTATCTATTATATGTATGTTCTATGATAGACTAATCTATATTGGTTTAATTTTGTTCCTGGGCACCAAATAGTTGTGGTAATTTGTTACCAAGGACGGAACGTATGATGTCATTTTATTTGTTTGTATGTGCAATAAAATGAAAATGTCTTTATTCAAGTAAGCTTGTTACAAGCACTTTTGAATCGTCCAAAAAAATTTTGTTAGTAAGTTTTGTCTCAGGGTTGTAAAGAATAAATTATTTTTTCCATTACGAACAATAGTAACATAGTGTTGTACTCGTTTATACGAAAACATAGTTTGCCACTTTTATTTGCATGGTATCAAATCACTGTTCAATACATCATGCATATAAGGGCATCGATCATGTGGCTACTGTAACACGCCTATTATACAGTCTGGCAGATGAAAAGCACTGGAATGTCATAACAATGAGTGATCGTATTCATAGTGGTACAACGAAAACAGTTCTGAAAACACATTAAGATTAAACTTTAAACAATATACTAAAATTAACCAAATAACCTATAAAAACTTTCATGGTATAAAACAAAGTTGCTTCCCACTGTTAATGTTAATGCTGTTTTCAACAACAGTTTGAATAGGAAAATTTATATGTATAATACGATACGACGCGGGCGAAACCACTGGCGGATACCTAGTGCTTTTTATAATCTTAAAACTAAAGCCTTTACAACGCTCATCTCACACACAAAACTATATCTATATTATAGTTATATATAAATCTATTTAACCTACTAACAATAGACATCTCAATGTCGTATATCATGCGGACAAGTTAAGTGCGCTTACAGTTCATCAGTTGAAAGCGCTGCAAATGCTTTAACGCAGTAATCACATTAGTCCTGTGGCAAAGGTAATGCTTACAACAAGCCCGAAAAGCCACCATTAGCTGGTCTAGAGCGCCTCCGTAGTAGAACTGCCCTAATAAATTATTCAGTGCTATCCGAATATCACGTGAGTAATGAATATCGGAACGTGGAATATGAATTTGTTAATTGCGATAGTGCACTCTGAAATGAGTTTCATTTCAAATTAAAAAGATGAAGAGTTTGTAAATATACTACTTATAATACGAAATTAAAATTATTTCAGCCAGTTGCACAATCGTCAATTGACATTCGTTAGAGCTTAAAGGCGTCATTAAACTTTAATGGACGTTTGTGCAACTCACCGTTTATCATTCAAGTGTTAAATATTATATAAATAAAAATATAATCACATTATTCACATCAATTATCGTACAATTTGAATTTCGTTTCTACCAATACACTCGGTTGCAAATATTTTCTTCAATTTACATTAATATTTCATCAAGTCTAGAATTATCAAAGTTATATTAAGGTTTCTATATACAATCTTGATTAATTTATGACGTTTATGTCACACGACGACCCAAACATTAACGAATATCCCAAACAACAGACGCGTTCAATGTTATTCCTTTGTTGTCCAATCAACCGAAAAGGTACCTTTTCAATACAATTAACACATAATACCCAATGGACCAAACATAGTTTCATTTGATCTGTTTCAAAATAATAAGTTAATTTAAGAAAGCATTCATCTAACAGGGTAGGGTATATGCACCAAGTAATTTTTTAGAATTCTCTATATAACGATATAACGAACTAATATCACGATAGTTAAAATAGAAAGATTATTGTCTTAATTAATATAATAATTTAGAGTGGCATCATCTTTTCTTGTTGTTGTGCTAAGATTTACTAGTTTTTTCTATTTTCTAATATCTTATCGAGATTTTAATAGTTCACATCGACACGTCCTACGCATACCTCTCTAAAATGGTGGTTAATACGTTATACGACTGCTTTTTTTTCGTAATCTCTGAACTATATCTCTGTCAAATAAAATATTTCAGCAATATCATAATTATAATACATTTTATTTGTTTCTACTTTCATTTGTTTGAACTTGATAGCCTGTATTAGTGTGATATAATAATAACATAATGAATAAAATTGCCTGATAGTGATCGATTCCTATACCGATACCTGTCTATGAATAACATCTAACAACAACCACTCAAATTTAACAAAACAGTCAAATGAACGGTTAGTATGAACCAACAGTGACGTAGAGCCGAGCGAACATCAACTTGAATAGTTTCTTACTATTGTAACTCGCTTAGTTCACGATAAAAAATATATATAAAACTACATAAGTTTAATATAAAAATAATTAGCAACTCAAGCATGAAAATAATTGCGGTTATGATACTTATATTTAGGATCGAGAAACATGTATAAATATACCAATTAATATTCAACAATATATCAAGTTCTATTCATGTGAAAAGATTTACAATCAAGAATTAGGTGGTGTTTCGGTAATTTTTATTTTTGTCAAATCAATAGACAAAGCAACGGTAACCAATATTATGTTAATAATTTTGTATTTTATTATTATATTGGACAGTTTTAAACAATGTCGTTTTATTATTAGACACGTTTTATCCATACGTCATACGTAACACTATAATACAACTACAAAGAAGAAATCAAAAATATTTATCATCCTATCAGAGTCCTTAGCAGCCTCATGTTAGGACGCAGTAAACGTTCAATGACGTTTTAAAAAAGAGTAAGTACAGTACTTCCCATAAAATGGTATCTTTTTTGCGTTTCTCATTGTCAATGTGTAATTACTTTTCACAGAAAATTACGAATGAAAATGACATTAGCCACTACGCTTGCTGAAACGTGACTAAAGTGAATCTCTACAAAACTGTGACAGCGAGCCCCCACTCCTCAACTTTAATGCCTGTTATCTAAGCTATCTCTTGTTAAATTGAAGTAAAAAAAAAGTATCTAATATTTTTCTATTATCTAACTGACGGACTAGGTAGAATTTCGTTTTTTAGCCAGTCCTCATCTCTATTTACTTGCTTTTTTATTGCCAATGTTGTATTTCCATCAATGTTCAGGCAATCGACCCAAACAGCCGAAAGAAATATTTTAACAAATAGTTTTTACATTCACAATGCTATACTAAATATTTTCAATGAATTGAAGAACACAATCTCCAGTTCTCAAGTTTGAATTTAGGTGCATCGCTCCCAGTGCTGCATACGGCACCTTAAGCCGTCCTGGTCACATCTGCAATTAACTCTCACCGATCTGTACTAAGCCCGCGCGGTGGATAGTGTGTAACATTTGTATAATAACTCAAGAATGATTATGAAATAATTACTTGTTTCTGTATGTTCACGCCAGGGTAACAAGAGAGGAGGAGATGCACGGTCCTTACAGTTGACTAAGGAGTATGGGCCATGATCCCCCACGCTGTGACCCTATAAATAATACCTATCAATTCCATTTGTAAAAACTATATTAACAAAGTGGAATAATGGAAAAACCAATCCATTTTTTTGATGAAAAACTTGTACCATCTGATGTCGCTGTTACAAAAGCAAATATTGTAAAGTGAGATGGCAAATCGTAGTTACAGCATAACAAGCTCTCAAACAAACCACTCCATTCAAGTGGTAACTGTCGAAACTAATATGGCGAGAAGCTGCATACTGCGCCATTTTATAGCATCAGGCAATTAATAATAACACAGAGCATATCATATAAGAAAAATTGTTTTACAAATACTATAACAACTTTAATAAAACTTTAAATAAAATGATAAGTTAAAGTACTTCAGTAAAATTTCTTAAAAATTTCGTTAGTCCTGTTAGGCGAAAGTCATGGGTTTGAGTCCCATCTCAGAGTGCCAGGGACAAAGTGGATTTTTGAAGCATTTATAAAAAAAATTTTTAGAGTAGCATTGTGAATGCAAAATTGATCGAGTATAATAATCGATCCAACGTTAATTTTCATAAAATGATTTTTAAATGGCAAATTTTAGCGTAACCTTAGAATTAAATTGGTTAAAAATCTCCCAGTGATAGTTACCCAGTGCACAAACGTTACCAATACAAAATTTAAAATTTAGAACAGTCCTGTCACCTATTTATTCATATAAATTCTACTAAATACTATAATAATTAATAATATAATAAAGTGTGGCGTAATAAATTTATTTATGACCCCTTGTTTGTGCAATGGGATGAGAAGTCGCGCTAGCTATTTCTCTGGAAAGTCAGCTTGTTAGAAACTTAATAACAATCCTTTTTTTCAAGTTTTATTTAACTAGCAGTATATATCCTACGGTAGAATCTTGCAACTGAATTTTTAAGGAATTCCTCTCGAGCTGAAATTGACAGTGCATGGTTCGTTAATTCATTTTAAATCTAATTATTATTTTAACTGTCATGATATTGCACAAAAAAATATATTAAAAAAAGCAAAAAAAATAAAAGCCCGATTTAATCGAACCCATCTCTAACATAGAGGTGAAAAACTAATTGATTGTAGGCTTATTTTTTGTTTATACCTAATAAACATATTAGAAGCAGCTTTCACTAATTCCAAATATAATTTAATATAAAATTTCACCCATCGATTTGTAAAATAACACACTTAAAAATAATCATATTATATCCTTCATACTGCAAACTTTTAAAAGACTGGTAACAATTTAAATATTAGAAGTACCTTTGAAATACTTGAATACTTCAAATTTTCACTAGGCGAGAAATCGATCAAATAATAAAACATTAAAGCTACTTAATGTTATCATCATTATGTAATAAAGAAACTTCCGTGTGCAAGCACAACATATCATCATGTCAATATAATATATTACGTAATAATGTAATAAAATCGTATCATCTGCGCACTTATATGTTAAATCACATAATCCCTAACGTAATAAATGTGTAATCGAACATATTCTTTTATGAACTCAAATTACATTTCTTATCCAATAAATCATTTACCGTAATATTCATTTATTAAATAATAAGTGATGTGTTGCCTACTTCGTCTGTGACAATTACTTATTTTATTATTAGATTAAAATATTAGTTTATTTTACAAATAACATTATGTTTTTAATTATGGTAATAACAAAGATAATAATTGTAAATTTATTATATTTTATGAACAGACTGGTATATTTAATATTTCTCTGATGACATTTGACTACGAGAAGTAGGTAAAGGGCGAACGGAATTGACGTCTAATACGAGCCAACTGTCATCTTCACCTGCAAGCGCTGATTATTCTTCTTAGAACAAACGGTAGCGGAGGCCCTGGGCTACTTAGGTGCTCCCAGCTAGATAACGAACGAGGCTCTAGCGATCTGGGGAGTCAAATGCTTACCGAAATGTCTGGTGCAGAAGGCAACGGGAAACCACTGTACTAATTCTACCTTGTAATCAGCTATATATTGCATCACCGAGCTCTTTCACCTTGCCCAAAAATAGAACAGAGTACGAGAACCATACAGTCAACCTCTACTGGTTGGGGAGACACCTTAAGAAAAAGAAGAAGTTTCCTTAGGCGAAAGAGTGGCATAACAGAATTGGAACGTATATTTGGTTGTTCTTCACTTGTTTTGTGACCTAAATGCTATATTATACAAAATTAATTACAACCAATAATGAAACTCAAAGTTTAGAACGGGGATTCCCAAAGTAGCCGATATATTCTCATTGCGGCCGAAATAATTTTTCGACATAAACACAAACTAATATTGGGTTTTTTGTTTATTTTTTTCTTATTTAGAACTTTTTTAAGATACTCTATTAATAAGTTACTAAAAGTATAATTATCTAAATTGTAATAAAATTACACATGATAATTACTAAATTGTATGTATATTCATCTAAGTATTTTTTATGAGAAAACTATATCAAATGCACTCATGTGTTTATTATTTTAATTGAAATTTTGTTGGTATCAAGTGTATAAAAAAACTAGAGATATACGGATAAATGTTATACGTATATCTCTTGTTTTTTACACTATTTTGTTTGAATGAAATCTCTGTGAAACTCCCTGGATACTATATTTCATGCCAATTGAGTAAAAAGATTTCATACATTTTACAAGTCATAGGTAAAAAAATATATATCCAAATAAATTTCCACAACCATCAATCAACACCCGATAACAAATTCACATGCTATTGTTATTAATTGAATATAATATATGATAATTCTTTATAAACAGACAGTCGATAGCTCTATCTTTTAAATCGGGAATGAATAAGTAATAGAATCGTTCACTCCTTAAGAATCTTCAACTCATCAAATTCTAATATCATTCAGCGGGCGTAATAAATATCCACTTTGTCGTTTAATAAAAACCTTTCACAAATACCAATTTATTTACGATCCTATAATAGAAAATGTCATTACGTATCTACCAAATATTTCTTCGAATATTTTTTCAATGTATAGCATTCATAATACCTACATGTGTTCCAACATATTTTAAATTTTACTCGTCATTTTAAAATTATAACAATCACAATTTATTCATAAATTACAGTATTACAGTGTATTTAAGGTGATATTAACGTATAATATAAATATAGCTTATATTTTTTTTTTTAACATAACTAGTTACTTTATTTTTTTAAATACATCAACATTTTGTATGTATGTAAACGTTTATAGTTTATGTCTGAACAAGGTCGGCCTGTGTGTCATAATATAGTTTTATTATATAATCACTACTTAATCAGCAAACATTATATCTTAAATATTAAAAATAAAACAAACAAATGAATAATAACAGGAGATGAAAGTTATTTTAATACAATTAAAAACTTCCCTGTGTCCTCATATGACATCTTTTGTAAAGTTTTAAATTGTAGCATTCCTCCACCTACATATATCAAGGTAATAATTAATTTTAATTGACTTAAATTAGGCTAAGCATAACTAAAAGACATATTTTTTTTTATTCCTACAGGGAAATATAATAAAGAATCTTCACCAAAGAGAACCTTCACCAGAATCTGCCGCGTTACGTACGCTTTGCTCGTTCTGTACATAACGACATCAAATTTTAACTCAAAACATGATTTCTTATCGCGACCCGGGATTAAGAAACGCTGCTGTAAAGTTTATAAAGTTAAAATTTTTCCACTACATGAGATCTGTTGAAATTTGGACTATATGGAGACATCATAATTTTTTATATAAAATATTGGTAGCAATTAACATGATTGCAATTAACTCTATTGCTGGGGCATTATCCTTCTCCATGAATGAAGTGATATTCTCAGATGAATTTATTTCATTTAAAAAGCATTTGTTTCATCGCGTTCTTTAGGTAAATAATGACTTCATCGTTAAGTTCGTTATTTGTATATTCTGTAACATATCAAGTTCGTTAAATTGTCATATTTCTTTAATTGCTGATATCATGCCTTAATGCTATTAAAAATTCTAGTTCAGTGGTAAGAACCTTATGTGCTTCTGTACTCTAAAGTAATTAGTAAATTGATATGCCACCCCAAATACAGCGACAACAAACAAACTGCACTTTCGAAGCTAGAATTACATTACATGGGAAGTAAATAGGATAGCGGTTTAAATATTTGTAAAAATATTTATTCGGCTGTTTGGGTGGATTGCCTGAACCTTGATGAGGATACGCTCTGTAGTAACTAAAAAGTAACAAGTGCTTGAAAGATTCGTCAGTCCTGTTAAGTGTTAAGGATTGGAAATTGTCATGGGTTCGATTTTTAAGCATTTTTTCATTAAGAATACATTTATTTAATTAAATGCTTTATACTTCAAGACTACACAATTTCTTTTGTTCTATTTTTTATTTTGTTTCAAAATAGTGTCTACGAAAGTATTTAAAGGCACGAGTATTCAAAATCCTGATAATATTTAGGGTTAATGTATATAATGTACCTATGTGAGTTTCTTCATTCCAGCATAACTTTTGAAAGCCATGTGTTTCTTTTAAATCACTACATAGTATAAAACAAAGTCGTTTTCTCTGTCCCTATATTCCTATGCATGCTTAAATCTTTAAAATAACTCAACAGATTTTGATGATAGTTTTTTTTTACATAGATCGGGTGATTCAAAAGGAAGGTTTTTATGTATAATATAAATCCACGCGGGCGAAGCAGCTGGCGGAAAGCTGGATTCAATAAACGGATGTATGAAAGAATTTAAAAATACGAAATATAATATTTCTTCAATTATAACAATTTGTGTATCAAATTAAAGGACTGATTACAAAAATATGTACTTGGTATTTATTTACTGGTCACTAAGAAGAATATAAAATACTTTAAAGATTAAGAAACATAACTGTCAAATTCGAACTAAAAATAAACGAAATTATGTTAAGGCTTGGCTAAACAAAATTCTCATTTTATTCTCATGTTGGGGGACCGCGTGGGTTACAAATGTTAGGATTTTAGGGTATAAGAGGGTTTAAGATTTTGGAATATGTAAATATTGTAAAAGTCTTAGGGGAGAGATTTAAAAAAAATTTCAATGAGGGTCTTCCTGAAAGAAGCAATTTAATTATACGAAAGAAACTACGAAGACCAAGAAGTTAGAAAAATTCCTGTTCTATATCATGAGTTTTATGAAACGCTCTCGTTAAGCTTCATACGATGATACCGTTATCACAAGAATATGAAATTGCAGGCACATCTAATGGCGTATAGTGTGACGATATGAGATTTTTCTTTTCACAGCAGATTCATTTTAATGCAGAGCTTCTATTTTGTTGTAATATTGTTTGATTTTGCAATCTGATATTATAGATAAGTTTTTTTCTTATAAAACTTTACCGAACTAAAATGTGATCATATGTTCTTTATAATTAACTAAGTAGAAAGTAAAAAGTAGAGGCCTTAATAGTATACCTATGTTATCAGACAAAATACATGTATTAATATTCAATATACTCAACTGAAAAGAGTCATTGAACTTTCCTTATCACACATTATTTTCTAATTTACGGATTTTCTTTCGAATGTATTCTAATTCTTCTTCACATGATCTAATTTTAGTAAGTTTCTACATGTTTATGAAGTGGTAAATACTTTATTTTGTGCCTGACTCGGCGATGCACTGCGCCCCGTTGGCATTTAATATATTGTATAGTAACGGGCCTAGGAACGCATAGAATTTAGTTGTAAAAATGCATTTCACGTTAGTTTTTTGAGTGCAAACTTTATCGTGTCGTCTTTTGTTAGTAATTTCTGTGTTATAAGAAATTGCAGCGTGTTGTTTTAGTACAATACTCATAATGATTAACTGCCGAACTGTTAAAACCTTGCAATTTTCATAGAGCAAATTAGTAGGGTAAAGGAAAGGATGAAAAGTAGAAACCTTAAGAATAGCACTCTGTGCTCTCTCAGTAGATAATAGTAATGTAAACTTGTTTAATTGTTGCAACGTCTACAATATGTCTTAACTTTTTAAAAACAAATATCTTACGAATTCTGTTATTTACAGCCTCAATATGTTTCTTGTATGAAAGATTTTCCCATATAATCCCTAGATATTTATTGGAATTAGTGATTTAGATATTTGGGCATGCACATTGGTTAACATATGGCACGCTACAATAATGAGCAAATAGTGATGAGTCAGTGTTAGAAGCTGTTGAATTACGCATTTAAATCATATGATACGTTTTCTTTACACTTATTATTAATAAATGATCCTGAAGCTACTTATTAACTAAATTGAACCCACATTGCGCCAACCTGTAAACGTCGTCCTTTGTTTTAGCCGAAAAAGAAGAGCAGTGTCATCGGCATATGTTAAAATATAACTCTTATCTAACTTAACATTACAGAGGTCGTTTATGTATATAAAAAATAGCGTCGGCCCTAGAATACTCCCATGGGGAACCCCAAAAGAAGTACTTCTCAACTCAGCACTAATCACATTGCCGGTTTTAACACTTTGTGAACGGTCTTCCAGATAACTTTGGAATAATTTCAATTGTCATATTAGTCATATGTATGACGTCATATTACGAAACAGCGTCATACTCCGGTATAGCGGTATACTCATGTGCAAGTTAATCTGATTATCATTACATCTTTGCACCAGGAGCACCAGACAATTCGTATCGTTTGTTGCTCGGTATTAACAGGCGACGGGATTGTGGGTTTTTTTCATTGTTTGAAAAAATGTTCAATTAAGTTCCACAAAATGTAGTTGACCTACCCATAAATAAATTTAAAATTCATGTAAAGAACATACTTATGAGTAAAGGCTATTATAAAGTTGATGATTATTTTAAGAATCGCAATGCATGGAATTAATAGGCTTCGCTTTGTCCTACAGACTTTGAAAGTTGTATTTATTAGTGTGATAATACATATTATTTTGGTAATATTACATGATTTATGTAAATATCATTACTTATGATAAAGAGCTGTTCAGTTTCTTTCGCTTGTTTTTCTTGTCAGCTAAAAGACGTCCTGAACAAGTGGTAGAGGAAAAAATTTTTTGGACTATTCAAACTTACTTACTACTGCCTACTTGAATAAAGATATTTTCATATCATTTCAATGATTCACTATTATGTAACCCAATATAACTGCGCTATACCCTAATAAACTTTGATTTCCTATTAATTTGGTTTTACTGTGTAACTTTTACTTTTACTGTATGCTTTAAATGAACCTAGTATTTGAACGCAGCGTTTTTTTCCCATTTATCACATTTACATCGTGAATCCAAGGTAAACTCGTTGAGCCTAAATTAGGTACAATCCAAAATGCACTCTGCTACACTTAGGCATTATATTACCGCAGCAAACGTTATCATCTTTTATTAACTTATAAATAAGGTTTAATATGATTTGACCTCTTATTCCACGACAGAGCTTCCCACGCTGTGTTTTTAAAAGAATAATACAGACACAAAAAAATGTTGCTTATATATATTTTGGATAAGTTAAATATTAGTAAGGAACACTTTGAGCACGAGACTGATACCCAGTATTACTAATAGATCTGTCGTTATCTCGATAACTAAATAACTTATTTATATTTATATAAATTATATTATTTAAATAATATTTCGTTGAGAGATCTTATATTATTATTTTATAGTTTTATCCGTTAATCAAATAACGAATCACGCTCTTTAAAATTATAGGCGCATCTCTAAGACTATCAACTCTTCGCTAGCATAACACAACGTAGAAGGTTCTGTAGGTTTACGTGTAAAGTTTTCCTCATAAGCCCACCGCAGGGCGCTCCCCTATCAATTGCTGTGATCCCCTCCCCTACCCCCGGAGCCCTCACTAATGATCCCACTTGTTAGAACCCAGAGCGGACCTTCGACCGTGTCGCTGAATGAATAACAAATTCTAAGTTGATCCCGCCAAGCCTCACCGCAACAGCTCGTCCGTCAAATATGAAACTAATGTGGCTGACATATTGCGTATCTATACACCATGTTAGATGTGTTATATTCCATATTCGGTTACTTACCTCTGGTCTCTGGGTTTTAATTAAAATATATTCCGAGATTTGCTAAGACTATAATCATACTTTACGGATACGAAATAATAAGCAGCTAATAGATTCTACTTAACATCTATAAGAGGTAGAATATGAAATATTTATAATATTAGATAAATAAACATAAAACTTAAATAAATAAACATAACATTGCTTAACACTAATCCATTTAAATATTAAATTCTTTATTCACGCACAAAGGTACTCACACAACTATAGCACACAAAAAACCTAAACACAGGCTTATCCACGCACACAATACATACCACACCACACACACTCACACACTCACATACAAACATAAACACACTCACTCACACACAAAAACACACACTTCTAAAGTTTTTATGACCTTTACCCTGCTTATCTTAAGTTTTTCAGTACGAAGCGTCCTCGATTCACATTCCTTTATAAACAACTTACTGAGGAATCGCTGGCCCTGATAATACAGATTTTCTAGTTACGGGGTCAGAGATCTATAACCTGAAGCAATATGTATAAAACCTATATTAAGCATTTGCCCTGTACTTAATAATAATATAAACAACTGTATGTAAAATTTTGGGTTTGAGTGAATGAATAAGTTTTATTATTATTATTATATCCATATTAAACTTACCATCAAACTGTTGAGTGGCTTGAGCGAGTAGTGACGCGAACACGCGATCCGCTAGCGGTGGCGGCTGCGGTGGACGGTCATCGTCGCTGCTACTGTAGCGGTCACCACCCCACTCGAGCGATCGCTGCCGCCGCACGCTAGCAGCGCTACCAGTAGCGTTGCCCGACAAACCGCTCAGCGAGCCCGCCTTCACTCGCCGGCCCGCCCTCTCCATCCTCGACGTGCTCATGACATTTTGTCAGTTCATCTGAAAATAAAAAAATTGAATTCACAATTTTGGATTTTAATTCTCTTTGGTTTTGATTAACATCCTAGAAAAGAATAATAACAAATAACGTGTCGTGAACTTTCACCAAATTTTGCACGAACCAAACCTAATCCTTACAGCTAAACCACCAAATAAAACATGAATAACTTAACGCCATTTCAATGTAAATAAAATTGAATTTACATTTTCAATGATAATCACACGATGAGAACGGCGCAGCTCACCATAAATATTCAGTTTCCTGCAAACGGAAACGTTTATATTCTTAATTCTGAATCAACTACCGCCCGAGCGTAACTTAAGCCCCTCCGCTCGAAACAAAGAATCGACACGATATTTTATCGAAACGGTAACGACGTCGTGAGCGGAAAAGAACAACTGTAATAAAGAGCCTACAAGTTGTTTGGTTTGAACGAACATAAATAGGAAGTTGGCGCGCCCGTGCGTGTTTGAGGCTTAATCCAGAGGATTGCAAGAAGCGCCCGCTCGCGGACCACTGACAATCCCTGTCTGGTGTTATTTTTCCTATTGACCAAATAGCTTCTGTTTCTTACAGTTTTCCAGAAATACTAAGGTCAACTTAAACAAGTGCCAATCATTATTTTCTTTTCTCATATTTAAAAAATGTTTTGCACGCTTGGCGCATTCTGGCACAAACGGTAACCGATAACGCAAGATTTCGCAATTCAATCTCTTCACTTATTTGAGACGTAATAAAAAATTTTTATCCTATTAATATTATATATTTAATAATTAATGAGTGTAGCAAATAAATACCCATTTCTGTGTTATTCAGTCATTAGTTACAAGCCTATACAAAAAGTATAGACTTTTTGTTTCGCTGCCAGATTAACATAGAATTGTCAAATTATTTTTATAAAAGAGAGTTAGTGTTCTGGTTTATAAATTTATTCTAACACTTAATTACAGTTTCGTGAAACTTACAATTAATTGCAATATACCTAGCTTACGGTGTGAATAAGAATGCAAGGTTTGCTGCACTCATTTCTCATTTTGTATTGGCAAAATAAACAGAGGCGGTTTCATTAGAGATTCGCCGGCGATCCATAGACATACAAGCAATCAGAGGCGGCGAAAGGCGTGGATAATGTGGACCGCACCTGCCTCGCGGTTCAAAGTCAAAGTAAGTAAGTAAATTTTGAAAATGCAAGTGCACATGCCACAAATTATATACATCAATAAAACTTAACAAAAGTTAGGAAATACATACTATAATCGCTTAAACATTTGCTATCTACTTCAATTTTATCATTCAAATAACTGGTATTTTTGGATTGAAGAAACTGCTTTGCACATTTTTTAAATAAATTTTTAGTTAAGTATAATATAATTCTTTTCTTGCCCTACTACTTTAAGAGAGACAAAGACGTTTGAGCCATATTTATTTGGTTTTCATTTTACACAAGGCATGAAGGCTAAAACTCTAGAGCTAATTAAAAATAGTAATTAATAAATACCTTGTATTTTTAAATTAGAACAAATTAAAACTCGTTTTATTTTTTTATATTTAATTATTAGAAAAATGATTAGAGTAAAAAATAATCTCATATACATTACAGTTAAGGAAAAATAAGTTTAACTAGGTCACATTGGCTAGCTTATAAGCTTGAATAATAATTGTAAATGTAAATAAACAAAATATCATTTAAATAGTGTCGTATCTAAGTCTTTCGAATGCCATTTACTGGCAATGGAGGCGGCTAATAGCGCGTCTGATGGACTGTCGGGCTTAATATAAAGGAGGCACCCTATTTACTGACCGTCGCAACGTTAATAAATACAGTTTCTTTCAGGCTAGACTGTCGTCGCAAAATATTAAACTATAGGAATTGTGCGACATAGATGATGCTTTTGTAACCCATTACGTATCCACCTAATGTAATAAAGAATTTTTATACAACAATTACTAAATTATATCCTATTACACTACTTAGACATATGTAAACACAGCTGCACGTGATCTTAACTCAATATTTAAAGTTTTCTCAATTGACTTTGCACTCTGCAGTCAAAATATTAACGTTTTTAAATCAAGTGGAAAAATTTAACAGTTTCGTGTAACCTGTGACCTGATGACTGTACATAACGACGTTCCTCAGATTAGAAACTTAATAAACTAAAGCTTGTGTTATGAACTACTAACACGACTGGAAAGATACCTCAAATATAGCCACAACTTGAAATCGTTATAAAAGCCACTCGAACACGTAGGTCGAGGAAAAAGGCGTTTATTTTTTTAAACGGACATAGTAATATTCTGTTTACTATCTTCATCATCAGCCTATTAAGGGATAATTGCTAGGACTTTTCCCATGGATGGAACCAAATCAAATAGGGACAATTACCGATGCGCAATTGGTACCGACTGCATCTACGTTAACATCCACTAATTCGTACCGCGCGGGTCCAATACGCTTTAGTGTATGTTACTGCAGATGCATTAACGGACCAATGTGCCTTTCAAAGTGCGGAAGAACACCCATCGTATGATCGGCTTTTTCAAAACTTCCGCATCGCAGACCGAAAGCTCTAACCATTGCGTCATTTAGCTCGTCTCTTAAGATACTCAAGTCAGTGAGTAAGTATTTAAAAAATATAACTTGATTGTTCGTGATACAATTCTTCGAAATAAATTTCCTAAGTAATAATATACGAGTATATGAAAATGCCAAACGAGCTTTGTTACTGCCTCGAAGGTGTGCACTGTGCAAGATCAAAAGTTCTTTAGGTTTCAAGTCTACTGATAGGAACCGAAGACAAATCCATATTTTTCATAGTCGACAAAATGTAATAGCACGATAAAGGAAGCAACATAGATATCGGAAACTAAATCACTATAATAGAGAGAAGGGAGTACAAATTTATGTGACGTCACAAATTTATACACCCTCATTATTTTTACATTATTGATTATTACAAAATGCTTTTTTCTTTTTTTTTGTTCTATGACAAAATGTCTAAGTAATGAAACCACAAAAGTCTGTGTTCTGTGACTGAAACAAAATAAGAGTAATAGGTATGTATCATTCTTTTTAGCGTTTTTGTTAAAATATGAAATTTAAAAACACTTCAAACTCAATAAATATATGATCTTAACATTTCAATCGCTTTACTTTTTAATTCTGTAACGTCACACAAGACAAGACGAAGGATTGCCTTATAAAAAAAATATGACTCAAAAAACACGAAAGATCATTGATATAGTTAATTTATGGATAGCCCTTCGCCTACGCCAAAAAAATAATACGGAACATATCTCATAGTAAATTCCTGCTGTAATTCCTAATGTAATCTATAGAAAGCTCATCAGTGGTTAATAAATTAAATTCATTTGTAGCTAATTGTTGTAGCACTTAATAATTCAAAGTACCAGTTATTATTTCATTTCATTCCGTTGTTCGAATTTAAGTGAAAAGTTGGGTTAACACAATGGAATTCAAAAGTAATGAATGCAGCGTTGGACCGCAGCGCAAGGCCAGTCTTAACCTATACGTGATGAAATTGCTAACGAAGTACTAATCTTTTCTATATGTATTATTGTATTGATATTTCCTTAATACCTTTTGTTTCGTCTATAAATAACATACACTGTTAGTTCTTTATTATAATAATTATGTAAATTTCCACTAGTTATAAACAATTATTTTATTTAACTAACCGCAATTTCAGACTATATAGATAGTCTGTCAAAATCATGTGTGTCTTATTCATCATTAGCCCATTAATGTATGTGCGCGGCACCAGAATAGCCATGATCCACCACAGACCTAGTGTGGAATGGCAGGTGTTAACTAATGCAGGTGCAGCCCTTATTAATATCTTAATTTTCCCTCCGAAACATGGAAGAACTCGGCATATTAAACTATTGGTCACCCATACTATGATCAGCCCTTACGAAAATTGCTTGTTAAATGCTGCCATCGAGCTCGTCTATATCACTATATAGGTAATAAGTTATTTAGGTAATAACAAGTAATATATAATTCATAATTTAAAAAGATATAACAGAAATAACTCTCTGCTGTCTTATATTCATATTTTTTTTTCGTCTAGACACTTTTCAATAATCATAATTATATATCAAGGTTATACAGCTTTCTGATTTAGTATAATACTAATATGTTATCTATGTTTCATCATAAAGAAATAACTTATTTATTTTTAGTAAAATAATAGCTATGACTTTTAACATGTTTTGAAGGTGTATATTATTTTATTGTAACAAAATTATAGGTGAGATTTACTGCAGTTTTAAGATTTCTATAAATAACCCTTCATGTCACCGTTTCTTCCATTTCTTGTTTTCTATAGTAATATCATAAAGAGAAAAGATTTGTTCGTTTGTTTGCAACGAATAGGCTCCGAAACTAATGAAACGATTTCAAAAATTCTGTCACCTACGGGAAGCTACATCATATGCGGTAAACATAAGCTATATTTTATCCTGGAAACAGAAAATAAAGGGATAAAAATGGAAGTGTAAGTGAAAATGGGAACTGAAACATTTCCATAGTAACCATTGTTTACTATTATATTTCAATCTATCAATTTATATTCAATTCTATTTCTATTATTCTATTTCAATTTATCATTGTAATTACAACCATGTCACGGTATGCTCAATTATTGAAGCTGTTTATACAGGAGTAAATAATCTTACTAATATTTATACGGCTAGAAATCTAATAATTGATATTATTCTTATATATGAAAAATTGATAAATACCTAAGTCCCTTTGTAGTAAAGATAATTATTCAACATTTCTATGCTATAATATTATGAAGAGAAAAATTGGAGTGTTTGTTTATTGCTTTTTGCATTGAATAGGCTCTAAAACCATTGGACTGATTTTGAAAATTCTTCCATCTACAGGAAGCTACATCTTACGCAGGTGAAATAGACTATAATTAACTTGGGAAAAGTGTCAAGAAAACAGACACAAACTAAGTAAGTAATATATTATAACTTAAACGATCAAATGTATAATCAATGTATGTGTACACAGACAATATATATAAGGAGCACCAAACATCATTGGAGAGATTGCCATAATTTGGTAATATGTTGACAAATCTAATCTGCATGACTATTGAATATCACGGTGTCCGTAATTGGATAGATACAGAGAGATAGTTACGCCTAGTCCGTATAGCAGCACTCCACTAATGTAATCCGGCTAGGAGCTAATCTGATATCGAGACGAGCCAGGCACGGACTCGCCGCCAGTTAATTGGGTTCCGTTTAATCCCCACAATGCAACTTTAGACTCATTTCCGCTGTCCAATAAAACTACTCACTGCTTAAATCATCTAAGCTAAAGTTGTGAATATTTTAATAACTGATAAAAAACGACTTACTCATTGAAATAAGTTTAAAAAAGGTACATAAAATTATCTATCTTAAATAATAATCATCATCACAAGCCTATTTGTCCCCACTGCCGGGGCAAAAGCAAAAAGGATGTTACAGGTTCGATGTTTAGGCAAATGTATAAAAGGCTGATCAAGCTTCAAAATTTGATTTATTTGGGGGTACTAAGAAAAAAAAACACGCAAATAATTAATATAAAAACAGTTCATATGATTACCTAAATAATATTAATTAATAGTTAAATTGAATAATTACATACCCCGTTTCTGGGTTTTCCGTAAAAGTTAGAACTTAGATATTTGACGAAGATATACGTTTACATTTTTCTTATTTAAATTATAATTACTTTATTATTATTGGATTTATATGATTAAATTATCATGTTCTGACCAGATTATTTTATTATGAACTGACATAAAGAGCATATCGGATAACTCAAAATTTCAAATTACGAAAGGTGAATAATACTCGTAAAAAGAAATGATGTTGAAAATCAAAGACAAATAGTTTACATGCGGATACCTAGAACGAAATAAACGGTAGTACGGCGCATCGTTACAAGGAGAATGGGCCATGGCCAGTGCGGATTGGTGGGTATTGATAAATGCAAAAGAAACCAATGGCTAACGCGCATTCCAGAGGACGGAGGAGCTCGAGATAAACGATTTTCAGTCACCCATCCTATGACCGGCCCAAGCAAAGTTGCTTAACTTCCGCATCGCAGATTAAAAGCGCTAACCAAAGTAACCTAAATTCATCAATTAGTTTTTAGATAAAAAAAAACATTGCTTAATTATAAATGTAGCTTTGTAATATTTTTCATAAATTCTTTTTTTGACCTAATTACTTCCTTTAGAGATATGATAACTAAGAGAAATGACTATCACACGTTACGGGTAACACGTACCCTTAAATTTTAATGTGGATATCCTTAGCCTTCTATGATAACGTGGTCTTTTAGTGATCTCTCGGTACGGAAAGTACAAACAGCTATCGGAACACTTGAACAGGAATTTTTTCGTTTCCATTATTTAGCAATTTCACGCTGACTAAATGCAATAATCTACGGCACAGCAGATAATTCAATTCCCGCGTAAATACATGGCCCGTTACCGAATTTCCTTTGAGAGACAGAGCGTGCAGTAAGCTGCGATCCGGCACGTCTGTCTGAACTTTGGAATTCCAATTTTGAAAAGTTTCCCAACAAGGGCCGATATTGACAGCCAGTGTCACGCTGCGACTGGGTCAACAAGGGGTCAACTTTCGCTGACATAAAAAAACAAATTTTGTTCCTGGTAATTTTTTATTTCTTCAACATTAACATATATAACATAACATATTTAATTAATTACATTGCTTAGTTACAGCTAATAACTTAGAATAATTAAAGGGATCGCGAATAATGAAAATAAATTAACGTTGGATATTCATATGCTACCTAATCATCATAGAATGAAACTGCTAAAGATACTATGAAAACAAAGGAAACTTTAATATCCATATTTCAAGCGAAGTTATTCTGCTGTTTTTATTTCTGAAAGTTTATAATAAATTTCTAACATAGATCAGTTTGGAAGTTACATATGCTTGTCCTTCTGTGAAAAGAAATGAAAATTTATTAAACGCTAGAAAATATCTCAGTACAGTAACTGTTTAGCAAAATAAAAAGTAGCCTATATGTTAACACAGGTTTAGAAGTATCCGTATATCAAATTACATTAAAATCATTTCAGTAGTTTTTGCGTAATGACGTAACAATAAACTAAACTTTCTTTGACAATATTAGTAATATTATTTACTCCTGTATAAACAACTTATATTTGGATATCAGTACTTTATTATCGTGACATGAATATAATTACGATTTGATTCCAATGACAAATTGAATAGTAAACAATGGTTACAATGGAAACTTTTTAATTCCCTATAGAAATTTCCACTCCCATTTTTATCCCTTTATTTGCTGTTTTTCCGGATAAATTATAGTCTATGTGCAATGCAGTAGCTTCCCGTAGTTGAAAGAAGTTTTAAAATCGGTCTAGTAGTTTTGGAGCCTATTCGTGGCAAATAAACAATAAAATCTTTCCTCTTCATAATATTAGTATAGATTAAATCGTTCATTAATAATTTACAAACTCATAAATTCCTACTAAATGAAATACCTTACGATCTTATTAATTCACGAAAACGCTAACATTACTAAACTAAAATTGCGGATTTCACGGAAATAAAACGGTTGGACTTAATAAATTGACGAAAAACGAATAAAGCGACCAGCTAGCTGTATCCGCGGACATCTTAGAGCTCACAAACAATGCCCCAAATTCTTATAAGGTTAAACATTTGACAAAAGAGGAGCGGCCAAAGCTTTTTCTTACTTTAAACTTGTAAAAGAGTATATTATAACGCTTCTGTGAACTTAAATTAGGAAATATATATTCCTTTAGATTATATTCAATGTGTAGTTCTTAATCACATATTAGGTTTATAAACACGGAAGATTGTCATTAAATATGAATTTCTAATAAATAAGGTTAAAAAACAACTGCATTGAATAACGACTGTACAAATATTTGGTAAAAATGATTGAAGAATCATAATCATATATCATACTTCTATTTAACTATCTGGGATTTCGTTAGGTACCTAAAGTAAAGCTTTTTTGTAGCTGTAGGAATAGTAAAAGAAAATCAGTAACTACCGCGATATCGTCACCTATACCCGCAGCCTTAAAGCTAAAGTGGATAAACGACTTTTCGACGAAAAAATAAAGAAGAAAATGGCGGACAAAAAAGTGTCTTGTAATGAAGAAGGAGGCTTCGTGATTGTGTGCCAAGTGCGGGATAACTACGCCCATGATTCATTACTGGCTGGCAGCAAACGAAGGGGAAACCGACGGCTCAGATTAACTTTTTTAAATTAAAGAACGTCCCAAGACAATTGCAGAGTACACACGACTGGAGCTAAGTGTAACGTTTGCTTTATCCACGGTAATAAAGAAGGAATTAGAACGGTAACTTAGAGTGAAATTTGGAATTTAAAGTTGTTATTCCGAGGATTTTATTGCACATTAAGGTGTGTAGCGTTGAGATTATTAATTTTCAAGAATCTTGTATATGAGAAAAGAGATTTAAAATAACAAATTGGGTTTTGTTGGATTCTTGACTAGTATACTAAGTAATTATCAATTGTCATTTTCCTGTATAATCCACTTTACTCTGTAATAATTATTAACTTTTCTTTTCTAGTTTACCAACTGTGATCTGAGTTTTTTGACCAACCAAGTACCTGAATAATTACCTCACACCTACTATATATGATTTATTAATGTTTTATTTAAATCTTTAACTTTACAATAAATAGCAGAGATAATCTTTTTGTAGAGTTTAAATTATAAAATTAGAAGAAATTGATAAATAAATTAGGTAGTCTATAATAGATCCTATCTGTTGAGTATATTCCTACATAATTATGAAAAAAATCTAAAATAATAGATTCAGCTGATAAAAATTTATAATTTTTACAAAATTATAATTTTGAAAGGTTCAATACAGTTAAGATTTTTGCTTGAAAGAAATAATATTACAAATAGTTTCACAAATAAAAGTGAAATTCAATATGTAGTTTGACCCTGAGCATGCTTGTTTCTATTTAAATGATTGGAAATGATTGAATGTTCATGTGTCCCTAAAATTGTCTTTATATGTATCAAGTTTTATTATATATTTAAAATATATATATCAGATTATAAGAATAATATCAAGTAGGTTGTCTCATATAATAGTATAGAAATATTTAATTCAGCTCGATAATATCACTTGTGTAGAAAGGCTTAGGTAGTGAAATACGCAAACACATTTTTTATTTAATTATTATATATTTTAATTTATATGCTAACGCATTTTTTTATTTTCTTTTATGCACTTATAAACTTACATAGGTAAGTGAAAGAAACACACCAAAACATATTGACAGAATAGTATAACTTAACTATTAACTAGTGATTAAGTTACAAGCACAGACAACTGGAATATCTATCAACCAATATTATTCAAATATTTAAGTATCACTTAACAAAGTAAATATACATTCTCATTATTACTTATTACAAATATCAAAAAAGGTAAAACAGAGAAAAGCGCCACCTGACAGTACGTTTTAGAACTTCGTGAAAAGCGTGTTTCAAGCGCCATCTTTCCTAACCGGAGTGTACTATGACGCCATCTACACAGCAGAGGAAAAACTAACCCAAAAGCTCTGCCAAGAACTTTCCATGCTTTTCCTAACAGAATAAATAAATTTATAAAATGTTATGTTCACTCCACAAAGCGCGTTAGAAGAACTGGAGCGCCCATTTATTTAAGTTATAACAAAGGTTTACACAATTTACACGCATTAAAACTGGTCATAAGTTACTAGTTTAATATATTTTTAGTTTTAGTACGAAATGTCCATTTTACCAACCGACTTCAAAATCGAAAAGGAGTAGTTTATGTCCGTATGTTCGACGGCAATGTATGTTTTTAATCTTGTCATCGTTGACGTATACCATTTAGGATCAATTTCGCGATGCTATTCTATTCAGTTGGACTAGAAGCAGTGAATTCTCCGAATTCATTTTTTTATTACTATATCGCTCTCTCAGGTATTTTGATTGTGAAATAAGTTTTAATGAAGCCAAGTGGAGGCAAGATCTAGTGAAATGAATTGCGACGAACTTCCAGTTCTATCGTAGTTCTTGTCAAAGTCGAAGGTAAAAAAACCAAAACATCTTTGTTCGAATGATCATATTGAAAACACTTTTAAAATCTTCCAAGATAACAAACATCTTTTTACCATATATTCCTTAATATATGGTGATTAAATTGCGTCGATACATATATATTTAAACGATACTTTCAGTTATTGGTGCCTAATAATGTAGTACCATTCCCTAAACTTAACAAAATAATTTTAATTTGGGTTTGTAAAATGTTATTAGTAATCGTAAAACAAAAATTTTACTCAAAGAAGTTTACCTCTGTTATCTTAGTTATTCTAATAATAAAATAAGAATAAGACAGGACAAACCTAAAATATTTTTTATTTTGTGCAACACGATAGCCTACAATTGTGCTGATATAAAAACTAAACTAGAGATCTGACTGTGATTAAATTTTAATGGAACTATTTTGGAAGTATACTCTATTTAATATATTTTATTAGGATTTATCATACGTAACATATAATAAAATGTAACAAAAAAAATATCACATTGTGCTCTGTTTTCCACAATCAAATTAGCTCTCTGATCTGATTTGCTAAAAAAATATAATGAACCATACACCAGCAAACAGCAACAACCAATTTTCTAGAGGTAAGCTTTTGTTTAGGGTATTGCGAGATTACTTCACTAATACTACTACACTTAAATCTATTTCTATTTATTTCTCCGAAAACGACAAACGACGATCTTTAATTTTTTATAACAATTAAACGCATTTTTTAATTATGAATCTTCACAAATATAATTTTAATTTATAAATAATAATATGTTGCAAACGTGGTTGATTTTATGTCTATACTAATTTTATAAAGAAGAAAGATTTGATCGATTGTTCAATGCAAATGCATTGAATAGGCTCCGAAACTAGATTGGAGACCTACCTAGCTGAATGGCCTGTCCTAGGTGTACTTAATTGGAAACAACTTCTTGTGCCGGGTTCCTAATTTCTACTACAGTAGACTACAACATGGGATAGAAGACACGAGATTCATCTTCACCATTCTATATACACAGTAAGTACCAACATTGATTCCGAATTAATGCTCATGGAAGTCTCATCCGAAAATTTATTGATTAGTGTTCAAAAATAGAATAAGATATTTCATATACTTAAGGCCAAAGACCGTAAAGAAGAAATAGATGTTTCAAATTGATTGGCCCCAAAAGCTGTTAAATCAAACGTGAAGGCCGTAATAAAGACCGGCGGACCGCTCGCGATTAATTAAGATAGAGCCATCGTTGCGTCCGGAACGACGGAACGTTCCGGACACGCCTATTGCTTCATTTGCCAGAAATTTTACTATGTATTTTTGATATTTATAGAATGTTGACACAAATTTATATCTTACTGGAAATCAATCAAAACACTATATATAGGAAATTACTGTGTGGGTGCTGAATAAATTGATAAATAATCATTTGTAGATCGATTTATTTTCACATTAGATACAGATATTGAAATAATTTTCAATGGAAAGTGTATTTCATCTTCCTCATTTCATGTCGCAACAGATCGCTGTTATGTTATATTTTTGTGTGGAGATAATTAAAAAGAAGAAGCCTGGAGAGTGAAATATAGAGGTACTACAATTTACCGTATTGACATGACATATTCTTTCCACTGTGAGTATCATCATGGAACTGTGAGTAGGCAGTAAAATTAATCGTGGAATAGTAAAAGATTCATGATGGCTAAAAATTATAATTTTCTAAAAATACAAGCGGTAAAACCGTTTAAAGGTCATTTTATTTGAAATAAATGAAATGAAAATGTCTTTATTCGAGTAAGCTTGTTTCAAGCACTAGCTGACAAGAAGAACAAGAAACTGACCATTTCTTTATCATAAGTAATGACACTAACAAAAATAATGTCATTACTATAATAGTACTTATTATAACAATAATAAATACAATTTTCAAAGTCTGTAGAACATTGGTTGGTACAATAATTAGTCGTTATATAACAAAGCGAAGGCTATTAATTCCATGCATTGCGGTCCTTAAAGTAATCATTAACTTTATAATAGCCTTTACTCATAAGTATGTTCTTTACATGAATTTTAAATTTATTTATGGGTAGGTCAGCTACATTTTGTGGAACTTTATTGAAGATAGCAATGCATTTACCCAGAAATGATCTTCTGATTTTTTGAAGTCTGAAGCTTGGAACGTATTTTGTGAAGGACTCGTAATGTTTTCTTACGTACATAATATTTTCATATATGTATTGAGAGGCAACATTCAAAATATTTATTTCTTTAAATATCTCTCTGAGAGAATTCCTATACCGTAAATTCCCAAGTAGCACATAAATAATATATTAACTAAAATAAGTACCGATTTATGTCCTAAAGTCATACTAACATTTTTAATCAGCTCTGGTCATGTTTCGAATCTGTTTAAAGGCATTTATTTTATCTAATAATGCTTAATGCCATATTATGGTTAATAAAAAATGTATATCAATGTCAAAACTCCTATTTAAGTATTGGGTAATATTAATATAAAGCTGTTATCGTATTTCGGTGATATGAGAAACATTATATATTATATAAGCATTAACGTAATACTATTTAGTGCACTTAGTTGTATTTAGTCATTTTCTAGAAACAAAGGTTTTCTAATGGTCTATGGTTGTATCGATTTAATGCTTATCCTATATACACATTGAATAAAGAACTAGTAAAACTTTAGCACCGATTTGTTCTTAAAGTATTCTGTAATCAAGCTCAAGCTCCTTTATCTTCTTAATCTATGCTTTTATAAAACATTAAGCTATATTTTGATCAATATTAAGTTATTTATAGAGATAGAAGTAATAAATAGATCGTAATTATTTTTTATGTGAAATTAAAATGTAAAATGATTTTATGTATTGTATTGTAATGGTGGCATTTTATACGCATCCAGGCCATGGACAAAAAACGTTGGGAAAAACAAAGAAAACAGGTGGATATAAATGAAAACTGAAAAAAGAGTATTCTAATTTAATTGAAGCTTTTAAAAATCAAAATAAAAATGAAATAATCGTTTGATGATTATAAGCACTATAAGATACTTCTGAAGTGTAAAAATACGGCTGTAACTAAAATGGGAGTGTGTTATACGGTGAATTACGAGCTCTTAGTTTTGTGTCTAACCATAATACGATTAACAGCTCTACTACACCATATTTGAATACCTAATGCTTTAATTTTACGAGTCGCCATTTGCTTTCTTTTTCCAATTCTTACAAAATATTTAAAGTCAACTGTGTCAGATGAAAAGGGGTAAATAATCATTTATTTTGTGCACAGATGCCTATAAAAGCAATTATGTTGTTAAAACAATGCTAAAAAGCCTAAAATTCAACAAAAATTTTTGCTACTAGGTTAAATTTTTTATTATTTTTATTATATTAAAGGAAGTTTGCGAAGGCGCGTGTATTTTACACCATAAACTTGTATATTTTACTCCACAAACTGATGTGTGCAGCTTATTTCACACAAAACGAGCTGTTTAAATCAATATTCAAAAATACTTAAAAGACCAGCCAAGAGAACATGTTATGACACTTACACAAAACAATAATTTAAACCGATTATATGTTTTTAAAATTTATTAAATACACTTTTTTACAAAGGAAATAAAACAGTAAGCATTTTTATAATATTAAATTAACGTATTATAATTTTGATTTACGCATATCAATTGTAATATAGTCACAAAAAGTTCAATTAGCACTTTAAGGTGCTAATTGAACTTTTTGTGGCTTTTAGAATGCTTTTACCCGATTTTATTAATGCTATTATACAAAAGTTGTAGTGCTATTGCACAGCTTTTATAAAGCTTAAAGTCGTACAAAGGGGGGGCCCAAATTTTATGTATAAGAGTCGTTTAAAAGAAATACGGTTGATATACGATTTTATTATAATGCTTAACGCCTGGACTCGTGCTATTATAAGTTTGATATAATGGTGTTTTGTGCTACTTGGGTTATATATAGCGCGGACAGCTCTCTTTTGTAGAATGAAAATATCTTGAATGCTAGCCGCAGAACCCCAAAACAATAGGCCATACGTCATTACACTATTAAAATAACTAAAATATACTAATCTTGCCGTTTTATTTATCAAGAATTTAATTTTCTTAACAGCAAAGCTGCAGAACTCATCTATATGACAAGTTATCTATATGAGGATCCCATTACAAACAGGAATCTAGTGTTATAGGTACCAAGAAACTTTGTCGATTCCACCAACTCAACTTTTTCACTATTTACATTTATAAGTCTATTCACATGCCTCACATTAGGTAATGCAAACTTAATGTATTTCGCTTCCATTAACCTCTTCACATACAGCTAGTTGCACAAACGTCCATAAATATTTTTATTACTTTAAAGCTATACAAATTTGACATTCATTAGAGCTTAAAGAAGTCATTAAAACTTAATGAACGTTTGTGCATCTGACTATTAACCTCTTAACTTTAACCACTAAAGAGGTGTCATCTGCAAATAATACTGTCTCGCACAAATTCTTCGTAAAGTGATTGTGTTTTAAAAAATAGTGCGCGTGAAATATAAAAAAAAAATTCAGTACCGAGGCGTCATGCTAATTGTCACAAACTTTCTTCAGCAAAGAGATTGTAACAAAGGTTGTTACATTATTTACGAACTTTGATAATTTTCTACTATCTAACTATCCTATCGTGTTCAGTGTACAAAACGTGAAGCTTTCAAAAAATTAACCCAAGTCAATCACATATTCTTTTTTCCAAATATAAATGATGATTTGTGTCCGGTACGTTTGCGCCGGACACGGCTACTTTATTTGCTCGACACGTCTACGTGTACAGCCGCCGCCGGCGCGCGGTCAAATAAGTTATCTAATATTTCCTTGTTTTTCTTTTCCGTTACGTGAGAAAAAACACATGTGAGCACAAGCGCTTTTAGTTGATTTTCGAATAGGATATGTGATATTTTTTGAACGTTTGTACAACACAGGTTTTAATATTGCAATGTGCTGCTGGTCGTAGAGTAATCGGTGCTTCGATATGAAAAAATAATTGCTAAACTTGCACAATTTATGTCTATATTATAGCTTGTAACATAAATACGCAATAATAAATTATTGAAATTTAATTATTTTATATTCATTTAAAAGTATTTCTTCATAGAATAAAAATATCAAACAGTATTTATTTATTTATTTTTTTGCATTAAAAAACACAAAAAGCAGACATAATGATATCTCTATCTGTCAACCTTTTTTTAACGGACTGACGTGATCATCACAAAATATTATTATAGATATTACACTAAATTTATTTTAGTTATTCATTGTTGAAAAATCTAAAAGATCTGACGTTCATAAAGGAATTTATATGTGCCAATAATTTAAAATTTAGGAAAATAAAATTACATTTCACATTAGAGACATACAAACATTTTAATGTTAAGTGTTTCTTAATGAATTTGACTATTATGGTACAGCGCACCGTTACATGTGTCAGAAACTTGAGTTGTGAGTGTTGAATATAAAAAATATATCATCATTACATTATTGTTCTAGTCTTTTGTCATATTAAACTTACTACTAATAATAAAACTAATAACACCAATAAATAAAATTTAGTAATGCCACAATCAATATTTATATACAAATTAACTTTACGCTAACGATTCTCTCGTGGTTCTTACGTATTACACACGTAAACCTTTGTCTAGAATCAATCTGTAAGTTTTATTTTTATGCAACAAATAATGCAGAGTGTATATTGATGAAAATAGCGTAAAAATCCATTGTTTGATTCTTAAGACAGCGTACAGACACCGAGAAATTGCCTTGTTTTAGTAATAATATTAATAATGTTCTCGCCTTATATGTCAAACCATACAGCCTTTCAATACCAACGTCAATTAATCTACTATAACGACTCGATTATAAACTCTCATTGTTAACTACAAATATATTTATTATAATTAGTAACTATTTATTAACACTAACCAATGGTTATAGGCATGATGCGAAGATGCGGAAACTTAAATATAAGTAATTCTGATCAACCGTTCCACTTAGTTAGGTACTTTCATAATGTTATTAAAATTTAAATGTTTTATTAACAATCAAATGTTTTCTAAGTGATTGATTTTGGTTCGTTTGTTGTTATCGCATAGGTTCCAAAACTTCTACATCGATTTAAATTTTTTTTTTTTCATATACGCGAATATATATTATACGCGGGTGACATAGCTATAATTTCGAGAGCGAAGTCACGAGAAAACAACTAGTCTTCAATCATTTACCAATACATTATTCTTAGCTTTATTTAAATAATCATTAATTTACCTTTAATACAAAAGGAATAAGTGTTAATAAGGTTTATATTTTGTCCATCTCGAGTTTTAAGGCAAGTGATCATACGACCACATAATCCACGGTCACCTAATTACTAAATACCGCACTTGCCTTCGTTACGATATTATCGGCAATAGTAATAACGCTGTTTCCTTCTGCAATAAAGTGTAGTAAAGGAAATGGCGAGCAATGAACGTTGATTTCGATTTACAAGAAATTATAGGGTATTTTATATAATTATCTTTCAAACTCGTTTTAGTTCTATTATTGGTCTACATTATTAAAATTTCATTGTTTATTTGCATTCAATGGGCTCCGAAAATACTGGACCGGTTTATAAAATTATTTCACCTAAAGGGAAGCTGATGACATATATAGTATAATCTTCGCAGGATAAATCGTGATACAGTATATGTATTTTCTACAGTCATTCAATTTTGTATAATAATTGTATTTGAAAATATTAACCATTATCTCATATATCAAAATATTACACGAATCGCGAATGTGAATATTGATAGTTTCTCTACTTTGTTTCCGATTTTATACAGTTTATACAAACAATTTTTTCATATAACACGTTCTAAACAACTATTTCACATAAAGAAAAGAGTTTGAATAGAATGTGTAAATAAATTCCCTTAGACATCGCTTCACGTCAGTGAAAATCACGACACACATTGCGTGCTAAAAGAGTGCTAAAGAGTTTCCATCCCGCGGAAGATTTAGGCGGGAGGAGCTTATTTTCTGTAGGGCTGACAGCGCGATAGTGTAAGGCCCATTAGAGCCAAATTATGGCGGCCATTATAGTCCGCGTGTCCCGGCTCGCGTACTGAGTTACGCCCCGGGTCAATGGGTTTTATATAAGATATCCTTTCCGAAACACATCGACGGCAGAACTTTGTTCTTAAAATGGTTAGAGATAAGAGCGGTCGTGTTTTCAGGTGTTTATAAGGTTAAGTGGTGTTTACTTTTCTAATTCAAAATGTCCTGACCCTAAAAGGAAAGTTATAGATAAAAGTGCTATAATAGAGTTGGAGATAGAATTACGTATATATCAACGATCTTTACTGAAATAATAATGTAGAAACGACAACTTTGTAAAACAATTTCTGAGAACCAGAGTTCGTTTCGTTGTTGTGTTGTGATGCCTTATTTCCATTGAGTTACTTAAAATTTAAGATATGTTTAGATAAATGTCTCCCAAACAACACGAGTAGAAGAACATTATAACACTTACAAACTTCATGGTATAACGATAAGATTACAGGCGTAATGACGACTTTACTGCCACGACGTAAAACATATGTATATGCCAACAAATAAATGACAAGTAATCCGGTGACGGCAGCAACTTATTAACGAGGTCTCTGCCCGGGAACAACTTCGGCGAAGTTCACCCATTAACACGGTGACTAAATCATACGCGTCACTGATATTTCGCCACTCGTCCTCCCGAATTATTTTAATCACTCTGTCAAGATTATTATTAACACAAATAATCGAAATAGGAAAACACTTCTTTAACTTTGCTACGAAGTATCGAGGTATTAATGGTATTATAAACTTTTTTGGTAACATAAACTTTTTTTAATTAAAAAACATAGTATACTTAGTATATAAATAATAAAATAGGTAAATTAATATTAAACAACATCACACACATTGCTCAGATTCCAAAATGTGTAGCTAAAGCACCCGTATTATGGAGTATCTGAGACAACGAAGGTAACACAACACCTAGACCCGAGACAATATAGAAAAGTTCATTTTCTACATTGACCCGACCGGGAATCGAACCCGGGACCTCAGAGATGGCGACACCTTGAAACCGGCGTGCGAACCACTCGGCTATGGAGGTCGTCGATATCTATATCTATATCTATGTTACAAATGGAAAAATCAATTTGTGGTTTGATCTTCTGTCATCTCGCAATAGAGCATCGTTTTCGTAAAATGCTGTAGAAATAGTTGAGGGGCTAAAAAACAATAAAAGTGTCTTCTTTTTTGTATTCGGGCGAATACTATCAGTTCTGATTTGCTGAAAATCAGCGTTGAACACAATGTAGTCGTATCATAGAGGTTCAAACAATGAAAAGCTTCATTTATTTCATTGGACCTCTAGGCTGTAACATCGATATGCTTAACGTTAAATTTGACTCTGACTTTTTTATAGTGCTGAGTGCATAGCACTTCACTTTCAATTTACATAAGTAGGAAGTATATTTAAAAACTATACGCATAACTTCAAAGGAGCTTCATTAATTACGATTCTAGTTATTTTTCAAAACATTTTCTAATGTTTTCAACGTGGAAACCTTGTTTATTTTCAGGTCTACAAAATAACTAACTATCCTAACTTTATTGAATTGAAACACCATGAACTGTATGGAAATACTAATATCTTATAAACATAAAAAAGGATTTAACAAATCTGTCCACTATCAACGCAATAATCAGGAAAACTTAATGACGATTAGGTTAATGACAATAATTACCGGTTTATTTAGATAGTTGTCCACTGATGCGCAAATAGAGCTATGCTTAAAATCGGACTTGGATCCCAAGGCAGCTACAAAGCGGGATGCGAACGATTAGGGTCAAATTATTGCCATCATTATGCTGTGAGCCGGTCCGACGAGGTAATCACACCCACAGCCCTGCAAGTTATTTGCCTCCAGAGTGAGCTACAACTGCTATGCTAATTATTGCATGGATGTCTACTTCACCATTTATGCGACTAAATACCCGTGGTAAACTATCTGTTAAAGAGTTTCAAATGCAATTTTATTTACGTAAGAAATTATAATAAAAAAAAATAATCGTCTTCTTTTAATTTTTTGGTAGCGTTAACTTATCTTTTTAAATTACTTTAAATCAAAAATGAGGTTCGATTCGATTTATATTATAAATAAATTACTGATGAATGAATGGACCTAAGTATTTGTATTTTTTAAATAGTTTAACGGGAAATATCTAATATGAAATATCATTCCCATTTTTTCACCCTTTGTAATGACTATTATGATAATATCTAAAAGAAACTATCCTTGAGGTAAACAATTCTCATTAACAAAAATATATTCTGATTGACAATTGCCATAACGAAAAAAATTGATAAAATGGGAACCTCATGTCTTAAAATTTATTAAAAAAAAGGAAAAACATGGAGGGGAACAGGTCTTTTATACTAATATTTGTAAACGTAACGTTTGTTTGTCTGTATGATGTTTGTTTCCAAGTACTTCAAAACGGTAAGATTATAATTAAAAAGCCATTAATACAAGTTATTAAATAGAGATAATGTGAAAAAGAATCGTAAAATTTAGCTTCAAGGCTAAATATTTACATTGATATTTGATCTTTTCATATAAATGGAAACCTGTTTCGTAGCTAGATTGAAGAATAAAAGATAAATCATTTTTATTACAAAACTGACTAAACATTAAATACTGAAACGGTCTTTATTATTATTGTTTCCGCTACATATTTCTACGAAAATTTGGTTGCGAAAATTCTTATAATAAGCTTGTAATCCTGAATTTCTGCAATAAATAATATAAGTTGTACGACCTATGTTTTCCACATTTTTATTAAGAGTGTGAGAAATTACTACACTCTTTATGAAAATGCTTAAAAAAACCACTTGCCTCAGATAGTCTGAAAATGGGAGCGGTCCCATCACAGAGTACCTGGGACAAGTGGTATTTTAAGTATAGCTTTTTAATGCAAAATTGATCAAATATAAAATTACAGCATTAATAAAAGAACGAAAATCTGATGAGATTGAGTAACCCCACGCATTCACGCACTAGCTACGCCAGCGGCTTTGCCGGCGTGGTTTTAAGTTAAACATATAAATAAATCTTCCTCTTATGTCATTCTATACATTGGTAAAAACTGCATTTAAATCATATTGTAGTTTAAAAAAATCTCAGCGTACAGACAATGAAAAGCGACTTCGTTTTTTACTATATATAGATTTGACCGAAGTTACTTTTCGAACTCGTGTAAATAAATGCTGGATGTAACATATAACTGACTATATATCTTGATAACTTTTTTGTTTCAAAATCGAAATCTTACAGTAATTATAGCGTGTACTGACAAAATCTTCATTAAATATCTTTTAAAAAATGTTGTAGTATATGCTATACTAGCTTACGTACTTTTAGTAACTCCAGTAGGCTAGTGTATCGTAAAGTTCACGTTATACCGATTTTATTAATTTTAAATATTTGCTGCTAGAATAAAAAAATAAATGGTTCCTGAGATCGGTCCGAGTATATGTCTATCATTGTCTTCTCGTAAAATATTTCTTTTGTTTTTGCCAATATCGTTTATTTATCAGCTCGTACTGACAGGGCAAAAGAAATATTAGACATTTTTTTCTTTTATATTTCGTGTTAATGTTATTTACAAAAGTTTCCGCGGGGACGTTCTTTTACTAACGTCCTAATAAGTCTAAACAAAAAGTATACAATTTAAATGATATGTTTTTGCTGAGACAGTTTAGCTATTTTTAAGTTTTTTCCACTTAAATATGAGCCTGCCCTGAAATAGTAGGTCTTATTATAAGTATCTCAAATATATATTTTTAATAATCTTAAATATATATATATGGAAAACAAATATGACTTAAATATCAACGTACAGCCAAAACAACTGTATCTAAAAACTTGAAATGGTACAGGGGTTCCTTTTATGTTCTAAGTACTGAAAGAGGATTTTTAGAAATTCAACCCCCGAAGGGGTGAAGTAGGAGGTGAAGTTTATATGGAATTTTCTCATTTCTTGACTTCGAAGTATTTCAGCGACTCACTTTAATATATATTTTTGAAATTTTTAAAGAAAATAACCGAAAGTTGATCTGATCGATGAAATTAGTAGGCTTTTTAATAGAAGAAAAAAGCACTTTGTTTTTCTTATATATATTGGGTCAATTAAAATAAAACTTACAAATCTTAACAATCAAAAAGCTCAACTTATACAGCTGAATATTTTAATTGCTAGAATTTATGTGAAGTTGTAAAATAAAAAAGTATCCCCGTAATTTTGTTTGAAGTGTTCTTCAACTGATGAATTGTCAGAAATATCCCTAATCCTTCTTATGTAACCAAGGGAACGTGACACAATTTGTCAAAATCGTTCCGATAACAATGTTAACAACGAGTTGTTCGGTAAGACAGAACTTATTAGTGGAAGATAGAAAAGGTGTTTGAAATCGGCTCGGTCAGCAGGAGAAATGGCAGCTCGTTCGGGTAACGAGGCCCGTTGATTGACGTCCTCGTCTTGATTAAACTGATCAGTTTTTGCCTCTTATGAAAAGAACTCCATCAACCTAACTAGCGGAACATGATTTAGGCACCTACATAAAGACCTTATGATCGATCTTGGTAATTGGGGCTGGCCCTCCTGTAGTTCTCAGAAGCATAACGTCGACATTTTATAACCACCGTTTTCGAAATAACATTTTCATTTTATTGAAGTTAGGTCACTGGGGACAATCACTGCTGATTAAAATTACTTATAACTGCTTTAAGTGATATCTGTTACTTGAAGAGTAAATTTATAAATACATGGCATTTCACTGTTAACACACCGCAAATTATTTACAAAACTTTTTTATTTACAATTATTCACAAGTGTTTTTTATTGATAATTGAAATTGCCTTGAAGATGCTCTCTAAAGATGAAGCTGCCCATTGTACTGTTAATACTTTTATAGCTCTTTTTTTGTAATGTACAATAAAATGTTAATTTGTTCATTCATTCAATAAGAAGACTAAGTATTTTTTTACCCGACTGCAAAGGAAGGATTATGTTTTTCGCGCGTATCTTGTACGTATGTATGTAATATTCTTTATTACCTTATGAAAGGTAATAAAGAACCCGTTACACCCGGAACCGCTAAACGATTTTAGATAATTGAGGTATCGTTAGATTTTTCTTAGTAGCTCAAGTATGGCGACTGTCGCCATGACATCGAATGAGATTGTTTATTTTTATTTCAAATACTTCAATATGGGTATCAAATTAAAGGGCTTAATACAAGGATTTCAAAAAAAGGTATAACGTGATTAAGATAACCGCAATACAAATAAAAGTAAGTTTAAAAATACAGACTTCGTTCTTACACTTTCTGAACTAACTTGATTATTTTTCTAACTAAAAAGACATAAATAAAATTATAATTTTGAATTCATCTGTTTTATCCTACACTAAATCTTTTTAAAACGATTACATTTGATAGTTGAGCAATTATAACTGTTTTGATTTCTATAATATTCATATAGTGCCATCGTACAGATACCATCATGCCATCAACTAACAGCGGGTGTAGGATATGTACTAAGTAATACTCAAAAGATAATATTGTATTGTGAAAAATATGTATATTTTACTTGTCAATCTGAAGGATTCCATTTAAATAGATTCCTTGTTGGATGTACAGTTTTGTAATTTATTTTTTAATGATTTCTTGTAAATTATAATTTGAATGATTCCTTGTACTTCTGGTACGTATGGTATCCAAATGTAATTATAATCATCTTTTTATTGACATAGTAATTCTTCATTAGCGTTATATGAAATAAAATAATTAGTTAATTATATTGCGAGTTAGTATTAGCATTTCCGTTAACCGTGATTCTTAAGGATAGTCTAATTTAAAATAAAATATTGTTTCAAACTCCAACAAGAGACAATTCAACAAAACTTTTTTACTTCAAGCAAGGGAATGCAAAAACAAGAATTCATACCGCATCTCTGTTACGGAGGCGGAATGAGCTTTTTCCAGGTGGTCGTAAACGTGCCTTGTTCCACAAAGTCTGCCCACAATCATAATATTAAAATATTCGCCGGGAGCTGCCATTCTTAGTACCGTGTTATTGTGAGACGTGCATATGACATCCTTTTGTTGCAATTAATCGCTTATTACAACTAGTTTTTACTTTAAATATGTACGTACGTATATATCATAATAAGCCTCTACATGAACTGCACCTGAAACAAAAAATATTTGATTAAATTATTGACATTATTTGCAACTATTATATTTGATCATTTTTGCATTCACAATGCTATAGGTACTGAAAAATATTCTCAATGGCACTCAAACCCATGACCTTTCGCAATCCGGGCGACTGCTCTAATCACTGAGCTACCCAGGACCAATGAATCTAAGAAGCACTTGTTACTTTTTCGCTAATACAGCTCAGAACTGAAGCTCAGTGGAATTGGTCATCAATCGCCTCACCCCTGCAGGTTTTGTGTTAAATATGTCTATTGAGGGATGCTTGATGGCAAACTCATTTAATAATGCAACAGCTCTACAGAAAAAGGAATTTATCCGATAATTCGTATTAATGTCGGTATTCGATAGGGCGATAATCACGAAGTTGTTTCTTAGTTACATTAATAAAATATCTCACCAAGCAACGAGGGGGACTCTATTTTATTATTTAAAATTTTACACAGATAAACCATATACGCGATATTTCCACGAATCCACAGTGGTAGGAAATGATATTCTTTACATCCAGCTTCATAATTTGGATAGAACAAACAATAGATCTATCCTCTATCAAACAATAGAAAAAATCCGCTACTAGTTGTGTATTGCAATTATTTAGTTACAATAGCGCAAACATACAATGAATTATCTTCATTTATACTATTAGAAATAGTGTCAGAAACCTGCAATAAAAGGTAGAATAACCTAGGTATACGGGTAAAGTAACCGAGTAGATGGCGTAAACAATGGAGTATTGTATTAACAGCATGCTTCTAATGGGCGGGAACGAGTTCGATAGTATAATGTAATTGGATCCGTCAGCGGCAAACAGGCAAGCAGGTAATTACTAACTGCCACTGGTGAAAATAACAAGGCTTGTCGTAGAGACAGCGGACTCCTTGTCTCCACGTTTCTGTAGCAACTTATTTACGTTTGTGACATCATTGTTCGTTCATTAATTACTTTGTTTGATAACTTATGAATCATTTTGGTGACAAACTTAATAAAGGTAATTACATAAAATTATATTCTGCTATGTTGCTGATGTAAAGTGCAAGAATTATCTTTACGTCTGTCTTTACTCATCAAGAAAAAAAATTAATTACGATAGTGAATATAGCGTCATATAATTAACATAAAGTGTAATATAAGAAAGTTAATCAAAATTAATTTAAAAATGGTTGATAAATTTAATCAAATCAAATTAAAATCATTTTTTCAGTCTAGGCTACAAGCACTTGTGAAAGTCGAGAGCTACGCCATCGGTTCGTAAATCTACGGCGGGAGACCTTGTACCAAGAAGAACTGGCAAGAACCTCGGTAAGGGCTGCTTTTTTCTCCCTGTTTTATTTAATACAGAGGGTCAAGATTGAAAAATGACTTCATTCAAATATGAAGTCACTTTCCATTACAATATTAGCAAATATTTCGTCAATCGATTCAGATTTCTATTCAAAAAATCTCACTGATAAAAAATAAAGTATATACATCAAAATAAGCCATATTTAACACCAAGCAGTTTTGTCGTTTAAATATTAATAAACAGTATAATATCCTTTACTGAATAAACAATTCTTACAACACTTTCGAAGATAATATTTATAACAATTATATAGATATAACAATTGCAATAACAACAATTATTGTCATAATTTAGTTAAAGTTTGTTATTTATTCGTAACGATGTTTATGATTGGGCATACCCAATGAATTTACGTAAAATATTCAGTAGTTTTTAAGTGTGTCTCGCTCAGATCGAGGGACGGAAAGAGGACCGCTTCATTAATAGTTTTCTTAAAATATAAAGAAAATCTTAGATAAAAGAAATAAGATGACCTCTGTGAATGACTTGCTCGCACTGCGATACGGTTGGTTTGTGATAAATATGGAAAATGTACTTTTCTATATTGTCTCGGGTCTGGGTGTTGTGGTCATTTCATTATTTCCGAATTTATATTATGCAAATGCTTGAGCTTAATTTGAAATCTGCTATCTGAAAACACAAATCAGTCCAACCAATTTCAAAAAGTTAAACAAAACAAATTAATTACAAAACATATCAGGGAAATTTTAATTATTTTGCAAAATAACGTAGTGTAACAAATTCGGGATCAGAATTTAAGCACGTTAAGCTCACGGGATTAAGGGGTACCCTTAATTAGTATACTTTTATTCCGATCTAATGCCAGAGCTTTAATAAACTCAGTTAAAAATCCGCGACTTTTGTGCTACAACAAAGTACAAAGGGAGGTATATTTTAATAACCCAGTGAGATTGAAATAATAATTTCGATTACAATTTTAAGGTTCGTTCATCGGTAATTGATCCTTCTCCTTTGTGTATTTTAATTTCACTTTTTATACAAAATGTAAAAGTACTCTTTAAATTTAATTTCTTGATATAGTAGCTGTATACTGCAGCTAGTAACTGTAAACATAATAAATATAAAAATTACTAAAAACAATACTTTCCTATACTGCTAATAATGTAAAGCATAAAAAATTGGCTTTACAACAACCCATCATGAACCAGTAAAAAGAGTAATTCTAAAAATTGTTAATTGTTAGTAAACCAATAAATTATTACCTAATAATCTGGATATCTATTCTGATAATAAGAGATTACTGTGTGTAATCCGGTTGTAGACACCACAGTGATCCGTCAAGAAGCAAATCAACGCGTGATCGCTTTAAGCCGCCGCTGGATTATGAACGGTTATTGTCATGGTACAATGAATAGTGCACTACGCTGCACAGATAGCTCGGATCCTAAACCATTGTTCACGGAGATGCCGCCTCCAACGTGTGTTGTGTACATGGATTAGTTGATATGCCTCGATGCATTACACAATTTTATAATCTCCTCAAGGAAACATTCCAGTCAACAGAATTTTGAACGAGTTTCAATGAACGTGATCTTTTGCTCGTTTTCAGTACGGGTTACATTTCGTGCGCGAGTTCGATTCGTTCTAGGCCGGTTTTTTAATATACGGCAGTAAATTTTTTGCTTATTAATAAAAAAATAATACTCCTGTCACTTTATTTGCATATTCATAAATTTTGAAAGAAATAATTTTTCAATTACAGGTTTGTTAACTCGTATTAAAGAAACGACTTTTTTCTCACCTTCTCAGTACCTACTCGGGAATAATTATGTACGTATTACTGCTGCCTCTCCGTGCAATTGTATTATCTTGAATTGGCAATACCAAATAAATCTGAGGGCACAGAAATGCTGAAATCGAGCAGAAAGGTAAAACGGGCGACGGGCGTACCATCCTTTTCTCGAAACTATTTTTGACCCCCTGTAACTTCGTTGTGGATTAAACTAGAAGCCTAAATTTTATGTGACCAATTGATCATTACATTTCCAATAGATAATAGATTTTTGATGTAAGATTCTTTTACCATTCCTATGCGTTTACCGAGTATTTCTCAATCAATAATTAATTCTAAAAATAAATAATAATTAATTCCGCTATTCAACCTTGTAAGGTCGCAGCTCCCACAGAAAGATAGATACTGAATTAACCAAATTGGTTTACGTTGATTTCATATAGCGCAGATGAATCGCGTTGCGAGACTTGTGCATTTTTGTACACATATTATTTTTTGTATGGAATATTTAAAATTGAATAAAATACATTAATAAAATTGAATTAATGAACGTAGGTTGTTACAGTCGTTAATTCCAAACATTTCACTCGTTGAATTAATCTTTAATCCATATTTAAATTATTAAAAATGCAAATATAAATCACGCCTAAACTACTGAACCAATTTTAATGAAATTTTGTACAGATAGGACAAGACTAGGCTTAAAGGATTTGGGAGCGGACAGCTCAGAGAGTGAGGATGATGTAGACGAAGGGGAGCCGGAAAGAGAAGCTGCGATGGCTACGCAGAGAGGGACAGAGATAGAATCTTACCGGAAGAATGTAAGAGAGCCACTTCAGGCAAGTGAAACAGAGGAGATGATAGCCAGTAAGAAAGGAACTGTTAATTCACCCACCAACTACATTAATATGGGAATGGAAGCTATAGGAAGAATTACGGAAATGACAAAAGAGAAAGGTAGGAGTGAGAGGGATAGGAAAAGGCTTAACGCTGCTGGTGGAATATTGAAACAAGCTATAGAGGGAATAACAAAAAATGTTAATATAGAAGAGCTGGAAAGCAGAGGTAGAGCCATAATTTCTCTGAAAAGACAGATTGAAACGCTTCAGAAAGATATAGCAAGCTTAAAGAAATCGTACCAAGACAAGGGAAAGAAACAGGAGAGGGGACAAATACAGAGGGAAAACATCCTGAAATGGTTGGGGGATACAATGGAAGAAAAGTTTGGTGAGCTAAAAAAGGACTTAATGATCTCGGTGGGGAATATGGTAGATGCCCGCCTGGAGGGTATTAAGAGGAGACTGCCACCAGAAGAAAATCTAAGACCTCCACTAGCATCGGACTTCCGACGAGATGCAAACTCCCGAGCAGGCGAGTCTTCCATGACAAGAAAGGAGAATACTTATAGAGAAATCACAGAGAAGGCAACTCCTAAGAATAGGGAACTAAATTGGATAACGGTTGAGTCGAGGGGAAAGAAGAGTAAGAAAGGGAAGGAATTGCCTTTATCGCAGTCTCGCCAGATACTACCAACAGGGACAATTCCTTCGGCTCCAAAAACTATACCAATGAAGACCGGCGGAGGAAAATCTAAAACCACCACCTTAAAGACTCCTAAAACCACAGCGGTCGTTGTGACACTCCCTAAGGAGACCCTGGACAAAGGAATTACCTATGCGGAAATTATAGCAAAGGCTAAAAGGGAAATTCAACTCCCCGAACTAGAAATCGAGGGACTGAAGACGAGACCAACAATGACTGGGGCACGGATTCTAGAAATACCCGGGTCATCTAGCGGAGAGAAGGCGGATCTATTAGCCAATAAGCTTAAGGTGTTACTGGATGGAAAGGCCATCGTCACCAGGCCAACAAGATGCGTAGACTTGCGCATTTCTGAGTTGGATGATTCAGTGGATGGCCCTGAGATCACAGCTGCCATTGCCAGAAAAGGGCATTGCTCAGTAGAGCAGATAAAAGTGGGCAATATAAAATTTGGACCGAGTGGGCTAGGAGCGGTGATAGTCCGGTGCCCGATCGCCGCAGCCAAGATGTTGATGGACCAAGGTCGTCTGCAGGTGGGCTGGAGTTCCGCTAGAGTCCGAGCACTTGAAGCACTTCCCCTCAGGTGTTATAAGTGCATGGTGACTGGACACACACGGCAGACATGCAATTGTGAAGCTGATAGGAGTAGGAATTGTTTCCGCTGTGGTCAGTTAGGTCACATGGCGGCACAGTGTAGTGCTCCGCCTAGATGTATTGTTTGTTCAGAGGCTGGGCTCTCGCACGATCATATAATGGGGGGCAGGACTTGTGCACCACCTCCAAATAATATCAGGGGCTTTCTCGGTACGCGTAATAAGACGGCAGCGCAAAGCGTCATGGAGACTACAATAACACCGCAATGATCAGAGGAGCCCTAAACGTATTACAAGCGAATTGCAACCACGCCGCGGCATCACAGGATATGCTCTTTTATGCAGCCGCTAGCTGGGAAAGCGACGTCATTGTAATATCTGATCCCTATTTTATACCGGACAGACACAATTGGTTGGGAGATGTGGGGGGCACAGTAGCAATTACCGTTCCTACTCATGCAAGGCACTCCCCATCCATTATTCTCAGGGAGAGAGGAAATGGCTATGTTGCGGCTGTTTGGGGAGAAATAGCTTTAGTGGGGGTGTATTTCTCCCCAAATAGTGGGGTTCCTGCCCTGGAGCGATGGGTAGATACCCTGAGTGGCGTCGTGAGGCGCTTGTACCCAATGCAGGTGATCGTGCTTGGTGATTTCAACGCTCATCATACGGCGTGGGGATCCATACGTACGAACCCCAGGGGAAGGGTGGTATACGATGGTTCTGTGGGGTTGGGTCTCGAAGTTTGCAACAGGGGTACAAAATTCACCTTTGTTAGGCGTTACCAGGGAAGAGTAATAGGATCAATTGTCGACCTTACTTTCGCCACTCCGGCAATTGCGTCACGTGTCTATGGGTGGCGAGTTGAAGATAGCACCGAGACGCTATCAGACCACAATTTCATTAGGTTTAGCATCTCCGCAGCAAGCCAGAATATACAGTCCCCGGCAGGTACCTGGGTCAGAGATATGACAGTATTCCCTAGGTGGGGTATCACAAAGGCAGATTGGGAACTGGCAGAAGAGGCTGCAATATTTCAGGCCTGGACTAGCCCTTCTCCCGAGGCGGTGGGAAATGTTGATATTGGGGCTGAGAGGCTAAGGGCTTCTCTTACCGTAGTTTGTAACAGCTCGATGCCGAGGGTAAGGCAGCCCCCTAGACGGAGGCAAGTTTACTGGTGGACAGAGGAGATTGCCACTCTACGTGACGCCTGCTTATGTGCTCGGAGGGCATATCTACGTTGTAGAAGAAGGAGGATGAGATTACCACCGGAAGATGAAGAAAATCTGAGACAGACTTATGGAGAGGCAAAAAAACGGCTCAAAGACGAAATTTATAAAGCTAAAGAAGCAGCATGGAAAGAGTTCTTGAGTGTCTTGGACAGGGATCCATGGGGAAGACCTTATAGACTCGTCCGCAATAAACTACATCAGCAATCTACCCCCACAGATTTGATGGACCAAGGACTTCTGGCGCGAGTAATAACAGGACTGTTTCCAGAAGATGTCCCAGATGTGTCTCACCCGAGGATTCCCTCGCATCGGCCTATCGATTCGCGTATGAACGGTAATGGACAAAACTTGGATTTTATCCCCATTACCGAAGAAGAATTGGAGGGAGCGACAGAACGCCTTAAAGGGAAGAAAAAGGCCCCAGGTCCAGATGGTATTCCGGGGAAGATACTTGCTATAGCCCTGAAACATCTAGGCGAGAACTATTTGGCGCTCCTCAACAGGTGCTTGCTCCAAGGAAGATGGCCAAAAATATGGAAGAAAGGCAGGTTGTGTCTTTTAAAAAAGGATGGCAGACCGGTGGATGCCTCGTCAGCCTATCGTCCGGTAGTACTCCTCGACGAACTTGGAAAGATAATGGAGAAGGTTATATCGGACAGAATCGTCCAACATTTAGATGACGTTGGGCCGAATCTGTCCGATAACCAATATGGCTTTAGGAGAGGAAGGTCAACTACGGATGCAATCATGGCGTTAAGAAGGATCACAGAGGGGGCAAACAGAAGAGGGGAGGGGGTTATCGCTATTTCTTTAGATATAGCAAATGCGTTTAACACTCTGCCTTATAGTTGCATCAAGGAGGCTTTATGTTACCATGGTGTGCCTCCCTACCTAAGGGATATAGTGGAAAACTATTTAATTGATAGAGAGATACTCTTTCTAGGACCTGGAGGCCGAATTTTGTCGAGGAGGATGGTATGCGGTGTTCCGCAGGGGTCGGTATTAGGACCCCTCCTGTGGAACCTCGGATATGATTGGGTGCTTCGTGGTCACTTACCCGCCCGAGCGAGTGTCATTTGTTATGCAGATGACACCTTAATCACCGTCTGGGGCAGGATATTCAATGACACGAAGCACCTAGCAGAAGTGGTGACTAGTCTAGTTGTGAGTCGCATCCGGGCAATTGGATTAGAAGTAGCGGTTGGAAAAACTGATGCGATCATGTTTCACGGCCGTAGGGCTGGACCGCCTCCAGGTGCTCATGTACTAATAGACGGAACGAGAGTTACAATTAAACCCCAATTTAAATATCTGGGATTAATACTGGATGGTCGTTGGCGTTTCGATGCCCACTTCAAGGAATTGATCCCGCGTTTAGTGCGGGCGGCATCTGCACTGGGCAGATTACTACCCAACTTGGATGGGCCGAATTTAACCTGTCGGAAACTCTACGCCAGTGTTCTGCGGAGCATGGCTCTGTATGGTGCGCCAGTCTGGGTAGATTCCCTTAATAGTAGAAACAGAGCACTGCTTCGCAGACCTCAGAAGATTGTGGCCTCCAGGTCTATAAGAGGATACCGCACGATTTCCTGGGCGGCGAGCTGTGTTCTTGCCAGTATGCCGCCCTGGGAATTAGAGGTCAAAGTTTTAGAGGCGGTCTACAATACCCGCGCAGAGGCTAGAGCTAGAGGTGAACGCCCCTCTCTAGAAGCTCTATTAAGGACAAGGCAGCAAGCGGAGGAAGAGTTAATGCTGGAATGGGAGCGGTCAATAGCGGTACCAGAATACGGAATCCGCACTCTAGAAGCAATCCGTCCAATCCTATGGGAATGGAGAAATAGACGACATGGGACTCTGACTTTCCGGCTTGTGCAGGTACTTGCTGGGCATGGTTGTTTCGGTGACTACCTGCATAGAATTCGGAGGGAAGAGACCCCAGTATGTCACGAGTGCGGGGCGGTGGAGGACTCAGCGCAGCACACTCTGGAAGTGTGCAGCGCGTGGGCTGCGCAGCGCCGCACTCTGGGCTGCGTTCGGAGGCGATGGACTTCGTAGTAGCGGAAGAAGAGACTTGCATGGGTGCCCAGGGGAAGCGTCCAGGTAACTCTCTTCACAGTAGATAGGAAGGAGAGTGGGATCTCGTCTTAGCGCATCCCTCTTCTCTGTCGAGATCAGCAGATGTGGTTGGCAGCTACCTCTGCATTGCACGACCTCGCCTGTCTGGGAGAGGCTCTCGATGTACCCGAGCCTCTCCTTCCGTGAAGGGGACTAAAGATTCCGAAAGGGGGGTGAGCGTCCCGGCGACTCGGTCACGGCATCCCGGGTCTCATCCCCAGGGGAGGGTACACCGTAGGGGTTTTTGTGGGTAGGCCTTCGGGAGCCCACCGCGTGGCTAGCCACGGGGTGGGCTCACGAAGGAGAGTCCCACACACCCCCTGTCGCTTGCCGGGCGGCAGGGTAGTGCCTAATGCATTTCCTCGACGTTAAAAAAAAAAAAAAAAAAAAAAAAAAAAAAAAAAAAAAAAAAAAAAAAGGCTTAAAGGATTTACACGCGGGCGAAACCGCATGCAGAAAACTAGTTATAAATCGTAAAAGAGTATAATAATAATAATAATAATAATAATAACTTTATTTCTCACCACAAACAACTTTACAAAAGGATGTACATTTATTAATTAATTATTGACACGTTATTTGTGGGAGACTGGTGCCTGTTTAGGTTCAACCCCGTATTACAGGTCACCAGGCCCCCCATTGTTTATTTATAAGGTTTATTTTCACTATCCATATGTTAAACATTAATGTTAATTTAACAGACGTTATTATTATATTACTACACAACATACTAAAATTCTAAAACATGCTTACAACATCTTGTCAGAGATAACAAAAGACTCACTGTATGATATATTTATTCTATATAATTATCTGCTTCTATTGTATTATTTTCAAACATTACAACTTTTCTCAGAAATATTAATTAACAGATTATTTTTAATAAATCTTCGGTATCCGAGTATGACAATGTCATGAGGTACTCTTTAAGTATTTTTTGACATGACCATTTATTTAGAGAATGGAGGGAAAGTCTGTTGTGGAGTTTATTGTATAGAAACGGACCCAAAAACCCGAAGAATCTCTCTGCAAAGGCTGTTTTACAACCCACTGCTTGAACAATGCGATAATGTCGATTTCGACGAGGATGTTTATGAAGATACAACAGTTCCGAGATACCATGCTGTCTAATCACAGTATGATGGATAAAAAGTTGACGGATTGTCAGTACTTCGCTTAATCTATACAGATCCGTTGTAGGATATAGAAAGGGCTTAAAGTAGATAACTTTTAACACAGCTCTTTGCGCCCTTTCCAGTTCAATAAGAAGTGTTTTGGCAGCTCCACCCCAAACCCCTATCCCATATATTAGTGTAGATTGACACAATGCAAAATAGACTCCTCTGAGAACATTCGTATCAGCTACATGGCGTAATTTCTTAAATATAAAAATAAACTTCCTTACTCGTCCACATAGAGATTTGACGTGAGAGGAAAACACTAGTCCACTGTCAAACATAACACCAAGATATTTGACAGAATCTGTTCTGTCTATAGTTTGGCATGAACATTTTGTAATATCAAAAAGACCACAGCAGTGGGCCGTAATATTAAACAGATGTCCCAGAGGCAAACCCCTAGTACGCAGTGCAAAGGGCATATATTTAGTTTTCACACAATTTAGTGATAATAAATTTCTATTTAGCCATGTACATACATAATTAAAACCATTCTGGGAGTAAAGAAAGACCTCATCCCAAGAATCTCCCGAGAAGAGCAACGCCGTGTCGTCTGCGAAGGTAACTATTTTTCCATTTTGGAGTTTGAGGTCACAGAGGTCATTTATAAATACAAGAAACAGTGTAGGACCCAGTATACTTCCCTGGGGAACTCCATACAATATATCTGAATCAGAACTGACTACTTTGCTTGACAATCTTACATATTGTGTTCGGCTACTAAGGTAATCAGCAAAAAGAGAAAGTTGTGTACCTCGTATTCCTATTTTGTCTAACTTTGCCAGTAATAGAGGTATCGAGACAGTATCAAAAGCCCTGGCCAGATCCAGGAAAACAGCTAAACACTTACTACCCCGGTCCATGTTATGCACCAAGTAATCACTAACTTCATGCAAAGCATCAGAAGTTGACTTTTTGGCACGAAATCCAAATTGTGACTTGGATAGCAACTCATTATTCTCAAGATATTTTATAAGTCTAGTATTCATGATCTTTTCAAGAATTTTAGAGATAGTTGGTAAAATTGAAATGGGGCGGTAGTTACTTGGGAGGCTCCGATCGCCACTTTTGTAGACTGGGTGGATCATAGCTCTCTTGAGCACACCAGGAAAAGTGCCAGATGATAAACAAAGGTTTAAAATGAACGTCAGTGGAGGGACAAGAAGATGCCTATACTTTTTTAGAAGACCAGCCGATATACCGTCCCATCCAACAGCTTTATCAGACTTGAGCGAAATGATTGTTCTTTCAACTTCTTCATTATCAGTACCGAGTAGCACAAAAGAATTGTTTCGAGAACCTGAGCTTGAGACAGTAGTATCAGATTGACAGTGGGCAGGGGCGCTCAGTAGGCAATTTTCTGCAAGATTCTTTCCGACACCAATAAAGTAGGCGTTTACTTCATCTGCTGCTTCTAATGGATCAGGTCTCAGTTGCAATAGTTCCGAGTTAGGCTTTGTTTTGGTGTTGAAATTTGCAACACCCCTCACCACACTCCAAATACGTTTGGGATCCTTCCCAGCTAAAGCAAATTCAGATTTTTCAAAATTGCGCTTTGCATTTCTCATCAATGATTTGCAAAAATTCCTATATCGCCTATAGGTAGTCGCAAGAGTGTCATTTTCAGGGGCCTTTCTACATTTGGTATAAAGGTTGTCTCTATTTCTTAGGCATCTCAACAGTCCCGAAGTCATCCAAGGCTTAATCTGTTTACGCCTTCTACTTGGAGTGTATGTTGTGGTGCTATTATGAATTGACTTTTTAATAGAGTTTATGAAACTTTCCATCGCCTGATTTGGATCGTTCAACCCATAAAGTGTGTCAAAATTTATATTCAGCAGATTAGAGGTCAGTTTCTCTTCGTCAACTTTTGAGAGTGTCTCTGAAAGATTGTATAATTCCAGTTTTGTGGAGAGAGACAAAACCACAGCAAAATGATCTGTAACTGTAGCCTCAACAACAACAGTGATAGCTGGATAGTTAGTTTTTAATAATATGTGGTCAAGGCAAGTGTATTTATGTGTGGGCAAAGTATGAGAAGGAAGTAGGCCCAGGGATGAGGTTAAGTTTAAGTAAGAGGATGCGTTTCTATCAGCACTAGATGGATCGATATCAATATTTATGTCCCCAATTAAAATTATATTACGGAAGGAACTAAGCTTTCTAAGTATAATATCTAACGAGTTAAAAAAAGCATCTGTAACATTACGTAAAGCATCTGGACGGTAAATCGCCAGTATAGCCGTCTCTCCACCTATTTTAATCAATTGAGAGCTAGCATCCAGAAGCTCTGGCTCTTCCACTGATACCTTCCTTATGTTGTCCTTTATATATACAACCACACCATTATCTGTTTTATTTAATCAGTTGAAAAACAATCTGAAAGTTAAATATGTTTTTAAAAAAAAAATATGTATAGATTGAAAGTGAACGGGGTCGCTATTACTTCTAAACTTAAAATAATAACCAATTTTAAGTAAATCTGGAAAGATTCCTTCATCAAAATATGACACGGCTATTGTATTTCTTAGAACCATTTAGATATAAAGAAATCTATAACCATATTATGTGTTTTATTTTATTGTAATAAATTCACAGGAATCCTTTCAAAATAAATAGCTGGCTCATCTCTTCCTATGAAATAACACTGTGAATAAATCAGATTTTCAAATAATTCCATTCCGTTCTGAAAGCTGACGCTTATTCAGCTGAATCCTCCGGCACTATTCAAATTGACAGCGGAATCTTACATAAAAATGTGGATTCTTCACACTGCTTTTTTTTAATTTTAACTCACCAAATGAATATTGGTATTTATATGCAAATATCAAATAATTTAGAATATTTTTAATAGATAACCTGTTTTTTTATACAACTTAACAAACTTTAGATAACACAAGCTTATGCCAAGTTTAATAATAATTAAATTAGCACTAAATTATGAGCCTAGAGCGGATGGATATAAAACATAAATGTTTGTTAATTTAACTAGATTTACGTTCCTTAATTCTAGAACATAAAGACATTAAATTTATAAATCACGTATATTGATATACGTGATAATTTTTTTACCTATTTAATGTCTAACACCCGTTTAACGAGATTTATCCCTTGCCTATGCTGTTAATCTTTTAATTACTTTAAAATACTTTTTCGACTCTTTACTTACCTTTTACCACTCTTTACTAACCTTTTTCCACTCTTTACTAGTAACGCAATTGTATCAGATAATTTCAACATTTCGCGACATTTAACTAAAGACTGCTCACATGGAGTAAAAGGTTAACGCTTTATTCAATATTCAAAAAGTAGTTGAAATTAAATAGTTGAAAGTCAAATACTGGCTCTCTGTGTACTTGTGCACAGTGCCAAGGGTAGAATAAGATTCTTGGAAGCAGCTTCGATATAAAGATAAAAAAAAATATGTATTATAACAATAATTACAAAACAATACGTTTAATGAACATAACTAAACAAAACACAAGTATCAACCGTATTATTCATGATTGAAACAAATACGTATAGAAGTACTTTAATATTTTTATACAAAAAGTATCGTTTCAATGTGACCGAAAAAATACCCGGCACCGAAATGCATAATGAATACATAATTTGCCTTTAAAATGAGGATGCCCTTACCCTAAATTGTATATCGTTGTTATATCCATAAGTAAAGTACAAACAACGACACCCAGTAGTCACGTACTCATATTATATATCATAGAGAAATTTAGAGAGAGAAAAGATATAGACATCATTATACATGTATGTAGCGTATCTTAACATAGCAAGTTTGATCAGTTTATTTTGAAATAATCAAAACCGATGCGTCTTTTATCAAATAATTACATATTGGAAAATCTCACTTCTACATTAATTTCGTCAAAGAAAGTAAATTTAAAAGAAACAAATCGTATCTATTTAATGAGCTTAATAAAGATTTAGACGGATTTCATCAAATCAATACGTATTGAATTTGCACTTAGATTGAATGCACAATTTGATGCACATTTTAGTAATTATATAATATTCTTTTAAATACCCCTTGTAATATGTACAATACTGGAGCGTGGAGGGTTATAGTCCATCCTCCACAATCATCCATAAGGAAGGCTTGACCCATACAGTGGGCAATAAGGGTAGATGATGATGATGTCAATAAAACAATGACCGACCAATGAAAGCGAGGGACAGAAATTACCCGCACACTGTGCGTGAATGTCGTCAAGCAGTGGAACTGTTCCATTGTAGGGTCAATACAGTAAAACCTTTGTTAACTTTAAAGTTGTTATTTGATTGGACCCTGATGCTGCGACAGCGCTAAATTCAAGGCTGTATTTTTGCAGAACACCAAAACTGCATGTATTAACAACTAGTATGTATAAAAACAGCCCGCTAAAAAGAGGGAAGTGGCGTAGCATTCAAAGAACCGTATGCCGAATACAGTTCAACAGCAAACTGAGAAATGGCGCATCATAATATTTTCGTTATCCTAGATGATAGAACATCGACAGCATCGCGCCGACCGACAATAAATCACGACGCAAAACACAAAGAGCAAAGTGTTTACCATAAAATCGCATACGCGCCCTAAATCATAACACAATAAAATTTATAGCGAGCGGAAGGTCCGGCCTCAAGTGCTGATAAATCAAACACATTCTCTTCGCGACGGAAATCATTTCGGCAAATAAAGCCTCGATACAAACTCGGCCTTTTCGGAATGTTACATTTTTACTAGCATTTTTAGAACGACACTTTTATGTAGAACTTGACGTGAAACAGGTTTCACGGTAAGAATTTTAAAGACTACAAAATGCTAATACATGTGAGTGCCAAAAAATTTAATATTGGAGTTTACTCGCTATTTTCTTTTTCTATATAGTGATACCTTTTTCGTTTCAAATTCTATAAAACAAGTGCTTTAGCTACTTAACTTGGTATCTAAACATTTTTTTTTGCCTAATGTTTATTTACATTTATTAAAACAAAATTATAAATATGGACTTGATATTATTAATCCCGATACTCTTTTAATGAACTGTATGATAATAGCGTCTACTTTAAATAAATGAGTTATTGTCCTTTAGATAACACAAGATTATGGCAATAAGTATACTATTTAACAAACGTAAACATAGTGCTACTAAGAAAACTATTTCAAATAGCCATTATTACATCTGGCACATGGAAGTGCCCCATGCCAAGTAGAACAAAAAAGTGAAAAGGGCACGGCCGTATAATATTTTCTTTTATTATGTAGATATAAAATATTTAAATAAGAAAATGTAGACATAAACATAAACTAAAAAATTTTTTAAATACCATTACTCCAAAAGTATAAAGGGGTTGTGTCCTCATTTTTTAAAGTTGTTTTTCTATTTCTAGGTTTTACTTTAGGATTATCTAATACTAGCTTTTGCCCGCGACTTCATCCGCGTGGTATAGTTACTTTGGACAGCATTTCTAAAAACGCTAATGCAAATATTATTCATACCTGAATATAATGACGAAAAAGAGACAATGGCGAACTTCCATACTAACTTTAAATCCCTATTTCAACCTTTTTATCACAATAAGAAGCAACCTATGTCATATCCTCTTTTTTCTTTTTTTTTATCGTAGGCGAAATCCACCTTATGGACGAATCCAGAGCTCACCAACCGCATGGAAACCTATATCTTATCCTAGTCAACTGTGTTTAGTGGGAGCGTAAGAGCTTAATAAATATATAAGGTGTAATATTATTAAATTAAATAACTTTTAACGGTTTGTATTTAGTTTTATTCCGTTAAAAGTTAAAAGTTCCGTCTTATCGCCATTAATTTCGATTGAAACAATTATTAATTTCATTAAAAGCAAAATATACGCTATATTAGAATAAAATTACTTTGATGTTCAACTTCGAAGACATTAAAATAAAAAGCTTTATTTATTTATTTAAGGTACAGCAACAGCTAAACATATTATTAACCGACTAATGTCCAATATGTTTCAGATCTAAGGTTTCAGTACTTTTTCTCTGAAAACCTTAAAGAAATATAAAGTTTATATAAATTTAATCGAAAACTGAAATCTACGCAAAATTCTTTGTACAAAACAATAACGCAGCTTAGTTAGGAATAAACGCTATCTGGTATAGCAACTCTTAAAAGTTTTTTCTTCTTTTTTTTTCAAATCAAATAATTTATTGGATATAAACTTAGAAGGTTACACTCGGTAAGCTTTTTACAAATCAAATTAAATATTAAGGTCTAAATCATGCAAGTCAAATGAGTATAGGAATGTCAAAGAGATTCTTTAACAGTATCAAGTAGATTATTTTTACAATTCATACTAATCAATTTAGACCTTGTAAAAGTCAATTAAATTACATTATAAAAAAACAGTGCGATGTAGATATATACTTAATGCCATCTAATACAGAACAAAAAATATAGTTTTTGTATATAAAATTTTTGTACTAGATTATTTTCAAAAATATAGGTATTCATTTAAAATGTTAATCATGCACTCAAATACCAATTTTTATCAAATTATAAGGAAACCTTTATAAATAATATAAGATAGATTTATTACAATGAAATCGTTAACAATGGTTGCTATGGTAACATAATATAACCTATTACCTAAATTCCAATTATCATCATTATAGGTCCAAAAACAAAGAAGTTTTCAATGTTTTTGACCACCTTTGGGATGGAATTTCCAAAAATCCGATCTTAGTATACCCTCCCTTATTTCAAGTCTCTACGACTAGCGGTCACGAAAACTCAATATATTAAGGAAATGCTAATGTCCAAAGTATGTTTACTATTATACCAAAATGAACTAAAGCATATCACACATTTATATTAAATGCACCATGTTGTGAAATTACATGGAACTCAACAAGTAATAACAAGAGAACTTTTTGATTTTACTACGAACACACAAATGAAAAGTTACTAAAAATAGAAGAAAGGGAACATTTATAAAAAGCGGAACTTTCCCCTCAAGTGCTGACACACCAAACACATTTACTTTGAGAACGGAAATCATTCTAGCAAACAGGGAAGCGAGACTCAGAGCTAGCTGTTATTTTAAAATGTGATGTTTGTAAAGCTTTTTATTCTTTGTCTTTCGCATTATCGAATAGAACATGAGAAATAATATATTTGAAGCCACAGAATCGATTTCGACAACGTCTCAAATTTTTCCGTCTCAAAAAACTTTCTAATCAAATTTCCTTATAAATATCATTCAATAATAATTCATTAAAAATAAATATTTGACATTATAACACACATTTCTCAGATCGCAAATTAAATAGCTAAATCCGAAATTACAGAGGTACCACAATACCCGGATGAAGTAATTGATAAAAGTTAATTTTGTTATTCGAACTGACACTTAAAATGGGCGTGCGAGCTACTCGACTATGGAAATCTTCACAGTATTAATCAAAAACTTAAAAAGAAAAAGATTAAATTCAATAAGCTACATGTTTATTATTAAATCATTATTAAAACGACTAAATAATAAATGTTGATAACATAAATAAGAATAACATAAATGCTCGTTCATTTCTTTACATTGACAACCCTGTCTGTGGTTCCTTTTTGCCGATCCCTTTATACAGTTAACAAAAGCGCATCTTCAGAACGATTATTTCTCTTTTGTTTCGTACTTAATCAAACTCTTATTTAATTTGTGGACTCCCGCGGAGGCTATTTCATCACTGGGCAGGCCCAGTGAAGCACGACTGCAATCTCTCCCGTCTGAATATAATAACTGAAACGGCCAAATGATCTTTTTAATTAACTTGTTAATTTGTAAGCTTTTGTTTTGAAGGTTTTAAAAATGAGAGATTTAAAATCCGCTGTGATACTGGCCATCATTCTACACATAGTATGAACTTTTATCAATTCCACACAAAACTCTATTCCATATACCTATAGGTATAGGTTATTTTCGAAATTTTAATAACTTCAGAAAGTTTTAGCTTTTATCGAATTAAAATCATCCTTTACGTCTTTAGTTCTATCCAACCTTATATGTTTATAACTATTTATTATATATTCAGTTTGGTGTAAAATATTATATATAAATATATGTTTGTTTTTAAAATATGTTTGTTTTCATAGCGTCACATCGGATTAAATCAAGTACCTATTTTATTTTCCAAGCAAACCTAAACAATATACAATCAACAGCATATCAGACTATATATAAAACTGTACAATTTCCGCACTCGTTTTAACCTTAATACATCGAGGGCAATGGTCAAAATCCATCGCGAAATTTAATATATTGTGGAAACCCGAAGTGCAGCCGTGTGTATGTATGCCTATATGTGTACCAAATAACAAAGATATATTAGTTCGCAATCCGAATCCTCATAATAATAAAATCATTCATAATAATACTAAATACATACAATTTATTGCTTAGTTTAAATGTCAGTCTCCTACAACATTTATGGTTATACTAAGCACTTTATTTAAGTCAAAAAGTTTGTGGAGAAAATGAATCGTTATTATAATGAATTACAATGGCGGAGTCAAAAACATAGGTATACGCAGACAATGCCATATTCTACGATAATATAGCGTCAAAATATTTTTCAATTAATTATTTGATAACCGTTGCTTGGTAATTGTAAAATTTGCTCTTGTCTGTACTCTAGTCAATTATTAATTACTATGTGACTTTGTTTTTGCGACTTTAAGTTCCCCAATTTTCTTAAGTTTTAGGTTCTTGCATGACATGTTTGGTAATGACGTCAATGATGTAAATATCGTAACATCTGATAAAAATTTTGTAAGTTTCTTTCACTCATTCTTCGGCCAAAAGGAATCCTGAACTAGGGACATGGAATAACATTAAAAGCATTAAAAATTGCTGCAAAAAGTTGATGTGATGGATGAACAATTTTTTTTATTTCATCACTTTAAAGGAGCGTAAAACCTCGATAACCTTTATTGCATGTGGTAAAATGCAACCAACAATTACATTATTACAGAATCGCCATAAACTGAACTGAGCAATATACATATGTAATGTTGTGTAATGTTTATAAACCGATTTAAATACATTTTAAAATTTAATCCAAAACAAGTATAACGTATTCATTTGTATTGAAAAACGTTAGATTTTCGCAACAGACTAAATTTAATTTTTTTAATCCACAGAACCAACAGACAAATCCATAGATAACAGTTTTAAGACTTTTGATACATATACCAATATCAATCCATAGATAACAGTTTTAAGGCTTTTGATACACATACCAACACCCTCACTTATCAAAATAAACTAAATATATTACAGAATATTACTCACAATACCAAGTAACATCATAAACTTATAGTGTTTTAATGGACACAAACCCTTAGTGAATATGTCGGCAGGCATATCCTGACTAGATACATATTTAAGTTTAACAATATTGTTCTTAACAACATCACGGATATAATGACAACGAACATCTATATGTTTTGATCTGTTATGACTTTGACTACTTAACGCTAACCGTAATGCGCTTTGGTTATCACAATTTAAATCTATAACATTAAATGTACCAATAAGTTCGTGTATTAAATTTCTTAAGTACACTGCTTCTCTAGAAGCTTCAGACAAAGCGGTGTACTCTGCCTCTGTGCTTGAAAGCGATACAGTTTTCTGTTTTCTGCTTTGCCAAGAAATAACACACCCTGACATTAAAAAGCAAAACCCAGTATACGATTTCCTATCTATGGCATCACTAGCCCAATCACTATCAACAAAACCTTTTAAATCACAATTACTATCATTGTATCTTAAACAATAATTTTTAGTACCCTGTAAATATCTCAAAATACGTTTAGCAAAGTTCCAATGAATATAACTATAACATGTGTTAAATTGACTCAGATAGCTGACAGAATAAGCAATGTCTGGTCTTGTGAGTACTGCTAAGTACATTAGACTTCCTATCAATGCTTGGTAAGGTACATCTGGTAAATTCTTATCAGAAGACTTATCTAAGTTCAATTTAGGCTCAATTGGAGTACTTTGTGTTTTACAATCAGACAAACGAAATCTAGAAATTAACTGCTCAATATATTGTTGTTGATCCACAGTAATAACATTTTTTTTTTTATCTAAATTTATCCTCATGCCTAGATATTTTCTAACAGGTCCTAGGTCTTTCAATTTAAATACTGAACCTAATACATTCTTCAATTTATTTGTTTCAGTGTCACAGTTTGAAAATATCAGAAAATCGTCTACATATAATGCCACAACAATCTTAACTTTACCCTTAGTTTTTGTAAACAAACATGGTTCATACAGACTGTTTTTAAAATTTAATTTACATAAAAGGTCTTTTACTCTGTCATACCATGCTAGAGAAGATTGTTTTAGGCCATAAATTGCCTTTTTTAATTTTAATACCTTTCCCTCACTTTTGTTTACAAAACCTTCAGGTAATGACATGTAGATATTTTCTTTCAAAAAACCATTTAAAAATGCAGTTGTTACATCTAAATGTGTGATACTCATTTTTAATTTAACACTAAGAGCAAATAACAATCTGAGTGTAGAATGACGCACTACTGGCGAAAATGTGTCTGTGTAGTCCACACCAAACTTCTGCGAGAAACCTTTCGCCACAAGTCTTGCTCGGAATCGCACATTATTGTCCACATCAAACTTTTTATTAAGTACCCACCTACACTTCACTATGGTAGCATCACCTGGATTGTCTACAAGCTCCCATGCTTCATTCTGCTCGAATGATTGCAACTCATCAGCCATGGCACGCCTCCACTGGTCCCTCTCAGGCCCCACAAGAGCCTCTGCAAATGGAATTTCACCCTCTGCAAATGGAGTTTCGCTCTCTGCACCTGGAACACTACTGAATACCTGTGCTATGTTGCTGAAGCCATACCGATCAGGTGGCCTTCTCTGACGCTTGTCACTACTATTTGTCATTTGCTGTTCTGACTGAATAGTACATTTTTGAACATCTCTTGGTGAACTTTCAGTCAATATTACATCAGCGTCTGTATCTGAGGTAGCTGAAGAGTAATTTAGGTCCTCAATTTCAGGAATATTCTGATGCTGTTCCCTCACTGAAACAGCACTCTCCTCCTCCAGACAATCTGCCGGTGTCTCATTGGAAATCCAGATAGCTGATGACTCACCACTGGTTTCACTTACATCTGGTTCATCCTCCATTACTATCACATCTCTGCTTATGATAACTGTATTCTTGGAAGGATCATAGACTCTGTAACCTTTGACATCCTCACCATATCCAAGTAAAATGTGCTGCGTGGCCTTCTTGTCCCATTTCAATCGTCGCTCTTTAGGGACATGCACCATGACTTTGCTTCCAAATAAGCGTAGATGACTCAAATCTGGTTTTGAGCCATGCCATAATTCAAATGGTGTTTTATTCAAACCTGATGCAATACATCTGTTCTTTAAATACACAGCAGTATTAGCTGCCTCAGCCCAAAATGACTTGTCCAATTTAGCATCATATAGTAAACATTTTGCCTTCTCAACTACTGTGCGATTAGCTCTTTCGCAAAGTCCATTTTGTTCTGGTGTATAACTGTTGGATTTTTGATGTATTATACCAGCCTGTTTCAAGTAGTTCTCAAACTCCTTATTGCAAAATTCGAGTCCATTATCCGTCCTCAAAATCTTTATTTTCTTGTTTAATTGATTTTCAACAACTAATTTAAATTCTTTAAACCTGCTGAAAGCTTCACTTTTTTTCTTCAGAAAATAAATAAAAGTCATTCGACTATAATCATCAACGAATAATAAAAAATATCTAGCTCCATTCAATGAACTTGTCTCCATTGGACCACATAAGTCACTGTGAATTTTGTGTAATGTTTCAGTACTGCGTTCACCCACATGAGAAAAAGGTAGTCTCCCTTGCTTACCCTCACAACAGGTCATGCATCGAGATTTGGTTATGTCAAATGAGCCACTGTAAGACAAACCATCCACAATATCATTATTCCTCATCTTGTTCATATCTTGACTGTTCATATGTGCCAGTCTTCTATGCCATAACTTTCCACTAACCTCTGGTGTTGTAAACAAACAAGTTTCTGATTTTAACCTCAACTTGTAAACGCCATCTGATAAATCTGCGGTAGCAACCAAATCATTGTTTTTGTTTCTTATGTAGCAGTGTTTTTCATCAAATACAACACTATTTTTCTTTTTTATTAGTTCACTTACTGATAATAAATTGGTTGTCAAGCTAGGCACGCATAGCACATTTGTCACAGTTATCTCACAGTCTAATTCTGAAACTATTTCTACATCTCCAGAGCAAACCACGGGCACTTTACAGTCATTGGCAACAACAATTTCTGGTAAAGATGGAGTTGTGTTTGTGTTCTTCAGCCAAGTCTTGTTTGCTGTCATGTGGCAACTCGCGCCGGAGTCCACGTACCATTCACTTTTGTTAAACTGTCCATTCATGAAAACAATATTAAATACACATTTATTTGTATTTTTCTTCAACAAGGGGCAATTATTTCGATAATGTCCATCCTCTTTGCATTTGTAACAAGTAACCTTTTTTATTGATGTATTATCTGTCACTGTCATTGACTTTTTGTTTCCCGCCAATGGCTGACCCACATATTTCTTAGGTTTTGTGGAATATTTATTTTTTGCTATGAATGCTGTGCTACAATTTTCGGACTCACTGGATATTTCCATGTCGAGTAATTTAGATTTTATGACATCTGCAGTTATCGAAATACCGGAGTGTTCTATCGCCATAATCATTGGAGAATAACGTTCTGATAAGCCGGCTAGTAACAATGACCCGAGCCATTCGTCCGTAATTATAAAACCTGTGCCATTTAACCGCTGCGCTGTTTCGACCATTTGTGTGACATAGGTAGCCATCTTGTCACAATTTTCTAGTCTTATAGATATCAAATGTCGAAGCAAGGTTATTTTGCGTGCGAAACCAGAGTCATCGAACATGGTTTTCAACTTGTTCCATAATTCTGCCGAGCTCTTAATATTCTTAATGTGCACATACAATGCCGGATCTATTGTCAATACTAATTTTGCCTTTGTTTTTGCGTCGTCAATTGGCTTCACATCGAAATCTGCCGTTGGTTTGATGTACTTGTCCATACCCTCTAAAACCAGCAAATTTTCGGCCGCAAAACACCACTCATCGTAATTCTCTCGCCCTTTTAACTTTGGAACATTAGCGATATAGTTAGTAGCCATGTTTCAGCGAAAAAAAATCACAATTATCTATTTTAAACTATAAAATATCTGATAATTTTATAAGAAGCCCATAACCTATTGAAAAACGTTAGATTTTCGCAACAGACTAAATTTAATTTTTTTAATCCACAGAACCAACAGACAAATCCATAGATAACAGTTTTAAGACTTTTGATACATATACCAATATCAATCCATAGATAACAGTTTTAAGGCTTTTGATACACATACCAACAATTTGTTTTATTTGCTCTTATAAACACAACGTTTCGCCCACCAACATTTAACAGATTCACACGACTCGGAATCCACAACACATTTTTTATTACATTTGCATTAAGATTTATAAAGAAAGTGTTTTTTTTTTTCAAATTTTTAACTTCTCTTTGCTCTTCTTACTATATCAGAACTAATAGCTGCTTATATTCTATGTATTGATATTGCCTTTAAGAAATTAAAATTTATAACAAACCCTTATTTTCAATTAATGAAGTAACCAACCTTTGTGATCCAGCTACAAAACATATTATTGTGTTCAGTTAACGTGAGAATGATGTACCTAAAAGTTGTTACGACCATGATCATAACGGCAAAGGGGGGGCGAAAAACATAAATTAGTATCAAAATCTTCCCCACCGCTCAACTTGGAAGACTGTTAAAAGTGCTCCAAGACGTAATAAATTTCGCTCATAAACCGGTCACGCTATAAAAACTTATTTGGAAATAATAAATAAAATTAGCAAAAATGTGCACGGCAGCGTCGGTCGCGAGGTGGAAATAAATAATTTATTAAGGACAAGTTAACAAGGGTCTCATAAAGAAGGCAAAAGGTCGGCTATTTGTTTTCTGTGAGGATGGCCCGCTCGCTTGTTATTTAGAGTTGGCGGACTTGCAGCCCGATGCTACAGCGTAAACAACTCCACCATCCTAATATTATGGCCGAAAACTAACTTGTACTGTTGCCATTTGTTTTGTTTTCATATTTGCAGGCTACATGGAAAAGGAAATAGTTGGTTTTCGTAGAAAATATCCATAAAAATTGTTTCAGCGTTCATGTTCAGTATTTAAAAACATCTACATATATTTTTATTGTTGTTCTGCAGTGTCGTTGTACTGGAATATTTTTCTACATCTAATTAAAGCCCATACAAAATACTCAGTACAATAGATAAATTTAAACTATTAATTTAACTCTTAGAATTAAATACAACCACTCATAATCACCATTTAATTACACAAATATGATTACAAAACAATTATCGTGTACGTATGTGTCACAGGTAATGTCAATGATATTTGGTAAGCTAATTAGACAGTAAGTTTTTTTTTTTAAATACGACCATATTAGGGCACTACAACATTTTACTTTACATGATATCACTGTCTTGTGTCTTTTTAATCAATGACATTTGTTCTAGTTTTATTACGTTTAAACATAATGTTGGCTATCTATGTGGTCAATAAACGTATGTTCTTTCTTTCTATCACTTCTTACTTAATACTTATTCAAGAATAAAATTATAAAGCAACACTATTTTTTTAGTTTTCCCACTCAGAATGTCATGACCAAAGACAATAAACCCTTTTGTCTCTCCGCTCTCGACCGCTTTCCACTTAACCTTATAGAAAATTTAGTATAGTGCGTTGTTGCTTTGTGGCTTACCTTTGTCGCGTCAACGGCATTAGAATAGCTAGCGTCTAGTCGTTACATGATATTACTGCGGATATCGGTGCAACAGCTGAATTGCCACATAAGACACAAACAAACTCATTTATTTCAAATCCATACATACTAACCAATAGAAATGATGACTCATTTGTTTCTGTGTATAATTTGTTTTTGTCTGTCGATCAGGGTTGAGAATATTATATATATATGTTTTTTTTATTATTATTTGCGTAATCAATATTATTTCAAAATCTTAAATATCTTAATAAATTACAGCGATACACTGAGTTTAAAATGTCGCATGACCTCACACTGTTTTACTATGTTTATTATCTAAACTATTTCTTGTAAAATTAAAGCTAAAAGTTACGTAACTGTCAATTTTTTTTATCAGACTGTCGGACTAAATAGAATTTCTTTTTTTATTCAGGCATCATAACTAAATAGTTATAATGTCATTGAAACGATCACATTCTTGAGTAGCTCGTAGAGGATAAGTGCCGCGGCCCGCGATCGTTCTTGTTAAGCAACTTTCACAAGGGTTGGTCACGGGATGGGTAACTAAAAAAATATATTATTTGGAGCTACTCCGTGCTTCGGAAGGCAAGTTAAGCCGTTGGCCCCGACTACATTTGCAGACGTTAATACTCTCATGTTCATGGCCCATTCTCCTTAACCATATAAGGAAGGCCTGAGCCTCTGCAGTGGGGACGTAAAGGACTGATGATAATGATGACCACATTCTTTGTCCAAACTTAAGTGGTTTTTAACATTAAGTCCGATTATAATTATGTTCTTTCTATTGTAAAAAAAAATTGGTGCATGCCAGAATCACCTTTGTGCAACCGTAACAAAAATTTTATAACAAATTACATAAATTTAAAACTATAGACATTTCTGACTATTTAAGCAATTACAGGTAAATGGCATCATTATAACTTTGTTCATCCTATTAATATTATAAATGTGAAAGTTTCTTTGTTTGGATGTTTAGATGTTTGGATGTTTGGATGTTTGGATGTTTGGATGTTTGTACGTCAATCACGCCGAAACTAATGAACGGATTTTGATAAAATTTGGTACACAGATAGGGTACTACCTGACTTAGATAATAGGATACTTTTTATCCCACCAAAAGGTTCCCTAGGGATAAAAGTATCTCCAACGGCGCCTATTTTTGTGAACGCTGCCTAAACGGTATGAGATATAGGAATGCTTTCTAAAGAAAAGTTGGAGAGCCTTAAATTATCTATAAAAAAGTCCGCGATGTCATATATCTATGTGCAAGGATTTTGGCACAAAAATAAAAAGAACTTCGTATAAGTCTATTTAAATTTTTCGTCCGTCTTTAAACGTTTATTTGAGTAGGTGATATTGTATCCTTATCGAAATAAATATGTTTATCGTCGAAGAAATTCAATATACATGAAAATTGTCTTTTGCACCATATTGATTGGATGAGAAGTTTAGATTTTACTACGATGTTTTTGAGAAAATAAAACAACGTATATTGCCGATTTTCTAAACACTAATTTATGTACATGTATGTATTAAGATAAAACAGCATTTTTAATGTAATCGGTAATATTAAGCCCAACATGCATTGCCTGTATTCTACATTGTGATGTTGAATTACCGCTACAACTTGGATATAGATGACTGTGACTCTGCGGTGCGATTCAATAATCTCTTCGTTGTAAGTGATTTCTGTGTTGTTTTGGTTCTGAATTGGTTCTATTTGTCGATTTGGCTATTCTAACGGACTTGACTTGATATTTTGTGTGATTGTCTCTCAAATAACTTCTATATTTTCTGTCTACTTAGCTATTCTCTTACTTTACATATCGATATTAAGATCTGTATCTAGCTTTCTAAATCTACTTCTCAATTAACTCTTTGTTTATTTCTTGGGTTTATTTCTTCATTTTGTTTCATTATTTATTCTTATTTTATTTTGTAAGATGCCCGGGAAGCGTAAATCTAATTTATCTTATAAATCGAAACATGCTTGAACTAATAAAGTAGCTAGGAGTAAAGAAATTTCTCTTCAGGTGGAATTGAGAAAATAAAGAAAGAAACGCGACTCATACAGCAGGCAGAACGATAAGCTAGCCTGCGTATGTCTGAGACGCCGGAGCAATCGCAGTCTCGGCGTGAACAGCACGCTGTTTATTTGGCTTCGCAACGCGCGTCTGAGTCTTCACAGCATAGGGAAACGCGACTCACAGAACAGGCTGAGCGACAAGCTAGCCTGCGTATGTCCGAGCACATGCAGTCTCGGGTCCAATGGCAAACTGCTTATAACATTTTACAGCCGGCAGCCGAGACTCTAGAAGCGGCAGAAGCTCGCAGACGTGCTGTAGCTGAAAGAGTGGCGCAGTGGCTACAGATATTTTGGTAAACTCTACCAGTTATCGAAAGGGGTACACCGGCATTAGAATTGACGGGCGTACCGCCCCACAAGCTGGAGCTGAAGGTTGGCGTTTTGTTTTGTTGATGTGTAATCTTGTCGCCCCGCAATTGTGCAACGGCACAAGATTACAAATCAGCAAACTGGGGAGAAACATTATGCGAGCAACAATACTTACGGGAGCAGCTAAAGACGAGAGCGTGTTGATTCCCCGCATACCCATTATACCCCACAATTTGCCATTCCAGTTCAAAAGGCTGCAGTTCCCATTGAAATTGGCATTTGCCATGACCATCAACAAGTCCCAGGGACAAACCCTAAAAGTGGCCGGCATACATTTGGGCATTCCCTGCTTTTCCCATGGCCAGCTCTATGTGGCATGTTCTCGAGTGTCAAGTGCAAGGAACCTGTATATACTTGCTGCAAATAATAGATCATTACAACATCGTATATAGATCAATATTATAAGATAGTCATAATCGATGTTGTATGATTTATTATTATCAAATCTGTTCAGTGGTTGCAGCGTCATTGACTGGCAAACATGAAATTTTTAATGAAAAAAATAGAAGTTAGTTAGGTCAGATTTACTTTACTCTGGATATACCTATAAAATGATTAAAAATTATGTTTTATCTCACTAAACATAACCACGCGGGCGAAGCCGCTGGCGAAAGCTAGTTATTACATAATTTTGTTCATTTGCAGCCATTAAAAACGGATATTATACACAAACAAAAACGTGTGGCGACTAATATGTTTATTTGCAAAGAGAGTTTTTTATATTTAAAATTGCATTAATCGTTATTGTCAGAAATATACGCAATTGGTAGTATCGTGATAGTACGAATAAAAAAAAATCATAGTGATTTAACAATGCAATTTTTCACTTTACAAGCGCTTATACTGCCTTGGCTAAAGTAGCTGAGAAAAATCTTGGTAATAGGTTAACTATATCAAGTTAACCCATTACCCAGATTCAGTGATGATAATTACTATGATTTCTTTTCAAAATATATGTGACATATAATTTGTAGCACTGCTGAAGTGGAACGATTTTGCTGACTGTACTTCTTCGATTAATTAAGCCGTCAGTCAAATGTCGATGCAAATAAGTCAAACGTTTATTCCTTAAATTAATTGTAGGTTTCACAAAACAAAAATTGTTTGAAGAAATCTAAGACTTAATTATAATTTCTTTCAGAAAATCACTTCTATGGCCTGCCTTTAAGGCAACAAAAAATTGAAAGAGTGAAATATTTATTATATAAATAGAATTTAAAGATTAATCTAAACTTTAACAAAGAAAACTAATCTGAAAATCTTAAATATCTTAATTAAATTCACAAAGTCGGCTTAAATAAATAAGACCGGGTTACCGACCATTTTATACATCTACTCTAAAATATAAGCGATATTAAACTAAGCTGTAATGAAAATAATGAGAAACACCTATCTACTAGTTGATAGTTCATGCGATTTTTTAAAGAAATTCAGTCTGTTTCTGTGTGTAATCTTTGATGAAATTTGTTGTAAACAAAGAAAACTAGTGTTTAAATATGAAAATGATGGCATCATGGGGAATATGACAACTCCATTCTTAAATATGTCTATAGTACATGATATTTTTAAGTACCTTAACTTTTAATTTATAAGATTATGATTGTACTAAGTGCTTAGTAAGGTACAAGCTTCCAGATTCCTGATTGCACTAAAATCTCTGCAATTCTGATGATTTAGCCATCACTAGCTGCTGCATTAATTAAACAGTAAATTATTAATAAGCCTTCGATATGATCCGTTAAATCTAAAATTATTCTAATGAGCGTTAGGTACTCGTGTAAGTATAATTTAAAATTTATTTATTAATTTCATAAATAAAAAAATGGTAGGTATCCCATTAATCCACTTTCACATAATGATTTTTCTTTATGCATCGTAGAATTCTACTTAAAATTTTGTAAGAAAAGAAACCAGGCGAGCGGCATTAAAATTGTAAGCTTGGTCCAAATTATATTGCTGCTGCATAAGCTACATTTAAAATTCCGAATTCAGAAGCGTACAGGTGGCAAAATTGTGTAAAGGTGAACGTTTCACTTTCAAATGTCTGCGAGGTCTCCGTTTTCGTGTTTCATTATACCCACTCGACCAAAAACGTCTAGAATTCTCTGGCTGTCGCGCAGTACCGACAATTGTAAAGATTCACCTCTCAAGATAAAAGACGCTTTCATAGTGCTGCGTACACGTGCGTACTACATTCTTTATTCAATATTATCAAGGGCAATTGTCACAATTTTTTTTTTAGTGTCAAGAGAGACTTAGATTCGATAATTCGATGTCTAGATAATTTTATTAACAATATAAATATTATTTTATCAGTATTGTTTCTAACGTTATATAAAAAAACGAGTTCTTTAAAAAACTAAAAAGAAATAACAACCTCTGTAGTTTGGAATATTATTAAGTACTACTGAATAACTGCTCCATTGAAATAATTTTAAAATCTATACACACATAAAACATATCATAAATTCAAAAGCAGAATAGAAGGATCAACAGTCAGGACCCATTCCTTTTTGAGCTATCAATGGAGCCTCGTATAATTTGAATGGGTTCCTACTGCTGATTATTATTAGTCTCTCTAAAGACTTCACTCGGCTCAAAGCTACATATGCTTTACCTTTAGCAACAATATAGCTCGACCCAAAGTTGTGCTTGGCACTTAAAAGCTTAATAATTTGCAAATGGCTCACTATATCTAAAAACGGCCTTCGCACACTTCTAATATTTTTGAAAGACCTATCCAACAATATTCCACACTAGGGAAATCGAATAAATAAAAAATCATCCGCTCTTTACATGTAGGGAAGGTACCCTTAATAAAGAATTTTTATTACTATTATGTGACACTCGCAAGGTTAAGAAAAAATCGATTGACGTATAAATCATCAAAATTGGTCAAGCCGTTTGCCTCTACAAAGCAATATAGGAACAAACATACATACATAAACTCATAAGCACATTACCCTCCTTTGCGTTATATATTATTTATTAAATATTTGTCATAATTAAATATCACTAATTTTTGCCAGTATTTAAACTCGAGCCACCAAAAGTATTATTTAAAATGTACAGTTATTTATAAATATGGTCTTTAAAAAATATATTACAGTATGCAACACTGCCTATTATATTTAACAAGAAAATAGAAAGAGAATGTTATTTAAGCAAGATAATAGATTGCACCTTGTACTGACTTGTTTAAAACGCGTTGTATAAACACTGCTTTAGTCCTCCTCACTTGCACACGGTCGGTTAAGCTACGAATATAGTCAAAACCTTTTATAATTATGAACTTACTGTCTTCAGAGTCTAGATAAACTGTAGCTCTGCTAGCGTTATTTTAAACTAACGATAGCATTACTTTAAAGATGAAAATGAAATCCTTATCTACATGTAAGATTTAAGTGACGTTTGTTTGTCTCACTAATATTCGAGAATGGGTGTACTAATTTGACATTTTAGTTTAGAAATATTTTCACAAGAGAAAATATAAGTAAATGGCAAGGCAAATATTAAAAGACACCACTTTTATTTCCCATACAAACTAGTTCGTAGTTATACCACTCAGATAGGGTGTGTAATTAATTTTATTACGCTTTATTTTTATATATATGTATATGTGGGACTATATAATGGTCAATAGTCTTTTCTGCCATTGAAGTTATAAGACCATAAACATACTTAACTATTCTATATGAAATATTATAACGAAGGACTTATTTTGAAATAATTTTCGGCTAAAATTCAGTGTTTTATGACTGACGGGATATGAAATTTAAATAGAAGCTATACGATTTGAAGCACCACAATAAAGCATGATATTTGGGGACGTTCTCTGCATAACACTGAAATATTCTTTTATTATAATAAGCCCGCATGAGTACCCATATTTAAAAAAATAAATAAGAATGTTGATAAAAATATTTTTAGTGGACCTTTTAAGGTATACTTAATTGTATTTAACTTTCTAATTCTGTTTAATATTGATATGGTACCATTACAACAAAGTAGTACAAATAACTCTTTTTATTTATTTTAGAATCCAAAAAAATTAAAATGTTATTGACACTATAAAAACCATTAAGGCTTGTCCATAGTGCCAAGTATTTTTAGTGTCAGTAAATATTTAAATTTACAATAAATTACACTTAAGTTTTTATTATGTTCATACTATACTGAAAATTGTTTATTGACATGCCATGTATAGTTGCGATACCTAACAGTGTTTAAATATGCCATTTTCATTATTACAGTTGTGGTTACAATAGATTTTAATATTCTATATTGAATTTTATAAATTTTATCAAGGTATGTATTGAATGTGCGACCCTAACTACTGAGACAATACTGACCTTTACAGTCAACAGTAAAAGCTGAGTGTAGTCAATTATGATTATGAGCTTTTATGTCAACCATAGCAGAATAAGTTATACAATGTGCATGTGTTTGGTCTTGTTTGGGTTCAAGACGAGGTCAACGTCGTAGCACCATCTAGTAACAGCGTTAAAGTCAAATTGCATCAGCTCACATGCTTCTTTTAGATTTTTTTCCCTATGACTAGGCATCTATCATTAGCAAACTGATAACAACTATTAATAGTGGGTTATGAATCTATTCATGTCATTAACATAAGATAAGAAGAAATCCCAGAACCGATCCTCGAGCTGTGCGTTGAATGCTGTTTAAACTGCTACCTGTATGAATAGTAGTGGTACCTCTATTTCTTCCGACCTCCATAACACAAATACTTTGCGTAGGTATTGATATTTGAATAAGATTCTTGTGTGACGTTCTCTCGTTTCCATCATTTACATTTAAACTAAAGGTCTATACTGAAGTAATAGAATGACCTAGAAAAACGAAAAAGACTGAGGTATGTATTTAAGTCTACAAAGTGATATTTACATTTATAGTACTAATATTACAAATATGAATATTGTTTATTTTGTTGCTTTAAGCTCTAAAACTGTGCTGATTTAATTTTTTTTTCAACTATGAAATCTACATCGTACTTGGGACATCGGTAGCGTAGTGGATAAGCGCCGCGGCCCGCGATCGTTGTCATTAAGCAATTTTCGCAAGGGTCGGTCACGGGATGGATGATCAAAAAATTAGTATCTCGAACTACTCCGTGCTTCGCAAGGCACGTTAAGCCGTTGGCCACGGCTGCATTTACAGTCGTTAATACCTTAATACCCTACAATCCGCATTGGGCCAGCGTGGAGAGTCATGGCCCATTCTCCTTAATCATCTATAAGGAAGGCCTAAGCCCCTGCAGTAGGGACATAAAAGGGCTGATGATGATGACTTCGGTGACGTACGCTATAATTTACACGAACGAAGTTGTTAGAAAACTGCTATTTGATTATGTATTCATTAGAATAACAAAATCATAATACATCAATACCTAATATGCCTTGAAGTTAAAAACATAATCGTTAATAATCATGACTGCTGCGATGAGTACAAATTTATACTCAATTTTATGCATGAGATATTTGCTCTGCTGAGTTCCCAACTGGATGTAAAAGTTGTGAACTTAACATAAATTTGTTTACCTTACACTTTTCTAAAAGAAGTTTCACGAAAGAAATTTACTTCATATACTATTTATATATCATAGTATTCAGTGATAAAATGATATAAATGTTAACTTCTTCTTATGATGCCGTCTTCTGCTGGAGTTCTCACGCTATAATTTTATATAAGTTTTAGAACCGATATGCTGCCCAGAGCTTGCTGCCCATCTTTTCGTCAATTCATTGCGAGAATCATCTTATTTTTCTACAAATAAACTGACCGCCACTTGTATCGAATGAAAATAAATCATTTTGACTTTCGTTAATTAGGATATCATAGGAAATAATTAATTAGGATATATACTAACGAGTTATCAGTGTGTAAAAACTAAGTATATTCGTAGATGAGTAAGCAGAAAACAATTAAGGTAAGAAAACCGATTTGTAATGTTTACTATTAACTTACTTTCAGCACATTGCAACTATAATTTTCCGGTGTGATGATAGTTTGAAAACATGTAAAATGTCTATATACGTGGAGGGTTTTTAGTATTTGTGTTGCTAACTTCTCACCCTGCGTGTTCTGTAAACGTTATTCGTTTGTCGAACAAGAGCAAACATCCCAAATTAGCCGGGTAATATGTGAGAGTCGTGCCGTGCGTTCAGCCTATGGGAGGAGACAGTAAGACCCACGCTTACAGAACCACAGTCAAGAATTCATAATCTATACAGTTAATCATTTTGCAGTTGGCAATATTAAAAAGCTTAAATGAAGAAGTCTTTTGTTATCATCATCATCATCATCATATCAACCGAGAGACGCCCACTGCTGGGCATAGGCCTCCCCCAAAGATCTCCAACGTGATCAGTCCTGTGCCTCCCGCATCCAGCGTACCGGGAGACGCAGTGTTGGTAGGCCCGCCACAAGGTGGACCGATGATCTGGTGAAGGTCGCGGGAAGCTGTTGTTATACTATTAAACATTTAAAATTACAAGAAGATTATTTTTAGGAAAGACATATAATAATTTAATGTAAGATTGATATATCTGTCACAATAATTAATTCCAGCACTCATGACAATCAATAACCAAGGACATTAAGCCACTCAAAATGATAATAATAAATTCATATATCATACGGAATTTTGTGACGAACCTTGCCTGCCGTCGCGGCCACTAGCACTTGCCTTCTAAATAATTCAGTAGCGGCCGACACGCGCGCCCACCTCTTTGAAAGGGTAAGACTTGAACCCACACACTTTCACATTTCCAAATTACAATCAATATCAATCAATAACAAAAACAAAACCGCACGTCTTCAAAAACTCTTACAATGTTTTCATCAAGCTATTCGCTTATCATAATAAATAAAGTGTGGCCCTGTCACAATAAAAATATTAGCTAACATTCACACGTACCCGATGGCTCATAAATTTCGTTGAGTTGTCAAGTGTTTCACTCTCCTCATAGCAAATATATTACGCGGAAACGTTTACGTATGCGCTCCATGATGTATTTATTGCTTCCTCGGGCTACGGGTGGGTCACAATATTCTCGAAGGTGGCCTTAATTCACTTACAATTAAATTAGCGTCACCCGATCCTCTTGACGTTAAATAAATTAGGACGGAATCATTAAGCCGTCGGGAATTTATTTCCTAATCTATTAGTTGAGTGCCTTTCATGAGGTGGCTGTATACTCTATACGCACTATTTGAGTTTGACTTTAGCAAACCTTCGTGCAATGACAAGTCAGACATATGAGGTCGTACATTAATTTGCCTTAAAAGCTTGCGTTAGTTATAATACATACAGTACTCGAAACGTGTAATATATGTTCATTCGTTTATAAATTGATAAGATTTTGTAAGAGATCTTATAAAAAAGTCTATGAACAAGAATAACAGAGTCTAGACAAATCGATTCCTGATATATATCTTGTCTGCATATTTCATGAATACAGCAGGCGAGTGTTTTAAAAATATAAACGTTATTAAAAGATATTTGAATATCAAGGCGACAGAATAAAAATATGTGAAGCAGTGGCGTGTTGCATGCAAACTGAACACAAGAACTGTCCTACAAAATATTTTCGTAGATAAGGTAGGAACGCAGCACTTAGTACTGCCTAAAATATATCGCTAACTTTATATATATTTTAAATATTTTAAATAATATACATCCCACGCTTTATAAGTGTACGAAGATGTTAATCAGGTATCATTACATATCGAATCTGTATTAATTATTATCTTAATAGTGTTTAGATTTACATTATTATTAAATATAAACAATATTTTAAGTATACTACACATGTTTTTAAGTTTCGAACCAAATATTTAGTTTAGTTTTATTCTAGTTAATGTCAGGCCATTATTATCGGTAGCTCCAAACAAATATTGCAAACTAACCTCAACACAAATCCAGCTGATGCCTATGCTGGCTTAGTGATTCCTTATACTGCTAAGGTAAAAAATCTTGGACTTTTTCTTGACAGTACTTTGCACTGGTACATATGATCAGATGGATAATGTCTGCTGTAAAAACCATTGCACCTTCGGCTCGCTTTAACGACTTAATAATTTTCTCCCTCCCCGTACTAAGTTTGCTCTCATCCAAGCTCTTGTACATCCCCTTTTCGACTATGCTTGATGTTTGTACTTCAGATATCAATCAAACCTTTCTCAATAGATTGGATCGTCTTCTGAACAATACATTTCGTGTTGTTTTCGGTCTGCCTAACTATGGCCACATTTCCAATGTTCATCAACATCTTGAGTGGCTTCCTATTCGGGAGCTTAATGATAGTTTGCACACTTTTCTAGATACTTTTCAATCCACGAACACCTGAGTATTTGTAATCGCGGTTTGAAATCCTCAGTGCCTCTCACCAGAAAAATCTTCGTTCCAGTAGTAGACTGGTACTCCAAACCCTCCAAACCACTGTTCTTGTTTTGTATCTCATTCCTTCACTGTAACTGCCATCCGACTTTGGAATGCACTGCCTTTGAACTCCTAACAAATTTGCATTCAAGACAGCAGCCTGTAACTTCTACTCGTACCATTCTTCAAACAAGATTTCTTGATCTAACACTAGATTTTATTTCGTACTTTGTGTTATAGTTATATATATGCATTTATTTATGTATGTGGATGTACATATGTATTTAGATTCGTTCTATCTGTCGCCACTTTAAGTTTTGTACTAAATTTACTGGTTGATTGGTAGATAATGCCTCTTTTGCATTAAGTCCGCCATTTATCTATTTCACTAGGCAATTAAGATTAAATAAATAAATATACGTTATAAATATATGTACGTTAAATATATCCTGGTGATCTTTGGGATTTCGTTTTTCTTGTTTTGATACGGAGACCTTAAAATGAGACATCTTAGGTATTTAGGGTTCCGTACCTCAAAGGAAAAACGAAATTTCTCAGAAACGCGTGGAGGTATCAAGCTGAAATTTATATTAAATACTCAGGTCTACTGTCCCTTAGAACTGTGAAAAAATCAAACTTCTGAGCCAACGCAATCAATAGATACAGCCGTTACCGTCGCAAATTTTCGAAATTTCTCCCAGTAATTTGCATTGTCTTTATATGGACTTTCACCATAAAGCTACATTACCATGTAAGGTAGAAATAATCTCAAGTAACGAATAAAATAATGTATTAAGACATTTCTTCCTTCACCGTATTATAATTATTTTATCCTTTTGTTTAAGTTCCCTCAATTACACCCTAAAGTAACAAAAATTGAGGCTACCCCAAATAACCATCTGTTCCGGAATACAAAAGTCGATGAAACAATTCTTACAACGGTTGAAACAAGCTTTTCCTTACCTAATATTTAATACCTTGCATGAAGAAGCGATTGAAAATTTCACAAGAGCTAACCATAGGATGGGTGACCAAAAATATTATCTCAAGCTTCTCCGTACTTCGGAAGGTACGTTAAAGCACAGTCGCAACTGCATCTGCAGTCATGAATTGGTATCCGAAGGAATCACCAGTACCTCAGCAGTGGGACAATTAATACTCTATTTATGAATGCTGAGCAATAGCCTCTGAACCTAAAAATTGTTACAGTTAAGTGTTGTATCTCTAGACGGGTTTACCTATGGACACCTTTAATAACCCTAAAACTAAATACCAAAAATTCTCAATTCGAACAGATCATTAAAGTATTATATATTTTTGACTCTTGTCAACCCTGACCTGTTATCATTTTGCTTGATCTCTAATGTTTACGTCAGTGCGCCGTTCAAAAAAATAGTGTATTACACTAAAAAAAATTATTAAATTTCTATGCGTATCTGAAATGTAAATAAAGATAGGAACTCAACTTTATATGAAATACATGTGTTATGTTGTTTTTGGTTTGGTATTAAATCTCCAAAGATATGCTTGATATTTTTTAAGCAAAGGCAATTTAGAGGTTACAACCGTTTATATTTGTACCTATGGACAAAATAATATTGTACCTGTGGACTGTCCAAGGTACGTACTCTGAATTGTATACTATATATTAATAATTTAGAGCTTCGTAGTAAAACTGGGATGAATAACAATAAAATATATTCAGGGGCTCTTATGTTAGCAGTCAAAGAAGTCAAAATTAGAGTTTCGATACCAAATTTTCAAATATTATCAAATAAACAGAAACAATTATATTAGTAACATAGACCTCGGAGCTTTCAGGAAGGATGTCAAGAGGGTATTTGAAGAGAATGAAGAGATTAAGTTCTTAAATGCTTAGAAGAAGTGTTATGTATCTTAATATTTATTTTATATTGAAGTTATATGATATCCATACACTGCTGTCCAAAGGTACATTTTGTCTTGTCTATAAGTACATTCAATGTTTATATCTGCAAACAGAAACTATATATTATATTTTTTTCTGACTAAGACTTCTTATTGTAAAGAGTTAATTTGTAATTAAGATGAAAAGTATGATATTGTGCACTTAAAATAAATGATCTTAGCGAAAAAAAAATATTTTATTCAAATTGTAAAGTTTCCATAGGCAATTTTAAAGGTTCCACACTTAACCCTACCAAACCTATCCTATTTCTATGTTCTATCGCCATCACCACAGAAATATTATATTGAACTTGATATAATTTAAATTACATTACTATAGTTGCCCACGCCTATCACAAAACCTTGGTAAAGCGGGGCTTCGATTGTATAAAGTTCATAGTTTAAGGTTGAGTCTTTTCATAGCATTACTTTGTGGTATGGTAGTTGATGTAATTCTTATTACTTATTACGTGTTGGAATCGGCCTCTGTTACCTTTCTTAAGGAATTGGGAAAGAAGACCTAAAATATAATTGACCAGCGATCAAAAGCGTCAACCATCACAGGACAAGAGACGCAGATTATTTTACGTATATAGTTCAAAATATCTCACCGTTCAGGCAGCGGGAAGCGACTTTATTTTATACAATATATAGATTTGTACTTAATATAACAAATCGACTTCGAATACCGTGGCCGAGAGGTTCGTATACCGGTTCTAAGATGTTGCCGTCAATTGGGTCATCAGTTCGATTTTCGGTCGAGTCAATATATTCTTATTTATATTTTGGAACGCTCTCTCTTCCCATGTGCAAGCTGCACCTAATAAATTAACTTTCAAATGATTGTTACGTCAAATTATCCACTTCTGAATTCTCCTACCGCTTATAATTAATCTGACATAGTTATATTTTTGTATGTATGTATTATAAGTATTTAAATATATATTAATTAATGTTTGTAGTGTATATTCCATTAAACGCAATTCTATTTTGAGTGTATAAGTATATATATTGACTTCATTTAATTTTAGTGTAGCACCGCTTTAATAAAGTCTCTATTTCATAATTCTCCGGTTGACTGGTAGGGAATGCCTATTGGCAATAAGTCAGCCATTTGTATGCTTTATTTGTGCAAATAGGTTTAAATAAAACATACATATAAATAAAAATAAATAAATTCTTATACAAATATAGTAGTTTTAAGAATACCTATCAATGATGTTGTAAACTTAGAAACATATTAAGGGGTTTAAGTTTAGCTATATTCAATTACACTTTGAAACATCTGAAGCACTTTAAAATTTTTGGAAAGTTAGTACTATCACATGTAGTTAGATGCCAACTTGAACTGTTGCCTTCTGATGCTCAAGATCAATAAGGCAAGTTTGAGTGACCGCTAAGTATTCACGGCACGTTGCGGAAACAGAAATAAGCGGTCAGAACGCGGGAGGCCGCCAACTTCATCATAATAGTATGAGATATAATGAACGAAAACATAATTTATTGAGTTTTATCCACATTTTTGTGGATTTTAATCAATCAATCAAACCAGTTATTACAGACAAAATTTGTTATACGTCTTTGCAACGACAACATATTTTATTTAATTTAAAAATGTGTTGTTTTCTTTATTTTGATGTTTATTTACTTTTTAATATTATTTATTATTTTATTGACAAAAAAGGTCTCCGATCGATCTCTGTCAGACCCGATTTTATTCTATCATATATTGCAGAGTGTGCATTATTTTTTCTTTTATTTAAATTCTATTCAGGGACTTTGAACACTCCCATCGTAACTTAATATGTATGAATTTGAGAAATCGATTTAAAGATGACAACACCTGTATTGATGTCCTCTTCAACATCGTCATTTTCAGCTTACTAATGTACCCACTGCTGGGGACAAGCCTTCCCATCTATAAGAGAGAAATCAAATAGAGAGAACAGGCTTTAACCCACTACGCAGGTACAAAGTGGAAAGATGGGTGTTAACCACTGCAAATGCAGCCGAAACCAATAGTTTGACGTACATTCCGAAGTAATACATACCTCACCAAATAATACATATTCCAGCTACCCATCCTATGACAAGCCTTGCGTAAGTTGCTTAAACTCCAACAAGTTAACAAAACACCACAAAGTTTTCATTAGCATTTAAAAGTATAAAAAATCGATCAAATGCCTTATTGAAAATAGGCTAATGATATCATCTAAAAAGGTGGCAAGGCTGTCGGCAACAAGTAGCATTACTAAACCGACTGAATGAAACCCTTCCCGGTGGCTAATCCGATTGCTTTAGATGTAGCTGTCAATACCAATATCTCATTAACGGTAGACATTGTGACCAGTTTATGTTGCTAACCGTATTATATTGAATGTTGTGATGTACAAACTGTCATGAATACATAACATTGACAAATGATGATTTAATAAAAGTAACACGTGATCTATTATGTTGGATTGATGGCTTGACATGATCGCGTTTCATTGTAGCACATAATATAGATATAATCAAATAATATTAGCTTTATCAGCTTAACATCGGAATATTAAAACGATAAGCGCTTAGGTACTGTAGCGTTTTCTCATTCCCCAGCAGAGGGTACACTGCGACACTACACTGAGTAGAGGTTTTAGTGGGTAGGTCTCTGGTGATGAAGGAGTCCCACACCTTTTTAAAGTTTGCACGCGCTACTTGTCTTGGTCGATGCTTTATATATTGCTCTTTGGTAGTTTTAAGTTTTAAAGTAGAATTTTAAAAACAGAAAAAGTATTCACGCCTGGTTTCGAAAAAATGGGTATTCTTGAAGACAACGCCAAGATTTTTATTAATTTTTAATCTATGAAAATAAAACAAGTTATCAAAGAATTTCGAGTAATTATATTTTCAATATTCATGCTGCAACCTAGATAGGTGTCGCTCCACCATTAATGTACATAAACAACTAAGAGCTAAAGGCAGTTTCTTATTATAAAAATATACCTATGAAAAATAATGCACTGTGAAAACAAATATATTAAACATCATTGGATTTAAATATTTATTCATTCGACGAAATTTTAACAGCAGTTTCGTTATTTAAAAAAATATGTACACAATATTGACGCCAATTATAGAAACTTATTATGTCTACAAATCTTCTTCATTAATTAATAATAAGGGCAGTTAATAAAAAAATGTAAGTATTAGACGAAAATACATATATATAGAATATAAATTATATCGCACGACAAATATGGTGTATGTATGTGTGTGTGTGCATGTGTGTATGGGTGAGTTTGTGTGTAAAAATAAAGAATGCGTAACTAGAACTTCAATTCATAATTACGTAATTTAAAAGTTAATACGAATTAACTCTTAAAACGGGGCCGGGAAGAAATCTGATCTACATGGCGCAGGAAACAACAACACAAACAGGTGATGGCTCGTTAAAATTATCAATTAAATCAATTCGACTAAGTTTAAAAAATAATTACAGAATTAATTATCATTTCAATTCCTAACGATCTACGCTAATAGACCTGACCAAAGCAGCCCTAAATGCATTTCTGAGCATATAGAAAAGATCAATTTCGGAAAAATATTTATTGTACGTTCTAGGTAATCTGACTGTCACATCATTGGCCTCATAGTTTTTTCTTACACGGGGTATATGGCATAGTTCCATATGTCGCGACCGCTTCGTTGGTGCGTTCAAGAAGACCATTCTATTAACTATCCCAATGCAATCTAACTGTCCCGAATAGATATCGTAAAGAGTGAGCATGTCTCTTATTCTACGGCTGTCCCTAAGACTGTGTTTATTACAGGACTCCTCGTAACCACTTGAGATATAGTTATATCTGAAATCCAAGCATTTTACGAACTTCATTTATAGACTTTTTCAGACAACACTACAATTTTCAAGGATAGATTGTACATACGCGTAATACAAAATTTTCATGCAAGGGACATCTTAAAACTGCTTAGTTACTCTTAAAATAAAAACCGATATTTTTAAAGGCCCTGTTAACTATGTTTTCAAAGTGATTAGCAGATGTTATCACATAATTCACTCCTAGATCTCTTACTGTAAAAACGTACGTACCATTTTCAGTGGCTCATTATTCTATCGATTGTTTACGTCTTGTGAATTTAATATGCATGCATTTTCCAGTGTTGACTGTGATCTTTGTGTTAATGTTATATTCTATGAGGTGATCCAGGTCCTCTCGTAATTTTAAACACTCCTCATGTGTACTTGTATTCATACGAAAATAAATTATATTAACGAGGAAAAAATACAGGTGCATTAGTTCAGCGCACAAAAGGCTATAAAAATATCTATTTAAAGCGCTTCTAGAAATATATTTTTCAAAAATAATAATAAACATATGAATAGAAAAGTATCTTATTGGATATTCTAGTGGTATTACTCTTTTCACAGATATATCTTAATTAATCTTAATGTTTAGCAGTCTTAATTAATTTTGATGTTTTCTTTCTCAAAACGGAACTTCCAATCACAGCAGAAAATTTGATCAACTACTATCATCATCATCAGACCTTTTACGTCCCCAATACATGGGTTCAGGCCTTGCTCATGGATAGGTAAGGAAAGGATAGTTGGTTAACAAAATATAGTAGAATTTGACAAAGAAACTTTTACATCCACTAAAGACAATGACGGCCTTCAATTACAAATATTTCGACCTCCTTGATGGATTAGCTCATATTATCACTCGCTTAGTTAATTACTCACTATCCATTTATTTTCCTTCTTCTGCCTTTTAACAGGTAATTGTTCTACCTTTTTATAAATTACGGATTTGTATTCGCTTTTTCTCATTATCGACCTATACCTTCGCTATTTTATCTACGGTTCTGAGTTATCTATCCTGAATTATATAGTATATATGAAATAAAGTATAACTCGAACAGCACATAATCTGTACCAGTACAAACCCATGGAATGAATTCGTTTCAACAAATCTATTTCTTCTTAATGAAAGAATTTTTAATTAAGAATATTTTCCAATATAGCGTTATGAATGCAGAGATGATCAAATTTATTAAATCTTTTTCTTTTTCAATTGTACCTGAAGAAACTAAACTGTTTAATTAAATATTTAGTCGTTTTGTTATATATTACAAAGTAAGCCATAAGTGCCGTTATATCGTCTGTAGTTCTGTAATAATTAAAAAAATATTTTCTTTTTCTGCTCAAGCGTCAAATTCTTCGTTTACTGAAGACTAACAAAATCAGAAATCATAATGGAATCAAAAAGTACTCCTCACTAATTGCTTCCTAGTCAAAATTCTACTGTTAAAAATTTTCTGAATCGAACAATTGTCACTCGTTTTAAAAGTTAAATTACTTCGGTCAGTCGTTCGCCGAACCGGTGCTTGAATAAAACATAAGACTTTTTAGCTGTCCTAATGAGGTGGCTCTTTGTTTTTCTTGGTGACTGCATAAGTTGTGGATGAATGCGAGATCAGTGGGTGCGCGTCGGATCAAATCGCACTTCATTTGTCCACGTCAACCGCCGCCCGCGTGATGGATGACAGCGACTGGTCGCCGTCGCTCGCTTTTAATTGATACCGACATTTTTGTACCAGCTAAGGCCGGCCTACACATAAAGAAGGATGGATGATGACACACACGCGTTAGTTACACAAACAAATATTTAAAAAAGATAGGCAGATTTAGTAATAGAAATCTTGTACGACTCCAAAGGCGTACAAATGCTTTTTAACCGTATAAAAAAATCATTTGTTAACTTACAATGCTCATTCATTCACTCTCATGGATTTATACGTATAATTTGCGAACCCCCAATCAATCTCTTTAGGGGTTAAACTTGCCCTACGTCATAATAATTATCGTCATCTAGTAGTTAGAACTGTGCTTTCATTGATGATCAGTCAGACAATCAGCTCATCATTCATATAGAACTCTCTTTTGTAATCAAATCAGTACCAAATAAAAGTACAATGTATTTATAAATTGTATAATTTAAATAGTAGCATAAAAATCATCAAATTAATAGTAAATAGTAATGTATTGTAACCTGAATGAAAAATATTTCATTTGATGATATTCATTTTTTCAACGTTCTTAATATCACTAAATTAAAAAAATATATAGGCCGTTTTAAATTTATATTATTTTTGATATAATACAAATTGTTCTTGTATTACTCATCAACGTGAAAACTTTTTAAGATTTATATTTTATATTTCCATCATCACATTTGCAATAAGATGAATAAACAAATTATAATAATGATATATTCATAACTTATATATATTCATAACCATATTAAATGACCGAATTAATATCAAAGCTATTTATTTCTGAAGCTACTTCGTTCCAAGAAAATGTCTCTCAAAAACTAACACATAATTATCATAGTATGCTCGATTGGATCCTCACTCAATCAATCGTCAAACTAAGAACTAATCTCTACTCAATAAAATGAATAGCATCACTAAATTACAAATTATTTCTATAAGTGTAAGTGCACCTTAACACCACCACCCCGGACGTCCGCATCATAATTCGTTTCATTATATAATGGCACGGAATATTCCGAATCATTCATCATTTACTTGCGTCTAGAAATAAGCCTAAGGAGGCCCTCTATCGGTTGACTCGCGCGTGTCTATTATCATTGATGGAGGTAATCTATTTAATATTTCACTCCGCATGCAATCCACGTTTCATATTCCATAGAGTTGGACATGTGATAAGAAAATTTTATTACGATTTATGGAGCAATGTCACTCAGACGTGTCGTGGGAGAACGTTACGGAACGTTGCCTAAATAAATATTTATATTATACGATATTGCAACAATCTTCAAAGAGTTTTTGATCACCATGTGCTGTGAAAGCTCGTGCGTACGTAACGTTTTTATGTGAACATTAACGTTGTCTTTGAGGGTTGCTATATTGAGTAAACTTATCTGATTACGTTGCTGTACTTCGACAATCTTATGGAAACACAACATGATAGACGTTGAACATCAAAATTAAAAAATATATCCAATAGATGTACCAGTGAAAAAATAGAAGCTTCAATTATTAGAAATAAGAGAACCGCATAACGGTATAAAGCTAGGAAGCTTGATTGCTCGATGGCAATGAGTAGTTAGCTCGTTCGGTCTACTATTCGGAGGTTAAGTGTCTTTCGTAAGGACCGATGAAGGGATGGGTGATCAAAAATTTATTATCTAGAATTCCTCTGTGCTTCGGAAGGCATTTTAGAGCGTTATTCCCGGCTGCATCAATAGTCGTTAGCACCCAGCCGCACTGGGACGATTTGGTGGGCTTCTCCATGTTCGAGTCCATCCATAGAGAAGGCCTGAGCCTCAGCAGTAACATTAAAAGGCCGATGATGATGACTAGTAAATTAACATCAAGTCGATAGTCGACAAAATTCGATTATAATTAAACGTAAATTTTAGTTCTTATTTTACAAAAAATATAAAATAAACAATATTATAACTTTAAAGTTGGATTATAGACATAATATTAAAGTCATTTGAAAATGAATTTTTGATAGGCGCATAGTTATACCTGATATTTGATAAATTTCTTATTCACAACACTATATTGATAATAAATGTAATCCGGGCTACAGCAAAACATTAATAATTTATTACTATTTTATATTATACGAAAGTTGTTACCTTTTGTTATTTTGATACATGTGTTGTATGAAAATATTCCCCTTCTGCACTCTTTCAATTCTACTTTAACAGTGAAAAAATTTTACATCATGTTTAATATGTAGATATCATTACAAGCAGTCAAATGTATATCACATATTTTTAACTTGGCAAATAATGCCATACAAAATCAACAATACAAATTGTACATATCAAGAGTACTGTGTACATAGCTATAAATGTTGAGAATATTCGAAGTGAATGCACGCCCACTCGACCTACATATCCGGTAATGTCAGCTAAAAAAGCAAAGTGAACAATTACTCGCAATGGGAGGCACTCCAAGCTATGCGGGCTACGAGCTACGGCTGCGGACTACGGACTACGGTGTAGCAACCATAGCACGTACCAGGAAATAGAGTTACTCGCCGTCGAGCGCAGGACTTCTGCCAAACCCGCTAAATGGTAATGAGTGCAATTTATTTCAGGCTACGGTTTAGATTTACTTTGAGGGAATAGTGAATTAAATGAAATTGTTATATGGTCGATTAATAAAGAATTGGCAATATACATTTTTAACAGGAAGCATTATTAAAAACTTTTTGTCCATCTTGTTATTATGATAGTGCGGTGGTTAGTCTGTTTGATCTGCGATGAGGAACTGAAGCCGATCAAATCGAATTAAAATCATATATTCAGTCTAGGCTCTTAGAAAGCGCTTATGAAAGGCGAAACTCTAAGGCTGTTTTTTTTTTCTCAAAAGCTTTTTTTACTTTTCTCAAGTGATGAGTAACTGAAATTTCTCATCTTACCCTCCTCCGTACTTCGGAAAGAACGATAAGCCGTTGGTCTGAAATGCACCTGCAATCGTTAACACATATCATTCCACACTTGGCCCGTTCTCCCTATTCCACTTTATATATAGTGTATTTCTAAAAATAATGATTACCAATATAATGTTCACTCATAGTGAAATGTCCTCCTCATACATCAATTGTGACAGATACGTAATAATATTGAACTTCAAGTTGCGATTCAATTGAGCTGCAATTATTATATAAACATTATCAGAATCACCCTGCTGTGTTCCAGCATCATATAGCCTGACTATAATGATGATGTACTAGTGATTAGACAGAAACCTGTTAGAAAGTTTTTTATAATGTAATATTTGTGCGGAATCCTCGGAGAACTACAACTTGCTAGACTCGATTTTTCCAAATTATTGAGTCGAACAAATGTGTGTTATTTTAACTCTTATACCTAGTTACACATTTGGTTCACTTGGCAGGTATTTGAACTCACGGACATCGCTTCGCAATTTGTTTTTTAATAAAAAATGAACATAAGCAGCCATTATGTTTGGCTTGATAAACTTAAGCTACTTATGTTTATCACAAATAATACAAATTATTAAAAAAAAAATACACCACACCGCAAATAAACACTCACAACCGTGTGATAGTATAAGTAGCGTAAGTATATCAAGCTAACCAAAACGGCAGCTTAAGTACATTTTTCATTTTCTGTGACCACTGATAAATGCCAAGGGAGATTTAGTTGTCGACGAATGCAGGAGACATTTGTTGGGATCGCGACCCTATCTAGAACCAACCATGAATTCCCGAGCTCTCATTTGCGTAATGTGATTACAAAAGCACATCTTTCGAGATAAAAGCGTGGACTCTTTAGGGTAAGTAATGAATTACGCAATATCATCTGTGAAACATAAGCCTCATAATTAGAACTTGCTTATACGAAACCTATCAACGTAAAACCTTCAAACGAAGTCTTTGTGTTTATCTTTAATTTAAATTTTCATACCATATAAGAAAAAAAAAGCAGTTGTCGTATCACCAATGAAAAAGTGACTAATTCAAGATAAATGCAGATAAGTCCGTCGACAACGAGTGAATGTAAAATGTCATTAGATAGATTGAATCGTGCTTTTAATTTAAAATTAGTAGGTAAATTTCTCGGCATTTCAATTTATTGAATTGTAATATCACGCAGTTGATAACACGATATAATATATGAAAAATATATAGGTAACAATAACAATATTCAAAAAAATCTAAATCACTTTTTATCTACTGGTCATTCAGATAATACAAGATATTTATACCACTTTATATGTCGCATCATCTTTACGAAGATCGTTTGATTTAGTTTCTTTTATTTTAATTGCTTGTTACTCGATTACTTAATTACTCGATTGTAGAGAGAGCGTGATCATCGATACTTTTAATTTTATTAGAATAGTGACACTGACTTTGACAGTTCGTTAATAAAAACCAAATTGCCGCCATTTTGGCAGACATTCTGTTTCCGAACGCCGAGGAGTAAAGACATCCGACGACATCACGCTCATCTCATTATATTTTCGTATGAAAAGTAATAAAATGGAATAAATCCACGTTGGTATACACGCCTGCAGTGTTATTTTAAAGATAGTCCTCCGATATGGATCATCTATTTGGGCTTCGTAAGAGCCCCTTCTGACTACCCGCTGACATATAAGATTTTGTAAACAATAATTAGCTCATGATTATCGGTGAAATTAATATAATGAGATAGCATGTTGAGAAAAGGCACTGGCATTATACTACACGGCGTCATTTTGAGAATTTAATTTTGTGTACCTAATCGACTGGCCAAGAACCCAAGAATTAGACTAAGACTAATAATACAATTATTATTTAACCATTTTAACTCGTTATATTTGTAAATATAAGCTTTATACAACACCAGATGATAAATAATTCATTTAGTATCACTTTGGTAGAACGGATGCCTGAACTATTAGTGGCGCTAATGCATTGAATATCGAGCACACTGTGTAAGTATTCCTTTCATTATATAATCGTTCAATAAATTCAAAACGACATTGGATTTTTTTTTATTTTTATATAATTTTCATTAACAAATAAAACTCATAAATATGATAAACACCATTTTATTACCTATTCTAATTATTTGTCATAATGATGAACGCCATTTTCTTATTATAATTATTTGTCATAACGTATTCTACAAAAAATCGTCAATTGGTTTTTTAATTTTACATTTTTTTACATTTTACGACACGCGCTGGTACTGCCGCTCGTGGTAGGTACCCGCCGCGCTCCTGAAATATTGACTAAAAATATATTTTGTATAGGTGGGAATCATATTAATTACAAACTTTAGAAATCACTGACTAACTTAATAAATATGAAAATACTGATGCCATGAGAAATAAAATTCTATAACATTCGGTTTTATTGGATAATGTCATGAAAATTGATATTATTGACTAATGTCAATGCAATGTCATTTATATATATATATATATATATAAACATCACATTGCTCAGATTCCAAAATGATAGCTTAAGCCCTTTTATTAAAGAGTATCTGAGACAACGAAGGTACACAACACTCAGACAGAAGACAAAAGTTTTTTTTTCTATAATGATCCGACCAGGAATCGAACACTCAAGGCGATGCCTTGAAACTGGCATGCGAACTACTCGGCTACGGAAGTCGTCGTTAGTCAAATACCCATTGGCTAAAATATAACCAACAAATCTTTCGTAATTAACATCCAAATATCAAAAGTTTCCATAAAAAGGAGAAAATTGTCGTTTCTGATAGATTATTTTGCTTATACTGTGAAAGGTAAAACTTAAATGGCCTATAACTCTTTACCAACCAACAGATGCCTTAGAGAATAATTCAATGGTGAGGTAAAAATGAGAACGAAAAATACTTTTACACAATTGCAGCGATAAGCACAACATTTAAGTACCTTCGGGTTGGTTAAATGGGTTGCGAAAGGAAACCGACTATTATTTAACTTTTCACTGATAACGTGATTTACTCAGCTCTGCTTTTATGTTAGTATTTCATAATTAATGTCATGTTTTAAACCAACCTGACTTAAATGTTAAGTTTCTGGTACCTTTTTATTTCATTAAATAATAAGAAAATATTACATACATATTTTCATATTTTCTTACAAGAATTTCTGAAATGGTAACATTATTCAAACTCAAAAAGAGTTTTGCTTAAAAAGTCTTCGAGTACCATATATACGATAACGCGAAAGATTTGCTGTAGTTTATATTTAATCGATATTCCGAAATCGCTACGTTATTATAATATGTATATAGTGTGCCTCTTAGATTTTCGTAGATATCATCATCATTAGTCTATTAATATCCCCAATGCTGGAGCATTCCCTATATAGGTATACAAACTAAGCATATAGCATAAGGTAAATGGGCCATGAACTAGTGCGGATTGGTGAGTGTTAACAACTCCAGATTCAGCCGCAACCAATGGTTTAGCACGCCTTTCGAAACATGGCGGGGCTTGAAATAGTAAAATGTTGGTCACCCATCCTATGAAAAGACCAGTGAAAGTTGCTTAACTTCCACATCGTAGACTGAATGAGCTAACTGCTGCACTATCCGACTCTTCAAACGGACTTCATAGACATAAAAATATACAATAAAAAAAAACGTCTAAGATTCAGTACTAAGAGATGGCATTGATGTTCTTATCTGTCACAACTATAACACATGCTCAGTAAAAAAAAAGTTAAGATCTTTTACCATAAAAAATGCTTTTATAATTCATTTTCATTACTGCTTCAACAATGGTTTTCCTCATTTATATATAAAAGAATCACAATAACAACTTCAACATTCTTAGTTCGGAATGTCAAGTGTCGCCGTAGCTAAAAGTTAGAACCCGTAAAGTTCCAGTGTTTTTATATGGCACCTCGACGAATTATCGGGCAAACTGACCTGTAAAAACTCCTCACAAATAAAGTTTACTGAATAACATTTGTCAGGAATTCTATAAATGTGGAAGGGACGAATTCGAGATTCTGCCATTATTAGTCAATTAACGCTAACATGGATTTAGTTTTGCAATAACGGTTGATCGTATAATAAGGTAGTTGCCTTTAAAATATTCCTTATTCAATCAAAAGTCAAAAGTCACTATACGATAGTTAGCAATATCTCTTATAATTTAACTGCGGGCAATATTCTCCTTTTACGCTTAGTAAGTCAGCTATTTTCATTATCACTGTCCAGAGGATTTACTATGAGCACTTAAATGTAATTTAAAATCCAATATCAAAGTGAAATATTGGTTTATACGTATATTATACCATCTCGCTTCTATAACTACAATTACATCACGTCAATATTAAATCAAAATAGTAATATCAACTTCTATATTTATCCTATTATAATGCTTGCGTTATTCAAACCTTTACGACTTGCACTGTAGTCACTTTTAAAGTTTTCTTTTATAGAGACTAAGTATAGTTTATTTATTTCTAAACGCAATTTATGCAGACCGTAACGTCACATAAACACTGGGGCGACAGCGTCATATGAAGCCATAAAATGGTACCTACTTCGAAAGAAAAATGGCAGTACACAGTTTGTTATGTGTGTGTTTTTATGTGGACCACTGGCCCAGTTTCTTTGCAGAGCGTTGTATGCTATTTAACTCATTCAGTTAACTTTATCACTTATAATCATTATTTATCATCAAAAAAACTATGAATAGTTTTGCTATTCATAGCCTATTATGAAGCAAACATTACTTATGTTCCAGCTACTTTTTATACTTTAGGCCAATTAGTATAACATGTTATAAACCAAACGTAAGATGACCTTCACTGTGTGAGATTACAAAAACAAAAAAGCCACTTAAAATAACACATTTGACCGATGAAAAAACAGCTCATTCCAATGCAAAAGACTTTATAACTACTTTTAAATTGATATTTGGAAAATATTCGAAAAATTACACCGTTTTACGTATTTTATTTAAAATGAACTTTCCGCCAGTGACTTTGCCCGCATGGTCCCAAAGAAATTGTGTAGTGGAAAAATTCAGGGCTTGTATACCAGATATCATTCAAATACGTTCAGTAGTTTTTGTGTGAAAGAATTACATACATACAGCCTCACAAATGTTCGTAGGATGTATTAAGAATATTAGTTATACATTTAAAGCCGCTTCCTGTTTAATGATGGTAATACGAAGTCCTAGAGATACAAAAAAACACCAGTTTCACTTCTGTGAATACACAAAAACATTTAACACTATACTAGGTAGAAAAAATCTGTATAATTTACAGGCGGAAAACTATTAAAATTCTATCAGATAACATCGACACAAAACAAATTAAAAGGCAAAATTGCTTACTCCAACATTCAAACGTCCCAAGCAATCGGGAAACTGAAAATCCGGAGCCTAAAGTTGAATAAATGAAGGCAGTCATCACAAATTATTTAGCTGCAACATTCGCAGGCGGTGGCTTGGGAAAATTCGCTAAACTATTCGGGTTGGACCAACCGCAGCCGTTAGTTGTTCAAAGTACTAACTTACAACTTTTAAAGGGAACAACAAATTTTATTATCTTCTTACATAAATCACTTACGTATTTAGTTTCGGGACTAATGAAATTGGCTCTGATTGCGTATTTCATAATAGATGACTAAACTTTGAAGACTTTCAGAGTTTAAAACTCGATTCCTATATCAGTGATATATAAAAGTAATAAAAAAATCGATCAAACCTATTGTTCGAAAAAAGCTAACTTGGTGAAAACATACGTTAAATAGGCACAAACAGATACCATATTTACGGTTTTACGGCTAAGACTTTGCCATAATATCATCATCAATAGGAATAAGACGCCCACCGCTGAGCATAGACCTCCCCCATTGATCTCCACGACGATCGGCCCTGCAACGTCCGGTCCAGTCGCCATTCTGAAACCTTTCCGCCTCAACGACCATCGGTTCTTCTCGCTACCTGTCCCGCCCTCTGCCACTTCAGTTGAGCAATTTCAGTAACGTTGGTTCTTCAACGGATTTCTTCGTTCCTAATACGATCTCGTAGAGAAACACCAAGCTCTGACTATTGCTCGCTGACCGGTGACCTTGAGCCTCCTTATGAGACCCATAATGAACAACCACGTATCACTTCGTGAGTCATATCTGGCCACACACAGTTGGCGAAGACTTTTGTCTTAAGACATGCCAAAATATACCACAAATAAAAAAAACAATATTGAATGAAGTTCATAAATAGACTAACATCTTGTGTATATTAATAATTAATTCCTGGGTATTTTATCAAAAGATCCCAAAACAAAGATTCTAGACAGTCTAGGCTGTTACAGGCAATTGTGAAAGTCGAGAGCTACGCCATCGGTTCGTAAATCTACGGCGGGCGAACTTGTACCGAGAAGAACCGGCAAGGGCTGCTTTTTTCCCTGTTTTATTTCATACAGAGCGTCAAGATTGCAAAATGACTACATTAAAATATGAAGTCACTTTCCATTACAATATTAGAAAATATAAAAGTAAAACAGTATTTTTGTCAATCGAATCACATGTCTAGTCTAACATCTTCACCGATAAATAATTTAATATACTCGTACATAAAAATAAGTCATATTTAACACCAAGCAGTTTTGTCGTTTATATCGTTAAAATTCGCAATAGTTATAGTGATACGGTGTTTGATCATCAGGGTACAGCGTAGAGATCAGTTTTGGGTCCCTTACATTTTTGGGTCCCTTACAGTATTGAAAATTGTACACGTTATCAATTTGCCGATGATAATTGGTACAGAGCAATTGCAGGAGGCTTCAAAGGGTCTTCAGTCCGATTTTGATAACCTTATCGAAAGGTGTCATGATGCTAGGCTGATTTTGAACGCCAGTAAAGCAAAACTGTTCTATATTAAATATCCGCAGTTAAACAATCCTCACTTGCAAATATAAATGTTCATGATCATGCATGTTTGCACGATTCCTGTCGGAACAATTGTAAATGCTCTGTTGTAGAGGTAGTAAAGTATCATTCTTATCTCAATAATTTGTGTATAATTTAATCAAGAAACAATTTATAAATCACATTAGTTCTTAAAAAAATTAAACATCCTACATGCACGCGTTCCATCGCTGAAGAACGGCTATTCATATCGTGCGCAAATAATAAGTACGGTGAAAGAACTATACATTATCTGATCCCAAGATTAATTAATCCTTGAAAAATACTTTAATAGAAAAAAAAGAACTAAAATTGTAAACTTTTTGTGGATACAATAATAAATGGGAAAAAAATATATTCATTAACAGTATAATGTCCTTTACTGAGTAGACAATTCTTAATATGGGTTTTAAATTAAGGCAATGATAAATTTAAAATTTCCATAATAATGTTGATATAGTGGTGTTTACCTTGACCCATAAATGATGATAGAACCTTCTTTAGCCTGCAAGACGACAAAACAAATTTTATCTTTGTTTCTAGTATTAAAATTGTGTACATGACTATGTTTAATGTAATTGTTAATATTGCTTTTAAAATAAAGTATACAATTGTATATTAATTGGGAGGCTACTGTTAATATTCCAATTTCTTTGAATTTAAGTGATGTTTTCGAACCTAATTGATAAATAGCCCTTACTGCTCTTTTTTGTAAAATAAATATACAGGCTCTATATCTCTGTAGCCATACCCCACATATGACATAACGCTATGGAAATAATTAAAGCCTACTGTCCTAGCTGTATCTACATACATCTGTGAGTTGCCTATTTTTCTTATTGCAAAGGCAACTGAATAATGAAATGTGAGGATACTATTGCAATTTAAAATCAAGGGTTACACCCAAAAAGATTATTGAATCAACCAACTCGAGCTTCATTAAGTTTAATTTATACTAATTCAGCTTTTACATTAGGAAACATAAACTTTATAGATTCGTTTTTTTAGCATTTAACTGGAGATTATTTACAGTAAACTAAGTCATAATCTGTGAGAGGGCATTTACCTATCGACAATCTACATACCTTAAGATTTCCATTGAGGTTTAATGTGTAAAGTATTCGAGTAATAAGACTGGACGTTTTGAATTTCCCCCTGGATTAACGAACAGTGGTGGCAAAACAGGAGCGAATCTTTATATGCGATAATTAAACAGTGTTTATGTAATGAAATCACCAAATGTAATTAAACTAGCTACCTAGCTCTAAATAAATTTAAAGGCATATTCCAGTAGTGCTATTCTGTTATAAAAAATAACATCGAACTCTATGCTAGCATAGAGGCCCCATTATATAAAACTTACTTCAAAACGTAAAAAACGTTTTATTTCACTGAAACTGTAAGCTGTGACCAATAATGATATAAGTTTATGTCAATGTATAATTAATTAGTGTAATCTAAGAACTGATAAATTAGGTAATATAGGTAAGCAATTCTATCAAATCTACCAATAAGCACAAATAAAGGATAATTTAAAATTCAAATAAGCCTAGTTTAACAAACAATACCTAGATGTTGACGGAAAAGCCTTTTTTAATATTTGAAAAAAAAAATACAACCAACCACAATTAAAATTGGATAAAATATCGATCCCTAAAGTTATTAAATGTTAAATAAACGATACAGGACCTATTTTCCGAATACTCCAAAAATTAAACACTTCTCTATTTTCGCATATTGAAAATTCTAAGTTATATATTATTCACCTTTAAATTGGGACAATGCAATAATACTACTACAAACATTTTTTATAGGAAAAATATATTTAGCTTCGTCGTCTTTTTATTTATTAGGTCAATGTCTATGGCATTCAAACTGTTATTTTATGTTTTTTAATTATAGCCACTAGAATTATTACGGCTACAGAAACTTATTATTAATGAAGTAGCAATCAAGTTATATACAAACCTTTAATACTTTTAAAAATATATTAGTTTATTTATAGAAAAGTACTTACCTACCAATGTAATTATGATTGTGTTCTAAAATAAATACTTTTTGAATATGTTGTTTTAAACTTTCATGGTAATTTACATTAGAATGGTAGTTTTATAAATGGTAGCAATGCCTACCATTTATAATGTTAAAAGGAGAAATTTCCATAAATATAAATATACTGTCTAAGAAAAACCAAAAAATATTAGCCTTATTATGTGGTAACAAAGGAAATCAAAGCAAAGAAAAGTCGTGGGCCGTAAAGTGTCGAACTAAAGTAGCCATTTTTCGCTTTCCACAAACACCGCGATCGCGAGTTTGCACAGTCGCACGATCCTTTCCAGTTTATGACCACCCTTCTTGCTGAACATAATTTATTTTTAATCTTATTGCTCACGTTTCAACTCACGTAAGGCGGCCGACATAAAACTTTACCGCGCACAAATTGGAAACTGTGCCTGACGCCTTACTATGATCTGTAGTAGACCCTGAATATACGATTACTGTAATATTCAGGCTGACACAGCAAAACAGAAAAGATTTTTCTATTACTATCAATATAATAAAGGAAATTTATTATACCTAATAGCATAAGACTTGTTATCAATTTAGTTTATATTATACAATACTTGATTTCACCGCGTAAATACCTTTCATCAAATATCAAACACTGCGTTAATGACACTGGAAACTTAAGTTCGGAATACGTTCCTATTAATCCATCTAGTAAGAACACAAATGAGAATGACCTATTTGTGTACTTTTGGCCTACTTCTCACCATAACATAATCCCTACTTCATTGTTATTCCAAACAGTATTTATATGAATGTTTTTGTTTACAGGTAACTTTAAAACAACGAAATGGAGGTTTCTACTTACGAGCCGGTTCGCCGTGGGCAAAAGTACTTACTACGAGTTGCCCAACTTCGGAAAACTTGGCATTGAGTTATAGATTCCCAACTGCCTTCGAAATACTTATTTGTTTTGTTCTCTTTAAACGTAAACAGAGATATCCTTTTTGATCTTTCCAGCTATATATTATTGTCGTGATTCTAATAAAAGTAGCTCAACACTTTCGAGAGGTTGAATAGTGAGACGAGGTGACGAAGCATTACTGACGTTACGCTTTGTATTATAACTATTGTGTTGAACTAATAATAGTTTTAAGTAACTACTTAGCCCTTATAAGTGCGAAACCTGACACCAGCGTAATACCCTCATCGTTATAATCTTTCATGGTTGGTTTTATAACATAACCTATATCATAACTTTTTGAAATGCGTCTAAAGAGAAGATAAAAGTCAAACAGAATTATTAAGAGTAATAGATATTTTTATAAATAAAAAAAAGTTAAATAAGTACACTAGAGCCATCTTTTGACAATCAAAAGCAACGAATCTTTCAAAAGCATATGTTACGAACTGGCCAGCAGACCGATGAGTTATTTTTAGAAGTATATTTTTTTGTTGACATTTTATTCTCCTTTTTTCCTTTGCTTTTTGTTCTTTCTGTTATCACGTAAGTTAGCTGCATATTTTATTTTGTATATATTTTAATTATTTTATTATTATATTGTTTCCTTACCTTTGAGCCCTTTCTTTTGCTTCAACTCCTATCACTACCTCCTATCTTTTATATTTGGTCCATTCGCCCGGCATTTGAAAATTTTTTTCACAAAATTTTTAAATTTTGTACCAGCCTTACAATAACTATGTTAACGAGAGCTCAAAGTAAGGCAATAAATTCAACCGCGATCGATGCACCACAACCGGTGTCCGATGCTTCCCAAGCACCCGGAACCCCCGTTGCGGCCGCCTCGGTGGCCGTCGCTGCTTCATCAGTTTCAGTGTCGTCTACATCTTCCGCGACCATACGTGCCCGTACACTCGCCGTGAAAGCAGCTTACGCTCGCAAATCTGCGGAAGCTCAGCGAGCGGCTGCACAAGCGGAAGCGGAAGTACTCGAGATAGAACTGCAGGCTGAACTTGCAAGAATAGAAGCGGACGGCAGCAAGGGCGGCTCCAGCCGACGAAGTAACGGGAGCCGCATGGAATCATGGTTAGATAGTTGTGCGGATTTAAAGCAGTCTTTGAAACCCTGTGGTGCTGCCCCTTGCGGTGCGCTTAACTCTGTGCATCGCGGCAGCCCCACCCTCGCGGTTCCTTCCGGCCTGCCCCCTATGCACCCTGTCGGAGCAACCATCGCCGACGCGCCTCACGCCGCGCGTCATGGTTATCCCGCTCCTACCACTATCGCTCCCCATGGCGGCATCCTATCGCCCCCAGGCGCTACTAATGCTAACTCTGATATACATTTTCTTGCAGAGACCATTCAAAATCTATCTAAAAATAATATAGTGAAGCATTTACCAAGCTTCGATGGTAAAATTTATGATTGGATTGCCTTCAAGAGAGCATACGATAGTTCTAAACAGTCGTATTCTCCCTTGGACAACTTATCTCGCTTAAACTCGGCTCTCTATGGCCCGGCTCGTGACGCTGTCGGTGCCCTCTTAGCCACGGCACATGATCCTAATGAAGTAGTGAAAGTTTTAGAATTGCATTTCGGTAGGCCCGAACTTATTGTTATTCACGAAGTAGCTGCGGTGCGGTCGCTGCCTAAGGTCAATGTGGAAGGTAAGTATTTGCATTTCTTCGCCAGCCGCGTTCGCAGTTGCATATCGGTAATTAAATTTTTAAATAACACTTCTTACTTAGAATCGCCAGAGCTTTATAACTCATTAATATTAAAGTTAACCCCTGCAATGCGTGCGCGGTGGAAAGACTATGCAAAGTCCCGTTTCCACTTGGGTTTGGGTACAAAGCTAGAGCTTTTAAGTGATTTTTTGGATGAAGAGGTCACGGCGGAGTTTCAATTCGGGGCGATTACGGAGGCTTATTTGCCTGATCAGCCCCACCATTCGAAATCGTTCCGAGCTGCGGCTTCTGATGTGGACTCGCACATAATTCAAAATAAAGTAATTTCTGAAAATAAAAATTATAAACAAATTATTTCAAATAAACCCATAGTTTGTTTATATTGTCATAAGTGTCACCTCATAGATAGTTGTGACAAGTTTCGTCATCTTGACATTATGGCCAAACTAAACTGGGTCCGTGAGCAAAAAGTTTGTACTAGTTGTCTAAAAAAAGGTTCTCATCACTATAGGTCATGTAATCCTAAAACTTTGTGCCAAATAGCAGGCTGTAAATTTAAGCACCACAAACTTTTGCACAGATTTGATACAGTTGTTGAAGTGAATAGCGTTAAAGTGGAACCTGAAGTCTCATCATCTTCACATTCTAATGAAACTTCTTCCATAATTACCGTAAATCATGACACGGTGGCTCACTCTCTTTCAGAAGGGTCTCTCAAAACCCTTCTGAAAGTTATTCCTGTTACGGTGAGCGGCCCTACTGGTTCTGTGGATACCTACGCCCTTCTTGATGATGGCTCGTCCAGTACTTTTATCGACATGATGATTGCCCATCAAATCGGCGTGGGGGGCCCTAGAACCAGAATTCGTGTTGATTGTATAGGAGGTCTTTCTAAACTTACTGATATAGAATATGTCAACTTTTTTATCAAAGGTAAAAACTTGTCTACCACATACGAAATTAAACAAGCCCGTGCTATAACTATCTTATGTATTACTTCTCAATCAATAAATAATGATGATATTCGACATTTATCTATTCCGTTAACTACGTTCGAAAATGCTACACCAAAATTAATAATAGGAATCGATAACTGGCCTCTGCTTTCGAACTTCACTTGGAATACCAAGTGAAGTTCGAAAGCGTTCTAAATCTCAACCCGCTGCTTGTCTTACTCCTTTAGGATGGGTCATTTTCGGCTTCGATAATAGTAGAACAAAACCAGTCGACTTCGTCAATCATAGCATAACATCTGACGATTTTTCCGGGCTGGAGAATCTTGTTAGAGAGAACTACAAGTTGGAAGCTGTCGGTGTCAGTAAGCGTCAACCACAATCAGCTGCGGATAAACGCGCCGCCGATATTCTGGAACAGACATCCCGTTGATCACCAAGCGGTCAGTTCGAAGTTGGCTTGCTGTGGCGCTCCGATGACACTGACATCCCTAACAGTTACCCGTTGGCTCTTTCAAGGTTTTACAGTCTGGAAAGACGTTTCAAAAGCGATACCTCTTATGCTGAACAATATAAAAATAATATTCAAGCTATGATTGATAAAGGTTACGCTGAACCCTGCGCTTTAGCCTCTAACTCTCCGAGAGTTTGGTATTTACCGCATTTCGGAGTAGTAAATCCAAACAAACCAGGTAAGTTACGCGTCGTACATGACGCTGCTGCCGCTGTCCAGGGAACTAGTCTTAATTCCTTGTTGTTAACCGGCCCTGACCTGCTTTGTTCTCGCGTTGACATCATTTACCGATTTCGAGAGGACAAAGTTGGTATGACGGCCGACATCAGGGAAATGTTCCCACAAATTAAGATTAGGCCCCAGGACAGAGACGCACAGCGTTTTCTATGCCGTGACTCCCCCCATTTGCCTATTTCAATATATCGAATGTTATCCATGATATTCGGAGCTGCTTCGAGCCCATTTACGGCACTGTACATTAAAAATAAAAACGCTGAGGAATGTAGAACTTTATTTCCTGAAGCAGCGGACGCGATCATTCGAGATACATATATGGATGACTTCATTGGAAGTGTTGATCATGTCGAACGAGCAGCTCGCCTCGCTGGCGATATTGTGGAGGTGCAAAGGCGAGCACATTTTGAAGTTCGTGGTTGGGTTTCAAACGATCCCAATGCGCTTGCTTTCGTACCTCCCGAACTTAGGTTATATAATTCAGCCAATCATGTAGATATTGTTAACTTTCAGCAAAGCGTGCGTACCTTGGGCCTCATTTGGTACCCTTCTTCCGACAAGCTTGCCTTTAATGCTGAATCTTTTAAGTCTACGCTCGCTTTGCCGAACAAAATCACAAAACGTCATGTGCTTTCTAGTTTAATGCGTGTATTTGATCCTCTTGGTATGCTCGCTCCTATCACCATTAGAGGTAGAATCATCTTTCAATTATTATGGCGTCGCAAAATTGAATGGGATGAGGCGCTTCCCTCCGACTTGCTTGCGCAATGGAAATCTTGGTTTACAGACATGTCTTCCGCTATCGAACTAAGGGTTCCACAGTGGCACTCACGCGGCACAGAACATCCAATAGAAAGAGAATTGCACGTGTTTTGTGACGCCAGTGAGCACGCTTACGCGGCGGTGGCTTACTGGCGTCTCACTTACTCGGATGGACAGGTGCAGCTTTCTTTTATTTCCAGCAAGGCAAGGGTAGCGCCCCTAAGTCCTGTTACTATTTCGCGGCTTGAACTACAAGCTGCTCTGATTGCAGCTCGGTTGGCGTCGTCAATATGTGCTGCTCACAAATATAAACCGACTCGTCGTCACTTTTGGACTGATTCTAAGAACGTGTTGGGTTGGCTTAAGAGTGACGCACGATCTTATCTACCTTTCGTCGCACATCGTCTCGCTGATATCTTGGAGTTATCCTCTTTAAGTGAATGGCATTGGGTTCCTTCTATTTTAAATGTGGCTGACGACGCCACTCGTATAAATTCGGAATCCACTCTAGTTGACAGTCGTTGGATCATAGGCCCAGAATACATAAAATCCCCTTGCAGCGACTGGCCAGCTGAAGTCTGTCGCTCCGATATTGATACCACCGAGCTGAAACCAAGCGCTAAAGTTTGTTTTCGTTCATATCGCATTGATGTAAATAGCTCATGCTCATCCTCTTTTATTCTTAAGTCTGTTTCCGCGGACGCAACCCGCTTTAGCCAATGGCTTCGTTTGGTTCGCGCTACTGCCCGCGTGCATAGCGCTGTTAAAATTTTAAGGCGTTTGGGAAGTGTAGCTAGAGTAAGCGCTTCTACTTCTCACACTCCTCTACAAACCTCTTCATCAGCCGCCCAGCTTTTCCCATTATCAGTAGAAGATTTACGTACCGCACAAACTCATATCTTACTTCGGGTTCAGGAAGACTCATTCCCGGAAGAGTTGGCAGCACTACGTCTTGGCGAATCTTTACCACGGTCAAGTAGACTTTCGAAGATTGACGTAAAACTCAACCATGATGGTCTGATTACCCTGTCTGGTCGTATAGGAGTAATTACGAATACTGTGGACGTTTGCAACAACCCTATTGTTCTGGATGCCAGCCATCACTCCGTGAAACTTTTAATTCAACATTTTCATCAACGTTTCGCTCACGCCAATAACGAAACAATCGTGAATAGGCTCCAACAGAAGTTTTGGATTATCAGCCTCAGAAACGCCGTAAGATCCGTTGCGCATGACTGTCAGCTGTGCAAAATTCAACGAGCTCAACCCCTGAATCCTCCACTAGGAAATTTTCCGGAAGCCCGTCTGGGTCATCATCGCCGCCCCTTTTCATTTGTCGGTTTAGATTACTTCGGTCCTATCCTTGTAACCATTGGAAGACGGCACGAGAAGCGCTACGTCGCCTTGTTTACCTGCCTCACGACTCGTGCTGTACATTTGGAAGTAGTTCACGATTTATCCACGGATGCGGCTTTGATGGCGTTGCGCCGATTCGTGTCTCGACGCGGGATTCCAAGCCAGATATGGTCAGACAACGGGACTGCCTTCGTCGGAGCGACTAAGTTCCTACGCCAGCTATATGGACCAGAGGTTGAAGAAAGTGCCACAAACCTTAACATCGAGTGGCGTTTTATACCCCCTTCGGCACCGTTCATGGGTGGAGCATGGGAGCGACTAGTGCGCTCTGTAAAAACCGCACTAAAGGTGACGTTACAAGAGAGAGCCCCCAAAGAACCTGTTTTCGTCACACTTTTGGCAGAGGCCGAAGCTCTGATCAACGCCAGGCCACTAACCCATGTTTCTTCTCAACCCGAAGAACCGGAAGCGCTGACTCCTTTCCATTTTTTGATAGGAACGTCATCTGTTGCCAACAATTATGCAGCATCCGTTCAACAAGATCTCTACGGGCGTGCGTTATGGCGAAAAGTGGTGCGACTATCGGATATATTTTGGCAACGTTGGGTACGGGAATACCTCACCACCCTAGTACCGCGACGCGGCTCCAGCAAAGAAAGCCCCCCTCTTACAGTTGGCGACCTCGTGCTCATTGTTGACGGCAACCTGCCGCGTGGTACTTGGCCACGCGGACGCGTATCACGAATATTCCCGGGCGCCGATGGTATCGTTCGAGTAGCCGAGGTCTCCACGGCGGCGGGTTTTCTTCGCCGGCCTTGTAAAAAGCTGGTGCGGCTTCCGGTCTGATGGCATTTTGTGGTGTCCATCTTCCTCTCTTAATCCGTTACTGTTGAAAGAGTGGGAGAGATGTTACGAACTGGCCAGCAGACCGATGAGTTATTTTTAGAAGTATATTTTTTTGTTGACATTTTATTCTCCTTTTTTCCTTTGTTTTTTGTTCTTTCTGTTATCACGTAAGTTAGCTGCATATTTTATTTTGTATTTATATTTTAATTATTTTATTATTATATTATTTCCTTAACTTTGAACCCTTTCTTTTCCTTCAACTCCTATCTCTATCTTTTATAAGTATACTTATTAGTCATACGGATTTTTCGATATATTTTGTTCTGTTATTCGATCGAACTCTTTCAATACTGGAACGGTCAGCCGAATTTTAATCGTCCAATATTTTTTAACCTATCACCCGTTCAGGACCTTTTGACTGCCAACAAGAATGAACGAAAATAACACCAGCTCTAACAAAAGTATCAACATTTATTTAAACCATGATATATGGTGCTGTAGTTTTCTCATTTTTTCATTTTAAGCAAAGTCAACTTTTTTAGTTCATAATCAATTTGTAATTATCGGTTCTGGTTTAGGCGCTCAAAAAAACTTGTATCAAAATTTTCACGTTCATATCTCGCAACAAAATCATCGCGCTACACGAAAATGTAAAGTGCGATGAATCATCAAGCCGCGGCACCATATGTATGACAACAATAAACGATCAAAATCGGCCACCATTTTCACGGCACCCTTTTAAGCGTCGACATTTTATTAACGTTTTAAAATGAAAATGTCGGGAGTAAAAATTTTAAATGAACAATATTTCACAAAAATGAATCGAGCATTTACCTTCCTCTTGTCGAGAATTACTCGCTGTGATAAGGATAAGTGTATGCCCGTTTCTTGTGAAATGGTTCACGCAAACATCTTTAACTAGCGTAATGGTTAATTTTGAGTGTTGTTTCATGAGCTTATAGTATTCCCGCCTGTTCGTAAAGAAAATAATATGCTTTGGATACTATTTCATGTGTGTTATGTTTAAATTACATATTACACCGAGTTACATATATATGTTTAGAAAAAAATTTGTAACTCATAAGGTTGCCAAATTTAATCTCCACCATTCAAACTGGCAGAAATTTCTACAACTTTCTGCAATATGAAATCTTAATTAAACAACTAAATATAGAATAGTTCTCTAATATTAATGCAATTCCTCCCTATTCTTTATAACAAAAAATGAACAATGAATTAATTAAAGCGATCAGAATGAAGATTTTCTGGATTTAAAAATTTACAAAATGTCCTCTATTATTGGAAACAATTTCAAAATAAATTTAAATTCTACACACAATGGGAATACTATTCCACATTTGGTTACTTTCGTTTATGAACAAAAAGTGATGATTCTGAATAAACTTTGAAAAAACTCTTCGATCAATATAAGTAGGTATATAATGGTATAGTATATAATGGTATGGTATATAAGTAGGTAATATAACTACTGAATAATGTCAATGAAAAAACTCAGAAAGGTTATTCGAATTTCTACGAGAATAAATATTAGTTTAAGATGTATTACACTTTATCACTCCAAACTTTTTGTATATTGAAATATATTATTTAAGTTCTCTAAAAATGTTTTATTTAACTATACAAAATTCACAGCAAAACCTTTTTTCAAAGTCACTTTATATATTTCACTCACTACTTCAAAGCTACACGTTCCATCCATACCATCTGCACGGAGAAAATTGTAAGCATTACGCAATTCATGCAATACACCTAAGAAGAAACGGGTCAAAGTTTGTATAGCGCCGTTCATACGTGCGTGATACACTATCTAAGGTCTCGAGTTAGATGAGAGAGCCGATATCGTCCTGCCATAAAAAGTGGCATCTAGGACGCACGGGGACCGACTCGTCCCATCACCTTTTGCCCTACTTTACGGACATGTGTCCCCCAAACAGTAATTTATGTCCCTGTTTCCTCCTAAATTAATTACCCAATGCAAATTTTATTAGAACGGGAATTTAGAATGATGACTCCCTGAAAACAAACAATACGAAACGATTCTTTAATATGTAACTTGGTAGATATATTTTGTGCAAACTTATTTTCTAGGTTCATATGTAAACATATGTTTTTTTAAGACAAATATAAACTCATTTAGGTGTTTACAGATTTTAATATTGTTAAATTTGATATTCTAATAGTGATTACGGTTATTCAATAATGAATTGTTGTTTTCACTTGCTTTATGAAACTTCAGTGCGACGTTGAAATCTTTTCGTTAATATAAAATTTAAACAAAAGCTAAAACATAAAAGAAAGCTTTATTGTTAAGGTAACGATCCCTTTACGGTAGAACAACAACCATATAACCTTAAAGTTAAAGGAAATATTCTAAAGAAAAAGAATACTGGACATAATACCATAGGAAAAGATAAAAAATACAACATAAAGTGTACGAGTTTAAAATCGCATAACTCTTTTATATGTTAATTACTTTTGTTTATTCATTTTTTATTAGTTTACCTAAACAATTTGAATATTCAAATTCAGCTTACTCATAATCTTTAAAACTTTATAAAGATATAATCAAAATCATATATTTCATATATTCACAAAAGTTTCTTACATTTGATATCGATACTTATTAACAACAGGGTCACAAGCAAGTTGAAAATCTCCAGTTAGTTTTAATGGTTATGCGTTATAATGCTTATGTATTAAATATAAATTGAGGCCTATTTTATTCCGTAACTCTTGTTTATTTTAACTTTCTGATAACTATAACTTAAAGACAGTTAGAAGCAAATAAGTCCCTTTAGCATATAAAATATTTCTCACGAACAAAGTAACATTTTGAATAAAAGGCCACAAGTCAAAACGTACGAGTATTATTAATATTTCTCATCGTAGTATCGTTTCTTCGAAAAAATCCTTTTAGGAAAAAAATACCTAAAATATATCTTTTATTTACACATTGCAAATTTTTTATTAATATAAAAATTAACCTTTTATGAGAATAAAAAATATGTTTATTTCTTTAAATTTTTCCCTAAAACAGTCCTTAATCCAAATATTGTAAATTGATCTAATAGCTCTCTTTTGAAGCACAAAAATCGTTTGCATGTCAACAGCATATATTACAGTTATATTTTACTAAACCTCATTTTTAAATTGTATCAAAGTAGTTCAAGAAAAAAAAATGTTTAATTATAGTAAAACTATATTTAAAACAAAATAGGCGTTTCACAAAAAAGAAGCTTCGATCTTCTGCAGTCGCCCGGATTGCATAAGGTGTAATAGGCAAACCGACAGACCTATAACAGTTCAAAATTTTCTGTTAAAGTACGAAATCTTAAAAATATTTATTTAAATTCCATGTTACAATTCAATTCAGCCGTTTCAACGAAATCAAAACAGAAAAATAACAACAAAATTGTAGCTTTCATATATGTATAATAAGACATAATATAGGCATTAAGTAAAATAATGTCTAATGGTATATGTTCATTGTACTTGCACACGATTTATCAAGGTTTCAAAAAGAAAAAAGCGTGAAGTTTGCAAACCTTATTAACAACAGATTCGTTGGAAACTTTTTCTTTTAAACAGCGTTCCACTCTCCTTTGAAATGGCTCAACATTTAATATAAGCTGCGAGGCAACCTTTTATACAAACTTTAATAGCCGTAAATATTTAATCTTCGGTGTGATAAAAACCATATTACTCTTAAGAGAAATGACGAAAGAAATTTGTTTGTTCGTATTCGGTTTCCAAGACACGTAATCTAATGAACATTAAAAAAGCTTAGCACGAATTGTCGCCGCCAAGATTAGAGGGGTACTGTCACAATACCTTTACTTTACTTGTTTGGCTGTTTTGAAGATACGAGTTTATTTGGTAACGTTATTCAATATATTTTGTAAATACGAGGAAAAATACTTATACAAAATATATTAAAGTGATTCGTAGGAAAAATTCTATTTATTTCTGTGAAGTACGTTTCAATAATAATTGTGTTGTATGAAATCACCAAAGCGCCTTAGATATAAATTAAAAATTATCTACCTACACCTCAGATACTATAGAACAACATCCGTGACCGAGTGAGCCAGATTCAAATTGTCGCTATCTCTGAAATCCTAGGTTCGGTTCTCGGTCGGGTCAATTTAAAAAATGAGTTTTTCTGTACTATCTCGGGTCTAGGTATTGTAGTACCTAGGTTGATTTTCATACTACAAGTGTTTTAATTAAATAATTAGACATCTGAGCAATGGCAATGTATTGATGTTATTTATTGATTTAATGTTATTATTTATGATTATTTTTTTTTATGTTATGGTAGATAAACTCTAACACTGCTGAACCTATTCAAAAATACGTTATGACCCTCACGCGGACCCAGTGCATAACAGACAGTGTTACATTTTATTAAATTCACACAGTCGACTAGTTTATATATACAAATATTCTAAATAGGAAGGACTTGATTCTTTGTTTGTTTACAATAAAATAAATAAAAAAAGCCTTTATTATTTTCTCATTCATTACATTTATGCATGCAATATAATAAAAACATTCATTCAAATAGTGACAATAATAAATAATATTACATAATATTTAAAGGAATTTAGGTCTTTACAAAACAATATACGAGTACATTTAATAATTATAAGAAATATATCACTCTGTAAGTGCTTAACCTCATTTATTTATTATTACTATACTATTATCTATACTATAATAAAAACGTAACCGATCGATGTCTGTACATTGAAGATATATGAAAAATAAAGTTATGAGGTACGTTTATAAGAGTAATAGAACACAAAACAATGATTTTTAAATTTTTTGTCTGTTTATCTGTTTGTCTGTTTGTCTGTGCGTTTGTGCACGATAAACTCAGAAACGGCTGAACCGATTTAAATGCAGTTTTCACTATTATTTTGCGGCATTCTTCCGTTAACATTTAGTGTAAGATTTATTTCAATCGGTTCACAAATAAAAAAGTTATGTCAATTTGAAGTGACGTGGTCGCCAAAATTGCTATGAAATATTAACTGTTTTATTAAATTTTTGTCTTTGATATATTGATCATCATCATTAACTCTTTCACAGCCAAACTGCAGGGCCTCGGGCCTTTGTTTAATAATTTTTGGTCACCCATCCCGTGAACAACTCTTGCGAAAATTGCTTAGCAATAGCGATCGTGTGCAGCGGCGCATATCCGTAGCGCCACCGAGCTACGAATTAATATTGTCTATAAAATGATAATTTGTATGATGACAAATAAAAAAATAAGATTCCTAAATTTTGACAACTCCGAAGTAAGTTGACCTCATTTATATATGGCCAATCATATTAAATAGGGTTCAGTTTATAATGGACACGTGGTATACGATCACGCGAGTAGGAGAACAAGCGGAGAGAGCCTTCTGATGATGCAATTAAGCCTCGAGTAGTTTACAGTGAACGCATATTTTTATCAGATTAGGTTCACGTCGTCGTCGGGGCCAGCGGAGGTGATTGGCAGCCGCTCCCGCATTGCACGGTTTCGTCTGTCTGAGAGAGGCACTCGATTTACCCGAGTCTCTCCAATTTTCTATCTGGTCCAATACTTGAGTGTCCTGGTGACTCGGCCATAGCTTGCCGGTTTTCATTTACCATGAGAAGGTGTAGAGTACGGATTTTGGTGGGTAGGCCTCTGGGGAACCACCGGGCAGCTCAGTGCCCGACACTGACACACTTCACGGAGGAGAATCCTACTCACCCCTGTAGCTTGCTAGGTAACAGAGACAATGTCAGAAGTTTTTCCACGACGTTAAAAAACTTAGATTCACGTCAACTGAAGTTAAGAACGTAAAGTCAACTCGAGTTATATATATTTTTTTCTCTTATTGCTATTTTTTTATGTTAATACTCTTTTTGTTTTTTTTTTAACATACAAATTGCTGTAGATACATACTTCAAAGTTGTTATTTTCAGTTTTCGCTGGAAACAATGCTTTATTCATTGGTCACAACACTCATATAATATTACGCGAGTCTGAGGGTCGGTTCAGAGTAGCTCGGTGGCGAAGTGAATAAGTGCCATGGCCCGCGATTGTAGTTGTTAAGCAACTTTCGCAAAAGTCGGGCACAGGATGGATGACCAAAAAATATTATCTCAAGTAACTCCAAGCTTCGGAAGGCATGTAAAGCGATTGGTCCCGGTTGTATTTGCAGTCGTTAATATCCTCCAATCCACATTGGGCCAGCATGGAGGGTCGTGGCCCATCCTCTTTAACCATCCAAAAGAAAGGCCTAAGCTCCTGCAGTTGGTGACGTAAAAGGGCTAATGATGATGATGATGAGGGCCGTTCAAATCTGACAGAAGCTCAGTTAAGCACCTCACGGAAGTATGTTAGTAGACGATATCCTTCGAGTGTGGAAAGTCGAAATTAAAATATGTATATATATTTTTTTATATCAATAAATAAAACTCCACGTATCTTCCGTCAGACATGTACTGACCGACTTTTATAGACAAAGAAAGAGATCAGACAGAAAGCGCTCGGTCTCGGGAGACTCCTGAAAAACGGGAAGCGTATTTAACTGCTCATAGCGAGGCTCATGCACTATAAAGTTGAATCTGAAGCATTTTCATACATGCAGTATGGTATGAGTATAAAACTTCTTTTGATAGGGAAATGCGCTTGGTCTCTGAAAGAGCTCGCAGTTTGTACAATAGAGATCGAGAAAGTAGTTTCGATTATCGCCAACCAGTGTTGACTTCATACTCCACAGGCGTACCGCAGATAAGTTTTCACAGGCTATAATGAACTAGCTGTTTTCCCACGACTTTGCCGCAAAATTATAGCCTATGACATGCGCGTCTGATGTAGCTTCCCGTAGGTCGGAATCGCTCTGCAACTATCGGTCCAGTAGTATTGGAGCAAATTCGATACATACAAAAAAACAACCAAATCTTTCCTCTTTATAATATTAGTATAGCTCAGGTATAAGGGGTCCGATGATGTAGTGGGTTAGCGCATTCGGTTTAAATTACAGTTAAATAAGTAAATAAATACTGCACAACAAGGACATACATGAATACTTATTTTACATAAATAAGGACAAACGACAAACTCATCGTTAGCCAGCGATTTCTTCCAGGCAAACTAGCATTACATGAAAAATAGAACAATAAATAGCCGATTGTGCATACAACTAGACAAATAATATTAATTTAAAAAGATCAAAAACAAAAGAAGGACCGTTTAAAGGTACGAATAAAATGCTCAGACACAAGCGACAACCAGAGCACGATAAACGCGAACAAATAGAAAAATAACATTCGTAAGGACCGTTTACAGGATGGGTGACCAAAACATTATCTTGAGCACTGTGCACAACATAGCATAATGCACGCTAAGCTGTTAGTTCTGGCTGCATCAGCAACGTTAACACTCACCGATCCGCATTAAGCCTGCGTATAGGTTTATGGTCCATTGATCTTATTCGATTCGTCTGTATTCATAGCAAAAAAAGAATTCTACCAAAATACTTCCCACGCAGACGAAGTCGCGGGCACAGCTAGTTTTATATATATTCATTTACTTTAATCAGATATTATTTATATTTGCTACAGATTTGGAATTAATTTAAGCCTATTATAAATGAAAACCCCTTTCCAGGTTTCACTACGCCACCGAGCTACTTTTTCTGTCTATTGCTTTTGTTTCCCAATCGTTTCCAGGTATTTTCTTTATCATCGTCCCATCTTCATGATGGTCTTCCACGTTAATTCTTTCCGATAGGTCCTTTCCATATAATGACTTTCTTTGTCCATCTTTCGCTTTCCGTTCTTGCCAAATGACCGACCCATTTCCACTTTAATTTCATAGAGTTCTGTAAAAAGTCAATCAGTTTAGTTTTGTTCCTAATTAAGCTGTTGCGTTTTTCTGTATTCTTTGGATGTTTACGATTGATCTTTCCATTGCAGATTGGCATGTCCTGATTGCTTCTTTCACTCGTTCTGTATATGACCAAGTTTGTGAGCTGTAGGTAAGGTAGAGAAGAATAGAACTATCCACTAGTTTCTTTTTCAGCGTAAGTGGCACGTTAACTTTCAGTATTTCCTTGTGAGCCCAGAATTTTTGCTATGATACATTTATTCTTCGTTCAATTTCTTCCATATTGTTGTTTTGATAAAAGGAAACTTGTTTACCTATATATATATATATATAGGTTTCTACGTTTTTTTTAATATATGTCAATAAAATCTCGATTAACAAGATAAATATCAGATGTAAACTTATTAATCCCTATTAACTTTTATTGAACCTTTTAAAATATCCCGGATACGATGAAGTCGGCTTGTCAAATCTACGTGAATGAAGCATATATTGATCTTTTACCGCGTTGACTTGATGCTACCCATCAAGTCGTTTTACAGCATGGAGACGTAAAGAGTTTAAAAAGGTCCACTTGACAAGTCTACGTGATTGAAGGAAATATTGACCGTTTACGACGTTAACTTGATGCTACCGTCAAGCGGTCTCGGGCTTGATCACAATTGATTTTTGATTGACGGCCATAGAGTTTCTTGTTTATATTTGACGGCCTTAAATACTTTTACTCTTTGTTGATGGCACTTGATATGCTTGTGCTCATAAACTACGTATACATGACGAATAGGCATGACGCGACTTAACGGTACTGAACAAGCTGTTCTAATTCAACACCGAAATAGAGTATTAGAATAATTTTGAAAAATTGTTTTAATTTATAGTTTATTAAACAACAAACACATTAGTTTCACATTTCTGAGAAATTTACTGTATTTTATATTTTGTACTTTAGTTTTATTTATCGCGCGAAAAACGCTATCTGTCAAACGCCGCCTTTACGCCGCGTATAACGTCACACGCTAGTAAATAAACAAACCTCATCTTAGCAAAATTGTCAACAGGAAGCCATATTTATTAGCGTGTGACGTCATCACAGTTGTAAACATTAACAAGGCGTTTTCGTCTCGGATAAAATGTAAAAAAAAAATTGTATAATCTGCAAAAAATATACCTTATTTCGTTTAAAATAAAGTGAAATATGTGTTTTTACGTTATTTTATTATAGGATGACCACTATTTGTAGTATATTTATAATTTTGCCAAATACCCTATCGAGGACAATAAACAGGAAATAAACGCAAATATAGAGGAGCGTTAAAATATATAAAAATATTTCGAAAATAGAAGCCCTATCTAAAGATAATTATGATACTTGTTACGTAAAAGTTAAAAGCCTTGCTCGTTAAGAAGAAAAGAATGAAAATACGTAAAAATTTTTGATAATTTGATAAAAGAACAGACATAATAAGATATGTTTGTAGAATCGACATTGATCCTAGAGATATTGAAATCAACATTTTATATTACTAATATTATGTATTAATATTATTTATGATTATTAATATTACTAATATTTATTTAACAATTCAAACGTGATTATGTGTACTATATGGAACTGTAGGTTTGTTTTATTGTTAAGATTTGTGCTTATATATAAAAAAATACAATTTAACATATTTTTATCCACATGTTTTATTTCATTTTTTTATTTGGTAATGGAAAAAGGACCAATGTATGTACCAACTTCTGTGTTGTAAAAATGTCACAGCCAACTGGTTAGATGAGCCGTACAATTGGACGGCTAGCCATTTATTCGAATGGCGCCATTCAGTTAACGGGCTGAAATTCGATCAACCGACTAGCTGAACGTAACGTTCACACAATACGACTGGATAATTCACCGGGAATACCAAAATTTATTAGTAGCATTAGAAGTAAATCAAAAAAGTAATGAAAGTGGGTGTTTTTAATAAAATTCATAAATTTTAGTTCATTAGTTCAGTTTTAGTTCGTTACTAGTTTCATCTAGATATCAAGTTTCATAGTAACATTAACTGGTTGGTACCTATAAAATCGATAGCAAAGTACAAATAATGTAACTAAGTTTTGTTTAAAAAAAACTGGTTCAATTCCCGACCAGAGAAGTAATTTTATTACAACCTGTATACTTTACACGCTGATTTTACGTGCGTACTTCACAGTAAAACCACCGGATTGCGAGAGGTCGTGGGTTCTAGTCCCATCTGGACAAACAGGATATTTTAAGCATTTTTCATTAAGAATATTAATTTAACCACTTGACATTGGCAGAATTATGCAAAAGATAAGCTTTTAATAAAAAAGATAAAAAAGAAGTAAGACTTGTCAAGTCGACTTGATCTCCGGGATCCATTAACTTTTAAACCCAAAACATTTATCGAATTCATGGAACTCACAATAAAAAAACATTTATATATTAAGTTATCTTAACTGTAAAAGCTAATTAAGTATATATTCTAAATTAGCGGTTGCTAATAAACTTGATAATAAGATTTTAAGAAATGCTTCGAAATTGAAATAGAAAGCAAAATGTTAAATATAACCATATAAAATAATTTCTTAGATTCTTATCAAGAAGTGTATATGTGACCTCGATTCAGCAGGAAATAAGGCGTTTATGATTTCTTCCTTTTCAACGCTCTAACTCCCGATCGGCGTATTATTTCGAAAGGAGCAATATCGTTTTCCGTTCCAATATTTGTGTACCTCTGGCATTAGGAAAGGTTAAAAAGGCCTCTTGAATGAAATCGAATGTCCATTTTGAGAGCACACTTTTCCAATAGCTCTGTATTACAAAGTGAAAGCCCAAAGTAAGCCCCCGTTTTTGTTCTCGTGTATTAAGGTTTTACACCGCTGTTTGGGTCAGCTGCGTTCGACATTGACACTACAGGCGCAGCACGTAGAACTCCACCGAATTATCTGCCCCCAGAGATCGCACCCCGGGCGACTCCAACGAAATATAAAACGAAAATAACTTACGCCTACCTGAGCTTAGGTGGCTCCCAGACTATTTACATTAACTTGAAAACATGGCTACTAAAAAGTTCCTTAAAAATGTTTGTTTAAATATTGCCCGACTTTCTTATTTGTTACTCTGCAGATATAACTTCGGGCTAATTCATAAAATATTTTTGTAAGCTTTTTAATTATTTCAGCTAGCGAACAATATGATACACGTTGTGCTACGATATTGTAACCGCAACAGTTATTTACGAAGCGAATACTAGCTATGTTATCGGTTACAGATGTAGCTGTTTCTCTCTTCTGTATTAAGTGAGAGAGGGATAACAAAAGGTCAATTTGAACGAAGCAACAAACGGAATGGTCGTATTGGTATCTGAAAAGTAAGCGGTTTATTAACGAGTTTTGTTCGTCCTGTACACATTTTCCGATGTAAGGTCACGCATTAGTAAGAAAAACGTGTTCGGGCCATAACTCGGGGGCCACAGAAAGTACGATATTAAAACTATAAAGTGGAGCGAGACGGTCGTCCCTTACGACTTGCCAACATAACCGAACCTTTTGTTCTATCTCACTTTAGTACACTTTCCTGGGAACTTTGATTGTGTTTTACGCAATCTAAAATTTAAGATAGGCTGTTCGCACCTGGTAAGTTTGCTTACAAATGATTGACATTCCGTATTGGCTTTGGGAGGAAACAAATTAGTAATTCGATTAGACGGCAATGTAACTTAGCACTACCTTTTCGTTTCAGAGTAATGTTGATGTTAAATTATTACACATTTTGTTATTATTAAAAATTCTACTAGGTAAATCATTACAAAATAGACTAACATCCAAGAAGATATCATTATTAACTTTAGCAAAGTTTACATTACATTTTTATTTTTAACCACTGATCGACACGGGGTTATATATATAAGTGGCTGTATGTTTTATATTAAAAACAAAAAGCCGCTCGTCTAATCATAAAAAATCTATCTTGTGTGTGTAGATTTTATACCACAACGTCATTGGGAAAAAACACTGTTTGAATATTTAGAGTGCTTTTCTACAATTTTACAAATCATTTTGATAGCAAATATATTATCGCGTATCAAGTCAAAGATCTATTTAACATTGACTTTAAGCAATTTTACAGACTACTTCGAAATCCAGTGAACCAAATAAAATGTATGTTAACTACTTACATTTAAAAAGTGAAATGTAACATTAAATTAATATCAATAAACATTTTACCTAAATATATCGAATGAAAAAGAGATTAAACGCTACGATACGAAAGCGATATCTAAAAAAGTACACTTTAGAAAACAACTTCCATTTCTGTCTGTATATTACAGCGATAGGCTTGTCGCGCGAATCGCGTTGGGACGATAAATCTTGGATACAACGTCGCTTCGCGCCGGTATGCGCCTGTACGTATATCAAACGTACACTATGACGTACCGCATGCAGAAACCTGCGTTAATATACCAAATAAAGACAGAGACACATGCATATATTTCTTTATTAAACATATTTGCAAACATCACGAGAGTTCCTAATGAAAAAGTCCAATACAACAAAATATAGGTTGTAGCGTATTCAAATGGAAGATGGAAAAGGATATGCGTGTTTATGACCCTCCGTAGGGACTCCGCGCGGTGAAGTTCTCACGGTAAGTACACGGCAAGAAGGGGTGAACATAAAATGACTAAGTTATCGCTCTCAGAAGACATATACAGTCGTAAAAGTCTGAAACGGAGCTTCTCATATGAAAATAATCAAGTAAGAATCGATATTCTTTCAGTTCACGTTGTCGTGTTATCGGTGACAGAATAAACGTATTACGTAAATTATAGGATAGAAAACCTAAGTAACGGTTTATGTAAGACTAGAAAAGAGGGCTCATGAGAACCTTACCATTTATTATTATATTTGATCTATGACAATTTTACTAATTTCAAAATATGTAGGTCAATGTTGCTAAATAAATATAGCCACCAATTAGTATTTCAATTGCGTTGGGTGTAATGTATCTCTTTACGAAAAAATATGTCAAGCAAATAAACAAAATCTTTCTTCCTAAGACTGTGTTGATATATCTTTTATATAGTAGATATTTTATATTTTTTGTGTTACCACTAAAAAGCATAAAATATTTTTTCCAGAAAATAGAACCAACTTCGAATATAATAAAAGTAAAAAATAATACTTATCATAAAAGTGATTTATTCAAGAAACTGCTATGGAAGTCGAGAATCTATCATTTAATTAATAAACAACAAAATACTTTCGCCAGACTTCAAAAGCAGTTTCTTGAATGTGTTTTCTTGTATGTATCTAAGTATTATTTTACACTTCTTTAAAGCTTGAAGTAGGTTCTATTTGTTGAAAAAAAAATGCAATAAACATTACTTAAATAAAGTTCTCAAGACTTACACTAAATAAAGTAATTCATGTTATAACAATTCAACTTTATAGTTCAATTTATCACAACGCTAATCCATTGTAATATAACTTACAGAACTTTGGATTGACTTCTTTGAATTCAATAAGTAGCATAATATCAAAAGCTTTCTTTGGAATTTTTAAAGTCTTCTCCAAGAGGAAAAACAACCGCTTGATTCTCTGGCAGCCTACAGACTTATCGGGTTAGTCTTGAATCTTTTTGAGGGAGTGCACGTGGTTTATATCATCGACCCACGAGTCTCGATATTACATCCAAGATCAAATGAGTTTAGTTAGTATATTATTGTCTAAATGCGATTTCATATCTCATATCTGAATAAATTTTATTGTAGAAATATTAAACGGTTCTTTTAAAATACTTTGGTTTGAACATAAAACATATATTGATGTGAAAGAAAATGCATCTCCGTTATTCTTTGCGAGATGTTGCAATAAACGGTTAGGAATACTGACGCATATGCGTACTTACTAGATAGAAAAGCATCGTCTAACGGCAAGCCCCAAATATACACCGAATCTATAACACATTTTATTTATTCTGGCATCTCTTTAAAACAACCCAGGCGCTCAAAATATTTCAAGATGATCGTTTATCATAATTCGTATGTTTTATCAAGATTCAATTTGCATATTTCCATTTTGAGTAAGTACATATATTTTATGGAGAAAATACACTTTCATTATAAACTTATTATGATTATCTTAGTTGATATAAATTAATTATACAGGTTCGAATAACACAGGAGGAGATAAGTAAAGAATTTCCTGTCTTTATTCCCGATAAAAATTGAAGAATGGCCGAAAATTTAACACGAATAATTTTTAGCTTCATTTACTTTTTCGTGCAAACGTTACTTCACTTCTTAAAAGATAAAGATTGGCTATATTATATTGCCTTGAAATATACTGAAAATAACAACCATATAGTTCCTGTAGACTTCTTGCGTACCTTGCGACGTACCTAATTAATTGTTTACCTACCTAATTAATTTGTGCTGTACCCTTATTAATTGTTTGTGACTTCTCTTTTTGGTTGTGTTCATCATTCTGAACGTGTTCAGATAAAGTTACAAAATAATTAGGATGTTAATATCTTTTTATAACAGGTGGAAAAATAATATTAACTTAATACGGATGTAGACAGTAAACGAAAAATTTTTTTTTTTTCTAGTAGTGTTTAATATACTATTACCGATAATCACACTTTTATAGTTATTATGTTTATAATATTGCTTAAATCAATTATGAAAAGCTAAATATATTGTACTCGTCACCTGACCGTAAACAGCGTACCACCGTAGAATTCCACCTCATGCATACATAGAACGATATTAGTTTCAGAGGACCGTGACGAGATAGCGTCGCCATGACAAAAGTGGCGTTTTCGCGGGAAATTTATTATAGTGAATGATACTTCTTTTTAAATATGTTTTAGATATATTTCATGTATATCTATAAAATAAAAATAGAAAAAAGTTTTCAACACCCCTATTATTAAATTCAACAGTAGCAATTAGTTATCGATTAAATGTAACATACCTACTTGTTACAGTAAACGATTAAATGATTCTCAATTGTTAAGTATATTTAATTAATATGAAAACAGGACCAAGACGGTATATATTTTATTATTACTATGTATTATACTATAAAACATAAGCAAAGAAAATTCAAATCTTTATATTACACAAGTAATTTTAAATTGTTTTATAAGTCAATAAAGCTGATTATTTCATTATTCTGATTGAGACTAATTGAGTTTAAATAATCAGTTTCACAATGAGCATATACTTCATTTCGCATTTATGATATATTCAACAGACCGCTAAAAGTACTTCGTCGTTTTCAAAATAATTTCTTTTGTGAGAATGATATTGACCAATCATGTAAAAGCTACGTTTTATCCGGCTACGTTACGAATCTCCCTGGGGGGGAAACAATATAGCCACACAAAGGCCTCGGCGGTTCGCTACCAGAGTTTATTGTTTAAGTACGACAATAATACAAATGAGCCATTTCTTGCCAGTACTACCTTATAATGTACGCTTAAAGACAGCCCTAGCTTGTCGGTACATTACACAGACTGTAGAATATAATTTTAATACTGCGACTATAAAAATTTGTAAGTTTCTAATACAGTTCAAAAAAGATAATGGTTTTGTACATAAACATAATGGTATTCGTTTATTTTTTAAATTCTCAAGTATATGCTCCGACCTTTGTATTATCTTTGGCATTTAAAACTTTTTTAATAAAAGATCAAGACAAAAGGAGGTCAAGTAACCAAATTCAAATTAATAACATTGTTTTTAAGCGTGTAATCCAATTTTCAAGAAAAATTATGACTTTCATATCAACAACGTTTTATCATTTTAAAGAAATCACCAAATTAGTTAGACTTTAATATACATATTTTTAATAAGAAAATATTCGACACGCAAAATAAATTTGTGGAAAGAAAATGTTTTCCACCGTAGCAATTGCCGGGCGAACGTTAGACTGCCATTAGGGAGTCGTCTCTAAGCTAAATAAGCTAATTTAGGGCAACATTTGTCATTAAAATTATCCGCGACTGACATGATTTTAACATTTTACTCGATAAACTTGTAAAGGTGTTAAAGCAATATGAACCTTATTACATTTGATCAATTTTTCATTCACAATGCTTTACTGAATAATATTATTAATGAAACTTGCTTAAAAATTCACTTTGTCACAAATGGATTTTTTAACTATTTTTCGTTATAAATGTTTTTCAGTATAGCACTGTAAATGCAAAATTGATCAAATACAATAATTATAACAAATGTTCATCTTTATCGTAAGTTTAAATATTTGTAAAAATATTTCTTTCGACTGTTTGGGTGGATTGCGTGAACATTGATGAAAATACGCTGTGTAGTAGCGTTAAATAATAAGTGCTTCAAAAATTCCTCAGTCATGTTGAGTCCTGTGGTTGGAGTGGTTGGAGCGGTCGCCCGGATTGTGAAAGGTCATGAATTCGGGTCCCATCTCAGGCTGGCAGGGACAAAGTGAATTGTTTGTTAAGTATTTTTCATTATTTACCGTGTATATCTATTCAGAAATTTTAATATTATTACAGTTGTAACTACTTATATTAAAATAGATAGAATTCAATTTTGTGTTAAATATGATTTGTTTTTTGTTGAATAGTTAAATATAAAAAAATCGACATTAATAATAACGTAAACAATAAATTTCCAATCTTTGTAAAAGATGCTTAAATTATATAAATCGCAGACCGAATCCGCTAACCATTACAACATAAGCTCCTCAAATGTAAACACATTATTGAAACAGTATTGATATTTTGCGAGTGAAAATCAAACGTATCTGAATCCTTATATGGACCTTCACAAAGTAACGACCTTTCTAACAAACTGTGAAAGATCGAAATAGGTTAAAATACGGGCTGTATCGAAACAGCTGCGTTATCGTTCGGTTTCTTTTCATGTCAAACGGCAGTGTGTTAGCTGTCGTTGACCGGGAGGAGGGGTATCCGGACCTACCCCGAATATAACGACCGATTTCCACAAAGTCAAATAAATGAAGCTGTTATTTTAAGGAAACAATTATAACAGTTTATTTATGTTCACTTAAACATAACACTTAAATGTTATGACCATGCGTTCGTTAGAAACATTAAGCGATTTTTGAAGATTAATTTTGGTATTATTATTTATCGGCCCTAAATGAAACAATTATAAACACAATATCAAACCTATCAACAACGTCTATACACTGTTGATTGTAAGAAAAAGAGACTAAGCTAATTATGAACATCGATTTATTAAAAAAATAATTTATAAATGTTGAAATTATAATAATAAACAGAATAAAATATATAATTAAATACATTGCGTTAAGTTGAATTTGAAATAATGCCAGCAGATTATATTTGTAATAAAGAGATAAGAAACAAAAATGAGCTGAAAAATAATTGGTAAAAAGTTAAAAGATACTCTTCTAATTCAGATATGAGGAGAGCATGTCAAGCGGATAACGATACTGATACAAACCGTAAAAAGAAAAACAAAAAACCCGACTGCGTAAAAACGAATTTTAAAAAATACATAAAATAATAACTTAAATAAAAACTAAAAAGAAAGAAAGACTAGTTTAGAATTCTGTTAAGTAATACAAAATAACTTCATAATTGAAATAGTTTTATAATCGATACACACATAAATCATAAATTCTAATGCAGAACAGAACGACTCATAGTCGGGTCCCCTTGGGAAGATTTGATTTGAATAACTTTAAATAAAAACATTAATCAATAAGTAAAAAATAGCGAGAATGATTGTTTTGTTAAACAACTTTAAATCGTTACATATCCTAAACTATTTATTAATTTGAAAAATGATAAAAGGAACCTAAAAATGATTTAAAATACCTATTCAACGACACCCCACTTGACATACTTCATCGATTTTTTTTTCGATTTGTCAATATGGCGTGTGGTTGTCGCTGTGGTGAATTTTTATACTGTCATGTCTTTAGTGACACTCGCAAGCTTAAGACGAATCGATTCACATAAGAATCATCAAAATCGGCCTACGCATTTGGTCTCTAGAATAACATAGAAACAAACATACATACATACATAGACTGATAAACTCATTACCCTCCTTTGCGTCGCACAGTCGGGTAAAAATAGATAGACTAAGAAGACGTGAAAGACTAAGACACAGCTTAAATTATCATGCTTTGTATGATAGTGGTGTCAGATGGTAATGACCTATAGTTATGTACCTATAAAAATTATGCTTAACGACCAGGGAGTAAAGGACATACATAAAAACTCTAACTTGCTCTTCCCGTCTACCGTCTACTCCGCATGGCATCTCGCTGACTATATCTTAGCTTAAAATTATGATAAATATAATTCTCATTTTACTTACTATATATATAATATATGGTACACGTTCGGTTTGCGTGGATGATTAGCAACTTTCGCAAGGGCCTGTCACAGGATGGGTGTCCAAAAATTTACTAATTCGAATTCTTCCTTGCTTCGGAAGACTCGTTAAGCTACATCAATAGTCGTTAACATCCATCGATCGTGTGCTCCAGTAGTGGAGAAATTTCTACTGAATCCTTTGTCGTAATATCGCGCACGTATTATCTTGTTTACGTGATATGTCATCACACTCTGGAATATATAATAAGCACTATAAATTTTATGAGCACAAATGATTACGATATTTTTGTGTTTTATACTTTTTTGACATACCATTGTTTTTATGCTCCACGAACTTTACGATATCAGAGCTATTTTCGTGTTTAAAATGTGTGTTTCCTACACACACAACGAACACATTAGCAAACATTAGTGTATTTAAAGAAGAGCTACTTACGTCACACACATGTAACTATTATGTAAGCTGAAACTTTGGATTACTAATATAACTTAAACTCACTACTGACAAAATGTAAACAAACATCTTTAAGAGTCGAAAACTGTAAGCGGTATAGTACCCACACAACTCTCTAAGCTTTCTCTAACAATTTTCAGGGTTGTCCCCCAAAGGTTGTTGTTAAAAAGGTTCCAACAATAAATACCACATGTTAAAGTGATAATAATAATATATGAGTTTAAGTAAGCTGCTCCAACATATTCAATGCCTTGAATATGTTCATCATAGCCGATTTATAATCCCAAGCGAACCTTTTAGCATAATAAATATTGAGCTCCAGGTTGATTCGCCGCGTTTGCCAATGTGTCACTCAACTAGAATATAACGAAGTATATACATTTCCATATATAAATTAATTAAGATTGCTCTTCTATACTATAATATTATAAAGAGGTATAATTTCATTGTTTGAATATTTCCATTAGATAGGTTTCGAAACTACTGGCCGACTTTATAAATTCTTTCACCTACAGAAAGCTATATCATAAGCTAGTGTCATAAGTCATAATATACACAGACGAAGTCGCGGGATAACAGCGTGTATTGCTCAAAATAGCAAAGATTTGATTGTTTTTTTTTTTAATAATTTTAATTTTAAAAATCCTTTCACCTCCGGGAAGCTCCATCATAAACAGATGACATAGGCCATAATTTACGCGGACGAAGTTGCGGGAAAGCAGCTTGAAAATAATATTTTTTAACAGAATCTATACTATCATGGACGAATAATAAAAGAAAATAGAGATAGCCCTATAAACTTCAAAACTTGTAAACATGGTATATGTTAACTAAAGGCGACTACGAATAATTACTCGTATTGAGATTCCTGACACAAGAAACTTTCAAGTCATTGCCTTCTCCTCCGTCAGTAGTGTAAATCGATATACCTAAACCCCAAATTATAATGCCCGAGTGGATCAGCCTTTTGCACGAACATGATAGAACGTTAATTTGTGGCATACATCATAAGCATTTACCTTATTTGTAAACAAAACTCCATTAAAAATACTTAAATACTATTTTCTAATATTACGAACAAATAATGATTCGTCAACATACGCATCAACAACTTTTTAATGTCCCTACGACTATGGCACAGGCCTTCTATATGGAAAAAAATGAACCATGAACCACTACGAAGGCCCTGTATGAATCCCCATTCATACGGGTTAACGACTACAGATGTTGCCGTGACTAATGACCTTATGTGCTTCACGAAGCACAGAGTAATTCGAGATAATAAAATTTTGGTCACCCATCCTATAGCCGGCCTTGTGAAAGCTGCTTAATTTCCGCAACGTAGACCGAACCCTGCACCATCGGGCAACTAACAATAATACTTATTTGTTTTCTCCTTGAGACTGAAACGACTTTTTGTTTCAAGTGTACATAATCTTCGTACCTACAAACTCATGTGATATGATCTTAGTATGGGTAATATTTTAAATACCTTTATCTGCAAAATATTGAAACTATTTCAATCCTCTTCTGACCTTTATTTATACAAATAAAATTGTAGTGTCTGTTTATAATGTTAAAATAACCGCTTTTTACTTAATACATATGTAAGTGTACACGGTATATGTACATATATGTACCAAAATATCATTTTTTCATTTTCTGTCTGTCTCTCTGTCTGTTTGTTCCGGCTAATCTCTGAAACGGCTGGACCTATTTATACGGGACTTTCACTGGCAGTAACTTACGTAATAAGGAGTAACTTAGACTACTTTCCACGCGGGTGAAATCGCGGGCACAGCTAGTGTTATATATAACAAGCCGACATGCTTTTGTATTCTGTAAAAATACAGTTTCGCAGGCAGCATCGATACATTAGAGGTTCAATTAAATAAAAACTACTTCAAATGATAAATTTATACTCCTTCTTCCTGATATAAATATGATTAGCTTTCCGCCAGTGGCTACGCGCGCGTGCTCTTGTAGTACACATATAAACCTTCCTCTTGAATCACTCTTTATCTCTGTATATTGAAGAAAGTCGCATGTGAAGTTAAAACGATATCAGTGTACAGACAGAGGGAAGCGACTCTGTTTTATACAATGTATAATTATATGTATATTAAGAACGAGTTATAACTATTTTTTCCTAAATGCTTTTGTCAAAACTAGAATTTACCATTGATATATTTGATTTTCAGATATAACTTGTTGTCATTCCGACCTTTATGTAAAACTGTAGAGTCCTGTACGTCACGTAATAGATAAAAAATTTCAAACGTTCGCTTAGCGTAGCGTAGCTAGTTTTAACCAATATACAATTGTGAGCATTTTTTAATTCTAGTTTTAACAAAAGCATTTAGTAAAAACTAGTTCTAACTGGGGATAACGAGTTCTATCTAAAAACTGTAACATATAAAGATAAATATTTTGTTTACTTTATAGTACCATACAATACATTTCGTAAGCTTTAAGCTCGTAAGCAGCACTGCTGACAATTCAAGATTATTTCTGGGTAAATCTATTGTTATGTTCAATAAAGTACCACAAAATTTAATTGACCTACCAGTACATAAATTTAAAAATTATGTAAAGAACATAGTTATGAAAAACGGCTATCATAAACTTGATGATTATTGGAATTAATAGCCTTCGCTTTGTTATATATATACTGACTAATTTTATGTACCTATGCTATTTTCTGACTGACATTGATAATTGTTTTTATTATTATTGTAATACGTATTATTTCTGTAATGAAATGATTGATTTATGCGTCGTTACTTCTGATATAAAACTGATAATTTTTTTTCGCTTGTTCTCCTTGTCGGCCAAAAGTTGTCCTGAACGAGTAGTAAGAAAAAAATTACGCGCGCTACTACTGACATTTAAAAATCTAACTCTCAAATGATGTTTTTTCTAACAAACGGCATTTACTTTTCATCTTCACATAATAGGTATGACCCGGAAAGTTATTTACAAAAATATTTTTATAATTAATAACTTGCGCAAAAAGAAGGGTAAGAAAAGTTTATATTGTTTTTTTAATATCGGACCCGCGTACATCTCCGGTACCTAATAATTAATAAATTCCCGAGGACGGAATGTTTATAAACGTCACGTAACCTCCTGAAATCCCTCCATTAGACGTTGTTTACTTAGTCAGTGCGCAAATCTTGAGAGGTCGACTCACGAAAATGCCCCATGAATATGCGATGACACAAACCGTACACAGTTTTTCCATTTAGAAACCATAATGAAAACTCACGCACACGCGTTATTTGTTTTTCAATGAAACGGATAGATATTCAAATTGAATAAACAAAAACGAATACATAAATGGCCCTTGAACGATCCAGTGGAAGTTACGTAATATGCACGCCAGTTATATGTTTAAGAGTTGCTTATAGGTCGTAGTAGCTCGGTGGCGTAGTGGATATGCGCCGCGGCATACGATCGTTGTCGTTAAGCAACTTTCGCAAGGGTCGGTCACGGGATGGGTGACCAAAAAATTATTATCTCGAGCTACTCCGTGCTTCGGAAGACACGTTAAGCGGTTGGTCCCAGCTGCATTTGTAGTCGTTAATACCCGCCAATCCGCATTAGGCCAGCGTGGAGGGTCAGGCCCATGCTCCTTAACTATCCATAAGGAAGGCCTGAGCCCCTGCAGTGTGGACGAAATAAAGGAATGATGATGATCATGATGACTTGCTTATTTAACAACAAACTTTATTGTCCATTAAATTGGTACAAGAGGCGGACTTAATGTTATTAGCATTCTCTACCAGTCAACCTTTGGGATACAGAAATACACGATGGCGGCATAAAGTTAACTTATAAATATACTACTTAAACTACACCTTAGAAGAATTTATATACAAATACATAAATATAATACATATATGATGATGATCTTCATAAACGTTCCAGGAGAAAAGTGTGAGCTTTCCGTTTAAAGACGAATTTGTTGGGAGATTGTCTGATGGTGTCGGGGAGGCCATTCCATAGTCGTATGGCTTGCAGGGTGAAAGAGTCGGCCATAAAGCCAGAATGGAAAAGTGGAGTAGATAATGCAAGTGTATTAGCAGAACGCAGTTGTCTGTCATGAGAATCACAAAGGTATTGAAATTTACATTGAAGGTAAGTTGGAGAATTAGGGTTAGAAAGTATGGAAAAGAGCATACAGAGCAGCCGCAGCTGTCTGCGCTGACGAATAGGAAACCATTTTATAATTATAAAATCGATATCAAGAGATTGATAGTCAATATTTACGATAAATAAATGTAGATCTAATAGAACAATGATTATAGATAATTCTTCAGTCTTCTGCAACAAATCACAGAAATACTTTGTAATAATTTTAAATTATTAATGATATTTCTATACGATACAAATGTTGAATATTTCTTCTCAGATTTATTGTGAATATGTTAGGCACTCTTATCTAATGCGGTCCTTAATCTAACAGTCAGGGAAAAGGTCAAGAGCACCGAAAAATATATTACAAAACCCCTAGTCAACTTACGGCACAAAGTCCCTACTCAAAAAAATTCTGTTCAATTCTAATCTTTTGCCTAACTCATTTTCCTAATATTCTTACGTTACCAACAGATATTTAAGGCAAATCGTAACATTCGAGATTCGGCTGTCTATTATTAAAATCTATCGCAATCCCTTTCATTTTTAAATTTTAAAGTTCTGATATTCGAGAATTTCACCTCACAATTATTATTTTTTAAATTCTTGGTTTCCCCACTCATTAGCAGGATGTTTTAGTGCTTTTGGTGTTTTACCTATTCTATTCTTTTTATCACAGTATTTTCCTTTTCACCCTTTGTCTTTCGATTTATCTTTTTCCCACTCTCTAATTTTTTGGTTCATCTTACATTTGTCTATACAATATCTTATTATCTATATCTCTTTATATATCCAGAATTTATTTTCTTTTACAATTTTCTTTCTTATTTTTAATTTTTCTAGCTTTCACGCAATTTTTTAGCTTTCGATATATTTTTTTTCTTAGTGATTCAAATCATCATTCTTTCCAAAAGCCTTTAAAAGTCATATAATTCCGTAGATCGCTATCGCAATCGGTATTTAGGAATTTGAGCATGAGCCCACTAGGCTTGCATTCTTAAAATCAAACTTACCATAGATTGTTTCGTCGTCCCTACTGTTCCAATGTAAATAATCATACAGCAGAGTAGTATATACAAGGCATATCGAAAATTAGTTTAAAACTAATTTTATACAGACCTTGAAGATATGGATGGAATGATCTAGGAAGTAAGTGTACCTAGATGACTAGGGTGCGTAATTGACCCACTAGAATAATATCCTACGGTAAATCTATTTCCTCTAAACCGATGTATTTGATAAAATTCTGTATTTCTATTAAAACTAAAATTAAACTGTAACAAAACAACTATAGAGTAACAAAATTCCGCTGACACATTTCATAATTCCACTAACACCAAAAACCTCTTTTAATCCAGTCGCTATATTCGCCAACAAATCGATGTTGAAAAAGAACTTTTTTTTATTAATGATGTTCCTAGAGGTAGACGGTTAGTAGCGCACGGAATAGGAAGCGAAATATTTGACTAAAACATTTCTTACTTTCGACTAAAAAGTATAATACCATATTTTAATTTATCTTTGGCCTAATATCATGACTAAGAAATTACTTTAAATACTAAATATGTGGACTTTGTTTTATTGACAATAAATTTGATCTAATCTATTAATAATAACTTTACAATAAAACAAGTTACAATAATTCTAAAAACCCAGCCGCAATCTTGAAGTCGATCTCCAAAATGCGCGTATTTTGTTCTTCACTTGTACTTTTGCTAAGAATATTAGATACTAGAATTGAGAATCAAAGAGATACCTCTGATTGTTGCTTAACAGTAACACCAAAGCAAATTATAATTATTTATAGCTCAAGCTCCCCGAGGGCTCCAAAGCGAACTAAAGCATTATGTATCTGCTGCATACGATGTTTGAATATGTAGTACGTATATAAAATTAGATTTTGTTAGCAATGTTAATACCTGTTAACATAACAACCAAGGAAAAAGTAATTATTTATAAAATAAGTGAGCTCAATTTTACAAGCTTTTAATGAACAAGGAATATATGTATGTATATTAAATATATTAAATGTATGTGTATAAAATTACTGATATTTTTCATACAAGTTTAGTTTAGATGACAATGTTGCCAATTCTATTGTACAACCAACAGCACGACAGGTTATACAAATCTATAAAATTTCTTTACTTGATTTCAAACTTTAATGTTTATAAACACACAATATAATTATTCTTGTCTCTTTTATTTTTCTAAAATAATAAAAACTAATTATCTTTCATCCGAATTTCAAACCCAATTAAGTGACTTTAATAATAGAAATGAAACTTTGGCCCTCTGTGTTTCACACTCGAAAAAGCTCATACTACGCTCAGCACTTTATCCATGAAAAGAATGCGATTTGTACTTATAAATAAATAATGCTGTTGTGTAGTGGAGCAGCAAATGAGATTTGGAACCGGGAGAAAACAAGATGAATAAAAAATTTAACAAAACGATAATGAAAAGGAATACTACTACAGATTGTAATTTTGCAAAAATATATTGAATATATATTTTTAGAGTGAATATACTGAGTAATATACCCATTTATATTACATATATTTGTTAAACAAATGATTCATTCATCCATGTATATGTGATAAAATAAAAATGGTTATCTTCAGCTATTGCAGAATAATCATACTACTCTCTTTTACATTACAAAAGAGAGTAGTCTCTAAAGACAATATTTAAAGATATCAATATTCGGACTGTTGCCTCTCAATATAGTTATATAAAAATAACATATACGGAAGCAAAGTTGTAGTTTATTCACAAATCAAAGTAATAATATTCGTAATTTTAATACATGAAATAAAATATAAGCTTGCTATTCCAAACCTCAGACTTTAATAAACGACAGGATTATTGCTAACTGATTGCTTTGTTTAATTGAGTTCCACAAAATGTAAATGACCTGAAATATATTTAAAAACTATGGCATGAACTTATGACCAAAGACTGTAATAAAATTGATGACCATTTTAAGGACTGCGATGACAGAAATAAAAGCTTATAACTTATTCTACACTAACCATCAACATTAAGACAAACGAAGAGCAAGGGCACTACCTACTTTTTCTCGAAACCTTCGTCGTGTTTTTAGCCCCTCATAAACTATTTATAATTAGTTGTTTATTTATAACCATTTACTAAAGATTTTGTTTATTTTATAATCCCTTCCCATTCAATTCGATTCGATTTAGTTCAATTGAATTGAATTCACTTCAATTCACTTCACTTTACTTCGATTCTATTCAATTAAATTCAGTGCAATTCAATTTAATTTCATTCCGTTTAATTTAATTCAGTTCAGTTCAATTCGTTTATATTCTATCTATTGTCATTTTATTCTCTTATCAAATCAAACTTCAAAGTTAACGTAATCCTTTTGCTTATTCTTTTCACACTTTTTAGATTATTCATATAAAACAATAGGAAACTTTATGTTAAAAAGCAAAGACCCATAATACAAATTAAGAAAACAACCGGCTAAGACTCGTACATATGCTTTTGAATGTAAAAAGATTATGTTTATGCTTAAACGTTGTGATATTATTAGAAAAAAGATGCTTGATTATTTGTTAGCTGTTATGTTATGCGTAAATATAATTAGGACAAAAATAATATGCAATGTTATATTATGTCTCAAAATTTAAACAATGAAGTGACAGTTATGTATTTCTTGTCCGCTAATTAGGACATTATAAAAAATATACGTCACCATGACATGTTCAATTTACATTAAATAAAATACAAATACTAGGTGGAACGATTATTGACAAATATATAAAGCCTGCTAACGTCTCACCATAACTAGCGACGACGGGAGACTTTAGAGGAAGCGTGATTTGTATTTGTCGTCACCAGTTTTTCCGCCGGCCGGATGCGCCCCACTCAACACTGCGAACTAACGAACCGTTCACACTAGTCGCAGTCCGCCCGAGCGAAATATTTATCTCAATCATTTGTTTTTTATCTCATCCGATGCGTTTAATTTTAAATGCATTCATTTTTTTTTTACACTACCAATACAGTTTTTGCATTTCAGTAACATACTTCAAAGAAAAGTTCATTCCCATTCGGTTTTAATCGTGTTTCAGTTACAATATTATTTAAGCCAATGAATGTATAACAATTCGGTTCATTATTTAAATTCTTCACTGTTTTTCGGTTTCATTGTTTTCGTGTAATGAAACTTCAACAACTACCAAAACAATTCTATATGTTAATTACTAGTGCACTTATAGAAGTAGAAAGTATAAACTTTCACCACAATTTTCTGGCAGTTATTATTTACAGCTTGTCTTATTTGAGCTTGGACGTGGCAACTTCTGAATTGTTCACTGAAAAAGTTGGTATTTTAAACTGCCTCGCATTCACACAAAGCATTGTAGGTGGCTGAATGCCAAATGAGTTTTGTGATGGAGTCCCCTCGTGCAAAAGGCAGATAGTGAGCCTCTTCGCTAAACAACGTGCACGCCATACTTACTTTTTTAGTTTTAACTAATCTGATACATAAATAAAATGTTGTTGATATTCACCAACATTCTGAATTGCAAGAGTCACAAGCGAAGAAAGCATTGAAAGAAATAATAAAAGTTATTCCTGCCATTTTTCTTTGTGGAACAGCTGAAATAAACATCAATGCTTATAATATTATTTAAACAAAAACAGTTTTTAACAGCTATATAAAATGGAAACTTTTACTAGAATATTGAAATTGGCCGGTTAATTCATATTAATCGCCCGACTTCAATAGAAGCATTCAAGTTAAGTCAAAATAATCTTTAATAAAATACACTTCTTAAAAGTACTTTTGAATCGTCCAACATTTTTGTCCCTACCACTCGTTCAGAACGTCTTTTGGCTGATAATAAGAACGAGAAAGAAACTCACCAGCTCTAATAGGAGTAATGACATTCACAAAAACCATTTCATTACCAGATCAATATTATAAATAGAGAGAAAAAAAGATGTGGTCTTGTAATGATAACATAATAATTTCATAATAATGGAAACAAGATAATTTTTGATATATAACAAGTTAAGAAGAAATTACCTATCCAATTTAGACCTTTTAGAATTGTTAGACCATCTTAAGTCGAAGCATTCTTATCTGTTATATTAATGGGATACCTTATAATAAGCTTTTTAATAAGTATTTTTTTAATAGTAGATTAAGTCTTGTGTAGTCGATATTAATTTAAAAAAAAAACTTGTATGTTTCTTTGCTTATTTTTATTGAAGTGTTAAACTTTAACAGCGTTATTAATAAACAAAGTTTAACGTTGGAGTAAATTTACGCTGAGACTGCATTAGTAAGTATTATTCAAAATTCATATTATTAGACTTGTATGTTTCTTTGCTTATTTTTTATTGAAGTGTTAAACTTTAACAGCGTTATTAATAAACAAAGTTTAACGTTGGAGTAAATTTACGCTGAGACTGCATTAGTAAGTATTATTCAAAATTCATATTATTAGACAGAGACTTAGCCAAGGTTTAATTTTTTTAAATCGGTCCTGTAGCTTCAGAGCCTATACAAACAATCGAATCTTTCCTTTTTATAATATTAGTATAGATAAAATAGACGAAATAGCTGTGGAATAAATAGACTGAGTAAATTACAAGTGGGATGGGAGTAACATTCATCGTTACTAGGTACAAGCGCTTGCCAGAAATAAAATGTTTATATTTTTATTGTGTACTTAAATACTATTGGTGCGTCACGAGATCTAAAATTGTCATCAAATATATAAAAGCGCGATGACTCGTTTTTGTTATTATAATTTCTTATTTAATTTAGAATTCAATAAAATGAAGCCAAAAAAAATATTTGGCACCAAATATATCTGTAAAGGCTATGAATCATATTTTAAACTTTCCTTTCAACACTAAGATAAAAAACAATATCTAATTTAGTATCAACAAAACTTTTACAATTTTTGTGTTCATAATGTTATATTTTAAAAATAAGTGTAATAGGTATTAAAAAAGTTTTCTTTTATAAAAATTCTGTATGTCGTAAATAAATTGAAACGTATACATGCATCTACATGCACTCTAACAACAAAACAGAAATAAAAGTTTATTTTTTCTAAATTTAGAAGTATCACGTTGTGACATCATTACATGGTACATAATGTACAAGTTTGTAAAATATATTCATAGGCTTCCTTAGGCCCTCATCCAAATATTTATTTTCTATGTACTGGTAATTTATCTTGAATTTATGAGATATTCTAATAAATACCTGTGAACTGATGTATTTCATAATAATGATAAAAAAATAACATTCTGATTTCTAATTACGTTCAAGTCATCAAAAACCTCATTGCCGCGAGTCATCGACTCTAAGGTCTCGGGTTTTATTTCTGGTTAATATAGAAAATTAACTACTCTGTATTGTCCACTGTCTTCACAAATTTAGTTGAGCTATCTACTGAAAAACTTCTTCATTTGGGACCTATCCAATCTGACTTCATCCATAGCGAAAGCTATGGCCCCACGTTATAGAAGGACTTGTTAAACAAGATCTTTTCATTCATTAGCAATCTAGTATATGGAAATAAGACATTACTTAAAATACGGAAAATAACAGAACAAAAATAAAGTACCATCTTTTAATAGTATACTGACATTTCACGCACCAAACAAGTTAAACATTTCCGTGGAAAATATCTAATAAAATAAAATGCACAAGGCAAAAATGTGTCACGGATGGTGCATAAGTTTTTTCTCGTTTGCGTCATAAAACGTAGAGGTAATTTCAAGCGGTGCAATTTATATTTTGCAGCGAACAGTACCGTGTCGGGACACTGAATAAAGCTTTCGCCACTTGCACCCACTCGACTGTTCCTATACAAACGTGCACCAATTTACTTTGAGCTGCAGTTGAATATGGACCCTTTCAAAAACTAGACTGTTGCGAGGAACTGTGAAAATATTAATTCGCTGCGGGACCGAATATTCTGTAGATAATCCGCATACCAAAACAATTCTATATGTTAATTACTAGTGCACTTATAGAAGTAGAAAGTATAAACTTTCACCACAATTTTCTGGCAGTTATTATTTACAGCTTGTCTTATTTGAGCTTGGACGTGGCAACTTCTGAATTGTTCACTGAAAAAGTTGGTATTTTAAACTGCCTCGCATTCACACAAAGCATTGTAGGTGGCTGAATGCCAAATGAGTTTTGTGATGGAGTCCCCTCGTGCAAAAGGCAGATAGTGAGCCTCTTCGCTAAACAACGTGCACGCCATACTTACTTTTTTAGTTTTAACTAATCTGATACATAAATAAAATGTTGTTGATATTCACCAACATTCTGAATTGCAAGAGTCACAAGCGAAGAAAGCATTGAAAGAAATAATAAAAGTTATTCCTGCCATTTTTCTTTGTGGAACAGCTGAAATAAACATCAATGCTTATAATATTATTTAAACAAAAACAGTTTTTAACAGCTATATAAAATGGAAACTTTTACTAGAATATTGAAATTGGCCGGTTAATTCATATTAATCGCCCGACTTCAATAGAAGCATTCAAGTTAAGTCAAAATAATCTTTAATAAAATACACTTCTTAAAAGTACTTTTGAATCGTCCAACATTTTTGTCCCTACCACTCGTTCAGAACGTCTTTTGGCTGATAATAAGAACGAGAAAGAAACTCACCAGCTCTAATAGGAGTAATGACATTCACAAAAACCATTTCATTACCAGATCAATATTATAAATAGAGAGAAAAAAAGATGTGGTCTTGTAATGATAACATAATAATTTCATAATAATGGAAACAAGATAATTTTTGATATATAACAAGTTAAGAAGAAATTACCTATCCAATTTAGACCTTTTAGAATTGTTAGACCATCTTAAGTCGAAGCATTCTTATCTGTTATATTAATGGGATACCTTATAATAAGCTTTTTAATAAGTATTTTTTTAATAGTAGATTAAGTCTTGTGTAGTCGATATTAATTTAAAAAAAAACTTGTATGTTTCTTTGCTTATTTTTATTGAAGTGTTAAACTTTAACAGCGTTATTAATAAACAAAGTTTAACGTTGGAGTAAATTTACGCTGAGACTGCATTAGTAAGTATTATTCAAAATTCATATTATTAGACTTGTATGTTTCTTTGCTTATTTTTTATTGAAGTGTTAAACTTTAACAGCGTTATTAATAAACAAAGTTTAACGTTGGAGTAAATTTACGCTGAGACTGCATTAGTAAGTATTATTCAAAATTCATATTATTAGACAGAGACTTAGCCAAGGTTTAATTTTTTTAAATCGGTCCTGTAGCTTCAGAGCCTATACAAACAATCGAATCTTTCCTTTTTATAATATTAGTATAGATAAAATAGACGAAATAGCTGTGGAATAAATAGACTGAGTAAATTACAAGTGGGATGGGAGTAACATTCATCGTTACTAGGTACAAGCGCTTGCCAGAAATAAAATGTTTATATTTTTATTGTGTACTTAAATACTATTGGTGCGTCACGAGATCTAAAATTGTCATCAAATATATAAAAGCGCGATGACTCGTTTTTGTTATTATAATTTCTTATTTAATTTAGAATTCAATAAAATGAAGCCAAAAAAAATATTTGGCACCAAATATATCTGTAAAGGCTATGAATCATATTTTAAACTTTCCTTTCAACACTAAGATAAAAAACAATATCTAATTTAGTATCAACAAAACTTTTACAATTTTTGTGTTCATAATGTTATATTTTAAAAATAAGTGTAATAGGTATTAAAAAAGTTTTCTTTTATAAAAATTCTGTATGTCGTAAATAAATTGAAACGTATACATGCATCTACATGCACTCTAACAACAAAACAGAAATAAAAGTTTATTTTTTCTAAATTTAGAAGTATCACGTTGTGACATCATTACATGGTACATAATGTACAAGTTTGTAAAATATATTCATAGGCTTCCTTAGGCCCTCATCCAAATATTTATTTTCTATGTACTGGTAATTTATCTTGAATTTATGAGATATTCTAATAAATACCTGTGAACTGATGTATTTCATAATAATGATAAAAAAATAACATTCTGATTTCTAATTACGTTCAAGTCATCAAAAACCTCATTGCCGCGAGTCATCGACTCTAAGGTCTCGGGTTTTATTTCTGGTTAATATAGAAAATTAACTACTCTGTATTGTCCACTGTCTTCACAAATTTAGTTGAGCTATCTACTGAAAAACTTCTTCATTTGGGACCTATCCAATCTGACTTCATCCATAGCGAAAGCTATGGCCCCACGTTATAGAAGGACTTGTTAAACAAGATCTTTTCATTCATTAGCAATCTAGTATATGGAAATAAGACATTACTTAAAATACGGAAAATAACAGAACAAAAATAAAGTACCATCTTTTAATAGTATACTGACATTTCACGCACCAAACAAGTTAAACATTTCCGTGGAAAATATCTAATAAAATAAAATGCACAAGGCAAAAATGTGTCACGGATGGTGCATAAGTTTTTTCTCGTTTGCGTCATAAAACGTAGAGGTAATTTCAAGCGGTGCAATTTATATTTTGCAGCGAACAGTACCGTGTCGGGACACTGAATAAAGCTTTCGCCACTTGCACCCACTCGACTGTTCCTATACAAACGTGCACCAATTTACTTTGAGCTGCAGTTGAATATGGACCCTTTCAAAAACTAGACTGTTGCGAGGAACTGTGAAAATATTAATTCGCTGCGGGACCGAATATTCTGTAGATAATCCGCATAGGATATAATATTTTTATTAAATGATCATTCTGGTAAGCCATGCCGTAATTTCTTGCTTTAACATTAATTGTCGTACGTACTATAACAATAATGTTAAAGCAAGAATCACTATAGTTGGTGCACCATTTATCTATTTTTCTATTAATTTTTTTTTAAATGAGACAGATAGGGCAGCTATCTTAATCCTAACAGTTACAAGAAAATGGTCTAACGAGACCACCAATACTTTTTAAAGATGTTCTGAACTACAGTAAAGGTTCTCAAATGCTAAAATACCAAAAGAAATGCCGATAGACCTCTCTTTTGGGGATCAAAAGCTCCTAAAACAGCATTTAACAAAGTAGAAAAAACAGAAATTGTTAAAAAAAATCCAGATCATTTTGAACGGAAGATCGATAATAAACTCGAAATATTCTTTAACGCCGAAAGATTCTATTCTTACTTAATATAATACTAACTTCTTTCAAACCAATTAATAAAAGCACATTATGACTAATTCAAGATCAATTATTGAATATGAGAACATTACCTTACCTCCTTTTAAATACACCTCAGCTTATTTCCGTTCGAAGGAGTTTCAGATCACAATATCACTCTGATCTAAGGTTTCTAATAATTCATATAAGATTCACTTTATGCCACATATGGCATGGCCATTTTATGTTAACAGTGTACACTTGAACAACAAGGTTTATTTGCGTTTTATTATTCACAATATCCTATAATTGAACCGATTGTCTGATTGTTACACTCACGCAAATGTTACGCTATTTGTGTCGGCGATCACACGGCAATCGTTTCCTGAAACAAGCAAAGACGTGTTAGCGGTAAATATTAATAAACATAATACATTTCTGACATAATATACCTAATACTCAATTATGACATATTTGCATAAAGAACTTCTCATCATGGCAGAACTTTTATATCATAATGTTGTTATGCAAAACAGCGAATAGCATAAACTTCTTTTCGCAGAAAAATATAATTTTGAATGTCTGAATTTCAAAAAAACAAAAGATTTTTAGGTATTATTTTTATATGCATAGTGATTTATTCAGAATGCTCGTCCACGCTGAAGAAAACGAATAAGGAATAAGTAGCCACTATCGAAGGAACTTTTATTATAGTCTAGCAGCGGCTATATACTACGTTCTATCTTTTGAAGATCTAGACGGTCAATAACAGAAGTTTGCATTGCTCGCTTTAGTTTTGTCACAGTTCTAACATAACGTAGCTGATATGGATCGATCTTTTATTATGCGAAACAATATGATGACATATTAAATTTTACCAGCCTTTTACTATCACTATATTATTATGCCATATCAAAATAATCACCATATCGCAGTATTAATACCAGCTATGTTACTCTGTTACAAAAAAAAAATAGAACTAGTCGTCGAGCACAGCGCTGTCACGCCATAATGCTTCAATGAAATAAAACCTCTTTTATCTTTTTGAATTCGCTAATTTGATTGAAACTCACTACACTCGACTACGACTCTGTGGCTGTTTTAACGATGTTTATGGAGACGGTCTCCGTAGCATAGTAGTTCGCACATGGGTTCAAGGTGTCACCATCTCTGAGGTGCCGGGTCTGATTCACGGTCAGGTCAGTTTAGAAAATTTAACTTGTCTTGAGTTTATGTGTTATGGTTTAGATCTTCATTGTTTTAGATATTTCGTTATAAAATGACTTAGCTACTGCTCTTGGAATCCCCGCAATATTATCTTTAAAAAAAAACAAAATCGCACTTTACGTCCCAAATCTTCCAAGCTTTGTTTGGAAACAATAGAAACATATACAATGTGTCAGCTGCTTGCCATTCAGTACAAATAATTAGAGCTGTGCTTGGATTGATTATTGTATGATATAACAACTTAATATTTCAATACAAATAATCGATTTCAATTCCATCATTACCCTATGACAAATTATTTCAAAACAGTTGTTAATATTCCTGACGAGTCAACAAATCACAAATCCGAGTCGAAGTCGAAGTCGAAGAGTTTGAAAGTTAGCGACATGGTTTCGTACAGAATTTAAATTTCCAACATAAAAAGGTTAAAAACTCAATGGAAAATGGATGGAATATTGGAAAAAAACACGTTGTCGAGCGCGATGCCCACGTGTGATGTTCACATAATTTAGGTGATTATATTCAATAAACCTGACACGTGGAACGACTCCGTAACGATAATAAATAAATTGAATATTTACACGTCATTTTTTTCCTTAAGAAGAATTTCATTTATTTTTCTTAAGTATTTTTACAAAATGACTTATAATCAATAACGTTGAATGAAAAACATGTTTTGTATCATGCTTGATTTGATTTAAATCTACAGAAAAAAAATGTGCTCTAGGATAAAACACCCAGTAAATGCATTTACGTTCCGGAAAATTTTAATACGTATCTATTTGTTAAGTTTAAGTAGCACATTTAAGAAGTTAGCTTAAGTGGTAATACTGTAACCGTGACACGTTTGTATTCAAAATGTACGTGTTCATTTGGGGTAAATATTTCGCCACACACATTCTGAGGAATTTAACCTACTTATAAGTCAGGAACATTACTTACAGTTACGTAGTGCCGTTGAATTATTATATTTTTTTTTTTTGCATTGTTCTCATTTATCGTTACAATACTGTTGTCGTAACCGACACCCCACCCTTTAATAATTCTGTATTGTCCTGCTTTTGCGTAGTGAATTAATAAACAGAAGTACAAATTGCTATGGCATTTCATTAATGAGACTCTCGGGTGAGGACTAATGTTTCTCATTAAGCTATTAGTTATGAAGATTACCGTTTTAATCAAAAAACACTGTGCCTGTTTTTATGCGAGCTTCTTCCTTTTGTTTGTGGAAAAATGAAGTGAAACTTATTCTTAATCTGAGAACAGTGTCAGTAAAATAATAATAAAGTTTGTTCTCCGTGTTCTGTTAGAGCGCAACGAGGAGCAAGACAAACTTAGTGCACAATAATCTGTGGTGGTGCAACACAACACGAGCTTTTCAACTCGAGTTCGTGTTATCTACGTGATACCATGAAATTTATAGCGCAGAAGGATATCTTCATATATGCACATTAAACGTAAATATATATAAAAATCTATTAAAATGAAGAACTTTTTAATTTTTAAAATTATTTACTTACGACGTAACGGTAACCTCTGTGCTCCGATTAGGAATCATAACCCTTCGATAATAGAACTTCGTAAATAAATAAATATAATTCATAAAATTACTGACGTACACTAATGTGTACGTCCTTTCATAATTAAAAGGGCTACTTTTCTATCTGAATTTCATACTCATGTTACCTTCTCTGTTTGTATTTTATACTTCGTGAAGTTGGTTCACGCCTCTCACAAATGAATTGGACGATAAAGCGCGAGCATTCGTCAACTTTTCCTTAATGAAACTTTTTGATAATAAAGCGGGATTGTGGCACTGAAAAGGTCTTTGTCTTTCTTTGATCAGCTGAATCGTTCCGAATTTTTAACTCGACAACAATGGACATTCCTGCAACAGACTCTCTTCATTGTTGCTTTGTTATGAACTAATTTTGTAGTCACAGAGTCGCACTAAACTACTATACCTACCATTGAGAGATCACCCACATAAAATTAATTTAATGTTATATTATCAATCTTGTTTGACCCAGAACCGACCTCGAATGAAAGTAGCCTTAACAGAATGGAATTGGCTTTTTCTATAAATGATCTTATTGTTGCTGTTTTTGGCTGCAGTTATATTTGTTACTGGATGACCTCACATATGTTGTGACTTATCATTCAGAGAAAATCACTTTTTGTTTTTTTCCGAAATTTTCAGCCTTCTTTTTTTTCTAAATATTAATAAATCTCCCAAGCTTACCAACAAAGAGCATTAAATTATCAATGTATGAACAACCAGACAAACAGACATTTTGTAGATCGAATATGTGTCATCAATGTCTCATTTTATTTATATTTTGTTCTAATCAAGGTATCCATGTAACATGAATTATCCGTAACATCACTAACATCTAATGACTATTTTCTTACACATATTGAAACAGATTATTTCAAGCAAATGGAACTATAGTAGGTCCCCCATTCAAGTTTATGCCTTGTTGTGCAATTTTCAGTTTTATGTTCGCAGCAATAGAAACATATGAGACCGCTCCAGATATTACTTCAAGCGGACACATTCTTGGACTGTGAAATTACTTTCATTTTATTCACCTGGATATAAATTTCCTGTTACCAAGTGTGGTGATAACATTCTTGCTCTATCGACGGCCAACATTCCTCGCAGAATATCTGCTAGTTTTCTTTGCCTTAAATCCGTTATCACCTCATGTTAAAGCAAAAAAGTTTTGATTCACGATAGTTTATGTACATTACTCAAACTGTCAAAACGCTAACAAAGCGGAACTAAGCCGCACACCCAGCTCATGTCCACACGCAAACAAGAGTGACGTCATCGTACATACTCTCGACACCTCTAAACGTGTTCACAAGTTTATTCCAAACCATTCATCTATTCTATCCAGAGCGATGTCAGCAAGAGTAGATGTTGAAATGTTGAATGAGATTCGAATATTTTATAGATGTATCCGAAAATCGGGCTCGTCGCGGCTGGCACGTGACCGCACTATCCATCGGCCCCACCCTTATCAATCAAACTGTACTCGATGGAAACTATGAAACGATGCAAGTTACATTGCGCTAGACGTGACGGCTCAACCTAGCGCTGTATGATGATATAAATTTAACAAACACGCTCAATAGCTTTGTACATTTAGAATACAAGATTGCGTCCTGTATTTGAACAATTCTGCTGACGTGCTGGCAAGCTTTGAGATCTAGTCTAGCTCTACCAAGTAGCGATACACTACATCCACGTAATAAATAAACTGCATTATTGTAAAACTCAATATATAGTGTAGTTTTTCACTGTCGCCGAGCTATATTAAACACTATGCAAAAGTAGGAAACAAGATCAATATTACTAAACTTTTACTACGAAATATGGCTTATGTTCGGTTATTGTAACCGAACATAAGTCATACCCCGACCGAGTATGGCTTAATGCAAGCATGATCTTTCCACGTCCTGCCTAGTCGTGTTTCTTAACGGCTCATAAAAATTTTCTAATCAAATTCTATGCTCGTCCAATAAATTATCCTTTAGGCGACGTTCTAAAATGTTATGTAACTAGAATCTGTTCTTTAAAAATTAAAATGAAGTATATTCAAAATACGCAAAGGTTTTCTCTGTAATTCTATAATACAAGGTGCACTTGAATATGAAATAACGACATTTCAAAAGCAAAATATATAGAAGATGTACGATTGCATACAATTTAGCATTATGAGCATGTTTATTAATAAAATTTTATATTCTAGTACTCTACATAAAAATTTGGTACTTACTAATATTTCAATGTTTAATAGCAGAAAAACAATTCATAGTCCAGAATGACATTCAGTTTACCTTTTATACCACTAAAATTTTCTTGCGTAACGAAGGTTCCACTAAAAGGTAACTGCGTATTATACCTATCCCTAGGGATAACGATTACAAAATTCACACAAACGAAATAACGGACTGAAATGTAATATCAATATGAAATAAATTATAAACACTAAGTTTTAAATTTTGTTTTGGTTTGAAGAAACTTAATAATTATCTAGTAAACTCGATTTGGAATTGTTTCATGGTGCACTATTACTCAAGCTACTTCATCTGATACACAAATTAAAGGGAATAGCGCGGACTCTTAAAATAAATATAATATTCACACACCTAATTGTATATTATTCAGAAGTAAAATGATGTGTATAATTGTGATCCATCGATCAACAGAAAAATCGTAAAACCATTGTCCACTTTTTTTTGTCTAGTTTTGATCCGTTAAATGGTTATTGCCTTTTTCTACTGCAATGAACCTATTTCATTAAATTTTAATTATTTCATGAAAAAAACAAAAGCAAATAGAACCGACCTCAAACTTAAAAGAAGGTAAAAACGGCGGGTGGAGTTCGTGGTTTCTATAGGTTATTGATTAAATGATAGGTGTCCAGCTTCAATTGCATTTTCTTGAATAAGTAGCTTTTGAGATAAGTATTTTTCTAGTTTCTAATTTCATACTTTTGGTGTTATTGATATTTTTTTAAGCACTAAAAAATATTAAATATCTACATAAATAAAAATATAAGTCTTAGAAAAGACGATTTTGTTTATTTGCTCGGAATAATTTTGCCTATAATTCTATACTCATATTATAAAGAAGTAAGATTTGTTTGCTTATTTGTTTACATTGGATAGGCTCCAAAACTACTGCACCTATTAATAAAAGACTTTCATCTATAGGAATAGGACATAGGTTACAATTTGCGCAGGCGAAGTAGCAGAAAACATCTTGTTTGATAGAAAAAAAATCCAGGAAAAACGATAAAATACCTACTTTCATAAAAAATATACATGCTCCTTTAATATATAAAATTCACCTATCGGATTTTGAATGAATTGCAAATACGCAATCATTTGTTTTTAACCTGGAAAGGGCCATGTCTAACCATATCAACTACATATTTAAGTGATATTAGGTGAAAACGTACTTTGTTTTGTTATAAAAGGAAAACTACTGATTCGATTTGATACAATTTACATGGGACCACCTCGGTTCTTTAAGCTGTCAAATAAAAAAAAAGAATTTTGATAATCGGTTAACACTTAGCGCAAATATCGGTGAACATACATAAAAAAATACACAGCCGTCGAACAAATAACCTCCTCCTTTTAGATTTTTAAGTCGGTTAAGAATTAGATAAAAGTAAATTAAAATAATGTATGAGCTCATTTGATTAGCAGTCCAGTCGAGTAAGCAGGCGACGCGTTGGCGTTATCAGTCGAATCTTGACAAAGTACCGGCCAGACGTGGATGGATGCCTCAATATTTTGATATTATTTCTTACGATTGATGAGGTGCCCTGTTCAGGTGCTCTTACGAAATGAAGACAGTCTGTGTCCAACAAAAGGCCAATGCTTTGTTACTTTAAAGTTATTATCACCTAAAGAAAACTATTCTTTAAAAGAAATTTAAGAAAGAAATCTCATAGTTTTTCTGAAAAATGTTTAACATGTTACATTCTACACGATCAGCTGAGAAAGAAAACTTTTGAAATAAAAAATCGCTTAATTTTTATTCTTTTAAATTAAAGAGGATCTTCATTTTTAAATTAGATACTTCATTTCTAAACACACGCATACGTATTTGGAAATAACCTTTCATATTTAACCAAAAACACAATATAAAAAGTTATTATTATTTTAAGAATATTAAACACTTAGAACGAATAAAGAATTCTTAATAGAATTCGTAAAACGATTAATGGCCATTACCGTATTCTATGTATTACATCGCTATATAATAAATGTGCGAACTTCCAAATGCAATAAAAGTATGATGAACGACACTCGTATGTTACTGTGATTGACATTAGCGTTACATATCTCATGATTAATCACATATCTATGTAACAAATTGAGTGATTCAACGACAGGTAAATGTACTTTGATACGCGATACTCTTACCGATAAAAACTATTTCCTAAAGAATATATCTTATTGGTGATACAATATAGACACACCTACGTAAACATATTTAACTTATATTACGTTCTCTGGAATTCCGTGAAAGTTACCTCGTGTAACAATATACTTGCGAAATTCATTACGTCGAGCTAAACATTAATAGGTTAATACCTCTCTTCTCATCTACTTTCATAATTTTACATCCACGAATTCTTCGAAGTCTTTTATTCGATGTTTTTACTTTTTTACGATTGTACGAGTGTATATTATTTTTCGTTTAATTGTTTTAAAATTACAGGTATATTTTTTATCTTTGTCCGTGCGGAATTATACTTCTGAGCTTTTAATATTGTCTTATTATATCATGATAATTACTAATCAAGATAACAAAAACTTTATAATAGAATATAAAAATATCGTCCCAGTGGGGAATAAGGATTCTCAATTTCAGTGGCGGACTAAGGGAGAGGACGGAGGGCAGAGTCCCACCCCGGGTCTCAGGTCCTGGGGGGTACTAGCCACATGATGAAAGATAGCTTCAACATCCTGGTCGTGGATATAGGTAGCGACCTCAACCCAAAAGATCACATCAAAGATGCCGGTGGGCCAGCACCGGCCCTTTAAACCCAAACAAAAGATCTTGCTATATAATAACCAAATCAAGTCAAGCATGGAGCACTATTCGCATGTTTGAGATGTTTCCGCAAAATTTTATATTGGACACCCTAAACAGGTTAAGCATTATGGATGATTCTCTAAACGACTTGAACTGCTGTCAATAAAACGAGATTTTGCGTCACTCTATCTTCTTTCGTCGCTATCATAGGCTCTGAAGATTTATTTAACATCATCCCGTATTTGAATTTCGTAACAAGTTAGCGTTATTAGTTATAAATTGTACTATGATAGCATATACAAAAAAATGGGTAAAAGAAAAATATTCCCACACCATTAAAATGTGAAACAGTGTTCCTCTCCGCGTGTTTCCTACTTTATTTCATATAATCTTGAGTCCTTTAAAAAAAAAATGATGACTCTTTTAGCAGGCCGGCAGATGGTGATGATTGCCGGGAGTAGCTTCACCTTTTGGTTGTCATAGTACCGTAATAACACTTTCCATACTATGCGCCTATTGCAGCTACTTTGTTGTGCCATAATGAAAAAACTATTGTAGGTTAGGACTTTTTATAAATGAAACAACTTTTAAACGATTTCGTTGTATCACCCATAGTCGCCGATATTTTCATGGAGGACTTTGAGGAAAGCATCTATCCAACCTAGACTGTAAAACGCTTTCTTAAACCATCTTAATTCTATAAACCCTAAGATTTAATTTTCTATAGAATAAGAGGAAGACAATAAACTAATTTTCTTAGATATATTGCTCATTAGGAATCCTGATCAAAGTTTGATCACATACTGATAGGTATAGGATAGATGATAATGGTGTGAGTTACCTCCATGATAATTCACACCATCATCCTAAACAGTTAGCTACCGTAGAGAACTCTTTGTTTCAGAGAGTACAAGGCATCTATGACAATCAACACCTGACAGCTGAGCTACAGCATGTCAAGCAAGTACTGCGGTATAATAAACTGCACGGCCTCAGTCTCAAAAAACGGGTCCAGCCGAGTGTCAACCTGCTCTACTTCCATACATGAAAGATGTTTCAGACAAACTTTTATTAATACTTACTCGATATAGAAGATCAACTCATTCTTAAGACCTGTCAAGTGTATAATTCTCTTTTTAATTGCAGGTGTATACAAACTTTAATACGACTGTGGACTCTCATATATCGGTCAGATAAAGAGAAGCATAGGAACTCGCGTTAAGGAACAGTGAGCTAACGTTAAGCATAGGCGCAGCTAGGGATGTGTGGGACTCTCCGTTTGCACGAACCCGCCCGAAAGCTAGTCAAAACGCGGATGGTACACTCACTAAACGCCCTCCGAGTACCCTCTCTTTTGGAGAAAGGGGCTGGGATTCAGCAAGGAGTCTCCAACAGGGGCAAGATGCCCCAGTTCAGGCCAAAAGCCACACTCACGATGTCAGAGACTCTCGGGCATCCGAGCCTCCTCTCAGACAGTCGGGAACACGCAATGACCTGGAGTCAGGCGCATAGATATTGGTGGATCTCCCGATGACGTGTTAGTTAAATCATTCTGATTTGTCGAAACTTGTTGTGCTTCGAATTTTAATCTTTTGCAGTAAATGAATCACATCAGTTGTATCTTACTTTGAGAATCTGTATAATTTTGAACATTGTTGAATAATTTTATAGATTGCAAAACTTGAAATATTCATATCAAAGAGAGAGCAACTGTCTTGATTCCACCACTTCTTTGTGAATCGAAAGGGTTTAAAAAGTTATTTTGCTTTGGGATACTCGGTACGTTTCCAACTCATATAATGACATGAGACCGTTTTATATCACACCCTTTTATTTGGGTCAGGATAAAGCAATGCAATTAATGGGTATGTGTACTTTATTCCGGACTGCTCGGAACAGTTCAATTATTGTGAGGAGAGAGGGCTCAAGCGGCAAATAGCTGTAATCAATAAAAATCCCAAAAGCTTCGCCTCTTCGAGTTAAAACGAAGGTAATATTTCCGAATTATTCAGACGTAACATTTGTAATGCAACTTCCTAACTTTTTTCGTTTATTCATCAAATTATAAATTTTAGACCACATTTTTATACTTAAGTTAGAGTATAAGCTGGTGATTTCTAAGAATTCATAATTTAAAATTCGATTTGTAAGTTTATAATTACGTTCTTTAATAATTTCGAAAATATAAGTAGAATCAAATAAACCAAATAGAAAATGAGAATGAAAATAAAATTTCGAAATGTTGGAATTTTATTTTATATACAGATACATAAATAGAATTAAATGTTCTGGAACTTAAAGTTGTCAGTTTATATGAATGTGTAAATTATGAAAAAAGGTATGTATCTAAATATTCGAAAATCATAGATATATTTTTTCTTTTAATAAAACTAACTTGAATAAAAATCTATTAAATAAATATATCAAAAGTGGTGTATAACAAATGCATATACACGAGAAACTTCTATTGAAGGGAAATCCAGACAGTTGAAATTAATAAAACCAATCGGGGAGATAATGGTGAACATTAACCAAAAATATGAACATAGAACCTCCGCTTTTACGAAATCGGTTAAAAATACGATCATTTCCTTTATCTTTAGAGCGGTTATGTCAAAACATTATTTCTCCGAATACCTAAACAACTTCATACTTATTGACTCTTTGAATTCGCTTTTCGTTATAATAGTTTACAACAAAAGACCCTAACTCTGCCATGTAAATAACAAATTTTGAACTTAATTACGACATTGTAAGGCTTACTATCATATTACAATTTCATACCATAAAAAACCCGAATTTGTATTAAACTAGAAAGTTACCGAAAATAACATGTTTCAGTACTAAATTGTTTCAGGACCTTATACGCATGTGCTCATGCTCATACAATTAAGAGGAGGCGTAAAACCAAAAGAAGAATTGAGCCCGGCAAAGAAATAGATAGGGACAGAGGATGGCAAATTGCGCGGAAAAAACGATGTAGATTTTTTTTTAAATACTGTTACTTATAAAAGGTATTATTAGATAACGTTGTTATTTTTTCTATCAATTTTATTTAATTCACGTTATGTGGCTGTTTAACCCATAAAAATATGATGTTATTTTTTGAACGTTATTTCTTTGATCAAAATCGGTTCAAATTAGTTACTTTGCGTGTACGCGCTCCCTTAAATACATACTACAAAACAAAGTTGGTACTTTGTTCCAGTTATAGTATCGATAGGCCGCCGCGATTGTCTGTCTAAACTCAAAAATAGCCAAGCTGTTTTTCTGCAAAAGATGAAGTTGTTCATGGGGTAAGTTGAAGTATTTATACAGTATTAATTTAAGATTATTAAGGTTCTGTGAAAATTGGCTGAAGAATTAGGATATTTATTGAAGATGTCATGTTATTGTTGCTAGTCAATATCAAGTATGTAGCTGTCAACATATAAATGTATATTTTTATAGATAGATATATATAAATCTCTTACCAAAATGTATGTCATTGATAAACTTCGAATTTACTGAACCGATTTTAATCAACCTATATATCTTTAATTTAGTCTAATATAAAAGATATAATATTCTTTATTCCAATTATCATAAAAATAATGAGTTTCAGTTTAGTAATAAATTTTAATAAAATATATTGAAATTAACAAACAACGCGTGACAATATAACAATCAATATAACAATTACATATTATGTAAAATTACAGCAATAACAACATGAATATCATGTTAAATCAAATCTAACTATCATAAACATAAAAAAAAAAAAATATTTAAACCTAATTCATCTTATTGAAATATATCAATTATTAGACTATTTAATTTACTATGCAAATTGGATTGGATGCAGCATTATAATATAATGTTCTTCAAAGACATTGAAAACAAACTCCTATTTTATTCTCTAAGTATAAAACAGGTATTACTTTAAATGAAACTAATAAAATACGCTAATCAAAATAAGGTTTGAAAAAAAAAATAACCTTATAACCTCGAAAGGTTCAAAGTAGGCAGGTTTCATGACAAAACGCTATTTCCATGTGGAAAGTCAAATCGAAAAGCGTAACCAGTTTTAATGTCTTCGCTGCATGCACGAAGGTACGTTGCAAATTATTCACACGTGATTATAAATAATATTATCACCGTAACTTCAACTTTCATATGTGAAGTATGCTCTTAGATAACAAGATAGATAATTTATTTAACTGGCGGTACTAAGCAACTCCAACTTCATAACAGTTCGGCTAATTAACTTCAGCGTAGTAATCCAAACTCGAAATAGATAATGAAACTTTTGTAGTGCTGTAGTTGATACCTAATACGTAACTCGTGAAGGTTAAGTAAACATTATTATTTGACTGCTAGAAATGAATTAGTAACACCAATAAATCAAAACTCTGCATAATCATTGATTGATGTGAGTATATAAGTTTATATATGCCATAAACGTGTCTGAACTTTTCTAAAATATTAGTTTTTATACCTTTATATACTTAATATATTATACAAACTTCGCAGAAAAAAGATAAATAATATGAACATAGTTCTTATGTAAAGAACTCTATGTAACAAAAGTAACAAAATGTTTGTCAACCGTTATCATCATGCTACGACGACGTGCCGTAGCAGCTACGAAACGGCAAAAGTTTTAACGCGAAAACATTCATACCAGTTCAGTGACGCATGACCGAAACCGCTAGCGACATTCCCTTTACACGAAACTTTAACGGCGGTATCCACGTGAGCTCAGTTTATGTCACACATAATTGAATTAATAGTCGAGGTGCGAGCGCGAGCAATAGGGGCGTAGCGCGTGCGTCCGCGTTGGCGGTGCGCCCAGCACTGACGCTACCCCCGCGCTACATCCCTCGGAGTCAAGTCCTCGGCTCCGATTAGGTGCACCCGCCTTCTGCAAACTGCTGACTGCTCCGGCTAAGCAGTCTTATTAGCATAAAATAAATGCACCGTGTCGCTGTATCTCTAAGACTCGCATATAATCTACCCGGAAAAAGTAACTGCGCTCTGTACTGAATCTTCAAGGCCGTTATACTTAAAAAATATTTCCAGATGAGAACAATTTTTCAGGTGAAAATGTTTTTCGTAATTGCACGCTCTCGCGGACCTCCCGCGACTGCCCTAACATGCCGTCCAACTAATGGACGACGCGCTTTGAAACTTAATCCCTTACCCGACTGGATTATTTTTTGAACTTTCAAGTTAATTCGTCCTGATGAGTAAACAAATTAATTTAAATCAGAAACGAAAGTAGAATAAGACTTTTGGATCAAAATAACTCCCGAACGCAAGTTACGATTATATTATTAGCTTCATTTTCTTAAAAATACCTACATACTAAAGCGGACAGAGACAGAAAAAAGGTAAAATATGGAGAGAAAAATAAATTATTTGAGTATAACAACAATACAGCTCCATGAAATCCAGTAAAACAAACAAAGGAACTCCTCTGTTTTCTTGACTTTGATTTTAACAACGGTGAATTCATACGCTCGTGTACCTGTACTACGTGAGCATAAGAAAACAAAGCGGTCGTCGGCGTTTGGCCGTCGATTGGACAACGCTCATTGACCTAGATCGGTTCTCAGACACACTAAAACTGGCGCGAGTAGTGACACAAGTGCGCGACCGCAGTGGCGCGTAGACAGTATCGCACCGGAACAGCTAATTAGGTGATCTGTGCATCATCAGGGCTGTCACCCGAACAAGAAATCTATACTAATATTACAAAGAGAAAGATTTTATTGATTGTTTGTATTAGTACTCCGAAACTACTGAACCGATATTGAGAATTCTTTCACCTACGTTGAGTTACATCACACGCGGTTGACATATGATATAATTTACGCGATTGAAGTAGCGGGCAATAGTAAGCATTGTATGTTTAGCGTAAACACTATGACATAGTTTATTATATATGATAAATTTTGCATTCACAATGGTATACTGAAAAATATTGTATATTCTCAATAAAAATTCACTTTGTCCCTGGCACCGTGAGATGAGAATTGAACCCATGACCTTTCGCAATCCGGGCAACTGTTCTTAATGATGGACGCATAACATTATTATTTTTACAAATATGAAATAGCATTCGCGTAGATACTCATAATTAAAAATGCTTAAAAATGTACATTTTCCAGAATAGCAATGTGAATGGAAAATTGATCAAATATATATATTCTTTATAAAAAAATCTTTAATAAGTCCACTTGGTTCCTGACAGCATGAGATGGAATCCATGGGACCAAGTGAATTTTTTAAGCAAATTTCCTTAATAATAATTTTCAGCATAGCATTATGAATGCAAATATGCAAAATAGATGAAATGTAATATATATATATATATAATTCTCATCTTTCATTGATTACACGTAATGCAGAAAAACACATTTCATACTCTTCCGCCCGCACAGTTTTCGTAAAAAGGAATGCAATGCCTTTGTTTCGCATCTTAATATAATGACATAATACAATATAATACATGACAATAAATTTCTTGTATGATATCGAACAGGAATTTACAGTACATTAAAATATTTAATTATGTACGAGTAGGTACTATCCGTTACACGAGTTATATTTAGTAGTATATAAAAAAATATGTTATAAGCCCTAGTATCCAATAGTATACTTTCTTCGAACCATTTTTAAACGCTGTTGGTTTTTTAAATAAATAAATGTTTTTTAATGTTTGGTTAGCTTAAAAGTGATGTGATTTTTTTATGATTTTCTTTTTTGTCTAGACTAGTTTCTTTTTTCAATACCAATACCAATACATAGCGTGGGCATAAATAAATATAACAAAACACATGGGTATTGAAATGGAAAGATGCCAAACGCCAACATATTACTAAATGGTTACAAACAACTTTGTTTACGTCACAAAAAAATACCGAAGAACATAGTACTCATAGAAATTTCTCGTTTCTATTAGTGAATACATAATTAGAATTGTTGTCTTTGTATTGAATTGTCAAAAACTGGGGTTAAAACCGATTCAGATTCATACTATCAATTATCTCAGAATATTTAAAAATTACAATTTGTTAACTATCAATATTTTGAAATATATAGTGTCTGTTATTACATAAATTTTGTTAAACATCTATAAATATATACTTTCACAAAAAATACAACTACCGAAATAACATCGAACACAAAGCAACGTATGAGGAAAAGCATTAATACTATCTTTGGCCTTTTGTCTCGTGAGAATAAAACCTCCGTGGATTCAGAATAACATTTTCGCTACACGATCCAATAGGTCGAAGGTATACATGAATTATATAATAAATCACAATAATTAAAGTCAATTCTGAACTTCTCAGTTTATGAATCATCAAAGTTACAGTATTATGAAATCTTAAAAAAAAATATTTTTCTTAGCGTTGCACTGGAACAGTCTGGAGTGGTCTTTGTCTCCGTGTATCGCCTTCATGAAGAGGGACATCGATAGGTTTAAATAGGTATGCCCCTGCTTTTTGACAAGCCTATGGGGGCGGACCCGCAGGGGAGGGGCCCACATAACCCACTGGCGCACTGGGGGAAGCAAGTATGCACCAGTAATGCATTTCCTAGCGTCACAAAAAGGTTATAATACAACTTATATTATTACATAACATTAAAAAATATCTACGATGATATACACGGACTAGGTTTGCTATCTAGTCTGCATCACAACTCACCTTCACACCGTCAAGTTTGCATGTCACCGTTTCAAACACCGTATCCGGATAGTGTGCAGTACCGTGTGTAGATACGGTGTGACGGTGGTTTGCACTGCAGACTTGACGACAAACATGACCGCAAACCTAAAGTCGTGTATCCACATTGCAAAGATGCCCGGGGACTGCTCACATTTGAGTAGCAGTACTCGAGAGACCGAAGTAAACATGCCTTAAGGATTTTATTTAATTAGTTAGTAATCCTAAATAATGTTATTTACCAACCCAATACGCCATGATGCTACTCATTGTTTCTTTTTTTAGTTCATTTTTATAAACAGTATTTTTTTATTGATGTTCTATTAGTCAGCAATTTTTGAAATGATTTATTTGAATTGTATATTATTGGAATAAATCATATAAAAGTAATGGTGGAAAAAAAAACTCACATACAAATATTAACCCTAAACAAAATTTTCTTTTTGTCATCATTCAACGCTCCTCGGCAATACTGACCGACCGTCGGTCTTCTGGGAAGCCTGTCTGCGCTCTGGTTTCCGGTACGTGGTCGCCATTAGAGAATAATTTATTTTATCAATCACATATTAAATCTTCAATGTGATGGTAGTGAAATAAAATATATATTTTACTTCTAATTATTTAGCGTAATATGTATATTAGAGTATTTTATACTTTTCTATATTGTGATACCATTATCACATGCCTAATGTAAAGTTACTGTTAAAATTTTCTTAAGGAAAAATGCTTGAAAATCCAGCAGCCCCAGATATTCTGAGATGCTATGTATTGTGAATACAAAATTGATAGAATATTATATTATTTAAAGTTAGAACGAGTAAATTTTGGATAAAACAGTAACATTGCGATATAAAAATGCGATTATTATTTTATATAAACTTCTAGATGACACTCGAAACAACTAGAAAAGTTGAATCATCCGGGATGGCACTTGGTTAGATCCATAATTTATCCCAACTGTCCGTCGCCGAATATTTTATGAGTTATCGGGTCAGAGGCGTCGGTGTTACAATATCTCCTATCCTGGCCAATATTTAATACCAGCTGGTCTCCGACAGAATATAATCTTAAGAAGCCCGGTTATTACCACAAAAGAATTTTAAGTTAATTTTATTTTCGTTTGCTAAAAATATTTTCCAATTACCTTTCGTTTCTGAAATTGAACTCTAGTTTATACTAATATTATTAAAAGCAAACATTTGTTTATTTGTGCCGAATCTGCGGGACTCATTATGAAAATTCTTTCATCTACAGGAAGCTATATCATACACGACTCTCATAGGCTATAATTTACGCCGAGGAACAGCTTGTCAGATTATACGGACGATGCTTACAATTTTTTCGTTGACAAACATTATGCACAACAGATTTATTCGAATAAATGTAGGTGAACTAATGATTTTTTAAAGTTGTAGTAGCCCTAGATTTCAAACTAGACGTTACACAATAAGATACTTACCTTTATACAATGTTTATATCTGTGACTCTGGACAGCCAAAGAGAAAACAAGAATTAATTACATACTTTATTAACTGAATAAGTTCACTATGTTTTATATGCTTTGTATGAATTTGTATAACACTCCATCCACTATCCGTACTGGTCTCACTGGAAAAGAGAATGCGATGCGTACTGATGCCGTCATACAGATTACTTCCAAAGAGCTGCCATGCATTTATTATAATATCGGATGCAGCAAACGTATATAGATATAAACGTATACTGTATGAGCAAATGTATTGCATCGGCAAATCCGTACAATTCGTTGCGTGCGGACACAGTGGCCGTTCAGCTTTATCGACTAAAATCATACCACCAACCATAATCATCTGTTCCTGAAACAAAAGTCGATGAAGTACTTCTTAAAATAATTAAAACAAGATATTTCTTACTTATTATAATTCTCTGCTTGAGGAGCACGATGGCGGAATAGTTAGCTACGTCTACGATGATTATAAGGAACTTTCACAAGGAACGATCATAGGACCGGTGAACACAAATTTAGGTCTTCAGGTAGATTCTCATTCTAATGAGATGCTATTATCAACTACAAATATCAGAATTTAGGCCCTGATTCCAAGCAGCAGATTGAGACGTAAATTGTCTTAATTTTATATACTAACATAATAATATGCATCAGATACGATCACAATTTTAATTCCTGTTACAAAATAATATGTTTACAACATCATTTAAAAATAATACTTTATAAATGCTATAAGCTACCGAAAGGTAATTCAAAAGTCGTTTTATCAAATGAGTTAATAACGTGAAACCCTAGTATCTAGCAACTTCTATACCCGCAAGTATCCGCCAAAACTTGCTGTGTACCGACCACGCACAAATTCACATGTACCAACGGCAACAAACACGAAACACGTATAGAGTGGTGATTTTGCGAGATCTTTTGCCGTTTGTCCGTGTGAATTTGTGTGCAGTCGGTACACAGCATGTCTTGTGGGTACTGATCATGAAAATCGGCCTAACTTGCGTCATAAATAACGTCACTAACGCGAATTTTCGAATTTTGTTTTCTTTCCGTAAATAAATTATTTATATGATCAATGAACTACATCATAAGAAAGACCGTCCATGCAAACGAGTAGCGTTCGGTGGACACAACCCTAATTTGAAGCATAGGCGTGTTTGTCCTTCATGCAAAGGGATTCGATGATGACAATTTAACGAGTTTAACAAGTAATCACCGTTAATAAATGTGTGACCTAAATCCCCGAAGGAGCAGCCAGCGACGTAATGAAGGTCATTTATTATGAAGATTAGCTTTTATGAACAGGCTTGTCAAAGGTAGTAAATACTTTTAAATCATTAAATAATTTAATATTTTCGATTTGAATGAACGCAGCTTTTGTTATGGTTTATTGGTAGCGATTTCTCGATTTATTTCAGAAGCAGAAGGTATTATGGGTAGAACTTTTCAATGATATTTCTATAGGTTGTTTAGAAAACATACGGGCATGGAATTATTGAACTTCTTGGAATTAATAAATCACGAAACCATTTTGACGAATTTATATCAGAATTAGATTAATTTATATTGAGTCAGTTTTCTCTTCACAATTCCTTGCTAAATTTCATCAGAATCAAATGTTTGTTATTAAAAAAGTTTAAGTAAGCTTTTGGAGAACCGGTATTTTTAAATGCTACAAAAACTACTTAATATTTCAATAACAATGTTTTTATAACTCCTGAGACATCAAAACAATCTTTATTAAAAAACCTAAAAGCTTCTTTTGATGAAGAATTTTATAAAAGTATCTAATATGGCGATATTATACAGACGAAAGATTAAATTTCCTTTTTTTTGTTTATATTTGTATAACTCAAAAGTCACCATCCGTGTTAAAAATTCTTTCATATTCACTAAATATTTTTTTTGTATTTCGTCCCTCTTACACCTAAGGCACATATATCGCTTTTACATAACCAATCATTCTGACGATTATTATTTTAACCTACTTCAAATTCGAAAAGATGAAGATTATATGTTCGACGGCAATGTGTGTGTTTTATATATTTCCTGCAATTATTGACAGCTTAATGGACCAAGGTGGTCCTATTTCAATTTTATCGGAATCAAATCAATAGTTTTCCTTTTTTATGAAACTACAATACGCTTTCCAACAAATATCACCTAAATATTTAATTGATGATTTTATATGTTTAACGAGTAGTGATGAAACGATACGAGTACGAGGGTCAAACTGAAAGTTCTTAGAAAATCAAAAACTGATTACATTAGCCAGTTATTAGTTTTATTATATCTTTTCAAAATATTGTCCATTCACGTCAATACACCGCTGCATGCGATGGAACCACTGGGAAAAGCACTTTGCCCACTCGTCCTTAGGGGTCTCTTCAATGGCATCGCGATACGCAGCCACCGCTTCTTCAGCATTCATAAACCGCTTTCCTTTAAGTTTTTCTTTAATTTTTGGAAATAAATAAAAATCACAAGGCGCGAGGTCGGGGCTATACGGCGGGTGACCCAGTAATTCAACGTTTGATGTCGCCAAATAGTCGATCGTTCGCTTGGCGGTGTGCGACGAGGCGTTGTCGTGGTGAAGGAGGATCCTACTGCGAGGTCGTTTCTCTCGAACTTTTTCCAAGACAAGTGGCAAACAATTGGTAGTGTACCATTCTGCAGAAACTGTTTTTTAATCCTCTAACACAATTGTTGCAAAATGACCTATCCTTCCAAAGAACGAGGCCACCATTTTTTTTCCCGCACTTCGATCTCTCTTCACTTTAGTTGGCAACTCCTCGAAAGGAAACACCCACTGAGCAGATTGTCTTTTGGTTTTAGGATCATAACAGTAAATCCAGCTTTCGTCACCTGTTAGTATGTCGAACACAGCATTTGAGTCACCTCCGTTAAATCTTTCAATCATTTTACGACACCAATCCACACGATGGAGTTTTTGAGCCTCAGTCAAATTATGAGGTATCCACCGGGCGCAAAGCTTCCTGACCGCTAAATGTTCGTGGAGGATTTTGTGCACTTGACTCATACCGACGCCTAAGCTTGTCCGAATCTGTTGATAGGTCACTCTTTTGTCAGTCTCTATCATACGCCGCACAACACAGATGTTATCTTCAGTCGTCGCCGTAGAAGGCCGTCCCTCACGTAAATCATCAGTGAGATTAGTGCGACCACGTTTAAACTCATTAAACCAGTTGTAAACAGTCGCACGAGATGGGGCTTCATCGTGAAAGGCCAATCGTAGTCTATCATAACTTTCTTGTTGACTTAAATGACATCGAAAGTCATAAAAAATCATTGCACGAAAATTTTCTCGTGTTAAATTCATGATGACGTGACACAGACAATTTTCAATTTGCCGCCAAATCGTAAAACAAATGACAAATGAATGAAATATATACTCAGTAATATTGGCAAAGAGTTATATTTTCAAATTTTAGAATTATTTTTTTATTATATTGTTTATAAGTGGCCAGTTCTAAGAACTTTCAGTTTGACCCTCGTAAATACAAGAACTTACTTGATACTTTCCTTTCGATCCAAATACTTTTGGCATTGATACTTAATGAACCCCGTGACATATATATATCTAGAGAGGGCACTGCCAACAATTTTTTGAAGCAATACCTCACTAAATACATACTTAAAACTATATGGTCCTATATGGATATTCGGTCCAATAGTTTCGGAGCATATCCAATGGAAACAAGCAATCAAATATTTTCTCTTTAAACATGAATGTAGATTATTGGAAAAAAATATGTCGAACAAATAGTCTCCTTTTCTAAAACTTACTATGTATTTTTTTTACATAGATATTTATTTTCAGTGTTACCTATTGTATAAAATATCAATATCACTAAAAAACATTAAATAAAACCTAAAAACAAATAGAACTGACTTCAAACTTTCAGAAAGTGATAAATAATACTTATCCCAAAGCGACTTATTCAAGAAAATTCTATTGAATTCGGGAGGATGTTTTCTGTAGGTTATTAATTAAACGATAGGCCATATGATCTCACAAACCTACTTAACATTTTTTTCATTCTTTCATATATGAAAGATGTAACATTACGTTCACAATTACATAAATTAGCCATATATTATGTTAAAACATAACGGTAAAAATGGGGTGATTTTCAAGCGGTAATCTAATAAATTATTAAATTGGAAAACGTAATAAAAAAATACGAAGTCCTATTAAAAAAAATGTTTTTGAATTATTTTAATATAGACTGACTTTTAATATACTACTGTCAGAATTAGTGAATCTAATGAAGAAATTAGATACATCTTAAAACTTTATTCCAAAAAAAGTAAAAATGCAACGTAAACCACGTAAAAAATTGTGACTTTTATGGACCTATTGCAATTTCTGTGAGAGTTGCATAAATTTGGTTTGAGCGTTATCAGTCCAGAAATTTTAATTTCAAAGATACGCGTCACCATGTTACGGATAAAATTGATGCCATTTTTGAAAAAGTGGAGCAAGGTCGGTATGTCGGTAGCTACGACGTACTAGGGATTGAACACAAAACAGTTTTGGCGCATTTGAAAAAACTGGGTACACAAAAAAGTTGGATATTTAGGTATCTCACCAACGAACTGACAGAAACCTCATGAACAGTGTTGAGTTGAGAACACGTGTTTGTGATTCTATATTACAGCGTAATGAAACTGAATCATTTTTGAAGAAGCTGATAACGGGTGATAAAATAATGGATCATGTACGACAAGAACGTGCGAAAAATGTCGTGGTCAAAGGGCGGACAGGCTCCACAGACTTTAACGAAACACGGGCTAACTCACAACTGCGTGATGCTGTGTGTATGGTGAGATCAGAAGGGCATTATTCAATTTGAGCTGTTACCGAGAGGCAGGACCATCGATTATGAAATCTACTGCGAATAACTGATGAGATTAGAGCAAGAAATTAGGAGAACGCGACCAGAATTAATCAAAAGAAGGGATGTGGTTTTATTATTATAACACTAGACCTAACACATCTTTTGCCAATCAGCAAAAATTAAGAGAGTTTGGCTGGGAGGTATTAATGCATCCGCCGAATAATCCTGACCTCAGACCTTTAGATTTCCACCTGTTTTGATATTTTCAAAATTGTTTAGGCAGTGTCAGGTTCATCACGCGAAGAATGCTAAAACCACTTACCGCGGTTTTTTGATCAGAAGCATCAAAATTTCTATAGCAATGGGATCATGTCCCCACCTACAAGATGGAAAAAAGTTATCGAACAAAATGGTACCTACATACTTTAGTTAAATATAAATAAACTTTGTTAAAAAATGATTTGAGATTTCATATAAAATGCGAAGAAAATTTTTCCCCAACTGACATAGTTTTATTTAATTATTCGCATGAGGCTTGTAATTAAGTATTTGTACAATCAAAATCAATCTGACGTTTAATAATTAAGTAACAAAATAAACGAAATCATGGGAATTCCGAGTCTGGAATAATAAAAGTACATTAAGTTTAATAGCTTTAGCTGAATATTAAAGCTTGGATAAATTCTAAGTGTTCTACATTTTATTGAGTGGTAGGTATATAAAGTTTACGACGATTTTTACAGCGTTGTGCCCAATGAAACATAGGGTAGAAAACGGTGACACTACCGCTGCAACAGTCTAACTCAAAACTAGAGTCAAATCGATAACTACAAAAATGCTTAATGAAAACATAATGTTTTAAAAGAATAAAAATAGTGTATTTGTTAAAAACATAGCCAATTCTACGGACTAAAGTCAGCTTAAATATTCAAAACCCTTAACTCTAAGCTTCTTCATATTAAGCATTGTATGGAACTAAATAATTGAGCCTATTTCAGTATTTGTATATGTATGAGGTATTAGTTCGGTAAATAAATAATGTAAAGAAACGTTTTGCACGAAAGCAGCCTTTTTTGATACTCAAGAGGTCGGAAGCCGCGATTAGTCCGCGTTTGAACTCTTTATGGCAGTCATTTTAAATGTAATGTCCGACGAAAATTCAAAGAAGGACCGATGTCTGCATTACTTATAAATATTAAAACCTTTTCAGTAACCACCATTTAGAAATAAAATCTTTTTAAAATGAGTTCTTAGATGTTTTTTAACATATATTTCAAAATACTATAAACACTACATTATACCTAATATTCATGCGGAGTTATTAATATATCCTAATATTGTTTCATAGTAAAGAAATAATGACAAATATAACAATATGTCTTAGTAATAGTGACACACTTCGCTGTTCTAAAAAAGTAATAAATATCTGTCGCATCATCATTACGAAGATCGTTTGATTTAGTTTCTTTTATTTTAATTGCTAGTTACTCGATTACTTAATTACTCGATTGTAAAGAGAGCGTGATCATCGATACTTTTAATTTTATTAGAATGGTGACACTGATTTTGACAGTTCGTTTATAAAAACCAAGTAACCGCCATTTTGGCAGACATTCTGTTTCCGATCGCCGAGGAGTAAAGACATCCGATGACATCACGCTCATCTCGTTATATTTTCGTATGAAGAGTGATAAATGGAACAAATCCACGTTGGTATACCACGCCTGCAATGTTATTCTAAAGATAGTCCTCCGATATGGACGATCTATTTGGGCTTCGTAATAGCCCATTCGGACTACCCGCCGTTATATCATTTAAATAATAATTGAATACCTAGTAACAATATTACTCAATTTTTTATTCACCTAAAAATGGTCAATTCAGAATAAGTAATAATTTTTAAATAATCATATTGATAATATTGTAGAACATTACTAGATGGCGTTATGAATCACGCTAACACTGTCGAAACTGGGAGGAACAAAATGACCGACACAGCCGAAAGTTTCAAGTTAGGTTACATGCAAACGTTCTTTTTATTAGACAAATATTTAATAATTTTTTGGTCACCCATCCCGTGACCGACCCTTGCGAAAGTTGCTTAACAACAACGATCGCGGGCCGCGGCGCTTATCCTCTACGCCACCAAACTACTTTTCTAAGAAGTTTTCTTACCTTATAATGATTACTTCATAAGGAAAAAGATTTTAAAATTTTAAAACATCAATTTATTATCTTATTTCTACATAAAACCATAAATGTAAATGCAAAATCACTACAAAATGCGATGCACCAGCCGTCCGAGCATTCCACTCTCAGCTTTCGTTGCGCGCCCCCGTGCGCGTACACGACTCTCTTCTACCCAATCTGTGAGTACATCTCGTGCCTTTTGCACACCCCGAGCGCAGGCACTGCTGCTTTTGTTTTTCTCAAAACATTAAAACAGTAGGACTTGACTCACTATCAACTTCTTGAGTCGGTGACTACCATACGGTGGCAAGCCGGCTGAGCGATCCCGGTGCGCTCGCTAAGGCCCTTCAGGCTTTAGCAACACCGAAGACCCGATCCCAGTGCACTTGGGCCTTGTCCCAAGGGTGAAGGTTTGCCGCTAACTCCATTAGGGATAGCCGCATTTTTCCGCGTCCCCCTTCCCCCCTCGTCTCGGCGCGGGGTCGGTCTTTTGCACACTCGTCTATCTCCCTCTAACCTACCAAAGTAGGTGTGACGAACAGAAGTGCGAGTGAAATACATCTACTCCTCTCTCTCTTTTGCATTTAACGGCTTGCATTGCCGATATGTCCGATCTGCTCAATAGAGAATTCTCCCTTGAGGAACTACAACGTATCCTACCCGATCACCTCTTCCAAGCCATCCTCCGCGCGAAGATGTCCAAATCCCAGGCATCTCCGCCCCCCTCAACTTCCGTCATGGAGTACGAAAGCACATCCATAAAGAGGACCGCTTCACAGCGACCCCCCCCCCCCCGCGCCCCCCTCGCCATCGGACGACGACCTTCTCAGGACGTCTGATTCCGACGAATCCTCAAGCTCATTTCATACGGTTAGAAGCCGCAAGAAGCGTCGTAAGCCACGCTCTCCTAGAGCAAGTGCGGACGCTTCTATGGAAAACGTCGCTCCAAAGCTCCGCACATCGGGCGGGGTGTCCTCGGTAAGTAATACCGCCGAGAAAACCTCCCTCGGCCCAAACCTTACCAGAGGAAACACCGGCAAGAGATTCACTCGGGAGAATACTCCTAGTATTACTCCCTCCCTCACCCCGCTGCGGCCGCATAATAAATGCGCTCCGCAGCCGGGTAAACCCAAACCTCCGCCTCCCGTATTTATACGGGACAAATCAAGGTGGGCAGGGGTCTCGAAACTCTGCACATAAAACAAGATAAACTACACCCATGCCAAAAACATGGGTATAGCTATCCGGGTGGAAACACCCACTAGTGAGGACTACAGAGCACTCACTAGACTTCTAACCCACCACAAGGTGGGTTATCATACCTACGCTCTCCCAGAGGAGCCTAAAGTTCGTGCGGTTCTAAGAAATATTCCGTACGAACTCGTCACCGGTCTGATCCATAAGGATCTAAATGAACAGGGATTCCCTGTGGAGTCCGTTCATAAAATGCATAGTAGAGCCGGCAAGTCTTTCCCTCTGGCTCTACTCATCATTCCAAATGTCCCTAACGCTCGTAACATTTTCAAGGCTAAAGACCTTAGGGTCTGCGGCCTTACCGGGGTTAAAGTAGAACCCCCTCACCGACGCGGTACCCCGGACAGTGCCACCGATGCCAGCTTTACGGCATGCGGCGGCCAACTGTTCCGCGACTCCGAGGTGCGTAAAGTGCCTCGAGTCACATCCCACAAAGGAGTGCTCTCGAACTCGAGACACTCTCACCCCTCCGGCCTGTGTACTGAGTGACCAAATCGGCCACACGGCCAACTATATAGAAGTCGTTTCATTGACTTTAACACTAAAATACATACCTAAAACATACATTTTTAATTGTTATGTTATAACAAAACTCCTAGAAAAGCATAAAACACTATTTTATTTATTAAGGTGTCATAGTCACAATATTAATAAATAAAATAAAAAAAAACATCCACAGTTTGTGTAAAAATACATAATAGTCAAACATAGAACCTTTTTGACTTTGACGTCAGTTATAACAATATTAACTGTCTCATAATTAATGTTGAAGTTTTGTCCAATCATTAGTCGTTCAATGTATAACGAATAATGCTTAATATAGTTTACTTACATTAAATCTTCCACGTAAAAGATAAACTTATTCATGGCAGAAAAGGTCGTATGTGGATGAATTTTAATAGACGATGATGAGACTGCGCAGAGAATAATTAGAGCGGTCACCGGAGACCCCGTGCTTTCAAACATCCATTTACATACATACCACTAAGTAGGACATTGTAAAGGCTAATGTAATTCTGTTTTCACACCTCTTCTCATTAGATGGATATATAATTCTTTTAAATCCTTTAACTGTTTAACTTTTTATAGAAAACTTATATAATAATAAATACTTACTAAATAATAAAATCGCGTTATTTGCAAAAGACAAACAGAGAAACATTTTTACAGTAAATTATGCTTCTTCAATGCCATATGCTCGTAACTGAGAGGTTTTCTTTTGTAATTGGCAGGAATTTTCTGAGACATTGCTTTTCCTTTTTTGTCAATCTTATGTTGAAAAGTCAAGTTGAATAAGAGAAATGCAATAGAAATACCACTTTTACTATTGTATGATCGGTATCTGTAAAAAACACGTGTAAATGTTTGATGATGTGAAACCGTTTATTGGCCTTAATGTTAAGCTTGTTATAACCTATACTATTATTTGTAACGCTGGAGTCGTAAAGTATTGGAGTGGAGATCAAGTTAGGGCACGAAAAAGAAGTATAGGTTGACAACCAAAAAGATGAAAGAGAAAGTTTTAAACTGCCCGTATACCATTAGCGAGAGTTATATCTTATCTTAAAACACGAGTTAAAAAACTAATTAGATGGGCATATAATGCTACATGTCTGAGCGGGAAAGACTGGATTCATAAAGGCCTGGATAGGAATAAAATAATAGGTTGGGAAAAAAGTTTCTTCGCATTTTATATGAAAAGTTATATAATATATATATATATATGTATATATAGAAATTCGAAAGATTTTTTAATAAAGTTTATTTACATTTAACTATATAAGTATGTAGGTACTATTTTGTTAAATAACTTTTTGCCATCTTGTAGGTAGGGGCATAATCCCATTGCTATAGAAATGGCCGTTTGATCAAAACACCGCGGCAAGTGGTTTTGGCAGTCCTCGCGTGATGTTAACCTGACACAGCGTAAAGAGTTCTTAAGAGACCCATATAGGTAGAAATCTGTAGGTGGAAAGTCAGGACTATACGGTGGAGGTATTAACACCTCCCAGCCAAACTCTCTTAATTTTTTTTTCTGAATGACAAAAGATGTGTGAGGTCTAGTATTTCTCTTAACTTCTTGCTTTAATCTCACCAGGTCGCAGTAGGATTCAGAATCAATACTCCTGGCTGCCGGTAACAGCTCATAAATAATGACCTTCCAATCCCACCATACACACAGCGCCAACTTCTAATCCGGATTAAGCCACAGTCTGTGATGCCTGACCGACCTTTAAACACGACCTTTTTCGCACATTCTTGTCGTAAGTGATCCACTTTTCATCACCAGTTATCAGCTTCTTCAAAAATGAGTACATGGCTCATTAGGTTTTTTTAGTGAGCTCGTGAAGTACTCAAATATTCAACTTTTTGATACTCAGCTTTTTTCCCCAGTTCTTTAGTTACGTCGTAACTACTGATATACCGATACCGATTCGAAAATAGAATCCATTCATCCATTTTATCAATATCAGGGCGACAAAAGCGACGTGTATCTTCGACATCAAAATTCCCGGATGTGCTACTCTCACAGAAACTGCACTAGGTCCATAAAAGTTACATTTTTTTTGCTGCTTGTGTTGCATTTTTTACATTTTTTGTAATAAAGTTTTAAAATGTATGGAATATCTTCATTAGATTAATTCATTTTGACAGTAAAAAACAAATGAAAATCACATATTTTCCTAATTTGAATAAACCAGCCAGATACAAAGGTATAGCCAGACATATTTTATTACAAATTTATGCATCTATATAAGAAAAGACTTTTCCCCAATCTAAGATCCACCGTTGATAAACTTAAGAAAGTCTGGTGCAACAGCGCCATCACCAATGCCACGACAGTTCGCCTAATAAGAACCTTAGTATACCCATTATACCCATTATTACGCCATCCAAGAATACCCTTAGTATTCTTGGATGGCGCAGAAACATAGACGATACGCCTGAAGAAGCGATGCAAAATCGATACTCTTGAAATGTGGTTCTGACGGCGGATTCCTTGGACAGCATTTGGGTGAAGTGAACATTTTATTTTAGTACATTTATGAAAAGTCCAACTTTTTCCCGCGACTTCGTCCGCGTGGTATAGTTACTTTTGGCAGCATTTCCAAAAACATAATAACAAATATTTATTCACTTATCAAGTAAACTACTTGAATTTAAAGAGTCAATACCCCTATTACAATAAAAAGTAACCTATGTCATCTATCAAGTCAACTGTAGTGGTTTAGGCGTGAAAGCTTAACAAACATATACACACTTATTTTCGGATTTATAATTATTAGTATGAAATAATAAAATAGTTCTCCTTGTCGCTCATTACATTATGTAGTAGGAGATTATCAGACATTTACTCAAATAAATAGACTAAAATATAAATCACAATTCAGCTATTTTTTTTTTTAATTTAATTGAAAAGATTTTGTGTGAACTAATGAAAAAACATTGAGATTAATTTATAATGTATATATCGTAACTGGATAAAACATCCGTCCAATAAGGTAAGTAACTAATTTTTTGCGTATACACCCCTCTTGAAGACCGCGACGTGTACACCGTCTAATGTCTAAAAAGTTTCAGTACTTCGAAAACTTTAAATCTAATTTGAATTACAGATGGAAAGAAAAACATGAATCAAATCACATAAAGCTTATTGGAAACTGAAATCTACGCAAAATTCTTTAAACCAAACGATTGCGCATTTAGTAAAACGTATTGAAAAGCTTAAAGTACCTACTACGTACATTTTATTTTAAAACTCAACTTTGAACAAAACAGTGCGATGTAGAATATAATTAACGCCATCTAGTATAGCTCAAAATATTATATATAAATAATTATTTATACTTAAATATTTTCAAAATTATGTAATGAAATATGAATTTCCATCATTATATAAGGAAATTTTTATAAATAATGTTCAATCAATTTATTACGAAAGAAATCAAATTGTACCTAAACAATGTATGATAACATTTTAATTTCCCATAAAAACTTCCACACCAGTTTTTATCCCATTAAGCCCTGGTTTTCGGGAGAAAATATAACCTTTTACCTTCCTATAGTCTTAAACTACTCAAATACTAATTTTCGCCGATATAAGCTCAAGAAAAAAGAAGTTTCATACAAGCGTTTTCATCTTTTTTAACTCCCTTCGGGATGGAATTTCCAAAAATCCTTTACATAATAAGAAGAATGTTTCCTCCAAATTTCAAGTGTCTACGACCAGCGGCTATATACTCGTATGCATAAATTTGTAAATTTTAAAGAAAAAGTAAATAAATAAGTATGTGAATTTTTTCACAGCCAAAGTTTAGAATTGAGGGTTTTTATAATAATCGTAATGATATGCGAGTACCGCGCGTTTTATCTTTTACTTTATTAAGAGCTTTAGTGCCGATTTTCATGATTAGATTAGTAATCATCCAAAAAAAAAATAGATTAAATATTTTAAAAAATCCATGATTCTATCTATCCTAAGACACGACATCTTAGCGATGTTATGGCGTTATTTCGTATCACTTCACTACTTTTGGTAGACAAATTTGAATTAAACGATTTAGTTCATGACACTGCTATCAAATCCATAATCCACATGCTTAATCATTTGGTTGTTGTTAATAAAGATCATGTATAGTTTTTGTATGCTTATATCAAAGTAGTTGTAAAATGCAACGAAATATCGCCAAAGCTAAGAGTTAGGTGGTAACACCCCTTCAAACAAAAAGATAAGAATATTTACTGAGACTTTGCACTATTTTTATTAATTCTGAGGTGGTTAGAATTTCACGTTACTAGCTAGTACAATATAAATTATAACGAAACACTTCGAAAATAATGCAATGCATCATCAATTATATTAACGATAATTTTACAACACTTAAGTTTAAGCGTTCAAGTCAAACAAGGTCAATCACGTAAAAAGTATGGATATTGAAGTATTCAATCGATCGATTATGTTAAAGTAGGCCTTGTCAATTTTTTGCAGACTGTAACCATCCCTCGCCTCGGACGCTCACCTGTGTCGCTTTTGACAATATTTTAATATTCGGTGACGTAACAGGCCGGTCGCCCGCCCGAGCCTGTATTTGATATTTTTATAGCCCCTCCATTATTAACATGAGATATGGTTCAATTGGCGTGAGTAGGGCCTTTCATATGGCATCAACGTATATAAACCAAACTCTTTTTTTTATTTTAATAGCTTATTTAGCTCTTTTACCCAAAGGGTATTTCGTTATTATTGTTAAAATTACAAGACATAATTATAATCCCTTTTTTGATTTTTTTTTTTTATTTATCTGCTTATTTTAATTTTTTTATGTGTGAACTCTGTCAAAATATATAGTACTCGAGCTGTCTATATTGAAATATATATAACACGATGTGCGTATATGATGTTGCGACTTCTACTACAGCAATGTATTGATTAGTTCAATAAATACCGAAACGAAAAAAGAAAAACTAAAGTTCTAAAACGAACAAACGTCACCCCTAGCTATATATTATGTATAACATATTGCTCTAAATGAATGCCAAGTTACATACCTACATTTGACGAGAGTGTGAACCAAAATCTCCGCTATTAGCGGTGGCCATTACCATACAGTTATTAAAGTATGTGAATTTCTCATTTTCGTATGTAGCGTTAATTTTCAACATCAAACGAGAACAACTTACATCATTTGCGACGCGAAACTTCCACGGAATAGCGAAAATTCCGCTAAAATATTTGTCAACGCTCGTCACGATTATAAATTCTGAACAGCATATGTCTGATAACAGATTATACTGCCTTAATAAATCACGAACGGATCCATATTGAATTAATTGAGAAAAAAATAACTTCGCTGCCCTAACGTCCAATTTAAGGTTCGCTTATTTTATATGACGGAAGAAAATTTTTGTGTATTTCAAATTAGAGATTTTGTGCACCATCATTTATGGACTAATGTTCATTTATTATAATAAGTATCATGTCTGAGCTATATACTGTATTGTTTAATTTGATTCTTAAATGTTGAATTACTGTATTTCCTAACAGATATCATAACGTTTATATTTGTTATTATTGCAACCATATGACAGATAAACATATCAATTACGACACTGTACATTAATCAAACAAATGAATCTTGTATGAAATAACAGTTTTAAGTAGAGTTTACATCATAATTATAATTCTAACGGTGAATTAAGCCCGCAACAACCCACGAATTACCGTGGTATCTAATGCTTAAATAATTGTAGACCCAAACATCTAATATATCCTTTTATATAAAACATTATCGTTTTGACATTTTCAAAGTGCTATGCGCGGGTGACGATGAAACAGTCCCAAGTTGTTAAGCCAAAAGGGTCCGTACATTATGATTGTTATAGGAAAAGGTCCACTTTATTGTCCTAATGTTGTGCGTTTTACGTGATCATTATTTAAGACCCGAAGTGTGGACTCCGTAGATTTTCGGGAATATTATAATTTATATGTGACCGATTAGCTCCTTTCGGGTTTAAACATGAGCTTATTAGCGCAATGCAATCGCATTGGCGAAACCGAAATGATGCTATAATTGCATATAAATGTTTTCAATTTAATATAAATTTCATTTTTCATTTAAAACTTTTTTCTTCTGATCTTTTTCTAGATAATCTAGGCATATAAGAAAAAACGTAACAGAACTTTTAAACACCGTGCGTGCAAAATAATAACCTATCGTGGTAGTGTTGACAGAGAATGATAAAATTACATTTCCAAAATTATTGTATTCTATTTATTATAAAGTAGGTAAGGGGCCGTCCTTTAATCACGTGAGGCTCGACTGTGGGAGGGGGTTCATCAAAAATCGCGAAATATCACAAGGGTAGAGGGGGGTGTAGTAATATATAACTGAAACTGTAGGGAAATTCTTCAAAGTAAGCGTAATTATTGAAAGTCAATAGCGCTTCAACCACAACCCTTTATGACACAGTTCTTATTACTAGATTATAAAATAATAAATACATCTGTCACCATTGATATTTAATAAAGACATTGCAATGCAAGTACTAGAGATTCTATTGAGATGCGATTTGCTACGCACATACGCGACTTTTGCTTGTAACCTTACATAACATGGTTATAAGAAGATTTATCACTATTCGATTTCATTACTCATGTGCTTTAGGCCCATAACCTGTCGAGGTGTGAAAGATGTTATTATAATAGGTTCTATATTGTTTTATTTAAACTTGTGGCCACCCGTTGTCAAAATTTAACCATAAAGTTTCTATTTTAAAGTTTCTATTATGAAAAACTACTGAGACTCATTTATGACTTAATATGTGATTATTTGTGTTTTGATAGTTACTGTAGTGTTTCCAACACACAAGTAGGGCCATATTTCATAATACACCCTCCGGAAGGTTCTAAAGGCTCACAAAATTCAATTATATTATCATCTACCTAACAATATTAACACTGATGAAATTGTTTGTCTATTTAATGTTGATTAATTCATAAGATACGAATGAGTATAATATTAGAATAATTCTAATAGTTTCTAAGATTCGTCTGGCACAGCACCTAAACACGGTGGACCGTAAATCCGTACCAGGCGTGAATAACTTAATAAGTCGAAAATGCACATTTTTCAGGGCAGCCATTTCTAATTTTAATTTTTTTCTGTAAATTCAGATTTTATGTTATTAAATATTTTTTTATCTCAATGTAATTCATTTGCTTTGAGTTTTCAGATAACTTATGATTATTTAATGAATATACCCTATTTATAATAGAAAAATGACATATCAAGTTGTTCACCAATGAGTTATCAAGTTATTCACCTAAGTACCTACTGTAAGTACGTATGTAAAAAAATAAAAGTAATAAGACGTATAATCTCTGCCTGCCTCTTATGGGACTGAAATAGTGATATTATGTAAGTAGGTATGTATAGATAGTAAAAAAACTAATAATTGCAAAATAATTATTTTTATTTCAAAAACAAATTTATCGAATTAGTTGAATTCGTCTCCCTCTCCTTCTGCATCAGGGTCTTCGAAGTCTAAATCAGGATCGATGTTGGATACGTCACCGTCAGTTTTAATAAAATTCGTGAAAAATAGGATCTATAAGTGGCAATAAATCCATCAAATCCTTCTTTTTTTCTTTACTTATTGGTAAAGTCTCTTTACCTCTTTTCCTGTAATTTATGACTCTGAAAGGGCTTTCATTGTCAAAATTTGTCTTAAAACGTATTTCTCCGATAGGCTTCTTATACTGCAGCCATTTCACGGGTTGCCATAAAAATTTTTCACCACAAGCATCCTTTTTTTTAATAGTAAATGGACCTTTCTTCGAACTCAATTCTGCAAAATTGAGAAAATTGTCTAGTTTCATGGGTACAATGGCAAATGCGTTATTAATCTTGCAATATGTTGGATGCACATACAATAAATACATGAACATCATTGCAACAGCATTATTTTTATTCTGGCCACCACACGTGTCAGAATAAAATGTGACCTCTGTAACTTCACGTGGCAAATTTTGTAAAAAATGCCACAAACACGAAGCAATTTGATTCGCTCCTCGAGCACCGATGGTTTCGTCCCACATGTAACAAGTAGCTTTATCATCTCTTAAGTTATGAATCGTAAGATTGTAAGACCATAGTTGTCTCTTATAAAAAGAGACAGACGTTTTCAGGAATGGCGTAGGTAAGCAGTGCTGAAGATCAAATGCATATGCTCGAAAATTTGAACTGCGCTTTGCTTTATCTTTATCCTTTCTTTTTTCTGCATAAGCGTTTTCGGCTTGTGATTGATGCTCTCTCAGCTCCACTATAAAGTTGGTCTTTTCCTCTCCTTCTGTTAACGCTATCTTTGTATTCAAAAGATCGCATGTGTGGCAAGTATCTTTAGCCGGTTTTTTGAATGATAAGTTTAAATCGTGAAAACACTGGGAATACAATTTAAGTGAAATAGGATTTGGGCAACTTTCTTTATATAAACGATACATAGCAGCTATAGAAAGGTCTGATGATAAATATTTTTTATTTGTTCTATTTCTGCAATAATGACTTTCGTAGTTTGGGAATGATAAGATGTGATCTTTAGCAGATTTTAAATTATCAACAGTCCTTTTATTTTTAGATGGCTGATGTCCTCTTGTATCAGTTGGAATGATTCCGGTTGCAGAGTGCTTCTTTTTATCCATTACAATGTTAATGAAACCTTTTGTTTCCCCAAAAGTTTTGCAAAAACAATCTTTACAAATTGGTCTGCTTTCATTTGTCACAAAATACACACGCATCTCGATGCGGTAATAACTGAACAACTTGATTTATACTATTAAAACGTTAAGAAGGTTGTTGGAATAAATCAATATCTCGTGTTGTTCGTTAATAGTTGGCAGTATTATAATGACATGTTGAGTTGTATAAATAATTATAATTTGTATGTTTTAATATCTCAAGATGTCACATTGTACCCTTTAGTAAGAGAGTTATTTAAAAATTCACATGTTTGCTGTGTGCGGTAAAACAGATCTATCGACTTAGTCATTTGTTCACCCTATAAATAACACAATCCTAATGCATATTATACATTAAAAAAATATATATGTAAGTCGACTTATCAACCTATTCACGCCTGGTACGGAAATATGGGCGTATAAAAGGAGATATGTAGGGTAAAGAATCTCAAAATATATTAGAACACATACGCTACGCTAAATAAAGACATAACTACTCTACCTGTCAATAGACAATACAAATAAAATATATATAAAGTATAAAAAGTTAATCTATAAAATAGGGTTGCCATTTACTACAGTACCAAAAAACGCCATCTTCTTCATTTCTACGGCGTATTATTTCCACAACTCGATATAGGTAACTCTACCGTAAACCTGAAGTCCTAATTGATATGTTAAAATTAAATCGTACATTTGATAATTTGTTTGATAGATGTCAGCAAACGAATCAGACAGGTTTAGGATTAGACATAATGATATTTGTCTGGTTACAGTTAATCTACGGCAGTAGGCCGCACGTGCCTATTTATGGTAAACGTCCATTTTATCAGCTTTGCTTTCACACAGTTTGTGCAATCTAGACCCTCAGAGTTCTATTGCAAAGGCATAAATAACCTTCCTATGAGATGGCAGCAATGTAAAGATAATACTGGTTACTATTTTGGTTAAATAATTTTTTTAAATAAACAATTTTGATTTTCAGTACAAATCGGCAATTTCATACTTTAAGCCATTTTCATACATAATATTGTAACGCCATCGTGTGTATATGTAATATTATAATTTATTTATTCGCATCAAGTAGAGTTTACGAAAATATGGATTAAGATTTTAGGTATACCGTCCATGAAACTTCTCGACTAATGTCACTTATCGCTTCAAATAGTGACAAGTTAAACGTCTGCCACCTTAAAATAAACGTTCACTCAACTTTATCGTGCAACCACTATCTATTCTTTCTTTCTCTGTCGTTTTTAGGTCCCCATGGAAATAAGTGGGTAGTCATAATATCTCTCAAGTAATAAACCTGTCAAGTACTACCCAAACATGTGTGACCTGTTTCAGTCAGCTAAATATATTTATAGTCGTAAATGGAACTTATTGGAGTTAGTCGTTCAATACGTAAGAAACAAAATTTCAAAGTAAACATTTTCAAATTGCGAAAGAACACGCCATCTCGTAATACTAGGTAAGTAAGTAATTATTTATTAATCTACCTACCTTGATGGACATGCTCAGTGAGAGGAATAATAGTAAAAATTGTGTTATTAAACCTCGAACAATAGGGTACATTCGGTAGTGAAAAATTGATTTATGTTGAAATCATAATTAAGTCGGGTATAGTTTTCGAATCAGGTTATCACACGACCCGCCATAGCGTGATATTACCTGTATAAGCAAAAACATCTTTGCAACTATCAGAGAAGTCGTTAACAGCTACAACACCTGTTTGCGATCATGATAATGTAATGCGATCATTTTCAATGTTTTGTCTCCTTTCGTTTCTACCCGCAGCTTTTTCCCTCATTATATTTTTTTTATATTACCCCACACCTGGCATAAGTGGTCATGTACTGTCTGTTTGCGTACGCATCGCCATCGCTATCCAGGTGAATCTCGGACTACAGACAAGTAGCTTGACGTCATCAAGTGAAATTTATAAGTCCGTGAGTACCTATACCTATCCTTACACAGGTTAGAAATCTTTTTATGCACGTGATCGAAACCTGCTACTTCACAGCCCATTAAAAACAGACCATTTGCTCGACCAATTTTTGTTAATTATTAATGAAGTAATATTTTTTCTGGTACAAATTGTGTTTAATAACATTATCGAACATAAGAGAAATTCACAGTAATCTGTTTCTTTCTAATTTCTTTATATATTTAATCAATTATATTTTGAAATTTCGTGGCCACCACGAGCTAAATGACTATATATGAGACCACATTCTATTATTTTTTTATTTCACTTGTTCAGCTCAAACCAGGACCCGGAACCAGAAGCTTCATTACTGTGAGCTCATAATAATAAGTGTAATAAAGTACCACCGCGCATTTTATGAAAATATTTTACTGCACTTTTGGGCTTAATGAAAAAATTAAGAATAAATTGCATAAACAAGGCTGCTAAGAACTATGCCAATAGTTATTCTGCGTTATTAAGTTCAAAATTATATTTTTTTTTTTCTGAGATTGGGAACGCCCGAATTGAACATTATAGGCAAATATCACAGTCTTGATGTAATACGGCTCTTAAAGATAAACAAAATTTGTGCAAACCTACTATAATTATTAAAAATTATAAGTACATAACATACTAAAATAGTGTTAATAGTATAGAACTGCACTAACGCAGATAGAACTACAAATTTCAACTTTTTGCCGTTTATTTGCACATTCTCACGTCCATTATTCGCTTTATTGCGACTGTAGATACGAAAGATTATGAGAGCTTTAAAATTGAAAGCAAAAACAAAGTCTTTAATTACTTTTTTTGCCTTTAAAGCAACATTTAAATATTATGTATTAGTTGTAAAACAACCACTTATAACATATTTAGCTACGTATATATATTATACACAGAGAAAGAAAAATAAAATTGAGTAAGGAGACATCAGTATTTTACTTTGTGTAGATGGTTTAAAATTGTAATACTTCTAAGTAATCGTAATAGTAATAAAGTGATTGTATAATAATAATAATATTTTAAATACTTTACCTTAGGACTATAAATATGTCACCGTTTAGTTCTGGACATCGTCAGTCTATAATCTGTCTCGTTAGATCATAAACTGTCGATGTTTATATTTTACGGTAACATATTTTTCAATAACAATTATCAACATTGAAATAGAAAGCATTTACACTAAACGTACAGTCCGCCACCGCTGACTCTATTGTATTGTCAGTTTAGTGTAAACGAAATTTTTATTGTATAATGGAAATGGTCATGTGTGAATGTATTAGTAGCATTTTACTCATTTATACCACTCGTACTCATTTATACCACTATAATCAATGCTAATATGATCACAATTGAACGTGTGAAACTAGTCAATGCGATAATATTTGCAATATCAGTGTAACATTTATGTAAATATTTATCAGATACCGCGGTAAATCTCTGGCATATGGTTGGAAGCATGCCGCCGCGCCACTGCCCGGGGCTCCACATTTGACGCTATTGTGACCATTTGTTTCAATATGTTTTATATTATATCAAAAACTGTGAATCATGTACTCGTTAATATTCTAAATATTTTACACATTATAAACTCACAAAAATATTCGCCTATTTGGGGTTTAATTTCTTTTGAACTATTTTTTAATTGATGCAACCTTAAATGTTGTGATACCGCTGAATTCAACGCTGCGTTTAAAGCTGTATTTTTAAAAGAATAGTATTGCTAGTTTTCCGCGCGCAGCTTCGCCCATGTAGATTATTAAAACCCAATTTAACCTCCTTAAGCTCTTTCATAAAGTTCTTTCGCGAACATTTATGCCATAAAAACTATAAGCCCGAGATTTCCGGAGCGATTTTTACCCATCTCGTTATAGAGTCTTGAACGTCTGATCAGTTTAGTACATACCATTTTAATTCAAACTTATATGACTTGATTCTTTATCTTTTACTGTTGCTTCTTAAAATATATGCTTCACTATACTGTGCAAAGAGGTTTTTCAAATGAAATAAAGTTTTAGATAGTGGTTTTACTCATTCATAAGATAAAACAATTCGACATATAATTTTTAATGTTCTTTCATTGTCATAGTTAGATAAAAATTTAAAATTACTTCTACATAATTATACCTCTTTTATGATTTACACAAAATTTTCGTGAAAAATATAAACAAGTAAGTGTGGATTTTGTATTCTAAATCTTTGATTGTTGAATACTTAAACAATATACTAATAGCCTTTTCAAACTCAATAACTAATTGAATATTAATATTAGTAACAATAATGTTCTAAGTTTTTGAATAGAAATAAATAGTAAATATAAATGAAACAGTTTTTGTCTATCTACATGCATATATCACATGCCGAATTTAATCCTCATTTTAATACTAAATGAGTATTTTAAAATTCAAATTCCAGACGCTTATACAGTCTAGGGTGTTAACTAGCACTTGTGAAAGTCGAAAGTTTCGTCATCGATTTACAAATCTCTAAGCCTTGGAGTTGTAATAAATATTTACATTATGTCATTATTATTTATAACATATCGTGTTTATTTATTTGAACTTAGTATTTTTCCCTAATAATTAAAATCTCATAAATAACTATCATTGAAATCCAAATCATTCTAAATAACGCTTCTGATGATTTCTGTTCTGAATTTTGATAATAAATTGCTTTATAAATAAGAATGTTTTACATCATTCATTACAACTTATCAGAATAGGCGACAATAAAACTTACCCAGACTTAACTGACTAACTAAGCTTCCTTACTGTTCAATCTATTTAAAATTTAGCGTCAAACTCATCTAGCTGGTCATGAGTACAAAAATGAATGAAAATTGTTCTTCATAATTGTCAATATGTCCGCTTATAACAGATTTCTCGTGATTAGGTATTTCCCACAGAACATTGGTGATTACTTATGTAAAAGATACGGAGAAATCTTTCATTTGCATAATCCGTTAAAAGGTGCTTTGCCACATAACATTTACATCCAACTACCAGGGCTTAGGAACGATTTAAGAAATACAACCCGTATTGATATATAGATAAAGATTGTTAACCAGGTTTTTCGAAAACGCTCATTCAGAACAGCATCGTTTTGCAAGCATTATAAACTCTGGTATTAACCTGTTTAATTCCAAGCAAAAATGAGGTTGAAGTTTTGTGCGCCATATTTTCGGTAAAATATTTCAATGACGAGTATTGCATTTCATTCTTTCAGAGTGGCTCTAGAGTACGAAGGTGTACAGATATAGATAGATGACAGTTAGTGAAACTGAGGAATCTTGAGTGGTTTTGATTGGATATTTATCAGATCTATAAGAATTTCGATTCTGTTTAACAGAAACCCTAATGAAATCACTCTTAAAATATGTATGGAGTTTCTTACGAGCTGTAGATGATGTTAAGCAGGTTTCCGAGCCCTGCAAAACGACCCCAACGTATCTGCGCTTAAAATACTTGAACGAATTTTTCAGTAAGGCAACAAGTTGATGAAACATTTGGTCGATCGGGTGTATAACATTGTTTCATTTATTTCACTTCACCCGATTCACTCGACTGAAATAACAACAGCACGATGGACATGAATCAGCGATAAATTACAATGGCGATACGTAATACGTACGCGATCCATTGTTGTAAAAGTCAATAATAGAATATCTTACGTTATGAAAGAAATGGAATTGGTACGAATCGTATCTACCTATTAGCTTTAATTTAAATATCATAAGGAAAACACAACGGAACATTTTATAGAGAAGTAACTTTAAATATTTTATATAATTTTTAATTATCATCATACACGAAGAATATAAGAATACTGGTCTTTCCTTGACAACGAACTGATATACTCTCATTATAATAACCAGACCTAAGTAAAGTTTTGAGGTAACTTATCGTAAGTAGAGCAAATCTTACTGTCAAAAGGAAATTTACCCTGTTTTGAACTTGAACGTGTTAATAAGTACACTGCGTAATTATTTAGTTATAAGAGAAATGAAAAGCAAAAAAATATTGATAAAGACATCATTTACTCAAGCATGACCTGAAAACCAGTCCTTGTGTAAAACTTAGTGTTTAAAGTAATAATTCAATTCAGCTTTTTATTCAAATCAAACAGCCAAACAAACTTTAAGGGAAATACGCTCACAGGATACACTTTATATCACAAATATTCAAAAGTATGAAAAGTATGCAGAAAAACATCCTTAACGGTATTTTAAAAAAAATAATAATTATGTCCTGAGAGCAAATATGATGTACATACGCTTTATTTTACAACGTAGATACTGAATAACAGATAAATGAAACACAAGTTGAGAGGGTGATTCCGGCTATTAAACTTAATTTGTATCATACACACTGCCGAGCATTTCATACACACATCCAGTGTTACAAATATAATGACGCTTTTTAAGCCCAACACGTAGAACATAAACCGCCACCTTTGTATTACAATCATTCTAATGAAAAAAATATGTCATATACAAGTAAAAAATAAAGAATGATTTCAATAGATTAAAGTGCACAGAAGCTTCATTAAGATTGACGAAAGGTGAATAATTAAATAATCACGTCAGGAGGCATGCGGTGCCGGAACAGTGCGGTCTCTAACGACTCTTCAAGCTCGCGAGTCCTACACATTTCTTCTCGCTTGCACTCTGCACTCGTGCACTTTTGTAGTAAACATGTCACTGTGTATTTGAATATTATAGCTTGCTTCCCGTGTTCCATTTCATAACATTACTTAAAGCGACTAAGATTATATTGAAAAGTTCTTGAGAATCCCAGCTATTTTGACCACAATAATTATTATTGTTATAATACGCAGTGAATTAAGGGAAGTTATTCAAACAATGACACACTCGAAGTTAGTAACTGATGGTTAGTATGTGAACAAGCGAACTACATGTAGCTTAGTGGAAGGATGCTCAAGACATGAAGAGCACTCATCTCGTAGCGTCGTAGCCTTCTGCAGCGCGCACTAGCGGGCGTGAGATGTTTATGAATTATGTATCGCCAGAAGACTGATACTCGCCATAATATTTTGCATAAAACCTTGTCTTTTTTTGGAAATCAATTTTATAGATTAAGCCAAAGATTTTAGTAAACAAAATAGAATCGCAAATAGCGTTTAATTTCATATTTAACATAGTCTACCCAAAAATCTTCAATTATGCAACAGCTGATTGAATAATGACGAGGAATTTGGACCGCAATCACATCGGACAAGATTAATGACAGTGACTGTTGTTGAATAGAAGCGACTCCGTCAATGCTAATTTTGCGGCGATGTGCCGGACGGCTGACACTTAGTTTCCTATCTCACCGAGCTCCCATTTTGACAACAAGGTAATTACTGGGGCTCTGTTCCAGTCAAACTTGCAATTGATAATTTTCTGAAACTATTGTAGCAATGGCGACAGTCACGCAGGAACTTTGGGCAATTATGTAGGAGGAGATAGTAAATTACAGTTTTCTTTTTTTTATGTTATAATAACATTTATTTATATTAAATTAATTAGAGTCTTCTGATATTTAATAAAATTACTAGCGTAATCATTATCCAGCCTATTAACGATTCCACTATCGAAGTATACAGGTTTTTACGATCTGGATTGGACTATGTTAATGATTGAAGATAGACCAACCACGGCTCTACGTGCCCTTTAAAAATTAATAATAAAAATAGTCACACTGACCCCGTTTACCAAAGCTCTGCAATCAATCGTATATCCATCTCGTTAATCACAGACCCATCGAGTTCCTGAATATAGTTAGTAAAATATTTAATTCACTAGTATTATGGTAAGAAAAAAAAAACATGGACAAAGGTACATATATAGTAAAATTACCGCATTTTTAATAATAACTCACAAAAGCATCTTTCAATCACCAGTATTTCGTTTCTTTTTTAATTATGTTTTCAATTTTTTACTTTAGAAAACAATCCCTACATTTCAAGTAATGCCCTTACTGAGAAACTTCTTGGTAATTTCTTTTTTGTTGTCATTGTGACTATTAAAATGATATTATGACTATTACACGGCTAACTATCAACCATTTATCGGAATAATAACGACACTACATTTCTTTTTGTGTCCAAAAACACAATTTAATGTGTCACTATCTTGATGACAATATTTATTTTCATCTAAGTTCTATATAGTTTTAATGGCAGGAAATGGATCATTAAAAGTAGATACCACTGCTCAAGTCAAATTACTCTAGCCGTTAACTTTAAGCTGCTTTTCATAGAATTAACGCTATAAGAAAAGCTTGTTATAGAAGAAAAACTAACATTCAAGATTCTCTTGCAAAATAGTCGAAAAATATATAAAGCTATTTCATTTTATTATCAAAAAGGGAGAATCGCAATGGCGCAGTGATTAGCGTGTTCGGCCAGCGATGCGGTAGTTAAACAACTTTTGCAAGGGCTGGAGTAGGATTTGGTGACCAAAAATTATTATCTCGAGCTATGCTTCTGATTCATGTTAAGCCATTGATAACGGCTGCAGTAATTAACACCCACAAATCCGCGTTGAACCTGCCTGGTGGTTCATGACTCATTCTCCCTATTCGATACGGTTCTATCCATAAGGAAACCCCCAGCAGTGCAAACATTAATGGTGATGAAGATGATTTAAATGAATATGAAAAAAAAATAATTTCATAGTTTTTATCAAACATTGAGTAGCTCGGTGGCGTAGTGGATAAGCGCCGCGGCCCGCGATCGTTGTAATTAAGCAACTTTCGCAAGGGTCGGTCATGGGATGGGTGACCAAAAAAATATTATCTCGAGCTACTCCGTGTTTCGGAAGGCTCGTTAAGCCGTTGGTCCGGCTGCATTTACAGTCGTTAATTTACACCCTCCAATCCGCATTGGGCCAGCGTGGAGGGTCACGGCCCATCCTCCTTAACCTGCAGTGGGGATGTAAAAGGGCTGATGATGATGAGTTATTATGAAAAAGACATTCAGCTATATTTATATTTTCTATCTATACTTTCACACTGGATCCCCGTTAAGATAGGAGATAGCAGCAGCAGATCTTTATATTTCCAAAGTATGACGATATTAGATCTTATGGAAGTAATGATTTACACGTTTTGTTTCACATCAGTAGCACAAATGACAAAAGATCTCACTTAGAATTGCAGACGAACGCCCTGCACCATATGAACTATTTCCGATTTTTTGTTTAGCAAGCCTCTTCAATATTTCTTAGAAATCCTATTAAATTGTCTTCTTGAATACATGTTAAAGTGGCATAACTCATCAACTAATGGAAAAAGCTAATGGAGCAATATTTTGTAATTTGCGTATCCATGTTATATTTAGGACAAAATAAAATATGCAATCTTACTAAATTATTAAAACTACGAAGTCTTATTGTTTGTACTTCATGCACCAATTTAAAAGCTCTTATTAACGTCCTTTCAATTCTATTCTAATTCACTATCTTACGACTCGTTTCAAAGTTAAAGAAAAAATAAATCTTAAGCTCGTAACAGACAGTTAAGATGCTGTAATATTTCATCCTAAGATATCTTAAGATAACATCTTAAGCTATCAGTATCACACTCGGTCAATATACGATATTTTGAAACCAATTATAAATACATACATATTTCCGTAATGCTTGGTATCTTTATATACTTAATATGAAAATATTACATTATCTTAGCCGTGTGTATTGGCCCATTTTATCTTAAAATATGTATAATATTAAAGCATCTTCGCTGTCTGTAAGAGCTTAAACACCGAAAAACTCACCTGAAATAAATTACTATAAAAAAAATTGTTACAAAAGAAAATCATTGAAAAGCTCCAAAATGTAGGTCAAGAAATTTGCTGACAGTGGAAGGTACACAATCGAAAGGATTTTTCATAACTTCAAAGCGAAAGCGTATTAGGCATATGAGGGTTTCACGTTGTACCTTTTTCGGAGTATCCTGAAATGAATCGTCCGCAAGTGCGAATGATCGGTCTGCGTCGGCCCTGCTACGTGCTCCTCGCCACGACCTACATAATACTTTTGAAATTGGATCACATTGCATTTAAACCGGTTAGCAAAACGAACAAATGGATAATTTAGTGCACTGACCTTCGTGGATTTCAGCAGAAGATATGAGTAAAGGAGGTGCTCCGGGAAGACAATGTCGTACATATTTTAAGCGGGCACGCCCCCTTCGCACAAAGGCGTAATTTATAGGGCCGCGCGGAGACGGGCGCCTGAATTATGTCCCGACGATAGCGACGAGCTTTTAACTGCCTAATGGAGCGATTTACTCCGACCACCTTGCGCCTACTCTAGTGCACGGCGAAGCACGCCGTGACACGCCGAGTTGTGTAGATAACGGCCGGGAATTAATTTTAAGCTCCCTTTAGGTACAGATTTGCGTATATTCAACGAGATTATGGAATTGCTAGTCTTCATTAGATGTATGTTTGTTTTTTACTGATGTTATAAATAGTTTCATAGTAGTGCGCATTCAAATTCAATTCGCAGGAAATAATTGTCTTCTAATATTTAAACAAACATTCAGTCTCTGTTATAAATTAATAGTTCTGCTTTAATAACAATCACGGGAAATAACCTCGAACAGAATACGATATTTTTCATCATCATCCTTATGAATATATGATACTATTAGCAATAAGTATTACCTCCTGCTGGGCTTGCTGCATTATTTATGGCAATTTCTTAGCGCTTTATCCTCTGACAGTCCTCCATTTTACTCAAAGGCAGCAACGGAGCAGCACCGAAAGTTTTTCAATAAAACATGGGCCTCTGAGACAACCTTTCAATGAAGTAGGCTATGTTTACGGCTGAAGCGCCGCCAAGCTCCTCGACGCTCTACAAAACAATCCAATCTAAGAGTATTGATCACACTGTAAGGCTCCATTTACTTAGGTAGGCTGATTTGATTAGTTTATAGGACGAAATAATATTCCTATATATTCTATACTGCTTAATATTATAAAGACTTAATTGTTTGTTTACTTGCCTTAAATAGGTTTTGAAACTTATGGACCGATTTAAAAATTCTATCACCTACGGTAAGCTATATTATTAGCGACTTGGGCTATAATTTACGCACGCGAAATCGCAGGAAAACAGCTAGTGAATAATAAAATACATACTCATATAATGTTTTGTGCTTTTATAAATCAAACACAATCCAATACTTTGCACATCATATGTAAGCAAAGTTTTTAATAGAAGTATAAAAATATTTATTTCAAAATTCTGTTCCGTATTTAACCGCTCCAATGTGGAAGAAACGGATTCATTTTTAAAACAGTTGCTGTTCACAATACATTGAAAAGGGAACTAATGTTCACTGACCTGAATATTTTGTTAGGGTTTTATCAGTTTCCGGATGCACATTCGTATAATAAACTCGCTCATATGCACGTGAACGAAGATTTTGATTTCTTTAGATCAGATGTTAGTGTATTATTGTTGTTGTAGCTTGCACTAGTGTTGGCTATTGTTAAGCGTTTTATCTTCATAGGAGGTCAAGTGCGTCCTCGGAGATCGCTCGGAGCGATGCGCGGACTAAAATAAACCATTTGGAGAACTCTACTGTTATCTGGCTGTTATTATTTTAAACATATTTATTTTTAACGTTTTTCTACCAACAAATTAAACCATATTCCTATAGTATTGCGAACTTTCGAGTCAAATTGATAACCTCTTTCTTTGAAGACAATTAAAACGCTAGTGTGTTCAACACTAACAGTGCTACTTACAAACAAGGTTTAGCGATTGTAATGTATATGTTATTGTCCATAACTTATAGACCAAGTGATGCTAAGCTCATGTTAATTATTCAGTTGTCAAACCTCAACCGTTTTAGTCGATTATCGTCTAATTATAATTCAATATCTAATAAAAAATATCGCTTCGATCAGTTAGCCTTATGATAATCTATATCTTCACGCCGTATCTCTTGCGGGGTAGACAGAAGGGATCGAACGCCTCAAAGTATATATATCCTTACATACATCTTTAGCCTCATCCACTTTCATTACTCTTATTATACATACTCGCCAGTCTTTATCATTTCGGATTTCCAGAACGTTTGTTTTGTAATGGCTTGAAATCAGAGCAATATTTGTTATATTGTATATAATTTATTTATCACCATATTTAATATAAAAATGTTTTTCTCTCTGACACTCAAAAATGGTCGATTGCATTTCCGGAAAATTATGGACTAAGAAATGGCACACCAAAAAATGTATATACATAGGTCGAAGACATCGGGGAAATATAGTGACTAATAAGTAAAGTAAGGCGAATGGTTAGTCTATACTAATATTATAAAGAGATTTCATTATTGGTTTGTTTACATTGAATAGGCTCCGACACTAGTGTACCTACTTTAAAAATTCTTCCATCTACGGGAAGTTTAATCGTAGGCGACCGTCATCGGCTATAATTTACGCTAGTGAATTTGCAGTAAAACAAGTAAGCTAAAGTAAAAGCGAAGTTTAAAAGAAATAAATGGTCCTGCATCAAAGTCATATCTGATGAATGTCATTAAATTGTCATTACAAGTAACAATTAGTACATACGATAGTGGATTACTAAGAGTGAATGCGTGGAAACGAGGTATTTGTGTCACATCGACCGATCGATTCGCCCACTCCCAACCAATTACTAACGATACACAACCGAATATTGTTACTGATAGTAGGGGCTTACTCAATACATTTACACGATTATAACAGTGATCATTTAATCTTCATTATTTTTATAATAAAAAGAAAAGATTTAAACTATTTATTTATTTACTAAGTGGAGTATACCTGCTATAAATTACACTAAGTGAGAGTCTATTTACCTTTTTCTTTTCTTTCATTTAAGGAAATAAAATAAAGAAATAATAAACAAACAAATATTAAGCAAACATTAACATCACATACTTTGCTTAGATTCCAAGATGAGTATCTAAAGCTCCCGTAGTTAAGCAGTATCTGAAACTACGAAAAGTAACTAAATATAGAAAAGTCTTTTCTACATTGCTCCGACCGGGACTCGAACCAGAGACCTCAGAGATGGCGACAACTTGAAACCGACGTGCGACCCGAGTGGTTCGCTCCGTGGATCGTCGTAAATATAATGAGCTTCAATGAGATAAAACCTTTAGTACCTTTTGAAGTAGGTTTTATTTGATTGAATCTCTATGACACGACAGCGCTGCGTTCAACGAAGAGGTTGATGGTGTGAGACAGGAAGACAAAAAAAAATGTAAAAAAAAAACTTTAAAAAAAGTAGAAACGACTTCAAAAGTAAAAAAAAATAAATAATTAAAAATAATACTTACCTCAAAAGCGACATATTCAAGAAAATGCTAGGCGCCCGACTCAATAGCATTTTCTTGAATAAGTTGCTTTTGAGATAAGTATATATAAATCGCGAGATAATCGCACACAAACGACAAACAAGTCGGTAAAAAAATCTCAATTTTGTATACAAATATAAAAAATATTTATTTTATTATTATAAACAGACACTGCAATTTTAAATTAATAATAAAGTACGTATATAAATAAGTAGAAGTTATAGCCTCACTGCAGGTAAAATATTAAAGTAAAACCGATATATTTTAAAAGCTTGAAAAAGCCCGAGCGAATATCTCGAAAGGTAAGTTCGATTTGAACGATGAAAACATACTTAACCTGACTTGTTACTAAAACAATCGTTTCACCTCTTTGTCTAGAAACAAAGAAATGTGTACATAATATACTTTATGATTAATCGAACTTACCTGTATGTGTAGTTCTTTCATAATTATGCGAGATGTTTCGTTCCAGATATTAGAAAAGATTTATAGGTCTTATTAATCAAATTGTAATGTATCAGGTAATGTCATAAACTTATCATATTTATCTTATTTGCTCAAATTTAAAAATTTACATCTTTCAGATTTTTTATGTACAACGAGCCATATTCGATGGCTGGGCAAACTGATACTAACTGACCTACTACACGAGCAAAGTCTCTTATTTTACATCTCACTAGTTTTTTAAACTTAATTTATTCAGATTTGATCTTAATTCGTTTTTCTAACGGCAGAGAAATTTCCATATTTTTTTTTGACATAATGACAAGTGCTAATGGCAGAGAAATGTCTATTTTTTTAATTGACAAGATTTACTTGGAATAATGTTACTTTTATGCCAGATGCACAAACGTTCATTAAAATATCCTTTCATTAGTTTAAAGCGACATTACCCATACAAATTGACAATCATTAGAACTTAAAGGCGTCATTAATGGACGTTTAAGGTTTCTTAATGGACGTTTGTACAATTGTCTATTAGACTCATTAATAATAACATCAAGAGCACATAGTAATCTTTTTGTGATATATACTTTTTGTTCACATTCATTGTAATTAGGAGAGATTAAACATATGTAGGTCATCTAAATATATACTTGACAGAAATTCAGCACACTTTAACATCTTGACAACAGGTTTCATAATTTCGGTAAAAGTATATGGCGCTGTGTTGAGAACCAACGGTAAAACATTAAATTCGTATAAAATATTATTCCATTCAAATCTAAATACTTTTTTGAATCATACTGGATCTTAATTAAAAACAGGCATTTTTAAGATCTACTAAAACACATCTTTGATTTTATATTGAAATTGATATTGACATTAAAACAATTCTTTGATATAAGTTTTATGACACTACGAAAATGTTTTAATTGAAACTTCTTTGCGTTGTGAATTTTTGAAAATTAAAAATAAGGCGTGATTTACCATTCACGTTTGGAATTAAAATTATACTAGATATAAATTGATCCGCACAAGGGTTACATTTAGAAATAGCACACATCAATCAAAATTATCAAATTCTGATTTATAAAAGCTCGGACATTTTGGTACCAGATATTGAGAAAGCTAGATTTTACCGATTAGGATTTAAATAAATCTAATTTACCTTAAAGTGTCCGAGATTTGTGTCGAATACAAATAAGATAATAATCTGCGCCGTCGTCCTTTTAACAACTTTCTTTTATTTCACCCACTTCATTTCATTTCTCTTATTTCTTTTTTTTCTGTTTTATATAATTTCTAGAATCACTATTATCTCGTTTCCTTTTGGACACTATTTATTACATACTATTTAAAAAAAATCAAAATAAATACACAGTAGCGGGGCACTGAAATAAAGAATGAAGTAAGAACTTCGGCTTTTATTTTTATTTTTTTCATTATCATTTAACTAAGTGCATAGATAGCACCTCTGTAAGTGGAACCCAAGTGTATAATGCTAATCTCGAGAACGAACCACAGAGGCATAACCTATAAGTATTCTATATTATTAATAACTAGTGGACGCCCGCGACTTCGTCCGCGTGGAAGTCGGTATCCCGTGGGAGTGAGAAGTTTTCCCAGTAAAAAGTACCCTATGTGTTATTCTGATGTATAACCTATATTGCTGTAAAGTTTTATCCAAATCCGTCCAGTAGTTTTTTCGTGAAAGAGTAACAAACATCCATACATCCATACTTACAAACTTTCGCCTTTATAATATTAATAGGATTATATTTCCTCTAAATGTATACCTTCCTTTTTTCTCAGAACTCATTTTACTCAAAGAATTACAAAGAAAGCCGTCTCTTAAATCTTCTTCTGAAGAGCCGTCGGTCGTTTTGCTGAAAGGTATAAATAAGAGGAGATTCGCTTGTTCCCATGTCATTAGGCCTTAACAAGGCTTTGGGAATCGTCGAGGCAGTGATCGAAGCGCGGTCAAGCGTGAGAGATAATGCAGCCCACCCTCACTGGAACTACCCGCGTACCATTTGTCCTCGATTTGTGACACATTGTTCCTCTTTTAAACAATGTCGCCATTCTTTTCATTGTCTACCTATAACGAATCGTTTGATTTAGTATTACATAATGGAAAATTTTGAATATATGTTTTGTGAAATGATTATTGTTTTAGTGAACGCGTTATTGGGTTTACTTTGATACCTAATCTTTTAAGAGCGCTTCAAAATCAAAAAGAAAGAGGTTCTATGTTCACTGCATGTGAATTTTTTGTGTATGTTTACGAATTTTTCTCGATATATTTAAAAATATATACCTGTAAAAATATATATTTGTATTGGCTTCTGGCTGTTTTATGTACTATATATTTAAAAATATATAGTACATAAAACAGCCAGAAGCCAATACAAATGTATATATTTAAAAATATATAGTACATAAAACAGCCAGAAGCCAATACAAATGCACACAGGTAGCTAAAATATCATAGACCGATTTTCAAAATTCTTACAATAAAATATTTGTGTATAATAAAGCATTCTACCAAGTTATAAAAATACTTAGATGAGATATGTAAGTCATGGAAAAAAACAAAAGATCACGTATTATGTTTTCCTATGATTTATAATGAAAGCATCAAATTTTAGTATGTCACTATTTTTTTGTAAAATAAAACAGGCTAATATTATTCACATAGGTAATTATGACACTTCCATTGAAATTGGGCGGTTATAACTGTCCATCCGTTTGTCACAGTTGATTCGCTATAAAACTTGGATGGATTAAGCTGAAATGTCAGGTACCTACATGTAAATAGATGATCCTGAAACATAAAAAATAAATTAATAAATTTTAAACATGGGATAAGATTTGCCAACTGTTTCCGCCCTTCTTAAGTATAATTTTCATAAGTTAATTCAAAACTATTTTTTTTAAATAAACTAGATATTTCCAGCGATTTCAGCCGCATAAATTATAGCCTATGTCACCTTTCAAAATCGGTTTAATAATTTTGGAGGCAATTCGATACAAATAAATAATGAAATCTTTCCTTTTAATTACATTGTATACGTACATATATATTTGAGTTTCTGACAACAAGCCCTTTCATTTGTTATGTGAGATAACAAATGAAAGGGCTTGTTGAACAGACCAATTATATTTAAAATGTACGAACTTAAACAATCTCTGAAACTACTTTATTTGAAAAAACTATAAAAAATGATTTTCACCAATATATTACCTACATATAATAATACATAGAGAGATATATTAAATTTGTTCAACTAACGAAGTTAGTTACATAGAAGTGCGAGTCAATAACATTATATTTCAAAGCGACAAACATAGTTAAAGGTAAGTTCGCACAACGATTCCCCCGTTGCCTGAAACACAATTCTGAAACGTCAGATTAGGTACCACCCACTGGTATGCCTAGGTTGGACACAATCGCCAGGCAGTATCTAACCAGCCACACGTACTTCGATTCACTAATCTTGTTAATCTTAAAGGAACCCAATAATGCCTACTGCAAGCCCTACTAAAATTGTAAATGCGTAAGTGTGTTTGTTTGTATGTTCTTATTCTACGTCGCAATACAGCATCGTATTTTTTGTGTAAAATAAAATATAAAGTGGACATGGATTTAGCCTACTTTTAACCACAAACGATTATTTAATAACCAATAAAATTCTTCATTTCTCCCAACAACGACGACAATAATTAATACATAACAAAATATTATACCGATTTTTTATTAGAATTGGACAGAATAACCTCTTTTACATATAATGATACTGCCGATTTACGTTGAGACTCCAAGGGCTGAGCTCGATAATCGGTTGGCCACCTAAAAGTTTCGATATAAACTTTTAAACTTTCGCGTTGTATTATATTAGATTGTATAAAATGGGTATTAAAAAGGAGAAAAACCTAATTATCAATCTGTCGTGTTAATACCCTTTCATACAATGTAATAAACGTATTTCAATATAAAGATATATTTTAATTTTACAATAAAATGTCAAATCATAATGCTATTTTTTAAATGTTAATGAATGAATATTAGATGCCCAAATGAGTTATAAATGTAATCTGGTAAACACTGGTCTAGATTATTATTGGCACATTAGCGTAGTGTAACATACTAATTATGATTGAAAATCCTTTGTTGTTTTATAGATATTAAAGTGCGTTACTGATTTTCATTAGTCGTTTATTTGTGCTTAAATACAATTAAATTTAATAATACTAAAACGTACAATTTTATAAATATAATAAAATAAAAAATATTTCTCTCATAGCATAATTAATAACAGTACTGCTGGGTACGGTATTCTAGGTACTAAAGCAATCACCTAGCACAGAAGTGATTATTTTAAACACAATACTATCCTGATTGATGTTATTGAAGTTAATGGGCGTATAAAATTATTATCCACGAAATAAAGCTTTACGTTATTTTAAATGTAACAAGGTACTTTAATACGGTCAGTACAATGCAGAGGATGCTTACTGAACTCTGTTAGAATAGTTTTTAAACACTCACAAGCAAGGACGCACCACCATTCGATTGGGATGAATTTTAAATGAATTATGAAACACACACTGTCTTCGTTGTAAGCTAAAGGGTAGCATACACAAAAGATGCTTTTGGGAACAGATAAATAAAAATGAACAGGATCAGGTTCAGGATTGGGAAAAAAATATTGTAGAGCTACAACAACCTCTCGTCGATCGTCTAATGCAATCCTCAGTAATCGAACTTCTAGATTGAACCGCTTCATCGGTTCATTCTATTCATACGACAATCGGCATATAAGTACATATAAGAACTATTTGACTGACTGAGGAGCTCAATGACACAGTGGTTAGCGCGTTCAGTCAGTCTGCAATTGCGAAAGTTTCTTAACAACATATCTGACCAAGCGCTCTAGCCACTGCGTCATTGACACCCTCACGAGTAAATATAGAAACTAAATTATATCATTTATCTAGTTTAAGTGAAGATCTTTTCAATAAACATGACACGTGCTATATAAAGCAATTATATCTAACCTTCCTCGCCAGATTACCGCAATATAGGCGACATAAACGTCTCCCACATTGTTTTACAGCGGGCGGGCGATAATGAAACAATTTGATACTCACACGCATTTGTGGATTCGAGCGACGCAAGTTTCAACTCCAGCATTATCTGCCGCAGTTATTATTGTTGCTGGCACCCGGCGCGACTTTATCTGCCTTCACACGCGGTACGAATAGCACATTACAACGTATCGAGCAATACAGATTAAACAGTAACACGGATAACATGATCAAAAGTAATGAAAATCACATTTTAATTTAACATATCTATGTGAAATACAACAGCGAGAAAAAAAGCAGCCCTTTTTGAGTTTCTTGCCGGCTTTTCTCAGTACAACGTCTCCCGCCGCAGATTTATGAACTGATGACATGGCGTTCGACTTTCACGAGTGCTTATAACAGCCTAGACCTACCTAGACAGAATTAATGATATTGTAAAAAAAAAAACATATAGTATTAAATATGACAACAACGACGTAAAAAATACCTATATCGTACATAATTATAAATAGTAGAGAACATACAGTAAAAGATAATGCATAATAATTGTTTTGCTAAATCAAAGATATATATTAGTATCTATTCGCAATCAGATTAATGTTGAAAATGGATATTTCTATATTGTCTCGGATCTTGGTTTTGTGTTACCGCCGTTATTTCAAATTACAATTACCATTATAGAAGTCATTTCACAACTTATTGGAATAGCTAATAATTGTTATTAAAGAAAATAGGGTCGAGTTCGACATCAGAAAAAGCGCTGTAACATAGAGCTTTAACAAAAAAAAATTGAGACAGATAAGGACGTAGGATGACATATTGCGCAACAGAAACGAATTTTAATTTATTAAACCATTCCGATTATTACGAAAGTTCTCCGTAAAACCCTCGGCTACAAAGTAAGCCAGAAGTTTAAATAAAAGTTTATGTCTGACATATGCTTTTTACTTACTCTTCGTGGCAAAGCAAATATGTTAATAGATGTACTTTACAAAAACAATATGCTTATTATTAGTTATAATAATGTTATATCAAACCGTAATACAACTTGATTGTTACAACATTAGCATAACAAAAATTAACGTACATTGAATGTAATTACAGTCGTTAAAAATACTTACAATATTAATTGAATATACGCAATACCGTTATGCTTGTAATATATATTCATCATCATCATCATCATCATCATCATCATCATCATCATCATCATCATCATCATCATTATTAACCCTTTTACGTCCCCACTGCAGGGGGTAAGGCCTTCCTTGTGGATGGTTAAGGAGGATGTGCCATGACCCTCCACGCTGGCCCAATGCGGATTGGAGGGTATTAACGACTGCAAATGCAGCCGGGTCCAACGGCTTAACGTGCCTTTGGAAGCACGGAGTAGCTCGAGATAATTATTTTTGGTCACCCATCCCGTGACCGACCCTTACGAAAGTTGCTTAACGACAACGATCGCGGGCCGCAGCGCTTATCCATTACGCCACCGAGCTACTATATAATAGTAATACATATTGCACATTAATTGCTAACAATTGTGACTATTATTTGAGATCAATGATATACTAAGAAGGCACATATGAATTTTATACTACGTTAGAAGAGATTAATCGAAATACAAATTTCAATTTCCTGCATGAAATCGTTTCGCTGAAAGACATGCAATATCAAGTTACCGGGCATTGCACTTAAACGTGTGACGATTGGTGTTGCGTACTAGGCAACATACTGAGTGCACCTATTTCTAGTATTATGTAATACTCATACTAGAACCAAATACCTATTCCCCCTACCTTGTCCACCTAAAAATAATAGATTCATATAGTTTTACTTCTTTATATTATTAGAAACCTTATTTACAAACAAATACAATTTAAATTGGTTCCTACAATTTTACGCCATATCTACTTCAGATACCTGTTCCTCCTTTTAATTTAGGTTCCAGTGTTGCCCTTACTTTACTATGGACTCTTATTCTGTGACGGTAAACATGAAATTTGTGAAAAAGAGAAAACTACAAGTTATGTCTGACCAGTAGTATATGCAAATATGACTATAGGATTTATATTAGAGACATACTAATTAGATCAAGTATTAAAAAATTTGGAATACTTAGGAGCCGCCTAGTATTATAAATATCTAACGCATGGATTTATTCGATTAAATACGTCTCCGTTCTAATTACGAAGCTTCAGATCAGCCATAATCATCAATTAATCTTTAAAAAATATCAATCACTTCATTTTGATCAACTGCTTCTTTACCATTTTTACAGAAAAAAATGCTTACTTACTAGAGACAACTTATGAGATAAGGACATCAATAGGTCGATATCGATAACAATGATCAAATGATACATTATGTCAATATTTAAATAACATTGTGAAAACTTGCAAATTAATATCTCTACATTAATAGTAATAGGGCCCTTTATCACATACAAATTTTAAAAATAGCTATAAGTTAACTGTAAATTTCTCCTAATTTCGATAGTATTATTAAACAAAATTTGTACCAGAATAATTATTACTTCATAATTATTAAGCACTAATTTATTAGTGCAAAACACAGAACATAGTATGTTCTGTGGTGCAAAATTACTATAAATGCGACGCCCCGGCCGTCCAAACTCAATTTGTCCATACAAATACAACATTTGGCATAGCGAGTTTGTATTTGTAGTAGGGCTCTAGCAAAAACAAAAAAGTCCCATATATATTAAATAGCTTACCTGACAATATCGGACATGAAAGTAACCCCAAAATGTTTTCGAACCAACTAAAGAACTATTTAATGGATAGCCTGTAACACATATTGTACTTAACATGAATGTAAATGAATAAGTTTAACTAAACAAGTAGCATCATGTAACTCAAAACGGGACTCCTAGCCCACCCACAGTCAAACTGATAATATAGTTTTGTGGGAACTAAGATTATCTAATTTTTGTAATGGAAATAATTAAATAAATAAATTAAAAAAATAGAAAAAACTGATGCTTTTTTCTGAATTGATTATAGTAATTTGTAATTTAGGACAAGTCTATAATATTTGTTACAGAACAGCTCACTGCTAAGGGAACTCGCTTGTTCTTCCTGGCTAGAGACTTGGCTAAGTCGAAATCTTATAAGTTCTGCTGGACTAGTTTTTGGCAAGGTGTATGTAAGAAAAGAAGAGAACACACCAATAATTTTTATCAAAAATGAGGCGCAAGTTCAACATCTTCTGCAGGGATCCTGACTAGTTCATTCTTCTTACATAATTAATTCTATTATTTTTTGCTACTTTGTATACTTAAGTTATGTTATAAATATACACATACATTCAGAACACACTCACACATGCTCAATTAAAATAAATCATGCCAATAAAAATTCATACGCTATATGGAAATGTTACATAAATAGGATATTGCCTAAAACTACCATTAAAACTAAATACATTACTTGTATCACAAATGTTACTTGTACCATATGTAATACTAGTTTACCTAACACGAGTCAATTAAGACTTAAGACCACTACTTATTTGATCTACTATGGATATATTTTCACAAAATTATAAAGAAATAGATAGTGTTGAAATTGCACAAGCTGTTGATTGTGATATAAGTGAAGTGCCAAATTACGTTAAGAGAAATTGTGATCTATCTATCATTACACAAAATATACGAAGCATCTATTGCAATATAGACGACTTTCGGGTTACTTCAACACTGCTTACTTTTGATGGCGATATAATAATCTTAACCGAATGTAGATTAGACCCTAATAAAAACATTCCTCATATCACAAACTACAACGCTTTTGTCTCGACAAACCATATTAATCAAAATGATGGAGTAGTAGTCTATATAAAAAATTGTCATGACGCTGATGTGAAGGAAATCAACTTACAACATGCTTCATGCCTACAGATTACTATATATAATTTTGTTATCTTGGGTATATATCGCTCTCCATCAGTCAAAAATGCCGATGTATTTATTAATTTACTTAACGACCATCTATTTGCCATGCACACTTATCAAAACATAATTGTGACTGGTGATATAAATATAAACTTGATACCAAAATATAATGAAAGTTGCCAGGAAAGAGATAACCGCTTCAATTACCTCAACATGTCAGCCATGCATGGTATCTTACCTGGTCACTTATTACCCACCAGAGAAAAAAGCTGTCTTGACCATGTTATGTTGAAAATGGATACTAATAGAAAAGCAGCCTTTATAGCTATTATAGATGCTTCTGTTACAGATCACGCAATGGTACTCACAATTATCTCTGATGTAATAAACACTAAAAAGTCATTTATGAAAACTAAGACAACAACTGACTATGACCAGGCTCTAAATACTCTAAAAGCATCTCATATCAATTCTTTGTTAGAATGCAGTGATCCAAATTACTTAACTGACAGAATAATATCGTTAATAAAAGAGTCTTTGGCAACGAGTACTAAAACAACTAATATAAGTAGCAGTAAACGTATTAGTAAGCCATGGATCTCGACCGGAATTCTAAGGTGCATTAAAAATAGAAATAAACTACAAAAAAATCTACGTTATGACCCAACAAATGAAATTCTTAAAATAACCTATAGAAGATACCGCAATTACCTAAACAATTTAATAAAAAAACTTAAACGAAGATATGAGAGAGAGCAACTTGAAAAATCAAAAAAGGACTCGAAAACTTTATGGTTACGTATAAATAATATAACTAATCATAAACAAAAAAGAATTCCTAATACTAATTTACTAAAAATAATGCCAACAGCTCACGAGTCAATTAATAAAGTCAATAATTACTTTTGCAATATAGGGAAAGATTTGGCGGAAAAAATTATGGCAACCATCAATATTTGTCGTTTTGATAACGAAGATGCAAACTTATTTAGAGATGAAAGCCTTTCTAATGGTAAACCAAATGCAATTATACCGCCAAATGGACTCATTTCTTCATCACAACTAACATCATTCGTTTTACTAGAAACAAATCACAATGAAGTATATAATGTACTTATGAGTCTCCGATCCGATAGCTCCTCAGGGTGGGATAATATTCCCTCTAGATTTTTAAAACTAGCGCACAAGTTACTTGTACCAATCATTTGCCATTTAGCTAATCAGTGCTTCAAAACAGGTATTTTCCCTACAAGTCTAAAACAAGCAACTATAACACCTGTTTACAAGAGTGGTGATAAAGATAATGTCAGTAACTACCGACCAATATCAGTTTTGACGACCCTATCTAAAATTATAGAAAAACTAATCAATACTCGACTGGTTTGCTACCTTGACAAATTGAATATCTTGAGTGCTTCGCAATATGGGTTTAGACAGGGTTTATCGACTGAGGATGCAGTTACAGCTATAACATCTTTGATAGTTAAACATGTAGATGACGGTAAGAAATGTCTTACAGTATTTTTAGACCTTAAAAAGGCCTTTGACACGGTCTCGGTTCCTACTCTTATACGCAGGCTAAGCCAATATGGAATCAGAGGTACTCCTCTTGAACTTATGACAAGTTATATGCTGGGTAGGAAACACCAGGTTAAGTTGGGAAACTACACTAGTGAATTAGTCAACATTACTTATGGTGTCCCACAGGGAAGTGTCTTAGGCCCAACATTGTTTTTGGTTTACATAAATGAACTCTGTAACCTGAAATTTCATAACGCAAACATTTTTTCTTATGCAGATGACACAGCTATAGTATTTTTTGGAGAATCATGGGATGAAGTAAGAGAAACAGCAGAAATGGGATTATGTACAATCGCACACTGGTTAAATCTAAATCTTCTCACATTAAATGTTGATAAAACCAATTATATATGTTTTACAAAAAATAAAAGAACTCAACCTAGAGATAATTTTCATATTAAAATACATAACTGTGGAAACCCACAAAATATGGAATGCTCATGTAACTATATTAAAAAGGTGAGTTCAACTAAGTATTTAGGAGTCGTAGTAGACCAGAATCTGTCATGGCACTTACATTTGGAACTGATTATAGGAAGAATAAGAAAACTTATGTGGATTTTCAAAAAGCTCAGACACATCGCAAACAGAGAACTTTTAAATAAAATATATGTTGCTTTGGCACAGTCCATATTAATATATTGTATTCCAGTTTGGGGCGGAGCGACAAAAACAAAATTTTTGGAAATAGAAAGATCACAAAGGGCATTGCTCAAGGTTATGTATTTTCTGCCATACAGATTCCCTACTGAACAACTATACATTTATGCCGATCTCCTGTCTGTTAGAAAACTCTATATTCTTTATTCTTTACTTAAGCGGCATAAATCTGTAGCTTATGACTCGAGTATCATGAATAGAAGGAGAAAAGATAAAGTTATTGCCAATAAATTAGTAAAAACAGCATTTGCTGCTAAACAATATGAAACACAAACCGGCTATATATATAATATTGTCAATAAAAAACTTAATATCTACCCCCTTAATTATTGTGATTGCAAAAAAACTGTTATGTCTTGGATTAAATCACTAAGTTATATAGATACTGAAAATCTATTAAAATGTATTACATAAATAACAAAATATTTAGCTTCTTAAACCTCATTAAATAATAATTTTTAAATCGACTACAATACTGGGCATGTATCATTTTCTCGACGTTAAACACTCACACTCACGCACACTAACACACACACACATACACACATACCACACACACACACACACACACACACACACACACACACACACACACACATCATACAAATTATTATGAATTATTTGTCTTTATCTGTGCTAATTTTTATTTTCATTTACAACGAAGACACTGAATGGAGGAGCGGTGATTTCCCAATACAGGTTTATTATAAACTTACTGGGAATCTCACCACAATATTGTAAGCAAATATTTTTTGTTAATGAAATAAAACATTTTTCATTTTTTTTCAGTCTGATTAGCTCTCACAAAAAGCTACTGAACACAACATACACACTTTCTCGACAAGTTTACCAAATTTTATATCACTAGCTGTACTTGAGCTCCCAAAACTATATCACTTTTAAGCAATGAAAAGACTGGCGAAAATATAAAAACTCATATTTCGCAAAATAGCGGTGCCAGTCGCAGGAAACATCGATAATAATAGTGTCGGACACATTTAAAGTGAAATGTTAACATGGCCATTGTCCGCTCCACGACTGTAGAGCACGCTACTGGTGACAGAACACGTCTGTTTATTACCCAACAACATTGGATTATATTTTCTTGGTATGTGTATGCATACCTGTCTGTTCCTGTTAACATGCTTTGCTTTAAATGATTAATGCAATTTTAAGTAATAACGAGTCTTCATTTGCTCTCCATTTATTACAATAAAAATAGTGAACTACAGTTATGGTGTTTATAATCTTAATCTTTAGGTTTCAGTTAAAAAGTATATAAGCTCAATCGAAAAATATGTTGTGATAATTGTTACACAGGCAGATTGAGTTGTTGAATTATATCAGTAAGCTACTAGACTATTACTACATATAGACAAAAAAATAATTTAATATTTTGGTATAGTTATTATCATGAAATAATTAAGTTGTGAATCAGCGTACACCCACTGCCCGTACACATGAATTAATCTAAAATTTGACTAATTGAAGATCATCGATCCTAACTGAAACCTTGAATTATCCTAGACCAATCTTGAGCCTTAGCCTACTGACAGTTTATCTGTCAACGTGACAATCAATCAGAGCTTTATTTGGCCAGGGCGCCAATTCTACTAAATAAATTTTGTTTAAATCGAATAAAAAACGGATCGAAAACAGATCGAACTCTATTATCGAAATCTATTACGTGAGATACGATACAATTCCAGCAAAAATATAACTGAAATTGTATCGTATGTCACTTTGTAGAATAGGAAAACTATTAAAAACTGTAGTTTCATACGGTTTCGATCCGTTTTCGATTCGATTCAAAGAAAATTTATTTAGTAGAATTGGCCCTCAGTAGAGCCGCAGATCTTATCCGCAGTTCTACCACGTATGTATAATGTTGTTAACTTTCCCTGAATAAGCTCCAAAACTACTAATCCGTTCATGAAAATTCTTTCACTTACAGTAAGCTACATCATACCCCCTATTCCACATATCCCTACTGTGGGTGACATAAGCTATAATTTACGAGGACGAAATCATGAGAAAACGACTAATAAAATATAATTTTCATAAAGAAACAGAATATACAGAGCAGTCATATCATTTTGAGAAAGTTTTGTCAAAGAAATCACGAATTACGCGACTAAACTATTTCTACACAGTCGTATGCGTGAGACGTGGCGGGTAAAAATAAGAGGATTGCAATGGATACTGAACGGTCTCCGGTGGGCACGGTGCCCATAATTTATAGAGCCAAGAAAGACGCCCGCCTGAGTTATGTGTTGAACTAAAGGCTCTATGTCCTTCATACCACATGCTCCTTTGTTTACGACAGTTTCAGTTTTTATGCATAAATATCCACTATGGTAATAAAATAGTTAAATATATTTTATATAAAAATCACTCTGATATTTAACTAGTTTAATGATATACGACAAAGAAACTCACTCTTACCTCCTCCCAGCCATTATGTTAGACTGAATTAAAACGCTAATATATTCATTTAACTACAGCTATCTCAATAAATTTACGGTTACATAAATCATAATAGCACTTAAATAGTGGATTTGTATAAAACTGGCTGTGGCTTAAGGACCTAATCACATTATGGTCGCGTCTCTGGACAATAATTTATCAGTGCCTCCTGTACGAGACTTGCTCAGTAAGGCCATTAAGGAGATAGCGTGCTGAAACCGAGTTACGCCCATCATTTCATCAAGTGTATTCTACCTGCGTACATTAGACTAACACGTTTAGTGACACGTCATCAATAGCAAACATCGCGTCGATTCAATACAACCGACGTATCAATGACGTCGTTTATATTGAATCGACGTGATGAAATAAGACCTGCGACTACAACAGTGCCAGCAACCACTTTTGGCACCTGAGTATTTGGACCTTTCATTGCCAACCATCGAGTTTTGCATAAACATACTGACTAGGTGTGGAAATCGCTAGATATCGTGGATTCGTAGTTATATATGTATTTATTATTTTATTAAGCTAATACTATCTGTTTTTCCGCGGCTTTGCCCGCGTAAATTATAACCTATGCCACCCGCGTATGATGTGACTAGTGGGTGAGTATTTTTAAAATCAGTCCTATAATTTCAGAGGTTATTCAATACAAACAAACAATCAAATCTTTCTTCATTATAATATTAGTATGCATAGATGTAATGTTTTAATGTTGATAAGATGAGGAAGTATAATAGTAAATAATATCGATATTTTCGAGTAAAATATAATAATATTACACAATGCAGAGTAGTCCAAGATGTAGATATTCGGTAATGGGTTTAGCCATTCTAATGGAACTGAACCGCAGGCTTAGCGTTGCGGCTAAACGGGCGTAGGCACCTCCCTGACGCGATGCCACATCCTGCAATATGGTGACATCCGATAAGTAGACATGTTACTAAGAGACTTTGGATGATAACTCACATCTACTTACCAAGAAAATGTATTGCTAAATTTATAATATATTTAATTACATCATTCATTCTTCATCTAAAGAACATTTTGGAAGACTGATTTCAGTTAATTTTATTTTCTTGGCGGCTATAAAAAAACAATAACAATATAAAACATTAATGTAGGTACATCGATTAAAGAGTAACAGAGATGACGACAAATTTTTGTTTGTTTGTCCGTCAGGTAGATTTTTGGAAAATATTAAACACGTATTTTTTTATTTCTTTCGTAATCATAAAATTACGACGAAACATTGAGTTAAAATGTGGCTTTGGTACATTTTGTAGAAAATTGTGACGTAGCTAGCCTCCACTCCTCAACTTTAAAACTTGTTATCTAACCTATTTCTTGACAAAATTGAAGTAAAAAAAGTATCTAATATTTTTCTATTATCTGACTGACGGACTAAGTAGAATTTCTTTTTTTAACCGTCGTCATCCCTATTTTCCCAATGATAAAAGTAACTACTTAGGTACTGCCCGTCTGAAAATATTGTACTTTCGAATACCGCGGTAAAATTTTTCAGAAACCATTGAATTCGTGCTGAGGTTTTCTGTAGTTTATTAAATATTCCGCCAGCGGCTTCGCCCGCGCGGTCTTATATAATACATAAAAACCTTCCTTTTGAATCAAAAACCGCATCAAAATCCGTTGCGTAGTTTTAAAGATTTAAGCATCCATAGGGACAGAGAAAGCGACTTTGTTTTATACTATGTAATGATTAACCGCCCGACTTCTACTATTATGACTATTATATTATGTAATATTGTAATGGAAAGTGACTTCATATTTTAATGAAGTCATTTTTCAATCTTGACCTGTATGAAATAAAACAGGGGGAAAAAAACAGCCCTTGCCGAGTTTCTTGCCGGTTCTTCTCGGTACAAGGTCTCCCGCAGTAGATTTACGAACCGATGGCGTAGCTCTCGACTTTCACGAGTGCTTGTAACAGCCTAGACTGAATAAATAATTTTGATTTTGATTGTTTCTTGAAAAATTTGACCGCTTTTAAAATAAGTATTATTTATCACTTTTTTATATAAATAAAAATTTTAGTCCTTTCGTTGTAAAATATATTAACAACGAAAGGGCTAAAATTTTTATTTATTTTCACGACGTAACCATGAAGAAATCGGTGAACATACCTACTTGCATAAAAATAATATCGTATAATATACATTATCGATAGTTCAATAGAAATAGAGAAACCTGAGCACAGCTGAAGTAATACGACAATCGGGTGCAAGCTCAACAAATTGTTGCTCGAAGGATGCAAGACAACCAAAAAGTAAAGTGTATAAGACAACTTTACTGACTATAGAACTTCAAAACCACAGATTCTTTATCTGAATTCAAAACTTATTACAAAAACTACAAGAGTATATTTACATAAACACTTCGATCAACAACATAACGGGATAACGCCTCCCATACTCAAAAGGATTATGAAAAATTTTATCCTAGGAGGTTACTTATCATGCATAATTTACAAATCGATACACGCTAATAAAAGAAAAGTGCTATAGCTATGGCTTTTTGTTTGGGCTTTAGGTGACTGAAAAGCAAATGGTAAATAAAAATATTTAAACATATTTTGCTTAAATCCAACTGTAGTGAGTTGAAGCCTGACGTGTGTCGGTGTAATTCGGCCGACATCGCGTCGCCTGCAGCCAACCGGCAGCCATTGCGGCAACACAACACAAACCAAACCTTGCCAATGCCATGCCACTGGGATTAAATAGTTTAATATGTTACATTTAAACCAGGTTTTTGTTTTAAAATGTCTGTGATTTCCTCATCCTCAATATAAAAATATATGATATCTAACGTCCCCTTTAACTTTACTTTGCCCGCGTGGTATGCATATCCATTAATATTATGACGAGGATATAATTTCAATTCCCCACACAAACTTCCACTCCCATTTTCAACCCTTTACTTGCTGTTTTTCGGGATAAAATATAGCCTATGTTAAAACTCGGTCCAGTAGTTTTGGTGCGTATTCGATGCGAACAAACAAACAATCAAATCTTCTCTCCTCTATATAATATTATTATAAGTATAAATGTAATTAAGGTACCAATAATTGTAGGTTTGTGTATCTACAGTTGGCATTGCCATTACAAATAAATCGAATCAGCTTTATATCTAGAAATAATCTGACCCGGGTCTATAGGTGCAATTTTTTCGATAGCCTCATGTAATAAAAACCAGTTAGTGACTATGTAGGATCCCATTTTACGTAGTAAGCGTCCCGTAGTTCTCCGTTATCCTAACTTCATCAGATTGGAACTGTTGATTGCTTGATCCCTTGGATTTAGATGAGCCACTTACTACACGTCCGCCCAAAATATATAGGATTCGGGTAATACTCGGGACAGCGGTTTTTACCGCATGGGCCTTCATTTCCTAGTTCCTAATGAGAAGTCATAAATCTAAACAAGAGGTCTGAAATTAAAAGCTCTTTTATATTTGTTCCGCTAGCTCTTAAGCTTTGTCTGGCAATTTTGTAGAATATAATTTTCATTTTTAATACCTTAACTATTGTATATAGTACCTACTTGCCTACTTACCATCATAATATGAAAAAGATTACATAAATGAACCCATTTTCATTTAGTAGTGTTTTTAAACTTTGGTCTCTAGATCTTAAAGCACATCGATACTACGGTGGGGTAAGCAGCTGCTGCTGCATCAGTTTGCAGTGTCTGACAATCAATATTATGAAAAATGTTTAAAGAAGGTCCCCGATATAGGGTTGGCAACTCTCACAAAATTCCGGAATTCTCCTGGAAAAAAAGTATTTTTAAAACTCCCGCCTCCATACACGCACCTAGAATCTTCTAGGCTGGCGATTGGCGTTTGACTTATTTTAATAAGTGGTACGAATTTGAGGACTCTATTTACAAAGAAAATTAATATTTAGAAAATAGACAAAAAAAGAATTGACAAACAAATAAAAAAATGGTTACATTCATTGTAGTCGAACGATGCCGCTGAAGGTGTTTTACTGTAGTAAATGAACTGTGGACAGATAGTCGCCATCACCTGAAAAAAACACAAGCGTGCTATAAGAGTTGGTTTTATTAATATTTGATTTTGTTTTTGTTTGCAATGAAAAGACAGCTCGCAGTGTAAAAAAAATACAATTTTAAATAAAATAGTTTCTGACTTGCAATACTATTTTTACCTAATGGATTTCTGACAAAGTGAGTTGGCAAGCCTACCCGTGTCCCATTGCAACATGCGCCAGCAGTGTACGGTAAGCGCGACGAAAAGTAGAGCGAGCACGAGCGTACTAAGGTGAGTTTTACTTTTGATGATTGAACAGAAGACCAAACTCTGAGCCCCATATTCAGAAAAAGTATTGTAATAGTTCCGCTCTAATCTAATTACGTAGGGGTGTACTTAGAGTGAATTTTTGGATATTCGACCCCGAAGACAAAAAGTTTTAAGAATATTCTTTATTTTATGATAAGACCTTATCATAACCAACTCATGCTTCAAAATACACATACGATGCCTATCTATATACCTGGATTCCCCCTAGAGATCGTTATAAAAACCAAAAATATTACATCGTTATTCACATTCCTGGAGATCTTTTGTAATAGATGCCACTACGTACCCCGGTGCTGACTGTGACACTGATCACCAACTTTTGGTTACCACCATTCGCCTTCGCTGTACAACAGTCCAAACACATGAACGCACACAAGTCACGCGACGGATATGCAGGGTTTTAGAAACACCATTGAATCATCATCAGCATCAGCCCTTTTACATCCCCACTGCAGGGACTCAGGCCTTCCTTATGGATGAGCCACAAAAGTGAAATGAAGTCTATCATTTCATCAGAAACAGCCAAGCTTAATATTAAGAAACGTGAACTAAAGAAAATGAAAAAGGTCTTAAAAGCAATCAAGATATAAAATTGTATGCGGATCTCAGACCTGAAGTTCAAAGAATGCGTCACAAAGATTACGATGAGCATATAAATAATGTATGTGCTGATATGCAACGGAGCTCAATCAGAATCGAGACTAGAGTTATTTTCCGTAAAGTAAAAGAGCTGACCAGAACACGCAGTATAAAAACATGCACAATTGCCGATGAGACTGGAGAAGTACTCATCAAAAAAGACACAATATAGGCACCACAGGCACCGAGGAATTGTGGCCTAAAAATTTTTGAAACTTTCGGCTGTGTCGGTCATTTTGTGGTTCCCGGTATTTCACCGCTTGCCTTTAATATTTCTGAAGAATATAGAATTCGCAGGATGTTTGAAAACAATGAGGAGGGGTTCACTATTGGTAGGAAACTCATCAACTACTTGCGATATGCCAACGATACTGTTCTTCTTGTCACGTCCTTTGAACTTATTAAGAACATGTTGGATAGATTGGAGACTGAAAGTGATAGCCTCTACTCTAAAAATAAACAGAAAAAAGACCTAATTAGTGGTGGTTGATCGCGCTGGAAACTTTCAGATTCTGTTACCATTCCGCGTATTGAAAAAGTGAACAATTTCATCTATCTGGGTGTGATGATATAAACTCTTTGGTTTATACCAAAAAGTAGCTTTGACCAAGAAGTAACTATGACTATTGATCGATTGACATGTAAAATTTTGTTGAATAGAGCCTATTAATTTTTCAGTTTATTTAATAATCTATACAGATTTATTCTACTAAAATTTATTCAAAAACATTAAATGGATAAATATCTACCACCAGAAAGATTTGACGGAAATCCGTCTTCTAGTGAAGATCAGTCCCCTCAGTGGACACATTGGAAAAACTAAGAGAATTTTTTGACACCAAAGAAACACCACTATATAAAGAAACGAAATTTCAGCTATTGACAAATCATTTATCTCCTACATTATTTGCATAGCTACAAGATCCAACTGACTATGGCTCAGCCATCAAACAGCTCAACACATTATTTTTGAAGCCATCTAATGAGGTTTACTCCCGATACAAATTAGCCAAACGTTCTCAACAAAGTGGTGAGTCCGTAGATCAATATTTACAAGCCCTGAAACTTCTTTCGAAAGATTGCAATTTAAAACAAGTATCTGCTGAGCAAAAAAAAATGAATTTATTAGAGATGCATTCATATCCTGTCTCTCATCGCACTCAGTCCGCCAGACTTTTGGAAAATAGCACACTGAGTTTGGACGATGCTTTTAAACATACACGTGCTCTAGAGATGGCACGTATACACAATAATGGTTACCAGCAACATAGTACTAGTTTTTCAGTCAACGCAACGTCAAACTTTAATCAAGAACAAGAACTTTGTAATTTTTGTGGAAATAAGAGACACGCACGACGCAACTGCCCTGCTTCCGGCTCAACATGTCTCGAATGCGGAAAAAGAGGACATTTAGCAAAAGTGTGCAAAGGTGGCGCACTATTTCACCAGAAAGCGTTCGCCGCCCAAAATGATACTCATGAAGCTAAGAAAACAGGATGTCCGCAATCACTTTCCTGAATTATCGCTGCTACAACGGACTTAAGCAAAGCTATATCAATCATGATAAATGGATTATTTACCACTAAAGCATTAATTTATTATTATAAACGCTTATCAATGAAACTTCTTATGCTCTGCTTGTCTTCTACTAGTAGAACAATACAAAATAATAACTACACATTGCGCCCAGCACAGCAGCATTTGTATTTCCCAACTTTAGGTACCACATCTTCAATACTCGGCAGCGGATAGGCATCAAGTTGTGTAAACTTGTTCACAGTCGGCGAATAATCCACACACATCCTAAACGAATTTCTTCTCTTAAAGAAATAATTATTTTAGAAATAATTATGCTACCACAAGAAGGCAGATCTGTGGATTTTTTTCGATAAGCCTTCGCAGCAGTGAACGAAATCATTCAGCTATAGAGAAGGAAGCCGCGGCTTTCGTAGAATGTTTTAGGAACCGTAAGGTTGAATGTTGGGTCCCTAACTGTGGTGATGGAGACAACTGGCCAGGGAAATTAAAGGATAATTGTCTCCCTCCGAGCTAGGTATTGTTAGCCCGGGGACCGCGGTCCAACCGATGTAGGTTGGACGTTCTATTTATGTTAATTAGTAATTAAACTTATTCAGTGTGATGTAGGTTTCTTTGTTCTAAATGTCTTGTAGTTATTAATTTATGCTGTTTGTATTGGTACAGCGCCATCTCGTTACTTGCTGTTGAAACTTATTGCAGTTCGTCTTGCTATCGATGGCTGTGACGATGCTAGTCTTCTCGCTATCGATTGTTGTGGCGATGTTACTGCGATGAATTAGATGTCGCTATGTATCAGTCGCCACAATGTCTTAGAAAATGGAGACTTTTTTTTCAAACTAATAACTGATTAGAAGTCCATCTCTTTCATGTTTGATCAAAAACATTAGTCAAAATTAAGAACGATAAAATACAACGCTGGCGCCTAGAACTGTCCGTCTATAATTTTGATATAGTTTATCGCCCTGGAAAAGAGAACGTAGCAGCTGATGCGTTATCACGGGTTAACACTGCGATTGTCGCTTCTGCAAGTCACTCAAAAACTGTACTAAAGGAACTCCATAACACTATGCCACCCGGGAGTTACAAGAATGGTTCACTGGTTCAAGAACAAAAATCTTGCCTACTCTTTAGATGAAATAAGAAATATCACTTTAAACTATTCTTAATACAAAATGCTAAAAAAATCCACTTGGTCCCTGGCACCCTAAAGAACAAAATTCTCACTTTTATCGAGTTTTAATATTAGTAACAATATTTCTTTCGTCTGTTTGGGTCGTTGCCTGAACATTGATAAGAATACGCTCTGTAGTAGCGAAAAGTAACAAAGGTTAGAGCAGTCGCCCGGATTGCAAAAGATCGTGTGTTCGATTCCCATCTCAGGGTGCCAGGGACCAAGAGGATTTTTTAAGCAATTGGTATTAAGAATAATTTTCAGTATGGCATTGTGAATTGAAAATTAATCAAAATATACATATAATCACTTTAAACTGTCCAATATGCGCGGAAGAAAAATTTCGTTTCCAACAAAAAGTTATAATGGCTTCATTTGAAAGATTATCTATCGATTTTAAAGGTCCATCACCAACAGAAGGCTCTAGAACGAATCGATACATACTGACTATTGTTGATGAGTACTCTCGTTTTCCTTTCGCATATCCATGTTCTGATTTAACCACAAACAGTAATTTATAAACTAACTGATCTGTTTTCTTTCTTCGGGATGCCAACTTATATTCACTCGGACTTCTTACATCAGAAGGGTATTGCAACGAGCTATACGACGCCATTCAATCCTCAGGGCAATGGACAGACCGAGAGATATAACGGCATAACATGGAAAACTATGCAGTTGGCTCTAAAAACTCATAATTTGCCATCAACAAAATGGGAAGTGGTCTTAGCCCAGTCGTTACATTCGATTCGTCCTCTTCTATGCACAACCATCAATTGCATTCCGCACGAGAGAACGTTCTCACACCCGAGAAGGTCATCGAATGACCGATCAATGTTTTCTTGGCTAACAGTTGGGAATAAGGCATTGATGCGAAAACTTGATAGAAATAACAAATATGATTCATTAATCGAGGATTGCTCGAAACAAATCCACAACACTCGCGTGTAAGATTAAGCGAAGGAAGAGAGCTTGTGATCTCGTATCGACATTTAGCCCCTGCTGGGACCTGCCCTAACAACTCAGATGGGGAAAATCCTTCATGTAATGATGATAATAACTCTGTCGACGCCATTGACCATAATGAGCAGCGTGATTCCCAAGACAGGACTTTCGAACATCGCGCCTGACAATCTAAGAAGGTCTGAAAGAAATCGACGCTCGCGTGCATATTAAGCTGACTATGTCGTTCAATAAAGAAGCGCAGGAGAATGTGGTGATATAAACTATTTATACCAAAAAGTAGCTTTGACCAAAAAGCAATTTTTACTATTCTATCATCGATTGTCATGTAAAATTTTGTTGAATAAAGCCTATAAATTTTTCGGTTTATTTAATAATCTATAAAGGTTTATTCTATTATACTGGGATAGCTAGGATAGCTATGGCGAATATTTATTAAGAAGGGTGAAACAGTCGAAGGTAAATGTATAAGACCAAATCCCTGTATTGGACTTCAGTGTGGTAACAACTTTAGTGATATTACTGAAAAAAGACGTCTTAGTATTTGGACAGCTACCACCAGTAAAGTTGCTGTAACGAAAAGAACTCAAATATATGAGTATTATATTAACGAAAATTATGATAGACGTAGGGTCTGCCAAAAATTTCTCATTGCGACAATTGATGTAACGCAGGGTTTATGCTACGAGTCTAAACCTTAGATACTATGATCGATGGTTTTGGAAAAATTAGACAGGGAAGTGCTAGAGAAAAGAAGTAGAATAGGACGCAAAAAAATACTTAATTTACCCCTTTTGCCATCACATTACTGCCGGAGAGATTCTAACAAATTATATTTTCCTGAATAATTCAAAACTGTATCCAATTTATATCATATTTACCAAAACCACTGAGTAAGAAAAAATGTCATTTAAAGTATTTTCATGTTGTTTCACGCCGTAACTACTGAACGGAATTTGATAAAATTTGGTATACAGGTATTAGCTGATTTAGATAATAGGATAGGTTTTATCCCACTAAACATTCCCTAGGGACCACGCGGGCGAAGCCGCTGACAAAAGCTAGTGTGTTATAAGTGTTTCAAGCACGTCCTTTGATGTTAAAACTGAAGAAGAGGTAAGAAAGTTTAATCAGCATGAAAATGAAAAATCTTATAAGTCATATTTCATCAAAAGCTTAATAAAATAGACAAACAGTTTGTACAAGTTTCGATCTACGAAAAGTATTAAACACTCCTTACGAAGAGAAATAGCAGTATATAATTTGCCAATATGCGAAAGCATCACACAACTTAAGAGTTTGCAATTTGTGGATTGAAGATGATGCTAAACAAGTAGTTTAGCATTATCTTCGCAGACAAAATTGCCACATATTTGTAGTACATAAAAACGTTGATAAACGTGGTAATGTAAAACAAATTATACTGTACTGTGATTCTACTTTTGAACAGAATAAAAATGTACTGTGATTCTACTTTTGAACAGAATAAAAATAAGTGTCTTAGGAATGTTACGTGATGCATTATTTCTGTTGCCAGAATAATAACATATACTCAAAAAAATATATATTATTCTTGGGACCCATCAAAATTATCTATGAAAATATCTCACTAGACATACACAGTACATACAGTATCATACAATAAGTTCTTACTATATTGTTTGGTGGGCAAAAGAGAGATTAAATTTTGTTTTTTATCAAGAGTATCTTTGTTTTGGCTCAATATCAGTACTACATGATATAATTTTCACATTATTCAGTACAGTTTTATAAACATTACATCTTGCTTAAAATCATAGTAAAATTAGTGTTTCTGGTTTACATGCATTTAAAAAAAACTTTGGACAATGTGATTTGATAAATAAACACACAAATATGCTAAACTTAATGTTTATTCTTGGCTAGCATCAACATTCTCTGTCTGTAAGCCTTTGATAGATGCAACTGGGACATAAGTCACAAGTGTAAATAGTTTGTGGGCTGAATCTTCATCATCATTACGTCTGCGGGAGAGCCTTACTCTGACACGGAATGGAACATTTCTGAAAAAAAAGTGATAATTGTACTACTAACCGTTTTTACATTACGTTTCAATTTCGAACAAAATTCTAAAGTATTCTTAATAATTTCAATACATACTTGTAACACTAAAAAAATACACCATTTTCAGACAGACTTAGTATGAATTCTGCCACATTATAAGCATTTATCAAATGTACATGTTATCTCCTTATTTGTAGGTTTTTCTACACATTTATATAAATAGGCAGATGTTGTAATCCATAACAGATTAAATACTTACAAGACTTTTCTTTATTATGATGTACAGATAAATCCAACTCAAAATTTATCAATATTATTTAATATAGCACTACTGTTTCATAATTTTTTGGACCAACCAAATCTTTGTTCAAACTTCAAAAATGCAAACATTTTCTGCCAAACATAACCAACAAAATTGGTAAGTATATTCAACAAAATACTATTTAAGTAAGATTTCATTTGTTTAACGTAAAGTTGTATAAATGTATATGACAACTACTTGACATTGGAAGTACTATCCTGTTCTCAGTTTTCATACAAGATTTCATTAGGCTTGATCAGCACAAATAACTACATTAAAGGTTATGTTGTCATTTCTTATTCTCAAATTTGAAATTATGCTTCATTATGAATCAAATAAAAGGCTATAAGCATGTAAATATAAGAAAAATAGATAAAAAATATCTCTCAATTACCTGACTCCCTTAGACCAGAGGTACTTATTCAAGCGAGTGTCCACTCGAACATCAGGAGTTCCCATATGTTTCTCAGCGAATTTACGGATTTCTTTAATAGCTCGTGGTGCCCGTTTCTTGAAACCAACTCCATGAAGCCGCTTATGTAAATTTACTGTGTATTCACGGGTAACAACTTCATTTATAGCCGATTTACCTTTCCTCTCTCCTTTAGGTTTAGCCATTTTAATCTGAAATTATGCGATATGGAGTTAAAATATATACTTCCCGCCATACTATATTATTTAAAAGTATTAACGTTGTTTAAAAGATCTAAAATATATGTGAAATGTTATTGATTATCATGGATCGTTTTGTAAATTCGCACACCTTTGACTTTGTCTTCCAAAATCGACACAAAAAGAAACGTCAAAAACATAGAAAATGTAAGCCAAATGTTTTTGACAGCTACTGTCAGATTGTATATTTTGTCTATGGACCCAGTTAATCCTATGGGTTGTCTATGACAAAAATATGTTATACCTTGTAAATAAATAAATGGGGAAGTATTAAAAAAAACATTAGTTCCTGAAATCACACTACCTTTCCGGTTTTCTTTCAAGATTAAAAGTAAATTAGTTTTCAAAACTCAATAAACAACTCATATTTTTGCACGAATTAATTTCCGTTCCTTTTAACTAACATATTATAAAACTGAAATTTTGAAAACTTAGATTTCCATACAAATACGAAAAAGTACAAACAGAATATGAGTTGTTTATTAAGTATTGAAAACTAATTTAATTTTATACATGAAAGAACACTGGAAGGGTTGTCATGGATAAATCAAGAAAGTACCTACCGTAGCGAATGCTGGATTCAGCATGTAGAAAGACATGCAACAGAGCAAGCGTCATGTAGAGGTCAAATTTTTGACCTCATTCTCTTGTTCGGAATGCAATATCCAATACTATATTACTTAAAATGTTTGCTCAAACTTGATAGATTTATAAGGCGCCCGTATTATAATGTAGTATTTTTACATAGTACTTGCTCTTGGTCTGTTGAGACTATATTATTTTGTAGTGAAATATATTTTTATAGAGCAAACCACAAGGACTGGTGAATTTTTTTAAGCATTTCTCTTTAAGATATTAATTTTTTTAAACTCGCTGTAGCCGAGACCTAGGCAAGTCATTAACATTAACGGCTCATAATCGCAATAAAAAAGTATTAAAATTATTGTATGGGAGATGTTGATCTAATACGTAGAAACTTCTTCTTAGTCTGTGGAAAAGGAAGCAAGAGCATCCTTTACTCATTGTTTACATTTTACAACTTTAATATTAAGTTTGTAGCTTAGTAGGATAGGAATTAATGTAAAATAACAATTTAAGCCTTTTATTAGAATAATGGCTGAAATATATAAGTAACTATTTGAGTATACTATAATCTCTATTTATTGGTGTTATCAAATACATACGTCTGTATTAATCTGTAACTTAAAATTTTGCAGGTTAATTCATCCACTTAAATATTTTAACGACTACATTTCACGAGAAATTCGTCCAGATGGTCGTAAATTCCACGAATGCCGAAATATTAAACTGAATGTGAACTCATTAAAAACAGCTGAAGCATCGGCTGTGGTAAAATGTGGAAACACCACCGTTGTATGTGGAATACAATTGGTAATCGTATCCTACTAATATTATAAATGCGAAAGTTTGTGAAGATGTGTGTATGTTTGTTACTTTTTCACGCACTCTACTGAACGGGTTTTGATAAAATTTTGTACACAGGCAATTCTAAACTGAATTAACATATCTGCAACTTTTTATCACACTAAACTTTCCTAGACACCATGCCGGCAACTCAAATAACAAATTGTGTTTTAATGATACTCTTTCTTTCAGGAATTAGCGTCTCCTAAGGCTGAAGAACCAGACTTTGGCTACTTAGTTACGAATTTAGAACTTCCTGCTTTATGTTCCTCAAAATACAGACCAGGCCCACCTTCCGACCATGCACAAGTTACAAATTACTTAGTATCAAATATCATAGTGAATTCAAAATGTATAGACTTGAAAGACCTTTGTATTGTACCTGATAAACTAGCCTGGGTATTGTACTGTGATATGGTATGTCTAGATAATGATGGGAGTCTAGTTGATGCTTGTATTATAGCATTAATTTCTAGTCTCAAAACATGTAAGTAGTTTTTATTTAACCCTTCTATCAAACTACTACAAAACAAAATTGTTGCATCAAAATATCCATAAATAATTAATTAATATATTTAGATGTTATGAATATGATAAAATACAACTTTATTGAATGTTATTAACAGTGCCATTTTCAAAAATAAGTTTTTAATTATAGTCAAGTACATCCAAAAGTTTATATTCATTCTTTTTTATAGTACGCCTGCCTACTGTTACTTATGATGCTGAAACAGAAGACATCAATGTAGATCCTGATATAAGAACACCATTGAAAGTATATGGTTTACCAGTAGCTACAAGTTTTTCTGTTTATAAACTTCCAGAAAGGTATTAATTTAATGTTTTTAAGTGTTGGGAAATGGTAAACATGATATGTTATAACTTATTTATTGCCATTATTTATATTTTAGGGACATCTTGATAACTGATCCATCCATTTATGAAGAAGAAATGTGTGGAGGGATTGGCTCAAACTTCATTGTATGTTCAAATCAGAGTCTGTTGTGTGGCACACAGAAATTTGGTGGCAGTAATCTTCCACCTGAAAGTCAAGAAGAAGCTCTAAAGATTTCCAGAGATAGAGCTAATGTTGTGGAGAAAGTTATAGAAACTTGCTTAGCAAATAATTGTGAAATAAATGAAATTTAAAATGTTTTATAATATCTACTTTCATATTTACATATCAGCTTCTCTTAAAAAGTGCCATTTTTGTGAGTAGGTGAAATTGTGGTGATACAGCATAATATAGCTTAAAGGTGTGAATACATTGTAGGGGAAAAAAACCTTCATACTGTACCCAAGAAGTGCTTACATTTGCTATTTTGCATAAATGTAGTGTTTTTAAACAATGCAAAGCTGTGCTAGCATGTTCATAGAGAAAGATAGTATAATGATGGGAAACCATGTTGGCGAAGGAATATAACAATCCAAAACCAATCTGATTTAAATACTGTTAAAGGGAAGAGGTCGACTTCTACTGGTAGCATTAATTGGCGATTTCACTACGGGCATTGCTATCTGTCAGCTGTCAATGTATTTCCAGGTTGTTATTCTTGTAAAACTATTGGAATCAGCATTGCCATTTTAAATAAATCAATTGAATAGTAAATGTGTTTTGCACTAGAAAACTGGCCGTGTAAATGAATGGTGCTATTCAATTAAATGACTAGCCGCCCGATTGGACGGCTGATGTAGCTGGATTTGGATCGTTGAATTTGAATGTTAAAAATTTGGACAAGTGATATACGTTTACAATATTTTGATATTATAACGCTTTAAAAAAAAAGATAGTTATTAGTGTGTTTAGAATCCGTAAGTTCGTTAACAGGTGATAGATAATAATAAAAGTATTTTTTTAATAGTAAACGTTTACTACCAAAACAAAAAAGGGAGACTTCATATAGCTCAAATAAATGTGTGAAAGCCATTTTAATTTGACATATTACATTAGTGATTGACATAAAGTTATTTACTATCGATATTGAAAAACAACAAGAAAATTAATTGAAAGGATACTGGAGTAATGATTTCTTTATATTATTTTAGATATACATTGAATTGTATTGATTAAATGTGATTTTTTCGTTAGATATTGATTATTAGTTAGTTGATTGATTCAGTAAGAAATATTTAAATCACTTTATAATAATGAACTAATATTGAATCGGTACTAGTCCTGCTTTAATATTTATTTGCATATAAGTATGTTTGTTTATAAATAATAATAGTAGGTTTTTTTTTACGTTACGTTACTTGATTTCGTATCAAGTAAACAGATAAGATCGGCAACATCGCTTAAATGAAACTATTTATTTACATTATATTGTTTGTCAATATAATGTAAATAAATGTATACAAAATTAAAAAAATACCATTAGTACAATAAATGCTATTGGAACTTACCCGAATGGATTCCGATTAAGAAGTAAAAAGATTTAAAAATAATTGTTGTTAATGGTTCAAAATAAAAAAAACCTGTTACAATATTACGAATATAAAAACAGATTCTTTCGCTACACCACACTCATTATTAAATTAATATACAAAACGAAGTCAATATAGTAGTCAAGAATATGTTTACATTTTATTTATTGCTATTAAATCTCTGATTAAATTTATCTTTTATTACCACTATTTTTGTCATCCTTACTTTTATTTAGTTTTTACTAACTTATCACACCAAGAATCGATTAAACGTTTCCAGGCACTTCACTAGCCATCTACCGTAATCAATTATAATATTACGTGCTTAGTACGTCGCAATGTAATAAATATGCGTACTTCTCCAGGAATGTATATTTTTTTGGAAATATTTTTTGTGGTTCACACTTTTGACAACATTTCACGTATTTCGCCTAAAATACTAAATTTGAGAAGTGTTGTACTTACTAATGGAAAGAAATCCTTCCTTTGGACCTACTTGAGGATGGACTTCTTTTTTTGCAATTAATAACTGCGCAAGTCGGTATTTTTAACACTTTTAGTGGCGTTTTTCACAGTATTTACAGCGCGCGCATTCGTGAATGATTAAACATCGCGATGGCGTAGTGAAGTCATGATCCTGTACATTTGTCCAGGATCGTGGCTAGACAAACCGGCAAGACAAAAAGGCAAAAAAAAATAGCTAAATCGATTAGAAATTATGCAACACTTGTACGAATGTATCTGTTTATCTATATAGAAAATTATTTCTTTGTCAATTTTCAGACATCAAATTTTATAATAACGGCTTTAGAAATAATTTTATACGTTTAAAAAAATTATAAACCGTTATAATAATACAATATAACGATATATCGGAACACCACAATACATAAGTAAATACACTTTTTAAATGGCAACATTTATTTAAAATGTCACCACGTCTCAAAATATCGAGCTATGTTATTGAGGTAAATATTTTATATTTTACAGAGATATAAATAATAAATAAATGCTAGTGCTATCTCCTAGTAAATATTTAACTTATTGATATATTTCAGTAATAAAATAATTTCAGAGAAAACATGTATATAACCTTCCATATTATATCAAGTTTGTTTTGTAAATATTTGTCTGGTTATTATTTAAGCAACATCCACATTCATTTCCTGGTTTCTTTAATTCACAGAGGCTATCTAAGATAGATACAAATGAAAGTACAGGATGTCTCTTCGGACTTATGTACGATGGCACTTTACTAGTTGTAGGTTTGAGTTTAGAATTATTTGAAAATGACAAAAACACATACAATCAACTTCTTCTTAACCTTCCTGCTGAGGTAGAATTATGTGGAGCAATAAAGTTTGATGATACATTAACTATGGGATCAAAACTGAAAGAAATTTTACATGTAAGTCAACAATTTATAGTCAATCATGAATATTGTGTGAAATTTTACTATACTTTTAAATTACAACACTGTTACCAGATCTACAGAGAGGTATGTGTAAATCTAAAGGTTAATTTCAGGATGTTGACATAACTGATAATCCTTTGGTGATCACACTAAATGATAATAGAGATATGAAAGTACACTTTCTAGTGCATGAGAAGTTTGAAGAAACCAAATATGAAGTAATGGAATCAAATGATTTATGGAAAGAGTTTCTTCATGTCCGTCTTAATACCACACTCCCTATAACTTGTGAAGCAACAATAGCAGGTGTGAAAAGCATTCTTCAAACAAAAAGAAAAAGAGTAAGATCATCTTTTCATAATTAATCAAACCTTTTCACTAATGTCAAAGAGACTTTAATGAATTATCCTTTTTAAATTTTAGATAGCATCAGGGCAAGTGTCTTTTAATGTTGATGGCACATCTGTTTACTTATTTGGAGTGGCTTCAGATGTCGGATTAACTGGTACTAGTACAGAATTAACAATTGGTGAATTAGTGGATTCTTTGAACCCTGGACAATCTTCCAAAAAGAAAAAGCAGCTTGTTAATACTGTGGTATGCTGGAATTTATTTACTATAAAACATTATCATATGACTCATAAATGAAAAATTATTTCGATGGAAATTTATTTGACTAAAGAGGTCATATGAAAGTTGCAATTAAACAAAGTTCTCAATTACTTAATCTAAAATTAATGTTACCTGAGTAGAATAAAAAAGTGAAGACACCTACTCCAAATATTTAATCTAAATGTGAATTATTTTTAGGAAGCTGTACCGGTAAGTTTAGTTATGAAGACAACTAAAGATATTTTATCAGAAAAATTGGTTAAAACTGCAGTTAAGATGATGACAACACAACGAAAACGTAAGTTAATAGCATGCATACAATGAAAATATATATTATCTAAGATATACATAACAAAACATTAATTATAGGTCTAATTTTATAAATGAAACAACATTTAAACAGTTTCATTGCATTGGTATTTAGTTTTATGGACCCTTTACAAGTCACATCCTATCCTATTAATATTATAAAGGCGAAAGTTTGTAAGTATGGATGTATGGATGTTTGTTACTCTTTCACGAAAAAACTACTGGACGGATTTGGATAAAACTTTACAGCAATATAGGTTATACATCAGAATAACACATAGGGTACTTTTTACTGGGAAAACTTCTCACTCCCACGGGATACCGACTTCCACGCGGACGAAGTCGCGGGCGTCCACTAGTGTTAACATAAGACTAAATAAAATGCGATGAAACTGTTTAAAAGTTGTTTAATTTATGGATAGTGCACATGAGAATATAAGAAATCAATAGGTCTAATTTTCCTTTAATGAAACATTATTATTAAATACTAGCTTTTGCCCTTGACTTTGACCCCGTGGTATAGTTATTTGGACCAACATTTCTAAAAACCTTTTTTTTATATTGCTATCTGCAATTGGTCGAAAGACCATAAGCTAATTTGTTGATATAGGTAATTGGTTTAGTGAAGCGTTCATCACTGCTTCTACTAGTAAAGTATGTGGTCAATTTTCAACCTCTTCCCCATGTTCAATGGGTCCAACAACTGCACCTAACACCCAAACCCTCTTATAGGGTTTGGGTGTTTCTTTAAACAATCCTTGTGTCTTTTTCGATATGATTCGAATTCAGCAGCCACTGTTGGCATGTTCAGATAAGCACGGATTTCATCATACTTACCAGGAACCAGGGAGCATTTACAATATTCTTCAGTATGCTGTTTTGTACTCACAGCATACTGAAGACATATTATACTTAACTTGCTCGCCATACTCCATATTTGTATCCCATATGTCCAAATCAGTTTTAACACTGAATTATATATCAGTAGTTTGTTGTTTTAAAAACCCTAAAACCAATACATTATTTAAGATATGTTAACATGTAACTTGTAAAGGGTCCGAGTGTCCATAAAACTAAATACCAATGCAATAAAACCGTTTAAATGTTGTTTCATTTATAAAATTAGACCTATAATTAAGAAATGGTGTTAAATACCTGAATACAAACCCTTTTATCAAAATTGAATACAACCTATGACCAAGTCAACTAAGATACTTTGAACAATATCTTCACTTTGCTTCATTGATAATTAATTTATCGCATTTTTTTTATTTTGCCATAACTCGTTAAATATTCATTTTTTTCATATAGTGTAAAAGGCATCTTGATCTACATTAAATGTATAACGTATCTAATGTATTCAATAAAATAAAGATTATTATTGTATTATTAAAAATAGATTCATAATAACCTATAATTTTATTGTAGTATTATCATTTTATTGTAACTACTTTGCACAAATACAAATGGCGGACTTAATGCCAGTAGGCATTCTCTACCAGTCAACTGGAGAGTTATGTAATAGATATTTTAATAATCCTTGGAAGATAGACATATACTATCGCGGACTTTTTTGTGGATCTATTAGAGATGTGTGTGTCATCATGTCATGTAGTTATTTAGCATACATTGCCATTGTTATATTAATAGAAAGATAACTTTATTTCAGCTGCATTCTGTATTAGCATGCCATTGAAAATAGACACATTGGCTATGATCAACAGAAACACGAAGTTACTTGATTTATACACAGTTTTGGTGGAAGCATCCTGTCGATCCCTTAGACTTTTGGAAAGTGTACTGTTAGAACAATTAGGTATGTTGACACTTATATTCTAGCTTAGGATATGATTATTTTAAGTGTTCTCTCACAACTAAAATGTGATTTTTTTAAGTTTTCTTGATAAGACAAATGACGACCTCCGTAGCCGAGTGGTTCGCACACCGGTTTCAAGGTGTTGCCATCTCTGAGGTTCCGGATTAAATTCCTGATTGAGTTGATGTAGAAAATGGATTTATCTATATTGTCTCGGTTCTGGGTGTTGTGGTACTTTGTTGTCTCAGATACTCAATAATACGGGGCTTTAGCGACTCATCTTGGAATCTGAGCGATGTCTGTGAAGTTACCTGTATTTAAAGAACAGTTACCTCTTAACTTCTCATTTGTTCAAATTTTCAAAAACAATAAAACCCATATTTTATTCGTAAAATTGATAAAAATGTATGTCACTTTGTATGAAGAGAATTATGCAGCTCTGGAAAATAATATTCAGGATAATTGATTAAAAGGTTTTAACGCGCATTTGCTTTTTTTCTGTTTGATAAAAACTTGCATAGTGTTTTTTTTTCTGACGAATAAAACAGATAAGTTTCTTGTATTTAGGACAAGAAGGTATTGGAGATGGAGCTGGGCTACGACTACCAGAGACATTTCATTATTTACCTCCGGAAATTGGTCATTTTATTACAAGGATAGTGCCAAAAGGAATACCTGATGAGAGTATGGGTAAGTTTGTGCTTAAACTTTATGCTATAGTTTTTTTTACTATTTCTCTTTCCCTACAGTTTATGTCTGAGTTTTACACTTGCCTTAAAAAAAATTATATGAGAATTTGAATGAAGTAAAAACTCTCAAAACTTTATTTAAATTCGCTTAAATACTGACTTTTACTCAAGTAATTACTAAAAGATTCTAGATACTAGTTAGTGATTGTACAAAATTACTTTTCAACTGTGTATAAAATAAGCATATGCAGGGTTATTTTTCATCAATAACTATAAGTTTAATCATAAACTAATGTTTTTATTTTACTATTGTGACACATTGTTCTATATTTTATTCATGAAGAAAAAAGCAAAGCTTTACTGTCGTGCCAACATTGTCTTGGTACTGCGCATTTGAGCAGAACATTAACATTCATTTGTTATATTAAAGCAAATTCATTAGTTTTTTTAGTCATACGAGGTTATCAGTATTTTACCACTAACCCTGTATATTTTAGATTTTATTTATTTACATTTAATTATACATATACTATTCAAATACACAATACCGCGGTTTCTACCTTACTTATTTTAATTATAACAATGTTTAATGTAATCATGGAAATACACATACTTTATATTCGTCACGACACTGCAAACGTGTCGTGACATCACAGTCCTCTAAGGAAAATCTCAAATTTGACTTTGACATGTCAAGAACTGTGCATAGAACTATATTTGTAGTTGTTATTGTTTATGTTAATTTCAGAGGGCTGTGACGTCACATCGATGCCAGAGGTTAGCGTTTAAGCAGCAAATTTTGAACATGAATTATATTTTTAATTTTCTTATTTATTTCTTAAAATATATTTCAAGTATATCTATAAAATAAAAATATAAAAAATAATCGTCTACGCCCGTATTTAACTAAACTCGAACTTGATAGCGCCAAGTGCTTCGCTTTGATGATAAATAAATATGAGTAAAACTATACTTTGTGTATTTTAGAGAACGAGAGGCGGGCACTACATAAACAGTTGGCCTTACCACTAAAGAAACCAACATTCCGTCGAGGCAACTCTTATTTTGATAAAAGTTGTGGACGTCTGATGAATCCTCATGAATATGTTCCCGTTCAACTGTCAAAGCCTGATGTCACTGTTTCTATAGTACGTGGACGTTATGCCTATTACCACTACATGCAAGACAATTTTAACGACGATGGATGGGGATGTGCATATCGCTCAATGCAAACTATTTTTTCTTGGTTTAGGTAAATATAAAAGTTGTCTACCAAATTATTTTAAAAGTATACGATTGTGATACGGCAAATACTTTTTATAAATATATTAAATGCATATGCATGTAGCTACATTATTCGCAGTCAATATCTATTACTTACCTTAATTTTTTATATTTACCCTGTATTTAAAGTTGTTTTTCAATGTTTTAACATATTTCAAGTCAAGTCTAAAACATTAAGAATTTAAAAAATAACTTTTGGAACTACAAATATCCAATACGCAGGCAATCCTAGGATTGATATATCATATTTTCGTTTAGTAATAGAAACGAAATATCCGTTATATTATATGTATTTTATAATATGTAATTGATTACTTCCCCTAACAACATAAGTTAGGAGGATTTTGTTATGGATGGGAATAGATTCGTTGTATGGGTCTCATCATACCTCAGGCATAAGTTAAAAATCAGTGTTTTACTCTATTTGAGCAAATATACCGCTGAAGTTTTGCATCGCTGTAATTCACGCGAAATTAAGATACTTTCTAATTAATTAAGGTCAAAGTCTTAGATTAAGATTTATTGTTTCTTGTTTTAATATTATATCAAATTGTATTGCTTTGTAAATACTATATTATGGTTACATATTTTGTTCAGTGCATATATCGCTCACTGAATAGTACAGTGGCACAACTCAAAAACCATAATTTCGAGAAACGCTCTCCGAAGTTATGAAAATTTAACATATTTGTAATTTTGAAAATCAAAATTTTTAGCATAACAGTTAAATCGTTTGTTTTATATTATTACCAAAGGTTGGAATTAGGTAGAGTTATTCATGTACTTGCATCGAAATGTTGATATTAATGTGGACCTTCGTGGCAACATCGCGCGTATTGGTATTTTGCAACTTTGGACATCCGATGTCATTGATGTAAGTTTGGCAACGTCGTGCGTGCAGTAGTTTAAATTGTGTAAAAGTAAATAACTTTTTATTTAAAAACTCACGGGATTTTTTCTACTCTTTAAAATTAATCTCGGGATTTGAGGCATATCCACTTTCTTCTTTCGCTGTATGAAATCAGTGTAAGTACATGAATAACTCTACCTAATTCCAACCACTGATTATTACTGTTAAGTTTTTTATTTTTTCTTAAAATTATCTATGGGATGCCACCACAATGTTGTGGCGTTTTCTCGAAATAATGGTTTTTGAGTTATGCCACTATACTATTCAGTGAGGGATATGATTTTGTGACAACAAATGTTTGTTTATATTTCAGATACCAAGGTTATACTGTAGTGGATGTACCTACACATAGAGAAATTCAGCAGTGCCTTGTTAAAATTGGAGATAAACCTTCATCATTTATTGGTTCTAAGCAATGGATAGGCTCCACAGAGGTCATGTTTTGCTTAGAAACCCTCCTCGGGGTACAGTCACGGATCTTGTTTGCAAATACTGGTTCAGAACTACAAAGTTACGCACCTGAACTAGTTCATCACTTTCAAACACATGGCAGCCCAATTATGATCGGTAAGTGTTTTGTGATGCATAGAAATTAAGAGGCATGGTTTCTAAACATGGGAAATAATATCAGATGTAATAATGAACGAAACTGATACACAACGCGAAAGTGAAGGAGTGTAAAAGTTGGAGAAGGCCAATTAGGACATGTTAAATCAGAAGTCATAAAAAAAATCCATTCGTTTTTATAAACTAATTAATCGAGTATTGGGCATATGATAGTAAAAGAGTAATCTTAGGACCTTTGACCAAATTTCTTTTCAAGCTAGTCCTTCGTATGTTATCTCACAAATCGTCTTGATGCTTGCTAAACATCTGTTTATATATGCTTTGATAAGAATATTTTATAATCAATAATATTCTTATTTCTTAATATATTTATTTTGGATATTATTAATCATATGCTGTCGCGAACTTAGTTTATTGCTGTAAAACACCTGAAATAAAATTGCTAGATAAATACGTAGGTAAAAATAAAACGTAGTCTAGCTTGGTGTTTTTAGAATAACATATATTAATTTGTTTTATAATTGAATACATAGAAGTGGAATCAATTCGTACATGATTTTTGCGTACCTTTCACCGCTTATACAGCGCACGCAAGGAAAGCTCTCAAGAAGTAAAATATTCTCCCGTTTTCACAACATTTTTCATTGATGCTCCACTCCTATTCTATCCTATTAGTCATAGCGTGATGATTATATAAGCTTATCCTATAGCCATCCTCGATAAATAAGACTATTCCTGAGATTAGAGAGTTCAAACTAACTCTTCAGCTTTATTATTAATATAGTATAGATAAAACACTTTACTAATATTTATATTATTATTATTGTGATTTTAAATGAAAATTAAACTGCAATATGTTTTTATTTTATTTCAATTTTATATCTTGGAACTATAATAAAAATCTAGAAAAAAATGGGACATATAGATGACAGATAGTATTTTTTCAGGTGGAGGTGTCCTCGCACATACTATACTGGGTGTCGAATACAACTCTATAACCAACGAGACGCGATATCTTATATTAGATCCCCATTATACAGGCGCTGAAGACATCTCGGTGGTAGTAAACAAAGGATGGTGTGGTTGGAAAAATTCCGATTTCTGGAATAAATCAGCTCATTACAATTTATGTTTGCCGCAAACAAAAGCTTCTATATGAATAAATATAATCCATAGCTTCCCTTATAGCCGAAATCCGATTTTATTTTTTAACTTGTAATTATTTTCTATAAATAATATAATTATGTATGTCCATTTTATTTAGAAATTAATGAGCTGTGATAATCGGCTTTTAAGGGCAATCCTATTCCACATAAATGCATTTTTGAATTTACATCTTTATCTATTTTATCATTAATTTATAAACAACTTTGCAAAAAGTTTTAAAATAAGTAAAACGGTCAAACACACTGTTGATGATTGAAATGGTGGAGGTCGATATAATCAAAATAACAAGTATTATCTCAAAATATTGTGGTTGTGTGTACATTTCATAAGGTTTAGTTGCATATTTATTTGAAATAAGACACCAACATAACGTGGCCCTCAGGCTCAGGCTCTGGGTCTTGTATATTTAGAGGAATTTAAGACTATATCCAGAATTACGGACGTTAAACACGTTTCGCGTTGATCTTAAATAATTAAAACGTTTGCAATGTTGAACTTAAAATCACTCTTTGCGCTTTCAACATAGAATTCTATTTGCCATTATATATGTTAGAACACAGAATCTGCACAAAATTCGTCATCAAAATGCAGATTTATTATTGTATTCGATTTTATGGAGCACTGTATTTAAAATAGATGTGCTCACCCACCAATTTAAAAATATCACATCAATATGAAGAGTTTGAATAACTGTTGATAAAGTTCATAATTTGTCCTTTGCTGTATATTTAATTCATGCCAAGTATATATTTTCAAATGTAACAAGTATTGGAGGAATGTATGTTAAATGGAATTGTTATATTTTGTACCTTAAATTATAATTAAAATAAAGTTTCTTTTTTATGCAACAAATGTTTTTTTTTTATTAAAATATCTTAAATGTGGGAGTGTTGCAGTGTATACATTTTCATCATTAACATTATTACTAGTGATGTAACGAATCGAATATTCGTATTAGATTAGACGATTATTATTCATTAGCTTTTGCCAGCGGCTTCGCCCGCGTGGACTCTAGGGAAATGTTTAGTGAGATAAAAATTCTATTATCTAAGTCAGCTAATACCCTATCTGTATACCAAATTTCATCCAAATCCGTTCAGTAGTTTCGGCGTGATTGACGGACAAACATCCAAACAAAGAAACTTTCATATTTATAATATTAATAGGATTAATATTCATAAAAATGATAATCTATCAAATGGGAAAGTACACTATCAGGTCCCAGCCGCTAGAGGTCGGCGATTTATGTGGGACTACTCTGCGGTCCCACCCCAGAATGGGCTAGCGGGGGCATATCTATTAAAACCTAGCGATGTCCCTCTATATGGAGACGAAGACCACTTCCTGAACCGTTCGCCACCATTTCGGCCTACCCTAATGCTGGCAGGTAAACTGTAATACAATAAAAATTGAAACGATCTTTATGGTATTATTCACTTTTATTTACAATGGCTATGTAAGTACAGACAGGTACACTTACATCGTATAAGTAGGTAGATCACGAAGATTATTACTAAATCACAGAAAAAATCAAGATTATATTTTTTTATAGCTTATGTTGTCTATTTTTAATATTACTTAATTTTTCAATGATATTGGCAGCGTTTTATCCTTTGTAACCTTCGATGTATTCTTCTACAAGCTGGCTGCTACTTTGCTTATTCCAGCCCCTCACAAACTGCGATTGTCTCCTAGAAGTCTTATTAAGTCGGAACAGTTTGTGATGGAAATAAATAAATAACAATATTACTGGAGATAAAGTTATAACAAGTTAAATACTAAGATCTACTCAATGAATAACAAAAAAAAACAATATTTTTCCTTAATATTATTCAAGCAAATGGTATTTATTACAGAAGGTGTGTGAATACATTGATGCCCGTTTTCACTAGTTAGGAGTCGTGTAAATCTGACGCCTAAATATTTCAGAATCGCCTAAAGCTAAAAATCCGTTTTACCAATGACTAGGAGCCACCTAACAAGATTAAACAATGTTGTTATAACATGCGTTATTGCGGCGCCTTGCGCTAAGCATTTGCATTATGTATATTTAAATAGTGTCGAGGGATTAAAACAATTCGTTTACTTGGAATGAAACAAATCTGCTTAGGAGATTGATTGATTTCTAACATTAGGCGTTTCCTAGTAAAACTATGCCTTATTCTAAGTTATTTAACGGGTGTGAGTTTTACAAAGAGAAATGTGATTTCAAAGTATGACATTATAAAAATCGTTTCTATTCCACGACACGGGGATCGAAAGCAGCCAATGCGCGTTATTGCAAATCACTTTATAGTACTAATGCTTTTACTAGAGAAAATGGTTTCAAAATCAGTTAATTTGTGTGCACTATACAGTGGGACATACCCACTAAATAAGTGTGTGGTTACACGATGCGTTGCGGTGCCGCAGCGGCATGACATCCGGAACATCAGTGTATTGATGTGAATAGGGTCAGTATGTTAACTATTATGGAGAAAAATAAACTAATTGTCGAGAAAATGTGCTTATAATACAAAGATCTTTTTTTAATGGTTGTGAAATAAACACAATTAAATATTTGCGAGTAGGTACTTTTTAAAACAGAGAACAAATACCCCATTATTCAACTTAACGGACATTCTGAGGCACTTAGAACTTAATATATGTTATGCTCCCGGCTCTGTGCGTTGTCTCCGAGTCATTCAGTCAATACGTTAGATAATTCTTGTAGTATTCAATAATGAAGTGTTCTATGTTTATAAGTAATTCCTTGAATAATAAGTTTTACTTTTGTTTTATGCTAAAACAAATTCTGTAAAAAAAAAAGACAGTAAAAGTGTGTCCAGATACATGCCATATAAGATAAAGGCGTTTTTAAAATATCACTGGGCGGTAGAGTATCACTCCTCCCCACTGCGTCTCAACGTGCAAATGCGACGCGTTTGCGGTGCGGCACCGCACGATAGTTTAACGCGCCGTGTGGCCGTACGCTAATATCATATATAGGCTTAACAGTATTTACAATAATATACAGAACAGAGTGAAAAATAACAGAGAAATTTAAGTATATACCTAGAAACAAATTCAAATACAAAAGCTTTTCATAAAACTACAATTTTAATGTTTGTATACAGTAAGTAGAGTGACACTTCAAATTACGTACGTTACACAAATTTTTACAAAAATATTTACTTTTTTAAAATCTGGGGTGCGACCGCCTAACTCATGGACGTAGCCGTAGTCGTAGCTATAACCTATGCTTTATTGGTGTTTCACATCAATCTGTTGACATTGTTTTAAAATTAATCGTTTTTTATTATTTACATATTTAATCAAACATTTTGGTTGTTTTTGTTAACTGAATTATTAAAGTTAAACGAAATTTACAAAATGTCGAATTGATACAAACTATGCTATTTCGAAAAGAAAAACAAACCAAAATGTTTGATTAAAATATATAAATTAAAAAACAATTAATTTTAAAAGAATATAAACAGATTCATTAGGAATATCGATAAAGCGTAGGTTATAGCTACGACTACGGCTACGTCCATGAGTTAGGCGGTCGCACCCCTGGTGTCTGTTCTGAACACTATAATATTTTTAGAAATTCCTTGAAACGTACATTTTCTTATTCCCTCCCATTAAATTCATCTGTAATCCAATAAAGGTTGTATAACTTAGTAACTGGGAATGTGACGCCGAAGGGGACGCCTTATGCGTATCGAATTGGATGACGCATTTAAGGATTTGCGCACTACCGCATTCTTCCGGCGACTGTTCATACAACTAAAATGTTTCGTGACGACAGGTGTGCGTTCGCCTTAATTACGAAAATCTTTTTATATATAAACCTTTAAAAAAATCTAACAGTTTGACATACTTATAAATAAATACATATTAACAGTTATTTGTGATGTAAACTGTTAGTTTAACATGCCCAACAATATTCCTTTTTTCTCTTATACATAATTTATATAGTTTAACACAATTCATTGAATAACAGAATTAACTAAACTATTGTCGTTACTATTACATTAACATTTAAGCTAAATTAAAACTGATTTATAGAATCTCCAAATCACAGTGCCGGATTTGAGGGAACTTTTTCTGTAATCAACAATAAACTTGGATTAATATATCTATTTAAAATTCGTACTGATGCATAAATAAGTCTATAGCAGGATAGGAATTTGCATTTTTGCCTTGCCGGGCAAACGATTTGACTATAGCAGTCAAAGTGTTTGCCATAATTTAACACAAAAATGGAGCATGGTAAATTTTCTTACGCGCAGGGCAAGCCTTTCATTTTCGACAATGATCGAAAATACTATTATTTGTGCTATTTTTTTTTAGTTTATTTTTTCTGTCTGCAATCAGCCTATGTCCTATTTAACAGACGTCATATTATGTCAAACATAATGTAGGGTGGGTGCACCGGTGACCGTCATTAAACATTTTTGAACTACTTTTATGTATCTGACTAAATTATTGCAATCATTGCGAAAATTAATCAATCTAAGCTTTATTATTATATGTAATAAGGAGTTATTACCATATAATAATAAAGCTTATTAGAATTTTCCGAATTGCTATTAAGTTTATTTTTATTAAAAAAATATGTGGCAAGTTGCAACGTGCCTAAGGTGGAGCCAGTTGTAAATATCATGTAGGTATGTCGATTTTAGTTATGAATGTGATCATAATATCATAATATTGTGATATGTTATAGGTAATATTGCATTAATACCAGTATAGAAATATTACCGAACGTGACAAAATGGTAGTAAGTGCAAAACAAAATTAATATTTAGGTTTTAATATTGAAATGGTCTTAATGGTTCCTGGTGTCAGACTGGCGCACCTACCCTAAATGCGAATTCATATCACTGACACTCGGGAATTGGGTACGCGTATCGTAATAGACACATACTGCAGGCTTACTCTTGAACGCAATCTCAATGTCAATTTCAATCCAATCCATTGACGATCTCTATTTTATCAGATCTTAGCTCTTTAAACACAAACTCGATATTTAATCAATGTCATTAGTTCATTCAATAACTACGCAATATTGACCAAATTGAGGCTAGAGTACCAAATAAAGAGTACGAAACGTCACAATGAGGAAGTATATAAAAAAAAACGAAAGCACTAAAAAAGCACCACCACTAGATGGCGGACTCTAGCAAAGGTTGATTTTTGCAGGAAACGAATGGACCAAAGACAGTCATTTCCGTTCCTTTTAACTAACATATTAAAAAACTGAAATTTGAAAAGTTCGAAACTTAGATATCAGTACAAATACGAAAAAGTACAAATAGAATATGAGTTGTTCATTAAGTTTTGAAAACTAATTTACTTTTAAACATGAAAGAAAACCGGAAGGGTTGTCATGGAGAAATCAAGAACGCACCGTAGCGACATCTAGTTTCATTTCGGGAACTAATATTTTTTTTAAATACTTCCTAATTGCAAATGTCTATAGATCGCGACATTTAATAATGCAATACAAGTACTACATTGATATGTAGTTGTGTTTTACTTTATTTTGTTATGTATTGCTTTAGAGCAAATACTACAGGAACAATAGATGAAATAACCACTATCGGTTAATAGACCGTATTTGTAAACCGAAAAATACTCACCCTCAATTTTAACTCTATTCTATCTATTTCACCGCCCAGCATGTCAACAATATTTTCACCATGTTTAAGTAGGAATGCTTCCACATCATCAATAGTCTCGATTTTCTTTATATCCTGTAATTTTATACATACTAAGAACTTCGTTTTGCTATATACCCATAAAAAATAAAAAACTACAATTAAATCATTATGGATAAATCTCATAATTAATTAATTCCACTAATTTATCTCATGGTGTACTTACTTCTAAAATGAGATTTAAATCATGCTTTTCTAAGTATGATCTTGTAAGCGCACGACCATCGAAATCTACTTCCGCCTAAAATAAAAAATCGTAAGTTATTGTTTGATGATAATCAGATAAGTTTTTAAGCTTCTATTAACTAATTTATTAAAGGGACTACTCACCTTATATCTAATAAGGTTGCTACCTATATCTATCCCTTTAACGTCATGAATTGCTCTTATCATAAAGTCTCTTTCTAAGACACTATTTATTTCATCAAGCTGTTCTTGTGGGATGGATCTGAAAATATAGATAAATTGTTATTAATTCAATTCCATAATGATGTTTCTTTTGTACTTATTATATTACTCTATTTTTATTAAAACGATGTTACATGCCTTTCATAGTTCTATGTCAACGGGAAGTATCCTATCAATTTTGATTTACTTTTTTGTGATATACTTTTTGTTGATTTAGAAGCTTTCTTCACATCTTCACTGACTCTAAACTCTTAATATACTCAGTATATAGTTTTAATCTCAAGTCGATATTGCATACCCGAAATTTAAACAAAACAACAAAGTGATACTATAAGGGTACCATTTTTCCAGGTCTCAAATATTATATTGTAACTTCCATAAAGGAATAATTTTACCTGCCAACTAACGCGTTGACGTTACTCAGTATAATGAAAGACGCAACTCCCCCGAGCAAAGTACCAACGAGTATACTGCCAATGGCGTCGGGCAGTGGATTACCAGTATACTGCGAAATGGCCATGCACGAAGCAGCCACCGTTACGCCCGCAACAGCTGCCGTGTCCTCCAATAGAACAACGTTCACTGAAGGATCGGAGCTACGCATCACTGAAGAATAAAAGAGTAGAGAGCTATAATATCTTATTTTAGATTATTTTGGAGTTATTTTAAATGGGATACCGCGACCCTCTCTCTCTTACTACTTACTAGTCGACTGACGTCTGGAGTCAAGGCCTGGCTACTCTAGTATAAAAGCTCAATGATCATGAATCTGCTTAAGCCGAGCAGACCTACCGATCCCGTGTTGACCGAATGTATTATTAGTCTTATTTTAAAAACCATAAGGTGTAAAATACGCTCTAGATTTTAGTGTCGATTACACTCAAAGGGGAAATCAGCATTAGCAAGTCCCATTAGTTGTCTTATTGTATCCAAGCACGCTCTAACTGCGACATAAATATTTAAATGCGACAATATTTAACCTTAACTTTAACCCTAGTAAATAGTAAGAATAAAATATACCCATTATAGTAAGAATAAAATATATTCGAGTTAGTCATCTATGAATGTGTTATGATAACAGTAATGCAAATTACCATACTCATAAAGAGGCACGTTAGCTTCTTTTGCACCTTTACGAATAGCATTTATAGCCACCATTAAAGTTGCGCCTTCAGAAACTACTGCACCGCCAAGAACAAAATATGCCTGTAATAAATTTATTATTAAACATAAGTCCTTTTTCATAATGTTGACTGTAAAACTACATAGGTGACTTCTTGAAAACCATATATAGAAAAACTCATGTGTATGAATAAATAAACACTTCATTACTTTATAATAATTTAAAGATTAATTTAATAATTAATAATACAGTAATTATTATTATACCCAAAAAAAATCGTGTAACGGCTGTGGATCCAGTATACCAGTTACTCCATGATAGAATGATAACCCACTTCCTACACAGAAAATGCCCACTCCAGAAATTAAAGAGGAAACATATCTCATATTTGTATATCCATAGGGATGATCAGGATCTGCAATCTAAAACCAAAGACATATGTTATAGATTAAAAAAAAAAGAAGTTCTCACATTGACCTGTATTTTGGTGCGCAGCATAGTATTTGTCAGATTTGGGACAGGTTTAAGGTATATTAATTGACTTAAAAAAATGGAGGTTCACACTTTAACACAATTCTGGCGTGGGTTTTATAAAAAAAAACCTTTTGTTTAGTGTTACCTATTATACAAAAAATAATCACTAAATAGCCTGAAATAAAGACTCTTTTTAACTCTTTTTAAGTTTGTAGTTGTTCTATTTTTTTATAATTTTAAGAATTAACGATAATAAGAATAAGAATAATAAAAAAAGAATAATCATTATGAGTATCATATTTAGGTAGGTGCTAAACACCAAAGGCACTTAAACTAAATGAAAACTTCAATTTATTGATTATTATTCTTACTTACTTGGACAGACTTATGTATTCCATAAGCCAAAATTAACTGATTCACTGTATCCGCCAAAGAGTGTATGCATTCAGAAAATAAACTATGTGAACCAGTGTAGAACCAAGCACAAAGTTTAAATATAAAATTACACCCATTACTGAAAAATAAAAAAAAAAGCATTAGACCAGTTACTATGGTATAAAAATTACAAAAGGATGTATATATTAGTAAAAATTGATACTTGCATTCCGATAGCAGTCAGGACAACTCTTCCAGATCTTGTTTTTAAACCTAACTCTTCTGTCTCTGGTCTCAGTCTTTTATGACTCATTTCACGTCTGTAGTTTCGTAACCTCCTTTTTACAGTAAACACATCTACAACATAAAGTTAAATAGCTTTTTTGATCATCACATATGCTCTTTAATTTAAAGATACAACACAGTGGAATTATAGTACTTTTGTTAGTTTTTTAATAACAGCAGCTAATCTTGGTTAGTTAGATGGTAATAAAGACACATAATAAAATTAGTATATCCCATTGCACCCCAAGCTTAATACATTCATGGAGTGTTTTAAACATTCTACAACATGTCCACATACATTTAATACAGATGACACAATCATATTATAGTACTTTTACTTAATTTCAATGGAGCTGCTAAAGTTATAATAAAAGTTATTCTATTGCTTTTTCTCAAAAATATGTTTTAGAAGTTTTAACTAATAATAATATACAAATAAGTAATTTGATTAAATATTCACTATCCTACGATAGTCAAGCTCTATACTGTTCTAATCCTTTTTATATTTGTTACTATGATTTTTAATTATCATACAACCAGCATAATAAACAAATGAAACATGGTCATTTATATCACCTTGTTCATATCTTCTTCTATCCAACTCTCTCCTCAACAACTCTTTTTCTAAAGCTTCTTTTGAACCCCAGACCTTAAAGAAAATACCACATTTGAAACATACAACACACTATGCATTCTTCTTTGTGATAAAATCCCACCAACCTCAATAGCTTTAGCTTCAACATCTTTTCTATAGTAAACAGTGATTGGTGGTTCTGATTCATATGGAGATCTTCGTAATACTTTAGGTAGACTTTCTAGATCCGACTGTTTTAATAAATACTCAGTCATAGCTCGGATAGGTGTAATGAAATTTCTTTCAGTATATGAAGCAGAAAAATCAATAAGAAGACGTTTCTTAACTGGAATAAATATTGTATATAAATATATAGAAAATATTATAAAATGATTTGAGTAAATGAATTCTCATACTACCAGGTGATGCTGCCGTTTGATTTGGCGGAGGCGTGATCGGTTGCGACTTTTCTATAGTGAGTTTTGTTACCACTTTGTTTTCATCAGTTTCTGTTTTAATAATTATGTCACCAGTAGCACCCTGTTTAATAACTTTATGATCAGTTTTTAAAGCTGATTTATCGGCATGATCGTTACTTTTATTGAAAACGTTTATGGATGTGTTGATATATCTTATTGTTTTCTTATCAACATAAAAGTCTTTTAATACTTTAACATGACTGGAATATACTGTGTGTAAGTGTTTGAATTCAGCAGGACGCGTACCTAACTTTTGATAAAAACATTTAATAGCAACTGAAGGCAACATTATGTGATTAATAATATATTTAAAATCGTCCTAAGCACATCAAGAAACACTTATAACTTTTAACACATTCTTCAGCGTTTATTCAATTTAAACAGCCGTAAGTAAGACGACGAACGGATTAATGAGTGTAAGAGAATTAAAATAAATAAATATCAAATGCGCCTTTATCGTATTTTTGGAAATGAAATTTATTTCGGAACCCGTTCAACTTTTCTCACACGTCCTTATAAAAATATACTTTACAAGCTGACCGCTGTCAACAGTTGCCATCTCTATGACAGTTGCTAATGTCAAACTCATTTTTGTTAACAACAAGGGATCTAATAAAAAGTCCATCCATGTTTCATATAGCATCCATGGATATGGTGACTATTTTATAACCATTATTATAAAAAACAGTTAGACAAAGTATATATTAGATATTTATTTAAATTTGCATATTAAAACAAATATTTTTTAATAGCTATAATTGCTGAAATCTAACCCTCTAAAGATTAAAACATCAATAATTGTCACGAAAATTGGAACTTTTTTTTAATAGGGGTTGAATCAAGAAAATCGATTAAATCGAAATCTGTTTTCAACAATAATATCACATTTTTTAAATAATTGTTGTAGCAAAAGTATTTTGTACTTTTCTGACTTGGGTTCATATTGTTGATGAATAATTATTTTTCTTAAATTGTGTTTACTACATTGACCTTAAAATCGATTATCTCTATTAGAAATGAACTCGAGTTTTTATATACAGGAATATTTTTATTTCCAGTGCAAGAATTATTTTTTGGTGATTCAGTATCAGTAATATAACACTTTTCCATAATTTGTTTCTTTTTTTATCCCTTACCATTGAAACGGTAGAATATGGATACATTTTTTAAAATAAAACTTCAATGAAAACGTCTCCTTTTGCGTATACCTCCGTGCATGCCCGCCGCGTCCGGCAACCCCCCGCCACAGTCCCCGCCGCGGGCGATGCGCGAGACAGTGGGGGCAGTGAGACTCATACGCACGCGTCTTCGTGACGCGTCCTCGCGTTCCCGCACCAGCGCAGTACCTGCCGTCCGCGCTTTTCGTGTTGTGTTTCGAGATTATCTTCTGAGTGGTGAGAACCTAAGTGCAGCTCGGAGAAAGTAGTAGAAAGCGACGGAGAGCATACCTCGTATGCGAGCCTTTGGAATCCGTAACGTATAAGTTTTTACATCTGATAGTAGTAAAAATAAATGCTTTCGTTCTGCCCCAATTTATTATTGTTTATGTAAAATGACCCAGTCAGGTCATTATTTAGGTGCCTTTCACTTATAGGGGGATGAACCCAATTTTTTTTCTGTCTTCTAGTTCTACATCTTCGCATGTAGAGTATTAAACAATGTTTCAAAAATCTCATCATACCTAGTGTTAATGACGATAAGCACTAGCTACTCATCCGGGGTTTTCATGTCATTCCGGACCGGAAAAAAATCGGGCATCCGGGCCTGAAAATTCAGTGTAGTGTACAAGCGCCCTATGCGAGTGGCTTCTACATCACCACGATGCAAACATCTTGTGGATGGATGAGGCATTGTTCACACGTGTGAGACTGTTTCTTATGGGGAGAAGACAAACGCCGGGATCAAGACTCGACAATTAGAATTAATAACGCTTTTAGTGAAGTGAAAACTGACACTAGTGTTTTAAATAAATTAAATGACAATTAAATGAAACGTGCATGTTTATGCCAGGACAGAGGTGGACTTCACTTTGAACAAATATTGAAATACAGTGATTAGTACATGGTAAGCAATTAATTTAATGATCAATTTTAGTTAGGTATTATTTTTAATTCAACATTATTGTAAATACGTAGTTGATTACAATTTTTAAATACGCCTTAACGCAGAAGGACCTGTGTAACCTCGGCATAACGTTAATATTTTTTCTAGGTAACTAATTTGTATCTCTTTTTTTTTGCATTTTGATGGCCTTAACCATAAAAGATTGAAGTGAAAATTGGAATTATTCTTAAAAATCACCTCGGATCATGGCATAAATTCTATTTCGAATCTAACAATACGAGCGGCCAGTAACCCGTGTAGATACTTACATACTTATATCTACGGCATCGAGCGCCCGCTCAGCTGACGCACGGCGCGTGGTGTCCATAACTTTAGTTTAAAAGTCTCGATCTTTGCTAAGCGATAACTTTATTTTTTAGTATAAGAACATATCAAAATAAAAAAAAAACGTGTTTGTTTAAATTACTTAAAGTTTATTTTCACAAAATCTTCGCAGTGGTTTTAAATTATTCCTGTATACAATTTTTTATTACGAAATCACTAAACTTCAAATCTCAAACGTCACGGTACCCATGCTATGGGCAAAGACTATAGTAATATTTCTTTATCATTGTTTTTAAATGCTTTTTTTGTCTTGATTTTTTTTACCACTTCCTCACTTCTTTATTTTCCTTTTCTTTCTATATCTTAGGTTTCGCCATAGGGATTGGCTCAAAAACATGTCATACGGTAGGACTCGGATAGGACACCATTCAAATGGTCTTTATCCCAAATAGTCGTGAAACGTTGCTTTCAACATACAAGATAATTCTGCGACAGGATGCCGCGGCGGCGCCGGCCCCCCTGTCAAGTTACTATCTGACTGATTGCTGTCCGATGAGCTACATGACTTAAAAACATGACTCTTGTTGATTTTGACTAACATTAATAGTAGTTGGCAAGCAGGACTCATATGTCAGCCTATTCGTCTCTTTCCGAAAATTACAGAAATCTTTATTCCTTCTACAACAAGCAATGATATCCATTTTTATTTTGTTTTCATTTAAATGGCACCTTCTAAGCTTATCCTTAATTTTTTTCCTTGTATCACTCATTAAATTATACAAGGAACCTTGTATTGGTTTGCTATTTAGAAGCAACGTCTGGTATGCCGAACGTGCCGTATGGAAACCTCTGATATGAAAATTCCACCCTATAATTTGTCTTCTGGTTTTTGATTCTTTACCACGATATGATCCTTCAGCCGCTTTAGTTAAAGATTCTATAATGTTAAAATAAATTTCATTGAATACTTTTCTATGCTCTGTATTGGTACATTTGCCATTTGAATTTTGATTTAAAGATAATTAGAAAGACGAACGACGACATCTCAAAGTTAAAAAATAAATTAGAAATCTGGATATTTCAATATTTTATTTTCTTATTATATTTTTATATTAAGAATAAACTTTAGTTGTGTTTCTCTTTTTTTTTTTGCTAAAATGATAAAAATATAATAGGTACTATTTTTTTGGATATAGCAATCTAGCACTTTCCTTACGTATCAAGATGGCAACACTGCTCTTTGATCAATTTGCCGTTTTTTTATTCTCTTATTGGTCTGTGTTTATGTCGTTTACGTTACGCGCCGTTTTTTTCTGTTCGCTCGCTTGGTGTGTCTAGCTTGGCTTGGCGTTTTGATTCAACGAATAATTTAAGAATTCGTAGAAGCCTTCGTGGTATATTACCTTGTAATCTATCATTTCTACCTTTTTGACATCATTATACTGCGAAACCATCATGCCAGCTAGCAACATTGATCTCTACCACATGCAAGACGCTAGAAATAATTTTGACGCCATGCGACCAGCTCCTGTTTGTGCCGATGCCAATCAATATATGGGCCAATGTCAAAACATTCACATATCAACTAATTGCTATTACGGATACCATGATCCCAAACCTGCAGAAAATGAGGGAACGATGACTGATTGTGAAATGATGGAAACTGAAGTATCGCATTCTAATACGGCAGCATCATCCCAGATAAACTCCAGAAAGCGTAGTGCTGACGATGGCGAACAACCTCATAAGAAGCGTTTCAGAGAAGGTAAGAATCTTTTTAATTTTGTTCATGTGGAAGTTTACTGAACGTTTTTCCATAAATTTTTGCTGCAGTTATTACGTGTGACAATCATTCCCTGTTACCGGTATTTAAGTGTACTAGTGAACTTAAATTTAAATGTGTGTATTATTCAGTAAACTTTCATTGGTTGCCAAGATAGGGAATAATATAAAAGTAGGTACTTAGATAACAGGTCAGATTACATAAAAATCACTGTAGGAAGTCATACATTTTTATAAATACTGAAGGGCAAGTTATTCCCACCTCATTTTATTTTACCATGTTTTGTTGCAGTTTCAAATTTGTTTGTAATTAGGATGTCTTTTATTTGCAGTGGATATTTTAAATATTTTTCACTAGCATAAACAAGCCATTTTTTTTTAAATATTGCCTACTTGCTTATTCAAGATATCCTAAGTAATATTTATTTTGTATTCTAGGTTATAATTCTGAAACACTTATCAACATTTTGTATTATGCTATACATAACTTAAGTTAAATATTTTCATGTCAAAGGAGTAGTCTATTCCATACAATTACAACTGATTGCCGCTTGCCTACTGCATATGTTTTGATGTTAGAATTTGATAATAGTTTATATATTCAAAAAGCTAACTGACTGTAAGTAGGAAGTATTTACAAAATAGTACTAAAAAGTCATTACATGGCAATACTTTGTGTGACTAATAACTGTCAATTCATGACTGGAAATGATAACAGCAAAATTGATTATCAATATAAAAATGAAGTACATATTATTTGTTCCTTTACATTTTTTTTTCTTCAATTTTTACATACCCTAAATTTTAAATGTTACAACTTAAATAGGTGGTAATACTAAAATACTATTTTTTTTAAATTCAATTAAATTTTATTATTTCATACAGACAATGTCATTGACAATGTCTTTTTCATGACTCCTCCATCCTTCAATACATCAAGGCTTAATAAGTATAGCAAATGCTTCATTACAATTACTATTGTTTACTTAATTTACGCACTAAATGTAAAGTTAGCTCTCCAATTTTTTATACTGAACTAGGTTTTTTTTCTGATCTATTATAACTAGTATATATTTGTTGCATAAAATATACATATCCTTGTAGTTCCTAGTACTAAGAAGAGAAAAATTATTAATATAAGTTATAAGAACAGTAAAATAACTAACAGAATTATTAAATATGCAATTCATGTAACAAATTAACATACCAAAAGTCATTTCTTGCTTTTGTGCTATCTGTACTTTCTATTTTCATATGACATCACACAAGTGTTATTAAGACAAGGTTTCAGCACATTAACAATTTATGGGACTTACACCATGCAACATAGAGTGAAGGTCATTTTAGTTTTGCTTGCGCTCACTAGTCGTTGGCTGTACATGCAAGTCCAATATTTTGGCTTGGCAAAAATGTGTTAATATAAAAAAAAAATGATATAGTGGCCATCTATAAATTATGTCACATATATTTCATAATTTTCTGACCTGACAATGTCACTTTCTAGTGACAATAGTCAATAATTTTACATTTTTTAACTGCACTTGAAATTAGCTTTGAGGTAGTCTGAATTTTATGCTTTTGCTTTTATATTAAATTTCTAAATGTCACATTACAAGCTTTAAACTCAACCTCACACAATGTCATTGTTGTTGTCCCCTTCTTCCCCGTTATCATGTGGCGTAAGTTATGGGTGACTCCATATATTTGGATTTTTGTACATTGATGATTACAAAAGTTAGGATATACTGTTTTAGAGTAGTTATTTTAAAAATGTTGATTTGGCAATAAATTTACCTATTTATACAAAGAACCAATGTTTCTCATATTTTGAAATCTGTGGATAACTTAAGACATCTTATAAACTAAGAAATTAATTTGGATATGTGTATATAAAAAATTAAAATAATGATTATTGTAAACTAAGGGGTTGAGAAGAAAATGTGTGAAAGCTGTCTAAAACTTAATATTTCAGTATGAACGAAGGGTATATATCACTTAGTATCCAGTCTAAAGTACGAAAAATCGTAACAAATTTATTCTTAATATAAAAAAGTAGACTAAATCTTTCAGATTGCATAATCATGAAATGCAGTACTCAGAAGTTAAAGGGAAGAAAGGTTGAAAGTTAATATATTACTAAATTATTAGAAGTAAGGTCATTAATAATATACTCAAGACTTTCACAACAAACAAACCTTTTCAGCTATCCCTAGAAGTTTGTTTCGCGTTGTAGCCACCAGCGCCTGACCTCTGCACTGAGTGATTACTCTTAATACTCCAACATACATAAACGTTTTAGAAAGCTCTTACACATTTTTGTCATAAACTCTCCATCTTGTTATTTGAATACGGGCGAAGACAGTAAACGAAAATAGATACATTTTTTTTTCTGGTATTGATTAATATACTATCACTGATAACCACATTTTCACACTTATTATTATATTTATAATATTGCTTAAATGAATTATGAAAAAACAATTATTTATGGGGCCGTCCATTAATCACGTGATATTTTTTTGGCATTTTTTAACCTCCCCTCCCCCATAGTGATACATGGTGAGGTTTAAGACTACCCCCCCCCCCCTCCCCATATATCACGTGTATTTGTAGTACTTACAATGAATCTTATTTTTCTAATTGTATTATAGACAATTAAAGAGTACAATAATGGCTAGAGGTAGACAGAAAGATTACAGGACTTGCAGGTTGTTTTTGATTGACAAAAATAATGAAAGGAATGCGAAAACTTTATGAATATTATTATTTAATGAACGTTTGACGAAAAAATAATTTTATTACACTTATTTACGCCGCTTTTCGGTTGAGTATCGCGCGTTTGTCGAAAAAATAAATACACGTGATATGTTACTTCACCCCCCCTCCCCCCTTGTGATATTTCGTGACTTTTTTATGGACCCCTCCCCCCCCTTTCGAGCCTCACGTGATTAATGGACAGCCCCTATGCTCCTTGTCACGTGACCGCAAACAGTTCGTGACGTCACGACCCTAATATAACAGAACTTAGAGAATTCAACCTTATGCATACGTAGAACGATATTCGTTTCAGTGCCGACATGACGCCATGACAGAAAGTTTGAAAATCAAAATTTATTTTTATGTTTTAACTTAGTATATAAATGATATTTTATGAAATGTATTTCTTAGATATATTTTATGTATAAATATATAAAAAGTTGTCTACACCCCTATTTGTAGGTCTTAATAACACCTCGGTACACACACTATTTTTTCTCTGAAAATTTCGCTTAATTCGCTTGCCACGGTCGCCATTGGAAATTGGAAGATTATAGACAGACTGTGCATTCGACGGCGGCCGTAATGGCGTCTAGATTTTCATTGCAAAATAAGTGAGCGTACAAGAAGTGTCAATGATATCATAAGTTAAGATTCTGTTTGCGTGTTGACTTGAGCGCCCTTATGTATTCGAAGCTGACTCAACCTATATTTCAGTTATTTTCTATTTTATGTTAATATATTTATATATTAAGCTCTATTGAATATCTGTACAAATGTACATGTAGCCATCGCAATTTTTATAATTTGTTATGTTGAACACTAAGGGTCAATTTTTGGTAACACAGAGTTTAGACGTCAAATTCGTCACAATCAAAGCTAAATTGCGAGAAGTCGCGCACAATTTTTTATTTTCCTATTAAGTTCTTGAAATATTGATCTCAATATCGTCTCTGTGTCCGTGTAAATTGACCTTAAATTGTTTATAAGTGTAACGGTGTTAGAACAATACCTTTAGCAAATATCATAGAGTTCAATTCCAAATCATTAATTCATACAACATATGTTACAACTAAACTCTATAGGTTACAGGTGACTAATTCATATTTTAATGTATCTAGAATCTACATGATGTCTACTACACCAATGGTCCCTCCATGATGTATTTCGCCCGAATAAAACGCCTGTGCAAATCTGATGGAAGATCCGTCAAGCGCTTCTCGAAAGTATCCGTTGGTACGCGGTGGATAAATATTGAGTGTGCAATGTTGAATGGTTCCGCGGCCAACGACACGCGTCGCATCTTCCGTGATTCGCAGATTTGCACCGACCCTAAGACCCCAAGCACATAACATATTTGAAATGCGCAGACTACGTTCGTTTTCTGCGCCGTAGATGCCGATTTTGCGTTTTTATATAAACTGGCGCGTGCAATGCGATTTTAAATGCGTAAAAACTGTGTGAAACGCGTTCGAAACTTGTTTGATGCACATTCAAAGGTCCAGAGAAGGGATATGCGCTACCAGTAGACGCATGTTTCGCAATCATCCCATGTGCTTAGGTTACAAAGTTACATTCAAATTTAGTTTGAAACGCGTTAACTGCGCGTCCTCTGCGAGTTTAAAATACGCCATGTGCCTGGCGTCTAACACTTGTTTATAGGAGAGTAGAAGTAATTGCATGTGTTCATAATAATTTCTTTATTTCTCGCTTGAAGAAGATACATTGTTCTACTATCAGTATAGAATTTGCACACTACTATTTTCTCGAGTCTGGTGTCTGTAATAGGCTTTCACCCGTGTTACAGATCGCCAGGTTCCCTCAAATTACTTTTACTCAAATTACTCCAGTAATTTGAGTAAAAGTAATATCTTAAGCAAATATATTTAGCCAATATACGAGAATTTGAATGAATGCTGTCAATAGCTAATAATATTAATAGTATACTAATTTTTGGGAGCTAACCCTCATTAAAATTTTCGTCTATTGATTGAAATATTTGTTTACATTATTACTTTTACTCAAGTAATTACTTCTACTCGACTATAGATACGAATGAAACTCGACTGTCATTGACAAAGAGAACGATACTACGCCATTTTTTTTAATTTTCTTTCATAAGCAGTTGTTGACAAAGTTATATATGTAAATTTATTTTCAGCTCTTACCTATAACAAAGTATATTGAAATAACTCCCCTACTCTTTGGGGAGTTACCAATGACCTAGACCATGTCATAAATAAACCAGTTGTAAGATTGTAAACTTCCTAAAATGTTACCATTAACTACTATACTGTTAAAAGTAAATAAACGACAAATAAACACTATTTCCTTAAAAACGATCGTAAGTTTAAAAAATTAACGAATGAATGAATAATTATTTATTGTACATAAACACCCATAATAGGAAAACAATAACTCAAAGAACAAATAGTAGTAGATTGATTCTTTAGTTTGCAAGTTTTTGACAAGCATCCAGTACACAACTGCTATAAAGAATTTTAATGATTATGGTAGCCAATTATACCACAGAGTACGTTTAAAAAACTTGGAACAGCAACAAAACTTCAATTGTGGGCTTCCTACTATATCAAGTAAGCCCCAATGTGACGAAGTTCGACTTTATTTCAGAGGGTATGGTGCCGTCGAGTACAACCTACAATCCCTGTTTACTTCGTCCAACCCACAACAACCCAGATATATCTCGTTGTCTCATGGTTCACATGATCTAATAAAACTTTAAAATGGAATATTACCTAAATAACAAAGTTTCTAATTCAGAAATGTCCATTTCATCTACAGAAGTACAAACTATGAAAAATATCAAACCTGAGACAAACGAGATCAAGAAATTGGATCAAGATACTGAAGATTTATGGGAGGCCCTATATTGGAACACTCATGGCGGCAGAATATTTCAATTGTTACAGTGTTCATGATATCTAATTACATTGTGCAAATAATTGAACATGTGTGATATGTTAGATAAGTGGTGATGTGGGTTTGTGGGACAAAGACCAAATTAATCTAATTAACTCTAAATATATGGTTGTTTAAGTTTTAATATCATATGAGTTTTCTAATAAAAGTACAAATAGGAAAAGGGAGGTTTTTTATTTATAAAAAAATATGTATTTAATTTTTGTCTTTATTCATATAATAAATATTAATTACATAATGTAAATGACACAGTGAAAATTATAGGTTACAAGTTTTACATTCAACAATTTAACACTTGCAGATTTGTCAAATTTCTCTCAAGTATTAATCTGAAAAAGAAGAATACTATTAATTTTTATCCATTTTGTTTGTCTGTTACAGATGGTGTTGAAGATCTAATCATTTATTGCTTTTTTTCAGTGTTCACCCAAACATAGATTCAAGTTTTCGACTTGAAGTTTGAGTGTTTTCATTTATAATTATAAAATATTAAAAATCACCTTTTTGCTTTTCAGATGAATCTCCCAAGAGCAGCCTTGTTGGCACACGGTCAAGCCCGAGCCATTCCGCTTCCGCCTTTAACACAAACATACCAAAAAATTATGTATTGCGTTTTAACCTCAAGTTTTATTTAATTGTAAATACGTGAAATATGTTTGAAATCATAATTGACGTGACTGTGATATCTTTCTACCTGATAGTTAATGTATTATTAAAATGTAATGGATTAACATATGTATCGTTTTATTTTTAGCTAATATTACCCTCATAAATAAAGGTAATTCAGGATTGTGAATAATAAACTAAGCTCGAAGGTGATGGTAATTAAAAATACAATTGATTACTTTGGTTTATTAGTATCAACATTACAAAATCTGCATTTTTATACAAATATGACGTATACTGATTTGGTTAGATAATGTGTAAACTTTATAAAATATATGAATATAGGCGTATACTCATAAGGAGAGAAGAGTTGTATTATTCACATGTGTGCAATAGGGATGACTAGGGGTATGTTCCGATATACACTGCGACCACTGAACAGTATGACGTCAATTTAGTATACTGGAAGCCCGTTCCTTTATAGCTAGTTATATTGGTGATTAGTACAATTGATTAAAACGGAACGCAGTCCAGTATACTGTTAATCCTATTTTTTGGCGCCATTTTCAAATTTGTTAATGCAAGGTGAATATAAATAAAGATTCCCTCTTTTCAAAAGAAAATATAAAATTGTGTATAAAAAAATATTTATCAATTAAATCCATGTTATAATAAACGTAAGTATTTTTTTTTGTTTATTTAGAAACTTATCATTTTCTGATTCTGTTTCGACTGATCACGTGATCAAAAGCACTGCGAGCACCTTACCTCGAAATCTCCAGTGCTCACAGTACAAATATGGCGGCAATTTATGACGTCATAAATTTCCCTAGGGTACTGTAGCAGTGTACTGGCAGTCCATAACGGAACGGATTTTTCAGCAGTAAGACCACTGCGCAGTGCTCGCAGAGTATATCGGAACATACCCTAGGTAAAAAAAAAAATTGTCCGTCAGTCAGATAAAAGAAAAATATGAGATACTAGTATTGATTTTTCTACAATTTAACAAATCTTGGCATAGGCTTTAAAATTGAGGAACGGGAGCTCGCTACGTCACAACAATATAGAAAACGTAAAAGGTGTGACGTCATCTTACATTTGTTGATTATGAGAAAAAATACGTGTTAAATAATCTTATAGACGGACAAACAAACAAAAATTAGTCATCAACCCCATCTTGTATCGCTTGGCCATAACACATTGGTAGCAATTCTGTTGCACAATCTGCATTTTTAATTCTATTTATTCTAATCCTTGGGTTGGTTTTACCTTTTTAAGATTTTTTTCGTAAAAACTTTAATTTAAAGGGAGAACAGAATTGTACCTACCTGTTAAATGGAAAACAAATACAACAAGATATTTAGTATGAAAGAAATCCTGTGAATGCAAGATATTGTTTTCAAATGATTGCGGTAAATGTTTAAAAGAACCCATCTTGGATCAGTGATCCCGGACAGGACGGGGGTGTGCGTTACATTGTTTTTTATTCTTGTTTTGATTTGATATGACTTCAAAGCGTTCTGACTAACGCATAGACGAATAGGTATATTAATTGATCATGAACAATTTTCAAAATGTTTTATTATGGCAAAACTAATTGCGTTAAGAGCTATTATGTATTAAAGTTCACTTCTGCGTAACTCTCAAAATGGCCAAAATTAGCTCATAATCTTAAAAAGGCCAAAACCGAGTCACTCACCTGCCCAATAGTTACCTATATGACATTCTAAATCCCTATAGGTACATTTTATGAATCATAGAAATATGTTAAATATATGGCAAAGTCAATTGGTTAAAACAGCTGTTTATTTGAATGCTGCCATTCAATTGCACGTCTAGTTTTCTAGTTGAATCATTATGACATTTGAACCGTTTCAAAATCGTAATAATCATACTAAAATAATCGCGGTCAAATATATTGCTTACTTTCATTTTCGATAGATGGCTCTTTAACCGTTTGATCCCACGGTATATCTTGTCTGTGTATAATTGTATTAGTATTAAAAATTGAGACTCAGTCGCGAATAATCAGTTTTCTACTATCTTTTTGATCAGTCCTGTATCTACATCAATTACAGATAATAACATAACCAGGAGGTTTTAAGATTTATTTAAAATCACCCGCTACAATAATTTGTTTGTTTTACTTTGAATCCTACCAATAAATTTCGGTATTTCCGATGAATTGACAGTTAATTAGTTGCCTGACCTTTGTTCAGCTATACTGTAAATCGATGAGTTTAGCTATCTGACGGCTGATCGAAAGTCAGCTGTTAATTGAATTGCGCGATTCAATTAAAATGCTAGCCGCTCAATCGCTAAGCTGATTACACCACTTGGCTGCAACATATACATAGTAAAAAACAAAATCGCTTTCCGATCTGTATGCTGAGATCTTTTCACAACGGATTTGAATGCAATTTTCTTCAATATACAGAGCAATTCAAAAATAAGGTTTATATGTAGGTATAATACAGGACCATGCGGGCGAAGCCGCTGCAGGAAGACTAGTATTTATCATAAAAAAATAAGTTTTAAAACTAAAACCCGACTACAGCTAAATCACGCTCTAAAAAGTTTGAAACAAGAAACTTATATATATAGTGATATTTTGAAACGATGACCAAAGGACAGCGTAGTCGTATGCCAGCGATCATAATAAACTGTTGTGATGTATAATAATATTGATAAACGAAACTGTCGCAATAACGACAAATTGATTCCACCTTTTCAGTATATCTCGGAAAAAAAACGAAAAATTACGGTAAATCCGTCAATGCATGGGAAAAACCCTTTAAATCAAATATATATACAAATTGAAACAATGAGAGAAGTAAGAAACTTAAAAAATATTATTGATTTATTAAAATCAGTTGAAAAAATATCTTGCATTCCTTTTTTAAAGTTAAATGTAATAGTGATTTTTATTTTCATTAAAACGATTCATCATACCCATTGAATTATTCAATGAAATCTATGAAAATGTTACAAAGAATGGGAATAATATTAATGTTTTCCACTATTAGCATTTGTACTGTATGTTTTTATGATAAAAATTCGACGCCCGTCCAGTTCGCCCATTTATAAATCTAATAAAGATCCATTAATTACATTTGATTATTATTAGTATAAATGTTTTTAGTATATTTCTGTACATAAAAGGTTAGTCAAATCGATTAGTACAATTGATTAATGGTAAGCATCTACAATAAAGTACGTGTTGCATTACCTCAGTAGGCGTCACTTCTTCAGTATCCACTACGTCAGGCAGTGCCTCTGCAGATTCCGCGTCATCGCGAGCATTGTTATCGATATCGGAATGGCAAGTCTGATCGGCTTCAGCCAAATCACCATTATGCATTTCAGAACAATTGATGAGGTCAACTTTTCCTTCTTGACTGGACCGTGGGCTATTGTCGTTCAATTCAGATGTATCAATATCCATGTGTACATGACCAGGCCACATATCGTAAGGGCATGCGTTAAGTTGATGTAGCTGACTATCACTGGAACTAAATAAGTTTAATGATCCCGCTACGTCTTGTAAAATAGAAGATTCAGATCGCCCTGCCGCCAACTGGCTAGATTCATCAGCTTCATTATGTGATGACATAAAAAGGGGCAGATTTTCTAAGATATCACTTGATACGTCGCAAACTCGTATACCTTCATATTTAGAAAGTAGTTCAAGAATTCTTTTTTTAGCTTGTTGAGAATATCTGCCGTCACTTACAGTGCATAGAATTTGTGATGCCAAAGAATCCAACAACTCCATAGTGAAAAGTTCGTCACTTTTTATTAATAAGAAGTGAACTATTTTATTATCGACTTGTACGGTACTGGAACAGGCGTTTTGAGTTGAATTACACTCATGATAATTGTTAACCTCCTCGGAAGTCGTCATGCCGTCCTCAACTCTAGTTACTTCGTGGACACCGTCACTACCACGATTCTCTAAAATAGAACTGTATTGTGACAGTACACTGCGAATGGATTGTAAAACTTTCTGTCGCAGAGGATCGGAACTGATCAATTGTAATTCTCTAAACAATTGAATCAAGAAATCAGGATGAGACTCGTTGACACCTATCAGTGCAGTTACTTCGGAATAAACGTTTTCTCTTAGCAAATCGAATAACTTTGACGTAGCTTTATCGTGCACATCGCTACTCGTAGAGGCTAAGTTAGGGTTGGGCATTTCTGATGTACTCGCAATATTGATATTGCTAGTTTGCGAATAATCTAAAGTATAATTACGCCTATTCGGCGAATTCTTGGCGGGTAATTTCGACGAAGATTTTTTTTTGCTGTTAGTGGACGAATTTAGATTATTGGAATGCGATTGAATTATTTCAGGAATCGGATTTGTGATGTTTAAATTTCTGAATGGGTTAGATGAGACATCTTGTCGGTTTATATTGACATTAGATACGTTTGCGGAGTTGCCGCTTTCATCAATATTTCTCGAGTGCGAAGGTGCGTTTCCATCACTTTCAGAGTTTTGATTGACGTTCAATACGTCAGGCGCAGATGAGAACGAGAGTGATCGTTCGTAAGCCATATTTCTGCGGATATGTCTATTAGGTATTTCTTCGTTGACTTGTTGAGCTTGTATAACGGAATTGTGTGAGGAACTTGCTGCATTGGTGTTTCTCTTCGGTGTGATCGAGGGTGATGTGGAAGAAGAAGTGTGATGTAGAGTGTTATGTGATCGCTCCACCAAAGGGTGAGGATTATGCGGGAGCCCGACACCTAAATGACCGTCTGCATTTGTCTTGCTGTTAGCCGAGAGAAGGTTTTGACGAGAGTAACTGAAAAGAAAATTCATTAATTAATAAGATTACTTACGCCTTTAGTACACCTAAGAAATCGCATGCGAAAGCGAAACAACAAAAAAACTGCCAGTGGTATGGCAATGTTTTGCATGTGCTCTATCTTATTAGTAGCTCTGCGAAATAGGTGCGCCCTTGTCAGTACTGTCACAGGCAACTGCGAAAAACGTTACACAGACGTAGATGTTTCGCATTGCAGTTTCGCTATCGCAAGCGAATACGTCGGTGTAAAAACGGCGTTAACGCTTGCATTAGCACAGTTGCATTAGCTATGAACAATAGTGACAGAACACAAAATAATTGCGCTCTTATTAATTTTGTAATGTTTTTTAGAATATCACCAGATGTTTATTCGCTCGAATTAGTTTTGCTTTTAAAATTATTATTCACACCATTTGTTAGTACTAAATCAACACACGAATAATAATTAGTATTATAGTAAAAATACAATTTTTACTACTATTTTTACTAAATGATTTAATAGGCAAATCTATAATTATTAGTACTGAAACAAATAATAATAAAAAGAATTTATACATTAAACTTATTTTAAAGATTCCTAAGTTAAGAAAGCTTATTTTGTATGCTATAACCCAAAATTCGTCCTTTTTGGAATTGGATTAATTTTTCGAATGACTTGCATTACTTAATTAATTAAATTGTAATAATTACATTGCACTATCGTTATATATTTTTTTAAACGTTATTGTTAGGTTATAACAGAAAATCATTCTTCGTCAACTTACGCATCAAAAAACTATAGTGATATTAACGCTATACTATCGTCGGAGAATATAATAGGCTAGTTGACACCTCTTTTTTATAAATAAATAGTCCATTAATATCTGAGAAGTAATGTAGAAATAACATCATGTCTGTGATTAATAGTTTCTGCGATACGGTGCTATGTTTATGGAACTGCTGATAGCTGGCCGAAAATGTTCCCTACAAATTCAAGGCACTCAGTGACGTCACATAGTGCAACGAGAGAACGAAAAAATTATGGGCGTCTGGGCAATCTTTTTAATATCTTTGTTATTTATGCGTTTATGTGTATACCTCTTATAATGAAAGTTGTAACGTTTTATATAACCAATTTAATGCCATGTGTATTTTAGTAAATTTTTGTAGTATATATTACCTCCTTTTTTCAAGTTTTTTTAGTTTAATATTTTCCAAAGTGGTATCATAAAATTTATTTTGTTAAATGTTTATAAGTTAAACTGGTTCATATTTTCCGAACATATAACAAAAATAAATGAACATATATAATTTAACTTTCACAATAATGTAGCTAGCAGTAGTCTTTTATAAAAATAATATCTACATAAAAAATGACTATTTGAGTAAGGTGAAGACTTGTCTACTCATTTTCAGACCTAATAATCCCTTATATTTTCAAACCTTATAATGAAATATAAGTTGCAATACTAATAATTAAGTATACTTAATAGGACGTTCATTAAAGGTGTGTAAGCAAAACACAAATCTCACCATTTTATTTATTTACACATATACTATAAAAATCGAAGAACTCATAACATAAATGAATACATAAAATATAATAAATAAATTTTATCTGTATGGAGCTTAATATCTGAAAAGAAATAATAAATAAGTAAATAATTATTTATATAATACTGTGGACATATACAGTTTTGTTATTTTTGATATAGGTCATTGATAAAACTATTCTGTAAAAAATAAATCTAAAAATTTCTTGCAGACCTACATTTAGAAATTACAATATATGTTGATCCTTCGAGCCGGATCAGCAGTTGGGATACATTTCGATGTTCTATCGATTTGACTTTGAAATATTTGCATGAGGCAAAGTAAAATCTTATTTACGTGGTAGAAACATGGTATTATTTGCTTACCTGCGAAAATTATCCCAATAATTATTGGCTCGATTGCCAGGAGGAACTTGGTTATTGAGTGTATGTGACGCTGTTTCTGCACGCCATCTTTCCTCTAACTGAAGATAAAAATAAAAATTCTAATTGGCCACTAGACTGTTTTGGAAAAAGTATTTTAAAACTGTCTTGTGATCATATAAAACTAATTTCCAAAGTGTTACTAAACAAATGAAAAACTGAGGTATTTTTATTAATTAATTTAAATTGTCCCGCATAAGTCATAACTTCATATATTATTAAAAACATGAGCACTGGTAATACTCTCAACAAAGACACAGTAGTCTAGTTTATTGAAATGTGACGTCACACAATTCTAATATGACGCATTTAAGTTCTTGTAATCACAGATTATAAATAGCAAGTTAATTCTATAAAAATAAAATATACTTGCTATGTATTATTAAGCAAATATTACTATATAGTTATTGTTTAAATATAAATTACTATATTCAACACATTTCTTAATTTATTTTTGTGACTGTCAGGTATCCAAATCTACTCAGGATTTACTTTAGTGCCGAGTATAATGTATGATAATAATAATAGTAATAATGATTTATTGAAATCGTATTAGCCTATACTCCATTCATTATAGCATTAGACAGAAGTTAAATAAGGTTCTTTTTATGGTATACTTTGTGAAATAATATTTAAAATCATATTACTTTTAAGACTGACGGCTTATTTGTACCAGCTGCTATACTTAACAGTTGTCGTTTAAGCTATCTGTTAAACAAAATTATGAGTATTTGACTAACTTAAAAGATTGAATAATTAATAATAATTAAACAAATGCATTTTTGTATTATTGTTGTTTTCTTATAGTTTTGTTTTAGTTGTTATCTTTTTCTAAGTAAAGTTTTGCTAAATATGGACGATTTCGGTGCAGGTCCGAATGGCCTATAACAATTACCTCTGATATTTCAGGAAGTTTTTCCATTATCTAATAATATCTGAATAAATGTTATAAAAGTAATAATAAAAATTTCATTTTGTTTACCTTTCTTTCCTGGGCATAGATATAACTAAATTCTATTCTAATTATACACTAACAATTAGAATTTATCAAAACAAAAGATAGATAGTTATAGTTCCATATTGGCTTGGGAGTAAAAGATGAATTTACAAAGTTCTAGCCTCATCGCAAAAGAAATAACCTAACGTTCAAAGTTTCAACAAAACTATTATACATATTTTTAAAATTTATCTTGAAAATAAAATGTTCTGCACTGCTGCTTCTGTGACCCTCTTTTTTCTAATGTTATAATGAATGGAGTATAGTTAAACAAAAATGCTAAACATACTTATAGAGAAAATATTGTGCCTGGACTAGGTTAACATAGAGACATAGAGATGTCAGGCTAAAAAAAGGACTTATTCAATTAATTAACGATAAACTATCAGTATGCATAAAATATTTATAAAGTATTACATAATAATTAAATAAAGACATTGTAAATCGTTCCTTATTGAAGTTGAACGTTCACAGAGAGCAGTACTAAAGGTTACACTTTCCTTACCTTATAGGCATCCTATGATTGACAAATACAAAAAAGCAGAAGTTTTAAGCGTACGCCAATCCTACATTTTGAAATGTGTAACTCGCTACCACAAGACAGCGCGTTCTTTAAATATAAAAAAAGACATAATTTCTTTAAATTACTGCTAGTTATAAATATTTTTGCCAAACGCAATTATGATTTCCAAGACAGGGGTCTTTATAATAAATTCAAAATTAAAAGCTATATTAATTTATTTTCTTGTTCTCTTGTACTAAATTTCTTAGTCTGCATAAGCTAAAATGTAATAATACTTAGAGAGCATTGACTCCTGACATACAGGGCAACCTAATATGGGAGACGCAGTAAATTGATTTGTTACACTATGTAATTCTATAAATAATTGTATATTCTATAAATATTATATCTGTGACTAAAGTAAACAAAGTATGTGGGTATACTGACGTGTGCTAGCTGTGCTCGGAGCTGATGTAGATCGCGCTGGTGCAGGGCCAGTTGTTGCCAGCACCAAGCCCCCCACGCTGCGCAGCCACATGCACACGCGCCCCCACATGCCCCCACCATTCCTAAATACCAAGGTGATCCAAATATGTTAATGGATACTTTCACTTTACTACTCGTACGAATTAACATGGTACCTGATGACCTATTTTATTTCTCCAAAAACAAAATTTCGTATATAATGATTTTTTTTTGACTCCTAAGATTTTTTCGGAGTTAGAAACTGACACAGCTTCTGATACACAAAATCGTAATCGCGGATTTTTTCTAAAGTATGAGGATTCCAAATTCGTTCTAGAACAAATAGAGTAGATCTTAGTAAAAAAAGGAAAAATAATGTAAGAATGGGTGTAGATAAATCACGTATTAGGTCAGGTTAGGTCGCATCTCGCAGAAGGAGCCTGCAAAGGACCGAAACGGCGCGGGAAGTGGTCTTAGGACTGTCCCTATGCATCGTCTTCATGGAGAGGGACATCGTTAGGTTTAAGTGGGAATGCCCCTGCTTTTTAACTTTCCCTCCTTATGGGGGGCGGGTCCGCAAGGGAGAGTCCCATATAACCTGCCGATTTCGCGCTGGGGACAGCGGGTTTGCATTAATGCATTTCCTTGGTTTGTTTTAGTTCTAATGCTATATTCCTTGTTACATTCTAATGCTATATAGAGATGCCTTTCTTTTTATCGTGCTAATACAAAAACGCACAATAACGTATCCAGTCTACATTGTGACCAGGCATTTGGAACGACCACAATCATACGTTTACATAAATTGCTGTTTTTTAGCTTTCGATTTCTAATTGCTAAGATAATAAGCATTAAAGTTGAGGAGTGGGGGCTCGCTATGACACAACTATGTGGAAAATATACAAAGGTGTGAGTGACATCGTGCGTCATTTCAACTCATTGAGTAGTTGTAATTTTATATTTAAAAAGTTTTCCAGTAATCTGCGTGACGGGAAAATAAAAAATAGTCATCATACCTATTTCACATTAATTAACGGAGCCTTTTGAATTGTATACACTTAAAAAAATAATTTGGTTACCGAATTTCATAGAGGTTTAAAAGTGGGTATCATATAACTTTTTCACTATCCGATATAGATGTGACTCTTACCATAAGGCATCATCATGTTGAATGGCAAAGATGGCGGAAAGGACATCTGAGGCGTACCAAGTAGTCTGTCCATGGTTTGCGAATGAGTGTTTTGCGTGAACTGATTCGCGCGCATGTCCTGAAAAATGTTCATAATGAGACATATGTTTCAATGACCACATGCAACTCGACCCTTTTAGGCTGCAAACTGGACGCAAATGCGGTCGCCATCGCCATCGCTAGAGCGATAGAAATGCTTAAGTTTTTATAAAAAAGTTCAACAACAAGCGTCGCACGCCAGATGAGAGGTGAATACGCAACATGAGTCATTGTTTATTATCGTCTACTGCTGTTGTAACTAATTTTAAAACGTTTGATTTTAAACGTTTTAAAACTTACAATTAATAAATAAGTAATTTAATATAGACATTTAATGCTTGGAAACTAATATTAAACATGTAAATAAAGTGTACTTTATTTTAATTATGCCGCGCGTGCGCGCTGACGTTTTGCGATTTGCTCTGTGGTACAGACAAAATATAGGTTTACGTTTTGAAGTGGCAAATCCGCGCCCCGCTACGTTGCCGCTCATAATAATTTGTACGTGTACTTCTGTACTTACATACCTCTTAACTACAAATTCAAAGATGATTTTGAATTCGGATGGAAAAAATATATAGATGTCTCAATCACATGTCGAAATATGCTATTTTTCTGTATTTTATTAAAAATCAGATAATTTCTATTGAGATAAAGTAATTAAAGTTCGTTTCTCTGTATATTATTTAATACTGTTCAGTTATCAAATTAAAAGATCTGAATTTTGTAATATTAACAGTATGAAAAACACAATTTTTTATATTTTTTACATATTTTCATTTTATTTTATTTGAATAAATGATTCACGAACGCCACGTTTTAACTAATTTTTTTCAAACGTAATATTCAAAACGCGGAATAGATCACACGCTGTTGGTAATGAAAATCTATCATTTTTCCACCTCAAGAAATAAACAATAATGTATTATAGATCCCTACTGTTTACTTGGTACTTTGGTCTTTGCATTTCTGACGTTTGAAGTACCTATAGGCAATAACAATAATATAGGCAATAATAACCAGTGGTCGGAATTAGGTAGAGTTATTCATGTACTTACACTGATTTCATACAGCGAAAGAATAAAGTGGATATGCCTCAAATCCCGAGATTAATTTTAAAGAGCAGAAAAATCCCGTGATTTTTTAAATAAAAAGTTATTTACTTTTACACAATTTAAACTACTGCACGCACGACGTTGCCCAACTTACATCAATGAAAGAAAGAAATAAAGAAAGAAGAAATAAAGAAATCCCGGGAAGGTCCACATTAATATCAACATTTCGATGCAAGTACATAAATAACTCTATCTAATTCCGACCTCTGATAATAACATAACATATAATAGAATTGTTTTTACCTGATTGCATTTTGGACCGTTCCAAACCGGAGATGGCATCTGCTGATAAGGCATATTGACAGGATTTTCAACTGTAAGAAAAAGTAACTATTTCAAATTGAGATATCCTATAAAAATAAATAATAATGAAAACCTGGTAAAGTTGTTACCGTGTTGTGTAGTAGGTTGAACCATATTGACGTTGGAAATCTCGCCTCTAGGCTCATGTCGTACATTTTGATTTGGATTGCTCGATTGAGGCATCTGAAATTATGATCTTTTTTTAATTTTAATATTCGTTAAAAGTTTTATTGCCAATGTAATTAAATAAAAATAATAAACATTAATAAAAAAAGAAATATTAACATTTACAATGTCGTCGGTGTGACGATCTTGAGGCTGTCTTCTTCGAATTCGATTTCTCTGATTAGATTTATTTCTAGAAGCGCTGAAACAAGAGAATAATTATTTTATAACAAATATTTTGTAACAATGATAAGTAAATTATATAATTGATTTAAAGTATTTATTTAAACACTGGGATAATACTAACAACCTTTCAAGGATACAATTATTTATTAATTTATAATTACAAACAGTTTTTCCAATAAATACCTGTCACTATCGCTAGCGTATGTGCTTCCCAAATGCGTCGGAACTGTATTTACCGACCTAGCACTTATAGAGTTATCGCCACTGCCACCCTGTTAAAAAAGTGAAATTAATAATTTGATCTACTTATAAAATGAAATTTCGCTCCCATTTATAAGTAAATTTAATATGTATCTAACATACCCTGAAGGTTTCATTTTCTCTAGAGTTTTGTGAGTCAATCAGTACTGGCTCTGATCGTGAATCTGGTTCTTCCTGTTCACTGAAAGGTTTTTTATAATCTCAATCGTACATCATCAAATTTTATTTTATTTATTTCTATAAAAATATACACAGACATTTTACTTGAACACCATAGTTGAATCATTTTAGTATAAATTATATAAGATAAAAATGTCTGCCATTAGACAGATTATTATTATAGATTGTCACTAGAAATTATTAAATTTCTAATCACCACGATTCTGCAATAAAATACCCACCGATTGCGAGTCGGACCCGCGCACGTATAGTTCCGTATCAAAAACAAGCAACAAGAGCCCCTTCAATATTTATTTTATTTCGTTTTTTAATATTTGTTGTTATAGCAGCAACAGAAATACATAATCTGTGAAAATCTCAACTGTCAAACTATAACGGTTCATGACATACAATCTGGTGACAGACGGACAGACAGAGACAGCGAAGTCTTCGTAATAGGGTTCCCGTTTTACGGAACCGTAAAAACGTGTATTGTATGTTGACTTATTTACCTGTTGTAAGATCTGTTTGCTACTGAGCCTGTTCTAGAATCGGGCTTCTGTTGTTCAGCTTCTGATTCGGTGCTCAGAACTTTCTGTAAAAATTTGAAAAGTACTGATTTAAAAAGGCAATTGGCTACTTTACTGTTTGGGAAAGTATTTTGAAAATAAGAATAATAAAAAACCATCAGAGTTATTTTTCTCCAAAGTGTTATTTAAATAAAGCAAATACATATTTTATTCATTATTTAAAAATTGTTCCGCGATCACAATCAGTCACGTGACATTGCAAGTTGTGACGTTCCATTTTTATAAACACAAGTATTGGTTGCAAGAGGTAAACGTTTATTTAATTGAAATGTGACGTCAGACGATACTTCGTCATGCCCATCTGAGTCTCAGTTGTTGTGATCAACAGATTATAGATCGTAAGTTAATCTCGCAAAAATAAAATATATTTGTAATCTATTTTAAAACAATAAATACTTAATTAGTTATTTTTTAGATATACCGTATCCATTTTATGTGAGGGACTTACCTCTTTGTTAAGCAAAGCCTCGAGCTCTCTTTGCTTATCAGCGAGTAGAGCGCGCAGCTGCATCTGTCTACGTTCAGCTGGACCTGGAGCCCCGCTAGGACCAGCGCGTACTTCTTCATTAACTTTCTTTTGTTTACGAGCTACTTCTGTGATAAAGAAAACATTCAACATTACGTCGTTTTAAATTTTCACGGTAATTAACATTAGAACGATCGCTAAAAACCGGATTGTTACCATGTAACTTATATTTTATGAGTTTCCGATATTTCGGCGCTATTGCTAGCGCCATGATCACAGAGTAACCGAAGTTTATGCGGATGCGGTTGGAATCCAGTGGTTCATATTTGTCAAAACCAGAGAATAAATTTAAAAAAAACGATCGTTTTGTGATCGAATACAGTGAGCGTGGTGTGTCGAGAACAGGTGCAAGTTAGTGGTGACAAAGTCAACAGTGGTAGAACGGAATATCCGTAAATAATATTCATCCGCATAAACTTCAATTAGCCCGGAATCATGGCGCTTGCAAAAGCGTCGAAATATCGGGAACTCATAAATTATAAGTTACATGGTAACAATTCCGTTTTAAGTAATAATTCTCACATTCAATAAAATATATATATTTGATTGAATATAGATTTCATTCAAATAGGACATAAATAACCTTTATTGGAGATCATGTCTTTTATGCGTGCTCGTTCACCCATTATTTTCTCTGTCTCCATGCGCAGCTCTTGAGCTAGCTCTTGCAAAGAAGCTATGTTTGCTTCATGACCTACAAGCAAATTGTCTGTAAATAACGATAAAACAGCAGTGATATTTAAAAGATGCATTAAAAACATATTCTTAAAAAAGGCTGATCTGAAAGCTGAAAGTCCTATACATATGTCGGTCTTACCTTGTTGCTGATGTTGTTGTTGGAGTTGTTGTTGCTGCAGTTGCTGGTGTTGTTGTTGGAGTTGTTGTTGTTGTAGTTGCTGTTGTTGAATTTGCTGCTGGTGTTGAATTTGATGTTGTTGTTGTTGGATTTGTTGTTGTTGAATCTGTTGCTGCTGTTGTTGAATCTGTTGCGAGTGTTGCTCGTTAGTGAACTTGTGGCGTTGCGGTAACGAGTTCCGTACGCGGCACATGCTACCTTCATTTGACCAACCACCAGCACTTCCACCGCCTTCCGATTTGCTGCAACACAGTATATAAGTCAATATATAATAATCATCAGAACTCAAATTAAGTAGCAAATGCTTTTGTATTACGGAAATTCGAAAAAATAAAGCAGTGTTTGGAATTTAACAATATTTTCCGAAAAAAACGCCAAATTCTGTCATGGCGTTTTTTCATTAGCTTAAGCAATATTATAAATGTAATAAGCATAAAAGTGTAATTATTGGTAATAATATATTAAAGACTACCAGAAAAAATACTAAGTATTTATTTTCATTTACTGTCTACAAACGTATTATCATTGGTAATTATCGTGATATTTATCTTGATAATTATAAGCACTACATAAACTCCTTTTGAACTTTAGGATTTGTTATTAAAGGGAATCATCTTTACACAACTATCAAATATATTTCTAATGATAGAGAAAATTGTCTAGGATGTACCTAAAAAAAATTAAAAGCCCCCTTTTTACTAAATAATATTTTATATATTTTCATTTCATTTTTTGTTCAATGTGATTTCACAATGATTTTATTTGTTTGGTTTGCTTAATTTTTATAATTTAAAACAGCAAGAATAGAAAGATGTTGCCAGTAACTACGGATTATTATCAGATATTTATCCAAAAAATATTTTCTTGATAATTACAAACCCTGGAACAAAGGTACCACAACTACCCACACGCGTATCAATATACAAAAGTTCACTTTCCATATCGACTCCTTTGAGGTTCGAGCTTAAGTTGTTCAACTAAATGTACCCATTCTGGTACATATATATTTGCAAACATAATTCTTCCACTTACTTGTCATGAATGTTAGAATGTCCTGGAATTGAGAACGTCTCATCATGAATACCAGACAAATGTTCTGCCTCGTAGTTCTCTACAGATCTCATGAGATCTGAAACATAAAACAATGTGAAATTATGTTGTTTACATATCAACTGATAAGAAAATCAGAATAAGACGAGAAATAATTCACCCTTCGTCTTTTGTAGTGCAGTCTTGATAGCTTTTATCTCCATCAGTTTAAAAGGATCATCATTTTTTATATTTCCACTTGGAGGTTTGTTACCTATAAAATATATTTTTGATTTGTAGAATTTGTCAATAAAATTTCTCTTTAATATTATTTAAGTTACCAATAAAATTGATTTAAATACTTATAATACGGGTATTAGACACAATCGATTTTACACAATTGAAATTAAGAAACACCCTAATAGATTTAATCGGGAAGACGGATATAAATTGTCTCATGTGTGGAATCCAGTATTTGCCAAAACGCAACCTCTTATTTCGCAATCGGTATATCTTCAGAATACGGCTCATGTGAGGAATAGGGGCGTTAGTGTTGTTTGTGACGGTAGTTGGATGAAAAATCCGAGGGTGATGATTCTTCCTCGTAGGCAGAGGCGTAAACGACTTACTGCTCTAGTCTCATCGTGACCACGGCCGAAACGTCGGCGCAGATCAGTGTAAAATCGCGTCTAATACACGGTATTATAAGTACTTAATAATGCAACGCAATAGTTTAAAAATAAAAATTTATTTAATATTCACATTTGCGAGTAGGTTCTTCATCTACACTATCTTCCCCAGAACTAGAATAGGTATTGTGTGATGCCTCTATGCACGTCGCCATTTGTAATTTTTGGAACTCTGATACCTAATAATGAAAATAATGTGTGGAGAAATAGTAAATTATTAGAAATTGCAAATTATTGAGGTGAAAAATTAAAAGAAACTGCACTGTAATTACCAAGTTCTCCATATGTTGTTTTTTCATTTGTAGCTCGCGTAATTTTAATTGAAGCATGCGCCCGCGTTCCCCTAATAATCCCTCGTCATCCTCGCCTTCGCTATCCCGCACGCCATTTGCGGTTTCCTGGCACAAATATAGTTTGAAATATTCACCGTCTTTGAAAAGTTTCTGCCCGGTACAAATGGGCAAGATGGCCGCCACTTCAAAATGACGGATTACACATTAAAAGTCTAACCTGAACAGTGTTCTTTAAATTAACCCATATATGCCCCGGGATTCGAAAACAAACGATGCCTCTCTATGCCTAAAACTACTTCCCATGAAATACAAATTTAAGATTTTTTGTGATTTTTTAGAATCATTATCCGATAAAATAGGTGTTTTGGAGAGGATGAAACCAAGTCACAACTTGCTGATTTGCTACCTAAGATAAAGTTCATTATAATAACATATGGGTAAGTAAGATTTTCCGAGTGAAATGTAGAAATAAATGAATTTCAACAAAAAATATTTTATTTTCGTTTTTAATCAATAATTATATATAACCAAATAAATATTGTAGTTAAATAACATAGATGGGTTAAACAATTTATTTGTACCTCAGTAGTGACAACATTTGCGTCACGGTGTGCAAACCGTTCGTCTTGACTATGACCGTGCCCATGGTCATTGTCCAAGTTGTCAGACAAATTTTGTTGGCCGTGTAAAGTTTCAGTAGAATGTGGCAGTGTCGTAGCCACCCCAATCTGGTTCGCAGCGTACATTCGGTTCGGATGATGGAAATTCGCACTAAACGTTTGATTCTAGAATACATCAAGTAAATGATAGATTACTTTGTTCAAATTATTTTATAGGAAGAAACCCCGACTTTGATTAAGGACTGAACTTTCTGATGGACCTAAGTTCGATCCCTGTCAGGTGAATGCAGAAAATTAACTATTCTATATTGTCTTTAATTTGGATGTTGTGTTAGGTAACACAAACAAATGCTTTAACTACTTAATTTGAGATCTTAGCAAATGTTATCTATTCATTATTTGTACGTAGTATTTTCCATTATGTACAGTGCATGCTGCATAATGGACATCATTCAAATTACCTGCAAATTAGCAAAGTTGTCATGTGATGTTGAAGGTTGTATTCCCTGAGACTGTCTGTCCCTAGTCAATTCTTCTAATTGTTGCTTTGCTTCTTCCTATACAATATGAAACGCGAGAATGTTATTATTATAATTTAGATAATTAACATCTAAAAGTAGATCTTTGGTCAATTTATTGACCTCTATAGCAATGACTCATACGGCGATATCATGGATTCGATTCCTCATCAAGATATTATAGGAAAATGTACTTTTTTAAATTATCTCGGGTTTGGATGCTGTAATCTGCTGCTACTTTAGGTTAAATTGAACAATGTGTGTGATGTTGTCAAATAAAGATTACTCACTTGATATTTGAGAAGCCTCTTCTCTTGCTGTTTCAGTGCAGCCATACGCATTTGAGATAATTCTACTTTAGTTTTATATTCATTAGGCCAAAGCTCGTTATCACTATAAATAGATCCGTTGCTCTGTACTGACACAGGTCTCGTCACTAGATCCTGTTGGAAATCGAATGATAGAAGTGAAAATGCATTTTTTTTCATACATTACAAAGATTTACGCCTGCTGCCCCGAGATTCTGTTATAATCAAAACCCTCATTCGAATTCAACTCAAAAAGCGGCATCCGCTCAATTACGTTTCGTGGCAAAAGAGAAGTGAGTTTCGAAATGACATAGGAATAGAATATCCGAGACACGTATAGTCAATCAATTTTGTTTTGTATTCTTATAGAAAAAATGGAATCAATAGAATTTCTTCACTTAATGACGTGATTCGGACGTATTAGAATTCGGGTTTGAATTTTTACAGTATCGCAGGGCTGGACTGATAATACAATATTTAAATGTGAGTTTTAATGTCGATGACTGTAGTCCACGTATTTCCTACCCTTCTTGCGCTGTTGTTGGAAATAATGTAGTGAAAAAGGGATAAAAAAGCTCACATTTCAATGCGTTACGTCGACGTAGTGAATGAACTCAATACACAGTAAAATCGATAATAAAAAATAGTTCCGTTCGTTTGTAGGTCATATTAAAAAATAATTTAAGCATTGAAATATCTTTTTATAATAGTATGGCACAACAAAATATACTTGTTAGTGTTTTGATTATAACTTATGTTAGTGATGCAGTTTTGGAAGTATGTTTTGACGAAATAAGATGTTAAAACAATCACATACACACAATTGCACAACTAAGCTTTATATAAGTTTTCTTATAAAAGTTCGACAAAAAAAATTAGAGATGGTTATGTTTTTTCTAAATCATGCTATGATTTGCTCAATTTAGGAAGTTCACACTTTAACAGCACACATCAATAGACAGAAACCTGGTCTGGAACTCGATTGGAACTTTGATTTTTTATTTCCTCAATAAGTGCTACTTTTTCAACACAAGACAGTATGTTTTTCCGTAAAATATCGTTTAAATGCTTATCATCTTTTTTGATGGGTGGTTCATTACAAGGCATTGAATCAATTTCTAATATTTCAACTTTACTGTCAGAATCTACTTGCGATTCATTTTCCATTAAACTATTTGTGTTTTGTGGAGAAGCTTCTGGTGTCTCTTCTACAATTTGAGCAGTTGTAACCGGATTAATATCAGATTCTTCATAACTTTTGAAATTTTGTAAAGTTTTGTTTATTTGTTCATTTTCTACATTTGTTACTTTCTTAAGGCTGTTATGTGCAGAAATGTTATTATTAATATTTTTGGCATTGCCAGTGTTTTCATTCAACGAGGTAGTTTCAGAAGAACTTTCAACATTTTCAGCTACATTTGGATTACTTGATTCTACTTGAGCAACTTGAATTTCATCTGAATCGGCAGCTGGAACTTCTTCATTTTCAGGCTTCATTTTCCCTAACATAGCTACTAATTTAGTTTCACTTTCTTTTAATTTCATTACCATCTCTACAAGTTCATCATATTCTTCTTTAGTGTGCTCAATAAAAGCCTAAATTAAAAATTGATCATGTCTAAGTAAGTATAATAAAGTGTATAAATTATATCAAATAAATACAACACAGATGTTGTTCACACATAATAATTTTAAACGAACCTCATCTTCAGAATTTCGCATAGTATCGACAAGGGATGACGTCACTCTTATGTATTCTCGAATTTGCCCAAGCCGACGTTCTACTGCGGCGGCATCAGGGCATGCTGCAACTATGGCTTCGCCCAATGCTCGTGCCGACTCCCTATGTATCTTGTATAAACAAGAAGCAATAAAAAGGAATAAATATACTGCTAAACAAAAAAATTAATATGATATCAATAAAGACACTTACAGAGTTACTGTCATTTAGATTGTTAAAACTGCCTTGGCATTGATCATACATATTGTTCACTAAATTGACAGTTTTATTCGCAGTTCGAGAATTGGTAATTGGTGGTGTAGTATTATTATTACTTGCAATATTGTTGGTTTCAAAATTGTTGCGAGCTGAATTCAAATTCCTTGATAAATTATTTCTATTTGGATTTGGAGTCTGAAAAATAGAATTAATTTCAAATATTAGCATAATAGCAGCACCAGTATTATTGATTATTCCACTTGATTAATAAAGACATTGCCATCAACAAATAAAGGGTATTCTGAAAAATAAGGTCTCTAAAATTGGTGAATGTCATCCAAAGCTATACAGTTTTTACCATTTTATGAATTTTAAAACATAAAGAACTTATGTAGTGTGACAGTTATAAGATTGACAGAATATCCTGATGATCACAAAAGTTATAATCTTCATTGCTTCAAAGAGGTCAACAGCGTATGCATTTTTGCATTCATGTGATTATAACATCCTAAAAATAAGCTATCTAAACTAGCAAAATTATACAAAATAAGTACTTACATTGAATGGCTGTGTTATATTTCCAGTAACAGCATTGGGTGTAGTTGGATTGACTATCATCACAGCAGCTGCAGCATGATTTGAATGAGGAATTAATCCTGCAAGTTTTAATAATTAAATTTTACTACTATTATGCTTAATTTTTAAACGCAGCGCGCAATGCTAACGGGTAGCGGAGGGAGCGGAGGGGCCGAGTCTCCCCAGGCCTCTTGTACTGCCTGCTTGGGGGGAGGGGTGTAACGCAATATCAAGTTTCTGCCCCAGTTGAAAAAAGATGTAGGTCCGAGCCTGATGCCGAAATTGAATCAGTTTTCTAATTATAACAAAAATATGCTTTTCATCAGATATCATCTAAATATTTTGATGTCCTGTTTATATCAGATAAAAAAAAAAACAAACATTTCTATGTTTAAGGAGTATTAAGAATAATATCCTTTTTGTACATAAATTATATTATATATACTTTTTTATATCTTTACATAAATATACTCTTTGTAGATTTTGTAATAAGTTTTGAAGTTCTATAGTCAGTAAAGATATCTATACTAATATTATAAAGAGAAAAGAATTGATTGTCTGTTTGTAGCAAATAGGCTCCGAAACTACTGGATCGATTTTAAAATTTAGATCATATGCAGTGAACATAGGCTATATTTTATTTCAAAAAACAATAAATAAAGGGAATGAAAAGTTGCCATAGTTACTACTGTTTATTATTCAATTTGACATTATAATTATATCTAAGTCATGATATGAATTCATATCTAAATAAGTCGTTCCCTATGGACCACGAGAGTTAAGCCACTGGTGGAAAGCTAGTCTTATATACTTTACTCTTTGGTTGTTTTGCACCCGATCCTTGTATTACATCTGCTTTCCTTAAGTTTCCCTATTTCTATGGAGCTACTAATAATATATATACTTTTAAAAATAGGTATCTCCACAGATTTCTCTGTGGTTACGTGCAAATAAATAAAAATTTCAGGACTTTTGTTGCAAATATAATTTCTTTTATATAGATATTTAATATTTTAGTGAAACCTATACAAAATATTTATATAAGTATCACTAAAAATAATGAAATAAAAACTTTTTAAAAAATAAACCAAATTCAAATAAAAGAAAAAAATACTAATAATACTTATCATTAAAGCAGTTAAATTTTTCAAGAAATATTGAGGTCAGGTGGGTAACATTCAATAAACTACAGAAAACCTCAGCCTGAGTACAATGGTTCTTGAAAAATTTTACCACTTTTATGATAAGTATTTTTTTAATTTGAACTTTTTTTTTTTAATATCATAAAAGAAAATATTTATCCTATATATTAGCTTTGATACACTTTTTTATCATAATAATTAATTAAATATTTTACCATTTTGCATTTGATGTGCATAAGGATGTAATGAGTGTCCTGTGATAGAAGATCCGCTGGTATCGTCGTGGTGATCACTGGCAATGTTCTCACGATTTTGCACATTCAGAGGCAATGCTCTTGGCTGAGGCCTCACAGGCACGAATCTTCCAAATCCACTTTCAAAAGTTACGGAATTATCTAAAATACACAAATATTTATATTATAAATAATTAAACTATGTAAAACCATAATTTAACAACAATAGTAGTTTATGGAAATAATTATAAAAAATTGTTATGGTATAGCAACACTTATGCGAAGCCAGTTTTGATTTACTTTATATATAAAAATATCATGAGCAAAAGATGTGATTTTGTTTATTTCAAGGACATCTTTCTAAGAGCTATATCTATATATAAAATCAAATCTGGCATATCAGTTTCAATATAATTTTCAAATTGAGAACTTTCTCTTATTTATAAAATCAATCAAAAAGGATAAATTACAAATACTCATTAATATACTTTAAACAATTAATGTCTTGCTCTGTATGATATCTGCTATATGTAGTGCATGCATATGCAATAACTTATGTTCAAATTGTCAGGTTGAAGATGATTAAATTATTAATATATAACAACAACAGAGATTACAAAAAAAAATCCTAATCAGTAAAAGTATTGTTCAATCTTTTAGTAAGAATCTATAAATTTAGTAGATGCCATAAATATCACTTACCCAAATCGGTCAACTCGTGATCTGATGTGTTATTTGATGGTTTTCTAGATTTATTGTAATTAGGCCTTGAATTATATTCTGAAACTGGCACCCAATCCAGGGAAGTCTAAAACCAATGCAGTTTCTGAATAAGCTCTTAATGAAATGATGTCTTCTTTTTGACAGAACAAGAACACTTCTATTGCTTTACAATTCTATGAAACACACCTTGTTTATACTAAATTTAGAGAAACAACCTCCCATATGGAAAGTATAAAATAAACAAAGAATTTTAAGTATCCAAATACATATGTTGAAATTATTAAAATATATATTGGGGGAAAGATATGGTATGTAGATCAGAACTATCTATCTTTAAATAACAAACTTGGCAGATAGCCAAATTTAAGTTTTCTCTTCTGTACTACTTCTTAAAATAGATTGAATACCTACTTACAATATATGTAACAAATTTTGACAAGAGAACAAGAATATAAACAATGCTTAAGAATGACATATTACTGTCTAGTAAATAAATATTTAAAGATATGTAATACAAAAGTATTATACATACCGAGACAAAATATTTTTAACATATTTTCAAAGAATATTTTTTGTAATTTTATTTTGAACTTTTCAATCATAAAATAACTAAACAAAAAAAAACAGAATAATGGAGTAAAAAAAAAATCATTGATATATATTGATTGTACCAAAATTCAAAGAAATAAAAATGTAGATAAAGTTCTTTGGACAAGAGCATACAAAATCTGTTTCAGGACCTTCTTAGTTTTCAAAATAGGTAGACAGATGCTTCTAATTTATGGTTACTTTAGAAAGTGTTGGTATAATATTTCAGAGATTTTTAGACAAAAGTATATCCTAATAAATTGTATGTTACTGGTGAGTTTATTTACCTTGAATAGGATATAGTTTATTTAGTAGAAATGAAATCTTACCGACACCAAATTGCTTGTCATGTCTCTTCTTGTAGGAGTTACAGCTTCCTGGGGTACATTGCAGTTATTTCTGGCCTTTGTTTTAGGTATAGTACCTGTATGATTTGGATGTCTGTCGTTATTTACTGGAGCCATAACATGAAACTTTGTAAAATGTACAAATAATCGGAAAATTAAAACATGTATTCTAATTCAAAATAAAGCAATTGTTTGGTAGCATTGTCGTAGTAATAGTTTAATATTTTTTTTTATATTTAATTGGAAATCATAAAAATATTATTAATCGCAATTCTCCCTTTTTACTAATTTATGGTTCACTCGTCGCACAATACAATCCAGAATTTATTTGACAATTAAACATTATTCCAAAGAGTAGTATAATATTTGCCAGTACATACACTACAAAGTCTGTGGCATTAGAGAAGATTGAATACAGGTCTGTGGGGTCCAATCTAGCAATAAAAAGTTATCCACATGGTTGCAAACCTGAGTTCCCGATCAAGGTGACCTTGATAGTTGGCAACCATATAGACCTAATATAACGAGGAAGTGTTTAAAAAAACGAAAGCACTAAAAAGCACCTCCACTAGATGGCGACTCTAGCAAAAGTTGATTTTTAGGGTTGTCAAGAAGAAATTAAAATAGTATTGTAACGACATCTAGTTTGATATCGGGAACAAATTTTTTATTTAAACACTTCCTCATTTATTCTTCTCCCTTTATGGTTGGCTTTCTTTAAAACTTCCTCGTCCAACAAATATAAAATGTATCCTGAGTATGGAGAAACCCTGTCTATACAAAACTTTATCTAAATTCATATAATAATCTTTAATTTCTATTTAATTTTGTTTGTATTACCTTAAATAATGTAATCAGTAGTCATACGATGAGTTGTACAAACGTTCATTAATGTTTAAAGATACCTTTAAGCTCTAATAAATGTCAAATATAGACAACTGGCTGATACTGAGAGTCTAGATTTACTTTTGTTTTACTTATTACCCCAAATAAAAAAAACAACATATTTCTGTTTTTGTCTCTTCACGTGTAAATACCACCAACGTGACATTGGTTGAATTGTGTAAATACAAAAGAACTTACTCTATGAAATGTTACCGCTTGTTTTCAAATTAAAAATAAAATATTAGTTCATTTACTTTATGATTTTGACACATTGGAGTTGCTCACTTCTTTTGTATCTTACGATTTTATGTTGTTAGGTGAGTTAGTGAATAGGTCTGCTGGACATAGTGAAACATAGAGTAACATCCTATTAATATTATAAAGGCGAAAGTTTGTAAGTATGGATGTATGGATGTTTGTTACTCTTTCACGAAAAAACTACTGGACGGATTTGGATAAAACTTTACAGCAATATAGGTTATACATCAGAATAACACATAGGGTACTTTTTACTGGGAAAACTTCTCACTCCCACGGGATACCGACTTCCACGCGGACGAAGTCGCGGGCGTCCACTAGTAAACTTATAGTCAAGCTTTCATGGCGATCAGCGTTTTCATGTTAGGTACCTATATACATGGGGTGCGGGGTCGGAACACCTCCTCGTGCGCCTGTTACAATGGATGATCAGTTCCCATTGGGAGCGGATCCGCCATTGTTGCGGGCCGGTGTACCCCGGGCATAGGGAAGGATGAATTCAGCGTTAGCTGATTCATCGGTCCCTATGGCCAAGAGTCCGACACTGGGGGCTCGGCGGGCGTCTTGGACATATTCCAAGTAGCGGCCGCCGAGGGGGGGGAGTCCTTCGGGACAGGGGAGGGGGGGTCGTTGGGTTGGGGCTTCTGTGCCCTCCATCGTCTTGCGCGTAGGGGGGAGGCAAGGTCCACCCAGGACCACGTGTGGGGAGCCCAATTCGGGCTAAGAGGTTGTTCCGTGCCGGCGTCCTGACAGTAAGTCGGGTAGCGGCGGTGCGGATCGGAGGCTCGGCCGGCGTCCGGGACGTATTCCCGGTAGCGGCGGTCGAGGACGTCTTGAATCGTGAAGCATAGGGGGTGGTAGGCCTCTTGTGGGCCGCGACTTGGGGCGTCGTTGTTAGTAGTGGGCGGAGGGTCGGTGCGTCGGATGGGCGTGTGCGGTCTAACCCGCGCCTGTACGACGTACTGACATAAAAACGGCTCTACTGAGCCACCTCCGGCCACGCTCGTTATCCCGTACGTGGTGCGGGACCGAGGGCCGCTGCCTGCGGGCGGGGGCCAAGAGGAGACAACCTCACTAAAAAACCAAAAGAGGGGGAGATAGGAGGAGGAGTTGGGTGGCCTTACCCGCAAGAGGTCAAAAAATATGAAAATGTCGACGGAGAAAAATCAACTACCTCCGGAGGGTACCCGATGGCCGGGAGAATCCCTCCCTGTGACCAGTGATGGCGCAAGCGCGTCAACACTGGTCACAGGCTGCCCACGCTCGGAGGAGGGCAGAAGTCGATATCAGGAGAAGCTGGCTCCGAAAAATAACAGCCGAGATGAAGTTGTAGGAGAGGACGAGTCCAGTTGCGCATCATCACCCATTATCGCAACAGGACAGAAACGTCCGTTGAAGTGTGTGGATCTCGAGGGAGACCCGAAGAAGTCGCCGGAAGCGAAAATCGCGACACTAGTGAGTGGGAGAAGAAAGGGGCTGTGTAATCCGCGCCGATTGAATCCGGAAATAGAGGAACAATCGGACAGCTCCGAAGAAAGTGTCATTCGGCTAAGGTCCAAAGAGGGGGACGAGACAGAGACAGAAGGAAAGCGGGAGGAAAATATAGCAAGGAAGGACACACCGGAAAAGACAACTGAAAGGGAGGAAGAATTAGTGGTCGTGGACTCTGGCTCAGTGGTAGGGGATACCATGGAGGATACCTCGGACATGGAGCTTGAGGACGAAGGTGAAAGAGAAGGAAGGACTATTGTGGAAGGGACTGATCTAGACAAGATAGCTTTGGAGGAAGATAGGAAGAGAGGGGAACGATTCCTAGAAAAATGGGAGAAGGATAAAGATAATACCCTGAACATCATTGACGAGGACATACAGGATGTAGTCGCCCGCGTCATGATACTCAAGGGTATTACAGCAAGGGAGAAGAATGAAATAGCGGATACGATGAGGGAGATAGAGGAGGAGGCGAGGACGTTGAGTGAGATCACCAACACCAAAACCTTTGCTGACCTCGTTAAGGAGAACATCAATCTCAAGGAGGAAAATCGGGTGCTAAGAAAGGAAATGAAGGACCTGAAAGACGAGAAGGAACTGAGAGACAGGAGGATTAGAAGGATGCGGAGGGAGATGAACGACCTGCACACGGAAATGGAGAAGTTGAGAGGCCTTGTCAACTCTCTCCAAGACCGGATCGTTGAGTCTCCCGCCCCGGCGAGTCCTGGAAGTGAGATCTTTCTGAGATCCGTGATGGAGTCCGTTGGTACCATGGTCTCTGCCCGGATCGAGGGCTTGGAGGAAAGGCTGCTTCCCCCAGTCAACCACCGACCACCCCTCGCGACAGATAAGAGGGCCGCCCCGGTCGCGAGGAGACGAACGACAACGGACGAAATAGAGAGGGAGAGATCTTCGCTTGATCAGAGATCATGGTCGCAAGTAGTCAGTGGAGGGCGAAATAGCATGGCTACAGCGACCCCTGCGACCGTGACCGCGAGCAAGACAAAGAAAAAGGAGGAAAAGAAGGAGAAGGAAAAGAAGGATAAGAAGAAGAAGGACCCCCCTGTGCAAAACAACAACACAGGGAAGAAAAAGAGGGATAGAAAAAAGAGGAAAAGGAACAGAAAGATACGAGTGCCGCGAACAGCAGCGGTGTGTCTACAGATCTCCCCAGAGGCCACTGAAAGGGGGATCACGTACAAAGACGTGCTGGATAAGGCGAGACGCTGCATCCATCTTAAAGAGGACGTCGGCATCGAGGAAATGAGCAGAAGAGTTGCAGCAACTGGCGCCCGGATCTTTGAAATCCCTGGATCAGAGGGTGCTGCCAAAGCCGACAAGCTGGCTGGACTGCTGAGGGGGATCATGGGAGAGGACATCCTAGTTTCGAGACCCGTCAAATGCGTAGACATGCGCGCGACGGGCCTCGATGATGCCATAGATGCTGAAGACCTGCGGGCGGCTGCCGCGGAGAAAGGGGGTTGCTCTCCGGACAGCATTAAGATCGGCCCTATTAAAACCGGCTATGGAGGAGCTGGAGTAGCTCACCTTAGAGTGCCGGCGATGGCGGCTAGGAAATTAGTGACGGAGAATGGCAAGCTGGTTGTGGGATGGGGATGGGTTAAGATCCGTGTCCTCCCGCCCCTCCCATTGCGCTGCTTTAAGTGCATGGGAGTTGGCCACGTGAGGGCACAGTGTTCAGAGGAGGCGGACCGCACAGGAATTTGTTTCCGGTGCGGGGTGGCTGGCCATAAGGCCGCCAGTTGTGAGAAAGAGCAGCGTTGCGCCGTTTGCGCAGCGGCTGGACTCTCAGCCGGACACAGGATGGGCAGCAAGAGCTGTCATCCCCCAACCAGGAGAGGTAAGCCGGTCCCCAGTTCCCGGGTACCGCGTGCGGGACCGGGCAGCGTGCTGTCGGGCGAAATGGATACGCAATAGCGGGTCCACTAGTTCGGGGGTGCGTAGTCCGGAGCGGCACCACTACTCGCCTTCTCTCTACATGGGTTCTCCTTCTGAGAACTCAGGTGAGAGAGGGGGATGTGGTGCGAGTGGTACCGGGAAGCACCCCTCCTCACAGGAGGAGGGGGGGGACGTCCCCATCTCGCGCCGCGGCGGCGGCGTCGTCGGGGCCGGGGTTCTGTCCACCTAGTGGGCGGAGTACCGGGCCTGGGCGGCGCCGCCGCCGCGGCGCCGCGCCCTTGGCGCCGACCGGTCGTCCGTCGGGTATTCGTCCTAGGACGTATTCGACGGCCGGGCCGGCGGCGGCGGGGGCGCGGCAGGCCGCGGCGGGCACCAGTGTCCGTCGTGGCCGGCGATGGAGGGATGGAGTCGGCTGCGGCTCGGCGGGGCGCTCACCTCTTTGGCGTTTTATGAGTCGACGAGGGGAGGGGCCACGTCGACCAGCGGTCGACACCATGGCAGCGGGAATACTCTGATCTGTCGTCATGGGCGCCAGGGGACGTTGGCGCCGGGGCTGCCCGAGGAGTATAGCTCGAGGGGGAGGCCGAGGCGACCTATCAGAGTGTTCGTCAGACGATAAAGGAAGGTGAGATAGCCCAATTGCGCATCTCTTCTTCCTAACGGGGGGAGCGGGGGGGATGATTACCCCCTCGTTCGTTGCACACCCCAGTTGTCTGGGGAGGGTTCCTCGAAATTACCCAGGAAACCTCCTGGCCGCAAAGAGGGAGGACCGTTCAGTCGGTCCCCCATGGTCTGGGTAACCTGAGCTTCTCCTTGCCGGATACCAGGTCCCAGATTCTGTGAGGGTAATACGGGGGGTTTTGCACGGTAGGCCTGCTGTAGTTAGGGGTTCTTTAACCTCCGCAGCAGGAGAGCCCGGGTTCAGTCGGCCTCTAATCAAGGTCGATGGCATGTTAAGGTCAGTTCCCCTCGGTACAAAAAAAAAAAAAAAAAAAAAAAAAAAAAAAAAAAGGTACCTATATACATAGAGGTTTTCTTTCACTCGCATACATTGGCATTAGCGTAGCAATAACATGAGCATAGAAAAACCTCATTTGATTTTATAGTCTCATATTTGAGTGATATTAATGGCAAGAGATCCGATAGGTGTTCCACAGGGCTTAATCCTTGGTATTTTTTGCTTTTTTAATTTATATTGACTTGCCTTTTTTGGTAAAAGAACATGGAAGTGTTAATCACGAAATAGTTTTGTATGCACTTTTGACTGAAATTCTTCTAATGAAGGCAAAACTAAATGCATTAAATATGTATTGTCTAATGTTGTTTTATTTTTTGTTTCAAATATTGTTTGCCCGTGTCGTAGGTATATTAATCGTAGGTATAATTATTGGTGTGTACCTTATGTATAGTTATCGGCAATCGCATAATCCGGTATTCTATACGATATTTAGGTGATAATGAATAGAATACTAACGTGTAGGTATGAAGTATTATTTATTTTATATTTAATTCCGAATGCGCAGCCGGTAATGTACCTACCTAACTAAAAGACGAAAGCAAAGAAGAGGGGGACGTGTAGGCAGACAGGCAATAGATAAATAAACAATAGACTTTTGATCCATGAAGTCTATATATCACGTCAACTATTTTTGTCGGCCAGGTGATTTTTGTGGTCTGAAAAACGTAACTTAAATATATTTCTAACCTATTACGTGACCTACAGGTTGCTGGTATAAGATAATTTTGATAATATATTCTTAATTGCACGATACACAGGACATATTATAGAGAAGATAGAAAAGAGAGAGATTATAAAGGGCGGCCCTATTGCTACGTAACAATCTCTTCCAGGCAACGTAACCTCAATAAATTTCTAACCTATCACGTGTCATACAGGTGTAAGATAATTTACTCTTTTCAATTAAGAGCGATCTTTTCAATTAATAGCGATTAAATTGAAGAGCGGTCGGTCTCTATACAATCCCTAAGATTTGTATTCATTACCTAGGGCATGTATATAAGAGACAACATTATCCATAATATTGCATACATTCCCTGGACACCCCAGATATTCTATACATTGCTTTGGTGTTGTTTAGAAAGCCTGAATTATACGGATTGCCCGTAACATTTAAATGGCTTATCTATTTAATGCCGCCTATTAGTGTTGACAGTACTCTTGAAAATTTACTCTTGTTTGATCAGTCAGTGTAAGTTGATGTTTGTAAATTTTTTATAGACTCGATCGGCTAAAACCATTGTCATCGTTGAAAATTCATAGTGATAAAAACGCTTTGCTCTGATCGCCTCGATCGTCTTCCGTTTCTTTTGTAAAAGTCGCGTGGTGCGCGCGTTCCTCAATGTAAGCCGGCGAACGTATGGCTGGCAGAATAAAATAATAGTTTATAACTCGATAGCGGCGAGTGTGTACGCTCTTCGCCGAGAGGCGAAGTTTTAAAAGTTTTTGATTGTTTAGCAAAAAAATTGTTTTTAGCAACTTTTATTATTGTTATTAGTGATAGTGTTCAATTTAAATGTTTAGATAAGCAATAATTGGATTGACATTCGTAAATGGTAAAAACCTGCTACAAATATATGTAGAAGAAATATTTATTTAAGTAGTGAGTATTTTATCTATTTTTTATACAATCTGCTGTCAAATCAATAATGAAGTCCCATTCTTACAGGATCATTTTTATTAGTTTAATGTTTATTTTGCTATATGATAGATACTAGGAGATACTTTGGAAAAAATATGGATAAAGACCTATTACAAAAATACTGGGGTGTGAAAACTGAAAACTGTTTTTCGATTTAGTAAACCGAAAAAAAAAAGCTTTAAAGAGCTAATTTTCGTTAGAGTCAAGTGTCCCCCTTCTATCAAATAAACGGACGTTGGTAAAAATTCAAACGTTACGGCAGAAGTACACACTTAAGATGGCTTTGCAAGTTTATGAGTCGGTAATACAGCTAGTTGCACAAACGTCCATTAAAAATGACATTAGTTTAAAGCGACATTACTGATAAAAATTTGTCATTCATTAGAGCTCAAAAGCGTCATTAAATCTTAATGGACGTTGGTGCAACTGACCGATAGTTGATCAATTGTATTTAACTCGAAAATTTCGAACAACTCCATAGAACATATCTAATGTGATTTTTTAACTTTTTTAATGGATAATGGTCATTTTACTATAAAATAGGATTACTTTCACGAAGACACGCTTTGATAATTACTTATTTGATAAAGTGACATAGTTTCAACGTAAGTCCCGTACGATTTCTAATATTTTTTTAGCTATATACATTACTAGCTTTCCGCCAGCGGTTTCTCCCGTGTGGACTTTAAGGAACCGTTTAGTGGGATAAAAATCTTATAATGTTACTTCTGGTTTAGTACACCATACTTCATCCAAACCCGTTCTTTAACTCAAAAGCTTTTAAATAATAGTAGGATAAGATAGTAATAATTCGACACAATATAAAATAAATTTATATCTTTAAATTACCATCGATTTACAAATAGCCATGTTCGTGAGTTATGACGGACAAGAGTAGGTAGAGGGATGGAATATTGTGTGATCGGTAAAGTGGGTGCGGCATTTTAGGGCGCCTGACCTAATTGCCCAATTTGTAAAAACCTACAACTTCATTTCATGGAAGAATTATTCAGTATAATGTTGGTTTAGGATTACGATTTGAAATTGAAATTTTTATTTTGCGGCCTTATGTTGTTTATGATGTCAGCGATGATGGTGACGTCATTGCCATGATTCGAAGCACTGAACCGGTTCCGACGTCGACCTCCAATTATGTTAATGCTGGTTTCACTTCTATCCTACTCTCAAATGGATACATAAAGCAAGGTAATAACTTTTGCTACGAACTTCAACGTCGCAGCTTGTCTCTCTCTGTAGTTCTATAAATGGTTCAGGTTTTGCGCGGTCATTACTTTATATGTAGATAGATATCTAAGTAATATTATCACCAACTAATATATTTATTTGTAAGCATATTATTTACACAGCATATATGGACACAGCTCACTAGAATATAATAAGTCACTTAAAGTGTTTTCCGAGGAGCCCTAGCGTATCGCAAGACATTTTAAGCTCCATGATAATCAGTGTCATATTTCAGCAAATTTATTGAAGTTGAAATAAAATTTGTATGTTATTCATTGTTAACTAAATGTAGGATTAAATTAGTATTTTATTTTAGGGATCTATGTAAATATTTGGTTTCCAAAAGGGATCTATTATGCTACAAAAAGTTTGAAAACTAATGAAGTAATAGTTAATTACTTACAAAAAATTGGCTTAATTAATTGTTTTAATTTAGGCACGTCTCATTATACACAAGCTAGGCTATAAATTTACATGTTTATCTTATAACATCACATCACATTCAGGTCATGAAGATTTGCACAACATTTAATTAATTATAAAAAAAATAATGAAAACGTTGGATTCCATTTTTGTAAACTGAAAAAATTACATTTTTTAATACAAATAAACACAATTCAACCATTGACGAGGCGAGTCTATGATCTTACACTTGCCCAGCCCTAAGCAAATCCTCAGTCTCGTCATATCTCAGTCTAGAAAACCCTTCAATTGATGTTATTTACACGAATTTAAATTTAGGCTGTAAATTGTATACATCTAACTAATTATACAGATTAACAGATTGAACTCGAAATTGACGCTTAGCAAATGAAGTTTCACAAAAGTGTGCAGGTATACCGGACATAAGTCCGGTATACCGGACCGAAATAAGTTCTGTAAAATATCTCTGAGCCCTTACCGCTTCAAGAATTCTACATTTAGTAGCACCGCCCCAAACTGGTATGCAATAACTTATTACTGACTAAGTAATTTTAAAGTCAAACATTTGGTGGGTTCTTTTATTAATAGAAAAACAGATATAATTTATTTTTGTGATATTCGAAATAAAAAGGGAGGACTTCAACCAGCTAGCAACCGTAACTCATCCATCGTCTGCCATTTTAAATACAGATCTCCAGGAAGAACCATTTAATTGGTGGTATACATTACTTAGTATATGAGATTACCTCAAGGTTCAATTTTAGGACCCATTACTTATCCCTTTTTAAGGTTTAATGATCTCAGTTTACGAAGAACTCGTACGAGACAGTAGATAACACTTCTTAAGTATTTAATATAAGTGGGTAGGTGATGAATGTTATGACGATATAAATAGTGTTCTCTATAATGTTATTAGTTGCTTTGATAACAATAATTTGATAATTTGAATCTGAATACCGATAAAAGGAAATTAATGAACAATATACCTAATTATCATAACCTAACCACTGGTTAAGTAAAATAAATAAGAATATACTAAACAAAAAGAAAATTAAAAGCCTGATACAGATTGGGGAAGATGGCAATAAAAAATAATAAAAAAACCACTGGTTAAGAACCATTGATGTGTAGTCACATGTTTGGACCATACCATAAATATGAATATATTGCCTGTTATTCATAGACACTTTGAAATTCTTCAGGCAATTTTTCTCTTCGGATTTGCCGATAATTCGATGATTTTGTTATGAAGCCCGAAAGTCACAATGTTGGGCGGTCCAATCTATACGTGTATGTATCCCAGGTATTTTAATCGAGGTCTATTGCGTTGAATGTAATAGTGAGCAAAAACAGTTTTAAATGGCATCACGACTTCCGTACAAACGAGCGTTAGGTAATAAAACTTTTATTAAACGTTGACGTTGTGTCATGTTGAGGAAAGGAAGCGAAATTGAGTACAGTTTTACAAAAAATATCACTTTTTAATAGTAAAATAAACTTATTTTTATTTACATTTCTTTTTCTAAAAAGATGATTTTAAAATACCCATTCAACGACACCCCACTTGACATAGATTTTTATTTTTTAATTTAGACAATATGGCGTCTGGTTGTCGCTATAGTAAATTTTGAGTACTGTCATTTCTTTAGTGACACTCGCAAGGTTGACGTAGAATCATCAAAATCGGCCTATGCATTTGGTCTCTAGAACGCCACATAGAAACAAACATACATACATACATAGACTGATAAACACATTACCCTCCTTTGCGTCGCGCAGTCGGGTAAAAATAAAACCGACTTCAAACCTTATAAAGTAAGAAGGAGGTTTTTTGTAAATAATTAAATAATAACTGCCCAATTTCTTTAGTGCACTTTCTTGAATAATTATGACGCTTTTAAAATGAGTATTATTTCCTCATTATATTATTCTGTTTGTGAAAAAATCAGATATTGACCTTATTTAAATAGGTAACACTAAAACATTAAATAACTTTATAAAAATATGTGAATGTAGTGAAAGTCTTAGAAAAGGAGATTTTGTTTATTTGCTTGACATAATATTTGGAAAGATTTGGTCGTTCGTTTGTTCGAATTGACAATTTCCTCCTTTTTTTAAGTTGGTAAAAAAAGTCGTCTGTTTCAAACGATATTTTTGTCGTTTCTGTGCGAAAAGACGAGTTTCTCATTATATTTTGACACGATAAAATGCAATAATTGTAGTATCAGCACTACGAAGTTGGTATAACAAATTTTAGTCATAACTCATAACAGTTTCTATTAATTTCAATTACTCATACTTTTTAGTCATTTTATTTATATAAAAGATGTAATTGTCTCTATCATATCGGTCCCCGCCAATTTTGAAGGCATCATTATAATATGATATTGCTGAAAAACTAGGAAAACTTCTACACACCTAACAGTTTTCTGTTATTATGTTTAAAGATCATACTTATACTTTTTCCAGTCTTTTTTCCCATCCAAATATTTTTCCAAAAAGTTCAGCTTATGAGCTTTTATAGAGATGCAAAAGTTTCATCTTTTTTTACATGTCTTTGTTAAATTGAAATTAAAAAGCCTCCTGATTCTGTAACTCTGAAGGCAATCGAAATAAATTGTTCACAGGGCAAACGGTCATAAGAATAAGTGATTTTGTACATTGTATTTTTTTGCGTTGATTACGATTTTAAGGTGTCAGTTATGTAAGCGGTCTCGCAAGTTCTCGTTGGTTTAGCTGAGCGAATCGATGCTTTAAAACAACATTCTAGTGGAAAAAGGTTAACTTAATAAAATGTATTATAGGAAAGTATAAGAAACATAACAATGACGATGGCCCAGTTAGTAAGTTATACGAGGCGTGACGTGAACTGCACCTCTTATCGGCGCGCCCACCTCTACTCTCTCTGCGTATAAACCGCGACGCTCTCGTTACGCCGGACGTCGTAACGCGTAGGTTCAACGAACTTGCAAATATCATATTGAATAATAAATTTTAAGTGCCTGTATAATTTTTGCTTTAGAACATTTAAACTATAAAAGTTTAAGTAAGCGAGTGGAAATCGTTTTTATGATCACAAAAGCCGAGTAATACCCGAAAGTGGGGTGTTTCTATACTAGCAGTATTATATTGAGTAGGTCATTCATTTTAAATGAAATTTTGATTTATTATTCTACATAATTGTGAGGGAATATAATTACTATTATTTTATATCACACTTATTTTTTGAATTGCTCATATAAATTAAAATATTCTAATTTTGTTTATAAAACCATAACTGCTGTTAAGTTTATGTAAAAGTACACATGGCTGCTCGTCAGGCTCCCACAATATGTCAAATTTCCGCAAGTTTAAAACCGACTGGAAAAGTTGATAGTTTTGTATAACCTGACGTGCTGTTGACTGTAGAAACATACTAAACTAACATTATTGTACCGGCGCATGATAGAGTCACCCTCCTTGTTTGCTTCAGTAACAACTTCTTTTATCCTTATGTTTTTGCGTTTTACGTTGAGATTTTGCGAAAGTTATGTGTCCTTTATGCCCTTTACATAATTCTACTATGTTATATCTAAGAGCAGTAAAATATCAAGGTAGAACTCTTAATTAGATTAAAGAAGTGGCGAGTTTTCTGTGGGTACTAATACTAGCTACTTGATGATGTGACGGGTGTCTAGTAGATAGAAAATTTTTATTACGTCATTAAAGATCTTAAAAAGATTTTCGAAAGTGTTATTTCACTAAGAAATGCCTTTACGTCCAAACGCGCATCAGCAGCACATTATCACATCATGTTGCGTTCAGGACGTTTCTCCTTGGTTTTGCACAAATATAAAATTTAAAATACGGATTTTCGCCTATTTATAAATAACTTCTAAATATTTATTTTGATTAGTTGAGATAAAGTTTGTAAAACTTGATATTTGACCATGATTAAAATTCATATGTACGCATTTCTTAGAAAGTTTTAAATCTAAGACTTGTAATAGACCTTAGTCATATAGTAATTATTTTCGTATTATGATAAGTAATGATAATAAGTGTTTGTTCCTTTATTTGTTATTCTCAAGGAAATTATTAATGATATATTGACATTTCCCAACTTAATGTCTAAATCAACATTGTTAATGTTCCGATTACTAAATGATGTGTAACTAATTAGTTAATGAGAGTACGAGGGTCGTATCATTAGCAACCCTCTCGAAACATATAAATACTCATGCATAGCTCTCGAACAGTCAGTCTTTAACAAGTCTTTAACAAGTCTTTAACAAGTCTTTAACAGTCCTTAATAAGTCTTTAGTCAGTTCTCAGCAAGTACTCTTCAATAAGTTTATAGTTAAGATCATCTGTAATAAGTTGACCAAGTAAAGTCTGTGTTATTAAACGACGTGTCTCTTTCAATTGAAACCCTGAACACCTAAACAAAGCCAACCGCTCGGGCCATTACAAAAATTGGTGTCAGAAATAAGGGATTTGATCGAGATTAAACAATCCAGTCTTATAACGCGTAAAGTGAATCAAGAATTTCATCGGAAACTCAAGCAGAAGCAACTCCGATTCTTGACGCTCAACGTTCCAGACAAATCACGACGATTCCAGAGACGACGTAATATCAACGGTCTTCGTGAAATCATCACGCTGTCGTTTACGCCAACACTCTCCGGTTAAGAACTTTACAAATGGCAACCAGAGGTCTTCTATTATTGTGAGTACACCGCCTTTTCTTCATAAAACACCGTTATAAAGGATATTTCCTGATCGGTATAACTGTCAACAGCCGCCAATCTTCGAAGAAGTGATAAAATAGTGAATTTTTTTGTTAAGTGGAAGTGAAAATTATTTTATAATCATGTCTGTAAAAATTAATAACGATGAATCCACATCTGTAAGCTTCATAACCCTCGAAATGGCTGAAAGAATGTTGACTAAATTTGATGGCAATAAGGCGCGTATCCATGAATTTTTAGATAATTGTGACACTGTCAATAATCTAATAAACCCAAATTTGAAGAAAATATTACTGCAAATTATTATAACAAAAATTACTGACAACGCTAGGTCTATGATTAGAAACAGAGAATTCCAATATTGGGAAGATTTAAAAAATTATTTATTAGATACATATACGGAAAAACGAACGATAGGCCAATGGCAACTGGAACTTAGTAGTTGTAAACAAAATTATAATGAAAACGTCATACAGTATGCCAATAAAGTAGAAAATTGTTACATAAAATTAATAAACTCATTAGACGCATCTAATCAATCACCAGATGCAAGGAAGGCATGTGTAGATCTATTGAAGTCCCAAGCGTTAAGTGTTTTTATAACAGGATTAAATAAAGATTTGAATTTAATAATTAAAGCTCTCCAACCCAAAACCTTAGAGGACGCGATTTCTTTAGCTGTGATTGAAGAACAACAATTAAAAAGCAAAAACGAAATTTCCAAATTTCAAAATTTAAATATATCAAACACCAAACACTGCTATAAATGTAACAAACCTGGTCACACAGTCATCAATTGCAAGGTTCGATCATTTACAGGGCCAAATAAAAATTTCAAGTATTGTAATTATTGTAAAAAGAAAGGTCACGTTAAAGACGAATGTTATATATTAAAAAATAAAAATTCTCCCAATAATCTTAATAGTAATAATAATTTTAAAAAACAAGAATCAAATAATAAAAGTCGTTTTTTAAATAACAATGGGAACTCATCAGACTCTAATCAAAAAAACTAATTAAACCCAAAGGTGTGAGTCAACCAGAGGGTAAAACCTATATTAAAGGACTCATTACTGCAATAACTAATTGTTACTTAGTTTCGTTGAAATTGAAGGATAACAAAAATGATATTAATTTCTTAATAGATACTGGTGCAAATATTAGCCTCATAAAAGAAAAATACGTACCTAAGGAAGCCGAAGTTCATTATGACATTTTGGCAGATTTAAAGGGAATCGATAAAGTAGACAAACCGAGGAGGACCTTAGGTTATGTCGAATTGGAGTTTTTAGGTAATTTAAAGATTACACTCCATATTGTTGATAATGATTTCCCTATTGATAGTAATGGTATTATTGGAGGTGATACACTAAGAAAATTTGATGGGATAATTAATTATAGCACCAAGTCATTACAATTAAATAAAAATAATTTTGATTTATATTTTGAAAAGTGTCAAATGGAGTCAAACGATGAAATGTTGACTATTAAAGCGCGAAGCGAAAGTGTTATCCCGATACTAATAAATAATGACACACCGCTGAGTCAGGGCATTGTTCCACGCATTGAGTTAATGACAGGAGTACTTTTATGTCCTAGTCTTATCACTGTTAATGATAATAAAGGCATTACGACTGTATTGAACTCGACTGATAATGAAGTTACTTTTCCTGTACCACGTGTGAATTTAGAAGAAATTAATTTGACTATTTCTAATGAGGAAATATTTTATTTAAAAGATGATAATAAAGGAAATAAGTATGTTAATCAAAATTATGAAAGTATTCGCCTTGAAAAGTTAGAAAAGTCATTAAGGACTAAACATTTAAATAAGGAAGAAAAAGAATCTTTGATTGAATTATGTAAAGAATATAATCATATATTTCATTTAGATGGCGATAAATTAAGTTCTACAGATGTAGTTATGCACGAAATACATACAAAGACGGAAGCTCCCATAAACACTAAAAGTTATAGATATCCAGAAGCATTAAAAGAGGAAGTTAATAAACAAATAAATAAAATGTTAAAAGATGATGTCATAAAACCGTCAAGTAGTCCTTGGAACTCACCTATATGGGTGGTCCCTAAAAAATTAGATGCATCAGGACAAAAGAAGTGGAGAATCGTTGTAGACTATCGTAAGTTAAACGAGGTCAGCATCGGGGACTCTTATCCCTTGCCTCAAATAACTGAGATATTAGACCAACTAGGTCACTCTAAATATTTTACAACGTTAGATTTAGCTTCAGGTTTTCATCAAATTAAAATGCATCCTAAAGATTCGCCTAAAACAGCATTTACTGTCCCGCAAGGACATTTTGAATATAAAAGAATGCCGTTTGGACTTAAAAATGCTCCCGCAACCTTTCAAAGGTTGATGAATAACATATTAACAGGATTACAAGGTAATCGTTGCTTTGTTTACCTTGATGATGTTGTAGTACATGCGGATAATTTGGAAAATCATAATAAGAAACTACGAGAGGTATTTGAAAGATTTTCTATAAATAATTTGAAGTTGCAACCCGACAAGTGTGAATTTTTAAAAAGAGAAGTTATGTACTTAGGACATTTGATTACAGAAAATGGAGTAAAACCAGACCCAAATAAAATATCAGTTATTGAAAATTATCCTGTTCCTAAAAATGTTAAAGATATAAAAAGTTTCCTAGGGTTAGCAGGTTACTACAGAAGATTTATACCTGATTTTAGCAGTTTAACACAACCTTTAACAAAACTTCTGAGAAAAGATATTCCATTTAATTGGACAAGTTTACAACAAAATTCATTTGAAATTCTCAAGAAAAAGCTCTGTGAATCTCCAATTTTAATCTATCCAGATTTTAAAGAAACTTTTAATCTCACAACAGATGCTAGTAATTACGCCATAGGAGGAGTATTATCTCAAGGAACAATTGGGAAGGACTTACCAATTGCTTACGCCAGTAGAACTTTAAATAAAGCAGAACAGAATTATTCTACCACCGAAAAAGAGTTATTAGCGATTATATGGTGTGTAAAACATTTTAGACCATATCTATATGGCCGAAAGTTCAATATGATCACGGATCATCAACCATTAACATATCTGTTCAATTCCAAAAATGATGGTGCAAGAATTTTCAGGTGGCGATTATTACTTGAAGAATACGAATATACACCGATATATAAACCGGGCAAATTAAATACTAACGCAGATGCATTGAGTAGAATAACTCCAACTGAAGAAAATAAAGTACTAATGACAACATTGCAAGAAAATTATAAAACATTCTTAAAAGCAACTCAAAATTCCCTTATAATAAACGATAATATATCTGAAGTTAATAATGAATTAGATACGAAACATAAAAATATATTAATACCCATATCGGCAGATAAACAAATTAGTGATAGTGGTTTGAAAAAGTTAGTTAATGAGTTTGGACACTTAACCAAAATAAATAAAATTAATGTTAATGAGATTGCCGTAATACAAGAAGATGGATGTAAATTTTATTATATATGTACAAAACAAAACTATTGGGATAAATCTAGTTATGAAACTTATTTCGATTTATTAAATAATGTAAAAGAACATTTATTAAAAGATAACGAGATTGAATTACATTTAACTCGACTTGGAGATAGATATGATAATTTAAACTATAAAAAATGTAGAATTATGTTAAGATATATATTTAGGAAAACGAACATTAAAATCAATATATATAATAATACCTTAATTATACCTTCTGAAAATCAAATCAATGATATTCTAAAGGAAATGCATAGTAGTCCTATAGCAGGTCATGCAGGTTTTCATAAAACTTATAAAAGAGTGAAAGGAATATATAAATGGAAGAACATGAAAAATGACATAAAAAACTATATATCGCGATGTGAATCCTGTCAAGAAAACAAACTTATACGTAAAAAGCATAGAGAACCTATGGTCATAACAACAACAGCAAACGAAGCATTCGAGAAAATTAGTTTGGACATTGTTGGACCGTTTCCTTTAACTATAAATGGTAATAAATACATTTTAACTCTCCAAGATGATTTGACGAAATACTCGCAAGCATACGGTTTACCAGATCACACAGCAGAAACAATTGCAAACGTATTTGTAAAAGAATTTGTATGTAAATTCGGAATTCCAAAAACCATTCTCACCGATCAAGGTGCTGACTTTACCTCAAAATTATTAAAAGAAGTTTCTAAATTATTTAAAATAAAACAATTAACTACCACTGCATACCACCCGCAAACCAATGGTAGTCTTGAACGAAGTCATGCAACATTAGCCGAATATCTAAGACACTATATACAGGAAGACCAACATGATTGGGATAAGTGGATAGATTTCGCAATGTTCGCTTACAACACTTCTGTTCATTCATCAACAAAATTTACACCACATGAATTATTGTTCGGTAATAAACCTAGTTTACCTTCGTCTATAACAACACAACCAGAATTTAAATATAGTTACGATAATTATATCGACGATTTAACTTTAAAATTAAGAAAATCTAGAGAAGTAGCTAGAAACAATTTGATTGATTCAAAAAATAAAAATAAAATGTATTATGACAAAAAATGTAAAATTGAAAATTATAAAGTAGGAGATAAAGTGTATATTACAAATGAAAATAACAAAGTAGGAAAATCTAAAAAACTTTCTCCACAATTTATTGGACCCTACGAAATAATAGATATAAATTCACCAGTAAATGTAACCGTATTAATAAAAAGAAGAAAGACTAAGATACACGTAAATCGTTTAAAATTAGCAAAATAATTAGTGTAACATAAGTGTATATTGTATTAGGTTATATTTCTTATTGTTACAGATTGACCTTCGCATCATTTTGTCGAAGCGAACTGTATCGTATAACTCCTTTAAATAAAAGTGGAATTTATTTTGAACATGTAGGTAAGGCTAATCATTTAGATAGCGAATGGAATTTAGTGACATATCTTGATATTTCAAATTGGCATAAAAAATTAAATCTTATTGAAAATACCTTAACTGAAAGTAGAAATCTTTGTAACCATGATACTTTTAATAAATTTTCGCTATGTCAAACATCAATGTTAGTGCTAGAACAATTATATCCTCATTTAAGGAACCAAGAAAAGGTTCTCAAAGAAATTATTGGTTATTCTTCAACCCATCATCGTTCCAAACGTTCTGTAATCGATGGTGTAGGAAGTTTATTTAAAATCTTATTTGGTACATTAGATGTAGAAGACGCGAAACGTTACGATGAAGCAATTAATCACTTAGATAAAAACGAACATGAGTTAATTAAATTACTAAAATCTCAATCGCAGGTAATCAAAACTACAATTCAAAACTTCAATAATACGATTACTGATTTAAACAAAAATGAAAACATATTTAATAAAAATTTGGAGAATTTATCTAATTATACTAAAGATACAAATAATAAAATATTCAATCTTGAAATGAAACAAGATTTAGATGAACATTTATCTTTCCTAACCTTAGTAACCACAGAAGTAAATAACGAAATATCAATGATAATTGATGCCATTTTATTTGCGAAGAATAATAATCTTCACCCAATTATAATTACTCCAGAACAATATATATATGAATTACAGAAAACTGTGTCACATATTCCGATTCATACACGCTATCCATTAGAATTAAATATTGATAACGCATCAGAATTGCTGTCTTTAGTCAATATTGTTTCATACTATATGAATGATAAAATTGTATTTATAATTAAGACCCCATTAGTTATTCAACAAGCGTATGATATATATAATTTAGTTCCTGTACCAATATTAAGTAATAATAATACATACATGTTTATATTACCATCTGAGAAATACCTTTTAATCTCTCAGAATAAAATACACTATACCACATTAGAAGATTTAAAGGATTGTAAAAAATTATATAATAACAATCGTATTTGTAAATTAGATAAACCTTTGTATTCTGTTTATGCTAAAGATAGTTGTGAATTAATATTATTTTTAAATATTGGAGATAGAATTCCTTCATCTTGTGATACAAGAGTAAGTATCATAAATAAAGAACAATGGTATAGATTAGAAAATGAAAATAATTGGTTATTTGTAACACCACATAAGGTAATTTCAACTCTTTCTTGTAAAAACCAAGAACCGATCGATTTAGATCTAGGAGCTACCGGTATTTTACAATTAAAGAAAAATTGTAAATTATATTCACCCAATATTATATTGCACTCGACCAATCAAGATTTATTGTCAAAACATCTATCTGTACTACCAAATTTTGATATTATCAATGATAATTGTTGTAATAAGTTAAGGAATAAAACTGTTGAAGATAAAATAGATTTTGTACCATTAAGTAAATATAATATGAATTTTGAAGACTTGAATATAGCAAGTCATAAAATTGACAAAATTAACGATTTATTAAAAGACTTGGAAAATGATAATATTTTCAATAAATTGAGAAATAATACATATTTTGTGTTTATAGTTCTATCAATAGTTAAGTTTATAGCATTTTATATTCTGTATAGATTAGGAAAATATTTAATAAGAAGAAAATTCTTTTGTAACAATAGAGATAGAGTTTTAGCGATAGAAGACTCTAAAAGTTGTTGTAGCAGGATTACGAACTGCATAACTTTCAAGTTGGAAAACACTAATAACGAAATAGAATTAGAAGATATTACAAACTCTGCCTCTATTGAAACAGCAACTACAAGTACACCGCTACGGCGCAGTACAAGAATTGCCCAAATAAAAACTAAATGAATTATGATAATATAGATAGTATTAAGAAATTGTGTTGATTTATAATTAGATATTATTGTAAGTTATTTTGTTATGATTTATTTCATGAATTATGTAATCATTATTTTATAATTATAGACATTGTTTTTAATGTGAATAATTCTTAGAATTATTCCCATTTTAAAGGGGGAGGTGTAATAGACCTTAGTCATATAGTAATTATTTTCGTATTATGATAAGTAATGATAATAAGTGTTTGTTCCTTTATTTGTTATTCTCAAGGAAATTATTAATGATATATTGACATTTCCCAACTTAATGTCTAAATCAACATTGTTAATGTTCCGATTACTAAATGATGTGTAACTAATTAGTTAATGAGAGTACGAGGGTCGTATCATTAGCAACCCTCTCGAAACATATAAATACTCATGCATAGCTCTCGAACAGTCAGTCTTTAACAAGTCTTTAACAAGTCTTTAACAAGTCTTTAACAGTCCTTAATAAGTCTTTAGTCAGTTCTCAGCAAGTACTCTTCAATAAGTTTATAGTTAAGATCATCTGTAATAAGTTGACCAAGTAAAGTCTGTGTTATTAAACGTCGTGTCTCTTTCAATTGAAACCCTGAACACCTAAACAAAGCCAACCGCTCGGGCCATTACAGACTTATGTACGTTATAAAGCCGTCCATAATAAACCAAATTTAATTAAACTCTCAAGGAATATGTGTCTGCTCATTTGAGTAGTCTCATATGTTCATCTACTCATTGTATTAAGCAATTTTGGATGATGTTGTTTACATTGTGAATCGTGTCCACACAGTCCCGTACGGTCTGTGTAACTTTAATAATAATCAATTCAGATTCTAGTATCTGTACTGACTAAAAATAGTTTCAACATTACACATACCTACTTATAACCGCATTAAGCATTCACAAGACAAATTCGATGATCGACATTTGCCCTTTGTGCGATAGCGGTTAACTAATGGACGTACATAAAAGGCACAATAATAGTGATATCGTCAGCGTTACTGAGACACTGGTCGTAAAAAAATATTAATATCGTTCGTTCAACGGAAGTTTACATCACCCTTTATATTAAGTTACCAGTCGTCATTTAATTATAAATGTGCAGACATTGACATAGCGTTAAGAATGTTTTTTTAGTAAATATGGACGCCGAGCATGCGGGCAGATCGGCGACAAGCCTCGCTGTTTATAGCGATGACGGTATCGTGAGGAGACCCACTCCCCTCTCCTCCCCCCCTTTCCTACCCAGTCCACTTCTTATACGAGGGTCAAATGCAATTCCTTTTTGGTTTTACACGAACCTGTTCGCTATCCGGTCAAAATGCGTTTAAATATTGTAACAGAAACTGACTGCGAGTAAAAACACCGGTATTGCTTTGGATTGGCGAAATTTGGAAGCTAAAGTTTTTATATCGGTTGACTTGATATATTCACGAATATTTTTTGCTATAGTTGAAGTTGAACCCTCCAACAAAACAGCTTTACTTTTTACCTTAGCCTTTTTTACTTACCAATATCTAAGTTAGATTATAAATGCGAAAGATGGGGTGGATGTTTGTTACTCTTTCAAGCTAAAACTGCAAAATAGATTTTGATGAAATATGGTCTATGGATAATTTTATGCCGGAATTAACATATAGTCCACTTTTTATCCCTTTATTAAATGGTTCCTTAGGGATATAAGTTCTATAAAGGAAACGTGTAAACCTCGCGGTTAAAGCTGCTGACATTGTGCTAATAAAGAATATTGTAATGTTCAATAGTAATATTACTACTGAAATATATTTATTATGGGTATTTATTAATATATTACTGAAAAAACAATATAAGTTATTCGTTTTGGTTAAGGTAAACAGTAATAGATTTAGTTTTCTACGACTACTTTATACCTATGAATGGTACCTACTAATTCTCTAAATTGGATCGCGATTAGCTTAGATAATACGAAAATATTTAAAAGAATAAGCAAACTACGCACTTTAGAACTATAGAACACTATAGGATCTGAACCTTCTGTACACATTACACTAAAAGCACAAGTGTGATGCCGACAAAATAATACTCATTTTAGCCGATAAAGTTGTTTTATTGCTTTTTTTTCAATCACCTGACTCTATACTATAGGAACACGCACAGAACATAGATAAGTTATAAAATCAAGGTGTTCCACTTTGGCATGCTTCCATTGATTTTCTTGACAAACGATAGGTTTGAGGTGTTCGAATGTGTTTCATTTCTGTAAAATTTTCTTAATAATGGTGATATTAGAGGTCTCAAACGGGACAAAAATAAGTCCAATTTATCAAAGTAGAATTAATTAAGTAGAATATTTGTAGAATTACAAACTAACAAAGTAGAATTGCAAACGAAAAAACCAAAGATTACGATACAATTCTTCTATTTTTGCGCGGGCAAAGTCAAAATTTCTTCGTAAATCTTATTTAGATCAAAGGCTATTCTTAACTTTTGCTGTTATTAAAATCTTCTACTTTCTCCTAAAATCAAGATTTTTATTCATAATTACTTGGTGTACTCTTGAATGTAAAATGTTGGGATTGTGATATTTTTCCTGAAATAGTAATTTAATAAAATTTGAAATAGTGAATCTAGTAAAATTAGAAATAATAATATATACCTTTGGATATTAGAATAACATAAAGCAAGCGAACGTATTTTTTTGGAGAATGTTTAGTAAGGTATCGTCGTTGTTAGATAATATTTAAAACCAATTATATTAATTCATATTTTCATTCGATTATATCATATTTAAAAAATAAAAAGTATAACTAAATGAATTTTAGTCGGCGGCGCGGCGGGCTGGCCGCATGTGCCCTGCCCTACGCCGGCTTAATTAAACAAATAACTTGTTGTCACGCAATTTTTACAGAATTTTATACCCAACAAATGTGCGATTGCGTTCAATAAAAAAAAGATCAAAAAGTGATAGAAATCATATAAAATTCAAGTCATTTCGGTATGTACAGTAAACAGCAGGTCAGGTTATAATAACAAATCAATGCTTTGTATGTAGAGTTAAAATCCACAGGAGAAATTTTGAAATATTGTCGTAACATGATGTGCAGCCATGTGTACTTACATCATATATATTACAGCTCAAGACCAAGACCATAACTATTAATAAAACGAATTTAACTATGAACTATGCTACTCCATTTCATTAAACTAGGGGTGCAAATTTTTTGGTACCATTTCACCATTTACCTTTAAACAAAATCCCAAATGACAAATCCGATCAATATTCTGGCGCGTTGCCACTACCAGCCGGCCGGCTGCCGTCAGCAAGTCACACTAAGAAAATTTCGGTTGTTTGTTTATGTTTACATAAATTTTAACTGTTTAACCCAGATAGCAAAAACATCTCACCATAAAAACTAAAATAACAATGATGGTTACGTTACCGTTTGTTTCCTTTTCGAAATAAGCAAAATTAAACTTTTACCATCGATACCCTAACGATTGGATAAAGGAATAAAACAAGCTGTATAGCTATGAATTTAAGTTTTATATACTAATATATACTAAAATTAAGCTTTATATATTATAGATACAACCAATTCAAATAATTGAATTTAAATAGTTACATGTCGAAAATTTAAGTAATTTAGTTATTAAATTAAACTTGTGTTATAGGTAATTGATATTATGGACGTACAGGATTTCTCAAAGTTCATTTGACTAGTTGACGGATGAAGTTTTATTAAAAAGAAACACTAATCACTATTTTTATTAAAAGCATTGCCCCATTATTGTCGTCTTGCCATTACAACTGGATTGCGTCATCACAAAGAAAATAGAGACGCGACCTATTTTTGCGTTAATTCGCTGTGTTGATCGAAATCAAACAGTGATCGGTATTGTGTTTTAATGGTGCTGTATATTTAGGTATACTGTCATTTATCAGTGTAGGCATCTAGAAAAAAATATGATTAAAATATGCCATTACCTACAGAAAATATTAAAATAGAGTATATAGTGAGTAGCCACGACGTAGATTATATTTATCGTAATGTTTTTTTTTATAAAGTTTGCCTAACCTAAACCTAGTGACTTTAACAAAAAAATAGACTTCTAACGATTGGTATATTCGGCGAGCTTCCTGTCCTGATAACCGAATATATAAGTATTCGGCCGGATGTGGCGCCAAAACTTGTATCACAAGAAAAAAAATGCAATTGCGAAAGAAATAGTTTTTTTTTTAAATATTAATGAATAATCTTTATTGATGGATTATTAATTACTAAACGGCACTATTATTACTAACCAAACGGCATGAGAATCGGCATACGTGATAGCAAGTAAGAAAATACCTATAAATTACCATTTTTGATCAAGATTGCAGCAAATTATTTATTGTCGCCAGAAAAAAGTGTCTATTCAGAGCGTCTTTTCTCTGAAGCTGATTAGTCTACGATAAAAAAGAAGTAAACTACTTCCTAAAAATGCAGAAAAAATAATCGTTAAATTTTATAATACAGAAGATGATTGTGTCTGTTCTAATGACTTTCATGATTATAAGAAATATGAAAAAATATTATTCTAAAATTAATCAATAATTTCTTTTATTTTACCTATTATATCATTACAACAAATTATATTAAGTACACTTAAGTACCTATGCGGTATCCGGCCGAATAGTATGGACATTTTCGGTATTCGGCCGAATATAACAAAAGCAGCCGAATAGGCCGAATACCGAATATTCGTTGCAAGTCTACAAAAAATATAAGAAATCCTTACGATAATTTCTTTGTAGAAAAAAAGGATAAAACCTTTTCCAACTCTTGTTCAATGAAGTCTTGTCTATACTTCTATACTAATATTATAAACGTAATGGATCGAATTTAAAAAATTGCGGTAAAACAGCTAGTTTAGTATAAAGAAAGTCCTCGTCCAGGATTCGTGGAAAAACTTACTGTATTTTTATTTAGGTGACCCGACCGGAGATCGAACTAGTCATTTTCTTTTTAACATTGCATGGTCTAAATATAGTATGATTGTTGTTATGACTTAGTTGTCCAGTGCTAGTACCTAACCGGCATTTACCAAATAAGTTTCAATTGTTTTAAATCACTTTATTTGGTTATTGTGTCCAGCCAGTTAGGTCTTGCGTCGCGTTTATAAATAAGTACGCTCGTACGAAGTACTGATGTGCTGGTTATATTACTCTTCTGAGATTACAATAGATGTTCTTGCTCATGAATGATACTCCAACGGTCTGCGACTGTCGTCTGTAGGCGTCTAAATAAACGGCCATGGCCCCAATTCCGCGTTCGCTTCTAGCTTTTGTCAATTGAATCGATGATGCCATAATCTGTAAATGTAGAGTTACGTAAATCACTGCCATGTGCTTACTCATAATATTTTTTCTTTGTTGCAGTTGCAAAATGCATATACATGACTGGGTGTCAATGTAAAAATAATAATTGCTAACAAACAGCAGCGGCATAATGGAGAAACTAGTCAACAAAAACCTCATAACGCTCAAATGCGTATTATTTTGTTTTCTCTCAGGTAAGTAACTTTAAAAAGCAATATATGACTATATTTTGGTATGATAATTCGATTATTATCAATTATTATTTATATGATGTTATATCATACTGAACTGCAATCATTATTCATTGGTATATAGGTATGTACCGCAATGCTATTATAGCCGATTAACATTATTATGTTTTTCGACGTAGGTAAGTACGTTCCGTTCCGATTTTTTTGTGATACACTCGTAGATTGAATACGTTTAAAGGTTGTAAGAGTAAAATGTTAATAAACACGGCATCTGAATGAAAATGGTTGTCATGTCGCAGGAATTTGACAAAATCGGAGTTTTAATCAAATCTCAAAAGAATATGATCAAGTCACGGGAGACCAACAATTGCAACTCTATTTTTTTTCATTTACTCATTTGCTTAAACAATCTATTAAACTAATATAACGATTTGTAATTAATAAGAATTTATTATTTATATCAAGCAGCTATTTCCCGATACGACACAAATTGAAATGATATACATAAGTAAGTATATTTTCCATCATTTTACTAAAGTAATTATTGACATTTTTGATAAGAGAAATGTTAAAATCAAGTAATAATTATAATCTTACGTTAATTGATCGTATTGAGGCATTTCATTAAATCTCCGATTTTGTTATATGCGACAAATATTATCCTAATACCAGTTGTGATCTCATGTTTATTAAAATGGACACAGTAATTACGTGGCACGGATCGCGATGTTTTTTCTAAATCCTTTGGATTTTTTTAGATTGTGTCTATGATGTTGAACGAGTTTTTGTCCATTGCTAATATCTCCAATTCAACTTTTTAAAATGCTTATCGAGATTTTTTTTGCATGTTATGATCGAATGTGTTTTCGACAAATATTTGGAGCTTAATTTTTCGATGTCGAATTGTCGTAGAACTTGCCAACAAATTGTTACGATTAAAATATAAGTACCGTTCGTTGAGTTCAACAAAAAATCCAACAAGACGAGCTTGCGAACAGACATGTGGTCTTATGGTGTGTCGCAAGCTTCCTTCTATGGAACACCAGCCGAGTGATTTAGGGACCATTCACCCCGAACTTGCTTCTATATCGACCTATCTGCTCGCAGTTAAGATCACAAAGCCCGCATTATAGATGATTGCGCGCACGCATTTTATATCTTTTATCGGTTATTTTTTGAGATACTCAACTGTATTTGACTTTTATTAGGTATTTACTGTAAAAATAAAGGTTTAAATTTGGAAAAATATGAGTGATTTTAAAATTAATATAACAAAACAACTAATAAATCTACTCTAATATTATAAAGATGTAACTTGTAACTTGTTTATAGGGAGTTATCTTCGGAAATACTGATCCCATCATGAAAATTCTTTCACATATAAGGCTACAATGATGCAGCCAAAAGAATTTTCATGACCCGCGTATGAACACGGGTGATATAGCCTATAAATTTACTCGAGAGAATTCGTCGAAAAACAGCTAGTGTAAGATAAAGGTATCTATAATATAGTAAAAAAGAAACATTTCCTATTTTATCCCTTGTTTCCAGGTGTAGGATGTATATTCCCATTTCTGCCGGTGCATATTCTATCTGTGGGGTTGGACCGTGGTGAAGCACGACTCATATCAGCAGTTGCGCCATGTGTTGCTATCCTCGGTCCAGCTGTGCTCGGATGCCTCATTGACAAGTTAGTTCATTAAACAGTACCTAAAGAAAGTAATGGTGATAATACATATATTGTACCTATAATATCAATTAAGAACAAAAATTTTTATAAAAAAAACAAATTAAATAATATATTTTGATAATCTAAAACCCCTTCATTCCGCCATTAACCAGATAGGACTTTCAATTAATTGAGATTAACGTGTGCTTAAAACTCTTAATTCTATATTTGACTTGTGTTTTGTGATGGGTGTTAGATTATCAGTGGGGCGAGGATCTACTGGAGGCGCTCCAGGGCCAAGTGGATCCGGGAAGCTTCTCCGAGTAGTCACCGCCATCTGCCTTATCTTGAGCGCCTTATTCTACACGTTGCTATTGGCTGTACCGTACACCGAACGACATGAGGTAACTCTATTTACAACCCTGTATTTCGCCGAGATCTTAATCTATAAACTGATCATAAGTTTCTTGCTGCCCTTGAAACCTTTTAAGAATGTTATTTCCTTATTAAAGTAGGTGTACCTACTTAATCTGCTTAGACTGTCAGTTATATACGTTTAGGTAATTTTCTTTTCTTTGATCTACTTGTGTCTTTATTTTCCAAATAGTTTTCCTAAGGTTACAACACTTTTCATGTATCTATGTATATTGATTTGTACTTCACATATACAGGCGCGACGGCCACAAGTTTTGTTTATGTGCGATGCTGAAAACACGTACGTTATGCAAGAAATCTGCAAAGAAGACATGCGCTGTAACAGCTGGTCGGGAGTCAAGGTACAAAAAACATATACAAGTACATTCTAAATTTCATAAAACTATATATACCTACGAACAATTCTAAATTGTCTTTCTGTTTAAATTTACTGATTCCTTAGAAATCTTGAGACGCTCACAGAAAGCAGATAAGGCTGTCGTTAGTCAGGAGACACAGCCACGGCTGCATTTGCAGGTGACATCAGGCACTTATTTGCATTTGCGTTCTTGTGTGTCTTTCCACAAGAAGGAGCAGTGACTCTGCCATGATTGTGATGATGATAAATCATTTCTTTGACAGAAATGTGTTGTCTACTTTTGACAGACTGGCGTATTGGCAGTATCTTCATGCGAGTATGGATGCGCGGACGATAATATGACGTGGATAAAGAAACCCTTTCCAACCACCACGACCACTACAACACTGAGTCCCATGTACTATACTGCCAGTAATTATGTAAGTCTGTTTATATAATTGCTACACTTCAAATTTAAATATGAAAGACCAATAGTGTTATAATAAGAATGTAATATTATTGCAAATGAAAATTTTATAGCGTAATTTTATTTGAGCTTATAGATACAATCAAAGATGGGTAAAATGTAGGATTTATGATTACAATCTTCAATCTCCAATCCTGGGTGAATGTTGTTTTTTTTATTAATTACTTATTTATTCACTACACATGAGTCTTAAATTTATCAAATATTACGATAAATATATTGTGATTCTGGGTGAATGTTACTAAGTGTATTTAGGTTACTAAAAGTATTTTAGCAACATTCGTCCATTTTAATCAAAACTACATTTTGCCTAACTCTGGTTAGAGTTATGTGGTCACGAGTTCACGACTGACCATACATACTATGTAGGTACACTATTTTCACCATTGTTAATGGTGTCATATGTGTGATGTCACGCACTATTAATAGTACTTACTGTCAAGGCTTCACTACCGTATACACTTTCGCTCATTGTTAATAATCTGGATCACAAAGCGGTACTCAGCTATGTAGCGTGCTGACAATTGTTCGATCAATATCGTTAGGTAGAGTCAAATTGTATAAGAAAAATCTTACAGAAAATAATGTTTTAATGGTTGGTTTACAATCTACTAAAACTAGATGTTACTATACGTTTTCGATATTGGGGTCAAGAAGAATAAGGTTTTTTTTTTTGCTATAAAGAGTACCTATATTACTCTACAGCATGCTAATTATATATCTTCACTAAAATCTTCACTACTTCATTAAAATACAACAAAGATACTCAATTGCGGCGAAAATATCGACGTAAGAAAAAACAATCACACTTCCCCGATTAGATTAGTATTGGATGTGTTATATTTTGTCCTTTAGTGTTACACGGCAAACTGTCCTTATTTAGTGTAAATCAAGTGACACAGAGATGGATCCATTAACCTCATTGAGATCGAGTTCTTTCTAAAGTTTTAGACAACGAATATTACATGTGTGACCTACAGAATTAGGACACAGCTTAATTTCACCGATCGATGTTTTTAACAGACGCCGATGTTTAACTTTACGTACGACGACGACGAAGAAGAATATGAAGCGTATCCACCTCATCTATGTTATCAAGGCCAATGTCTGGTGTATATGGCGCATTCCCGTCGTATGCGAGTGCCGATGTCTCTAGAGTCTCCTATACCACCAGAAGATAACACAACTGAAACGGACGCGTGGTGTACTTACCGCGCTAGTAAGTACTCTTAACATCTACCTTATATAAGTTGTAATATTATTTTATGCCATTACTTCGTGGGGTGAATTAGTTAAACATACTGAACAACATTTACTAGGGGTGCAACACTGAATTCACGAAAAAATGATCAGCTGTTTCATACTGTTAACGATTGTAGGTATTACAATTTTTAATGCTTTTACCCTTTTGCATTGCTGTGGATCACACGTTAAAGCGGATTTTTTTTTATTCTTATTTTTTTATTGTAAAGAATTTATAATGAATGTGTGCTGATTTAATAATGCAAATAAATTAATCTATATTATCTATATTGTTCACGTTATTATTTTTGTTTATATTACGTGGTCTATTCTATGAAACTTACCGATAGTGTAAAGTTTTTAGTAAGCACTTTCTATTAGCAATTTGCTATGTACGATGGGCTATGATAGGTACTTTAAGTACCTAACTTTGAAAGATATTTTAGTTCCTCACCAGCATTAGGTATAATCTACATAATAATTTTCGTGTTATCTCAAAATTTATAATTATTTATGTAGGTACCAATTATAAACGTAAGCAAATAATCGGTTAGTAATATATTGACATCGATTTCTTTTTCTTAATAGGAAGTAATTTAAATTAAATAATAGTGTTATGAATTAAATATGCTATCTGTATTTCACCAGGCAGCCCCTCGTGTTTAGTGCCAGCTGCGAAATTACCCGAGTTCAGCGTAATGCAAAGTGAGTGCAAACCAGCTGTGCGCTGTCAAGTGTTGGACCCATACGACGAGCCGGACGGTGTCCTCGCCGACGCCGAGTGTCGGCTCACTATCGGCGACCCCTCGGCAACCTTCACCACCTATTTGATACTGAGGTCAGGCAGAGTATACACATTTCAACTTCTCATCAGAGTTGTTAGATAGGCATGAATTGACTAGATTTTGCTAGGTTTTTCATATGCCAAAGAGCATATCGCACCCCCGGTGCGACACTGAATCATACGGAACTATGTTCCGTATGATTCATCTCATCTGTATCTTCTAAAGTCATTGTTTTGTGAGGTGACAGAGTTTAAAACTCTTCTCCTGAAAAACTAAATTTTTGCATAAGTGACAGTGTCGCACCGGGAGTGCGATATGAAAAAAGTGTCCAGACTTTAGGCAAAATATATCTCATTAAATCTGAAACATTTGAAAAACAATATATTTGACAGCGAGCCGTTCAAACATTGCGCAATAATTTATCTATACTTTTATTATAGAGAGGAAAGACTTGATTGTTTGTTTGTTTACATTGATTAGGCTGCGAAACTAGGTACTGGACCGATTTAAAAATTCTTACACCTACGCGAAGCTACATTAAACGCGGGTGGCGAAGTCGCGGGAAAACAGCTATCTGTGGTTAACCTACTTGTTGCTCAGTTATGTCATTCATCCAGAGTCCGAACATTGGCGTACGACTAAAGACATAGACTGAGAAGATAACATACTAATAAATAAATATAGGTATACTACAATTCACCCCTGCCTTTGGTCGTTTTAGGCCTTGGTTTATAACACTCCAGCTTTCTGAGACTTTGGTTTCTTAATATGTAAGCTCACCTACATCATTCAATTGCCAGGCTTAGTGGATGATTGCCGTTATAACTCCATTTTATGCAAGTCCTGGTTCCATGTCAATCCGGTTCTATGTTTACGCGAGAAGATGACAAATAATTGAACTTCAAATTGCACTGTTCTAGAATGTTGGCTGACATCTGGCCCACGGCTGCACTGGCATTGCTCGGAGCTGCTTGCGTGATAGCGACCAGAGAGACTTCGTTGGGACGTGGCGATGTCGGTAGACAGTTGGCCTTCGGTACTCTAGGCCTAGCTATCTTCCCTCCTCTGGCAGGATTAGCCGCGGAATCCATGGAATCTCCTTTCGTTGTGCCATTCGCTTTGCACGCCGTTTTTATGCTGATTGGTGCTCTGATTTTATTATTTGATAGGTAAGTTATAATAAGCTATTTATTATAACTGGGTATTTTCCGTATGGTTTCCTATCTATCATCATTTACTAGAGGTAGCTTTTTATATGTTCTTGTTTGCAGCTCCACCTACAACTTTAATTTCGTAAATGGAAAAATAAACAGACCAGAAGTAAAGTAAGCCAAACCAAAAGAAAGCGCTTTTGGACACTATTTGTGTGTGAATGTAGATGTTAAGTCTATTGATATTTGTTTCCTGTGTCACATAAGATCTTGCATTACATGAGACATCGCATATACCATTATGTATATCTCAATTGTAGTAACGAGAGCATTAACACTTTATAGATTTCAGAATTAATCACACCCATAAATATGCAAATGTTTTCCATATTAGTTTATGGAAATGAACAATTGTTTCTAAATTGGAATATAAATAAGCTTAAGTACGTACCATGCACATCAGCAACCATAGTATAGGGTTCTACGCGGATTGTGGAGATTTTTATGTGATCGTCATTTTGTTTCTTATCCATGAGCAAGCACAGAAATTCTTAAAAGTTTATTAGGTTTAATCTATAGAAATTATATCTATAAAAATTATGTTAAATTATACCTAATATCTGAGTTATAAACATATCATGGGAGTCATGCCTCTGACGTCATAGCACAAAACAACAAATTACAAATTTCGTTCGAAGGCAACTATGTATGTTGTAACGATTGCGAAGTTTTGGGGGAGTTCGAAAATGATTGCGTGTCAGTAATATGACTATCAACACGCGATGTAATATTAAGTATATTGTACCTAAGGCCTCCCATAAAATGGGAAGATGACACGCCTTCTATTTATACGCACAGCTGAAATGAGATATGTCCTATCTCATAATGAATTTTATATATAAAATACAATTATGATTTATTACAGTGTGATTACTAATAGTCTATTAGATGCTATGTCCAGAAAAAGCATGTTTTGAAAATTTTTATTTCCATAAGTTTACAATGAAACTATCGATCGATAATTTAAGCGTTAAGATCTTTCAGTAAAAAAGTGTTACATAAAGTAATAACTAGAACCGCTGACTACTAATCTCTATGAATATAAGACAGAGATTCCCTTATTAAAAATAACCTAATTGTAAAAAATATCTATTTCTATTACTTTTTCAAATTATAGTACTGTAAAATTGTATGTTCATTTTAAATAAAAGTGGGAAATTGATCACGAGACAATTGAAAGTTACGCAGTAACTTTTGCTGTCAAATCTGTGGACAAATGGTTTAAGTGTGATCTCGGGAGTAATGGCGGGTTTTTGATAACGCAGCTTGTGGTTCGGGTTCCATATTCTGGAAAAAAAATAGTGTTAAATTCGATTTAAATTGCATAATTTTAGTGGAGTTTTATTCGATTTAGTGTAGTGAAAGTGCACTATTGTAGGGAAAGGGAAGGTGAAACTCGATTCGGTTGTTGTGATATCTTGTGTTGCTTCGTTACTCCGCTTGACATGATTTTGGTATTGTTCCACCGATATAACTGAGCTCTTGAAACATTTTGAGCTCGACTTGAGCAAAACTTGATACAAATTATTCACTTGATACTTGGCTATATGCACAAACTGTGCGAAGCCAAATTTTGTATTGCTACATACAATTTGTAGCTCATTTTTATAATCAAAACCAGAGTAACTAGACACAAATGTAAAACTTAACTTCATTTTCTCTTCTGTATAAATAGAATATGTTGCCTTTACATATTCACCGGCATGTAATTGTGTAAACGCAAATAGGCCATGAATTAAAAAAGAAGAATAAGATATTAAATACCATGTGATCAGCACTATTACATAGAGCAACATTTTTTAACACTATTACATAGACAAATTATTTTCATCGAAAATAGAACGGACTTCCATGAAATATATTGACTGTGTGTTTATAATGTATACCATTTAAAATAGTTTTCAGAAAAGTGTCAAATAGCCTATTTTCGTATATCTGAATCTCGAAAACGGTTTCAACGTAATTCATGAAATTTAGTATGCAATGGTTTCGGGGGCGATAGATCTATATTAATATTATAAAGGGGAAAGATTTGGTTGCTTGTTTAATTGCAACCAATGGGCTCCGAATCTACTGGAGCACAGAACATAGAGGAGATGTTCTGTGTACTGGACCTATTTTAAAAATTCTTTCAACTACGGGAAGCTGTTATTTTATCCCGAAAAACAGCAAATAAAGGGATGAAAATGGGAATGGAAGGTTGTTTAAGGAATTAAAACCATACCATAGTAACCATTGCTTACTATTTAATTTGTCATTGTCATTATATCCGTGTCTTTAACATATGGGCTACTTTATATCCCACTAAACTGTTCTCTAGGGACCACGCGAGCGAAGCCTTTGGCAGAAACCTAATAGATGTATAAAGTAGGTTTCATTTTAGAAAACAAAAAATAAATACCGAGCAAAGCTGCTACTGTAATGGTAATACTAGAACATAATTAACGTACTGGTTGTATATAGCCACATGCCGCTGTCGACGCCCGAGTGGTGGTGGCATACAGCGACTGGCGTACTGGCGATGCCTATGAACACCGTGCGGAGGTACGGCGCCGAGACAGCCGCCGTGTTCGCTGTCGTGGCACTACTCGGCGTACTGTGCAGCGGTATCGACGCCTACCTGCCTTGGTGAGATGGATTTTTCATATGAAATTACGAAGCAAGTACATAATAGAATCATGCGTTATTTTGCAATAGAATAATAGGGTAGTTTCTGTAGTAAAATAGGTCACGAAATTGCACAAAATCTAAAATTTACGTTGTAATAAACAGAGATTTTGAGTCATAAAATCGTATGATTATCTTATTGTCCTAAAATTGAAAATCGAGATTTTTTTGTACGTGTGCCTCGTGACTTTAAACAAGACCCGCTATTTTGCGACGTCACTCTGGCGACAGCTGTCAATTTAGTCGTAAGCAACGCCTATTTAATAAACATCAAATTGGCGATGTCCGTAACTAATTTATATCTTTTTACTTCGAAATAGACCGTTAGATGGCACTGTTTATTGTTTGTTTTATCGTCTTAAATATGTCGTCCAACGTTTTGCGGGTATAAAACAAGTTTATATTTTGATGTAATTTCAAGGCAAGAAAATTCGTTTATTTTTTCCGAAAAACTTGTTTTATGGCTTATTTAAATTTTAAAAAAAACACTATCAAGTACTATTTTAAACGTTCTAAAGTTGCAAAATATCATAGTTTCACAATTATGATGAAACAAGTCAAACGAGTAAGTATAGTGATATAGATGAGGAGTACGATGGCACAGTGTTTACGCTCCATCGCCGATGTGGAGATGTTAAAAACTTGGGTCCAGAGCTTACATTGCATAATCTCAGTGTGGGTAATTCGCAGCGGGTTTTATCAAATAGGTCAAGCATGCTTTCACCTAGCCCCTTAGGGCAGGTCCTAGTGGAGAGCCTAGATTTGAAATAACTTTCGCAAGAGTCGGACATATAGAACAAGTGGCCAAATAATTTATTATTTCCATTTATGGGAAATAATCTCTGTGCTTTGGGAGGCATGTTTCAGTTAACATCGATCTGCATTTAACCCGGTAACGATGTATGTATTGTACGCACCTATTGCGCGGTGGATAAGTCGTAACAATATTCAATGTAAGATATACTTAACGGCACTAATAACCGACGTGAGCATTTTAATTTTTTTTTTTATCGTGTTTTTAATTATCTGGATATGAAAAAATACTTAATATCTTAATTAGAATTTCTAAAACAAGGGACAATTAATTGCTAGTCGATTGTTTGGTGCAATAGTACCGATCTGCTATTGACTGCACTGAAAGATAAATTATTTTTCAGCGAGCAAACTATTCTATGTTTTTGTTTATATATATATAATTATTAAGATCAATAATCTTTCCAACAACCTTAAATTGTTCAGATCCTAAGTAGTTGAAGCCCTTCTTTTATGGAAATCTGAAACAACAAACAATCAACCATAGGCAAAACATGCAACATCTTACCGATATTTCGTTTAAAGGATGATGGTCAAAATGGGCGTAAAGGCAACAAAATCAAAATGTATGATAAATAAAAGTTTAATACTAGTACTTTATTTCATACTATGGCAACAACCATGAAATATACCGGAATACGGAGGTGGAAGCCATTGAAGGTTAAAAGTTGTAATAGTATTCACCAATATTTTACGGTAACAAAAATAGTATAAACAAGTGCATTATTTTTATTTACACTGCTAGTTTACTCATGTACCGATATGATATCGGTATCTGGCAGGTAGAAAAATAACAAAAGAAGACGCGAGGCAGGGGGGAGGGAGGTGGGTACGGCAAGGGTTCGACGCGGGCGCACGATAACGCTTGTGCCAATTCAGTCGTTATTTACTCGTTGTTACCTGCGTTCTCTTTTTCGGTTCACCTTTTTTTTTCGACTTCTTGACCTAGCATTGTTTATGGACTACTGTTATTGCCTGTTGATTGGATTGTGTTTGTGTTTAGAACATTTTTTATCTAACTTTTGGTGTTGAATGTGTTATTGCTCAACGTACCCATAAAATGGCAGACCGTCGCTGTCTAATGTGTCCACGATCAGTCTATCGACAAAGACGACATTTGTTGGATGAGAACCTGCCCGAGCGTGAACCGGAATTGGCTACATATATAATGGAACATGCACTGACTCATGTAAGTTTTTAGATAGCTGTTTATTTGTTTGTGTAATATACAATGTTGTCGGAAGGGGGGTATGAAGCCGAAAGGAGGGGAAAGTACCCTTGATAATAAGCAACTCTTTTTCTGCAACTTTTCCCATTCCTACAAAACTACGACTTTACAAAGACCTAGAGTAGACGACATCAGATAATTTCGATCATCTTGCCCCCAGTCTCGGGGAGATATTGGAGTAGTAAGAAATAGGGTTGGCATTACGACGCCAATTTTTTTTTTTTGTATAAAACATAAAAATACGTTTTGACTTATGAAAGGTGATGGAATATAATAGTTACCATTGACCATAATTATACATGATCCACAGTTTCATACCCTCCTTTTTACTAACCTTGTATAGTTGTATGATTTCTTTCCTCTAGCCTTTTGCTTAATCTATTCTAATTATATAATGAATAAACGAATAAATAAAATATTTTAAACTATTATATTTTATACTATTTACACGAAGTATTTTATTGAAATGTTCGAAACACGAGAAAATATACGAAGAATATATTACTGACATCTACATGGCGCTTGAAATATGTACTTTTATAACCTAGTATACTAGATATTTTTTACTTTTATTTTCAGGTGGACTTTGACAACGTACATTCGTTATGCCATAGATGTTGGCAACAGGTGACTAACGCTGTTAGAAGACGTGATGTGCCTGCACCCCAGGCACAAGTACAACCCGCCGCGGGACAACGAACAATACATGTTGAAGAATATGTGAGAGCTCCAAATAGGGCAGACTGCTGCATCTTTAATAACTGTAACAACTCGACCCGATGCAGAATACCTAGAACAATATTAATTCATATGTTATGTGAACATCATTTATATATTCCCGGAGAAGCAAGAGCTTGTCGGGAACATTTAGAAAGCAATGAATGGAATGAATTAATTAACCATTGCAATGTATCGCACGAGTTTAATGCAGACCAGTTTTCTGACGTTTGTACTATATTTCAAGAAGCTGTCCGACGAGGTACTAGATTTGACTTTGATACCATGACACAACTAGACGATAGTGATTTACATTTTTGGGTTGGTATAAGCTACGACCAATTCAATACGATTTTAAATCAAACGCCATCTTTAAGTGAGCGTAGTAATCGTCCTCGAACTGTACTTGGGATATATCTGGCTAAACTTAGAACTGGAGAAACAAATGAGAGGCTAGCTACATTATTTGGAATGTCTCGGCGTACGCTAGAACGGAAATTGACGATAGCAAGGGAATGTTTAATGGCAGAGTTTGTCTGCCTTCATCTTGGTTTTGATCATATAACAAGAGACGACGTTATTAGAAGGAATCAGTTGATACCAAAAGGTATATTTGGAGATGAAAATAACACCAAAGCAATAGTTATCTGCGATGGTACATATATTTATATAGAAAAAAGCAGTAACTTCCTTTTTCAAAGGAAGACTTACAGCTTGCACAAGTTCGAGAACTTACTTAAACCACTTATGGTTGTCTGTAGTGACGGCTATATAATAGATGTCCTAGGTCCATACCCAGCTACTGTGTCTGACGCAACAATAATGCAAGGACTTGTCAATAATGAGGATAGTGCCTGGCTTTGGTTCTTTAACCAAAATGATGTAATTATATTGGATAGAGGATTCAGAGACAGCGTATCAAGTTTACAAGAATGTGGATATGAAGTGCATATTCCTCCAAATAAAGATAGGCATGAAAGGCAATTGACGACCGAACAAGCAAATAAGTCACGTCTAGTGACTATATGTCGTTGGGTAGTAGAAGCAATGAACGGCAAAATAAAACAATGCTTTAAACTGTTACGCCAGACATACGTTAATCGTGCCCTGGTACATATGTTTGATGATTATAAAATCGCTGCGAGTCTTTTGAATGCCTTTCATTCTGTTTCTGAAAATAACAGACATGCCGTCGATATTTTAAACCGAATCCACACCAATGTTCATTCTACAAATCGGCTGTATGAATACGTTGCGATGAAAAATCTGAATCAGCACCGAAGAACATTTACTCGAATTGATGCAAATCCGCCGTTCCTGGAAGAATTTCCTACATTAACCGAAGATGATATTGTATTACTGGCCCCAGGTACTTATCAGCTAAAAGTAGCTAAATCTTATGTTTCTGAGCACATACATAATGGAGTATATAATATAGAAATCTGCAGAGACGACGCCCTGAGCGATCTTTCCGAGTGCAACATATTAGAATGGAACTTGTGGTTACTGCGAGCACGAATTCAATCGAGGCACGTCAGAGCTCGTATATATTATACATATATACTAATTAATAGAGACCAGGAGGGCGGAAATGCAATTGCACTTAATTATTGTTCCTGCCTGACTGGCAGAAGAACCGTTGGTACATGTGCTCATGTCATTTCTTTGATATGGTACCTAGGTATGGGCCGACATGAACCATTTGTTGGCCCTGCTCGTTATCTGTTGGATATAATAATTGATGAATAACTTCTATATCTATATATGTGTAATAAATACAAAAATAACAGTTTTTGTGTTTTATTTCTTTTTGGTCATTTTCAAGCAAACCCGGCGGTATTTGATAGTTATATATATGAAAATACATTTTCAGTACTAAGTCCTAATAATTAAAAGTACTTAAAATTCTGTTGGATTTACGCCCAGATTCCATAGAAATTTGCCCATCATCCTTTCCTCCTATGACAGTCTTTTGGAGAATAAATGACTAACGGTCAATTGCACAAACGTCCGTTAAGATTTAATGACGCCTTTAAGCTCTAATGAATGTATATAATATATATAATAATATTAATGGTTGTTTATGCAACTGGCTGTAAGTTAGTAACACTGCTGTCAAATCCAGAACCATCTATAATATATAAAGTCATTTCATATAAATATTCCAGAGTCATGGCTAATGAGTCCAGTTGCACCAGAATTTATATCTAAAGATCTCTTCTCCTGTTAGGACGGTGATGGAAATGAACGGCACGTTGTTGCACGTCGGTCTGACGATGACGGCGGGCGCCCTGCCGGCGGTGCCAGCGCTCTGGTGGGCGGAAGCGCTCGTCGACTACATAGGACACTCCAACGTGTTCATATCCGCATTCACCTTCTACTGCTTGCGTTACACCGGTATAGAACCATTGTCAAAATTTATTTTACAGAACATTCAAAGTCAAAGTCAAAATAATCTTTATTCAAATAGACTTCTAAGTACTTTTGAATCGTCCAACATTTTTTTCTCTACCGCTCGTTCAGGACGTCTTTTGGCTGATTTTGGCATTAAATAGAGAGCGTACCTTATGGAGAACAGTAGGCAGTACGTAAGAGAACTTTGCAAGCATATGTGATAGCGATAATGTTGAACCCAGACAATTTGAAAACCCCAATCTTATAATCATACACTAAAGCTCTTTAATAAATTTCTAAAGCACTGTTTTATTTTCTTTTTTGGAATATTCAAAGAAGCATTAAAACTTGTCTTGGTGTATTACCAACTTCTAAGTTCTATTAATGCATGGTTAAATACGCTAATTATATGTTCTTTTACGCGCTGCTATTTTAATGAGGACAGAAAGCTCTCTCCATTCTGTACGTAACTTAAAGCCCCTACTATATTTTGTTATAGGTTTGGCTTACACCACGGATTACACCTGGATAATAGTGTGTGAAATTCTGGAGGTGTTCACAATGAGTCTTGTATGGGTAACCGCCGTGTTGTATTTTAGACATCTGGTTCCTCGCAAGTACACTACTATGGGACAAGCTTTACCTGTTATAGCACATTTCTGTATTGGTGAGTTAAGAGACAATTTTTGGGAAGATCACAAGATCCCTTTAATGTACAAACATTAAAGGGGTTTTATGTATAATTGTAACATTTTTTATTTTTTAATATATAATCTTTGAAGATTAATCATAAAAGATTAAATAATCAAAGATTGTAATGAAAATTGACGTCATAGTCTAATTCATTTTTCAATTGCATATCTGTCTATAATATAAAACATTTAAGCCATAAAACATTAAAAATATAACATTAAAGGCAGTTGATCTCAGTAAAATATGTTTCGCTTTTAGATTTGCGAATCGAAGGCATAGTTTTAGACATTTACAAGTGTACATTAACATACAACTAAGAATCGATATTACCATTCACATCAGTTGTATCATACAATTGGTGTGGTTCACTGATGTAAAGTCAACCGCAAGTGCAGGTTATACAAAATTTTCAAATTTCTCGATTCGATTTAAAACCTTAATACATTGAAGGAAGATGTAGATGTCAAAATTTTGACATATTGTGGTAACCTGACGTGAAACCGTGTGTACCTGAGCAAAGAGATAAAAAGCGCGGCAAATGTTTGCCAATCAGAATAATACTAGTATCACGCCATAGGACGATCAACCATTATCCACGCGCCTGACCCTGTTGACTGTTGAGTGAGATCTACTAATTTCGCAAACGAAGATTCAGCATACGCCATATCATTTATAATAAATATCAAAATATCCGATACATATCATGTATATGAAAAGCTGCGATTTTTGAGCTTGTTAATTTTCTAACTGAGATTCAATAACTAATTAAACTAACAAAAATTATATAAATATGAATTGATATATATCAATAGATATATAAGAAGATATATATTAGTTGATATTTATCAGCGAACCCTGATTTTAACTTAACAGCCTTTTTACCGAACGGAACTGACTTTAACATTTTATTGACCCCGATGAAGACCGACTAAAGTGGGGCTCTTTAACTGCAATAGACGGGGGTCTAGTGCTGTTGGCCCTCCCGACACCCCACATGTGTTAATTCGCATTCGGGTTCGGATTGTTACAGAATCGCCCTGGTGCAGACATGTTTTTCTTTTTGTATAAAAATACAAAACCAAACTGATTGATTATACGTGTCTTCATTCATTATTTTATTCCTATGTCATTACGAAACTCACTTCACTTATGCCACAAAACGTTATTGCCGTCAAAGTGGATTCGGACACCTGAGTGAATTTTTGGATTTTAACAGAAACGCAGGGCAGAACTTAGAGAATCAAACACATAAGTTGCCGTTTCCGCAAGAAATTTTGAAAATTAACTTTATTTTTAGATTTTAATTTATTATATGAATGATACTTTTTTTATATGTATTTCATATAAAATCGAAATAAAAAAACAGTTATCCACACCCCTATTTGTTCGTTAGGTCGTTGCATCGGTGCGATAGTGAGCGGCATGGTGTCGTTGTCGCAGCCGCTAGAGTCCGCGCGCGAGGTGTACCGCGCGCTAGGCGTGGCCTCGCTGGCCGCCGCCGCGGTGTACCTCGCGCTCTACCACCTGCTACTGGCGCCGCGCTGTGCCGCGAGACCGGCGCCTCCCCCACAACATCTACTACAAGGTAATTATAATAATTTATTGTCTCTAAACATTTACATTTTCAGTACGTAGGATCAAGCGCTTGTTCCATTGGATCTCGCCCTTCCTTATAAAAAAGTATTAACAAAAGACAATACAACTAAACGTTAAGTACCTTAAAAAGTATAGTATATTAAAAATGGTTGAAAAATTTAAAAGCGCTTTTAGTAAGTATGTATGTGTTTGTGCGTGTGTGAGTTTAGTTAGCACACTTATATACCTACAGGCCGTCTCGTACTTATCTATCGTAATATATTAAAACTTAATATATGATGAGTAGCTCGGTGGCGTAGTGGTTAAACACCGCGGCCCGAGACAGTATCATAACTTAGCTTAGCTGAAATAGGTAATGGAGAAAATACGCTATCTGCTAGTTTCTATCACACTACGGTAGTACCAGAAGGTTAGTGATAAATTTTTGTATGAAACTTTGCATGTAGGCACTTGATAAGAAATAATTTATAACTATTCGTTTAAGCGTTTTTGATGGGGATGAAATGCTTAGGTTTTGACTGACAAATCCCTATAGAATATTGAAAGTCTTAAACTTTATATACCTAACTCGGAAAACGATAAAAACAGATCATTTTATAAGATTAAAAAAGAATAGGTCTAGCTGAGTTAGGTGGTTGCAGCACCTACAGGTGTATTAAATGCTTCGGGTGTGGCAGTAGCGTGCGTTGTAGTACTTGTGATTGTAGGAGGCGGCATTGCTATACTACTATTACTGCTTTGTGTTAACTTTATATGCGTTATTTTACGCCATTTAGCTTATTATTGTTTAAATTAAATGTTATTTCTATCTTAAGCTTGCACAGTGGATGGCCAGCTTAATGGCAAAGGTATGTTATGTCATATAGAAATGTATTTAAAAGAGTAGCGAATAAATTTGTATGGTATCGATATTTTTTTTTTCACATAAAACTTCTATTTAAAAAACTTAACTAATATTTTTACATGTGCTAGATAAAACTAACTTTAACGTCAACGTAATAGTTTCGCTTGGCTGTTCCTCCGTTGTCGCACAGCTTATGCGCTTGCCTCGTGGTTAAGGGTTTGGAATTTAAGAAACTGTACAATGCGGAACGTCAGAAGTGACAAATACAATAATATGATATAATAGCACACATCCGCGCAGGTACTAAGGCATACTTCTGTGATACTCTCGAAGGATCTTTTATCAGATGCACGCCGACCCTAAAATAACAAGAACTATTTAGACTGATTACTATTGAATTCAGCGATGTATTGTTGAGTTAGCATTACTTATCTATCATTCATTATACACATAAATGGCTAAGCAAGTAGCCAAATAAAAGACTTCCATTTCTTGTAATTTTTTTTAGTAATTGCCCTATCCACACTTTTTAACAATCTATGTTGATCATTACATGTTGTGGTTCCGCTAGATACCATAGTAATGCCTCGACTCTCAAACTTGGATGTTATGCTAGCACGATGGTTTTTCGAAATCTATTCGTACTACTTAATTATATTTAAATAAAAACAAAATTATCGCAGTTAAAAAATTTGCATAGGCAACTGAAAACCTCGATATCCTAGAGGTCGAAGGACTCCCTCTGCTTGGCAGAAGACACAGGTTCGAATCCTGCCTGAAGCATTATTTAAACTTTAAAATAATTTGTAACTACCTATACTTACTCCAGATTGATGATTGCAGGACTGAACGCTAACGGTGGTTCAAATGGAACATATTCTCCGATGCGGGTATACCATGAAGAACGTTCTAGAAAAGGGCATTTCCGCTATTAAATGTCATTTAACTCTGCTTTAACCTTAAAATTATGGTATATTAATTAGCTTATTCTTTTGTCACTAGTTATAAGATTTTATTTAAGTACAGAATTGTGATAAAATAAGTGCTTTTTACTAATGTCTCAGTAAATTTGTATTTATGGTCATTCTACATTTGATACCTAATTTGTTCACATTTTTGTAACATGTTGTTTTTTTATTAAATTATGAACCTATACATACGACTAGTTGTTTTATTTTCACGAAGCCGCAGCTACACATTGGCCTTATTTGCACCAAAGTTATTGCAGCCAATAAGTCAATGAATGGATCAATCTTATGTTGAGCATTCCCTTATAGATAGAATTGGTGTTCTCGCGCACCGCAGACAAGAAAGGGGACAAGCGTGCTCGCTGGCAAATCCAGGCTCGGATCTAAGAGGGAGCAGTGCCGGGGGCGCCAAAATCATGATAATATAATGTCAATAAAAAAATTATTCATAGACAGGCATCTTTTCAAGATACCTAAATGAAATCATGTATTTGCAATAGGGGGGAGGGGGAAGGGGGAAGGGCGCAATAATGTAGAGCCGGGCCTGGGAAAATTTGCATGCCTGCTAGATGTCGTGTCTGCTAGTGTATGTAGGTTTGTCACAGACTAGCAAACTTACCCGTCGCAGGCAGTGAGATCTTATTTTATCTGCGCGTCCTTGTATGACTTGAATTCAAACAAACTATGGTAAGTTTAAACGAAAAACGAAATACTATATTTTATATTTCTTCTAGTAGTGATAAAGGGTTCTATCGGTTGTGACAAAAATTTAAATAATTCTTTATCTAGCGTAAATAGATAGTTGTACAAATCTCCTGGTTAAATTTTTTTTAATTATATAAATATACTGTTAAGGCCATATTAAAAAATTTTAAATCATTATTTGCAGCATTTTTTTCTTTTCGTCATAAAGTGTTAATGCAGCGCCACTAAGTGCTATTTTTCTGCATTTAGTAAGCATTGTAATGTGCACTCACGAGAACCAAATTAAATTAATAAACATAACTAGTACTAGTTTAAGATATCATTACATGTGATCTTTAAATTCATAATAAAAAATGTTATATAAGAGTCACAAATATGAATAAAACACCTTGTTTTATTAAATACAGTATGTGTTTAATCTATTTCTTTTCCTTTTGTTAACCATACATCATTCAATAAAGATCACAATTTTCTCGCAACTAATTCAATAGTCGTATTACTTATAGCACGAAAATAATAACGTATAAATATGAACTATGCAGATAAAACAGACGCGAGTGAGCCATACCCTATATTTACACAATATTTTTTGTTTAAGCTTACAGATAACTAGATTTGTAAAGTTACCGTCACATTAATTGTCAAAAAAATCGAAGCAAAACTTAATAACTATTTCTATTTAACAATAGCTAGTAATGTTAGGTCAAATAGTTAAAATAACACAAATAGCCTATCATTATCGTAAAATGAAAAAGATTTAGAGTCTCTAAGTATTTCGAGTTTTATAAGTGTTTTTTTTTTTTGCTATCTGTTCTACCATTTTCATTTAATTTCAAATTCTAGCTCAAATATACTGGAAGAAACACAAAATTTTAATATGCTGAGAATACTACGACTTATTCTGCTTCATCATTCTATTTTAGTTTGTTAAAGATTTTTTATTTTACCATAGATTACTACTACTTACTATCGCTTTATATTACTTTCATACTCAATTCTATGTCCTGTGAATATGCTGCTGTTTCTGTTATATACATTCCAATGAAATCTTTTTTTTTATTTAAAAAGAAAGTACGATATTTGACGGTGACTTTACAATTCTACGATGTCTTTACATTTACGACCACTGTACTTATAATAAGTAATATGTATGAACTCTAATAAACGTAAAGTCAATTAAAAAACGCATACACAAGTATCCGAAATGTGTTTTACATGCAACGCAGCATCATTTACTTCCAATAATGGGTAATTTTGAAATTGAAACAATAATACAAAAAATAAACAAACACTTTAACAAAATCAAGTCTTTACATGAAATTAACAAAATATTATAGACCTTGCACACACGATAACAATGACAAATATGCATGACAACAATGCATAATGGGCACTACTGCGACATATAAGCAGTAATTTTACAATATAATTGCCCTATTAGCCCATGAGACGTGTGCGTACAACAAACAGACATCGAATCGAAATCTAACTTACTTATATATATATTTTATTTTACAACATAATGTATGTCATGAAAAAAGATAATGATATAGCAACATTCAATAAAATTATATTGTAGATTTACGGCAATATCTCTTAACCTTAATGTCGTGAGAATTTAAAATATACAATTTTTAATTCGCTAATACGACAGGTTGAGTAACCATGTCCAAGAAATTAGTATATATTTATTGTACTATATTTTGTAAGTTTTCATAATTGTTTCTAAAGGACAATCAGAAGCACAAGCAAACAATAACTAAGAAGTTTTTAGAAATTTTAATATTGCAAAATGTTTGAACAAGCAATGAGCGCATCATAGAAATATATTTTTCGTCAGAATATGCAAAACGTCAAATTGAGTTTAGGATCCTATTTTAGATCCTCATTCAAAAGCTATCAAAAACTTTCGTATTCTAAAATCATAATTGTTTGCGAAAATTCAATAAGAAAAGAAAGAGGTACAGCAGATTGCTTGAAATAACAAAGAACACAAGTTTAACGTACTGAAAGTTTGAAATCGATTGTGGAATTATTATATACGATAATTTTTGCATCCACAGTGCTATGTTGATATTTTTCTTATAGAAAAATCCGTTAAGAGAATATCACTAGTCCCAGGTACTGTTAGGGTTCGAATACCATCTTGAGCACATGGGACTAGTACACACAGCACATGGTATTTTTAAACTATTTCATTATAGCATAAATAATGATTTTGAAAATTTGGCATTTTGTCAACTTAATGTATTTTTACCACTGTATTGAGGTAATTTTTTCCTTCTCTCATCAAACCTTATCTAATTTTACATATTCTCAATAATTCCACGTCTCGTCTTGATTAAGATTATGCCATTCACTTGAACTTGCAGAATCTAAAAAATATGTTTCTTTACGATAATGAAACAGATATAAAGTGGTAAAATTCTAAAACACATGTTAAGATAAATTGTACAGACAGATTCAAACTTTATGAATATTCGGAAGTTAGCCGCAAAACCATGCGCAGAACACGATTTAAGGTGTCAGCGGGACGTACAGGAGCGCGACGAAGGAGCCCCACCCCCCACGCTTCACACGCGCACCCGCAGTTGCCGCTTGAACTTGTAAGAGTAGTGTTAGCCACGTCTCAACACTACACACACGCGCGCGCTGCTTAGAAAGTACAGTCGAGAAAAAAATATTGTTGTTTCTTAATTACGTTTTTGTTATTTTTTTGTATTGTTAAGTTTTATTGTTATTCTCGTTACGTTTTTCACTTTGTTATTTGTTGTTGTATTGGTGAACAACCATGCCACGTGGGCGTTTTAACGTTCTACGTCGTCAAGCAAGAAAAATGGTATATACCGTAATGCAGTTTATGAAAAAGGAAAGTGAAGAAGGTGTTCAAGTTCCGCTGAAACCACAAAAAGTGATACATATGTACCAAATTTTAATTCAATAAATAACATGAAAATGTAGTAACAGTTTTGTTTTTTTTTGACTGTGCACTCAAGTGTATAAAATGGATACGGGTAAAGCATCAAAACATGTATCTGGAACTCTATGATCCCGTGATAAGTTTTTGATACTTTTTTGATGCTACGTCCATATCTATGTTTATTTACTTGACTGTACCTGCGCGCATCTGCACTTGCGGCTAAGTTCAGAGAAGTCATAAAGTTTGAATCTGTCTGTATTAAGTATGCGTTTTTCACCCAAAACAATCAAAATTCTCGTACTCAGCAATAACAGAGTAACCAAAAAGTAATGTCTGTGTATACAAATGTGAAGTAACGCATAATATAAGCAATTTATCACAATACCAAATAAAAAATATAATTCAAAATGAACAAATTACTATTATTTATAGCTTGCCTGTGTAAAATGCCTTCCATATCTTTTTTCTTCATTTTGTTTTATCTATTAATACCCCAGAATTAATTACATAAATGTTAACAGTTTTTAAAGTTTATATTTTCACTGACATATAATATTTAAACTTATATCTGTTAACTAATCTAAATACAACATATAAACTCTCACACTATTTTTATACACTTTATACTACATCCATTTCTTTATCAGGAAGAATGTTCTCAATTTCATCTACATTGTCATCTTTAAGAAGATTCTCGATCATTTCCTCACTCATTTCTGGATCTGGCAATTTCTCCTCTTCTTTTAATATTTTATCAATCATACCTTCAGTCATTTCAGAATCCTGCATTTTATCCTCAACTTTTATAGTACTCAAACTTTCCGATATCTTTTTTTCTATCTCCTTCAGTGGTTCTTCTGGAATTGCTTTTTTATTTGTATCATTATCAATAGTTTTTTCAATTGTAGGCTCCTTCTGTTTAGTATCAGTATTCACCAACTTCATTTGGCAATCTTTCTGTTCCAAATCATCATCTCTATGTGGCTTTTCATCTTTCTGTTCTTGATCAAGTTCAGTATTAGTTATTGTATTATCTTTCTCTGGCGAACCTTGTCTGTGGTTACTCTTTTCTAAACTATTACTTTCTATTGGACTATTCGATTCACGATTTACTACTTCTTTGCCTGCTTTTTCATCATTAGCATCACCAATTTTGTATCCATTTTCTATCTCTTTTGAGATATTTTCATTGTTAGAAGAATTACTATTATTATCATCACCGTCAATGGAATTTGCTACGTCTTTTCTTGTATTCAAGTAATTATCATCTTTATTTTCGATACTAGTATTGTGATCGCTACTACCAACACCTGTCAGATCTACTTCTTGAGTTTCGTTACTTTCATTGATAGTAGATTCCGTGGAATTTTCATCTATGAAAATAGGATCATCATTCAAATCAGGCAATATTTCAACGTCGTCATCGTCATCACTCACAGTACCACCAGTCTTTTTCTGCACATATTGTTTGAGTTCTTTATTTAAATTTTCACGAATTTCGTTAAACCTATTAGACGAGGTGTTTAGTACTCTTTCCAATGTTCTATGTAAACTGCGCATTTCTTCAAGAGATCTTTGTCGAAGAAACAATGTAGTGGTCTGTTTTTTTAATTTTTCCAGCCTTCCCAATGAATATTCTAAGGAATCAATAGCTTCTAATAAATTGAATCTATACCATTCTACAGACACACTCATATCACACTCTTTCACTGACGTGGTTGATCTGTTCGTACTGTTCAAGGATTTCCTTAATATACTTGCCTTTGCACGCGTTCGATTACTACTATTAGAATGCACTATTGGTTTTGGAGTCGAGCTTGGAACTGCGCTTAATTTTGCCGCGTATGTAGCACCTTTAGGAGCTATAGCTTTCCCAGTTGTTTCTGTAACTGCCACAATTGTTGCTGAATATCCTCCCGGCATACTAGGGTTTGAATTGATTGCAAAAATTCGTCCATCAGGTAAACGGTACATTTTATTAGATGATAGAGTTTGAGGATCAACTCGGAATTTTAAACCTCCTGTCTGAGTGTTAACAGATACATCCTCTTCAGTCATCTGTATAATATTGTCTGAAGATACATCTGGTAAGTTATTTGCTATACGTGTATAATTAGGGGTAGACTTTGATGTATTGTTTTGCTGTAGCGATGGTATTTGCTTAACGGCAGGAGCAGGGGTGATACATTGGACATCATCATCAGTATTGTCTTCTGTTACCTATAAAAATTAATAAAGCACCATTTAAAATTTCTATTTAAGTTACTAATATGCATTTGCTTAATAACTGATTACATTTTTACATTACCTCGCACAATGGTTCTAGAGGAAAATCTGGTGTGCAAACAACATCATCGTCCTGATTATTACTGTTGTTAGACATTGCCACTACAGCTGCCATATCCAAACCCTAAAATACATAACAATTATACAAGTGTAAGAAATATTTAATATTGATGTGAAGGTGGTGCTGCTATGTTGCATTTTAAATAAAAAGAGAGCCCATATTGTAGGTTAGTATTTTTTATTACAGAGCATAAAAATCAAAAGAGATCACCATCAATCACTTTTAATTTAAGTTAACCAAAGAAAAAAATCATATACAAGATAAACAAACCTGAGTCAAACTCTCCAAAGATAGGTTTATGTTATCGTTAACAACCATATTGTTGAAAGAATTATGGCTATAAGTATTATTACTTGAGAAACCATTGTATGACGTTGGTACAATTGGAATAGGCATTATGGGTGGTGGTTTTGGCCGTATGCGTGTATATGTATTCTGACCTATAAAGGGGTTTGGTTTTTTGTCTTGTTGTATTCTTACAGGTGCCATCATCGGCATCTGAAAAGACGTTATAAATTTAACTATAATAATCATTTATCTTATAGTGAATGCTAAATTAATCAAATATAATAATGATCATAATAACGCATATTTAATTATGTATGCCAGAATACTTGAACGGCCTATGGCCACCACTAGGGCCGTGCGTATGAGAGGTAGATCCGATAGTAAAAGAAGTATGAAATTATGAGGTGTCAACACAAACATGAGGGCACAAACCAGGAAAACGTCTGTAATATATGGCATTTCTACACTGGAAATTCATTATTCCAGACACAATAAAGAATAGTCCAAAGTATTTCTATAGCTAAGATTAAAATTTAAGAAGTTGGTGTCGTGGACGTGACTGCTGGGATCAGCATAATGAGCTCAAACAACAATATGACCGACAATATTTTTATTATATAGCAAGCTAAACATAGTTTTACATAGTTTGTAAACTGATACATTTCTCCGAATTCCAAGCCCACGCTACGGTAAGTGCACGTAAACGAATAATAACAACAATATATGGAATAGATTTTGTAACTGTGGCACTGCCTCTGATCACTTACACCAACTAAAATTTTCGTAATTATACATTTTCGATAAGTTGTACAGAGTCCAGCAACGCTAAATCATTGTCATGTGTATTGAAAAATATGTAAAATACTTTCCTTACCCTTATTTTCTTCAATGGAGGCATGGTGACTGGAGTAATTATCTTTTGACACTGTGCTAGTGCTACAGGATTTTTCATAAATATAGGTTTATTTTTGACTGGACTAGCAGGTCTCTTTTGTGGTTTTTTTTCTTTAGATTCATCAATATTAATTGAAGCAAATTTTTTAACCTGTTGGTAAATAAGTAATCATATAATTAAGTAAATAAGACAATCTATAGCCAGTCATGGACGGATATCATGGATACTTAGCAGATTGAAAGTCATTAAAGATGGTATCTCATAGATTCATTAGCTTTAACTGGAAATGGTACTGGACTGTTATCTATTGATGATTTTATAACCTAATAACGTAAAAATTAAATTAAGTTAACTCTTTATTGAAACTTTTTACAAGACATTGTTTCACAAAAAGCCATACATTTTAACCTGACCTGCGTTTTTTGCAATTTTATGTCTAACGGAACTCCACTACGATTCTAAAAATGTCGCTGTGACTAGTAAAATCATTTTTATTTTGCAAGAAGACATTTACCTGTATTGTAGCAGGAATTCGTGGTATAATAGCGCTTGTTGCCTTCTTAGCAGAGTCAGTTTCTTTTTTAATGCTCTTTACATCCACTTTTTCTTTGCGTCTTGCCTTATTTCTACAGCATTCTGAATGATCTATTGAACAATGCTTCTGATATGTTTCTTTTAACTGTGGATCTTGAGTGTTATGTGTTATTCTACAACAAACAACAAAAAATATAGGTTTTGAAATTTGAATGAATACACTTATTATTATTAGATCACATACAGAGTAAATTTGCAATCAGAGAATAAACTATTTGTTGCTGTTTAGTAGCGTCAGATCAATATCTGATTACTATACTAATATATGCCACAATTTAATTATATGGTTGATCCATCGACTGAACTATGACATACAAATATACCCAGTATTATAGTTACATCTTTATGACTAAAGAACTTACTGTATTACTTGTTATAACAAAAGGCATACAACCATCATACCGTGGGACCGGGGCGTAATGAGTTAACCAGGCATATAACTCATTACGCCCAGCAATGATAGAAAGAATGGGAAATTTTAAAAATGTTTAATGAGAAATTTAAATTAGGTAATAAACCAAACCAAAGGGGATCGAAACATGGAGCAATCATACATTGTAAATGCAGACGACATTAGAAAACAAAAACAAGCCGACTAGATAAGACCCAGACCTAGCGTGAAATGAAGACCGCAGAAAAAAATATGGCAATAATTTACATTTTAAACCAGTTTTTACTTAACGCGATAATTTACTATGTGAATGTTTTGGGAAAAGCATTTTAAAACTTTCATATTATTTTTGTTCAAAAAGTAAATAAAAGAAAATCTTTTTATTCATTAATTTAAATTGACCCGCGAAAACATCAGTCACGTAACATTTTGAGTGATGTCACATTTTAACAAACATTAGTAGTGGTTGCACTCGCACCACACTGACACCACGTAAGGATTAAAAGTAATAAATAAGCTTTAACATGCATTTAGATTATCAGTACATAATCTTAGTAGCTCGGTGGCGTAGTGGATAAGCGCCGCGGACCGCGACCGTAGTCGTTAAGCAACTTTCGCAAGGGTCGGTCACGGGATGGGTGACCAAAAAAATTATTATCTCGAGCTACTCCGTGCTTCGGAAGGCACGTTAAGCCGTTGGTCCCGGCTGCATTTGCAGTCGTTAATACCCTCCAATCCGCATTGGGCCAGCGTGGAGGGTCATGGCCCATCCTCCTTAACCATCCATAAGGAAGGCCTGAGCCCCTGCAGTGGGGACGTAAAAGGGCTGATGATGAATCTTAAATATACGAAACAAAATCGCTAAATACTGCAATTTTACTTTTTTTTTACTCATAGTAACACCAGATGTAGTCAAGATCAATTCATAGAATAATTATCTCTGATTTTAAAGTAAATAAATAGTTTAACTATTTTGTTTGTGAATTGGAGTGTTGTTAAAGTGAGAAAATGCCAATATTAAAAAAGATTTACCAGACAAAATACAAAAAAAAGGTAAGTTACTTTCTTTGATATAAAGCAATATTTGGTAACGAGTAATTTTTATTGAATTTTGTCAGTTTTGACCCCAAAAATGCTTGTTTATGATAAAATGTGTGTTGTGAGTAAACAAATAGTTAATAATGGAGCGATGACCTGAATTTTATCATAGCTATGGAGTATAGTTTTTTTAAATACCTGTTAATATTCAGGTATGTCTTGACCGTCACAGTGTATCTAAATAGCAAAATATTTGTTTTTGTACCCATAAATGTGGTTGGAATAAAACTAAAGAACTGTCTCACTCGTAGGGTCAATGACTTCCAACGTCCCAATCAAGTCAGTTTCGGAAGAGGCTGTAGAACCGAAGACCATATTGGGTGAGACGTTGGAGAACCTAAACACCATGCTGGATCTTAACATGAACACGGATGAGACGAAAATCATCAATTATCAAGACGAAAGTCTTCTACCTGTGTATGTCATCATTTACGGAAGCGAAACGTAATCGTTTACAGTGGGTCTCATAAGAAGACTGTAAGTCACCCAGTGGGCACTGGAGAGGGCAATGCTCGGTGTTTGTCTACATGATCTTATTGGGAATGAAGAGATCTATAGGAGAACCAATGATATTGACATTGCTACAAACATTACTCAGCTGAAGTGGCAATGGGCGGAACACTAGAATGACGACCAAGCAGCAGACGACGCTCAATGAAGAGGCCCACCACCAGGTGGACCGGCAATCTTATAAATATTGCAGGAAGCCGCTGGATGCTAGTCAAGCAAGACCGACCGTGGATACCTATGCTCAGCAGTGAGCGTCATACGGCTGTTTGAATTCGAAATGTTTCGAAAGGAGATGAAGCAAAACAATTTATAAGTGATTGCAGTGATCCCAGTGATGCATTAATACATAATAATGTCAGTAATAGTTAAGATTCTAACGGACTCAAATATCCATACCAATTATTACCGAATTATTCATGAATTTAATGGAAACGTCAATGTTTTCATGCCAGGATAATATTTAAACCACTTCATAACAGATAACGTATATTTTGTGTATAAAAATACATGCGCTTTTCTTTATTTGCTAATTTTCTCGAACGTCCCAATTTTTAATAATTAATATGATTACATTTGATAAATTCTGAATTCACACAGTGGCTCGGATTGCGAAAGGTCATGGGTTCGAGTCCCATCTTAGTGTATCCCTGGCACTCTGAGATGGGACTCGAACATGTATTATTAAAGAATTTTTATTATGAATATTTATTGGTATGGCAGGTATGGTGCTGATTGTAAAATTGATCAAATATAATAATTAGAACAAATTGTCATCTTTATCGAAAGTTTAAATATTTGTAAAAATATTTGTTTCAGCTGTAGGGGTAGATTGCCATTGATGAAGATATGCTCTGTAGAGGCGAAAAAGTTACAAATGCTTGAAAAATTCGTCAATCCTGTTAGATCCTGGGTAACTCAGTACTTAGAGGAGTCGCCCGATTCGATTCGATTCGAGTCCCATCTCAAAGGGCCAGTGACAAAGTGGATATTTTAAGCATTTTTCATTAGGAATACCTATTTTTTTTTACTGAAAAACAAATCTATATATTAACTAATTAATGCCATTTCTCCTTCTTTTGTATGGGCCAGCTATATGAGAGAATATGATAATTTAATTGACTTACTTATTTTTGAGGTCACAATATCTCAGTAAAGCCCAACATAATGCACGAAGATCCCATAAACAGTTCGATTTACACTTGAAACACTTCCAATCATCTGTATTTTCGATTTCCTTTATTTTAGGCATGCCCAAATTGCGTTTAATACATTTCTGAAAACAATATTTATATAGAAGTATACAAAAGTCAGCAAGAATATGCTTTGTTATTTTAGCATACATATGTATTAAAGATATGTTGAATATTTGTTTGGTATTCAGTATCTTTTTCACTATTTGTATTATTCAGTTTTGGTGCTAAATATATTCAGTTCAAATATTTCTATTTTCTTGATTTGTGTAATCAATATAGAACAAAAAGGCAAAACTTAAAAGGTTTATGTTATGTATATGTATTTAAATCTCTAAGCAAAATCAAGCAGTCTTAGGTACCAAAATAGTTAGATTTCATGCGAATGGCCATTAAAAATTCTTTATGCACATTTACTTGTTGGCAGTGTTCCTCAAAATAATGAGTAAATATCAACAAGAATAATATTTGTATTACATGTAAAAAAATCTGACTTCTATACTACAAACATTCATTTTACTCACTTCAATAGAATTCGAGATATTTCTAATCATAGCACAGTAATTACAGAAATGGGTAGGAATTTGAAGTTTATAAATACACAAAAAAAATTAGGCACATCAAATATCGGAAATATCTTGAATTCTGTTGAAGTGACTGAAATAAAAGTTCATAATATAGAAGTCACTATTTTTTGTCATGTAATTCAAACTAATACTAATCATATATCCAGTCAGCTCACTAAGATATTTCTGAATTTGCAGTATTACTATTTGTCACAATTTATTGATATAAATTTTTGACCTTCAAATTAGTGTTCACTGATAGTTATATATATCTTGATATATAGCAATTGATGACTTCAATATATGTATATCAATTGATATTTATAATATTTATTGTTAATCTGAATATTGAGTATTCAGTCTCAGCTAGAAAATTAACCAACCCAATGTGAACATTGGCCCAAAATAGCAATCTTACTTACTAGAAACATCAGATACTATATATTACTGGAAATCTTCGCTCGCATACTACTTTGTAATAATTTCATAATAAATAGACAAATATTAAATAACTCACTCAATTTTTGTTTTACTCTTTTGATTTAAAAGATCAAATATTGAATAAAGCCACTGGTAACTCAAAATCCACAGCTTTTCATATGCATGATATATATCTGATAAATATCAGATTTTTGCAAACTCTGCTTCAAATTCAGTGGTGCATTTGCTATCTTAACAAATACTGTTGACACCACCAAGACACATCTCATTGTTTTTAAGACATTTAGTACATTGGTCTCCAATTTTATATACTCATTATACTGAATAACTTATGTCAAGGCAAATTTCCATAACTCCCATAGTTCAACTAAGTTCTGAAGTCATTCATTAGATACTCCAGACCTTCAATTTATAGTATCAAAATAATGGGCTTACCATGCTTAAAATTTTGTAAACAAAGCATTTTTATAACTTTAATTGTTTTTGATACTTTTCCCTTTATATGGGCATTAAAATCTATCTCTGTGCTAACTGCCAAATATATATAAACACTAGTGGACGCCCGCGACTTCGTCCGCGTGGAAGTCGGTATCCCGTGGGAGTGAGAAGTTTTCCCAGTAAAAAGTACCCTATGTGTTATTCTGATGTATAACCTATATTGCTGTAAAGTTTTATCCAAATCCGTCCAGTAGTTTTTTCGTGAAAGAGTAACAAACATCCATACATCCATACTTACAAACTTTCGCCTTTATAATATTAATAGGATATATATTATTCATTCTATAAGGTATCATTTTGAAATAAATTGATAGCCAATATTTATACCTTGACTATATATTTTATTATTAAAAAAAATAGAACTTTGAATGAAATAGACTAGTACAAAATTACAAAGGTACTTACTGCACAAAACACATGAGGACAATCTGAACAGCAATATACTTGCCCACCTTGACCACACCAGCGACAATATAATTCAGAACCATCGTCACCTTTTTCAAATTCACCACTGTTATAAAACGTATGACATGTGTGACATACCAACGTTCGGAGCATAGGGTGAGAACGCATACGAGATTCATTACGAGTTGATGATCCTAAATGACGATCACAAGCAGTGCAGTGCAACTTGTAAGAATTAATTGTATTCAGGTCTGGAAGAAAGATTTATGTTTAATTAATATCCTTTACGAATTCATGGTCGTTTCAAATTTGCAATTATTTTATCACCTTTAAATTTTTCTTTATAGTAACTCCTTTCAACATCACCAATATCATCTTCGAAGTCTTCATCTGTAGGTTCTGTAACATTTCATTAAAAAAATCTGGTTTCACAAAGAATTTCTTAATTTTATATTATATTTATATGGTAAATAGAATAAAATCATACCCGGGAAGAGCGGGAATTTGACAGCAATATCTTGAACCGGCTTCTCAATACCAGCAGAAGCGCCTTGAGTGTTGGCAACCTCATTCATTATTATTCCGTGATTTACAAACACCCTATCTCATTTACTACAATTCCGCATTATTTGGAATTGAATGCACATGAACTTACAGTAAAACCTTACCGAATAATATCTAAAAAAGTAAATCAATCGCTCAGAATCAGACAATGTTAAAGTCAGCCATTTTGGTTTGATTTGATCTTGTCATTTTCTGTTCTCTGCTATGGTTTTCTGGGTCCTCTAAGAATAGGCTCACGTCTTTATGGTAAGGGCTAGTAACATAATCAATTAGTATACAAATATGAAATAAATATGTTACAGTTAAAACCCGTTATTGGAGAGAACGCGTTTTCCTCATTTAAAACTAGTTTTTAATAAATGCTTTTGTTAATAGCAAATTTCAGTAGGTAATAAAAAAAAAAATAAGTTAGAAAGAACGGAAATGAGAAGGTATTAAAAAACGAATGCACTAAAAAAGCACCTCTACTAGATGGCGATACTAGCAAAAGTTGATTTTTGCTGGAAACAAATGGACCAAAGACAGTAATTTCCGTTTCTATTAACTAACATATTAAAAATTACTGAAATTTGAAATATTCGAAACTTAGATAACAATACAAATACGAAAAAGAACAAAGAGAAAAAAAAAAACATTAGTTCCCAAAATCAAACTAGATGTCGCTTAGGTACGTTCTTGATTTCTCCGTGACCTTTCCGGTTTTTTTTCATGTTCTAATTTGTATTGATAACTAAGTTTCGAACTTTTCAAATTTCAGTTTTTAAATATGTTACTTAAAAGGAACGGAAATGAATGTCTTTGGTCTATTCGTTTCCTGCAAAAATAACTTTTGCTAGATTTTTTTTTTTACCAAATATCAATTTTTATAAAATATAGAAAACTTTAATGTGAATATTACAATTTTGAATTAATTAACACCTTTTATAGCTATTTAAATAAAAGTTGGCACTCAAAATAATGTAATTGGCATATTTTTGTTTAGCATTTTTTTGTTATCATTTTGGCATTTTTAGCTGTAGACGTGTTAGCAACCCTATCCGTTTTATTTTTTTTTTAGTTTCGGTTGTGGTTTTCATTAGTAACGACGTTAGAGTTGTGTTTTGGTAGTGTATCGTAACGTGAGTTGGTTTATTTATATCGTTGTCAGTTAAAACTGTGAATATGTGGTGTTAAGTTTTTCTATTTCGTTCCATAATTTTTTTGAACCCTGGACTTTTTATTTATATTTTGAAAAATATGATAAAATACTTTTGACTATACCGGTATTTACAACAATTAGGTATAAATAAAAATGAAAGAAACATTCCTCTTTATTCCATTACTCTGTGATATTTATTAATATTGGTAAATAGTAAAATTCAAATTATGACTGTGACGTACACCGGTGAAGTAGCTACCTGTCGAGGATTTGGCACCTTTCTTAAAGTTTTGTATAGGTAATTATACAATTTTTTAATATATTTTGTGTTTTCTTCTAATTTATTATATTTCAACACAAATATCTTCTTAATCTTGTAGTTTATGCAAGTTGTTTAGACAAAAAAATATTTTCGTATTAAAAAAATCACATAAGTAAAATATAAACATCAACAAACATGACAATCATGATATATAACTAAAAGGCCCTCATATTAGGGAGTATCTTTATCGTAAGTGTAATTATGTTTAATTCTATAATGCAAAAACCTATGACAAGGGAAACCTGCAACCAAATAGAGTTAATTTTTTTTTAATTGAAACATAATATAAATGATAAATTACAACAATTTTTGAACTATATTGGAATTTCCCTGTCATTCCCTAAATCATGCATGGGGCAAGAATATAAAAGACATATCTTTCTCCAAATATTGGCATATCTGATTAAGGCCATATTTTAAATAGCTGGGACTTCTAGCACACTTTAAATATTTACTCAGTTGGTCCAGTAGTTTCAGAAAAAATTCAGCTATAACAGATAGACAGACTTATAGATAAACAGTAGAGTGATCCTTTAAGTGATAAATATTCAGGTTCAGGTATGATACCCTAAAAATATTATCATAATGCGGTCTGTAATCTAATGTCAATTTTATATTATTAATGTTTCTGTTTCCTCTTCTATTTTACCTGAAGTATGGAAAGATGCTCATATCATCCCATTCCTAAAAACCTAAGCCTATTAATCACTCTGATTTCCATCCGATATCTATTCTTCCCTCACTTTTATGAATATTTTAATGCTTTAACCAACAACAATTGAACTTTCCTTAACTGTCATAAACTTTTCAATCCTTGCCAATCTGGTTTCTGCCCTGGACACAGTACTACAATGGTATTAGTTAAGATTACTGATAAAATTTGTGATGGGATGGAGAATTAGAAGTTAATGATATTAACATTACTGAATTTCAGTAATGCTTTTGGTACTGTTGGTTTTGACATTCTGATTCATTCACAGGCAACATATATGTGCTGAAAATTCAGTATTCAGTACCTTGCCTTTTAGTGTTTCTTAGGGTTGTCTGTTCTCTCCGTTATTATTTTCCTGTTTTTTACAATTCGATTACCCAACAATTCTCTTCTTCCTATCACTTGTATGTAGATGATCTTCAAATTTACTCACAGCATGCGTAGCATGACAAACTCAAGAAACACTTTGTCTACACCAAATGTCACCATTCTCAGGTCGTCAGTGAAACAGTGGTGTAATTCCTTTATTTTCAAAATGAATCCAAATATAATGCAGATTATAATTATAGACAGTTTTTTTATATTTTTACAATTAAATTTGATTAATTATCATATTTGACAATATATTGACAATATATTTGATAACATATTTGACAATATATTTGATAACATATTTGACAATATATAAAGAAGTTTGTAGCTTGATCTTCTCAGTAAACTTTAAATGTCAACAAACTCCCCATTCGTCATCATGGATTATCTTTTTCTTTCTACGCAATTCAACGGCAAATCCTTGGTTCCCGCTGAATAGACGGTTGGTCTCTTTGAGATTGGATTGATGTTAGCTAAAAAAAATATCTACCATATTAATTATAAAATAAAATAATAAAATAATAATTGCTAGAACCAAGAGGGACTCATCGGTAAAAAGTCGATTTAGTTTCTGATAAGTTGGCCACCACTGGAATAACGATTCTTGATCACGATTAAAGCTGACAGTTGTAATAGTACATACACATGTTATAACCAATACGCACGTATATCGTTCGACTTTTTTTAACACATTTGCGAGGAAACAGAAAAAAAAACACTAAATAAACTCAATCTGTGAATCTGTTGCTTTCCCGCCATTTTAACAGCGCGCCAGCGCTGCCTACTGACTGGAGCCGCGCGGCGATTAGTTCGAAATTTGAATAGCAACACCGCGCGAAATGGCAAATAATACTGTTATGGAATTTGTATGGACTATAACTTAACTATTTGCTTTGGTAACACACGCGTTTTTTATGACCCGCTTTACATATTTAAAACCGGTGGAATTACATCAGCTTTACGAGCAAAGGTGTTAAAAAATTATTAATTTAATTTCAATGTTTACTATTTCTCACAATATTTCTACTGGAAACAACAGTTTGGAGATTTGAAGGCGTTTATTCTTTCTTCTTATTTGCAGTACAAAGTACGAAAACGTTCGTAGGCATGCTTTCATACAAATCGGGTTTACTTAAGTGGGATTTGTTCGTTCGCACTTAGCTACTATCCTAACGCGTTAATTGACCTAATAGATTCATGTTATGTCGGTGCCCCTTCCATTATGCGGCGGGGAGGTCGCGGGGGGGTGCTCCCGTCGCTGCTGCCCGTGGTGTGCCCCCTCCACTCGTTGCGGGGGTGAGGTTGCGGGGAAGGGTCTTCATGTCCGCCGTCCGTAACAGTTCTCCCCCCGGCGAAGAGACGCTCGAAGAGATGCTCGGAGCCCCTTTCGCCGGATCGGACGGCTCGCCAGGCTCAGGATCGCAGCGCGTCCCTCCCCGCTGGTCCGGGGGAGGTGCGGATAATGTGTCCAGTGTCTCGGTGGTCAGCACGATGAGCTTCCTCGTTGGTCGCCGAAACAGCCCACCTCTGGTGCGTACGTCGGCGCTTCGGATCTCGCCGTCGGGCCCGGGGAAGATGCGTTCGATTACTCCCCGGGGCCAGATGTTGCGCGGTGAGTTCGGGTCGGCGATGATGACGAGATCGCCTACTCGAAGTGCGGCTTCTTTTCTTGTTTCGCCCCTCGGTACCAGCGTCGGAAGATATTCCTTCATCCAGCGCTGCCAGAAACTGTCGGCGAGCGCTTGGGTGGCCCGCCATTGGCGCCTGTCGCAGGGTCGACAGGGGCCGGTGAGTGGTAGACCTGATGATGTTCCTAGGAGGAAGTGATTCGGTGTGAGGGCTTCGGCGTCGGCCGGGCTGACCGATACGTGGGTCAACGGTCGTGAGTTCACCGCGTGTTCGGCTTCGGTCATCAGCGTATGGAGCACCTCTTCTTTCGGTGCCCTCTCGTGCAGCGTTGTGGCTAGAGCTGTCTTGACGGACCGCACTAGTCGCTCCCATGCTCCCCCCTGGTTGGGTGCGCCAGGGGGGATGAACTTCCATTCGACGCGCCGTTGCAGCAGGTAATCTTGTAGTCTGGGGGCCCATTCTCGTATGGCCGCTTGTAGTTCCTTGTCGGCGCCTTTGAAGTTCGTTGCGTTATCGCTCATTATAGTTTTCGGCCATCCACGCCGCGCTGCCATTCTTCTTATCGCCATTATCGCCGAGTCTGTGCTGAGGCTTGCCACAACTTCTAGATGTATCGCTCGGGTGGTTAGGCAAGTAAACAATGCGCCCCAGCGCTTCTCGTGGCGTCGTCCTACGGTGACGGTCATTGGCCCGTAGTAATCGAGGCCACAGCACGTGAAGGGCCTGAGGTGCGGGCTGAGTCGTTCGCGCGGTAAGTCCCCTGTAGATGGCGTTGTTGGCTTCGATCTTCTAACTCTGCACATCACGCATGCGCGGGTGGCGGTGCGAACCGACGGACGTAGGCGCAATATCCAGTAGCGTTGTCGTAATTCGTTGATGACACGCTCTCTGTTTGCGTGACCCGCCGCTTCGTGTTCTCTCACGATGATCTTCCGTGTGAACGGGTGCTTTCCGTCCAATATGATCGGCTTCTTCATTTCTTCTGGTACTGTCGCGGCGTTTATTCTTCCTCGTGCGCGCAGTACTCCGTTCATCAGCTCGGGGTCTAACTTGTATAGGCGGCTTGACTGTGGTATCTTCTTTCCTTGTTGAAGCAGTCGTATTTCGTCGCCGAAGGACTCTCGTTGCGCCCGTCGTAGCCACATATCTTCAGCTCGTGTCATGTGGCGTAGTTCCAACTGGCTGCCCTTTCGATGCCATTTTTCGATAGCCAATAGTACTAAGGCCGTGGCGCGGATGAGGCATTCGTATTTGCCGATTCGTTCTATATTCGGCATCGCTTCATTTTCGTTCGTAGAAGAGACGGTCGTGTGGGCCACTATTTCTTCGGAGATGGGTCCCTCTTCGTTGCTTCGTGTAGGCCATTCCTCCCTGTCGCGCAGCAGGAACTCCGGTCCGGATAGCCATCTCGCGGGGACGACGTCGGCGTATTTTGTTCGAGTTGCGTCGTCGGCCACGTTTAATTCGGTGGATATCCATCGCCATTGATTCGGCTCCGTTCGTTCGGCGATTTCACCCAGTCGGTGTGACACGAAGGCGGTGTAGCGGCGTGCGTCGTTGTTGATCCACGCGAGTACAGTTGTTGAATCCGTCCAAAACACCGTTTCGTCGATTGCCCATCGGTGTTCGGTTTTTATCGTGTCCGCCAATCTTGTCCCGATAACCGCTGCTTGTAGTTCTAATCGCGGAATACTCTGCGCTTTGAGAGGCGCTACCTTTGCTCTTCCGCTCACTAATGCTACGTGAGCCTCTCCGTGTTCGTCCTCGATCCTCCAGTAAGCGACCGTGGCGTAGGCGCTCTCGCTGGCGTCGCAGAACACGTGTAGCTCCCGTCGTCGACATTTCGTTGCCGTTGTATAGCAGCGTGTGATTGCTATCTCTCCCATGCGATGTAAGCCCCGTAGCCATGTGTGGAATTTATCGGCGTCTTCTTGTGGTAGCGGCTCATCCCACCCAATTTTCCTTCGCCATAGATCTTGGAGGAATATTTTCGCGGCGATTGTATATGGGCTCACTAGTCCGAGTGGATCGTACACGGACATGACAGCCGACAGAGCCTCTCTTTTCGTCGGCGATCTTCTTTCTTCCTTCACCTCCACGGGTACCCGTGCCATGGTGGTGTTAAATGTCAAGTTGTCTTCGGCGGCGTTCCATAGGAGTCCCAGTGTCTTCTCGAAGTGATTGACGTTCGCGCCGAGTCGGGTCGGTGACTGGGCGTGTAGTTCGGTGGGTATGGTTGCTAAGACGGCTGCGCTGTTTGAGTTCCAACTTCGCAGCACGAATCCCGCTTGCCGATGGACGTGCGCCACGCTGTTTACAATTCTGGTGGCCTCTTCTTCGGTGTCGTAGCTGTCCACGTAATCGTCCATGTAGTGACTACGTGTTATTGGTTGTAGTGCTTCCGGATGCGAGTCGGCGTAGGCTTCGGCGTTAGCGTTTCTTACGCTATGTGCGATGAAAGGCGAGCTTGCCGCGCCGAAAATCAATGACGTCATCTTGTATTTCTGGGGCGGTTTTGTTCGTTCCGTTCCTCGCCACAGAAACATTTGAGCGGGCTGATCCTCTTTTCTGATTTTAATCTGCAAGAACATCTCTTGAATGTCGGCGGTTACGGCGATCGGTTTTTCTCGGAATCGGAAGAGTATTCCTTGCAGCGACGTTAATAGGTCTGGACCCTCTAGTAGTTCTTGATTAAGGCTGGCATCGTTCGTAACGGCGGCTGCGTCGAAGACGAGGCGTAGCTTGCCAGGCTTGTTGGGATTCTTCACCGCAAAATGCGGTAGGTACCAGCTCTTCGGGCTCGCTTGTTCGGTGCCGTCGCATTGCTCCGCGTATCCTTTTTCGAAGAGGTTTTCGACTTGCGCTCTGTAAGCCGCGGCGAAGGACGGGTCGCGATCCATTTTTCTCTCTATGCCTTTCAGTCGTTTCAGAGCGTTGTCATAGCTGGGCGGCATCGTCACGTCGTCCGTACGCCATGGTAACCCCACCTCGTATCTTTTATTCGTGCGGCGCATTGTCTTCGTTACTATAGCCGCGGCGCGTTCGTCGTCGGGCTTTGTTCGATTTTTCGTCGATACTCCAAGCGCGTCGATGTCATAGTGACTTCTTATAATTTCGTCGAGGCGTTCTTCGTCGACGTCGTTAGTGCACGGGCGAAGCGGCGCATCTTCTGTGATTCTCAGATGTGACACTATCTTGTGATTTTCCTTGGTCGTGGCTCGAGGCAGGTTTCCCAGTATCACCCAACCTAGGCTTGTTCTTGACGCGACGGGCTGCGATCTTCGTCCGGCGCGTAGCTCCCGGGAAATCACGAGGTGCCAGTGGTCCGCGCCGATGAGGATTCGTGGTCGTGCTCGATCGTAGCACACCTCTTCGGCGCTCAGCTTACGTAGATGCGGGTGCTTCAGGACGGCCTCTGGAATCGATTGTCCTCTTATACCGATTCGGTCGATCGTTCTGGCTTCTAAGTCGAAGAAGTTCGTGTTAGTGCCCCGTATTTGAAGTTTCACTCGTTTGCTTTCTTCATCCCTTATGACGTTCTGTATGCTGTGCAGGTGGATGGTCTGCGTGGGGCCGTCGGCGCGAAGTTCCTCCGCTAATCTTCTGTCTATTAGCGAAACCGTCGAGCCTTCGTCCAGTAACGCGTAGGTTCGTACTTCGCCGGCCGGTCCCTTGATGACGACCGGGCACACCTTCAGTAGGACTTCTTTCTTTTTCTCGGAGCCGACTGTGGTGGCGACGGTCTCGACGTCAGTCTTCTTTTCGTGACACTCCTCGGTGGTGTCGGCGGACGTCGATGCGGGTGCAGGTGCGGCCTCCGCGTGCAGCAGTCTATGATGGGGTCGGCGACACTCGTTCTGGCCGCACAGCTTTGCTCTGCACGATGTTCGTCGGTGGCGCGCGGCTATGCACTTGAAGCATATTTTCTCCTTTTTGACAAGCGCCCATCGGTCGTCCGTGTTCATCTTGATGAACTGCGGGCACTTGGGTAGCTCATGATCGCCCCGGCAACAGCAGCAGTAGCGACGCTCGGTTGCTTGTGTGATGTTGTGCGTTGCCGCTCGTCGCGTTGCTCCCGTGTTGAAAGGTTTCTTATCTTCTTTTTTCGTAATCGTGCTGGGCGTTGACATGTGTGCATGTCGGAATGCTCTATTTGCTTCGCGCGTGAGAAACTTCGATAACGTTACGATCTCTGGTTCTTGATCCGATCCGTGGTCCTCTGCGTAGTCCCACCATTTTGAAGTGACGCATGGGTTGAGCTTCGCTACTATTTCTTGCACCAGCATTGGGTTTGAGAGGTATCCTTTCTTGTCAATTTGCTTCATAACGCAGACGATGTTTTGAACTTTAACCGCTAACGCGTTCCATTCGGCGGCGGTGGTTCCGAGCTTCGGTAATCTTCTTATCTGCTCGAGCACGTGGCAGATGATGCTTTCTGGTCGTCCATAACACTGCTCTAAAACTTGTACGATCTCAGCCGGGTCCGTAGTGGTTGCTAGCAGCGCCGATACTGTTTCTCTAGCTTCCCCCCTCAGGCAGTTTCGAAGTCGCGCCAGGTTTTCCATCGGCGTAAATTTGTACAGCTGCGTGGATTCGTTCAAAGCGGCCTTGAACGGTAGCCACTCCATCGGTGATCCGCTGAATAGGGGTAGTTCGGTTGCTTGTCTCGGCGGCGATCTGACGTGCATCATTTTCTCTAGCACGTCTGCCAGCTTTTCCATGCCCCGTTGCTGTCTTGACGGCGATCGTCGTCGTTGTGGCTGTGGTTCTGCAGCGTGCGCTTCGGGCTCCCCCCCTGCATTGATGTAGGGAGCGCGTCGTGACACGCGGTGTGGCGTTGTTCTCGTTGCTTCTCGTTCCAGTTGTGGCGCTGAATCTTGCTCCGTGTGTTGCGCGATGGAAGAGCTTTGGTTTAGCCATGTGTCGATGCGTTCCTCGACGTTCGTATCGTCGGCGATACTCTCGTTGTCCGACTCTTGTAAAACCGCTTTTTCCCATGCCAGCTTCTTCTTCATAAGTTCCGTCTCCATACGGATCTTCATTTCCGACAGCCGTTTTTCGGCTTCGTATTCGGCTTTCAAAATTCGTGCCGCAGTGCTAGCCGAAGATCGAACCGATGCCGGACGCGTAGGAGTACGCTGCTTCTCTGTGATTGGTGCCGCTTTTGTAAGGTACGGAAACGACCTTACCATCAGATGACCAGCAATTCTTTATTCCAAAGTGCCTCCGGACAGCTGTAAAAACACTGTGTAGATCTTAAATATCAAAAATCGTTACTTTGTTAGTAGAACAGTCAAGTCTGTGGCAAACCGTTCGTCCCTGCCTCCATATTTGTTAGCTATTAGCTGTTGAACCTTACTGTGGAAGAGTAGTGCTTTCACCTCATAGCCGATTTACATACCGATCATGGCTTGCAGAAACCAACTAAAGTCGTAGTTTCATCGATTTCAATGAATCCAAAATGAAATTTTTAAAAAGGGAGATCTCACGTGACTGTGCTGCGATGTCAGCATTTACTATATTCCATTTAGTGTTAGCTGTCTGAAGCTTTTCATCATACTGATCCAGACGTGTTGCTTCACCTAATAAAGATGTAGGTATTGTGTTGATTGCCGTGCATAATGTATTTGATAACATAAAAATAACCCTTTTTTAATAGCATATTGATGATATTGTGTTAATGATTGCAAAATAGTCTACTATCAGTTTTAGTGATTCATTTAAATATAATGTAATCTGTGACTAAGTGCTTGTATGTACTAATAAGGATACAGTCGTTGCCGTCGCCCGGGGCGCAATGAACTTGTTTGTCTTCAATAGAAGCCCTTCTCATGGCCCTATTGCCCGTCCAGTCTACCGTCTGGTGTCCATCTGCCATTTCAGTGACCGTGGGAACCCAGCTTAATGCGTACTCTAGCTAGATATGCGAAGGGAACCTAGCAGAAATTTTGTGTGGTGGAATCATGGATAGGGGCCGTCCAAAAATTACGTCACACAAAATTCATGATTTTCTCCTCCTAACGTGTGATGTAATTTATGAATGGCCCCATAGAAGCCCATCCAGTCGTTAAGGGTTTAAGGGATATGCCATGCCATCTAACTCCAAAATACTCTGTAATTAAAAATGAGCAACGAGATCACATTTCTAAGGGTCTTGTCACAGTCAAAACTAGATAATATTTTTATTAGGATTAGAATGACAGTTTCTTGCACGATTGCTACCTTGTTTTTGTTGATTTCCCGATATTTTGGCGTTGTTGCAAGTGCCTAATATGTTAAATGTTCAGCTACAGGCTGACAGATGGCAATACTACTCATATAGTGCCCTACCCACATAACACAATTGCGTTGTAGTTTTGGTTCTTCAAGGTTAGCAGTTTTGTGCTGTAACACTTTACTGAAGCCCAATAAAGCATTGTTATAAAATTCATGGCATCCAATAAGACAGTAATTATGTTATTTAAAATACGGTTAGTCGACCGCCGCAACATTAGTTACTAATGTGCAACTTATGGGTTCGCATGTTTTTGCCAGACAATAAGAAACGGACCGTACAGAAAGTATCGTTTTATGTGAAGTGTCTTAGATGATATTGAATTAACTACACTAACATTAAAAATTCATTATTTTTCAATTTTTTTTCGATACTTTCGGAGGGTGCTTTATGGATTTTACTGGAATATGCTTGGGTAGAAAAGCTGCAGAACCGAATTTATTAAAACTTTGAAACTACGATATATAGCAACTTCCTCACCCGATTAGTATTCGCTAGACCTTTTTTCGCCCGTCTACCCGCCAATAAATGCACAAGCGGCCGACAACAAATCTCACAGCCACAGAGTGGTGGCACCACCCCACGGTTATAACGTACAAAATAACGATTAATTTTAATTTAATTGAATAAGTCGCTATTAAAGTTACTCGCGTACTCTGTATTCCACACCGTAAGAGGAACAATACTTCGGCATTGCTTCGGCCAGATATTGTTCAGTCAGTTGTAACGTACTGTTTATCAGATGTCATACTGAACATCCCAACATTAGTCGATGTTTTCTACAATCACATGCGAGGTGCGGGCGATTTTTGTGGCTCATTTTTATACGTCTGTCATTAATTTATCGACCAACGATAAGTAGATGTCGCCTATACACTACATACGATGGGAACCCCGTTGACCAATGTAAATAGCCTTAAGAATCACTCAGTTTTCTGGGTCAACTAATAAAGATTCTTAAGCAGTTTATGAAACCTTATTTCATTTAAAGTTTCAGTTACTTCTGGTTTGTTTACTTCACCTCATTCAACTAGAGATGAAAAATAAAATCTGGCTTATACTTATCTCAATGGTTCGTTACAGTCGTCGCTTTTATGGCTGGCGCCAACCAGTCGTCGCCGAACTTCCGAATCAAAAGCCAGACCGAGCGTACAATGATGACGTAATATTCCCCATGTGATTCCCACTCATAACGACCTAGGTACGCATTTATCTACGTGTTTTTACGTTACTACATAAGTAGAACAACAAAATTAGAATTATTCTGTTAGTTCGTAATTTCTTAATTATCCAAGTTCAAAATTAAGTTGTTAAAACTACCGATTCAATTAGTTTCAATGTGGATTTTCACAAATTACAAAATAAGTTTAACGATCCTATCTATTTACTCGACTGTAACCTATTTATGTAATTACATATGTTTTGGCTTAAGATAGGTAAACAGTAGTGACCTTGGGTATAGGTACGTATTGAATGTGTGTTGTGTATCACACTTCCCGGGTCTGCAAAAGTGGACTTATAAAAAAACAATATAAAATGGCTGGAATGTTGTAGCTTTAAATTATTGTCAGATTTTAAATTTTGATTGCTGCTAAATTACTGGGTGTAATGATGAGTCTTATGTCTTTATGCTCAGCCAGCCTCAATATATTTCATTGATAAATCACAAAAATCGTAAAACGCCTTAAGCGTACCAAATTATCATCGATATAATTTTTAAATACAATAGCACATACTTTGTTCTTTAACTAAAGTCAAATTATTAGCTGTACTATACAATTGAGGACCGCAATGGGACAGTAGTTAGCACATTTGGTTTGCGATGTGGAAGTTCAGCCAATTCCGCAAAGGCTGGTAATATGTGTGACCAATAAGTTTTTATTTCGAATTGTTCCGTGTTTCGAAAGCATGACTGCATCAGCAGTCGCGCACTGGGCCGATATTGTGGGTTATGTGACCCGTTCTCCTTATTTACTTCTATCCTTAGAATAGATTTCCCAACCATGCAGTATAGACTGATGATGATGGATGCACTTGGTATATATCACTCCAATGAAGCTTGATTGATTCGCGTGTAACGTTTTTGCCGTGAATTGTAATTTTATATATGCCACTTGGCAGTTGCAAGGTCAAAAAACTTCAAATGTTGAAGCGATTAAACTGGTTTGAATTGTACCTACTCAATTGTGTTACTACTCCATTCGAGAGTGATTATCTTATGAGATTAAACACGTCTACAATGAAATCTCTGTACGCGAGAGGCGTGACGTGAGTGAGCTACTTGCAGTTTTATTTTTATAATTCGAGAAATTCAGAAAGTAAATAAATGACGTATGTTGAGCTATATCTTCCTTCTGTTTCTGTTTATCTGAACACAATGTACCTAATAGATATTATAGATTTTTAAATCGAATTTTATACAAAGTTAGATCATAACAAATTATTTTTTTAGCAATTACCCAGACTGTTACTAAGCGTGAAACTAAAGCAGAGTTCAGTACTGCAATTGTACATCATGTATTGTAGACACGATTCATATCGCCAGAGCAATTAAGTTGATAAATGTATCCGTCCTTATTCATCTTTTGTAATTATAGTGATCTGTGTACTCGTTTAATAAACTATTGAAATTATATATTTATTAATATGATCAAGCAGGATTTCTGTGTTTGTACGTGGTACGTATCGGCATCAGCATCCGCATCAGTACAACTCATTAGCTGTTTTGTCAAACTAATTTGCTTGAGGCTGTCAATATCAATATGGGTGATGACTGATTGTGTTTGTCTGTTCATCAGGAAGATTATTGAAGAATATTAAAAACGTAAGTTTTGTTTATTTTATGCGTAATCAATAAATCGCCTCAATAAATTGAGTTCAAATGTCACATGATTTCCCATCTTTGTATTTTTATACATAGTTGTGACGTAGCCATTTCTTGTTAAATTGAAGTAAAAAAATACATATCTAATATTTTTCTATTATCTGACTGACGGACTAATTAGGATTTATTTGTTTTACCTAGGTATTATCCATATTGTCAAATACCAACTGTTCTTTGATTTGGGAAAAGTATTTTATATTCTTCATACGATCATTAATATGATTGTGGTTTAATAACCACTATCATATTTTTCGACATTTCACTCGCAACAAAGACGATTACGTTTAGTTTACTGAAATGTTCCGTTGATGTTCCGTTATGGCCGCCAGTATTTAGGTTCTTGTACTCCACCGACTCGAATGGCAATTTAAATATGCAAAAGTAAAATACACTTACAATTAATTTAAAAACAAATAATACCACATAATTATTGCTTGCATGTTACTTACATACCATTTCTAATATATTTATAACTGTCAAGTAGCCGTGTAAATAGTAGCTTATGCTGCCCGTGTATGTTGTAGCTTCCCGTAGGTGGAAGAATTTTTAAAATCCTATGCAACTATGAACCTATGCAATGCAAGCAAATAAATCTTTATAATATTAGTATATATATCTTGTGTTTTATTCAAAATAGCATACCATATTTGTTAATAATTTTGTTATATATATTTTATTTTAGTAATTTATTAATATCACTATCGCTGATATTGGAAAAACTCGCATCAGCATTTACTCTTCGATAAAACAAATGAAAACATCAAAGAATACAAAAAAATGTAACCTAGCCAAACTATAAAAAACAATTGCATGTATAAATAAATATTGATAGAGCTGTTATTCGCGCTTCATTATATTTCTTTAATAACGTAATAAACAAGAATAGTTATCATCGCATGTCGTCAATAAATATAGAACTGTAATGTTGGTTTTCCCTGACTGAATGTAATTTTTTTGTTTCAGATGGCGTGGAAGTATCTACAAGCTAGTATGGCTGGACCTCTTCGTGTTCTTGCTGTTATATTATACGTTGAGTTTGACGTATCGTTTATTACTAGATGAAAATTCCAAAAGGTGATTATACATTTTTAATTAGTTGCAAAATGAAGGCAATAACAAAGCTACAGTAGAGATACTTATTTAGGCAAGTTACGATTGTCAACTAAATGTTATACTTTTTCAGGATATTCGAAGGTGTAGTTAACTATTGTAGTTTTCACGGGAATGTGATACCGCTCTCGTTTGTATTAGGTTTTTATGTAACAGTGGTGATGAACCGATGGTGGGGTCAATACACTACAATCCCTTGGCCAGATTCTATTGCCGTTTTTGTATCGGCGACAATTCATGGGCTCACTAGCACGAGTATAGACTGGGATTTTATTGTTTTGTCTGAATGCTGGTTGCAAACTACTCCACAAATACCTATTATAGACGGATATAACTCTATAGCAACCACACGCAATCTCACACAAAATGAGGGTGTTGTTGTATACCATAAAAAGGAATTGTCTGTCGGTTTTGATGAGCCACTATTGGCAGATGCTAATTGTATTGTTATTAAATTAAACAAAAATACAATTGCTTTTGCGATATACCGACCACCGGGTCACAAAAATAGAAGTCTCTTTTTGCAATCCTTGAATAGCGTTTTGACAAAATATTCTTTTGCCCAAAACATTGTCATTTTAGGCGACGTTAACATAGATATTGCCGAGGACAGTCATGATCCTGATCTATCGTCTTACTTAGACATGTTAGCCTATCACGGCATTCTGCCAGGACATATTATTCCTACACACGGTAAGACTTGCCTGGATCATGTTATGTTAAAGACAACATTACCTGCACAATGTCTTGTCCTCCAAACAACCATAACAGATCACAATAGTGTCACGTTGTATCTTAAATTAAAACCCAAATACACACCAGTAATAAAACCAAACTGCGTTGATATTGCGAAACTTGACAGTGACATAAAGAATATGTACTTTAGCCCAATATATGAAATGGTGGACGTCAACAAAGCCACAAACTACCTTGTTAATTCTCTAAGTACATTAATAATGCAAAACACCTCACCTAAAAAAATACCCAGACGTAAAATGACTATAAAACCATGGATGACACCAGGAATTTTAAAATGTCTTAAAAATAGAGACAACTTACATAAAAAAATGAAAAGAAATCCAAATAACGAAATTATAATAATGACATATAAAAGATATCGAAACTACTGCTCTTCTATTATTAAAAAAACTAAAATTAAACTATGATAAACGCCAATTACATAATGCAAATAACAATAAGCTACTTTGGAAGACCATCAAAGAAATCACATACACTGTCAAAACTAAAGATACACCTACAAAATTGCTTATTGATAATCCGTCACAATCAATTAACAATGTTAACCGATTTTTTGTAAATATTGGGGAATCTTTAGCACAGAAAATAATGAAACCCTACACTGCTGCATCGACATTTTCGTCCAATTCACAAACAAACTCTTTTGTTCTACTACCGACTGACGATGATGAAATTCAAACCTTAATTGAAAATCTAAAATCTGACTGCACTGTGGGCATAGACTCAATCCCAGCTGAGTTATTAAAAAGAAATAAAGGCGTTTTAGTCCCCCCAATCACATACATATGTAACCTGGCAATGACGACTGGTATATTTCCAACTGCATTAAAGAAAGCAAGAATTTATCCCATCCATAAGAATGGTGATGAAGACTGCGTAGAAAACTATAGACCCATAAGTATTCTAACAAGTTTATCGAAAATTTTGGAATGCTTACTTAATACAAGATTAACTAATTACCTTGAAAAGTATAATATCGTATTATATCGCAGTACAAATATGGCTTCAGATCTAAAAAATCAACTTCTGATGCAGTGCATACATTGACAAACTTTTTGGTAACCAGTTTGGACAGTAAAAAGAAAGCAATCGCTGTGTTTCTGGATCTCGCAAAAGCATTCGATACTGTCTCTGTCCCAATCTTGATAAAAAAGCTTGAAAGAGTCGGTGTCAGGAATTCCCAACTCAAAATTTTTGAAAGTTACCTAACCAACCGTAGCCAATGCGTCAAAATTAATAACTTCTGCAGCGAAGAGCTACCAATCACCTTCGGTGTACCGCAGGGCAGTATTTTAGGACCAACACTATTTTTAGTATATATCAACAATCTCTGTGAGCTGCAACTTCCATATACTAAAATTATAACATATGCAGATGACACAGCTTTGTTATTTAATAGTGGTTCTTGTGATGAAGTCTTTACAAACGCTCAGAATGGTTTAAATACAGTATCAAATTGGCTTACCGAGAATATATTGACAGTATATATTAAAAAAACACAATTTCTTTATTTTTCATTAAAAGACACTGATACAAACATAGTTCAAAATAATTTATTATTACACAACTGCATGAATCCTACAAGCTCAAGTTGTATATGTCCAGAGATACAAATTGTCTCTTCGATAAAATACTTAGGAGTAGTGATAGATAACAAATTAAGTTTTCAAGAACATATAGAACTTTTATCAAAACGAGTAAGAAAATTAATAGTTATTTTTAAAAAGCTACGCCAAATTGCTGATAAAAAACTGATGAAAAATATTTACCAAACACTCTGTCAATCACTGTTCACATATTGTATCACCACTTGGGGAGGCTCTACAAAAAGTAATATGTTAAAAATAGAAAGGGCGCAACGTGCCATTTTGAAAGTGAGTCACTCCCTACCTTACTATCGTTCGACTGAGGATTTTTATCAGCGGTCGGAAGACTTAACAGTGCGTCAGTTGTACATCCTCCAAACAATTTTATATCAGCATTCTGCAGACGAGTATAACCCTAAACAACTGGATGGAAGACGTAGGAAGGATCTCGTCTATAAAATACCACAATTAAGGACATCTCTTTCACATCGATTTATTTGTTTCCAGGGTGCCTCTTTATAAAATAAGATAAGTAAAATACATCTAATATACAAACTTACGAAAACACAGATAAAGAAAAAGATTGGAAACTGGCTACAGAAACTTAATTATAACGAAACAGAGAATTTACTAACAACACATACATAAAGTAATAACTATTATTATATAAAAACACACATCACCAAAACACATTCACACTGAAACTTTCTTACTATCACACTTGTTCACTCACATAAACATTCAAAATACATAATCAAACACAAATTGACTACTGGATTGTTTCACTTTTTTTAAATTTTTTTTTACTTTTTCATTTTTTTCCAATATTTTCCTTGTAGTAAAATAAGCACAATAGTTACTTAGTCATTTAATGCGAAAATAGTCATAATTCCCGTGGGGTGGGTCCTGGTGATCTGTATTTCAGGCTATCGCCCCTTACAGACACCAGTTCCTCACAAAGTCGACAGGCAATCTTCTTTTTGTAATTGTGTTTAGTCAATAAACATGTAACCATGAAAAAAAAGATTTTGGGATTTTCTTTGACCAAGAAATTATTTGCTCTTGAACATTTTTATTTCCATCCAAGAATGTTTGCTTTGAGGAATAGTCGACATACTTGATTTAAAAAAATCATTTTCTTCTACAAAACGAGAGGCAAACATTTTGATTCAACAGAACTGCCTTTCCAGTAAGTAAATTTGTTGCTTTTTAATCAAACTTAATTCATTCCTTCCATTCAAAACCATGAATTCTTAATTTAAAATAAGTCATTTGTTTTAAAATAATCTAAGCTTTTAAACTGATTACGTAACATTTTTTCTATTAGAGAAACTGCTTGTTTTAAAGGAAACATAATTGGTTCAATGAAGATTATATTTCTTTTCTTATAAATAATTCATACAACTTCAGGCTAAGAATTTTAAATTCTTGTAACCAGACACTCATTTTATTACACAGAGAAAATGTATTTTTTAGTGTTAAGAAACCAAAATTATAGTGTCAACAATTTGAGTTTTTTTATCCTGTTCAATTATCTTTAACCTAAGAGCGTTAATTTCTTAACTGGAAAGAATCGAAATAGTTTTCTCAAGAAATTGATATTTTTATCTCTAGAAAATCGTATACTTCTGTATAAGAAAATTTAATTAATTGTCGCAATGAAACAAAATTCTAGTTTCGAGAAGTCTGTATTTTTACTAGTAGTAAACCGCGTAGTTCTATGTAGAAAATTGATTTTTTTGTCACAATGAACCGAAATTTTAGTTTCAAGAATTTGGATTTTTTACCTGTAAGAAATAACATTTTAGCTAAAGAATTTTTGACTACGTACACAGAAAAGTCAAATATTTTCATTGAATTGAGTGGATTACTTAATCGTAGAGATTATCTCTGATCTCAAGAATTTAGGTTTCGAACAAGAGATATTTAATTTGATACAAACACTCAAATTCTTCGCAACATTTGTTTAAAAAAAATTTAAATTAGTGTTTGACCAATCAGTGGTTTACGCATCCTCGCATCTATCTTCTTTTCGAAGAGATGTTACCCTGAAAATAGGTAGGTATTATCGATATCGATTGATATTCGTGAAGGATTGAGTCTTACGTCCAACAGTGACCGATTTCGGGCTATTGATGATGATATTAAATGGTAAGTCAGAGTCTTTATGAGAAGAAAAGAGAATCGTCATTAAAATAATTTTAGTTTTAAAGTCTATCAACTTAATGAGAGATGCAGTAAACAGAAGTAATTAAAATTTAATTTTAAATTGTATGACTCACCATTGTTTGTAACTCTCTTACTTAGAATTATTTCTTATTGGCTTTTTACCCGATTGCGGCAAAGTTAAAATGGAAGATTATGTTTGCATAATCTTCAAGCTACATAATTATGTGGGTATAATAATGCTTATAATTGTGTATGAAAGTATGTTTATGTTTACGTATGTCTACCACAAAGCCTCTACTAAGTTGATTTTGACATTAAACTGTCAGTCGATGTGATTTGTGACTGTTTATGCAGACAATCTCATCATAATTATGATGAATGTTAGTAGAATACTAAGCGGAGACCGACTGACCTGACTCCCATTTTCCAAGATGTGTCAGTGCCTATTACCTACCAATGGCCTAGATATTCTGGGTCTCCACTAAATCAAACGCTGAAACTTTTTAATGTTAAAGAGACAGCAAACACTGTCGCCTATTAACACCTTCAGGATCAAGTCCCTCAAATGCGTTGCTGCCCCTGGGGTCTAAGATGGAATACCCTCGAATGTGATCCTGTAATAACATTGCACCTTTCCCACCAGACCGGAGCACAGCGAACTTCTTTGCGGCAACACTAATAAAGGCGATGGTCCCCATCCAGACGGTTACTACCACCAGCTACGGCCAAAGAGCTCGGCTTCCAGTGTGAAGTTAGGCGATACTTCTCGCAAGGACAGCTTTTAAAACTATACAAGTCCGATCATGCATGGAGTATTGCAGTCACTTGTGGGACGGCTCTGTCAAGTATCAGTTGGCAGCTTTGGATTTAGTGTAGCGCCGCGCCGTGACCTTGATTTGACGCGCATTGACTTGAGGGCACACGCTTGTTGAGAACAAGTTTGTGAGTTTTAAACATTGGCTAGAGTGGTTTATCGGTATTTTATAAGTTGCATTTTGCGGTCAAGAGCTGTATAATCTTATACCACCTGCTCCCTTCCATTACTGAAATTCAAGGCGTACACCGGGAATGCACCCTTACACTGTGGATATTCAACCTATCCGTACTAAGCGCTTTACCTCATCTTTCATAATGCGAACCACACAAAAGAGAGTAGAACAAGCAGCCAAGCTCGGTGTTCCCGGAAAGGACTTTTTAAATAAATCAATAAATAGGCATTTTTGAAGCCCAAAAATAATGTTTCATGTTTCTAACTTAAATAAATTACGGTCTTCCATACAAGCTTTCAACCCCTATTTCACGTCTTTAGGGATAGAATTTGCAAACTTCCTTCCTTAGTGGGTTTCTACTCAATAAAACAACCCTACTCACCAAATTTCATGGCTGAAACTTTAAAATTTTTGACCGGCGATGATAAATCAGTCAGTCATTCAGGACATGTTATTTTATAAGAATAGGTAAGATAGAAGATACACATATACAAAAGTATTATATTATAATTTCTAAATGAAGTTAAAGATATTAGATTTCATTTGAAATTCCTCTGATCGATAAATAAATAAAATAGAATCATTTATTATTTTTCTTTTACGAAACCGGTTACGTAGCTTTGGTTTCGTAAGGGCCGAATGGAAAATATTGATTTTATTAACAAGTACATATTGCAATAAATGTTAGTACTTCGATTGACCGACCTTTGCTCGTTTTAATTTATACTCATTGGCTTAGCGCTACTGAACTAGCTTTTAAATACATATACGTACATATATGCGTACAAGAACTGCTCGTAAAGGTATTATGCAGATAGAATCGAAAATATCGATAATACTCAGGTATCGATTTTTTTTGGTTGCGTATCACTATTGACTTGACCACGACACGACACGTTCAGCGTTACTTTAACATAGTTTTTGATTACCTATATTCTCTTTGGTTAGGTACTTTTTTTTAGATAGTATTACCATAGAGATCTTAAAATATCTATGAATCTTAGTTCTTACTAATTTGAATTTGTATCACGCGGGATCCAGCGGTTAACATATTATTCTATCTGGTTAACCGACGCAATCACTTTCTTATTATTTATTTTTTCTTATTCTTTAGTTGAAGTGCGTTGTTATTTAATTGTCACCCTAAGTGTTGTTTGGTATGGAGGAGTCAATAGAAGACCTTCTAACACGGTGGGGAATGCCCGCCGACGTTGTCGTGACATTCAAAAGTAAGTACAAAAGTTCGTTACAAAGTACCTATCACTCCATCTTGAATTTCAGAAAGTTATAGGTCGGAGCCCTAACAGTGGTGACATACTCGTAAATGTGTGAAAAGGTATTGGACTTATTTATGTGCATGAGGACTCTTAACCAGGTATTTGTTGCCAACTTCCTCTCAACTGATGCGTGTTCATGTGGATTTTGCACGTGTGTACCTACCTATTTTTCGTTAGTACCTATTAAGTTGAGGCTTATGGCACCGCATCATGACTGCCGGTCATTATATTTCAAGACGACTGCCCGTTAATTCGTCCGCGTCAATTTCAGTCTCCATTTTCAGTGGGAATTTCCCAAAATCCTTTAAAAGCAGATGCCTACATCGTACTCTCGTACATCGTAACTTGTAATCAAAATAGCGATACTTTTTAAGGGTGAGCACTGAGCAGTGTATACTGATAATGTATTTTTATCCATTAAAATCTATTACTTCATGAAAGTAATTATAAAATGTAAAGTTAATGTTAAAATTAATAAAACAATGTCACAATATCTCTTTCACAAAATGTCAGACATTCATTCAGCTACACACTCCGCCATTCACCAACCAGTACGTCTCACTGCAGCACTAAGCCCGAGAGCTGGTTAACTTGGTCACACCCTGCAATGAGAGGGATATGTTTGTGTGCTTTAATCTGTTTGATCTCAAGATAAAAGTGGAGGCCTGAGTACATAGTGGTTCCTCAAAAAACTATCTATAATTGAGAGGCTGTAGAGCTATCTATAATTGAGGCAGGAAACCATAGCAGCCCTGCTAGCTAGTCCACTTCACCCCGAAACAAGCTAATAAAGTAGTTTCTTCTGTTGAGCAATGTGCTTGTTTTGTAACTGGATGGCTGTGCTTATTTACCACTCCATCTGTCTACACTGTCTTATTACTTTTATGTCCCTACTAATGTAATAATGCTGTCCAAATAATTACAACAGATAACGGGATTGAAGTATGTCATTTGAACAATTTATCTGATGACAACCTAAAAGAGTTATGTCCTCATATGGGCACTAGAATTAATCTGAAGAAATGCTTATCTGAATATAATGATGCACAGGTAATATATCTTTGACTATTTAAATGCCTTTTTACATTTAAAATAATTTTTATTTTAAATGTAAAGGCTTTTAGATAAAAAATTTTAATTGTTTATTTATTTTAGGCAAATACTGAAACTGCTACAACTACCAATACTTTCAAAGATAGCAGTGAGGCCGGAGAACAGTTATTACCTGAAATTTATAATGGAAGTGTAGTTATTGATGAGAATCTTAGCTTTTCATTCAGTGACCTTTTCCAGAGCACTTTTAATGATTTTGACTTAAAAACTTTACTTGAAACTTCTCCTCTAGGCAAAAGTGTTTTACAATTCTATGCAGTGAATGGTTCTCTTGACACAAAACGACGAGGCCGTCTCACAGATATAATAATACGGCATTTGTTCACAAATATTGTTAACAGGTAATAAAATAATTATACAATGTTTCAGACAACTTATATTGCCTTAGTATTTTTCTTCTTCAGCATGATTGGTTTTCACACAATGTTTTCATTCACTGTAAGAACATCAGCATTGTCTGCAGATAAGCATAATAAATTTAAAAACTTACTGATCCTAAACTAAATTACTTTCCTTTTTTATATAATTCATTGAGATAGCTAACAGGCTAATAAGCCTTCAACAAAACTACATCCAAAGTTACACCATCCATACTCCATACTTAGTTGCTTTATATTACATGACAAGTGTATAATTTCAGGAGACTAACTTATGAGGACTATACAATCTTAGCAGGAAAAATCATCACTCTTTTTCCTAAAGAGTCTGCTGCAACGTATTTCACTCGTCCTATTAGAAAGAGAGATTCTTATAATGGCAAATCAGTTGCTGCTCGTGGAAAGCTAGTGGACAAAGTTCGTAACTACTTGTTTCAATCAGGAGAATGTAAGCGCAAATACCTGAACACAACTGAAAGCTCAAAGGTTAAACTTTCAGAAGCTGAAGTTGGTAAGTTATTTGAAATTTTAGTAGATTAAGATTATTACTTGATTGGCCGTGCCTCTCCCAACTAGGTAATGCATGTTTTTGGTTTTAGTGAAAAATCATTATGTAATTTCTTCCTCATTAATTTGATTAAGGAAACAGTATTGTAAACTTCTTGTGAGTTGATTGATGGTTACTGGTGGTGGTCGTCTTAATGGTGCTGGCGGCAGATGTGATTGTGGTTGTTCTTAGCAGTGGTGGTGCTGATTTTTAGTGGTAGTGGTGGTGGTGGCGGTAGCTAATGGTAGTGGTGATGATGATAATGATGGTTATGGCAGCTAAGAGTGGTGGTGGTGGGGCAGCTAGTAACAGTGGTGGTGATGATGGTGGTGGCAGTTAGTGGTGTGGTGGTGGTGCTAGTGATGAAGGAAGTCTTGGTGATTATGATAGCTATACGAACATCCCACTTCACTTCTTCGTTCATTATCAAAACAGCAAGGGAATGGAATGCGGGAATGAAAACCAGCTGCGGTGTTCCCATTAAAATACAATGCACATATATTTAAGGTTAGATGTAAACCTATAAAATATAAAAAAGTGGCAGCTAGTAGTGGTTGAAGCAGCTAATCTTCGTGATGATAGTAATATTCTGTGATGATAGTAATATTCTGTGCCAAAATTTCCACAAGTGCATTGTGAAGTGTCATACTGTGTATTTTTTAATCCCTGATTGGTTAAGTGAAAAAGAGAATGGTTCTACGAGATGTTATAAAACCAATGCACACTAGTTATATTATTTCTGCTTATACAATGTAGCCATACTGTTTATAACATACCTGTTTTTTTTGTAGTTTCAGTTGAAGAAGATGTTAATTGGCTTAAGAATAACAATGAGCCATGGAGCGAAGTAATATTAAAATGGAATAAAACTAGTCAGTATCGCCATGGAAAAGATTATGAAAGTATAACAACATTTATGAATGAATGGCAATTGTTATATTTGCCCAAAGCAATTGAACTTGTAAGTAGTTGTTCACACTTAGTTGTTGCACATTTCACCAAAAAGACTAAAGAATTATCACAATAGATTGGTGGGTTTACTTAAGTAATCGAGACAGCTGCTAAAAATTGGATGACTCCTTTTCATCGCATAATGTCTCTGTTTTTGAAAATTTAAAATTAATGCTACTTAACACAATTTTGATGTGTATTTTTCTAGAGATTCCTCTTGCCATCTTGAAGATAAATGGATATTATTGCACTACACATTAGTTGCAGCAAATGTCTGTAAAAAAACGTAAGGCATAATTATAACTAGTATAATTAGTTCAAGGCTGAGCATGACTTTGTATAACATTTACTTCTTATCTTGTAACATTTTTTTTTAATAGTTAATTTGTGCAATCAAAGATTCTAAGGCTGGGTACAGTCAGGCGAAAACCCTACTGTACTCAGATAATAACTTTTTGTGTGGTATACAACTTAAGGCACTGCTTCTGATGCAACAAATGTGATGTACCTTCAACTGAAAACTTTCCCCGAGGAACAAGTTTAAAAAGAAATTATTGGTAAAAATTATAGTATTGACCTTATACAACATTCTGGATCTGCTGATCAATAAGTATAAAAATTTAAATAAATTATATTATTTATAAACATATTTTCCTTGGGAAAAGTTGTTCCGTTTCAAGCTGCAATGTGTATGTTTTTTCTTAAAACCTTTACAAAGGGTATGCATGAGAAAACTCAAAGCAGGTTTAAGTGTATACAATATTGTTTTATGCATAGCGTTTTACAGAATAGTCAGCTTAACAGTTATTTTTTTGTCTCAGAAAATTTTAGACCTAGGATAGGTCATGGCTGTCATTGAAGGCCATTAAACATTGTTATATTTTCTTAACCTCTTCATCTTAACACGAGGTTAAGAAAATAAAACAATTAATAACTTTTTATGAAAATATAAATAAAAATAACTTGTTATGAACGCTAAATTAATAGAGTTGGTTTGTTTATAAGTAGTCATTAGGTTGACTTGCAAGTGAAAATGATTGGGTTTTATGTGTGTTAAAAAATTGTTGTGTATGGACGCTAGTAATAATGAATGGATAAAAAATAAAAAAAATAAATAAATAAATATTTAACAACATCACATACATTGCTCAGATTCCAAGATGAGTAGCTAAAGCCCCCGTATTATGGAGTATCTGAGACAACGAAGGTACCACAACACCCAGACCCGAGTTAATATAGAAAAGTTCATTTTCTACATTAACCCGACCGGGAATCGATGCTAAATGCTAAAATGGAATGCTAAAATGTTGGTTGTATTATAGCCATACTCAAAATTTTTGATAGTGTAATATTATGAACAATTCTTTCAGATTGATGAAGATTTTAAAAATTTATATCCAGGAAAAGAAAAGGAATTCGAAAATAAGTGGCAAAAGTTTTTTTATAAACTGATAGAATTAAAAAAATCAGAAATAAGAACTGATGATTGTAAAGAAAAATTATTAACTTCACTATCTTCTATGACAGATGATGGTAAGAAAATGGTAGTATTTAATCGTAGACCAAAATATATTATGAAAAGTATTTCGATTTTCCACCAAAAATATTCATTGCACATCAAAAATCCTTACACTTTTATTGTACTTGTCTATAAAGCATTTTGTGTCATTGTATTATCAAAATATAAAATATATTATCAGTTTGTTTTCTTTCAGAGCATAAAATTCCATCGCAACTAAGTTTGATGATTCATTTGGTGCCCCCTAAAGGCAGGAGCAGTCAAAAAAAGAAGTTTTCTATTCAAGAATGTATGGATAGTCTTATAATAATAGTAGAAGTAAGTACTATAATATTATTACTAGTGCTTGGCGGGTGTTTCTGGTAGTGGGGATGGCAGCGGGGGTGGTGGCATTGACAGTTGTAGCGGTGTTTATTGTGGTGGTGGTAGATTTTTTATTTCATTAGGACAGCAAACAAGTTGACAGCTCACCTAATGGAAAGTAGTCACTGCCGCCGCACTTTCAGCTTTGAGTCCTTCAAGTCCTACCCTGGGACTTAGAATACAATCAAAAAACATCTCATTTTGATTATACACTCTGCTTTATAGATAAATCTTTATTTTCAGAATCCTGGAGATCTCACAAAAACCATAGAAGATCAAAAAATAAAAGCAAAAAAGTTCCCTGTTCAACCATATATAATATTATTAGGCAGCCTACAGGACGTCAAGCAATTGTACTTAGTGATAAATGAAATTAGGTATACGTTTGTGTCTCCTTTAAAGGCTTTTGACACATTGTTTAAGGTTTACCATGTTTTTAATGCTAAATATCCGAAATCAAGCGACCATATATTATTAATAATACAGAGATGTATTTATGGTATCATAACTAGGTATGACAACGTCGTGCCTTACATTACCGATATATTATTATTGTAACAAATTGATTTTTAAGATGGATATTTAGTTTAAAAAAAAAAAAAACAAAAAATTAAGTTTATAATTTTTACATAAAACTTGTCATTAATAGTCAAACATGCATTGCACCATTTGTGGTAAGGTTTTTGTCACTTTTAATAAGTATACAATTCATTTGAAGCTTTTTCATAACATTACTGATTACTTCTCTTGTCCTATAATAAATTGTGATAGAGTATATCATAAGAAACATTCTCTTAAAAATCACCTAAAGTTGTGCCATAGTGAAAATATTTCTCTGAATAGTATTAGTGTAACAGAAGAACACATAGGCCAAGCAAACATAGATGATAATAGACAGCACCGTAATCAAAGCCGTGAAATTGATGATATAGAACTAGTTCGAAATTCTGAGACTCGTAGCAATACGTTTAAAGACATATTGAGAACATACATAGACTCATTTGTATCAAAGCTGTACGACACACTTAATATGTCAAGAGCACATACACAGGAAGTAATAATTGCTGCTAAGCAACTATTAACTGATGTTTTTTTAAAATTAAAGGAATTAAACATTGAGGGTCCTTTTGATAGTACTGTAACTGACGATGTGATGTCATGTTTTTCACATATAGATAGTGAATATAAAAGATTGAAGTATTTCAAGGATTGTAATAAATACGTGAAACCTACTTTAGCTTTCATTGGCTCTACGCAAGAAAAGTCTAAAAAAAACGTTGACACTGTGATGACATTAAAAGAAAATTTTGTCTGTATGATATCATTAAAACAAAATCTTAAGTTATTTTTAGAAATTCCTGAAGTTTATGATAAAATACGAGCTTATCAAATCAAACTTTTTGAAGAAAAAGATATTCTTAGAAACGTAGTGCAGGGTAAGCTTTGGCGACACAGACATACAAACAATAGCGATCCTTATATTCCTCTTGTTCTCTTCTTTGATGATTTGGAAACTGGAAATCCACTTGGAAGTCGGGCTGGATACAATAAAATTGGTGCAGTGTATGTATCTATAGCTTCCATCCCCCCGGAATACGCTAGTCGTCTAGAGAACGTGTTTTTAGCTATGTTGTTTTACAGCAACCATCGTACAAAATTTGGCAATGAAAGTGTCTTTGATTCACTAATTAAGGAATTAAACTATTTACATGATTACGGTGTTGACATTATATTAAATAGTCGTCAAATAAAAGTTAAATTTGCACTCTGTGTTATAGCCGGAGATAACTTAGGTCTTCACAGTATTTTAGGGTTCAACGAAAGCTTTTCGTCTACTAATTATTGTAGATTTTGCTATAGCACTAAACGAGAATGTCAATCTCAAATATTTTGCGATGAAAGTAGAAAGCGATCCAAGAATCAGTATGACGATGATGTTTTACAAAATTGCGGAATAAAAGAGACATGTGTTTGGAACAATATTTCCGGATTCCATGTATACGACAACGTATATTGTGACGTAATGCACGATTTGTGTGAAGGTGTCCTTCGATATGGTATGGCGCTCATAATAAACGACTTAATTAGATCCGAACATTTTACTTTGGAGCAGCTAAATGAAAGAATTAAGTATTTTGATTTCAAATCAAGTAATAGTCCACCACAGGTGAACAAAAATAAATTAGAGCAAGGTGTCTTAATCGTTTCTGCATCTGAAATGTTATGTCTCGTCAGGAATTTTCAGTTCCTAGTTGCAGATTTGGTGCCCTATGACGATAAAGTTTGGGATTATTATTTATGTTTGCTTGAATTGACCAATGTTCTTATGTCACAAGTTTATAGTGAAGAACTACTGGATTATTTAAAAATTCTAATATCTGAACACCACGAAAAGTATGTTACTTTGTATGGAGCTACGCTTAAACCTAAGCATCATTTTTTATTGCATTATCCAGACATTATTAAAGATATTGGTCCTTTAATATTACTAAGTGCTTTTAAATATGAGGCTAAGCATAGGGATTTAAAGCGTGTCTCCAATTCTATAAATACTCAAAGAAATTTGCCATTGTCTCTAGCAATTAAGTGCCAGCTAAAACGTTGTTATATGTACCTAAATAATAGAGGTCTACCTGATGTTATAGAACACGGTAAAATAAAAAACGAGCAAGTAATCCCCGAGACTGAAGGTGATGCTATTTTTTTAAACGTTAAATGGTATATAATTAATGGCATCAAATATTCAATTGACAATTGCCTTTTGTATGAATTCGAGGATTGTCATCCACAATTTTGTCAAATTTCTCAAATATTACTCTCAAAGCATGACAATTCTAAGTTTTATTTTTATTGTTGTATGTTAAGGACAGTGGATTATTCTGAACATTTTAAATCATTCGTAGTTGAGAAGGGGGACATATTCAAACTTTTAAGTTTAGATGATTGTTTTAGTTTATTACCTAAAAGTATTAACACAATATCTGGTTGCAATTATATCTTTTGCACTGAGTAAATGTAACTAAGTATAAGCTTTCCATTTTTAGGATATCGCTTCTATCCATTTTCTTTTATTTTTTAACATGTTTTCTTTGATAATTTCTGCAAATTTTTATTGTGTGTGCTTACTTAAGTAAGGTTTTTTGACTGATCTGCACTTCGACACCACTTCACTGCGTTTCTACTCTGGGCCACACACATGACACTGCGCCACTCCGACAACTAAATACAGACTTGACTTTCAGATATTGATTGATTTGATTATTTGACTTGATTTTCGGAAATCGCACTCCATAAAAAGGACAGGAAAGATTAGTGACCTTTACTTTGACATCAAAACCCTTTGATGATCCCTAATACTTCGATGATGGATCTGGACCAGATAGAGAGGAGTCGATTGAGAAAGCGACGGTGTATGGTCGGAATTGTTGAGGGTATGGACAAGATTCATGTGGGGCAGGTGGAATTTAATAGTGAGTGCTGGGGATTGATGAAGCCCATCACCCGCCGTCAATTTTCACCACCTACCATCAAGTCCCACATTTCGTCGATCTCCACCATCGCTTCATTAAAACCCTCCATCCCCTCGTCAATCCTACTTTTCTCTCATCAATCGCCATTGACCATCATTCCACCTTCCCCCCATCAATCCCCTCCATGCCATCAATCTTCAACACCCAATCAACCCTTATCTCCTCCCGTTCATCGGTTGGTAAAAAAGATCCCAGTGGTTTCCCAAGAAAATCCTTATCTGAATAAATTCATGTTATGTCATGTCAATTGTTGTTGGAGTGGCTCAGTGTCGGAGTCAGATTAGAGTAGTCGGAGTAAAATGGTGTCGAAGTTACATAATATTGTCGAAGTAGAATGGTGTCTGAGCAATGTCAAAGTTTCATATTGTTACTGTACCTATTTGAGTTTGTCTAAAAGTCAATTTTTGTTTCGATTTTTATATCTCTGTGACAAATAAATAAAATTTTAATCAAGCTTGTTTTTATTTGTTTTTATGTCATATTTTGAGAGTCACTGAAGGTGTGGTTCTATTCGATATAGCTCATAATTTTGGGGTCCGCGTAGACCAGGCGAAGAATGCTCGAGCATTTTTCTATTGATAGTATTACTCTAGATAACATCATGGTAAAATTATCTACGATAAGACTCAATAGAAAAATGCTTAAGCATTCTTCGCCTGGCCTACGCTGACCCTTAAATTATGAGCTATATTGAATAGAACCACACCTTCATTAAAACTAAAATTTCTAGGAATAAAATTATAGAAGTTATTGAATTAAAATAAACTACATTGACTGAATTTCACACAGTCTCATTTAAAAAAAACAGTATCGTCTGGGTGAAACGACTAGACGTTTGTAGGAAACCTTTCGTGTTTAGAATCAAAACATTTGCGGCATTACTTTAATTTACTAATTCTTGTATCAAGACTTATGTGTTTAAATTCAAGATAATAGCATTATTGAATCACAGTTAATTTATTTGATACAATTTTCATTTTCTCTCTAATAGAAAAAACGGTTCTCTTCGCTGAAGATTACATATTTTCTAGTAAACACAGGGTTCTCTAAAACCTACACGTTATGATTTTACAAAAATATCGCCTTGTTTTAGACAAAAATAATGTTCATATAAATGAAAAGATGCTAATTTTAGAACATAGTACACATATTTAAATATAAAAAAATCATAATATAGAATTAAGAGAATCATTCTTTTGATTCGTCTGACACATTCTCTTGAATTAAAATTTCATTCTCTTAAAAAGACTGCATCTAATCTTGTGTCATATTATATGTTCTCTAGAATAAAAATTATCTAATTTATAATTGAATATCTGACAATTTAAATGAAATTGAAATTAATCAACAGAAATACAGTAATTTTACAGATGAAGTAAATGTTTACTAATACCAATAGTCTTTGACATTTTGGTCTATGCAATTACTAGTTTCTTGGAACAATCTTTCAAGTTTTTATTGCTTCAAAAGAATATTATTTACACTTAAGGTCATATTTTTAAGACAACCGAAATCTGGAGAGAAAACAACCATGATTTCGGATATATATGAATTAATATTTTTTTGATTTGATGGAGGTTATTTAGCACGAAGAAATTAGTTGCATAATGTAATCGTTAATTGAGATTAGATACCTTTTGCCTTTATCTGCTTCTTGGCAGTGTCTATAGTTTCCGTGTTTATTTCGTCTGATACATACTGTATTTTTAACGTGTTTGTAGTTTGAAACAATAATATTTTATCTTACATTATCGTTTAATACCTATGTTGATGCAGAAGCCTTGCAGCGATATGCTAGTTTCGACCTTGTGTAATCAAGCTGTCAGATAACGTTTTTCACAGGACGAACGAGGGCGGTTGATGAGGCGCACGATCCTAAGATACGTTTGCCTTTGTCTCACGATGGTGCTAACTATGATTTCGCCTAGGGTTAAGAAAAGGTTTCCCACGCTTATTAATTTAGTGGAAGCTGGTTTACTGCTTGACAATGAGAAAATTATACTTGACAATTTAAATGAGAAATTTCCGAAGCCTTCGAAACATTGGTATGTTTTAAAATACTTAGGTACATTCGGCCGAAAATATGGTCTACCAAAAGTATTTGAAAACATACACGAAACAGTAAGGTCGATTTCCCTTTGCAATAATAAAAGCGATCACTGCTTGAAATGTCGGATATCTTAAACAACAAGACAATACGCTATAACTGAGCATCTAAACTTCGTTAGAAAAGCCTACCTTAGTAATAATTAGATCTCATAACAAGAATGTCATAACAGGTAGACCATTTTCTTGACCGATCGAATGTACAACAAAAATTATGAAAAATTGTAACATTTATGTCATAATATCTTTATGGTATTGCTTATTAGAAAATCACCTTGAATATAACTTCCTTAGGCGTTGTAAAAATCGTACATTTGAAAAATGTTACAATGTGTAGAGATAACTTTAGACGTTATCTTTATAGTGATAAAGTATTATTTATCACTATCCTTTGTAACAGATTTGTTAAATCAGTCAATGTATGCTCTAGTTTGCAACCCACTTGAAAATTGCAAAACATTTGCTGATGAATTGTACTCGGAATAAAAAATGGGGAATACTACTGAAGGAGTCAATTCTGAATGCACTGGATTTTCGCTTAGCGCAAATGACTTATCGTCCAAAATATGTGCAAATTAGTGACATTCCGTTAAGTAGATCCTGGAAATTAAATTATGATTTACTATATAGACTATTTTATAGGCACTGATATGCCCTATGGGATTGGCATTGCCTAGTGGAATAAAAACACTAAATCAATTCAGATGTCTAATAAAACAAAGCTACACCTTATACCTATAATAAGGTATAAGGTGTAATATGCCAGAACTTTGTGAGATGGATAAGTTAAGTATACTAAACAACTTTCACTATAGGAGCAACACTGAATTCACAAAAAAATAATCAGCTGTTTCATACAAAATCGTGAATTCAGTGTTGCTCCCATAGTAAAAGATGGTCAGTATATTTAACTCATTCGCTCCACGAAGTCCTGGCACATAATAATGTTGGTAATTTCAGGTTACCCATTGTATGGGCTACTAGTATAGTGACGAGGGCCCGTAAAGAGGGCCGAATAAGGGATGATTTTGCAGTAAAAACTATCATAGACGAATTAAACAAATTCCGGGGACAGGCTGGCCTGCTACTCAGTTATGACACTATAAGTGTACCACTTGTATATACTCAGGTGCGTTTATAAACGATTTTCGTCTCTCCGAAATGAACGTGCGCAATCTTAAAACACCATTCCATCCTATTTCAGGTAGTTACGATAGCAGTATACTCGTATTTTATAACGTCCGCCTTAGGCAGTCAATGGGTTGACAATAAATTGGAGTCTCATTCGAATTCTAATATCAGTAACATAGATTTATATTTTCCAATATTTAATACACTAGAATTCTTCTTCTATATGGGTTGGCTAAAAGTGGCGGAGTCTTTGATAAACCCTTTTGGAGAAGACGACGATGACTTCGAAGTCAATTGGTTGATTGACAGGAATTTGCAGGTAAATTTTATTTTTGATGTCTTATTTATCTATGATCAATATTAATAATAATCCTTAAAGTAGCTTCAGTAAATTATATAGATTTTTATATTTTTTATACAGATTAAGATTAAACCACAAGGTTATGAGAGTCACTTCAAGATATAAAGGTCAATTAATAATTTATATAATATTTTGGTATGCATTTATTACCTATCTGTATGTCGTTTGTCATTGTTGAATTTTCTATGTTGAAGATAATTGAGAGCACGTGTTAGGATTTGTTTTTGGTTAGAAGTAGAAATAATTGTGATTGGTAAGTCGAATAGATGTTTTCATAATATTCTCGTAAATCGTAGTGGTATGTATATGTAAGAGTATGATCTAAAAAATCTCCTTCTGGATTAGTATATCTAACTGCATTTTTTTATTGTTTCCATGTCAAGCCACGTGTCTATAATCTCGATTCATTGTATGTCTCAGGTTTCATACATGATCGTAGACGAGATGCATCACGAACATCCAGAGTTGATTAGAGATCAGTATTGGGACGAGGTTCCTTCTGAGTTACCGTACACGATCGCTACTGAAAACCAACGCGAGGAACACCCTGAGCACTCGACGGCTCGTGTGAACGTCCCAGTGCGGCAACGGAGCATGGTCGCCGTCGCTCCCTCCACGGTCAAGATCGACGAGATGGTTCCCTCCAACACCGTGAGTTACAAGTTCGCCCCGCCCGAGGTTAGACCCGAAATTTTACGAGCATGCTGCACGCTCGATGTATGGAGCTTAGCAGTGTGGCGGTGTGCTGAGGGTTGCCAAATGTTTGTCAACATTCTTCTAGTGTTTCCTTCAAAATGGTATACATTATTATTAAGATTTCTTTGTCGATGTGTACACTTCTGTGTAATTCATCTGCATATTCTATCTGTAGGTATACAATGTATATTTTCCAAGAAAATAGTGATAAGTTTATAAACGATAAGATTTTAAGAAATATAAGATAAACTCGTGATATTGGCAGCCCTTGAGTGATTAATGCAAATAGATTGTAATACTAACTTAGGCGAAAACGATAAAGTTCTAATGATACGGATTGATTGCTAAGGAGTTGGGACGCACGCAAATAATAATGACGGCCGTAGTAAGTGACTCAACATTATCATGCCACTTTAGACCATGCAATGAAGCAATTTGCCAGTTCAGCTTAATCATCAAATATTTAACAAAGCCTACGATAAGATTACTCGAGTAGCTCATTAACATGACAGTTGAAGTGTTTTTAATACTTAGGTAGGTAACTGTTTCATCACTCGAAAAAGTCGTTGTCCCATCTCCTTCCGCTCTTATGTAATTATTTATTTGTAATAATAATATGATTAATAGACGATACTAACTTAAAAATAACTTCTTAATATTCTATTGACTGAATGTTACTCTTTCTACTATCAAGCTTTTGTATTACCATAATATTCTTGATTGTAATTGTGGATGGTAATAGTCTTCGCATCTATAATTTCTAACATATCGTTGAGTGATACTAACGTCTGCCTGTCGTGTTTGTTGTTTTAACATAATTGGGATTGTACATTTACCTCTGTTTTATTTTTTTATCAATTTTCTTTTCTAGATTTGTAATAATATCCTATGTCTGGCCAATAACGTTCCTTTTAAAAAAATCATTCTATGTAGACATAACTGTTCTGAAATTAATTCATCCCATCTAGATTTTGTAACTGTAATTCAGTGAGCCAGTGTAACGTAATGTCTCATATTTTCAAACAGCAACTTCAAATGAACGATGACGCCGCATCCGGAATACATTTCATTGTATCACGCGGGAGTAAACGAAGTAAGAAAGAAGACCGCAATTCTATGGGGTCAAGCAATTCAATGGCGTCATTGCAGCAGACACCCATGACACGGAACAACTCTGTCACCTCCATGTTGAAAAGGTTGTTCTCTAAAGAGGAACAGAGGACGGGCACAACGCCCCCGGTCAATTCGCAAACAGACGGAGGTTATTATTGTCATTGTCTACTACGATTATTGTATTATTTCAATCTAAGTTTTAGCGATATTTAGTACGTTACCAAGATAATACAGATACTTTTACTGTAGGAATACATTTATGCAAATAAAGACTCGTATGAAAGTCATCTGGTTGATAACCAGAGCAGAATGTGATGTTATATTTTTGATGTCACGTTACAGATAATTTACTTTTTTTTAACGATATTCCAATAGTTTTTCATAAGAAGGACGACCAGCTGAGCGACCGACTAACTCTAGTCTTGATTCTAGCTATAGGTACGTCATCTTAGCGATGTGATGACGATATTTCGTTTCATGTGACTCTATTCGCACTGCAGTTCATCTTATATAACAACTGGAAAATTCAAAATCTCAATTTAAACCGATTAACCACAAAAATTACATGCTAGGTACTTCGGTACATTAGGTACCTATAATAATTTTCTGTAGCATGAAATGCTGTGTTTGTAGCGTTAAAAAACGAATGTGAATGTAATTTTTTTGGCAATGGCCTTCTAGACACTTTGTTTTGTGCCATGAGTCATATCCGCGACGGTCTGTCTTTTCATTAACTCTTGTGTTGGCCAAATTTTAATGTTAATTATACTTGTAAAAAGATAATAGCGATATTTACTTGGCAAATTACACGAATTTGCAGTTTTAAAAAAATCGTGCTACCAGATGTGGTTTGGTGACTTGTTATTTTAGTCTACTCCATGTTTTAGTCACAGAATTTTGTAATGGTATTACGTGTTTTGTCCTTTTCCTGATATATCAGTAAATTCATATAAATACCTAAAGCGCCAAGTATCGTATAACGATATAAATAACACCTTATTTACGACACAGAATTATTAATTTAATATTCATTTTAAATTCGAAGTATGAAGGACAATTATTTAGAATAATTTACCATATTCTTACCTATATCAACCAGTTTGAATAAAACGAGTCTAACATTATTATAATTTTTGGTATAGTAAATTTTAGACAGAGTCGAATGAAGAATGTGTCATTATTTGCGATGTGATGTTTTATTTCAGGCTCCCGATTTACTATATCAGCGAGTAATCCGACTCTAAATAAGCCAGCCACGGCCGGCGGGGGCAGCATGAAGATTGCCAATGAGGTCATAGAGGAAGTGGACGAACAAGCTACTATTACCAGCATGGGCAAGCGACCTGATACCAGGTATGTTCATTGGACATTTCCATACTGATATTGTAAAGAGGTTACATTTTGTTTTTTTTTTTCACTGAATATGTTACGAAGCTACTGCATCAATTTTTTTTATCTAAAAATTCTTCACCTGTTTCGTATGCAGGTGATATATGATATACCTAATTTACACGAGGGAAGTCGCGATAAACAGCTAGTATTTCATAATAATTCTTCAAATGGAAATACGATCACAAAAAAGTCTTTGACCTATAGTTTTTATGGTAATTAATTTATATTCAAAGGTTATTGACCTCTACTTCCCGCCCTCTCCATGGCATATTATGATTGCGTGTCGTGATTCGTGAATGGGTCGTAATTTTCATTGAATGGTCATAAAAAACGTGTAAAGCATCTGCAATACATTAAACTAGATGAAAGTACCTACTTCGATTCGTATAGACATTTTATAGTATCTTCCTTAACACTATAAAATTGTGCCCGTAATGGAATTGGTTAATGAGAAAATTTACTGTTTTCTATTTATCCACGTATTTTTAACAAGATTTGTATACATAATGTAATAAAAAATGAAACACCTTAATTTAGCCGCGATAATGAATGAGCGGTATACTGTTATTCATTAGAGCGGCTTACTAACTAAAAACTTGTATTCGTTTTTGTATTCTTCATAATCAATTATTGTAAAAAAGTTAAATATACCTACTATTATTAATGATAAAGATACGTAAATTTTAAAAATCTATTAGAAATATATCTTTATCGCATAATCAGTGAAAATTAAAAATCATATAATTGTGACCAATTTGTGACTGTGTGTTACCTTTTTATTTCAGACCCACTGCAATGAGTTTGTTCTCAGCTCCTGCACCTAGTGATCCAGTTGATGTGCCTACCAACAATTCTGTTCATAGCAATGGTAAGATATTTGATGTGGACAAATTAATTAATTTGTAATAAACTATAACATTAGAGATAGATAGATAACGCTCGGTCTTTTATACTATGAGATATCCTTCAAAATATAAATAAACGTATTCTGATTTTTATGAAGTTTTCAAGGACTGCTTGTTGCTACCGAAAAGGGTTTAGATAAATTATAGTAAATATATATAAAAACAACTATGAAAATAATTATGTTTGTTCAATGCCGATTGATGACTCAGGCCTTGACTCAATGATGTCATCGACAATGTCATTGCATAGTAAGAAACGCCTGACATACAAGCATAAAATTAGTTTGAATTCATCAGAGAAGGATAATGTCTAGCCACTCTTTTTGATTAATAAAACAATATAACATTAAAAAAAATGATCGAGATCTAATTATAGCCATGCCACACAGTGGTGTAATTTTAATAGATACGGATGCTGACGTCATTTCAGACACCTATTTTCCATTTTTGGTTTTGCCCGCTGTTAGGCTCATTATCTACTGTTTGCAGTTTTCTTACTTAAATTTATGTAAACAGAAATTATTCACGTATTAGCTCCGGATATGCTCTACCCTACCCAAAGATTTCAAACTTTTATGATTTAACGAGTAACTTAGACGCTAAATTGATAAAAAAGATTACATCAACAGTCATCGTTCATCAATTTGCCCAGTGAAATTGCCAGTGGAGTTTCACATCTAAATGAGAAATAATACAGGACGTATTATAATGTATATATAAAACTATATTAATAAATCATTCTGTATATTGATGAAAAGCGCTTTAAAATCCATTGATCTTAGCGTACAGACAGCGGGAAACGACTTTGTTTTATAGTATGTATTTTAAAGATAAAGTTTTGCGACAGATTTTGTTTTAAATACATATTTTTAAACACTAATGCTCAACCGAAATAAAACGACCAGAGCGCACATTATATCGGCGACATTAACTGGCGTGCGAGTCTCTCCACCATGGCGTTTGTATAAAGTCAATAGGGATGACTACAAATTTTTATTTGTTTGTCCGTCAAGTAGAGTGTTGAAAAATATTAAACACTTATTTTTTTTATTTTTTTCGTAATCATAAAATAACGGCGTTACATGGAGTTGAAATTTCGCATGCGTCACGCTATGGTACGTTTTCTACAAAACTGTGACGTTGCGAGCCCTCAACTTTAATGCCTGTTATCTAAGCTATTTCTCATGAAATTGAAGTAAAAAAAAATACGTATCTAATATTTTTCTATTATCTGACTGACGGACTAAATAGAATTGCATTTTTTTTACCCAGTCGTCATCCCTATTGTGTCGACAGATCATAGATTATCGTCATCAGCGCCGACACAATGGTCTCGTACCAAAGACGGCGAGGATCTCAGCCCGGCGGTACAGTCGCTGACGACGCAACCGTCCTTCGCTAGTTTCGCTTCTCAACGCCCGCGACTCGACAGTGATGTTGGACCATCGCTCAGTGCTGCCGGCAGTCAGATACTCAGTAAGTACCGCCGGGTGTATTGGCATAATTACGTATCATCGATTAAGGCAACACTCTCCGTGAGTTGCACAAACGTCCATTAAGGTTTAATGACGCCTTTAAGCACCAATGAATGTCAAATTTGTATAGGTAATGTCACTTTAAACTAATGAACATTTTAATGAACGTTTGTGCAACTGGCAGTCTGCCCTTTTTATTTTCTGATTCGTTGGTTTAGGTTTTCGCTATTGCATAAGAAATTTCTTGAGGAAGACTAATCGGTTGTAACGCGTAGCACGGGTTATTTCGCTAGTGAATAATATAACACAGAATCAGTATACAAATTAACTTATGTTTAAACTAAACGCACAGTAGAGCTCGACTAGGCAGCTTTGTATCTTATGTATTTCGATAATTCATTATGTTTTGCTTTATTTTGAAATCTTAAAAGCGGTTCATATATTGAATAGAACCTATATTTATCTATTTGGTCCCACTTTTAAAGATTACTTCGGTTCTATCTTTTTGTAACGATAGGGTGACGCCACACTCACGAGCTTTGTTAAGTACCTTCATATTAGATACTAGACACTCGTAGAGATAGTCTGTTGGTATGATGTGTTTGTTACATAGAACTTATAACAGTTACAGGGTACACACCTGTAAATATAACAGTTCTCTATAGCTATCGTACCTACTGTTACATGGGTGTTAATGTAAATGATGTGATAAGATTACAAGTTCTATCAAAATAATAAAAAAATGATAACTCTTAAAAGCTGTTCTGACGCGTTCCGTAGATAAAAGTTTTAAAATCGATTCAGTAATGAAATATAAAACTTGAAATCAACGCTGATAACCTTTAAGAATGTTTTATACGGTATGGTGGCTTTGGTATTATAACATTTTTTTACTATGATTATAAATATTTCAGTGGACGAGGTAGACGGCGTCGAGGACACTGACGACTTTGAACGCCTACGCAGTATCAGAGACCAACGTCGTCGCGATAAATATCTGCAAAAACTTATGGCCCGCTCTGTCAGTGCACAGCAGGTAATTAATTATCGGTCATATGATATTATGAGCGTGAGTGATCTTAATTTCATGCCAGCATCCGATTTGTTTCGAAATATCTAATATATACCTACACACAATATGCCACATGTCTTAAGTTGTAGAAGCCATTCACCGAGCAATTACTGAGAAATAAAATGCACAATTGCAATTGATTTGAAACTCATATAGCGTCAGACTAAGGCTTAAAATCGTTCGGAGACATTCTTTATTTACGTTCTTACATAATAATTTTCCATTAAACAGGGGGAAGAGGTTTTCCCAATTATTATTTTAGAACCTAGTGGTCGAAATAGTAATTATATTTTTTACCTAATAGATGACGCCTAATCTATCTTATCACGCATCCTCCTTAACCATCCATAAGGAAGGCCTGAGCCCCTGCAGTGGGGACGTAAAAGGGCTGATGATGAATCTATCTTAATGCATGACCTTTCTATTCGCTTTTAATCTGTATTTTAGTAATAATATGTTTTTATTTTTTACAGACTACCGGCAGCACCGAATTGATAGACAACGATTTATTGTTAGAAGAATTATTAACGCAGTCGGGTGCATTGAAAAATAATGATAAATCAAAAGAAGATAGCAAAGAGAACAATACTTGACACAGTAGTTTTATATTTCAGTGGGACTAAATTTATACAAAATGCAATATAAATATACAGTATTAGAAAAAATGTGATAAAATGTAAATACAATGCAAGCTTACAATTCAATAAATTGCAAAGTTAGATATTTTATATTTACACCGTGTTTTATTCTGTAGGATGTAGGTGTACTATATAATAGATTTTTTATACTTAAGTCCTACGTGAAAATGCCAAATTAATTTACCTCTTTTTAAGCTGATTTTTAGTAAAACATGAAACACGTCTTCGATAATTCTGTTAAGGAATGTTTATGAAAAATTTGAAGTAAATCGGGATCAAGGAATCACTTGTCTCCATACAAACTTTGCCCCCGTTTTTCATCCCCTAGGGATAGAATTTCACAAAATTTTTTCTTACCGGATGATTACGTCCTATAAAGGATACATCCTACAAATTTCAGGACTACGATCAGCAGTTTAGACTGTGTGCTGCTCTGTCAATTAGTCATTCAGGACAAAACATTATAAATGTATAAAGTTCACCTGTCAAGAGTAAAATAGATTTATAGTGTATCACTGTTTTCATAGATAACCAACTGATCATTAAAGAATCATTTCATAATATTAATTATAATCAGTTTACTGAACTGATCACACCTCATAAAATTAAATATAATCACATATATCTAACACTTTTGTAACTTATGTATTTCAGTACTGGTATTCATTTACATACAATGACGATATTACTAGTGTCTGCCTATCCAATGGAAACATTTCAATCATTTCCGTGGTCATTAGTCTTTTTATGGGTTCCAAGTTCCGATAAACTCCTCAAGTTTAGTATGACTTTTAATTAAATAAAAAAAAAAATAATAATAATAAACAAGGTTTAGCTTTGGAGTAAATTTACACAAAGACTACACTTTATATTAGTCAAAATTCATATTATTAAACAAAGACTTGGCAAAGGTTAACCTAGTGAGAGGTTCTATGGGAGCGTAAATTTACTGTGACGCTAAACCTTGTTTATTAATAGCACTGTAAAAGCTTTACTGTTTGTATAAAAATATATTGAATGAAAACTGACAATTGATTAATAATGGTCACTAGAACTCGTATTATAAAAATCTCATACATTTTACACACAGCAAAAATTTTTTATTAGTTGTCACCAAAGTTACGCAATGGCCCTGCTATTTAATGGTAGTCAAATTAACGTTAAAATCTAATTTGTCCCCATAATAGAGGTCATAAAGTAACACACTGAGCAAATTAATAGTTATGTCCCTGACTGATAAATGCGGTTTCATCAATATATAATAATTCAAGAGGAAAGTTTTGTATGTATGATACAGTACCATGCAAATAATTATATATCTAGGGTAAATTTTGATTGATTTAAAGTGGAAAATCACTTGATTGATAATCACAATATGTAGGTGAGCAATGAAAAAGAAAATGTAATTTTGCAGAATATGTATTTCTAAGCTTAAATAAACGATATTAAAAGCTTACAGCTTAAGCTTAGTTCTTCTCCAGTGACGCCTTTTGGCATTGTATCTGAAAAAGAGAATTATTTTTTACATAATATTCTTAGGAAAAATTTGTTGCAAAGGAATCTGAATGTAAAATATAGAAATATACAGATTGCAAATTTACATCATAAATAAAAAGGCTTTCCTTTTTATATTACCAATATATAGGTAATCTTTTAACTAGAACAGATTTATATGAAGCATGACATCACAATAGACAACACATGAAGCATGTGAAACTCGATAAACACTGTCTAAACTAACTGTCACTTTTCTAGGTTAGAGAGAGATATTGTATAGGAAATACGTAAGAAAAGTGTAGTGTTTCTAGAATATACTACACATGCATGTAGTTTACAATACTAGACAAAAGCTATGCTAATTTTCTAAATACATTGGTCCACCTAGTGTTTTCATTCATTTTACAACTTCATTATAATATAGTAATAGATAGATAAGTGCAAGTTCAAATCCTTGTGGCGTAGAAGAATTGTTTATTGTATGAACAAATTTACATCCTATTCATTCATAAATAAGGTTCACAACAATCTTTTGGTGACTGCATTAGAGTATAACCATTATCAGTTTATTTACAAAGAGAAATCTATTTACCTTTCTACAATTAATTTTATCCAAAACTAAGCTTTAAATCTGATATTAATATTCTGGCAGCAGTTCATTGCACAAACCTCCATTAAAATTATCATTAGTTTAAAGGGACCTCATCAATACAAATTTGAGTTTTCATTAAAGCTTAAAGGTGTTGTTAAACCTTAATGGATGTTTGTGCAGCTGACCAATAGTCCATTTGATAAATAACTAATCAAGCAAAAAGTGAATCAATTCAATGTCCAAATTATGAGAAATATGTGGACAAACATACAAGATACATCTACAAAAATGTAGCACACATATTAAGAAGCCTTATTATAAACCAACATATACAAATATTGTGCTTTAGAACAAACTTACAACATACAAGTCTAACTAAAAACCTCAATTCTTTAAAGACAGTTATAAATGTACAGGTCAAATTGATAACATCTTTTTAAGTTGTTAAAACTAAATATTTTGACGAAACTTGTAGTATTCCCAAAGTTGAAAGCTAATTAATTAAACAAAAAAAGAATCATTGCAATGCAATGGTTTGTTTTAAAGATATTTGTAGGCAAACATAGATGAATATTATGCCCTTATAATGAAATTATATACATACACCATGAATTGATAACCTCCTTTTTTTGAAGTCTTAAAACCTCCACATTTCTGGCTAAGTTGTAAGTTATACAGTAGAAGTTGCTTACTTCTTTCTTAAATATTAATGATTTATTCAAACCAATAGACTGACTTACTACTAGACTAGACTTGGATTGGTATATCCAAGAAATGAAATATATTAATGTAAAATTATTCTCATACAATATACAGTAGAAGCTACTTATTTCATTCTTTCTTACATTTGAAGAATTTATTCAGAGTAAAAAAAAAGCATTGGCATACCAATCTATGAAATTAACAAACAAAATAACTTGTAAAATTATTCTCATGTTTAAAAACAGATTTTGTTCATTCCGAATTGAATGACTTGACATCAATCTAACTACTATGCTTGGAATAAGTATGAAAACATAGTAACTACTAAGTTCTGGAGCTTTGGATTTATCGAACAGTATCTTGTTTAGATTGTTTATTTTGAAATAGGAAGTGACAGTATAGGATAAAACAGGTACTATAGAAAGTACATTTACGACAAATAACTCGTGGTCATTTATTGAATTGGACATTAGATAAAATAAATATTTTACTTACCGAATGGTGTTTCCTGTACGCATTCTAACCCATTGAGGAATGGGTCGATTTTGTTTCAGTTTCTTGGCAAGCTTACGCTTGATAATAAAGGTCTTGTGAGCCGACTGTAACGGAAATTATTAAAATTAATTAGATATGATATATAAAGTAGCATTGATTACTTAGATTTTACAGGATTTATATTAATCACAAACCATCACGTCTCTTCCTCCTCAGATGTCAAAATAAATGAACGAGGCAAGCAAAGACAGTAGTAGTATTATAATTCGTCCATGGGACAGGCGAAGGAACTAAGCCATACAGCCAAATCTTGGATACAAGCAAAGACAACACACCAAAGAGTAAACATCAGTGTTGCCACTATTGAGTTTCGATTTCACCCTACTTTTTTTACAATTTCCCTAAATGAGGTAGGTTTAAAAAAAAAACATTAGTTCCCGAAATCAAACTAGATGTCGTTACAGTACGTTCTGGATTTCTCCATGACAATCCTTCCAGTTTTCAAAACTCTATAAACAACTCATATTCTATTTGTACTTTTTCGTATTTGTATTGATATCTAAGTTTCAAACATTGCAAATTTTAGTTTTTTAATATGTTGGTTAAAAGGAACGGAAATGACTGTATTTGTTCCACTCGTTTCCTGCAAAAATCAACTTTTGCTAGAGTCGCCATCTAGTGGAGGTGCTTTTTAGTGCTTTTCTTTTTTTTTAATACTTTCTCATTAAGTAATTTTATTTTTTTATAATTAATTAGTATTCATATCAATTCATGATCACGTGAATAAAAATTTATATTTTTGTGTAGTATCATGATTAGTAAGTTAAAGGAGAATGTTTTTTTTTTGTACTTTATTCCAAAAAAATCTAACTACTATAAAGAAAATAATCATAACACCTAGACCCAATGCTCTAGCTTTCATCAAAGTTTCAGACCTGAAAATAAAACTGGTATGTTTGCCTACAAACATACCAGTTTTATTTTCACAGCCATTAAACTCGATTTAAGAAACTAAAACGCCTCAAATTAATACAAAGGCAAAGGGATCTTTGTCTACTGCCTAATTTTCGGTAGGGTACTGTGGGACAATTACGAAAGCGGAGAAATTCCGATAATCATAATAAACAAAAAAGAAAATATTTGATGAAATTAAAAGCTTTTTATCTAGTAAAAGCCTGTTTAATAGTCAACTTTAGCGACACAAAATGCCTGATTTGTTGTGAATTCTTCACTTTCAGGGTTTGCCTGTTTTGGGTATTACTCCAAAGCACTTTATTATAACTTAGCATCCCTAGTGAGCAAATAATATAATAATATTGTGAAAATCGAATTAATAATTTATTAACTATGTATTTATTAAAATAAGCTACGCATCGAATAGACTCAAATCGACGATCATCGTTGACAAGCTGTCTAAAATATAAATAATTAATAGAAAATAAAAATAATGATTCTACATTGTCCAAATAGGTGAATTCACAGCATGAATTGGAACGAAACTTAGGGGTGGGGTTGCCATTGATTTTCTTAATGCACTTATGTTATGCTACATAAATTATAAAATATCCACCAAAATTATGTTCAAATCAGAAAATAAAACATACTTTATGCTTGGTTAGAGATAATTTGAATAAAGTATCAACTTCCATACAAAGAAAGTTCTCCTTTAGGGTACCCGCACCATAAGTATAAGATTTAAAATAATGCAATTATCTAAACTGCTTCAAAATTCAGTTTCTTGGCACATCACTGTTGACGTTATATTACAGTTTATGTTTACGGCTTACTTGACTTACGATGGCGCTAGTAAAAATGTCACAAAGAGTAGTATGATATAAATGTCATCTGTCATTTGTATGGAAGTGAATATTTTGTTGATCTATGTTATTTATTTTAATAGTAAATTCTAGAGAATTTAAACTTGTGTTTTTTATAATTTCCCCAATAACTCCGGTTTTGCTTTTACCAACATGATTATAAATAAATTATTAGGAGCATTTGGATATAAACGATTACTTCAATGTCGAACTCTAACTTCTAGACTAACAGCTGATGGTAAAGTAATACCTAAAAAGAAAAACTTAGAGAACCGTATTACTTTAATAGGAGCCGATAATTCAGTTAGTATAACAGATTTAAGAAATGCGGAAACTTTATCGTTAAGAAGGGAATTAAAGTTGGTTAAAATACAAGATGTGGATTCGAAAACAAGGCGACCAGTTTATAAGTACATAATTTTTATTTTGTAATAACGTTTTTGTGGGAAGTTTTGTAGAAAATTATTATTTGGATAATTTCCAGATTAATGTCAAATACTGAATATCATGAAGAAGAGTTAGAAAAAAGAAAAGAGAAGCAGGAGGCACGTCAAAAAACTTCTATAAAAGGGCAGAAACTAATGAGTATTTCGTCAAAAATAGGAGAACATGATTTGATGACATTCATAAAAAAAATGCTGAAACTTCTTGAAAAACAATATGAAGTCAAAGTAGTTTTATCCTATGATAGTCCAGATGGAGAACAACTGTGTGTAAGTATTAGAATAAAAATATATATATATTAATATTTTAACAGCGCTGTTCGCAATATCAATAAGATCCTAGATGCTTGTTTATCTTCTTGGTATACTATAATTACACTGCCTACTTCATTTATAAGTTTAAGTAGTTATAGTCATGGGATCATGAGTTATATCGATTGTTAAGATTTACATACCGTGACTAGGAAGCAAACGCATAGTAACCCCCAACCCAACTATGATTTTCAGAGGAGAATATTTTTTAATTTAATTCTTATGGACATCCATGGTAACCCTTACTTGATTAATAAAAAATAAAAATTTTAATTGAAAAAGTACACAGTTATTCTGCATGAAGACCAATTTTGGGTTTGCAGGGTACAGCTTGTTTGCTTTTCAGCATCAATATGTATATTCTATGAGTATCAATATAGGCTTATTATTATTAATTAACAATTCACATAACAATGTGTATGTATTTTATTTAGTATTGCAAACCCAGTATTAGAATGTTTTCAAAATAATTATTTAAAATTGATCAAGCTTTACCTTAATCTCTAGGTTTATTCCACTTATCTTGAAGATCTATTGTGACAAAAATAATAATTAAATATTTTTTTTAGGAAAAGATGTTTACCATTATTGAAAAAAATACAAAGTCTTCGGGTAAAGTTGTACAGAAAAGGAGTAAGGGAACCAATTTACGGTTTCAGTTGCTGCCCTTCAGAGAGAATTCAACACAAACTGATACTGAACCACAGCCTAATCAAAATGGTAATGATAAGGGACCTCTGTGACTAGTGATAATTATCTTTGGTATTTTGGTTGTGAAGTACTCAATTTTTAATGTTTATCTTCATAAAATGGAGAACGAAGACAAACAAATAACAAAACAACAAAAGTTAAAAGATGTTTTTTTATATAAATACTATACAAATAGGGATAAATAGCAATTATATTTTTGTTTGTATATTGAAAATTGAAAAAAAAAGTTTTATATAAAATAGATTTATGACTTGCATTATGATTGTAAATAAAACATTAAATGGAAATAAATGAAATTTATTACAGCACACATTTTCTAATCAGTCACATTTGCATACATACTACAACATGTACTACACAAACACACAGTTAAACATTACAGATGGCAAGGAAATACATTAATCTAGGTATTGTGGTTAGGTAAAACTAAAATTATAAATAAGTTTTTATTTTTATCAGTTGGAATTATCACAGATGCTTTAGAGATCTTTAAATCTTAATTGGTAGATGATTATTAACTAACAAAAGTGCTAGTGTGAAAACAGATATTTAATGGTATATATTTATGACATGTTTCTTATTTCATAAACAATTAATGAAGATTCTGATTATGTATCCTTTTCTAATACAATATCTTTATTATAAATATGTAATACATAGCCAAATCATATACATAATTTGGACTTTCCCACATGTTTAGATGCAACCTATTTGTATAAAATAATTCAGAGTCCATAATAAATTGTAATTTAAAATTATAAATTTTTAATTGATAATTGACTCACAATCTCTTGTTCCTTTAAAAATGTTGGCAAAGTTTAAGAAAGAGTTATAACCACAATCTGTTTGAACACAAGATAGCAGTATAGTAAAATGTTGTTGATTATCTAAATTTTGGCAGATCAGTGTTACCCATTATTACCATAACATGAGTTAATGTACATTATGCTAGCATAGCATAAGAAAGAAGGATATTTAATAAATCAAGTAAACTCTTGACTTTCGATATAGCTTAAATCAAGTGTACAACCAACAATTAATAAACGTAATTTAAAGTAGTACCTAACCTGTCAAGAACAAAAGACTTTATGTGAGTCTTTGGTTAAGAAAGTTTCTGAACACAGTTGAGTCTTACATTATTTTGATTTAATTATTTTAATTTCACTAACTTGCAGGAGAAGGCTTACAACTACAAAAGTTAAACATATGAACACAAGCGATTGGCCTCTTCCTTCATTTTCGAAGGTTGTCTATAGCTTTGGACCTTCAAGTCAGGTCACGTCTCTAGGCGATAAATAGTTTTTGTATAGAATTGAGTCACCTCAATTTATGTATAGATGGCAACATAAGCATATCGATCTTGTTCTATCGGTGGCAAGTCAGTGTTGAGAGTTCTGCCCCAAGTCAGCAGCGGCGACACGGTGCCTACTACGGGCGCAGCGCGCACTGCATTTTTTATGAGGTTCTGAAATAAAAGTATTATAAATTTATTTATTATTTGAAATCAATGGCAAGATAATGTAAAAGTTATTGACGCTATGAAGTTAAGTCATCAGAATGTGTCTGGTATGTATGGTACCAGATTTGATACCAGGTTGACATGACGACCAATAAAGTTTTTGTGTGCTCATGCAAATAAATTTAAATGTTATTTATAGAAGGAGTTTATAATAATAATAATAAAATACTTTATTGCACTCAATATGATACATAGTTTACAAAAAAGCTTATGTAACTGAAATTATGTAACTGAGACTGAGAGTTTATGTAACTGTATTCTGAAAATCTTTGAGTGCTCTTTAGAAGTATTAAGTACATACTCATTTACATTATGCCCTTCTCAGCTCTCGTGGTAGGCAATAGAGAAATTCATTATAGTAATTATATATTTGAGGTTCTAACTAGATTCAGAGACCTCTTCTCTAAAGGCTATGCGTAAAAACAAACACTATCAGAATAAATTAGTATGCGAATTGGGCGAAAAACTATTTTCAATTAATTACTCTCAATCTATTACGACGTAAATTTGTTGCATATATGAACTGATTAGCTACTATGGATTAACTTGAAATATCAGTGTTTTTGTAATACTACTTAATCCAAATTAAATGCTACATCGAAACGGGCCTAAGTAATGAAGATAAAAACTAATCGTTCCTTGTTTGTATTAAGGTCGTATAACAAGTTATAATTACCTATCATATCTATATGTCTACTGAAAATAATTGAGAATACAGAGTCGTGGTCAAACCACAAGAAATTTAAATAAATTTTGATAAATTTAAGAATTGTATTTAAAGATATCTACGGTTGGTATTATACGGTGGGTATATGCTTCAACTATATTAAATTAATTAAAATGAAATATTAAAAGTTCTTAAATAAAAATATACATTGTTACAAGAAAATATATAAAAACGTTATGTTTGCACATTTTAATTAGTAGTCAACCTAGGTCCTGGACCCAGCCCAGGGAAGTCATGACCCCCATGATCCTCCCCATGAATCCGCCCTTGGTGACTACCTATACGCTATATATTTAGGTGGGCGAAGCCGCGGGGAAAGCGGTTATGATCGTTATTATAAAAACAAAAATGCTAATTTGATATTGATATTTTTTATGAGATCAACTCACACCCGTGAGCTTCAAATCATAAGAAAAAAATTTTGAAAACCAGTCCACAGTCCTCAGTGAAGTCGAACTTAGAATCACTTGATTTTGTGTAGTCTGTTAAAAATAACGTGAACGTAACATCATGATTCATGCTTCTATGTTAATAATGTTTGATTAGTAACATGCAAAGCGTTAATATGAGGATTAGTAAATCGTCGTTATCTTGTTCTCTTATAACTTTTTAATAAGTAATTTACAATAAAATATAAATAATAATTAGAAGGCCAACGGTAACAGTAAGTAATTTGGATGAAAATCTAAATACTTAAAGAGGTATAAAATTGGACATTAAGAATATTCGGAGCCCTAAATTCGCTCGACAGGAAAATCAGACAACAGTGTATCTGGCACGCGCAGGAAAGGGAGTCCGTAGTTGCATGACTGTCTCACATTTCAATGATGACTTTTATATCGAACATCAACAAGCCACTTCATATATGCAACTTTTAATAGATTTTATTTCTCAAGTATATAGAAGATAGGCATGGTTTTGCTACCTCATTACTTTCTAAAAACTTTCATGTATCGACGTAAATAGGTAATACGAGTGGTAAGTAAAATTACCAGTTTTCAAATAATACTATGCCAACGGCAGATGGGCGGTTTGGAACAAACTTGGGTTTCCTCGTCGAGTACCGAACCATAAAAATGGTACCTATAATAAATGTTGAAATAAACGCGAGCTCCTAGGCAAGTGGAGTTAAGAGTTTTATTGTAAATATCTTAATAGCAACGATTATCTTGATAAACGATTTCAAGAAAGTAAGATGTTCTCAATTAAGGTTCTTTTTTAGATTCAGAATAACGATTGAGGTAGGTACCTACTCCAGAAAAACGATTGAAATAAGAATCATCTGTAACTTGATGGCATGTTAGTTAAAGTTTACAGAGAACAAGTGAACGACAAAGGACGGACACACCATGTTACCCATGATAGAGGTACGCCGCCGGCCCGAGCGCCTCTTACGCCGGCACCAACAGCGACGCCTCCTTGCGCTCCCGTACCCGCGACTTCGTTCGCGTCCCACCTCACGCCTTGTCTCGCTCAATTCCTTGCTTTTCTTGTAGCTCGTTTGTGCGATCATAGCAGGCGGCATGTTGCCACCATCCTCTGCCGAACGGTCCGCGATCAAATGTGCTTCTAAAACCCCTAACGGTGATTCTGAGCTAGAATAGAAGTAAACTTGGTTAGGTATTAGGTTGATATAGGGTTTATGTATAGCTCAAAACGCAAAACTGCATAGGTACATTTCGGCTCTCTTTTCCAGTCGGATAATGCGTGAGCCTAATTCTATAGAAGTCTGCCAAAATGTCAGACTTGTGTTTTATCGCAGTGTAGTTTGAACTTTATAGTAAGACCAGAAATAGAACGAAAATAATTATCTTGTACCGTAGTTTTTAAAGTCAAGCGAACATTACCAAAGAATTTAAAAAAAAAATTTTGATTAACTAGATAAAAAATGCGTTCTGGTTTTAATGGACTGCTACTTACTAAGCGCTGACTGAGCAATATTTACTAAGCTGTTCCCACGTGCAACCGATTGTACAGCACTCATCTGCTATGCCCAGCTGTCGTTTCCGTCTAGCCAATGCTCCATGTTCCACCACTAAAATTTGAAAGCAGCAAATATTAGATGTCACGTTATATTTATGGTTTATTTCATCATCAGCCTATTAATAACCCCACTGCTGGGGCTCAGGACTATGGATGGAATCGACTCAAATCAAATAGGGAGTGTGGTTTGATGGGTGTTAATGCCTGCGGATGCAGCCGGGATCAACCTCTCTTAAACGAGCTCGAGACGATAAATTTTTAGCCATCTATCATATGATTGCCATTGCGAAATTTGTTTAACAATCGTATCGTAAACCGAGCGTGTGAATCACTGCGCCATCGAGCGCATAAGACTATGATAGAGATAAAGATAGTAAAATCAAACAAAATATCGCCATAAGATAACGCTAGGAAATGCGTTACGCATACTCGCTTCACGAGTTATCTGGGACTCTCCTGCGGACTCACCCCCAGAATGGAGGCTAGTCAGATAGCAGGGGCATACCCACTAAAACCTAGCGATGTCCCTCACGACAAGGACGAGGCCCGGTAACGATCCCAAAATGGGATCGCCTGCCGAACTACTTGCTCTCGTTTCATGTCCCCTTCTGGGGTGGTTCCCACCACGGGCTAGAGACAGGGCTCAGGAACATTCGATGTTAAACTTTACGTTTCAAGTCGGTTTTTACTGTCTATAACTTTTAATTCTGCTTTTATTGTAGTCCACGCCCACGTTATATGATTGTCATTTATTATAAGTTTTATTTATAATTGAGTTATTAGTGGAACTGACTTTTTGAACTTTGTGATATAATTATCTGAACATATTAATGTATGTACCTATGTATTTTATAGATATTTTTTGTACATTTTTATTGTGTATGATTCATTTAAAAGTATGCGAATTGTCATCTTCGGTCATTGTTGGTTTACCACCCAGATAATGTTATTGACAACATTATTGCAATCGAATCGTAACGACCTTCTCATTTGAAGCGATAAGATTAGTTGCCTCGCGGATGTTCAATTACTACATCTATTTATATACAAAGTTAAGGCCTCGAAATCATTTGTTTGTTTTTAATTATACCTAATTATTGTCAACTCTCACATTAGCAGATGTAATTAGCGATGTCAATATAATGATTACTGATAATGCGTTTGTGAACCCGAAAGCTTATTAATATTAAAAACAATTATCATTAAAATTGTATAGTGAGAACGATTTGCCTAGATTCACATTTACTGCAATGTAACATGATACTGGCAGTGAGTGGCGTTACATAAAGTCGTGCCTTGCGTGACCGATGTTTTGTTGGTAATAAATCTAGAACTATATACATATCGCAGTCCCGGTGCGACACTGTCACTTATGCAAAAATTTCGTTTTTCAGGAGAAGAGTTTTAAACTCTGACATTTCACAAAACAATGATTTTAGAAGATATAAATGAGATGAATCATACGGAAACTATGCGTACTACAAAAGTAACATTATCGCACCAAGAAAAGGGATGCTTTAGGACAATTATTACATATTTAACTAATTTTTGTATTTCTTGCAAAAGTGACAGTGTCGCACCGGGGGTGCGATATAATGATCGGATGAAAGTGTCAAATCCATGTTTTTATAAATAAGTACTGACGCTCAACACGTGAATTACGATATTGCTTTGGGCCACGAACGTGATGTGGAAAGATACTTTCCACGCACAGATTCATGTCTTCCTGACTTATAAGTATATTTTAAGTATTTTATTGATATTTGTCTCAATTGTAATAGTAAGCACATTTAGATACCACATTACACATTTAGTTATCTAAAGAGAATGTAGGATTTCCTTATTTACAAATATAGCTTTTCATTTATTGAACTGCAAGATCTGGGTTACAAAACAACAAAGCTATAAAGATACAATATAGGCACGCATTATACTTCATAAACGATATAATTAGCTTTATATCGTAAATTTTCCGTTAGTAAAAAATCTGGCAAACCAAACTGTAAGAAACTATCTCCATGTTTGACTGAGTGACTGAGAGAAATTTTTGGTTAATTTTCTACTAAGTACCATTGTTAATTAGGTATTGGTATTATCTTTAAATATAGTATTATAAACGGGACAGTTTGTTTGTTTCTCCTTCTTTCTCATTGCAACAGAGCGACTAGGGCATATTTTTTTGGATAGAGATCTGAAGAGAGTTGATAGGCTGAATTATTGAGCAAGTGACAGCTAGTTCTTTGGTAATGCGGTCAAAACCCTTGTTAACGAGCTACTCTTATATTTAAATCTAGCTGTTTTCCCGCGACTTTATCCACGTAAATTATGTATGACTAAGCTTGTAGTAGGTGAAAGAATCTTTCAAACCGCTCCTGTAGTTTCGGAGCCTATTCAATGTTATGCAAAACAATCAAAAAACGAAATCTTACTTCTTTATATATTAGTTAGGTGAGAAATTTGACTTACCAGTAGGTACGTCCCAAGAGGGACTATTGTACGCGTAGCAAACTTTACTCATGATCTCGCCGAGTTGGCGGCCGCAAAACTTCAACGCCGAGGAGCGTGCGTCTGTACGCGTTTGCCACAGCAAAGCGGCCGCTAGGATTGCCAGCTGGTATGTTTTAATCAACACCATAATTGCTATGGATAAAAGGAAAAGAATTTTATCAGTCATGTTTGCTACATCAAAGCTAAGTAATAACTGTGACTTAAGTCGTCTAGTCTAACAGAAATAAAGTAATCAATGGAACTATTTGGATTTAGGTATCTCTTTACAAATCACACTCTTTGTAACAAATTAATTTTTAACTAAAATTGTCCAGTTATATTCGTTTTCAATTGAAAATTAATGGTCAATTTGCAACTACAGAAAACATAAAACAAAAAAAATATGCATTTGCAGAAACAAATAAATTACTTAAATAGTATTTATGAGAAACACTTGAATAATATAATCTTATAATAAAGAGTTTTGATTGGTACGTAAATTTCCTAGCTACTAATATTTAAAAACGTCGTAGTGACTCAATCTGTTTATATGCATCCACGCGAATTAACGTTTAAAAATATGTTAATATGTTTTTCTTGTACATATTTTTCCCTAAACTGTAAACTGTCTCTTCATAATATCAAATTACATCACAGCAAAGTTTGTATTATTGTAAAACAATAATAATAAATATTAATTTGTATAAGTACCTGATTTATATGGATTTATTATATGTACCAAAGTACCTTACGTATTGTGGTAAAAGTCTACTAAACACTTTTTTTTTAGTTTAAGATTCTTCATGTAATGCCAACTGGGCAATGACCGTAACTTGAGTAGTTCTCACTTTTATACCAAAAGGGTAAGTGAAACCCGACACCAGTACCGCCCTTGGTTAGTCCGCAGGTCCCTTGTAAATACATTTTTCATTTCCTAAATGCATAACATTTGAGGAAAATTGATCGGTAGGTAATATTACTTATTTGATTTGATAAATTCAATGATAAATAGTTTTATAGCGTTATTGACACCAGATACCTTCTTACAAATTTTCAATAAAAATCTTATTTGATTTCATTACGTTATCAAATCTTCAAGTGCAGTTGATGTTGAAGGTTTGGTCACAAGGTTTACTGCCAATTGCACAAACACCATTGTTTTGTCATTAGTTTAAAACGACATTATCAATATTTAAAAAAAATTTAGAACATTAATTAGAGCTTGAAGTCGTTATTAAACCTTAACGAACATTTGTGCGTGTTTGTCTTTTTGTAGTTTTATGAATAAGAAATAATCTTTGCCTCTAGACTTTGTATTTGAGGTTTATTCATAGTGTTCCGAATGAAGATGACTTCACCTTCCTTGTTCATAAAAATGCAAATCAGCTTCTTCCTTTCGTTAAGTGCCATTCCAAGAATAGTGTAGGGTGGGTGCTACATCAGTTGTTTTGTTAACATCATGGTGATGACTGTCTTATATTAATATCATATATTCCAGCGGGTTTTGGTTATAATTGTAAATGGTCGGTTCAATATAGAAAATGAACTTTTCTATATAGAGTCGGGTCTGGATACTGCTGATACCTTTGTTGTTTCTGATGTATTTGTAGACTTTTGTTACTTAACTTTGGATCTGAGCAATATTTGTCATGATTTAAAATGTATTTATATATTATATTAGGATAACCTACAATAATGTTGTTTCTATATAGAGCAGTAATTTCTGTTCACAAAGATGTTGTAGCATTCAAATAGTATAGAAGGTTACTCAGAAAAAGACTATAGGATACCAACCCATGCACCCAAAACTACCTTTCAGAATCGTTTTAGTCCTTATACATTCCCACATATTTACAATAAGTTTGTAAATGCCCTTCAAAATTAAAAATAAATCGACTCGGAAAATAAAAGTTTTGTTACCTAAGAAGGAAAGTGGAATTTGATAATAAGGATACTGAGAATCTGTTGAGGAATCAAAATAGCATACCAATCTCACTCTCTTATACACTCTACTCATCACTACACAGAAGCCAATTTATAATAATGTAAAAATGGTGTTTAAAAAGTAAGGATGAAATAAGTAAGTCGTGTTGTATTATAGTGTTGTTGTTGTGCCGTATTAAATGTAATATTTTTTTTGTAACTGGTAAAAAGCCATGGGTCAGGGTTATCCTAGAAAAGTTTGTTAATGCATCTATCTATATATTTAAACGAGTTTTAATTCACTGGCTGTTCTGATTTGTCTTTGATTAAAGTGTAATTTAATAAGTATACGTAACTACCGTTTTAATCCAAGCACATCTTGATCTCGATTAATGTCAGTCCACTATTAAGTAGGTAGGTAGTGCTAATTTGAAATATATGTCTATAACAAAGTTGCAAGCTAGTACAGTGGCTGTAATATGAGTAATGCTAATGGCACAAGGAAAATGAGGAAGATTCCGAAGAATTAAAATAGATTTGTGTTAGGTAGTTTCAGTTTTCAACAGGGAAATAAATGAATATTTATTAATAGATTTTGTCTCAATATGACGTTAAACTTATTCAATGTTTAAACAAAAATTACTGAACACACGGAAACCATTTAAAATATACAAAATATATCTATCTAATATGGAAAATCCTAGATACACAGCGACGACAAATTGGGGGGTTCTTTAATTTCTTAGTTTTATATATATCGTTGAGTGCTTTAAGACATAAAATCGATATAATTAATTTATTCTTGGGAAAACTTTTGCATTACCTTGTTAAACGCATAAATAAAAAGTTAACCTACAAAAAAATCCGATCTTAACTTAAACAAAAATCGGAGCTTTTATACATTTATCTATGAAAAAAAAAAACATTTAACATTTAAGCTAAATTTTACAACTGTTGCAACGACAACTATACATCCACCATTGGCCCCTCCATAATCCATTCTCTTTACCTTTATCCGATGTCTCTTGAGGAACCGGATAAGTATTTACTTGTTATTTTTTGTAAAATCTATGGCTTTAAGAAAAAAAAAAAAATTATGGTTAAGATGGGTCTATTCTAATGGATTGATTTTTATATTTAAGCTTTAGACATAGCAATTCAAAACGTTTCATAAATATCCATTCATTAAATTGAGTTCGAGATATAAACTTAACGGTACTCCATCACTCCACTAAATACATTGGCTTTTTTTAATATAAATTATCATACTTATTAGCTATAGTTTTGTAACATCGGCGAATGCAAAGGTACCTATAGTTGGACATAACAATGTTAATCTAATATTTATGTAGTGTTCTACCATCAACTTTATTCCATTAATCACTAATTTCATTCAATAAATCTTCAATAAATATTTTTTTTTTACAAAGAAATATCGTCCAAATAGGCTGTGATTGGTAATCATGTAGCTGGGCAGATTTATTTTTCTCATTACCAATCAGTTTGGCCTCAGTCTGAGGCCAAACTGATGAGGCCTTTTGGCCATTTGGAACTTAGTGGCGTTCTAACTTACATATAGGCATTTTAGCTTTCTGACTTACAGATATAATATATAACCGTAAAAGGTTTTTAAAACGGCAAAGCTTGTACCATTGCCAGTATTGATGTATCAAAGTCCATTTCTTCCTAATTTTATAGAGATCAAAACGAGTTCATTTACTTCTACTGAAAGACCCTTGGAAAGAACAAATCTTTGAATATGTTAAATTATTCGATGGAAAAATTATAAAAATTATTTCATCCTAAATCCAATATGATGACCACCCAAGAAGGCGAACTAATTAAGTTTTAAGCACTTTCATAATATGCGTATCACATGATCGGATTCGTTTAGAACATTGCAATAAAAAAAAATAAAAAATAGGTCTTACTTATAGTACACATAAAAACGCTTTCATTTTCTTATAAAATATTAACTTACTTTTCTTTCTTTTTTATAGATAATCAAGCAAAGTGATTTACGGAGAAATCTTACAATAATCGTAATGGTTTGCGATAAATTAAAATTGTTTCCGACATCAAATACGCCATCCTCTGTACCTATCGATAGGCGCGTTGATTTTGTTCATAGATATGAAAAATAATTTTATGTCATTTTCACTTTGTCTCGACTTATCTTTGACTTCATAAATGATATGTACATAGCTTATTTATTAAATATATATTTTGATATATAAATTGTAATTTAAAGAACAAAGGTTAAGCAAAACTTTCTTTCTTTTTCGTTACAAACTGTATGCCTTATGTCTAGCCAGCGATTTATGTATTTAATTAGGTAACAACGCATTCAGAAATTTATCGACTTTGTGACTTCCATCCGACAATGTCATTTGTACGTATGAAATAGCTAATAAAATAAAAACGTTCAAGATTCTGTTCAAAGAAACAAGTAATGTTGCAGTAAAAACGATATCTCGTGAGACAAAACTCATAAGTATTTGATCCTTCTTCAGAAGAGATCATATTCGGTGTCCGCATGGTATCAACAAGGTAGAGTTATAAGCCGACGTGTTTAGTATCGAGGTAGTACATAGCTGTGAATCGGTCATACGCAGGGCGCGTGCGCCTGCACCAGCACGCCTAGGGTTGCCAACCCTACTCTAATGTATAGTATTGTATAGTGCTCTACACAAGGTAAACGTACTCTATAATCTACAACACAAATAGAGGACACTAAAATACTCTTTCTTACACAATGTTTATTATACTAGTGCCGGTGATATATACCTATTATCGTAACAAAGGAAAAAAAAAACAAAAAACAAATTTTTAATGTTAAATAATTTTTTTTATAAGTACGTACTTTAGCTATTATTCATCTCCTTTTAAATCAGATATACCTTTTCTATTTCTTATATTAAAAGTTGGCAACCTTAAGCAAGCCACCGTGCCGCCAGCCGCCGTCGCCGTCCGCTGGCGCGACGTTAATCGTAGTAAGGAACTACAGACAGTATAGTAAGTACTGTTTTTGTACACTGTTTTTATACTTTGTATTGTATTTGTTCTATAATGCACATATATTTATATTAGATATTGCATTGGAAGAGGGATTTGGCATGAAGATATACATAGATAAATATTGCTCTGAAAAAAAAAACAATAATACCTATCCTCAAAAATATAGTCTTATTATATAGACTCTACATATCTGATCTAATGCACCCAATATCTTTCGGTAACTGTTATAATTTGCGAGAAACGATATTTTTCAGTGCTGAGAAATGTATAATTTAAATACAATGTAGGTAACTACTTATATTCTCTAAACTAGAGAATTTTAATTGTCATTTGAAAAAAAAAACGAAAATTGTTTGAAATCGGGATCATTCTTATATTATATATGAATCTTCTAGTTTCCATACTGACTTCAAAGTTATTGTCGTCTCCAACTGCCACGCCACTTGCGCTTTCGGTGCTTGCGCACTCGATTGGATAATTACATACATGAATCTCTGACTGCAGCCTTGCTACTGCTTTGTTAGATCTAGATCGTACACATTTCTGTTTATAACCCTAACAGTTATATCGATAACGTTAATGCAAAGTAACTAAAATCAGTTTTACAATTTTTATTGAATAAAATATTTATATTCAGGTACCGTAAAAGTAGAGTATCTCTTTAGAATAGATTTCGTATGTAATTCACGTAATTGAAGGTATTGTGCTTATCGGTTTTAGTATAAAACTCGTATAACAGTTGATTGATTAGTATTGTATGCGAGATCATTCGTTTGTTTTCCAATTGAAAATAAAACAAAACCTTACTGAGATTCGATTCCATTCCCCGATTCCCACATCATTCAATTCACCTTGGCGGCGCATATAATAAAAAGCATGGTTTATGTCTCGAAGGATTAAATTTAGTGGCCTTTCTGAGAAATTAGAGTGGTGAATTAAAATGCATTTATGTTGTTAGGTAATTAAAATTTATAGTCTATAATAATTATTTTGCTAAAAGTGTTCTGAGTGATAAATATCTATAATGTTTTTGTTTTAATGTTGAACGAGATTGCATTCTTTAATTTTGTAGTTTAACGATAAAGAATATCTAAACATTTTTTTTCCTTAATCAACGATAATTTAAACAATAATGTTAAATATTAGTTAGTAAATATTTTGACCTGAAGTTTTAGCATTGAAGTAAGCGATAACTTGTTATGAGTTCAAATACTATACTGATATCAATCTAAAACTGAAACTGTTTCATCACTTCGTCGTCTTGTTTGGTCGCTTCCTGACCTTAGCATTATTTTTGTGTCATAATGAATGTTTTATCCACTGACCCTGCCGCTTGACAGGTAACAGGGGGAGTGTGGTACTCTCTATTCACAAGAACCCACCCGGAGGCTAGTCAAAACGCGGATGGCATACCCGCTAAACCCCTTTTAATGCCCCCTCACTTTTGGGGGAAGGGCCTGGGATCCAGCAGGGAGTGCTCTACACCCAGACCCAGACGTTTGAATCTCCCGGAGAACGTGTCGCCGTCAGAAAGCAGGAAGAGAGTCAGGTACATAACAGCCCATTACTCAGACAATGAACCGTCTACAAGCGGTCATGAATCTGGTGTCAGTTCAGAGCGTGCGGTTCAACAGAAGGCAACCCTTTCGTTTAAAATCCTGACCTAACCAAAGTTAGGCTCACGTTGTAGACAAGCTATCGTAATGAGGTACAGCAGATGATGGGGACAGTCAAAGGTAACGAAAAATAAATAGTGTTGGAGGTCAAAAGTATCGTCGATATTGCCAATTGACGGTTAGCCGCGGTCACTGATCCAGACGTTTGTGATACACACACACCTCACAATGGTTCCTGACCGTCGTTACGGCTATCAAACTATCTGTAATATGGTTCAATCTCGACTAATGTTGTGACTGTGGCTGGATCATATGGCAATTGACAAGGCGTGTTACGAGTTTAGTCGGACACTCTACTTATATTTTATAGATGTTTTAACGTTTACTGAACGGTTGTAAAGCGATTACCAAAATTATTTCTTTTATTCGGTTTTTTCATGGGTTTGTGGTGATCCCATAGATTTTTTTCGAAATCAAAATAATTGGAAATATTCTTCCAAATAACAAAAACAAACTTTCACAACATATTTATATCGATAAAGAATCACCGAGTATTTCGTTATCCTATAATTTTTGTTATGTTAACATCAAATTTTAAAATTATAATTTTTTTTCCATAAACAAAAACTGTTTTTTGTGTCAGTTTTATTGTATTTTTTTAAAATTGAAAGTCGTCCTATCCTGTTTTATTTAGATAGGTTGGACTGCATATTCATTTTGTATTCGCCGTTGGTAATCGACCACCGACCAATGACCCATTTTGACCCCTGCTAAAAACTGACCTTTCAAAGTTGTTCGAACCAAAACATACCTAACAAAGTTTAGCACAATACAACTCGCCAGTGTGACTCGCTCGCTACTGGCGCCATTAATTTCAATTGTACTATCAAGGTGCAAAGTGCTTCTACTTCGAAGCTTCTACTTTGATTATTCGCAGTTATTACATGCTATTTTTACGAAGTGAAGGCTTGTTCTATTTCTCCGAAAACGATTTTCTATTTTCAAAATGCAAATTTTCCGAACAACGCTTTATCGATAATTTTTTTATACAATGGAAGTCAGAACTGACTTTACCTCTGACGAACAGATAATCTTTGCGACATATTTAAATAAATTATAAGGACGTTTCATAACGGACTATATGTCTATTCTTAATTTTATACGCTCGGCATGTATTATAGTAATCAGAGTTATAATATAATGGACGAAACAGATTTTGTCTGCAGTCATCCGTCGGGCAAAGAGTTGTAAAATATTATTTATTACGCATATGTGCTAAGATTTCGCGCGCATTTCTAAGAAATTGCAGCGAGAATGGATTATAATTTAAACTTTGCGATCGTGGAGTCCAGTTTTATTTGCTGCAGTAATTACATTGCTGGCTAAAAATGGAAAATCATTGAGTTACCAACTTAGTAATTTATCCTAAATTTATCCACCAAGATATCTCAAAGTAGTAAAATGAAACGAAATTTTGTCTTATTATCTATAAGGTGTCTTATCCTATGGCTAGAATCATGGATAGACTGTTAGGAGGTCGCGCCCCAGGTCAGACTAATCTCTGGTGGTCAGGTGTTTAGTCTCTGGAGAATTTAAAACGATAAAATTGGAGTAATGTGAGTCAGATTGGTATATTCACCTATTCTGAAACTAGGTACATCCGTTAAGTCTTTTAAAAGTTATGGTGGAATAAAGAAAATCACTTAAATACAAAAATAAAATAACTATTGTGTAAAAACTTCATAAATAAACAATTCACAATTCACCTATGGGGACGCCACTTCACATCGGCTATAAACTATGTGGGAAAACAGCTAGTAGGTATGTGTTTCGTTTAGTCTTTCTCTACAATAAACTTATATAAAACTATACTACTATACTATACTATATAGTTTAAGCGTGAACAACTACTAGATACACAACATAGACTTTCGCATTTATAGTATTAGTATGGTTAGTTATAATTTGATGAAATAATGATGTTATTATGTTTTTTAATTTCTAGCTTCGCCGCATATACAGAGTAGGTTTGCAAATAATGCTATTTTTTTCTAAGGTTTAATATTGTTAAATAGAATCTAATTATGAAGATAAATGTTTTTGGAATTTAGTTTTTCTATATTAATTGGCTTCTTTCCCACGATAATTTATAGTCTATGTCACTCGCGTATGATACTGCTTCCCATAGGTAAAAAAATAGAAAAAAAGATAGGTATTTCAATAAGTATATATGTATCAGAATAAATCTTAATTTGTTAATATGTCTTTTAACTTGCGTGTCCATAAATAACGAATTTTTTTTTCCTATAAGGAAAACATGACGCTCACAATACTAGTTGACTATTTACCTACTATATTCGATAAAAAATGTTTTGGATCTTACAACCTATTTGGATTTTATTCCCACACACAGCTACCATTTAATTTACACTGTTCTTTAAAATAAAAACAAATTGAGTGAGTTTAAGATTTTCTTTTTATAGTTAATCATTAATTAACATTGCACATAATTTAAATTCAATTTCAAGTGATAATGAAACTAATATTGTTATTTATATAAAAAACTGACTTACCTGAATGAAAATGAATGTTTGTGGAAAGCGTAATTTTCGCGCCGGTACTACGATACGCGTATTATGAAAGTTGTTCGATTACGCATCCGATGTACGCCGCGTTCGTCGCCGGCTGGGTCACGCTGTCGCAGCCGCGTGCGCAGCTCGGGCTTATATCGCTCGGTGGGCGGGAGGAGCGCCGCCACGCCCCCCACCGCGCCCCGCCCCGTTCACCTGGTACTCCTGGCTTCTCCAATTCAATTATCTGGCCCTATTTGGTTCTACCATTTGGCCCTATCAAGTAATTGCCAAAAGCGACAGGACATGAGGTTAGTGAATATCAAAATAGTTGTTGGTACTTATTTCGGGATTAGAATATTTAGTGTCGCCAATGTGTAGTATTTTTTCTTGAGACAGGTCTCTTGACATAAATTTAATAACTTAAGTATAAAGCTTTTGCATACCCTCTCAAATTTATTTCAAGCTTTAACTAATATTATATGCTTAGTCTATCCATAAATATTGTTAGCATTAAAAATAAACAACACATTACTTTTGAATTTCGAATCCGTTATTTTTATATGATTTTGCATTGTCCTGCCTTATATTCGCGCCAATAAATATAAAATATTTAGTAATATTAAAATGGAGTGGGATGATAAAGAGAACCGCATCGCTGTTATTGCATTACATAAGGTAGATATGGAGTCAAACACAATTTTCAAAACCTTCCATACGTTTGGTATTAACCAAATGTTTGTCTACGGGGCTATTGATAGGTATTATGAAACTTTCTCTGTTTTTGACAGCAAAAGATCTGGCCGTCCACGTAGTATTTGTACAAAAAGGTGACCAATGCAGTAAGGGAAAGAATTTGAAGAAATATTGTCCGAAAGTAAAATATTTTATCGGGAGATGAAGATAGCATATAGAACCAGGTCGCGTATTATCGGTCGCGTACTAATAAATTTTTATTTGCAAGAATATGGTACAAATGATGTTACACAGTTATTAACAATAGTTTCTCACATTCTACAGTATATGAACAGTGTACAAATATTTTTATTTTTAAATGTCACTACATGAAAACAGAGAATAATGTTTCAGTTAAGATGATGTCAATAATTAATAATTAACCATTCAACCATAATGATCCATTTACAATAATCATTACAAATGTCATCTAAATTTAAATTTAATTACCAATTTTATCCATTAAGAAGTCATTAATATTATAATACAATTTATTTATTTAATATTCATGCAGATGTTTTTAATAAAAGATGAAATAGGAATCCCAACCTATAAGAGACACTCTGGTCACTTCTTAACAGATAATTTAAAAAAGAATAGGGTGGTAAAATCAAAACTACAATTTTTTTTACAAATAAGCACTATAATAATAAACAAAATATCTGTATTTATGTACATTACAGAGTATATTGGGCATTAACCGACTTGAGTGATGGTTTGATGGGGTGTTAGCTAGGAGAGTGACTGAGCCATATTTTTGTGAAAAAGGCATCAAAACATCGGCATAAATCTATCAAGATACCATTCTCGAAAAGGTAGTTAAGCCCCTTAACAAATCGTCCTTTCAGCAAGACTCAGCGTCAGGTCATCACATCAACCTCGATCCACCCAATATTGGTTAAAAAAGAACGTTCCAGACTTCATCAGCCCTGCGATTCTGTAAAAATCGAGAACCGAATTCGTATTCACGCATGTGTCCGAATTCACAATATATTGTGTAATAATTCTATTGATTCCATTTTCTTTATAAAAATACAAAGTAAAATTGATTGAATGTACGTGTCTCAGATATTCTATTCCTATGTCATTTCAAAACTCACTTCACTTATTAGACAAAACGTTATTACCAATTCAGGGTTGATCAAATGCCGCTTTTTGTAGTGAATTCAGACACCTGAGTGAATTCTTATTCGGGTTTGGATTTTTACAGAATCGCAGGCCGTCATCTATTTTTAATCCGCTGGAATTTCATTTATGGTCAGTTTTAGAGAGTAAGGCTTGCTCTAAACGTCATGATCACATTATAATGTGGAGTTCTTAAAACAATCCATAAGATTGACAGCTAATAATTTTCCCACGGAAAGAGTGCGAGCGTCTATTGATACTTGGCCTCAGCGTTTATAGGACTGTATTTCAGCCGATGGAGACCATTTTGAAGCTATATATATTTTTCATTATCATCATTTCAACCGAGAGACTGCTGGGCATAGGCCTCCCCCAAAGATCTCCAATGTGATCGGTCCTTCACCAGATCGTCAGTCCACCTCATGGGGGGCCTACCAACGCTACGTCTATCGGTACGCGGTCGCCACTTCAGGACCTTACCGCCTCAACGGCCGTCAGTCCTGCGAGCGATGTGCCCTGCCCACTACCACTTGAGGTTCGCAACTCTTTGGGCTATGTCGGTAACTTTCGTTCTTCTGCGGATCTCATCATTTCTGATTCTGATCTCATCATTTCCGGTTTCAAAGAAACCAAGAGCATAGCCCTCTCCATTGCCCTCTGAGCGACCTTGAGCTTCTTTATGAGGCCCATCGTAAGCGGCCACGTCTCAGTTCCGAATGTCATCACTGGCAACACGCACGAATTGAAGACTTTCGTCTTGAGACACTCCGAATATATTTTAATGGCTTTATATTAGAGTACAGAGTATTAAACTACCACACTGTAATAGTAATAAATCTTATGTTCAATAAAAAATATGTTGTTTTCTATGTAGGTGGTAAAACTATGTACAAAAAATGTTTTTCAATTAATCTAGTTAGTTGTTAATGTTTATTTTTTAATATAGTAATGTTTTCTGCAATAAATATGCATTCATCCCACATCCCGTTTTTGAATTGAATATTTAAAGTTAACTGAGTCTCAAACTGTCCTTAAATGTCACTTACAGGTTTTTATCTTTGATTTTAGTTTTTTTAATGATTAGTTGATAGCAGTTTGATAAAAGGAAAAGTAATAAAACTGAAGTTATTGAGAATAATGAGTTGAAATTTTGTACTTTTCTCATTTGAGAAACCGGTCGATAGTGTCACAAAGTTAATACTCTCATAAAAAGATAGAGCGCATTATCGTCGCATTAAATTGGGTATAGGTAGGGTTACCATCTGACCGGATAAATTCGGTCTAGACCGGATTTTGAGGAAATAGGCCGGATTCCGCCCGGATTTCATTCGAGACCGGATTTTATGTCATGTCAGTAAATAATTAGCGCCATCCGGTACGATGCGCAGCGAACGCCAAATTAAAACAACCATATTATGATGAGTCTGCACGTCTTGACATGCAGAGGTGCAGGAGGGGCGGCCCCTAACCTTTTTTAAGTGACTTTTATTTTCCCAATCTAGTGACTTTTATTTTTGGCCAAAGACCGGATTTTTTTACAGAAATCAGGATTTTTTTGCACAAACACTTGCATGCAACCGGCTTTTCGATTTAGACTTCTGGTAACCCTAGGTATAGGCGAAGATTATCATTTACTTGTAAAATAATAGAATAAAACTCTAGATTTTATAGTAATAGACTCAACTTAATTGTAAGATAGCCCAAAAAAAAGATTGGTGGAGTCTGTACTGTGTGCCAACTTCTCTAACTCATTAGACTCTTAATGCAGTAGATACTTAGGTTTTACTCTAGAAAGTACTATATAAAGGAACAAATGTGAAATTTAACTAATAATCCTGAAACACCCACACTTAATAGCCAAGTCGACGTTGAAATCACTTATTAAGCAGATAATTAATACTTAAAAAACAAATTGTACATTACATGTGTATCGTTTAATGAACTCTATGTTCTTCAAATAAAATTAATCACATACCAAAATCTGTTACATAATCTATTTTCTAGTCTCTGGTAGAGATACCGTAATAATTATTTATTTACAAATCATACCTACATTATATAAACAAAATAATGTTTAATGTTTATTTATCACAAATCACAAGCTCTCTTCTAACTTTATCGAGTAATAAAAACGTGTTGATTTTTTGATATCCATTCATAACATTTAATAGTTTATATAATAAAAAGATTTCAGAAACTGTAATATTAGTTAATGTTTTTGTCAGTGCATTTTACCATTATTGGGTCAAAGAAGCTCATTAATTGAAGAACCAAAAACGTCTAAAGAGGTATAGTCTAAGTTTTATCTCAATAAATAAATCTAATACTTAACAAATATAATTCTTACGAGTCATTTTCAATATCTCAGATTTTTTATCATTTCCATGAACTTTTTCATTTTTAGTTTTTTTGCACAAATTCTACATATCAGTAAAAATGTTTGATTGGCTGTTTCGTTACTTACTTCAGAAACTAAATATTCGCATCACCTCCACGACGGTAGCGAAACGGCGAAGCCATACATGGTCGGTAAAACTAGGCCGTTTAGATTTAGAAGCTTGGCTCTACATGAGATCTGATATCTTTTTTCACAGGGCAAACCTTATTGGCAACATTTTACATAAAATGTTTTTGGTGGGATTTCAGTTCTTTCTTTAAGTTGCTAGGCAGTCTTTTTAATGTTTACTTTTTTCTTATTTTTTTATTTATCTCTTTCATGCACATCAGCAGTGCCGGTTTTCATAGCCCATTCTCTGTCTTTGCCTTTTTTCTTTAATGGTTTACTAATTAGTTAACCATTAAAGAAAAAAGGCAAAGTTAGTAAACCATTAAAGAAAAAAAGCAAAGACAGAGAATGGGCTATGAAAACCGGCAATTGCCATAAGGATAAATCAGGGAGATATTTCGCTCTTAAGCGATTATATTCAACTATAGCTGGCTGTTGTGCTTTAATACTAGCAAATTCTATATTGTAAATTGGTCACTCTAGAGAGTGCTACATAAGCCTGCCCACAAGAGAAAGTGGATAACCCAATATCAATAAGAGCATTAGTCAAACTTAGACCTTGACTGTTATGTATAGTAATAGCGTAAGCGACACAGATTGGAAACTGTGCACGGGGAACGAATGCTCTATAGATAATTTCAAATTTAGATCTTACAGGTGCACGTTCGTGTTTAAGAGCATTATTAAAAAAGATCACAACTCTCCTTGCCTTCTTCTTGTCGTTCAAATTCCATTCTACTTTATCAACAATGCCTTTAGCACCATTGACAAGACCAAAAGAAACGTCAATATTTCGTTTAAGCAAAATTTTCATTCCTTTTTTAATAACTATAGTTTTTTCTAAGCCTGCTGTCATAGAAGAATCCTCCTCGTACTCTTCAATGCACTCACCAGCTCTTTTTATAAGATGTCTAAGGCAATCGACACTATCTGTGGCTACGAGGTTAATTTCCGAATGGAGAATACCTTGTAACAAGGCATCATTAAGTTGCTGAGCTGTCTTTCTTGTCGGTAACAAACAAGCTTTATCTGCTGGAAGCCGACTAGGTAATTTTTAGGGGATGGGGGGCGAAAGTTACAAGTATATCTCTGACACGGTAGTGTATTTTTGTATACTGAACTTTGTTTACATACCAAATTCCGTTTTTTTTGCACTTCAGGAAGTACCTTAACATTTTGAAGTCTCATACAAATTTCCAACCCTCTATTTAGGGGATGGGGGGCGAAAGTTATAAGCAGAGGTCGGAATTAGGTAGAGTTATTTATGTACTTGCATCGAAATGTTGATATTAATATGGACCTTCGTGGCAACATCGCGCGTATTGGTATTTTGCAACTTTGGACATCCGATGTCATTGATGTAAGTTTGGCAACGTCGTGCGTGCAGTAGTTTAAATTGTGTAAAAGTAAATAACTTTTTATTTAAAAAATCACGGGATTTTTTCTGCTCTTTAATTAATCTCGGGATTTGAGGCATATCTACTTTATTCTTTCGCTGTATGAAATCAGTGTAAGTACATGAATAACTCTACCTAATTCCGACCACTGGTTATAAGTTTATGATTTTTTTATTGGTTGTATACTAAACTTAGATTACATACTTAATTTCAGCTTTCTAATACTTCAGGAAGTAGCCAAACATTTTGTTGATCATCAGTGTGTCAGTGTATCAGTAATTGTGTCAGTGACGAAATCGGTATATTTTAGACAAAAATCTAAAGTATTAGAGCTTTTCTATTATTGACATCATATCCTGAGAATATGAACTATCTGGTACATCGGAAACCAACTTTAAGAGGGTTCAAAAAACGATGAAACACTCAGAAGAAAAGGTAGGTTGTGCCCTTGCGCTTCGCTTGGCTCGTCTTGGCGGGAGCTCTACCTTGCCCCCAGATATTTTTCAAAAATGACTGAAGTGGTTTCATTTATTTGAGAAAAAAATGTAGTGTTATCTCATCTATATCATCAATATAAACTATGTGGTATTTTGAAATAATAAAAATTATTTATTATTGATATATGTTTCTACTTAGTAAATAGAAATTCGAAGTTCATTCTATATATATTATACTTTATTGTTATGCTAAGAAACTAGTCTCGATTTACTTGTTTATTAACCATTTACGGTTTAATCAAATGTTCTTAACATGTCGAGAATTCGCGATAACCTTTCTAATTAAAATCTATCAGATACTCAGCTGTGTGGTAATTGTTTGCGATTCCAAACGTAATCTTATAGGTACAATTGCTTATAAAACACACAATTTATACTCTTGTATGGCACATTTTTTATAAACGATCTAATATAGGTATGATATATTAGGGTTTCCTTCCCGGGTGCGGAGTTAGAGAGTTCTGGTTTAAGGCTTAAAGTCTCCTACGTTATCAAAAAAATGGTTTCTTACCCAGAGGTAAAATCACTCGTCTATCACAAGTTTGTATCTCATGAATTGTGATAGTGACACCTAAAAATTATCACAGATGATGTATTTGTGTTGCCGCTATAACAACCAAACTGTGGCGTAGCGTGCCTTGACGGGGCCCCGTATAATAATTTGTTTAGGGGCGCTTATGGAGGGTACAGATTTCGTACAAAAGGAAAATAAATGTTTAATTAAATGATTATTATTATAAACTGTGCGAATTGTAATCGTATGTACGTTGATTATTGTGAGATTCCCCCATTGAAGTAAATTACTTAAACGGACAAATCCCGCAGTCCGCGAAAACCGAGGGTGTTGCCAACTTTGAAACGCACGCTTACGCGTTTTTTACTTTTATCATTTCTGATATAAAAAGAAATTTGAGAAGCTTTCATTAATTTTTGATTACGCTCGTTGGGGGCCCCCCTCGCGGGGCCCCGTATAATTGATACGGCAGATACGGCGGCAGCTACGCCCCAGACCAAATACTAAACGGGAAACTATAGCCGCAGTCGCGGGGAAACAGCTAGTTTGATAGAAATTGGTTCAAAATTTAAAAAGAAATCGATGAACATACTTACATGAAGAAGTCGTTTAAAAAGAAGTACAGTATGCTATTTTTAATAAAATACTTTAGTACAGGTACATGCATTTGACGCTTTTTTTAACCGAACGTCAAACGAACATAAATAAGTATAGTATTTAAATTCACAAACGTATATATAAACACACTAGCTGTTTTCTCGCGATATCGCCCGCGTAAATTATAGCCTATGGCAGACGTGTATGATGTAGTTTCCCAGAGATTTTCTATGACGGGTCAGTATACAAAGGTTACCCCTACAAGCAAGCAAACAAAGTAAGAAACTATACCTGTTTAAACAGTAGAACCTCGATAAGTTGAAGTCCAAGGGTAACACAAAATTTTTAAGTTATAGAGGTTTTAAGTTATCAAGTGTCTATGGTAGGGATAGGTTAATATAGAGGTAGGTATGTACAATATGTATGTTTGTACCCTTGTTCCTATTTTTACTTGAATGCGTCAGAAGGACTGGTTCAATAAAATACAGAAATTTAAATAATCATATTTATTTATTCACATTGCACACGTTAAATAAAAATAAAACAACAATTAATTTAAAGTCTACTTAAAAAAGTCTGTGATTTTTTTTGTTTAAAACAAATTACAGTTTCTAAATCGATTTAAAGAATTTCGAAGAAGCAAACAATAGGTGACATATGAATTTTTTACGTTAACAATTAAAAAAAACTCATATGTCAAATGTAACAGTTATAGAGGTTGTGGAAGCATTTCTTTAAGTAACCGAGGGCCAATACAGAGATTACTTATTTAAGTTACAGAGGTTGCGTATTTTAAGTTATTGAGATTTTGGGCTCTGGTGGGAAGGGATCATATTATTTTTTGTAGTTATAGAGATTTTTAAGTTACCGAGGTTTGAGTTATCGAGGTTCTACTGTATTAATTAGTAAGATTAACAAAGTCTAATACCCGTATCTATCGAGTAAAAGTAATTATGACCTTATGCAAATATTTTTAAAATATAAACAAGAATTAAAATGTAGTTAGAACTGTTGACAGTAAGAATTATTAGCTATTATAGTTTTTATTTCATTCAAAGTCTCATCTAATGGTTAATTTACGCGATTTTCCATACAAGATAGAAGATACAAGTGTTAGACTCAGTAAATAAAAAAAATAAGAGGCTGATAAATTAATATGTATACGTTATATATAGTGATAATTGAATATGTAAATTCAACAAAAGTGTACCTGAGCTTTGGACATATTACATAAGTAATAGTTTGCCAATTATTAATTTATTAACTCAATTGGTCCGGTAGCCCTAAATCAGCTGTCCCTAGCTGTCTACGGAATCCTGAAAAGTTTTCGGTTATGCAAATTGTTAATCGATTTATAAATATTGTGACCCATCCATGTACGAGCTGTCGAAGTTTGTTTGTAGATTATGTTCCGAGTTTCCGGAGTCGTTCGTAATAAAAAAAATCTTAAAAAATCACAAATTTCCTAGAAGTCTGGATGAACTCTTAGTGGTAGGTGTCAATCAATGTCCAGTTAAATTTGATTATAAATTAGATGGAAATCGTAATTATACTTGTTTAACTCACAACAAAGGTATTTAACAAACAACAAATTGTAACTGAATTGATTTTCGTTACCCGTTATTACTTTATATTACAGTCAAACTTTAAATAATACGTAAAAGTCCACATTTAATGTTATCAAAAATATATATATATATATTTCTTACAAATAGATAGATGAAAAACAGAGGATTATTTTCGATACGATTAAATGTTTATACAATTTCCACTGTATTCAGACTGTAGTTTTATGATTATGCTATCAAAACCTTTGAAATTGGAACTTTAATAAGTAATCTCCCATTTGTTATTTAATTTATTTGTTTGACAAAGCATGCTACACCACTAATTACGACCTAATATTATCTATAAACAAAAAATAGCTTCCGTTTATTTTATAAATTCTTCATTTCAATTGACAATTGATATTTTTAAAACAGAATTTGTAATTGTAATTGCACAATTTTAATAAACTTTCATATATCATCAGAGTTCCCGTTAAATATTTCAATCTTTTCTCTCATATTCCTTGTTACTGATTACGAAGTTGTAGCAGCTGGTGTCCGTTCGACTTTAAGCTTAATTGAGCCGTAAGCTAAAGATACCAGTTAAGTTTATTTTTACCCTATAAGTTATCTATAGGATATTCTTTAGATGTAGGCACATTTATGTCATTATATTGATATAGGAATAGATCAGGTGGTATAATACCAGTTCACACGTCGACACCAGATTACATATGATGCTCTTATTAAAATAGTTATTTGCGGTACACTAACAGCGATAATTTACTTGATTACCTATGAATTTTCATACAAATAATTTTAATGTTGTAGATATCAAAAACATAAACTCGTAATAAGGTTTCACATGTTTTTGGGTACAGAGTTATTTTTGTATTGAAGTATAATAACATCTTGTTTAAAAGGCTCTTGTTTAATATTTAATGGACTGTAGCTTTTAGTTACTTACCCAGTTCTGCTGAAGATGATTCAGCAATCGATCACGTTGATGCCTCAGGCCTCCTAGGGATCGTTAGTTTGTCAAGACTTACCTCAGAAACCCAAGTAAACCTTACCACACCACGTCGTCGATAGTCCAACCAAAGTAAACTTGCAGCAAATCAGTTTTACTTCATAATTTATTAATAATTTAATGAATTTACTAGAATAATGTGTCTTTTCAACATTAATTCACGACAAAAGGCAATTAAATTAACGAAAACGAGATACGAAAACGAGAGTACGAAAATTCTATTCGCATTTTTAATTCGAACAATAAAAAGCGAACGGCAAAATAGGAATACCCTTCTTTCACGATTTTATATTAAAAAAAAAATGTTGCCAGAGCAAACCTTCAAATTCACTATAATTCTTAACAGCTCTATAACAGAAAATTCCTTGAAATCTTCATTCAAAATATTCTTGAAAGTTATTTTCTATCTTTGCACATTTTTATAATATTGTTTTAATATTTTTTTATTCCAGAATTATGTACTCTAAATATGTTCTTGTCCAACTTAAGGCATTTGATCAAATATTATCAACCATGATTATTTGTCATCTTCAACAAACATCAATCAATTTACGCAAAAACATACGTATTTTTTTTATCCTTAATTGTACTTAGTGTTAACTATATGAAAATTCTTGTTTATCGTTTTTTTAAAACAGACGGATCGTCGCAGCAGGGTTATTCGATGAGATAGCAATGAAATGTAGTTGTAATGTTTGTTTACACCAATTAAACTTGAATTTATGTTACTGATAACTAGTTTAAAGAAGACTAGTATTTATGATCGTAACCATCGTAACATAAGCTTAGAATTTCCGAGAAAACATTAACGATTCGCAAACATTAATTAGATACAAATTTATGCGCTTAATTATCCGCTAAGTTATTTAATTTTAACTTGGACTTGTCACTTTTTAATTCTAAATTATGTATATATTCAATTATACAAAATTGGAGATGCAGGGAAAGGAATATAATGCTAAGTACAACAACCGCCACATAATGTCAAATTTGCGATAAAAATTTGAACATGTGTAGAATATTATAGTTTAAAATGTGGAGTGATAGTTTTGTGGAACTGGACATACTATTGATTCTAACCATTTGTAATGATTGCTATGTAAAGGTAATATAAGATTTTTTTTAGTAAATACAAGTTATTATCTTACTTTTCCACAATTTAGTCATAAAGTATTTTATGGTAGGTAATACTCGTCGATGATGGCTATTGGCAGTGTCTTCATTGTGGCGAAATTCCCATGTGGAATGTGTTATGGGAATATCAGAAACACTATATTTAAACTTGTATTAATATTAAGTTCACATTATTGAGATTTTGTGATTGTGATTTAATCAGTATGTTGTTACTGATTCCAATATTTATATTGTTGACAGATATTCGAATGGGATTATTATTCCATTCGAATTAACGAAATAAACAGTGATTAAAAAGTTATCTCGAAAGTAAATATAAAGTCTGAGTGATATGAGGTAATTGATTAATACTTGTAGGTGCCGTCGACACCACTAGGGGACGGAATGTCCCCTTAAAAGTAGGTACTTGCACAGTCACCAGACAACTCTCACAAGTCACTGACTCCAGGCTATAAATAACATATTCTTTGTAATTATTGCTAGAGCTCAATATTGACTAGCTATTTACAAACAAGGTGACAATTTATTGACTGATGGAGTTCTCATACTAATGTAATGAAAATAAATTACCGTATAAGTGTGTCGCTTCGACTGTCGAGGGGTAGCCAAAGGAATGTTGTCATTTGTAATTAATTGCAAAGGTAATCGCACGAGTAAACAGGCAATCGTCACGACAGTGAACGATTGTTGTGTCTGTAATTAAATTTAATTGGTGAATTATGTTTGCGGCTCTTTTACATAACGTGAACTAATTTAATATTCCTAACACGTAATTGATCCTTTTCGGAAGGCAGGTTTTTATTTGCCTTTCTTTTATCAAAATAGAATGGTGGGTTGTGATATTAAATATGTTATTGATACAAATAGATGTCACTCTCTGATCAGGCTTAAGGAACGTGATTATGATTAGCGTCAGGGTTGTAGTTAAATCTACCTACTACAATGTTTCCTTTACAGTATCTTACAACCGTGTGGAATTTAGCGGACGATAAGAATTGAACGGCTCCATCTTGATGTGGTTGGTGTATAGCCGATTTTTGAAAGAATGAATGAAATATTGCCTTCGGTGCTGCTGCTTCGGTGCAATCACTATCAGATTTTTTTTTTAACTTTCAGTGCCTCTATGCATTTAGTGTGCATATTAGGTGATAAAGGATGTTGTTGGCGTTATTGGCACCACATGATGGGACAGTGAATCTTATTTCGGAGTTGGTTCAAAATCAGTGCCGAGAATATTTTAGACTGAGAAACTTACTTGATAGTTTCGCAGTCTAAAATATTCTCGGCTTTTGCCTCCAGCATCACATCTCAACGGTCCTATCCATTGTCTTTCTCAGGTTAGATATGTTTTTTACTCTACACCAGAAGAAGACGGGAATACCAGGTCTCGTATTAATCTGATCTTAGTTTTTTTTATTTCATTGGAAACATGTTTCTTTCTTTCAATGCAGCTTTTATTTTCTAAAAAATAAACGCCGATTGCAAACGATTAAAATTCTAACAAAATTCGAATACATATTTCAATCAGAAGTGGCAACTTCAAAAGAGTTAAAATTAAAATATAATTTGTGAAAACATAACCAAGAATTATTATATGAGAACATCGAAAAACAATGCTTCAGTAACCCTAGGAATGCGTAACACGTTTTCTCAAATGAAATGAAATGAAAAAGGGTATGATTTTTTCACACAGCAAAATACCACATGCGTTGAAAGTTGTTTGCGTTTTATATTATACATTGTAACGATCTCTAAATTAAATCGGGTCACAATTGTCTTACATTATTTTCATATTGGTTTACATTATCTTAGCTGTCCATTAAGCAATTTAATTAGTGATGATAAGCTTGAAAGCTGTCAGGCGTGCGGCGCTACCGCGGCGCCTCGAGACGTTTGGGGATCTCTCTATTTATAGGCACACACTATCGTCTTCTATAAATGGAACTGTTTTGTTAGAAATTTTGACGTAAACATATGAATTGTTCAGTTACCGCTTATTATTGTTTCGAATTTTTACAAGTGAGGAGGAGTTTCAAACTTTTGATGATTATTATAATTGTCTACCTACTTTTTTTTGATAACGCAGAGGAAATGCACCTTGAGCCTTAAACCATGGCTCTCCAGTTACCCTACCCTAAAAAGGATAGGTTAGTGTGACTGGCCTACCTGATAAAACCCGCTGCGGTTCACTTCACGCGGACGGGTGAGTCCGTCCAGCTAGGACGGCCTGGTAAATTGTTGTCTTATCTACTCATAACATGTACGAGTATAGAGCAAATAATGTATTTTGTATATAACTGTTTTCACACTACTTCTCCTGTAATTTAGCCTATGTCAGCTGCGTATCATTTAGCTTGTTATTGGTGAAAGAAATTTCAAATCGGTCCAGTAGCTTCGTAGCCTATTCAATCAAATCAATGAATCGAATCGAATACAATTGTATATAAATTGGGAGGCCACTGTCAATATCCCAATTTCTTTGAATTTATTCTTAATACAAAATGCTTCAAAAATCCACTTGGTCCCTGGCACCGTGAGATGGGAATCGAACCCGGCGACCGACGACCTTTCGCAATCCGGACGACTGCTCTAACCACTGCTATCTAAGACCTAACAGGACTGACGAATATTTCAAGCACTTTTACTTTGCGCTACTACAGAGCGTATTCTCATCAATGTTCAGGCAATCCACCCAAACAGTCGAAAGAAATATTGTTACAAATATTCAAAACTTTCGATAAAGATGAGAATTTGCAGCTAAAGCCCACAACAGAATACCTTACGACATAACGCTAAAGTAAATAAACTGTCCTGGCAGTATCTACATCTGTGAGTTGTCTGATTTTTCGTATTGCATAGGCAGCTAAACTAGGTTTTTCGGTCAATAATAAAGACAAAAATAAGAAGAGTACTTAGGTACTAATGTTAATTTAGTAACTACAATATATAAAAACAAAACTATAAATTAATCTAAATTCTAAAATTATTAGATTTAAGAATATTAAGAAGACAATGATTATTATCTCAACAAGATTATTTGTTTGATTACATACATACTCCCAAGATAAATGTATCTATTTCGCTAATCTTATTAAACTGGTTTCATCACAATAGGGATGATGACTAATTTTTGTTTGTTTGTCCGTCAGGTTAGAGTGTTAAAAAATATTAAACACGTATTTTTTTATTTTTTTCGTAATCATAAAATTACGGCGTTATATGGAGTTGAAATTTCGCATGACGTCACGTTAAGGTACGTTTTCTACTCAACTGTGACGTAGCGAGCCCCCACTCCTCAACTTAAATGCCTGTTATCTAAGCTTTTTCTTGTTAAATTGAAGTAAAAAAAATACGTATCTAATATTTTTCTATTATCTAATTGACGGACTAAATAGAATTGCATTTTTTTTTACCCAGTCATCATCCCTATTAAATTTTATTTACGTATTATATTTTTATAACGTTATATGCTATAGATTTAGCTCAAAATTCTTACTACTATGCCAGTAATTTATGATACACATTTCCCTTGTAAACTAAGTTCAGTTTTAATTTACCATACGAATTATATCTGATTTTATTGAAGGATAATAATATACATACCAATTATAATTTAAATTAACCGTGCACATTTTATATTTTATAGTTATTAAACTAGTATTTATTTCTCTATCCAGGTTCTGGACGATTTCCTTGCAAGATGAGAAGATTTAAACATAAATCTTCTTTATTGGTGATATGTTAGCAATCAATTTTTGTTAGTAGTTTTTAAGAAAAACATTAAATAGTAAAAACCAACAAGTAGCATTAGTACGAAAATAACACGTGCAGCGTGTGGAATATATGTAAAATATTTGACCAAAATTCATGTAGAGACATAGAATGCTTCTTACTTTGTCTGGTTGATCTTAGGGGAGTAATCTTCGGAAATATGAATCCCATCATGAAAAATCTTTCACGTACACGAAGCTACATCTTATGCGGGTGATCATAGGCTATATATTCGGCGGCGGATTCGCGGAAAAACAGCTAGTTATTTATATTTGGAAGTGCGGCAATAGGTGAATACCCATACTTATTTATCATACGTGTCGTATTTGGGTACACTATTATGTTTGTTTCTGCTTAGTGTCATGTGCTGCTGCCGAATAAAAGGAAAATCATTGTCATCGGTAAATATTATTTTGTTGATGATGTAGGTATACATAAATTTAAAATACATATAGGTGCGTATCTAAGTCAGTATCTTCAGTATATTATCCTTCTAATTTATAAAACTACAGAAATTATTACCCTGGTAGAAGGTTATATGTTTGACGGTGATGTATATTTTTCATTTTTTTAGTACGTTCACCGATTTTGCCGAAAATTGTAGACCGATTTTCTAAATTCTTTTTTTTATTATTAGAAAGCTAAGTAGGTATCTATCAAACTAATTGTTGTCCCGGGACTTTGCCCGCGGAGGTTTACTGTTGGTTATAAATTAAATGATAATCGCTCGACTTTAATAGCAGTTTCTTAAATAACTTAGTCGGTTTTAAGATAAGTAATTTTTTTTTTTCAAAGTTGGAGGATTCTCATTGGAGGTGCTGGATTTGTTTGTAGTCAAAAATAGATCATCTAGTCAAATTTTTTTTTTATGAATCCGATATTTGAGCACTGTGGCGTTTTTCTACACCTGTAACTAAAAAGCCATTTTTTTTTGTTTGATTTTGTAAAGTTATGTAAAGTACTCCGTTGTCGTACGAGTGGTTCGCACTCAAATTTTAAGGTGACCCCCATCTTTGAGGGTTTGATTTCCAGTTGGGTCAATGTAGAAAATGAACTTTTCTATATTATCCCGTGATTTGGGTGTTGTGGTGCCTTCCTTCGTTGTCTCAGATACTCCATAATACGGGGGCTTCAGCCAGTCGTTTTGGAATCTGAGCAATGTATGTGTGTTGTCTAATATTTATTTATATAAAAAAATATGAATTTTTGTATTTAAAACACAAGCAAGGTACAAAACTTTCGTAATAGTACTAATTCAGTCTATATAGTGAGTTACAATATTTTAGTAATAATTAAAAGCAAATACATTAACTATGTAGGCTAACGTTAATTCATCGAATAACACGATTTCAACGTAAATTTGCTTAAATATAGTGTTTCGGTAAACATTCTAGTTACAATAACACACACATGTAAAACCACAATTATACAAACTTAAAATAAAACATAAACATTTGATGGGATTCATGTTTATAGCCATTCTTTAATATGTAAATTGTTATCTCTTTTAGAATAGATGGATGCTGTCGAAGAAATACTTCATTATACTTTCACGGTACAGTACGTACTTCCATCGGCGAAACTGAAAGTTGCAGAAATTAAAAAAAAAAAAATATATAGAGTCTGTTTACGACAATTTCTTAGTTAGCTTTTTAAAAATTATTGTTCATGATTGAATATTGATCTGTAACAAAATTTTCGTATTACTAAATTTAGAATTTATATAAACGATTGTCCTTCTTCTTGGAAAGATTAATATATTTTTTTTTTGTGTATGTAACAACTGGTCATAGAAAATTATGTGACAGTATATTGTCGTCAAATAGGCTGTTTCACTTATCATGGTTTACCCAGATAATTAGTAATACAGCTTTATTCCTTATGTGGATGACATTAAGAGTTATTATTTTTGTAACATTTCAATAAAAGTAAACATAATAAAAATTATTTAAATATTTCATCGATGAGTGAATTATAGGTAGTTGTTTCGGAGCAATTGTTTGAACACCAGTAAGTATAATGTAAAAAGTTTGCAACAATGAAAGACCACAGGCGCGATTGTTTATAGGTCCGCTACAATGTTTCGTCCATATAATTCAAAGGGCTGCGACTCAACAAAACACTTGTAACGCATATAAATGTTTTACTGGAAGTGCACTCACCCGCTTGCATATATTTTAGTGTATACAAAATCGTATAGATTTTCTTGGAAAGTCTATTATTTAAGACAAATGAATTTTACACTTCAGAAGTTGTATGAGTCAAAGGCGTTACTCCCATCAATGACAGTGAGCCGTTCAGTTTTACTGAATTTACGATGTTATGTCTGGAGATTTGCAACAGCAATGAGACATGTATGTTAGTCTACAGTGCTTGAGCTAAAACAGTGTCGTGGAACGTCTTTCGTATCGAATGTAGTACGAGAACGTACCAACAGTTCAGATATAATCTTTACGACGTTGTTATTACGAAGACAATAAATGTGACACCAAATTGCAAGCGTTCGGTGCAGCTAGTGGGTAGAGCAGGCAATAAAATATTCATCAGTCAAATGTCGACGTGGGACCCGCGTGATGAGAACGCACCAAGGACTCTCATTGAATGTTTTGTTTTGCTACTGGTTGTGTAATAACTCGTTGTTGTTATGTCATAAGTTATTATTATCTCTGATTCTTCAACAACTCGGTGACGGGAAAACCGCGTAATGTAATATTGCAACATGTAAGTATAATACGATTTTAGCACTGGTTTTATAAATAAAAAACTATCCCTAGTGAATTCTTTGATGTGTTCTGATTTGATTGTTTTAAGTTTATAATTAGGTGTACTTAAATAAATGAAGTACTAAAATATATTGTAGGTATATTGGTTTTTGTAAAGTTTCTTCTTTAGTTACAGACAATTATTGCATTATTATAAATTTGAACAATAATGTTAGGACATATAATCTAAAGTTAGGGCAGATGACCCGATTTTGTTAATTTAAAGGTACTGACCAGAAGTTGCATTTTTTTAAAAATTAGGAAGAAGTAAACTTTAACTAAAGTGAAAATATGTACATCTCAGTTCGTAATGGTATAGCTTCCCCATAATTCAACATTTTAAAGACTTTTTGGAGAAAACTAATAATTTATTTTAAGTACGTTAGAAAGATTTTGCTGCATTGATGGCTCTGATGCAACAGTTCGGGAAAGAGGAATAGGCTCGCAATCAAGAAGTTAAAGAAGTATCTTTGCGGGAAGCTGGGCGTTCAGTAAAAGGAAGTTGTCGAGTGTCCCAGCACGAAGAACGAATACATTAAGCATGAGGAGCGCTTAACGGCGGCCGAAAGTGCGATTGCAGATGTAAGTAAAACTTAAGGCAATCTGAAAACAGGATGTACCATGTACAGTGGGCTAGTGGTATCGAGTTGTGCACTTGGCGGATTAAAAGCACCACCGTTCCATGAAACGTCACCGCGGTCTGCTTACAAAATCCAATTGGGTGAAATGGGTATGTGTAACGCATTTCTAAGTATAAAAAAAAATCAAATAAAGAACCAGGCCTAGCAGAGCGGCGAAAGCTTACAACAGTGAACTCTTGAGATTGAGAAACTCATCCGGAAAGCATACCAGTCTAATTCTGCTCTGGGTGAAGATACGCCGGTACAAGACTTCGTTGACGAGATTCGTGACTTGGAAATGAGAGCTGCCGTTAAACTGGGGCATCACAAGACGTTGAAGGACGCACTAGCTCGCATACGGGAGGTGGTGGCTATACCGGCGAGCGATCGACCACAACGATTCAGCCCCAGGTGTTTTGGTTGTGGACAAGATAGAACGACGGTGGATAAGGCGGTCGATAGCACCGCCTAACAGCAGCAGGGAAACGAATAAACGTCACGACTGGGGGGCGGGTGTTGGCTAGTATTTAAAAAGCCTCAAGAATTTCTATCTTATAAGTACATGATGACAAGAGCCTGATCATCCGAGGCGAGATTAATGGATAGATACATACCATGTAGGCCAACATTAAATACTGGAGCCTCTCGTACAATTATCAGTTCTTAGCTATCAAATCGGTTTCTTGGTGGCAAGTCACGGACTACTGCACAGTTGGAGTTAGTAACAGCCCGTGTCAGCACATATCTGTCCGGGGTGAGAAAATGCTGGAGATAACATTGGAAAGTAGAATGTATCCGCATAGGGTCATCATCGCCAACATCGTGGACGACTGCATTTTGGGTCTCGACTTCATGCGGAAATGATACCCTGAGACCAATGTGAATCAAGGAGTATTGAAATGCGGTCCGGAAGAACTGTTTCGTTCTAACCTTGTTCGACATCAGATTAACACTGGTAATGAGCTGCCCATACGCCAAGTACCACGAAGAGTACCAATAACACGAGAAAAGGAAGTACACACTATAATTTATGACATGGTAAAGGACGACCTAATAGAAACTTCTTCTAGCTATGGTCTTGGTTAAGAAGAAAGACCGCATGCGTTTTTGTGTGAATTATTGACGTCTAAATGATGTCACAAAGAAGGAAAGTTATTTATTGCCCAGTAAAGATCACAAATTCGACACTTGGCTGGGATGTGGCAGGTGGAGATGGACCTTAAGGATAATGAGAAAACCGCCTTCCCAACAGGTAAGGGCCTGTGGCAATTTAAAGTCATGCCATTTGGTTTGTGCAATGCACCTGCAACATTTAAGAGATTGATGAAACTTGTGCCCTTTGAGTTGATCGGGAAGGTCTGCCTTCTGTACATTGACAGATCACATTATCGTCATAGGGGGTACGTTCCAAGATCACACGTTGCAAAACCTGGACAAAGTGTTAAAACCCGTGGCGCAAATCTGAAGCTAAGCCCCAAGAAGTGTGCCAGGGACCAAGTGGATTTTTAAGGCACTTTTCATTAAGAATATTTTTTAACATAGCATTGTGTATGCAAAATTGATCAAATATAATAAGTGTGCTTTGTTAAAGTGGAAGATCGGCTTAAATGAGTGAGGTGGCCGCATTGAGCCCAGTCATAAAAGTTATTGGGCACAATGGGATAGCCTGATTATGCAAAACGGAATACTGTGCCGTGAATGAGAAAATGTCCAGGGAAATAACTGTCACCTTTAGATGATTGTGCTTAAAATCAAGACACCAGATGTGCACAAGTTATACTATGAAGGATGTTCAGGAGGTTACATGGGAGTAAAACGGACTCTGAGAGAGATTCTAGTGGATTCACTGCCGAGATGATGTGGAGAACTGGTGTCGCTTATGTTTTAGTTGTGAAGCTATCAAGGGACCTCGTACTCATAGTAGAGGTGCACTACAGGTCTTTAATATTGAAGCCTCGTTGGAACAGATAGCGTTGGATGTGACAAGCCGTTTCCTGAAAGTGAAAGTGGAAACAAGTATTTTCTCGTGGTTATGCACTACTTCATGAAATGGCCGGAAGTCTTAGCGATCCCCAATCAAGAGGCATCAACAGTGGCCGAGAGACTAGTTCACGAAGTTTTCTGTTGGTATGAAATTCCGTTGGAAATACACAGTGACCAAGAAAGGAACATTATATGGCAAAATACAGAAGGATTGGGTTAAGCACATTTAACCGTTTCTTCTTTCGTATCGGAGCGCCGTGCATGAAAGCACCGCTGTGATCGCGGCTTTTGCTAATTTTGGACGTGGATTACGTTTGTCTGCCGACTTAATTACGACTATTCCCCCGGATACTCCACGCTGCATAAAAATGGACGACATTTACGAGCACATTCGACAATCTGGACAACGGGCATAAGACACGTTATATCTGCAGAGCTAACGTTGAAGGCTTTGAGGAGGGATAACAAGTTTGGCTGCACAAAGAAAAGTCGCCAAAGATACAAGCAAAATGGGATGGACCCCATCGAGCCATGACAGTGATTAACGATGTCAAGTATCGAATACAGAAAGGTCTACGAGAAACGCCGAAGATTGTACACGTCGTTCGATTAGCGCAGTATCATGATAGTGTTACGGAGCGCAGCTGCACGGTTCGTCTACGCATTACTGGATGGCGTTATGTATCAATGCATACATCGGCTAGGCGAGAAAGGGACAGTCACTGAGAAGAAAGGGACGGGTAGCTGTTCTAGAACTTTTTGGTAATGCCTCGAATACACCGGTAGAGCCGAGGCCAACCTAGAATGTTCTAGGTCCTAACCACGAACATTCTAGATGTGGTATCGGCCCTTATAAAAACGCGGTGTATTACCCACCCCGGTATTCTCTAGTGAACAAGCGATCAGCCTGGTGATTCTGTAAAAATATTAATATCCACCAGGAATAGAATATCTGAGACACGTATTATCAATCAATTTTGTTTTATATTTTTATATAAAAAATGAAATCAATAGGATTTCTACACCAAAGGACGTGAATTAGGACACGGAATCGCACGCCTGAAAGCGACCGGAAGCGAAACTCGAAGCGATAACTAATCCGGCGAATGATCTACTTGTGTTGTAAAGAAACCATAGTGAAGTTGAAGTGCGAATTTTGTAGTTGAATTATTTTGGAAATTTTATTGTATTAAATAAAGTCGGATTGTGAACTATAATTGGCGTTAATTTTATTACTTAATTTCCTTACAATTTACGAAACGTATCAAGGGAGACATTATAGTTCCAAAGTCCGTATTGCTTTGTTCCGGATGTTCCTAATAAGATAATGAGTTTAACTAAGCTTCTGAGTGTACAGTCTAAAGCACTAGATTAAAAAAAAAATCTAGTGCATTGGACTGTACACACAACAGAAGTGAGTGTCTGTTATAAATACACCGACAAACACAGCGTTATCGCTGTCTTAATGGTTAAATCAAACAAAACCGACTTTACAATGTAATAAAGGTTTAATTTCTGGAATCGCTCAATTTGTGACAGCTTTGTGTTCGACGCTCCGTTGTAGTTGAGGTATTTTACTTAATTATAGTTATTTGACCTAAAGGTAAAATTTTTCAAATGAGCATAGAAAATCGTCAAAAGAAATTAAAATAATACTTAATAGGTCGGAGAGCGAATCAAGAAACTTTTTTAGAAACAGGTTGGTTAACTTACAAAAACTATGCTTATATAAATGTAAATGAAGTATAGTTAACTAAATCATATTCAATTTATTCTGACTTTTACCTAGTTAAGTTTTATGCTCGCGCAGAATCTATAAAATAGATAGATTCACATGTTCGCACATGTGCATAAATATTTTTATGATTGTCTCTTGCATCTTCTAACTGCATATGTACCTAGATCTCCCTATACTTATGTATCTACTATGATTGAAAATTGTTAAGGTTGCATCTAGCTGTAGTACCTACCCGGCATTTTATGCTAGGCCTAATAACGTATGTACTATAAACAAAAATTAATGAAAACTGTTTTCAAAACCGGATTGATCTAATAAAGATATTTTTATATCACCAAAAATATGTAAAATAGATTAGTAATGGAATATGGTGATGAAAAACACACTTTACAGCAATAATAATTGTGGTCACAGCCTTTGTTTGTGTTAATTACTCAGTTTCCATTACTTCCGTTTATGCATTCTTTTCGAGCATAGTTGATTCTTCTATGAAAACGTACGGTGTACAACTGTCGTGAATGAAGTCTGTCGTGTGTACATTATGGAGTACCTATATGCCTACGTACGTTACCTCGCAACGTGTTCGGTGTCGAAGTGGACGGCTATAAATAGCCCGCGGTGAGCTGCAGACTTGCGACCCGATTACACTAATACCCACCAAGTGCCTTGTCCCTATCCTGTAGCAACACAGACGCGGACCCAGGACCAAGACTGTTTGTCCTAATATTATAAAGAAGTAAAGTTTCTGACCTAATTTGTAGGAGGAAATACTATTAAATACGTAAATCTATACTAATATTATAAAGCTGAAGAGTTTGTTGGTTTGTTTGAACGCGCTAATCTTAGGAACTACTGATTTGAATTGAAAATTATTTTTGTGTTGAATAGACCATTTATCGAGGAAAGCATTAGGCTATATAACATCACGCTGCAACTATAAGGAGCGAAGAAATAATGGAAAACGCGGACGAAGTCGCTGGCGGCCATTAGTATAGTATATATACACATCATACGCGGTTGCTATAGGCTATAATATACGCCAGTGAAGTCGCGGAAAGGAACTAGTAGTATTAGAAAGAGGAAATATTCGATTATTTGTTTGTTTGAGACTCTGAAATTACTGGATTTAATTTTAAAAGTTCTTTCACCTACAGGAAGCAACATTATATGCGAGTGACATAGGCTATAGACTTACGTGGTGAAGTGGCGCAATAATAGCTAGCTGAGGTAGTAGGTAATACTGTTGTATAAATTAGCTAAAAAAGATAAGAGAAGTAAACGTATTATACCTACCTATATTAAAGTAGGTTTAGAAAAAAATACAGAATTACACACTAGTTTCTGTTACTCATACTCGTACATTTCTTGAATCATTAATTATTCACAGATATCTTTTTATTTTTTATATTCAATGTTAGCAGGTTAAAAAAGAGAGAAAAAAGTTATCATAATGATTTATCGTAACGAACACCGTTGAATTTTATGCATTGACTACAAAATATTCCTGTGTAAGTAGGGATGATTTTATGGTGACATATTTAGTGACCACATCTATCTTTCAGATAAAATTTTTTTACCTACTGACTGAATAAATGGGAATATGACAACGTGTAAATACATAAAATTTTCTCCTGTTATCGATATGTTTTGAACCCAAATGAAGCGATAGTTTCTATACTATTAAAACGTATATCTTATCAATTTATTTCTAAAAAGATAGCTATTGTCTGAAATGATTTCTTTTTATTTGAATAGTATTTCCACTATACTTATATATATTTGTATTCAAAACAGTCACAGAGTAGGACTTAGATTATTGAATACTAACAATCATTAATTGATTTTGGTTTATCTATTAAAAATTGTTTGAAATTAGTTATATAGTAAACTAGCTTTCCCGCGATATCGCCCGCCTATTATTTTTAGAATCAGTCCTGTACTTTCAGAGCCCTTTCAATGCAAGCAAACAATGAATCAAATCTTTACTTTTTATAATATTGGTAAACATAGCACGTTACACGATAAATATATCCATTAAATTGAGAATTTTAACAGTTTTCGTTTTTGTATTGTAAAAAAATGACATTTTAAATAATTATTACCTTATACTTCAAACTATTTTTTTCAACGAATTTGCTCCGTGCTACGAAGAGTTTGACGTAGTTTTGGTGCTTCAGTTACTGAGTTAAATTCTGCTCTAATTCACCACTCCTAACTATACGAATTAGGCGGCTTTATCAATCACATTGAAAAAAAAATGGTTAAATTGTATTCTCATTTTATTAAAAAAACGTGAAGGAATGCTATTATTAATTCAAAGAGTTTATTTCTTTAATTTTTGTAGCTTTGCTACAATGACTTTGTGAAGTAAGAATGTCAAGTTCGATATTATAACTAAAGTCGGTATCATTAAAGTTCAAATGAGATCATCAAATTGTATGATAGTCGCTGGGCCTAGGTCCGGTCCCGTCACACGAAGCTCACGTGCCGTAATAGTAAACAAACAACCGGCACACGGACCAAACATTTTGTGGTCAGATGTCAACTGGAGATTATATTAAAATTAACACTGACCAAAATAACACGAGGTTAAGTTTCATAAACGATAATGAAAGAAAGCGTATTACTTCTATATGTGGCAGGGTTATGATAAAACAGGCAATTTAGCAATATCTACCTGAGGGATGTTAAAATAGCAATTCAATTTGAATATTTCTCAAAACATATCTTGTGCATCAGTGATTCAAATCACTATACTAAATATCGAATATTTAGTAATTCATTGAACTTAAAAAATATTGACTAGCTGCGCCCGCGACTTCGTCTGCGTGGGAAGAATTTTGGTACAATTATTTTTTCTTATAAATGGAATCGAATCGAATAAGATCAATGGGCCATAACCCACTATGCGGACTAACGGCTTAACGTGGATTGTGCCAGTGTTGCGCACAGTGCTCAAGATAATAATATTGGTAAAATTTGAATGGGTCCCGACTATGAGTCGTTCTGTTCTGTATTACTTAGAATTTCTTTCTTCTTAGTTTTTATTAAAGTTAATTATTTCATGTATTTTTTAAAAATCGTTTTTACGCAGTAGGGATTTTTGTTTTTCTTTAAATTATTTATTTTTATTTTTAATTTTTTTTTCCATGTTCCCGTTCGTGTCTCCCGAGACCGAGCGCTTTCCGTCCGATCTCTTTCTTTGTCAATAAAAGTCAGTCAGTACATGTCTGACGGAAGATACGTGGAGTTTTATTAATAAATATTAAAAAAAAAAAATACGAGTACATATATTAATTTCGACTTTCCACACTCGAAGGAAATGTCTACTAACACATACTTCAGAGAGGTGCTTAACTGAACTTCCGTCAGATTTGAAAGGCCCTCATCATCATCATCATCAGCGCTTTTACGTCACCAACTGCAGGAGCTCAAGCCTTCCATATGGATGGTTAAGGAGGATGGGCCACGACCCTCCATGCTGGCCCAATGCGGATTGGAGGATATTAACGCCTGTAAATACAACCGGGAACAATGGCTTTACGTGCCTTTCGAAGCTTGTAGTTGCTTGAGATAATATATTTTTTTGGTCACCCATCCTGTGGCCGACCTTTGTGAAAGCTGCTTAACAACTACAATAGCGGGCCATGGCGCTTATTCATTACACCACTGAGCTACTGTGAACCGACCCCAGACTCGCGTAATATTATTTGAGTGTTGTGACCAATAAATAAATCATTGTTTCCAGAGAAGACTGAAAATACCAACTTTGAAGTACGTAAATACAGCGATATGAATGTTGAAAAAAAAAAATAACATATAAAATAGTAATAAGAGAAAAAATATATATAACTCGAGTTGTCTTTACTTTCTTAACTTGAGTTGACGTGAATCAAAATTTTTTAACGTCGTGGAAAAACTTCTGTTATTGTCTCTGTTACCTGGTAAGCAACAGGTGTTGAGTAGGATTCTTCTCTGTGAACCCGATAGTGAGCTGCCCAGTGGGTCCCCAGAGGCCTACCACCAAAACCCGTACGCTATACCTCTCATGGGAGATGAAACCTGGCAAGCTATGGCCAAGTCATCAGGACACTCAAGTATTGGACCATTGGTCCCCTTGCAGATGGAAAATTGGAGAGGCTCGAGTAAATCGAGTGCCTCTCCCTGACAAACGAAACCGTGCAATGCGGGGGTGGCTGTCAACCACCTCCGCTGGCCCCGACGACGACGTGAACCTAATCTGATAAAAATATGCGGTCACTGTAAACTACTCGATGCTTAATTGCATTATCGGAAGGCTCTTTTCGCTTGTTCTCCTACTTGCGTGATCGTATACCACCCGTCCATTATAAGCTGAACCCTATTTAATATGATTGGCCATATATAAGTGACGTCAACTTACTCTGGAGTGTCGAAATTTTGGAATCTTATTTTTTTATTTGTCAAGATACAAACTATCATTTTATAGACAATAATAATTCGTATGTCGGTGGCGCTACGGATAAGTGCCACTGCGCACGATCGCTATCGGTAAGCAATCGTCGCAAGAGGTGTTCACGGGATGGGTGACCAAAAATTATTAAACAAAGGCCTGAGGCCCTGCAGTTTGGCTGTGAAAGAGTTCAAAATGATGATCAATATATTAAAGACGAAAATTTAATAAAACAGTTAATATTTCATAACAATTTTGGCGAACACGTCACTTCAAATTGACATAACTTGTTTATTTGTGAACCGATAGAAATAAATCTTACACTAAATGTTAACAGAAGAATACTGCAATATAATAGTGAAAACTGCATTTAAATCGGTTCAGCCGTTTCTGAGATTATCGTGCACAAACGCACAGACAAACAGACAAAAAAATTTAAAATCAGTGTTTTGTGTTTTATTACGCTTGTAAATGTCCCTCATAACAGTTTTTTTCATATATCTTCAATGTACAGACATCGATCAGTAACGTTTTTATTACGGTATAGAATAGATTTTGAAATAACTTATTAATTAGTCTTTTTTAGGGAAATGTTGAAATTGAGTGTTACTATAAATCCATTTATAACATTCGCAGTAATTTTAGGGTTTAATTAAGTCTATTTTTTATCATTGTTCTGTGTATGTATAACTGTTATTTCAGTAAAAAACAAAAAAAACAAACTGCAAGCCCTCGTACTACAAACTACCTCATCTAAAAGATGAAATATTTTTATGAAAAGATTTTACCCTCATCTTGAACGCAAGCTAATAGACAATTTTCGAAATCCTTTGTTGTGGAACAAATAATAACTTTAAAGCAAGTTTATATTCTTAAAGAAAAATGCTTAAAAAAAACACTTGGAAAAATATTAAGAATTTATTTCAGTATAGCATTGTGAATGCGAAATCAAAGAAAAGTCATCAATTGCAAGTGGAATGAAAATAAAATAAAAAAAAAAACTAAAATTCAAGACTCGAATTAAATTCAATGGATTCGCGGAAAATCCGCCAAACGTTTTTTAGGACCATGTTGGATTATCCAATTTATTCATCCATGGAGTCCCTAATACCTTATGCATCTTTTTTCGATTTTGTGCCTAAACCTATTATAACTACAAGTATTATTCCCTACATTTAATATAAGTTTAATAAAGCTTTCCGCCAGTGTCTTTGCTTGCGGTCTTGTATTATACATAAAAACCTTCCTTTTGAATGATCCTATCTATGAAAAAAACCGCATCAAAATCTTGCGGAGTTTTAAAGATTCTAGATTCTAGATAGATACTGAGAAAGTGACTTTGTTTTATACTATGTAGTGAAATAACATCATTAGGTTTTTATAAGTTATGAAAACCAATGACTTATTTACATTAGAAGATTTGAGAATTTTTAATGTACAGTCACCAGCACAGCAGTTTATGCAAATCTGTAAATTTTCATAATTCAATTTTAAACCTTAATACATTGCACGTAGAATCGAAAATCGATTGCGGTTATTGACATATAGCGGTAAACTGACGTGTAGCCGGGTGTACTATCGGCAAATGAAAGGCGTGTCGATTACAGAGGTCACCGGATTAGATTGGTTCTGGATTACCGCGTTTCCACTGTATTCCACAATTTTTGTATTTTCACACGACTGCCCAAATTAGGAGTAGATATATACTGACCGGAAATCGAAACCGGGACCTCGTAGATGACAACACCTTGAAATCGGCGCACGAACCTCTCTTACCGAGGTCGTCAATATTTCTGAGTTTCTTTATTCCATCATAATTTTGAAAATTTAATTGAATACGTTAACCAGTAAGTCAAGTTGACCTTAGATAATTACCTACCTATTTTATTTAAGATTGGTACATTTATAGAACACTATCATGTGTGATCCCATGCATTCCAAAGTACGTGTATGTTTGATAAATGAAATTAAAACATTCGCTGTAGAACAATGTAAAATAAGTACACACACAATTTTAATAGTTTGTAACACGTAACTATTTTAATAGACTTTTTATTTATTTATTTACTTTCACAAATAAAAATACAAAGTACTATGTGCCAATTGAGGCCCACTTTTAAGAAAGTAATTTGCGGAGTTACACTCTAAGAGATGTATCCACCGACAATAAAAGATATGTATTTGTATTTTTTTTTGGTTAAAGAAGCCAATCAATATTAATTATCGGATGTGTATTTCCAAAGAAACTTAATCTCACTTTATAATATTAGTACAATATATTTTTATTATTACTTATACTTAAATTATAGTTATAAACGGTATAAATTTTTATTTTCGATACCTATTTGCGCAAAAATAAACATTTTAAATATAAACAACCATTTTGCTTATATTTTATAATTTAATTCACATTATTTATTTAATTAATCCATTGGATGTCTAAAAATATGTAAATCTACAAAACAGGTATATTTTGGTTAGAATTAAGCACTCGGTTATCTTAACTCGAAGGTCTTTATTATGGTTGTTTTGTTTATTTATAATTTTATTTTTTATCCTTACAGATACATCAGCTTTTCGTCAGAGTCTACGTCTGCTTCGTCACTTAGGAACTGTTTCAACTTTCGCCTTTATAATATAAGTAAGATTATTTCAATAGGAGATTTCAATTATGACGAGTCGGCCCCCAAATGGGAATCGATATCGAAACTTATGTTTTAATATCGACTTGATGTTCAAACACGATTTATGTACTTTTCGCGACCGACTTCCGCTTTGACCTTGAGATAGAGAGCAAAATATCCGTATGCTTGACTTTTACTGAATGTGATATATCTCTGAAGCTAATTAAGATAAAGAAGTGAAACAAACGCGAGGTGTTAGGTTACATTACAGAGTATATCACATATATTTTTTTATAATTTTTAGAATAAAAAATTACATTAAAATAATAAAAAATAAAAAATAAATGTTTTTTTTTCTGAGTTCTCTGTGACTTACAATCACGAAATTAATATATGTTATGCTCCTTTGTGTGCTCTATTACCCATAAAAATTGCGTGAAAAAAAAGTTGGTGCAACACAACGAAAAAAAATTATATGTGATTTCTGCCTTATGGTATACCCCTGTATTATAAGGTGCAAATTACATCATTGGTTTTTTTTTTCGAAATTTCACATCAACTTGTTTTAAAATATAAGTAAATAGTCTTAAGAGATGGGATAATAGTTAAAAAGAAATGAAAAAAAAAACAGCCAGTGTTCAATACTTATTATTATTACTTTTTCGTGTCAATCAAAATACAAGAAACAAAATATTAATCATCGTCACTGTTGTAATTAATTACAATCGGAACACTTTGAGTCGCAAATAACTTAGTTAGGACCTCAGCAGGACGTACGATTTTGGACAAATATCGTGCATATGATAGATAATAAATAATAGCTGCTACATGAGAACAGCATCCCACTGTACGTTCGCCATTGGGGCAATCACAGCAATAACGAAGAATACTATTGTAGTCATTACCTTCGGAAATATAGTGAATGTAAATTCGATAGACTTTTCTATTTATATGTCTTGATTTTACTTCTGCTTTGATGATATTAGGTGCTGATTTCACATATTGTACTGAGAGATTAATTTGATCGTCCATTATTTCGGCCAAGTAAGATATAGCTTGTGAAAATTGATATGAGCCTGTGAATAAAATCTTGAGCTGATCTTCAGTCAAACGTGGAAAATCAAGTAGTTCAGATGCCGTTAAACATTTCAGTGTAGTTTTTTTTCGGTTCCAACGCTGACTTTGTACTTCTTGACTTAAAGTATTTTCTATTTCCATTCTACTTTTCATATATTGTACTATAATGTCACTTAAACTACCATCCGAATTAAGTCTTTTCTCATAAGTGTTGTGCAGAAAACCAATAATTTTACATAGCAGTTCCAACTTTGGCAACATCTTATTATCGAGAGAATGATGTAAAAGTTTATACTTTTGGGCAATATTACCGTGAACAGCTTCTACTACCCACCTGATTTTCGTAATTTTTCTCGATATATTAGCTTCTTCTGTACTGAGTTGGAGTTTATTACCTTTAAAAGCCGGCATAAGAACGTTCAAACCCTTGTCATTCAAAAACTCTACGACATCTCTAAATCCGCGATCTACAATAAATGTATCATTAGGTAACAAAAGTTTTTTTAGGCCTGAAGGATTCTCTAAAATAACTTTCATAATTGACGCATCATTTAGAGTTCCGTAAAAAGGTCCAGCAAAATCAACGACAAAACCATTCGTCGTACATATTGTAAATGGCTTACATAAGTGTGTTTTCTTTTGTCCTGAGTACGATCTTCTTTGATAATAATTATTTTCACTTTTTTGGTGTCGTACATACGTACCATCTACAATTAGTATAAGCTGATTTTCATTGATATTTAATAATTTCTTTGCAGTATCACTGGTGTTCGCTATAAGTTGTTGTCGAGAAACAGCGTTATATCCAAAGGAGTACGGTAAAATGTCTTTTTCAAAACTTGTCATTATTTGCGTGAAATATTCTGAAACTTGTTGGCCGTAAGGTAAACCAAAAATATTTGAGATTATTTCATTTGAATTGCCGGTCTTTAGTTTAAACAGAAATATAATTAAAGCTTGAGTAACAGACCGTGTGCTTGTATCTCGCATAGATGTAAGTAATGATCTAAGATTTAATATATTTTCCCAAGATAATCCAGTTAAAGTCTTTACTTGATCTTCAGACATATCTAATTCGTTCATTCTATCGAATATTGATGACTGTGATTTATTTGACAGCGTGTTGAAAAATAGTGTCAATTCATTTTTTTCTATGTTACTAGTATTAGAGACTATGCGGAGACGTAATAAATCATCTTCATAAAAATATTTTCCAATTAAGTGCATCGAACAGCAACGATCACCTTTTGGTATAAAAATCTGTTTTTTAATAAACAATTGTATTCGTGTCTCCAAACATATTGTCTTAAGATCAGTTGTTTTTTGACATATAATGCAATACTTGTGAGTAGATGCAACACTTTGAAATGGAACTTCAATATAATCATCACTCAGATGGTATTTATATGTAAAATCACTGTCACTACTGTTATCAGAATCTTCAGAATAAACGTAAGTTTCTTCCGGCACTTCTCTAGTCGCTAATTCTTCACCAGGTTCTTTTATACTTAAAGATACCTTGTTAAATGCTGCACATTTAGAAGTAGAAGCTTTTTTGTTAACATATGGGATAAGTCGACACTTCTTACAAAAAATATCATTAACTATTACAATTTTATTCAAACAGTCACTAAACACTTTAGCTTCTTCTTCATTCTTTATAATTTTTTTATAACCAGGAATCTTACACAGGTACTTGTTACAATTTTTACACTTTCTCGACATTATTACTTAATAATGATTTGGTTCGATAGTTAATAATTTCAAAATGCTGATACAAAATACCTATGACAGAATTTGAGTCACAAACTGCCTTCTTGTGCAATACAAATGACTGTGACTTTAACTTTACAAACGATGCAGTAAACAGCGCGATATCAAGTTCGAACTTGTTTGTTTATACACTCACACTACAAGGCGCGAATCACATATAATTTTTTTTCGTTGTGTTGCACCAACTTTTTTTTCACGCATTTTTTATGGGTAATAGAGCACACAAAGGAGCATAACATATATTAATTTCGTGATTGTAAGTCTCAGAGAACTCAGAAAAAAAAACATAATTTTTTATTTTTTATTTTTTTTAATGTATTTTTTTATTCTAAAAATTATAAAAAAATATATGTGATATACTCTGTAATGTAATCTAACACCTCGCGTTTGTTTCACTTCTTTATCTTAATTAGCTTCAGAGATATATCATATTCAGTAAAAGTCAAGCATACGGATATTTTGCTCTCTATCTCAAGGTCAAAGCGGAAGTCGGTCGCGAAAAGTACATAAATCGTGTTTGAACATCAAGTCGATATTAAAACATAAGTTTCGATATCGATTCCCATTTGGGGGCCGACTCGTCATACGTATCCGGCCAAAAAATAAACCTATGTCCCCTTCTAGACATCACAGTCCACTAATTCTATAATATATAGACGTAGCTCAAGCATTTGTGTTATGGAAATTAGGCACAATGGCATGGTGCCACGGCCATCCAGATTCGAGACGATTAAAAAGAAATTCTATAATGACTTCAAAACTGGAACCTCATAGAAGACAATGCTGTCTGGTGGGAATGCCTTTCGGCCTACTTGTCTATAAAATTAGAATTTTAATGATATCATTATATTTGATAAATTGTGCATTCGCAATGCAATATTGATATTTTATATCTTATAGACAATCTCAGGCGCCGAGATGGGATTCAAATGACGAATTTTTACTTAGTTATTATTATCTATGTTAAAATGTCAATTGCCAGTACCTATAGATTTTGTAATGGTCAACGTTATTGTTTTGTTTCTAATTAAACACTATGCATACATAGAATTATTAGTTATTAGACGTCATAGCGACGCCATGACACAATTTTGAAAATTAAATTAAATTAAATATCCATAAGTGCAAATCTAAAAATTTAATTTAATTTTCAAAATTGTGTCATGGCGTCGCTATGACGTCTAATAACTAATAATTCTATGTATGCATAGTGTTTAATTGTCAAGGTTCGGATATGAGTAAGAGGGACGTGAGGTCACGCGCTGTTAGCTGTCACGTGACAACGAATAAAAAAATGTTTGTTTCTTCATGATTAATTTAAGCAAACTTATAAATGTAATAACTATATAGGTGTGATTGTCGCTAATAGTATATTAAACACTAGCAAAAAAAAAAGTATTTATTTACGTTTACTGACCGTATTATTTCAAAAACTCCATAATATCGGTACGAAATTATGGAATTTTTCTCTCAATCTTAAAAATATGTCACAATGCATAGATCTCTTTTGTAGTTTTTGTGGATAGTCATATATTTTGATCGTATGTACATATTTCGTAGGAATTTTAGGAATTCTGGTAAAACCTATTAACGGTAATCAAGCTGCATCTGCTTGTAAAACCTATGTCATTTTTGTAATAATTTACTGTTATCAGGTTTTTACTAGCATGAGTGTGATATTTATTAGTATGATTTTTTAATTACCTAAGAAATTTTAATTCTTTCATTAGATAGTAGTCAAATCGTTCGACTAAAAAGTGCAGAGAAAAATATATGTTTTCCCATTTATTCACTCTTCAATAAACGTTATGAATAATGTAGTTAACATAGCATTATAACCCAAATGAAACGATTGTCAGTGAGTGGGTCGAGTGTCGGGTACCAATATCTGATTTAGCTATTTGATATTGCTAGGAAAGGGAGCAGCGTACAGTTCGAAAGTGAAAATCAATAGCAGTGTAAATCATATATTGGCTCCACAAGTATAGGAAGTACAAGATCTAGTGGAAAAAAATCAGCAAGAAAGCAGGCTAGCAGGCAGGGTCGAGGTTCAGATGTTAATTATACTCACAAAAAGGGATACCAGCGTTGTTTTGAGTGATGCCGTCTTCGGGGGTAGAATCAGATGCGGCGCGAGACAGTGGCCGTCCTAAAGCTGTCGGATGAACGTCCGCTGCAGATTCTGTTCGGTGACGCGACCACTTGTTACTCACGCGCCAAAACCGGCGAGTATCGCGGAATACGCTCCACACCTATGGATTTTTGTAAATGCAATTATGTAACGCGCCTTGAATTTGGACTTTTTGATACGGCACAGAAATCTTTATTCAGTCACTATCCGAAAGTCTGAAATATTTGTTTGAATAATAATGATACTTCGATATTAATGTTAAAATTATATATAATTTTATTTTACAATAAATTGTTTTCGAAAAATAGCTAAAATAAAAATAATCCACGATACACCCATAAAAGAAATTTATAATAGAATAAAATGAAATCATTAAACTTCACGATTGAATATGCTGCTTTATTGTAGTGGCCTGTAGAAAGAACTAATTGTAACTGAGAATTCATGTCACGTTTGCGTGCTTTTTCCTCAACTTTTAAACAAAATGAAAGTATGTTTATAGCTAAAAAGATTTTGAATAAAAAATAAATTAGCACCTACAGTTAAAAGAAATCTTAATAATCTTTGCTTCATAATGAAATATTAATATTTTATAGAATTTTGTAATAAAGGAACAAATTTCAATAAGCCGTTCAACAATAAACTTTTGATTGTTTTCAGCTACTGAAAACCGCAATATTTAGGAATAAACGTGGACTTTAATAAACATACATATCTAACTTAAATCAACTCCAAATCTCTGTAAGCTTAAGGATAACGAGGATTTAATAAACTGCAAAGACAGATCGTGTGTTATTGACAGGTACCTATACACTGATCAAGTTTCTCCGAATAAGAAGTAATGCCGAAAAGTTTAGAAATGGAATAAGTACAGGAGGGGCTTTAATATATTTACAAGTATGTATTTTTATTACCTAAGAAAATTTTCACGTCGTCCGCATGTCAGACTAAATTCAAATCAAATTTCTTACCAGTTAAGTGCAGAAACGATTGCAGAAATTTTACCATAAATAATGTCCGTTATTAATATTAGACAAGTACAACTTTCAGTTTGTATTATGTGGCTTTACAGTAATTTTGTGAATGAATTAAAAGGTTTATCATCTTAGTATTTTAGTATATAGTATACCTTCTTTAATATACCTGAGTATAATATTTAACAAACAAGTTATTTAAGTGTAGTAAACTCGCATCAAAGTGAACGTCAAAATATCTTTATTCAAAATACTTTTGTGAATGGCGCATTTATTAGCATTTGTTATTTAAATACTTAAGTAAAAAAAAACATTTCAGCAAATGACGTCAATCGATGTTCGAAAATGTTTGTCGATTCCTGAAAGAGTTAATGAGTAATTAAGGAGTTATTAGGTCAACAATCAGTATAATCAATTAATTTTAGAAACTGATGTATATAATTGAGCCGTAGTCAGATGTTGAAATATCTGTGCTAATATTACAAAAAAGAAAGATTTGATTGTTTTTTTGCATTGAATAAGCTCGGAAACTATTGGATTGTTTTAAAAAAATCTTTTACTCACGGCATGACCGAATATGATAGTAAATGCCTACTGGAAACTACACACTTTACGGTATAGACTATAATTTACTCGGAGAAAAAGTTGTAAGTAAAAAGTAAATTTTCCTAAGATTTTTCTCAAATTATTATGATTGCATATATTATTTATTGGATAACTTGTTTTACAAAATCTTAAAGACTATTTGTATGATGTTATTGGGCTATCCTATCTATTTTATAAATGCGAAACTTTGTGAGGATGGATGTATATTCAATTTTTTTTTCTTGAAGATAAAACTACTTATATACTATAGGGATTTTGATGAAATTTGTTATATGGGTAATTTTAATACTGAATTATAATTATATAGGCTACTTTGTAGCCTACTAAACTATTCTCTAGGGAGCCGCTGGCGGAAAGCTAGTAAGTTATAAAATTTTTTAAGAGTCTCATCCAAGATGTTAAATATTATGCAAGATTAAAATTAAGGGATTAATTTGATATTAAGTCTTTTTGAAATATCTTTGACCTAATCTGCCTTTGCCGAGCTTTAAAGGGGCTGATAAATTTCTGTTTCATGTAATTTCGAAAAAGCCTTTTCAGTACTAATATAATAAATTAATACTGAAAAGGGTTTTCTCTTACCTTTTCGTCTACATTCGTACTCATAATATTATCTTTTTTAACCCTCGACGCAAAAAACACCCCTCACATACTGTTATGAGTTTGACGTGTCTGTGTCTGTCTGGTACTGTAACCGGTACCACACAGACACGTAATTTTTATTGCTTTTTGTTGCATATAAATTGTCTCTTCCTATCAAATTTCCACAGTAAGACTTTTTATTATTTATAGCAAAGAATTTATGATTTAAAGACCGTGTCACAGGATAGTAATTAACGCGGCGAAGTCTCGGGTTAACAATTAATTATCATATATTTATTGAAATAAAGTTTTACACTTGTATCTAAATCATCTTTATACATAAACCACATTGGCTTCTAAATCCATATTCTGTTCGCAAAACTTCGATCCCAAATTATTCACATAGCGAAATATTGTATTGTATATTCTATATATATATATACTTAATACATATCTTTATCAAAGTCTCATAGTCACAATAGAACTTATAATAGAAAATATTGTTCCGAGTCCACGATAAGTGGCTGAAATGCTTCTCTTATTATATAAATTCGAATGCACAACGATATGGCGCAAATTGAATATGTCATGAGCAGGGGCGAACGCGGATCGGGAATTCGAATGAAAAGTTAAATTAGTCGTTAGAAGATTAAATTAGCGAGACGTTGATGAAGACGAATTACTACTAAATATATTATTCTGGATATATATAGGTACATAGTAATTTAAGTTTACTTATATCTTTACTAATATTATAAAGAGGAAAGATATGATTATTTCTTTGCACTGAATAGGCTTAACTACTGGACCGATTTTAAAAATTCTTTCACCTATACAGGAAGCGACAATATACACGAGTAACATGCGCTATAATTTATTATAAAGGGTAACTGTGCCTCAGAATAGAATATTCAGATTATACTTAAAAAAACAGTTATTATATAGATTTCGAGAGAAGGCTCTAGTGCATTGATTCTAAGATAACTAAATTATTCTAATTTAACTATTGTCTAAAAAAAACCGTAAGGATGTTCATAGAGGTCGCATCGACTACGGCACTAGTCTTGTGCCTGCTCGGTCATCTAAAATAGTGCTGCGTACTAGTACATTTCGTTCAGTGAACTAGTTCGGTCTAATAGTTCTATTAGTTATACTCGGTCAGTTGTGAATATTAGTTCTTATCCACTTGTAACAATAGCCAACATCTCAGTGAACAATATCATCATCATCTTCAACCCTTTTACGTCCCCACTGCAGGGGCTCAGGCCTTCCTTATGGATGGTTAAGGAGGATGGGCCATGACCCTCCACGCTGGCCCAATGCGGATTGGAGGGTATTAACGACTGCAATGAAACCGGGGCCAACGTCATAACGTGCCTTCCGAAGCACGAAGTAGCTCGAGATAATAATTTTTTGGTCACCCATCCTGTGACCGACCCTTGCGAAAGTTGCTTAACAACAATGATCGCGGGTCGCGGCGCTTAACCTCTACGCCACCAAGCTTCTTATGAATCTGAACAAAACATTATGTGATGTGTTATGTGATGTATGTGAACACGGAACCGGTAAAGGGTCCGAAACGTCAATAAAACTAAATACAAACGTGATGAAACCGTTTAATAGTTGTTTCATTTATGGGCGCGTGAAAATATAAGAAATCAATATGGTTTATGATAAAGTTTCAAATCGCCACGCAATTAATGGATTACCGAATTGAATGTTATTATTTCGGCTAAAACCAACTAAAATGCGATGTTGCTTCTTCTAAAGTTGATTTTCTAAGTGTAGGTTTTTATGTTATTCTTGTTTTCATACGTAGACTTATGATGAGTCGCGTACTTACGCATACTTCCGTGATTTTGATGAATATTTTCTGCTAGGTTTTAGGTATACTCGCAAGTTGGACTCATAAATATAACGAGGTCTAAATTGGTTGTTTTTTTTTGAAAATAAATCACTAAAAACGCCAAGATAAATGGTTTTATCACTTCAGCTATCTTAAAATTTACGTATTGTATTCTGTCCTACACTCTACAATGGTATTTGAGGTTTATTTAATAATAATCACTTCAATGTAAATTCTAGAAAATTGGTCTGTACCAAGAATTTTGCAAGAATTTACATGAAGTGACAGTCACAGATAGTCTATTTACTACCTAATTGAGTACAATACAGTCTACAAAATGGTATTTTAGAGGGGATCGGGGTTATTTGGTATGTACTAGAGCTAAATAACTTGTGGTATTATATTTATAATTTGTAGTCATATTTAAATACTATGTCCATATAGGTATTATGTCTATAATTATGGTGGAATGTTAATTTTGTTATACGTTAATTTTGCGTTCATTACAACTTTGTATGTACGAAACATGCCTTTTATATTATCTTCCTCGATCCTTTCAGAAAGATGTAAGGAATGAGACCTTGGCCGTCTTACAAAATGCTGCCTAATAAATAGAAATACGATTAGCTAATTCAAGATACTTCGGAGAAAAGGAAGTCGATTTCAATTGAAAAAAAAAAAAACAATTATACGCACTGTCAGTTTTCTCTTTTTGGATACTTCTGTGAAAAATTCCTTTCAATCATAAAAATCCAAAAATTTAAATGCAAACTCTGTAAATTTTACCTGTTCGATGCTTTCTCTGACGGAGATTTCGTGAAAACAGACGCAGCCTATCTCTTGGCTGCGGCGCTGTCCTTCTTCTGTAGTCACCATACGATCCCCTACTTGGTCAGCCTTGTTGCCAACTAAAACTACAGGAGTCTCAAGAACACTGTCCTGCAATTAATCATATTAAATATTCAGTTGGAATCTATAGAATCAGTGTATAAGTAATAGGCTAAGTGTTGAAGTATAATCTGACAACAGCTCCTTTATAACGTAGTGTTTAAATACTCTTTGGAATTTTTTTATCATACGTCGCGGATTGTCAGAACTGATAAAATATGATATTCAACCCACACTCAACGGACGATTTGACAGCGGTGTGAAAATGTAAATATAAAATCGTTATGATGTAGTGTCCTATAGCCAAAGAGTTAGGCAGTCGCTATACAGATACCTGAAAATCCATCACCTATCAATGACATTAAATCTTGCACCCTAATGCGTTTTTATTAATAGTAAAATACATTGATTGATAGTAACATTTAGTGACAGATAAAATATTTGAATTTAAAATCGCGTCTTGATTTGCGTCGCAGCGACTTCTTTTTTTTAAACAACTAACTTCCGAGATGAAAGTTTAACTATTGTTAATGTAAATGTATTTTATACGGTTTCGCGTGCATGGTCCAAATAAACTTCACGCCCCTATTTATGAAAGGAACCCATGTATCAAATTTCAAGTTTCAAGGTACAATAGTTTCGGTTGTAGGATGATAAATAGGTCAGTCAAGTTTGCCTTTTATATATATCTATAGATGTTATATAAGTATAACATGGAAAAGCATAACGTTCTCTCGTTGCGAAAAATATTAATACCAACCGAACAAAGTCCCTTGCATCATATAGTTTCAAACATTTCTCCCTAATTTCCTCAGGACCCTTGTCGCTTCCTGAAAGCCTCTAGCGTCTACAACGAGAAATTATCGACCACTTTGGCAAGGACTATTTGGAACGAATCTTACAATTTCAAGTAAGTAACTCGAAATTTAAAATTAATCCGAATGAAACAATGAAATATTCCAAATGTCAATGCCAGATAAATCTACATCAAATTAAAGTCAAACTTACTCCCATTATTATTTTTACATTTTTTGTTTCTAGTGTACCCTTTTTACATGGAAAAACCGGCTAAACGCGAGACTGAATAGCGCACCGAAGCTTCCGTATGTTCCTGTAGGTATTTAAAAGATTTACGGTATTCCTATTTTTCTTTTATCTGTGCTGTAATATATTGGTTGCTTCGTAACAAATTTCAAGATTGTGAGTTCCTATAGGTTTGGATTCCTTTACGAGTTTCGAGATTTTGCGGATCTTTTGGTTGCGTTGGCTTAAAAGTTTGATTTTTTCGTAGCTCCAAAGGACAATACACTAGAGAATTTGATATAAATTTCAGCTTGAGGCGTCCATGCGTTCCTGAGAAAAAATGTCTTGACAGACGGACGGACAGACAACAAAGCGATCCTATAAGGGTACCGTTTTTTCCTTTTGAGGTACGGAACCCTAAAAATTAGAAATATGAGAGCCATTTAATATAATTGAGGGAATTATGCAGCACTTTTATAATTACCATAGTAGTTTGGGATAGTTAATTACAAACCGTTTTTGCCGCCTAATTCGCGTCATTTATTCCTGTCTCTAATTACCGGGCGCATGCATAAGTGTAGAATTGTTGAAGACCTTGTACGCAACTTCAAATCAGAGACCGGCAAAATATAATCCAGATATAAAATTCTTCTCTAATACATTTCGATAAAAAGTCTTTGTAATGGTAAGGAAATAATTACCTACAACAATTTTTACGTAATTAATGAATTTATATCCGATTGATGAGAACGTAAAGCCAAGAATTTGGCCAAGCTATAAACTCACGTTTAATTTAGTTTACCTTTCGTTTCGTAACAGTAAACTAAGTCAACACGGTGACGGGACTAAATTACTATGCGTGAAAAAGCGGACGTGATTCTCACCTACCAAATGATCGACCTATCTAATGAGATTATATTTCTTTTATTAGATCATTATAGTAACTTTCATGCTCAATAATATCTAAGTACCCGGATAATTCACAATGATTTTCTTAAAAAAAAAAATTGATGTTTATAAGAATATTTTTCGAATTCATCGCGGTCCTGTATTATATACCGCGTGTTACAAAAAAACCCGTTACCCCGAAAATGGCATTGAGTATACATAAAACTGAGATAATGGACGCTGTCCTTTATATCGTAGCCATTGTATTTATTGAAAAAAACAATATCGAAGTTTAGCAAAATTTTCGATACCATTTATCGAAGCACACCGACATTATGATCAGCTGTTTCAGTTCATTGACTTCTAAATCAAAGACTATTATTTTGCCAGACTGGTTATATCTACTGGTATTTAGTGCCTACGTCACAGTACAGCGAAATAATTTATCTAGTTATGTGTACATACGCAAATATTCGAACATGCAAAATATTACACGAAAACATTATTTTAAAACTATTTCCAAAATTCGTTTTTATTCAGATTAGAGCTCCCTTTCCAATATACCTTGCCATATTACTATGCCCGTGCTACGCACATATCAGGCACGGAAACAAACAATAAACAGTACGCTATAGTCACTGCACTGGATTAAATACTTTCGCCTGAAATGCTCGTACAATATCTCTTTACGAACTGTAGACGGCCCATCCAAAATAATAATCTTTATAATTAATGCTACGACACGTCACTCAATAATGTACTCATAAAATCAATTTCATCTAATCTAAACAAATAGAGAAGCAGAGGAAGAAGAAATATCGCGACCTCTAGATAAGTAGAATATTCGTTATTGCACGAACAATTTTTTTTCATAATTAGGTAGTTTCATTTTTATGAAAATAATTACAATATTATGAAAGTAGGCGACGTATATCACTGAGTGTCTTCCAGGTAACTTTGTCTATCTGTAGCTGCTTCATCTTTGAACCAGAATTTTTACACATCGTGTCTTTAAATCATGATAACCTGGTACTCGTACCTACAATCTTCTGTTACGAAAGTAAACCTAATATGACGTCAGCGCAGATACAGTCGGGGAATAAATTGAAACATTGATCAATATTCGTGTACATATTTCAATTGTGTTTATGGTCAATTTATTTCTTTTCTAATATTTTTACAATAAAAAGATCAGACTTAAAATGGAATATGAACCTTAATCGGGAATATGATCATTCCCGATTATGGTTTCAACCACTTACTCTTACTACATGTAAATTGTTTCAAGTAAAATGGATTGCTACCTTAGAGTTAATGATATGCACTACACTTAGGTATCTTAAAAGCGTCTGACAAGAAAAAATGTCGACAAAGAGCCGCTTTCTGAATTGAGAAAAGTACAAAATCTCAACTGAATATTCTCAATAACTGAAGTTTTTTTATATTTCACTAGTCAAAAGTCCTAGTTTTATCAAACTGCTAACAACTAATTATAAAAAAAAACCGGCCACGTGAGAGTTGGACTCGCGCAGGAAGGGTTGTATCCGGTGCTAAGAAATAACTTCATTAGCTTAACTCTTAAAAATATTTTTTATTGTTTAGGTATTTAAATACGTAAGACAAATCAATACATAATCGGTAAAATCGAGCCTAAAACAAATTCACTTATTCCCCCGAGTGTACAATGACGTAAGATAGAGATAGAGAGGGAGGGAAAGAGAGAGAGAGAGAAAGAAGCGAAACATTATCGTTCGTGTTTGTGTGATGTCGCGCGCGAGTGACGACGCTAGATACGGTAGTAGTATAAACATTTGGTACGGATTTTAATTTATCTATTTTATTACTATGGGACATTCAACTGAATTTTAGAATCAGAGTATAGGATTCACTATTTTAATGCTGTAAGAAATGAAAATGAATGAGACGTTTTATTATGTACTGTTTACCTATTTCCTTAAATAGAAAAAGCCCTAAAACGACCGACACAGCTAACAAACAAATGGTCATTTATTTGAAAAATAGTTCAAAATAGAAAAGGTGTATAAAATGAGTTAAAATTTTAAACAGGTATGTCGATTGTATGCAGATTACTACGGCCCACGAAATACATTAATCTATTTATTTAACGATGTCTTATGATAGTCGATGCTACTTCCTCTCTACAGACTGAGCCAAGCATGCTCGTTTGCAGGTGCAGCGTGAAAGTATATCACATTTCTCACTTAAACTAGTCTTTACCAAACATTAACAACGTTTAAGTTTGTAAACACTAAAAATACAACCATGTACTATCTTATCAACAACAATAAAAATTTACAAAATCTTTGTCAATTAACAATTCCTAATACGTAACGTTCATAATACGTAACGTATTATGTACTTACGTACGTATGTAAAAAAATTAGTTGCAACAATGTCCTGCGACGATTTTTTTAATTTGTATAATAAAATGTTGATCACCTCGGTACTAGGCAACTAGAAGTTTAGGCTCAAACTTTAACATTGCCGCCTGTCTAGGGTTGTCATCTATCCGTCTTTAGCGGGACATGTTTGACTTTTTAGATTGTGTGCAGCTAAATGTTAATGTCACATGTCCGACGGTATAGTTTTCATAGGTTTTTGGTATACCTGTGCCGAAGCTATATCAAATAAACTATGAATACACACAAATTCGAAAAACGTCCAATACCCAAATACCCAAAAAGACGCAGTGTTGCACGGGCATTTGCGAAATTTGAATACAAATCGTTAGTTTGTTTGCATCGTATAGTCTCCGAAATTACTTTATAAAAAAAACCTTTTTCAAAATAGGTTGTGCAGTTTTGATGTTACGATCAAGCCTTATTTTATGAATTCACGTTTTGGCTGTGATAAAAGCGTTAAAATTATGATGTAGTTATCTTATCTTTAATTACCGCTTATTTGTATGTTACGTCTTACTACAAAATCAATTGAAAGTTAGTGATTTTTGCTTAACGCACCCTCTGAATAACTAGGCAGTAACCCTCGCGAAGCCGTGAACTAATATTACTGTCTACTACGGTAATATTGTTTTACAGCTTCGCGAGAGATTTGGCTTAGTCCGGGTTTAAGGACAAAATTTCCGATCTAATAAGAGAAGATGGCAACCCTATCCCGCTACTTCTCAGATTTAATTGCGGAACTATAGGTACCTTTCTGTGCGCCTTTGACATGCCGCACACTATGCAGCGGCTTATAATAAAGGACTCAAATTGGCGGCTTTCCCTTTTTATCACTTTTTCTTTATTCAGTTGTTCATACGTCGTCGATGTGATCACGTTTCGAAAATGTCCGTGTTCTCTAATTCCGAGTTCTATGAAAAGTGCTTTTATCAGTGTTACATGGGATGCAGTGTTGTATTGATATAAATTGAGACTATTTTGAAAAGATGTAATTATACTGAAACGTCAGTGAACCAGAGGTTGGCCGCGATCTTTAGTTTTTTCTTGTGGAATAAAATTAAGTGCCTAATAAAGTGTAGGTGAGTGAACCTCACAAGTAATGCTTAAACAGTGAATAAGGAAGTGAAAAGGTAAAGTACAAATAGTAATTCGCAAATATTTATTTTTAAATACGCCAAAATCGTTTGTGAATTATGTCGCATATCATTTTTTTTATTTATTATCGTAATATCAATCAGATTTGTCGGACCATTAAAGTATGAACTAAAAGTTAGACTCGTATATCAGTGTTTAAATAAATTTTACCTATCTATCATAAATAGGTACTACTTAAAATGGTGTTTGATCTGTAATTCAGAAACAGCTGAGTCGGAAACGATGCTATGAAATGATGTGCGCGTTGATAATAATATGTATTATAATTTTTTTTACTGAAATTAGACTACCGGCTGAACAGCGTCGGTTACCATACCATTTTGCCAATGATTTGATTCCTATTTAATTTCTTTTCATTTTATTTTCGATCGAAATAGGTTAAGTATTTACTGTGTAAACTGGCAAACGCAGACATGTTTTTAAGTATATTTTCTCTCTCATTCTTAGTGTGTATGTGTGGGTGTGTACTAGGAGAATAGAAAAAAAAATTAGAAAACATAGGAGATAGGTAGTGTGCCATTACTCCTGGTAAGGTCATTAACCTAAAATAGTGATGTGACATAGCACACTCGATGTATTTATTAATTATTAAAAATTAGCCTTTTTACTGAAAGTTAAAAGTTAATGCAAAGGTTTTGAAAATTTGGCAGAGTACTGTTTATATGATATACTTCAACACCCTTCAGCTATAACGGGTATTTTTGACTCTGTGTATTGATGAAGACACATTAAAATCCATTATGTAGTTTAAAGATCTTTGCGTTCAGTCAGCGGAAAGTGACATAGTTTTATAATATGTATAGATTTGGAATTAATTGATTGAGTATTAACTTTATATCAATACTTTATGCACTAAATATTTAATAATAATATAATTTAATCTTGGCACGTGAAACTGTTAATTTTTTTCAGTATTTTCTATTAGAAAAACATGAACAGACTAATAAAATAGAAATACAATGTAAAATTTACCAAATATTTAGCCAAAAAGAATACTTAGGAGAGTTTTGTTCAAATAAAACCGAGTGAAAATACGTTTTCTTTGTCGGATTCCTAAGAAATATTGTGTTTGTTCTGTGAAGATTATGAGGAAGTGTTTTATATGTTATACCAATGTGAATATACGATTACCTTCGAGGCTGTAAGCCGCCGCCTCCTTTTGTTGTAGTTGATGAGAAATTTCAGTCGATGGCATTCGTCGAACGAACATTTGTCGGTGACCGAGTACATCAAAATAAAAGCCTCCGCCCAGCGTATGTTGTTTTCTAAATTAGCATATTCACTTTCCTGTATACAACACAAAATTAAGTGAAATATCATCACCATCATCATCAGCGGCCCTTTTACGTCCCCACTGCAGGGGCTCGGGCCTTCCTTATGGATGGTTAAGGAGGATGGGCCATGACCCTCCACGCTGGCCCAATGCGGATTGGAGGGTATTAACGACTAGCAAATGCAGCCGGGACCAACGGCTTAACGTGCCTTCCGAAGCACGGAGTAGCTCGAGATAATAATTTTTTGGTCACCCATCCCGTGACCGACCCTTGCGAAAGTTGCTTAACGCAACGATCGCGGGACGCGGCGCTTATCCACTATGCCACCGAGCTGAAATATGAAATATATCGTATATAGGGCAAAATAATAATGAATAAATTCCCCATTGGAATTGTAATGATTGAGGTGGGATTTGTTATAGGAACATGTTCGTTGGTTACTGAACCGCGCATTTGGCCTACAAAAATAAAATTATTCCTGATAATAACTAATCAACATTAATTTTTGCCGTTAATTTAATTATATATTTTTGAAATACAAAATAATCATAAAAAAATCCGATACATCAAAATATCTATCTATAAACGATTAACTTGAGAAATTTTTAATAGTATATCGAAAATAAGTATTGTGATTGGCTATATTAACAAAAACAAGATGTAACATTTTTGAGAACATAACAAACCCTCATATCTGTGCATATTTTCAGTTCGTTATCATTAAGTTATTGTCACATAATACTACTATAATAGTTAACTCTGTTCAATTTCTAGTACTTTTCCATTTGTAACGATTTTTTAAAGTTTATTTTCATAAGTTTGTGTTTTAAAGAAGCGTATTATGTAATATGAATCGAAAATGCTTAAATTTACCCGACCTCTTTTATTGTATTTGTGGAGAGTTTACTTCAACTTCTAAACGAGAACGACCTACTACACCGTTACTTAATAACACTTACAACTAGTATTTTGGTTTAGACATTCCTGATACTATTAATAAAAGTTGGGCACCTAGTTATTATTGTTTAAGATTGAAACAAATGCTGCAAGGCTTTTCTTTGTTGAAGTGACCAAAAATTTTTTCGAAACAGGAAGTCTCCAAACTATAAGGAGATAGTTACTAAGTTACTTCAGAATTATAAAATCTTAGGATGTAATACGTCTTTGAAGATTCATTTTCTTCATTCACACTTAGAGTTTTTTCCAGAAAACTTGGGTGCGGTAAGCGATGAGCATGGAGAAAGATTCCGTCAAGACATCACGGCAATGGAAAAAAGATGCTAAGGAAAAAGGTCGCATGACCATTTTCCTGAATGCTTGCAGATTTTTGTTGGACATCAAAACGAAATTATAAGTCATATAGTTACAAAGAGAACAAAAACATCCTCAGAATAATATTTTAGAAAACAATTCAAAATTTAAGTTATTTTTTTATTTTTTCGCATAAACTTATTTTCCGAAGAAGCTGGGTGTTTCTTTTTTTTTGACACACATATTTTTAGTGATATCATATAAAGGAATGAAAAAATAACACTTACGATCAACAGCAAAAAAAAAGAATCTTTTTTTGTTTACTAGCGTAATTACTTACAAGTGTTATCCAAATACTGTTTACAATCACATTATATTTCAATAGTAGTTTATTAGAAGTATGTCTGTCATTATAAACAAATATTACTAAAATAATTAAGAAATCAATATATCAAGACTTTAAAGAAAAAATATTTGTGCCAGTTTATTCTACATCATTTGGATGGCTTGATTTATATCAGTTGGCGAGAACTTACATGGGAGTCGCCAGCGGAGTCCAAAATTTCAAAGTACACCATCTCGTTATCGATAACTGTCTGGAAAGTGTACACTTTCTCTAAATTAGGATCATATTCGCCGATGTAGCGGCGTGTAATGAACCTGACCACCAATGCTGAAAAATTTATAGGAAAATATGTTGACTTCGCTCTAAGATATCGGCGGCAATATAATTTTCTTGTATATATTATGAAAATCAAGTTTTATATCTCGAATGGGAAACAGATCTTTCTGTAGATGAATTATTGATTAAGATAGGTGCTTAATTATGTATCATAAAACAGAGTACATTTAAGTATCATCGAAACGATACATTTGTAATCCACATTGGCTTAAAATGAAAATACGACAAAATGACGAATTTCGACGTGTTTGAAATTGCTAAGTTTAATATTGTAAATCGGTACGTCTACATGTAATAATGTTATTTTCTTTTAAAAAATATGATTTCGACCAAGAAGTTTATACTGTTTCGACATTCTACAGATGCTTGTGAAAGCTTAGGCTGAATAAATGACTTGGAGTTTGAGGTTGTCACTTCACCGACAATATACGATTTTGGTATATAAGTATCAGCAATAGCAAAGCTTTGTCCATAGCTGACGCGAGATAAAATCATGATTATACAACATAACGATTTTCAAATCCATAGAATTTCAAATTTGATTGAATCGGTAATTATCATGGTATAATTAATATTAGATAGGATAAGCCGATTGTGTTTTCACTCACCTGATTTACCAACTCCAGATTGACCTAGGACCATAACCTTGAATGGTTTAGACTTCGGACCCAGCACAAGTTTGGCCAAGGAACTTTTTGGCGATGTGGTGGTACTCATGGCTAATGCTGTTACCATTCTACTGCTGATAAATTTGACTCCAAAGTGGCTCTGTCAAAAAATGTTTATAATAAGTTATTTGTTCCTAGCGAATTTAGCCTTAAAATTTAATAAAATCTGCGCCCTTTCTCATCATCAGCCCTTTATTTCGTCCCCACTGCAGGGGCTCAGGCCTTCCTTATGGATGATTAAGGAGCATGGGCCATGTCCGTCCACGCTGACCCAATGCGAATTAATGGCTACAAATGCAGCCGGGACCAACGGCTTAACGTGCCTTCTGAAGCACGGAGAAGCTCGAGATAATAATTTTGTGGTCACCCATCCCGTGACCGACCCTTGCGAAAGTTGCTTTACGACAACGGTAGTGTGCCGCGGCGCTTATCCACTACGCTACCGAGTTACTCTTGTGCGCCCTGTCTGCCAGGTATGATAAGCTTGAAGTTTCTTAATATTTTTCCTTTCTTACCAAAATTTGTGGAATTAAGATTAAAAAACCTCATTTCATTATTTATTATAGCTTTTTAGCTTTCTGATGTTCGTATAAAGACAGAATCTATTTATAATTGTTGTTTTGAAATGTTTAGTATCAAACAAACTTTAGTATCAATAATTAAGTGATGAAATCGCAAGGAGACTAATGGAGGTAAAAACTTAGCTTAACCTGTCGAAAGATTGCAGATAGCAATAACAATATTTTACAAAAATATTTGCGTCTAAGACTTGCCTTAGATAATAATTAACTTTTAATTAACGATATTGTTAATTCAAATTAAAATATATAAAAAAAAAAGTCGCGATAGCAAACGCTAAGTATCACATGTTAAATAAGTAGTTGTAGCGTGAAGTTCGTGATTGTCTTTCAAAGTATAGGTTTTAGATAGATAGGTATTAAAATTAGAAAGTTGTGAAAGTGTCTTAACTTCCAAATCGCAGACCAAACTAACTACTACGCCATCAAGTTGTTTTACATGACTACCCAAAAAAAGGCGTGATTGTTTTTAGGTATATTTATGAGTTTATTATTTCCACCATAGCTTTTGCCAACATAGCCAAAAAATAATCAAACAAATGATGTATGACATGACTATTATAATATATATACATATGAAAAACATATATTTTGTTTAATTATAGCAATATGGATATTAATTTAAAGGTCTTTATTGATGAGACCTTTTGCAGATTTTGAAAATATACAAATTGTATAAATACTCAACTGCTCACTTAAAGTAATAAAATAAAAATGAATGGTGTAAAATAAAAAATGCAACTGCCAAAATAAAATAGAAGCAACAACTTTGTATTATTATTTTTTTACAGATTAAGGTGCATATTACGTTTAATATCTTGAGTAGTTTGGTACCTTTTCTAATTTAATCATTTAACCGAATCATTAGTATGCTTTTAAGATTAATCATTTTTTATTTTCACTGCATTATTGTATTTTACGATGTCAATTTTTATTACGAATTGTTTACACATATATGAAAGCATACTAATGAACTTCCATCCAGTTAAATGATTATATACATATATTCATATCAAAAGTTCATCATCAGAAATTAAAAAATATTGACAATTATAAAAAAGAGTAATAAAAAAGTATGTACATAATTAATTTTATATTCTCTGATTCGATAATTTCATGATTTCTACTGCCATGATTTCTGTTTGTTTAAACTCACTTTATTGTGATACATATGTGTTTGAGCTTCAATGACATTTTAAGTTATTTTCCTTTATAAAAAAATCTGTTGAAAATTTTATTTTTCTATTTTGCAAATTTTAAGTGTTATAAAGTCTATTAATTGTACGATATATACGCCACCAAACTAATCGTACTGGTGACTCCGAACTGAACATCAAAACAACAAATATTCTTAACAAGACAAAATGGAGTCCAAACAATCGTCATCTATATTGGAGACTTTACGAGTCGGTGTACGAATACCACCATTTTGACCTGAAAAACCCACCATTTATGTTACAAAGTCAATTATTTATACTTCGAAAATTCAGCTGTTCATAAATACCAAGTTTACAAACCAAACGTGGGTTACCGGTAGAGCTTATTACGATCATAAAGTTAAGGTAGCTCATTTTCAATATCGTTCTGTAGGATATTATGTGATGTGTTCTGTATTGCTCTTCGAATTCTAAAAATTATTGGATCACACCGTAGCATAAAAACTGGCATTGGTTTCTTTCACAGAAATAAATATCTATGTTTCACTTTTCTAACTTAAAAATCTAATAATTATCACATACTAAAGTGACGCTAAAATATCAATACTTGCTCTGGGGCAGGGGTTCCCAAGCTCATTTTGTCTAATGCTCACTTTGAGAATAATTTATTTTTTAGTTCCCCATTTATTCACCTACTTAAAAATCACTATAACTTCAAATTAAATTCATTAATAATTGTAAGCTATATTAGCGGAGATTAACCATTAATTTTTAAACGAGACTTTTACTATAACTCGCAATAGTTAACTTGGAACCTGAGCGCAGTAGGTAATACACAACGGCGCCGGCGCTTAGGTCTCAAGTTAACTCTTACGGGCTGCATTTGCAGGTGCAAATGAAAATGATTATTGTAACGCAATTTTATAGTATTCAAACAGTATATTTTTGAACTTTATTTTTATTTTCTCGTTTGTTGATAATTTTTCTTTCAGCTGAGGTGACATTGCTGTGTTAACATCTAAAAACGGATCCAACACCCAGTCAGGTGGGGATATCAGGACATTTTGTTTTCCAGATGTTGGCAGTACGCAAATAAATCTTCGTTACTCCAGGATATTGTTAAATTCGGAAAATTCTGCATCTTTAATTTCCAAGAACTCTGTCACAGAGTTAAACAGGTTATAAAACCAAGTCGGACAATTGACTCTTCATAGCCAACGAACTTCAGTATGAAACAACAGACGGTTAAAATTCTCGTCATTAGTAACATAAAGTTGATGAAATAATCTATCATTCAAAGAGCTGTTGCGGATTTTATTGACTGCTTTGATAACATATTGCAGTGATTAAAATAGTCGTTCAGTTAAGTTTCTAGAATCCAAATGTTGTCTATGAATAACGCAATGTACAGCAAGGACCCTTTCATAGCCAGAGCGCCATCCTTAGCAACTGATATTGTATTATTTAAGGAAATCTCTTTCTCATTACAAAATTTTTCCAATGTATTGAAAATGTTTTCGCCTTTTGTATCGATCTGTAAATGTTTAGCAAACAATAACTTTGCACATATTTTCTCATCTTTAATTAACCTCTAGTAAGACAGCAACAATTCTTCATTAGTGGGTAAAGTGGACTCATCGAGTTTAATTGAGAATTTACATATTCTCAGGTAATCGCACAATTATCCTTCAATGTTATTGGCCATTTCATCAATTCGTCTTTGCACAGAATTATTACTAAAAGGATTTTTTCAGATAATCTCTGCGGCCGGTTTTTGAAGCACAGTAGTCATGACTTCCTATATTGCTGGCAAAATTAACTCTTCACCGATGTTATGTGGTTTGCCTTTTTGAGCAATTAACAAAGAGAAATTGCACGAAGCTCGAAATCCGTCGTCATGTCGCTTAGCAGCCGCCGAAAATATTTTTGCTACACTTCACTGAGTATTACGCTTTTTCTCTAGGTCTGGAAAATGTGCTACATTCTTGTATTTCTTGTCTCGATTTTATTCAAATGATTTTGCAGTCTTGAAGGCTTCATTCGAAAATGTTTTTAGTCATAGAAGGCACAAAGGTGACGATGGGTATGTGTGATTTTCAATGATTCTGAATTTAAAATATTCCGCAGAGTATTGTTGTTTCTTCTTTTTTACTTCCGATATTGTTTTGTTTTGTTAAAAACGTTACTAAGTACTGAACTTAAGTAGGTACTGTAGGTAAAATAAAATAAATATTATGTTGTTTATATAGGATTGCATAAGCAGCACTCACCGACAGGAATAAAATAAACATGCATAAACACGTTTATCTCATTCGTCGATTACTCGTACTCAACAAGTAAGAACAAGTATTATATGAACCAGCCGATTGATACAGGAATGCATAATTCGGGTTATTTAACAGCTTGTTAAAACATGGTTGCAAAATTACCTATCTATGAGTACTAATAACTATTAAAATGCGATAGTATGTCTGTTGCTTTTTTATTTGTTTGTTTGTGTCTACTTTCATTTGTAAACGGAGTAACTGATTGACATGATTTTCATTTTATATATTCAATAAGACAGGATAGGCCTACGTGGAGATAATTATCGAACCGAGTTTGGGCTATCTCTTAACTAATATTAATTGATGTTCACAAGTTGTAGTTGAGAGTCGAGAGCTCATGAAGTCGGTGTCTAAGAGGCCTTCAGCTAAAAAAAAATACAAATCACCCACCCCATAAGCCTTTACACAACGGCCCCTTTTTTTCTCGGTCTTATCTGTTTTACATTATGTGTGTGGTGATCATGATGTTGCAGCAGAATGCCTGAGATAAATAACGATAATTAAAGCATTTCACTTTAGTGTAGGCCTTTCATAAAGAAAAAAAAGGGTTGCCGCGAAATTTTCTTTTTCTTTATTTATAAATTGAAATGATGATCGTAATTTCTTATTTTATTTTTTCGTAATAGAAGTGAAAAGTAGAGTGTAACGCATGCTACTCAAAGCCCATTATAACTCTGTTTCTTATTACTTCCTTGATAAAATTCAGGAGGGATATAGCTACTTGGATAGCAATCGACCATTTATTATATATTATTTTATTATTATTTTTATTTAAATGAATCAGTTCTTATTCAGACATTTAAGTATAACGTATATAACACACGTGGAATTGTAACAGAATTGAGCGCGTGTCCCCAAAACCCTCCTTTGTTAATAATGTTATTCTAAGATGTTATTGCGATTGCTGAGGCGCTGAAAATCGTTTTATGTGATGAAGGTTCGGGTAACATAAATGTAATGAATTATTTAATAAACCTTCGTAAGACAATGAGTACCTTAACTGCGATCTCGTGATGTATGACGCAATAATAATTATTTATTTTATTTTTAATCTATCGAGTGAATAGCAATAGAGAAAATTTATTGCGTAAATGTGAAACAAAAAACACGATATTTCAGCTCTTCTGCGTTGTAAACATTAATTAAATGTCAATCAAGCCAACATAATGGAATTCGGGACAGTTACGTGGGTTTACACGAAACTTCCCGTTGTCGATAGTCGTATTGCTGAAGCTTGCTGAAGCGCAGTGAGAAACTACATATTTTTGGCGAACGAATGGTAAAAAATGCATATAACTCGTGCCTTTCTTATGCAAAATATGTGAAATTCATCATCAATATTATGTATCTATATTTATGTTATTGTATTATATATATGTGTGTGTGGGTTCGTGTGTTTGTGTGAAGCGCAAAGGCGCGCGCGCGTGTGTGTGTGAGTCAACCATTTTTATTGATTTTGTTTATCGGCTGTTATTAAAATATTTCCCAATGATTTAAATCAAAATCTTTATTAATTAACGCTTAATTCAAGTAAATTGTAATGAATGTGATTGTTAGAATTATAAAGTAATCATTTGGATTAACAAACAACCGTGGTGTTCTAAAGTAAGTCATAATTATTTATGTTAGAAATTAATTAACTTAGCTTCTTGCAAATATGCTTTAATAAATAAGAAACTAATTATGAAATTGCTTAACAATAGTTTTCTCATCAACTTAAACAAATGTAATGTAAACACACACGCAAGCAGCGCCATCTACCCCCAATTAAACGAAAATTGAATTGATTGATGGAGTGGGGAAAAGATGGCGATGCTAAGCGAGGAAAATAAATTGATGGACATTCATTCCGTTGAGGACGGCCAGACCAAACGCATCTGTGAGTAAAACCTCTGTATATTGCTTGATTTGCTTTACTTTACTGTTTTAAATTAATTTATTAAATGATTAACTTTGTAATACCTTGTTCAGATTAAGAGAATAAAGACAGTTACTTTCGTTATCGCTGTTTTTTTTTACTAGTATCAAATAAAATTTAGGTAAATAAATAACTTTAATATTATTACATCATTTCAAAAGGCAATTTTATTTTAGTCTAATCAATTTATAATATAAATTTGTATAATTAAAAACGTCGTCTTTTATTATAGGTATTTACATTAATCTATAAATACATTGCATTGTCAGGATTTTATGTGAACATAGATCTCCACAAATTGAGTAGTTTGTGGGTTACTTTATTTTGAAAATGTAACTGGCAACATTTACCTGCAACATTTTTCTGTTTAAAATAAAACCGGTTAACTTAATTTTTTTTAATTAAATTAAATATAAACCTGCAGATTTATGTTTTACGATTGTACACTTTTACGATGAAATAAAATAAGTATAGAAACCTATTTAGTAAAATTTATATTTACTGAAAGGCGTTAAAACACTCAAGTATAACTAACTTTCGAATCCAACATGGCATAATAGTAATATGTAAAAAAATAAACAATAATAACACTTATCTTAAGGTATTAAGAATCATAACATTATTAATTTATGTCTCAGTATTCGTCAGAAATGTATGTTATGCTTTCATAGAAAAATGACACTTATTTTAAGGCAATTAGACGCGATTACGGATTATGGTGCAGTTACTATTATTACGTTTATATCGTGTACCAATATCCGGTAAAAATGCACGATTTTGTCGGGTGTTAGGCAAAGTAGGGATTTCTGAGTACCAATTTATGTAACGTTAAAAAATATGTACTTTCTAATAAGTTTCATGCCAATTTAACTTACTTATTATCATATATTTATTCGCTGCAGCACAACGAGATTATCGATACCACGAGGTAGTTTCGTAGTTCACTGACAAAACCTAGAACTTCCTTAATATTTTTGGAGACCGCACTTTTGATGTTAAACTGTTTGGACGCCATTTATGTACACCTTTTCATGAGATTTGCTATAAAAATTGCATAAAATATTACCAAAAATCTAATGCCATTTCTAAATTTTTATTGATTGTTAGTAAAAATATGCAAACATGAAAATACTGACTAGTTACGGGTATACGTACTTCTACCTTACTATATAAACTACAGCAAAATAAATGTATAATATGTCTGTTATAGATTAATATGTGTATGTATGTGTTGTATTGGTATTCCATGTATTCCTAATGTATGTATTCCTATAATAAACACCTGTTTGCTACAGCTCTGCCACATGGTGTGCGTTTGTGGATTAACATAATATCTTCACGCTACGAATATTGGAATTTGCTACGCCGCGCTAAAGATATAAACTTTATGATATATAAGGTTATGTAACTTGAAATATTCTTAACTCAACAAAGAATAATTGTTCATAAAACTGTTGTAATATTTGACAATTTTAGTAAAATTACTCGTCTTATAAAAAGTAAAATATAAAATAATAAAAGCTTAAATATATAAAGCTCACGTGGTTTGTATTATTTTTTTTATAATTACCCGTACATATTAAGAAGAAAAATTAAAATAAAAAAAATCTTATTTGCATAAAATATTACTAGTCCATATTCCCACTGAGAAAAATGGTAAAGATTCCATTCGAGTATTCAATATAATATTAACCTTGTCACGGATACAGATTAACCTTGTGAAAAACCTCCACAAGGACATGTATCGACTATGCTTATTTAATGGATTTAGATAGACAGAAATATTTTATTGGAACGAGAATACGGATATTGAAAATACATTCAATTTTATTACTAATATACCCGAGAAATTTTTCTTATCACGAGCAAAAAGAAAATATAATTTGATTTTTTTTTTTGTAAAAATAATTGCGGTAAGCTTTCATTATACTCGTATATAACTTTATTTTTTACTAGCTTTTCGCCATCGGCGTCGTCGCCCGCTCATTATATTATTATTATACATTAAAAGAATCCTCTTGAATCACTCTGAATATTGATGAACAGAACCGCATTACCGTTGTGTAGTTAAAAGATTCTAATGTATACAACAGTTGGAAACGATATATGTATAAATGTATATATATGTTGCTTTTGCAAAGTTTTTATTTATATTTGTTTTATCGCAATTTTCTGTGTGAATCGTTTCATATGGCCATATTATGAAACTGCATAAAGATGGTCCTTGTTTTTCTTAGTAAAATCTCATATCTTGTATCGTCTGCCATTATATAAGTATTATGTAAATAACGTAACTTAGCTAATCAAACCAAGCGTTGTTATTTAAACTTAACCTGTACAGAGTAATCGGTTGAGGATACATACTTCAAACTTCAGTTGTAAGATTTGACTAATATATGTACATGACGGCAAGTTTAATAAAAGCTTTGTTAATTATTCAAATGTTGTAATTTTTAATTACAGATATCAATATTTGAATAATAAATTCTAGTCTAAAAATGAAACGTGATGCGAGTGAACATTTTGCACAGCGGCACCAATATCCGTAAAGGAAATTAATATTTCCAATAGGTACGAGTATTTGACATTTTTGTATTTGATCCGAATTTGATTCGCAGCGCCTTTCTCTCGATAATTTTTCATTTTTAGGGTACAGAGCGCAGAAATAAAAACCGCGCGAACTACATAATTTTTTTCAACTTTACAATGGGATATGTTTAATAAATCTTGCAGCAGAATTGTAAAGCAATTATCCTTGACTAAGTTGAAATGTGCGTACAGCTTTAGTTTCAACGACAATGCAATCGTGGCGTAATCTTGCCTTTTTTGATGATTAATTTGGAATTGGTGATTTTATGCTAACTCAGATGAGTTTAAGGTAAATAATAAGATTTTCAATTACATTAAATTTAGAAGATCTCAATGATATTCTAAAATGACAGCCAAACCCCTCTTGCGTTAGAGTGGAAGTCGTTAATAAAATTGAACCTCCAATAAAAATAATCTTGACGTGTAATCCGATCATCAAAGCCTTTTTGTGTTAGCGGAGTACATGTAAAATAATAGATCCTTTTAATACTCGGCCCCTATCACTGGAGAAAACCACACATTTATTTGAAAGCCAGCTTATTAAGGGTCTCCGTTTATAATGAGACTTTAATATCAATTTACTCTTAGTGTATTATTGTCTTTTTAGTACAAAGTACATACAATAAGCAATACTCATTTGTATGTGATATAAAACAATATAAGCAAAACAAATAATAAACATCATGTAGATGCGTGTGTGTATATAACCTATATCTTACCAAAATTTTAATTTACAAATTTTTAAGTACCTAATATAACGTTGGTATTAAAATATTAAGTGTAATGGTTATATTCTTTCAGGATCTAAGTAGATTACAAGGTGTCACCATCTCTGAGATCCTGCTTCAATTTCCGGTCTGTTAGTGTAGAAAATAAACCCTTCTATATTGTCTCGGGTCTGGGTGAAGTAGTACGTTCGATATTGTTTTAACACGGGCGCTTTAAGCAAGTCATTTTGGAAACTGAGCAATTATTTATTTACTTTCACATTTAATTAAAATCATAGGTACAAATGTTAATTTCAATATAAAAGATGTACAAAAAATATATTCTATGTAGCTAATATTGAAGTTGTTCTCGAACGAACTTTGTGAATAGTCTTGGGTCATATTTGTACTGTGGTCATGTCATGAGGCAGCCTTAAACACAAAGGACCTCGTATATCTCGTTATTTTTTGAAAGAACCATCGCAATTGAAATTATGTACATTTTGACGTTATTACGAAATTATTTTGCTTTAAAGATATTTACTTGTAAAGTATAATATTTCTGGGCCGGGGCCAAATTGGATTTATAAATCTAAAATAGTCAGTTGATATTCACATAAAATAATAAATAAATAATCATATAGTAAATAAATATACGATGCTTAGGACAATGAAAAGACAAATTGTAATATGAATTTGATTCAAGCGTTTTGGCGCTTCTTATATCTCATGTAACTGAAATCAATAGTTAAGTAGCTGAATATTTTATAACTAATTAAGTATTAAATAACGCGAAGAAAATATCCGAGCAGATATAAAAATAAAACAGACCTCTAAATCAGAGCAATTTCTCTGCTAGAAAAATCTAATTGAATTTGAATTCGATCGACGGCGCCGTTATGATAGCTATCAAATTATGCTAAGTATATGCTTTTTATAGGCCACGAAATAGGCGTAATAATGAGCTTCTAACTAACATCTTAAATCACTTGCCAGTGGCGTGATATATGCTGTTACTTAAATAGACATGTAGCTATGCTTTTATAGATTAACGTTGGAACACAACGTAGGTATGAGTTATTTTTCGTGATATTAAGTGGTCTATGTCATTTCTCAACCTCTAAACTAATTCCAAAGAAAAAAATCATATCTTAGAACAGACAAACAACTACACCTACCAATATTAAATAATAGTGTGGATTAAAGGGTATGTGATTGTATAATTAAATCATCCACATTATTTTTATATCTCCTATTAGAATCATCTTTATATAAGTTTCGTCTAGAATCTAGATAAATACGTTACAAAATATATTTATTTTTAAATTACCTTTTTTATCCTGAATTGTTGTTTAAAAAATGATATTTTATGAGACACAATTGTCCCATATACGATTAGGTACATATAAATTTGGGTATATTTAAAAAAGTGTAATGATATAAAAACAGTTAGTTATTAATCAAACAGATAAATCAATTGGTTAGTATTAACATAAATAGATTTGACCTCGAAGTTTCTTTAACATTGTCTAGTACTGAGAATTAGAAATTATGACTATTGTTTTGTCCTCCATCAACGGTGCCTACTGTCTACTACGAGACAATACTACCTAGTTACCTACTTTTCAATATTCACACGACCGGATATCAAACTCTCAGAGTTGATAATGCCTGACTAGGCGGGTTTTCCTATGAAGACTCAATATACTTATATAATTAACTGAATGTAGCTGACGTTTTTGTGTATAACAAAAATAAATAATAAAAACTTTTCAATAAATAATCAATACATATCTCAAAAGCGACTTATTCAGTAAAATGTTATTGAAGTCAGGCTATTAAATATCATTTTTTTAAAGATTGAAGTCGGTTATATTTTTCAGAAAAGTTTTTATTTCATGCTTTTAATAGATATTTATTTTAAGATATGTAACACTAAAAATATTAAATACTATATAAATTAAAATATTCAAGTGAGTCTTAGGAAAGGAGATTTTGTTTATTTGCTTGACATATTTTCTTCCAACAATCTATAATTATATTATAAAGAGTAAAGATTTGTTTGCAGTGGATAGGCTTCGAAACCATTGACCGATTTATAAAAGTCTTTCATTTACGGAAAGCTACATAATACATGGCGGACATATGCTATAATTTACGCAGACGAAGTCGTGGGGAAACAGCTATTTTGACAGAAATTGGCTTACAATTCAAGAAGATATACATGAACATACCTAGCGACTTTCATAAAAAAATATACATCAAAGAGTAAAGTATACATACCCGTTGAACATAGAAAATCCTCGTTTCGGATTTTGAATGAATGCAAAATACGGAATCTTTTGTATTTTTAGCTGAAATAAACATATCATCTAAACATTTAGATGATATCTGATGAAAAACGTATTTTTTTGTTTTCTTATAAAAGGAAAAGTACTGATTAAAATTTAAATGGGCTGAATAAATAAAGGGTTTTGAAAATCGGTGAACAATTGGTGAACATACATAAAAAAACATAAATCAATCTTGAAGTCGGTTAAAGAACAAAGTGACTTCAAAAATCCCCGAAAAAGGACAAAATTTGTTTTATATGAATAACGATTCAGTTATTTGAGAAAATTTTATTGAACAAAAAATTATATTGTACTTTAATAAGAGTTTCTTGAGTTTCAATATATATCACAGTTCCCTTTTTTAAAGTCGAGTTTTTCTCAATATATATATGTAATCATATTTTAAAGAGTTATAAAAGGTAATAAACTTCCTATATTTGTTTGTTTGTAGGGGCTAATCTTTGGAAATTCTGAAAAGATGATGAAAATTATAAGCGGGTGACATACATTAAAATACCTATTATTAAACTATATTGGCAATATTACCCTGTGTAGCTGAATTTTTAAATTTTCGTTAGTAAAACATTTTTTTTAGATACAAAGTAAGGCTGCGTAGTTTCATGTCAAACAACTACTTTTCAGTGTTTTCAGATAATAATTGCCACGGTTTTATACTCTTTACGTCCATTATCATTTTTACTTTTTAATGATCACTGTCTGCTTCTATAGTATTCATTTACATAATGTGAGTTTGCTGTTTCTATTTCAATTGGAATGGATTTTCATATTATACCTGCCTCATTTTAACTCTGTATTTAATTTCAAATTAAGAAATATTCCCTTAGTAATTAACATTTCAAGGTAGTGTTTGATAACTTAGAACTATCATAGTATGTATTTATATATCGTCAAGAGTCGGATGACTCATATTTGATAGTCTACATTTCACATAATATGTGTTAAATAAATCCTTTTGCCAATTTTATATTATGATTCCATTAAATTCTACGTTCATCGTGTTTTCTTAGAATACTGAAACGTTTCTTCAATGAGTCATCTTGTATTGGAGTCATAGTTTTGAGTATAATGAAAAAAAAAACAGTGGAAAAATTCGTAAAGCTTCTAATATAAACAACTTTTCATAGTTTATTAATGAATATTAGTGAAACATATTTCTATTTACATTCTTTTACTTAGGTTAAAAATTACTGTTGTAAATAGAATCAACAATTAATTAATTGACAAAAAAATCAGATGACACAATAATATTATAGTACTAGGGGTAAATACTCGTAGTTTAGCGCCAAAAACCCAGTAAGTTCACATTTTCGTTCTGGCAGAAGGAGAATTTGTTTATTCGTGTTTTTGTTTCCTCAGTGTGTAATTAATAGATACTGAGAAATGCACACCATCTCGCAAAGATACGATTGGTATTGGATACAACATACCTAATAAAATTGACGATTGGACGTGATATATGTTGAAACTTACAATACAACATTTGATATTTTTAAACGGTTAGAAGCATTAATGCAAAGTTAGAAAACGACTTATAAACATGCTTTGATTTTTCAACTAAAGAAAATAAAGGGCTATTTGATGATTTTCTTGCAACGTATAAATGAAAAAACTTACGAAATTTACATCACTACACCTTCTTCGAAAGTTTTCATTTTATAAAAAAAAAATACGAGCGATTGGTGCATAAGTAGTTACTTAGTATGTTAACGTTCCACAAAGTTTATATGTGATTTTATTTACGTAGGCGTAAGTAAATTGGCGTATGTTTTGAATTAGCGCTCAAACTAGGAATACGAGTGACACGGTTCACCCGCTCCGCGTGCGTCGAATCACTGACGGGAACACAAAACTCCACTATCCCATTTCAAAACCTAGTAAGTCTACAAAAAGTGAAAAAATATTTCGCTAGAAATTTATTTCTGCTCCATAATGTAATAACATACTACATCAAAATTAACTTACATATTATAAAGATATGGCGTGGATACCTAATAAATGTGAATAAACAAAATAAACTATTACTTAATTTTTTTAGAAGCTATATTTTTACAAAGAACATTTATTTAGATCAATTACTTATTTTTTAACTATAGCCTGAAAACATAGGCTTATTGGTTGATAAATTTACACTTTTACTAGCGATTAAGTAAAAAAGGATTGACTTCCAAAATTTTATTTTATTATATTTATTTCTGTCCTGGACATTTACGTTATGCTTTGTTGCACTGTGGACTTTTCTACAATTGGACACCTATTGATGCTTATGTAGCGTGAAACGGGTTGCATCATCCTACAACCTTGAAAAGAATTGGCATCCATTTCTAGAGTGGAAGTAACACCAGGTACAGAAGTCAACTTTAAAAAAGAGGCTTAGCACAACCTATTTTCAAATTATTATGAAATTCATTTTGCTTGGCAAAATTTTGCTTTTGTTAGACCAAAAGGTTCTCGATATGTAAAAATATATCAAAATCTTCATGAAATCTTAATAAAGTTTGAAATCGTTATGAGGGTATACTTTTTCTTTGAGATTTATTTTCAAAATAATCTTGAGCTCTTACATTTTTTAAACATATTTGTACCTATATCAAATAAAGTTGTAAACCACTCCTTCTAAGTAACAATTTATCAACTACTGTATGATTTCAAAACGTAAACCTAGAAAGTGTTTTTCGCTCTCCGAAAACGTTGTCGTTAAAAGTTACTAGGTTTTAACATGAGACAGCCGTACTAACCATCTGTTTTCAGCCCCCGTGTAAAGAGAACAGAAGGTTCGCTTAGCTTAGCATCCTTTTCAATTATGAGCATATTGAAAAGCTCTTGAAACAATTGATCAACAGTACTGATAATGTACGGCGTTTATTGTATTATTGACAAGTATCTATTGTTTTGTATTTCATCACCATCACCTTTCGAAATACAGGTATTTACGGCGTGTTAGGTTCTCGAAATGCGCGATGTAAATCGAAACGACGTAAGTAGAGACATATTTTTCATAATATGTTTAGAATAGAATAGAATAGAAAATTCTTTATTGTTAACATTACACAAAGTTACATTAACAAATTTAAAACATTTTACAATACAATGTAACAATTGGCGGCCTTATCGCTTAAAGCGATTTCTTCCAGGCAACCATGGGATGGAAAGAGAGATAACAATTTATGAAGACGGGGGTGTGTAAATATTATCAATAACATTAAAAAGAAAAAATGTTCAAAAATATGTAGTGAATACATTCATAATACAAATATATCCGATAAATACGTAATATACATACACACATACATACAACTACATAGATAAACTTACATAAATATATATATATATATATATATACACATATATATTATCAATACCAGGAATAGTTATACTCGGCAGTAGCAGGATATTTCATTGTGAAAGGTAGAATTCCTTTACACTATTTTTAAAAATTTGCAAAGATTTCGCTTGCCTTATCGAAACTGGAAGGGAATTCCAGAGACGAGCAGCTTGTACAGTGAAAGAAGAATCGTAAAAAGAAGTACAGTGAGATGGAATCTCAAGACTCAGGCTCTCGGATGATCGCAATGTGTAAGAATTTGTGCAGTGCAGGAAACTGAAACGTTCTTTGAGATAATGAGGGTAAGTGGGATTGAACAAAATATTGTAGAGAAGAGATAATAATCGAGAATTCCGGCGAAGTCGTATAGGAAGCCACTTGAGTTCACTGCGATAGTTGGAAACATGGTCATATTTGCGCAAACCAAATATGAATCTGATACAGAAGTTTTGAAGACGCTCAAGTTTATTTAGCTGGTCCTCCGAAAGATCAAGGTAGCAAGCGTCAGCGTAATCGAGAACAGGAAGCAGCAGAGATTGCGCTAACGCAACCTTAGTGGTAGTGGGCAAGAAGTTACGCAGTCTCCTCAGTAAAGCGGCAGAAGCATCCCAAGTAGCACATAAATAATATATTAACTAAAATAAGTACCGATTTATGTCCTAAAGTCATACTAACATTTTTAATCAGCACTGGTCAAGTTTCGAATCTGTTTAAAGGCATTTATTTTATCTAATAATGCTTAATGCCATATTATGGTTAATAAAAAAAGTATACCAATGTCAAAACTCCTATTTAAGTATTGGGTAATATTCATATAAAGCTGTTATCGTATTTCGGTGATATGAAAAACATTATATATTATATAAGCATTAACGTAATATTATTTAGTGCACTTAGTTGTATTTAGTCATTTTCTAGAAACAAAGGTTTTCTAATGGTCTATGATTGTATCGATTTAATGCTTATCCTATATACACATTGAATAAAGAACTAGTAAAACTTTAGCACCGATTTGTTCTTAAAGTATTCTTTAATCAAGCTCAAGCTCCTTTATCTTCTTAATCTATGCTTTTATAAAACATTAGGCTATATTTTGATCAATATTAAGTTATTTATAGAGATACAAGTAATAAATAGATAGTAATTATTTTTTATGTGAAATTAAAATGTAAAATTATTTTATGTATTGTATTGTAATGGTGGCATTTTATACGCATCGCTGGCGCCATGGACAAAAAACGTTGGGAAAAACAAAGAAAACAGGTGGATATAAAAGAAAACTGAAAAAAGAGTATTCTAATTTAATTGAAGCTTTTAAAAATCAAAATAAAAATGAAATAATCGTTTGATGATTATAAGCACTATAAGATACTTCTGAAGTGTTAAAATACGGCTGTACCTAAAATGGGAGTGTGTTATACGGTGAATTACGAGCTCTTAGTTTTGTGTCTAACCATAATACGATTAACAGCTCTACTACACTATATTTGAATACCTAATGCTTTAATTTTACGAGTCGCCATTTGCTTTCTTTTTCCAATTCTTACAAAATATTTAAAGTCAACTGTGTCAGATGAAAAGGGGTAAATAATCATTTATTTTGTGCACAGATGCCTATAAAAGCAATTATGTTGTTAAAACAATGCTAAAAAGCCTAAAATTCAACAAAAATTTTTGCTACTAGGTTAAATTTTCTATTATTTTTATTATATTAAAGGAAGTTTGCGAAGGCGCGTGTATTTTACACCATAAACTTGTATATTTTACTCCACAAACTGATGTTTGCAGCTTATTTCACACATAACGAGCTGTTTAAATCAATATTAAAAAATACTTAAAAGACCAGCCAAAAGAACATGCCATGACACTTACACAAAACAATAACTTAAACCGATTATATATTTTTAAAATCTATTAAATATACTTTTTTTACAAAGGAAATAAAACAGTAAGCATTTTTATAACATTAAATTAACGTATTATAATTTTGATTTACGCATATCAATTGTAATATAGTCACAAAAAGTTCAATTAACACTTAAGGTGCTAATTGAACTTTTTGTGGCTATTAGAATGCTTTTACCCGACTTTATTAATGCTATTATACAAAAGTTGTAGTGCTATTGCACAGCTTTTATAAAGCTTAAAGTCGTACAAAGGGGGGGCCCAAATTTTACGTATAAGAGTCGTTTAAAAGAAATACGGTTGATATACGATTTTATTATAATGCTTAACGCTTGGACTCGTGCTCTGTGGACCCCAACCCAGATGGCTATCCATTACCACCCCCAAATTTTTTACTGTTTGACTAAAAGGAATGACAACCCCCTCAAAAACAACTTTCGGAAGTATCTGCGTATCAACTCTGGAAAGTGTTTACATGTAAAACTCACGTGCTAGGTTTCACAACCGCACATATTTTGTTAGTAACGTTAAAAATTAAAACAATTGACGTATGTTTGAAGAATAGTGTCAAAAAATTGTTTGTCATAACTCGAAACAACGTAAGTCAAGGGCTGCCCGTACTGAGCACAGTGCAACTTACTAAATTGAGCTCCTGTTTCACATTTCATAATTTCTCTGTCAACTTCTGTCGCTATATACTAGGTTAATTTTGAAATACATTTATACACACAACAGTAATTCAGATTTCCACAATATGTCAAATTTCCGAATGATTCTGAACTCTATTTGCAATTATATAAGAATTAAGTTCAATTAGAGAAATTTGTCAGAAAGTTGTATTGCTTAATTGCTTGATGTGATGTGTGAATAATAAATAAAAACTTCACAAGCAAAATACATAAATTAATATTGAACAACATTTGGCTATATTTCTCAGACCCCAAATTGTTGCTAAATCTATAGATTTAGATATATATATATAATGGAAATTTAATGGAACCACAATAAATTATTGAGTTGGAACTTTTAGAAAAGATAACCAAAAGGAAAATTTTCTCTAGAATTAGATTTAACAGAAATTCAATTTTATTTAAGACTAAGCTAATATTTGCGCTAAGATAATATTGACCAAAATATTCACTCCAATCATTCTTTATAAAGAGAACTGCAAAGTAATAGAATGATAGTATTTTAGGTAGGTAATGACAATAAATGATATCATAGAAACATTCCCTTCCCGATTAGCACAGATGCAGAATGTCTACGTCGTCGTGTGCAGGGTTAATTAACATAATAGGCCTGCATTGTAATCTAATGAAAATTCTTAACTTTTGTACCTACTACTACTACTGCTTCAAACTAGCACGTAGTTGCCACAATATTAAATATATCACTCAACTCTTTATTTACGACGAAAACTCAATTTATAGTTTATATTTATTTTTCAGAGAGATAACCTACACATTCATATTTTGTTTGTATATCAAGCTACTTAACATTCTTAATGACATATAAATTAACCGTCATTACCATCTTAAGATCGAGTCGAAATTCAGATAGGGTATAAATTTAGAATCAGATAGCAAAGGTATTGGAAAAAATTCAATATCCATATCCCTAATGACTCCGTCTTGCAATGAAAAAGGTTAGAATTTCTCTAATGCGTGCGTATTATACAAGGTTATGTACATACTGAAATAAATATAGGCCGGCAGCGCGCTTGTAGTTCCTCTGGTGCAGGTGTCCATGGGTAACCACTCACCATCAGGTGATCCGTCTGCTCGACTGCCCCCTATTCCATAAAAATAATATACATATATATATATATATATATATATATATATATATATATATATATATGTTCTTTTCAGTTAGGTATATATCTTCACCTATATAAAAACCTACTTCAAATTATTACTACTATATAGCCGCTATAAGTGCATCCTTTTGATAGATGATAGTCAGCATGATAAGTGTGTACCTACCAGATAAGATCAACTCTGTTTTATGTTTACTATTTTCATAAAAAAAACTTGTAATAACTTTATGAGTTCATTTGTATTGGATATTACACTGAAATATAATTTCTCAAACCAAAGTGGAAGACCTAAGTCTTGTTGGCCCAATAAAATACTTTGCAATGAACTAAAGTTTCCGATAGAAAATCAGAAAGTGGTATATAAACTTTATCTCACAAATGATAAAACACTCTTTGTGAAATTGTTTAAATATATTTTAATTTTAGAGGGTTTGAGCTGTGATTTTTGAGGGTTTGATTTACGGCGAGTGGTACGCCATTAATTACATCCGTCAAAATCATAAGTTCTTTTATACACGACGACATTGCAAAACAATGGCTTCAATGCACGAAAATAGTGTTTCATACTGTTTCTAAATGATTTTTAAAACATTAGGTACTTCGAATATTTTATTCATATAACTCATTGGCAGAAAATGACCCTCTCAGAGAAGCATTAGTAAGATAGATTATAGTCATTAAGCGGTCGGCGCACAATTAAAAGTAGACTGCCAGTTTAATTTTTATGTATGATTTGATTCTTTGTTGTATTAATTACTATTTCGTTATCAAATTATTTCATTAATCTTAACTTTTTAATCTTCGTTGATGTTCTTTGATCTTCTGATGTTTAATAATGGGGCCTGTAGCAGTAATTTTCTGTAAATGGTAACTTCAAAGAAACTCATTCGTTGATATAAATATAAACAGTCTACAAGCATAACTGAGGTCTCCAACCAATTTAAGATAAAAATAAACATTAAACTAGGTAAATTATTAGTACCATAGCTATTTTGCCATATTTTAAAAAATCAGATAATATTTGAGGTCATGTTACATTATTAAAACAACGGTTGCGACAACGGTCATATATAATTTTTTTATTGGTTATTATAATTTATCCGATATAATGAAATGATCATGATTGAAATTAAATCATGATCAGCTTTTCAGCGTTTCCACTGCAGGGGTTCAGGTCTTCCTTATGGATGAAGGAGAATGGGACATGACCCTCCACTCTGGCTCATTGCGGATTGTAGCCTTCCGAAGCACGAAGTAGCTCGAGTTTATAATTTTTTGGTCACCCATCCCTTGACCGACAATTGCGAAAGTTGCTTAACAAAAACGACCGTTGTTTGCGGCGCTTATCAACTACGTCACCGAGCTACTCGATTATTAAATTCAATATTAACATTAAATTAAATTACATATTATAAATGATGACTTGATGATGACAAATCAGAAATAAGCTTGACTTCACTAAGTACCGAAACAGGCAAAGCTGTATTGAATAAAAATCAATAAAGATTTTCTCGGCTTAAAATTTGAATGATAGATTTTCGTGCTCGTAACAACTCAAAGAAAGTTTTCAGGGTAAGGAAAAACTAGAAAAGTTATCCGGGATATTGGAAAAGTTCTAAAAAACGGAAGCTTCGGACAAGTATATAATCAAAGACGTTATCATGGTAACTATTCAAATTATCCATGTCATGACCTGAATCGATATCTACAGGAGTAAATAATGTCACTAATATTATAAAGGCGAAAGTTTGTACGTTTGGATGTTTGTTAGTTCTTCGAGCAAAAAACGGATTTTCAGCGGGATAAAAATATAAGTTCCTGGATCATATTAATGTTTATTTTATGGCCGTATTTTGACCTCTGATTAAAAATAAGTATATTAATATATATTTATTAAAAGATCAAACTATTTTGAAGTAAAAAAAATCTCTACTTCATAGATATAAATACTCAAGATGTGTTTATTATACATCCGCTGTATGTGTTTGTCTGTCTATGGCATCGTTTCTCGTAAACAGGTAAACCGATTTAAATATTTTTTTGTTAGAAAAGTGACTTAATCGAGAGTGTTCTAAGCTATGTTTGGGCACTTTAATAACAACAGCATCTTAGATTTATCAAGATCATTATGCAATATATTTTTAGTATTAGATATTTAAAAAGTATGAAATAAATAATAAAATTTTAAAAAATCCGACTTCCCAAAAAATTACTTCCTAAAAGTGTACCATCTTTAAAATCAAAATAAACTTGGCTAAACAAAATTCTCATCGCATTAGGGGAAGCCTTAAATTACAAATGTTCCATAGAACGGTCACTCGACTTTAAAATATTATAGATAAAATTTGATTGTTTGTTTGTTTGCATTGTATAACTATTGCACCAATTTATAAGTCTTTCATCTTCGAAAAGATACATAATAAGCGGTGGACTATTAAAATATATTGAAGAACAATTTTCTTCAATATATTTTAATAGTTCCTCAGGATTGTAACATTCACATTTTTTCTGATTCCCCCTCATCTCAATATCGTAATAAAAAAAATATTCGGCATTCTATCAAAGCTTTATTGGTACTTACAAGAATTACAAGCCGTACCTGGAACTACAGACAAAGTGGACATGGCAAAGGAGCTCCTGATGATGTAGGTGGAGCCCTTAAGCGTACTGCAGATACGCACGTTGCATATGACAAAATTTTACAATTAAGCTTTGGTCATGGATTCAAGTGCATCTAAATACTTATGGAGGTGGTAGTCCCTTTATCGCATCAGTGACAGACATGAGACTTGATTATTATCATGTTATCTTTTAAGATCATATTGATAGTTCAGATTATGGTTGGCCTAAATCTGATGATACTGACATGATCACAATTGAATCGATTGTAAAAGTCTTTGATGACCCAACCGTGCGTTTTGACGACAATATATTATTCAAGATTTTATTTTAGGTTTTAAATGTACCATTTATTTATAATTAAACTTAAGGCAAAAATAATTTAAACATTTAATCTCAGTAAAAGTAAACAATCATATTTAATATATGTATATGCAAATACACCAGGAAGATCATTATTGTAACTTATTGTTATTGATTGTTTAAATATTTACATAAGAGTTAAGTTCTAAAGTAACTGTGGTGAATTCACGTTCCTGCAGGTCTTCCGCTTTATTTCTTGAAGAAACTATGCCTCGTTTTAACCAAATAAAACACTTTAGGTGTTTATCTACGAAGACATTTTTATTGAATTAGAAAAAAACAACAGCATATGACATTGTCAATAAAATTTGAAAATTATTATTTATTTCTCATTTAGTGAAATGAGGTTTGATTTACAACATCCTCCCCATCACGGCACTGGTTATCAATAGCATGTGCCTTCTTACGCCATACACACATAGCACACTCATATTAACAATATCCTAAATACATACCTTATAAAATCTAACAATACTATGTTCAAAACTAAAACTTTAACTTATTTGGTATTCTGACGAGTCGGCCAGAACGCGTTTTAACTTCACCTTGCACTTCCCGTACAATACCTATTGGAGTACTGTGTTTATTGCTCTCACTGCAATTATTCAAATAAGCAGATTCAACACTAGACAACTTGTACAATTTCGGTACAAAATCCCAGGAATCGTGGGGAGATGAATAAAATTCACACTCGCAGAACGGAGACATTTATTTCTAACCAATTTTAAATATATAAAATGACAGAAATATTTTATTATCGCGATGTAATTCGCCATAACGCCATCTAGACGTCAAAATTAATATAAGTTGCAACATACCGCCCACCAAGGACTTGTCCTTTCTATCCGCCCACCATGACGATATAGAAAAAAAATATCTAGTTTAGAACATTAGTTAACAATTAAAATAATCTTATTGCAGAACAAAAATCGAAAGTTTTTTTTTTACAAATAAATCTCTACAATATTTATGACCGTATTATTTATGCATTATACTTCAATACGGTATGCACCTTACTTAAGTAAATAATAAATTATGTACATATTTTTTCTTTTTAACATGAATAACAAAACACAACATTTCAATAAAAAGTATAACAAAACGTAATGTTAACATGAATTATACATAAATTAATTACACATCATCGTGTACGGGCAAAAAACATAATTTTGAAATTGGACGCTTAATTACAGAGTCCTTGCAACGGATTGAAACCACACGTGTAACATTGTCCTTACCAGGATGCAATTTTTCAATACGGCCGTATAACCACCTAGCTGGAGGCAGATTGTCCTCTTTGATGAGAACGATATCCCCGACTGTACAATTTGCATTTCGAATAGACCACTTACGCCTTTGAATCAAACTTGTCAAATATTCAGAAGACCAACGTCGCCAGAAGCTTTGCACCATCTTTTGCGTAAATTGCCAACGCCGTAAAGTGCTCAGACGTGTATGTTTCTCGAAACTATGATCTGGGGCTAATATTAAAGGTTCCCCGACAAGAAAATGTCCAGGAGTTAGTGGTGTATCTTCTGTTGGATCTAAACTATTTTCTGATATAGGCCTAGAGTTTAGGCAAGCCTCGATTTGCGACAAAACTGTAGATAACTCTTCATATGTCAATGTAGAGTCGCCAATCACACGCTTTAAGTGATGTTTAACGCTCTTCACGCCCGCTTCCCACAATCCTCCAAAATTAGGAGAGTGAGGAGGATGAAAATGCCATTCGGTGTTATTATTGGCTAAAGCGTGTGCAATTTCAACAACAACTTGAGATTTCTCACTGGCAAATAAACGTTTTAATTCTCGCGAAGCACCAACGAAATTTGTGCCATTGTCGCTCCAGAGGTGACTACAATTTCCACGTCGAGCGACAAATCTTTTAAATGCAGCGAGAAAACCTTCAGATGTTAAATCTGACACGACTTCAATATGTATAGCTCGTGTCGACATACAAATAAATAAACAAATGTATCCTTTGGAGGATTTTATGCCACGACCTTTAGATACCCGTAAATTAATGGGACCTGCATAGTCCACGCCAGCATTTGAAAACGGTTTACTGGGGACCACTCTACAAGATGGCAGTTCTCCCATCAACGGACTTCGTGTAACACCTGCATAACGAATACACGAAACACAATTATGAATATAAGATTTAATTAATGATTTTGCTCTTATTATCCAATATTTTGATTGCAAATAACGAAGCATCAGTTGTTGTCCCCCATGAAATGTTTTATTATGAGCATCTGCGATTAATAACTGAGCTAATCTTGAACTATGAGGTACAACAATTGGATGTTTACTTTCAAATGCTAGATCTGAATTACGAATTCTGCCACCTACCCGAAGTATTTCATCTTTGTCAAGAAATGGTGTCAAAGAAAGGAAGCTACTCTTTTTACTTACTTGTCTTTTTAATTTAAGCTCTTTAATTTCATCATGAAACCATGTGTTTTGACATTTACGTATACATAATTGTAAAGAATCCTTCAACTCCGAAACCAAAAGGTAAGCACTTACTGGAGTATTAGACTCACGATATTTTGTAAGTAAAAGAAATCTCCTACAAAATGCAACCACTCTTATCAATTTTCTTAGTGAAGAATATTTATTCCATAACCAGTCTTCATCTTCACTAGAAACAACTGTGGTATGAGCTTTAATTGTTCTTGTTTCTTCTTGTGTTTGATGTGTCGGTCTTGAATACGTTATTAAGTCGTTTTTTAACCAACTCGGTCCTTGTATCCACAGATCACTCTGCAAAAGTTCGGCTGGAGTCACACCTCGCGATGCTATGTCAGCGGGATTATTATTTGATTGGACATGTGCCCATTGTGTACCATCTAACAAATTCAATATTTCGGAAGTGCGATTGGCAATGAACGTCTTCCACCGGCTGGGATGATCAGCTAACCAGGATAAAACAATAGTAGAATCAGTCCATGCATGTAAATTGGACCTAGAAACTCCTAAAACTTCAGCTATTTCCCTGAGCAGGTGACTAACAAGTACTGCGCCACAAAGCTCAAGTCTAGGAATGGAAATTTGTTTTATTGGTGCTACTTTCGACTTAGCAGCTACTAGGTTAGTCCGTACATTACCCGAAGAATCAACCACACGGATATAAACAACTGCAGCGTACGCTACGCTAGAAGCATCACAAAAGCCATGCAATTCAACACTACAATCATCACTAACTGTTCCTATCCATCTGGGTATGTGAAATTCACTTAATTTTATTAATTCGTTACGATAAGTTCCCCACTGTTTCAGGAGTTCTGGAACCAACTCCTCATCCCATCCAATACCAGCAATCCACAACTTTTGAATAAAAACTTTAGAGGTAATTATACATGGTATTATCCACCCTAGCGGGTCAAACAGACTTGATATTGTTGAAATAACTGTTCTTTTTGTTTCAGGTGCAGAAGGCGTCGGCAGTTTTACAGAGTAATCAAATTCATCTGTAGTTCGATTCCAGGTAAGTCCTAAAACTTTTGTTACTTTATCTATTTTTATTTCTACATCTCTTCCATAATCTTCTTTTAACAATTCCAATAATTTATCCGAATTGCTTGTCCACTTTTGTAATTTAAAACCACCTCGCTCCAGTAGTTTGTTTAACTGCTTATAGATTTCAATGGCTTCGCTTTCATTTTGACAACCAGTCATGAGATCATCGACATAAAACTCTTGCTTAACTCTATCAGCAGCCAAGGGATATTCATGACCTTCATCGCAAGCTATTTGTTGCAATGCCTTGATCGCTAAATAAGGCGCACTAGAAGTTCCGAAGGTTACTGTTAAAAGTCGGTAATCTTGAATTTCATCGGTGACATTTTCTCTCCAAACTATTCTTTGGAAATCCACATGATCTTCACTAACTCTTATTTGCCTATACATTTTGACTATGTCAGCAGACAGGCAAATAGGATAAGATCGCCATTTAGTCACTATGTGTCGTAAATCTGCTTGCAATGTGGGTCCTACCATTAAGGTATCGTTTAAAGAAACACCATTTGTTCCTTTGCACGATGCATCGAACACAACTCTTAATTTGGTAGTGCTTCTATCCTCCCTGATCACAGCATGATGTGGCAAATATACAGCATGTGGATTGTTTCTGTCGGATGAGTTTGTTATTTTCTCCATATGTCCAAGCGTCAAATATTCATTAATTACATCTGTATACCTTTTTTTTATTTCAGGATTTGCAGTAAACCTGCGTTCAAGACTTTGAAGTCTTTTAACAGCAATTTGTTTTGAATTCCCATACTTGCAAGGAGGATCCTCAAATCGAAATGGAAGACTCACCACGTATCGACCAGACTCATCTCGTCGTGTTGTAGCAGCAAAATATTCTTCACATGCTTGCTCCTCTTCAGTAAAGCGCTTCTTGAGTGAATAAGGCTCTGGCTCAAGTTCCCATAATCGTTTCAGGAAATCGTTTTCATCAACCTTTGCATGCATACTTACAATAATGTTGTGACAGTTATTTTGCAGATTGTTATCCACTCCTCCAGAAATAATCCAACCGAAGTACGTATTTTGAGCAATTGGAGTACCATGAGGACCTTTCTTTAAACCTTCCTTCAAAATCCGACAATAAGTATCGGCTCCCAACAAAATATTTATTTTGTTAGGGGTATTAAAGTATGGATCGGCTAAATTGACATTATAGGTTTCAGGCCAATCTAATAACGAGCATTTTCTTTCAGGTAAAACCGACGTTAAAGTGCCTAGTACATATGCTTTAATTTGAACAATAAATGAGGGGTCGTAAAGTGACTGAATTTTAAGCATTACCATATATTTAGAGGTAAGGTCACCTTGCCCCCCACCAAGCCCAGATATGGTGCTTGTGGATGCAATTTTTTGTAAACGTAGCAGTTGAACTGCTGCCTCTGTTATAAAAGAGGCTTGAGAACCCTGATCAAGCAGTGCTCTTAATACTTGTGACGACCCATCTTTTGACTCAGCCTTGATAAGAGCTGTGGCTAACAATACTTGATGATTGGCTGTACCTTTCGAAAAATGGGCGGCTATATTTGTAACGGTCTCGTTCTCTGATACAGATTCGGCAGAAGTAGTAGCTACTGTTGCAGCTACGATTGCAGTATCAGTTGGATTCTTGGGATGCAATAAGGTGTGGTGCTTTCGTTTACATATACGGCATTTGGTGAAAACGCGACAAACTTTGTTAGAATGATTGTACCCGAGGCAGTTGAAACAAAGCCCTAACGTATGGACAATGCCACGACGTTGATCAACATCCTCCTTTGCGAATTTTTTGCAATTGTACAATTTATGTTCATCTGAACAATGTGGACAAATAATAGTAGTAGTAGCATGCAAAACTTTTGTATTTGTAAGATTATTTGTCATAACACGAGGTTTGTTTTTGGGCTCTACAAATTCTAAAGCGCGGAAACGAGTGCTTAGAAATTCTTTAAATTGTTCAAAAGAAGGCAAATCATCATTATTATTACTAACCTGCAATTCCCATTGCTTCCGCGACTCGACGTCCAATTTCAAACTTATGACATATATTACAATGACATCCCAGGAGCTAGTGTCGATGCCCAGGTTTGATAACTCGTGCAAACAATCGGTTGTAGTATCAAGAAGTTCTTTAAGAGCACTAGAAGATTCTTGTAAAATATTACGCTGACTAAATAAACGTTTGAGAATACAATTAGAAATGAACTTTTTATTATTATACCTATCCTTTAACATAATCCAAGCTTTTTCATAATTATTTTTAGTGATGGGTAAATGTCTAATTAATTGCTCTGCCTCACCTGACAGTTGTGTTTTAAGGTAGTGAAGTTTTTGTACATCATCAAGAGATTTGTTATCATGCACTAATGAAATAAATAAATCTCTGAATGATGACCACTCTATATATCTTCCACTAAAAGTTGGTAATTTGATTTTCGGTAATTTTAAAACTGATTCACTTTTAGAAATGTCAGATGAAATGTTGCGTGTAATATATTTTTGCTCAGGAATAATATTAGATAATGCAGTTTGAAGCTCTACTTTATAATTCAAAAATGTGTCAAAAACTTCTTCAAATGATCCACTTTTCATGTAACTCGTTTTCATCTAATGCTTCTGAAGTGTACTCACTGATCAACTTTTCATGTTTTTGTACAAAGTTATTATACTGCTTTTCCAAAATTTCTAGTCTCGCTGTAACATACTTTTCGTTTATACGTTCTTTCGGTGATTTTTTAAAGTTAATGAAACCTTTTTCAATTTGTATTTTTAAATCAGTTAAAACTCTTAAACTCGCCTCCATTGTTTATGCGATATTTTAAGATAAAGTCGTAAATTTTCTAAGTCAATGTGACACTTTCTTGAAAATTTTTAAGTGTTTCGGTTGCAAAATGGTCGCTCTGAATTCGGGCATGGATTCCCCGTCTCAACCAATTTCTTGGAAATATTCTAAGTCCTAAATACTTGAGATATTTTTCTAAGTCTTTGACACTACTGAATTCACTTGAGCTTTCACTAATTATTGACACAATTGTACTTACAGTTTCTTGACACTTTAACCTTTGTCACAGATATCCTCTTTATTTACTTTTTACTTTCAACTATACTTCTTGATAATAAAACTTTTTCATTTGTCCATAGATTTCATTCTACTACTTTCTTTTTTATTTGCGCTTCATCCAAAAACCGTCATCCGGCTCGAAGGACCTTGTACAATTTCGGTACAAAATCCCAGGAATCGTGGGGAGATGAATAAAATTCACACTCGCAGAACGGAGACATTTATTTCTAACCAATTTTAAATATATAAAATGACAGAAATATTTTATTATCGCGATGTAATTCGCCATAACGCCATCTAGACGTCAAAATTAATATAAGTTGTAGATAATCACTTCATTATACGTATTTGTTTCTAATTTCCATGCCAGACTATAAAATCTTTGGAGCGTTTTAATAATTTCCTTGGATCTTCCCTAATTTCCTCAGTACTCGAAAATTTCATGACCCCGTAACTTTTGTTCTAAAAGCCTTCGGGAAACCCCTTTTACAGAAAAATCTACAGGTTGTACACAAATATGTTCATATCTATTTATTAAACAAATTCAAATTTATAAAAATTACAAAACTTTAATACCATGGAAATTAGAAGAAAATGGGAATTTTAGGCGAACTACCCTCTTGTAGAATCACTTTTCCGCCATGTATCCGGAATCATTTTAGTTGCTATAACTCAAAAACATAGGTTATGTTTCCAAATTACCAATAATGTTCCCTGATTCCACAAGGACGCATTAAAGGTTTAAGGTCTACACCATCTAATTAATAAGGTAGAAGATAAGAGAAATAATATTTTAAAAGTTTATTCGCTCATCGTTAGTCAAGGTAGAGACGTGCACTTAGCATGCGGGCTATTTCGACCAATTTAAATGAGCGATATGTTCATTATAAATTAAAGTTCTTCGGAGTCAGATATAACCTTATAATGTCAGTATAATACATATATTATGTATGTAACAATGTAGCAAACTAAAATAAATTTAATTTAACAAATTGAAATAGATTTACTTTGGTGACATTAAATATGATTATCCTTCGTTCATTTACGTGTAAAGAAGTAGAGATTTGTATTTTAGCATGCATATGTACAACACGGCTATAAAACATTAAAAACATCGCTCGCGCGCCAATAATTCAAAATCTAAAAGTTTTTAATCTCGTATGTAGACCGATTTCGAAATTATTTTTTTATTTGAGAGCTTAATGGATCAAGGTGGTCTTATTTAAATTTTATCGATAGTAAATTGTTTTCCTTTCACAACAAATTAAAATTTACGTAATAAGTATTTATATAATATATAATTATTATAGCATTCACTGTTGCCTGGGACTGATTTAATAATTGACTTGTAAATGTCAGAGTAGCATTATGAGTCGTTTAGCATAGAGGTAACATGAGTGGATCAAAAGTAACGTAAAATGTTACAAAAGTAACATTTTGGCAAGATTAGTTAAATCGTTTGTAAATAAAGCGTAGCTAGCGCCATGTTTGCAAATGAATATACTAAATAAAGGTTTTCGCAGCTCTTAAACAAGCCATCTTGTTGAAAGGTCGAAATGTTATAATAATTTGAAAGGTCGAAATGTTATAATAATTTGAAAGGTCGAAATGTTATAAACTAGCCGTGTAATTGAATGGCGCCATTTAATTAAAGGACCGCCCAATTGGACGTCTGATTTAACCAGTTAGCTGCGACATAGAAATTCTTTTTTTATCTACGATGTTAGCAGATTAAAAATAGAAAGAAGAAAACGTGATTCCTTGTAACGAACGCAATATAAAATTTTCTACACTGACTACAAATTCTTCTTGTACATATTTCATATGTATAGAACGATTGTAGCATGCATTGGTTGTGTGATCTTGCTACAATACCTTTACCATACGTTATGTCCCACGGTTTCTGTTCTTATCTAGGTATTATAGAGACGAGTGTTATATTAATAAATGATAACATAATCTATAAACAATACCTACCTTAATTGCTCAAATGAGGTTTAAATATATGTATTTTTTTATATAATTATTCGAATATTTACTGGCAAGTAAAAAAAAAAAGTTTTGTTTTTAATGAAATGAAAAATACTTTATTCAATATAGCTTACTACAAGCAATTTTGAATCATTCAATTTTTTTTCCCTACCTCTCGTCCAGGACATCTTTTGGATGACAAGAAGATCAAGCGAAAGAAACTTACCTATATGCCAATTCAAATAATGTTTACGTCATAATCGCATCTCAATAGTATAATTACATTTTGCCATTGTAATATCTACCTAAAGTTTTATAAATTTTAGTGCAATTTCTTCCTAACACATCAATAGTGACAGATATGTTATAATATTGGACTTCAGCCTTTACCTTAAAATAGGGAAAATTATTAAGCCTATTTGCTGATCTATATTCAAAAAAAGGCAACCATCTATGAAAATTTGACTTTGAAAGCTTTTAAAACGTTGATTTAGTTGAAAAACTATTTTGAATTGAAAAATAAATATATTAGTAGAATCGTTGCTCGCAAAAAAAAATCAGATAAGTTTATAAAAATCTTGGAGGGATAGGATTTAATATGGCATTTATTTCTAAAAAGCTCACCTTGGTTGACATTATCGTGTTCCCATTTCGGTACGCGTGGGTGCCCCATTTACGCAAAAACAGCAAGGTAGGTAACGCAGAAAAGGAAAAGATATTTTCAGCGTAATATAAATTAATTCTATTCACTCATTTAGTACACTGAACCATTAAATGAAGAATTGACAACACCGGTTTTATTCAACAAACAGCAATTTAACATGGTTAAATAAAATAATAATAATTGTATACCGTTACAGTAATTTCCGTAACACGATAGAGTTATTACCCGTCAATTGTGGTCTGGACACGTCAGAAATACCACTGCTATATCAATTATGTAATACATAAATGACGTATTATAACTGAATTCTTAACAACACTTAACTAACAGATTGTTGATATAAAAAAATCCGAAAAATGACTATAATTATTTTATAACTTTTTCCGATTATAATACTGTGCTCTCTCCAGGAAAGTGACTACTTTGTTTGACCACTCTTTTTTTTTTTTCAGAAGATCATCTGCGAGTCAGTGTCGGCCCTACCTCTGCTGTATCATAAATTATCGAAAAATACGTTTCTTCGGAGTAGCATTAGCGTTTCGAAAATAGACGAAATTTCAATTTCGGGGAGGCCTTCTAATCTAGAGGTAATTGCCCAAAATGGCAAAAATAACGCAAAAAAAATGCCGGTCTGACGGCGGGCGCCCTCAATTGACGACGTCCTTAAATATTACTTGGTAGCATGTAAAATAAATATAGGTACATGTTCCGAGCCTAGTACGTTAACATACTTAAAATGTGAACAGGTATTACTAACAAAATAAGAATATTATGAGTTGTATGGTATTTGGTGTTATTGTAGAGAGTGGCAAATGTTATTTTTGCCCGGTAAGGCTAAATAGCTAAAGGTCCCGTTTCTCCTAATCTATTATAATACTTGTCTGTAAGTCACATGAATCCAATTCAATTATTTTATTATTTATTTTGTTTCTCAAAATAATATAATATAAGCTTTCGTTTAATATTATAACAAGATTTTACTAAACTGTTTAGACATTTTCGCGATTATGTTCGAATCATTGAACCCTCAAGTGTCACTAAAGGTAAAGCGACAACTTTAGGTTTAAGAAGATATTTATTTGCATATTATAATCAGTAACACTAGTTCACTATATTATCATGCCTTTTTTCCATGCCTTTTGGGAAGTATTTAATTGTTTGTTTGTTTTTTGCTTTGAATTTAACAGGACCCAAGCTTCTGAACCTATTTTTAAAATTCTTTCAAATACAGTTTTAATGTTATCCACGTGACGACATTAAAACGGCCGATCCGTATGTTTTAATTAAGCTGTAGAGTTTATAAAGTAAGGGCTTGTAGAGTTCGAAGCTTAGCTCTACATGACATCCTGCGATAGCTATTTGACGGTGCGAGCCATCTCTCTCGGCAACAAATTAAAAGATTTTTTTTTGATGGATGATGAAATTGTGAGGCAGGAACGTATTTAGATTATCGTCATCAATGCTTATGTATTTTCTAGAACCTTCTTCTGGTGAACTCCTACAATACGGACATCCTTTATTATATAATTTATATATTGACCATAACAAATATACCTATGTAGAAATATATATATCATAACATAATCTAAGTGTGGAAGAATGAGAAACCAACTGAAACTAAATTGAAACATTTTAAGTTAAAGAGAAATCGTGTAACGGTTTAAAGTCTAAGCCATAACTCTAGCCGCAGAAACGACATCTTAGCGAATATTGTGGTGATATTTCGCTTCATTTCATTATTTGACATGTATTTTATTGATGGATGGATAAATTGCTAAGTTTGTTGATAACATTGCAGATTTAATTCTAGTTTGGGGGTCAGGGCCTCACAATAATTTAAGTGCTGATTTGGAACCAAAAATGCCAGATTATTAATTTATGTATAAAAACATGTTCTATTTTTGGTTTGAATAACGATTTTTATTATTATTATTGCTGTGAAATCCATAATCAACATTTATCATTACCATTTGTTCGTAGCTATTAAAGTAGGTACCTGTCAAAATAATAAAATAAAACTAAATATTGCCATAACTATGATAAGATATCATATCCTATTGCTAGAGTAATGGCTAGCGGTCGCTAGGACTATGAAGCTACTTTGGTAGTTAACAGCTAAGATGTATAAAATTTATCTCAAATTGAAATGACGCATGACGACACGCTTTAGTAAATTTTCCACAAAACTGTGACGTAACAAACCCTCACCCCTCTACTTTAATGCCTATTATCTAAAATTTAAGCAAAAAAAAAACTTACCTAATATTTTTCTATTATCTGACTGATGGACTAAATATAATTTCAGTCGTCATCCCTATTATACTTTCATTATAAAGACTGTAATTTATGTGTGTTACTTGAAGGACTGTAAAAGATGTTACTTCGATTGCCAAAAAGTTTTGTAAAGGAACATTTTGCCAGACACACTGAAAGTCTCGTACGAACGCGAGGCAGATATATTCTAACGGATGAGACTGAGATTGTGAGTTTGATATATTTCAATCTGTAATAGTGCAAAATCATTGTTTATCAAACACATCGTCAAAAATAATTGTAATCGGCTTACGAGAACCGAGTCAAAGAAACTTTAGGAGTTGCTTTCCACGACGATAATAAAGAACCGCAGTCAAATACGAGTGAAACGACATCATCTGTTCAAATCGTATCTTAATCCAAGAAATCTCATAATAATCATCATGCCAATTTTTATAAAAACGATCATTTTCAACAAATCACAGTCATGGATTTCTTAGAAAGCTCTTAACTCATGCATGACATATAGTGTTTGCTATTCCTGTAAATGACGCGACAGTGACTATTATCATTTCCCAGAGCTAAACAGTTAGATTGGGTCATAAATCGAAAGGCTACTATATATTGCTACTATACCTAGATCTCACCAATGATTGGTCTTACGCTGCCCGCTCCAACGGTTTCCTGCAATATTTATTACATCAGCAGCTTATTAGGATCATTTAATTCATCGCTACTGAAATATATCCCTTTTAAAACCTTGTTACATGATCCAATTGTCCCCTAGTGTCCCCTAGTCAGTGGGGCGCTTATTACATACACTACCCTAGAAATTGGACTGGTTTTTAACTGACTTCATAATGTAAAAGGAGAAAATTATATGTTTGACGGCCATGTATTTTTTTTATGTATGTTCACCGATATTTCCACCAATTATTGACCGATTTTCAAAATTTCCATTTTATTCCATGAATGGTCCCATTTAAATTTTATCGAAATCGAATGAGTAGTTTTCCTTTTATAACAAAAGAAAATACGCTTTTCGATATACCTATATCACCTAAATATTAGGTCCTTATATGTATATGAAATTGGCGTTTTGTCATACTGGCCACTTTAATCACAAATTCAACTCCGATTATGAAAGTAGATATGTTAATCGATTTCTTCTTGAATTATGAACCAATTTCTATCAAACTAGCTGTTTCCCCGCGACTTCATCTGCATAAATTTAGCCTATGTCCAACGCGTATTGAGTATCTTCCCGTAGATGAAAGAAACAAGCGATACAATCTTTCCTTCTTTTAAAATGAGTGTAGAATTGTTGAAATAAAATATTCTTTTCTACTTCTGAAAACTTTGTAAATATGACAAATAATACTTATCTGAAAAGCTACTTATTCAAGAAAATTCAATTGAAGTCGGGTGCCTATCATTTAATTACTGACTTACAGAAGACCTCCGCCCACTTAATAGCATTTTCTTGAATAAGTAGCTTTTGAGATAAGTATTATTTATCATATTTTAAAGGTTTGAAGTTGGTTCTATTTTTTTAAAAGATTTTATGCCATAGATTATTGTCATTATAATGTTTACTACAGATTCTTTTTTATGTAAATGATAGATAATAAATATTTTCTATAAATCTTTGTATTATATCAATAAGTTAATACTTGCATAGCTTACGGTAGTTATAGTCCAATTACATTAAAAATAACTATATTTACTGTTTTATCTTTTAAATTATCTAGTTATCTGATATATATTATAGTTTTATAAAATCCCAATGAACATAAAGGTAAAAACTCACTGAGACGATTGAGCATATTAAAAAAAAACTATGAAATGAGCTTCTTGACTCCCTAACAGACATTCACTACCCAATTGTCAGGGCAACAGGGAGTAACTGAAAAACCAATTTAATACGCTAGCCTAAGTATTCCTTAGAAATTGGGTAGTCTAATAAATTTTATTACTACTCATACGAATTAACATGACATCTGCAGGCCTATCCATTAACAACTTAGAGTCATAAACATCGTGAAATGTGAACAATTCCTGTGTCAAAATTAATTTCATATTTGTATGGCCGCTTGTCTACAGAGCTCCGTGAACAATTTATTTCGATTGTCCTCAGAGTTACAGAAAAAGGGGGCTGGAGCCTATTCTATTTTATGAAAGCGAAATTAGAGTTCACGGATATGATTATAACAAAATTAAAAGAACGATTCGAAATTTTCCAAATTTTCGTTCGAGGACAAAATTTTAAAAAACAAGAAGGGCATTTATTTTATTTTATTTATTAGGACAGCCAACAATCAGAACACTATTACAAACTCTTAAATTAAGTTTACAATTTATAGTTATAAGCGCCTTATAAATTATAACATTAATATTTTTAGTTTTTAACATATATATAAAAGGAAAAACTATAAACCGAGACATAAATAAGATAATCTGGAAACGGTAACACCGGTACATGAATGTTAAGAGGGAAGTGTTGTCTTGGCAACCTTCAAAGAACAGATAATTGCTCATTTGGGCATTGATTCTAAGGAAAGTTGAACTTCCGGTTTGATACATCTGGCGTTCATTATTGTTCTTCAAATGAATCTTTAGTGATAATTCTTTTATTTAAAAATCTATATAGAAATTGATAATGTAGAAGACTCTTATGTCATCGATTTTCAAAAAATATCATTTTACCTACCTGAAAGGGACTAATACAACTTAAGTATTACCGATGTTAGAAAATTCTATGACAGACAAATCAAAAACGTATATTATTACTCTGAATTATAATTACATAGGCTGATTACGAAAGAGGAGTGAACATATCTTAAAACGGTTTTAAAATTTGTGGGTTTGGAAATAAATGAGGGAATAAAGTCATAAAAGCAAAAAGGGTATTTAGGACAATTGAAAAAAAGATGGTCGACTGTTCCTACGTTTAACCCGTATTCACAAAGTGAGCTGTCTTTGATCTTAATTTTTGCTAATAAAACGCGACTGTTTGCGTGCCCTAATTGGAGACGACATATAGTGGATGATGTCTTAGATGCATTTTAAACTTACAAAACCGCGGCTTAGGAGGGATGGTATCTTGAATATCGGCTTAATGTTTTCCTACGTTTTTATTTGACGCTTTCCATTGAGCATTCCATTAATATGAACTCCGTTTAACTGCCGTGGAGATTAGGTCGTAGGAGAATACTTCGGGATGGGAAATAGCTGCTTCTTTCGCAATCAAATCAACTGTTTCATTGCCCACCACACCAGAATGAATTATTTTAATATGGTAATTATAAAGGTCGTCTCCTATTTTTAAAATGCCCCCTGCATTTCATTGCGAGAAGGATTTGCTAAAATAGCATGAAGACAACTTTTAGAGAAAATTATAGTCTTATACGGATTATGTGACTCTATTACATAATCGCCTCAAGGATAGCGATTGCCTCCTCAGTGAAAACAGACGTGTCAGAAGCACATTTGAAATTTGAAAATTATTTCTTCATTAAACAATTTTGAAGCATTAGTATAAACCACGAGCCATTTGCTCTAATTTTTAATGATTACCTACGTCTCGTAGCAGATCTTCCGCATTTGGGAATCTTTAAAAATGCCTACATCTAACAAGATGTTAGGTCTATATAACGGGTGGAACAAAAGGTATAACGAAGCCGAAAGATACATATTGAGGTCATCAACACTGACAACAAATGAACATATGATCCGGTAGGGCAAGACAATTTGGAACGACAGGCAGATGTTAAAAATATATCAAATAGATCAGTCAGTTTGATGTTAGGCAAATAATAAAAATATTTAAATTTATGAATTACAATAGTATCAACAATTAATAACTTTTATTAACATTATATTGGTTAATCCATGTTATATTTATTGAAAAAATTATCACATGTCACAGTGGCGTAGCGTGGGTGTCTGCCGCCCGGGACAGAAGACAATTTTGCCACCCCTCTTAATTAGGTATTTTATATAATTATACTATACATTTTATACAGTAAGTTAGATTTTGACTACACGGTTGGTCTACACAAAAGGCGTTATTTTTTTCGTTAAAATAAAAAGTTCTTGAAAAATTTATTTATTAGTTTTCGCCCAACATATAACAAACAGATTATAAAACTAGATCATTTTTTGAACATAAAGGAGTTATGGCATTTTCAATATTTATCATGACAACAGAGAAGACTATTGGCCACAGAAGAGATCAGAATCAGTAATAGTTAATATTATTATGGATGAATCATACTTTATACTGTTTTATAACGAATAGTAAAAACATATATATTAATTATACATGCTATAATTATTAAAACAACCACATACATTGTTTCTTTATATTGATATTTTAAATACTTAAGTTGTGAACTATTCAACAAATTCAAATCAAATCAACTCAATAAACAAACGAAACTATAACGTAAAAAGAATCTGTTCAAAAAATTTTACCAATACTATCATCGCTAAAATAATTTTTACCAATTGGTCTTTTGCTTGGTTTGGGTGGTGAGTTTTCATTATCAGTGTCAATAAATATAGCTAAACGCCTTTTGCAATTCTTGGGTAGTGAACTGTTTGTGTCACTGTCATCACTTTCAATAAATAATCCTGAACGTTTTCGAGGTCGTCTTGCCGATGGTGATGTCATAAAATCAGAATCATCTGATACATCTTCTAAATTAAGCTTTTTTCTTGGAGTAAGTGGTTGACGTCTGCTTATCAGAGGTTCTGGTGATGGTGTGTCGTTAGAAGGTCCAATCGATTCTGGTGTCCTGGATCTAGTAACTGTGGAAGCTGATGCGGTATTGGGAGAAGAGACAATAGGGCTAGCTATTATAACTCTTCGTGGCAGATTTGATGGACTTCCATATGACTCGACATGCTGCACTAGTATTTGGCCAATTTCAAAATGAGAACATTTAGTATTTGCAGCACATTCTATACAGCTCAATCTTCTCGCGTGAAGTATATTTGGTTCTAAAATGCTCCAAGCAATTTGATGTAGTTTGAATGTTCCTTTGAAAGGGCGAACAGTAATTGCATCTGCTATATTTTGTATATCGAGCACATTCGTATCATCAATGGGAATAACTACGATGCCCTTGCAATTTTCTTTTGAGCAGTCAACAAAAGAATCAATATCGACAATATCTCTCCCATTTGCAACGGCCTTATCGCAGATTCTTTTGAGACATCCACCAACACCGTCTGGAGCACCCTTTCCGTGACCTGTTTCTGTAAAATGCCATGTGATTGTTTCGGCATTGGTAATATTACCAAGATAATTCGCTATCATTTGAAACATTGACTTGTTTCGGTATTGGGTGGAGGGTCCGTCGCTTAATATATGAAGATTTTTAAATCTGGAGTAATTAATTTAATTTGTTCAATAACGGGTTTTAAGTGGGCACAAATAAGAACGGGATCATGTCTTAAATTCTGAGAAACTGTGCAAATAGATGTTGTTTGTATTTTATTGTGTGGTATTTGAAAAGAATAATACACACAAGTATGCATAGATAACTGCTCTTTAGACCCCCCAAAATGTGCAGACTGAATTGCGGTGCCATATTTAAATGAATAATTTTCAGAAAAATCAATATGTAGTGAACCATCTACAGAAGTCAGATTTTGTTTTATTTGTCGAATAGCTTTATACTGGTTAATAATATTTGCAAGATGTTGCATAAATATAGGCAAATTTACTTTTAAAGTATTAAGAAGTAACTGTTGAATTGTCTTTACTGTTTCTTTATAGATTTTTTTAGTTTTCTCTCTTGACCGTTGATGATAACATTTACGTTTTTAGTTACCCATCTTTGATAAATTATTGTATCTAAACGATTAATCGTATTGAAATTCACATATTTCCCAATACATTGTGGACAATTGCGTTCTAAACATGAAACATCAAGTACATTATTACAGCAAAGACTCTTAGCAACATCAGTAGCAGTAGAATGGGGTATTAACCTTGCTTGATGAAGAGCATAAACTATAAAATCATTATTAGTATGGGTACGACATAAACAGGTATTTCTTGATGCTATTTTAGGAGATAATACCCAAAATGGCCGGTGACGCCGAAAGGTCTCATAAGAAATATTTAATCCAGTTTTAGAGACAAATATCTTGAAGAGATTAAGAAGAGAGTCGTTTAAAAAGCGTATTTGCTGCTTTATCTTTCGACGCGTGATTGTCTCCTTTTTACCAGCAGTTAGTCTACTATTTTCATCTTCAAGTAAAAAGTCATGTATCGTTTGCTTCACGTTAATTTTATCAGAATTATCACTTTGATATTTTTTTCTTTTCAGTCTTAAAATTCTCATCCTGTATTTAGCTAATTTTTTTTCCAATAACTGTAATCTAAAAGATAAATAATCATTTTTTGCTTTTAGTCTACGTCTATTTCTTGCGCTCACTGCTCTTCCTAATTCTACCCTCGAAAAACTAGAACTTGGGCTGGAAGGTGGTGTATTTAGAAGTATTTTATTGGTTTGTTTTCTGATTTTCTCTTTCTCACGTCTAACCTTAGCTTTTTCACGCCACATTTTTCTAATTTGGCGTTGCTGTCTTGGTGTGTAGTCAGCAATAGTTTTAATCAGTCCATCTTGTTTTTTACGTTGATACCGCTCTCTATCTTTTCTACGCCTTTCTTCCAGAGCTGCGGTGTCCATTTTGGCTCGAGCTCTACGCATACTCAACTTTTTTTGCTCACGACGACGTTTCTTTTTTTCTTCTTCGCTTAAATTTGACCTTGATCTACTTGTATGAGGCATTTTACCTAAAACAATATGAATTTCATGCATCACGTATTGTCTAGCGAAAGAAAAAGATGAAAGAAATTAATGCTTTAGTGCAGTTTTCCATGCAAAATAATGCTCGAGTGTAAATTAATACTTAGGCTATTAAAAACTTTGGCACGCGTCATATTTATTTGTTAATTAATGCAACATTGTTATCTCCTGTGGACAAAAGATTCTCCTGTGGAAAATAATTTTCACAGAAAAGATGTCCACAGAAAAGAAAATAACCACAAAAATTATCACTGCCATTTTGTTATACAGGTTAGAACAAAAGCCAATTTGATTTACCAAAATACCCCCAGCTTGGATTTTAAGCTGTATGTTTTTTCAAGCATATAGTAGTTTACTTATCAAGGAATATTGTGAACAGAAAAGATGCACTGATATCTGACAAAATTATTTGAATAATTATTAAAACTTTTAACAAATTAGCTCCGTGACATAACCTTGCTTGATCCACGCCGGCGAATGGCAATTGCTCAGTGTAGCCAGGATACAAATATACATATGGTAGTAACTTTAGTAGATTGTTTCAATCTCTAAATTTTTCGGTTCACAGAAGAGAAGTCAAGACGTATTACCGAATATTTATTTATAATTTTAACTACAGTATTATGATTAATGTTTTTAGTTACATAAAATTGTATTCGTTATAGTATATTACAATATTAGAAAGCAAATATTTCTACAAATTCCAACGTAATAATAATACAATGTACCTTTAAATAACTTACCAGCCTACCTGAACAGTCAACAGAAAGGGACAACCAGTCACAAAAAAAAATATTTAGATTATTATTCATAAAAGTTATTTCAAATTTCTTGTTTATTTTATTTACAAATACAGTTTTGATTAGATTCACAATTAACATTTATTATAAACATTATATGTTTAAAGTTATCAGACCTGAACATGCTTATGTGTATGACCCAGGTGTCGCCATGCAACCACCCACGTTTTTGTGGGTTCAATTCCCACAAAGGACAATTTTTCGTGTGATTTACAAATAATTGTTCTTAGTCTGGGTGTACTTAATTCTTAGTTCATCATTGATATTACAGGTTCATAAGTACACATTATACATATAAAACTAAAATCAGTTTTTAATGATGAATAAATGAATGATATGATACTATTGAGTGATACATATAACTTTATTGAAAAATAATATAAATTGGTAGGTACTTGTTACAGTTAAAAACTAAACTTCCGGCTTCAATGAGGAAGTATTTAAAAAACACATTAGTTCCCGAAATCAAACTAGATGTCGCTACGGTACGATCTTGATTTCTCCATGACAACCTTTCCGGTTTTCTTTCATGTTTAAAAGTAAATTAGTTTTCAATACTCAATAAACAACTCATATGCTATCCGTACTTTTTCGTATTTGTATTAATATCTAAGTTTAGAACTTTTAAAATTTCAGTTTTTTAATATGTTAGTTAAAAGGAACGGAAATAACTGTTTTTAGTCCATTCGTTACCTGCAAAAATCAACTTTTGCTAGAGTCGCCATCTTGTGGAGGTGTTTTTTAGTGGATTCGTTTTTTTTTAATACTTCCTCATTAAAAATTTATACGACACCTTTTTTAGGTGCCAAATTTTCTATTGCACCAACAATGTCTATAGCATCACACACCTCTTGTTCAAAAAATGTAAGATAACCAAATTTGTTAATCTTAGGATACTCATTGTAGACCTTAAATAATTTTATTTAAATTCAATTTAAAAAACTTCTCTCAAAAAAAAATTATCCGCAAGGTGGGTGCCGCGATTGCTTAAAATTGACTAAAAACGCGTTCGTATGTAAATTTCACAAGAATGTTTGGGCCACTTTAAGAGCAATACAACTGATTTTTTGCGACGGTTGGTTAGTACAGACGATACTTGGGTTCACCACTATATACCTGAATCAAAAATTCAGTCTAAACAATGGACGGAAAAAGGATCCCCGGCTCTAAAGAAAGCAAAAGCCGTGAAATCGGCGGGGAAAGTCATGGCGTCAGTATTTTGGGATTCGAAGGGTATATTGATGATTGATTACCTTCCAAAAGGACAAAACATAAATGGCGAATATTATGCTGATCTACTGGATAAATTACAAGTGTGTATTCGTGAAAAATGACCCGGCCTGGCTAAAAAAAATAATCTTTCATCAGGATAATGCGCGCGCTCACACGTGCATCACTACGATGGCGAAATTCAAAGAATTAAATTATGATTTGCTACCACACCCAGCTTATTCTCCTGATCTGGCACCATCTGACTTTCATCTATTCCCTAAGCTCAATTTTGTTTAGGTGGACAAAGATTTGAAAATAATAGCGAGGTGATGTCTGCCGTGTACATTTATTTTGAAGGGCTTGAAGAAAACCACTTCAGGGATGGCATCAAGGCTTTAGAGCATATATGGATGAAGTGTATAGCGCTTCAAGGAGACTATGTCGAAAAATAAATATACTTTTAACACACTAATTCAAGTTTTTCTATGCTAGGCTAGCTATTTATCATCCCGCCCTCGTATCAAACATTCTGATAAGAATTTTCCGCCATTTCTTTGTTTCCTTTGCCAATTTGTTTTGCTCTTTCTTGTCAATAGTCTGTCTTTTTTTAAATTTACATTCCAATTCCTTCCATTTGCAATAATTTTAATTGTGTAGTGCACTTGGTTCATAGGATTTAATTTTCACCACGTATTAATTCCATCAGATGAGCAAAATTTCGATCCATTCGATGTATTTACGTCCTCAAATAAATGATAGCAAAAGCAAAATAATAAAGTGTTTTGCGTGTGTAATAAGTGTTTTGGATGGAGAATAAGCCATCCAGGTACGTAAAACTTTTTCACTGTTTGTCAAACCAATCCTGAGTAAGCCGTCTTGTCTGTCCTTTGATATCAATGAGCAAGAATTTGAACGTTTTACTGTTGAATTTTCAGCGAAGTTAGTAATAATAATTCGGAACTATGTATGTCCATGCCTGGATATACAGATTGAGACTCTAACTCTGTGGATGTTGTTGGAATTTCATTTTTAGAAACAATGTCAACACTTCCAACAGATACCAGATTAACATTGTCAAGTTATTGCACTTCTTCAGCTTGTTCTGGGTTTGAAATTCCAGCTGACTGAGACTAATTTAAGTCTAATATAGAATCTGACGTCTCAGGAACAACAGTTTTCCCATATTTAAGTAAAGCTCATTCATTTACTCTAATATTTTCCAACTTAGCTCTTTTCTTATTACGGTAAGCTTTCTTTTACTCTTTTGATTTTTGATGCTAAAATAAAAAAAAATGTTATGATAAAAGTTAAGTTACAAAAGAAACTATCGAACATTTCAAAAATTTGGTATATTTTACAGCACATCTATCTAACAAGCAAAAATCTGAAAGCCATAAATATTTGTTCGGAACCCTGGGTATGAGAGTGTAAATTGGTACATGGACGGATTTTAATAAATGAAAGCTTGAACAACATATCAGATAGTCCAACATAAAATTACCGTGTAAGCTTCGTATTACAGTGCCGTCTCGGTTACGCTTGAAGACAGACGTAGGTTTGTTACTCATCGATAAGCAGGGTTGCTCAACTCTTGTTTCCTAACAATATTCTCCTTTGCAAGGTATCTTAATGAAACATCTGATGTCGTTTTTTGTAACGTGGATAAGCGCCGATTTGATTTTGCTTGCGCGGGAGTCACTGAAGCTGGATATCGAAAATTAGGATACCGAAGAAACACCTGGAGATGTCCGGGTTGCAGGAGTGGACTGTCTACATTAGCACCTTTGGACCTACTTTACAATAGGAGGATGTACAATCATACACAGTTATAAATGGTTTCATGTATGACTGGATTACTGTGCCCTCAGGTGTAGCCCAAGGTTCTTTAATTGGGCCTCCATTATTCGCTATATTTCTCAATTATATTGCATCTTGTTTCTCATATTCAACACTGATGACACAAAAATTTTTAGGCAAATAATGCTCCGGGAGATTGCTTTCTTATGCAAATGGACTTAGATAACTTCTACAATTACTGTACTCGTAATCAATTAGATCTCAATGTCTCTAAGTGCCATTTGATTGTCATGACTCGTAACATAAATATACTCAAATTTAAATACACACTCGATGGCTAGATCCTTACAATGGTCGATACAGTTAGAGATCTTGGTCTCATTATAGACTCCACAGAACACAGAAAGACGTCCGTGTTCTGTGATAGACTCAAAGTTAATACTAGACAAACATGTGGAACGTACTGTGAAACGGGCATCGAGAGAACTTGGATTCATTATTCGATACAGCCACGTGCCGAAAAATGTACAGATCGAACGACCAATCACAGCGCCTACATTAGCGGAATTATCGGGGAGCCCATTGGCTGCGTAGGCGCCGTCCGCACGGTGGGGGCGATTCCCCCACCCGGCGCGCGGGCGTAAAACGCGCTGTGATTGGTCGGCCGCCGCGCGTCACTAGTATCTAAGTTAGATGTTAAGTTTAGAATAAGGGTAGGGCCAAATTTGTAAATATTGTAGTCAGTTCAGCAAGTAGTCAAGTCAAGTCAGTCAAGCAGTATAGTCAAGCAGTAATAAGTAGCCAGTAAGAAGAAAAATAAAACGTCTATAGAAGAAATTCGTCTTTGTTTTTCACCATCATCCACGGTTATACATCGTCTACAGTTTGGTCCATAGAGCCGGATCAGCACCCTCAATAGTTTTGGTCCTTCGAGCCGGATCACCACCCTCAATAGTTTTGGTCCTTCGAGAAGCCGGATCTAAACACGCATAGAACCTTCGAGATCCAGCAACAGCAATTCAAGATGGTGCTTACAAGAAGCCAAGACGAAGAAAACCAACGTCGTGTCTTCGACCAGCCGCCGAGATCGCCCTCAAGTACACCGACCGTACGAGGACGCCTCGAGACGGGTAACGCCGGGGAGAGCCTACGCACCGCACCGCAAGTCTCGCAACTAGCGCCTAACGCGAACCGCGCTGGGGCAGACGTTGCCGGAGCACGCGTCGCCTTGGCAGTGACTACGCAGCCGCCGAGCGGAGCGGACGAACGCGCAGCACACCCAACGGACACAGCGGCGACTACTGGAATAACGACATCTGCGATGACGTCATCGGTGCAACCGGCGAAGAGAGTGCACGTCGCGCGTTCGACCCGCTCGGCAGCGAGCAACGCGGCACGCCGGAAGCTACGCATCGAAGCAGAAGAACGACTGGCTGCCATAAGACGCCGAGAACTCGAAATTGAAGCGGACCTCATAAAAAAGACGCTCAATATCGAGTTAGAAACGCTAGACGGAGCAGAGAGCGAACCCGAAGCTGAAGAACCGGCAAATAAATTACAAGATCGAGTGTTCGAGTGGCTCGACGACGCGAACGTCGACCAACAACGGGGGGAGCTCTCAAGGACCGCCGTGGCTGAACCGCCACCTGAACGCGACACGCGACGCCCAGATAGGGAAGAACGAAGACGGTCGTCATCGCGAGGCAGAGGCATCGATCAACTCGCCTCTGTCCTCGAAACTCTCGTGAAGTCACGACCGCCGCCGCGTCAAGCATCGGATCTACCGATATTCTCTGGTTCACCGCTGGAATGGCTACAGTTCGCGACTGCGATGCGAGAAACAACGCGGCTGTACGAATTCACACCTACAGAGAATATGGCAAGACTAAGAAACTGCCTACGTGGAGAAGCTCGGGAAAACGTCGCATCATTGTTGAGCACCGCGACGCACCCCGACGAGATCATGCGAACATTGGAGCAATGCTACGGAAGGCCAGAAAGACTAGTGGACATGGCTTTCGCCGATCTACGGAAGCTGCCGAAGATTGGACCTACCGCGAACGATCTTAATATGTTTGCGGTGAAGCTACAGAACGTCGTGGCCGTCCTGAGGAACGTGCAGCCAGAGTACCTGCTTAACCCACTGCTGACCCGGGAAGTCTTAGACAAGATGCCAAGTTACCTTGTATCGAGTTGGTGCAACTTCGCCGAGTCACAGCCGGGCCCGAACGCCGATCTACTCAAACTTTCATCGTTCCTGATGAAGGAAGCTGACCGCTGCATGCGATACAACTATGTATCGAACCTCACCGCACCCTCCACATCGCAACGAACACGAGAAACGCCTCGCCCCGCCCCCAGACCGGAGGCTAAGAAGAAGACGGTGTACGTCGCCACCGAAGAAGCACCGCAGCGCAGATGCCTTTCATGCCAGGAAGCCCACACACTACCTAGCTGCCCAAAATTCAAGCAGCTAACGTATGATGACCGATGGGAGCTGGTGAAGAAGGAGGGGCTTTGCTTCAAATGCATCGTGGGCCGGCACCGTCGATTGAACTGCCGACAGAAGCTCTGCGGAATCAACGGATGCAAGCGACCGCATCACCGACTGTTGCACGCAGATGAGCGTGGAACGACGAACGACGTGGCTACGAGCGCGACCGACTCAAACGCGGCCGCAACGGAACCAGCCACCACCGAAACGACGACGGCTGCCACGACGACAAGCCGCGCCGTCAAATTGAAGATTTGCCCCGTGACAATCACGGGCAAACGTGGGAGCTGCGACACCTACGCGCTCTTCGACGAAGGCTCGACGGTCACCTTATTAGACGACGACCTGGCGCGACAGATCGGCGCCGACGGACCGACCGCACAGCTCAACGTCCGAGGAATAAACAAGAAGCAAAGTCACGTGCAGAGCCGTCGAGTGAAGATTGGAATAAAAGGAGCGCGCAGTGACCAGATCTTCAAAATCAACGCTCGCACCATGGTGGGCCTGGACCTCACGCCGCAATCGATACCAGCGGAGGCGATGAAGCTACGACACCTAAGAGATCTCGACGAGCGAGAAGTCGTATACAAGAATGCGAAACCTCGCATTTTGATCGGGACGGACAACTGGGAGCTCATAGTGACCCGCGAGCTACGGTCAGGAAAAACCAAAGAACCAGCTGCCTCCAAAACCGAACTCGGATGGGTAATCCACGGGACGGCGCCATCGAGATCGCTTCGCCGCACCGAGGATATCCTACATGTCGTCACGACCGAAGCATCAGACGACCGACTCGAAGAACTCGTGTCGAGACACTTCCGGATCGACTCACTCGGAGTGTCGCTCGACGCATCACACGTCCGCGAAGAGGACAAGCGTGCCGTCTCCACGTTCGAACGCACCGTGAAGCACAAGGACGGCAGATACGAAGTGGGCCTGCCTTGGCGAAACGACGACGCCAAACTGCCACGGAGTTACGACTCAGCACTCCGCCGGCTCACCAATCTAGAGAACAAGCTGAAGAAAGATCCACGCGACATGGAAGAATACCAGCTGAGGATCGACAACCTCGTGAAAAAGGGATACGCCGAACCCTGCGACGGCTCCGAGGACGCTAGCCCCGTCGCATGGTACCTGCCGCATTTCGCCGTCAAGAATCCCAATAAGCCCGGGAAGCTGCGACTGGTTTTCGACGCAGCAGCAAGAATTCGAGGTGTCAGCCTGAACGATCACCTACTCGAAGGGCCGGATCTGCTACGATCGCTGCAGACCATTTTGTTCCGGTTCCGAGAGGGCGCATACGCGGTGACAGCTGACATCGAGGAAATGTTCCTGCGGATCAAGATACGCCGCGAGGACCAACCCGCACAGATGTTCCTGTGGCGCGACTGCAGGCAGAATGAACCACCGCGCAAGCTGAAGATGACATCGATGATCTTCGGCGCATCGAGCTCACCGTTCCTCGCACACAGCGTGAGGGACCACAACGCGAGACAGCATGCTGAGACACACCCTGCAGCACTGCGCGCAATCACCGAAGCGCACTACATGGATGACTTCGTCGACAGCTTCAATGATCCGAGAGAGGCCCACGAAGTCATCACCCAAGTCGACGCAGTGCACCAGAAGGCTGGATTCCACCTGAGGGGGTGGAACAGTAACAACAGGAAGCTACTACAAGCCGTGAGCCCGGATAGTAGAGCCAAAAGCGGGACGACGACGTTTGGAGACACAGAGAAGACATTGGGCCTGCTTTGGGATGCAAATACCGATCGGCTGGGCTTCAACACCGCCCTGCCTAGAGTCCCACTGCCAGTGAAGTCTCGACAACGCCCGCCGACGAAAAGAGAAGCATTATCGACGGTGATGAGCATATACGATCCGCTCGGACTGCTCAGCTGCTTCACAATCACAGCGAAGATAACTCTTCAAAAACTATGGCGCCTCAAGACCGGCTGGGACGACCCTCTACCATCCGACTTGAGCGAGGACTTCGATGCATGGTTGACAAGCCTGCCAGCAATCGACCAACTACGGCTACCCCGTAGTTACAACGGGGGGAGAGAAGTGCGTCGCCGTGAGCTTCATGTGTTCTGCGACGCCAGCGAAGAAGCCTACGCAACGGCGGCGTATTGGAGGTTGCACTACGGACCCGGCCATGTCATCGAGACAGTCCTGATAGCGGCAAGAGCTAAGGTCGCGCCCTTGAAGACCCAAACCGTACCGCGCCTGGAACTTCAAGCGGCCCTCATCGGAACGCGACTAGCGAAAGCAATCAGAGAAGAACACCGTGTCAACGTCGACGACACCGTGTACTGGAGCGACTCTCAGACGGTGCTTCATTGGCTGCGGAATGGAAGCAAGCGCTACACTCCATTCGTCGCACACCGTCTGGGAGAAATAACTGAGTCATCCAGACCGCAAGACTGGCGATGGATACCGACGCATCTGAACGTAGCCGACGTCGCCACACGCGCCGGTTATACGCCAGCCAACGAAAACGACCTGTGGTTCACGGGACCATCCTTCTTGAAGTTACCAAGATCGGAATGGCCGAAGCAACCAACGGATCGAGAAGATGACGAAACGACGGAAATAACGCACGTCATCACGCACACAACAGAGAGAAACGCGGCGTTACCGGAGATAGAAAGATTCTCGACGTTCGAGCGACTGATCGGCGCAACAGCACAAGCGCTACTCTTCGTGGAAAGATGTCGCGACAGAACGAAGACACTCAGCCGCGAACATTTCAACCGAGCGACAAATTTATGGCTGCAGCAGGCGCAACAAGACTCCTTCAGCCAAGAAATCGAGTGCCTGAAGAAAGGAGTCCCCGTAGCACGAACGAGCCCTCTGCACCGTTACGACCTCACTTGGGAGGACGGGCTTGTGAAACTAAACGGACGCATTAACAAGGCGGACGTACCGGAAACAGCGAAGAAGCCGGTATTATTGGACGGACGCCACGAACTCGCGAAGAAAATTATTGATCGAGAGCACAGACGAGCGGGACACTGCAACAACGAGCGAGTGGTCAACGACGTCAGGCAGCAGTACTGGATCCTGCGGCTGCGACCAACAGTTAAGAAAGTCGCAGCAGGCTGCCTTATGTGTCGACTACGAAGATCGAAGCCAAGGAGCCCGCCGACGGGGGATCTGCCCGCAGAACGTTTACAGCCCTTCAGACGTCCCTTTAGTCATTGTGGGATTGATTACTTCGGGCCAGTCACCATCAAAATTGGAAGACGAAGAGAGAAAAGATGGGTGGCGTTATTCACCTGTCTGACGATACGCGCCGTGCACCTGGAGCTGGTGGCATCACTCACCACTGACTCCGCAATCATGGCGCTGCGAAGAATGGCAGCACGACGAGGATGGCCCGCCGTAATATATAGTGACAACGGCACTAACTTCCGAGGGGCTGACACCGAGCTCAAGAAGGCGTACACCGAGTGGCTTCCCGAGCTGAAGAGAGAGGCGATGAACTACGATGCCACATGGAAATTCATCGCGCCGGGAGCACCTAACCAAGGCGGAGCCTGGGAACGCATGGTTCGCTCCGTGAAAACCGCGCTCAACGCCACATTAAACGAACGAGCACCGAAAGAGGAGGTCCTGCACACTCTACTGGCCGAGGCGGAACATGCTGTCAATTCGCGACCACTGACGCATGTCTCCGTAGACCCAAGCGATCCGGAGGCGCTAACCCCAAACCACTTCTTGTTGGGGTCATCGACCGGCCTTCCATACACCGGGCCATGTGAAGAGGGCGACCGCAGGACTTGGAGGGCGACGCAAGCACTAGCCGACGCCTTCTGGAAACGCTGGCTACGAGAGTACCTACCGACCCTCGTACCACGCCGCGACCCACAACGTCCACGAAGCAGCGAAGTACGAACCGGAGACGTGGTTATCATAGCCGACCACGCTCTGCCTCGAAACACGTGGCCACGCGGCATCGTAGCCAATACCTACCCTGGACCTGACGGCGTGATTCGGAACGTGGAGATAACCACAAGAGGAGGAACATTTCGGCGGCCGACATCGAAGCTGATCGTCGTCGAACCTGCACTCTCCACGGAACGATGAGAGAGGACGCGCTGCGCGACGGGCACGGGCTGCCAACCGGAGGAGGCTGCGGAGATCCTTCGCCGGGGGGAGACTGTTGAAGACAGCCACGTGCCGAAAAATGTACAGATCGAACGACCAATCACAGCGCCTACATTAGCGGAATTATCGGGGAGCCCATTGGCTGCGTAGGCGCCGTCCGCACGGTGGGGGCGATTCCCCCACCCGGCGCGCGGGCGTAAAACGCGCTGTGATTGGTCGGCCGCCGCGCGTCACTAGTAGCTAAGTTAGATGTTAAGTTTAGAATAAGGGTAGGGCCAAATTTGTAAATATTCGTAGTCAAGTCAAGTCAGTCAAGCAGTATAGTCAAGCAGTAATAAGTAGCCAGTAAGAAGAAAATACAATAAATCGTCTATAGAAGAAATTCGTCTTTGTTTTCACCATCATCCACGGTTATACAGCATCGTCTACAGTTTGGTCCATAGAGCCGGATCAGCACCCTCAACAGTTTTGGTCCTTCGAGCCGGATCAGCAATGGAATGACTAATGTAATACAATAAAAGGTCATCGGCGTATTGAAGTATTTTGATATATTTATTTGAGCAAATATTATCTTCTAAATCGTATGTATAAACATTATACAGAATAGGACTAAGAACTGACCCCTGCGGAAGGCCTTTTGAAACAGTCCGAGAATAAATAATATTGTCGTAATATATTTCTATTTTGCGTTCTGTTAAAACGTTGAGAATAAAATTTATGAAAATGGAAGGTATACCTAAAGATAATAGTTTGATTTTGAGAATATCCAATAAGACATTATCATACGCAGAAGACGTCTACAAAAACAGCTGTTACCGAATCGTTATTAGAGAAAGCTATGCGAATATCTGTAGTGAAGATGGCAATATTATCGAGTGTGCTTCTACCTTTTCTAAAGCCATACTGAGTATTGGCTAAAATGCTTTTACTTTCTAGAAACCAACGGTTTTTGATTAAATGCTCCGCTCGTTTGAGTAAAACCGTTTGAGTAAAGACAAAGCAATGGGTCGATATGAAGAAGCTTCAGAAAGAATTTTATTTGGTTTTAAGATTGGCAACACTGTTCGATGTTTCCAAGATGAGGGGATATTACCTGAGATCATTGAAGAATTTATTAAATCTAAATAATATTGTAATGTGTTAATGCAAACGTTGGAAAAAAAAAGCATATGGGATACCGTCGCTCCCAGGGGCAGAGTTTTTCGTATTTTGGATGATACCTTTTAATTCATATAAACTAAACGGAGAACTAATATCAGAGTCAGCTAAGGAAGAAGAGATGGAGATATTGTTCGAAACCCAGGGAGGAGCTAATTTATCTAAGAAAGGGTTTATTAGCTGTGGTGGTATCATTGATGAAGAGTTGTTATTGACAGCCGATTTGAATCTTTAATGTTTTGCCAAACTAATGTTGGAGGAGTGTTAGGGGAGATAGAGGTACAGAACCTACGCCCTTCAAATTTTTTGTTTAAAAATTTTTTAGTTTTTTATATCAACTCTGACATTTAATCATAATTAGATTCAGTCATATTTTGTTTATATACATATTTTCTCAGCAGCTTTTCTTTGTTTCACAGCTTCTGTACACTCATTGTCCCACCATGGAGGAGATGGAATTTTATTGGGGTAAACTTTTTTAGGGAAGACTTCATTAGCTGCATCTATAAAAATATTACTCAAAGCTTCAGCTCTTTCAGGCTCAGAACTAGAGTTGATGTTAGGGAGCAAATATAATTTTGACTGAACTGAAGTTGTGAAATTTTCCCAGTCTTTACTGTCTTTATTTGGAAGTCTATGTTTGAAATTGGAGATTCGACAGGGGTTATGTAATAGGGTAATGGTCACTACCATAAGATGAAGAAAGTATCTGCAAAGAAAGAGAAGATGCAAGACTAGGAGAACATAATGACAGATCAACAGCACTTTTATTTTGATTTGGTTTTGTTACACGTGTAGCTTTACCAGTGTTTAAGATACAAATATTATGACAATCAATAATATCTAGTAATTCATCCCCATAATTGTTTGTATTGGAACTGCCCCACGATTGATGATGGCAATTGAAATCACCTAGTACTAGAAAAGGTTAAGGCAAATTATTTAGAATTAAACGAAGTTCATTTAAAACAGGAATAGATGGATGGGAAATATATATAGACACAATATATTTGTTAAAAACCCTAACAGCAATTATTGAAATATCTTTATGGTGAGAGGGCAGACGAATAGGTGTGAAAGAAAGTGATTCTTTAATGAGTATGGCTACGCCTCCATAGCCATCTGGTCTATCTTCTCGTAAGGTAGTATATCCACTGACTTTAAAATTTAGATGACATTTAAGCCATGTCTCTGATAATACAAAAACAAAAGGATTATATTTATTCACAAGAAAAATTAACTCGCCTTTTTTACTTATTAAGCTTTGACAATAGGGAATATGCGTCTGATTCATAAAAATGTTAAATACATTTTATTACAATCGTTATTGTTTTAGAATAAAGTCTATCTAAATATTTATTAAAATAATTATTAAAAAGTGCAAAATAAATGCGGTAACTTCAAAATATTTAAACGCCATGCTACTTGTCAGAGCGGATGTGACAAAAATGTACACGTTAAAGGATGTCGTTGTTACAAAAAGTTAACATCGATGCAATAACATCAATGTATTATGTGGCAAAATAAACAACTGATTACAATTTAAATTATGTTTTAGGCTTTTATTTTTATTTCACCAATTAAGTAAATTATATTATTTATTAAAAAAGTCTATTATACTTAAAAAAAACTATTAGTTGTTAATCAATTTAGGTAATTGAATAATAATCGATCACTCAAAACCCATATTGATTTAAAATGTCATATCTGTAGTCGTGTACTTTGACGTCACGACGAGCGCGCCAAAAATTCCGGTGTTAAAACTGCTCGTAGCTATTACTTATTTTTATCAATTATTAATGTTACAAAATTTTAGTTTTTCGGTGCCGGGTATTTTCTTACAGTTATATATCGATGTAAATTATCATATAAAACCATTTTCCAAAAATGTGCATATTCCCTATTTCATTACATAATAAATACTTGATTTTCCATTTTGTAAGCCTTCGATCAAAGTTGAAATTAAAGAAACTGCGTTGGACGGTAAATGAAGGGCTGAAGAAGAATTTGTGTTAAAATGAGTAAGTAATGATATTCATAATTTATTTAAACCTGTTATGGATATCTGAGTCTTATTTTCATCCTGAAGTTTATTATTGAATACACACCCATCTGCAGGAATAGGACTATCGAATTCCTTTATAAGAGCCTTGTGAGCTTCAATATCATAACCCTGTGTTAGTCTAGGTGGAGTGCGAGGTTTACTGTCTTTTTAAATGAAGAAGTAGGAGAATTACTTTTATGGTCTACATTTGATGTTGAATTTTTATATAAAGGAGTTTTAAACGAATCAGTGGAGACAACATTGGAATATGATTTTGAAACTTTAGGAAAAGATTTTGATGCTTCTACATAGGATGTGCAATTATTTGCCATATAGACCTTGATTTCTTTTTGTCGAATATACTCTGGACAAGATTTGTTTGTAGCAAAATGGGATCCTTCACATAAGCAGCAAAAAACATTACTGTCTTCCTCTGTTTCACAAGAATCACCCGAATGATTTCCCCCACACTTAAAGCATCGGGGTTTGGATCTACACTGGTTTTTGGTATGGCCAAAGCGACAACAATAGTAACATTGTATTGTTGGATAAATGTACAGATCTACTGGCAAAGCATTGAAACACATGAAGACACGTTTGGGTAAAATTTGCCCATCAAAAGTAATTATAACTGATTGTGTGGGCTTCCATATAACCGAACCTCCTTGGGAAACTTTATAATTGATACGTCTTACTTTAATTATCTTGCCACATCCCATTGAAACAGTAATATTTTCGAGAACTTCTTCGAGTGTCCATTCTGAAGGGACACCTCGTACAAGACCCATTCTAGTTACATTGAAAGTTGATATAAAAGCTTTCATTTTATTAATTTCTAGTTTTTTGTTAGTGATGAAAGAATTTGCAGACATATAATCAGAAAAAGCTAGTGAGACTTTATTGCGGCAAATAAGTTTTACACTACTGTTGACAATATTTTCAAATTGGTTATTTTTTAAAAACCTTCCAAAAGTAACAGGATGAATTGAAGTGTTATCATGAAGATCAGCTTGTATTTTTTGCACATGAACAGTAAATGGGGAAATATCATTTTTATTGTAAAGAACGCGGCCAATTGGTGTAAGTGTGACTGTCGGCTCTGTAGTAGCAGATGATGGAATAGAAACATTAAAATCTTTGTCAACTGATTGTGTCTTTTTTTTGTTACATTTGAAGTAGACTCTTTTCTTGGTGAAAGATCAAAACAATTGCAATCATTTTTTGAGTCAGAACTATGATTACGGCGACGTTTTTTATTGCAGTGCTTACATACATGTACGCGACTGCGTTTGAGTGATCGTCTTGATAATGAACTGTCGGTTTCCATTCTAGATTCATTAGAAACGGTAAGAAAAAGTCCAGCCGGGGGAACATAGTCCCCCGGCGGTTCTATGTCCGGAGGCTCGTTCATAAAATAAAGCGTAAAAACTTACCAATAAACTGCTATAATACACTACAAACTTATACTAAATAAATTTAAAAGTAACTAAGATGAAAATATACAAATCTGATCACCAATACTTAATAAAATTAAATTAAATTCTTATCAAACTCGAAAAACGCGCCCACCAAGTTCGACGTTTCCCGCCTTTTTTTTCGGCACGAGGATTATTTTCTGCCGTAGCTGCATGAAAATGTTCGCAAAGACGTTAGAGCATGCAGCTAAGTTTTTAAATTACCGAATAAACTGATTTTTTTTATTTAAAAAAAACTCAATCTGTAAATGTACACTGTTGCTTTCCTGCCATTTTAACAGCGCGCTAGCGCTGCCTACTAACTGGCGCCGCGCGGCGATTAGTTCGAAATTTGAATAGTAACAGCGCGCGAAATGGCAAATAATACTGTTATGGAATTTGTATGAACTATAACTTAACTATTTGCTTTGGTAACACACGCGTTTTTTTATGACCCGCTTTACATATTTAAAACCGGTGGAATTACATCTGCTTTACGAGCAAAGGTGTTAAAAACCAATTAAAGTACTGTATTGTTCCTTCGTTCGTAGCATCCTTGTGTTCGCGTCAGAAGTTTGGAAACCGATTTATATAGATAGAATTGAACGGATCCAAAAAAAGTTTCTTAGATATCTGCAGTGTAAATGTAGGAAGTTCCATCCAAACTATGAAACTAGATGTAAAGAATACCCAAGTAGCACATAAATAATATATTAACTAAAATAAGCACCGATATATGTCCTAAAGTCATACTAACATGTTTAATCAGCACTGGTCAAGTTTCGAATCTGTTTAAAGGCATTTATTTTATCTAATTATGCTTAATGCCATATTATGGTTAATAAAAAAAGTATACCAATGTCAAAACTCATATTTAAGTATTGGGTAATATTAATATAAAGCTGTTATCGTATTTCGGTGATATGAAAAACATTATATATTATATAAGCATTAACTTAATATTATTTAGTGCACTTAGTTGTATTTAGTCATTTTCTAGAAACAAAGGTTTTCTAATGGCCTATGGTTGTATCGATTTAATGCTTATCCTATATACACATTGAATAAAGAACAAGTAAAACTTTAGCACTGATTTGTTCTTAAAGTATTCTTTAATCAAGCTCAAGCTCCTTTATCTTCTCAATCTATTCTTTTATCAAACATTAGGCTATATTTTGATCAATATTAAGTTATTTATACAGATACAAGTCATAAATAGATCGTAATTATTTTTTATGTAAAATTATTTTATGTATTGTATTGTAATGGTGGCATTTTATACGCATCGCTGGCGCCATGAACAAAAAACGTTGGGAAAAACAAAGATAACAGGTGGATATAAAAGAAAACTGAAAAAAGAGTATTCTAATTTAATTGAAGCTTTTAAAAATCAAAATAAAAATGAAATAATCGTTTAATGATTATAAGCACTATAAGATACTTCTGAAGTGTTAAAATACGGATGAACCTAAAATGGGAGTGTGTTATACGGTGAATTACGAGCTCTTAGTTTTGTGTCTAACCATAATACGATTAACAGCTCTACTACACTATATTTGAATACCTAATGCTTTAATTTTACGAGTCGCCATTTGCTTTCTTTTTCCATTTCTTACAATAATATTTAAAGTCAACTGTATGAGATTAAAAGGGGTAAATAATCATTTATTTTGTACACAGATGCCTATAAAAGCAATTATGTTGTTAAAACAATGCTAAAAGCCTAAAATTCAACAAAAATTTTTGCTACTAGGTTAAATTTTCTATTATTTTTATTATATTAAAGGAAGTTTGCGAAGGCGCGTGTATTTTACACCATAAACTTGTATATTTTACTCCACAAACTGATGTTTGCAGCTTATTTCACTCATAACTAGCTGTGTAAATGTTAGTACTCTCCTGTTCAATATTAAAAAATACTTAAAAGATCAGCCAAGAGAACGTGTCATCATGACACACAAAACAATAACTTAAACCGATTATATATTTTTAAAATCTATTAAATATACTTTTTTACAAAGGAAGTAAAACAGTAAGAATTTTAATAACATTAAATTAACGTATTATAATTTTGATTACCGCATATCAATTGTAACATAACCACAAAAAGTTCAATTAGCACTTTAAGGTGCTAATTGAACTTTTTGTGGCTATTAGAATGCTTTTACCCGATTTTATTAATGCTATTAAACAAAAGTTGTAGTGCTAATGCACAGCTTTTATAAAGCTTAAAGTCGTACAAAGGGGGGGCCCAAATTTTAAGTATAAGAGTCGTTTAAAAGAAATACGGTTGATATACGATTTTATTATAATGCTTAACGCTTGGACTCGTGCTATTATAAGTTTGATATAATGGTGTTTTGTGCTACTTCAGATACCTAGAAATATCGCGGATATGGTTTCCTTGTATAAAACCTTAAATAATGACATAGATTTCCTCTCATTACTGAAATATTAATTGTTAATTAATATATAATTGTTAATTAATATTTCACAATAAATTAATTGTTGTGAAATATTAATTAATGTTCTTAAGAAACAGCTTCGAGTTTATCGCCCTTTTCGAATACCGACATGTAATTAATTTCTATTGTGTGTAATTACACAATAGAAATAAAGTTTTTCTTTTTGCTGTAAGTTTTTCTAACTAAAATAAAATAAATAAAAATAAAATTAAAAAATAACGAAACTCAAGGGTCTGAGCATTTTTTATCGTTATAGAGAGTTTTCGTAAAGGTACTTTAGGTAATTCCAATTTATTTCCTGATTTGTTGATGCAATGCTTTTATAACATTATTTCGTTTTGCACTATAAAATATTTATTAGTGGATCGTGAAAGTTTTATTAAGTAAAATATTTGCTTCGGTAAAATTTTCTTTAAAATATCATTATATTCCGTTAATATAAGCTTTTAAAATTATATATATTTTTTTTGTCAAATGTAAATTCGAAAAACTGTGGGATATTTTGTACTTAGCCAAAAAACATTTTTGATCACTTTAATTTTCGGAATTACCTCGTATGGAGTCCAGTGGTTCTAAACAATTTCATTTTAGACAAGGGAGAAAGCAAATTGGGCTACAATAATATGAAAAGAAATAAGTACATATTTAAATAAAATCTGTGCAATTTTTTTTCTTTTTCTAAAAAAAGTTTTCACGGCTTTTGCAGCACTAGATCGATATTTTATGTAATTAAACTCGGTCATGGATCCGCATATATCTTTTCGTATGCCTTTTTTCTCTTTGCAGACCCTAATAACCCACTCGGGTCTTCTTCTTCTTTTTTAATTGATTGCTTATCTGCGCATTTCGCACAATTCTGCCATGTCAGGGAAATAAATTAATTTTTAGATAATAATATAATGAATGAAAGATGGCGATGATTTCCCCACTCGTGTCCCACTCGGGTCAATGCGGTGATTGAATTGGATTGACAGTTAAAACTTTAGTGTTAAGGATGAGAAATTAAAAAACATCGTATATTATAGAATTGATGTTTTGTTAATAATATATATATATTTTTAAGAATTAAAAATTCATTACTATACATATATCCTTTTTTGTAAAATAATCTTTGGTCATCTAAAGTTATACCAAACAATTGACAATAGTGAATTTTATTAAATTCATCATCACATACTGCTGGCGCACTCTTTCTTTTGGATGGAATGGAATAGGGAGTAACGACTATAACCCACGATGTAGGCACAGTGTGAATTAGTGTATTGGGTGTGAACGACTACAAATACTGTCGCAAGTTACGACTCAGCCTTCCGAAATGCGACAGTGCTCAAGATATTAAATCAGTCACCTATCCAATGACAAATACTTTAAAAATTTGCATAACATCGGCATCGTAGATGGAATATGGCAACCATTACGCCATCAACTTCCTCTATTTTCTATTTTATTTATTAAGATGCACAAAACAAATTAAATTATATTTCACAATTATCAAAGTTGCAACCCTTCCCATGTACAGTCAACAGCATGTCAGGCTATACAAAATTGTGTAATTTTTCCACTTGATTTTAAACCTTAATATGATAGCTATATAATACTCCATAGGTAATTTAACCAAAAACATGTATTTAAATACCCAATTAACTTTATAACAATCTCATCATCATCATCACCAGCCCTTTTACGTCCCCACTGCAGGGGCTCAGGCCGTCCTTATGGATGGTTAAAGAGGATGGGCCATGACCCTCCACGCTGGCCCAATGCGGATTGGAGGGTATTAACGACTGCAAATGCAGCCAGGACCAACGGCTTAACGTGCCTTCTGAAGCACGGAGTAGCTCGAGATAATAATTTTTTTGGTCACCCATCCCGTGACCGACCCTTGCAAAAGTTGCTTAACGACTACGATCGCGGGCCGCGGCGCTTATCCACTACGCCACCGAGCTACTCACATAACAGCCTACGTAATTAAAAAAAAATAATTGAAAAGTTATAGTAATTCTATAAGTTTTTTTAAAGTTAAATGATTGCATTTGACAATATGAATATCCGTTTCATTAGCAATGAGTTCATAATACCGGCGGCATAATCACTTTCACTCGGTAATAATGTTTATTCTTCTACACTTACAACATCACAGAATAATTACAGCGTTACCGCTCCAGCTCTGACTAACAGAATCAAACTAACTGTAATCGAATGTGCGATTTGAATTACAGCGTTCCGACCACGTCGAATGTCGGCGAAAAAGTATATCGGACTACCTCCTACTAACGTCTTTTATACTGTTCTCAGAAATATGGTGTTGCCATTATCAACAGTTGAACGAATGATTTTGAATTAATAATCGATATACATTTTTGTTTAAATTATTGTGTCAATGCATAATTTTCTATAAGCTAACATTCGGCTAATCCTGACATAAAACGCGACCTCGCGTTTAGAAAACCGCATGAAGTGCTACAATATAAATAATATCTCAGTACATCATTATCACTTACAGTAAATCATTCTGAAATCTAACTTTGAGTATAGGCACTGTCACCCATAGCGACTCACTCTTACATCTAACATCGACTATGGGCACTCTCACCCATAGCGACTCACTCTTACATCTAACATCGACTATGGGCACTCTCACCCATAGCGACTCACTCTTACATCTAACATCGACTATGGGCACTCTCACCCATAGCGACTCACTCTTACATCTAACATCGACTATGGGCACTCTCACCCATAGCGACTCACTCTTACATCTAACATCGACTATGGGCACTCTCACCCATAGCGACTCACTCTTACATCTAACATTTCATATCTTATGCTCATTGTAATAATAATTTATAAGATTTCACAATCGACATTAATCATGTAACACATTTTCGCCATAAAAAATCGTTATAATTATAATGCTTAGTACATTTTCTTGAAAATATTTAAATTTCGTTTTCTACTCTGAATCACTTGATATCGCATCATGACTAAAGACAAGCCAGGGATGTAACCTATCAACGGCAAAAACAGACTTATATGGTTTGCTACCTTCTTTCCTAGTAATGGGAGTAACTTCTATCTCATAGCGGTCATTACCTAAAACTTTTGAGATTCTGTATGGTCCTATGCATTTAGGTAATAATTTACGACTCTGACCGGGATCCGTACGTACGTCTTTCTCGACTCTTACTAAGTCTCCCACGTCATATTGAGTGGGTTTCTTGTGAGTTTTATCAAAACGATCTTTCTGTTTTTGTTGACTAGTTTGTATACGTGACTCTGCATCAGACCTAATCTTATCTCGGTCCAACTGAGAGTGGCACTCTGAAACTACAGCGTTCATAAAACCATCTGAAACGCCTGTTGTTTGGACACCGAACAACATTTCGGATGGAGTCCTACCAGTAGATTTATTAATAGTGTTATTTATTGACCACTGTATTTGCGGTATGTGAGTGTCCCATTCGCTTTCAGGTTTATCATGATTGGCAGTAGTTATGGCATCAATTATAGTCCTGTTGTATCTTTCAACCTGGCCATTGGCCCTCGGGGAAGCAACAGCGTTCAGAATATGCTTAATACCCCTAACGTTAATGAATTCTGCAAATTCTTTGCTTGTAAAACTCGTGCCACGGTCGGATATTATACGACGTGGGACGCCGAATAGTGAAAAATATTCTGTAAATATTTGAATGGTAGTACTACTCCTGACATTTTTAACTGGTTTTATATAAATAAATTTAGTAAAAGCATCGATTATTACTAAAATGTGACAATTTTTCTTTTTACTTAAAGGAAAGGGACCACAGTGATCTGTATGAAGCGTATCAAATGGATTACTAACTTTAGGTATTGGGTGAAGCTCAGCTTCTTTAGTTCCGGCTGGTATTTTATTATGTGCACAACTCAAGCAAAAATTACAATACTTTTTTATAAATTTTCGCATTTTCTTAAACCAATAAATTTGACTAACTCTGTTGTAGGTTTTATCAAAACCAAAATGACCGACATCGTCGTGATTCATACGAACCACTTGCCACCTAACTGATTTTGGGACTACCCATTTTAAATTGACGTCATTATTTTTGTCTAATATAATCCTATAAAGGCGACCATTTTTAATAGTATAGTTTTTATGAATCTCGACAATGTCCTTAGTGTCTGAATCATTTAAGATGCTCATTATTCTTTGTATTTCAGAGTCCTGTTGTTGTACCGTACTTAACCATGCACTATCATCTATTGTTAAAATATCTACAATTTCTGCTATATGATTAGGCTCACAAGCACTGGGATTGCGTGACAGTGCATCAACATGACTCATCCTAGCCCCGTCTCTATGTTCGACTATAAAATCATATTCCTGCATCGCTAGATACCAGCGAGCTACTCTGGGTATTAAATCTTTTTTTGTCATAGTACTGCGTATGGCGGCACAATCGGTAATTACTTTAAATGATTTGCCTAGAACATAAACCCTAAACCTACTCAAGGCACAAACTACCGCTAGCGTTTCCAACTCATAAGAGTGTAACTTACTTTCATCTGACGTAGTCTGACGACTATAGTATGCTATAGGGTGACAAGTTTCGGAATGAATGTGTTGCATTAATATTGCGCCTATTCCAATTTTGCTAGCATCGGTGTGGATTTCTAATTCAGCCTGGGGATCATACAACGCCAAAACTGGCCTCATGGTTAACTTAGATTTTAATTCATTGAATGCGTTTAGCTGTGGTTCGTCAAAGCACCACACAGCGTTCTTCTTAGTAAGAATAGTCAACGGTTTTGCTATCATTGAATAATTTTGGATGAACCGTCTGAAATAGCTTGTGAGGCCAACAAACTGTCGGACCTCATGAACATTTTTAGGTATAGGAAAATCGACTACTGCTTGAATTTTAGCTAACCCAGGCCGAATACCATCTGCACCGATCTCGTAACCCAAATAGTTAATGCGCGTCTGAAAGAAATCGCACTTTTTTAAGTTTAATTTAAGCTGGGAAGATCTTAGCAGTTGAAAGACTCTTTCAAGCTTATCTAGACCGTCTTCTACTGTCTGTGACGTCACTAATAGGTCGTCCATATAAGCTATCGCTAAGTTTTTCGTGCTTTTAAGCATGGAATTAATTGTTCTTTGAAAAACGCTTGGTGCATTTGCAAGACCAAAAGGCATTCTTTCAAATTCAAATAGACCGTCAGGTGTTGCAAATGCTGTGAACCGTTTACTGTTTTCCTGCATTGGTACTTGGTAGTACCCAGAGGTGAGATCAAGACTTGTGAAGAACTTATTACCACCTAGCCTATCTAGTTGATCCTCAATACGAGGAAGCGGGTATTTATCTTTTAGTGTTTTTCTATTTAATGCTCTATAATCAATGCATAAGCGTTTATCGCCGTTCTTTTTACTAACCAGGATAACAGGACTCGAATAATTGGAAGTGCTTTCTCGGATTATACCATTAGTCAATAAGTCCTCTATAATTACATTAAGGTGTTTACGTTCATTTTGAGAAATCCTATATGGGCTGTATACTACAGGTCTATTATCAGTTAAAGTAATTTCCATTTCGGTTAAATTTGTTCTACCTAGTTCTCCTAAATTCATTGCAAAACAGTCTCTATATTTTTCAAATAAGCTAAACAATCTTTGTCTTTGTTCATCAGTCACTTTTGCGCTAATATTCACATCTGCTAATGGTAGGGGTTCATACTCGTTAGTATCTGTAATTTTGCCTATATACTCAGTCCTTATTTCTTGATATTGCTGGCCCCGAACTAATAAAGACCCTTTCGCAATTTTCAAATCATTAATAGACATATTCGTAACCATTATATATCCTTTACCTTTATTAAACTGAAAAAGACCCGATAGAATAATATATTCATTATTAGGTACTGCTCGATGGTCATAACGAATAAATAGTTCCCCTGAGTAATTATATTCTGTAGTGACATTGATAGGCATAGTAGTTTTTGGTTTAACAACATAATCATCGCCGGCGTAAATTTTTGTTTTTCCGTTGGTTTCATTTACATCAGGCGTTTGCATAAAAACTAATTCATTATCAGTTTTCAAAATAATCACATTCGGCTTCTCAGTAAATGATTGCCCGACCAAAATAGAAGTATTTAAATAACAGTCTTCTACTACTAAAAGTTCCGTCTCGGCTGTGACAGGGCCTATTTGTAATGTGCCTAGAAATTTACCTAAAGGTTTTACTGAAGATTTACCAAAACCCTGCAGAATTGGTACATTATCAGTAGCCCAACTACTTTGTAAAAGTTTTGCGTCAGTTTGACGAATGAGAGTACATTTGCTACCTAGATCAATGTATCCCCTGAACATAATGTCCCCTACTTTGACATCTTTATAGAATTTAGCGTTATCGGACTCACCATTAGTAACACACATGACGCTTTTAGTTTGATCACTCAAACTATTTTTAACCTGATCGTCAGTGTTGTTGCTATTCCTTTTTCGACAGTCTTTAGTATCATGGCCTAATTTAAAACAAAAGCTGCACTTCCTTATTGGTTTATTGCACTTTAAGCTTATGTGTCCCATTTCATTACAATTAAAACATCTAATGGTATCTAGGCTATTATTCACCCTACCAAATTCATTTGTTGTCTTATTTGGGTGTTTATTTAGGGTGGTACTCCGGTTGCGATTATTGATAGACTGCGCATTACTATCATGCTGAGACACTGTACGCAAGTAATTAAGAACTTGTTCTGGTTCATTAAACATACAGGAACTTGCTCCCATTCTTACAAACTTGTCATCAATACCATGTATAAGACAACCTACTGCCTTTTTGCCACTTATTTCACATTTATTTATAAGTGCTATTTTATCGTAGTAATAGTGTTCTAAAGATTGCCCAAACCTACATCTAAATTTTAACATTGTTGTTAGCATATCTCCATAATTTTCATTTGACGGAAAAGCTTGTTTTAATTTTTGTGTCCAGTCATTCCAATTATACAAAACTGAGGGTAGACCCTGATACCATTTTTTGGCTAAACCATTTAATTTGGGAAGAGCATAGTGACATATTTGTCGTTCATTCCAAGAGTAAATTTGCGCACATTCGTTAACCTTATTAATCCAATTTTCGATTGTCTGACTATTATCACTTGGGTCAAATTCTGGGACGACACTAAATGCAACTGGAAAATTGTTTTGCGCCCAAAAATTTGGGTGTAAGATAGTGTTATTTGAGATACAGTTATTGTTTGATGAAGCCATGTAAGGTTGACTCATCACTGGGACTGGACTACCCGTTTGAATCGAAGATCTCAACGGGGGAGTTTTAGTTAATTCTCGGTTATTCCTATTGGGTGACATATTATGTTTTCGACGTCGGCGAGCTTGTCGGTCACTACGTTTGTTACGTTTTTGTGAATTGAGGCTATGTCTCTTTTTATTACGACCCGACCTACTTTCATAATCGACACTGTCACTAGACTCTGAAGAAAAAGAAGAAGAATCCACGCTTGGATCCCGCCGTTTTCGCTTACTTTTCCCCATAATGGCTACTATTGATGCCAAGAGCAAATGATTCAAGGTAAGTACAGAAAAATATGGAAGTACAAATATAACAACGTTATTTCATAACAAAAGTGTACAGACTCCTTACAGTTATGTTTAAATACGAAAAATAAAGCCGATACTCTATAGTTCATCTAAAATATTGTGGGTAGAGTTCAAAATGATCAAACAAAGGTTTTTAGTTTATTATCCTAAACGATTATTCACTTAAATCACTTTAAATGCTTAAATCACTTAGATTATTTATTACACTGTTAGTTTATTTATTTGGTTGCTAGTGTTGTTCAAAGAACGCAGTCTTATTTATTATCTTTTGTAAATCACAGTACACATAAAAATAATTAGATTCACATTCTGACCTTACGCATCGAAGATCCAGGAGACCGCAGCCACAGGCACGTAGATCACTGCACATCCCACTTCTGACTGTTAAATTAAACTCACTTTCACTCGGTAATAATGTTTATTCTTCTACACTTACAACATCACAGAATAATTACAGCGTTACCGCTCCAGCTCTGACTAACAGAATCAAACTAACTGTAATCGAATGTGCGATTTGAATTACAGCGTTCCGACCACGTCGAATGTCGGCGAAAAAGTATATCGGACTACCTCCTACTAACGTCTTTTATACTGTTCTCAGAAATATGGTGTTGCCATTATCAACAGTTGAACGAATGATTTTGAATTAATAATCGATATACATTTTTTTTAAATTATTGTTTCAATGCATAATTTTCTATAAGCATTCACAAAATTGAATCTTTTTTCTGATGAATGACTTTTATCATATGATGTTTACTAATTTGACCCCGCTGATTCTAAATATACCCTCATTTTTTTTGCTACAGCTCTTGTTTACGAGTTACAGCTTTCACTCGAAACTGACTGTTCTCTTATGTTATTTTGCTGATAATTTAAATAAAAAGAAGTTTTCTTAATATAATTTGATATGGCATCGTCAAGTCGAGTTTGTGTAAATGATCCAAACCATTTTTGTTTCATTTGCGGAGAGTATATGTTTAAAGAATGCCGTTTAAATGTGACAGCCTTCGTAAATGAGGCTTACAAAAATTACTTTGGTCACCCACTGGAAATGAAAGATAAGCCTTGGATTCCGCAAAAGGTATGCAAAACGTGCGTTGAGTTTCTACGTTTGTGGACAAATAAGAAAAGGAATAAATTTAGGTACCAAACCGCTATGGTATGGAAAGAACCCATGAACCACCACGACGACTGTTATTTTTGTTTGGTGAACATTACTGGCATTAACCGAAAAAATCGAGCTAAGTGGGAATATCCTTGCATACGGTCGGCATATAGACGTGTTTTGAGCCCTAACATATCCCCTGAACCTCAAGCTGGTGCACCACAGGATGAGCTTGTGCATTTAGAGGCAAATACACACAGTAGTGAGAGTGAGTTTGAATGTGACCTGGATACACCAAAACCATTCAACCAAGATGAATTAAGCGACCTTATCAGAGATTTGGGACTGTCAAAGTCTGCTTCAGAGCTTTTGGCGTCTAGGCTAAAAGAAAGAAACTAAAATTTCTTATTACCGCACAAGAGAACAAAATCTCCTCAAATATTTTGCTGAAGAAGATGACTTCGTATTTTGCAAAGATGTACCTGGATTAATGGCTGCAATGGCATTACAAAATTACGTTTCTAGTGAGTGGCGTTTATTCATAGACTCATCAAAACAGAGTCTAAAATGCGTTCTTTTACACAATGGGAATAAATTTGGGTCGCTGCCTATTGCGCATTCTACAAAAAGAAAAGAGGAATATACAACAATTGCTCTGATTTTGGACAAAATTAAATATGTAGAACACAACTGGCTCATATGTGTTGATTTAAAAATGGTAAACTTCCTTTTAGGCCAACAAAGTGGATACACAAAGTATCCCTGTTTTCTTTGCTTGTGGGATAGTAGAGCTAAAACTCAACATTGGATTAAAAAAGATTGGCCTACTCGAGACGCGCTAGTACTCGGTCAACAGAATGTGATAAACCCACCTTTAGTATCAAGGGATCGTATAATTTTGCCTCCCTTACATATAAAAACTAGGACTAATAAAACAATTTGTAAAAAGCCTTGACAAAAATGGAAATTGTTTCCTTTTCCTATCAAAAAAGTTCCCAAAAGTGAGTGCAGAAAAGATAAAGGCGGGCATTTTTGACGGTCCACAGATACGATCACTAATAAAAGACTCGAATTTTACGGACAACATGACAGAGAATGAGAAAAATGCATGGAATGAGTTTGTCTGGCTTGTTCAAAATTTTTTGGGAAATTATAAAAGTTCTGACTATTCTCAACATGTTGACCAACTAATGAGTCACTTTCAAAGGCTTGGATGTAACATGAGCATCAAGTTACACTTTCTCCACAACCACCTGGACTATTTTCCCGCCAATCTTGGGGATCTAAGTGAAGAGCAGGGTGAGCGATTCCACCAGGACATTCGTACGATGGAAGAACGCTATCAAGGCTACTGGAACGCACACATGATGGCTGACTATTGTTGGAGCATTCAGAACAGCTCTCTGCCATCACCTTCAAAAAGAAAATCAAATAAAAGGAAGTTTTTTCCAACTTAAGAACTAAATAAAATGGGACTATCTTTAAAAATGTAGTATTTTATTATAAAAACACCCATGTGTTATATTTTTTAAACAAGAGCTTATACAAAAATTTTAGTTACAGATTTGGAATTGTCATAAAAAATTAGACATATATCATGTATCATAAGCCAATCATCAGGTATGCTGTTGTGCCTTAAGATTGATCTCATATTTTATTGCCATTTCAGATCCTAGATCTTCTAGGCCCAAAAACTGAGGCAGACCTTGCACCTCTTCCTAAGCCAGAAAAAAAGTCAAAAAGTGGTGATGTTAGTAAAAAGCCTAAAAAAGAAGACAAGCAAGGTTAACCACTGCAGTATTTTTATTTACAGTTATATGAAACAGATTTTATATAATGTCTACTGGTATACATTAGATAATTTACACTTTTCACCAATATATATTTTTTCTGATTTTAGTGTCAAAATCTGGAAAGACTGAAGAAACAAGTGATGTTGGAGGAGCTACATCAATTGCAGAGTTGATGCGAAAATTACCCTTTCATACTCCCGGGGAGAACTACAAATCTGATGGTTATATAGTTACTCCTGACACTAAAAGATTACTTGAAGAACATTTAAAAATTACATCAGGCAAAGTTCGCACCAGGTTTCCACCAGAGCCTAATGGTATTCTTCACATAGGTCATGCTAAGGCTATCAATATAAATTTTGGATATGCTGCTGCTCATGATGGTATTTGCTTTTTGAGGTATGATGATACCAATCCAGAAAAAGAAGAAGAGAAATTTTTCATTGGCATTAAAGACATGGTAGAGTGGCTTGGTAAGAATGATTTAAATCACTTACATATTATTAAGACAATCAGCAAGTGTCCCATATTTAATAGATATATTTTTAGGTTACAAACCATACAAAATAACTCACTCGTCTGATTATTTTGATCAACTGTATGAGTGGGCAGTGCAGTTGATAAAAAAAGATCTAGCATATGTTTGCCATCAAAAGTCAGAAGAAATTAAAGGATTTAACCCTCCACCTTCACCATGGAGAAATAGGCCAATTGAAGAAAGTATGCAACTGTTTGAGGTAATATTTACTTAAATATTTCCATATAGTCTCAAAGATGCAGTAGTAATAGTACATTTACATAAAAAAACATATAGCTTGTTGCATGTATTATTATTTTTATTATTGTGGTACTCCAAAATCTTTCTACATTGTTGGTACTTTCTTCTATAAATTAGATTTAATAAACCACAAATAAAAAAAAGTATAAATTAAGCAAACATAAAATCATCAAACATAAACATAAAATCTAATCTAAGAATTACTTCATACTGGCTGGTCATATATGGTATGGTAAGAATTGGTCATATAAAAAAAAAATTGCTGACCATCTACAATGTTCAAAAAACACGATTTTCAAAGCTATAAAACATTTTAAAACTTATAGTACTTTAAATATTCCACGCATGCCACAACCGAGAAAAACATCACTTCGAGACAACAGAAATATCATTTGTTTGCGATATTAAATCCTTTCAAAGGGTCTAATGAGATACGAAAGGAATATTTTGGTGAAGGAAACCCCTCTGCGATCTCTGCACGCACTTTCCATCCAAATGAACACCCAGTAAAAGAATTTCACTCTCAATCCGTATCCATCTTAGACTGGCCAGCTAACAACCCTGATTTAAACCCAATAGAACATCTTTAGCATGCAGTTAAAAAAAAGGTAGCAAATCAACTTTATGGTAGTTTGAGGGAACTATACGACGTTTTCTCAGAAGAAGTCTATTTCACAAGCAAAATGTCAAAAATTAAAAGAGTCAATGCCTCGTTGGTGTAAAGCAGTTATTAAGAGTAGTGGACATGCAACCAAATATTAATTTTAGTTTAAAATATGTTTAATTTATTTTTGGGTGTACATTTTTAGCTCGGAGTAGCTCGGTGGCGTAGTGGTTAAGCGCCGCGGCCCGCGATCGTTGTCGTTAAGCAACTTTCGCAGGGGTCGGTCACGGGATGGGTGACCAAAAAATTATTATCTCGAGCTACTCCGTGCTTCGGAAGACACGTTAAGCCGTTGGTCCCGGCTGCATTTGCAGTCGTTAATACCCTCCAATCCGCATTGGGCCAGCGTGGAGGGTCATGGCCCATCCTCCTTAACCATCCATAAGGAAGCCCTGAGCCCCTGCAGTGGGGACATAAAAGGGCTGATGATGATCATGATGATGATGATGTACATTTTTTTATAACAATACATTTACTCTGTATTTTATTTTAAACATTTTACCAACAGCTTAAGAGTATCGTTTCTAATTATTTGCCCAGCTTCATTATCAACTCCTTTTATACTGTCCACAATAAATCTACTTTTACAAAAAAAAAAAGAAACGTTATTAATTTTATATGTCTATAGTTTAGTTTATCTTAACTAACTGGCTCCCTGATTACGTAAGTAAATACTTACAAAAAGTAATATAAAAAAAAATAGGGCAAGTTTCATTTAAAACATTCTATAACTACAAATGGTTTTTAATTATATGGTTCTCTGTAGTTTTAAAAAAGAAGACCAAAGTTCCAGTGAGAAGTATCTTACTCATATTATAAACACGACAGTTTGTGGGTATGGATGTATGTTTGTTACTCTTTCACACAAAAACTACTGAATTGATATTGATGTGGTATCAGATAATACTAACCCTGAATTAACATATAGGCTTTATCTTTTTATCCTAAACTAAACAGTTCCCTGAGTATAAATGAACTGTCAACTCATGAAGTAATCCAAGCAGGAGAATCTGCTGGCACAAAACTAGTTTAATATTTATCTGCTTAAATAGTGCAGACTGGTGCAGATTGGATGTTAATAACTGCATTTGTAGATATATTTGAATTTATTATTTTTGTATACTATATTTTACATAATTACTTTTAGGACATGAAAAATGGTAAAATTGATGAAGGTGATGCCACTTTGAGAATGAAGATCACTTTGGAAGAAGGTAAACAAGATCCTGTGGCTTACAGAATAAAGTTTAAGCCACATCACCGCACTGGAAACAAATGGTGTATATATCCTACTTATGATTACACCCATTGTCTGTGTGACAGTATTGAACATATTACCCACTCTTTGTGTACAAAAGAGTTCCAATCACGAAGGTAGTTTTGAAATCGATAGTTATTTTTAAACAGTTTATTTTTTAGAGTTCCATTTAATTTTCCTTTTATTTTCAGATCTTCATACTACTGGTTATGTAATGCGCTCGGCATCTACTGTCCTGTGCAATGGGAATATGGGAGACTTAATGTAAACTACACTGTGGTCTCTAAAAGGAAAATTGCAAAGCTCATTACTGAAGGCATTGTTAATGGTAATTACAATATTTTTCTTACCATTTCTAAAATCAGAATACTTATCACAATTCTGAACTACTATTGATGCTATTGAGCATCTGCTAGAAACAGTATAATATTTTTTTTATATTATACTGTTGAAAACAGAAATTCTCGAGCATTGATAACTGAAAATATTTTTATTGTGTTCATTGTGAGTTAAAACATCAAAATATTTTTATTCTTAAAATATAAAGTCATCAAATTCAAATACTTAGGTCATCTATTTGTAGCCAAATCAAATGAAACCATTATAATCCCATGGAGCAGAATAGCCAGGAGATGGCTGCTGTATCCCATCCGTCTCTCTCTACTCGCAGAGGCATAATAAACGTTACGCATCTTCGAGTTTCTCACAACCGTTATTGGTTATGCAGTATTGAGATATAGATTACCATGATCTTCTGGCTCTTTCTGACCACAGGACGTTTATGCTTACTGGTAACCTGTTTTCTAATCCGATTTAAAATTTGGAAATATTCAGATTGGGATGATCCTCGTCTATATACGTTGACTGCGCTGCGTCGACGAGGTGTTCCTTCTAGTGCCATAAACAGCTTCTGTGCTAGTTTGGGCGTGACTGGAGCCCTGGGTGCTGTGGACCCCACCATGCTGGACGCCGCCGTCCGAGACGCGCTTAATGTCACCGCACCCAGGTTATTGTCTATCTTTACATATGGAAGAGCTTTATTTGCTTTAGGGAAAAGACTTACATAAACGTCTTGTAATACGTATGAGTGTTCCAAATGTAAACTGAGATAGAATTTCCTTAATTTAATTATCAGATGATTTTGTTATCATACACCTAGATCTAAACAGGTGTAACTAAAATAAAACGTTGAGAAAGGTGGAACTGACTATTATTTTTGTGAGCACTTAAAAAAAATAATTAAAGTTAAAAGAAAGATTTTCGTTATTACCTTACAACACTTGTTTTATTGTTCTTCATTGATCCCATTTTGGTTTCTACACTTTCACCCTGCCAGCGATACAGGTTTATTATTATTGTAGATTAACACTTAGTTTGCAGTCTTTGGATCAGGGGTCCACATTTACACAGATAAATGTCAATGTCACATAATTTCAGACCACAACATATAGTTTTTAACAACGGCCTTCGATTAGAAAATCGTGATTTGAGCCCGACCGGTAGTGCCAGTCTTTTTTAATCGCGTCTTTAAGATTTTCATCGCATGGTTGTTCGGAATATTGCTAAAGAGTTCTGGACGTAACTCCAATCTGTTATCCCTATGCTCCAGTCCTTGCTAATTTGTATGCTTTTTAACTACATACGATGTCCGAGGTAGTCATTTAAACTCATTTAAGCTAATTAGCTAGCTTGTTTATCATATTACAGTTTTTTACCAATCTTGAATTTATCATATTCAATTGTATAACATTGAACGCTGTTTGTCTGTCAGATAATAAACATGGTCTTATTTCTCTAGGTTCATTGACGATTAACTTCTTAACATTCTAAAATGGCGTATACTTTATCCTGGCAAATGGTAATTCCAAGTCGGTTGATTTACCCTTTGGTTTATCCCCATACTAGCTTTCCGCCAACGGCTTCGTTATCCTGTATTATACAGGAATAAAACCCCATCAAAAACCAATAAAATAGCAGCAACTGCGCAAATCAGTTAATCATTTATTGCTTAAAATATTGCAAAGAATAATACATTTTCAAATTTAAAAAATGTGGGTATAATCCAAAATAATTCCCCATTATAGACCCATACAACGTTGAGTAGTTGAGTTATTTGAAATCTGTTTTATAGTTTGTGTTGGAATAAGGATTAACATGGTGTGCATAGTTGAGATTTTTTAGTTAGTTCCCTTTGGCTCTAGGTGTGCGATGGCGTCTATTAAATAAATATAATACTTATACAGTTTGTTGCAAAAATACATTTCAAGCTTGAAATATTCTATTATTGACTATAGAACTGGAATAAGGGGCTATATTTTTTATGTTTTGGCCATAATAAGAATCTTTATTTTATTTGTCAACTTCGATATTAGTTTCTAAGAAACTAACGGTCTGATGCACAAACGTCTATTAAGGTTTAATGTCAAATTGGTATAGATAATGTCGCTTTAAACTAAAGACAATTTTAATGGACATTTGTGCAACTGGCTGTAAGACTTAAAGAAAAGTGTTTTAATGTATATTTTTATAACAAGCTTCTATATCTGCTTCAACGAGAAAAATCGCAAAATCGTGTTAATTATATTAATTGTACCCCCAATTAATATAATTATTCATTCATTCAACTCGTATTTACATGATGGTTTATAGTATTACAATTTTTCACACAGGGTTATGGTAGTATTGGAGCCTCTGAAAATAACGATAAAGAACTTCCCATGTGAAAAACCAATCACTATAAATGTTCCCGATTTCCCTAACGAGCCTGAGAAGGGATCTCACAAGGTAGTTCTAAATAAAGTGCTTTATATCGAATCCACGGACTTTAAGGAGTCGCCAGAGAAAGGGTACCGCCGTTTGACGCCAACTCAGTCTGTAGGATTGCGACATGCTGGATATGTTCTAAAGGTATGTTGTGTTATCTGTATAAACAAAATCATCCAATTTTTGTCGAATTAAGCGCAGGGTCGGCGAACAGAAAGAATTTCGTACAGTGACTTTTTTGCCTACTAATACATATCGTAAACATTTTAGGTTCGCTTTACTATGACAAAATTGGCTAGATGCATCTGTGCGAACGTAATAACAAAATGTTTGTGCACGAGTAAAAGAGATATACAGGGCCTGTTAAGCGACCCTGCTTCAGGTATTCCTTAAGCCTTCCCCATGGCTACCCCTCAAGCCTCGTACGTACTCTTTTCTCGTAGGTGTACAGTTTCTATTGCCTCCTGCGGGATAGACTGTCTGTCTTAGTTACGCAAATGATCGATAAGCTATTATAATATCTCATATTTGAACTCGTGTGGGTACAAAATGACCATTTACGTGATTTTTGTCTTATCCATGTTAATATCCACTTTTTGAGATACACCACCATACATCCACGATATTAATTTGAAAATCCTTACAGCGCAGAGAGTTGATTTTGCTTTAACGCCTTTCTGACATGTTGCTGCATGAAAGATAATGTTAATGAATATCGTGACTGCATAAAAATTTCAAACTGTTTCTTACATAATTTGATGTCACTGAAAAAATTTGTACTCTGTCTGTAAATACTATTAACGTGTAAAGAATACTATTATATTGTTACGACTATAGATTAAGTTCAATATTGTTTATTACGTCCCTTTAAGAAAGTATTTGATGCTTTGACCATTCAAAGAAACTTTTATTCATGGATCAGTTGATTATTTCATAACTATTTTTTTATATCTTTTTTTTAGACAAGACATCTTTTTAGGATACAAGTCCTGTGTGGCGAGGGACATAATACATACTGACTGAGAACAATTATTTGTAAATTATACGAAGAATTGTCCTTTGTAAGGATCGAACCCACAACACTGTTCTGTGGGCAACAACTAAACCACACTAAATCTAACCTGTATAATGCAAAATAATGATGACAGTTTTTGCCAAAAAATTCTTTAAAATTATTGATTATAATGTATAGTTATATAAAATACCTAAGTAATGCCTAATTAGGAGGGGCGGCTAAATTTACTTCGGCTAAGTTTTTATTGCCATTATATTAACGTGTAACGTGTAAGGGCTTTAAACATTTAAAATAAATATACTTATATAGGTTGTTTGTAACAATCAATTGAGTCGGTGACATGTGACCGAAGATCTGTTAAGCGTTTCACGAAAGTATGCGTTACTACGCAACGGAATTTCCGTCGAGTGTGCAAGGTAGACTTTTATCATATAAATCAGCCCTTGCCAAAGTGGGCAATGACGCCTTCTTGTGGGCGCTGCAGGCCTAAAGGGGGACGATTTGTAATTTCATTTATGAGGACGACACTGACTGAGCCTTCTACTATCGACTACTAGTTGTGAACATCAACTTATAATATTAATTGAAAGATTGCTCTTAATTACTCGGTTGTTTCTCTTCGTTTAATTTATATATGCATATATGTCCTGTTTTATTGAATAAATAAAATGAATTTCATGTCAATCGGTCACTCCGTTTAAAGTCTTGTTAAGAATTAATTATAATTTCCACTTATACATCTTCCAATAATTAATATAATTTGAAGTTATAGTGGTTATTAAGTAGGTGACAAATGGGGGCGCTTAAAAAAAATTATTCTCAAAGTGGGCAGTAAACGAAATAAGTTTGGGAATCCCTGATTTAAATTGACACGACGAATCTTCCGTCAAATATGCACCGACCTTCAAAGATGCTTAAATTGATATTTAAAATAATTTCAATAACACTTTTTAGGTATCCAAAGTTGTTAAAGACGATTTTGGTGGTATCATCGAGGTAGTTTGCTCAGTTGAAGCTACAGAGTTCGCGGACAAGCCGAAAGCTTTCATTCACTGGGTCTCTGAACCAACTGAAGTTGAAGTACGCCTGTACGAACCATTGTAAGTTTAATTTTGAGGTATAATACAAAATTACATACATCTGAATTCCACAATACATAGGTCTTAGCTACATTCCTAACATAAGTAGATAATGCGCTTCCCTGACAATGACCGCACCACGTTCATCCAAAGTTAGGACGGTACTAAAAATTTGATTTTCAACTATTGTTTCAAGTCGAGGAATTGAACTCGAGACAGCTACTCATCTGCGGAGGTCGTGACACTCGAGATTTATCGTTTGTTTAACAATGATGAAGTAAATGATGGACTGCCAATCTGTTACTATTTCAGATGACATAAAGAATTGTATTTCAGTACGTTTAACCAATTTAAGGCACTATTCCACCTTGACCTCTAAACTCTCCTCTCTCCCAAAGGTTCCGAAACTAATAAATAGATTTTAAAAAACCATTCACCTACAGAAAGGTACGGGTAAAGTCGCGGGAAAACAGTAATGTAATAAAAAATTATACTCCTTTTTTAAATGGTTGATGTAAAGTTTATTTTGTCTAGGTTCAAACATAAAAACCCGGAAGATCCGAATGAAGTCCCTGGTGGATTTTTATCTGATTGCCGGACAGATACGCTACGGGTTGTGTCAGGACTCGCTGACGCTTCCATCGTTGGAGCAAAGGTGTACGACAAATTCCAATTTGAGAGAATCGGATTTTTTTCCGTTGACCCCGACACTACTGCTAATCATGTAAGTATATTCAGTTGCATAATGAACAATGTTGAGTAGGTCGTCATCATCATGATCAGCCCTTTTAGTTCCCAACTGCGGGGGCTCAGGCCTTCCTTATGGATGATTAAGGAGGATAACCCATGACTGTAAATGCAGCCGGGACTAACGGCTTAACGTGCCTCCAGAAGCATGAAGTAGGTCGAGATAATCATTTTTTGGTTACGCGTCCCGTGACAGATCCTTGCGAAAGTGTCTTAACAACAATAATCGCGGGCCGTGGCGCTTATCCGAGCTACTAGATATTTATAGAAAACTGTAATAATAAGTTGAATAGATAGAAAACTATAATGCTGTAGATATCAAAATTGCTGTTTAAATTATTAAAACAACTTTTAATAATGCTTTATTGATTGTTCTATGATTAAATAAGTAACATATAGTAACATATACATACAAATATTAAATATACACTATTGTTATCATTTTTTTTTATTAATTCTAAAAAAAATATTGAGAATAATTATTTCATACTATTAAACATGGTGTGATCCTATAAGGCCTTATTATTATTTTTAGTTCTTTATTACCTATTGTTGTAATGTAACTTGAAACGTGCGTAAATTGAAATTCTGCTTTGCCGCATGCCGACATTGACATTATCCAATAAAAAATGGTAATTTTATGTTGGTCGCAAAATTCTGTAATTACATTTGGGCTTTCGTCGTTACATGTTTTTGTATTCTGTACACACTGACAGATCTTAATATAATGAAAAAATATTGTTTTCTTCGCTATTGAATACTGAATATAATGTAAAAAATTAATGCAACTTTGTCGCGCTTAGATTAAACTTCATAACATACGATGCAATCGTGACTTTGGGAATATATAGGTATGCTTTAGTACCTCAGTATAATAATAAAGTACCTTCAACCGTGTTATGGCGGCGGCCATAAATTAAATTGACTACTCGCCCTTAATGGCACCATTAATTAAAGACGGTGGCTTTCTGGAGTGGGATATAAACCTATAATATTGTATTATATTTTTACGAATCTGAGAAATTCTTCGAAATTTGTTTGTGTTATATGTGTTTATGATACTAATATAAAAAAAAATATCATTCATATAATTAGTTAAAATATTACAAATTTAGGTTAGGGAAAAGGTGTTTTCGCATATAGTATGCATAAACTTGTAATAAAATCTTTCTGGCCATTTGTCTCTGGCTGATTTTGGTATCATTCAAAAGTTTAAATTTCAAAGAAGAGCACTACGAATTCAAGTTACGAACCGCCTGACCCATAGACGAAATTACTACTACTACTAAAGTTACGAACATGTGTGATTCTCATTTGTTTTTCTTATTGTCAGAAAGAGTGCATCTATTGAAGAAATTCGATACATTTTAAAATTTTATTATAAAAAAGGTAAAAATGGAACGCAAGCCCCGAAAATTTTGTGACATTTTCAGACCGGAAATTTTGCTTTCAAAGATGTACGTCAGTCCGGTCGCCCTGTTACCGATAAAATGGATGCCATTTTTAAAAAAGTAGAGCAAGATCGGCATATCAGTAGTTACGACGTAGCTGAAGAACTAGGGAATGACCAGAAAACAGATTTGATGTATTTGAGAAAAGCTGGGTTGGATATTTGGGCACCTCACGAGCTCTCTGAAAAAAATGATCCGTGTATTCAACGAAACCGAACTTAATTTCAAGAAGCTGATAACTGGTGATGAAAATCAGATCACGCACGACAAGAACGTGCGAAAAAGGTCGTGGTCAAAGCAGGGGCATGCACAGAGATTTGGGGTAGGGTATGCAGCATGTACCTGTATAGAAAAAACCTACCAATTTTCACCATAGTTTCAGTACCTTCTAATGAGTCTAGTTTTTGGTCACCTATTTATAAGTTACCAAAAAATAATTTTGTTTTATCGAAATACTACTGAACATTGTTCACGTAAACAGTCAGCTGCTGATAACCGTTTGGTGTCAATATGAACAATCCCTTAATTTTTATAAATTAAATCAACGTGCCTATATTTCTTTTTAATACTTAATTCAGTAAAACATCATCGTAAAAATGACAAGGTTGGTTTTTGCTAATTTGTAAACTTCAGGAAATATGATTACTAAATTATTTGTATGTACATTTTGAACGCTAGCAAATTATAACTATCATAATACTTTTAATTAAAGAACGAGTAATATTACCGTTTCTTAGTTATGTCTAGCCCGGGCATACAATACAACGACGGTATTGGTTTTTCATCATAATAAGACCTAGCTAGACTTGCTAGACACATCTTTTGCCACTCAGCAAACCTTGGCTGGGAGGTGATAATGCATTTACCGTATAGTCCTGACCTTCGGATTTCCACCTGTTTCTGTTTCTTCACAATTCTTAACATCACACGATAGTAGTATCAGATTAACATCACACAAGGACTTCCAAAACCACTTGTCGCGGTTTTTTGATCAGAAACCCCAAAATTTCTATAGCAATGAGACTATGTCGCTACTAACAAGATGCCAAAAAGTTATCGAACAAAATGGTACCTACATACTTTAGTTAAATGAGATTAAAGCAAGAAACTGAGAGAAAGCGGCCATAATTAATCAATAGAAGGGGTTTTTTATCATGATAACACTAGAACTTACATATCTTCTAAATTAAGAGAGTTTGGCTAGGAGGTGTTAATCGGAAAATATGTAAATATGTTTTTTTCTTTGTCCTAAATTACAATATGTATATAATAATATTATAAAAAATATATAGATGTTCAATATTGGATCCACCAGTTCTGGCAAAATTTTTGGTATAAATTTAATCTCGCAGAAGGCCGTTTAACATACATTTCTATAGCATTAGGGATCCACGAGGGGTAGATCCGAGGGACATATCGAAGGAGGCCTAAGTGGATCCCACCAGCCGATATGGCTTATCGCACAATAGCGCATATCTTGTCTCTAACGGGGACAAGACGGAAGGTTTTGTCGGCGACTTGAGCACTATATATATAGGTACAAAAGTTGAATGGCTTAATATTAATTTAAAACTATAAATATTAAGACAGTTGCACAAACATCCATTAAGATTTAATGATACGTTTAAGCTCTAATGGATGTCAAATGTATATGGGTAATGTCGCTTTAAACTAATGAAAATGAAAGTTAGTGCATCTGGCTGAGAGTCGTTAATTAGTACATTAAAATTTTTGCATGTATTTTCGAATGTATAATATACCTATAACTTTTACGATTTGATGCAAGGAGTATCGATTCTCATTTGTGTAATCATTGTTTGTTTCAGATCGTTTTCAACAGAACTGTTTCCTTGAAAGAAGATACAGGCAAATAGGTATTTTTCTTAAAATGTTGTATAAAAAAAATAAACATGTTTATATAGATTTTTTCATAATAAATTATTTATATTATAACTCGAACCAGTTTTTATTTCCCTTTAGCAATATAAAGATATACCAGTGATTTTATATCTCATCCCCTGTTTTCGTAAGCGTTTTAGTGTTATTGTAAACATTTTGCAATCCCAAGTTTTCCAAAGTACTTACGAAGAAAGATTTAGGCAAATTAGCTTTCAGAAGTTTTCGGAAGAAGAAGAGCAACCCACGCTCACATTAAACAGTTTTGGCGTTCATTAAAATAGCGACAGCATGTCCTACCTTAATCCATTATAATTAAGTTTCAATTGATTTCAGAAATTTGGCCTTTTGTAGTAACCTGATATACTGCTATGTGTCTAATAAATAAAGCTATCAACAAGGTTCTATTTATGTTTGATTAAAAATCTTCTATTTACCAACTTCCGGCATAGGGTATATAAGGCTTATAACGGCTAAAAAAAAGGACTACTTCGAATTTAAAATTACTTGATGTCGTGAGATATATACCACCAGTTCTTGAAACCGAAACGATGATATGTTATGCCCTAATGAGACACAAGTGTTTCTAGAAAGTTTTTTAGTTAGATAAAAAGTATCTTTAATGTTAGTCCGGGTAATGAAATGCCTAGCTATGCTATTATTTTGATAAAATTATTTTCATGTTATCAATTAACATTAACTGTATTGCATAATGACTTGAAAGAGAAAACATTTTATGATTTCATTACATCAATTTCACTGTAGAGAATGTATGGCTTACCTAGCTGCTATTATTCTTTCTGCGGTTCGTTTAATAAAAATCGACAGTACAATAACTTATGAAAAATACATATTTGCGGGTTGTAATTTGTCGGTACTTATTTGGAAAATAAATGTTATCAATAAGCTAATAAATGTAACTGGTCGTGTATTTGTCACTGTAATGTTACTTATAAATATCGTCAGTCAATAAGTATGATAATTATTTGTAGTTATTCAGTAGTACTTATGAACTAGAGTAAATTAAGTTTTAAAGTTTCAATTCTGTAAATAGGTAAGAGAGAACAGAAGTCAACTTAGTACAATATGCTACAATAAACAGGTTTACACATGTCTTGGGAATAACATTAAAATAAACCCAAATTTAATTAATCAATTAGTTTTGTTATTTAGTTCAGAGTCAACAGAATAGGGTTGATGACTGGATAAAAAAAATCAATTCTATTTAGTTCGTCAGTCAGATAATAGTAAAATATTAGATGTGTATTTTTTTTACTAACGAGAAATAGCTTAGGTAACAGGCATTAAAGTTGAGGAATAGGGGCTCGCTACGTCACAGTTTTGTAGAAAACGTACCATAACCTGACATCATGCGAAATTTCAACTCCATGTATCGCCGTACTTTTATGATTAGGAAAAAAATAAAAAAAATACGTGTTTAATATTTCTCAACACTCTACTTGACGTACAAACAAATAAAAATTAGTCGTCATCCCTATTTGTATAACCTACCTTAACTTATCTATACTAATATTATAAAGCTGAAGAGTTTGTTTGTTTGTTTGAACGCGCTAATCTCAGGAACTACTAGTTCGAATTGAAAAATTATTTTTGTGTTGAATAGACCATTTATTGAGGAAGGCTTTAGGCTATATAACATCACGCTGCAACTATTAGGAGCGGATAAGTAATGGAAAACGCGGACGAAGTCGCTGGCGGCCCCTTGTCTATTATATCTGTGACGGTCACTAGTCATAGAAATTAATATTAGTATAGATAACGAAGACACATAGTTTATAATGTAACAGAGAATTATAAACTATGTTTAAAATTTTATGGTGATATATGTAAGTTATTCAAAAATTAATGCTTATAGGTATAGTAGAAGCGATGTTACTGAGAGTGTAGCAACTGTGGTCTAGGGATCGGGCGATACGGCGCGGCGGGCGGCGAGCAAGCGCGGCGGTACGGCGGCGGCGCGCGGTACGTTATCGAGCGTGGGCGGCCGCGCATGCCACACTAGCCTCCGCGCTGTAATGTGCACTACGCGCCCTTAAACAACTCAACTATACCTCTCAAAGTGCGGGCAAACTATGTAGAAAACAGCTGGACCCTCCATGTAACGTTAAGGTAAGCGATTTTACATTATCCCATTCTGTTTTGTTATTTTCGTTTTCTCATCGATTGGAACATTAGTGCTACGTTTCTAGCTGAGTTCTTAAGCGTGGGGTTTTCTAAGCCTCGATTATTAATTAAACACTTTAAACGGAAAGGGATTCTAGTGCGTCACGTTGACGTTTTCATGACGTAATAAACTGATTAAATGCTAATTACAGGAATTATTACAATAAATGAAATGTTCTTTATAAAAAAGCGTTTCAATATTTCTATTTTATTTTCTAGATAGATATCAACTGCCTATGTTAGTGCCTAGTTGATATATAAAATCGGAGGCATCTATTTATAAATACCTACATATATAAATTTGTAAAAGTATTTAAAAATATACTAATTGGCTTATTATCTAGATTTTGATCAAATATTTTTTTTTATTATTATTATTTGTTTTATATGTAACTGCTTCATATTTAAGAAATTACATAAATAAAAAATATACTGAAAATTTCGTATATTTCTGAAAATTCTGAAAATTTTGGTGTTAATTTCTCTGTTTTTCTTCAGTATTGGTAAATATTCATTATCTACCTATAATTGATTATAATTATAAGCACAGCATTCGTATAATAATATGTATTAATAAATTACTAAAATAATAAGAAGGATTTTCTATTATAAATGTACCTTTTGTTTTCTGAAAGGAAGCTAATTATCCAAAATTCGATATCCATTTATTCTACATATAATAAATTACACGTCATCCCACCACGTTCTTTTATCTGAAAGTCGACAGATTTTTTAAAATCTCTCGAGTGCTTTAATAAAATGTTTTTCGCAATTATCGATGCTTTCATGCTATAATTATTACTCGTTGCTTTTTATAGAATATACATAGATATCATAAGTACGTAATGTCTTAATGGAATTCCTCATCTGCGGGAAAGCTCTGCAAGCATTTATGGCATTGAAGTGTTATCTCAATTTAGCTATAAATTACTATTTGTATTACACAAAAGCTTCTATTTTTACTGTGAACATGACTACTGAGCCTTATCTCCCGTTATCTAGTATATTGTTTCAAAGCCGACATGCTGGCGCGATTACTTAAATGGAACGCAATTTGCATATCTGCACTTGTATAGTTGGTGTATTTCAATGCCAGATAATTTTAAATTGGTCCTATTTAAAAACCGCGAGTCGGCCTCGCACTTGAAGGGTTATCTATAAAAACGCAAAAATTACGTTTGGTGTATTGGCGCCCCCTTAAGTGTTTATTTTATTCTGATTTTAATTAATCGATTCAGACAGACATTATTTTTCATAAAAATAAATATCCATTTTAAAGATTTTTTGATATTCGGTTACGTAACCCTAAAATTGTGTGATAATATATATAACCTGATATGATATACGTGCGACTTACACTAAACTTGGAAACTGTAACCAAGTCACGTAACTTTCCGTGAAGAACATTATAACCAGCTATAATTCGGATCAACATGATTTCCAACGTGAAATCCCTAAAGAATATACTATACTATCAGTCTACATAGTCCTTACTATTACTTATGTACCTACAAATTCTTAGTATTAGGGTTCAAAGTCACAAAAAAATCAGTAAATACTCTTATAAATAGATCACTATCTGTGTGCAGCTAATTTGTTGCGAAACAAATGTACAGGTTTTTATTACAAACTAGCGTAATGTTTATCGTCATCATCTGATGGTTATTAATGTCCCCTCTGCTAGGGCACAGACCTTCAATAGGGATGGAATCGAATAGAGTGAATGGGCCATTACTTATCACACGGACCCAATGTGGATTGGTAAGTGTTAACTACCTACTGCAGATGCAGCCGGGACCAACGGAGGAGCTCGATAAGATAGAGATAATAAATCGATAGCCACCCATTCTATGACTGGCCCTTGCTAAAGTTTAAATTCAAATACATTCAATATGAATTTGGGACATAATACATAAAAAAAACTTACAACAGAAAATAATAGTGTCCCAATTCTATGTCAAAAGGGCATCTTAATTTAGCATTTAAGATGCATCATCTATATGCAATAAAATTAATAAAATCAATACGTTTGCATCGCAGACCGGAGGCGCTAATCACTGTGCCATTGAACATCGAATGATTAAAACCGTACCAGAGTTAAGTATATCTTGACGCCAGGCAGTAAAAAACTCTAAAATATACTAAATATATTTACTCTAAAATATAAGAAATCTATGATTATTTTTTCCTTTATTATATAACTTCTGACCGCCAGACCTTTAAATCTAAATTTCATTAATAAGTACAATAGAAAAAAAATAGATTGGCTTGTTCCTGACGATGACGTTTCCAATTACTGGTGCGCTATTTTTCCTACTTCCCTATTTTCCCGAAAACCTTTTTACAATATCTAGGAAAATTATAAACCAGTCCAGCACCCCTTATATCAAGTAATGATTTATCAATGGCTCCATTTTAATTATAATGAAACAGGGTTAAGCGAGCCCTAGATATGAGAAACCACTCTTGTTGAAATTTACAATGCGGCCCCGAAACCTTTCCATTGAAGTACCTCTGTTACTGGAAATGTTTAAATCTCTTTAACTGAGATTTTATAGAGACCTAGACTTTTAGATATTAATTTGTATAATTGGGTCTTTGTAAACCAACAAATATACAGTTTATGAGGTTTTCTCCACATGGTTTATCAGCGTCGTTGTGTCATAGTGAACTAACACGTCAACTTGCCTATTTGTTGGGTTAAATAAATGAAGAAAGAAAGAAGTAAAGGTTAAACCTTAATTTATGTGGAAGATTAGTAAATACCCATTTCGAGGACCCCACCCATTTCATATAAAAGGTCATCATTATTTTAGGTGGCGGCATGGTGCGGTTAGAGATTGCGCGTTCGCTATAATAAAATAAGCCCATTTTCGAGTGGGAGTACGTAAAACAACTTAGTTATCAAAACACAAGAATAGAATGACTGTTGACGCCTTTTGTAAAAAAGGCAAAAATTTGTGCACCTTTCACACACACACGTCTTAAATGTGAAAATCTAGCAACGTCCATATCTAGTCAGTATCTGCAAAACATTGCTTTAATTATTTGAACCTTAAAAAACAGCACTATAAAGAAAATACTATAAAGTTTTATTCTTTCAATATGAGTCCATGTCCGCGGTATACTGTTTAATCGGTATTCAAAAGTACAACATTTTCAGACCAGCAGTACTTAAGGAGTTTCTTGTCACTGGCTAAATTACACTCTTTAATCGGTGAACTTACATTTGTCTTTTTTTGTGATTTTTTATGGGCTTCGTTCCAGTGTTTTTTTTTTAAGTCGGCGCTATTGCAGAGACAAAATGCGGATGTTGCTAGATATCATAGTTTGGAAGTTATATGCAATAGTGTGCAATGCAATGGAGAGCAATGGAGTCCCGCAAATTAAAAACTAGATTCTATAACATAGAAAGCATTGTTACTATAATAATATGAAATGGATTGTGAAAATCATAGTCTAAATGAAACAAAATTAACTTAAAAAAACTGCTTTCATAAAAATTAAAAAGTTACCTTTGAAATTAATAAAATTCATTATTTGTATAGTAGAAATTGATTAAACCGAGTCAAATCCCGTCTCGGGTACCTGAATAGATTGATATTTTTACTAATTTTCTTATAAAGTCAGGACTTTTTCTTATTATCTGTAATACGCAATTGAGTATTCATATATATAGTCTTGCCATAAATATTATTACATAGAAAATCAACGTATTTTTCTTATTGAACGTAACGTACAGTGTGTTAGTTTAACACAATAATATAAAGCCATTAAAATATATATATAGCTTATTCGAAGTGGTTTCCATTGGCTGCAATACAGTCCTTTAAACGTTAAGGTCAGTTATCAATAGACACACGCACTCTTTCCATGGGAAAATTCTTAACTCCTAATCGTAAGGATTGTTTTAGGGCATTTAGAGCAAGCCTTACTCTTTAAAACTGACCATAAATCATAATCTAGTGGATTAATGTCTGGGCCAGATGACGGCCAGTCTTGAACTCTGATGAAGTCCGGAATGTTCGTTTCTAACCAAAATTGGGTGGATTGAGCTTGCTGAAATGACCATTCTTGGTTAAGGGGTTTAACTACATTCTCGAGAATGGTATTTTGATACACTTATATGCCTTTTTTATAAAGATATGGCTCGGTCACTCCTCATAGCTAACACCCCACCAAACCACCACTGAAGTCGGATAATGCCTACGTGTTACTCTGTTGACTAATCATGAATTTCTTAAGATGTTTGGGCATAAATACAGTCATATTGTTCTATTGCGTGTTAAAATATTGTTCGATTGTAAAAAAAAAATCATTCGTAAACAAAATTTTTGCATACTGCTTATGTAGTAGTTTTGATTTTACCACCTTATTATTTTTTAAATTATCTAATAAAGGTGACCAGTACGTCTCTTAAAGGCTGTAAGTCATCTTTTAAAATACGCGACATGGTTCTAGGTGCCATATTCATCTCTCGAGATACAATCTTTTGCTTGCGGACAGGATTTCTTCGAATTCTTACAGTAAGCGTAAGAATTCGAAGAAATCCTGTCTGATCGCCTTAGATCGCCTTTTTTGTACGAACACTACATGGACGGGCAGATATTTTTCTGTCACAAACAGATGAAGTTTCATTGTACCTATCAATATCCCGATCGGTACACAAACATTTAACTAATACCAAGCGAATGGAGGGTTTTAAAAATTGTGTTTGGCTCCATACCTACTTTATGTAATGCAATCACAGCAATGCGGGTCTCTTTATCACCCCACTCCATTTTAAATATTACAAAATATAATTGATTGGTGCGAAAATAAGAAAAGACTTAACAATCTTATAGAATTGACAGATTTTAAATACAAAAGTTATATTTTATTTATTTAATTCTAACAGTTTTATGGCCAAACTACATAAATAAGTATATTTTTATACACAATGTTTCTTTACATATTTAAGGTTTCGTAGTTAAAAAAAGAATCCTTATTATTTCATCAGGTCTGTCTACCAGTTCGTGGATTATGATAGGCACTACAGCTACTAGAATAGGGAAAATAATTTATAATGGGTACACTAACATTCATGCCTACAAATAAAATAAATTATTTGAATATTCAGTTCGAACATGTTTCTTCTTTCGGTGCGTTGTACTATAGTAATATTTTACATAGATTTATAATATGTTTTTTATTTAAAACAAACTAATGGAAAGTGATAAAAATTGTTTTGGTTCAGACACCTTCTATTGATCATCGCGCAAACAACAAGTTTAATGTATCGCAAAATGCAGTACCAATTAGTCGTTAAAGTAGGTCTGGACAATGTAATATCCTCCAGACAATACAATCGCTGGATTAAACTTATTTTGAGAAAATAAAACGTTTAGACTTTATAAAACGTTCTCTGAGAATTAATAATTTTCCTACCAATTAAAATTGATAATTACTTTTTTTGTTGTGGAAAAAATAGAAAGTTTAGCTAGCTAGCTCTTCGCTCGCGTGGTTTACATAATGACTTGACAGTACGTTTATCCCAAGGGAACCGTTTAGTGAATCCATGTGTTTATTCCAGCCTATAATCTATTTCTGTGCCAAGTTTCATCTAAATCCGATCAATAGTTTTTGCGTGAAAGAGCAACAAACATACATCCATAGTTCCTCACAAACTTTTTCCATTTATAACATTATTCAGACAGATATGATAGGATGATAGGTATACTGCAAGTACGGAATGGCGCATGGCTCGACATGCACTTAGTCGGACTTTTTTGTTCTCGCTATAAATTTAATATCCTTATACGATTCTACATGATTTTATGTGTTTATTAGGCCAACACTTTCAGAAGAGATACCTCCCACGCTAATGACGTCATTTGATAAAGCACCAGTGCCATTACACATTCGTGATAATCCTTCGTTCTGAACACATATATATATATTGATTAATATTGTTTACCAGAAAACGCTTAAACGCTATTTGAACATCAGTTTATATTATTAAAAAGTTTCAAGATATCTCTTTATATTATCGAAAATGACCATTCCTGTATGTTACATATCGCTATTAATATGAACTATGTTAATCAGATAGACCAAGACGTTTCGTTCTCTGAAATAGGTCAAGATGAAGAGAGAGAGGCAAGAGGATACCCATTCTCCTCTATTAACACAATAATAATGTGACTGGTTGAACTAATGTTTAAATTAGAAATTTTATAAAATAATTTGCGATAACATATTATAACGTACAGTCAACACAGCACATTAGGTTATACAAATGCGTCAAACTGCCCCAATCTATTTAAACCCTTTAAATTGAGGGTAGATATCAAATTTTTTTGTGCTTTGAAATATTGTGATAATAACCATTTCTAAAATTAAATATTTGTTACAGGAATAATAACGAAGTGATAATTATGACAAGCAATAATATATTAAAATATAATGGGTACAAGAAAGCCGACTCTTAGAGAGTTCGGCAATTGGAGCATATCAAAAATATGGACATTCAGAAACAACATCTATGTCCGCGGCTGGTGGATTATTTGACTATCGTTGGGGCCCGACCGTATACTTCGGGGAAAGGATTAGCTCCTGTACAGGTAAACTAATAGAAGTACACTTAAAAATGTAGTCTACGCAATCAGAAAAAAAAAATGATATTATATGACGATACGATATCAATTTTGTCTTTGGTACATAGCTTTGGACAGGCTGATGAATATCAAACGATACTTCCACGTATCTTATTATTGCCTACGGACCCTGTGGTAAATCTTATACTATCTGAGTGGAGAAATCTCGTCTCGAACATGTATTTTCTTTGATGTGTCAATGATCCAAGGGAGTTGTTAACGGTCTAAAGTTTGATCCCTCTTTCAAAAGCAAAGTTGAGCCGTTTGTTCCGTTTTAAACTCTCGTTTTGTGTACCTTAGAGAAAATTTAGTGTGTCTAAAGTTAGTTTAGGTGGGTTTAGATATCCATTAACTAAAAGCCCTTTCTTGTTTATTTTGTTGTATAACCTTATTTTAGATCTTCCTAACTCTATATCATGGTGTTTGTTTCTAAACCTTTGCTATATTAAAGCTTGAGTAAATATATATAACTCGGAAAAGAAAGATTTCCATTAAATGGATAAATAATTTTTAGTGAATAAGATCCTGTGCATTTATAAAAGAATGATCAATATACACACGCGCACCCCGGCCTTGGTGACGTCCACTTTCCAACGGGCCGTGCAGCAGAAATCGTAATATTTTAAATGCGTCATAAAACTCAAATATCTTATGGAACCCTATTTTTTTCCAAAATAAAATATAGCCTATGTTACTCGTGGATAATGTAGCTTTCGAATGGTGAAAGAAGTTTTAAAATCAGTCCAGTAGTTTTTGAGCCTATTCATTACAATTATACAAACAAACATACAAACAAAGTTTTCCTCTTTATAATTATTTAATTTAGTTTGAATATAATTCTTATAATAAATACTAAATGAATATTATTTACTTTTAAAATATGGTCTTGAAACTGACAATGGTATACATTTATAGGTATTTTTTAATCTGGCTCAATCCCTTTGAATGAAATGCTGAGCCTTTATTTTTAGAATTGTTTGTTATATTTCCCGGATTTGCGTTAACCACCCTAATGAACAGTATGTTTAGAATTTAGAAATGGGTAAATTATATTTATGGGTTGGTGGACGTACATAGGCAAATTGGATTTGGTGATACATGTAGACTCCAAATATAACGTACGTTTTGACCTGCGTAGATGTTTTATTTAAAAACTTTATAGGTTTGAATATCAGATGCATTAAATATTTTAGATATAACTAAAAATTAATTTTTCTTTTAATACGTAGGTAGGTATAGGAAGTATTGATTGATCTTAGTTAAAGCGTAATAGCTTTCGTATGCCCAGTATCGGTAACAAACGGAACAAACGGAATCCTGAATAGTGCGAACTCATTTGAAATTTACATCTTCTATAAGTACCTATTGTAATTTGTAAAAGTTACTGGTAAATATAATATTATATGTAAAAAATTCAGGCTCCTGAACTTCTCCGACGGTACCCATTGACGAACCATGATGATTTCCCACTACCACTCGACATGGTGTACTTCTGCCAGCCAGAGGGCTGTGTCTCAGTGGGTCCACGCCGCGCGCCCGGACATCTCGCTGCAAGGGACACTACTTCCTTCGTCTTCACACTTACTGACAAAGACTCGGGTGAGTTTAATCTAATAAAATCGTTTTTATGACAAAGTTTAATAATTTCATCAGAAAAATGAATGAAGTTTGTGCAAAGTACAGCGTGCAAAAAAAAATATTTAAAAATATCTCATCGCCTTTGACCACACGGGGTAGTTTCAAGTAAGGGCTTGTTTAATTTACATTCTACTATAGTTTTACATATCTATTCTTCCAAATTTCAGTGGTATAAAAAAAAGCCTAGAGTATATTTTATGTATGAATAATAATGTGTACCTATATAAAGGTAAAACGCGATACGGCATCTGTGTCAACTTTTACCGTGCGGTGGAACGCGCCGCTGCGCCGGGCCCGCAAAGAAGCGTGCTGCGACGAGAATCCTGGCGCAAATCTATGGAGAAAAGCTCAGACTCCGCCTTCTCCAGGTACACATATTCACCTAAACTTGAGGACCATGGAGATTATCAAAAATTTTTGGAAACCCCAGTGGAATGCCAAAAAACTGAACCTCATTTCATTTTAATTTGTCTTTACTAAAAAATATAAGCTTTGCAAGGACCAATAGAGAAATCCTATATAACATTCATCAATTCATGCAAAATAAAGTCCAGCAATAAAAATCAAGATTGAGGATACAAATTATTATAATTAGACAGTCAATTCAATTTTTCAGTTAAATGTCTACTTGACGGTTCTTTCTACAAAAATATCATGTGGAAATATCAGGTAGCGATTTGGGTTAGCCCAAAGTTGGCATTCATTCGAAAGCTGACCACAACATGTCATTATCATTCTCGCAGGAACCGTGATGGATGCTATGGTAACTTCCTATTTTCCCTGTGTGATTTCGTCCACATCCGCCATCCGATAGTGCAGTTTGGCATTAATTATGGCAATTTACACCTTTGATACAACTGCCATAAACATGAATCGAGTGTTCTTTGCAAACCAAATTATTACATGACACTCAGTTTCATCAGTCAGAATGTTGTAAACTTCTTACTTACAGACGTGCTGGCCTTATTAAAGACAACTAATAGGCAAGGATTAGACTGACGACAGATGACAGATAGACCTTATATCAATAACGTCTCAAATATATATAAATATTATTTTCTTTATTCAGTGTTTTTTTTGTTATAAAGTATTAGACTATATTATGTTAATTTATTGTAAAATTTTAGATGTTTATCGATTTCTTTTATTTTTATCGACGTTTCAGACACTTTACATGTTCCGTGTTCACATAAGACTTAGGTGTTGATTGTCTTTTTAATTATGAGTATAGCTATCTTCAAATCAATACTATTTGGACACATACACAATTTAAAAAATATATATATTTTCTGGCAACGATCATATTTATTAAAATCAATTATTAAATAAAATACATTTGACTTATTTACTTACCCCTGGCTACCGTAATCTACCACCAGTTCAGTAAATTGCTCTCTTTTATTTAATACTAGCTTTCGCCAGCGGCTTCGCCCGCGTGGACCCTAGGGAAATGTTTAGTGGAATAAAAACTATATTTTAATTAGAGTTTAAAAATATTTTTATTTGTTTATGTATATAGCTTAAGATCTATTCTGAAGTAAATTATTCTTATTTTTTATTGTTATTTATTTATTACGCTTTAAATATTGTGTAAAAAACGTACTTAATGCTTATAGTGTTCTCTCCAAATCAACCTTTGGGAAAATGACAAACAAGATGGCGGTATAGTAGAATATAAGAACGTAACAAAATTAAAACTTGTTCATAGTATAACAATACATAATCCAATAATACAAAACATAACCCAATATCAATAAACTTACATACAGATACATATATGCAGCAAACATAAATAGAAATATATAAATAGGTATAATGACGACACTCTTTACAAGCTTTGAAAAAAAAGAAATAACTATGTTTTATTAAAAATAAAAGTATTTGTAGAGCTCTTGATGGAGTCTCTTATGTGGTAGAGTTAGACGTAACGTTTGTTTCAGTGACTATAGGAGCAGCAACGTAGCACCGAGCGATTCGGACTGCAGCGCGATGGGCCCACGGCTCGCCGCCGCCACCGCACCAGACTCCGAGTCCGGTGGCAGTCACTCGCCCAGCCCGCGGGCCACTAGAAAACGACAGGTATCTTTACTAATATTATAAAGCTGAAGAGTTTGTTTGTTTGTTTGAACGCGCTAATCTCAGGAACTACTGGTTCGAATTGAAAAATTCTTTTTGTGTTGAATAGACCATTTATCGAGGAAGGCTTTAGGATATATAACATCACGCTGCAATTATTAGTAGCAAAGAAATAATGGAAAATGCGAAAAAAACGGCGAAAATTATTCATCCTTGAGGGCTTCCGTTGCGTGCGCTGCGAAAACGGTTCAAGATACCAAAAATATATGTATGAAAAACTATGCTATGATAACAGCAATCATTGTTTACTATTCAATTTGTAATTATATCTGTGTCATGCTATGAATGAAGCGGGTGAAGCCGCTGGCGGAAAGCTAGTAATCTATATACAGTAGAACCTCGATTATCCGAGCTATTGTGGACCAAGCTGGCCTCGGATAATCAAAAACTCGTATATTACGGACTTTAATAAACTACTCTGAAATGAAATAATATTTTTAATCAGATTTAGGTTTTTATATAATGCATTCTACTATGACTTCTCTAACTTCTAATTCAGATGCTATTTTCTTCAATGATTCTCGTTTACGTATTCTTTCTAGTACTTACCTCCAAAGAGAAATAACGACTTTATGCGTTTTGGTGACGACTATGTACGAAATTATCAGAGTTGCATTGGATATAAGTCCCTTGTCTAAATAACACCTAACAATAAGAAACTATAGACAGCACAAAAGGCAAGAAATTAATTATTGAAACATTTATGAATAATCCCCAAAACATTGTTGTAATAATTTAATAACTTTTAGGTTATTAATTTATGGCATGAATTTTTGGAAAATAATCAACTACTATGTAAATATTGAGGTATATGGAAAATGAAAAATAACATTTACTTTGTACTAACGCGATAAAAAACTGAAAGGATATTTTTTTTCAAACATAACCAATAAAAATAATTAAAATGAGAGACCTTAGATATCTTTTATAAATGAAATTATGTTTACTTATTGTGAAAATCATAATAGCAGTTGTTATTTTAGTCAACCATAACAAGTAACAACAAAACTTAACAATGACAATCGAAACCAACAAAAATGATGTGCAAACTCAACACAACTCAACTCAATAAATATACTCGTCAACCAGTGTTTATTTGTTAACGGTACGGGTTTTTAAACGCAACTACGTTATCAAAATGACGGCCTGGCGCATTAGCAATTTGCGGGGATTATAACACCGCACGCACAACGAGGATCCGCACGATAATCGGGGTTATACTATATATATAAAGGTTGTGTTAGTTACACCATTTATAACTCGAGAACGGCTGCACCAGTTCTTATGATATTATTTATGTTTTTTTTATTTGTCTTCGCCGGGAATAGGATAATAAGTATTAAAATTTTATTTTATTTTTTTAATAAAAATGCTTATAAAATCCACTTTGTCCTCGTTACTCTGAGATGGGATTCGAACCCTCACCCTTTCGCAATCTGGGTGACTGCTCTAATTTCTAAACGGACTGACGAATTTTCAAACACTTGTTACTTTTTCGCTACTACAACAAAGCGTATTTTTCATCAATGTTGAGGCAATCCACCCCAATAGCCGAAAGAAATATTTTAACAAATATTTTAAACTATCGATAAAATTGTTTAAATATAATAATGTTATATTTTATCAACAATAATATTAATAAAATACTCAAAATGTAGTGATATGTCATAATAAAACACAAATAATAGTTCACGTAATGTTGTCTATGTCTATGATTTATTTTAGATTACCGCTTAATTCTAAATTTGCACATTCATTGTTAGGAGGAAACAAAAAATTATATATTTTTACATTCATATTTCTTGGGCGGAATAAAGTTCGCCGGGCCTACTAGTTTAATAATAATAAACACTTAATTGCACTCAAAATAACGCAGTAATATTAAAAATAAATAGTGTAAACAAAAGGCGGTTTTATAGTTAAACAGCAATCTCTTCCAGAACACCTATGGCGGAGAAGAAAACTGAAGATAAGTACATTGGGGAAGGATAAATAATAGGCGGAGACATCTTAAGATAAACATGAAGATATTAAAATAGATGAATATAATAAATAGATTGTGTTCAGATATAAGTAGCTCGGTGTCGTAGTGGATAAGCGCCGCGGCCCGCGATCGTAGTCGTTAAGCAACTCTCGCATGGGTCGGTCACGGGATGGGTGACCAAAAAATTAGTATCTCGAGCTACTCTGTGCTTCGGAAGGCACGTTAAGCTGTTGGTCCCGGCTGTATTTGCAGTCGTTAATATCGTCCAATCCGCATTGGGCCAGCGTGGAGGGTCATGGCCCATCCTCCTTAACCATCCATAAGGAAGGCCTGAGCCCCTGCAGTGGGGACGTAAAAGGGCTGATGATGATGATGATGATGATGTTCAGATATAGAGATGATATTACTTATAACCTGATTGCTGAATAAGCTAATGACCGGGCTTTAATTTGATGGTACACATCTGAACATTTCATATACCATTAAGAAATATCTTTAAATTTCTTTTGTCTCGAATCGATTATTATATTTGTTTACTTAACATGTCTTTGATATCTACAATTCAATCAAACAACGAATAGCTAAGAAGTGAAGTGTCATTAATGTGTTAAAAATTATGTCTTTAAAGTTTACTTTAATTTCGAATTAAATCAAAGAATTCACAATAACAGTTTATTTTTTGTTTCAGCGGGTGCGAAATCATTCCTTGACATCTCTATGTTTACTTTCACATCACCCTTTCTTTTCGACGTTCCGAGAGTGCCTATTTATCCTAAAGAAATTAATAGATGCCTGCAATGAGTCTTCCAGTCCACGACGCGTCGGAGCGTCCAGACAAATATTTAGGTAACTAATATTAGTTAACAAAACAAAATATACAACAATCGAAACATATTAAGAAATCTATTATCTTACGCAGGGATACGGTATGGTCAGTATTAACGGGTCAAGCATATGACAATACACCTACCATCGTATTACACGATGTAAAGGAGATAGAAACTTGGATTCTCCGTCTCTTGTCAGCGCCAGTCCCCGTCCCGGGGAAAACTCGGATAGAGCTGGAAGTACTATCGCCAACTGCGCACGCGCCGCTACTGTTCGCGTTACCAGATCATACGCGGTTCGCCCTTGTCGATTTCCCTCTACATTTGCCTTTGGAGCTTCTAGGTAAATATACAATTAATTTTGTTTTATCTTTTTAAGTAACTAACTGTTTATACACATAACAGTTTATATTTTTCTAAAACCGATTTTTGAAGACCAACATCCCATGAGCTCAGCCATGCCTGTTAAATTTTGCCTATAATAACATTCCATATAATAATAATTTAATAAATATTTTTTTATCATCAACAGGCGTAGACACATGCCTGAAAGTACTGACTTTGATACTCCTGGAAAATAAAGTGGTGGTACAGTCGCGTGACTACAACGCATTGTCGATGTCAGTGATGGCGTTAGTCGCAATGTTGTACCCGCTCGAGTACATGTTCCCCGCTATACCGTTATTGCCCAGTTGTATGAGTTGTGCTGAGCAGCTACTACTCGCGCCCACACCATTTCTTATCGGGATACCAGCTACTTTCCTGACGTACAAGAAAAACTTCAGGTAGGTGATTCAACGTTATACTTGCTATCAAAGTTTTATTAGACTTTTTTTTACACTTTTTAAAGGTGTCACATGATCTGTACCTAATAACGACAACCATAAACCAAGTGACATGGTATAAATTTATTAATATTATTTATCGTAGCACCTCAGCAAACTTCATGAGAACACACTTCAGAGATACTTTCGTCTACGATTATTCATATGTTTTTAATTGCTGTTAAAAAAATATAAGAATATGGTATTGTTAGGACAGCTAAAATGTTTTATGCACTTTGTTAACAGATTACCTGATGATATATGGCTCGTTGATTTGGACGCTACAAAATTAGTGTCCCCTTCTGGAAATGACCAAGAACTGCCGCCATTACCGGAACCAGAAGGTTCTGTTTTAAAAAATCATTTGAAACAGGTATATCAAAAATGATTTTATATACGGATCTTATTCAATATTTTCATTCCTTGAATTTGATCTCACTTTATCTTTATCTTATACATGCACTCGTGAGCCCATTGTACTCGATGTCGCTAAGCTAAGCTGCAATGTCCGGTGTCTGCATTCCTGACCTACAGTTATTTTTATAGGTGTTTAACAAACAGCCAACATTGGTCTTAGGACAAAGACAAATAAATATTTTAAATAAGAAACATACAGTCAAATTTAAAATCTTCTTTTTTGAAAACGGTTAAAAATAACAACCTTCTAATTTGATATTCACAGTTTTTTGTTATGTTTAAAAAAATCAACATCAGACATGCTCTATCTCATTAACCATAGACTAGTAACGCAATATTTTTAAGAAGCTAAAACTTTTTTATTAACTATGTGTGAAAAAAATAATTTATTTGTCTTGTGTCCAGCACGAATTCTTTATTCTTGTCCTCTTGTTCGACTTACTTGATTAACTTCACTAACATTCAACCTCACTTTCCTGTCGTCACTAGGCGGTGCACCTCATGGGAAGTGCCGGAACTGGTGTAAATATTACCACTCTCTTATTACATTGCACACTTTGACTTTGAATCACTCAGTACTTGTTACCTATTTGCTCAAATATGGTGATGCGAAAGCTACACTTTCAAAATAAAGTGTCTATCACGCGGTTTTTGTATTGAGCAAAGTACAAAATCTCAACTAATTATTGTCATAAACTTAAGTTTTAATTTAAAACGTCTCAAACTGTACATAAATATCACTTAAAGTTACTTTCGTTTCAGATTTTTTTATTTTTATTTTCATTGACTGCAGCTAACATGACACTAGGACATTTTGACTTGTGAAACGTAATAAACTTAAGTTAATGAGAATTATTAGTTGAGATTTTGTACTTTTTTAATTCAGAAACCGGCTGTATGTATATAAAACTCTTACATTTATTTTTTCCTAACACAATTCGTTACAAAATATTAACACCAATTGTCACTATTTTGAAAGTTAGCTTTTAAGTAAGCTGACTGAAATAAGTGTTATCTTATGCTTCATACACTCTACAATACCTACCTACCTCTAACATCTCACATGTATTTATTTGTATCACGGGGGCTAACACAATTTCAGTCAAATTCTTCGCTGAGTGCGGCATGTATCGGTTCGATTGTCTTGTGGTGCTATTATAAATGCTGCTATGGAAGTTGAGAGTGGTTTTGCTTGGAGTTTCGTAGTGCATTTGGTTGTTTTACTTCAGTAAAATAAATATATATACTTAAGTAATTATATAATTATTGTAGTTGTTATATGAATGGGACTTAAAATGTTGCATAGTTTTAATGTTTTAATTATATAAATAACATTTGTCTTCTAAAATGTTATGCTTCTAATAATAACCTGGTAAATTCAAAAGAAAATTCGGATTTTATTTCATGTTTTAACTAAACAGTTTTTTATATATTATTTTTATGTAGACATGTGACTAGTTCTAATTTATTACGTTTTCGTCAGGCTCTGAGCAGCTTAACTAACACTTCTGCGGATCAGGCGAACGCTTTTTTGATGCCATCTAGAAGAGATAGCGTGGGCGGTGCTACACTCAAGTAAGGACTCATGGTTACAATATTATTCTTAGTGCTTATATTTTACCTGAAAGACCCTATAATCTAAATATAATAGTTGGGATTGATTATACCTCACAGGGAACTCATGGGTTTCATAATATAAATAGAAAAAAATAATGCAACCATAAAAAAACAGAAATAGTTTTTATCATATAAAGCTGTCATTCTTTTTGGATGGAACGACTTCCCTCAAATTTTTTATTCGACTTTAAATACCTAATTTCAATATTATTTCTTTAGAGGTATATATGAATAAAACTATTAGTAATACAAAAAAAAAAATAAGGATCGATCCCGCCATATTACCTTTTATCATGTCAGTCATGCGTATAAACTCATCATATTGATTGATTGGCGGGCACATACGGTGTGCGGGTGATTTCTGTCATTCATTTTCTTAAATCCGTTATTAACTCAATAGTTTATTGACGAATCAAGAACCTGTAAATGTGCAAAGGTATACGTTACGTCCTCTTAACCGTAAATGAGCCTTATTATCGTGTCGTTAGAGTGCATCAGGCATCGTTCCGGTCGGACGGCACCTGGTCGCACAGTACGCCGGAGAGCCGGCGTGTGTCTGTAGGCAGTACGTCGCCCACGCCGGCTAGTGCGGGCCACACGCCCCAACGACTATCCCTCGCGTCACCGCATCATCAGCCGCAACCTTTCAATCCGCTTATATACGGCAACGATGTTGACTCTGTAGATGTCGCCACGCGCGTTGCTATGGTGAGTATACCATCATAATATTGTAATTCGAGTTTGTGAGGCTAAATTGTCTTGTTCACTATGCTGAATGTATTTTGATGTATTTGGTAAACGAGTGATTTTTAAACAGATAATTAATAGGTTCGGGGAAAAGTTTCTTCGCATTTTATATGAAAATTCAAAACATTTTTAATAAATGTTTAATTAAAATTTAAATCTGTGAAGCCTGATCGACCTTTGATCACGACCTTTTTTGCACGTTCTTGTCGTACGCGATCCACTTATCACCAACAGTTATCAACTTCTTTAAAAATGGTTCAATTTTATTACGCCGCAATAATGAATCTCAAATAAGTACACGGTTCATTAGGTTTCTTTCCGTGAGCTCGGGAGATACCCAAATATCCAACGTTTTTGTGTACCCAGCTTTTTTCAAAATCCTCAGTTCTTCAGCTACATCATTACTACTGGTATGCAGTTCTTGCTCCATATTTTCAAAAATGGCGGCTTATACCGTTTTTCCACCCTGAAATAACCACCTAAGGTTGATACTCTGAAACGCGTGTAAGATGTAAAAACCCAGCCCTATATACTTGGTACTATGGCAACTTAGTCTAATGGTGGAGGTGGGTGGCGCAATGAAAAAACTGGTAGATTCCTTGGTCTCGATTTATTTTAAATTAGAATTACATTAGCACACTTACAACCAAAAACTATGATGCTCACTCTAAGCTGGTCTCGATCAGAAAAAAAGACTATTCACCAGCAAAACACGAACACGCGAATTCGAATACGAAAAGTAATAATTTGAAATATTAACGGCCAGCACTTGACCATAAACCGTTCGAAGAGTAAACCTGCCTATAGTAATATGCTCGGACGTTACAGTACCTAACATTGAAAAAGAAATGATTTATTTTGTTGAATGAAAATGTGATTTTTATAAATACACGATAGAAGCTTTTGTGTAGTAGACAATATTATTCTACTGTACTTGGGGTAAAAAATCAGAAGAACATTCAAAAGTGACTTCCATCATCTACTCACCCTGAACGGGGTTCAGGGTGGGTAGATGAAAGTAACACGGAAAAAGCCAAAATGGCCTCCATTTTATCCGTAACAGGCTACCGGAGAGATGTGCATCTTTGACATCAAAATTTCTGGACTGAAAACGCTTAAACCATATATGTGCTACTCTCACGGAAACTGCACTAGATCCATAAACGTCACAAATTTCGCGGCTTGCCTTGCATTTTCACTTTTTTTATAATAATTTTTGAAAATGTTTCATTAGATTCACTAATTTTAATAATAAGAAAACAAACGAATATCACACATTTTCTTAATTTAAATTCAGAGTTATCTTTCTTAAAATTTAAACTTTTTAATATTACCGAAACCAGCCAGATACAAATAGTATAACCAGAAAGATTTCATTACAAGTTTATGAATACTATATGCGAAAAAACTTTTTCCCCAACCTAATATAAGCCTGAATATAAGCTAACCTAATATAAGCTACTTTTATGTCGCTAAACGGTTCCCTGGGGATAAATGTCCTATCCAGCCGTCGAGTAAACCACATGAGGGAAGCTGCTAGCGGAAATTATTTGAGAGTTAGATGTTTCGAAAGAAAGAAAAGGTAAATTGCAACTTAAGGTATTTACAAGGTCAGGATAGTAGAGAGGATACCCTTTGCACTTTGTTTTAATAAGTTTCAAACACTCACGTAAGAGGTGCGCGTCATGACCACTATGCGAGAGAGATGGATTATGAATGATTTACATATAGCCTGCGTTGTAAAGGTTGTAAGTTAAATAGGTATAAAAGGATTAAGACAAGGAATGATAAAGCTACAAAAGTTTCTCTTATATTTATTTCTATTTCTCTCATCACATCGTTTCCATTTCTATTACCATAGTACAGTTTATGTGTATCTGTGTCGTATTGAAATCAGTATTTTTCATTGTACCTTTATTTCCAGGTGCGGTTTTTTAACTCGCAAAATATATTGGCAAATTTTATGGAACATACTCGAACTTTGCGGCTCTACCCTAGGCCTGTGGTTGCGTTCCAAATCAATAGCTTTCTAAGATCTCGGCCTAGGACAACTTTGTTTTTAAATAAATTTGCTCGTACTCAGGTATTAAAGCATAATATCACATATTTTACGACACAATTATAAACTCAACTTGGTGGATAACAATAATTATCTTTACAGGCAGTGGAATTTCTCGCCGAGTGGTCACTGACTCCTTGCAATGTTGCTTTTCTGAGAGTTCAAACTGGTGTTTTTGACCCACGACAAATTGGAGACAAACCCAAATGGTTTGCTGATCAATTGCAACCCATCCGTTTTGCGGTTTGGGATGATGGTAGTTCATTGAACGGAGCATTGAGACAGCTGCAGCGACAAGAGAATCAACCTACTGGTAAGATATTAATGTTTAATAACTACTTTAAGATCTATTGAATGTATTATTAAAAGCAAACTAGCTCTTAAAAACAAAACGCTAACACTGCAAACAGAGAACTGTTTACATAACACATATAAGGCAAAAAACAGCTTAATACACTTTTAATAGACGTTTGTGCAACTGGACATGAAGGTTATATATAGACTTTTTAACGCAATTAAATAAAATAGGATACATTCACATGAGAACAATTCTCTATTCAGATGAAAGTGGTTCCGACTCCGATGCTGCGGAAAGTACAAGTTCCTCGTATTCTTCATTGAGTGATTTCGTATCTGAAATGGTGTCCTCTGATCTTTCGCCAGGTAATTCAAATTAATAAAGTCTGGAGATGGTTTGTTAGAAACAACACTTAATTACTTATATTTTTAGGTGGAAATGCTCATCAACATGTTGTTGGAGAAACATATAGCGCAGTTGTACAAGTGCCAATGACTTTATCGTCGTCTTTAGACCCGAAAACGGTAAACCAAATATTGTAGATTTCTTTGGATATTTTTAATATATTTATTTTATCATACTTTGATATCTTTCCTACGTAACATTACATTTGTTGTATAGAATAATAACTGATATATCTGACTATGGGAATGTCGTAAATAAAATTACCTAAAGTCTACATCGCTGTTTACTGAATTTTTACATATAAATAAACAAAAATATTTTCAATTTTTTCTACTTTTTTATCTTACTGATGTAATTAAATATGTTTTGACGACAAAAACTATACTCGTCTTTTAAAAATCGATTCCGGTTAATTAGATAATTATTGACATTATATTTCATTAAGCTCGAGCAAAATAACTCATTTAAGTCATCTTTGAATAAATTATACATCATTAATTAACTTATTACTTCGTCAGGTTTACACTCCTCCGTCGTCGCTTATGTTCGGTGAAGTCGAAGAAGTAGCGGAGGGAGAGAGAGGGCGCGCTTCCACCTCTCCCTCACCATCGGGTTCTAGTTCGGAACACAGCGACCTATCTGACGATGACGCACAAGTCAACAGAGATGCTCATCATAATGTAGATGCTACACATCCTCCGCCAGTGAAGAAAAGCGTACGTATATAATGCTATGCAATTTTTAAATTAATATGAAAAAAATGATTTATGTTGTGTTGCTTATCGCAACTAGTTTGACCATACAAGAAAACCTCTTTATAATAAATAAAAGTATGTAGTAAAAACATCTGGCTTAGAGCTCCGTATTCCCACGCTACTCAGCACTTCGTTCCGCCGCCGCCATGCAAGCTCAGTAGCAATAGCATAACTCTGAGCACTTTCAAAATTCAGAGATATTCTCTTGCTGTTATTATTTTTATCGAATTTTATTTATGGACTTTTTTTGGTGAGTTTTTCTAAAGATAAAAATTATTATTATTATAAAATGATTTACTATCTTTTACTTGTTTTTTTTTTACAAAATATATTATTAATTTCGAAAAAATAACTTTATTGCACTCTGTATTTTGGACAAACGTCATCCTAGCCAGGTGACATATTAATTCGTCCTAGTAATATAAACAGTTTATAACTATCCAATTCCTCAAAAATCGCTTTATTATTTTGAAAGAGTTGAATATTGTTACACAATTAAAAATACTTCGGACATTTCCTTTCCTTACCGCCTAAGTTAATCACTCGCACTTGCACAAACTAAAGGTGATGAATAGTTTGTATCAATGAAGAAGTATTAAAAAAACATTTGTTCCTGAAAACAAACTAGATGTCGCCACGGTACTTTCTTGATTTCTTCATGACAACCCTTCCGATTTTCTTTCATGTATAAATAAATTTTCAAAACTCAATAAGCAACTCATATTCTATTTGTACTTTTTCTTATTTGTATTAATATCTAAGTTTCGAACTTTGCAAATTTCAGATTTTTAATATCTAACATATTAACGGAAAAGGAACGGAAATTACTATCTTTAGTTCATTAATTTCCTGCAAAAATAAACTTTTGCTAGAGTCGCCATCTAGTGAGGTGCTTTTTCGTGCTTTCTTATTTAAATACTTCCTCATTCAAATAACACGGTCACTGGTATAGGATACGGACAGCGGTAGTTTCGGTCGCGAATCGGATTCGAATTCGACCACGACGCCGAAGACCGTGGTGAGCCGGCAACGCGCTGCCGCCGACAGCACTAGCACTAGCGACTCTGACCGCGCCCTCACACCCTCGCACCATTCACTGCCACCTTCGCACACTTCGCACGTTAAGGTCAGTCAAGTGTGGGGCCATCCAAAAATTACGTCACACAACAAGAGGAGAGGGGTGGGGTGGGGGATTTAAATATGAATTCGTATATAATAAATAACTTTTTAAATTTTATTTTATTGATCATGGAATATATCTAAAAAAAAATATCATTCATATAATAAGTTAAAATCTAAATATAAATTTAATTTTCAAAATTTCCCGCAATAACGCCACTTCCTTCATGGCGTTGCTATGACGTCACTGATATGAGTAAGAAGGTCGTGACGTCACGCGCATATAATATTAGTTCTTTCATAATTAATTTAAGCAATATTATAAATATAATAAGCATTTAAGTGTGATTACCAGAGGTCGGAATTAGGTAGAGTTATTTATGTACTTGCATCGAAATGTTGATATTAATGTGGACCTTCCCGGGGATTTCTAATGGACAATCCCGTGTGGCCAACAATCTTACAACTAAATAATAATAACGTCAGAGATAGACAAATAAAACAAAGATAATTAACATAAAATTTTTATTAGTTTACATTAATTTACAATACAAATTTACAATTTGAGGCATATCCACTTTATTCTTTCGCTGTATGAAATCAGTGTAAGTACATGAATAACTCTACCTAATTCCGACCACTGGTGATTACAGATAATAAATATATTATATTAATCACTACCACAAAAAATTGTATGAATTTATTTTCGTTTATCGCTATACCCATATTACAATTTCGTGTGACGCAATTGATGGTTGGGTCCTGATCAGGGGTTCAATGTCTTATGTTAATTTAATATTTGAAAGATATGCGATTGCGAACGCGAGTTTTTTAAGATATTGAATGAACGATATTGTTAATTTGACCATATTTGGGATATTTTAAGGCAAATGCTATACGCAGATACTTTGAAAGCTGTTGAGAAAGACTTTAATGGTAACTGCAATCTTTTCGATGGCTTTAGCTAAATTTTTATTATGTTTAAATTCGAATTTTCATTTGTTCCAAATGCGATTGCAACTTTAAAAGTTATATAATTCTATAAATCGTTATCACAATCGCTATACCTTTGAAGGAGAATCTAATCAATTTTTAAATTAGACAATCAGTCTTTAGGAACCGTATGATTGTATGTGTGGTCCCTGTGGTGATGGAGACAAATTATTCTGTGCGATGAAGGTTTCTTTGTTCTAAATGTCTTGTAGTTATTAATTTATGCTGTTTGTATTGGTACAGCGCCATCTCGTTACTTGCTGCTGAAACTTATTGCAGTTCGTCTTGCTATCGATGGCTGTGACGATGCTAGTCTTCTCGCTATCGATTGTTGTGGCGATGTGATTGCGATGAATTAGATGTCGCTATGTATCAGTCGCCACAAGTCTTGGGTCGGTTAAGTTCTCAAACGGCCATCAGAGTCAGTTGCGCTTGTCATTTAAATAAAAATTCATAATTCAAAATGTATTTTTTTAAGAAAATTTAAATTATAAATAAATGTGCCTTTTGCACGAATGCCGGGCTCTCCATCATCTAGGACCTACACCCCGAGGCAGGCTAATGAAAGGGCGAGTGACATACTGTGATTGACAATTGATAAAATCCTGATATCACTTTACCAGCATTTATTGCGGTCACAAAATATTTAACATGATTGCTATGTGTCTATGATTTCTGTTAGAACTTAACACGGCATATATAATGACGATTACGTAAATATGATTTAAAAAGGTAGCAAGAACGTCATCGTTTATTAAACTCATTCTGCAGTATTAGTAAAATAATCCTGACCCTTAATACTGCCATTATCTTCTCCACAGTTTTCGTCATTAATTCTACACTTTGTCTACCATAACATAACCTTCCATAAATGAAAATCGAATATCACTTATGCCATTTGCTTATGTATTTGCTCATTAAAATTCTAGAGTATCAACAATATCTAAATCGTTAGTATATCATAAATATTTGCTTGTGTTATAATCAAAGAGCTTTAATTTATATATATAGTCATAAATATAGTGATATATATATGTTTTACATATACGTTACAAACGATTCCGTATTTAGAGTACGAGTAGTGGAGTCTCAAGGCAAGCCTCGCAGTCTTCACTTTTGGAACAATTTGCTGCCCAAGCCAAAGAACTTGTACGTGAAACTACACGTCAAAGTAGCCAAGAGGGTCTACTTGCGCACATGGACAAGGTAAATTTTATGAATCAATTTTGTTTCGTAGTTTCTTTATGTTGTTTTTAATTATTGTTGTATTTTATGTATTCGAATCAAAGAAAGGAAAAGTGACAGATGGGGAAGAAAAGAAAATGTTTGCTCCCTTTGGTCAGGTATCAGTAACCACTGAGTGATCGCTTTCAAATCACGTAGATTTTAAGTAAATTAAACTATCTAGAATGGTTTGATCTAAACAGCAGTATTTGCTTACCCCACTATACTTCATTTCATGATATACGTATTAATAATTTAATTAGAAATTGCACGTCAATAAAGGTAGTTTTCTATCTAAAAATAAATTAGCATTCTTTTTCGCAGGCCGGATACGTATGACGAGTCGGCCCCCAAATGGGAATCGATATTGAAACTGTATGTTTTAATATCGACTTGATGTTCAAACACGATTTATGTACTTTTCGCGACCGACTTCCGCTTTGACCTTGAGATAGAGAGCAAAATATCCGTATGCTTGACTATTACTGAATGTGATATATCTCTAAAGCTAATTAAGATAAAGAAGTGAAACTAACGCGAGGTGTTAGGTTACATTACAGAGTATATCACATATATTTTTTTATAATTTTTAGAATAAAAAAATTACATAAAAAAATAAAAAATAAAAAAATCATGCTTTTTTTTCTGAGTTCTCTGTGACTTACAATCACGAAATTAATATATGTTATGCTCCTTTGTGTGCTCTATTACCCATAAAAAATTGGCGTGGAAAAAAAGTTGGTGCAACACAACGAAAAAAAATTATATGTGATTTCTGTCTTATGGTATACCCCTGTATTATAAGGTTTTCCACATTACATCATTGTTTTTTTTTTCGAAATTTCACATCAGCTTGTTTTAAAACATAAGTAACTAGTCCTAAGAGATGGGATAATAGTTAAAAAAGAAATGAAAAAAAAACAGCCAGTGTTCAATACTTAGTATTATTACTTTTTCGTGTCAATCAAAATACAAGAAACCAAATATTAATCATCGTCACTGTTGTAATTAATTACAATCGGAAACACTTTAAGTCGCAAATAACTTAGTTAGGACCTCAGCAGGACGTACGATTTTGGACAAATGTCATCCATATGATAGATAATAAATAATAGCTGCTACATGAGAACAGCATCCCCACTGTACGTTTGCCATTGGGGCAATCACAGCAATAACAAAGAATACTATTGTAGTCATTACCGTCGGAAATATAGTGAATGTAAATTCGATAGACTTTTCTATTATATGTCTTGATTTTACTTCTGCTTTGATGATATTAGGTGCTGATTTCACATATTGTACTTAGAGATTATTTTGATCGTCCAATATTTCGGCCAAGGTTAAATGCTCGCACATTTAGAAGTAGAAGCTTTTTTGTTAATATATGGGATAAGTCGACACTTCTTACATAAAATATCATTAACTATTACGATTTTATTCAAACAGTCACTAAACACTTTAGCTTCTTCTTCATTCTCTTATAATTTTTTTATAACCAGGAATCTTACACAGGTACTTGTAACAATTTTTACACTTTCTCGACATTATTACTTAATAATGATTTGGTTCGATAGTTAATGATTTCAAAATGCTGATACAAAATACCTATGACAGAAATTTGAGTCCCAAACTGCCTTCTTGTGTAATACAAATGACTGCTACTTTAGCTAAACAAACGATGCAGTAAACAGCTCGATAACAAGTTCGAACTTGTTTGTTTATACACTCACACTACAAGGCGCGAATCACATATAATTTTTTTTCGTTGTGTTGCACCAACTTTTTTTTCACGCAATTTTTATGGGTGATAGAGAACACAAAGGAGCATAACATATATTAATTTCGTGATTGTAAGTCACAGAGAACTCAGAAAAAAAAAATGTTTTTTTTATTTTTATTTTTTTAATGTAATTTTTTATTCTAAAAATTATAAAAAAAATTATGTGATATACTCTGTAATGTAACCTAACACCTCGCTTAGTTTCACTTCTTTATCTTAATTAGCTTCAGAGATATATCACATTCAGTAATAGTCAAGCATACGGATATTTTGCTCTCTATCTCAAGGTCAAAGCGGAAGTCGGTCGCGAAAAGTACATAAATCGTGTTTGAACATCAAGTCGATATTAAAACATAAGTTTCAATATCGTCTTCTTTTGACCAGAATCGCTTTGGAAATTAATTAATTTAAATTATTTTTTTTTATTAAAAAACAAAGAATAAGTCTTTATTCGTCCGGTCGGCACGGCAAATTATGCAATTATCAAACTTGATACTCGAACAATGTGAATTACCATACTTAGAGTAATTATGACATAATAACACGGTAAATAACATAATCGTATGTTTCAATTTTTTTACTTAATTAATTTTGCCAGATTCGAAAATGTTTATCCAGAAATGTAATCAGAATTGAAATGTAATCCAGGGAAAAAACTAGGCGACGACGACCGTGCTCAGGTTAGCCATTGCAGATATTGAGCAAATTTCGCAATGTGTGAATAAGTTATCTTAAGCTCTTCCGGGTACTTTAAGCCGTGGCCCCGGTTACATCCGCAATCGTGGGTGTTAGCCATTACAGATATTTAGTAAATTTCACAGTGCCTGATGAAATGTGTGACCAAGCATAAGGTATCTTAAGCTCTTCTGGGTCCCGGCTACATCCGCAATCGTAGGTGAAATAATAGGTCTTTATTCACAACACACTTTCTCTAGCAGTGCCAATGATAAATGTACTCAACAGTAAATGAAAGAACTTTAAAACGGTTTCATCGCGTTTGTGTTTTCTTTTATTGTATTTCGGATCCGTGTTCACATAAGACTAAGGTCTTTACACCTTAGTTATGTGAACAACGAAACTGTAAAGGATCCGAAAGCCGTGTCACACAAAAACCGTTTAAAAATGTTTAATTTAATCAATATATACTCAATAGTATTATTCCGGGTAGGTAAACAAGCTAAGCCCGCGGAGTCTAGTCGGTCAACGCCGGCTTCTAGTCAACCGCCGACCGCGCTGGCGGCTAGTTTCGGTCCATTCTCGCAGGGCGCGCGCGGACTAGTGGCCCGTTCGCCGCTTATAAGGCACGCGCCACCCACGCCGCCAGTCGCCCCGCCCCACGCACGGTCCACCGCTAACTCGGAGAACCAGGCCTTTCTCAATGACGTCAGTACCACTGTTATTTACATACATATTGCTATATATACCGTTTGCCTATATTCATCTAGTTTTTTTAATGAGGAAGTAGGTATTAACCGGCCAAGTGCACAAAGGGTTCCGTACCGAAAAGGAGCTAAATAATCACGTTTGTTTTATAGGAGCCTCCTTAAATGTTAATTTTATACTGTTTAATACTCCCTGTCATAGCGGCAACAGAAATTCATCATCTGTGAAAACCTCATTTGTCTAACTATCACGGTTTATGTGATGACAGACAGACAGCTAAGTCTCAGTAATAGAGTTCCCGTTTCACCCTTTGAGTACGGAACCCTAAAAGCAAAGAAAATATTAAAACAAATGGCTGTACAATGTTCAAAACATTTCTGCCAATTCTTGAAAACTAACGATCATCGTATAGCGAATAGCTTTCTATTTTTTACACGCAACGGTGATTAAAACAGCTATTTACGATTTAAAAATTAAGATACATTTAAGATACTCAGATTAGTATTAAAACAATCGTTATTCAAAAAAGAAATTCGCAGTTCACAAAAACTGCGAATTTCTTGCGAGAGCTAAAAATTATAGCAATGCCTTATTATTAATTTTTGAAAGTCAATGACCTATAATTCATGATAAAAAAAAAACTCATTTTATACTGCATCTGACTGATACAAGTGCTTGAAAAAAACGATAATATTATAGCTCGTGCAACACGTCTTGGAAGGCGAAGGCGTCGGCTGGCTGAAGCTTAACCGACTGAAGAAATTGATGGAGGATGAATCATATAGAAATATGGTGTTGAGTAAACTCAACAGAAACTTCAACAGGAAAGCTTCTCCAAATGATAAAGTTGACGATGTGGTAAGACAGATTTATTTTGTTTTAGTTCATTTCCCTCAACAAGAAAAAGCATAAAGCTTGAATCGACTTCTTATTGAACTAAGTGTAATATTTCTGTATTAGAAATCTTAGTTCTCTTTACGGTGGTAGGAGGCGTTATACGAAGTTATTTGCTTTGGGGGTGGTTCCAATATTTGATATCTATGATTTATATTTGCATTTTACAGTTTACGTGTATAACGTAGTATTTAGTATTTTTTCTCTCTCTCTCTTTCTCTCTCACTCTCTCTTTCTCTCTCTCTCTCTCTCTCTCTCTCTCTCTCTCTCTCTCTCTCTCTCTCTCTTTCTCTCTCTCTCTTTCTCTCTCTCTCTCTCTCTCTCTTTCTCTCTCCCTGAGTTGTCCGCTAAGAGCACTAATTAAATGTTACGTATTTTTTATATTTTTTAACAACTACAACAGTAATAGCATTATTTCTTATAAAACAACAGTAAAAAATTCTACTAATTTAATGAATGTTACATTGTATTCTTACAGTTCGTGAGTAAACCCGTTTGGAAAGGTATGTTGAAAGTTCTCCAAGCTGTCGTCCACGGTCTCGAGCATACTTACTCTAATTTTGGACTGGGTGGAATGGCGTCAGTATTTCAACTGGCTGAGATGGCTCACACACACTACTGGAGCAAAGAGATCGCGGGACTCGAACACGGTGGAATGGGCGGTTCCACACTTGACCATAGACACGATTTGGATACACCTTCATCGTCGCCCTCGTCAAGAAAAAGTTCGCAGACGGGTAAGAACAAAAATAATATACAAACTGAAATAGTTTTATATCACTTTATTTATTTTTAATAATACATAAGATACAAACTCATTTTTTAATATCAAAGTACAGGAAGATTATTACTGATAATTTTATGAAAGTCTAAAAGACCGAACATTGGGCAGGAAATAATGTCCTACGCGATATTCTCATCATTTAATTGGACATACTGTAAAAATCGTGATAGATGGATGGATGACTTTATTGATTTCTATAATATTTTTAACTTCCAATTACATTTGTTTTTAGATGTCCCAATTGTGAATTATCCGGAAATGGATCCTGCTGACTCACAAAGTACAACAGAAATGTTCAAAGACATGTTGAATCAAAAGAGAAATCTTCTCTTCAGCAAGTTAACTTCATTCGAATCGGACGTAAGTTTCAATAGTTATTCATGTTTGTGTTTGATGTTGTTACAATGTTGCATGGTAAAGTGCTGTCAGATTGATATAATATTTACCTATATGTATTGATGTTCATACAATATATTATCTTGAGCATGATATAAAAATGTTTGTTACTTCTCCGCGTATTGGTATCTTTTTATTATGGGTTCTTTTGACATAGCCAGAACTATGATTTAACAGCTCTATTACATTTTTTATCAACCTAAATCATTAATCTGTTTTACATACCTACACTTTATATTATGAAAGTACTCTTCATAGGTTGTATTTAATTGAACATCAAAATCAAAACAACTTCTTTGCTTGTAAAATAATATATTTAACCAAATTTTAGTGATAATTATAATAGTTTTTTTTACCGTTTATTACGTTTTGTATGTAGACATTATTATACGGATTACATTATTTTATAGACATTTCAGCTTCTCATTTATATCTTACGTAAAGGAGACTTGCCGCCGACTGGAAAGAAAACATTTCAGATACAATATGTATTAATGTTTCATTTCTATCCATTGACTTGAAAATCTAGTAAGAAATGCTCGCGTTATTAAAAATCACGTATACGTTATCTGTTTAGAGTTTCAGTCGCTGACTTTATAATTCATATTTACATACATAGACACATACCGGATACGTATATATTAAATAGTTGACTTTTATATGTATACATTACATCAGCTAAAAAGGTAAGGTTGGGCCAAAACCGCGAATAGCCCGTGAACAAGATCTTCAATATAGCCCGATAGAGTGTAAAGGGCCCTTTGTGCGTAGGCGGCGCCCTCTTCCGACTGCTCGGCCGACGAGAGCGGCTCGATCACCACCAACCGAGCGAATTTCGACCATCGCGCCTCCTTTAAGTCCAACCTCTCTGACACTGATGTCATGTTTCTCAATGTAAGTCCTAGTGCGTGTTGTGCCAGTCTATGCTTTTACACTGCTATGGTGAATGTCGACATTTCATTAGAATGAATTTTTTATTGAATTATTGCTTTTTCAATATCGACTGACATAAATATGAAATTGATTACCAAACGGATAAAGCCGTGTATTGAGTTACTCTGCATCTGGATAAGTTCCTACGTTTACTATATCCTATTTACCATTTTTTTTATGTGGAACGTTTGCTTACAGAGCGAATTTGTACATGACGTCATATCCGTGTGACAAAAAGATATTTAAATATTGAATATACATCAATCTGATAAAAATATATAAAAAAGAAATATCTGCACTCATTTGCAGTGTAACTGTTCCCTGTAGTTACTATATATCTGCTTTTGCTATCCGACAAATGGCTAAAAACAATTGGCAAAATTTGATACTTAACAAAATAAAATATGGGCTATTTGTCGTCTATATTGTCCAAGTAGAGATGCATGGTATTTGCTGCCTAAACACTGTTGTGTTGTGCGTAATTTACCGTATCCTTATTACTTAAATATAAGGGATGGTAACAATTCTCTGGACCATACCGGATTTTGTAAGTACACTAGACTCGGAAATCTCGAGTCATACATAATAGTGTTAAAAACGACACGAGTTACAATTTTATTTTAATAGCAAGTCAAGTTTTATAAACTAAATCAAGCAAATACCCGTAAAAATGATAATTCACATAGTATCAAATAATGCTAACGTTGTGTGATTCAATGAACGTTAGGTTATTGTGGCATAGATACGTTATAATTTTGAACGTGTAGGTTGGTCGTGGCACGTCCGCTGGTGGGAAGCCGCGGGCTGCCAGTGTGTTCTCGTCCTCCAAGTCCTCACTGACTGGATACAGACCGCCCGCAGGAGTGCCCACTACCTCACCCCTAACGTCGCCAGACACTGCTAGAACATACCTGTTTCAAGGACTCATTGGTAAAGAAAAACTAAACGAAAGGGTCATCTATAAATTACCTCACAAGTCAAGCGGGCTAGCGAAGACTGCCAATGGGTGGGGACTAAGTTTTGTGACGTCACATTTCAAACTCTAATACAAAACGTTGTTGAACTAAGTTTGGACTAATCAAATATTTTTTTAACTGACTATAAAATGGAAATAAAAGGACGGGTCAAAACAGACGGTTATGAAGTATAGTGAAGTAATTAATGGGTGGCCCTAAGGTAAAAATGTAATGTTTTGTTTCTTAGGCATAAGTGATTTTTGCTTTAGAAATATCAATTTACAAAAGAACATAAATGCGAATTGCCATTCGGTATTAGCTACCAATCAAATATTAACACTCACTCTTGGTGAGCCGTTGCGCTTAACCATGCACAATAGAGATGACGACTGGGTAAAAAAAGAGAATTCTATTTAGTCCGTCAGACAAAGAATAGTAAAATATTAAATACGTATTTTTATGTTTCAATTTAAACAAAAAATGGCTTAGAAAACAGGCATTGAAGTTGAATGAGGGCTCGCTACGTCACAGTTTTGTAGAAAATGTACAAAAGCGTGACGTCATGAGACATTTCAACTCAATGTATCGCTGTAATTTATTGATTACGCAAAAATACGTATTTAATTAATATTCTTCATTTATCTACTTGACGGACAAACGAACAAAAATAAGTCGTCATACCCTATTACACATACACTTTATAGTAAAACTGTTAAGGCGCTATTATAACTCAATCTTAAAAAATAAAAAAGGGCTAAATGCTCTTTTTAACGCTGCTAACATAAAATAATCATTCTATAAATTCATTTTAGGCAAAGAGAGATCAAATTTATGGGACCAAATGCAATTTTGGGAGGACGCATTCCTAGACGCCGTGAGTCAAGAGCGTGATATGATTGGGATGGATCAAGGCGCTAATGAGATGATGGAACGATACAAGTGTCTGAGCGAGACGGAGCGAAAGAGATTGGAACATGAAGAAGACAGACTACTATCGACGGCACTATACAATCTCACGGCGGCATTGGTGCTGTTCGGTGTTGAAGCCGACATAGTGAGGAATAAAGTGCGACGGTTACTCGCTAAAAGCCATATCGGACTTGTTTACAGTCAAGAAGTTAACCACTTGTTAGACGTTGTCCATACATTGGTGAGTCAAAATAAACTCTTGACTCTCATTATTACGTTAAAACTGTCTTTATTGCTCCCGTGTGATACTTAAGGTTTGATAGTTTATGACGTCATATATCGGTAGAAATATACTCATTTATGACGTCTTCATAATAACAAAACAAGTGTCATTGAAAAAAAAATAAATAATAATATTTTGAAATTAGACAATTTGTTTAATTAGACTGGTTCATATAACCTTTATTAACCTATATTTTACAAGGGTTCGCAGGCTCTGAGCGAAACAATATTATTTATCGCGGCAATAAAAAAATAAGAGTGCCGTAGGTAACGATTTCTAAATTTTATTTATCCAGCACGGCAACGACATAGAACTGAAGCCTTTGGGTTCTCGTCAGTTGCGACGTGCTTCGTTCACCGTGCACGAGGGCGACGCGAGCGGGGAGCTTCGTTTCATCGAAGTGAGAGACGATGGACTTGTGTTACGTTCCACACAGGGTATGTCACTCTATAATCCTAAATTGCCTGGCCGCCATTTTGGTGTCGTATTCTGCGTTCAACAATTACGTCACCAAAATGGCGGGCAGCGTCAACTAGTGTTTAATTGTAAAAACATTTAATATTTTTCAAATAAAAATCTTTTGGTTTAATATAGATAGTAAACAGATGTATCTCTCATTATTTGTATACACGTTTTAGGTACTATTGTTGAAAGATGGTGGTACGAGCGATTGGTTAACATGACGTATAGTCCTAAAATACGTGTATTGTGCCTTTGGAGGAAGAACGGTGGTCAGACGCAACTCCACAAATATTACACCAAAAAGGTATTAGATTTACTGGCAAAAATATATATAAAAATACTTTATACAAGATATATGTATATAGTACAAATAAGATTAGTATATCAACATTTAATGAGTTCGTGTGATTGATTTTAGTGCAAAGCGTTGTACTATTGTATCAAAGAAGCGATGGAGAAGAGTGGTCGGCGGCAGGATGCAGCCGAACTAGGTGGCGAGTTTCCTATACAGGACTGCGCTTCAGGGGAGGGTGGACTGATACAGGTACTCGCCTGTTGAACTTCAAATTTACCTTGAATTTCCTGGAGCTAAAATCAAAATATTTTTCTATAATTGGTGGGTTGTTACTTTTTCTGTAATAAGCTATAGGCATGAGAATTACACTTTATTTGTTTATTTAAGAAATGCAATAAATATTCAAACAACTCCATTGTTACTGAAATTTTTCTCTTAATGTAATCGGGTGTATGATAGGAATACAGCAGATTTTGTAGTTTTTTAAATATAAATAATAATATTAAATTTAAATTGACTGTTTTTTATTTAAGTAAGTAATAAAATAATTAAAATAAGTTGTACATACTTATTCCTTGTCGCCGTGCACCGCTTATGGTTTATAAGGCTTGGACGTCATAAAGGATATAATTAGTATGTCTGTCTATGTCTAATTGAGATTTGAATTTTTCGTATCTCAATATATTAAGGGAATATATTATTGTACTAGCATTATGTATTTTTTTAGATGACATTTCTAAAAAAAACACTCATATACCTGACCTGTTATTTGTTATAAACATCTGGTTCAACTTTCAAAAAGTTAAAGAACTGCTAATTTTCGTATTTATCTGATTTAATATACAGCATATCTTTGTCGTATGGTTTTCTTTAAATTATAATGAGCCTATAATGTATCCACAATAGTGGAAGAATTTTGTTTATGTAATTTAATAATACTGTTATTATTTAACTGTCAAAGGTGTGCATGGAGGGCGTCGGACTACTGTTCCACCACAGTAAGGTACGTCCCATCGCTTATTCCGCCGTTTATATTTTTGTCAGCTTATTTACGCTATTGCTATGATATACCAAAATAAATTGCCATCATGGTTTTGGTATCGTTATTACATTAATACAAGGTAAGGTGTCTGTCAATGTCTCTGCTTAATTTGGAATAACTCTTGATACGATTGTATAATACCTGTAGAATGACGTACAAGTATTTGTACGGCAGTCTATGGGTAAGGGGCCGTGTACTGTGCGGGGCAATGCTTCACTGTTTCAATATCGTATTGGTGCCGTTAGCGCATTGTTTAAATACATTAAACGAAGCTTCAAATATCCGACGAAGACATTGATACCTATTGTTTAATATTTATTATGATTTATTCCGAATATACAAAGTAATTCATTGATAATTACGCTGTATCTCTACACAGCACAAAAGAAACTTATTTCCAGTCGTCCCACCAAATTAGTACTCGTATCAGTTGGTCTATAACAAACTTTATTATATAATAGATACCCAGATGCAAGGACCACTCAAACTTTCCTATTTCGTCTTTTTGTTATTTACAATTTTCTTATTAATTTAATAGCAGTATATGTATTTCAGTATCGATATACATTATGAACGTTTTAGTTCAGTAACATTATACAGTATCGTCTTCGAACGATTTTGCATTTTATAATTATTACTATATATATTGATATATACAGCTTATGTCGAATTATAATCCAGTATTTTGCCCTTCAATATCTTTCTCTATTACTAATTCGATGTAATAGCTTAGATTTTTTACATTTTAAGGTTAACGTTGTCCTTCAGATCTTGGTACCTGTCCGTACGGTCTGTGCATGTGCTATATTGTCCCGGTGCGCTCGCTGGATGCGCGGGCGCCGCCCGCTAGGAACTTTTGAGATGGTCCTTGGCACGCGCTCGCCCGCCCTCAACTAATCTCTTCTTTTTGTCTGTTTTACTCTCCCCGGACACGCTGAACCCGCTGCGCTAAAGGATTTCGAGGTACACAGTGGTTCATTCACTAGTAATGGCGACCTTTACGACCTTTATGATCTCCGTCACGGTCACCGTGAGACGCGCCACTGGCGATGATCGTTCGAGGTCGTAGGGCTTTACTTGTAGTTTTGAGGCTTACCGATTGTTTTAGCCGTTGTTAGCGTTGTATTAGTTCTCCCGAGTGCGGCGAGCGCCGAAGCGCGCGGTCGTGCATGCACATAGACGCCCTTTGTTATTATCTGTTTATATTATCGCACCCGACAGCTTGCATTCGTTAACGTGGATCGTCCGGCGAACGGTCTCAATAGTTCACTCTCGCACGCAGTGTCGAGATTTTAGTTAGTACGTCCCCTATCACCCGGAACCCGAGCGAGCGTCACGTCAGCGCTGTGTAGCTAAACGGACGCAAATCACGAGGTCAGTCGTAGAGCATTCGCCATCTCACAAGTTCTGGTGCGGCCCCGGGCCAGTCGCGCACGTCCCGCCGCCCCCTCGACACCCTCCCTAATCCCCGCCTCACCGTCTCCTCGCCATAGAGCTAATATGCTAGAGAGTATAAAAAGCAGACCTCGACACTTTAGCCGAGTAGCAAAAGATAAATATTTAATAAACCCTTTTTTCTGATTATAATGTTACATAATTAGTTTAAATTTTTCTCGATACCAAGTTTGATTTGATGCCCTTCTTTACTATGCATGCGTGAGTAAAGAGAAACTGATGAGAAGGCGGTTCTTCCAACTCTTCTTTACCGCAGTTCATTTCTACATCCAAGCAGCCATACGTTTTCCCTAATCTAGAGTAATAGCTCTATGCTCCCCGCGCCTTCGCCTTTCCGTACCATAAATCCCGCCACCTCGTCGCCAGCAACGCCCGATTCGTGTGTTTACTGAATATGCCCACGCGCACGACGTAAGGCAGAAGACCCGGTTTTGGCCTCTGCCTCTTTTTTGACCATTTGAAATTTCAAAGCGTTCTAAGTAACGCATAGGCAAATATATTAATTTAACGTGAACGAATTTTAAAATGTTGCATTATTGCAAAACTAACAGCGTTAACAGCTATGATCAGTTAAAGTCAAATTCCTAGTAACTCTTAAAATGGCCAAAACTAAGTCATAATTTTAAAATGGCCACAACCGGGTCACCTGCCCTACGAGAGCGTCGCTCGGTATATTCGTGGTCGCGCAACGCTCGATGCGATCGCACCGGCCGCCGCTGTGTCCATCGTCGAGCCGAGTGCGGCGCACGGATCATGTTCCAGTTACCGCATTGTGCTGACTGCATCGCATGGACGCATGGTGCACGTAAATATTTGTCGCTTTGATTCTTTTTGGAACTGGCTTTAAGGGAGCTTCGACAGAATTGTTGTACGAGATCTTAGTTATTTTAAAACCTCGCTATCGCTGAAAGTGAACTGCGTGTTTAATATAAAAGTTATGATTATACGTTTGGTTTATTAATGGTAACAAATCTATAATATTTTATGTCGTGTAGTTGTCATGTGATGTGTTTGCGAGTCTTCAGATTTCCGAATGATAACGTGTTAAGTCAGATCCAAAAATTGTGTTTTTATTTGGCTTTAGTAATTATTAATTAATTAGAACCTTTAGTTTTAAATTGTATTGATTACATGTCCATACATAATATCTAAGAACCATATGTAGATTGAAAATAATACATCTAACTGGACTAGATCTTATGCTGTTAATAACGAAACTAACTGAACTCTTTCGTCCCTTTTGCTTATTTGCAAGAAAATGATATCCATAAAGCATTTTGAATCACTTGAATCACAATCAAGTCGAAATCCTTGATCGCAATCATCAACAAGTTAATAAATTGCAATCTGAAATATTGTATCTGCATAGTAAATATAGGAACATAAAATAATCATAAGAATTATAATAAAATAATTATAAGAATTATTTTACGTTTCTGTCTGTAACCCGTCTATTTGATGGATATGCATATATTGAATACATAAAAAAAACCCTTCAATATGGACCAATTAATAAATAAGGATGTCTTAAATATACGTATATTACTAATTAAATCGAGCTTTATATTCAATTCAAAAAAAATCCCACCACAACAAGGTTAAGTTAATATTGTGAAGAAACTAAAGCGCAAGTCGAGCGAGCTTCGGGAGCAGACTGGCTGATTTTTGTATGTGCATTCCTTAGTCTGACCCAGTCTGTTTAGTGTGCTTATTAGTTATTTTTTTTACTTAAATAGCTAAAGTACAAAAAATGATTTATTGATTACAAAAAAGTTTTGCCCAGTCTGATAGAAAATGCTGTTTGATTTGTACATTTTTATAAGTTGTTAACCAACTAGCTGTTTTTCTAATAGAACAAATTTTTCCAATCACAAAAATTGTAATACATAATAATTAAACTATCGAACTTTAACTATCGTAATAACTTGCGATCACTATATGTATTTATTTAAATTGCTATTAGTGCCTACTCACGCGTACATTTATTATTAGAAAAAAAAACACGCATTCCATTAGATTTGTAAAATAGTTGAACTATAATCTACTATTTCTTATTTCTTATATCCAATATTATTTCTAATGTTCCAGTTTTTTGTGCGGCTTGATCACATTAGAAAATGCTTCACGCAAAATGGCGGTATCTTCGTTTTAGAAGAATTTAGTAAGTATCTTCTATTTATGTAAACTACGTATTTATTCAAAACCTAATTATTATGGAAAAATATTGATGAATACTTATTAAATTATGCTATTTGTTTTATTTCAGATCCCAAAACAAGGCAAATAATTCAGCGAAAGTACAAATCTATAATGGCAAGTAGCACTCGTGTGTAATGCGTGTGTATTTATGTTTGTATTTGAGTTTCTGTTGTTCATTTACCTTCGTGTCTTATGTTGTAGGCAGAGAAAGTAGTGCTTGACCTCCACCGTTACTTCTCCATATGGCTTTCTCGGTACTATGTCCAGATCAATGGGACTGAACTGAATTATGCACCTTACGTTTTATAAACTATACCAATGTATGTACACCTTCATTGTTTTGGTTTTGCATGTTCTTCCTCTAATGCCTTTGCTTTTAATTTTGGTACGAGTCTCAGTTCAATTAAAGAGACCAACCATTATTTCAAGAATTTATTTACGTTTTCCGAAAGAAGTATTTAAGTGGCAGAGTTTACTGCTTTTGCTTGGGTTAATGAAAAGAAGCCACTCAATTAATTCTATTTAATTTCAGTAGTGATTGCTATTTTTTTTTCAATCATCACGTACCTAACCTTTTTTATATGATTATCAATACTGTGTAAACAAGTCTATTTTAAGTAAACTTTATCTATAACTTATTACATTAATTAATGTTTCTCTTTTTATATGTTATTATCTTATTTATATGTATATAACTATAATTTCAATTTTCGCTATACTAAATGTTACTTTCAAACTTTACACAGTCCCGACTCCCGCTAAACTTTATTATATTCATATTGTTTAACTAATCATTTTCTAAGATTTTTCCTTTACTTTTTTATGTATTACTATGTCTTGCTTTTCTTATTATGCCATGACTATTATAACTAAAATCCTGAAATTTGTAAGTATATTACTGCAAAAATTACTTTAAGTTTTATGATATAACCCCGTTACTCAATAATATTAGATACAAAACATTTTCTTAAATATGTATGTGAATTATAATTCGTAAAATTATAATTTATGATTGTAGGTAAATACGTAAATACATACATTTGCTAATGAAAAATATCATTTAAATAAAGATTTTTCAAGAAATTCTAGAGGTTACTATAGCAGATCCGGTAGATATTGTTCATTAAAAAAAGAAAACAAATCTCTCCTCTCTATAATATTAGTACTTATACTTTACTAAATGTAAGTAGGTACTCAGTAATCAGGATTTAAGTTTGCCCATCTCTGATGGCAATATTATCATTATATTGTATGAATGGTGTTGACAGGCGGACCAAATATGTTACGCGGTGCTGTGCGTGTTCTCGTACTTCGCGGCGGGACAGGAGCAGCGTAAGGCGATACTGGATCAGGCGGCACGCGTGCCCACCCCACGTACCACGCTACCCCCCGCGCCCATAGAATCCACCAAGACCAGTCCACAGGTATTCCGACACCATAGAACCAACCACAGGCCACCATACACGGAAGGAAATTATCTGTTCCTAAATGGGAACTCGGAATTTTTTGGGGGTTCCATGCATGTAGGACCAATTTCTTAGAGAGGGATGGAAGCGTTACATTTTAGAGGAAAGAGTGCGTTCGTTTCACCCCGGCATGTGACCACGTCCAATGATATAGTTACATGTATTTATTGGCATTAGATAAACATATACTTCTTGATGTAATACACACCGACTTTAGCAAGGCGTTCGATAAACTGTTATCTCAATATATTTAGTACGTAATCTATATGGAAGGATTAGGTTTTGTTAGTTCACTTCTTGACTGGTTCCGCTTATATATCAAAGGAAGAACACAGAGTATTATTATAGATAGATACCACTCTTCACTTTTCTCATTTCAAAGAATTTTTGGGTGTCTCTCAGGGTTTCCTCATGGGGCCGATTTTGTTCAATATTTTCGTTAATATCTTTTTTATAAATGGTTTATATACTCCGAATTTTATATATTCGCTAATAACTTGAAAGTTGTGATGCCGATTTTCCCAAAAAGTCATTCGATTACAACAGAATAATGTTATTGGTATACACCAATAACATGTCACTATACGTTTGTATCGCTTGGTGGCATAGTGAATAAGGGCCGCGACCCATGAACGTTGTTGTTAAGCAACTTTTCGCAAGGGTCGGCCATGGGAAGAACCCATAACCTTCCGCAATCCGGACGACTGCTCTATCCACTGAGCTACCCAAGACGTCATTAAGAATATTTTTCAGTATAGCATTGTGAATGCAAAATTGATCAAATATAATTATTATCTCGAGTTACCTCGTGCTAAGAAAGGAACGTTAAGCTGTTAATCCCGGCTGCATTTGTAGTCGTTATACCCTCTAATCCGCATTGGGCCAGGATGGAGGGTTATTGTCCATCCTCCTTAACTATCCATAAGGAAGGCCTGAGCCCCTGCAGTGGGGACGTAATAAGGCTGATGATGAAACGTTTGTATTATACTGTTTTTATATGCTATTCACCGGCAACAAAAATATTTTATTAAGCATTTGACTCACGCTAGACTTACGTGTAATGTTAAATCGAGGATTTAGGTTCCATTGGCATATTGAGGCTGTATTGTTAAAATAAACTATTAAAGTTCTGGTATACAATGCATTTGTTTGTAGTCATTTGGAATATTAGTGTTGCGTGGAATAGTTTTATGATGTTTACCGTATTCGCTTAAAAACTTGTACAAAGGCTTTCTGTATCATTTGTTTTCCACAAACCGCCCTGCCTATTAATATAATCTCCCTACTTACGAGGACCTGGCTCACTACTACATGCGTACTTTAACTAGCAAACATAAATAATTGTACTCTACGAACAGCAGTCACGCTATAAAAAACGTTAAAATATTCAGGTTTTACTTAATGTACGCGATACCCGCTACGGTCTACCGGACAGGTCCAGTGTAGTGACTTGGTATTCGGCTCATCTTGATGTGTAAATTAATAGAATTGATTTTCTATTTTGTTCCGGTTGCCTGTATTACCTCTTACAAAGACTGCATAAATCTGTACCTGCTTATACATACCTAGACAGAGGGTATGGCTGCCAAAAAATGCTTTTAGAGCCTGTTATATTTGTTTTACTTTGCAGGTGAACCGTAAATCTCCCGTGAATCGCGCAGGGGAGGCTAGAGCGTCGTTCGCTAAAAGCGAAGCTATCGCCGCGACTGAGTCCAGGGACTTACCAGAACGACAAGCTCGTCCCGCCCCTGAAAAAGTTCTTAGAGATCCGGATAAACGAGATATACCAGGGAAGCGGGATCTTCCAGATAGGCGAGAATTTCCGGACAAGCGGGAGCTACCGGGTAGACGTGATCCAGATAGATGGGAAGGGGCGGAGAGGAGAGAAGCGTTGGAGAGGCAAGACAGGGTAGATAATCGAGAGACAATAGAAAGGCAAAGGGTGCTACCAGCGCAATCGCGTGAGGTAATTATTATACACAAATAATTTTTAAAACCTTTTTAATCACATTTTATCACATTTTCCTGTTGACCTCTTGGCATAAACTACAGCCGTCATATTATAAAATGAGGACTAAAGTTAGTACTTGATTTAGAGAATTGACAATGACAGAAGAGTAAAAGTCAAATTGATTTATTTTAGTTTGAATTTTTTAAGATACTTATTTTGGTCGGATTTGTTTAAAAAAGGTTAGTCCTCGTTTTATGATAAAACTGAAAACGTTTTAATCGACGTATTATCGATAATAGTTATGTTGTGCTCTAAGACCTACATTCTCATTAGAGATGAGTCTCGGTATTGAACCTAGTATTCGAGTCGCCGCCTCAGTTGTCACAAAGGTTGCCAAACCCTGGCATAAGGTTTGAAATGTTTATTAATTGTGTGTAGGTGGATGGTGGGTCGGGTAGCCGCATCGGTCGCACGGAGAGTCTGCCGCCGCGCCGGCCGCCGCCCCCCGCACCTCCCGCCCCCGCCCCCTCGACCCACTCCCCTGCCCCCGCCCACCAGAGACTGGCGCGCGCCCACTCTCACGCAGCCCCTGCCCCGTCCAGATCACACGACCCACCATTAGTGAGTCTCAACTATTATCAACAATTTTTAATGTTCCGACCCGATGAATAAAATTGGAAATCGACTTTATCAATTTAACTTAATCCAAATACTGTTATAATAGGGATGAAGTCTAAGTAAAACAAAAAAACAGAAATTCTATTTAGTCCTTCAGTTAGATAAAAGAAAATTACTTGATTTTTTTTTGTTTTAATACAATATAACAAGAAATAGCTTAGATAACAGGCATTAAAGTTGAAGAGTGAGGGCTGGCTACGTCACAGCTTTGTAGAGAAAATATTCAAAAGCGTGACACATAATAACTTAAATGTACCGTCGTCATTTATTGATTACGCAAAATACAAAAATTAAGATGTTTTATATTTATCAGTATTCTTCTTGACGCACAGACAAAACAAAATTGTCATCATCCTTATAATCAACAATTTAACACTTCACTCATACACACATATTGACACCGAGAATAAATCAACACTTGAATAAGTTATCTACCACTATGCGTGTACAACGAAAACTGAAATATATAAAAAAATCAACTGAATCACGGCAGTCTTCATGCCACGATTCAGTTGGCTGTCAGCTTATATTAAGCATATCAACTTAGTTTAGAAATATCGATTATCTAAATAGCTCTCATCTTTAGAAAATTTCAAAAGTGACACAAAATTACGAGCACAAAAGTTAGCTGTTTATAACGCCATTTTTTCTATCGAGTCAGTGTTGCCAATTTTAAATCGAACTAGGTTTACAGTGATGCCAATTTTAAAGGTTTACATTTTAATACATACCGAGCTAGAAAAATATATATTTTTCCGAACTAAACTGATAAGCGATTGGCTTACCCTACCTAATATAAGGCTTATTATACCTAATATAATATAAGATCGTACTGTAGATACCGCCGAGGACTGGCGCACCCCCCCGCCCCGCGGGCCCGCCCCCCGCACTCCCGCCGAGACAACTCTCCGCCGCCGCAGACCTCGCTGCTTCACCCAAGTCAGTACTGTCTAATTTAACTTGATACAAAATATCTTAACAACTAGTTTTGCCTGTCATATATGCCTTTGGTAATGTTTAGTATTTATATTAAAACTATTCACTACTATTCAGACCTTGTCAAATATGTTTTTTGTTAAAAATACGGTCACTGAGAGTTCGCTATTTCATGTATACGTTTTTAGAGGGGACAGTATGGGCAGGTTGGTGCTTAATTATTATAGCTACAGAATAATGTTCCTAGGAGGTCATCCATATTTTTCAAAATATTCTTAACTGCATTTCACAGAATTTTATCAAAAAAATTACAGTTTAGTTACTTAATTTATTTTTTGTGAATCTAATATTGTTTATCTATTAGGTATATATATATATATATATATATATATATATATATATATATATATATATATATATATATATATATTTAGTATATTGTAGCATTTGTTATTATGTAAATGTCAAAATTTAATTAATATAATATTTTAATAAGTTATGGATGATCTCATAAAATTTTGATGCAACAATAACACCTGAGAGCTCAAAAACTAGCTAAAATACATTCAAATTATAGTCCTATGACTTCAGCGTCACCGTGCAGCTTTGCTGTGTCTGTGGAGAAGTAGACAGTAGATTTTGTCGCAGATACCAATGTATACCAACATAGGCAATATTTTTGGATTTGTGCTTTCACATTAGGTACTTACGAATTTGTTCTACTCTCAAAAACATAGAAAGAGATTTTTGCACCAAAATAGCGAAGGGTATTGTTAAAATATTTTTTTACAGTTAAAATTTTATGCTGTTTACAATGATATAGTTATTATTAATAACAAATCCATTCTCATGTCTTGAGGCGCACCGCATTAATTTAGCGAACCCGCTCTTTCTTACCGTCCAGTGCTGACGCATTTGCGACACGATATAGCTCCAGATGTTTTTCATAATATTGTATGTCCGACACCGCAAGATGACAAACTTATTATGCATATAACCAAAGAGTAAAGTTTCAGTACAGTTACAACTGTAGTATAAATAGTTCATAATATGATTTGTGCACGCGGCATTGTTTGCATGAGCTTTTGTACGAGTATGACAGCGATGCATCAGGCGTCTTATGTGCAACACGGAGATTTTTTTTTGACATGGAATCGGATTTCATAATAAATCTTGGTTGAGAACATTGACTTTGAAAATTCATAGTTAGATTTCTAGTAGCGATTCTGAGTAATTAATAAGTACAACAAACGTGTATTTACCAAGTCGAATTATTTTTAAATATCCATATTATCAATCATATCAGGTTATTATAACTATTTTAAAATAAAATAATCTACACTAATTTACTATAGTTACAGTTCATCACAGTTTTTTTATTTTTATTTATTTACAATCTGTTGAGATTACTGTATTTGTGTCGGAGAACATGCGCTTTGGTTGTACATCTTGTCACACACATAAAATCAAAAATACATTTACGTAAAAGGATTACCATGCATACCACCGCCCGCACAATTGTTTTTAAACCATATGACATTGATGTATTTGTCTATTGTCTACGATAGGTCGCCGGCGCCGGCTCGTCAGGCTTCTGTGAGCGCGCCGTTTGGTGCGTCTAATCCGTTCTCGCCGCCGCGACACACAGAGTTCGTCATACCGCAGCGGAACAACGCACGTCGCCCCTCCACCACCGATAAACATTAATTTTACTCAAAACAAAATAGTAATCACTTCGTTTCCTAACGGGCACCACACTGTTAATTTTTTTTTTTATTTAGTTGCCCAAATTAAATTTGCTTAGTTTTTGTACACTTTGTAAACAAGGTTAACTATAAAATTATATTCTCAGAGATAACAATTAAACAAACCTTATTTTCATATTATTGTTTGTAAAAAAAAAGTATACTGTGCCTTTTTTTAACGCTGACCCTCGGTTTCTAACAACATCAATGAGATCTTTAAATTTGGGAACAGGGTAAATTCGAACACGTATTTTTCGTCTGAGTAGACAGTAATATTATGAGTAAAAGAAATAAAACTGGAGCAGTCAGATATTGACGAACAATAATAATTTAATTGAAAAATATTTTCATTTTAACACGAGGTGTACCTTTTTTGTTTTGAGTAGTATACAATATAATTTCTAGTTTATTTAATTGCTATGAAATTTGGTTATCTAATAAATATAATTTTGAACATATGCTTTCAAACTGTTAATAGTAAAGTTACTATAATATTTTCCGTTTACTATTGCAGTATAAATGACTGATTGCGTTTAGAATTTCTTAAAACGGTGTGATGCTAATTAATACAAAAAGGGACAATAGTGTACTGTCTCAATTTTTAATCGTCAAGAGCTTTAAATATTATTATCGGCGCTTAGAAAATTCAATATTTATGCAAAATATTGATGAAACTAATCGCACGAAATCAAATTTAGACTAATAAATGTTAGAAACCTACCAGTGTTCCTCGTTTGAAAGGTAAGATAGTATATTCGGCATATCTCGTAAATGTTCAGTTCGTTGTTAAATCTTGATTATTATACAAATAATGGCTACTTACGTAGTTATCTAATTATCATTATTTGGCAAATATGAGAATAATTCAAATATAACTATTGCTTTAAGAATTAACGCTTTTTAATACCTAAACCAAATAAATGTTGAATGTAGAAAGTCAATATTTAAGAAACAATAAAGAAAATGTATGTATACTTACTATATAAAACAAAGCTGTTAATACTGTTGAAGATTTTATTAACTGTTTCATTTAAAGGATGTATTAAATTGGACATACTTATTTGCCAGTATCAATTTAAATTTTGAAACAAAGCATCATCTTACTGAATTAACATAGACATTGCCACGTACACACATTTTTAATAGTTATTATTATTTCGACTTCATTGACAGATGTTAATAATTATGGGATTTCTGTGATGCTAAACGATTCAGATGTTATTTACTACCTAACAAAAATTTGTGCATCCTAAGTGCACATTGTATGACTTTATTTTTATATTTATAAAATAAGCTGAACACATTAACATATGTACATACTTACATAGCGTATCAATTATAACTACAGTCGCATGGATTGTTTGTCGGAAATATTTCAATTCTAATTCAACGATTCTAGTTATTCTAAATCTTTCAATTTATCCATGTACCATTAGGGTTAACAAGAAAATTGAGTTTCTACACACTCTTCCGTTAAGGTCCGTTCATTATCTGATATTGAGTTTTATTAGGTACCGACATCTCTATATTTCTAGTCTGTTACAGATAATATTTTCGAAAGTGCCAATTGCATTGACTGTATTACCGGATAAATAATAAAATATAATTGACTTTCGAAAACAATTTGTATTTAATTTAGCACAATGTTTATCAAAGAGCATTAAATGAAATTATAAGTAACATAATCTTAGAACAACCAATTCATTTGTTTCCAAATGATAGAGATTTATAAATTGCAAAAAAAATAAAAATTGATGTATAGTAACACATTTGTTTTTTTTATCCTATCAAATTTTATGGAAGGTATATTATCAGTCTAATATCATCATCAGCCCTTTGACATCCCCACTGCAGGGGCTCAGGCCTTCCTTATGGATGATTAAGGAGTATGGGCCATGACCCTCCACGCTGGCCCAATGCGGATTGAAGGGTATTAACTACTGCAAATGCAGCCGGGACCAAGGGTTTAACGTGCCTTCCGAAGCAGGGAGTAGCTAGAGATAATATTTTTTTGGTCACCCATCCCGTGACCGACCCTTGCGAAAGTTGCTTAACGACTACGATCGCGGGCCGCGGCGCTTATCCACTACGCCACCGAGCTACCCTCAGTCTAATATGTTTTAAAATAAATTGTATGTGTATTTTATGTTTGCAAAATCAACTTGCAATTTATAATCTGTGGATTACAGGAACTAAAATATGAGCGGCCACGACGGAGCATCCTGTGACGTCACACTTTAATAAAACATACGTCAACGTCTTTGTTACGAGTGCAACCAGAACTCATGTTTATGACAATTGAAATCATGGAATAAAAACATGTTTTTCCTTTATTTAATAACACTTGAAGAAAAATAAATTTGATAGCGGTTTAATATGACCTTAAGAAAGTTTTAAAATGCTTTTTCCAAAACAGTGAAGTAGCTAATTAATTATGGATCAAAGTCAAATGCGTAAAGCCTTCCGAATTATAGTTTGGTATAAGTTGGTTTTATCATGAAGAATACTATAGCAACTCATACTATCCACATACCGTTTTATTATAAAACGAGGGCTAACTTTAGTATCAGGTTGGAATAATTATGCGATGAAAATAAGTCAACACGGGCTAAAGAGGTAAAGCGTTTAAATTTGCCACTAGTGTAGTTACAGTAGTGTAGCAAGAGATAACAAGATATAAAAATCATCATTATTCTATGACATAACGTTATGTATTAACTTTATGTTCATAAAATCTAATTTGTAATAATAGGTTTATATTATAAGTTAAGATTTAGGCGGTCAGTTATTTAAAATGAAGTTCTAACTTGATCTTTTAAAGCAGCTACACATGTATTTAATTTTGCGTCTATGCTTTGATTCAATTTGAAAATATTGTACCCAAATCCCAACTTTGTAAATATATTCAATTTAGTGGCAGAGTATAAATTTATAATTAACGTTAATACGTTCGATTAGTATACTTAAATATATACAAAATATGGATGTCTTTGTTACGAATTTCGCCATAAGTACCAGTAGATTAGAGGCAAATCTATACACCGAAGCATCTTCCTTCGTCTCCCACGCGCTTGCATACAAGAGCTAAAAAGAAGTGCACCGTTTAACATGCGATTGTACAATATACAAGCGCGCGGTCAAAGGTCTAGAAAAACCTTTATTACTATTAAATTTAAAGGCTCGAGTGCCGGTGTCAGGTTACCGATAGCGGTATGGTGCTCAGGCGCCGATTTATGACCGCGGTAAAGGAAGGATTTGGGGAGCCAGTAAAATGCGTGTTTTTACTAAAACTGTTTTACTATTTTGTCTATTCTGCTCCAAACTTTAAGACACTTACTAAATGTTTTTACGCGCATGCGCAATATCGATTGTGCGCAGATAATAACGGACCGCTAAAATACATTAATTTAATTTAATTATTTACCGATATTTTAATGTTTGTCGATGCAGAAAATATCCCATTCTTCTCTGAAGACAGCTAAGCACGCTCTTTTGCATGCCAGTTGCGCGTGCATGCAAAACACATCACACTTCACACAAAACTAAACACAATCTTCACTAAACCACAGTATAATTTACACTGTGGTTTCGCTTTGCCTTTGATAACTAGGGACGAATTCAGTTTATCTATTATTATTTTTTTATGATATAGGGGGCAGTCGAGCATGCGGATCACCTGATGGTGAGTGATTACCGCCGCCCATGGACACCTGCAGCACCAGAGGAGCTACAAGTGCGCTGCCGGCCTTTGAGGGACGAATAAGCTCTACGCTTGAAAGTTTGAAGGTCGTATCGGTCCGGAAATACCGCTGGCGACAAACTATTCCAGAGTTTGGCTGTGCGAGGCAGAAAACTTCTAGAAAAACGCATAGTTGAGGACTTCTAACCATCCACATGATGGGCGTGGATTTCTTGTCGCGTGGAACGATGGCGGAAAGTAGCGGCAGCTATAAGTCCGAACAATTCCTCGGAGCATTCCCCGTAATAGATGCGATAGAAGATGCACAGTGAAGCAACATATCTACGCAGGGCCAGTGGATCAAGCCGACTTGAAGTGTCCCGGCAATCGACGATTCGAGTCGCTCTCCGCTAAATGTGGTCTATAGGGAGAACCTGGTATTGGGGTGCACCTGCCCAAAGATGAGAACAGTATTCCATATGGGGCCGAACCTGCGCCTTGTAAGCTGCAGGCGATGCGCCGGAGTGAAATATTGCCTCGATCTATTAAGCACACCAAGCTTCTTAGATGCTAATTTAGCTTTATCCTCTAAGTGACCACGGAACTGGACCTCGCTCGATATGTCGACACCGAGAATCTCAATATTGGCTGAGGCAGTTAGGGGAATGTTTTGAAAGCGAGTTGATACGACAAAAGGGCGAGTTGATACGACAAAATGATATAAAATTTGCACGAGAGATCGAATCGGAGAATGATATGAAACTTCTGCAAGCGGATTTGGATTGCTTAATTGAATGGTGTTGTATAAACAAAATGTATTTAAATCCAAAAAAATGTTTCCATATGAAATTTACACGAAAACACAACCCATTATATTGTGAGTATCATATAAGTGGAAACAAAATACAAGAAGTAGAGACAATTAGAGATCTGGGTGTTCTTTTCGATAAAAAAGTAACCTTTATACCTCAAATAGACAACATAGTCAGCAAAGCATCCAGGGCATTAGGATTTGTTATAAGGAATACCAAAGATTTCCATCATGCTGCTACTAAAATCTTAATTTACAACAGTCTAGTGAGAAGTATATTGGAATATTGCAGTGTGGTGTGGAGACCACATTACGCCACACACACTTTGCGCTTAGAGCGGATACAGAAACGTTTCCTTTGGCACCTCTCTTTCTCGACGCATAAGACTACACAGCTAAAATCGTATATTTCTAGATTGCAATTCTTTAGGATGGACTCACTAGCATTACGCAGAGATCTCTTGGACATGCTTTTTCTTTACAAACTAATGAGAGGTAAAATTGACAATTCTAAATTACTGAGTTATTTCCGATTTCGAGCCCCATCAAGAATCCCGCGTAGTCGTATCACACCTCTATGTCCTCCCTTAAGAAAAACAGTATTGGGTTTAAATTCGCCGGTTGTCAGACTTTCTAAAACTTTTAATTCCTGTAGCGATTTACTTGATTTACATTTTGACTCTTACTCCACATACCACAAAAATGTTCTAGATTTTCTAAAATATAATAGCAAATAAAATTAGTATTGTTCACCTCATATAATAATAAACATATTTCATGTATGACAAGAGGATATATATGTGTATGTGTGTGTATGTATGTATATATAGTGAGTGATGTGGTGATGTGATTTATATGGCTTATTACGTATGTGATAATATATTTTGAACATATAAGTCTGTAATGAATAACTAAATAGATATTGTAAGCTCATTATGCATGCGGAGCTAACCTTTAAGTGCCTGTTGCAATAAGTCGGAAAAAAAATAAGAATTAATGTTATCAATAGTATGTATCATTGTAAACAGATGTTGGTTAGTCAAATAAATAAAAAAAAAGGGGCTTTTTTTGGCGGTGAACGCGCAAACCTGTGTCTTAGTAGGGTTGAAGTGGACCAAATTAAGTCGACCCCAGTTAGAGACTTCCTCTAACGAAGATTCAATATCAGACACAAGTTGATTCCGGCTCTCAACGACGCTTTCCCGAGAAATATTAGCACGACCGTTATAGGTGGAGTCCTTCGTGCTGTTATCCGCATAACAATGAATACCGCTAATTTGCAGCATGTCATTAATATGCAGAGAAAAAGTGTAGGTGATAGCACACATCCTTGGGGAACACCAGCATTTATAGACAGTAGGTCGGAGCATTCACCGTCGACTAAAACCTTAATGCTTCTCTCTGCCAAAAAACGAGTGACCCATGCACATAATTTCTCGGGAAGCCCATACGAGGGAGTTTTGATAGAAGAGCTTTATGCCACACGCGATCGAAGGCTTCGTATTTTGTTTCCACGCAATTGTTTTAGAATTTTCTGTTTAAATGCATTTTAAATAAGTAACCAAACCCTTACTTAGTGTTGTTATGTTAATGGATGATGTATTAGTTTAACTACTTTAATAAATGATCGTGTTATTTGATCCATTTAGTTACATTTTTTTGGAAACTGTCTATTAGAAATAATGTAGTAACGTAATGTAAATCGGTTAATATTAGAATAATCTTTTTACAATGATTTATTAAATGTTAGTCTATTAATTAATTTCAGCATTTTAACTGATTCCTTTAGAGATAGCCAGTTTGAAATTGTTAAAGAACAGTTAACTAACATTACTTAGTTTTAGTTTGCGATTTTAGTTTTTTGATGATCATTTGATAGCAGTTTGATAAAACGGACTATTTGACTTGTGAAATTAAAAAAAAAGTAGGTTATTGAGAATAATCAGTAGAGATTTTCTACTTTTTTCAAATCAGAAACCGGCTGTTAGTCGGTTAATTGATTTAAGCATTTTGACTGCCTTGTTTAGTGATTGTCTGGTAGAATTTGCATGAAAGCAGTCTTATAAATCATAAACTAGTTTATTTCGTTTTTAGAAACGAAGAAGTCAATGACCGATTAAAAACTTGTTCCTTAGTACGTCCCAAAAACAGCTGACTCAGGGTTGAAAACACTCATTTTTTCCAAAAACTTTGTAATTTAATATCTCCGAAACTATTTGACCTAGATATATAATTTATTTTACATCATATTTAAGACAAATAGTGCTCTCCAGAAACCTCGGGAGTGTCGGGCGTTCTGTTCCACCGAGTATAAGATCATGATTAGATTAGATGGCTGTTGACATTGTGTTCCAAAACTGATCCTACATTAACTTTTGGTTAAAATACATTACGTTGGGTGCATATAAGGCTTTGTTGATCGAAGAAATAAGGTCGCTTCGTAATAAGAGGGTTAAATACTGAACAAATTTTGTTCAAATTATTCTCTCAGCGCAATTTAAATTTACCTACAATATGTGGACGTGAAATCAAAATGAAAACAACATTTAGTAACATATCTTTGTTTTATTTCTGTACACACTCACGTACACATAACAACTAACAATTTACGATAGAATAATCATAGGATTTGTACAGTCATCAGAAGCCCTAGCACAAATAACTTGCAATAGCAATAAGTAGGTAATTTTTTTAACGTAGTTTACGCAATATCTACAATCAAGTAGATAGCAGAGAATATAAATGCAAAACTGAATAACGTCATCTAAGCTATCAATTGATATACATAATGGAGACGAAAATGAAGGTAGTGTTTTCTTAGATGTTTTTCCCCTAGTTTTTCTTTAGAGGAGGCATATTATATTGTAATGTAACAAAAAGGACCTTTTGCATACCATTCATTCTGAAATGACAATATATAATCATAGTAGAAATTAAATTCGGGACCGATTATCAAATCAAAGTCCAGTGGAGTCATTTATCATATCGCTATTCGTGCTTAGGGCCCAGAACTTTTAACATTAGAGTTAATGTAATATCACAGTTGATTTTTCATAAAATTACTCATCTAAAACTATTTAGGAATAAAATGCTAGCCAGATACAATTTTACTTCTAGTTTGATGCCTACTTCTAACATTAAACACTATTTAGCAGTCTTGGTATAATTTAATAACATGCTCACACTAACATAACGTAGTCAGTCGAATATTTTAAAAAAGTAATTAATTATACAGAACAAGTTAATGTTCAATTAACAAAATACCACAGAGCATTACGTCGAATTGCTTTAAAACTTGTAAAAGTATCTATCACTATCAAAACAATTTGATAGTGTAATGGATTGAAAATATGGATAAAATCCCCAGTCTTTCTCACATCGCAAGCAATTCTATGATAGTATAATCTTCATTTAAGACAATGGGAAATAGGAAGATTAAGCGAAACAAATGGCTATAATGAATTATGACCATTAATTATGGCTGACTCTTCTTCCTTATATTAAAAAATCAATTTTTATTAATAAATGAAAAGAAGCTTGATGGATCCATTCAGAAGAGGACTAAACTATGACCAACATCCGTTTCCTATATTTGCTCAAAACTGAAATAATTTTTAACATTCACAAAAATTAGGTTCAAAGTAATTTAGGAAATTTCTTTTGTACCTTAAACTATTAATAAACAAACAATCATTAAGATTCTAATATCAATGATTGTTCGTTTTCAATCATAATATTTTGCAACGCGTCAGTATACTGTTGACGATCTTCATTTGTTGCGTCAGCGATAGATTTAACAATTGCTGCACCTACATCTGCTAAAGAATTATATGTTTCTTCAGATGATTCTGGTTTCAATATCTGAAACAAAAATTTTAATATGAAAATTAAGATTTTCAATCTCTTATTTAGGTACCTAACAAAAACTGTACATTCAAGAGTACTTTAAAATTGTTTCGTAAGAACATCATCTAAAACTTTTGAAGTAGAAACAGTAGCTAGAAAGTGGTTCTGCCTGTAACGGCCGACCTCCGCCTCCTGCTTGTTTAAGGACTTTTTGTTTGATAGTCACAGACAATAATATCTATGCCATATGGTGGCTGCAGAAAGTTCATCAACTTGATGCAAATGCTCATGTAAGAGTCTTAAAGTGAAGGTAATTCAGGTTTCGGTAATATGGCACTTTTAGTGTTTCAGAGTACCTGAGTAATATAAATAAATGTCTTATATTAAATTTGAAGGGTTTGTAAATTCTGTAATCATCTTGACTTAAGTACTTACTTTTGATGATGGGTTTATCAACATCACTTAAGTTCAAGGACTACCAAACCTTTATTGTCATTTTAGACATTAAAATTCTCTCGCAACCGCGCGAATTCACGCAATTAGGACGGCGCCTAATAAAAAAACCAGCTGGGCTTGAACCACGCACTCTGACTAAAGCCTGTTGAAAAAACTAACTAAAACGCTTTTTAAGCTCAATAAAATAAACATACGTGCATTTATACGAGATTTAAAATGAATTATAAGCGAAGCGACCACGTTTCGCTTATAATTCATTTTAAATCTACTCACAGACTGTGAGCAGGTCAGGGGAGCAATACCTAAGGTAGAGTAGTAGCTAGAATAGGAGTAGTAGCTAGAATAGGAGTAGTAGCTAGAATAGGAGTAGTAGCTAGACTATGAGTAGTAGCTAGACTATGAGTAGTAGCTAGACTAGGAGTAGTAGCTAAACTAGTAGGGCTAGACCCGCGGATATCGCTACCCGATAAATGATGTAAACTACCTAGACATACACTAAGATTTATTGTGGATATTCTCACAGAATACTGACACTAACAAACATCTTGTCTATCTAGGCATCTCTGACAGTCCACTGTGCAGGGCCTGTCTGGAGGCTCATGTTCTGCTGCACTGCGCAGGAGTGGCGAGACAACGGACTGCGCACCTGGGAAACCCAAAGGCACAACTGTACATATGCAAGTTCATCTAGAGACTACAATTCTCCTTGTGGGAACTAGGATGGCAGAAAACGCTAAAAACAGGCACATGGTGTCGAGTTGCGGAAACATCCCTCCATCAAGAAGAAGCGAAGCGTATATCAGGGGCGACGTATTATCAATCTAGAAGATATAGAAGCTCTGAAAGCCAGAGACATCATAGACTTCTTAGCGGCTACCAGGCTAAAGCTACCAGCGTGTCACAATAAAATTTTAAGGTAGCAGTGGCTACAGTTCCATGAGGAACTACATAGCTCCTAAAAACTAATAATAATAAGCATATTGATTGCTTCAAAAAATGAAGTTGTAAACATTTTCTCTATAGTAAAAATAATAAAGTTACTTCTAAAATTTATCATTAATTTATTTTCGTTATCACTACTCCTTCACTGTTGTAATAATTAATAATATGTGAGTCACTTTGTAGACGTGGATTAGGATTGAGAAGTCTTACAACAATCATAATGGAATAAGAGTGTTGCGATTTGTTAAGTATTAAAATTTAATTAAAAAAGATATCATCTTTAAAAATTATAATTGTTCTAGACGCTGTGGCGTGAAGACGTGTTGTATCCGGTGCGGTTTGAAAGTGTGGTTTAATCTAGAAGTTTTATTACACGAATAAATAATTAGAAGGTGTTAAAAACAACAAACACACAACCGCATTAAAAATTAAACGTTTTCTTTTTTGTCTTTAAGTCCAGCCTACGTGTGATACTAGGGGAATATTCATACTTTACGTTACCCTAGGCGATGTGTGTCGGGCCTAAGTGTATAAACATGTCGAGGTAGTTTTTGGAGAATTTCTTTTTACCAAACTTAAATTAATTGAAATAGTATCAAGCTTACATCTTCAATATTCCCGTCGATCGTTGATGATGAATCTTGTACAGCAGGCGTTTTTCTAGCATACGTCCTTGGTTGAGAATTATTATTGAAGGCTACAGATTTGTGACTAAGACCTTGTCTCGTAAGCACCTAAAATATAAATGAAATAATAAGTGAAATATCAGATGAAGTATTTCAAATTGTCGATAATGTTGGCTTAATACAGTTCGTGTATGGACAATCTTATTATAAAATGATCAACTTTTAGTACCAGGTTCAAACCATTTCCAACCAAAATAAGTTACAAGTCTCAATTACACGTTTTCTTTTCTGCCATTGACAATTTACTTTAGACGGCTAATTGTTTTTCACCAAGTAGTAATTTTAGTTCTCGTTTTACTATAAGATGGATTCAATAAAGCAACTTCAGAAAGACTACTTTTCTACTTAACTTTTCTAAAATGAAAATTATGTTCTAATAATAATACTACACCATAGAAAAGATACAAAATGTTCCTCTATATCTACCTATATTATTTTGAGTGAAATATAATAACATTTTGAGATACTTACAATATCTGCGCCGAGTTCTTCCTTTTGCAACATACGGACATTTTTGATATTGGATTCAACGATATCCCATTCTAAAGTGACATTATCGGGCACGTAAATTTTTCTCGATAATACTCTGAAAAAGTAAAATATAGAGTGAAAAATATAAATATGCTATCAAGGTCTCTTCAGTGGCGTAGCGTATTGGAAGCCGAGGGAACAGGCGGCAAAATTTTATAGTAAACAATAAAATATATTTTTAAATATTAGAACGTATTCATATTTTTGACGAAACTATAAATACGGACCAAATGAAGAAAGCATGGAAGTTTCGGAAATCTTTAAAAAAAAAGGATAAGCCCGCTTTTTAGGATACAAGTCCTGTGTTGCGAGGGACAAAGTACACCCAGACTAAGAACAGTTATTTGTAAATCAAACGAAGAATTGTCCTTGGTATCGAACCCACAAAGCTCGATCCGTAGGCAGTTGCATGGCGACAACTAAACCAGACTAAATGTAACTTGTATAATGCAAAATAATGAAGACAGTTCTTGCCGAAAAATATTTAAAATTAATGAATATAATGTATAATATAATTATATAAAATACCTATGAAATACCTAATAGAGAAGGGCAGCAAAATTGTCTTCCGCCCCGGACCAGATGACACCATTATGTATGTGAAATTTCCCAATTGATTCTGAACTCTTTATTGTTTTATTAAAATAAAGTAGAGAGATACTTTATTTTAATCAAACTTTTATATTTACAAAAAGGGAGGCCCAGCAGATATCAATAATTACCGACCAATCAACAACAATTTATAATAAACTAGAAAAAAGACAACCAGTGGAACAGGCAGATTTTCGCCGCGGATATTCAACAGTCGATGAAATACACACAGAAGAGCAAATAATAGAGAAATATGAAGAATTCAAGAAAGAACTCTACCTCGCCTTTGTTGATTGCGCTAAAGCGATCGACTCTATCTCACATTAGAGCGTATACATCAATATAATTAAAGACATTTACATAAATAGCACAAGGCGTATTAAACTGGATAGACTGGGCCCTGAATTCAAAATAGTAGAGGCGTGAAACGAGGAGATCCACTGTCACCTAGGATTTTAATAGCTGTACTACAATATATAATGGAAAACCTAGACTTTCATTGTGACCTTATTACATATTTAAAATTAAAGTCAACGAAATAGTCATAGGAAAGCAAAATACGCCATTTTGTTTACTTCAACGACATGAGTATTTTAAAAGGTAAGCAAATCAATCAGAATGGAACGGGCTGAAGGAGGCGAAAGAAAGGAATTTTGAATTTACACACATGTACGATAGATAATGTCACATGTCTTTCAATTATTGCAAATGTAAAGAAAGTTCCCTTTTGGTTCAGAATGTCCAATTTCCAAAATGTCCAATCTTCTACCTAATGGGTTTTTTGAATACACAGAGAAATTAAAGCAGTTGTTTACAACCTATCTGACAGATCTGTATTTTATTAATAAACGTAAAAGTTCGTTTACAGTGAACACGCACTGACCTTAAGGATCGTAGGACTGGCTATAATTAAGTACGCACCATTTATTAACCGTAAAATAATCAAATTGAAAGGTATACTCACTGAAAAATTTTCACAAATGCGAGTGTTTTCCGGTAATAATCGGAATATTTGAAACCTGGAAACTTGAAACTTATTTCGCCTTCTTTATTCATGCGCCCTTCTATGCAACCTAGATTCTGAACATTAGTACATTTGATCAAGACATTTTTGATTGGCGATTCTTCTTCATCATCAGAAATAATTAGAGTTAGGGAGTCTGGGGCAGTACAAATGGTTGAAGACTCCAGAAAGTCTTCAATATCCATTGCGTCGTTTTCAGATGTGCTACTAGTAGACAACAGATGCGGTATCGGCATGTTTTTATCTAATAATCTTTTATTTATTTCTTCAGGTTTCAAAATAACCATCCTTTCTGTTTTTTTATTATCAGTCGATATTTTTGTCGCTTCAGAGTACACGGCAGCAATTTTAATTTGCGGGGCTACTTCTGCCACAGGTTTATTTAACTTACGATCACAGTTTGTAGATAAACTTTGATCAGACGTTTTATGGGAATCCATAATTATAACGGGAATATCATTTAATGTAGACTCATTTTCCAGTGGTGTATCCGGGGCAATAATTATTGGAAGTGTATGTATAGGTTGCCCAAGTATTAAAGGCGAGTCAGCTTTATTCGCCAATGGAATAGAGTGAGGCTGGGAAGAAACATTTGTAGTTCCAACATTTTCAGGGTAATTTTTGGAAGTCACTTTTAGTAGTGATCTAGAAGCAATACGGTAGAACCCGTCTGATTTCCGTATTTTTATCGGTTTTATAGTATTATTTTTGTCTTTCCTTAGGACAGGCTGTGAAATCTGGGGTAAACTGGGATTATCACAATTTTCTGTTAAAATGTTTTCTATGGGCAACATTTCATTCATTTGTATATCTTCCGACGGCATAAACGATAAAGGATTGTCAATAACTTTCAGGTTGTCAACTTTGTTAGTATTAATCCAAACACCTCTAGTTCGCCTCTGTTTTCTACCTCTCGTAATAGTTTTCACTGTCTCTATACCTAAGCTTTCATTGTGTTCATACGGGCCAACAAACACGCAATACTCTTTAGTGTTAGGGATCGCATAGATACCAAATTGAGGGTTATTGCATTTATCAGCACATTTTTGAGAAGACAATCTAACAGTTTTCCCCGACATCCTCGCAACATTTATAGCTTTAACAATACTTTCATATTTAACGAAAAAACCTTTATTATAAAATTGGATTTCTGTGAAATCATTTTCTACTGTCATAACAAACCACTTTGATGAGTCTGAAACTGTGCTTTTACTAGGAGAAAGCAATTCTAATACGTTTTCTTTCGAATTTGAGAAACTCGACCCGTCCGACACAGACTCTTCTAAACTAGCTTCATCAACTCCTTCTGTGATCATGCTGGATATATCAGTGATAGCTTGCTCTGACAATGTATCTGTTATAGCATTGTAGTCCGAGGATATATCTTTTGATTCGTTAATTTTCATTACTGAACCAATCAATTCCCAACAATGAGCCAAACCAAATAAAATACAAAAATTGTCTTTTAAACCGCTAGTATTTGTCAATAAATTTTTTACAGTGACGGGATATTTATACAAATCTGCAAATCGAATTTCATCAATATTTATGCAATTTTTGAACAGTGGGTTCTTATTATCTACAGCCATAAAAATACGAAATGGTTCAATTTTAGATATCAAAAAAAGGTTCTTTCGTTCGCTGTATCTGCTTAAAATAAAATCCCATGGATAAAGACACACTTTGCCCTTTTTAGGTGGCTCCAATGTATTTTTTATAATACCCAAGTTTAAGCGTTTTTTATATTGTTGATAACTTGATTCTAGCCATGCAACTAACTTAGGTTTATTTGAAATCCGTTTGTCAGATGTTTCAATCATTTCTAAATTTGACGACTCCAAATTACTATCAACAACTTTAGAACTACTATCTATTATTGTCACAGGAATGGAATCGATTTCATCATTTTCTAATTCTATAGACTTTTCTTGGAGCATTTCTTCTGTATCGATAATTTGCGTTGTTTCTGGCGTTGTATCTGTTTCATGCTGGATACTATTGTTCATTAATTCATGTAATCTGTTCCGCAAATAAATATCATTAACCTCCATATCTTGAATTTTGAAATTAGCATTTTGATAATATCCTGGTGTATATTTCCTTCCATCATACGGCTTTACTCTAGCACACATATGTGAATCAAATTGAATGTCATCAATATCTTTCTCAACCCGTGTTTCCCGACGGGAGCGTGTTCTAGATCTCAATTGAACGCTATCACTGCTACAAGAATTATCATCATCTAAAATGATTATCGTCTCATTACTTGGAGGATAGTTTTCTCTTCGCAAGCGAGGTTTAGATTTTTCTATCTGACCTTTACGGTCATCAAGAGAATTTTCAACACTGTATAAATCTTTATCCTGGATCTGAACCACGACCTTTTCAGTTTCATTTAATATTTTTTCTTTTGCCATAGTATCTGTGAATTTACATTTGCAAAAACATTTGTATAAATTATGGACCATACACCAAGGCTCTATATTTTCACAATTTAATTTGGTTATCGTTATAGATAGAATGGGATCTATTTTTGTTTCAGATTTCAAACTCATGTTTCTATAGAAATCTGCATATTTTTTTGATGATTTCCAATTTCTCCTCTCTGACTTCAATAATATGCTTTGGTTGCCAGTTACTATAACAGTTTGATGAAATTTTTGTTCCTCCTTAGACAACTTATTATTCATCTCTTTTTTTAAATTAATTAAACCTGGTAGTAGATCTCGACATTCACCGTCGTAATCAGGAATATACTTCGACAGATCACATTTACATTTAAACATACAACTAATACGGCCACAGTGATTTTTTAAAGGAATCGAGCTTTGTAATGAATCGCAAATACATCCTAAAATACAAAATGATTTACGGCAAACACTTGTATTGGTATTTGGAACTTTTTCCGGTAATCTAATAACAGTTACATCAAGTCTATCCAGCTCACCATATTTCCTTTTATTTTTATTATCTTTGATATAATTTGTACTGTTTAACGAATCTTTTTCGACCTCTTCTCTAGATTCATCTTCTCCAGTATACATGTTATCTTGATTTAAACCAATCTCAACAGCATCTATAATTTTGTTCATCATAACTCGCACTTCTGGGATCACATCAAATTCGTCTGTAGGCATAATCTTCAATAATTTCGTAGTATCTCTTTTGCATTGCTCACTTTCTCTATCCTGATCTCTACGCATGAGTATTCTACGCTGATCACATTTATAACTTAGATTAAAACACACGGGTGATTCATTTGACTGATAAACTATTGAAGAAGTTTTAGTTCCCAAAACTGAGACAGCAAATTCTGCCCATTTATCTGATATAAATCCATTAACGTCTCTTAAATTATTTATCAAATTCGTTATTGTCGTGTCCAATGTACTACCATGAGCAGGTTGAATTTCTAAGCCTGCATTTGGTAAATTCACCAATTCGATTTTACCTACATTAAATTTTTGATACGAATTATCAAGCATTTTCTTTCGTGTTAAAGGCCCAGGTTTAAAATTAACGGACAACGAATTTCGCAACAAGTATTTCTTTTTGTAACAAGGTTTAAATTTTTTCTCGGAACTACTTTTCAGCGCTTTCTTTACTTTACCCGCGTCCAAATTATAAATAAACTTAGTCCTACCACCTTTGGAGCCATTAATTTGAATAGGTTTTCCATTATACATGATATATTGTAAAGTATGCAAATGCTCTTCTGGATTGATATTCATTAACATTTGCCAAGATGATCTCGTTATAGGTTCCTCACCATTAAGTATATTTTTAGCTATTACTTTTGTATTATCATTTTTTGAAGATCCATCTCTGATTTTTCGTAATAGGAGGTTTTGTTGTCTATCCAGATAATTCGGCAAGTCAGTAAGAACATCTTTTTCAAATGTATTTCTTATATCACGAACTGTTCTTACTTTAAGTTTACTTTTCTTCTTCTGTACATAATACTTGTCACTGCGAGGTTGAAAGTCACATAACTGTGAAATAGTATTATTGAAATTTGCTTTAATTGTATTTTTGTTATTTATGGGTTGCGCTGGATCAACCTTGCATAAATCTTTCAGGTCAATGTTTTGTTGTGTCTTACCTCTCGTAATATCGGAACAGAATACTTTATCCATTTTATTGCAAACCTGAAAAAACAACACAAAGAATGAATATCACTACAACATCGTTTGTGACGAAATATCCATAATTGCTATTTTTAAGTTAAATTAAGAAAATAGTGACTGGGTTGATTTAAGTCATAACCTCACCTATCCGAGCTCTATTACAAATACATACAAACAAATTCACTACACGACTACCGAACAAACTGAACTCGTACAGTCGAAGTTTACAGTTAACTTAGGGGGCGTCCATAAATTACGTGAGGTGTTTTTTAAATTTTCTGTCCCTCCCTCCCCTCCTGGTGAGATGTCGTGAGATTTTATTCAACCCCCTCCCCCATCCACCGATCTCACGTGAGATTTTTCAAAATTGATGAGTACTTGCGAGTATTTACCTTGTTGTAGTATCGAGTACTCAGTATCGAGTATCGCTTTTGAAAGTATCGATACCTACTCGGTATCGAAAGTATCGTTCGAACCCTACAAATATGGTGGTTTGACATTCAGTAGATGTATATGCGTCGAAGTATGAATGAAATTATTTTCTTTTGAACGAATTAGTGAATGATCTTAATCGTATTCGATTACGATTAAGATTAAATCTTAAGCATGTACAATCTGGATTAAATGGACCAAAATAGTATATATTTTTTTGTTTCAATCAGAAAAAAATTGCGTGATATTTGTCGAGACCCCCCCCTCTCTCCAACGTAAGATTAGATGAGATTTGCCTCGACCCCTTCCCCCCCTTAAACATCTCACGTAATTTATGGACGACCCCTTAAAGCTATTTTAGATTTTTTTTTTGTTGATAATAAGATTTATTTTCTATATTAAATCAATGATATTTCAATGACATCTTTTGCAAATTGAACATTTTATGCAAAAATCCCAGGGAAAATGTAATAGGGCTCTTAATACAATTCACTCCATGTGCGAAAGTGAGGCACCAAGGGCATTTTCGAATTAAACAGAATACGAATTTTGAATGTCACCGCAGATTCATCTTTCAGACGTCCGAAATATATTTGTAACAAATTACACACAGCTAGGGGGCGTACTCACCGACCCCCCATTAGTGAAGTGGAAAGCGTTTGTATCTTCAAAAGAAAAACTAATATAACGATTAAAAAAAAAACAATCAAAATTAATTATTATGTACAATATCGCATTCACTTATTCTGTCAACCACTGTTTACAAAACATGACGTCGTCTATCGTAGTGTAGGAGATAATAAACTTTATCAAACAAATTTATCAGGTAAACTGCGTTGCACAAACGTCCATTAAAATTTCCATTATTTTAAACTGTCATTGCAAACCAATGATACTTTAAAATAACCCATACAAACATGACATTCGCTAGAGTTTAAAGACTTCATTAAACCTAATGGACATTTGTGCAACTGACCAAAGGATTTTAATAATGAGTAACACTAATGGACGATAGTACAATTCAATTTATGTAGTTCACTGAGTACTGAATACAAGAGCACATTAAAAAATGAAAGCTAAATGGGGGGGGGGGGGGGGGGGCATGAAAATATTATGAAAGTCCGGCGAAGGCTCTAGAAGAAAGTTTGGGAGTCCTTGCCTAGACCGTTATGACCACAGTCAATTTTGGCAGCTGTCTGGATAGTCGCTACGGAAGGGAAGAGCGGGGAGGTCCCGAGGATATCTGTTTTAATTCATAATTGTTTCATTCTCCATAATATTAACTTGCCCCCTCTGACTAGTGCTGCTAAAAACGTATAGATATTTCTAAAGATTGGATGATTTGCATCTAAATCAGTGCAAAGATTCTAATCAGTTAATACTTCATTTGGACTATACTTCATCGACGAACGCGATTATCGACTGATCTATTCGGAGCAAAGTTGACATTCGGATCAGCGCATCACTTTACTAAGCCGATTGAGTCGATTCACGAAAATTAATTACACACGTCTACCTCAGACTTTTGTCCACTCTTAACAGCTCTGAGAATTAGAGCACTTTGCATTTGTCGGGATGTTTGTGTGCGTGGTATGACAGAAATTGAAGCATAACCTCAAAGTGAATAATTAATGAAAGTTACGCATTAGTTACAATCTAAGTGCCTATCGACTATAATAATACCTTACTACTATAATAAAAGCTTTTATTATAAGAATGTATTAAATTCACCTACCTATTCAGTTCACCTAATGCACTTAATATGAAATCCCATTTCTCACAAAACATTGATAACATTACAAACAAACTAATAATTCGGTAAACAATACACGATTATTTTGAAATAATCATTATTCATAATTGAAATATGGGTTATATAAAAAAGCTTATTTATGTTCGGTACCACAACAAAAACAAAAGGTGATAAAAAAACATTATTCAAAATGGCGTCAAACCTGACCAAATTGACAAATTGTGTAGCATCTTAAAAAATAATTGCTCCGCTGTCTTAGAATTCTAAAGCTAACAGACGACTAAGAACAATTCAATTTACAAAATCGAAAATGACACACCCACCTTTAATTATTTCTGTATGATATTTAACATAACCTCAAGAATATTAACACAAAATGGCGGATAAATCACATGACGTTACAAAATTCTGATTTATATCCCGTTGAATCTGCTTATTAACTGTTAATGGCGTCTTTGATAAATAACAAAAGTATAACAATTTGTTTAAACGTTTACCACGAACGTGGTATTTCTTTGAAAAAAAAAACACTTCTAGAAAAGACGAAAGCCTACCAAGCACGTCACCGATATCTACGTAACATGGCGCACAAAAATGACGTTACCTGTACACCCCACATACATTTACCACAGATAAGAAATAACTGAATCGTTCAGGAACGAAATAAACCCGAATGTATTGGTAATTAGACGAAATAGAAATATTAATTTATTTTAGGTATAGCCCTATAAAATTACCCAATGATCTATAAAAACAACTACTGTAATTTAAATTTATTTAACATTATACCTATATCGTCTTATACGAATGAAACCATTCATCGTGACACAGTGTACGAAACGAATACCATCAGACGTCATCAAAAACATACGAGGAAAACTGTTAAACTTCTAACCTACTAACCACAACCTACATAGGTACTCACCCACCTATATAGGTTTAGAATGTAGCATCTAACGTACTAGGATTAAATAGCACTAAAAATTAAAAACCTATTTGGTTGTTGTGTATTTGATTGAAAAGTTGATTTTAGGTTTTTTGTCAGATTATATTTTTAGCACCAAACACTTTTTATTTCATTTCAGACAAAGGAATCTAGCACATACAGGTTAGTCGACGGTGATGTTTCTTATTACTTTTACGTAAAGTTGGTGTTCTATGTTGTAATGTTTCTTTAGAGTTTTTGAGCCAATCGAAAGATGTGGGAAGTCATAGGTCACTATATACGTATTAAGACCCACTGTGCGCGTACCACGTTGTTTTAATAAATTTAATAATATTCACTTCACTTTGTGTCGCAAAAAAACCACCACCTTTATGAAACTTTCATGTATATATTTTACTTTTATGTTTATTTTTTAAACAATAAAAAGCCACATTTTTTACAAATAGATATTTGACAGGAGTAGCTGTGTTCATTCTGGTTAATTCATCAATCACGCAGAACAGGTTTAAAAATTCTTATAAACTTAACTACTTATCTTTGATTTAAATATAAGTATATATTTGTTTATTATAATGGATGTGTGATGATTTTCTGTTTAGGTGTTATTTTGCGATTTCAACCAATATTTTTATGAACTTCTAGTTTAGTGTTTTATTTTATATTAAACGGCGCGCGCGTAGACTTAACATTTTATGACAGTCCTTAGGTTTTGTGCCCGTTTTCACTAAACTCAGGAGTCGCCCAAATCTGACACCTAAATGTTTGGGCACTGTCTAAGGTGAAAATGCATTTCACCGATCACAAGGAGCCACATAACACCTAAAGTTAAATGCATTGTGCAGTGCCTAGCGCTGGGCATCTGTGTAACGGATGTGTCAAGAGATAGAATCACTTTAGTAAGCCGGAATCAAGGAGTTTATTTAGAATTATGATATAGGCCATGAGATTTTTTAATTTTCTCAATTGTTATATATGGACATGAATGTCGACTTGGGTTCTCGTGTAAATAAAAGACCACATATTATAATTTTTCTTATTTTATTACCTCAAAATATATATTTTTGTCTCTTTACTTGTAAATACAATTAACATGACATTGGCGGAATTGTGTAAACGAAAAATTAGGCCACACATTAAAAAATGAAGAACTGAAGTATGCAAAATCATAGACAAACATTGCCTATCTACTAAGACCTTAGTGCAAAACATGAATCAAATCATAAGAAAAAATCATTATACTTTTCTTAAGTATATGCCTATGTAATTTATTCATAATGAGGAAGTATTTAAAAAAAAATCGTTCCCGAAATCAAACTAGTTGTCGCTACGTTCTTGATTTATCCATGACAACCCTTCCGGTTTTCTTTCATGTTTAAAAGTAAATGAGTTTTCAAAACTCAATAAACAACTAATATTCTATTTGTACCTTTTCGAATTTGTATCGAAATCTAATTTTCGAACTTTTCAAATTTCAGTTTTTTAATATGTTAGTTAAAAGGATCGGAAATGACTGGCTGTGGTCTATTTGTTTCCTGCAAAAATCAACTTTTGCGAGAGTCGTCATCCAGTGGAGGTGCTTTTTTAGTGCTTTCGTTTTTTTTAAATAGTTCCTCATTATACATTTTATATGAGTACATTTGATTATGACGAGTATCTATGTAATCTTTTAACCTTTTACTGCCTGAGTAGGGCAAGGCGGGCACAGTTTTACAAAAAAAAGAAAGCATGTGTCAATAAAAATATTAATTTAATCAACTAATAACCGACTTGGATATAAATTGTAACAATATCTCTTTACTTATTCCAACGAACGGTTTATTTTTTTAAAATTGCACATTAATAAAGTGAGTCGATTGTAAGATCATGCCTTCACTACACTCGCACTGTACCCTTTTTCTGGATTGAAACGGGGTAAGTTCTTTTATTTCCAGGAATAAATAAAAATCGCAAGGTGCGTGGTTGAAGCTGTAGCGATTGATACGTAGCAACATTTACCATATCGTAGTAACATCGCTACAACAATCAATAGTAAAATGAACTGCAAGAAGTTTCAACAACTAGAAACGAGATGGCGCTGTACACTGTTAATTAAGATACTACAAGTCTATATTTGACTTGTAGTATTTTAATTAACTTATCTTAATACTAGATTTGCATATCCAATCTCCATTGCCTCTGGTCAGTAACCTTCTGTATCACAACGTAGCCATCAGCCTCACCCCTCATTAGGACAAGCTCCTTCAGCAGCACAGCAGCAAGTCAGCCAACACCAAGGTTGGCACCGCCCGACTACATCTTCCCGACCTGCCTTGCGATTCTGTAAATTCGAATTTACTTGTGTATCCGAATTCACGTCATTTAGTACAGAAATTCTATTAATTCCATTTTTTGTATAAATATACAAAACAAAATTGGTTGAATATATATCTCAGAATATATTCTATTCCTACGTCATTTCGAAACTCACTTCACTTATTACCAATTCAAGGTTCAGTGGATGCAGCTTTTTAATGTGAATTCGGACACCTAAGTGAATTCGAATTCGGGTTTAGATTTTAACAGAATCGCAGGGCTGACGCTCGCAGCCCACGTCCGGTACCTCAGTTCACACACTCTGGCGTGGCAGCCCTGCACACCAGCAGCTTCTGACGATCACATCTCGGTACTTGCAAGCTCTGAAGCAATATACTGCAAGGCCTGAGCCTTCCTAATGGATGGTTAAGGAGGCTGGATCATGACCCTCTACGGTAGCTCAATGTGGATTGGAGGGTATTAACGACTTCAAATGCAGCCGAGACCAACGGTTAACGTGCCTTCCCAAGCACAAAGTAACTAGAGTTAATATTTTTTTTGGTCACACATTCTGTTACCGACCCTTGCGAAAGTACCTTAACAAGAACGACCGCGGGCCGCGGCGCTTATCCACTACGCCACCGAGCTTCTCTTACTACTACCTCCTGCTATTTCTTGTTTATGTTGACGATTTAAACCCAAATGTTGGGTAACACCATCAATGTTAGTCTACGTAGTTTTAATATCTCTGAAAGCCATACAAAACTCGTTTTTAAGAATTGCATTGGGTTCAAGTTAAAAATTGTTCGGTTGCAATGATTTCATTCCATTTGTTGTTAGTCCATAGACCAAAAAGTCACATCCAGCAGAATCTTTATCCAGTTAATTCGATTTTGTTGTTTCCGACTCGGTAGAATTTACATGGACAGCTGAAGTCTACAGACTTTGGAGTTTTTTAGACTTTTCAAAATTTCAGTATCATATTAAAATATTAACATCAACAGCAATTGATATGAATACCTACTTTTAATATATGTGATATACATTTAAGCGGCAACACCTGTGTATCTTTAATTTTTTGAAATGCTCTTTGAATAAATAAAAGCATTATCTCCAATATGAGTTACAAATCAGTGGCTTTTACTCATATTAAAAACTTAAATATTTTCTGTGACATAAATTAGCCTCAGGCAGGGTACTTTTTAGCATCAAGTTCGAATCAACTATTAATTTGAATTGGTCAGCTTGAATAACTTCTGTTGAAACGAATATTTCAATGAGATATGTGATAATTTTTCATCTATGTTATACTTTCCTTACGATAATATTTCATTAATATCAGTATTGCCGAAAAACTCTCCCCCCGACCGCTCGTCCCTTTTCTCCGATTTTGCTCATGTAAACGGATACTGTGTTTCGGTCCTCAAACCTCAAATTCGCCGAAAGATACAGGTTATGGTGACACATTAATATTTTTATGAAATATTCCATTTGAGTTTTAATAGTGTTAAGAAGTATCAATTATATATATATATATATATATATATTTCTAATTAAATTTGTATTAAACAAAAAAACCCGAACATGATTATTTTCGCGAAAAATCCCATTTCTAGTCACAGCACAGCCCATTTGCCATATTCAATTTAATTACATCCATAGGGAGAGACCCCAAGAGTGTCTCAGATGTAGTGCTTGTAAGTCACAACAAGGTTTGATATGTGCTTACTTAAGCAGACCGTAAAACTGCAGTTAAAATACTTAGTGGCTACTGAGATACTTATCTTGCATTACATAATCCACTTCCTGGAGAGCGATCTAACTCTAATTCATTTGAAATTTATTTTACTCTGTATATAATAGAGCTAAAAATGGTCCGTAATCTACCAGTTTGTGTTTTACTACAACTTTAGCCATGCTTATAAAGTTATTTAAAGTAGTGAAATGTAAGGAAATATCGTCATAACATCGCTAAGATAAGATTAGAGAGCTAATGTTCAATTGAAGCTTGTGTGCCTGGCGTTAACAAATAAATAAAGTTAATTAAAATTGGACCAAAACAAAATCGGACGCCTAAAAATAAAATTAATCTGAAATTTATTACTGTATGTAGTAAATCTATGGTTAAAAGTCATGACAGAGGTTGTAAACACTACTAACGAGATCAATTTTATTGAGTCAGCAGACGTTACATAGGGTCAAGTGAAAAAAGTGTAACAAGGGGGACAGTATAACATCATGGTTATCTCTGCCTTTTTCTCGTTTGTCTATGGCGTCTGTTTACGTGTTTTAACAATCTTAAACAGCTGTCAACGGACTTTAAATTGCTGGATGAACGGAAGAATAGTTATGTTGTGTGCCCCTATGATTATTCTGTTTTTCTAGGTGTGTTTGAAATAAAAAAATGGTTCGGAATCGGAAAAGGAAGACGGAAATTGGTTTACACAATGCTAATGATATGAAAGAAGCAAAAGAGTTGGTAGAAAAGAAAGTACCTTTAAGAAAAGCAGCTGACAGAGAGAACGTGAATTATGGTACTTTGTTATGTTAAGAAAAGGGTCTGTTCAGCCGAGGAAGCTGCAGATCTTCGGTTAACTCCGAATTACACAGTTGATAAAGTATTTTCAAGTGATCAAGAATCAGCGTTAAAAAAATATCTAATAACCTGTTCGAAAATGTGTTACGGTCTTGATACGATTGAAACTAGAAAATTAGCTTATGAAATGGCTACACACCATAAACTGAAGATGCCAGCATCTTGGAAAGCTAGACGAATCGCAGGAAAAGACTAGTTGGACGGCTTTCGAAAAATAAATCCTGCTTTAACTTTGCGCAAACTAGAAGCTTGCAGCCTTTCAAGAGCTACATCGTTTAACCGGCAAAATGTCTAAATGTTTTTTAAAAATTTAGAAGAGGTAATGAAAAAGTGTCCTAATTATGGTGACGGTACTAGAATATTTTGCCTAGATGAAACCGGTACGACGACAGTACAGAAACCAAAGAGGGTTTTGGCATCAACAGGATCAAAACAGCATAATAAAGTAACAACTGGTGAACGAGGTACCCTTGTTACAACATGCTGCGCAGTTTCTGCCACAGGTAATGCCTTACCACCGGCAATGGTATTTCCTCGAAAAAAATTCAAGTCGCCCATGTGCAAGACTGGCACTGTAGGCTTAGCGCAACCTACGGGTTGGATGAACATTGAGTTTTTCCCTCAGGTTATAAAGCACTTTGTAAAGGTGACTGGAAGCTCAATAGATAATCCATCGCTTTCATACTTGACAATCACGACAGCCACTTAGCTCCAGAGGCTTTGAACATAGCTAAAGCAAACGGCATCACTCTGTTTACCATGCCGCCTCATTCCAGTCACAAATTACAGCCGCTCGATGTCTCGGTCTTTGGACTTTTGCAGACTTATTACAAAGCTGCAATTTATTCGTGGCTTTTGCGTCACCCGGGAATACCTCCGACAATATACAATGGTGCAGAGTTACTAGGTTGCGTTCGATAAAGCAACAACACCCATAAATATAAAGTCTTGTTTTAGGAAAACTGGCATATTTCCTTTTGATAGGAACATTTTTACAAGTGACGATTTTATGCCAAGTGAGATCACGAACCGGCTTTTAGAATCTGAAGCTTCTTTATTGTTGCAGCATGAAGAAAAATCTAATCAGTCTTCAACTTCTAAAAATTCCAAAGAACGAACCACTCGCAAATCAAATTGCAGCATAAGATGCCATGCCGTCATCGCCTCAAAAAAAAAACTGAAGAAACACAATCACAGGTCAGTATTTCGATAAGTAACAAAAATTTAAGCTTGAAAAAAAAAATGATCTTTCTACAATGGAAGATATTTTAAAGAGCCCTATTAAATGTAGCGAATACCCAAAAGCCGGCCCTAGACTCTCTAAAAGAGGAAGAAAAAGGGGGAAAAGCAACAATTTGAAGAAGCAGCCAAAGAAAAAGAAAACAAAAAGCGTGATAACAAAACTCCAAATTCGAGAAACATAACAATAAAAAATAAACCAAATAAAGTTATCAAGAAATTTATTTACTAACTTTCAGAGCTTCCAAAAATCCTGAGCAAGATTCAGATATTAGATCTAGAGATTCAGATGACATTCCTCTGTCTTTAATGAAACGTCCCAAAAAAAGATGATTTTGTCGTGGTAAAATTTTTAAGAAAACAAACTAAGCATTATATCGTATAGTTAGATGAATACGATATAAGTTATCTACGCAAAAGTAGTTAAGTAGATAATATCTTTTATTTCCCTTAGAACCGGATCTCGCTATTGTCAGACAGGATGATATTGAGCTTATATTGCCATTACCTAAAATGAAAAAACAAACAAAACGATTATGCACAACGTTACTTTCTTGTACCACGGACACTGTTTCTATACACAATTTAGGAAATAAAAACAAATTAAGAACCCTATTAGAAACATAAACACACTATCTACGCGGCCATACAAATTAAGGTCGGACGGCCGGTGCATCGTATTTTGTAGTAGGTAATTTTGCAGTTAATCGTTTATATTAAAATAGAATAATAAATTTGTGTTTAAAATTATGTTCAATAATAAAATCGTACATAAGAAAACTCACAGTTAACTTATATTTTCGAAAATTTCAGATTAATAATAAGATTTTTTACAACATTTAATCAATAATATTTCAAAACTTCGAGGACGCTACAAATAATACGAGTATTTATCAGGTAACATTATATTTTTTATTTGATTGTTTAGACCAGTAGCTCAATCGATAAGCTCAAAAAGTGTCAACGTCTTGTCAATATCTAGTGAAATCGCTCTACAATATGGGTTTAATTAAAAAATAACGCACAATTTACAAATAACCGCTATGAACTAAGCCAATAGTTCATCATCACCAGCCCTTTTACGTCCCCACTGCAGGGGCTCAGGCCTTTCTTATGGATGGTTAAGAAGGATGGGCCATGACCCTCCACGCTGGCCCAATGCGGATTGGAGGGTATTAACGACTGTAAATGTAGCCGGGACCAACGGCTTAACGTGCCTTCCGAATCACGGAGTAGCTCGAAATAATAATTTTTTGGTCACCCATCCCGTGACCGACCCTAGCGAAAGTTGCTTAACGGCCACGATCGCGGGCTGCGGCGCTTATCCACTACGCCACCAAGCTACTACGCCACAAGCCAATAGTTATTCTGTATTTATTTAATAAGTCAAAATTAGTATTACATTTTTGATTCCGAGATCAAAGACGCCAAAATTTTTCATTTTAAGCAAAACTTACGGTCACAATATAATAAGGCCCTTAACGAAATAACCTTATCGTCGGATAGCTTAAGAACTACTTAACATTTTTTTAAGTAACTAACTTTATAAGCAAGCATATAAAAAAATTCAAGGTGCTGCGCGTTATCATGTAAAAACTAGTGAAAAATGAAGCTGCTATATACAAAAAAGTATTGCATTAAATTAACTACGTTCTAGAACAATGCCTAATTATCCCATCTCTATTTTCTAACCCAACTCAACGCAAGATTTATTTTAACAATAAAAAATAGTTTATTGTAAATATTTATGCTATATCTATTTGAGCACATTAGTTGAGTTCTATTTGGTACTTATTTGTATACAATAACTATGTATGTAGCATTACGTGTTAGAAAATTTTAATAAACTAAACGTTAACGTCTTTGTTGCGATCGAAGTTAGTGGGAACCTAAATCTGATAGTGATTTAATATGATCTTATAGAAGTTCTAAAATACTTTTCACATAACAGTAAAGTAGCCAAATGGCTTATCAATACTATATGCTGCAACATTTAAAGTATAGGTGAAATCACATTTCAATGAAGTAGACCTCTTTGTTGCGTGTTTATTCAAACTTATCTAAATGTTAGGTGAAAGACTGTTTTCGTGAAATTATTTAAATGCAATTCGTTTATGAATGCAAAAATAGTATATTCTTAAGGCAAGCGAAAAAGATTGTGATAGCGATTTATGGTATTGGGTAACTTTTTAAGTTCCAATCCCTTTTGGAATAAATGATGATTTGAATGATCAAGGAACATAAAAACTTCGTAAAAACTTAGTTATACCCGACAAAACAACATTTCTGAATAGCTTTTAAGTATTGATACCTAAGCTTGGCCTTAGGAAATTATAATTACCTATATCAAATTGACGATATCGTTCATTAAATATCTTTATCTACACTTAAATACGCACTTTATAAACGTATAAACATAAAATTAAAACTCATTATAGTACCGCCAACTGTATCATAAAACTCATTATAGTAACGCTATCTTTTTTATTCATGAAACTAGTTTATGGTTTAAGGCTGAATGTGAAAAAAATGGCGCACGTATGCGTAGTTTGAACTTAATTTCCCGCGCTTCCCATATTTTTTTTTGCCGATCGTGTTTTTGTATTCGGGATTCCAAAAAATTACTTCCTTGTAACCTACCTACTTTGTTTAATTTCAATTTTTCCTATGAGTGAAGATAAAGTAGTGTATGAAACTGCATATAACTTAGGTATTAAAACACTCTAGTCAAACTATTATCGTATATCGAATAAATAGACTCTTGTTTTAATTTTAATACCCCTTTTTATATGACAGTTGCATTAACAACAATTAAAAAACGGTCGTGATCGTTATCGATATCACATATCAAATATGTAATTGTAGCGTTAAATTCGTGAACATCTTTCAAATAAAAAGGGATTGAAGTTAAATTAAAAGGGATTGGATTGCGATAGATCTACTTTTAAAGTAGGCCTATAGCGTCCCGTACAATCAAGCGCAGTACTTCGCGGCATGGATGCAGAATTCAATGGACAGTGTTACGTATCGTTTAGTTTACATAAAACACAAAAAATACTGGGTCACACCCACTTTTTTGCTTTCCCTAGGAACAGAGTAACAGCACAGGTTATTACTTAAAGTTTTCTGTGGGCTTAGATGTCCAAAGAAACTAACAGGATCTTGTTATACCTCCGTTATTAGTGTCCATGATGAAGTAAAAACGATATTTTTCTTCATGTGAAAAGGGGCGACTTGAATAAAATCATGGGCAAGTTTAAAATTATATTTTAAGTCATCCCTGCATGTCATGCAATTTATGCAATTGATTTTTATAACTTCATCTTCTCAATTCATTCGCACGTACGCCGCAACTATTGCTCATCTTCTCATTTTCGACTCGTTCGACCGTCGATTGCAGTGTTGTTAAGGGAATTGTAATTAGAAAATACACTTGTTTAAAGTTACCAAAAAGAATAAGATATGCGCGGTTTATTTAGAATTACTTGTAAAAATATTTCTTTTGAAAAGGATATTGTTTATCACGTGGTTCTTCATGTGACCGATCCCGAAACGGCGACTTCTCCTGCACAAACGAAAATATTTTTTAAGAAACATTGTCATTTTGCGTAAAGCGATTTCTACGGGATGGGGGGTAGTCAAGGCTTGAAAAGGTCCGATTTTAATAGAAATAAAATCGGATTGATATTCAGATTTATATAAAAATGGATATACAGTCTTGCCATAAATATTGTTACATAGAAAATCAACATTTTTTTATTTTATTGAACGTAACATTTATTACTATTACAGTGTGTAACTCTAATTTAAAAAATATATACGGCTTATTCAAAGTGGTCTCCATAGGCTGCAATACGGTCCTTTAAACAGGCCGGCAACCAACACCATAGGCCAGTTATCAATAGACGCATGCACTTTTCCATGGGAAAATTCCTAACTGCTTATCGTATGGATTCCAAATCATTATGGCTTTTATAGTACTCTCTAAAACTGACTATAAATCATAATCCAGCGGATTAAGAATTGGACTAGATGACGATCAGTCTTGAGCTCTGATGAAGTCCGGAACGTTCGTTTCTTACTAAGATAGGGTGGAACGAGCTTTATGACCTGGCGCATAGTCTTGCTGAAAGGACCATTCTTGGTTATTGAACATGGTGTTGTTAAGGAACTTAACTATCTTCTCGAGATTGGTATCTTGATATTTATGCGGATGTTCTGATGACCTTTTCACAAACATATGGCTTGGTCACTCCTTCATAGCTAACACCCCACTAAACCATCACTGAAGTCGGATAATGCCAACGTACTCTGTTGACTAATTGTGAAGTTTCTTTAAAGCTTTGAGCATAAATACGGTAATTTTGTGTGTTAAATTATTGTTCAATTGTAAAAATATCTATCTTCATATACCAAAATAAAATATTTTCCTTTCGGACAGAACTGCTTTCCTTGCCTTTTTTGTACGAACACTATGTGAACGACCAGGAATTTTTTGTCACAGAGGTTTCATTATACCTTCAATAGCACGGTAAACAAATATGTAGGTATTTGACTAATACCAAACGTATAGACGGTTTTGAAAATTGTCTTTCGCTCCATACATACTTTATGTAGTGCAATCAAAGCGATACGGTTCTCTTTATCACCCCACTCCATTTTAATATAACAAAATATTTTATAATTTATTGGTGCGAAAATAACAATCATATAAAAATGACAGATCCGAAATTCAAAAGTAATATTTTGTTTATTTTTAATTCTAACAGTATTTATGGCCAGACTAAGTATATTCGTTTTTTACATTATATTGATGATTGATGATAATAATAAGTAGGATATCAATCAATGTTCTTATTATTAGAGTAGTCGTTTAAAACATATGATTGATTTATGAATTCATTTGTCTATTTAATCAATGTCTTTCCAAAAATTTTGGTGAACTACATTTAAAAATACAACTAAAGCCAAAAAGTAATTGCTACAGAAATTAAATGATTAATTTTATACACTCTTTGGGTATTACGAGGGTCAAACTGAAAGTTCTTAGAAAATCAAAAACTGATTACATTAGCCAGTTATTAGTTTTATTATATATTTTCAAAATATTGTCCATTCACGTCAATACACCGCTGCATGCGATGGAACCACTGGGAAAAGCACTTTGCCCACTCGTCCTTAGGGGTCTCTTCAATGGCATCGCGATACGCAGCCACCGCTTCTTCAGCATTCATAAACCGCTTTCCTTTAAGTTTTTCTTTAATTTTTGGAAATAAATAAAAATCACAAGGCGCGAGGTCGGGGCTATACGGCGGGTGACCCAGTAATTCAACGTTTGATGTCGCCAAATAGTCGATCGTTCGCTTGGCGGTGTGCGACGAGGCGTTGTCGTGGTGAAGGAGGATCCTACTGCGAGGTCGTTTCTCTCGAACTTTTTCCAAGACAAGTGGCAAACAATTGGTAGTGTACCATTCTGCAGAAACTGTTTTTTGATCCTCTAACACAATTGTTGCAAAATGACCTATCCTTCCAAAGAACGAGGCCACCATTTTTTTTCCCGCACTTCGATCTCTCTTCACTTTAGTTGGCAACTCCTCGAAAGGAAACACCCACTGAGCAGATTGTCTTTTGGTTTTAGGATCATAACAGTAAATCCAGCTTTCGTCACCTGTTAGTATGTCGAACACAGCATTTGAGTCACCTCCGTTAAATCTTTCAATCATTTTACGACACCAATCCACACGATGGAGTTTTTGAGCCTCAGTCAAATTATGAGGTATCCACCGGGCGCAAAGCTTCCTGACCGCTAAATGTTCGTGGAGGATTTTGTGCACTTGACTCATACCGATGCCTAAGCTTGTCCGAATCTGTTGATAGGTCACTCTTTTGTCAGTCTCTATCATACGCCGCACAACACAGATGTTATCTTCAGTCGTCGCCGTAGAAGGCCGTCCCTCACGTAAATCATCAGTGAGATTAGTGCGACCACGTTTAAACTCATTAAACCAGTTGTAAACAGTCGCACGAGATGGGGCTTCATCGTGAAAGGCCAATCGTAGTCTATCATAACTTTCTTGTTGACTTAAATGACATCGAAAGTCATAAAAAATCATTGCACTAAAATTTTCTCGTGTTAAATTCATGATGACGTGACACAGACAATTTTCAATTTGCCGCCAAATCGTAAAACAAATGACAAATGAATGAAATATATACTCAGTAATATTGGCAAAGAGTTATATTTTCAAATTTTAGAATTATTTTTTTATTATATTGTTTATAAGTGGCCAGTTCTAAGAACTTTCAGTTTGACCCTCGTATATAAAAAAAGTCGAATTAGCAAGCCAATCAAGATAAATATCAATTGATGTGGACGATTACTGTTACGAACGAAAAGTGTGTCGAGGAATGGTGTGGGCACGGGTGCGAAATGGAAGATACAGTGGTGGCCATATAATTAAGAACGCTACCTTGAAAATAGTACAATTACTTAAAAAAAAACATATAGCTTGTTGCATGTTTTATTTTTTTATTATTGTGGTACTCTGAAATCTTTCTACGTTGTTGGTAGTTTCTTCTATAAATTAGATTAAATAAACCACGAATAAAAAATATATAAATTACGCAAACGTAAAATCTAATCCAAGAATTAATAAAACTGGCGTCATTTAGTAGTTTGAACACAATTGGAACGCAATTATTCAAAATAATAATGGGAAAAAATTAAAGTTGCGACCAATCTGCAAGGGAGATTATATTTAAAAAAATTTGGAAGAAGAATTGGTCTTATAAAAAAATTGCTGACCATCTTTACATGTAGTAAAAGTTTGCTAAATAAACTGTTTCGCACGTTTAGCTGATGCGCTTAATTCCTTTTACGTTTTGATACAAATAAACGCCAATTTAAATATTTAAAGAAATATAATAATTAAAAATATCGTAATTGTAGGTACACTGGTAACGATAAGACGTTGTTACCTCTGCCTACCGCAGCGTGACTTCTGATGGTGAATTAGTATATAAATGACCTCTCGCGCGGCAATAGTTCATTTTTAAGTGATTTTCAAATATTTTCAAGCGTGTGCTTAATAATGCCGAAATCGGGGTTCTTCCATCGGAGTCCGCCTGACCTACGCTACTCTGCATTCTACGTGTCTAGTCCTCGTGGTTCACCAGTGCTGCTGACCGGAGCTGATGCCGGGTCTACCTACACCCTTACCAGCCGCTGCCACGGCTTCAAAGATAAGTCCTCCCAATAGAAGGTACAAGGACTATAACGAGCGAATCTATATACCTACCCCTGAGATTTAAAAACTAGAGACTGTAAAACAAGTTTTTTTTAGTTTCATTCCTTTTTACCTGAAGCCTGGGGGGTGCTTCTGAATTTACAAACATACGCTTCATACAATGTTCGAAAACCATGAACTTCAATGGTGTGAAACATTTTAAAACTTATAACAGTACTTTAAATATTGCACGCATGCCACAACTCAGTAAAACATCTCTTCGAGATAATAAGACATTTAAACCTAAGTTTACTAAGGTGACTTTAAAACATGGTGGTGGCAACCTGAATATTTGGTGTTGCTTCTCTGGTCATGGAGTTGGGCTTATTAGGCTTATAGAAGGAAACATGGATCAAGTTCAATACAAAAATATATTGGAAGAAACAATGTTAGCCTATTCTGAAGACGTTCTTCTAATTATTGGGAAATTTCAGCATAATAATGATCCAAACGAACGCTCGGTAAAAGAATTTCACTTTCAATCCGTTTCCGTCTTAAACTGGTCAGCTAACAGCCCTGATTTAATCTTAATAGAACATATTTGGGTGAAGTTAAAAGAGAACTACACGACGTTTTCTCGAAAGAATAGGATAAAATTATATTTATCATGCATAATGTCAGAAATTAATAGAGTCAATGCCTCGTCGGTGTTAAGCAGTTATTAAGAGTCGTGGATATGCGACCAAATATTAATTATAGTTTATCTTTTGTACTTTTTTATATTATAAAAATACAATCACTTTGTATTTAATTTTAAACATTTTACCAACAGCTTACGAGTATCGTTTCTAATTATTTGTCCAGCTTCATTATCATATCCTATAATACTGTCCACAGTAAATACACTTTTACAAAAAAAGTTACTTATTTTATATGTCTATCCTAGTTTAGTTTATCTTAACTAAGTAAATACTTACAAAAAGTTATATTTAAAAAATAGGGCAAGTTTAATTAATTTTATAACTACAAATCTTTCTTAATTATATGGCCACCACTGTATATAGCTGCCTCGCCTATAAGTGAAAATATAATTCAGTAATAAAGAGACGGAAGACTGTGATATAATATCTGTTTCTTTCTACTGCATAGTATAGGACATCTTAAAACAAACCTTCGAACCGTTCCACTGCACTCCCTTCTACGCTAATAGATGAAGAACTTCTGTCAAATGTGCAAGAGCTTTCTAAAGATTGATATTTCATTATGTTGAATAACTAAGGATATACATCACTCAGTAACCAGTGCGGAGATCAGATGCTAGAACATCTGGTGACGGCGGGCGGTCTTACCAATATTACTTCCATATACTAAAATACCAAACTTTAGAAAGCTCTTGCACATTTTAGTGACGACCTTTTATACTATAATTAGTGAAAAGCAAGCACATCAACGAGTTTGAGGGTCTTATGTCAATAAATTGAAGAGTAAATAGTGACAAATAGTAATCCATGGATATAATCAATAAAAAGAAATATTAGAAAATCTTAGAGTGCCTGCTAAATAGACATCTAGGTAGAAATACAATTCGTATTAGTTTAAATTACATAACAAATTGTGACTTCTTAACTACGAACTTGCATTTCACTCACTTCAATGGAATTCGAAATATTTCTGATCATTGGTGTGCTTGCTAACTTGACACTTAAGCATCAGCAATTACAAACATACTGGCAGGAACTTTAAGCTAATAAATATACAAAACCTGACGGACAAACAAACAAATATTAGCCGTCATCCCTATTGTGACCGAAATTGTGAGTCTCGTGATACATATATCCCCAAAGATTTCTTCTTTATTAAGTACTCTTTAAAACTAAAAAAATACTTCTTCATACTTAATTAACTTCAAACTTTATTATGCTGCAATCAGGTTCAAATGTATTTATTAATAAGTCACAAATATGTAACATAAAAGGTAAATTTCTTTAACGGCAGTAACCACAACTAATAGTAGCGGTGTCTGCTAATAGCACGTAATATACAAAATTGATTTTGTTTACATGATTTTCAGTGCACCTTTAACAAATAAGATCTTTTGATATTCTGCGAGATTTAGTGAGCGTTTTAACACTTTTCTCCTAAACCAATAATTTTAACTTACCCTCTTGTGGTACTTCTCGTAGTGATGGTCTTCTTGTGAACCATTTTGATGACTTCCCATTTTGACAACAACTGGAAAAGAATAATGTTGAGATGATGTTTCTGCTTTTTCATTGTTGGATTAATTTAAATCACAAAAAAATTAATAACCACCGATACAGCTGTCAACTTAAATACTGTGAACGATTTTAAATAAACAGCAATTATATATTTGAATTAAAGCAATAAGCCATGCGTCTACACATTTTGCGTTCAGATTGGCCAAAATGGGTACCCATGCAAAAATTTCATTAAAAAAAAATTTACCGTGCATATAATATTACAATTATATAATCATAAAACATGTATCATATAAAAAAGCTAGATGTGCATATTTCAAAAAAATATATTATTATAACGATCTCGAGACCGTTTTGTCTACAACCAAAAGTCACTTTTCTGAAGTGCGCTCATACGATATCTCACTCTCGATTCGAAAGTGACATTTGGGCATACACAAAGCGTAACACGTGTAAACATTCCCCTTTCACTTTCCTCACTGACCAAACCATCGAGATGATTAGCTTCCATTTGGTATGGTTTTTTATTAATTAAAATTAACGCAAAACAAGTGAGTGAAGAATACATATAGTACCGAATTATATCCTCTCAAGCAAAAAAAACATTATTTTACTGGACATTTATTATTACCTTTCTGTTCGTCTCGTCGCCGTTTCTGTTCTAATATGGCAGTTTCTTCAGTACGGTCCTGAAATATGCAATTGAATTTTTTTTACCATACAAATTACATAAAACTGAAGAAAATTCCTACTTTTATAATATCTGTAAAGCCAAAGTACAATAAACCTTCATGGATAAAAAATAAAAAAAATTGAACGTAGTTTTAAAGTTTACAATGAATGTTCATGTGTGTGTGTGTGTATTCATTAGTTTTTTAATAGGTGAAGATCTGAATGCATACTTTGATAATAATAATACTACATCCTCTCAACACAAGTTAATACTACTGAACAGTTATTATACCTGTGCCTAATTATAAATGTCTATATTAAAATTATCTAACTATTGGGTGTTCCACTAACAGATTTTAGGCTAACATGAATTGTCGAAGACATGAATGTATTAGTCGGGATGCCGAGTAAAATGAACAATAGCATTATTTAATTACGTAGACATTACTCACCCTCTTTCGGTTCATCTTACGCTCTTTACGCTCATCTCTGACTTTAGCTTTTCGTTTTTCTTTTTCAGGCGAACGTTCCTCTATCTCTTTGTTACCCTGCTTATGCAGAAAACATATATTAATATAGGAAAATTTAATCTAACCAGATATTAGCCACCCAACGTTGCAATACAAAATTCATAATTTCGAAAATAATGAAATACCAGTTCAAAAACACACTAAATGAAGGTAAATCAGGAATAAGTAGTAGTCTCATTTCTTGAGTGAGTCTCTTATGCATATGCAGTTGAACGATCTTGTCCATATTTTATATGTTACTGGGTATATAGCTTTTTCCATGATAAGAGTGTTAGTGTGTGTCAGTGTTAATTCTTCAGAGTTCAGTCTTGCATTTTATTGTTTTGTTCTTCTGATGCCAATATAATTATTTTCCTATTATCTGGTGTTACGATCTGTATGTATGTGATGAAGTTCCATAAGTTAGTACACACATTCAAATTCAATTGCATTTTCTTTTGTTAGCTTGTTCTTCCATCTTATATCCACCTTGATTTACACATCATTTGGTGAAATTTTTGACCGGCTTTAGTTTAAATCAATCATCAAATCTTACCAGATATAAATTGGACTGGGCTCAATGGACTTAAGACTCACAACACGCATTGGATTGATTTCTTATAATCATTATTTAAGTTTCGATGAAAATTATATATCTTCACTGTAAGTTACTGCAATTTTCTTCTCGTCCCTTCAAATTCTAGTCTCGCAAACATCTTGTAACTTTTTCTTTCTTCATTCAGTTTAAAAGATATTTTCAATAAGTGTTTTCTATAAATATTAACATAGCTTCTAATGTGTCTTGATTCTTCAATGTAGTACTTGTCAAGGATTCTTTATTTTAAACCAGTTGCGGAATATTTGAAATATTTGATATTTACTTCCATTATTACAACCATTGTTGGGCTTGCATATTGCAGTCGCATGTTTGTATGACAGACTTTGATTGACATATAATTCTCATTATTAGAATAATAATCAAATAGATTTTATGTACATGGGAGATGAAAATACGGTTTCATAAGATTTTAGCGAAATTAGGTAGTTTTAAGTATAGATTCTATTAATCTTCAATATTTAATAATCAATACGTTATACTGTGCAGTTTATTGTTTCTGTAGTCTTCTTTCTTAAATCTTCTGTAGTTTATATCTTAATAACGCGTAGATTTTCTTATTAGTAATGTAAGCGCTAACTTGATTTATTATCACAACTAATTTACACTTGAGTCATTTTAGTTCGTATCACTCAGTCATATCTTGATCAGGTCTCGGTGAGGTAGAAGGATGGTAACAGACTTGAAGTAACGCGTTGTACGCGTCGTGGTCTTGGTCCAGCCCAATCCTCAGTCCGGTGCTAGCGCGATGCAAGGCCGATTTATCACAACGATACTCACCTTGCCATTGCTGCCGGTTTCGACTTTACGACGCTTCACGTCTGAAATAAATACAATTGGTGGATGTTAATGACTGAAGTCTTTCAGTTCAAAGTCCAATCCCCAAAACGTCCTCTTCCCGATATGTTTAATCTATGATCATGATAAGTTCGTTAAGTACATGGAAAACATTTTTACTAAATATTTTGAGACAACGTGTACCCAGAGTCGCTGTTGTAAAATAATAAAAACGAACGCTTTGGAAAGTTCGTACATATTCTTAAATAGACACATCATAGTAGTAGCTTTAATATGCTACATGTTTTTCATATCAATACTCTTTAAAAGTTCACAATCTACTACAGATTGGATATTTCGGGAACTGGGCATTTTGAAACCATTGGACATTTTGGGGATTGAAAGAAAAGGGAGAAAGGGCCAACTTATCATTTTTATGACGGAATAGTAAGAGAAAATACTTTAAAGCACTACAGAAGATATTCCTGGAAAACAGACCACTAAATTTAAGATATTTTTTGTTAAAAAAATATGAAATTACTAAAAAAAACCTTGATCACAGTAAGAAATAGAATAGTTTAACAATAAAGAAGATTTAAAGTGGATTTTCATTAGTAAATGATTGGAAGTCTTTGGTGCTTTCTGTTAGAGAAAAAGTGAATATAATTAAGTCACTAAAGTCAATTTTATGCACTGATTACAATAATTTCCTGTATAAAAATTGTGGTGGAAAACTTAATCGCCAAACCGTACACATCCTTACCTCGTTCTACGTCGTCGGATGGATGACGATGGTCATGTGGAGGTGAAACAGTTTCCAAATATCGTTCCTCCTGCGAAGCAAACAATTAAATAGGGTTTTCTACGCTGTTGAAGATAATACTTGCAACTGTTTATTTTATTTAAAAAAAAGCAAAACAAATACTTAGGAAAAATAAACACGTTTTCTTGCCTTAAAATTAAATCAAAATATAAACTCATCTTTGATACCCGCGAAAACGCTTATGACGTCATTGTGATATTTACACAAAACAGATGCATAGAGCAGAAGATTAAAGGATGTCCATAAAACAACAATATCTAACGCCCGATAACGAAATAAAAAGATATAAGCTAAGAACAGCGCTATCTAGGAATTTGATTTATAATTATTAAGCATATCTCTGCGACTAATCTGACAGCAGTGGCCAGTGACGTCACACAATGGCAGGTTGTGTTTCAAGTCACGTGATACACACGATAATAAAACACGACTTAATTTTAAGATAATCGTGCGATTTTAAGACTCAAAATCAGAATCTCTATGTTTATTACGATGTAAATTTTAGTTTTTGTGCACTATTTTAGTTTTTGTTCTCGTGATTTACTTTTCATTACCGAAATTACATTACTATGTATGTTTCTAGGATTACAAAAAATATTTAATAAATAAACACAAGAATTACCCTGTGGCTTCTGTCTCTTGGTGATCTTTCTTTACCCCGAATTTCATCCTTGTTGCGCTCCTTGACGGCTCTAAATAATAACCAATCAACTTTAATTCTCAATTTTAGTCATAAATTAAATAAGTATTTTCTTTTACTACGTAATACATACGATCGTGATTCACGTTTTGTTTCTTTATCACGTTCTACCTCCTCCTTACGTCTTTCATTATTCCGAGATTCACGTTTGTCGGCTTCTACAAAACATCCAAAATTGTTATCATATGTATATTTCTAAAAATATAAACTATTATAAAGAGGAAACATTTGAATGTTTGTTTGCATTGAATAGGCTCCGAAACTACTAGACCAATTTTAAAAAGGCCTTAGAACTACGGGAAGCTACAGTAAAAGCCTTTGTAATACACCACATTGCGAAAGCTAATAAATCACGAGGACCAAGTCACGACAAAACAAATATATAACAATACCTCCCAGAGGGTAAATCTAATATATTTTAATATATTATTGTACTAAGCATGTCGTTAACAAAGTTTTGTAAAACAATATTAATACATTCAGTTTAAGGCTCGATATGCTTCGCGCAATGCTATTTACTGAAGTTAGCTCGCTAAATATAAAAAATATATAGAAAAAATAACTATAAATAGCTATAAAATAGGTTTTAAGCGGGTATATTGCAAAATGTCTTTTTATCCAGTAGCAACAGTAGCTATAAAGGGTAATGATATATATACCGGGTGTTTGTTGTGGAGATGTTGAATCTTGTTCCTGTTTAGTTAAAACTGGTTCTTCTTTGGGTGGTGCTGATGGTGCAGCATTTGCCGCACTCACCACTTTATGTTTGTCGCCAACCTGCGAAAATATCTTAAGAGTCACAATTCTTCCGTACTTTCAAATAGAATTTTCAATATAACAATATGTTATGTTATGTTATTATTTCAAAAGTATCAATATATACTATATCTTGAAATAAAAACTAACCTGATGGAAGTCACTTTCTCTCATCATGCTAGAAACTTTGTTTCGTAATTGACCACTGTATCCTGTCGCAAGTATATATAAATCTTGCCTCTGCGCCTTTTCTTCTTCTTTGACCTTAAAATAGATATAAAATTGTAAAAAAGCTATTAATTTGTTTTTGCTCTTATATATCAAATTGTATTGTAATTTTTCTGAAAACACATATTTTGAAAAAAAATCTTAATGAAAATTGCTTAAAATTTTTCATTATTATTATTATTATTATTGAATATTTTTCAGTATAGCATTGTGATTGCGAAATTGATCAAATATAAAAACACATACTTTTTTTTGTTTATTTGGGTGGCTAATTACTTGAATTACATAACATAAATGATGAGCAAATTACAAGCCTCCCCAGATGGCAAAGTTAAAAATATATGTCTCCGAGTACCTTTTCAATTTTTCTTTCAATGATCTGTGCCAGTTTTTCTAGGACAGGGAAGTGCGGCAGTACCCGTATCAACACAATCAGTGCGTTACGGATCTGCACATAGTCCCCAGAATCCAAACACACCACCATTGCTTTAGTTATCTTGTAATGCCATTTGTGGCACACATGCCTGTTGAGTAATTAATTTTGGTTTATTTACAGTTTGAAGTGTCTTATCAGCTCGCTAATAGATAAGATGGTAAGAGATGACCTAAAGATATGTGAGAAACCTCTTGTTCACATTACCTTTGGTCAGAGCTAATACTATGACAGTACTATATATATAATAGATGTCCCGGTGTGTTATAATATAATCTATGGCTAAGTGGAGTAGATATAGTCCCATGTGTTAAAGTTAATTAAATGATATATTGTCTTGATATAATTAGATGTTTATTTTCACTTTGTAACACAAACGAATCAAAAAATGAATCCCCCATATCCTGTACCATAGTCTATATCCACTCCACTTAACCATAGATTATAACACACCCGGCAGACCTCCTGCTCTAAAATAAGGTAACAGAAAATAATCTACGCGTCTTTATTTTGCTTTAATTGACGTCATATGTTTAACAGTGGTTTGTATAGGAAAATAAAATGGTTGTTTTTACTATTTTCCTCATCATTTTTTATCCTTTTTTTCTTCAAAAGAATCTTCTTCAGACTTCATGAATCACAACAAAATAGAAATCAATTATCGATTCAGCTGTTCCAGAGTTTTAAGCTTAGCAACACATTGAGCAATTAATTTTTATTTATATATCATAGATAGATATTACAATAGTAGTATTACAGCATTTAAACTATCGCCGAAGATAATTTCTGCGAGTGCTCTTTTACAGCAGTTTTTGATCGTCCAAAACGAAGATCGGCAGTATGCCAGCTTTAAATCGACTCACCTGTAATTCTCGTAGCCGACGTGATCGTTCGCTTCAGTAAACTGGTTGGAGACGCGGTATTTGGTAACGAAGCCAGGATAGTGGGCGCACTCGCGATGGAACGCCGCCTTGTCGCCGTGCCAACGCATCGCCGTCCCCAACACTTTGCAAAGGAACGTGCCGTATCTGGCCGCTTCACCCTCCGTGCAAGACATCACCGAGTATGTGATGTCGCAGAACAACTGTGCGATCAACGGTCTACATGTACACGAGTTGCCATCAAATAGTAAAACAAAATAATAAGAGATACCTACCTGTTGCTGCGAAAGTACAACAATAATTTTCTGAGATCAGCTATACGATTTTTAAAAATTTTTGTACAAGTCAGACGAATTAAGATAATATTTGGCATAAAATGACGTTTGTGCGAAGCACAGCGAGCAAAAACTTTCTTATATCAAACTTATTAGCATATGTTATAAAAAACAAAACTTAATATATCTTAAGACAAACTTAACAATCAACAAAATATTTCCAAGCATAATAAAAAGTAACAAGAGACTAACACTGAATTTCGAAAGCGCAAAGACATGTAACAGTTATGTTAACGCTACTGAGCTGGCTGAGCACACGGTTCAGGATGGCGTGGGGAGTATGGAATCTGAGCGTCATATTAATTCGGTTTACTTGTATGTTTGTAGGGTTTTATTATTTTTACTTGTGGATGCTACCACAAAAAGAATGTGTTATTCGATTGTCTTAAAATAAGTAGATGATTGTTTTTGTGTAATACAAAACACAACAAATATACAAAAATAATCGCATACATAAAAATTTGATCATGGGCCTCTTCAACCTTTTTATCTGTACCATACGTATTTTTATTATATACCTATGCCATTAAGGTTTAAAAACTCGATATCACAGTGGTTTCGCTCTGAGATTGTAGAGGTTAATCAACTACTGCAAAGGTTAGTCTTAAAAGTGAAAAAAAATAAATAAACTTGTTCTGTACCATTCATAGGACACATAATACATATTGGGTACATATTAATATTCAAAAGATACATGATTAGCACGGAATAGGGTCCGTGTAGGATTGTCTCAGAACGGTCCGACTATTTTGAGAGTGAAAGAAATGCAAACAGAGCGGGATGGGGGTGAGGGAGGGGCAGTGTTTGAAGGATACATTCTTACATTTTCAATTGCCCCAATGCCTTACACCGGAGAGCAACACTGATTTTTCGTGCACGCGTTTTTCGAGAACAATCAATCGGTCATTCGCGTTCGTCGCTTATTTAGATTTTATTATGAATTACGAAGTATTGGAGAATCCCTTGGTAATGCATCCTCGGATTCTAGATTTAGGCATTTAACGCTACTGGAAACACACTGGAAGAACAGCAAGAACCCCTGGAAACATCGAGTTGGTTACGGATTCTGTAATTCGACAGCCTCGTGTTAGCATTAGGAAGCTAAGTTGCATTAGGGCTATCTCGAGCGACAATTGATCGCATAATGAAATCTGAGTTGCTTCTTAAGGCCTATAAAATTCAGATTGCACAGCAACTGAACGAAAATGATCATGTTCTAAGATTAAATTATGTGAACGTAATCTCTCTAGGATTTGACGATTTAAACAATATTTTCTTCAGAGACAAGCCCATTTTCATTTAAACGTTATGTGAATCGCCAAAATTGACGTTTTTAGCTGACAACAATCCAATCTTGTTACATCAAAGCCCTGACACAAAGAAACATTATTGAACCTTCCTTTTTTGAAGACTATATCATGGTTGCAGTAAGATAGAGTAGAATAGGTTTTTATTTGGCAACACACATCACATACACAATTTACATATAGTTTATAAATATGATAGAAATATGACAAACATAACATAACAAAAAAAGAAAAAAAAAAATACACAATGAAGACACTGAAACAGTAAATAATGTATAATGGTGTGTATCGCCAAGCTGGCCTCAGTTCAATATGAGCAGTAAGCGTGGTTTACTGCACTGATATTCTGCAAAGATTCGGCCAGATGGAACCACTGCACAACTCGCAAGCTGCCCTTCAAGATTTGTTTCCTGAAAAAGTGATTTCTCAAAGGGTGGAAGGGAATAAATATTGAAGAGAAGATTAGATTCCTCAGCAACTTCTTCAAAAAGTCTTCGATAATGTCCGCAATAGGTTTGAAAAAGGTCGCCAAAGAAATGGTCGTGATTTATCTATGCTACATCCAAAAAGTACAATTTCGTAGTATAAAATAAAAATAACTTTTTCAATGCAGTTGCTCATAAAGCGCTATTTTTTTAATCCATTGTAAACACCGAAAGTGAGTCCTTAAAAACACGTGTTAAATAAAATGTACTGAAATCCTTTACTGCAAACATGCTTAAAAGTATTTTTTATTTTTTTTTGGCCGAAACCCAAAGAAATTGATGAAAATATGTCAAACTTTAGAGGCAAAAGTATTTCAAGGAGCCTAGAACGAATATTTTCAAATAAAAATGTTAAAATATCACGTTTAATTTTAACAAATAATTTTTACCTTTAATACATACTAAGTTTTATTAACCTATATATTTGTTTTATTTCCTCGCAAAAAGCATTGAAAAATGTTGTAAGAAACTTGAGTGTAAAAGGTTTTTCGAGTATGACACGAAAAACATGTTCAAATATCACGTTTAATTTTAACAAATTATTTTTACCTTTAATACATACTAAGTTTTATTTGTTTTATTTCCTCGCAAAAAACATTGAAAAATGTTATAAGGAACTTGATTCGTGCCAATGAAAACCCTCGCTACGCTCGTGTTTTCAATTTGGCTCTTATTCGTAAAACCTTACTTTCCGCACTCGTATCTTAAATAAATAACTATTATTATTATCCTTCAAAAAAGTTGGATCGTTGTGAGACACTCCGAATGTAAGAATATGCATTCTTCCTATAAGATTATTTTCTTAGCCTGTACCCGAGCATTGTGGACTATTGTATTGTATCAGTATAAAAAGAATAATTGCTTAATAAAAAAATGCGTAAAAAATCCACCTAAAGTTGTGGGTTCGAGTCCCATCTCAGCATACCTCAGTCTGGTGGATTTTTTAAGAATTTATTCATTAATAATATTTCCAGTATAGCAATGTGAATGAAAAATTGATCAAATATAATGAAAGGAATTATCTTATCAATAACTTACCCTATCGTAGCACAGTAACGTAGAGAAGTTAGGTGTCTTGAGCGAGTGTACAGTATGTACAAATTCGGCGCAGTAAAGCGCGTCTGCCGCGGTGAAAACGCAACGGGGGAACAAGCACAGTTGCATGAGTCGCGTCACGGTCTCGTTCTTGGCGGACTTGGCAGCGCGGGCAGGGAACCAACCGCTGCACTCGCGTTGTAACCGAGCGGACACTCTGGACACGTGCTCTTGTTGACGACGCCGTTCCTCCTAATGTACGAATATTTCTTTAAATATATGTATCATGTCGCCGACCAATTAGGCGGCTAGCCTTTTAATGGATCTAAAGGGGCCATTCAATGAAAAGGTCTAGTCGCCCAATTGGTCGGCTGATTATAACACTTGGCTGCGACATATATATATATATAATATCATTTATATAAATTAATTCATATTTCCTCTGGTCACGCCATCACAAGTGAACGGCTGGACCTTTTTTGCTGTGTATGTTAATTTTCAGAAGGTTCTTATGGAAAAAAAAATAAGAAAGTTGTGTGGTAAAATTAAAGAATATTTAACCACCATATAGAATTATTACCAATCTATTATCTAAACTTAAGAATATTTATATTATAAATATGTATATGAAATTTGTATATACCTATATAAGTATATGAAGGTATGTTTGTTCAATGTATATTTATTTAATATCTATTCTAATCATAAGATTACTATACACCCCCATACTTTTAAGATAGTTCATCTCTCCTTCTTAAGATTGTCTGGACGAGATCGCTGTATAGTGATAAGACCGCCGATTGTAACAATAAAGTGTTATCTATGTATTTATAATATTATTTTTTTAATTACAGAATGCGTGCTATAAATATTATCAAATAGGATGTAAAAAAATTGTTCAAATTCAATATTCATAATTTAGATAGGACAACATCTGTCGGGTCAGCTAGTTATGATATTATCACCATGGCATTGGTTCTGAAGTAAATTATAAAACCTTTTTCAAAGCTTTTGGCTGCTTATGGATTTTTATATTTAACATGGGAATGACATATTGTTTGACTTATACTGGTTTAGGGAGGTTAACATGCTTTCATGAAATTCGGAATTCGGAAATACCTCGGAATATACTATAATCATCTAGATTAGGAAAAACAAAAAAAAAGCTACATTTCTATTTTATATAAATCTTGCATACCTGTAATTTCTCAATGAGGGTATTGAATCGCTCTTGTTCCTTTTTGCCTTTTGTGCCTTGAGATGTATCTTTAGCGGCATTGGCAGCTGCAGTTTTTAGGCGTTCTATTTCTCTTTCGTAACTCTCGACGGGCACGCGAAGATCATACATTGACAAGGACCTTAAAGAAAAAAAAAGTTCATTGAATGTTAATTTTTCCTAAATGATTTAATAACATATCGAAATTTAGACGAAATTACTAAAAACCAGTGCAACTTACCAAAAGGTCACATAAAATTCTGGTGAAATATCCTCCCATACTCTTGTTGGCAACATTGGCGTAACTGATGTTAATATTGGCTCCAGTGTTTCCTTTGAAGCCAACATGTATCTTTCAATACTTTTTTCTAAATTATCCGATTTCGCATCGATACCCTTACGCAGGGACTCGGCCTTGGCTGCTATTTTTTGGGTTAGTACCGGCCGATGTAAGAAAAACGCCACGTCGGCATCCACGTGATAATCGCGCAATAATTCCTAAACAGGAGGTTGAATAGTTATATAAATATTATACTATCTACAGACCTTCAACCTAGAAATCTAAAAAAAGTTACCTGTAATGGTGGCAAACGAGCTGCATACTCATCTGGTGCATGAGATGATGCTAAAAACGTACCCAGTTGTACTAAAGCATCTTGGCATTGATCAGCTAATCTACCAACTACTTTTAGTTGCGATCCTGGAGGTTCCCCACAAGTGGGCTTCTCTTCTTCACATTCTATAAATAAAAACATAGTTTAATATCCTGGTTTACCTCTAGTTGTATTTACTGCAAGAGTTTAAATTCAGTCCCCACCTTTCCAAACACAACAATGTCGTTGCTGGGCAGCTAATATGCATAATGATATGTCCAAATTGTTTCCAACTATGGCTTCTTTCAGTCTAGCTGAAGATCTTCTGGTGTTACGAACTTGAGAGAAGTATCCAGCCTATAACAATAATAATCAAAATAAGTATATGGCAACTCTTAGCAATTCTCATTAAAATTACATTTGTATCATACCTCTCCTTTAAGTAATTCACCTCCTGCCATCGCATCTAACTGTTCTGATGTCATTTCTTCAGCAGCTTCAATGCCAGCCATCTTTTGTACAATTTCTTTTAGAATTAATAGATCTTGACTGAAACCATGAAACCATTAAGAATTAAACACACAGTAGACCATATCTGATATAAAAACGAAAATTAATATCAGGTCAATAACAATTAAGAGAAACAACATATTTAAACTGTACAGTAAATTTATTTACCTGCTAAAAAGCTTAATTATTCATCCTATTTCACTATTCATTTATAAGAAACAGAAGGAAAATGAAATAATAATTTGATATTAAGAAATGAATACACTACACTACCTTTGTTGAGCTTTAAGTCTGTTGGCAACGAACTGTAGTAAAGCCGTAAGTTCAATGTTATGCTTCTTGAACGCGGCCCCGGCGAAGGCGGCGAGGGCTTGCAGCCAGGGAGGGTGCGCCGCCCCCGCCCCCGCCACCGCCCCGCGCCCCGCACACAACGCCTCCAGCAGGCAGTACCCGAGCACGTCCAGCGATAATGACGTTAGATACTTGAGGGACTCCACCACGGGACCGATTAGGTTATCGTATGTTTGTATCTAAATCAGTTCTCACATATTCAAACTTGACATCCATTTGTAATTGTCAAAAGGTAATCAATTAACTAAATATATACTGTTCTCTACGCGATGTTCAGTGTACTTAATTATAAAGTTATTAGAAATTCGGCAATTCTACATTAGGGATAATATTTTTTTTTGGTCTGTCCATCAGGTAGATTATATTGACACATTTTTTTGTGTAATCAATTAATTATGGCGATACATTGTTACTGTTACTGTCAAGTGACATCACATTTTTCTACATTCTCTACAAAGTTAAGATGTAGCGAACCCCACTCTCTAACTTAAAAGCATTTATTTTTCTAAAATGTGACCAATGGATTCAAAGATATTTTTTTTTACTCAGGCGTCCCGCTTTTCTTCAATGTCATTAAAGTCATTGTAGATCCAAAAGAAGTAATTTAGAAAGCATAGCATAGCATAATTTCCAATTTATTTTAATTTGATATTTAACCGAAATCTTTGTTAACAATTTAGAATATAATATTTTATGTAGCAAAACATACCTGTAGAAGCATGTAATCGAATAGGAATGCTGGTGCGGCATGTGATAGTTTTCCGATATGGCGACCTTGCGGTTTTATATTTTCTTTAGAAACTCGTTTCATAATGTGTTTGATTCTTTGCAACGAGTTTCCACGCACTCTCATCAACGAGGGTATTCTTTCACCCGCTTCATTCTTCCAACGTGAGTACAGACAATACCTTTAAAAATGAATTATTTTTAACCTCGTAACATGAACTAATAACAAATCTATTAACAAATCTCACCTGCATTGGTAAGGGTATAACTTCAATAATGTATAAACTTCTTCAGCCATACAGCAATTACCCTCCATTAGTGTAAGAGCTGGTAATATTGCAGCATCAAGAACAGTTAATGCTTCGTGATGTAAAGGATCCTCTGGTTTGGATCGTGATGTTCGAAGTATACGGATTATCTACAAAATTATAAATAAAATGTGCATAATAAGAACTGATCATTAGGTAGATTGACTTTTGGAGATTGTATCATAAATGATCATAGAAAGAAGAACATGGATAAGACATATTTCAAGAAAATATTTCTGAAACACTGATAAATCTCAATCCTTAAAAAATATCACCTTAGAAGACAACAATATATAACTATGATTATTGATATTAATAAATCCATTACTCACTTTGTACATTAAAATAGGATCATGATGAAGAGATGGTCCAAGTAAAATCAAAGCAGGAATGACTGTTTCTTTTATATCTTCAAATGAATTACAGACCTTTGGAGCTAATGGTGAAGTTAAAGGAGGTATAATCTTTCCAAGAATTTTGGGAGCCACACGGCAATGCCTGAAAATCATTATTTGTACATACAGTTATAACATGAATATAGAAACATCAAATTACTGACACATAAATAATCCTCGTTATTCTAAAGGCATGTTTGTATTATATTATACTTACGTTCTATATAAGGGTTCAACCAAGGCATGTAACATGCTACAAAGGGCGATGGCTGGTCGAGGTGCCATTAGTGTGGTTGGTAAGCGGGCAGACAGCGCTGCGAATTCGCGCCAAGCATTCACTTTTAGAAGTGCTTCACCTAGTACTAGCTTCTGGTTATTCCAATATTCCTAAGTAAATCAAAAAGTACTGTTCTTAACACTATACTGGCAGTAATATATCTTATAATTATATAGTTAAATGTTAGGTTTGTAGCATATAATAATACTTTATTACTATTGTATTAAAAGAAAAACTATATTTACTTGTGGATCAGCTTTTTCTTCAATAAATTCGGTGGGTCCATTTGCTTGAGGTCCTTTTGTTGACACAATATTAAGCTTACGAATAAAGTCCTGTGCTGCTTTTACTTCTTTTTCAGCTTCTTTTGCCATTATCATGTCATCAGGTCGTAACTAAAATGAAATTCATAATTAAATTAAGGTTTTAACACTGTGTAAAAAAATGTTCAATTACATACCCATGGATAGATATCATCTAAAGATATAACTTGATGTTGTAACAGCAGAGCTATAACAGTCATCAAAGGAGGGGGTTCTTTATATGTATCCAAAATCTCCATGTTTCCTAGCTTAAAACCCAGCACTTCCGATATCACATGTGGATCACCCATATAGTTTTTTATAAGAGGTATAAAAAGTTTTTCTAATTGTGGACGTGCTTCAAAAGATTCCAGGATTATATCTAATACTCTGTTAGGATCTAAATTAAAGCATCCTATTAAAGATTGCATAATTTCCAATATTGTTTTCCATTCTGTATCTTCATTTATTTCTTGATTTAACTCTACAATTAACTTGGCATATCCTTCACTCTCTTCTCTAAACAAATTAAATTTACGTTGTTTATAACTGAAAGAAAAAGGAAGTCATAAATTTTTAAGAAGGCACAATATCATTTGATCACTGATCAATGATGTACTTACTACAACTTAGTCTTGATTTTGATAAATTTGGTATAAAAGTTTTTGTTCTTTAAAGTACCAACATCTTGAAGTGTGTCGATCTCTAATCTTTCTTTTAATAATTTGTCAGACATAAAAGACTCTAATTCTCTCACAATATAACAAAAGTTTGTGCGTTCTTCACTTTGAATATCTGTACAAGTTTCAGCATCTAGCACACATACTACATCTAAAACAATTGATGGTATATCTGCATGCAATACCTGAAATTTGTAAATATTTACATCTACTTTAAAAATGTTTTTAGCCTAATAGTAAGTAGATTTGATATTTTTTGGTTTCTAATATAAAACATAGTAATTTCTAATATCATAAAACATATGTTAATCATAAAATGAAAAAGTAAAAAACCTATCTTTTATGATTGATATTAGAAACCAAATAATATTAAATACTATTCCGCTAACATTAATTATTCAACAAAGTAATTAATATATCCACTAGGGTGTTCCGAAAAATATCGAAGATGAGTGATCGGAAGAATTTAAAAAATATAAGTTGTCGTTTAATTTTTGACATTGGTCAATTATGAGCTTACCAGTAGAAACAGAAGCAAGAACAATGGGCAAAAAGTACAAATAAACAATGACCAAAAAGTCTAGCCCACCATTAACATATCACACTTTTATAAGCTATTGGATTGGCCATAGAAAATTAATTTAATTAAATAACAGATAGGAGCATATTATTATTATCTTACTGGTTTCCTGTGGAAATCACTGATTCTACTGAATATTCTTTGACTTTCATCTATAAGAGTATGAAATGGTTGAGAAAAGCAAAGGTTTTTTTAAAGTGTTAGTCAAGCTATAGGAAAGCGCCATGTGTATTTTATTAATTTACATATAACATTATTAATTTGTAATAATAAAATAACAAATGAGGGTAAATTTTCATATACACTATAAATCTAACCTATTGCAAAGATATGTTCATAAATACTTGATTTATAATCAAGGCATAATTCATTTTACATTCAGTCTTTTAATAGATTATTTTTAATATTTTGATGGTACTATGTGAAAACTGATATTTGGCAGATATACATTATGAAGGTTTGTATGGCAACACATCACATTCTGTTAGTAGGGAAGTATGGTCAGTACAGTCTAACATATATAGTCTGATGTGCAACCTTGTGTACATATTCATGGTGATATGTGGCCAATATGTTCCATATGTATATTCAATAAATATTTTACCTTATTCTCTTATTCTAATTTCACTATTCATTAAATTACTATTAAAAACTAAACTTAACATCATTATTTACTTACACATATATCTCTAAGCACTGAGAGAACTGCATCTTTCTTTAAATTGCCACGAAGTCCACAGAGCATTAAATCATATAGATTTTGAGATAATCCCGAAAGCTTTCCAGATTTAGAAAAAAGTGGACTTTTGTCTTCATCTCTGATAGTTTGTGTCACATATTTAATACTGAAGAGAAAAAAAAAATTCAGATTAATAAAACACACCAAACTTCTTCAATTAACAAATATAGATGTTAAAACATCAAAATTTTTAGTAGTGTAGAATTTATTTTTCCTTCATATTATTTATCAAGAAAGTCATGCTTAAATTATTGTTTGAATAATTTGTGATCCTAAAAATCAACATATATTTATTAATATTCTGTAGTAATATCTAAGGATATATTTACATGTTAATCTTAAGTAAATTATAACATATAGAATATAAAAACTGATTTCAATAGTGTGCTTGTAATGTTGATTTCTATTAATTCGTTACCAATATAAGAAATGCAGGAATAAAATATTAACTTAGTTTAAATGAAAATATTTTTTCTCTGGTAGTGTCTATTACCGATAATCATACTAAGTTTATACAAGAAGGTTTTACATTAAGTTTATACAGCATAAAAACATTAAACTCTCCTTTAAAAATAAACCTAGATTAAGCCAGCTAACACACAAGTTAAAGTTCCCTGTCTATCCTAGATCTGGCATATATATGAACAAATCTATGAATATCTATAATATTTTAATAATGGAATCAGTAATTATTGATCTAAAAACATATTTTCTCACTCTTATGTAGATAACATACCAACAGAATTGATTTTAAAATTTCATAATTTTCCTTAGAAATATTATAAATAAATATTATAGGGAAGACGAGAAACATCTTGATTTTTGTAGTATAACACAGGGTTCAGACAAGATCAAATTTAAAACAACGCAACAGGCGAGGAACGCAGTGTGTATAGAAAAAACTTCTGCAAAAACATCTGTTTTCACAAACAAACATTAAAATCATGTATGATTATTTCTGTCTATGAATGCCAAATATAGTGATTAAAGAAATATCATACCAGAGTAAATCGTAATACAAAACATAATGTAAAATTGTTTGAAATCGTATGTAGTTACGAAAATTAATATACGCTAAATATAACGGGTATGCCATACTTACAACTGTTCTTTGCCTGATTTCTCCCAAGCTTTACAATATTCAGATACAAACTTAGCGTAAGATCCCATATTTTATAGGATATTGCAATTTTTCGGTTAAAATTACGAATACTAAAACATCACGCACGCTGTAGCCATTTTAGTAGATTTGTTTTTTTTAATAAATCTATGTTTGTCTATGAAAATCATTGACAAAGAATATAATATAGGTAGGTATAGGGTAGGGGCCTTGGCTTTGACATGGATTTGACCATTAACTATAGAAACTTTTTACTATTTATTATTATTATTATTAATAATAATCTTATTATATATATAATATATTATTATTAATAATAATAATAATAAATATTCTTTATTGAACAATAGAAAAGACACAATATACAAAAATCTTACGCAAACATAATAACAACATCGCACAATAGGCGGCCTTATCGCTTGATAGCGATTTCTGCCAGGCAATCTAACAAAGTATAGAAATGTAACTGATAACAAATATAAGCAGATAGTGCAAATTTAAAATAAAGCAATTACGCGGACAAATAGAACAAAAGTTATAAGTACATACAAGTGACAAAACAAATAGATATATAAAGCGTGAAAGCATACCAGCGACAAACAAAGTGCGACATGTGGGGGAGGAAAGAGAGAAGAGAGAAAAAAAAAGAGAGGAAGAAAGGAAAGGAAGATTAATCTTCAGACAGGTAAAAAGATTTTAACAGCGATTTGAAAATGTCTAGAGAGGCCTGTCGTATTGACTCGGGTAAGGAGTTCCAGAGTTTGGTGGCCTGTAGTGTAAATGAATATTATTATAACTTCTACAACGATATAATAATAGGTCCTCTACACAATTGGCCGTGAAGACCGATCGCTGATCAATTGTAGTATACTCTTTAACAGAACAGGAGTAAATATCATTACACTGTTAATATATTAAAAGTACGATGTGAAACTACAAAATAATAATCTATTTAGTAATGAGGAAGCTTTAAAAAAAACATTAGTCCTCGAAATCAAACTAGATGTTGCCACGGTACGTTCTCGATTTCTCCATGACAACCCTTCCGGTTTTCTTTCATGTTTAAAATTAAATTAGTTTTGAAAACTTAGTTACTTAGTTACTTCCTCATTCATGACGTTAGACCAAAGAGAATAGAATTGTCAGTATTGTTATGGATCTGATAATTCGGATTATTATCGAGTTTAAATAGGGATGATGGCTAATTTTTGTTTGTTTGTCCGTCAGGTAGAGTATTCAAAAATATTAAACACGTATTTTTTTATTTTTTCCTAATCACTAAATTACGGCGTTACATGGAGTTAAAATTTCGCATGACGTCACGTTAGGGTACGTTTTCTACTCAACTGTGACGTAGCGAGCCCCCACTCCTCAACTTTAATGTCTGTTATCTAAGCTATTTCTTATTAAATTGAAGTTAAAAAAAATACGTATCTAATATTTTTCTATTATCTGACTGACGGACTAAATAGAATTGCATTTTTTTTACCCAGTCATCATTCCTATTCAATGAGGAATTATTATAAAAAAAGTAGTTCCCAAAATCAAACTAGATGTCGCTACGGTACGTTCTTGATTTCTCCATGATAACCCTTCCGGTTTTCTTTCATGTTTAAAAGTAAATTAGTTTTCAAAACTCAATAAACTACTCATATTCTATTTGTACTTTTTCGTATTTGTATTGATATCTAAGTTTCGAACTTTTCAAATTTCAGTTTTTCAATATGTTAGTGAAAAGGAACGGAAATGACTGTCTTTGGTTCATTCGTTTTCTGCAAAAATCAACTTTTGCTAGAGTCGCCATCTAGTGTAAATGATTTTAGAGCTTTCGTTATTTTTAAATACTTCCTCATTAAGTCAATTTCCAATCAGAATTCTCCGTGTGAAATAAAACAAGAAAAAAAAGCAGCCCATGTCGAGTTTATTGCTGGTTCTTCTCAGTACAAGCCCCCCCCCCCTCGTAGTTTTGCGAACCATTGGCATAGTTTTCAACTTTCACAGTATTATATAATAGCTTAGACTGAATTGATTTTGATATTTATTTTAATATCATTCAATGTGTATGCATAATGACACATACAAATACAGGCTGAATTATGCGCTCCGCTTTTTGTTGTTCATTCCAAACCTGGATTCGGATGAAAATTACGAGCAACCAATAAGTTGGCTCACTTATGTTGACTAAAATTAAACATCGTTCCTTTACACGCAACATAATAAACAATTTAAACTTACGAATATAATAAATTAAAATTATTTTTATAGTTAAAATATTATAAAAAACACAATCGATGTTATATTTATTAATTTTCGATACTCAATTTACTTTTATTATATCAGAAACAAAATTTGAATGAACATCATAGACAATATCCAAACATCGCGAGTGACATCTAGTATGATTTCAAGAACTAATTTTTGTTTTTTAAATACTTCCCCATTGACATTTAGATATATTTTTAAATAGTTTATTATTGGCTGAGATTTAGATCCTACCATTTGTGCTGGCATGTAGTGAAAAAAAAATTTGTAGTTTCTTTATTTTTTTTTATACTTCCTCATTGACATTTAGATCCTACAAATTGTGCTGCCATCTAGCGACATATTTTTTTGTAATTTCTCATTTTTTTTTAATATCCCTCATTGTCTCCCTCTTTTTTATACCATAGACCACATACCATCCAACCTAGGAGGAGTCCAACAATATTGATATCTAAGTTTCCATATTATGTTAGTTAAAAGGAACGGCAATGATTATTTTTAGTTGATTCGTTTCCTATAAAGATCAATTTTTGATAGATTCGCCATCTAGTGAAGTGCTTTTAAGTGAAATCGATGTTGACATCGATGTCATCATCGTAAACGGAACATCGATGTTCGATATTTATCGAAAACTGAACTGACAAAAAATCGTCGATGTTGGAAAACTTCGATGATTTTTTACAATAATTTACAAAGAAATAAAATACAGTGAGATCTTTCGAAATTTATTAAGAAACAAAACAAAGTATTGCATATTCCAATATTTTTTATCAACTGATTGAAGGAAAACTAATTTTGATAAAGAGTAGAGCCAGCTTTTGTAAACATGTATTTAAAATATGAATAATATATTATACTTACATAAAAATTCGGTTTTCTTTATATCAAAATTTCGATGTGTTTTGTAATATCAATTAATTTAAATTGATATTAATATTATCAAATATCAAATAATATGTTGGTCTTGCGTGAACCGTGATTGATAATTGATTTTGTTATAGGTTTACCAGAATCATATTGCAACACTCATGTCACCCATCAATCATTAAGTCATTTGGTTGTCAATCATACCTACTAAGTCTGTGGTTGTCATTCGTTGCTAAAATTTTGTTTTTGCCGGTAAAGAGTTTCGCCAACTTTCATAAATTTCATTTTCATTTTACATGTAGAAATTAATTTAATCACTTGACATTGGCAAAATTGTGCGTAATGCGCAAATAAGCCATTAATAAAAAAAGAAGAAGAAGTCGTAAATATTTCGTTATTTTATGAGAAAATGTCGAAAAACCTCTTTTTCAAGCGAGGAATATTGTTTTCAATGTCTACAATAAAATTCGCGAGGAGGAAGGTGAAAATCAAATTCGATTTTAAAGCGCGTCGTAGCCCTGGTCGTAGCTTTGACTGATAAGTTGAACTGAGTAGTATTGATACATTTTATATTTTTTATAACATTAACTTACATTAAAGATGTTTTTTAAAGGAAACTAAATGATTATGTATTAAATATATTTTGATTCATTTTTAGGCGTTTCCAGTACAACTGTACGACAAATCATATGTAAAGGCACATCAAATGATGGTGTATTTTCTACGCTCGGTAGTAAGAGAAGAGGAGAAAAGAAAAGAATTAATTTAGATAGTTTTGATTAGGAACAAAGTTAAAGAATTCTATACAGTATGCAAAGAAATTCCAACAGTAATGAAAATCTTACAAATTCTTCGTAATGAAATTAACTTTCAAGGAGGGAAGAGAGTCATTAAGGTGAGGAATAATATCTGCAAAATACGAACTATGTATAATAATTAATGTATTGTCTGAATAATATATAAATAAATATCGTCATCAGCCTATTGTAGTGCACTACTGGACGTAGGCCTCCCCAGGGCATGCCCATTTGGGGGGTTATGCCCGTAGTCACCACGCTGGGCAGGCGGGTTGGTGACCGCAGTGAATTATATATCGTTTCGTACTGTGTTTTCAGTATGGGAGACGCTGCTGCCCACCACCTGTATAATCCCTTTATTGCCTCTTACGATGCCCACGGAAAGATGGGATGGTGCTATTCTACTCAGCTGGCACCACATATACGCTTATACATTTTGTACATAAATATTAATTATACATTAGTACATAAATATGTAGCGACCAAAATATTTTTTAACTTGAATTGTCAAGTTAAAAAATATTTTTTTATTTGATTTTTCAGACTACGGGCGCTTGTGCACTATACTGAATTGTCAGGTACGGCGGTCCGGTTTTTTCCGGTCCGGAATGACATGAAAAACCCGGATGAGTGGCTTGTGTACTTGTCCGTTTTTTTCTGATTGGAGCGGCGCAGTTTAGGGCAGCTCTCTTTGAAGCTACACGTCACTTACGCTAGGTACAATGAGATTTTTGAAACGTGTGTAACTGCTTGCTTTGTTACTCTACGTGCGAAGACGTAGAAGACAGAATAAATATTAAGAATCATTTTACATAAAACATAATAAATTGAGGCAAGATGAAAGCATTATTTTTTTATTGTCGGATGACTACTATCAGATGTAAAAAATACTAATTTAAGAAATTAAGAAAGCATTATTTACATACAATTGCTAAATATATCTGTGACATTAGAATAAAATTATTTATAATAGTACTTGATGTTTCAATTTATAATCGTGCTATTTTATTTTCGAATTTTTGTAAAAACACTTCAAGCGATTACAGAGAGACCAATTGTTGGCGCCATTTCGTAAACAAATCGAAATTAGTGCCGTGTAAGTGGAGAATTAATATGCTAAATGAACTTTACGATGGCATTTAAATCAGCTATCCTATTGTAAGTTTTAAATGTCATGATTTAACTATAATCATTGAAAGATCAGTTGACTGTATTATATATAGTTATAGTTTTATACGCGTGGTGTAGTTTCTTTGAGTATAATTATTTTTCTTTTAGAATACTTCTGTTATAAAATATTTATTTATACTTATCAATTGCCTAAAAGCAAATTTTATATTAAAAAATTCCATGCGAACTCATCCCCTATTCCCACCTCTTCTTCGCAATTAATATGACCGTTCTCAAGGTTAAGTCTATTTCTATACTAATTTCTATTAAGATGGGCTCAGTTGTTTAGGCGTCTAAGCGTAACAACACTTATTTGTCTTACCTTAAGTTATCGATACTTTAAATACGATTCTAGAATCTATCAAAGTATAGATACTAGAATATAGATACTAACCATACGATGATCACATTAGAACTAAATCGAGTTTGCCAAAGCATATGCAGTGATATTTACCAACTATATTAAATTATCATATAAAATATCGCATTTTTTAATCTACAATAAATATCGATTATCAGTATATCGGAAATGAACAATATCGCAGAAATAAATATCGATTATTCATAAATTGATAATTTTATCCAACGCCTAATCCGCAGGCTCATGAATTTTCCGGATTGCGGACACAGTAGTGTACAAGCATAAACACATTTTCTATTGCCGCCATCACGGACCTGGAAAAACAGGTCCGGAATAGAGAAAAATAAAATTCCGGACGGTAAAATTCCTGACAGTGCACAGGCGCGCATTACCTACATATGGCCTGACATATCGGACAGGAAAAAATCATGTGGTCATGAAGTTTTACTGCTTACGGCTACGGCTTTTACGGCATAGAAGTGAATTGGGGAATAATGAAGCAAAAAGTAGGTGAAAAAATTGTAAATAGGCCTGCAAGTGATATTAAATCACTAACTGAGGAAGCTTTTTCGCAAATTGATCTGTGGAAATTGAGTTTTTAGAGTCGTTTTCTAGTTCCGAATAAACTAAATAACATCACAAGATTTTTTTAATCATCCCCCTTTATAAAATTCTCAAAAATTATATGTGTTTGTTTTATTATTATGAACATATATTATTTATATTTATAATATAAAGAGAACAGATTTGTTTGTTTATTTGGTAGTTTTTAATGGATAAACTCAAAAACTGTACAGATTATTCTACAGTTTTCACTAATTAATAGTGTGAATCAATCGAAGTTTAGGTACCAACTCCAAATCGTACACACAAATCAAATTTCCATGTTCCTATTACAATTTAAATAATAATATTTTAAGTATCAAGATCATTTACTCCAATTTCCTTGGTGTGGCATACATCAAATTTTAATTTCCCTATTTGTCATGAGATTCTGGTAGGTCTATAACATCGATATTGCATTATTTTTCGTATAGCATCGATGTTAAGACATTGATTTTTTGCTTTCAACATCGTTTATTATCAAAAATCGATGTTCATTGATAATTTTTAACTTCCTTGGAAAATGCAAGCAAAGAAAAAACTATTTGTGCCGTTACTCCAGTTACGAGTGCAACCGGTTACATCTAGTGTTATCTAGCTAGTACATCTAGAGCACGTAAGATGACCCTAAGGATATACCTATTGATATTTTAGTCATAAACATCGATGTTTGGCTAGCTGAATATCGATGTTTATTTAGTATTGATGAATATCGATCATCTCTAAAGTGTGTATTGTTCTGTGGTATTGTTTGTTAATCAGTGATTGAGTTTTTAGGTTGTAAAATACGCTAAAATACGTAAAATACTATGCCTGCTTACGAGCTGGCTATCATGTTACGGGCTATGCCAAAAAATGAACTTAAATCTAGTCTTCGACGCATATCTCAAGCAATATTTGATCGTGGAGGTATTATTAGAAATATTGAGAACTTGGGGTTTAGACCCACACCGTATAAAACCAGTGCTCATGGATTAGTACATAGAGAAGCAAATTATTTTATAATTAAGGTAGATACAGCGTCGCAAGCTGTTGCAGATTTAAAAGAAGAATATAGTCGTGATGTTGATATAATACGCCAGCGTGTATTTAAAGCTCCAACTGATATTCAGGATTCTTGCACTTTAGAAGATGAACTACTGCCTCCGGCTTATCGTAAAGATGTTCAGAAGATGATTGACATTGGAAAAACCCAAGTTAATCGTTTTACGTATAAATTCAAGTATAATTCAGGCCTTGACTATTACCCTTTTCAGAGATAATCTGGTAAAAATCTATTTATTATATTGTTAGTAGTGTATTAATACTGATCACCTGTGTACATAGTGAAAAACCATTAAGTAAATAGACATTAGATTTTAAATTAAAGCAAGTACCTACAAATGGGTTTGTTTTTTATTTTCTACCTACTAGTAAAAGAATTTCTATATGATTATCATTTATATTATGCAACTTTTAATAGAATAATATTAAAATATAATAAAATAATATGCATCTAAAATAGTTATTATATGTTAAATCTTTGAATTTAATATTGGGTATCTAATCAAAAGGTTAGGCTTTTTGCTATAATCAATTATATTAAGGTTGGAGTAAAAGTTTCGTCACTTATTTTGCTAGTAAGAAAAACAAATGAAAATCACAAGTTTTCATAATTTGGATTTCGAATTATCTTCTTTAAAATGTAAACTTTTTAATGATACCAAAAGAAGCCAGATACAAATGTTATACCTAGAAAGATTTTATTACAAATTCATGCATACTATATGTGAAAAAACAATTTCCCCAACCACAATGATTGTTTTTTTTCTAATTTAAATAATTTTAAAAGTTCTTAATAGGGAAAAATAGAGATTGCCTATTCTCTTATTTCTGGTAATAGTCGAAAGCTTGAAAAAAAAAAATTTATATGTAGCCTATAATAAAACAGGAAACCAGAATACTGTTTATAATTTAAGTTTGCTACTGTGGTGGAAAATCACTGGAAAATTATGAAAGAAACTTATTATAGACTCATTTGTTAATTTGGTTTAGATACTTAAAACCTGTTATGCCAGGGCCAACTAACAAGGAATTTATACACTAGAAAATTACACATTCTGTATATTTTTTTGGGAAATGTTTCTGTGTTCTCTTATTCAAAAATTCTATTCAATAATATTCAAAATACTTTTAGTTTAAAATACCATGAAGTTGATAATGTATTTATATGAATTTTAAGAAAAAAGACTAAGTGCAATTATAGCAATGAATTAGAAGATCCTGTGAACAAACAGATAGAAAGTAAGAAAACAAGCGGCTTTAGTCTATTTGGATATGGCAGTAAAATTATTACATCCTAGTATGTCATTTATGGGGCAGGTGGCTATTTTAAGAAAAATGTATGAAAAAGAGTTTAGGACACAAGAAACAGTTAATTGATTACTCAGTTTATTCTTACGATAACTTTAAAATAATACTTGAATTTTCTTTTTTTTAACAGCAATTGGAAAGCCTAGTATGTATCGCAGAAAAATTTCATGATCATAAATGTGCACATTTTGTCACATCAAAATATTTAGGTGAACATATAATGGCTATTATATATAGACTGGATAATAATAACAAACAATCGTTATATCAGCTTGATTTACAACTAGCCAATTTTTTTTTTTTTATTGTTAATCATTAAAATAATATGGTACCAAAATTAGAAATTTTTATTGTTGAAAAACTCCTGAAAAAAGTGAACATTGAACTTCCCATGGTTATGATTGAATGAGAAAAAAAAATAAAAATATAAGTATTCAATTTTTGACTATAGGTTTATTTTCGAAAATTTCTTTTATTTGATCTAATTGACAATTCTGTAATGCATTTTGTAATATATATTTTTTGTTGTTGTAATCTTTCAAGTGAAGAGAAAGATCTTGCCAGTCTGCATACCATTGTTTTAAATTTTCTGAAAAAGAAAATTGTTATGTATTTTAAGTCAAACATAATAGAACTTATCTAGAGTGTTTACAAAATAATAACTCGTCCAACTAGCAGATCGACCGCTAACTCTAGTCTTAACCCTTCAAGGCTCAATTTTTTTTGGTTGTGGAAAAAATATATATGATGTAATTAGTTATTAGTAGTTAGGAAAACGTATATATAAAAAAAAACAATATTTTGCCAGAAAATATTTTTTTTTATTTCAGTTCCATATATGGTACACTGTGCCTTAACTATACTATTTGGTACTGAACTACAATAAACGTAATAATTAGGAAACAGTATCTTATATTAATTATCACGAGCTTTTTTATTTTATAATTATTAACATAATAAAGATGTACATTACAAAGTCTGAAAGAAAATGAAATAAGAAACAATTATGTTTAAAAAAGCTACTTATGAAAGTTTCAGAAACAATAATTATATTTATTCAGGCAAAGTTCTGCGTGACAATTGTCACAAGAAATAAAGTCTTCCTTTGCAGCCAGGATATTTATATCTTTGTCTTTTTTCACCCCAGACCGGAAAATGCTCAAACCCTTTACGTCTGACGTCACGAGGAAGTAGGATTGCAGTATTGGGCTTCTTTCTTTTCTTCTCAATTTCTTCAGATGCAGAAGCCCAAACATACATAAATTTTTGCCTACCTCAAATTTGAACTTCTTTTGTTTTAGTGCAACTCGCGTATTATTCTGTCCCCCAACTCTTTTGTACAATAACCAGCTATTGATCAAAGAAATATCAAGAAGATGATAATATAGTATCAAGCACAAAACATATCGTAGGGGTGTTTCAATGTGTATAATTGGTGACTGTAAACTTGTGTCTCCAGTAAACGGAAAATGAGTTGAATGAAAAGTTGTTTTTCTCCAAATGAATCTCCTTTTATTTCTTATGGCAACAGACATAGAACCAAGGGTTTTAGTTGATGATCCCCCAAATGCCCGTGATTGTGTTTGTAGTTGTCCCTGTTGGCTAGGCTGCAGGTCTGATATTTCAGGCCTTCACAACATGAACATCCTCGTTGGCAGGAAACAAATATAGTCTTTGCGGCGGTAATGAAGTTTCCTCGTCGTTAAGTGGTTTCTATACTCAGCTTTTGGAATAACTGACTTCCAGCGTCAGAAAATCCTCCTCATGTTCACAGAAATCAGTGAAGAAATCTTATAAAACACATAACATAATCTATAAAAGACAATTAAATAATAGTAATTATTTGTCGTAAGTACGAAATAGTAAAACGAGCACGAAAGCTCAACGTACCGTATGTGGCACATAGATAAAATGACGATTTCTAATACTATTACTACAGTAATATAAAAAAATAACTTACCTCTGCATAATATACCTCCCTTATTTGTGACTTATTTTTTTGGACTGAGAACTATGCGATTACTGTTTTTTAGAAATCGGTGAAATCATGAGAGGGGTTAACGTAAAAATTTTACTCAAATTTTTTGTCAAACTATCTACACAGTAATCAGTGGCAACATTTATGCGCAATGCTTTGTATTATTTTGTTGCTAAATATCCAACGGTTGTGTTCGGGTTGATTATAAATGTCGCTGCACGTTTTTCATCGCTGTAGGGACGATATAAATGATTGTCCCACATGTGGTACTGGGGGCCTTGTAGGGTTAATTCTAGCCAAACGATATGTGGCTATACCACCAGTAAGACAGTAAAAAGACTACATCAGTTAATGGAAAATTTATTTGTATATCTGCCAATGAAATAAGAAGCTCTTAAAAGAACTATTTTAACGTCACTGTCCGTATAAAACAAAGGAGAAAGCAACGCAACAAGTGCGTGTCAACAGCTGCGCGCCACAACATGTCAACCTTCCGCAGCGCAGTCACCCGCACGCTCACCCGACGCCTGGCAAAAAGGATCTCGAGGACGTAATCCTTAAACGACACGACATCGAACACTCGAAGAACTACGTGATCCTGTTTCGAAACGCATTTTTCTCCTGCAAGAAAAACTTTCACAAGATGGCAAACACGGAAGCAAACCCACCGTCGCCGTCCACATCAAACGAAATCTCCAGCGTCGCACTCCCACTCCGCATACCACCATTCTGGCGCGATAAACCACGATTGTGGTTCGCCGTTTTTGAAGCTGCAGTTAATGAGCTTCATAAAAACGAAGCCCAGAAGGCGCAGATGGTCATCGCCCAGCTAAACAAGGAAGATGTCGAGCAAATCTGCGACCTACTTCACAGGACGCGGTACACTGCATTCCCGTCTCACTCACGCAACCGCTTCAGAGACAGATCCCCATCTCGCTCCCGCCATCGTTCGACACAAAACAGCCGATCACCATCGCCGTTTTGCTTTTACCACCAGCGCTTCGGATATCAAGCAAAACGATGGACGACACCCTGCACATATTACAAGAAGTCGGAAAACTAAAACGAACGCTGGCAGCGGCGGAAACCGGCGTTCCCGAACATTCATACCGCCTTATCGTTACCGACAAGAAAACGAATTTAAGTTTACTGGTCGACACCGGAGCGAACATTTCGGTGCTACCTCGAACAAAAGGCCAACGAAAATCAACGTGCATCATTACATTAAAACAACAGGCCCACCTCTTCACTGCCGTGCACGTCCAATACCACCACATCGTTATCAGGCAGTGAAGAAAGAATTCGCGAACATGATGCAGGAAGGCTTATGCAGACCTAGAATTAGTAAAGAAACGTAGGCAACTAAAGGAAAAATGACATCTACTTTTAATTAGAATTTATTATATACTTTTAATTCATTCAGCTCTTAATGCGTACAGAGTAGACTAAGGAACAAACAACTAACGTCATCGAATAGGCTTTGTTAGTCCTATAAGATAATGGATTTACCAAACTCATTTGTTAGCTTTTCAGTGGTCCAAAACACCATCAGTCAAGGTATAAGACTTACCCACAAGCTCGTGAAAACTCGTCTTTGTGTCCTCCTCTACAATATTCCACACTCGCCGATAATCTTCACATATAGTGGGCTCTTCTTTGTTTATATCTTTATCATCTAGATCCAGTGTTCTATAGTACAAAATAATAAGCAGATTTGTAGGTCCTATGATGGGTGTATCTATGGACGTATCGATGGGCGTATCGCATACCTTACCCTGAGATACTCTGTACTCTGAAATGGGACTCAAACCATCGACCTTTTCCAATCTGGGCGACTGCTCTAAATATTTAGATATCTAGGATCAGCAAAGGTCGTGGGTTCGATTCCCATCTCAGGGTACCTCGAGGCAAAGTTGATTTTTTAAGCATTTTTCATTAAGAATATTTTGCAATATAGTATTGTGAATGCAAAATAGCTCAAATATAATGAACATCGAACTTTCCATTGTAATGATTGAATGAGAGAGAAAAATAAAAATATTATTATTCAATTTTTATTTTATTTCTTTTTCGAATTTTTTTATTTTTATTCTAACTGTCAATTCTGTAATGCATTTTGTAATATATATATATATATTTTGTTGTTGTAATCTTTCAAGTGTAGAAAAAGATCTTGCCAGTCTGAGAATAAGAACAAATTTTAATAGAAAGTTTAAAATATTTGTTATTATGATATTTCTTTCGGCTGTTTGGCTGGATTGCCTGAACATTGATGAAAAAGAAAAATGTGCCTCAAAGATTGGTCATTCCTATAAGGTCCTGGATAGCTTAGTGGTTGAGCAGTCGAGTGCGATAGGTCGTGGGTTCGAGTCCCATCTTAGAATACCTCAGGGCAAAGTGTATTTTTTAAGCATTTTTCATTAAGAATATTGTGAATGCATAGGGTGAGGTGACGAAAAAAGAAATAATTAGCTGAAATTGCTTGTTTATACGCTAACGATGTGATTTTGTGGTCTGAAAAAAAAAACTCGAAATTTAAGTCGATTGTTACGCTACTCTTCGCGACACGGTACGGTACAGGGCCTCTGGTCCTAGGGGACTCGAAATGGCTGCCCTTGATGAAATCGTAAATAAGGGTTGGAGGCCCCGTAGACAAATAAGTACAGCCTTTAGCGGTAGTTAAAATTTTTAATTGAAATTATTTTTAGTGCCTTATCTTTGTAATGTCCAATTTTGTAGTTTTTCTACTTTCTTAAAATACTACAGCCATCCGTCAAAATTGGAAAAAGTTGTCGCCGCCCCGGTCCTCTGATGGAGTTACTCCGCCCTAACATACATGTGTTTGGAAATCTATTATTCTTTTTAGATGCAAACTACATTCCTTATTATTTTACCTCAGAGCATTCTTCAAAAGTTGGTCTTTGTATTTTTTATGTTCTTCTTCGAAATATTCTTGCAAACGAATAAAGGACTTCAAGCAGCAGTCGTTTGGAATATCTGAAAAGTGAAATATTACTTGTTAATGCACTTCACTATAAGTGATTCGTAATAAGTAGGTGAATATTGCATTTTGATTATCAGCAATAAAACTCACCATATATAATTTCTACTTTTATACTTTTTGCCAAGGAAAAATTGGTGACGATGTCTCTTATTACTGCTATGGTTGAAATATTGTCCGTTGTAAAAACCGCACTTCCTCGTCTGCAAAGAAAATGCAGAATTAACTAGTATTTATATTTTAGGAATTCCTATCACTAGACAAGACAAACAACTGTAAAAGTAAAACTTTTTTTATTCTATTAATTAATTTTTGTTTTCTATTAAACTTAATTATTGATAATAATTAGGGTGGATCCAGCCTTCAAAAAAAGGAATGAAAATAAAACGCAACCTTACAACTTTATTGGGGTTGTGGCCATGTTTTGCTGAGAATACAACGATCTACATTTAACTTCTAGCCGTATCTATTAATCAATCAAAAATAAATTAATTAAAAAGTAGGATTGTTATTTACCGGTATTGACATATTAGAATAGTCTTCAATAACGTATGTGATCGAGCGAAAATGATATTAGTTGAAGGCCGTGGAAGATCTCCTGGTAGGATTTCGGTAAGCCATGACGTCATTTCAGCAACAGAAAAACTTCCAGTAATCGACATCTGGGACCAAGATCTAATAGAAATGGAAGATTAAAAGATAAGATGTTGTTGTGGTGATGTTATCTATTATGGTGATTTAAAGTCTTTTTTTACCTTTGTTCGTTTCCTACATCATGGCTTTCATGCTGCGAATAGTATGGAAGGGCAGGCAGTCGTACTATAAGGAGACGTGCTACCCTTGGAGCACCCACGGGTAATGCGTAAATTAATACTTTAACTAATTCTGAAATTCTCATGATTGTGCTGGCATTATAGCGCATATGCACCCAAAGGCGTTTAGTGCCTGCCTGGCACCTTACCGTGGCTAGTAAATCTTGATTTGTAGCCTGTTAAAAAAAGTCGGCCGTATTAAATTGGGCCAATAACTTCAATTCAGTAATGATTTGATTCAGAGCTTAAGTATTAAGCAATACAAACAAAAACCGTGAATAAACATTTACAATATTATATTCAGAGAAATCTCAGAGTTTAGAAAATTGGTACTTTAATTAATTAACTGAGAGTGATCGTTATATAGAAGCACTTGATTCTAACAAAAAATAATAAGTTTTAAATGTTATTTCAAGTCACATAAAACCTCCAATAGTTTATAAATTCAGCAGTGGTGACACAACAGGCAGGCATGGCGAGTATGGAGACACCAGGAAACTTTAAAAGATTACGGAATCCCAAAAGCGATGGATAAAACGTAGTCAAAAATATACCTGAGAAGAACATATACTGAGCACTGCAGCACTGTCAGTTTTCATATCCAATTTTCGTCCACAATATACAAATAACATGTCTAAAGGAACCGCAGAAGTCAACGTAACCTCTTGCCAGCCATCTTGCATAGCGCTCGTTAACTGTAAAAATTAAAACAATCAAAACATCACTTTAATAATACCTCCTGTGTTCATAAATTTTGAGACGAAATAAAAGTTGCGTAACTTTTTAAAATTCTCAGTACCCATTATATAGATAATAATCAACAATAAAATCGCCCTTGTTTAACGTAAATACAGGCCCTTAAACGATTTGGCCAGTCATCAATGGTGGCACGAATCTTTTTTAGCGGAATTCGCTTTGCTTCTAGATCGAGGGTTCACTTCAGTGACTCCAAGTTTGGATGGAATTTTCGGCTGGCCCTTAGCTATTCAGTCCATTAAGAATAATCCAGCGGGTTGAGGTCGGGGCTGGAGGAGGGCCACACAAAAACGCAATCCCTATTGTGAAATAACGTATGGGACAGGGGTTTCACCACGGGTTCTAAATGGCACTCTGATAATTCTTGGTTTTCACCTTCACACTTTGTTGGCAGAAATGGAGCGGAGTGACACCTTCATATGAAACTCTCCACCATACCATCACACTAGCCGGATGATGAGTGCGCGAGACATTCCGTGCAGAAGCTGTGACATCCTTGCTACTTTTAGCGTATACTTTATTATCTCGTATCATGTCTCCTCAGCAGCAATGGACGACGTTCGCGTCGTAACTTACGAAGACGATCGTTTAAAAAGTGAACTTTTCTACGGCTATAGGCTTTTACTTTAAGATCATAATGCAGTATTCTGTTTATTGAAACGCGCGATATATTAGTCTAAGAGCGAGTTTCTTCTGAGTGCGACAAGGATTTCGATAAAGTCGCTCTCGAATGATTTTGGTGTCCACAGGCGTCCTCAAAAAACTTGTCTCTTTGTTACGACTTACAGAAACACCTTTTAGCTCGTGCAAAAGCTGCATGGGTTTTTTCCCCGCCTTAAATAGCGAAATGACAGTTGTTTCATTCCCTCCATTACAAGAAAATATAATCAAATGAATTTGCGATAAAGTTAACATTTCAAATTCAAAATCAGTAAAAAAATAACAGCCAGTAACACAGAATGTCGGGTTATTTCCATTTTACCTAAATTACGTAAGTAGTAGCTATTTCACTTGGAATCTGAGCAATAGATGTGATGTAATTTATTATTATTTTTTATATTTACCTCGCATTGAATGTCTAGAAGTGGTGGAGCTGATAACCCGGCCTGTAATGATCGAGTACTCCGTTGATATTTCTCTCGTTCGTTGGCTGTCTGTTTTTCCAAACGAGCGATTTCTATTCTGTTATAAAAAAATGTCAAAGGTTTATAAGATACTAGCTTTTGCCTGCGACTTCGTCCGCGTGATATAGTTACTTTGGGCATTATTTTTTCCAAAAACGCTGTTGTTTTTTGAGCTGATGATGAAATTACCTTGATGTTTAAGTTCGAAGATAGTATAACAAAATACCAACAATCCAATATGTTTCAGCACTTTATCTTTGAAACTTTAGAGATATTAATCCAATTCAATGCAATTTGAAATAAAGATGAAAAAAATTCAGTTCTGAAGTTTCCACAAAACTTAATCGAAAACGTATTCTACGCAAAATTCTTTGAAATAAACGTAACCGCAGATTACTTTAGAATAAACTCCATCTAGAACAAATCACCATCTATTGGGTGTTACCGCAGATAACTTTAGAATAAATGCCATCTAGAATACAGCTCCATCTATTGGGTGTATTTGCAACCTAGATGTCAAACGATATTGAAGAATTTTATCTATGAATCAACGTACACCGCCATCTATGAGAACTTCATAAAACTAAAAGTAAATAAAAACTTGCTTAAGAACATTTTATTCGTTTACATTCACGACATAAGCGAATAATTGAGATGATAACTATCCTATCCAGTAAGTTAGACCAAAATACGGCTACATGTGAAATTTGATAGAAATCGGTTCAGTAGTTTTGGAGTTTATTGGCAACATACATCGTCACACAAAATTTTTATATATATAGATTATACTTAATGAATTACGCGCTTTTTTTTTCTTTATCAATACATATATAAGAAGAGATGTTCTGACATACTGACTGACACACAAAGCACAGCCTAAACCGCTTGTCGTAGAGACTTGAAATTGGTAGGGTACATACATTCGTCTTATTACATAGAGGTGTAGTAAGAAAGAATTTTCGGAAATTCCACCAGAGTGTATGAAGGAGGTCAAAAAGGGTGAAGATTAGTAGGTACATAATTGATAACAAAAATAACATTTTAGATAAAAATATTTGAAAATATTCAAGTAGAAATTATTTTATATACGAAATAAAACACAAACAAAGAAAAAAAGGCGTTAAATATATTTCTAAATGGCATTGTTCTGACCAAGGTTAAGTAACTTTTTTTATAATTTAATATGTAATGTAATTGTCTTCGTGATATAATTGATTAATATTAATTGTTAAAATATTCTGCTTGACATTGTTGGATTATTTAATCTCCTTGACATTGTTATTGTGATTTGACTAGTATGATTTAGACCTTAGTATTTAATTTTTAATAAATAGTTTTAAGGTTCTCAGAGATAAAGTACTGAAACCTTAGATTTGAAACATATTGGACATTAGTCGGTTAATTGCACGTGTAGCTGTTGCTGTACCTTAAATAAATAACTATAGCTTTTTGGTGTAGTGTCTTTGAAGTAATTTTATTCTAATATCACGAATATTTTGCTATTGATAAAATTAATAATTCGGTTAATTGCACGTGTAGCTGTTGCTGTACCTTAAATAAATAACTATAGCTTTTTGTTGTAGCGTCTTTGAAGTAATTTTATTCTAATATCACGAATATTTTGCTATTGATAAAATTAATAATTCGGTTAATTGCACGTGTAGCTGTTGCTGTACCTTAAATAAATAACTATAGCTTTTTGTTGTAGTGTCTTTGAAGTAATTTTATTCTAATATCACGAATATTTTGCTATTGATAAAATTAATAATTCGGTTAATTGCACGTGTAGCTGTTGCTGCACCTTAAATAAATAACTATATATAACTATAGCTTTATATAACTATAGCGTTATAAATAACTATAGCTTTTTGTTGTAGTGTCTTTGAAGTAATTTTATTCTAATATCACGAATATTTTGCTATTGATAAAATTAATAATTTTGTACCGTATCGTGATTCTTGACAGTTAACCGGTTCCCTGGGCTTTGTAAAGCCGCACTGTAGAAGGACCTTGTAATGCTTATTCAGCTGATTGACATTTATCCGTGCAAATGAATGGCGATATTTTATTATAATGAATAATGAATGGATATATTCAATAAATACGAGTATTTATCCTCAATGTTGTTTTCATTAGTTAACACAAAATTTCCTCAATTTAAACTACGAAAAAAACGCTATTTATTTTGGTAACTGTCTAGTAATATCTTATTATATGATATACCTAATGAGCGACAAAGATAATCGTTTAATTATTCCAAACTAATATTACCTATAGGCATAGTGAAAGTAGGTCTGTGTATGTCTGTTAAGTTCTCACGCCTAACCCACAAAAATAGTTGACTTGATATAGGACATTGATTGCTTTTTATAAAAACGTCACCCAAGTATTTTCCTTCCGCGGGGCGACTCCTCTACTGAAGGGTGGACCCTTCAGTAGAGGAGGCCCAGCGCGGCGGAAGAAACCGCACCCTCTTAGCTGAATACCAGGTTTTTCCTATCTGTGTGAGGTGAACCACAGCGGGTTTTACCAGGTAGGTCTTCCACATTAACCTTAACATTAACATTTCCCCTGCGATATTAAAAAAGGATGGAAATACTAACTCTAATTTCGATCTTCTTGACGCAAGTGCTTCTCGAGGAACATTTGCTAAAGGATGGGCACCCGATGCGTATCGATGTGATCGCAGAGAAAATATTCTTCCAGAAAAAGTACTCGCTAATAATTCGCTTTCTTCAGACCCTATACAACCTCCGGCTACAGAAGTTACAGGCTCCCCACAAAACTATAATGAACAAAATTATTATGATAAATTACACACAGAACGTAATAATATTAATTATATGGATAAAGTAGCAAAACGCATTACTTACATATGTATACTTCAAACGTGGCTTTTCTGTGATGTTTTCTAAGTCTATAAGGTAAAGTTGTATAGAGCCATCATGGCGACCGACAGCAAGATGAATACCATTACTACTGAAGAACCATCCTATACATACCACCGAACCCAAACCACGCCCTTCCATCAAGCACTTGTTGGTTAGCACAGAACTGAAAATTTGGAAATAAAGCTTGATATCTGAAGGTAGCATGAGAATGGTAGCATGAAAAAGGTAGCAATTTGTGAAAGTTTAACTATTTTTACAAGGTATTTTATTTTTATTGTAATATAGTAAGTGCATATCTGATTATATACAAATTAGGTTGGGAAAAAGTTTTTTGCATAAAGATAATGTGCATAAACTTGTAATAAAATCTTTCTTTCTATACCATTTGTAACTGGCTGGTATAGGTATCATGAAAAATGTTAAATTCTAAAGAAATTAACTCTGAATTCAAATAAGGAAAATGTGTGATTTCATTTATTTTTCTTACTGTCAATATTAGTGAATCCTGCCATATTAAAAAAAAATGAGTGAATCTAATGAAGAAATTCGATACATTATAAAATTTTATTCCAAAAAAAGGTAAATTTGGTTTAAGCGTTTTCAGTCCGAAAATTTTGAACTCAAAGATACGAGTCGTTTCGGTCGCCGTGTTACGGATAAAATGAATGCCATTTTTGAAAAATTGGAGCAAGATCGGCATATCAGTAGTTACGACGTAGCTGAAGAACTGAGAACTGAGTTTTGGCACATTTGAAAAAGCTGGGTACAAAAACGTCGTGGCCAAAGGTCGGTCAGGCTTCATAGACTGTGGCGAAACCCGGGTTAACTCGCAACAAGGTTTTGCTGTGCATCAACTTGTTACGAGTTAACCCGGGTATATGGTGGGATTGGAAGGGCCAGGTCTTTACCCAAGGTGCTGGGGGTGCAATGCACCCGGGCATTGAAAAAAATGTATGAAAACTAATACACGCCCGCTTCAGTCATAAGTACGCAAATCTTTACTAAATTTACAATGTGGGTGCGGAACATATTATAATAATATCTATTTATATAAGGCAGCCGTTTACTTGTATGGCTAACCTTTTAATTGGGCGATGTTTTTAAATAACTTGGCTAAAAATAGCTAAGCTATGTTATCTAACACTGTTGGATTTATCTACAAAGCTATAAATGAATCGCATTGTTGTTGTGTTGACTTGACTACCACGTTGTCGTAAACGGTTGCGACATGTATATGTTATTTTTGATAATACATACTCATCGTAAATTATAAGACCAATGCAGCCATCCACAGCTCCATAAAATGAATATATATCATTAAAGTGATGAACTGGAGGAACAGCTAGCCGACAAGGACCCGATGAAATTGTCGCTTGTGCAATTAATTGACCACCCTCCAAAATCACGGCACCTTTGTTGGCCACTAAAGCTAGAAGACGTATTCGGGTACTCTATAGAATTAAAATGCAGATTAAAGCTTAGAAATGGTAACACAACTAAATATTTGAAACATTTATGTTATATTTATTTAAAACTATCAAATTACAAATGTTTTATTACTTACGTTCGCGGAAGTGAATGCTGCAATATCAAGGACTCTATCTTCGCACACAAAAGTGTTCAGCTCCTTTAAATCTCTATAACATGTTATAGTTCGACCACTACAGAGAATTAAATCTCCTCCAACGACACACCTTGAACCATAGAAGCTAATAAAAATACAAAAATCTGTATACAACTAATCCAAACCTTTTTCTCTTCAAAAGGGTTTTAGCCTTCCATTCAAAGACATTTATGTTTCAGACGTAGACTGAAGGACTATGCTGTGCCATATTAAATTCCAGATATTTGATATATGGAGATCTGTTTAAGTATGTAATTGCATAGCCCTTTGATTGAATGACGGCAATTATTGGACGCCTAATTTCATAGATGATTAATTTCATTATGTATGACTACGTTTTTCACAAACTATACAGGGTGTATACATTAAGAACGGTCAACATGGGAAAGTATGAAACTATAAGACGTAGGAAGATCTATTCATAAGAACCATGCCAACAAACAAAATAATCCTGGCATGCGATTTAATAATCCTGTTTGGATTTATATGGCTACTATAATAGTTTCAGAATATGCCACTGCACTTAAATCAGCATACGTGAATCCTGTTTTTAATCAGGTGCGCTTACTCCTACAATATGGACTTATATTGGTATATAGGATCACAATTCATGGCTACTATTGGACTAAACCTCCTATAAAAGCATGTATTAAGAGTAATTACTCTCAAGAGGGACTACTCCGATAACTCAGACTTATATGCGCATATAAGACAACGCTTTAAGCCCATTTGCGCTGGGCAAAAATGCACTTTATACGGGTTTGTCATATGCCGATATAACCCAAGGTAGATTTATATGGGTATTTCATAGTAGTGCTATTGTCTAAGAAATCTTCAAACAATCCTGGCTAGAACTCTTTAAAGGCCTTTTTCTGGAAACAACTGATATAGTCAAAAACACGATTTGAATGGTTTCCCAAATCTTACTATAGGATTTGCGATCAGCCATTAAAATCACGATTGTTACTAAATATTTATCATAACAGAATCTACGATTTCCAGTGTGAGCCCCTGATGAGACAGTAATAATTGTAGAACCCTAATTGGTAACAACATGGCGAATTTGCTTTGGTGTTGGCACTTACCATTGTAGAACTAAATTAACTTTTATCAATCCTATATCATACTTGGAAAAGGTCACCCAAAAAACGGCGACTTTTCCTAACATTTTTTGATAAATAAATGAATACAAAAAGTGTTAATTTTTAAGAGGCGCTTTAATATTGTAATCGAAACCAAGATAAGGTTTACAGAAAATTCCAATTCCCCAGCAAATAGACAACAAAAATACTAAGAACAATAGGATATGTTTTTCTACTATGGTTGACAATATTTCTAGTTACCATATTAATAAATACCACCTTTGCTCAATCTTTTTAATTTTTTACATAACAATTTGACAAATCACTGAAACACTAGGTGCATACTTAGTAGAGGCATAGCTAGGCCCGAGTTAGTCTCACTTTTTACTATAGTGGATTTATATTGACATTTTCAGGTAAAAGTACAATTGTGTAATCCCTATATAGGAGCCATTTGATCAAAAGTGGGATGGCTGCGGCCTGATATAATCGCGCTGTAAGCAAGGGTGTACTTATAAAGTGGGCCCTTTTCCGGGGTTATATGCAGATTATATGCTCAAGAAATAATGGTTCTAGGATAGTTTAAAAACCGCTTTTGGCTGGTTGGGATATCATTAATTATAGTGAAAAGAGAAAAGGAATAAGTAAAATTAATAAAATGTATTTTTTCTTACAACATTCAACTTGTTTAGGTGCGTAAAGTTGTCTCTATCGTTGTTTGTTTCATTTTAGACATTATGTTTCATCTATCAACTAGTTATTTTAACTGACTTCAAAAAGGGAAGTTCTCAGTTTGACCTGTATGTATGTTTGTGCACGATTATCTCGCGTTTGGCTGAACCGATTTTGACGCGTTAGTATTTTACCTATTCTATAAAAAATATCAATATCACTAAAAAGTATGAAATAAAACCTTAAAAAATAACAGACTTCAAACCTAAGAAAGCGAAAAATAATTCTTATCTCACGACTTATTCAAGACAATGCTATTGAAGTCAGGCGCCGATCATATAATAAGGAAGTATTAAAGAAAATAGTTCCTGAAATCAAACTAGATCACGGTACGTTCTTGATTTCTCCATGACAACCCTTCCGGTTTTCTTTCTTGTTTAAATGTAAATTAGTTTTCAAAACTCAGTAAGCAACTCATATTCTATTTGTAATTTTTCGTATTTGTATTGATAACTAAGTTTTCAAAGTTCAGTTTTTTAATATGTTAGTTATAAGGAATGGAAATGACTGTCTTTGGTCTATTCGTTTCCTGCATTTAGTGGAGGTGCTTTTTTAGTGCTTTCTTTTTTTTTTAACTACTTCCTTATTAATAACCCACAGAAAGCCTCCACTCGATTTTAATAGCATTTTCTTGAATAAGTCGCTTTTGAGATTTTTAACCTTTTTGTCTGTTCTATTTTTTATTTTTTTTAGAATGTATGCTTGCAGTTTTCCTTTTCACTAAAATCAATAACATGGTTTTTAAGAACATGAGTCAGATCTTCGTATGTTTTATAGTTACAAACTTTCCCATACTAACCGTTTTTAATGTTACATTCTGTATATTATGGATGATAAGTTGTTATACGTAGTACCCACAAAAAATAGTTTACTTTGAATGACGTTTATAAAAATCTATTTACTGATTATACTCGTCTTAATACTGGCGCCAGAGTTTTGAAGCATGAGTATGACTAGATAATATAAAATTTGGGAGAACAATTGTACTTTTATATTTTTACAGATACATACAATAGCATATCAGGGTTAGGTACCACGAAATGTTTAATGTCTGCAATCGATCTAACTTCTAATTTCAAACAATATCAAGTGGAATAGTTAAAGTGCTCCTCCACGCACGCACCAGCCGCATGTCACGCAATGCATTGCAGGGATTTCTCGATGTCATACGTCCACTGCTGTCGCATTTTTCATAGACGCTTCTAAGCAAAAATGCGACTATCATCATTACAACTATCATCATAAATTTTTAATATAATCCGTTGCATGCGTGCGTGCGTGAGAGATGACGTATGGACGTTCACCTTAAGACTGTTTTGTTTAATTGGGCGTGTTGAGGACTGTATTAACAAGTTGTAAACTTCTATACCCGATTAGTATACACGTGGTGTACCTAGTTACAAATAAACTGTTTGGACTACGTAAATATTTTTTTTAGTGGATAAAAAAGCAGTCCTTGCGTGTGTTGCTTGCTATTCTCAGTGTAATATCTCCCATCATTGGCATATAATTTCGACTTTCTAAGTACTAGTAAGGTAGATCGAGTAAATAATTTTGATTTCTTTTTTTCTACTGCCCTTAACTCCATAGTTTGTACATACATAGACGTGATTGTTTCAGAGACCGATGTTTCGATTGTCAGAAACACTTTCCCTTTTCTTGTGTATCCTTTGACTTCATTTCCCGATGCAGCAAATATTTTATCTGTTTGTGAACCTAAAACAAAAAATCTTTAATTCAAATGAAGTTCAAAGGGTCATATGAAGCATATCATACATTAATATTATGTAAAACCTATCACGCATACCTAAAAGTAATTTTTTACACTGTTTCTTTTTTTGGCTACAAGAATTAACTTTTGGGAAGGAGGAGGTAGGTCGCATAACACAAATTAGATAGCAGCCACAAGGAGGTCTACACTGCTGCATTGGTTGAGAAAAGAAAAAGAGAAAAAAATATACCTATATTAACAGCACGACTTCAGTAGAAAGTTATTTAATATTATTAACGTCCATAAAAATAGTAATTTAATTAGTTCCATTTTGATCCTTCAATTTTGGTGTGTTTATCAACTGGTATCAACTTACCAGAAACGGAAGCAAGTTGTACAGAAGTAATCGGTTTTCCGGGTAATGTTTTGAATTGAACGATTGGCTCCTCATCCTTAATACCCAAGCATTGTAAAACACCATTTTTATCTCCAATAACAAACTGAAAAAGCAAAAAAAAAATCACTAATAGAGAGACGGATTTTAGACAACATAGTTTTATTATTTATTGATTCTTAAGTTTTACACTTAAAAGTAATATTTATTACCTTCTGTTGTGACTTAGGTCCAGAGACTGGTAATACTTTTAATGTATCAGGGAATGTTATTCCAGTAATAGTATAGTCAATTCGTGTTAAATCGTATTCCATATTGCGAATAATATAAATAAGATTTGTTAATATTGTCTTAGCTCTGGTATATTACTCTACTACTTAATAATACTGTGAAATTGATGGTGTTTGACTGTATTTGTGTGTTTGACATCTACTTATACACAAATCGATAAAACCACGGTAACGAAAAATGCGTCAACAAAAAAAAAAGCATTAGTTTTATACAAATGGGTGAAGCTACTTTTTACATTTAGTAACTAGTAATTTATTGATAATTATCTACATCTAGCTTACTTATCTTCCCTTGTTATAGGAATAGCAAAGTAAGTGATGTTTTGTTTCTTTAACAATGTCGACATTTATTATGTATGTCTTACAGCCGGTTTCTACAAAATCTCGACTCATTCTCAATAACATATCTTTTTTACTTCTCACAAGGTAAAAAGTCCTAGTTTTTATCAAACTGTTATCATCTACCTACTGATAATTAAAAAACTAAATTCAGAAACGACCTGTGTAACTAACCTGTTTAACTACAGTTTGAGACGTGCTTAACTTTAAATACTCAATTCAGAAACTAGGTGTAGGGGGAGTCTGGAGACTTGCCCAGATGGGAGAGTTGAACCACTTCTCAAAATTCAACGTAATTTGCAAGCTAATGAAACATTAACACAGTCGTAGATCATGTATGGAAGATCAATAATGTGTGTGTCACTATTGCACAAAATGTCTGGTTTGTTTAGTTTTTAAGTTGCGGAAAGTGTTTTGGTCACTACAAAATAAATTTTAAATAATTAGTAGTTTTGAGATATTGGCCGTGTTTATCGATGTAAGTATTGTGTATTATTTTTATCGTGCTTGCTGATTATTCTATTTTGAAGTTTGTTAATTTTTTTTTAACAGTAATTTAATACCTTTTCTGCAATGAATATTTTATGTCGAAGTGATGTATGCGGGAGAGTTGAACCACTGTTCTTGTTGAAGACATCAGTGGTTAATTATACCATCTGTGGTGAAGATTTTTCTGCCATAATACTACTTGCACTCAATTCAATATTATAAATGTTAATAAAACAAGTGAACAGAAGGCAAATAACATTTAGAATAGTTTTTATAATTTTTGAGAATAACGATAAGTACTTATCAATTCCAAATAATAAATATATGAAAGCAAAACTACGCAAAAGACTCTAATAGAAAGATGATACTAAAAAAATAAACAGAAATTATTAAAACCCCTGATAATGAGTTTCCTCAGACTTTTGATCATATGTCCCTCATAGTGGAGAGAGTTGATCCATTTCCCATTTTTACTTCAAATCGGCTTAGCAATTTACAGTATTTAAATATTTAAAAAGTAATGATGCAAAAACAAGTCTATATAAATTGCACATGAATTAAAATTATATTCTAGTCTCTTCGACAAATCTATACGAAGATATGATAATTCAAGTAAAAAGAGGTTCAAGTCTCCGGACTTCCCCTAAATGTCATGAAGGGTGTGGGCTATATAAGTTACTTTATGGGTGTGGGCATAAGATATACATACAGGTATTAATACCCGCAAATTGCTAATGCGTCTGGCCGCCATTTAAATGACGTAATTGCGTTCAAGAATCAGTATCGTTAACAAATAATAGTAGTTGACGTGTACATTTATTGAGTTGGATTGTGTTGAGATCACCTATAATTATTGTTATGTTTTTGGTGATCTCGATTGTTTTTGTAAAGTTTTATTATTACTTGTTATGATTGTAAAAGAGTTACTGCTATTGTATATTATATGATTGATTTCACTGATAATAAATATCTCTCATTCCGTTATTGCTTCTGGTTATGTTTTAAAATATGACCCTTCCGTTTCTTTTCGCGTTATTACAAAATAAACGTAGTTTTATTTCATTTTATTTTATTTAGATATAATTTTTTTTTCTAAAAATGCATGCATTAAAATAACAAACTAAAAGTTATTAAGTTATTGTAACAATATTTTGGGGATTATTTATATGAATTTCAATAATTAATAAATAATTTATCTCTTGCCTTTTGTGCTATCTATACTTTCTATTTTCAAATAAAGTCACGCGGGTGTATTAAAGATTAAAATCATTAATTGTGCAAAAAAAATAGTTCACGATGCGTTGTGGCAATTGTAGAATCACCACATAACGAAATTCCTATTATGGCTCTAATGGATAAAGTTCACGACGCGTTGTGACATTCGCAGAATAACCATAACGAAATCCGTGTCGTGGCTAAAAAAAGCCACGACGCGTTCTGAGTATTGATTGGGCTCAACTAGCTGTTTCCTTATACAATAGCGTTTCGGCTCTGCCATTTCGCCCGCGGTTGCCACGGCAAGCTCGCTATACTCGCTCGGTTCATGCGTTGTCATACTCTTACTTAACCTAACCTAATGAAATATGGTTCAATACGCTTAATGGTTTTTCTGCATTGCTACAACACGTTGTGGTCATGTTGTCAAGCCACGACACCGATTTCGTTACGTGGTTATTCTGTGAACGTGAACGTGTCGTGAGCATTTCCACAGGAGCTATAACACTAATTTAGCTATTATCTACATTTAACAATGACCACAACGCACAAATTTTTCACTCAATGAGAGATTTCGATATTTGAACGTTACATCTACACCAATGTCATATTTTACGGAAGATATAATTTAGGGGGCGAACTCGAGTAAAGCGACATTTCTTCATCAGGAAAAAGCAATTGAATTCTATTAAAGATATGCTCATAACTTTCATAATGAATTAAACTTCATCGAAAGACATCACGTCGCCAGCCATAACCTTATTAATGTCCTTACTGTTGCAATCGAACAGGGAGAAAGGACCATGGGATGAAATGGTATTCATAGGTGTTAAAAACTGCAGATGCAGCAGGGGCGGAGAAGATAATAAATTTATGGTATAATTTATGATAGGCCCTGCGAAAAATGCTTAACGACCGTATCGCAGACCGAGCTTTAATAAAGCATTGCATGAAAATTTTCTTACGTTAAGTGAGCATTAAGTTCATGCTGACGTAAAATAGGCTAGGTTTACCTAGGACTGTGGCTGTATATAATTTATCCCGTTGTCATTTATTTAAAAGTGCACACTACCACCTTTTATTGCCACATCACCCATGTCAAAGACTACAGTGTACTGACCATGAAGGTAAAGTAAAAGAACTTTAGCTTCATGGTATTGACCCATGTGGTTGACTGATAGAAAATGCCTAAGGCATTAAGTCCGCCAAAGTAATATGTACATGAAGTGTTAAATAAATAATAATAATGATATAAAATGACAAATTCTGAAATACATTTTGAACTTTCCATTCATTAATTTAAGTTTTTTTAATTATAAGTTTGACAGTTTAGTATTCTCTTCTTCTTTTTTTTTAATTAACAACTTATCTGCGCATTTCTGCCAATGTCAAGTAAATTAATTAATTTTTACGTGTAAAATGAATGACAGATGGCGATGATTTCGCTCACTGAATGGTACAGTGGCACAACTCAAAAATCATAATTTCGGGAAACGTTCTCCGAAGTTATGAAAATCTAATATATATATAATTATAAAAATCATTTTTTTTAGCATTTTATCGGCATTAACAGTTAAATCGTTTGTATTATATTATTACTGTTAAGTTTTTTATTTTTTTATCTATGGGATCATCACCAGCCCTTTTACGTCCCCACTGCAGGGGCTCAGGCCTTCCTCATGGATGGTTAAGGAGGATGGGGTATGATCCTCCACGCTGGCCCAATGCGGATTGGAGGGTATTAACGACTGCAAATGCAGCCAGGAACAACGGCTTAACGTGCCTTCCGAAGCACGGAGTAGCTCGAGATAATAATTTTTTGGTCACCCATCCCGTGACCGACCCTTGGGAAAGTTACTTAACGACAACAATCGCGGGCCGCGGCGCTTATCCACTACGCCACTGAGCTACTATATATACATAATGAGCTACTTCTACGCCACCGAGCTATTTCTACGCCACCGAGCTACTATCTATGGGATGCCACCACAATAATGTGGCGTTTTCTCGAAATAATGGTGGAGCGATTTGTCAAAACAATACTTGTCCCTTCCTGACATGCTTGTTGTTGATTGACAATGGCTATATATGCCAAGCTCCCTTTCAAGGAACACCCTTCGTTTTTCCTTTACGGAAAATCTACCAAAAAAAAATGTTTTCGATTGTACACGTAAGTAACCTACGTGTCAAAGAGTGAAATGTACGATATATGAATCCCAAGTACATAATAGGGTATTTGACGCTTTTCTAAACTATTTTAAATGGTTGTTTGATACATTATTAATACACTGTCAATAATAATCTGTTCTATTTATGATGAAAATAATTTTTAAAATATCTATTAGGCTTTATATTTTAACACCACAAAATGTTAACAAGTTTTTAGTTCTCTCTGATTCACAAAGTGTATTGAATTTATTTAGATAAAGCTGTAAATATGATGTAAATTATTTAGTGTATTATATCAAACAAGTCTTATGTATCCTTAATTATTCAGATAAAACTGTACATTTTAAGGGGATACCTTCCAATATCCAGGCAGGGCTCAATGGATCAAACATCCTTTACCCGTCCCAAACAAGAGGGACAAATGAACCAAATAAATATAAACTCAAATCTATTTTTTTTCGGTAGATTTTTTCGTAAAAGAAATGCAAAGAGGTGTGTCATAGGTAATGAATAAGTATACACATAAATGATCAGCAATCTTCAAGTCATGTCAGTGTCATTCAGCTGATGCGCTAGTATTCTGATTCGAGTTAGAGAGAATTCAACTCGAGTTAAGCCCAACTCGAGTTGACACATCACTTAAAAATCCTCATTTTAATTTTTGTCAAAGGCTAATTTTACTATACTATATATATATGTATATAAGTTACTTTATGGCTAATATTATAAAAGAACATAAATACATACTAATATTATAAACTGTGTATATATATTTTTGTAGAACTCTTTTTGGCGGGAAGTCAAATTAGGCGGGTGTTTTAAATTTGTCTCCCAAAAGGTTTTTTAAATTCCATCTAAATTTTCCCATTAAAATGAAGACCAAAAGAAAAAAAAGAAAGGCGGAAGCAGAGTCTGGTGATAGCGACGAGGGCCATTCTGATTCCTCGTTGGAAAATAATAAATACTTAATTTTCAAAGTCGAAAACTATTCACGGCAGTATCCCGAGGAAGGCGGTAACTTTGAATATATAGTATTATACGAAAGTGTTGACTCAGGCAAGCCCATAGGTGATAGAGATCTTATGTCACTTGGGACTGCTTTAAAACGACAATGTAAAGGAATAAAAAGATTCCAAAGAATAAACAAATACAAGATAGGTGCAATATTTGAACGACCGGGACTAGCTAACTTAGCGCTAAATAATCTAAAAATTCAAAAAGACTTGCAAGTGAGAGCCTCTATCCCAGCTGCTCTTACTGAATCTACTGGTATAATAAGAAATGTACCTACTTATATGTCCAATGAAACCATTTATTCAGGTTTGACCAGCTCCAAGGATGTAGTTTCAGTGCGCAGATTTATGCGGCGTGGAAAGGACGACGATGGCAAACCAACGCTATTTCCAACACAAACGGTAGCTATCACATTTGCTTGTCCAATATTGCCAACGCATGTTGATATAAATTCATGGTTCTTTGATGTAACTCAGTATGTTAAGCCAGTATCACAATGCCTTAAATGCCTCAGATACGGTCATATAGCAAAATATTGCAAAAATTCTCAGAGATGTTCAATCTGTGGTGAAGGCCATTCTTATAGAGATTGCAATAAAGACAGTAACGAAGCCACTTGTGTAAATTGCAGCGGCAAACACATAGCAATTTCTGCCCAATGCCCCATCAAAAAGAAGAAAATACAAGAAAACCAAATAAAACAAAAAACTGTACCATTTGTTAATTTATTTGACAATAATGCTTTCCCTATTTTGAATAGTAAAAGACATAAAACTAGTATCTCTAATTCAGAAAATATTTCCGGATATTTAGAATCTGATGAATGTTTAAATATCCTTATATCAACAATTGTCAAAGTCATACATGAAAATAAATTAAATGAAACTCCTATAAATTCTGAAAGTATTAAAACCATTCTTCTGACAAATATGAAAGAAAATAAATTAACATTAAACAAACAATCACTTACATAGGAATTCCCTTACCTATTTATTTTTTATGGATCACACGTCTATAAGAATAGTACAATGGAATGCTCAGAGTTTGCTTAATCATAAACATATTTTTTCACAGTACCTTTATGAAAATGAAATACATATTGCTCTTATATCTGAAACTTGGTTACAGAGTACGAAATCTTTTAATATAAAAGGTTATAAAATTGAAAGATTAGACATTGGTTCAAAACAAGTGTACCTACATATAAATAAATGTATATGCAAAAGATAAAATAATTGTCAAAGTAAACATTATAAAAAAAATATTATATTTAATTAAATTATATGTACAAATACTCAATAACATAATATATAAAATTGTTTAACATGTTAAATTTAAGAAATAATATTTAATGTATTTGTTTGAATGTGTTACACAAGGACAAACACATCTAGTTTCTTTATATATAATTTTGGCGCTCGCACTAGCTCGGGACGCGGTTACTGCGCAGGCGTGAGACCGCGCGGCGCGGCGTCGCGGCTCGCGCATGCGTGAGGTAGCCCGCGAAATACGAGAGTCGCGTCCACAGATTATTATTATTGAGATGCATGTAGCACGCGTTGTTTTAATTCAAATTTATTGTTCATATTATTAGATGTCAACCTGAAGTAGTTTCATATTTCTTTTTTGCTCACGTTCGCCTTCTTTATTCTACAGCATTGTGTGTACTTTTGTGCTTATCTTTTATTACTTTTTACACATGTGAGTGGTGAATAAAAACTTTAAAAATCCAACATAATTTATTTGGAGTTACATCACCACCGCCTCACTGGTGACCCCGACGTGAGCACATCATGAGTGAGCCTACGAAGACATCGGAGCAAACTGTAACGATCAAATCCGCCGAGTGATGTTCATCGTGTTGGTGTACGGGTTCCGCCATTTTATCCAGAGAAGCCGGCGTTATGGTTCGCACAGCTAGAGAGCCAATTTTATCTGGCAAATATAACCACGGATGCTACTAAATTCCACTACGCCATCAGTCAATTGGACCCTGTCTACGCATCGGAAGTTGAAGACATAATATCGGCACCACCATCACCGAACAAGTACGAGCGGTTAAAGACGGAGCTCATTAAACGTCTGTCTGCATCGAGGGAAAAGAAGGTGAAACAATTACTTATACACGAAGAGCTGGGTGACAGGAAACCGTCACAGTTCCTGCGTCACCTTCAACACCTCGCAGGGCCAGAGATTCCTGAGGAATTTCTAAAGACAATTTGGACCAGCCGCCTGCCGAGTAGTACGCAGTCAATAATAGCATCTCAAGTGAAAGCATCCCTGGAGGAAGTCGCGGAGCTGGCAGATAAAATCCATGACATCGTCCCACCAAGCCCACAAGTAGCAGCAGCGTCGGTGACACCTGGAAGTTCTACCGATACGTCCAACCAAATCGCCGAGCTCACACGACAGATACAATTCTTGAACAAGAAAGTAGAAAGGATGTCGCGACAACGACGAAGATTAACTTCTAACGATCGTTCCCGTGAAAATTCACATCACCGACGGTCACAATCCAACTATAAAAAATTTCCTGTGTGTTGGTATCATTCTAAATTCAGTGATAAGGCTACTAAGTGCGTGAAACCTTGTGATTATTCGGGAAAAGTGTAGGGCAGATCGTAATGGCGACCGACGCCTGTCCAAACTCCGGTCGCTTATTTGTAACAGACAGTCGTACTAAAATACAATTTTTAGTTGATACAGGTAGCGACATTTGTGTTTTCCCCAAAAAATTAATCAGCAAGCATCGTCACAAAACAAATTATGAATTATGCGCCGCTAACGGTTCCACGATTCATACATACGGGTATGCCCATTTTGTTTTAAATATTGGCTTGCGCCGTGACTATGCTTGGCGATTTATCGTCGCAGACGTAACACGAGCGATAATAGGTGTTGATTTTTTATCTTATTATAATTTAGTTGTAGATGTGCGTAATCAACGCCTAATAGATGCTAATACTACGCTTAGTACCTCGGCTTTGCTTGCCAAAAATTTTGATATTTTTTCTGTGAAAGTAATGTCTGGTGACACTGTTTATCATCGCATACTAGCTGAATATCCCAACATTACTCGTCCTTCTGGCTTACATGCTTCAGTAAAACATAACACTGTACATCACATACGCACAACACCTGGACCACCTGTATCTTGCTCACCACGTCGATTAGCACCTGATCGGCTTAAAATTGCTAAGGCCGAATTTGAGGCCATGTTACAGATTGGTACCTGTCGACCATCAGAGTCTCCATGGTCATCTCCTCTACATCTAGCTCCGAAAAAGGATGACGGCTGGCGTCCCTGTGGAGACTACCGGATGCTGAATGCGAGAACTATTCCCGACAGGTACTCTATACGTCATATACAGGACTTTGACTATAATCTTTCTGGCTGCACTGTATTTTCCACCATTGACCTTGTGAAGGCCTATAACCAGGTCCCGATTAATCCCAGCGACGTACCGAAAACTGCAATCACGACGCCGTTCGGCCTATACGAGTTCCCGTACATGACGTTCGGACTTCGTAATGCCGGACAAACGTTTCAACGGTTCGTCGACGAAGTGCTGCGGGGCTTAGATTTCGTTTATCCGTATATTGACGATATTTTGGTCTTTTCTGTCGATCAGAAAACTCATCAAGATCATCTTAATCAGGTATTTGGCAGATTAAACGAGTATGGCATGGTCATTAATACTGCAAAATGTACATTTGGAGCATCTGAAGTCACGTTTCTAGGCTATCATGTTTCGGCTGAGGGCGTCAAACCACCTTCAGAAAAGGTTACAGCTATTAGGAACTTTCCCGCTCCAAAAACAGTTCGAGAATTACGCAGATTCCTCGGTATGGTGAATTTTTATCGCAGGTTTATTCCACAAGCTGCTCAACACCAAGCACCGTTGAACGCTCTTCTGGTTGGATCGGTAAAAGGTTCTCACCCTGTACATTTATCTGCCCACGAACTGGAAGCTTTTGAAGAGTGTAAAGAAGATCTTTGTCGAGCTGCTATGCTGGTGCATCCTGATTGTAAGGAAAAATTGGCCTTAGTCACGGACGCATCAGACACTGCTATCGGAGCCGTTTTACAACAGTCCAAAGATGACGTCTGGCAGCCACTGGGATTCTTTTCTCGTAAGTTGTCCCCATCTCAGACCAAATATTCTCCATACGACCGGGAGTTATTGGCCATATATGAGGCTATCAAGCACTTTCGGCATATGTTAGAAGCTCGCGATTTTGTGATATACACAGATCACAAACCCCTGACATTTGCATTTCATTCCCACAAAGCTAATTGTTCGCCCAGACAGTTCCGCCACTTAGATTTTATATCTCAATTTTGCACCGACATAAGGCATATTGCTGGCAAAAACAACGTAGTAGCTGATACTCTTTCACGCGTTGATGAAATAGTAAAACCTGTTGACATAGAAAAGCTAGCCATCATGCAAAGTTCAGATGACGAATTAAAATCATTTTTAAACTCCGATACATCTATGCGCCTTGAAAAAGTGAAACTGCCTGGAACTGATCTTGAATTATTTTGCGATGTAAGAGGTGATACTAAACGTCCATTTGTTGTTAAAGATTTACGTCGCCATGTGTTTGAGAGCCTACATTCGCTTAGTCACCCAGGTACGAGATCTACTGTCAAATTAGTATCTGATCGTTTTGTATGGCCAGGAATTCGTAGAGACTGCAAAAATTGGGTTCGTTCTTGTATGGCTTGTCAACGGTCCAAAGTCACTCGACATGTTTCATCGCCTATTGGAAACTTTGTGCTGCCTTCCGCTAGATTCAAGCACATACACATAGACTTAATAGGACCATTACCCATTTCGCATGGATTTAGGTATTGTCTCACCGCCATTGATCGTTTTACACGATGGCCTGAGGCAATACCATTATCCGACATTACAGCGGAAACTGTAGCAAGGTCTCTTTTAAGTGGATGGATTTCTCGCTTCGGCTGTCCAACACAGATTGTTACAGATCGCGGGAGACAATTCGAATCGGCATTGTTCAAGCACCTATCTGATATTGCTGGCTTCCAACATAAGCGTACCACTGCCTATCATCCGTCGTGCAACGGGTTAGTGGAAAGGTTTCACAGGCAACTTAAAGCTGCAATAACCTGCCACACTGGCAGCAGTTGGGTAGAGTCTCTTCCTCTTGTCTTATTAGGTATTCGTAGCACCTATAAAGAAGATTTAAAGTCATCTTCTGCTGAATTGCTATATGGAGAACCACTACGTCTGCCAGGAGATTTTTTTCAACCAGGTACAGATAACACAATCGACATGACAGATTATGTAGGACGTCTGCACATGTTCACTAAAAACTTGCAACCGTCTCCAGCTTCGCGTCATGGTCGTTCACGCTCTCCATTCATATTCAAAGACTTGACCACTGCTTCTCATGTCTTCCTTCGCGATGACGCAGGGGCTGGCTCTTTTAAACCAGCATATACCGGACCTCACGAAGTCCTAAAACGAGGTGACAAAGTTTTTAAAATTGCAATAAATGGTAAACCAGTGACTGTCTCGATTGACAGATTAAAACCAGCATACATACTGCGTGATCCAGATACCACAACATTTACACCTCATATCTCAAACAACTCATACTCACACAATCACTCTCATTCGTCTACACATAAAGTATGTGATGACTTACCTGCCACTGATAACATTCCTAAAATTACTAAATCAGGTCGTCGGGTTCAATTTCCAGATTATTATCGCCCGTAGGACGGTCTCTGGAAGGGGGTGATGTAGTGTACCTACATATAAATAAATGTATATGCAAAAGATAAAATAATTGTCAAAGTAAACATTATAAAAAAAATATTATATTTAATTAAATTATATGTACAAATACTCAATAACATAATATATAAAATTGTTTAACATGTTAAATTTAAGAAATAATATTTAATGTATTTGTTTGAATGTGTTACACAAGGACAAACACATCTAGTTTCTTTATATATAATTTTGGCGCTCGCACTAGCTCGGGACGCGGTTACTGCGCAGGCGTGAGACCGCGCGGCGCGGCGTCGCGGCTCGCGCATGCGTGAGGTAGCCCGCGAAATACGAGAGTCGCGTCCACAGATTATTATTATTGAGATGCATGTAGCACGCGTTGTTTTAATTCAAATTTATTGTTCATATTATTAGATGTCAACCTGAAGTAGTTTCATATTTCTTTTTTGCTCACGTTCGCCTTCTTTATTCTACAGCATTGTGTGTACTTTTGTGCTTATCTTTTATTACTTTTTACACATGTGAGTGGTGAATAAAAACTTTAAAAATCCAACATAATTTATTTGGAGTTACATCACCACCGCCTCACTATCTTAATTAAAAATTACTTAAATTATCAAAGAATACAAACATATTATGATAGCTCCTTACAAAATATTGCTATCACATTACAAATCAATAATGAATCCCTATCTATAATTAGTTTCTATAGCCCTTCTTCTGCTACCCCTTCAAATTTTAATTACGTATATTTGGACAATCTAGTGAAATCTGTACCAAATCCTTTAATATTAGCTGGTGACTTTAATGCACATCACACTATGTGGGGTTGTACATCAACTGACACTCGTGGTTCTACTCTGTTGGATGTTATAAATGATAACAATCTATGTCTTTTAAATGATGGATCAGTAACAACAGTTGGTTCCCACAACTGGCGACCAAATGCTTTAGATTTGACAATAGTTTCTCCCACTTTAGCTTTAAGATGTAACTGGCAGGTGCACGATGACCCCTTATGTAGTTACCATCTCCCAGTCCTTACTAGTCTATTACTGAATCCTGTAAATAATAATAATAACAATTGTGGTGTAAATTATTTTAGACCAAATTATAGAACAGTAGATTGGAAAAAATATACTAAATTGGCAGATATAAAACTAAGTGCATGTGCTTTTGATAAAAACAATCCAGATGTGTGTTATGAGATGCTAATTAATAATTTACTACAATGTGTATCTGATGCAAATCTTTCAACTAAAAAATCATTTCAAAATATACAATACAAAAATAAAAAGAAATTAAATCTGCCCTGGTGGAATGATATTTGCAAAAAGGCTGTGGATAGTTGTAAAAATGTTTATATACAATTTAAACTAAACCCTACTGAACAAAATTACATTTTATTTAAAAGTAAGCAAGCACAAAAGAAACTTATTATTAAACAAGAAAGACAAAAGGCATGGTCGGATCTTTGTAATACTTTTAGTCGTCATACTCCTTTGTCAACTATTTGGACTAACCTTAGAAAATTTAATAAAACCTACATTCCTTCATCCAGTGGCATGAACAACAACAACTGGATACAGGCATTCTTAGATAAATACACATCTAATACTAATAGTCAAACTTTAAGTGACAGTATTTGTAATCACATATCAAATGTTGACAATTTTTTTATGAAATCATTTACACTTAATGAACTGTTAAGTGCCATTCATTCTCGAAAGGATACAGCTTTTGGTCTAGATAATATCTCATATAAAATGTTTAAAAATCTCAATTCATCCAGTTTACAAATTGTTCTTAATATTTTCAATCTACTATGGCATAATTTAATAATCCCCAAATCTTGGAAAGTTGATTGTCTTATTCCTATTCTTAAACCAGGAAAAAGTAGTGGTCATCATGACTCCTACCGACCAATAGCATTAACATCCTGTGCAGGAAAATTATTTGAGCAGTTATTGAAGCAAAGACTTGAGTACTATATAGAACATAATCATTTAATATCTTATAATCAATTTGGCTTTAGAAAAGGGCGATCAGCTGTTGAAAGCTTGAGTCACTTATACCTTGATATAAATAATGCTTTTTCTAAGAATAATTTCTTAATTTGTGTTTTCTTTGACATAACAGGTGCCTTCAATAATGTCGACCATCTTGTTTTAGTAAATGAATTAGCATCTCTTGGGTTACCTGCAAAATTAATCAAATGGATTTTTAATTTCTTAAACAACCGTAAAGTTTATGTCAGGTTTAAAAATAATTTATTTGGTCCACAGCAGTCAAACAAAGGTGTTTGCCAAGGAGGAATATTAAGTCCCTTATTATTTATTTTGTACATTTACAAATTAAATAATGTTTTAGGTAATGAAATATGTAATCTCCAATTTGCTGATGACCTCACAGTCTACTGTGCTGGCAAAAGTATTCAAGAAATTGAAAAAAAACTTAATACTGCATTGGTAAAATTGAAAGCTTACTTTGATTACTTGAAATTAGAAGTTAACCAAAATAAAACTAGTGTGGTAGTATTCAATAAATCTAAAATGTTACTTACCAACATCCTTTATAATGGTATCTCACTTCCAGTTAGTGAAGAAGCAAAATTTTTAGGAGTTACATTTATGAGAAATTTATCATGGGTCAAACATGTTTCAGTTTTAGCAGACAGAGCATTAAAAGCATTCAACATCTTGAAATCATTGGCTTCCACTTATTGGGGTGCTGATCCAAAAATCTTGTTAATGTTATATAAATCTATAGTTCGTGCTCACTTTGAGTACAGCTTTATGTGTTACTCCTCCAATCATCATCTCATTGATAAACTGGAAAAAATCCAAAATAAAAACCTTAGACTCATCACAGGTGCAATGAACACAACACCTATAATATCTATGCAAATAGAATGTAATATTCCCCCTCTATTAATAAGATTCAAATATTTAAAATTTAAGTTTATAGTTAAGCTCTATAGAATAAACAATCAACCGCTTTTAAATAAATTACGTCAGAATCTACCCCAAATAACATCTTCATCAAATTCTAAATATCCATATATTTTACATGATCTCAATGAAACAATAACATTTATTAATCAATATAATATTTATTCTGATGAACATTGGGCTTGCTATAGTGGCTCATATGAAAGCAAATTTACCTCAATTGAAACGGTTATAAACACCGCATTGCAAACAAAACAAGATGTTTATGAAATGTTAAATACCTGGCCAGAACACGAAGTAATTTACACTGATGGTTCGAAAAGTGAATTTGGAGTCTCAGCAGCATTTTATCATAGTAAAATGAAATATGGCAAAGGCTACCGTTTACCACCTATCCTCAGTATATTTTCGGCTGAAGCAATGGCAATTTTATTGGCTTTACAATATATTGAAACTGACATTATCTGTTCTAACAAAAACAATTTTCTTATAGTCTCCGACAGTATGTCTGTACTTAAAGCCCTTAATCGCTCAGGTTTTGAAAATAATAATTATTTACTTTATGAAATCAGAGAAATTTTAAACAAACTGACAATGACAAAACAAAAAGACGTAAAATTTATATGGACGCGAGCACATGTTGGTGTGGCGGGTAACGAAAAAGTCGATTTCCTTGCCCGTCTAACAAACACAACGGGAGGTAATATAAAAGATATACCTGTTTCTTGGCAAGATTTGTTACCTGAATATAGTAATAAAATTAATCAGCAATGGAATGAAGAAAATGTCATAATAACTCAGTCAAAAGGAACCTGGTATGCAAGCATTAATAAAGAAGTTGGACGAAAACCATGGTTTGCCGTCTCCAAGGACTATCTGCAAAGGAAATTTTATACGCAAATAACCAGATTGCGTTTTGGACATTGTAGGTCTAAGGCTCACTTGCACCGTATGCGCATTATAACATCCCCGATTTGCACTGAATGTTCATTACAAGAAGATCAATCGTTGGAACACATTTTCTTCACATGTCCTGCATTCAATTTACAACGTTTACTACTAATAGATCAGCTTTTAGACACTTCCAAGACCATCCCGCCCTCTCTTCAAGAAATTCTATCACACCCAGAAAACTTCATTCCTGTTTATAATTTTATTAATTCTACTGTTGGAGAAATTTAACCAATATTACAGACTTGATGCGTACATAAAATAAAAGAAAAGAAATAAACACGTAAGATCTGGCAGTATGGCTCAATCGCCTTCGCCTGTCCTTAGCGGACGAAGTTTACTACTACTCAAAGAGTAGTATAATATATAGGGAAAGTAGAACGTCTAAGTGAATATATCTCTTAGGTGGAATTTATACTACGTGTTAAAATAAACCGAAATAAGTAGAAATGGAGATCGATAAAGAAAATGTGGTGCAAGCGGTTGTTATAATGGATACTTTCAATAATAATTTCAGCCCTATAACTACCAATAGTCCTTTTGTGAGTAATAATTATTTAATGGACATAATATTTATTTAAATGAACAAATGTTGACTTATTGATATAAAAAACTTTCAGGCCTTATTATCGGTAGCTGGAGTGCCACTTATTGATTACGTCCTTGAAAGCTTAGCTCTTGGCGGTGTGGGTGAAACAATCTTATTTTGTTGTGAAAATGGACCTAAAATTAAGGAATATCTAAAGTAACAAATTGTTCTAATTATTAACAATCATATTGAAAGATTGTTTATTATATTTATCTCTAATTTATATGAGAAATCGATTTAAAATTTAATATGAATTATAGATTGAAAAAAGAAGAGAAATTACCATGGTCCCTAACTATGGACATCCAAGTTTTGATGTCCGATACTTGTCAAACAATGGGTGATGTGATGCGAGAAATAGATGCAGCTGGCCTTGTGAGAGGTTATTTCATATTAATGGGAGTGAACAGTATATCCAATATCAATTATGCTGTGCTGTTGGAACAACATAAGTACCTGCTTAGTTTAAAGTTTTAATATTTTATAGCCCCATCAGTAGTGTTGTTTCCATATACTGTTTTATTTTACAGACAAACATGTAAAAAAGATAAAGGAGCTGCAATGACATTGGTTTATAAAAAAGTATCCTGGCAGCATCCTATAACTAGATCTGACAAGCCAATATTTTTAGCTGCAGACGCTAACACCAGAAAAATATTGATGCATAAAAAATATAAAGCCAAATCATCTGATAAAATTATAAATTTGCCGTTGGTAAGCTTTCATAAATAATGTTACTTATTATGTTTGTTGTGATGAAATGCTTTTTAGATTGTGTCTGTATTAATTGTCAATAATAATTACATTTTAATTTTAGGATATAGTGTTGAATCATTCTGAAGTTAAATTGCATCATAATCTGGTTGATGCAAACATTGCTCTATGCTCTCCATCAGTACCACCATTGTTTTCTGATAACTTTGATTTCCAAACAAGAGATGATTTCATTCATGGTATTTTGATAAATGAGGAAATTCTGGCCAGTTGTCTATATTATACTTTATTGAAAAGAGATGAATACACAGCTGCAGTAACAAATTGGAAAACATATCAAGTTATTTGGTAATAATTTGCTTAGGTACACAATTATAATGTCTAATTACCATGGTTATCATTTGATTTTATTTTTCAGTCGTGACATAATTCATAACTGGGCACATCCACTATCAATAGAAACTGGCACATTTTATCAAAATAATTTTGTTTTCATGGGAAATCATAATTTTCGAAGTATAAATTCAACACTCAGCAGGTGACTCACTGCTTTATTTATTATAATTTTATAAATTAAGCATTTTAACAAACTATTTTGCTTGTATTAATTTCAGATCTTGTACACTGACTGAAGATGTTTTGATAGGTGCTAATGCTCACATTAGTGACAATGCAATTTTAACAAAGTCTGTAATTGGAAAGAATTGTGTGATTGGCAGTAATGTAGTCATAACAGGAAGTTACATAATGGACAATGTAACAGTTAAAGAAAATTGTAAAATATTTAATAGCTATATTGAACATGATTCTCTGATAGAAGAAAAATCTGTTTTAGAAGGTACTATTATAGCTTCAAATGTTAATATAAAGGCAGAAAGCAATTTAAAAGGCAGTATTGTTGAAAGTTCTGTTGCTGACAAAGGTAAGATTTTGATCTAAATAAGCTCCCCAAAAATTTGTGTGATGTAGTAGTATAGTTGATGTACATTTCAGAGAAAACATTATCTAAATCCACTTCAGAAAATGAATGGGAAAATGAGTCTGTTAACAGTGAAGATGATGAATTTATTGGTTTGGATAAGGAATGGAGTGACAGTGATTCATGTTATTCAACTGACAGTAGTGAGCCTACATCTTTATCAGATTCACCAGTACCAGATGATACTAACAGTAAGTTAAAATTATTTTTGTTTGTATTAAAATTTGTGTTTTATACACACTTATTTATGTATAGAAGTTGTACTTCAATTTAAAAACATCTTAAAACATATTTTTCAGTGTTCCTTCAAGAAGTTATAGATAGTTTGGCTCGGGGCTATGAGGAAAAATTGAAGTGTGATTACTTAATATTAGAAATTAATTCTTCAAGATATGCATACAATATTCAGCTAAATGAAGTTAATTTCTTTGTTGTGAAAGCTCTGCTAAGTATACCAATACTCACAGAAACAAAGAGTGTATTATCTACTATTAAAGACATTTGGAAATACTTCCAGCCAGTTATATCAAATTATATAAAAACAAAATCTTCTATTATGGACTGTTTAAGAGCTGTTGAAGTAAGTTCAATATATACAATTGTTCTTTGAAATCATCATTTAGTTTGTAATTTTCTAAATACTATTTTATTTTATTTTTACAGGATAGTTGTTTAAAAAGTTTGTGGCTTGAAGGTAAAGCTGGACAAATTATCCATCTTTTATATGATGCTGATGTTGTTGATGAGGACTCATTATTAGAGTGGTATAAGGAACTACAAGAATATAAAAGTCCTTTGGTTGGCCAGTCTTCTGTTGTAAAATTTTTTGAATGGCTTCAGGAAGCCAGTGAAGAATCAGATTAAAAGTTAAATTTTTAACACATTTTAATAAATAATTTAATTATTGATATTGATTTCATTATGGTAATCACTATACAAAATTAACGAATAGTAGCATATTGTTGAAACTGCACAGTAGAGAAATTCCTAAACTTATTTATGTCGAATGAAGTGGGTTCACAAGGTGAATGGACTTTGATTTGTCTCATATGCGTATCTCTTCCATTTTGATGATTGCTTAAAACTGCTATCTGTATCATGTAGGTTCTAATGGGTCTATCATGTATGTCTTTGATTGGTATCATTTCCCAACCTGAAATATGTTAGTGTTAATTAATATTGCAGATATATGAATTCTATACAAATTTTAGTTTTAAATTCTTCCTTACCACTTGGTTCTATTAATTCTATTACTTCTATTTCTTGAAGGTCATTAAAATGGGTTCCTGCACGAATAGATATTCTACTTGGAGTGTAACTTTCATCCAGTTTATAATCTGTATAAATATAAATATGTGAAACCATGGTTTTCCTTTGAAATTGGATATTAACTAGATGTGGCAATTGTCCATCAGACTGCCAGTAAGTGTCCATACAATCATCCCTTAGCTGATCAATACCAAATCCTGTAAGGGAACAAAAATATAAAAGGTCGAAAAATGCTTATTTTATATTATAAACATATGAATTTGAAAAGCCTGCCTGGTTTACAAGAAGATAAACTCCAAATAGCATGATTTCCGACTTCCCGCACAGTGCCAGATCTTTCACTAACTAACGGATCTTTTTCAGAAGCCATTTCACTTTTGTCACTTCGTGAATGAAAAGCACAAATGTGCAAAAAAATTAAAATTATTCAATAAAAACGTAGGTAAAGTACTCTATTCTGTTGTTGACTTTTTTTTGTATAATATGGCAGGTACGGCTTGTTGTTGATTGGTGGTTTTAGGATCGGGCAATAAATATCGATATATCAAAATATCGATATTTTTACTTAACAAAAAACAAATCGATATGAATAAGCGATATTTTTTTCCCCGATATATATCGCCTTGTGATATTTATTTTTAGATATCAAATTCGTACCAAAATCGATATATATAAATATATATATATATATATATTTAAGTTCTGCTGCAGTAGGCTGTATAAGTTTAGTTTTTCAAACATTAACAAAGTTACAGTCTATGATCTGTTTGTCTATGACACTGCTTGTTGATTTGGTTGTTATCACTGAGATATCAGATAAATACTGGATTGTTTGAATAATGTCTTTTTTGTTGTGTTAATGATGTTGTTTTTTTTGGCTTTATGTTCCTATTTTGAATAATTAAACTTATGTCAAAACAGCCAGGTGTTTGCCAGCCAGGTGGTGGTGTATTTGCTTTACGATTTCGAATATCTTGAGATATTTTATAGATAATCACTTATCGCGCAGAAAATATTGATAAATCAACATATCGCTATTTTTTAGTTAATATTGATCGATACGTTTGAAAAACATCAATACGATATGTATCGATATTTTTTTCCATTTGCTCGTCTCTATTGTGTTTGGTTTGTGACCACAATTTTTTTTTGTTAGGCCTTGTTCCATTATGCCAGAAATTTTGCCAAGACCCCCATTTGATGATTTGAATATAGGAAAAATGAGGAAGTATTAAAGAAAAGAAATTCATTAAAAGATGGAGGCTCTCCACTAAATAGCAATCCTAGCAAAAGTTGATTTTTACAGGAAACGAATCGACCAAAGATAGTCATTTCCGTTCCTTTTAAATAATGTTAGTTATTATGAGGAAGTATTTAAAAAAAATAAAGAAACTACAAAAGTTTATGTTACCAGATGGCAGTACCAACTATAGGATCTAAATGTCAATGAGGAAGTATTTAAAAAACAAAAATTAGTTCTTGAAAATATACTAGATGTCACTAGCGATGTTTGGATATTGTCTATGATATTCATTCAAATTTTATTTCTGGTGTAATAAAAGTAAATTGAGTACTATCGAAAATTAATAAATATGACATCGTTTCGTTTTTTTTTTATAATATCTAACTTTCAAATTAATTTTAATTTATTTGAATCGTAAGTTTAAGTTATTTATTATGTTGCGTGTAAAAGAACGATGCTTGGTTTATATGTCAGCATTAGTGATGAGCCAACGAATTGATTGCTTGTATCTTCAATAGACTCGATTCATCTGAAATCGGGTTTGGAATCAAGAAAGTAAAGCTGAGTGCAAAATTCATCCTGTTTTTTTTTATGTGCATACTGCACATAAAAAATATGTGCCATTCCATATGTGCCATTATGCATCCACACGTCGAATTATATTAATATAAATATCAAAATCAATTCAGTCTAGGCTGTTACGTAGTACTGGTGAAAGACGAAAACTTTGTCAACGGTTCGAAAAACTAAGGCGGGAGATCTTTTACTTTTACTTTCAGTAAGGGCTGCATTTTTCACCCTGTATCATTTCACACTTTCCATTCCATGTAACTTTCCATTAAAATATAACAAATTCTACATACGCATTGACAAAACAATGTATTCATTATAAATGAAAATGGATGAAATTAAGTAGTCCAGTGCAGATTCATCCCCACTGGCAACACCCGTTGACGAACTTGACGCATGAGCCAGCCATCGCTTCGCTCAACTATATTTGAACGAACTTAACGACCTGACGCACACGACACCACCACAGAGATTTTTAAGAGAGCATGACTAGTCTATGTACTTCATTTAGTAATATATTTCAATTAAACTGATTTCTAGAGTAGTAACCAAATAAGCACATACCCACCGTACAAATTAATACAACACCTGGCTCGACGTCCGCCGTCGACATGCAAGTTCATTAGCAATAGTACTGTTCAATGCAGAATGAACAAAAATTCTTTTGCATAGCAAAAAATTGATTTAAAAAGTTTTGCCGTTTTTGGCGGTCTTCTCGAACTTCTAATTTTGAGACGCGTGTGGGCTATAGCCACAAATATTAAATTAATTATTATTAAGTAGTCTTAAAGGCTAAATATTACAAATTATAAATGAATATAATGTACACAAGGTGTGTAAATAATAAATTCTTTCTTATGTTTACAAGTGCGATGTTTTTATTTTATAATTAGTGAACTCAAGAAACGACCTATGGAAAATAAATTAACATTGAGCGTCGCACACAACAAGTACTATATGTGTCTTTGTCATTTTGAAATTTCTATTCGTAACCTTCTTGTTTGTTTCGAACGAAAGTTTGTTATTAATTTCTGAATTTTGATTAAGAGAATTTAATTATGAATATTAGACTTAAAAACTGACCATAGCTTTTTTAAATTCTTAATTTCGAAAGGACAACTTGTTTACACGTTATATTTTGCACAAACGTCATTCTAGCCAGAAGTCTTGTTAATTTGCTAGTACATTTGATACATAGTGGGCAAGTATATAGATAATAAACGGATTTTTTATTATAATTATCATTTCTGTGACCTTTGTTGCTAATTAATAAAACCTATTCATTAATTCACTACACACATTATAAAAATATTATTAAGACTTGATGTAGTTTTGTTGCTGTAGGTCCAACAAACAACTAATAGCAATAAAACTAACTTACCTAGTGGTTATTGTTTTCAGAAATTTTGTTAAATATTATAATGAAAAATATCTAGACCTACTATGGCATAAGTATTTTATTTTAAGTATTAAATGCCACTTTAATAATTTCACAGTATTAATTCCATTGATTTCAATAATTTTTAAAAAACCTCTATGCTCACTTCCATTACATTCGTTTCCATTTTTCTTTATACAAATAAAAAATAAATATATTCAAAGATAAGTTTGTATTAATAGAGTTCCGTTTGCGTAACTCGAACTTATGAGGAAGTACTAAAAAATAACATTAGTTCCCGAAATCAAACAGATGTCGTTACGGTACTTTCTTGATTTCTCCATGACAACCCTTCCGGTTTTCTTTCATGTATAAAGTAAATTAATTTTCAAAACTCAATAAACAAATCATATTCTAATTGTACTTTTTTTGTATTCATATCTAAGTTTCGAACTTTGCAAATATCAGTTTTTTAATATGTTAGTTAAAAAGAACAGAAATGACTATCTTTGTTCCATTCGTTTCCTGCAAAATCCACTTTAGCTAGAGTCGCCATCTAGTTAGGTGCTTTTAGGTCATCGAATTTTAATGAGGAAGTATTTAAAAAAATAAAGAAACTACAAAAATTGATGTCACTAGATGGCCACACAAATTGTTGGATCTAAACGTCAATTCATGACGTCGAACCAAAGAGAATAGAATTGTCAGTGTTGTATGGATCTTATAACTCGAATTAATATCGAGTTGAAATTTAATTAGTTATGCAATTGCAACTCGATTAATACAAAGTAATCTTTGAATAAATTTTTTTTTTATTTGTATAGAGGAAAATGGAAACTAACATAATGGAAGTGAACTTATGCCATAGTAGGTCTAGGAATTTTTCATTATAATATTTAACATAAGTTCTGAAAACAATAACAACTAGGTAAGTTAGTTTTATTGCTATTAGTTGTTTGTTGAACTTACATTAACAAAACTACATCAAGTTTCAATAATATTTTTATATTATGAATGAATGAATAGGATTTATTAATCAGCAATATAAGTCATAAAAACGATAATTATAGTTAAAAATCCGTTTACTATCTATATACTTACCCGATATGTATACTAGGGATACTAGGGATAATAATATACTAGGGATTCGTACAAAATAACATGACTTCTGGCTAAAATGACGTTTGTGCAAAGTGTAACGTGCAAATAATTTGTGATTTCGAAATTCATCATCATCATCATCAGCCCTTTAACGTCCCCACTGCAGGGGCTCAGACCTTCCTTATGGATGGTTAAGGAGGATGGGCCATGACCCTCCACGCTGGCCCAATGCGGATTGGAGGGTATTAACGACTGCAAATGCAGCCGGGACCAACGGCTTAACGTGCCTTCCGAAGCACGGAGTAGCACGAGATAATATTTTTTTTGGTCACCCATCCCGTGACCGACCCATGCGAAAGTTGCTTAACGACTACGATCGCGGGCCGCGGCGCTTATCCACTACGCCACCGAAATTAAAATAAGACTTTAAAAAGCTATAATCAGTTATTAAATCTTATATTCATAATTAAATCATCTTAATAAACATTCAGCAGTCAACAAGAAACGTCTGTTCTAAACGAACAGCAATATTATATATTTTTTTAATTTCAAAATCACAATGACACGTACTGTTGCTACTGATCTTGCATGTAGACGGCGGACGTCGAGTCACGTGTTAAGTTAATTCGTACGGTGGGTATGTGCTTTTTGGTTCTTACAATAATATTGTTAATAATAGTCTTCTTATACAACCTACTCTAGAAATCAGTTCTATTGAAATATATTATTTACTAAGTACCTAGAGTAGTCATGCTCTCTTAAAAATCTCTGCGGTTGTGTCGTGTGCATTAGGCCGCTGCGTTCCCTCAAATATAGTATAGTTGAAATTAAAAAAGTAGCCCTTGCTGAGTTTCTTGCCGATTCTTGTCAGTACAAGATCTTCCGCTTTAGTTTTGCAAACCAAAGCTTTCGACTTTCACAAGTACTATGTAACAGCCTAGACTGAATTAATTTGGATATTTATATTAATATCTTTCGTTTTGTTGATGCATAATGTCACATACAAATACAAGCTGAATTCTGCGCTCCGCTTTTTGTTCTTCGTTGCAAACCTGAATTCGGATGTTATGACCAACCAATAAGTCATCATTAATGTTGACGTATCAACCAAACATCGTTCCTTTATACCTAACATAATAAACAACTTAAACTTACGATTAAAATAAATTAAAATTGATTTGAAAGTTAGATAATATAAGAAACACAAAACGATGTCATGTTTATTAATTTTCGATACACAATTTACTTTCATTACGTCAGAAATTTGAATGAATATCATAAACAAAATCCAAACACCGCGAGTGACATCGAGTATGATTTCAAAAACTACTTTTTAGTTTTTAAATACTTCCTCATTCGATATTAATCCGAATTATCAGATCCAACACTGACCAATCTACACTCTTTGGTTTAACGTCCTGAATGAGGAAGTATTAAAAAAAAAATCATTAGTCAACCGATATCAAACTAGATGTCGCTACGGTACTTTCTTGATTTCTCCATGACAACCCCTCCGGTTTTCTATCATGTATAAAAGTAAATCAATTTTCAAAACTCAATAAACAACTTATATTCTATTTGTACTTTATCGTATTTGTATATCAATACTAAGTTGCAAATTTTGCAAATTTCATTTTGTTTTAATATGTTAGTTAAAAGGAACGGAAATGATAATCTTTGGCCCATTCTTGTCCTGCAAAAATCAACTTTTGCTAGTCACCATCTAGTGAGGTGTTTTTAGTGCTTTCTTTTTTTTAAATACTTCCTCCCTATCTGGTATGAAAGTATCCCAGATAGTATGCTAACTTGCGGCAAGTTTGATTTTTCTTTGATTCTAAATTACTGCGTCAAATATACGAGGCAAATTTGTGACAATGTCGCTGCAATATTGTTATGTTAAATATGAAGTTTCAAGTTTGCGACACTATTGTTTGAATATTGTTATGACAAAAATACATATGTAATACACTCATCATCTTCATAGGTGCCCGAATCGTTTTGCAAACTAGATGGCGCTGTTCATTTAATGCATCGCGGTATCAGTTTATATTGTTAGATTGTATAAGTAATATGCCGTTTAATGTGTGGTTCGAAACCAACCGTTCCACTTAATTACTTTGGATCTTAGGCAAGGCTTTGTGCTGTGGTCTAAGATTATAGTCGCACTCGCAATTGCTCTTGGACCAAAAGTTTTGAATGATCAAGAGATTAATAAAAACTTACACTTAGTAAACTGAAAGTAATATTTGCCTCGAATCCTGTATTCCAGGTACTCGAGTATCCGAATACCCGCTAGGTACTCGAGTCAGTGCCTGGGAAAATGATTATTACAATATTGATGAAAATGATTAAAACTCATTATTACTCTACGGTAGTATGATTATTACTACTACCGTAAAGTAATAATAAGTTTCCTACGTACACTCGCACTACCTTTGATACGTCAAAGGTAGTGCAAATTTGTCACATTTAAACTAGAAAGTTTGATTTAAACTTGCTAGAAGTTTGATATAAAGATCTCAGTGCTTGAGAATGCCAGTTCTTTTGACCAGTAACTTCTGCTGTGTAGATGCTAGCTTTCGCCTCTTTCATTATAAATAAATGCAGAGGTGGCAAGTCAAGCAGGGCATTCAGAGCGGCTCCTGGTGTGGTAGACATGGCACCGGTTGCCATAAGGCATGCTGTACTTTGCAAGCTATTCAGTTTGTTAATTACTGTAGCTTGTGTGGCTTTCTTCCACCATACGACGCTGGCAGCATATACCTAGGGCTGTTTTAGCCTCTTGGGTTATGTTGTTTATATGGCGCGTCCACATGAGTTTTTGGTCGAATGTGACGCCCAGGTATTTGACTTCCGTGGAGTACGATATAACGGTTCCTTTTAAGATAAGCGATTTAAGGTTTTCCAACTTTCGTTTCCTGGTAAAAGGGACTATTGTTGTTTTATTCGGATTTACCGATAGGTTATTTTCTGAGCACCATTTGTCGATGATGTTCAGAGATCTCTGTATTATAGATGATAAAGTGCTTTAACATGGACCAATGACGCAAGCTACCACGTCATCTGCGTAGCCTTGTATATCTAGGCTTTTTTCAGAGGCTTGTAATAAAAGTTGATCAACCACTAAGGACCATAACAGTGGCGATAGGACGCCGCCTAGAGGACAACCTCTTGTGGTTTTGAAAACTTTTGTTGATCCTGGGTGTATAGTATAGCTTAATACTATAAATATTTTTTACCCGACTGAATCAGCGGGAGAGTAATGCTTAGGAAGAAGAATTCTTATGAAGTTGATAACGGCATAAGGCCACTTGAAAAATATTGCATGTTATCTCTGAGGATAATATTACGAATATTCTTCAAATTCCTATGGCAAAATTTAAATTTTTGTGACTATTTAGATCCAGGTAAAATGAAAAACTTTTGTGACAAATTTCATACTTAGTAGTCTATTATTTAGTAGGTATGGGAATGATATACCTACACTAGCATGTATCACTTCTCCAGTGCCGAGTACGAAATTCGCCCGTAGAACTTGTTATTACTTAACAAATGTATATTAAATCAATAGAAACCTTACATCATCCCGAGTAACACTGGCTATATATTTTTTTAATATTCAATATGGATGATGTATGACGTCATTTTACTCGTAAAAATATTATAATAATATGGGTATCAAATTAATGGTCTTGATGAGAACATTCCAAAATGTATATTTTGTATTCATTAACTGGTCTTTAAAAGGAAAACACGACTGAGAATTTTGTTAAGCCAAGCTATAATATAACTTGACCTCTACACTGAGTCATTCATTCGAATGATTGTAACCTTAGTACTTTAACATACTCACACATTTTTTCAGGAACCCTCCTGCTGGATTTAATTGGATTTAATAAGCACTTCAATTTGATAAAATTATAAAAAATATATTTGGAATTGTGTTACAGTGTAACTTAATGCAAGTTTAAGTTTATAGGAAAAATGCAGGGAAACGTCTAAGAAGTCTATAGTTCTAACATTGTTTCTACGGAGCCGTTGGTGTTTGAGTCCAACTCGCAATATTCATTTACAGTTTTGGCCAATCTAGCTTTTGATATCTTACAGGACTAGTTTACAAACTATAAAGATGATTATTTTGTTATGTTGGCGTCAAATTTTTTTTTCACGGTTGAGACCTAGGTAGGTATTCATTCTGATTTAGAATTCAATTTATTGTGCCTGGTTTTTACTGTTATTTGTAAATATTATATATAAATATCGAAAAATGATTCCGAATTAATAACGTGTAATTATATATATATTTTTTTTATTGAATTTATAAAATTCTAATGAACCTCAATTCCCACAGTAGTTGAGCGATGAACTACATCTATCCATAATTCGCTTGGTTATCGTTCAAGATGGGGACGGGTTGACAAATTGATAACTTTATAATTAGTGGTTGGGTTGTGGCGATGTAATTCGATGATGCCATGTGGCACTTGGTCATCGAACGACTGACCGCGGGAATTGTCCTCTGAGAGAATCCCAGACGACCACCAAATGTTAGCTTGGTTCCGCTATTGAGCACGCTCTTTAATATTTCTTTAATATTCAAATTACGCAACCAAAAGCGTATTATATAGTCACTTAATTACTACTGTCGTTACATAAATGATTTTGAGCCACCGTACCACGAGAACTATGTTTTTTGAAAATGTGTATTTATATTAACAATTTTAATATCTATAGAAAATATTTAAAAATAATAATAAAAAAATACTTTATATAATACTTTTTCTTTTCTAAAGGTGGAAAAAACCATCATCACAGTGGTTCCCAAAATTTGAGACGTTTTGTGTTCTGTACTATGTAATTTAGTCGAAATCGCCTGCTTGGAAATCTATTAAGCCTGTTTGTCTCGGTTAAAACTATTCTTTGTCCTTTCCCAAGGTCCACTGCATCTTTTCCAAATTTCATTAACATTATCATCATATTATACATTATTTTAATTGTCTTATCACGGTTCATGAATTACAGCTAGGTGACAGACGGACAAAGGAGTCTTAGTACAAGGCCCCGTTTTGACACTATGGGTACGAAACCCTAAAACTGATGAGTATTATAGTGAATATGATACTTTTTTGCGTTACTTTACCTAGGTAAACTATTACCTACGTAGTCGGCCTTAGTGAAATATTGATATATTAGACTAATGTTTCTAACATTGTCATGGTTACTTAACAGCATAGAGAAAATTTTGAGTTCTGTCAAACCTAAGCAATATTTTTGTAAAATATAATTTTCAATAGCTAAATAATAAAATGCTGTTCGGTAAGAAACAAATAGAACAATTAAGCGCATTCACTGGGACAATTGTTGCTTTCGGATTAGCTAGTTTCATAGGAATGGTTTATATAACTGACTGGAGGGTAATTGCTGGTTACTTGCCGTTTTACAACACCAAGTTTCAAAACGAGAAAAAAGGTGAAAGTACAACTTGTGAGTGACGACTCTTACTGTAAACAACTCTCCGCCAAGCAGGTGACGTTACTAACTAGAAGCTTTTTAAATATAAGGAGGGTGAGTGAAACGTTGGGCACGCGCAAGAAAGATTAACAATTGGATTTTGTAAAGAGAATGAAATTACAATAATGACTAGTTTGAGATCAGGTGTGCTCGGATTTTGTAATAGAATGTCAACCGGCCCGTGCGCAGCCGGCGCGCGCGCAGCTGCCGTGGCCCTCCTTGCCTCACCGGCCACGCGCCCTCTCAACAAACAGAACCTCTATATTGTATTGTTATGTTTTTTTACGTGTTTTATTTTATAATTGCTTTGTTGAAATATTCTAGAATAAATATATTGTTAAAATTTATGTCTATAATTTGAATTTTCGTAGATATTAAAAATTTTAAATTAGTCACCGTATATATTTTCAAATATACCCAGATTGAATTACTTAAATTTGATTGACATTGAGAAAAGAAGAAATTCTTTTGGTACATGGTACATGTTCCACAAACCAAAGTGTTTCGTGCTACTACTTGTAAATAGTTAAATAAAAATTTAATTGACTATTAAAATATGTAAATATGAAAAATTTTAAAAATCAACTTTTGGGATTCTGAGATGGGATCGAACCCACGACCTTTTGCAAGCGCATTCACTGGGACAATCCGGGCGACTGCTCTAACCACTGCTACCTAGGACCTAACGGGACTGACGAATCTTTCAAGCACTTGTTACTTTTTCGCTACTACAGACTGTATTCTCATCAATGTTTAGGCAATCGATTCAAACAGCCGAAAGAAGTATTTTTAAAATATTTAAACTTTCGACAAAGTTGATAATAGTATTGTGAATGCGAAATTGTTAAAATATAATAATGTATATATGAATAAAGAGAAAAGCTTTGTAAAGTGTTCTGTTAATGATAATCAACAATTGGAAAATTGTTTTACTTGGGATTTTGTAGTTTTAATGTATGTACGTATTTGTGTTTCTATTACTTTTATGTTTATGTTTTTTTTATTTTAATTATTTTTGCTTATGTAGCTTTGGTAAATGAAGCCAAAGTCTTGTGAAGTAAAACAATTACTTCACGCTATTGATAAAAAAGGATTGGTAAATGAGTAAAAACTGTAATCCATAAAGGTTGCTTAGTCTCCTCCTTACAAAGTTTTCTAATATTATAAATAGGAAATAATAGGTTGGGGGAAAGTTTCTTCGTATTTTATATGACAACTTAAAGCATTTTTTAATAAATTAAATTTACATTTAACTAAAGTGTTTAGGTACCATTTTCTTCAATAAATTTTTGCCATCTTGTAGATAGAAACACGATCCCATAGCTATAAATTTTGGGGCTTGATCAAAAAACCGCGATAAGTGGTTTTGGCAGTCCTCGCATGATGTTAACTTTTTATTGGCGCTGAGAAATGCGTTATGCATATCCGCTTCACCCAGCGCGGGCTCCACGGGTTATGTGGGACTCCTTCTGCGGCCCCACCCCCGAAGGGGGCTAGACAAAAAGCAGAAGTTTACCCACTAAAACTTAGCGATGTCCCTTGCATGGAAGGCGATGCACGGGACATGACGTTAACCTGTCACTGCCTAAAGAATTCTGAAGAGTCCGATACAGGTGGATATCTGAAGGTGTAAGGTCAGCACTATACGGCGGATGCATTAACACCACTCTCTTAATTTTTGCTGAGTAGCAAAAGATATGTAAAGTCTAGCGTTATCATGATAAAAAACTACATCCCTTCTATTGATTAATTCTGGCCGCTTTCTTCCAACTTTTGCTTTAATCTCTTCAGTTGTTCGTAGTAGATTTCAGAATCGATGGCTCTGCCTGTCGCTAATAGCTCATAATGATTAATGCCCTTCCAATACAATCATACACACATCATCACCTTGTTGGCAGTTAACCCGGGTTTCACCATAGTCTGTGAAGCCAGATCTACCTTTGACCACGACCTTAATCGCATATTCTTGTCGTACATGATCCATATTTCATCACCAGTTATCAGCTTCTTAAAAAATGGTTCGGTTTCATTACGCCGAAATAAAGAATCACAAATAAGTACACAGTTCATTAGGTTTCATTCAGTGAGCTTGTGAGGTATCTAAATATCTAACTTTTTTATGCATTCAGCTTTTTTCAAATACAGCAAAACTATTTTATGGTAAATCCCCAATTCTACAGCTACGTCGTCACTACTGATATGCCGATCTTGCTCCACTTTTTCAAAAGTGGCATCCATTTTATCCGTAACAGGGCGATTGGAGCAACGTACATCTTTGACAACAAATTTTGTGCTACTCTCACAGAAACTGCACTAGATCCATAAACATCCCAATTTTTTTTTTCGCGGCTTGTGTTAAATTTTTTCCTTTTTAGTAATAAAACTTTAAAATGTATTAAATTTTTCATTAAATTCACTCACTTTGACAGTAAGAAATACAAATGAAAATCACACAATTTCCTAATTTAAATTAGGAAAGTTATCTTCTTTAAAATTTAATCTTCTTAATGATACCGAAATCAGCCAGATACAAATGGTATAGCCAGAAAGATTTTATTACAAGTTAAAGACTTTTCCCCCTAATATGTATTTGTTTATTTGTTTGTATTGAGTTTGTAAAAATAAATCATGCGCGGTTGTCATAAGCTATTATGTACACAAGCAAGGTCTCGGGAAAGCAGCTAGTTTATGTATATTTTTAAACCTATCGATAGTCATAATTAATTAGCACTAGAAATAGGTTTTATGTTATGTGATCCTTTTTACGCTTTTACCGAAATCACGTTTTTTATTTCTCTTGCCCTAAAAGACCGTCATTTCAACTCGTAATTACTTGAGAAGATATTATAATCTAAGGAGATCTTTACCAAATAAACAAGAATTTGATTGAAATAAGTATGGTTAATAGTTAGAATAGGTACTATTATTATTAACTATAGTTTTTACTTCATTCAGATTCTAAAATCTATCATAAAATTTATAGAAGTGGGTGTTCTGTCAGTATTCCGAAAGAAAATGGTATGTACTTACATTTTATAATTTTTCTTGGTAATATTTCTTGGTAACATATAGTAAGGAAAAAATACCTATTTATAGATCGATACCTTTTTACACGACTGTCCAAAAATTTACGGTTAATATATACTTTTGAAGAACTTAAAGACATGTGCTCCAGTAATTACTTTTCTCGATTATAGCTATACGCGAGTTTAGGGATATAAAAGCAAAACAATATTGAATTAAAGTCCCGATTTTATTTTTGAAAGGCCGAGATTGCGCGTTCTTGTTGATTCAGCAGAATGTGATAAGAACAAAAGCGTACATTACATTGTGGCTAAAGAAAAAAAAAGCATTAATGTAAAATAAAAAAAAATAAATAATGTAATTTATTTTTGAAATCGAAGTATGCGTAAACTCGTTATTATAACTCTGTTTTTATTTACTCCCCTCGCCAAAGCTCGCTAAAGCGCAAAGGTAGTAAAACTACGAATAGAGTCATTTCGGCCCCTTGTGTAACAATCTTCTGTTATTTCTTTTATAAAAATGAAAGTTATGATAAATTATTTAACACATAATTTGATTAAGTTCATTTCTTGGTAAATTTTGGAAAATTTATTAATTTATAAAAATTTCAATATTATTGGTGACCTTATATTTCTTTACGAATTCTTGAATTGCCAATCCCAAATATGTCATCATGGGTTAGCACTATGAATAGGGCCCCCATTGTAGTGAAGGGTCCGAGGGAATAATGCTCTCATGAGGGGTGAGGAGCGTGGTGCGCCCGAGTTCCGATACAGCGTGCATGCCGACACTTGCTTGTTGGCCGCTTGCGCAGCGGCACCGTGCGATCCGTGCGCTCGTATTTACGCGCTTCGTAAACATAGTCGAGTGTAAAAACTTCTTTCGATTATCTTGACGTTTAGCCAAATTAAAGTTTTGGATGGACATTGGACATTATTCGAGATAGAAAGTGTTATATAACACGTAGATAAAGGACTTAATTTTTTTAAATATTGAAATACTTGGTGCTAGTGCTCTGCAAAAATGGATTTGTCTTGTGGTGAGAACATCGAAAACTCAGGGAACCGGAGCAGCGGCAGGGCTGACGTATGTGTGGCTGGACCGGACCGTGCGCTAGATCGTGATCCCAGGGTGTTGATGAATTTGATGGCACTAGAAAGAGCCCATTCCCTTCACACGGACTACTTCCAGAATGTACAAATTGATATTCAGCCATTTATGAGAAAGGTGGTCACTACATGGATGTTGGAAGTGAGTAACTTGCTTTTAATTATTCCTCTTTCCTAAAAGTACCTACCTTTCCTTAAAGTCTACATTTAAAATTGAAACTAAAACATGTTGCATTTATTATGTTGAGTTCCTAGTTATTTATTTACACTTCCATTTAGGTGTTATTGTGTACAAATTAATTATGTAGATACTTTGTTTATCATAATTAAGGACTATGAATACGACATAAATAATTAGTTATTTTAACACCCACTATCTAATCTGTAGGTAGGTAATTTGTAAATTACAAAAAGCATGCCTTCATGGAAAAATTTCAAAAGTTACGTGCACCTACCTCGTAAAAATTATTGCAAATGTAAAATTTGGTTGCTCATTAGAATTTTTAGGTTTTAAAATTTTACGTAATGTTGATCAGGAAGTTGATATTGGCGTGATATATTTTTTAATGACCTGGAAGAACATTTTTATAATATTGACTTATACTATAGGTATAGGTATTTCGTATCAATTCTAAGAAAGATTAAGAACGTTTTTCTTTCATTTACATAATTCATCATATCGTGTTACTTCCGTCTATTATGTTTGGCTGTCAAGTAGCCATAACCACTTGCATGGGTAAAAGGAGGAGTCATTTATACACGCCACTTCTTGAAAATATCGACGTTATATCAGGTAGTGAACTGAGGTTCACTGTAGATACTACCTGGTCCGCCGTGCGTAATTCTTTTCAATTCGCTTTTGAAAGTACCTACAGTGACAATAACAGATAATGTTGGGTTGGGTTGGGAAGATTATTGTAGGTACATACTCCAGATTACACAAAACTATAAAATTTCATCAAGATAAATTAAACATCAACATGTTTACAATTAAGTTAAAAAATTTTTGATGTAACCTGATGTCCTGCTTTATGCACAATCGACAGAACGTTAGGTTATATCAATTTTTCCACTTTTTTTCCCCACTCAATATTAAACCTTAATATATTGACGGTAAAGTTCATAATTCAAAACTTATTTCAAAAGGTAATAAAGGTTTTACGGTCACAGCACTGCGCTTAACGTCGAGTTCGAGGCTGTATTATAATAGAATAGGATAGTTGATCTGCTGTTGAGTGTATTTTAATTGTTTCAAACCTCCATAATACGATATTGTGTTCGCAAATTGTACCCTTTAAAACAGTTACTAGCTGGTTGTTCTCATTTCAAGGTCTCAGGATGGTGTAGTTTTTCTACTTTCACAAGTTAATAAATGTCGTTCATTCAATGTTGGCTTTGATTTTGGTTCTTATAACTTCTTTCTGTTTCATAAAACTGCAGATCAAAAACATGATTATAAGTAATCCAATCGTAGAATGTCAACAGCAAGTTTGCTACATTTTAAACTGCCGTAGTCCTGTTCATGTTATTTTTTGTTAATAAATAACTTAGTACGTAATTACTTTTAACGAAACCTCTGCACTTTACGAGCCCTTACAACTGACTGCCAACGGAAATTTTTTCTTATATTTTTTGCTGAACTTAGCTTTTCAATGCACACACGAATCTCTCAGAGGCAGAAAGGCATAACAGGTAAAAAGTTTGCCACAACGCAGGTAATAGATGTTTCATGATGCCTATTTGTTTCTATGCTGATGTATAACATATTAAAGTACTTTAGAATTATTGACCATAAACGGATACAGTACAAAAATACATTAGATAAGTAACTCCGTTAAATTATCTGGAATGGTTTCGTGACTGTAATCTTATTATTTTAGAGTTCACATTACATTATATATTGCATACAGTAAAGATCCATAAGAATCATCATCATCTTATCAGACAAAATACTGGTCAGGGGCCTTATTGTCTAATTTGATAATCTACGCTACAACAGTTTCACATGTATTAGCGATTGTAATGTAAAAGTAAAGATGTTGCCGTTTTTAAAAAGATATTGAATTAACGATATTATTAATTTGACGTTAATTTTAGATGCAAATATCTTTGAATGCTACTAAGATGTGTCAAACTAAAGAGTTGAATGCTAATTATTATCTTTCGATGGGTTTAGCTGTTTTTATTGTGATTCTTGGCAATAAAAAAATATGTGATTCCATAAATCGCTACAATAATCGGATTACGATTGATTTCGAAATTAGACAATTAGGCCATTGGTCTGATTTATTAGATATTCTAACGTTAATGAACAATTAAGATTAAAACAACATATTGATCATTAAAGTTGCATATTCCAATGCAGTTTACAGTTCATTGCAATTTTAACATTGGATGTTTTTAAACAGGTGTGCGAAGAGCAGCAGTGTGAGGAGCAGGTGTTCCCATTGGCAGTGAGCTATATGGACCGGTTCTTGGCGCAGCGTGCTATTTCTCGTCAGCAGCTGCAGTTACTAGCGGTCACTGCGCTGCTGCTCGCATCCAAGTTCCGACAATGTCATCCGCTCTCGGTGGACCTGCTGTGCGCCTACACCGACAATTCTGTTTACCCCCACGAAGTCAGGGTGAGTCAATCACGAGGATTTATTTGTTTACTTGTTTTGATTGGGTGCTAATAGCATTGGCATTGCTAGATGGTGTGGCTATATTCAAGACATTAAAGGGGATAAAGACACTTGATTCAATACCTACTCTGTTACACAAATGAAACGTCATTTCAAGAGATGAAAAAATTATTTCACCTAGACTGGCTACTACTTTTGAAGATAAAGTTGAGAGTAAAGTATAAACTGTAGTGTTTGCAAAAGGAGTATGACTCGAGAGATTGCTATGCGGTCGGTGGTTTTACAAAAAGTTCTATTCATATTTCCGTTGGGTTACTTCAAGATAATAGGATCGTTATCTAATGATTGAATAAAATAATCTGAATTATTTTAAATTATGTACAAATATATTTTTTTCATTTATTTAGGTAAGGGCGACAAAAATAAGCTTTAATATAAAATAAATGATTTTCATAATATTTTTTGCTTCAAAATATGTTCTACAAAAAGAGACATAATATATACTAAGCAAAAACATAAACTATTATAATTAAACACGAAAAGGTTTTGTCTATTTATGTATAGTTCAAGTACAGTGGTCGTATTACTTAGATATTTAAAGGTTATAAAGAAATAGTACTGCATATTTTTTTCTAACGTCAGTTTAGTTTTTTTGTTAAATGAATATGTAACGAGTTCCTTGACCTAAACCAAAGGTCAAGTTGTTCCAAGCAGGCGAACACCTTACATCCTGTCTTGACCGCATGTACTTGTTGTTTTGATTTCAATATACCTCAATTAGATATGTCAAATGTCACTCCGTTACCCTAAGGTACGACCCTCACTACCTCTATATTACCCGTTTCCTTAAAGTCGCCAGAATTTCCGGTAATTATATCTTCCTTAACATAATCTATGGAGCAAGGCACTTATTGTCGCCCTCAAGTAAGCCACAGCCTGTGACGAAGATATTGAATTGGTTGTTTCGCTGCTTCCGACGGAAATGTGGGCCCGGTCTGATATAGAGATAACTTTGTTCTTAATGCGACATAGAAAAAAATGTGGTGACCGCTAATGTCTGTATCTATTTCGGTTACAATAAAGAAATATATGTGCGAAAACTGTTCAAAGGATTTTGTATTAAAGTGGAGAGTGTGAACTTCCTCGACTGAATATCAAATTGCGTGAACTAATTCCCACAACAATGTGGTCATAATGTCAACTAAATTGTCACTGGTGATTGTCCGTGGACAGGTGTGATCACAACAATTAGGTAGCACCCATAAGCACGACTTGTGTAGTTTAATTCTCACGCCTTTCCACCCTCATCACCATGAGCATGTTAAAATAATTGAAATTTCATTCGAAAGATGTTTTGTGACTTTCATAGCATTATGCAAATGTCCAAAACATATTTTTCGAGTTTTGGTCGTGGGAATGCTCATTCCTCATGCTCCGTATGGCATCGCGACATACACTTCCTTGCAATTAATTCGTGCTACGATCATGATAGGTCTTATACTACGCATACTTAATGATGTCATATGGTGGCTCAGAAATAAGTTCCCGTGACCCTTGCTTTTGTTTACGAGGAATTTAGTAACTCCATTCATAAGTTAAATATTAATAGTTCCCGATATTGATGTTCGTTGGTATACTTAACAATTTGAGCACACAATGGAGGACATAAGACGGCTTCCGTTTTAATGTATTGATAAAAGATGTCATTGTGTTAACGAACGATTGATTTAAATGGACTTTGAGATAGTGATTGTTTTTAACGAATGCAGTGATAACGATGTTTACTCTCGTTTATTTATTTGTAAATGGGAAATTATCCGATTCCTTAATTATTGCTTATAATAAGATCAATAAAAGCATATTCATAAAATGTCAATGCAACCTCACTGATTTATAAATCAATGCACCGCCGAAACTATTGTACCTAGGACTTGAATTTTGGTACAGGCATTCCTTTCATGATGCAAGTAAGCACTAAGAAAGGATTTTTAAATTTAACCCCTAGGGGTGGAATGTCGTTTATATGGAATTTTCTCATTTTTGGTCTTAGAAGTATGAAAGTTAAACCACGCTAGCGATGCCACTGGCGGAAGGCTATTATGTAACATTTGGTTGTTTGCTTTTAATTTTTTTTTTTTATTTCCATAGAATAGGCTCCAAAACAACTGGGCTGATTTTAAAAATTCTATATATGCGAGGGAAGTAATCATAAATATTTATAAGGTTTGAAATTATGTTGCCATTGAAAAAGTAGTAACCATTATAAGGCTTCAGATTACCACTACCGTAAGCTTATACTCGCCCTAATTATTTTGATATGTCAAGCGTGCCCTAGCGCGAAAATTTAGACATCAATCCCATGGGTTGTTCCTTTACACCATTACTATTTTCTTTTGTAACATGATTCGCTACTTTTTGCGGTTTCCGTCTGATTCGCCGAGTATGACGGTTACGATTCAACTGTTGAGAATGTGCATTTGTCCTTTCTCAAGAATATTTGAATGAGGGTAGTAATTGCTATATAAATTAAAGTGATCAATGAATAAAGAGTGAGCTATCTTGTTTTGAAATATTTTTTTTTTCACACGGGGTCGCGCCCTTCACATTTGAAAGTTCGCTAAGGCGATTGTCATTTGCGTTCGAGTATTCTGGTAGGGACTGATTTTGGCGACGAATAATAGTGTTTTTTTGTTACAGCAATGGGAAGTTATGCTTTTGCAACGACTGAATTGGCAGTTGTCGATTGCAACAGCGTTCGATTTTGTGGAGCCGTTCCTTGCTCGTGTGCCTTGGGGCAGGACCAATCCTTTAGTGCGCACACACGCTCTAACTCTTACCTCGATCTGCTATACAGGTAAGTTACATTATACAAAAAAAAAACAGTTTTCCTGTTGACACCTCATTAACAACTGTGAAATTCGAGTAGCATGCGGGCTTAGCGACTTACCATTAATCGATAATGTGCCAGTTTTAATTAACATTTCTCGCTAATTTGTTTAATATGTAGTTGTAGTGGGTTCCAAAAATAGGATGTGTAGTAATGACGTGTGAGTTTAGTCCGCTATTGTTTAGATAGTCTGGGCGTGTAGCGTGTGGTCATAGCGTGTAAAGGAGCGCAGGGGTGGTACGCGTGTGTATCGGCGCGCACATGCTGCGCAGTGATAACGCGCACACCTTGCGCTTGCGCACCCCTCAGCCACTGACCCCAACAATTATAATGTTAAATTACACAACGTACTTAAAATAAATAAAAAAATATATATATATAATGTACCTACTAAATAACAAAAAATTACGACATAGTCTAATCTAATCTGTGTTTAAAAAGCTTTTTTATGTTTCTTTTAATATCTGTATCTAAAACCGTATTGTAACTATGACGAAAATACCCGTTTTTTTTTAAACAAGTGTAGATCGCTTGAAATTACCTTCGTATTAGCTGCCTGCGATTGTGTCTGCATAAACGTTGACATGATCGTCAGGTACCCTCAAGTAATTGTAAAATGTACTTTGGCCCAGGGCACTTACAGTACTAATGCCATATAAATCGGTCGACATGAATGGACGAGCAAAAACAAACTTACATTTTTATTATATCATGAATGATATTAAAATATCCTGCTAGGGAATGCTAAGTAAGTACATAAAAATAAAATTTCAATTGAATTCAACTAGTTTAATAAATTAAGTGAATCTTTGTGGATTAAGTTTACGATTATTATAGTGTGGGCACGTGTGTGTTTACGATTAGAATGTGTACTCTTTATTTGTCACCTACTGACGTCGTTAAATGTAATTTTATATGCTCATAAACTCTAGTTGCATTTATACTAAAAATAATTGTTCTATATAAGCCATAATAAATCTACCTTGTGCAAAGCTTTTATATGCTACTTTAAACATATCCACCATAATGGGTTTAAGAAGTATATATATTTTGTATGTTCAAATTTCTAACGATAGGAGCTATATTTATGTTGTCAACCATCAATTGGGCAAAAGTTAGGATACGATTTTATGAATTTTGTGTTTATTATTATAACACGAGAATTTAATTGAATTGGTGAAATTAAGAAAAGGGCATCAATAAATACAAAAACTTTTTTGTTGATTAACGCTGAATTATCCGAATTTTGGCAACAGTGGCGTAATTTTAGTTGATATCAGTAAAATATTAATGTGTGTTACATTATTTTTTATCTAACGATTGGTATTTTTATTGTTTTTTGTGTATACAACTACAATATGGCTAGTAGTAATACTGAAAATTTTTGACATAAATATAATTGTATTTGACACGAAGTCAAAAAAGGTTCAATAGTATATCTTCTCTAGATAATTTTTATTGAAGTGGCATGCCACCATTAGTTGTTTATAATTAAGTACAGTCTTCACATCACATTATGCAATCCTCTCTTCCTCCAACAAATTTTAGACCTGAGTTTGTAATTGGACCTCAAAATAGATCAACGAAATTTCAAATTTCTTGTTAACCTTGAAATACCATTTTGTCATAATTTATGTGCACTATTAAATAAATTAGATAAAATCTTACAAAAACCTAAAGTAAAGGAAAATTTCCATTTTTTTTAAATATTTACAAAAAAAATGTTTCAAAATAGGCAACTATAGAAAATTTTAAACTATGAAAAATTTTTACATCTAACAGCCATTATCTTTCGTGTGAAAACTTAACAATATGCTGAAATTTGCGATGTTAGTAGCATTTATAATATTTTTTTAGATGAACTTTAATTAAGAGCGCGTTATATCCATTATTAGGATAAAACTAAGCTCTGTATACGCCCGTATGGTCCATCGAATCCCGATAAGAGTTATTTATGGCTGTCAGTTGTTGCCCTTACGTTCAGTTAGTAGAGTACAGATATTATCTTTTATTGGTCACAAATAATATGATATTTTTAATGTCCAGATCACTGATAGATAAACATAATGTTTTGTTTGTGTTTGATTAGAAATCGAAGTCTTTTAATAAATTAATTAAATAGATTTCAGTTCACTCTTCTTAGATTACTATTCAGACGTGTAATTATTTAAGATTTAAGATTGAAATTTATAAAAAATATTCGTTTCTTTTTATTACAAATGTACTTTGCTTCAGTTATTATTTAAATTGGAGTGAATGGAAAGTCTGGCTACAGATTGTACAATTAAATTATTTGCATTTTAAAAATGTTTGGAAAGTTAAATATATTGTAAGTGATTTGTTAATTTGAAACCGAAATCAAGTAGTATATTCAACTCGTGTAGTGCGGTGCCCGCTCCGGAAATAATAATTGCTGGTAACTGATCGTGCTTTACTGGAGGTGTTAAAGGGTTAATAACATGATTGACCCCGAAACTTCCTCCATCTTTAACGCAGGGTTCTTTTCTCGCATTCTTTTCTATGACTAATTAATTGCACAGTATCGGTTAAGGTATTAAATTACAATGTGTGTTAATTTCACACTCAAATTTATTGTAGTAGCATTTCCTTACAAAAGACTTCAACGACGAACTTCTCGTAATATATATTATTATTATTGGCTTAACTGTAGATATGTTTATATACGAAGCGTATCCAATGTTAAACATAAGGCACGGTTAGTGATTTATCGCAGCTGATATCCAGAATATAATTCAAGATATGATGTCAGGGCTTGGTTGCACAGGGGCCGCGACAGCTGACTGGTGACAATACGCGAAGACGTCCCGCGGCCTTTGTGCTCTCCCGTTCTGTCCTGACAAAGGAGCCTCAACAATGCCGTCTCGGCTTGCACCTGGCTCCCCTGTCTAACCAGACTACCGACTCCTCGGAGTTAAATGTTTGAGATGCTCCGATTTCGCGTGATCTAACGTTTCCGCTCTTCCGAGCTTCCGAACCCGACCTATTCCAAGCTCTGAGAACTACTTTTTTCCGCTGTCATTACGTTCGACTTTGTTATCTTTTTGTCACTTCCCTTAGTAACGGGTTATTATGTAGATGACATACTAAGCCCAAGATCGCTATATCGGAGTGGTTTATAATAACTTAAAAGTTACTTCACGGACGTAATAGCGTTAAGGTACACTATAAAATAATGACATATCTAAATAAATATCGATATTATTAAAAAAAAATTAAATAACTATTCAAGCAGGTTTTTTGAATAAGACATTAGTAGTGAATAGGAATATTTTTATTGCAACTAGTTTCGCACGATTAGATATTAATATTTGCAACCCTTGCATTTCACGTAAGAGTATTTGTATTGGGGAACTATTAGGGTCAAACAAGTTTCTCAAACGGAACTTAACGGTCTCCGTTGACTGTTGAGTGAGCGTCATTAGGATCGTTTGTAATTAAGGGTGCGGGTAAGACGCGGGGGCGTCTTGTTATGACCCCTTGCTTGACTCGTGCCTCAGCAGATGTCGTCGATATTGCCGTCCAACTGCCGGCCAACCTGTCGCGCAACGGATCGCGACGGTCCGCTGCCCGCACCGAGATCATGTCCGATAAGCAACTCGCGATTGTTTTGTTTTTGATTTTATAATTAACCAAGCCCTATCATGCAGGCGGTCGTCGTGGATGGTCGCGTATAGTGGCTTTGCAATAGTCGTGTCCTATATGCAACGTAACGAATAAGCTGCACTTTTTTACAGTGTTAAAGCTCACCCTATCTTGCCGTTTCATTGACCTATGTTCGTAAGAAAGGCGCATGTTCGTTATAACGTTAATTAATAGCTGGTTAGTTTTTCTCAATAAAATTATGTATGGCGCATTCGCGTGTTGCGATATTATTTTTTCTTGGCAAAATTATGTAGGGAGGTAGAAATGCGCTATCGTGCAAGAAGGGTGTAGGTGGACAGTGACCCAAGCGGCGTGGCGGGCGGAAGGGTCGCGCCAGGTGTCGTCACATCTGCTGTGTCTTGGCCTACCTCTACACCCAACGCTGTGTCGTCTTTCAATTATATCGACTTGTTTCGCTTCAATACCTTCACCGTTATACACCTCAGGGTAAAGAACCCACCGGAGAGTCTATTCACAAAAACTAATCAAAGAAAATATCACGGTATGAAGTTGTGCAAAATTTAACGGATATATATTTCGAGGGTATCGATTAGGTCAATTGATCGTGGTCTACAAAATTTTTTGCTAAACAATTCTGTCCCTTCTTGCGATATTACAGCTGCCTCCTGACTTAGACGACTTAAGATGTAAATTACCATTATTCCGTCTCTATTGTTGTTGGGCAGCACACAAAGATGCAGACGGGGACGGAATGCACAAATCTGGCAGCTGTTCGACTCTCCTTCCTTGTTCGTAAGAACAACAATGAGCGATCTGTAATGTGCAAAATGTTACGCGGCGTTTTTTTTTAATAGTCGCTAACATAGAATGTTGCTATTCTTAGACATTATCGGACTTTTGTTTTCGATTATATTATTACGTACGTTTTTACTATATTAATATACGTTTTCATCTTGATGTTTAAGTATGTAAGCTCCAAGGACGCAGTGCGCAAGGTGTCCGAGAGGCACCTGTCTGCAGTAATTATCTCGCAACAGATGTATCCTACCTGCCTTGTATCCTTTCTCGGCGATACAGTCATTCGTAAACATACTATCGAAATAGTAAACAATCTAATTTTACATACGTAAATATCAGGACGAAGATTTAATTAGTATTGTATTCAATATACAACAATACATTTCATGTTTTTATTATATAAAATAGGCATTTATTGCATATTATTCTTAAAATTTATTCATTATTTATGATTTTTTATTTGCGTATCGTAGCAAATTTCATAGTTTCATTATGACCTTACTATCTGCGGCTCAGGTCAAAGAAATCTCAGACTAGGACTTGTCATTTATTATAATCCAAGTATTAATTACAGCTACAAACCGGTAAAATACACGTAAAGCGAAGACTAAAACGTAAGGTATCGTTGGGTAGATCGGTGGGGGGCGCTTCATACTAAAGGTTAAAATATTGCGGAATTCGAAGATCTGTTTTTGTTAAAATCTAATGACCCTTTTTAGCAGCTAAGCGCTGTTCTTGTGTATGTTTAATAAATATTAATTGTGATAAACATATTTAGTTACTGGAAAATACTAATGATCTAAGTAAGCTTTATATAGTCGATCAACTTGTGATAAAATAAAGACTTATAATAAAAGAACAATGGCGAACTCCCATATCGCTTTGGACCTGAATTTTTAAAGTCGCGTTCATCAATGAAATAAACGTGTACTTGAAGGTATAAGCTAAACTAACCAAATCCTAATCGTCTTTTTCCTTTACAAGTTGGGATTAAAGAGATATGGCATAAAATACTTTGTGAGGTTATATATTGCATCTTTGCTTTTTCGTTGAATGGACGTTAAAATGAATAAAAATGGTAACCAGGTTACTCCGTTTAATAAACTAGATTAAAATAATTACATATCTAACAATATCCAGACATTTATAATAGAAGAAACATTTATATGACTAAACTGTGTGGAGTAGATCCCTTTGCCTTTAATTAAATCATTACAACTGAAAGTGACAAACAAGGGCAATGTACACATTGAACTGTCATTGTTATAACCGAATCAATCGCCATTCGGAATCCAAAAGTAATGCAAATATCAACGTTGGTCGAAGAAACATGCTTAATTGTCAAGTTGAATATTAACATAAATATCAAACTCCACGAACGAACACACAAAAAACAAACCAAACCAATCATCCGCTATCATTCCACCATCATCATCTTAGAACATTCATAGATGAAAACAAACATGTCAAAATAAAATCAATCAATCGATTATTTAGAACAAAATAATCGATACGTTAACCTTTCATCGGTTCAACTACAGAACTGGCAATAATCTTCTTAAATCGGTTGTGGTATCTTAGCTTTCAATTTTTTTATTTCTCAAGTATTCAATACGTAATTTGAACGAATAAAATAAATATTTATGAAAGTATTCAAAGACCGTATTTCATATAATATATTATATATAGATTTTATATTGAATATATATTTGACGTTCATTCGCTCAGTTGGTACACGTCATTACATCACATATCTCACTTATTATTAGCAGTAAATGGCGACAGATAATATTCTATAGAACAGGTTTGAAAAACTCGCGATTAATTGAGAATCGCTTTTGACATCGTTGATGTATGTGATCGATTTTTCAAAAACCATCCAAAGTACAACCCTTTGATATATTGTGTGGTTTTCAATTAAAGAGAACGGAATGAATTCTACACAATCTTATTTTGACTTTATATTCGATTATTAAGCGTATTGATGGTACTTTAAAGGTAATAGAATTAATTGCAATGTACAGGAAACGATAATATCCATTAAAATAGATGACCCTTTTCAAGGGCAAAAGTCATGAAACACTTCCAAGATATAGTTTTATTATTAAAGTACTTCTGCGTAAACCAGAACGTTTCTTAAAAAGATTTTCGCGTTTTGTTTTTGCACTATCATCAGACGTTTTGTTATCTTGATAATTATTAGCAGCATTTAACATTTTAGTTTGGTTCCCCGACATTAAAATTCACCATTTTGTAGAAATAAAATCTATTAATCATATATTATTTATTTGTCATATTGCCATCCATGTACGGTTTTGTAAATTATGGGGTCCGATTTCGCCATTCTTCTTTACTTGAAGAATTAAGAACGAATGTAATAGTTCCATAAAATTTGTTTAGATTAGATTACTAACTTGTAAATTAAAAGCTTGCTATCAATTTGTAGGCAATATTCTTTAGATATTGCAATAGAAGTGGTATTTCAATTACTTATTTTTTTGTTCACAGAAACTGAATTTCTTCTCGTGCCACCTTCACTAGTCGCGGTAGCTTGCTTAAGCGCTGCGGCGCGTGGTCTGCGCGTACGCATGTCTATTAACGATTTGTGTGCGTTGACAAGCACGCCGCCCGCTGCAGCCGAGCTGGTCGCGAGACACGTGGAGAGAGTACTAGCTCGCGAGACTCAGCCACAAGAGCCGAGGACGAGACACGTGCAACCTCATAAACCGACCACTTCGGATCAAACACAGCTACCTGATACACCCACCGATGTTCAAGATGTGCATTTCTAGTTTTCTTTTCATCTTACAATTTAAAAACGCACGTGGGAGATATTTTTCTCTCATATTATGATGACGGTCGACGCAAACAAAGTCAATCGATCTCTCTGTTATTAATGAAAAGATTTGAATTGAGACGCAATTCATTGTTACAGTTTTTTTGACGTACACCTGGGTACACAGCAAACGGGGAACGAAGAAAAAATGTACCCATGTTATGTGCATCACCGATTGTATTTTCTGAAATAAAACTTAGAGGAATTTGTCCATTGATCTCAAATTATTTATGTACAATATTGATCTAGAGTAGATTTATTTATTAAGAATTGTTAATGTGTGTATCAATGATAGTTCGGAAACAGTATAGGTTAATTTGATCTCTCATGATTCCAAAATGTTAAGCAAGACTGAATCACATAAGCACAAATGTTTATACTAAAATCAAATTATTGTTTGTTTGGTAGATTTGTATGCCATAGACATTGTGGGTTGAAGTTCACATAAGTGTCAATAGATGCTTGTGGCATTATTGTATAAACACTCCATAGGCTCATCTAATGTTGTGAATAGTACTATAGTTATTAAATTTCAGTATGTTTGGAGTGGAACTAGGTAAAATTATTTTATAAGATCTCAGTTCTTAGTTATAATTGACGAGATGAGGTTCAGTGTTTCTTTTTAATCCCAAATGAAAGTGTTATTGTATGATATATGTATTTAGGTGTATGTTAAGTTTTAGAAAATTCTAGTCACATGTTTTACACATTCCTGTTTTGGACCAAACTTTGATGTTTTTAAGATAATTTTATATAAATCATACGTAGGCATAGAATACTTATATTAAGATCTCTTTATTTATTTAGACTTTAAGAATAAACATTACCTTAATGTAAAAGAATATAAAAATTGAGCATTTTGGCGAAATTTTCCATTAATTGTCATTTTATTCTTTTCCATGAGTGCAGTTTTGAATTTCCTTTAAGTAATAGCTAAAGTCTAATTAAATAAATAGATTAACTACTTCATGTAGATAGTATGCGGTTTTTATAATAGTACTACAAAATACTCATTATTAAGACAACAATAGGAGTTTTGTTTATAGGACGGGAAAGTGCCGTATTTATGATATCGCCAGAATTAAGAGAGAAATAACATTATTGTTGTAATCATAAAATATTGTGTAAGCTAAAGTAGCGAGCCGCGACGGGCGTTACGCGATGTTAATTAAACTAATTAGAATAAATTAAAAGTCGAGCTTATAAGTTTCTCTCTTCATTCTCTTACGAGACGTTACTTTCATATGTGTGTAGGCTTCTTTAATTAGTGCTCATGAGGTTGACCAGCGTGGAACCATACATTGTTAGTTATTTTCGAGGGGAGCATTACAGTTTTGATACGTTTAGTTTTAATTAGAGAGCTGGACCGTATATTTATCACTCAATAAAACATGACATTGAAAGTTATATATCAATTTTCGTGAAATCTGATTTAAATATACGTAAGTTTAAGAACTAACGACAATCTGTTACTGCTTCTCTTCGTTAATATCAAAAGCTAGTAGGTATTCTATTTATTTTCTAAAACACTGTTTTTATATTTCTGATTTTTTCGAATTTTATTTGGTTTTTTGTTCATCAGTCGACGTCTAAAGTTTATTTACGTAGACTTTTGAAATTCAATATTAAATTATTCGGTTCGAGGAATTTTAAAGGTATACTTTACATTGATTTGTACAACTTATAATGTAGAGAATGAATGTATGAACTGTTAAGATTTAGCTAGAATAAGATTGTAAAGTCAACTTTTTGAAAAGTGAAATGTACAGAATTTTGGTATTGAAAAGAAAATCAATAAAAACATTAAAACCTTGCAGTATTTATTTTTTTTATACGTCTTTAGTCAAGTGTAACATAATGTTCGAGATCAAAAGGAATTCTTTATATAATTTACAACAAGTCTAGATCAGTGTGACAATATGCGTATTCGCTAACTCAACTGACAATCTAAAGCAGCAATCATCGTTGTTGCTGAAGGCAACCATTTTTAAGATTTACTTTTTATATTTTTTGATATATATTTGATTGGTAGGTATTGTCTATGGAGACTGAGGTGGTCGTTTTTCTTTGTTTTTAAAGCTTATGTGCTTTCTAATATATTATCGGTATTACTTACTCTTACATGTCTTTGTTTACGCCTATGTCCTTTTTTCGCCGTTAGTTTAAATTCAAAATTCCAAACATATTTTTTTTCAAAATAATGGTACGTTCCCTCGTAACGGGTAAGAAAGCTCAAACGCTAGCTGAGCCCTCATCAGAGACCCAGCAGCAAGTGAACAAAGAACCACGTACAAATGAACATCTTCAATTGCTACTGTTATAGCTCTTTCTATGGCAGCTCTAGCGAATACGCGAGAAAGGTGTTAGGAATCAAGCGAATTGCAATGGCCAGGTACTTGAATTAGAGTTGTCTACGCAATTATATGAGATTGAGGCAGAAGACAGATGCAGAAGTCTCAGTGTACATTCTACCATTAGATCTGTACAGGGTTGATTGGATAATTGTGTTAATTTTGTAACGGATCCCAAGAAGGTGATTAGTCCCAGTCGCCTTGTTGGCAACGAGGCCACTTTGGTTCGGCTCTGTGTATCGGTCCCCGTGGATCGTGTTTCTGTTACAAATAGATTGCCTTAGACACATTTGACATTTTCAGAGCCTCAGCCTAGATATCCTCAATACTCAGGTTATAGCCAAGCGCCTGCCAAGACACCGGCCCTATGTTCTCAAGTGCCAGAAACAAAGGTGACTGAAAATAAGCTACCAAATAATGTTTGTTGTAAAAATAATACACTTACAAGTACTTAACTTAGATATTCATTTATTAGCAAAAGTTATTACAGATTTGGCTAAAGAAAATAAATAACTCTTCCAAATTAAATGCGGCTATGTTGCTGACCAAGTCACCGGTCCTATGTCCCCAGTTGCCAGAAGCAAAAGAGAGGTATATATATATACAGGGATGCCCAACACTTTCTATGGTGCAGTACCCCTGACGAATCTATACGTATTTATTGAATGAGTTCCATGATTTTTGGGGCTATGTCAAGTCCATTTAGAGTAATTTATATAAAAAATGAAAATGTAACAGTGTGAAAACCAGTACCCGGATGCGGCGGAAGCCATTATTTTTATAGAGAAGGCGGCAAAAGTTGCAAGGGACGAGGTAGAGGTTCACAGTCGAGTGCTGTTTGAAATTTGCGGTTGTGTTTCCAATGAATCTTCTGCTCTGAACTTTCTCTCAACTTACGTCTTGTGCAGTAAGTATACACAAATCTATCCGTAGATTTAGGTCATTTTCCCTAAAGCTTTACGGATATTAGACTTAATTTGGTACCCAGAAACTGACACACTCGGCTTTAGCATAGTTTTATCTGATCTAATGCGTATCTTTGATCCGCTGGGTATTTTGTCGCCTCTCACCATTAGAGTTCGTATCATATTTCAAGATATATGGCATTCAGGTAAAAGTTGGGACGAAGATCTACCACAAGCTATCTCTGTATAATGACATTTTAGGTATAAATACGTTCAGTCCGTTTTAAATTTGAAACTGCCACGCTAGTACCTCGTAAGTATTGAAGTTGTCTATCGTGAATTACACATATTTTGTGACGCTAGCAAAGAAGCGTGTGCAACAGTTGCATGTAAGCGTATTGTATATTTAAATGGTAATGTTTAGCACATGTTGATATCTAGTAAAGCTAATTCATATTATCCATTAAATAAAGATCATATCATTCCTCGGTAAGAACTTCAAGGTGCATTGATTGCAGCTCGTCTCCCGCGCATCATATCTGACGCAAATAAATATAAACCTATAAAGCGAGTCTTTTAGACAGACGCCTTTTAACGTGCTTGGCTGGATACCTAATGATCGCTACATGACATAGTTGTTAATGAACTACGACAGCGATATTGGATTTTAAAACGGAGGTCTACAGTTAGAGCATGTTATGAAACAGGGGTAACTAACTAAAGTCAAAAATGAAATTTCAATTTAATTATTATTTACATAAAAAAATAAGAGGGGTATGAGGTGAGTGGTGAAGTACCTAAGTAGTGAAAGTGATAGGTGTCAGTGGTGTAGGGGGTCCGGTGAAGGGGCGTGGGTCAGCTACGAAGTTCCATTGATGATGTTGATGTGCTTTTCAGAAATAGTCGACGTCAGCTCAAGGAATCAGCGATGTTCGGATCCGGAGCGTAACTCGGCGAGGTGTAGTCTCTCAATGCGTCGAACAGGTAATTCTCCAAGGAGCTTCAAGGTGTAGACTCGTAGACAGCCTCCAAGAGATGTTATTTTAGTCTAAGATTGTAGGTGGTCAAGTAGCGAAGGAGGTTAAGTAGAGTATTGATTTGTTGACGTCTAATTAAAGCCAAATTGGTGTCAAGTGACTTTGAGACCGTAACTTTGAATAGGCCTTTTAAGAATTTAGGTATCTCAGTACGAGCTCGAAAAGCTAACTTAGGCAACTGTTGCCGTTAAAGTGATGAAGAACTACACGGAAAAGGCTTTATACTCGAGGGCTAGCTTAAATTTGGAAGCAAATGATTTCAATTTAGAACCCTAAAAATTCAAAAGCTACAGAGTTTCAATACCTAAAAATGACTACCAATGAGTCAATTTTCATGAAGAGTATTAAATATAACCATGATAACGAAGAAAAACTTTGATGTCAAATCTGTCAAAACAATTAAAATTATCGATAAATTGTGTTATATTATATAAATAAGTGCTTTAATATCATTAGAAATAGTAAAACTGATAATGAAAAACTAAGAAAGCTACTGGTAAGGGTTTACATTAGTGTAAGTAGACAAAAACATAGGATGAAAGTTCGTGGAGATTTGGATAAGTTTGTATTACATAATTTTAATAGAATGTCCATAGTCATAGAATGGACAAAGTGAAGAATATAAATGGAATAAAATTAAAAAGATGATATGATACGATATGAACATAATAAGTGATATCCATCCAAAGAATGATAAACATACGAATGATTAGTTACGACAAGCAGTCATTCATTCGTGTTAGATCTACCGGATAAAAGAAGCTGTTCTTTTCACCTTTTTGGTGCCTATTGGATGATCATTTTAGAATGATGCGAATTCACAACGCGAAAACGTAGAAGCAGTTTGAGACGATGATTTTAGACGAAGAGCTCGTGACAAAAATGTGCAAGAATATTACAATCTAAGATTTTCTTAAATCAACCCGTATAAGCTGCAATAAATCGTCGTGTACACTCGTTTTGAGTCGATATTATCAATAACCAATATTAAACCGGCCAAAGCAAGTCGGATCGCGTACGAAGGGTTCCTGACCATTATCTACAAATGCAAAAAGCACGTTTGTTGCTTGCATGGGAACCTTTCATTCTGTTTTTGTCGTTATAGCGGCACCAGCAAAATGTCATTTGTGAAAATTTGTGTATCATGGGATATAGCTTGGTTACATACTGACGGATGGCGGAGTCTTAGTAATAAGCTCCCGTTTTTACCCTTTGGGTACGGAAGCCTAAAAAGAGGCATTTTTTTCCATTTCTTTGGGTAAATCAAACAGTAGCAAAATACAATATATTAAACATTACAAGGTAATAATTTTGTACCAGACAATTCCCACAATTAGGTAATACATATTAACATATACGAAAATATATAACAAATGGTGTTATTTAACAAAGATTTAATTTCGGAAAACAAATAAGTTAGTAAGTTAAAAAGAGATTGAGGTTGAAAAAGTTGAAAAATTTGACAATTTTGGACATCACTTTATGTATTAGAGAGAGCTTTGTACAATTCCTATTTAATATGTCCTAGGCGAATTTCATTTCTTCCACTGTCGGCAGGTTCCTCTAAGCTATAAATAATTTAGTTGCAATCCGACACGGTTTGTTCCAGGCACAACGGAGAAAGCGTGAAATGTCAACTTTTTCTATAACTATGGTTAAAGAAGAAGAATTTTTAAATACATAGTTGTTTAAGCTGCTTTTAAAAGTAATAGTGATCAGCTTGTATTTTAAAACACCGCAGATATGTAAAATTAAATTTAAAAATGGTAATAATAAATAAATGTTGTTTAATATTCATAAAAATAATATTAATTTAACAAAAAGATTTTTGTTTAGGTTAGTAGTTTAATATAATAGTATTTTAGGTATGGCACTTCTACATTCGGTATTTGGAAATTATTGAGTTATATCAATAAATCGAGCTCATAAAGGATTAACTTATTCTATGGAATTTCTATTAAGTTCGTTGATTTTCTATTTTCACCACGAAATTGAAACGAGTAACGCCATCTAGTATTGCGATCATACATTTGTTTCCACTAAATGTGCTTTGAAAGCTTTTGTAAGTTGGCGCTTTATCCGACGGATAGTGCTACAGATAAAAGTATAGTACAGTTCTTATTTAAGGGAACCGCGTTTTAGTTTTCATTCTCATCAAAAGATGTCGCATTATCGTTTCGCTTCCACATTTTTATTTGTGCTTTAAAGTGAATATTATTGTTTTACTGGAATCATAAAGTAACTTATATATATGACTGGAATGTTGATTGGTATTCACATCAACAAATATTATTTATTTCACTATTGTGTTTAGTGCTTGCAATAAAGTAATCGAAATCGAGATGTTGTCCTGTCCAATATTTAATCAATATTCTAAATGTAGTTATACATATATTGGTATTCATATTAAAAATATCCATTGGAGAAAGATGTTTTAGTTCTTCTTAGGTTCTCAGTTCATCTGACATGTATTTTTCTTCTCTATATTTGTTTTTTAATATTTTTGTCATTTTTCTTTTATTGGTGAACCAAATGAGATGAATTTGTCTATTAATTAAATGACTTCAATAAGGAGGATTCTCAATTGTATTGTCTTTTTGTGGGTTTGTTTCGCAATTCCTCCAGCAAATAAGAATTGATTTTCATAAGTCGATATTTTTTTTTATTCGACTGGTTAATGGGCCGAGGGTGTCCCAATAAATAAATTTTATCAGAATGAAATCAGTAGTTTTCTTTTCATAACAAAACAAAATATGTTTTTTAACAGATATCACCTAAATATTTTAATGCCATGTTTATATCGGCGAAAAAACAAGGAAAACAAGAAGGAATTTATGTTCAACGAGTGTTTTGAACAAAGAGTAAAAGTATATAATTGTAGATTTTTTTACATATAGAAATTATTTATTTAATTAACATTGGCATATTTGTGCGAAATGCACACATTGTAGATTTTGTGTTATTTTTTTATATTCAGATAAAATATAATCTATGGATTTATATTTTTTAAGTTTTATAGCTATTCCATGGATTTAATACTTTTTACGGGTAGAGTACTACCAGCTGAAAAACGAAGCCGAGCGAGATATCAAGTACAGAGGCTATTTGTCCATGTCTAATAGGGCGACAGTAACATTTTCATTATGTGAGACTTTTCTTGTAATACTTTGTAGGTGGTTAATAGAAATTTAGCTACATTGTTTGCTATTTTCGGTACAGGAGTTATCAATTACTTCATTGGTCCCTTACATTCTTACTATATGCCAATAATTCTTTTTTTTTTTATCTTTGAATGCAGTTTGATATTTCCTCAATCGTCAAGCAAAAAATCAAAATTAGTGTTGACATCACGGAGTGCATCAAGATGAGCAGAGGTCGAACTAAGGGCAAAGTCATAAGGGCAAGGGTCATAACACAACAGAAAATTTCGTTTATTTTAGAAAATGCCTAGCTTCTGTGGAATAATTTGGTGTAACTAAACAAAAATTATTTATATATTTACTAGCAATGCTCTTCGCCCGCGTGGACTAGTGACTTTTTATTTCATTTGAAGAACATAGGTAATTAAGTAAAATAAAAAATCGTAATAAAGATAAACGACGGAAAAGAGAGAAATAGGTAGGTAGATTATACATAAATTTTAATCTTTAGTTAAATTGAAACACAATTTTTTTTTCTGAGGTCAGTGCCAGATATATAATAGAAAAATATCATGTATGTTATACTTCATAATGCATTTCCTTACTTCTCACTGATGACAAGGCAGGCACCGACCTCAAAAAAGGGTTTAGTATTTGTTGTTATAACAGTAATAGAAACATCATCTGTGAAAATTTCAAAACCTTTCACGTTTCAGGAGATCACCATGGTGTGTGACAGACAGACAGCGAAATCTTAATGATAGGGTTCCCGTTTTAGCCTTTAAGTACGAAACCCTAAAAATAAGAAATGGTAAGTATTATTCCTAGTTGTCTTAAAATTTGAAGTTGATTCTATTTTCAAAACAAATAGTGATGCTCGTATTATTTTAATTAAAGGCATCACTAAAATATTAAATATGTATATAAAAAAACCAGTAGCAAGTAGAAGTCGTGCACAAATGATTCTGTTTTGGCAAACGAGCAAAAAAATCACGCTTGTGTATATAACTATATATTTTTATTTTTAGTATTTGTTGTTACAGCGGCAACAGGAATACATCATCTGTGAAAATTTAACTGACGTTTCATGAGATACAACCTGGTGATAGACAGAGAGACAAACAGACACAGACAGGTGGACAGCGGAGTCCTAGGAATAAACCTCTATTTTATCCTTTAGATACAAAATCCTCAAAACGATGTTAACGCAATGAAAGTTATGGCTTGTTTGTTTATTTGCTCGATATAGGATTTTTTCGAATACGTTTTTGATATAAAATTATTTTGATATGGAAATCGGTGAATATTACCTAAGCAACTACATAAGAAATATATATAAATAATTGTTAAATATTTGGCTTATTATGTGTAAACACAAAAACAAAATTTCTCATCAGATAAAATAGACATAACATCGACTGCTCAATAGAAATAGGGAAACCTAAGGAAAGCTGAACTAATACGAGGATGGGTTTCCTTATATATATACTTTTACTCTTTGAGATAGATGTCAAACAACCAAAGAGTAAAGTATAAAAGACAACTCTATTGATTATAGAACATAGAGAATAGCTATAGAATAGCATTACTAACCTGGATTTATAACTTCGAAAAATTGAAATTGTAAATATGAACCCTATTAATTGCTCTTTGTACCGAAGCTAATCCGAACCGAGAGAAATAGTCATAAACGGAGGCCGGGTGTCTCGTTCTTTCATCTTGCCATAATAAAAATATATTGTTTATTAAAATTTTCAACCAGAAAACCTTAGTGCAAATATTTGTATTTAAATGGTTATTATTTCAAAATTGTAAGTTATTAAAAAATTTTCTTTACACAATAATCAATCGTAAAAGATAATATTTATTTTTATCAAGTCAATTTGTAGACTAATTTTGTACTGGTATCCATTTGAAGTGTCATGGCGGGATAAATTTGATATAATTTTAGCGTAGTAATAATTCGCAATATTCGCATTTTTAATACAGTAGCTTCATATATATCTAAATTGATGTAAAAGTGTTGCGTTTATGCTTGTCTAGGCGAATCTCATGATGGTTGCAATATATATTTTCACAAGTAAGATAAAAATAACAAAATTCTAAATATAATACTATATTTACCATATAATCACACACATTACCAGAATTCAAACAACTCTTATTCTATATGTACTTTTTCGTATTTGTATTGATATCTAAGTTTCAAACTTTGCAAATTTCAGTTTTTTAATATGTTAGTTAAAAGGAACGGAAATGTTCTGATCTTTAGTCCATTCTTTTCCTGCAAAAATCCTTTAGAGCGTAAGATGAAGAAGGAAGAGAAGGATGGAGAAAAGACTCAGATATAAGAATAGCATAAATATTTTTGACACAAATAGAAGTGAGCATATCAGCATAGTGAGCCGGTATGCTCTGGGCATTAATATGTACTGCGTTAAAGTTTTTTGCAACGTCAGATGTTATGACTTCGAGACTATCCACAAGAGGGAGCATACTGCAGAATTTTTTTTTTTAATAATGATTTTTTTTTTCATTAAAGATATTCAAAAAAATCAACTGTCTTAGGTGCTAAGACTGGGTGTCAAGACAAATGGACGTCATTAAAAAAGATAGCGTATTGCGCATCAAAGAATATTTTGATTTATTGTACGCTTATTATAAAAGTACTTACTACAAAGTAATTCATATATATGTATATAGAATATGTTCTATAGAAAAAAAGTTACGAGTAGGAAAAGTGAATTGTAGGGGTTTTAGTGTACACCCCCATCAGACAGAATTCGAACCCGTGACCTTTCGTTTTGAATGCAATATTTTACAAAACATATGAATAATTTTTATTACAAACCAACTTTAAAAACGAGGAGGTACAATTCACTTTCTTTTGATGATGATTGACTGATGAGGATTTTTTTTCATTCTTTTCGAAAATCTCTCACCGTCCCGATTCAAGAAACATTTTTCTTCAAGCGCCTTTTTTAGTAAAATTAAACGAAAAAATATATTAGAATATCATATTATTGATAGCAATCATAAATTTAAACCAATTAGGTACCTACTTATTGATTAAAAATCTTGAAAGAAATAATATATTCTTAAAAAGTTGCAATAAAGGTAAAGTAAAGGCAGCACAAAAAATATCCTGCAAGTTCAAGAATCACAAACTTACGAGTTTTGGAGGTGATCAGATTAAGTATCTACTATAATTTTTCAATATTCATTTTCAAGACATAGAAAATGGGCGGGCGTAGTAATTATGGTCTAAGTTTGAGAATTATAAAAAAGTGAAAGTAAAAAGATACGTAAGGAGACTCGCAGGGATACTCAAGATATTATATCTTTATCCGAGAAGAAAGCTACTGTAAAATATACTGAGTGCCTATATCTATCGCAACTGTGAGTGCAAACACGAGACCACGTGTTTACAAGCCCGATAGCTCTTTAGAGTTGTGCCCAGCGGAGGGGAAACTAGGAGCCGAGGTCCTGCCGCGCTGCTTGTCAAAGTGGCCGCGGCGTGTTTGGACAACTAATGAGCGAACCCCAGGAGACGTCGTGTTTGCCCTCGTCGCCCCGGGCGCTCGAGCTTTTTGGCGTTCCGCAGTTACACAACGATCCTATGTAATGCGTTACATAAACGAAGGTTTCATGGCGTTTTGTAATCATAAAAAGATAACATACCTATAAATACGTTTCTATACTTTTATGTTTACGCAAATTATTTCTCCGTTTATGAGGAAATTATAAATTAAGTAAAATAAAAAACAATATCTTGAGTCGGCATTCTAGTTTTTTCAAAATAAAAAATGTATTTTACGTTGTAGTTAATCGTCAATTTATATTATTACTACCATTTTTACAATCCACCGTTACTGAAGCTTATGGGAGATTGCAATGTTAAGAAGCATTTTGAAAGTTAACAATTTTTCATTAATATAAGAAGTGATACGTGTAAGGATGTAAACTCCTCTGAAGAAAAATGTTGCGCTAAAATTTATTTAAATTAATCGTCAATTGACCTACGTTTTAAATATGGTAGGTAACAATTAAACGTTAGGGTAAGGTCTGTGAAGCCGTAGTTTTTAAAAATTGCTTTTAGTAATCAATTATGTAGTTGTAAATTTAACAAAATATATCATCATCATATCAGCCGAGAGACGCCCACTGCTGGGCTTAGGCCTCCCCCAAAAATCTCCAACGTGATCGGTTATATATTACTTATTACATAATCTTTACGCATTTGTTTATATAAAAAAAAAAAAAAAAATTATTCCTCTTTATAATTTTAGTATAGATAGAAATATTAGACATCACATATATTACTCAGTTAGATCTAAAGCACTTAAGCGCTATTATAGAAATCTGAAATAATTAGTTAATCACAATAACAAGACCCGAGATAAGTGTTTCAAAATTTCTAATTACTAAATTTCTATATACTAAATTTCTATAGGAACATAAAGTCAGCAGGTTTTTTTTTAATTAAATAAGATTACAAAAAATATGTTTATAAAATTTTTAATCAGTAGGATGATGATGGCCAGTACTTATTTTGTATATATTTTTTTATCTTTTGACATTTATTGCGTTGTGGGTGAACCAAACTAGACAAAAAATTATGATATCGGGACATTACCGAGAAAATGAAAATTTAACGCAACGTCAGAGCTATCACAGCAAAAGATCTCCAATCAATTAACCTTTATTACCTTTTGAAGTAAGCATATTTGATTGAACCTCTTATGTTTCGATGGTGCTATGGTCGAACCTACGGACGATGCTGTATTTCTAAGGAATAGCAAAGGATCGTCTTTCCGTCTTTATTATTATTATTATTTCCCATTCGCTGATCTAAATAAACTTTAGGTGCGACGAAGTTTTTCTAGTTTTTTATTATATAAAAATTAAACTACAAGATACAACAAGAAAACAAAACAGAAAATATTAAGTGGAATTCAGAACATTCTCCTTTTTTTAACTTGTTTAATAAAGAAATAGACCCTGTTTTATTTATTTTTTCGGACATTCTTGTCCGAACGATTAGATACCTAAATAGAAATCGCAAGCGCTTATTATGTATTTCCACACTACTGAAGTGACTATTTTCATCGAGTAGAAAATATATGGCATAAAAGGAAACGGATTTTCATTTAATATACAAAAACTGAATCTCATTGTAAATTAACAACAAAATAAACCGTTATTCTCCGTAGTAAATTAACTAAGATCAATTACAATTATGGCAGTTAGAAAACTTGTGTAATTATAGTACGTATCGCATGACTGTTGTAGGTAGGAGTGTAATGGCTGCTCCAGCAATCATGGTGATGGCTGTTCTCATCAATCACGGGACCAGGTGTACTGCCATCTCCGGTCCTCTCCCTGCGCGCCCCGCACCGCCCGCTCCATTCCTCGCCAACAAACGAATAAGTCAAAAGGTCGCTTTTGAGTTTTGCTTATAGTATATTGGAAACGACTAGCGTTAATGTGACCCTGGTATTGTTTATAACAAATTTGATGATGTAGGTTAAAAGAGTTGTCAAAAAAATTTACATGTATGAAGTATAATTTTTAAATTTCTTTTTGCCTGATTTCTTATTGGGAGAAAAAAGCTTTCGTTGTGAAATAGATTCAATTGTGAGTAATAAAATAATTGTGTAAGTATTTATATTTAATTAAGCTGGCGATTCATTTATTATAAATAAATTGTGCATTTTAAGTGAATATTTATATGTAGGTGTAACTTTATATTCCTTACTAGCTGTTTTCCTGCGAGTGCACCTTTGTATAACATATAATCACTTGCGTATGATGTAGCTTTTTGTAAATGATAGAATATTTAAAATTAATTCAGTAATTTCGGAACATATTTAATGCAAAGAAACAACACCTTTTTATAGTAGCGCAGATTTATTTCTTTCGATCTAGGCTTACACATTAAAATAACATGTAACGAGGTCATTAAATTTATTAAAAACTTGATAGATTTAAGGATACTTCCTATAAATATCATAAAAATAAAATATGATTAATTGTAGGCGAAGCTTAAGATGCACAGTAGTGAATACATTTGCGGAACTAAAATTTTCAACAAAGAATATCACTAATTTCTAAGCCAATATAATTAATCACACGCTTGTTTGTCACAATAGAATATTGGACCGATTGAGTTAAGAAAATTAATTTTTAAAGTAGAAAATTGGTAATAACTCTAATATTCCTACCATGTTAAACAAATTTTGCGAGTGAGCAAGAATCACTTAAAGTAAACACAGTAAAAGCTTGTTGCCTTTTTATCAAAAATATTATTTTTTAATTTACTTACTATGACATCGTTAGTACGGCTTGTTTAAGTAAGAAAAAGTAATTTAGTAATTTTCGGAATCCATCAAATTCTTAACCTATCAAACATTCAAAAGATCATATCTAAATTGATTAATTTCATTTTGAAATTTCAATAAGCTTGAATCCACAGATGGCTCAAGATTAGGAACAGTTTAACATTTCTGGCTGAAGTGTAGAATTTAACAGTATCAGACTAATAGATGAAAATTGGCATCTTGTTATTATTGTTGTTATTTTATTTTGTCAGCTCATCACAAAAATACTATAAGTCATACAACCTTGACACAGTAAATCAATTCAGCAATCAAGAGGTGCAGCGTGGCAAGCACGCGGCCGCACGCCTAATCTGATAATGTGTCGGTTATGGGCCCAGTGCGTTCCCCCTTTTCCATTTTCCCGCTAACTCGATTTACCAGCGCCACATGCTGCATCGTCCTCCACTGTTTTTAATTAGGGAACTCTTTAATGTTTCTTGGGTTGTTTGCAATAAAGATGCCGGCTAATAGTCTGTAGTTCATTCTGGACTAGGATACCTAAGGATGTTACTTTTTGATCTATAAAAGTAATTATTCAGTAATCGAATCAAAAGGAAATAAAATGGAAACTCGATTATATTACTTTTAATAATGTGTTTATATTAAATGAATCATAGTCGACGGTCTTTATTATCATTAGCAAAAAGATCATGTTTATCTTAGTAAAACAAGCAAAAGTTGTAAGTAGCAAAAAAGTAAATTGGTCGCCAGTGAGAGTGCCAGTCGTTGTTTGATTGCAGGTCGCTAAGTGATCACATATTTTACCGCGGAGTTGCGTTGTTTTTCATTCTGAGACATCCGCACAACCGGCACTTAATGTCGTAGGCTTTTGGACAGTTTATATTAGAATGGTAAAGTACTTATGATAACAATTTAGGTAATGATTGATAATAAATCTGTGAAATTAACTGCCTCAACGTTTTGGTTGATTCTAGCAAAATTAAAATTGAATATATGTATGGTAAACAATGTTCTTTGATATTATTTTTAGATGGATAATAAAAGTATTAAAGAATGTATAATCTGAATAGTACACATTTTCCTTAAATAGAAAAATGAAGAAACGAGAAAAACATATCGTAATGAAATTAAATAATAAATGAAGCAGCGTTTGCGACAGCAAGTGAGCTTCGTCCCGCGGGAGAAGCGACGTGCGTCGCGCGTTGCGTCGCACCAATGTCAATATTGTGCGAATATTATACGCGTTGTTTTCTCATAGAGCAATACCCCTCCGTTACTAGCTGCATTCATTCCCTGCTGCGCTCACGGGTGTTGTTACACAAGATATGAATTCTCGAAAGATGAAAATTTATAGCTATTAGCGTTAATATCATTTTGGTTCCTACATTCGCATAAGATTTGACCAGATTAAACGGAAAAGATTACTTAACTACTCGTTAACGATTGTAGTTAATATGCAACGTAACCGGACTTTAAATTATAATAGCTTATTCATATAGCGTGGAAAAATAGATTTGACATTCTTTAAGTGCTGTCAATAATAATACCTAAATTTATAGTTAGAAAATATGTAGGGTTAGAGTTTTTTCGTCTACAACTCGATAGTTGAGGAGAGTTGTGACAATTTTTACATAAGGGGCTCTATCTCGCTTAAGAAACATGCCACAGTTATGACTCATGTGAATTAGTTTAGAGCCATTCCTTCTGTTTTCAAAACCATCAGTAAAATTAATTAAAGTATAATAGTTTCTGAAAAAAATAACAAAATTCAAGTCCACTCCCCTTGTCACAACTCTCCTACCACCGAGGTAAGTTGTGACAGGTACCGAGGTAAGTTGTGACACCATTGTATTTAAGCTATAAGATATAAAAATACCATTACATACGACATAAATAAATCAAGCACGTTCTTTTATCAAATCAGTACCTTAATCAGTACTATAATAATAAATTTGACTTGGAAAACACACATTGAACATGTTTGCAAAAAGTTGTCCCAGTATTCTTGTGCACTGTACAAACTTAGTAAGATCGCGAATCAGTGCACGGTCTTTACAGCTTATCACGCGGACGTAGTTTCTACTGTTCGATACGGCATTATATTTTGGGGATATTCGACTGATTCTGTAACTGCCTTTAGAGCCCAGAAAAAATGTGTTAGGAGCATATGTCATTTACAGAGCAGGGATACCTGTAGGCCATATTTTATTAAACTAAATATTATGACCCTGCCATCAATCTATATATTCGAAGTTGGTATTTTTGTCAAACAGAATCAACAACTATTTGAAAATAAGACGAGATTGCGTACGATACCCTCTAAGAACAAAAGTATCTTTTGTATGGCTCCAAAAATTTTTGATAAAATTCCAAAAACAATACGTAATCTGAATAATTGTAATGTTTTTAAAAGAAAACTTTGTAAATTATTAGTAGCTAAAGTATATTATAGTGTAAACGAGTATCTAGCTGACAGTACTTTGTAAATGTATAAATACTTAATGAATTAATTGAATTTTTGACATAGCATGTTATTGATTAGATTAGTTGACAATTACTAACCTACTAATATTGTATGCCTATTAGGCAGATCACGGTGTAACTATTCAGTCCTTGCATCCAATATCTTTATATAACCTGCGATCAACAATAAAGATTGATTTGATTTGATTAATCATCTTTTAATACCTACCAACTAAAACAACATAGTATTAATATTCTCATAACAAGTAATTATAATATTTTCATTAACTAAATATGGTATCGCTTTGAGATCAATCATATTATTGTTATAATCAGTATAAAATCTTAATCTACTCAGATTCACAATTATGCCAAACGTAATGCAGCTCGTCCGCAGTACAATCTACGTGTGCCTAGCCTTTGCATTCCAGGCTTTAGACCCACTGATCATTCGATCTGCTGTCTGCATAGGCTTCAAGGCAAACCAAATAAAAGCAATTATTTTCTTCATCACTTGTTCTATTCTTTTTATTAGTCTTCTTTGCTTTTTTAGGTTTTTTTTATTCTTCGCTTAAGACACGCTTCTTAACATTCTTAGATTTTCAGTCTCTAGTGTATAGTTATTCGGCATTCTCAAAAAAAATAAGTATGCGGTATGCCATTATACACCTTAAGTAGCTACTAACACACCAACAGACATCTAAAGTTAATAAAAAAATTGTAAAAATAGCCCAGCAGAAATATGGAGTAAGATAGGAGAGTTGTGACAGGCTGTCACAACTCACCTAGGTGTTCAAAATGACGTCTTGGTCCGAATAATAATTCATATTTTCTAAACACGATGCGCATACAAAAAATCAGTGCCACGTATTGAGACTTAAATAACTACATAACTTAAGAAAAAATAACACATCAATGCACATATACCAAGATATGATATATATTCAAATAATATTTTGAAGAAAAACTTACTTTTCGTAATTTTTTGTACACTGATGATATATTTACGCAACTGTGCCACATGCACCGTCGACAGGTACTGAGTCGTGTAGCGCGTGTCGAGAACGACAAACAAGCGTTAATTCCATCTCGCTTACTATAATACATAGAGAGAAATCCTCCTTGTCACAACTCACCTCTGTCACAACTCACCTATACATTCCGTTTAGTAGTAATCATTTCACTTTTATTTTTATGCTAAGAATTATTTAATTGGTAGGGAGAGAGGCACTTAATTCTAATAGTACGTAGCTAATCTGTGAACAGGTAAGGAATTGAAAAATGGTTTTCTTATATACACCATACTTTTGAGCGACTTATTTCTACGAAACAGCGATAGGATTGACACAAAAAAACCATCCCCACTTTGCGTATTCCTGTAAAGGTAGTCTTCAATCCAATTTCACAAGTTTGAAAGGTTTCAAACTCATTGGTTATTGATTGAATCATTTATTGGAAACACAAATTCAGTTTATAACACAACACGGTTTTCCAGCGTGGGGTGGGCAAATGGCATATCGACATTTATTAAGTCATAGATGACACCCAGGATAGTTTATTGTGCGTGGATAGAGAGCAGGCCTTCCTAACAGGATACCAGGTTCATCCATCCACGTGAGATGAACCGCAGCAGGTTTTACCAGCAGGTAGGCCAGTCACACTAACCTGTCCTTTCCAGGAGAGGGTGGCTGGAGAGCCGCGGTTTGAGGCTTTTGGTGCATTTCACCTACGTTATCAAAAAGGGGCGGCTAACTGTTCAAATTATAATATTTAAACATATAAGTGCAGTGTTTGGTAGTGTGTGTAATATATTTTCTTGGTGGCGTAAGTACGTAATGTTTTTTATATGAATTTATTCTATTATTAAGCATTATTAAACAAAAGTATCAGCATTTTGCACTTTTTCTTCGTATGCATTTTAACTGTGGCAAATTTCATACTCCTTTGTACGCGCAATTTTCTCAATAAAAAATCCTAAAGTTCGATTACATACTTGGTTGAAATAATAATAAACTCATCCTTGATGATGTTAAATTTTATTTCATAAGTGCTCGTAGTATATGTATTTATCATATATTGAGTATATTTGGATTTTATATCGACGGCATATTTTGTTAATTTAAAAAAAAGAAAAGCACTTTGTGCAGCTCTGCCACAGCAAAGATATTCAAAGAAGTACAACCCTTATTTAAATAAAAGTGGGGTTTATTTGATAATGATACTGCAGTTACCTAGTCTTAAAAAGTTCGATATGTATGCTCTTATTGTGTTTTCAATAATTTACCCTACTATATTACGTATATTGAAATTAATATAAAAACTCGTTAAGAAATATTATTAAAATGTGTAAGAATTTTAATGAAATTATTAGCATTCTAGCTTTACTGTGGGTAGAATTTCTAAAAACACTGAAAACAAACATAAAGTTTCATGATGTTATCTTTAAAAATAACAAACTTTAAATCCCTATTTGAAACTTTTTATCACACCAAAAAGCAACCTATGTCCTATCTCAAGTCAACTTTTTTAGTGGGTTAGGCGTCAGAGCCTAACAGACATATACACAGACCTATTTTCACTATATGATGTTAGTTTGGAATAATCAAACTATTATCTTTGTCGCTCATTAGGTATATCATATAATACGAGGGTCAAACTGAAAGTTCTTAGAACTGGCCACTTATAAACAATATAATAAAAAAATAATTCTAAAATTTGAAAATATAACTCTTTGCCAATATTACTGAGTATATATTTCATTCATTTGTCATTTGTTTTACGATTTGGCGGCAAATTGAAAATTGTCTGTGTCACGTCATCATGAATTTAACACGAGAAAATTTTCGTGCAATGATTTTTTATGACTTTCGATGTCATTTAAGTCAACAAGAAAGTTATGATAGACTACGATTGGCCTTTCACGATGAAGCCCCATCTCGTGCGACTGTTTACAACTGGTTTAATGAGTTTAAACGTGGTCGCACTAATCTCACTGATGATTTACGTGAGGGACGGCCTTCTACGGCGACGACTGAAGATAACATCTGTGTTGTGCGGCGTATGATAGAGACTGACAAAAGAGTGACCTATCAACAGATTCGGACAAGCTTAGGCATCGGTATGAGTCAAGTGCACAAAATCCTCCACGAACATTTAGCGGTCAGGAAGCTTTGCGCCCGGTGGATACCTCATAATTTGACTGAGGCTCAAAAACTCCATCGTGTGGATTGGTGTCGTAAAATGATTGAAAGATTTAACGGAGGTGACTCAAATGCTGTGTTCGACATACTAACAGGTGACGAAAGCTGGATTTACTGTTATGATCCTAAAACCACAAGGACAATCTGCTCAGTGGGTGTTTCCTTTCGAGGAGTTGCCAACTAAAGTGAAGAGAGATCGAAGTGCGGGAAAAAAAATGGTGGCCTCGTTCTTTGGAAGGATAGGTCATTTTGCAACAATTGTGTTAGAGGATCAAAAAACAGTTTCTGCAGAATGGTACACTACCAATTGTTTGCCACTTGTCTTGGAAAAAGTTCGAGAGAAACGACCTCGCAGTAGGATCCTCCTTCACCACGACAACGCCTCGTCGCACACCGCCAAGCGAACGATCGACTATTTGGCGACATCAAACGTTGAATTACTGGGTCACCCGTCGTATAGCCCCGACCTCGCGCCTTGTGATTTTTATTTATTTCCAAAAATTAAAGAAAAACTTAAAGGAAAGCGGTTTATGAATGCTGAAGAAGCGGTGGCTGCGTATCGCGATGCCATTGAAGAGACCCCTAAGGACGAGTGGGCAAAGTGCTTTTCCCAGTGGTTCCATCGCATGCAGCGGTGTATTGACGTGAATGGACAATATTTTGAAAAGATATAATAAAACTAATAACTGGCTAATGTAATCAGTTTTTGATTTTCTAAGAACTTTCAGTTTGACCCTCGTAAGAGATTACCAGATAGTTACCAAAATAAATAGTCTAAGAACAATATTAAATCACAATTGCTTGGTCGACTTTTAACTCATAGCTGTTTTTTTTTCCAAAAAACATTGAAGTTGGTATTTATTGAATATATCCTCATAATAGAATATCGCCAGTCATTTGCACGGTTAAATGTCGATCAGCTGATTAAGCATTACAAGGTCCTTCTACAGTGCGGCTTTACAAAGCCCAGGGAACCGATTAACTGTCAAGGATCACGTTATGGTATACAATTATTAATTTTATCAATAGCAAATTATTCGCGATATTAGAAAAAAATTACTTCAAAGACACTACAACAAAAAGCTATAGTTATTTATTTAAGGTACAGCAACAGCTACACGTGTAATCAACCGACTTATGTCCAATATGTTTCAGATTTAAGGTTTCAGTACTTTATCTCTGACAACCTTAAAGCTTTCTTTGAATAAAACGATAACATAGTTTTCTTTAGAATAATTATTTAGTTTATCAAATCTAAAAGTGTTTTCTTAGTACATTGTTTTTCAAGTCTTTTATAATTCAAATTAAATACTAAGGTCTAAATCATGTAAGTCAAATCATTATAGGAATGTCAAGGAGATTAAATATTTCAACAATGTTAAGTAGATTATTATAACAATTCATATTAAACAATTATATCATGAAGTCAATGAATTACAAGGTGAATTATAAAAAAAATAGATAGATAGATAAATGCTTTATTAAACCACTACTATCACTACATTATAAGTTGTTGTAAAATACTTGGTGTATAGAAACATTAAAAATTACAATAGACACCGATTTCTACCATCCACCGTACTAGAGTGTGAAGCAATAGCTCAAGAGGTATACAGCTCAGTGTTGGATGTTCCATATATGAAACAGACACTGGTTTTCAGCTGTACTCTAGTCCTTGTATCCTATTAAACTCAACTTTGACCAAAACGCCGTCTAGTTTAGCAGAAAATATATAGTTTGCGTTTTCTTTCGTATATAAAATGATTTGTAATTCAATATTTTCAAATATTTTTGTTTAAAATGTTATTTGTTATCCATTATGGACTCAATACCAATTTTGGTACGCTGTAATGGTCCCATCTCAGAGTCATCAGTCACCGGTCCCGATGATGCAATAACGCATAACACTTTCGACAAAAAAAAATCGGCGTTTTTTGATCACTAGGTGCTATGTACCATTAGATACTATGTATTGAAATACGTATATACTAAAATTAAGTCTACTCCTTCAAAGTACCAACTTTTGTTATTTTAGTTAAGGACGTCCAAAAGCTCTGATAAATAATATATTCTTAAAACTTTTACATGAAAATATTAAAACATTCTGAAAATGGTTTCTTACTATAAACATGCGAAACAAAATACGTTATATTTGCTTAAAAAAATTTTTTTTGAATAGATCGATATTACTCTGATACTACTCGTAGGTACTTTTGCGGCAGTATCTATGTAATATGTAATTAAATGATTCAATTTAAAGTAAATATTTTTATTTAATTAGCTTAATTACATACTAACATTTAAGTTACTAATACCAGAAACTGGGGGAGTCATATTGAGAGAACTAAACTTAACTAACTACCTATAGCCATTCATTAAGTGGGTACCTGAATCGTTAATTACAACTTTTTTATTTTCCTCAATGACAAAGGAACTGTCGGCGAAAAGAAAAGTAGACAAGTGTCGTGACACGCACCCCCGAGCGAGGAGAGCGGAGAGAGCGCTTACCGTCCAATGGGGTGAGCGCCCCGAGCGCCCGCCACGACCATTGGGCGGCCCGGGGTGCGGGCCCCGCCCCGTCCTCGAGGCTCACCCTTATTGAATTAGGCTTATCATTCGATTTCGAGTGGGGCTAGCGCGCGGTCCTCACGCTGGCAAAAACTATCACAGGGATCCGATACTGTCTGTGATCGGCATAATTCGATATAGTCGCGGCTCATCCAATTATGCTGTGAGCCTTAGCGGCGACCGGGACAGAAGAAGCACGCGCCCCGCGCGGCGCGGGCCTCGCTTAGCGGAGCTCATGTTAGGCGGGTTGTGAGCTGTTTAGCCATGGAGTACGGGTACTTGAGCGGGGCTGGCGGCGGTTTCGACAGTGGTTGTTTGGGTTCGGGTGGCGGTGAGCTATCATGGGGCGAGCTAGCGTCATGCGGCCAGATGTCGCAAGCGGCGTATCGGTATCAAGGCATGCGTTACCAACCTCCACCGCCACAGTGCGCTCGGCCACAGGATGCTGCCATGAGAAACCACCATATATTCCCACCAACAATGAATTTACAGCGTAAGTACATTTAACTCTCATACACCCAATCGCACAAACGTCTATTAAATTATTCATCATTTTAATGCAACATTACCGATACAAATGTTCAAATTAAGAACATTTTTTAGAGATTAATTCGTAAAATTGTCATAAAATCTTAATGGACGTTTGTGCAACTGGGTGTTAATAATTAAATCAAAAACAAAATAACAACGAACTAAACGTGTCACCGTAAGTTATTAGTACGTAATAAACGGACAAATCAGTTATTTACATGAATAAAAGTGCTTTAATGGATATCTCGGTATATGATGTGAGATATGGACTTGCAAGATAAATAATGCAAATAAGTAACAGCACAACCACCTGATTTTAACCTTACATTTGAAATACTCACTGTTATATTTGTACCGGCCGCTTGTTTGTATAGGCAGTTCCCAATTCTAGTCAGAATGCACACCTACTGTTTGTATGGCATACAGGAAAATATTTAGGTACCATTTTCTATATTGAATTATGTCTAGGTTATTATATTATTGTAGATTCTTTTATATTAGAATTAATAACTAAATACTTATTATTCATGAAATAAAAACAATAAGGTAGACTGTAACATCACAGAAAATATAAAACCAGTATGGTACCTGGAGCCATTTCTGTAAATAAGTACCTACGCTGCATTATAGCGTTAAAGTCGTCCTCTTTTTAAAACTTCTTTTTTAATAATAATTTTTCATGTACTTGGAGTTACATGGATGTTAGTTTGATGGCTTACCAATATATTGTTAAATAAAGTGAATCAAATTAGTTTGAGCAATAAGGAGTATTTATTATTATTATTACAATAATTTTAGTAATTAAAACAACTTCAACATTATAAGATACTTATTAAAAAATAAATAAATATCTTAACTTAGCAAGCGCAAATAAGAGTATTGCGTTCGCTTAAAAGCGTGCGCCTGTGATTATGTATCGATTCGACTATATGTTTCTAGTTACTTTACTGGTTATATATAGTCTGTGGTAACATCGTAGCGTTACGCTCGCTACGAACGTTGACTACGTTCGTGTAACATGAATTATAATATTAAAAACGATCAATTAGCTATGTGCTGACCTTACTAAGCTTAAATTTTTAATATACTTTGTTTATTAATTTTTGCTCTTTTCCGTTAATTACGAAATTGTATAGATTGTTATAATAGACCAATGTTTTTTTTAGTATGAATAAAAAGATGAATAATTTAATTGATTGCTGCAATGTGTATGGTAGGTGTTAGAGTGTAAATAATAAAATGATGACCCTTATTGAAGGCTCTTTCGTAGGTACTTTCTTTAAGGCATGTAGATTAAATAAATCGTTTTGGAGGATAAAATAGTTTTTTAAAAAGTCAACAATTTTAAGTGTATACTTTTTGATACTTTAGAGGTAAATTAAAGTAAATTAATATAATCAATTGGACACTGATAAGCAATAATGCGTAAACCCTTAAAAACGCGATTTTTTATTTCGTTCTAAAAATATATTTCGAATTGTTATGGCTTATAGAATGCAGGAAAAATACTTAAAACATCTAGTAACATCTGTAACGGCACCAAAATTACAAAACCTCTGTCGCATATATGCTACAGTGTGTGCTCAACCAACTATGTATGGGAGTAGAGTAATAAATAATAAATGAAACTATTGTACAATTTTAGTAAATAATGTTATTTTTTTATATATTCCTGATGAAATCTATAAAAACAATGTTTATCTCTGTCGTAACATGATAGATAGATAGATAATTAATTTATTCTAAATGTAACACACAACCACATTATTCAGAGAATAAAAAAAAATAAAGACAATAGACTAACTAGGAATAAGTCATGTACCTGTGTGTAGCAGAGAGAAAGGGTCTAGGCTCAGTGCATTGAAATCACCGAAATGTCGGTGAAGCTCTGTTTTCAGCCATCACCCCAGCTGAGACGAGCAGGGTCAAAATCAAAGAAAAACGAAAGAACAAACAAAATGTAGATCAGAAGCATGTCAGAAAGAAATGTGGTCAATGTTATAATAATGTCAGAAAGTAAATAATATATATAAATTCAATAAATAATACAGGGTAATAGAATAATTATTTGAAAAGAAAAAAATTATATCGTGATAATATGTTATCAAGTTAAATTATTATTTTTTATAATTCCAGTAAATGTGCTTTCAATTTTAATTTAAATGTCGACACAGAGGTAAGACCTCTCAGAGGTGGTGGTATATCATTCCAACACTTGCTCTACAACATAAAATGACTCTACATTTTTCGCCTCTACATGTATGACCCTTACAGCCAGGGTATTTACAGCGAGTTCTATCGCCCCACTTCTACCAGTGCCCATCGATTTTATCATAGCGAACCTCCTTAGGCGGCATGGTCTGTGCTGGTCCAAGTTTCTTCTTCAGTTGGAATTCTGTATCTAATGACGAGGAGCTTGGACGTCCTCTTTTATTGCTACTTATTAGTGGGTCAATTTTATAAAGACTGTCGGCTATCTGTAGCCTGAACTTACACAGGTTCAAAGGTATTGTCATGTCGTTGCGTTTTTTTATACAAAAGCCATGAATTTATAATAGTCATGTCAAGAAAATGGAAAAATAAACGATTGGTCCATTTTCTACTTTTTATAGTAACGTGGTATCTGCCGAGGAAACTGTCCATCAGGTTGACGCCTCCCATGTGGTAATTATAGTATTTTATAGCATGTGGGCAATTTATAAGCACTCTCGATTTTTTTTTCAATTGCCAATTTATCTCAGTAACCTTATCGTACCTTGAAATAGCAGAAACTGGATAGTAATAGTAGACACGTAGACAACAATGTGACTGGCTTGTTGTCTTTCCAGCACTGATATCGATACCATCAACAATAGCCACCTGTTCCTCATAATGTCCATTTGGCACAGTCTTATTCATTAGCGTCTTTCTGTCCGGTAATTTGTTATTTGGGATACGGTTCGCATGCACGGTCCTTAAACAATAAATCATTTTGCAAGGTAAGCTATCAAAAGGGCCTGATGAATAAAAGTTATCAAAATAAATAATATGATTGGTACGCCTTGGTACGATTCATGCTAGTCTTATGACTATTGCCAGTAGGTCCTAAATCTGGCTAACAGTTGAGTTGTGGTTGATGCTAACTGCCTGCATATACCTCCAAATTAAATGAAAAACCATAAATGCTGCAAATAAAGTGGTTGAAATCTTCTCGAAATTCTTCTGAGTCATTATAGATTTTATGGGTTCGTATCCATATTGATCAGACCAGTACAGACAAAAGTTAGGATACTTCACAATAGAGGAGATATCAGAATTCCAAGGCATTTGTTCAAATCTGTTTTGGTTATAATTTATGGCTTTGAAAGGTTTTTTTGTAAAGCGTATTTTCTACTTACTTGCGTACGTTGTTCTATAATTTTGTCTCTTAGTTCTTGATTAAAAAAATAAGAAAAATATTTGTTATGGCGTCTGCATTTCTTAAATATTAGTTAAGTTCTGTATATTTTCTGGAAAATTTATTATGTTTTCTTTGACAGCGAAATTCTTTCTAAAATTTAATTCTAAAATTTACTAAAAATAATGATGATGACCCATCACTATTTCAGAGATATTGTTACCATCTTCTACAAGCGGAGCGTTACTATTAGCCAGATTTTCATAAGCTAAGTCTACATTGTTCGCGTGTGTATCGCTCTCATATTCATCTTTTAAATCGGCCTGGAGCTGCTGCTGGTTATTAACACACATGTTTCTTCATCTACTTCCTCGTCTACAGAAGATTTCATCTCATCTTCAGAGTGTTCTAGGGTCTGGAGGTCGATAATATTATGATTCGCCGGTTTCGACATTACAAAAAAAATATACATAATTATTAAAAAAGTATAAAATTATATTGTACTCAAGACAACTTTGTTAATATATGAAATGCGCAACGCAGCAGATATGCGACAAACAGATTTTGATGATAATATAACAACAATTGTTATCTTTTATACTCAAATCGTTTTGTTTTGTATGATAGCATAATCATGTTTCTAAAAAAAAAAAAATAACACTTATCTAATAAACGCTTTCACAAACCTAGAAATAATTCGTTTTTCACTTTTTACGCGACGACGAAAATCTTAGAATAGGAGATTGTGTTATTCAACATAATTTTTTCCAATAACCTATAATCATATTTTCAAGAGGAAATATTTGAATGTTTGTCTGTTTACATTGGATAGGCCCCGAATCTATTGGACCGCTTTATAAAATACTTTCATCTCGGGAAGCTACATAATACGCGGCGAACATAGGCTATAATTTATACAGGTGAAGTCGCAGGGAAACAGCTAGTTTGATAGAAATTTGTTCACAATTCAAGAAGAAAGCGATGAACACACCTATCTAATATGTATATAATTGAAAACGAATTGCTGAAATGTATGTACGTGCATAACTTCAAATGGCTCGATTATATATTATGAGCCAAACTATTTTGTTATAAAACAGCCTCGAACTCGTCGACAAATGCTGCGCAGAAATCTTTATTACCTTGTGAAATAGTTGGATTTCAGTTTAAAAGTTGGTTTTCTTTGAGTGTACCTCTATGCTATGTTTTGACAAGACTGGATGACTCTTCTTTATGATCAATAACTCTCTTTTATGAAATTTTAAAGTATAATATACTTGCTTTCTTCCATCATTTTCACCTGTGTGGTTTTGTATGACGTGCCGTGGCGTGCTTTTCTATCGTAAATAACGGCTTCGAGCGCCACGACGGTCGCAGTGCTGTCAGTCTAGAAGTTCAATCAAATAAAACCTACTTGGTAATATAATAAAGATTTCATTTAATTGAAGCTCTTGGCTGACACAGAGCTGTGTTCGATACCGTATATAAAATAATAGCATAGCTAAGCACCAACCATAATCCATGGAAACGAATGTGCGGATTTTATGAAAGTCATTTGACAGCCATATTTTCTCATGATTGCATGGAGACAAATGCAACTACAATTATTAAAATCATCAAATTGTCTGACACTATGTCTAGTGCAAAAGTAGGTATAACAAGATTTAAAATGCAAATTAATTTATCAAGTCTGTTGCTACTGGCACTTTTGAATGTCAAAATAATTTAATCTATGCAGGTCAATATACTATGCTATCGATTCGCAAATCTACGGGAGGAGACATTCTACTGAGAAGGACCGTCAAAAAACGGCAAAAACTGCTTTTTTACCCTGTTTAATTTTTAAAAATAACTCGATAAATAACTTGAACAGACTATGAAGTAGCTTTCCAAAAATATTAAAAGTAACAAAAATCATTCATCTCAGTATTAAGTCAATATTAAAAGTGAAAAATAATATTCAGTCTTAAAATCTCATTGATAAATTAATTATGAAAAAGTTAATATCTTTTCACGTCGTAGTTATTACCAAATAAACCATTACTTATGGGTATCGTGTATGTTGCTCATTATGTTTTCTTTTATTAAGTCTTCTACAAATAAATAACAATGTCCAATGACATTCAATGAAAGAATTTATTTTTATTTGGCAGGTCATAAAATATTAAAGAGGAGATGTTTTAAAAACGAAGAATTATGAAATTTATCCTTTTATTAAAACATCGCTTTTGAAAACCGTAAACTTTTGGTGACATGTTTCTAGAGACAAATTTGTTGCATTTTCTCTACCGCATCTTGGTGGGAAATAAAATTTAAAAAAAAGACTACAAATATATAAAAAATGCATTTATTTTTGACCATAAAATTCCACATCAGAATAATAATTAAACCTAATATTTTAAATAAAAATTTATTTAGTACATAAAGAAAATAAAACAATTTCAGGTGGGCATCAGATATATATTTTATTAGTAAAATTCTCAGGATGTTAGTGATATGTCATTATAATATATTTACTAAAAATATCAGTAAATTGCAATGACATACTGTATAATGGATACAGTTCAGGATGAACTCTCAATTTAATTAAAAGTTAATAACATTGCAATAAGTTATCATTATTCCCATTATATAGCTACAAGTGCATAGTTTTGGAATTTAAAAATAGGTGGTAAAGTAATTTATAGTTTTTGAATACTGTAATCGACTAGGTTTAGACTAGTATTGTTTTGTACGTTTATCTGTAGTCGAGCTTCTCGCATGAAGAGTCAAGACTCTAGATCATATCTCAGCGGTTACAATACTATAGTATATCCTTCGGCATAATTTGGTTTTGGAAGAACAATTTGATGAAATATTTTTTTAACTTAAGGGCCTCTAAAAGTTATCAAATATAAACGTTAAGATCCGTGAACACTTCATATGATTGAAATCATATGTCATATTTGACAATAAAAACATAATAATTAGTTGCCCGGTTTAGAAGGATTTGTAAGCTCAACCATAGCCCAACAGAAAATGTGCATGACAAATGTGAAAATATACTTTAATTTAATTTATGTATTGGTAAAATAGTTTGATAGTATTTATTGTGTTTGCTTGGATTTCAATTGGTAGGAAGGCATTATTTCATTTCTTCAATTGTTTTTATGATAAACTCTAAAACTTATATGTCGCAGCAAGCCGGTTTAATTAATTGACTGTGACTGAAACATTAATCACGCCTTATATTTTATAAAGTTTATTAGATATATGAATAAAATACTGACGGGTACAGTGCTTGGCCCTTTAAGCAAACTTTTCATTTTCAACCAAAATTACTTCGTATATTGTGGGAAGATGACTTCTAAATAATTTAAAATTATTCCATAAGGACTTAAGAAAAATCAAATATAGGTACATTAAATTACCCAGTGATAAAAATATTCATATCTTAATAATCTTATCCTTACCGTCATAAAGAGTAAAACTGCAACAAGAAATATCAATAAATACAATTACAAAGTTAAGCTCAAGAAGTAATAGACTGAAGAAACTTGGAGAACCAAAGCGAAAAAGGTGAAATACCTTTCTTAAAACTTTATCTTTATTGCTTCTCCCGGTAATACTAAAGTGAAACCGTTTTCATTTGGTGAAAAAGTGGCGGGACGGGAGGCTGCGACGACGACCACGGTCACGAAACAAAGTGTAGTGTGCTGGGCGGGGGGCGGGGACGGGGGCCGCAGGGCTCCTCGCCGCGTGAGCGATTGCGCCCCTAATTGGCAGCGGCGTCCGCGAGAATCTTAAGGGGAGGACAACGGAGTTGAGCGAGCCTCCGCGTCTTGCGGCTCTATCCCCCCACCGCTCTCACCCCGTCCACGTAACACAATAACTCACCTCGGGCGGCACCGCTCACGTAATCTCGAGTAAGTCCGGATTATACCCGTTAATCACGCGGAAATTAATTACAAGTTTGTGTATTAATTGTAGTACAATTACAAGTACGTAAAGGGTTAAGTGAGTTACGAATGACTCTTATGAAATTGTACAGTCTTATCAAATTATTATAGAATCTTCTTGGAGGATATTTTTTTGGCTTTTAAGATATCTTTCTAGAAAGTTTACTTCTTTCTTGTTATTGGATGGGAGCTAAACGTACTACTTTCAAAGTAACGTCGTATATAAACTATTTTCTTCTAGAAAAGAAAAAAATCATTTCCAGAATCCGATATCTACATTTCTATTCTCATGTCGATGTCGCCTTTGTATGCAAGTGGATGGGTTAATTCAATTTGATGCCAGGACGAAGGGCAATATTTTATCGTATCATGTGATCTATTCTGTCCCAGTATAGTATAGTAGAGTGGGTCATAAAAAAGGCAATATCTCACAGTTGAGCTGCGCCGGGTGCCGCGATCGTAACTCGTACAATGTTACTGCGGTACACTCGACAAGGGAACTGACTTTTATTTTAAGATAGGGAATTATTGTTTTTCCTTCAACGGTTAACGCCGAGACGTGAAAATGGCTTGGCGTCTCGAATTGATCGCTTACGTTGTGTTCTTTTTTTATACTATGATTATGTTATATCGAATGCTAGATCGTGAATTATGAACAGAAATAGGAATACTGAAGATGACGATGCAATAGAAATTTTCGTTATTGGAAAAATGAGGGCATTTAATATTGTTTAAAGTAGCTTTATTTTGTATACAACTAGCATTTTACAAAGATTTCAATAATCGATTGTAAAGATTCGTGATTACGTGCTCAAAACTCTTTTTTACTCAATTTTTACCTTCCTCTTATTATAGTGCTGTCCACTGTCGGATATTGGCGATCATCTTATCTTATTAGGCTATTAAATAATGCGTCGATAATATTGTTACGTTGACATTTTACAGGTTAACTAAATACATCATTTTATAATTGTTTATAAGCATTTCCTATATATGTAATCGTTGCTTTACATTTTTATTAGGAAGGAAGAGGCGATGTTGTTTTACAACCACCATTACGTAAATTTACCCACATGTTTATTTGGAATATAAAATGTGACGGTGTCTTGTATGCTTGGCACATTTTTACAACTTCCCCATATTATTATCTCTTGAAGGAATATTCAACTTACTGTTAATAACGTTATGTTTCGTTTATGTGTATTTCCGCAATAACGCGATATTAAGTACTTACTTTAATTGTATTTAGGTTAATAGAACGTTATCCACATAGAATGTTATTCAACATAGTTTTTAATAACAAAACCAGATTTCACAGCAAAAGTATTTGCTCTATATCATATAAATGTGGCGTATAGATCAAATTAAAAAATAAAAACACATAAACTAACAATGCTACCTTTAAAATTATACGATTCCATTTCTTCTCATAAATGGATTGTTTTATATTGACAAATACTCTTTACCAATGCCGAAAGGGGTTTAAATATATAGCGTCTAATACAGGGCTATTTTAGAATAAGAGGTTCAATAGACAACAATAGCATTGCATTTAATCCATGGTATAATATTACTAATGCGAAAGAAACTGTGTCTTTGTGTGTATTTGTTACGTTTCCACACCTAAACTACTGATCTAATTGTAATGAAAGGTACATAGATAGACTGGACCTTGGGGAAGGATAAAGAATAGTTATTAAGGCAATGATACCGAATTATGCCCGGTTCCAAATATAATATAAAGTCAAAGATAAAGTACGTTGCACTGGCAACAAAGACGTTAAAATTTAGTTAATTGAAATGTGACGTCACACGATGCTCCTTCATGGCCGTCGGCGTTTTGGTTCTTGTGATCCACATATTCGAATAATTCCTCGCGGGGAAAGCCGTGGGCATAAAGTTAGTGTAATACAGAAAAAGCTCATTTTCTGTCAAGTAAACGAAATTTCTTTAGTTTTAAAACAATACGGTTATCACAAGCTTATTATGTGAATTTGTTCGATAGAAAATGTAAAAAAGAAGAAGTATGTACATTACTAACCCCTCGCTAGTAGCTAGAGGTACGTTGACGCGCCGACATGCTTGCATTATGGATGCCCGCTAACTTCGCGCGTGACGCGAGAAAAATGAACCACACCGTCCGCGACGAAGGATTGCGATATAATATTCTGCTAAATTCCGGCCGTACCTTGATAACCAAATCCTTGGTCTCTCCGCTTGGTATATTCAAAACTTTAATAGTAATCGTAGCTACTTACATAGGGTTTCATATGATTATTACTACTTTTATTTATATACTCTATTATAAATTATCTATACTATATTATATAGAGGAAACATTTGATTGTTTGTATGTCTCGAATAGGCTCCAAAACTACTGGACTGATTTAAAAATTATTTCACCTATGCGTGGTACCTATATCATAAGAGGTGGTTCAAATGCTACATTAATTTTATTATTTTACATAACAGGCATTGAATCCACATACATCAAATCTTTACTTTGATGTGTGATATAATATTTTGTTTTATGCGCTAAAACAAAATATCTCTTACACCCAGTTTCTGGATTGAATATTTAAAGTAAAAATTAAACAAATTTTCGTTTCTGATTTTTTGTACTTTTCTCAATCCAGAAACCAGCCGACAGTTCAAAATAAAAAAATATATTTTTTGATTAATTAATAAATATTTTGGGTGATATCATCTTCATATAATTTATGGCACATTCTATTCTATCATTTCAAAAACATCAAAAATCAAATCAAAAATGCTTATTTACGTAACAAACCAAATGTGAATACCTATCTGTTTGAGTTAACATTTCTAGTTAGTATGTAAAATATCTGTATCAGGAGGTTACCGCTCATAAAAATATGTAAGTTGTATTTTCCATAAAATTCCAACAGATAAAAAAATTAGAATACATTATTGAGGGACCAAAAGCAATAGTTAAGTTTCCTAATAATTTTATCAAGTATCAAGGATTTTTATGAAAATTTGGATTTTTATTAGCTTCTACTCTATAGTTAATCTTGTGCTGAGTATTGTTTTTCCTTAGGGATTGAAAAATGTTTATTTGAATATACGCCAAAAAATAGATTGAGCGATTAAAAAACAACTTATTCCTATACAGATTTTCTGAAAGATAATACTTTTCAACTTATCAAAGAGGGAATATCTTGGTTTTTGGACTAATTAATCTCAATACAATAATCTCATCAAAAATATAACATTTACAAAAATTGACAAGCCATACAACGAAATGATTCTGCTGTAATTTTGTTATGAAATCAACGTAAACCAAAACGATTAATTCAGTACTTATCTTTCTGTAAGAGCAACTAACCAACCTTGTCATATACTTAGAAATACTTAACAAAGCTAATGCCCATTTTACTTTTTTTCTCGACTTGGCGGGCGCACTTCCGTGTCTCCAAATTAATCCACATTATCAGACGGTTTTGTGATAAATGGAAAAGTAAGCATTTTATTTGTGGCTATCACAATATCAGAGGTTCAATAAAATAAAACCTTTATTATATTTTGAAGTAGGTCTTATTTGACTGAGTTCGACTCTGTATTTTGAACTGATTTTACTTCAATTCGTTAATAAAAGATGTAAATCTTCTTAGTATTTTAAATTTAAATAGTTTTCATAACCATGGTATTCATTTATCAACAGTAATAATGTTGTTCTTTTATAAAAACAGCCTCGAACCCGCCGTAGAACGTAGTGAAATCCAGCGCCGACTGAAGGAATATTGGCGAACTAGTCAAAACACTGGGATGACGACCATAAAAATATAAATTATAATATATAGGTATACCGATTAAAGAGTGTAGTTTTGCCAATGAAAAAAGACACTCTTTAGGTACTGCTCGTCTGATTTTATACGTTTGAATACTGCGGACATGGACTCATGTTTAAATAATAAAAGTCAATTTGTTGAAGGTAGAACATTTTAAGGTTAAGGTAAATATAATTGGTTGCTGTGCCAAAATTGCCGCAAAAATAAGTGCACTCTAGGCCTTGTTTGCCTAAATAGACGGGTTGGCCTTGGCGACATCACATCATAGAGGTTCAATTTAATCACATATCCTGCTATTTTTAAACAGATAGCATAACTGTTTTAGAAAAGAAGTGGAAATTTCAATACATTTTGTTAATTAACATTATCAGTCTTATATTTCGTCAACTATAGGTGTCTTAGCAATGTTATCATAATATTTTAATCTATTCAAGATCCTTACAAGCTGATAGGTCCTCAGCGCCCTTCAAGTCTCGCCGTCTAGTAATTACTGCGCCCCGTGGGTGCGTGGTGTCTAGAGGGGGTGGAGTAGAGTGCGCAGGGCGGTGGGAGGTCACGGATCATATCACCTGTGAATTAATCGTTCAGTGACGATTAATTAGCGCCACGTGTTACCGTGTTAGCCTTAATACACGTGACTCGATTCGGAGTGTCTCGTCTGTTTACGATTGGATGTGCTATTCATATAATTATGTAACTAGCTGTTGGCTGCGGCGTCGCTCGCGTATTCAAAGGGAAGTGGATAAGCATCGTGGCCCGCAATTGTTGTTTTGATGCAACTATCACAAGGGTCGGTCTCGGGATGGGTGACAAAATATAAATTATTATCTCGAGCTACTCGTGATAAGGAAGGTACGTTAAGCCGTTGGTCCCAGTCGCATTTGCAGTCGTTAATACCCTCTAATCTTCATTAGGCTAGCCTGGAGGGTCATAGCCCACCATTCTTAACCATTCAAGGAAGGAGCCATTCATAAGGAGCCCCTGCAACAGGGACGTAAAAGAGCTGATGACGAAAGTTAGAAACTTTACCTCTATATTAGTATAGATTAAGCTATTAACAAAAAGTTTAATAAATGTAAAACCAATCATATATATCGAATCTCACAAACACTGATATAAACGGTTTCGTATTCCGCACCCGAGATTGTCCTATAAAACACAAGTCCGCAATAACAATGAGCGGTCCTGACCCACGAACTGCAAACTCAAATTAAACATCTTATGAACAGAAACATCTTGCCAAGATCCTCTTCATTAGGTCCCGCAAATTGCGAGGCGATGCGGCAGGAGCAAGGGACGGGGGGGGGGCAGTGACACGCCGCCCGCCTCTATTAATAATGCAAATGAGACCGCAGCTCGACCAAGAAGGAGTCGCGATTAATTCCGGTTTATTTGAGGTAATTGTCGCTGCGTATGCGGCTCGTTGTCGGTAACCACGCCGGTTACGGTCTCGTCCGAAATGCTGCGGTGAATATTTGATGCCTTTTTCTAGTTTTTGAATACCCTATGAAGACGTGGTATTACTCTTTAATATTTTTTAACTTCTGTCATCGACTTCGCTCGCCCAATACTGAAAGCATGAAAGAATGAAAGCCGCATTAAAATTTGTTTTGTAGTTCAAAAGAACTCAGCGTACAGACAGCCGGAAGTGAATTTGTTTTATATTATATATAGATAACATTTTAACATTATTTATACATTGATAATAGATACTTGTAATGATAATAAATACTGGTACTTATTTTTTAGTCATAACTTTGAATTCAAAAGCATGTGGCTCCTTTTTGTAATCGGATAATAAAGAGAACGCTCACGTAGCTACTACGGCGTAGCACACGCTACGATCGATACTCAAGCGACAACCCGTAGCTTAGCCATGGGTACTGCTTCCACCACTGCTCAATTTTCACAACCACTCGAGGTCTTCTAAGACGTATTGTTTTAACTATTCACTATCATCAATATAAGACCTTAATTTAAAAAAAAAATAACTATATTTTTACATAAAATTCAACATAGGAATTATTTTGTTAAAATCTTTATTCAGTTTTACTTCTAAATTTCACAGCAAAACTTGGCTATACTAACAAGGTAAGACTAGGATTTAAAAGTATTTTTAAATATGATCTGTAACCTACATTCCGGGTGTTAAATAAAGTAGACATGTTTACAAAAATGTTAAAGTGCAACTTTAACATTTACTTAAATAAACTAATTTTAAAGATTACCAACAATAATTTAAAATATATTTTAAATTGAAATGTTCTTCCAAGTGGATTAATGAACAAGGTATTTATAGCCCGCTGTAGGCATGACCGCGCTGCCTACTTTCCTAGAGTAGGTACAAGGGGAGGTCGCGAGGGGAGATAAAAATGGCGGCTGTACACGAATGGGGCGTCTTACTTTCATACTACAATATACCATGGAAGTTGGTACGACAACTATTTCTTTGCAGCTTTATAGTGCATTGTGTTAGTTCAATTTGTGGTAATACCTTATTTACTGCGATACAAACAAGTTAATTTATCAAGACCAAGTTCTCAAAGTGTAGATTTTTTAAATTGGAATATTGAGGAATCAATCATAATTTCCGCGTTTAAATTAACCTACCAACAGTTAATTACAGTGGGAACAACTCTTGAAAAATCGTAAAAACAGGCATTTTTTAACGTACTAATAGCTAAGGTATCTTATTTCATTGCTGTTAGCGTGAATATAAATAAGGCAGATGACCCAGTTTTTGCCATTTTAAGATTATGAGCTAGTTTTGAGCTCATAATCTTAAAATAGCTAAAATGCTTTTAACGCAATTAGTTTTGCTATAATGAAACATTTTATACATATTTGTCTATGCCTTAGTCAGAACGCTTTGAAGTTTTAAATGGTCAAAAGAGGGCAGTGGCCAAAACCAGGTCCTCTGCCCTATATGTGAAGGCTAGGAATTTTAGAAAGGTCGATTATTAGATAGGTGATTAACATTTTAAACTCTTGGTGTTTCAGTATGCACTTTAAAGCGTCTAAACCAAATAGCTTTTTACAAATAAATAATAGCAATCCAATTAGTTGTAATTAAAACTAAGAAACTTCATCATCTATACATATAAAAATCTCTAGTCATTAATAAACTCTGAAAATACTAACTAATTTAAATCATCCATTTCACATGTTTCTGTAATTAAATGTTACTCAAAAGGTAGGACTGTCTTTATAGCTTGCGAGATTAAATCAGCTGCTATACCTTTAATGCAAAGCTCATTATATTATAAAGTTACCTCTAAAATTCACCATTTTCTTCATTGACTCTTGTTATTTGTACTCTTTTACTCTTTTTTTATAGGAAAAATATTTAGAGTAACTTTGTAGCCAAGAGTTCAATCGAGATCTTTTACAATAATTGGAAAGTGACTAATTAATTAATTTAGGAACACAAACAGTGCATTGCACAATCTATATCTATTCTCATTCACAAAGTATTAGTTCAGTTCATACACAAATAATAGGTATCCAAAGTTTATACCATAACAATTTTTTGCTTATAAGCTAGATGCAAATATAAAATATAAACACAATTAAATATCTACCCATTTTTAATAACTATTTTGATTTTAATGTTGTTGCTCTTGAACACTGTTTACGCAAATTTGTGGCATTGCAACCTACATCCGATTGCTCACTTTTTTTACTGCATATTTATGTATCTTGATGCAATTCTGTCATGTGTAACAAATAAAATAAATAAATTACAAAGAAAAAAAGGCGAGTCCTACGAAATGATAAAATGTATTAAAACATGCATTGTTATGTGCAATTAGGAATCTCACATGTATATTTGGTATCAGTTTGAGGTTCAAATATTTTTCGCTTATTTACAAATTAAATTTTTCATATTTGCTTTAAATTGAACTGATTATACAGAAAATATCCAAGGAATTATTATTTTTCTTATTTATATAGTGGTAAAAGTCACATTTTCTGTTAAAAGGTGAGTTTTTACCCAGGTTAGAATAACATCTGGGTAAATGAAAAATTTAAGATTTATAATTGAGTACTTTAGAATCCACATATTCACAACTATTTTTATGGTCTCGTGGTGGCTAATAGTTTGGCGTTGGAATATCACTTAACTTATAATGATGACGATAAAAATATATAAATAGACAATGTTTCTTTTCAGCCGGCTTGCCTTACAAAGTGTATGGTAGCCATGAAGGTTCCCTCACGGAAAAGAGAAAACAGAGGCGTATCAGGACGACGTTTACATCAGCTCAGCTCAAAGAACTGGAGCGTGCCTTCCAGGAGACGCACTATCCAGATATTTACACCAGGGAAGAGATAGCAATGAAGATAGATCTCACAGAAGCGAGAGTACAAGTAAGCTTTATTTACATTTTATATATATATAATACAAGTTTCATGTATTAATGCATTACTTTCTTTATGAGATAGTTTACTTATTATTAGTCTGTCAGAAATATTTCTGAGGTATTTTCCAATTTAATTTGCTACGAAATAATGCTAATAAGATTAAAATAACAGCCTTAGCTTTATATACATATAAAATATACATTGACACTCCTTGTTCTGAAATAGAGAATTAAAATAATTACGAAAAATAAGATTTGATATTTTAATTTATATAAAATTTTTGAAAGAATAAAATATGTACAATTCTCTACAACCAAGATTCAGATATTTTTGCTTCAATAAAAGCAAGCGTAAAAAGAGGCTTGCCAGTTATTTAACAGGCAGCATTCGCGTGAAAAAAACTTGCTTTCCCGTGCCGTCCGTCACATTTCCAGAGTCCAATTAGCGTCCAGTAATTCGGGCTCGTCTGACGGGTCGACTACATAAAAAAAGCCAGCAGCCCCCGCGGTTAGATCTACTTAATTTCATAATAAGCGCTCATTTTTATGTGAGTCGGTGTGAGCGTCGTGCCCGTTGAATGTTTAATGCAATCCAGAATCGTGTGAGGTGGCAGGAGTAGATCTGATCACGTAGAGGCGACGCGCGACGCCACTGCGACTCCACGATTTGATCTCATATTCTGGGAGATTACGCCCTCGGCGCGACCGACGTTCTTATTGTTACGAATGAAACATGGTTATATAATGTTTCGATTATCTTCTATTTTCGCTAAAGGAGATTTCTGACTAGAAGTTTGAAAGAATTATTCTGACTAGAAGTTTGAGATACTTATTCTTAATGAAAAATTCTTAAAAAAATCTTTTTGTCCCTGGTACTCTGCGATGGGATTTTTCATTAAGAATATTCCAGTATAGCGTTGTGAATGCAAAATTGATCAAATATAATTATTAGATAATAGGTACACTTCTTAAACAATTTTGCATCCTAATTTTAAACTCAAAATAGTAATATTTAATATTGAATACAAGTTTCACTTTTGATGATCTTTAACATTCATAGTTATTAGCATTGTCGTCATATCTATATTATATAAATTATCCTATTAATATTATAAACGTGAAAGTTTCTTTGTTTGGATGTTTGGATGTTTAGCTGTTTGTCGGTCAATCACGCCGAAACTACTGAAGGGATTTTGATGAAATTTGGTATACACATAGGGTATTAGCTGACTTAGATAATAGGATACTTTTTATCCCACTAAACATTTCCCTAGGGTCCACGCGGGCGTAGCCGCTGGCGAAAGCTAGTAGTTAATAACTACTCTATTGGTCCCTCGGTAAACAAATATGTTATACATAACAAGGCTGTGTTGTCGTATACAGTGGGTGGAACCCTCGCAGTAGGTATGGCACGGCACTCATTACGTTAAAAAGTGTATCGGAACATCGCGACCGGTTGCCATAAATATTGCGCGCGGTCGCGTAACTCATGAGAGCGCGACTGCTCATAATTAAAACTCGTTGCGAAATACCAATTCGCGATACAATTAAAAACGGGGTGTTCCGTGAATGGATTTTGTTTAATATTTATTTACAATGGTAAATTTATGTGACTGAAAAATCCACAAGCGGCATTTTGTATAAAAAAAATAATCAGTTGTTAACCAAAACCACTTTCAAGGTTTGTACTTTTCGGTATTTATTTACATTTTTTTAATTTTAGTGTAGGTATTCTTAATAATCCCTAATTTATATTATTTCAATTAAATAAAACCTTCATTTGACTATATAAATAAAACACGCGGTCGCACATGCCTACAGTTCGCGTCTTTTCATAATTGAAATTCGTTGCGAAATACGAATTCGCGTTACAATAAAATTAATTACAGAGCGTTTCGTGGATTGCTATCGGTTTAATATTTATAATTGCTCATAAATAATGTAAACGTTAATGAAATAGATACTCTAACTTTTAAATAATGTTTATTTTTAGTCGGATTTAAGTATACTCGTTCAATATCTCAAATAGTCGACATTTATAAAGAATAAATTGGCATTTTGATTAAACCTAAAATACATACTAAACTTATTTTTTGAGTACATTTATTAACAGTGTGTTGTTTTGAATTATTATAATATAATTACAAAACACAATTTCATTTAAATAAAATGACTTTTGAATGAATTTAAACGATCGTAAGAGATTTTTTGACGTTGTCGACGAATGGTTCCGCCTTTGCATTGCAAGCTCTATGGTTGCTATAATGATATTAAATAATGTGTAATGAGCTAAACAATCATATAACATTACATATGGGACACATTAATACAATACTTCTTTCATTTATATATTAATAAAATTATTTATTCGTTATAAAAATCTGATATTACCATGTTTTTATTCATATCTATATTTTACATCAACAGATACTGTACTTAATACCAAAAATGGCAATATATATAATATATAAATATAGATGGGAATGCGGTAAGGTATACGTAATTGAGTGTAAGTACGCACCGTTACGAGGGCGGCAGGGACTGGCCACACGCCTTTCAATTATTAATATTCATTCCCCAAATTTCGCTTTGCATTCTGTTGTAGAATTTTTGTACGATTTGAGGAGTAACTGAAAGCAGTAGCCTTTATTTTGAAGTGTAAGTTCACAGTAAATGTATAATTGGTTTCAAATGTAGGACATAAAAATTGATATCGATAGAATATAAATATACGAATCAAATTGATCTAGTGAAATTCGCAAAAGAGATCTCCCCGTATGCATGGGCTTAATCAACAAAAATTTAAATTAAACAGAAAAGAATAAACATAAAAGGTACCGTGTCCTAATACAACACGCGGATTTTGTTCAAATTTATCACAGGCGGTTCGCAAACATGGCTCGGTACCAGAGAGCGCTGAGCAAACTCACAATTTTCAGTGAAACAGACCGTCTCTGTCTAAAAAGTAACCATCTGCTGGTAGAGCAAAAGGAATCGCTTGAAAAATGATCAGCTGCTTTTTAATATACAGCGTATTTTTTATGTGCCCACGTTGTCATAGGGATAGGGCAATTTAATCCATCAAGCGGTAGCAACCGTACCATTCGAGCCGATAAATTCTGTATCACAGAACGTTTTGGTTTTATTGTTATCCCCGTGCGGCGGGCAGATTAGTTCGAGAAAATTGTGGAAAACACATGTTATAACTAATAGCTGTAATATTTATAGTATTAAGCTAAAGGGAAAATATTGATGTTTACTTAATTTCATGTACCATTTTCGAAAAATCTCGCTTTCATATTTTTATACGTGCTTTTAATATTAATGAAAGCCTTGTCACCTGTAAATTCCACGGATCTCCCGGTTCAGTCTCGTAGGAAATCCCTTTTCTTGTTGTAGCATGACACTCAATATAAATACCTAACTTTAGTTCGTTGCTGCAGTGTAATTTTTAAACGACTTCAAAAAAAGGAGGTTATAAATTCGAGGTGTTTGAATGTAATTTCGTTAAAATGGCGTATTAATCATATATTTTGGTCTGTATGGGCTTAAACACGTACGTAAAATTTTATAGATGTATGTTTGTCCACGGATATTTCGCTAGTTGAAGTTGTATTGCAGAAATTCTTTTTTTGTTTAATTGCTTAGCTTTCAACTTAAGACACATTATAACATTCATCAAAATCGGCTCAATACTTTTAAGATACAAACTATTAAACTACTTAAAAAGTGTAAAAATTAACTGACTTATAAAAGGAGTTAAAACTGATGACTTTTTAACCAACTTCAAGAAAGGAGGCGCTCAGTTTCAGTGTATGTCAATAACTCACTAACTTGTTTGATTAGCTATTTTTCGACTTAGGGAACAACAGTTTAAAAATAGTCTACATAAGTGAAAACTTACTAAATTAATTAAGAAACGAAATGTTACCAGAATAGAAGTTTAGGTTAGAACTGCTACCATCACAGAAACGTTTATCCCGTAAATATAAGTATGTTTAAATATAGATGAAGGTGTTCATTTATTATAAGTTAGTACTAAGTTATATGGATCGTTGATAACTACTATTATAAAAAAAAATAGTGAATCTAAAATTACACAAATTTTCATCTTTATCGAAAGCTTAAATATTTGTAAAATTATTTCTTTCAGGTGTTTGGGTGGATTGCCTGAACATTGATGTTAATACACTCTGTAGTAGGAAAAAAGTAATAAGTGTTTGAAAAAGTCGATAGTCCTGTTAGTTACTGGGTAGCTCAGTGGTTAGGGCAGTCGCCCAGATTGTGAAAGGTCATGGGTTCACGTCCTATCTCAGAATGCTCTTGGCAAAGTGGTTTTTTAAATATTTGTCATTATAGAATTGTGAATCCAATATTGATCAAATATAATAAACTAAACTGATTTCAAAAAAACGTCAAAATAGAACCCATTGAAAAGAGAGAAATGATATCACAAATTTTATCTTCAATAAAATCGTTTCTATTTATTTTGAATTTGGATTTCATATAATGCAAATTAGTTCAACTGCAATCTTAAAGAAATTAAAAAAATATAGTTTTCACATACCGTTATTTATTTTTACCAGCAACGGAACATCATATATTCAATTATTATTTTTGAACGAAAATGACTTAAAATACGTTTAAACATTTTTTTTTATTGCAAGACATCTAAATTATTTATGAGTCTTTAGATTTTCTTACTTTTATCTGTCAAATAAACCTAGTGCAGTTCCATCCCATTTTCGCCCTTTTCTAATGTGCTCTAAATGAAAATTTGCACGATAACTTAGTAATAAATATATTAAGTAGGTTACGTTACGAGCGTACGGTACAGTTAAAGGTATTTCCTCTCATTGCGATTGCAACGTTTGCGGTGGTCATCTGACAGCTGACGTCACGGGCGGCAATAAAGACTGACGCGCTGCCCAGCGGGTGCCGCAAAATGTCAATCCAGCTCTCGGTCTTACATCTTCCGATGATCCACCGGGAATATAGTGGCCGGACCACTTTGCCCAATCCTCTTTACATTGCAAGACAAGGGGAATGTCTAGTATTGGAGTTATATTAAATGCACTACTATAGCACTTAACAACATTGTAGAGAATAAATATTTTTTTGTTTATTAAAACAATATTTAGGTATATACCTTTTATTAATATTATGTTAAATAACATACGGCAATGTTAATGTTACAATTTTAACCGACTTCACAAAAAGGAGGATATGAATTCGAGGTGTATGTATGTGATTTCGTTGGAATTGCGTAATATTCATTTATATGTGCGTATTTTCCTTAATGTATGAAATCAACGAAAAAATGAAGAATTTACAATCCTGCAATCACTACATCGATAAGCTTTCAAAACAAATAGACGATCTGGTTACTAATAGAATAACATTTGTAAAGGCGTTGTAGGGTGTGATTAATATCAGCACTCGAGTCCCCTTCGTAGGCGCGTGCGCAGGTGTGCCACGCGCCAGTCACGTGGCACACGCGCGTTCTCCTCTCTCACTCCTGATTAGACGCTACAAATGATCTATCCCACAAATGAGCAATGAAAACAGTAATTGTTATTCTGAATTGCACCAACGACTGTTAACTAAACCGTAAACTTTTATTGCTGTATTTATTACTCTGACATTTAAATTAGAATCTTTTATTGCTCTATTCAATTAATTTTGCCGTTCATCAAAATCATCAGCACCAGGTACCCTGAGATGGGTTTCGGGTAGTTCAATGGTTAGAGCAGTCGCTCGGATTGCGTTATGGGCTCGAGTCCCATCTCTGGCTGATGAATATTTTTCATTAAATGAATCTTTAATGTTTGTAATAATGTAAAATTATTATATTATTTCTTTTGGTGGAGGGAACAAGCGCACAATAAAGTATTTGTAATATAAAAGCTATTGTTTTGAATCAGTTAATAAATTGTTGATCTTATCATTCAGACTATACATTGTGGAATTTGTACCTACCGCGTTTCATACAGAATTTCCTCACAAACAGAGGTGCGGCAGTGTGTACTACGAATACCAATGCGAAAGTAACACAATGTAAATATAGATCGTGATGACAAAATAATAATTGTGTTTATTTTTAATTTAATACAGTGAGCGGAGAGAATATTCCGATACACAGACAAGAATAGATGACATTACAAATACGTCGGTATTGCAATGTTATTTGTATTTGTATACATTTTAATTTTTTATTATAGTTTTAAGTTGAATTAAGGTAGAAGGTTGTATCTGGAGATTATTTAAAAAGGAAACGTGGCTTTTAACAGTATTGCTTACAATAAATCTATCATGAAATAAAATTGCCAGACTTCTAGATATGAATATTATTGGCAATACATTTGAGGTGTACCTAGTTATTTATCTATATATGAAAATAAATAATATAAACAAACGGGTTAAGTTCAACTTATATTTGGAACCAATAGTATGAAAAATCAAAAGTGAATCGTACTATCCTCAACGCCTTAACGTTTTATATATCGAGGCAGTTTAGTTGGACCCACAATAGTGTCTAATTGAAACAATAACGTCGAAGTAATGGAACGGTTGGCAGTCCCCGGTTAATCGCGTTGATTGCAAGCGTTCGCGGCGGATTAAGTAATCACTTAGCGCGGTCGCTTCGGCCCAGCGAATGATCATTCTTTGGGAACATTGGACTTTATTTTTGGGTACGACGTTACCGTTTAGGATACGATTACGTTAAATACCATTTGGAGATCGCTGTAGTCTCGCTAAACAATCTAGGTAGAAAAGCTATAGGGTGCTTCGGTTAGCTTTGGTTAGTTGGAATAAGCTATAATGCCATTAAGATATAAAAGATAACACGCACAAAAGTCGTACTATACGAACTAACAGAGTGGAATTATATCATAGTATCTAATATTTATAACATTGCTCTCGTTTCGTCACATGAAGTGCGAATTTGGGCACCGATATAGGATTGGACACGGCACTAATAGAGAGATATCACGGACAACCGTATCACGTTGCGCGTGGGAAGAGGCGCGCGATTGCGCCCGCGCACCGTGACGCATATCTCCCACGGGATGTATGCGCTCGACAGTTGAAGCGATTTCTCTAATCGATTACATACCGATTATGTTTTCACACGGTACGAGGAATATGACAGTGGATAGACATTGTCTTTATTTACCCATGTTTTGAAAGTAAATTATAAATTTGTATTAATATATCAGATAGTATTTTAGGTTTAACTGCAGACTTAATAAAATTTACTAGTATTTATCTAAGAGTATCCATTACTAGTCATTATTGGTAGAGAGTCCAATTTATCTAATGCCTAGATACCTGTATCTGTAATTTTATATTTATGAGCAGGTTCAACAGCGATGTTAATAGTTTAATTAGAAGCTCTGAAAGAATTTCATTTAATTATATTTTCTTCTTATAAAAATACCAAGTTAATGAAATTTATTGTAATTTGTTTATTATAGTAATTGTTATTAATTAAAATATTATTAATATTATCTCAATATGCTCCTTAAAAATGTTTACATATAAAAGCTAATCACTCATTTTAGATAACATGACATTTGTCGAAATTGAACCACTCACCGGAACTTTAATAAAGCATTATTTTCGTATGATACGCCATTATTCTTCTTTAGTTATTCGCGATAAAGAAGTGCAAATCGGTGCAAGCACTTAAAGTGATTAAAAAGTCGCGCGAGGCTACGTAGAGGGACTGCGCTACGGCGGCATATGGAAAACTTGACGCTAGGAGAACGCGAATTTAAACACTACGTGTACTAAGATTAGAGGTTATTTTGGCTTACGTTTTTGTGCTACGTACACAAACACACAAACATTTGCTATGAGTGGCACCGATGACTTTTCACTTTGCTTCTACATATTTTGAAATGAAAGGAATCAATGTCTGTCTATATAAAGTATGCCTCGATATGAACTCATATTTTGTTTCATTATAAAAAACATACCGGTGGTAAAATTTTCATAGTAGGTAGCCGAAAATCTGAAATTGCAAGAATAATTTAAATAACCAAGTTTTATGTGGTTAACTTTATTTTTTATGCAAAGTAGATCGCAAAAGAGTCTTGGTTTGTATTTGTTTGCCATGATTTTATTATTTACTTTAAAGAATTGACATAGTATCAAGAAAAGCATAAACTAGTATTTTATTTTACCATTAATATATTCTACCAAGTCTACGTTTAACCCGCTGCTGCCTTGTGATTGCTTAAAAAGCATTCTTTTCGGTTTCCGACGGTGTCTAAACACATAACATTTTGATAATTTCTAAGTACGTAAGTTAAATATCAAATTTGTAAATATACAACTTTCAGTGTATTTTTTATTTTTAGTAATAAAACTAGTTATTCTTAAAATAAATAATAACCAGTATCAATTTACAATTTTGATTAGGTGTAAAGAAAATCTGTGGAATTTCGTGGGAAATCTCATTATCATTTTCTTTTAAACATGTGAGAACGATGGAATCATAATTTCTCACATTATGAGGTCCCAAAGGTGGTAAAATCGCTACCCGTCATATACTCGTAAATTCACAGGGTATTATTATAAAAGTATGTATGGCTGCTGTCCTTATCCTCTTCCGAGAATCGGTATTTGTCTGTCTCTTTCTCTCAGGGTGCCACGCCACAAAGCAACTCTCGCGCAATTATTTTTCATTTAGCATGGCACTTGTCGTTTGGTCCTTTGGGAGAGGGATCAAGTGGCAGCGTGGTCCCGTCGAGATGAAACTGCAATTTGAATGTGAGAAAATTGTTTTGAGCTGTTTTCTGCGGGGTTGTTTAATTGTCTTGGGAATTAATATTTGGATATTCGCACGGTTCAAATGTCAAATGAGTTTATTACGAGTACTATCTATGGGGTTGGATTGACATAAAAATATTTTAGTATTGATTATTTCAATACTTCATTCCGTTATTCATTGACAGCTTAACTTGTGGGCTGTTTTAATCTATACCTTAGATTATTTAATACTAATGTTATAAAAATGAAACATATTATCGTTTGTTTGTTTGCTACAAAAAGGATACGAAACTGAGCCGACTTTAAAAAATTTTTCACCTATGGATAACTACATCATACGCGGTTGACGTAGGCTATAATTTACACATGCGAAGTCACGGGAAAACTACTAGTCTAAGATAAAATTTAAAAAATGGGTAAGAAAAATAATATATTTATGAAAATCACAAGATAGACAGGATAGACAGCAAAAGAGAAATAATAATAAAATGTGACAAAGACAAATTCAAATTAAAAAACCTTTATAAAAAAAGACTAGCAAAGCTGTCGTCAAAACATACAGTTAACAATAATTCTGTTGATTTTATTGCAAAATAATAATTCATGTGAAACTATTGTTACTTTATTAACCCTAGATATAGGCAAAAGAAACAAGTTTAAGAAAACTTAAGACCCACATGGCTATATTTATTGATATGGAATAACAAAAAGTTCTGCCATAATTCGGATATGACAAGTTCATCTTTGGTTTGTATAAGTCGATGGGGGAGCATAGGCGAGCCGTCACAGACAATCATAGGCGGGCGATATATGGATATCATAACCGGCCCTCTCACTTGTAGCACGCTGCGGTCGGGTAAATGGCGTGATGTGATTTGTTGCGACGCTACTGTTAACTCTTACAACTAATATCTATTTCTTTATATTCAAATCATACGCTATATTACTACTGTTCATTGTATATTCAGATTCACACGGAAACCTGTGAGGTTACTCTGCGTAGGCGAGTTCGCTCCATTATTTGACAGTTTTTACTTAATTTTAAGTAATTAAGAATTACATAAGAATGAGTTGTGCAAGAATAGTTTCTTACATTGTCGCTTATAGTTGACAGATCAATACAACATTTGTTATATAGAAACCGGCATTAGAAAATATATTATATCACTGCTAAACGAAGTATTATTACTTTACGCTGAAGTAATATTTATTTTCAAACAAAAATATTCTGTTTTATTTGAAATGAAATAAAAAAATGTTTTCGATATCTACAAAATTACATCTCACATATGTAGGTAACATTGATAAATGTCTTGTTTGTCTGGATTACCCGACATTGATGAAAATACGCTCTGTAGTAGCGAAAAATTATAAGTGCTTAAAAAATTCGTCAGTCCTGTTAGGTCCTGGGTAGCTCAGTGGTTATAACAGTTACCCGGATTCCGAAAAGTAGCATTCATCAAAGGGTTCGAGTCCCATCTCAGAAAAGGACAAAAGTGGATATTTTAAACGTTTTTCATTAAAAATGTTTTTCAGTATAGCATTGTGTATGCTAAATTTATCAAATATAATAAATGTCTTGTAGTTTGTTGTGGCCTAAACATTTTTTTTTCATGAACTAAGTGAAAGTTAAAAAACAACTTATGAATTATATTTAAGAAGGTCACGTTAATTTATTATATTATTAATACTATTTTCTTTCTGACGATTGTAGGTACTGAGCACTACAGTCTATACTACACTAATTTACCATATGAACATTGTACCTCGCATTTGGTCAAAATGATCACAAACGTCGTTCTATCACGAGCCATTTACCCGAGCGGAGGGACAAGTGAAGCATTGTTACAACATTAACTCTAGTTTATTTTATTTGCTTCCCTTCACCAGTGGCACGTGTATGACATTTATCATGCGAACGACAAAAACTGGATTGTTTTATAGAGTGTGTGATTAATATAAAATATTAACGCGCTACTCGAAATACTAGATGTCATCTATTGTTAACGATGTTATGCTCTTGACTTTCAACATGATCGTTATTAATCTCGTGTTTGCCAATTATTTATTTACCACCTACTTTAAAATGTGATTTATTGATACTCGCTTGTTTTTTATAATTTTTCTTTCAAGTATTTCTTATATTAAGTTTTTTAGTTCTCTGCGACATTTCATTTTTTCGACTGTAATGAAAGATCATCTTAGCTGACTTATTATATTATGTTTTTACGTTGTCCGCTCAATGTGGAAAAATAAAAAGAGAAAAATGCAAAGGAAACTCGTAAGATAAAACAAATAATCATAGTTTTTAAATGAGGGATTGTAGTTTGATCATTATTAGAACATCTGCCGATCTCTATCGGTTTGTGTCGCGTGTACCGATCAACTGATTACCGATCATTGTCTCCCGGAAGCGTATTGCTAGATCACGGTGATGCGTCATAATTCACTCAAATCTGTTCCATTTTTAATTAAAAATAAAAGTGAGGGACACTTTGTCGCTTAGAAAAGTGCCAAATAATATCGATTACAAATGATTAATCGACTCCTTGTTAGTGTTATTTGTGATATTTGTATATGTTACAATTTTACTGCATGTTTTTGAGAGTAAGCCACTTTTCACAAATAGAATGTGTATGTAATGTACAGTCCCTATATTTAGAAAATAATGATGTGCAGATTTTTATGTTAGTATTCGCGACTATTTATGGAAGTTGATGGTAGGGCCGAGTCAGAGTTAATCGACCGTGCGACTATCAACACATCTGTTACAGATTCTATTAGCTTTTTTTAATCATAAATGTCCTTAGACAATAGTTAAAATGATATAGCTATTTATATGTAAGAGTAGTGAAACGATGCGTTTCACTTTTAAGCGCCATTTAAATTACCAACAAATCAATTAATATAAATGGATTTTAAATCTTATTTATTGTCGGTATAAATGAATGTATGATGACATTAGATAGGTTTTCTATTATGTTTATATTTGTGTTCTAATATTGTTTTTTAGCGAAAGACAAATGAGTAAAAGGATTAATGAGATTTTAAAGTTAAAATAAATATTGATTTAGATATTAAAAATTGTGAGGTCGGATCAGTTAAAATTTTTGCAGTTATTTTTTGACGAGTTTTAGTATCAAACAAAATATTTTCTATATGACAAGATTTTTATTTGACTTTCTTTTAAAAATAACTTATTACGACGCTATTCGGGGTATTCATTATCATATTAGTATTTACTCATATAAATTATATTTCGTCACTTCATTCTTCAGATACAATTATCGATAAAAAAGTCCTTTTAACTTACCTACCAGTTTGCACGTTTTACTCCAAAAAGTTCGTTTGATATAATATTGCTGCCATAAATAACAGAATAAAGTTGACCTAAATAAGTTAAATATAAAATTTGGGATCGCACTATGAGTGGTTTATGTCTAAAATTAAAATCAAATCATATAAAATAGATGTTTCATTCCTCGTAGCAATATATATTCGGACTTTGTTGGTTATAACCCTATCAAATAAGATGAGTTGCGTCATCACACCTGTCAATGTAGAACGCCATCGAATAACCGACATACGGCCTGAATAAACGATGCATTCATCTCTTTATTATGATGTGTTAATCCCGGATTATCAGCAAATGTTAACACATGTTACCAGTTAGTAAAAAAATAATAGTCACTATAAAACGTAACAAGTGTTGTTTAAACTGACAATTAAAATTGAGCTTTATCCAAATGACATAAAATTGATCCGCGTTGAACACAGTTGAGGTGGCAGAATTGGTAGGATTATCAAGGGTAGCTAATATTATTCCGGGGCGTTCAGAGTTGCCTTTTCATCCGGTAAGTATAAACACAGGGGTGTGTTCGCGGTATTTGATCGTGTTCGACCGTCACGCGAAATGATTGATTCGTTTTTGCCTTTATAGATAGATTTTTAGCAAACACTCAATAGAATATCACTTTTTCGAGGAGATTACTAGAAAATGGTACTACTGATCGATGCAAGGTATTCATGATTATAAAGATTATTATTTATGATTCTTTATTTTTGTAAATTTCATGGATCTTCATTTTTAATGAATCATAATAGGAAATCCTTCCTTTGACTTAAAAACTTCAATATTATCATTTTTCGAAATTCCCATTCTCATAATGACGCAAATAATAGGTGAATAATAAATGTAAGATATGCATTGACCAAAATAACAAGTAAATTATGAAAAAAAAACTTATGTACCTCGCAATCAACACCAATAAATTCATATTAGTTTCGCATAAAACTCAAAGACGGAAACCGAAACGAAAAGCAGCATCAGCATTATAAAGTTCACCAAACAGAAAAAGTCAAACTACTGGACGTTTCAATCTGAAAACTACACTTAACGTAAAAGTTTGCTAAAAATGATTTTGTAAAATTTGATTATCACTTAATCAACGCGGATGAAGCCAATGCACATATATGTATGGCTCATCAATGAAAAAAGTCTTTAAACATAGAGGATTTAGTTTGTCACTTTTTGTTTATGTATTATTTGTAGGTAGCTACTATAACACAAACAGGAAGTATGCAATACATAGTGATAATGTATATGACAGCAGAAGGTGTCTCCGAGGCCACCTCTACAAAGGCCCCAGGCGAGCGAGGCTGGCATAGTCAATATTTGCGCGCCCGGCCCAGCTAATGAATACAATTAGATCATTCCGCGCGGCCTCACGTTTTTCATAGGCCCCGAGGCCCAACCGACGACGTGTTGAAGACAGCCTCTGTACATAAGGCTAGTTGACAGCGCAAATATTGCCCCACGGCTTTCGTATGATGTTGGATTTTTGGAAGCTAAAGCAAATTACAATTTTGCAACGAATTTGTTTACTCCAGTTTTTGAATTACATATGCTCATGATACACATACCACCTATTTTTCATTTATCGCTTATATTTTTGTTTTTTTCAAGCTAATTGGTTTACATTATTGATCTCTAACGGCGCGACTATCACTTGAAATTGCTAAAATGAAAAACGAGTTTTAAAGTTTTTTGCATGTGATAATATTTTATTGCTAAATAATATGTACATGATTGTATTGTATCATAATTAATTTATCACGATTAACTTATGACTGAATGATTGACTAGTTTACAAATCCGTATAAAGCCAACCCTCTAGTTTTCACTACGTTGGTCGCGGACTAAACGTTTTTTACAGTGAAGTGCAAAATAATAGGCCGAACACATGACACTCCCCTAAGCTAATTCGATGAAAAATGACTTGGGTTCGCTGACTCGACTATTTCTATCGAAATAAATATTTAACTAGTAACACAAATGTCGACGAGTGCATCCGAACGTTTTAGTTTTGGCACGTTCATTAGAAAATTAAAGACAAAGTTTTTAGTTGAGGAGTAGCCGGGCAGAGTAAGCAGTTGCAATTATTAGACACAGGGTTGTCAGATTATGAAAGGAATATTCAGTATTTCAATTTATAGGAGTTTGTGTTTAGTGGATTCAATTCGTGTTCTAATAAATTAACAATGTAAATTTTTCGCCATATGTGTTTTATAATTATAGTGTATTTTTGCAACTGTCTCGTACGATATTGTTCACTAATTATAGTACGAATGTAAGGTATTATTTACCACGTATACTATACCTGTGCTATTAGTTATGAGACACCTAAAATACAATGGATTTGTAAAAAGATAACAATGTATAGCTAGGATACCTTTATCGGTCTTTGCTATTACAATATCAGAGATTTGGCGGAGGGAATTAGAGAGCACTTAGCACCTTATAAGATATATTTTTTATTGTTTTTTTTTTTATTTATTTGATAATAATTTAAATTTAGTGACTCTCCATTATTTGATGTGCTGATAGCCCTGCTGGGCTAAACTTGCAGCCCACTGCATACATTATCCAGCTCACTGTTTGCTCTCTGCCGCGCCACATGGCTACAGTGTCGACTGTTTATTTTAATACTCAGCCGTTTTGCTTGCTTGTGTTTGTTGAGGGAGCTCTATTAAACTACCCTCATGACATTTGTATAGACCTCCTGTTACTCTAAATAATTTTGCACCTATTATATATAATAAGGTCTAAGGACAACATGGGTTACACAAATACATTCTGTTAGAAATACGAGTATTTCATCGAAGTGAATAAAACTTAATTAAAACTGAATAAAATAACATAAATACTTCTTTATAAAATCAACAAGATTTTAGATTTTTTGAAGTCGGTTTTAATATGAAAATTCAGTCGCTATTAGGTACTATCCGCTATTACCATTAATGGCTATGCCCTATACTTAAATCGACACAGAAGCATATACGTGTATAGTAAGTAATAGTTTGAGTAGGTATATCTCAATTCATTTAGAATTCAAAATAATTTTCAAGTAAAATCTTTATATTTAGTTTATAAAAATGTATACTTCCATCAATAACCTTGTCAGTTATTGATTGAAAATAAAAATTGGGGCTTCTTATCTGATAAATGATGAATCTCACAGAGATGGCATCTGCAGGACGTGTGTATCTCGATTTTAATTACATTTGTTGACTGCCCCCGCCCCTCGCGTACACATTCAGTTCATTTGCAAAGTGCATTTCGATGCCATGCTCCATTGTTCCGACCCCGAGCTTAATTGCCCACCCGTTATTTATTATTGACATTTGTTTCAACATTTACGTCTGTATTTATCGTACTTATTCATTTGGAATTTTAATTTTACTATAACAAATTCTAAGACGTGATCGTTAAAAACTTATAAAAATAAAGTTGTTTATCATACATTTTACCGTGTATTTGTCGGAGTATTAAAGTTGGGAGTACGCATCGCATTCGATAAACATCGCAACAAATTCCTCCAAACACATCCGCGGACGTTTATTTGCCTCGGGCCCACGCTCGGCTTCGACTTCGAATTCCGCTCGGCGTGGTATCGGTCCTCATTTGTATTGGTGGTGGTTCACGTATTATTTGTTTGTTTGCGGATGCCGCATACGTTGGTGGAGCTTTGATTTTTTCCAATTCAGAAATAATGTGGAGAGCGTGGGGCCTGAGGTGATCGGTGCTCTGCAGGGCAGGGCGAGTCGCGAGCGGCAATCAGCCGGATTGGCGTGTTCGTTAGTAGAAGGCGAGCGTTGCCGCTTTGTTAACCAAGACACGTACTCCGGACCTTTCCACTCGGAAGAGCTGATTTTCTTTTAGCTACGTTCCAATGAAATGATGAATTTCAGAAATCTTATGGATCGTTTGAAGCACGGGACCTGATTACGTTGAACATGTTCCAAGTTTCTATACGTGGAGATAAAAGCTCCGATTTTTTTAAGACATTTTTAAAATCATTCGCTTACTCACTTTGAATTAAATATTATATAATCTACATACGTTTTTATTATTACAAAAGTAATAATATGTGGGATTCATATGTTTTTTTTTATAAAATATTCGTAGTTTGTCACAATCTCAAAATAAACAATTAATTTATGATATTGCCGTGGTTGCTCATTTAAAATAATTATAATGCTTTCAGCTCTTGGAACCGTATCTTAAAAATAAATATGGTTCATATGCAAATAATTAACTATAATGAAGCCAAACACCTTGTCACATCAAGCTTATAATGACAATTTAAATCATTATGATAAAATGCAGTACCGGGTGAGACATTGCTCTAGTGGGTAGATGCTTCGTTCGAGTGAATTTCGAAACAGCTATCTTTAGAGAATGAGTCGAACGCCGGTTTCAAACTATCGAAATCTCTCAGGTCATGGGTTCGATTCCCGGTTGTGTTATTGTAGATGAACTATATTGTCTCATGTATGAGTTACCTTCGTTGTTCCAGATTTCTATAATACAAACTACTCTTTAGCTACATAATTTAGGATTTGTCCTGCGATTCTGTAAAAATCAGAAACCAGAATTCGAATTCATTCAGATGTCTGAAGTCACTTCAATAGCGGCATCCGCTCAACTTTGAATTAGTAATAACGTTTCGTGGCATAAGTGAAGTTAGTTTCGTAATTATATAGGAATAGATTATCGGAGACATGTATGAATCAATTAATCTTGTTTAGTACTTTTATATAAAAATGGAATCAACAGATTTCTACACTAAATGACACGAATTCAGACACATGAGTGAATTCGAATTCAGTTTCGGATTTTTAACAGAATCGCTGGGCAGAGCAAGAGTGATAAATAAATATTAGATAACGTTTCATAAAATAGATAATGCTGTCTAGTATTTATTTATGTAAATTCCTTAGCTTGAATTATCGTAAATAAATTAAATTTTAAATGAATAAAATTTTACTTATATTACTAAAGTCATCAAAATCGTTTCTGAGTGGGAAGATTGAGCCTTACCCTAAAAAGCGAAATTGTTATATATATCTAAAATACTCATTATTCATACTTACAGAAAGGTCGCTACTAAGACGTTCGTAATTGTACGTTGTAGCAATATTATGGGATGAACAGTATCAAAGATGTACCGTTTCATGGTGTCTGTAAACTCGCCATAAAAAATTGAAGTTTTCGTATGTCTTTGCACTTAGTCCCGTTACGAAAACACTTTTTTTTAGTCAATAATAAAATGCAATATTTTGAAGTAAGTAAATAAGGAACTTTATCATAGAAAAAATTATACACCACACGACGTTCGTCAAATCAACGCACGATGAAGCTTACTGAGGTCAATAAATCACACAGATTAAGAATATGTAGCTACCTAATAAATCAGGGAGTAAAAAAAATGAATAGATGATTTTATGTCGAAAATAATAAAAAAGATTAAATAGATGATGGGTATAAAGTACAGAGGAGTAAGTAATTGGTAAAAGTAAGAGTAAATAGTTTATGATAGAGTAAAGTGATACTACGTCATAGAGAAGATTAGGGTATAAATTACAGAAGAGAAAGTCATTGCAAAAACTAAGAGTCAATAATGAAATGCAGTTATACCAGTAATAGAGAAAAATGATGTCAGTCTATGAGTATGCAAAAGATAATCTAATGAATGAATAAAATCGTAACAATGTATCGACAACGTATCATAAAAGTTAGAATTTTGAAAGATAACACCAAATGTAGCAAGCCAAAACAATTTACACAAGAAAACTTAAATCTATCTTAAACTAAGATTTTTGAGGAACAGACAGGTCGCCACAGTCCTATTAACAATATAAATTCGAAAATTATCACTCTTCGTATTCGTATATTAAATTTTTAACTTAAATTTAGTATACAGATAATTCTAATCCGATGCGCACATTTACATTATTTCACTCGAGTTTCATATAACTGCTATAATTTATGACTGTAATATAACTGTTAGAAATGACAGTATTATAATCTAACAGATTGTGGCAGAAAGTAAGAGTTTTCTAAAGCTAGATATTTCAGTATATTGATGTACTACGTACCTCAATCAGTAGCATATGCGAAAGTCATGTGCTGAAATACTTCAGAGGTGGCTTTCACAACTTCTAAGATGTGCTGAATCGCCGCCTTCCACGACTGTGTGGTCTGAGTATCTTTCTTAACTTACTTATAAAAATTAAATTTCAGACATTATGAAGAAGGGTAATGTTTTTTGCACGTATTTTGCATGTATGTATGTAATATTCTTTATTATCTCATATTTTCAGAACCACTGAACGGATTTGCATGATTGAGGTATCATTAGATTTGTCTTAGCTGTCGAAGTGTTCTTATATGGGACGTTAAAAAAACAAATATGGGGACTTTGTGACGCCATTGCACTTAATGATATTTTTTGTTTCAAATACTACAATTTGAGTATTAATTTAAAGGATTTTAAAAGGTGTATCATGATTATCATTACCGTAATACTAATAAAAATAATGCAATGAAAAAGTTTAATAATATGAACTTTATTCTTTCACTTTCTGAGCAAACTTGGTGATGGGTCTAACTCAAAATACATACATAGAAATTATAAAAAAAAACAATGAAAAAAAGCATGCGTGACAAACTACTAACTGAAAAAGCTGGAACAAGATACAAATTTTATGCAATATCATACATAATAAGTGAAATCATCATCTTTTGTGCATGCCTCCGACGGCATGTTATGTATGATGTTGCATAAAAACTGTATCTTGTTCCAGCTTTTTCAGTTAGTTTTTTATTTTGTTTTCTAATACGAATGTTTCACTGAGTTTTACAGTAACTTCTGAGATGTACTGAGTCTGTGGAACTCTCCGTCTATGATGGCAAGTTTGTAATAATATAAAATTAGAACACGGTCTAGTAGATAAATTCAGGTTACGGAAATCCTCCTGTGTTAATTTATTATGACACATGAGTTTGCTTTAATTAACAATGTTACTTTTAACAAATTTATTATAGTTATTCTGGTACGCCATGTCCGTACCTGACTGCCAATAGAGTTAATTAGGGCAAAAAATAGTTACGAACCTACAAGTAGATTAAACATATTGATCTCTTTAGAGGTTTTATTGTACGATCAAATCAAAAGACCTTTTTGGTGTGTCTTATTTGATCATATATCATTGCGTAACCACAGCAATAGGGTATGACTTGGTGCTCGATTCCGTTTATGTTAACATAAGTAAGGCCTTTGAGTGGAGTCGCAATTACAACATATTTTTGCCACAGTTCATGTTTTCTATATCAGGAGGAAAGAATCTATCATTGTTGATTCATTAACGTGTCATTATGCTAATAATATTTAATGACAGGTAGATAAACCATTGGGAAAGTGCTATTTGTTAAAACGCCTTTAATGTTTATTTATTTATTTTTATGTTAACATTATGAGAATTGAATTTTAATGACGTTAGATTGTTTTTGAATAATCTATGAAAAACAATAAATAAATACATAACTATAGTTTAAACTTATCAACACATCTGTATCATAAAATACTATTCATAAGAAATAGTAAATCCTTTCAATTTTTATCCTCAAAATGCCATATTGACATGGATTTTTTTTATATAGTAATATAATACTTTCCATGATTACGCTTAAATGTTGGTTTACAATAAAAGAACACTTTGAAGTATCATGCATGATTGAGTGTTATTATCGGTCATGCCTTTATTTTTTAAGTATTTCATACATTTCATATCGGCCGATATCTTTTATATGTGATATTCCATATGATAGGAAACTGCAATGTAAAAAAGGGAACAAGTTATGAAAAAAAAAAAACAATTAGTTCATCAAATTGTTATTTGTCCAATATTGGTTTGTCATTTTTAAGATTTCGTATGAATTAGATTTTAGAATATAGTTGTTTTTGAATTGAATTGTGAAATGATTTCTGCGAACTATGAAGTAACTTTTCATAATATACTGTACCATACATTGTCACTGGTAAATTAATATTCAATATGGTAAAAATTTTGAGCAGATTCATACCCACTTGCACACTCGTCTACGAGCTTGATGCAAGACCAGTGATCTAATTATCTAATTTCAAAATCTACCGCAATCATTTCAAAGTTATAGCTAATGTGATCGTGTGAGCTGCAATCATCTTCGGAACGAATGATGATTTGCATGATCAAGAAACATAATAAATATGTTATATTTTAAATAAGAAAACATGCATTTTGTTACTTTACCTTTGAGGTTAAATACATTAAATATTAATTATTTACTTGCTTGTGTGACATTAATTATTAAGTCTGAATTCTTTCTGGAACAGTATTGGGTCATTAACGATGTCATGATCATTGCCAAGGCGAATTTACGTAGACTGGTGGGCGTTAGATGACTGTGTATTATATACGCTTTGTATTATAGGACGTGTTTTCGGTGGGCTGGAGACTGATTTATTTCTTTGTCTTGGCGCTATCACCTTGTTTTTAATGTACATTAAAATATGTTAACATGTAACAATTTAAGAAGTTAATATATACGTAGTAAACCGACGTAATTAAAATTGAAATTAACTTGAAAACATGTTCTAAAACATTTTGTAGTTTCTATCTTTCGCTTTTATGATATGACAACAGATTGAACGACCTATGTTTATATGTTTTAACTATTATATAAGCAAAAAGTATTTTGGAAATAATGTTTAATATTACAATAACTTGATTTTTGGGTGAAATTGTGATTAGTATTTGTTTATCTGTCTGTATATGTTTGTATTTCTAAATTAAAAACTGTCATTAGGCAAGCGCTTTTATTTAAATCAAGCTTTTCGTTGAATGATTAATCGCTTGGTCCAGATCAATGGAATTTAAATGAAGGAATATAAAGGTGAGTAAACATCATCAACGTCAGTGATGGGCAAATAGGGCGCTCGTATTATTGCCGGCACGGCCGCCCGCGAATGTCGGCGACGCATTTTTTACTGTACCCGCCCAATCAGCGCCAGTGGCAGTTGCAATTATCTCTCGTACCAAATCGAATTATGATCAATTCGGATTTGCGCGCATCGGAACGAATATAAAACGGTTTGCATTAAAATTTGGCGCGCGATGCATCAGGATGCGTTCCCATTAGTTGGGTCAAGCGCTTTTGTTTGCTCGGCTCATCAGCTACGTTGTTGTTTTTTTATGCACTCCTGTTTTGTTTACGATGTTCTTTGCATCATTGGCTTATTGGTTTTCATTATTCATGATGATTTGGAAATATCAAGTGGAAATCTAAGTTTTATAAGAAATATTAAAAAGTACTAGATGATTGAAAAGGAGACTTCATACATTACGACAAGTAACGAATAATAATCGATTGTATTTTTTACTTTATTTTAGTAACATTTGCTTATTATAAAAATAAGATGTTGTGTGTGCAAGTTGCAATGTTTTGTAATATTATTGAATTAAAGAAAAAACACGTCAAAAATCACATTCGTAACAACTGACCGTTGGCAAAAATTCATATAATTAATATTATCCGCATGTTGGCATTTTGTTTTTTAGCAAAGTTCCCAGTAAATATTTAAATAATCGGACTATGGATAAAGTCAAATATCGTGGCGTGTTGTGTTGTGTTATCTGACTGCAAGTAACTTTGATCACAAATCTCTTTCAGGATTTATCTTTGTATGATTAGTAAAGTATTTGTGCGAACAAATTTTACATAGGCAATGTATTATTTTTATATATTGTGTAATTGTCGTATAATTTACTCATAATAAATCAATTACTTTTATATGATTCAAACGCAAATGTCAGTATATTAAGTTGCGTATCGTACTCTCAACAGTTTTGGGTCTTTTTTAGTTTTTTATTACGAATATACAACCGTTTTAAATCTATCAATTTTATAATTTTAGTTCTATCCTGATGGTTATAGTATCAAGTTAGTTCCAATCCAATTTTTCGAATTGTTAAAAAGCTCTGGATTATCGTAACTTTAAAATGTATTACCAATATGTACTCATTGCAGATAATTATTGAGTGTAAAAAATACTTTTTATTCTTCCAGGTTTGGTTTCAAAATAGGCGAGCGAAGTTCCGTAAGCAGGAACGGTTAGCGCAGCAGAAGGCGGGCGAAGCACCCGTGAAGGCGGAGGGTAAGCGGGACAAGCCCTCGTCGCCTTCGTCCTCCCCGCACCCCGCTCCCACTGCGCCCGCGCCGCAGCCTGCGCACCACGCGCTTCCACACCTATCACCGCCTGACTTGAAACCTATTACTTCATCAGGTATTTTTATTAATTTTGTTTTATTTTGATCAATTTTCCATTTACAATATCATACTGAAAAATGTTTTTCATGAAAAATGCTTATTAATCCACTTGCGAAAGGTCGTGGGTTCGAGTCCCATCTCAGAGTACCTGGGGCAAGAGAATTTTTAAGCATTTTTCAATAATAATAATTTTGTTTTTTTTTCCTAGATCTCTTTTTATACATTCGTAGTTATGCATAAAAAGAGACCTGGTAAAATATCACATAGCGTAGCTAAGTTTCTACAATGATATAATATTTTATTTTCGGAAATAATTCTGTAAATATTAATTTTCCAAAATTTTTGGTTATTCACAAAATATTGATTTTTTATTGGTAAGATGGAATTGGAGGTAGATTACGGTAGCCAGGGGTAAATAAATAAGTCAAACGTATTTTTAATATAATTTCATTTAATAAATGTAAAAGTAGCCATTAAATATAAAAAAATGGATTGTGAATGTAGCTATATTTTTGAAGGTAACTATAATTCTAATTAAAAAGACAATCAACACCTTAGTCTTATGTGAACACAGAACATGTAAAGTGTCAGAAGCGTCAATAAAACTAAATATAAACGCGATGAAACCGTTGTTTCATTTATGTTTACAAAGTAGACAAAAAAATTATGCTTTTTTGCAAATGACCTATTATTACACGTAGTTGAAAGGTCCCTTATATTTAACACAATTCATAAGTAACATAGCTAGACGACATAGCAATGGTTAACTTTAAAAAAATAATCTTATCCGATATTAATTCAATTAGAAAATCGAAACGTATGTAAGTATCCAATTTAATAATCGAAAATTACTCATAAACAATGTTTGTGTTTCTTGTATCATATTTACGGGATTCAAATAAGTGGTAACAATAAAATCAAGCAGCGCTGTTATAAATTGCAGTAAGTGCGTGATAAAATATTCAGAGCACATTTCTAAATTTTACGATTAAAATGAAGGCCCCCTTGTTTTAGGGTGTGGGTTGTGTAGTGAATATAATTGAAATATTAAGCAAAGAAATAGTCGCTGTATGTTTTTTTGTGTCATATCAAACTTATTATTTTAGCTACTTCACAGAATTTAATTGCAGCTTTGAAAATAATATTTAATAAAATGTTTGCTACTGCGATCTTTTAAATAACATATTGTGGCAATAAATCGCTTTGATCTTTTTATTTTTTTATAATACAAAGGCCAAAGTTAGAAGAGCTAAAATAAAACCTCACGGAATTGAATATTAATTTTAACATTAAAAATGTTGTGAAAAGAGGTGATTATGAAATTTATTGTGGCAAAATCGTTGGGTTTGTTTTGAAACTGTTTGTTGATACGTATGTGTTGCTCGTGTGAGGTAACGTTTATTTTCGTCTGATTATTCTGGCAAAAGTATGACGAGGACAATGAAAAATTGACTCTTTCTTTTACACCAGTCACCATGTTTTTTAAAGTCTTAAACCCACGCTAATTGGTGACATCTCTTAAATTAATGACTGAACCGAACATGAAAAAATTAACGAATAATTACGACTGTGACGCTGATAACCAAACGAGAGTTGGTACACGAAATATATTTACTAAGCTCCCTAAACACACAAGCAAAATAAAAATAAACATATTATTTGTAAATGAATAGTTTATTTTTAGATGTAAATATAATATTTGTATTTCCCATAATATATTAATTCAATACGGCTGTTCTTAACTATTAAATTATTTCATAGTCTCATGGAAAAATATTTTAGATATAGATTTTTATTTAACGGTTGCTTTTTTTTCTTAGTTATACAGTATTCATACTGCATAACTAAAGATTCCTATGTAAATGTGTTAATAAATCATGCTTTTAATTATTACTGGATTAGTAAGAGGTATTATATAAAATCTCCGTTGTTGTTGTTGACACTAGTGACAATCACGCAGAACTTCTAAGTAATGCATGAAACATAACGCAGGTTTTGATTGTATGTGTCCAATTTACAAAATTGCTAAAGAATATACTTATATAATTTTATAATACCGACGTAACAAATTACCATTTACGAAAAAGGATTGTATTTAAAACATAGATACGTAATTTAACCTTACCAATAGAACATTTAAATATGCACAATGGCTCACTAAACATGTATCAACAATTATATAGCTCTTAGCTATTTTGATATACAATTTGTTTTAGTATTCAAAATAACATTTCTCATCGAAAAACACAACTTTTTCAAAATCTGTAGACTATGCCAATTTTATACACAAACACCTAATATAGCCATCGAAGCACGCAACAAGAGTTACTATATCGGACGAGGCTATGTTTAAAATCTGGCAGAACTCACAGCAATATTTATATCACGAAGTATTTTTAGTTTCCATATCAACATCGTAACGTTGATTGCTGAAATTCGCCGAATGACTCATTCTGTGCACACATCCGACCAATAGGCAATATGATTGTACTATTTCAGTTCACGGGTTTACGTGGGCGAACATAACAAGGATTACGGCAAAGTAAACAAGTCACTCCGAATAAGTGCTTTTAAATATAGATGACATAAGTATGCTGATTGCATAAAGAACATCTTTACTCATGGTTATATAGGTCATGTCGATTGCTTTACTATACAATTATAGTTATGCTGTATTTGCATACCTATATTATTGATAAAAGCAAATAAATAATAACACATTCACTTAAGAATAGCTAGGCCATTTTGAATTAATAGCAAAAAATACCATTTTGTTATCCAAACCGCGGACGAGTGGACAAGGTGAAACTATAAGGGTTCCATGTTTAATACGAAATCAAACATGCTTTTACTATAGCATTTTTTGATTAATTATTTCTCATAAGCTATAATAATATTCAATACTACAATAATATTTAGTAAAATATTATTTAGTATAATATTTAGTAAAATATTTTGAGCTAGTAAGCTCAAAAGTGAAAAATAAACATAATTTATTTGTCTTTAAACAATTCAATTATTTTTTAAAATACATTTTCATTTGAGATCTAGATACTTTTTATGTTAAATATAAATTATTCTATGCAGCATAGTCGAATATTTCATAAAGCTCTCACATTATCTTTCTATACATAGAGTGTATTAGTGAATGTTAGAGTAAGTTGTGGGAACAACGGAACAACATGGCTTACCGGCTAATGGCGGCTTGTGGCTGCATTAATCACATTACGCCGCGCCGCCACCACACCCAGATTTTCACTTCGGCTCATTTGCGCTAATTGTGCGCGCGATTGTCACTCAGGCTTGAATAAACAACGGAGCGCGCAAGGATTAGGTGATTAGCGCTTAATTGCGTTACCACGATTATTTCATATTCGCCCGTCAAGCTGCAGTCTGATTTCGTATACGAACAGATTTGTATGCACGAGTTTTGTTTGACATTACTTAATGCAACGCTACTCTTATGTTCCATGAGTGTGATTAGATAATTATTACAAATTAATTATTAAGGCTAATAGGAATGACGACTAATTTTTGTTTGTTTGCCCGTCAGGTAGATTGTTGAAAAATATCAAGCACGTATTTTTATTTTTTCGTAATCATTAAAGTACGGCGATACATAACTGTGACGTAGCGAGCCCCCTCTCCTCAATTTTAACGCCTGTTATCTAAGCTATTTCTTGTTAAATTAAACTAAAAAAAAACGTATCAAATTCTATTATCGGACTGACCGACTAAATAGACTTTTTTATCCAGTCGTCATCCCTATTGTTCCTATTGTAAACAAATTAAACATTTAATTATTATAATGTCTTCATGACATGTCGTTAATAATATATCCAGTACGTTGTTATATAATGTATTAACAACACGAACACATACATAATATAAATTTACTGTGGCTTTTACTAAATTGTTCTAATGTTTATATTACAGCGAACAAATTGTGCGATGAGTTGAATGGAGTTGGAGGCGGCGCGGGCATGCCGCCGGTGAGCGGCGCCGGGGGCGGCAAGTGGTCTGGGGGTTGCGGCCTGCTGCGCCAGCCGTCCGGATTCCCTCTACTCGGCGTAGCACCGCCCAACTATCTACTCTCGGACCATCTCGGAAGTCTCGCTAAATCGAACAACCATCTTTTCTAATGAGTGTAAAACACCATCGAATCGCCGGGTGGCTCGTCGAGCTTGCTCCGCGTTCCGTCACACCATGACTGGCTACGGTGCGCAATCCCGACCTAGCATTCCATGTGACATTCCGCGTGACGAACGCTTGTGAACTCACTGTTCGAGTTTACGAAAACAATAAGTGACTGAAACATAGTGAAAGAATTATTTCAAGTGCCAAAACGTGTCCACTAAAATGTATTGTCGCAATAATGAACTTTGTAAACGAAATTTTAGATAATTATTATATCGTAACGATGTGGTTTAACGTACGAATTCAAGTACGAAGGTGTATAGTTTTAGAAATAATACGGAATAAGTGTAACTTTAAGTTTTGGTTTAACAAACATAGAGAAATAAAGGGTTAAAATTTGTGTGATATATAATTAATGTATGTAAATAACATTCCAACCATTGTATACGTTTATCAAGTATACTATCTATAGGAAAAGGTAACCGATGTATTTGGACACTATATTTTAAAATTTGGAGGCATAAATACTTTATAGATTAATTAATTTATTCTTTTTCACTTAACTTTGGCTAATTTGCTTCTTAGTTTGAAAACTTTATAATCTAGTCAAGTAAAGATAAGAAATATGAAAGACATCCTATGTCGCCTACATTTTCTAGTTGTTTACTTTATTTTAATATTTAGTTATTAAATAACTGTGAGGATTTGTGCGGATAAATATGTAAATATGTATTAAAATTCTGTACATAAGTGAATAGTGGCTGTACCCGAGTGTATGTAATTAAATTGACGAATTTGTCGAGGGTGTTTTAATAAAAAGACTAATAAATGGCTTGTTCGTTTCATTCTTTTCTTATAAAATATATGATAATCCATTTTTGTCAAAAATTATTTGTAATAATTGAATATTAGGCTTAACTAATATCTTCTTAAATGGTCGAGTTTATTAAGTAAGTATCCCTTAAAAACGCAATTAGTCATTATATGTTTTATGTTTTAAGCTTCTGTCAACTCTACTATTTAATTAATATTAAATAATAGAGTTCACAGAAGCTTGGGTAGTTATGGACTGTTGTTTTAGATCAATTAAGTTCTAGCTCACCATAGATTCACAATAAGTACCAAATAATAAAAAAAATAAGAATATGAAAGACTTCAATCGTTACTAGATGAAAATCTTAGTAATCTTAGAGTATAAATAAAATGAGATAAATAGAATAGTTTTAATCCAGAGCATTTATTCAAGCATACCAACTTTATTGAATACAGAGTGATGTGAAGTGATTGGTTTCTTGATGCATCTGGATCACTGCTAACACATATTGAATCGGGATTTGCCCAGGGCTTTTTTAAAATATTATCTGAAATCAAAGATTTAAAAATTTTATCTATCACACATAAAGATTTAAATTTTAAATACTTAGAAATAAATAAAAACAAGAAAAATACAATAATCGAAAAATGAAAATGTTTTAAATAATAATTACTCTATACATGCATTAGAGTATATTCCAAGTGTATTTTATATGTTTTTTTACTGTAATCTTTTAATGACTACAGAAATAGCAATTAAGATAGATTGATGAAAATTTATTTGTACGATTGGGACACATTGACATTATATTACATAAAAATAATAAAACAATGAGGACAATGACATTTTAATTGCCTAGAATGGTTTATAAAGTGTGCCGTAACTATAAAAAATAGCTAAAGGTCAGTGCGGCTTTTAGTTACTACGTACTAACATACATCACATTGGGTGTAACTGTAACACCAATATGTTACACACATAGCCAGAATATTTGAAAACGATTTGGAATGTTTACTTACGGTTTCCTTACGATATTAATTTTCAAATATCGTTTCGGTTTTTATGGATTAACAGCTGAGACTGTTGAAGTGTGAGAAAATGATAGTGTTACATTGATTTGACAAAGAACAGGTTGCTTTAATGTCAACATGGTCAGACGTGCCAAAAATCATTTATCCAAGTTAGTATTGTTCGCGATTTTGTTAATGCGTAAAATAATTACCTAATTCTTTGTTTTAGATAATAATGTAACATATATCGACCAACAAATCTTTATTAAAACTTGTTTGACTCCTATCATGTAGAAACGAAAATCTCCACCTTTCCAAATTACCATTTGATAGATATTTTATTATTAATCTATTGAAATAGAACATTTTCAGTTTAAAAAGTATTATTGATTAAGAAAAAAGGTCTCATTCCAATTCTTTCACAATGAATCATGAAACGATGAGTGCTTGCATTGAACCGAAATATTCAAGGCGAAGAATCAAGGTAGGTATTTATTTTATTTTCGTACGACAGTTTGCATAGACCAAGCGTGGGCATCGTCGACAATGATAACTCAGCGGGTCCTCAATGATATCTCAGGGTTGCCAACACATTTTTCTTAAAATTACTCGTTTAATCGAATGTTTGGTAGATTCAAAATATTATAGAGGTGACTATGGTGCTACTTAAATTTTCAGATTCCGTTCTCACATTAATGAATGTAAGAACATCTGAGAAACTTAATATTTTTAAAACTAGCGTGTTAACGGAAAAAATTTGAATACATTCATCCATTCATTATACCACTCGAACTTTAAAAGGCTTTTAGCGCTTATTTATATATATATATATAACTTAATTATATTAGTTAAAATTTTGTAATTGATTTAATAAAATAATTACTTTAAATATACTTTAGAACATATTCAAGTATATTTTATAGACTTTGCTTATATCTTACAACCGATACAATATAGCTATTTCAAGTTATTAATTTTAAACCGGCTTTGAGACATCAGATGTTTATACAGGGTTACTTGTAAAACACCAACAACCTCATAGGACTAGAGCCTAAATTCTGCTAATCTTTACATAATAATTGCAATGTAATAGAATCTCAACGACTTGTATTTTGCCGTTGTACTTCTACCTGAAGTCCTAATATTTTTAGTGCAATGTACTCTTAAAAAATCATTGGTAACAGTTATATTTATTATTCTGTGATCTAGTAACGTGAACTGTGTCATAAAGAGTTGAATTTGACGCTATGGACTTTCTATAATTACGCTAACATTATAAATAGCTCACACAAATAACAACTTTTGATGTATGACTTTTGATAATTTTTATTACTGCTTTCACAGAAATAAAAGCAAACTATCTACGCGCTTTGGTTTATGATGGTACTTTGATTCCATTTAGCGACAGTGTGAAGGACCTCGGACTAATACTTGACTCCAATTTAAACTGGCAGGTCCAAGTAGCCAGCGTTTGAAAAAAAAAGCTACTGGAGCGTTGCGAGCCCTCTATCGAATGAATAATTTTTTGCCAACCAACATCAAAACAACGTTTATGTAGACCTTAATCTTTCCTGCAATCGACTATGGTGATGTGTGCTATCACGATCTGAATGCAGATCTACTCAATAAACTTGACCGTCTTCTGAATAACTGCGTTCGATACTTTAAGAATCTGCGAAAATATGATCACGGACTCAAATATTGATCTCATCTTAAATGGATTCCACTCGGCAGCGTAGATCTATGTATACACTGACCATCTTTTTATTACTAGATTCACCTAATGCCCCTTCCTATTTTGTATCTCACTTTCAATACTTATGCACAAGTCACAGTAAAATCAGCGTTCATCTTCAAATTATATGCTTTTCTGTTCTCATCACTCAGATGTTACTCATTCATCCTTCTTTGTTAAGTCTATTCTCTTATAAAATTCTCTCCCCTTAGACCTTAAAACGTCCACTGGCTGGTACGCGTTCAAAACAAAGTTACACAGTTTTATCTTGTAAAAAGCTGGTTCCTTGAGTGATTAGTCGTTGTATTATATTATATTTATGTAAATGTCTACGTATATTAATTATTATAATATTATTTATGTATTCTTATTATCTATGTATTATGCATGTTTTGAATATTTGTACTAACTTCTAGTTTTTTAAATTGTTTTTGCTTGCATACCTTACCACACTGTCTACTAATCACCCCAACTGGACTGGTAGATAATGTCTTAGGCATTAAGTCCGCCTATGTACATTTGTTTATGAAGAATGAAATAAATGACTATAAAATTAATAAATATTTATCCTGCTTTTTCGTCATTATACTTATTGCATCTAATTAAGATCATAATTACCTATGATTCTCTTGCGTTTCGTTTAAAAACGACACGTGAGTATATAATAAAGACCTAAAAATGTAACGAGAAATGTTTCATTGAATTATATATTTTTATTTTATATTATGAGTTCAAGGTAAAATGTGAAAACATTTGTAATAGAAAATTTAAATCGAAGCTACTAGACATATATTTCAAAACACGTTTTATTTATTTTTTACTTTTTAACGATGAAAAAAAAAATATTATTTATGATGAAAGAAATATACCTTTATTTAATATTGGCACTGAACCTTAGGGCGCGAGTACGATTGGTCTACGTTTGTTTTTTGATTACATACAGGTTTATCTCTGCCCCAGAATTAGTAAAATGTATAGGCTGATAATGATAGTAAATTTAGTTAATTCAAAGCCCAAAGCATGTAGTGCTCCTTGTTTCAGTTCGTAGTTCCTATGCTTATGGTATTCTATTACCATAAATAGAGATGTGAGCGCGCGATAACGGCACAGTGGATAGCGTCCGAAGTCTTGATTGCGGAAGGTTTCTCACCGGTCCTTTGATCTTTGACAGGTGATGACCAAAATATTATTATCTCGAAATCCCCCGTGCTTCAGTAGACAAAGAAAATTATTAAAATGAAACGAAATATCGGCATAATATTATTACGATGTCTTATCACATGGCTATAGAGGTAGGAGGTGGCACCCCTTGAGCACCTTCTCTGTTTGTCCGCGAAAGAAAATTCAGCAAATTTCGAGACGTCCTTATGATTATGTTAAAATCATGTCCATGAAGATTTTATGTACATCAGAAGCAGTGTTGGGTGCTACAATGCTGAATCATTGAGATAGCCGATTTTAGTTCCATTAAAAAAAAAACAAAGTATCATCAAAGAGTATTGAGTGAATAATACCTTAAATATAGAATAGATAGCTGAAAAATATGTTTTCCTTCTTGAATATGAATTTACACAACGAAAAAGACACTTTTACACAAAATAGATAATTTTTATAATTTACCTACTTATATAAAGGGCATAATAACTTATTTTTCTTTTCTATCGTTTGGGTTAAAATTATCTTAGATATGAAAACAATTTGAAGTCAACTTTAAAAATAGAATGATATCAAATTAATGTAATGCATTATAGCAAAGCTCTTAACTTTTTATGAGTTCACAGTATGAAGATAATTTTGTGATCTTATTAAAGAGCAAATATATTAAACTATGCGTTGGTATGATTTGATTTCTGTGTGGTAATAGTTGGGAGGCTAAAGTTTGGCATAGGTTCTATTCTACGGAAATACTTAATTGTAAGTTTCTTCTCTTTAAAGTAGTAAAGCTGATGAATACTTATATAGTTCATGCACGTATCTAGTTCTTTACTAGATTTTACGAAAGTCAACGCGTTAGGGTTTGTTTTGAGGTTAATAGTATCTATGAAACAGATACAGCGAGGTCGGTTTAAGCGAAAATAACTGCTTTCGCTATCCTATACGTTCAACAAACATTTACAAAATAAAGTTTGCATTAAACTTCTTAATAGTAACCTTGCGGACGAAGTCGCCGGCAACAGCTAGTTTTATAATGATTAAATAGAATTTAAGACCTAAGTTTAGCTCGATAATGTTATCTCTGAGGTTTTGAACTCTATTCTTAGACACTTTATTGTTTAAAATAATATTCACATTATCTTAGGTCAGATTATTATAGAATCTCTTTTGTTTTCTATTTTTATCACAATTATGCTGTATTTATTTACATGGGGATTGAAGTAATAACGAGAATAATCGTATTCAGTTTAGTACTTATATATTTCATTACTTCATGATATAATGTGCCTATTGTAAATAAAAAAAATTGGGAGCGATATTTTGTGGAAAAATACCTATCAATTTTTTAAATTATTTTCGGTATTGGAAATATGGTAGTAAGTATTATTTAATGGAACTTGATTTAAGGCTGTTGAGTCAGAGCTTATTCTGTAGAGATGACGGCGCGGGCGCACGAGCGAGTATTCCAGAAGGGCGGTACTTGTGAGCTATAAATACGTGGACTCAGCTTACAGGAGTTCAGTCTAGGAGAGCTTTCAGTCGCACACCACGCTTCGGTAACAGACAAACACACACTACACAACATGTCTCTGGAACGTCAAGTTCGTGCTAAGGTAATTATTAAAAGTTTTCTTTTTGACTTAATCGAAATATATATATATTTATTTTTATTAAACTTTTCATCATAATATTCTGAAATTTTTCTTATTTTACTTTTAAATGTTGGTGAATTATTGAATAATAATACCTTTTTTTAAAGTAGTGGCGTGCTAAGTTTCTGTTGTTTTATTTAATATGTAAAAACATTTTTCACATAGAGCCAAATAATACCAAATTAATAAGTTCAAACTATTTACTATAGTGAAAAGTTTTTAATAAGCTCTGAATAGATTTAATTTAAGAAAAGTAGGTTCAATGATATTATAAATATAAATATTTTCATGTATTAATACCTGTTTAATGACTACACGAAATCTATTCTATACTATAAAGATACAAATCGTGAAAAGCTAATTCTTTTGGAAATACAAAGTCATTTTCTTGCCGCGTCATTTATATAAGTATATAGTTTTAATATCAAATTTTACTCAGCTCGCTTCCAAGCGTAACCCCGAGCAGGAGAGGGAAGCCCAAGAATGGATCGAAACGGTCCTTGGCGCTAAATTCCCCCCCGGTGAAGCTTTCGAGGATGTCCTCAAGGACGGCACTGTCCTCTGCCAGCTCGTTAATAAGCTGAAGCCTGGCTCCGTCGCCAAGATCAACACCTCTGGTGGACAATTCAAGATGATGGAGAACATTACAAAGTAAGTTACACTGGTTGTGAGTTTCCTAAAAACAACATTTGAACTAAAAGTAAAACCCAATGTTCAATGATATACTCGAAGTTATTTAAAATAATAGATGTGTTAATAATGAAATACTCAAAATTAGTTAAAAATAATAGAAAAAACAAGAAAAACATAAATGAATGAGTCGAGCCTCTTTTATTTTTATTGCCGAGATTATTAATTTTCACAATCATTCAATTATTTTATATTATTTTATTTATAAGAAAAAAATATGTTTTTACAGCTTCCAGGCCGCTATAAAAGCCTATGGTGTCCCTGACATAGATGTTTTCCAGACCGTCGACCTTTGGGAAAAGAAGGACATCGCTCAGGTCGTCAGCACACTTTTTGCTCTTGGTCGTGAGGTGAGTTCAATAAATCTTCAGTTATATAATAAATTTGTGAATGGTTATAATTATAGTGAGTATATAATTTCGGTATACATTCAGTCCTAAAAAAATAATATGCCTGAACACTAAACAAACCGTACGAGTACGGCTCCATATTTGTTTATCATAAAATTCCGAGAATAGTTTGCCGAATCTTAAAAGAACGCGTTTACACAACATATTCCTCGCGATATATTTCGCGTTTGAGGAGTTGGATGTTCGCCAAGTTCAACAGAGATTTACGAGCATGTTACATTACCTCGATTTTCATAAATATCCAAGGCCACGTACTCATGTTGAGGCCGAGTGAGGGTTATTAAAGTGTCATGTAATAGATTATAATACAAGTTGTTAAGAAAAATTGTCTTTGTTCACAGACCTACAGGCACCCCGAATGGAGCGGCCCTTACCTTGGACCCAAGCCCGCTGAAGAGAGCAAGCGTGACTTCTCAGAGGAGGTGCTAAAGGCTGGCCAGACAGTGATTGGCCTCCAGGCCGGTTCTAACAAAGGAGCTACTCAGGCTGGCCAGAACATGGGCGCTGGTCGCAAAATCCTGCTCGGCAAGTGAGCACTTCGCTTCAATTCTGTTCCAAGTGATATTATTTATAAGATTTGTGTACAAAACTGAGTAATACGCGGACACTGCTGTGAACTAAAAAGTTTTTGGAAGATCTATCAAGCGTGGTAGTGCTACGTCTCATGTTACAAGGAGACCATATGTATCTACGTAGTGTGTAACTATATCTGTTTGTCTGCAACCCACTGTTCCATGTAGCAAGATGATTTTGTACATAAGTTTAGGATAAGTTATTATATTTATTTCCATTTTATAATTTCTTTTCTTTTTTAATAAAACTTTATATTTGTAACCTATACCCATGACTTCATTTTTGCCTCCTAGTGATTTATTCTAAACAATTGTTTCTGCTACGGCACAAGTCTTTAAGAAGAAAGAAAAAGGGAAAACTATAATATAACATGTCTAAAAATCTAAGGTATCTTTTATATTTAAATGAAATAGTATGTATAACAATTATGATAGTTATATCTTTATAATTGGAGTAACATAAATCTCAATAAAAACAAAAAAAAACCTAAAAACATTTGTATACCTGGAACAGGTTCTCTACTTCAATAAAATTTATTCTTCTAAATTGCTTAAGTATTATTTTTAATTTTATTGAAAAATTTATAAAATAAACATAATGAAATTAAATAAATAAATAAATACAAATAGCGACAATCAAACTTAATTCTTCTAAATTGCTTAAATATTTTCAGAGCTTTTTAAAAAATCACCACATAGTATAATATAAAGTCACTTTCTCTGTCCCTATGTCCCTATGGATGCTTAAAACTTGAAATCAACACAACGGATTTTGATCCGATTTTTTTCATAAATAGGGTGATTCAAAAGGAAGGTTTTTATGTATAATACAAGACCACGCGGGCGAAGCCGCTGGCGGAAAGCTAGTCTGTGCAATAAAGTTCTAAGATTTTTAATAAAGACCAAGAAACCCATACAATAAGGTTCTTAAGATTAACGCACCACACAATATTGTTCCAATTTTTTTATTGGGTCAAGCTGTGACAAGTTAATGCATTATAATAGTACCTATGGAATATGGATACAAAGTATTGCAATGTTTGAATAGGCTATTTGAGTCTTTTTAAGTACGTCTTAAACGGTTAATATTTGATATACTAAACCATTCCTCATCATCACCAGCCCTTTTACGTCCCCACTGTAGGGGCTCAGGCCTCCCCTACGGATGGTTAAGGAGGATGGGCCATGACCCTCCACGCTGGCCCAATGCGGATTGGAGGATATTAACGACTGCAGACACAGCCGGGACCAACGGCTTATCGTGCCTTCTGAGGCACGGAGTAGGTCGAGATAATATTTTTTTGATCACCCATCCCGTGACCGACCCTTGCGGAAGTTGCTTTACGACTACGATCGCGGGCCGCGGCGCTTATCCACTACGCCACCGAGCTACAATAAACTAAACCATTAAAAATAATATAAAACCATTCTACGCTAAATGACATTGATGTTTTAAATAAAAAAAAAACAAAAAAGTTTAATTGAATCTTTAAATTAATGTTAATGATAAAATCTTATATAATTTGTTTTTCCAAGCCAATACTATGGGAAATATACATGTATTGTACAAAATTAGATATGTGTCAAGTAGCCTATTCTATTCTCAAAGTATCAATATCGAATTCTATTTCTGGGTGCGCTTTGCTGAAGTAGTTATCGTCATAATAAAATCTTAATTTTATGGAGTTCATGCCTGTTTGAATTGTGCCAAATATTTTCTGCTACATTTGATTTTAAATTAGCTTCCATATATATCCCACTGATATCAATTATCAAATAATTTTTCAACTTTGAATGAATTGAATACTATTTGTAGGCCAAAATATAAATGCATAATTTATTCACATAGAACTGTAGTTCTGGAGTCTGGAACTGGAGTCACTGTAGCTCGTAATCTGGGTTTGAAAATTGACGTGAGTTTGAGATTTGAGGAGCATATAGCAGAGTTGGTTAGAAACTGCTTCTATCGACTTAAGGTAATTTATAAAATTAGACCGTTCCTGTCCGAGGAACTACGTGTACAGCTAGCAGAGTCATTAGTTTTGTCTAAACTAAATTATGCTGATACAGTTTATGGCCCAAGACTACTATCAAGGACGGAACGACTTATACAGCGCGTTCAAAATGCTTGTGCCCGCTATTGTTTTTCAATCCCTCTGAGAAGTCACGTGACTCAGTTTTTAAATGATCATCTAATACTCAAAATGAAATCAAGACGCAAACTTCACTAAGCGTGTGTATGTTTGGAATTGTGAAATTATCTTATCGGTATGATAAACTAGATTGGGTCGGTAGTAGTAGGAAATGTGAGAGGCAACATTGCTCTAAAATGCTACTGACTGAAACACACAGGACTATTTTAGGGGTTCTTTTCGTTATTCTGCATCAAAAATATGGAATAATATTCCACCTCCTTTAAGGCTACTAAATTCCACTGCGATTTTTAAAAAACATTTAAGAAGATTCCTTATAACTGCTCAGGTCGACATGGAACTTTATAATGGCGATCATTCATATATTTAGCTTGCACACTGTGTTGTGGTCGGAAGTATATTGAGTCTAGTCAAATGTATTTATATACCTATATTTTGAACAACATTTAATGTATTGTAATATTTATATTAATATTTAGCAATTGATAAGTTGATAGAGTAAATTATGAATAATGTAATAATAATTAATAATAAAATATTGATTAATAATACTAAATAGTATAATGGTAAATGTGATAATTGTTGTTTATATGTAGTTTTTTGGACTGTTTTTTTTAAATTTTTAGCGTCGGGTTCGATAAGGACCTGACAAAATGCTGAATTGGCTACCTTTTTTGTTGCGGCCGTGAGACACAAAAATCAATCCAGCCCTATGTATCATTTCTTCTTTTTAAAGTAATTGTATCATTTAAAAACCTTTTGTATGTTTGTAGTTTGTCTCATGTCTGTAACTAAATCTCTCTCTCTCTCTCTCTCTCTCTCTCTCTCTCTCTCTCTCCCTCTCTCTCTCTCTCTCTCTCACATATAATGTGAATGTAATTCTTCGTAGGTATGGAATATAGAAATTCCTTCTAGATTAGGTTGAAGAATTCCTAATAGGAGAAAATTTGTAAATTGTCAAAATGTCGAGGTAATTTGCGATCGATTTATTTCACTATTCACTTGACTTATATAAAAATTCTATAAAAAAAATAAGGGGTTAAAGATCGCGATCGACCGGTCGATCGCAAGGGAATCTATGGTCGATCGCATTCCTAAAAATGTACTGACGTGTTGGGCTAATTCCAATAACAGTGGTCTTTTCACCAGTCAAAATACCAGTATCTAAAGTGCGTTCATAAAAAACATTTTATTTTACACGCGCGTAACTTTAAGAAGAAAATACTTGTCAACAAACAACCTTTCACTGCGAAAATGTCGATATGAAATAAGAAGGCACCAGATTTATTTGCGGCTGTACTGTGCACGTGTGCCGGTGTCGGCTCGTTAAACGGCGCGGCGGCGTCCTTTGACCTGTGCGGGCGGCGAATTAGCTTTATGCTTGCCGCCCGATTTACTTTGCTTTGACAATTGCCGACGGCCGGCACGTGTTCGCCAGTCTCGCACAGATTTTGGTTTCGGTGAGACGTCATGTCGTGATTCTGGATTCTGTACTTGTTTATGTTTCCCAATAACTTTCGTGATCGTGTGACTTCGTGCTGCTCATGAATATATTTTGTACTGAGGGTAACTAAAGGAGAGAGTGAAGTTGGTAACTATTATTTAAAATGAGTGCGCCAAAAAAAAGTAAAACTTATCATTTCAACGATGAATGGGAAGAAGAATTCTTATTTACCATGGTGAAAGACAAGTGTATTTGTCTTGTTTGTCGAGCTTCAGTAGCTTTGCCTAAACGCGGCAACTTAGAAAGGCATCATAAATCCTTGCATAAAATTTACGAAAGTGATTTTCCTCTCAAAAGTGAAATAAGACGTCAGAAAGTTCAAGATCTGAAAGGTAGCTTGAAGGCCGAGCAAGCTATGTTTACCAGGCCAAGTAAACAATCGGAAGCTGCGACAGTTGCGTCCTTCAAAATATCTCATATATTGGCAAAACACAAAAAACCCTTTGAAGATGGCGAGGTATTGAAAAAAGCATTTCTCGAAGGCGCAAATTCATTATTTGGCGACTTTAAAAATAAAACTGAAATCATGTCTGCCATAAAAGAGCTCCAGTTGTCTCGTCGGACTGTAACTAGACGTGTTGAGCTCATGAACAGTGATATCGAGCAAAAGCTAAAAAGTGATATTATGAGATGTTCATTCTTTTCTTTACAATTTGATGAATCCACTGATATGATTGACACTGCCCAGCTATGTGTGTTTATTCGGATGGCATTTCCAGATACGTCGTCTAAAGAAGAGTTCTTAACAATCATACCTTTGAAAGAAACCACTCGCGGTTCAGACATATACGATGCTTTTCTAAGTTTTGCGAAAAACTACGAGCTGCCTCTGTATAAACTAGTGTGCATAACAACAGATGGAGCACCATCAATGACTGGAAAGACTAATGGATTTGTGGCACTGTGCAGAGCTAATGAAGACTTCCCATCTTTTTTTTCTTTTCATTGCGTCATTCATCAGCAGGTGTTGTGTTCGAAAGTACTGAACATGGCAGATGTGATGAGCATCACTATGAAGATCGTAAATTCTATACGAGCCAGAAGCTTGCAACGACGCCTCTTCAAAGTGCAATTGGAGGCCAGCGAATCTGAGCACACAGATTTATTGCTCCATACAGACGTAAGGTGGCTGAGCCGGGGAAAGTTCTTAGAACGGTTTCAAGAATTACTACCTGAAATCATTTCTTTTCTGGATCAAAGGGGTGATGACACGGAGATTCTTAAAAGTGAAAGTTGGCTGTGTGATTTGGCTTTCCTTACTGATGTGACTGGTCATTTGAATTCTATAAACCTGGAGCTACAAGGGAAAGATAAAACTATTATGGACATGATTAGCACAATTAACTCATTTAAAAGTAAATTGCAGCTTCTGATCAACCAACTGAAAAAAAAGGACTTGAAAAATTTTGCGTGTTTGAAAGCAAAAACAAGCGCCGTAATAAATTATAATAAATACGAAACAGAACTTGGAAATATTCTCAGCGAGTTTGAAAGACGTTTTTCTGACTTACAAAAATTGACGAACGTTGTTACTTTCATGATTTATCCTTTTTCTTGTGTGGATGTTGAAATTACTGCTTCTGAAATATCGAACACTTTTGACATGGATTTGTCTTCTCTCGAAAACGAGATGATACAGATCATTTCAGATGTTCACCTAAAAGCCAAAGCAACAGATATCAGTTTTTGGTCTCTTTTGACCCAAGAAAAATACCCAAGTCTCCAACAAATCGCACAGCAATTAACTGCTTTGTTTGGGTCGACGTATTTGTGCGAATCTGCGTTTTCTGAAATGAAAATAATTAAATCCAAATACCGCAATCGACTTACCGACGAACATTTGTCTTCCTGTTTACGTTTGGCACTTACTAAATACGTGCCTTCCTATGAGAAATTAGCAGAAAATACGCAGTGCCATGCATCGACCTCTAAGTAAATCAGTCCAGAGAGGCCCGAAAACTGATAAAAACACTCTTAGTTCATGTGATTGGCTTCATACTTATTTTTAGTAGTTATTAGTTATTAACTTGTATAATAAGAAACTGTACTTCTTTAATTGTAAATAAAAGTATATTTAAATAGTGATATGTGCGCAATACCTACAATAAACGATTTAACATAAAAAAATATTGTCTTATTGCAAGTCGATCGCTTGTCGTCTCAATTTATTGATATAGATCGCCATTAGTGAAAGTCTTATGAAATTGCCGTTTTATTGTAATAGGTTCCTTGAATTGACATGGAATCTTCACGGTTTCAGGTTTTCGAAAGAAATGTTTTTTAATTGTTTGCTATGATGTTTTTCTTTTAAAAAATGTGAAACATTTGAATATCGTTATTCAACTTGGACAAGAAAGATGGATACTGTGAAAATCCGAGTAATTTTTAGATACGAGTTCCGACGCGGAAGTAACGTGGCAGATACAGCCCGCAATATCAATGTTACGTTTGGAGAGGGGTCTGCTAAATCAACACACCTTACGATTTTGGTTTAAACGCTTTCGTGATGGAAACTTCGACTTGAAGAACGAGCCCCAAGGAAGACCACCCATGCAGGTGAATAACGATGAATTAAGAGAGATGGTGGAAGCCGAACCTAGTAAAACTACCCGGGTATTAGCGGCAAGATTTAACGTTACCTTACCGATAATATTGACTCATTTACGTCAAGTCAAAGTCAAAGTCAAAATAATCTTTATTCAAATAGACTTCTCAAAAGTACTTTTGAATCGTCCAACATTTTTTCCCTACCACTCGTTCAGGACGTCTTTTGGCTGATAAGAAGAACGAGCAAGAAACTCACCAGCTCTAATATGAGTAATGACATTTACAAAAACCATGTCATTACCAGATCAATACATTATAAACAGAGATAAAAAAAAAAACTATGGTCTTATAATAATAACATAATCATTTAATAATAATGGAAACAAGATAATGAGTTTAGAAGTAATCACCTATCCAGTTGCTGGATCATCTCAAGTCCAAGCGTTCTTATCTGTTACATAATCGGATACCTTATAATAAGCTTTTTTAATAAGTATTTTTTTAATAGTAGATTTAAACTGCATGATATCTAATTGTTGTATTTTGCTTGGGACCTTATTGTAGAAGCGCACACAAAGACCCTTGAAAGAGTTATTAACTTTTTGCAGTCTAGTGACAGGCACCGTTAATTTATTTTTATTTCTTGTATTAAAATTGTGTACATCACTTTTTATAGAAAACAAACTAATATTTTTACGAACGTACATTAAGTTCTCGTATATGTATTGAGAAGCAACAGTCATAATGTCTATTTCCTTAAATTTCTCCCTTAAAGAGTCCCTAATCCTAAGATTATAAATTGATCGAATTGCTCTTTTCTGAAGCACAAAAATTGTTTGTATGTCGGCAGCATTTCCCCACAATAGGATACCGTACGACATAACACTATGAAAGTAACTGAAGTATACTAATCTGGCAGTATCTATGTCAGTTAACCTACGTATCTTCATTACGGCATATGCTGCAGAGCTAAGTCTACTCGACAATCTATCAATATGTGGGCCCCACTGTAGTTTAGAATCTAATGTTATTCCTAAAAATACTGTGGTATCCACAAGGCCCATGTTCTTATCTTTTACATTAACATTTATATCTACTTTTTTAACATTAGGTAGTACAAATTTTAAGCATTTTGTTTTTCCTTCATTAAGGAGAAGATTATTTACATTAAACCAATGTACTACTTTAGCGATAGAATTGTTCACATCGTCATTTAGAGGTAACCCTCTTTTAATTTTAAACAAGAGTGAAGTGTCATCCGCAAACAAAACTATTTCGTGATCATCCCTTACGAAATAAGGCAAGTCATTTATGTAAATCAAAAACAAGAAAGGACCAAGTATTGAGCCCTGCGGAACGCCCATCTTAATTTTCGATCCAGGGGATCTTTTGCCATTGATATCAACCCTCTGTACTCTGTCAGTCAAGTATGAGACAATAAAATCCAATGAGTTATCTCTAAATCCATAAAAATGCAGTTTCCTAATCAATGTTTCATGAAAAACACAATCAAATGCCTTAGATAGGTCACAGAAAACACCTAACGCATCATGTGAATCCTCCCAGGCATTAAAAATTTCTTGTATTAACTCGACACCGGCTTCGGTTGTCGAGCGACCCCTTGTAAAACCAAATTGTTGTCGATTCATAAGCTTATTCTTGTAAAAGTACGTTTGTATTTGATCCAGCATGATTTTTTCAAAAATCTTACTAAACGTAGGTAGCACGGATATAGGTCTAAAGTTAGTAGGGTCAGATGTGCTACCCGATTTATGTAAAGGAATAATTTTACTATATTTCATGAGCTCAGGAAAAATACCACAATCAGTACATTCATTAAATATATAAGCTAAGATTGGAGCTATTGTCTCAATTACCGATTTAGAAACTTCAATGGAATTACCCCATAAATCAGCAGTTTTCGTTTTCTTTAGCTGATTAAAAGATTTTATTATATCTTTAAAATCAATGTGTTGAAACTTAAATTGGCTATTAGAATTATTTAAACTTGCCTTTAAAATAGATTCAGCAACAGTGGAAGAGGAATTCAAAGATTGTGTAATTAAGACTGGAATTTCAGTAAATAAATTTTCAAATACTGTAGCAACTTCAAGATCTGATGTTACTTTTTTATTATCAATGTTTAAATTAAAATTTATATTCCGGGATTTTTCTCTTCCAGTTTCACTATTTATGATATTCCACGTCATTTTAACTTTGTCTTTACTATTTTCAATTTTTGCATTTAAATAATTACATTTGGCTAAACGACACACTTTTTTAAATAATTTAGAGTAATTTCGTACATATTCTTTGAAGTCCTCACTTGTGTTATAATTACGTTCATCATATAGTTCATAGAGCCTTTTTCTGCTTTTGTAGATTCCTGGTGTAGCCCACACACTAAAAGTTATAGGATTACTAATACTTATTTTTTTTGGGACAAAAATCTTATTGAATTCTGTACAATAAACATCAAAGAAATCTTTGTACAAATCATTGGGATTACTATTATGTTTCAAATGATACAATTTACTATCTAATTGATTTTTAAAACGTTCCAAGCGACTCATACTTTTTGACACAACTGTAATGTCTCTCCTAGCCACAAACGTACATTTATGCGGAAAGCTAACTAGTTGTCCAAAATGATCTGACGGTAGTTGTTTAATTATCTGTCTTGAAAGTGGTACTAGATCTGTAAAAATGTTGTCAATACATGTGGACGAAGTAGCAGTTACTCTAGTAGGCTCCTTAAACATGTGCGCAAGATTATAGGACATAAATAGATTTACAAGTCTTGTACATGAATTGGAGTTTCCTAATAAATCAACGTTAAAATCACCCCCAATCACTAATCGTTTGCCTTTGCTATATACCTTTTTTAATGCTTCATCCATAACAGTTTCAAAGAGATCATAATGAGAAACTAAACTTGAAGGAGGTCTATATACGCTCAGTACAATCAGCTGGTCCAGCTCTATACAGGCAATCTCTATTATTTCCTCAACCGATAGGCTCACTATATCTCTACGTTCTTTAAATTTAAACTTTTTATTTAATAAAATTAGTGCGCCACCACGCATTGCGTTTTTCCTAATGAACGCGCTACCAACCAGGTGATTATTGAAGTTAAAAATGCAATTATAACTTGTTAACCAATGTTCCGTAATACAGAAAAAATCAACATTGTTACAGTTCATGAATAATTCCACTTCCAACTCTTTGCTCAACATTCCTTGAACATTTTGGTGCACTAGGTTGATGACTTAACAATCATTTCAAATATTAGAAAAAAATCTCTTCAATGATATATACATTCTGATTAAAAGGAGTGTTTATTTTCAAAAACCTATCGTAATTAAATGAAATCATGAAAATCAGCCGGGATACTATATCTTAAGCGTGTCGATCCTTTATGTAGTTTGAGCTAAAATCAGGACTTTTCGTGTGATTTTCAATTATGAAAGACTTACTTTAGAAATCTTAAATATTTATACAATACGCTTGGGAAATTAAGTCATCTAATAGTTACTAAAGAAAAATCTACTTTTATAAAGGACAGTGAGAAAATGGTATAATATATTTATATAAACACTCTTCTCTTTTTGACGTAAAATATTAAGGTTTTTTTTCTTTTTCTTTTATTAATGGCTTATCTGCGCATTTCGCACAATTCTGCCAATGTCAAGTGAATAAATAAATTTCTACATGTGAAATGAAAATAAAAAGAATATTAAATGTTTATAATAAAGTGAAAAATATATAGATTTGTATAGATTGGCGCGCTCTTGACAGACGCCATTAGCAGCAGCATACTAGACTAAATTAGAAGCGTTTATGGCGTTTTTTTTCGTTGATTACGGATACTGATTGAGTCCTTCTAATTCCTTGTTTGAATGCAAGTCGTAACCTTTTTTTTTAAATTAATTTAAGGTTACGGTGAAAGTTATGTTAAAGTACTACGGACTATGGAAATAGATGCACGCATTATAATAGGAGTAGGTACCTATTTTAGCTCTCTTGGGGTAAGATACGTAAATATAAGGTGATTCTGATAATACTTTTTTTATAAGGATCAGAAATAAACAAACGTGAAGGCATAATAAAGTTAAGAGCCCTATTCTATATACAAACAAACTACGCAGCCACACAAATTGAACTATTTGTAGTAATTTTGCAGTTATATTTATCGTTTTAACTGAAACAAGATACTTTAATCCTTATGAAGTAATAATCATTCTAGTACAAATTTTGCTCAATAATACGAGTATTATCGTGGCTAGAAAAATTTATAGTTAACTTAAAGTTATTTTCGAAGTTTTTTTGGTGAATAATAAGATTTTCCATATTTAATCAATGATATTTTAAAATTTCGAGGCCGTTACGAACTGTCCGACTATATAAGACATAAAATTATTTTTTCATTTGTTTTGGTTAGTAGCTCAATCCAGAAGCACAAAAAATGCATCATCATGCATTTTATGAAAATATTTCTCTTCAATTTTGGGTTTAATTAAAAATTAAAGCACGATTTACAAAAAGGGAAGCCACTACGAACTATGTTTATTCTAATTATTCTGCGCAATTCAATAAGGGATAATTAGTATTTGACTCTAAGATCAAGAACAAAGTTAAACGTTTTAATGAAAAAAACCGACCAAGTGCGCGTCGGATCGCCCACCGAGGGATCCGATCACTCGTAAGGAAATCGAAGCCTAAAGGGTACTTCCAGTCGACCTTGAATCCTTTAAACAATGTTTTAGGCCAAATTTTAAGATTCTAGGTCGACTGGAAGTACCCATTAGATTTCGATTTCCTTATGATTTCGTTGACATAGAAGTTTGTTTTTTTACAGCTTAAAGGTGTTATAGACCATTATAGACTGAGTACCTATTTTATATGAATTTCGATTTACCTCTACGCGTCTATGTGTTTAACTTTAAAATTATTTCAAAAATATGTATTTTATGATATTACGTAAAATTTATGGTTTTCGCAATTTTTTTCTGTGTTACAGGGACGTTGCTTCGTAGCAGTTTTGTAGCAAGATTCTGAGTTCACGGGAAGTACCCTGTAGGTATTGATTCGCTTGCGAGTTTATCTTTTGATGGAGTTGGCTTAGGAGTTTGATTGTTTCACAGCTCCAAGGGACAGTAACCTAAGTATTTGATATCAATTTCAGCTACCACTACGCGTTCCTGAGAAAAAGGGCCTTAACAGACGGAAGAATGGACAACAAAGTGATCCTATAAAGGTTAGGTTTTCCTTTCGAGTTACGGAACCCTAGAAATCAAAGTCGAAATGCAATAAGGCCCTTAATAAAATTGAATTATTACTAATGTTCTCTACCTGAGATATTTTTTAAGATGATTTACGAAAAACTTTTACAGCTCGATAAAGCTTTTTGAAACGTACAGCGCCATCTACTCTATCTAACAGATGTCGTTTATTAATAAAGCACCATTCTTTGTTAACAACATTGTCTGTTAGCGCCATCTAGCGCAGTAAGCGTTAATTGTTCGTTAGGAACGTGCCGTTATCGTTACGTTATGATAGTAATAGAATGAAAATGAACAAGATATTTTTATTTTATCTTTTGCGCTCGCTATGGAAGTATTTGAGTAAATAATTGATTTTACTTTGATAGTTGTACCAATTGGAGATATTATTTTCCTTTTAAATATTTAAAGTACTCATTTTACTATAAAACACAAAATAAATAAAATAAATCGACGTCTTTTTTATTATTTTATTTTATCAATTTTATTGCGTTCCACGATGTAGTATTAAGATGTTCATAAAAATAAAGTATCATCCAATTATTATTTTTTAATACAACTTTACATAACAATGAAATTGGTTTGAAATATTTTTCTTTATAATTAAGACTATTTTTGGAAAATAAACAATTTCTTCGTTTGGATAAATATTGATCATCACAATTCTTTAACGTGAAAACTTTTTGAATAGTTAAAAATATTTGTACCACACCGACTTGAGTGTTTTCTACAACGATTTAAAAATAATTATATGGTATTAATAACGACTCCGATTTATGCGTTATCCCCGCTCCAACAAACGAGTAACGACTGCGTACTCTAACGAAAATAACGACGGAGCAACGAACAGCAATCAACCTGATTCCAGAATAACCACAAGCTAAGGCTCTTTATATAGACACAACGAAATGTAACGCAATTTCAGTGTGGGTGTATTGTTAGATTTTATGTTTCGAAGCCTGAATCCAATTCAGTCGAGCCCCAGAGCGGGCGGCTCTCGCACCTTCTGCTGGTTGGGTAGATGGCGCGAATGTTCAACGGAATATTAATTTCCACCTTATCCGTTAGATGGAAGTTATTTGCTCCTACTGAAAGTAAGACTGAATTTAACAATAACGTAACACATGTGATCTCAACTAGATGGAGTTAGCAGCTAAACTGATAATAAGTAAGTTTCTTCGATTATTTTTTACATATACACCCGGTTTCTAAATTGAGAATTTAAAGTTAAGCTCGTCTCAAACCGCATTTTAGCCATTTCAAACGTCACTTAAACATGTTTTCGTTTCTGATTATAATTTGATAGCAGTTTGATAGAACTAGTAGTTTTTTGCCATGTAAAACTTAAAAACTTAAGTTATTGAGAATAATCAGTTGAGATTTTCTACTTTTCTCAATTCAGAATCCGACCGTGTAATATTATTTAGTTTATAGTTTTGCTAATAATTAAAATAACATTTTTAAACAGTATAAATAACACGTTGAAAACAAACCGTTTTTCGTCTGAATCTCAACTGACTATTCTCAATAACTTAAGTTTTTACTTTTCACAATGCAAAAAGTCCTTAGTTTTTACCAAACTGTTATCTAAGATTTTTAACCACATATATCTGTGGCACCAAGTAGCTCGGTGGTGTAGTGGATAAGCGCCGCGGCCAGCGATTGTTGTTGTCACGCAACTTTCGCAAGGGTCGGTCACGGGATTGGTGTCCAAAATTTACTATCTCGAGTTACTCCTTGCTTCAGAAGGCACGCTAAGCCGTTGGTCCCGGCCGCATTTGCAGTCGTCCAATCCACATTGGGCCATCGTGGAGGGTCATAGCCAATCCTCCTTAACCAGCCTTAAGGAATGCCTCAGCCCTTGAGAGACGTAAAAAGGCTGATGATCTATGACATCAACTTCCAAAATGGATGAACCGACTTTACCCACTTTTTTTGGTTTTAAGGTGACTTAATTGAGTGTGTTCTTTGTCATTATTTTAATCAGCCGTTTACAAATTATCAACTTAATCTGTTTATATAAGTTCCACACGTCTGACGATTCAATATTTCGTATCCTGTCACTTTAACAATATTGGTAACCGGTAACGGTGACCCGAGCATCCATAATACTCCAACTCGTCTCCAGTAGAAGTTGTCGGGATTAAGGTCATTGCAATGGTTTCAAAGAATAGGATGTAGATGGTGATTTATAGATATTTGCCGCTCTATAACTTTATAAGTAGTAATAAATTTAGTCGTAATATTTATTAAGGACGTTCTGGTTCCTTAAGTGTAGATGCACCTAGGATTAAATAATAGTTCTTTTTCGTATACTTACTTTATAAATACAAGGACATCTATCTATCTTAAACAAAAAGTATAATATTAAGAAAAAATAAAAGTTTATTTCAGAATAAAATTTGATGTAAAACTTATAATTTGAAAAACACAATTTCTATATATCTGTATTGCATGTCTCTGAAGTAAAAGCTCAACAGTATTAGCTAGGTGAAATATTAGGTCTAGTGCCGGTGTCGTTCATTATAGTTTTCTCAAATCTGGTCAGACGATTACGGCAGACGTCTATTGTCAGCAATTGTAAACCATGCTGGAAAAACTAGCTGTTAGACAACCGAGGCTGGTCAATCGCTCTACACCACTGCTACTTCAAGACAACGCCAGACCACACACTGCACAACATACGGCTACCAAATTAGAAAAGCATCAATTGGATTGTCTAAGACATCCACCGTACTCGCCGGACCTTGCTCCAACAGACTACAATTTTTTTCGAAATTTGGATAACTTCTTGCAAGGGAAAAAATTCAAATCCGATGGGGTAGTGCAAATCGCCTTCAAAGATTTTATTGATTCCCATCCTATGGTTTTTTAGTAAGGGGATCAATGAACTACTTATAAGATGGCAAAAGTGCATAGATAACTATGGTTTATACTTTGATTATTATAATTATTATATTAAAAAAATATTCGACTTTTTGTTCCTCCCATACCAAACACCAATTTCATATGTAAGGACCTAATATTTAATAAATCGTTTATTTTACTTATTCTATGCATCATATTATTAAGAAATTTCTCTTTTGCTTGTTATCCATAACTTTATATTATTGTTTGTTTGATTCATAATTTTGATAATGTTATCTAGAGTTCATAGCTAACTCCTTACCTTGATCTTACTATTATAGACAAATAAAACATTTGAAAACTTTACCTTTCGATTTTTTTTAAAACACTAAATTGCATTTCATTGCTCATTTCATATTGGTATTGGTTGTTGTCTGTTAACATTGATTTACTCATAGGCGTTAAGCATGTTTATAAACTAAAATTTGTAGTCGACATTCGGTGTTGATGAGGCATTCATTGTGTTGATTTAATAACACTCTTAAAACAATTGTTAGTATCACTGCTTGAATGATTATTTAGAATGCAGCAGAAATATGCACCTATTATATTCTATTGCAGAACGCTATTTTAAAGTTTATTTATTTTCTGTCAACCTTTGACTTTTTATATAATTTTATTACCACTTTTCACCTTGTCAGCATCTGAAATTTGTGTAATGGTTTTAAGTAATTATATTTTGAGATAAAACATCAAAAATAGTATTACTTACTGTATTTTTATAATATTACTTGAATTAATATGATCTAAAGAAAACATCAGCTTTATAAAATTTTTAGCAGAGAAATCCTTTTTACAGATCAAAACATTAATTTTTAATTACATCTATGAACGAATTAGGCGACGTGATATGTTGTAGGACGAATGATCATGTTTCAAAATAAATCTCTATTGAATACTATGTATATATCTCAAATTATTCTTTGTTGGTAAACACATTACTTTGTATTTATAATATTTAATTTACAATAGATGACATGTCTGCTAGTTGGCAAGTTTTCTCCATGAGCAAGCTGCCACTCATTTATGGCCCAGTGTTGAATTTGTGTTGACGCACAGGGCTACCATATGCGTGCGTCATTCGTTCCTGTCAACGAACTGAAGGAAAATCGCCCTGGGAAATTTCCATAGGAGCGATAGTAGAATATGTCTTGCTACTCTAGTTTTACTAACAGTTCCTTATCTTGGCTTTGAATGTGATTACGAGATGGTATATACATTTGTATGTGGGAGCTATCAATCAACACGTCACGATAAAAACATTTAGATATGTTAGAATTTATTTCGAGTTGCTTTCTCTATACATTATGAAAACTATCTAAAATCATTTCTTTGATTTAGAAACTTAATAATGCATGAAACAACATTAATGTATTTAACCACATTTCAAATTTCAGTAATATTTGTTTTAGATAACTACAAACTATGTAAAAACAATTTTAAAAGACAAAAAGACATAATAAGACGAGAAGTGTAGCTAAAGTTATTCATAATTTCACAAAAGAGCCAAATTTTTTTGTTGATTAAATGAAATAAAAATATATTTTTTGATAAAATTTATCATAAAAAATTCTGTCACAAAAGCTCCATCAATATCTCCTGCCTGTCTTCACCTGCGTTTACTTTGATATTTCGGAATTCACAAGAATATTTTAATGCTATAAAAAGTAATATCGCAAGGCATCATTTAGTCCATCCTACCAAATTCAGTAAATCGTTTCAATTAGGGATTTTTTTTTAAACCTTAAGATACGATTACAATATCTAATGCTGGAAGAATAGTAATGATTACAATATTAATCTATCATGCTGTTTGCATTAAGTAACAAGTAACAAGTTTAGATTATTTCATGGTAACAACGACAGCGGATATCTAAAAAAATATCTATATTAAGCATTCAATAAAAATTAGAACAGTTGGTACGAGTATAATATCCTTGTAATAAAAAGCTATTTTCGGACTGTATTTTGTATGTATTATGAATGTTCTTTATCAATCTGTTGTACATTTCTTACAATCTGAAAATTACAATAATGTAATATTTATGTGTTAAAACTATTTTTACAAAAAAAAATTGAATTGTAAAAATAAATTGTTATTAATTAGTAGCATAAAATATAAAGTCAAAGCAGCTCTTCTCTTTTAAATAAAGTTCGTTCCCTTATTATCCTGTCTCTTATAAAAATACAACGATAAAACGCACACCAAATTTGTAGACTCGTCAATCTTATAGATTTCAATACCCAACTATTTCGATGTGGAAATAATGTGTTTCTTTTTACTTTGAAATACAAGAAGCGTCGAATAATATAGTCTAATGATGTTCGACAGAGTTGTATGTTACCAAATTAATACGAGCGCGGGGTAATCTGGACGTTCCCTGAAACGATCTGACTCCAGCCGGCGTGTGCGCATTCTGTGAACAGAAATAGCGTTGGCTTACACAGCGCCCGACTTCTGTCAGTTTTTTCACAGCCAGGAAACATTCTTTTTCTTTATTGTTTTCCTTTTGAAATGGAATTTATTACAATATTATATTTGAAAGCGTCACTTAAAAGGATATCCTGTTATATAATGTGTGTAGCGAAAACATTTTCCTTTTAATTTTAACTACCTATTCTTACTTTTACATCACAATAATAATACACAACACAACTGGAATAGTGTTTCAGGAAAGTGTTAATTTTTAAACAATGTTATCAATTAAGTACTTACTTTGTTACTGATACCGTAAATCAACAGATTATAGGAGTATAATATAATTAAATTTAATAATATGTAATTAAAGCATATCAAAGCTTATAAACTAACTTTTTAAGAAAGCATTGTTAACTATTGGCGAAAGAGACTGCTACGTAAAATGAAAACAATTTTTAATAGGAACTAGTTTAAATAGAAAACATGGCAGTAAACAACGTATAATAAACATTAAAACTAAAAGTCTTAGCAACATTTGTTTAATAGGTTAGAAAAGCTGTCGCCAACAAAAGTTTTTATTTGAGCGTCATTTTATTAGTGAAAATAGTGGTCGTGCGACGTTTGAAAGAAATTTAGGATTACGTGCATGACATAATCCGATGCAAGCGGATAATAATGTCGAATGTTCTATTCTTGATAACTTTATAATATCCGGTTTCATTTCTCGTGCATTTCACGCGCATGGCAACGTTCTTCTGAAAGACAGGAATAGCTGAATTTTTGCCATTTATATTTAGAACTGGTTCATACTTCTGTTGCATTTGCGAAATTACCTACGTGATTCATTTATACATTGACACTTATTACAAATAAATTTATTTGTGTAGGTACCTACTATGTTTGAATTTACCGTTTCGTAGCAGTTAGCGTTGCCAATTATTTGTATTCATACATAAATATTTGCTTTCCGCCAGTGGCTCCACCCGCGTGGTTTACACCATTACTTGACAGTACATTTATCCCTAAGAAATCGTTCAGTGGGATAAAAATGGTACTTTTTATTTTAATTTAGGATTAAAATCATTAGTATATCAAATTTCATTGAAGTCCGTTGAGTGAGTAATTGTTGCGAAAGAATAACAAGCATACATATATCTTCACAAACTTTCGTGTTTATAATATTAGTAGGATTTATTTCTGTGATTTCAATTTATAAATAGTTTTTTGTTCTTGTGTATGTGGTACCCATTAGTTTAGTTTTACGTTCTATTGCTTAGTAGATAGAATTTATTTTGGAGGTACGTCCTCAATAATTTGTTATCACCAATGCCTATTAACGTCCCCACTGCTGGAGCTCAGGGCTTTCCTATGGATGGAATCGAATAGGGAGAATGGACCATAACCCACCACGCGGGCCCAGTGTGGATTGGTGGATGTCAACGACTGCAGATGCAGCCGGCTGGACATAACTTAATTTCTGGTCACCCATCCTGTGACCGGTCCTTGCGAAAATTGCTTATCAATCATATCTTAGACCAAACGTGCTAACCACTACGCCATCAAGCTCCTCCTCATTTGTTAAGGAATAGCTGTTCTCTATGGAATCATCAGCCTTGTTACGTCCCCGCTGCAGGGGCTCAAGGCTTCCTTATGAATGGGTAAGGAGAATGGGCCATAACCCTCCACGCTGGCCATGCGGATTGGAGGGCAAACCAGTGAATATTGTTGGATGCAGTAAAGTCTTAAATGTTTTAACATGTCTTCCAGGGCACAGAGGAGTTCGAGATAATATATTTTTAAGACTCGTTCTATGACTGGCTTTTGCAAACAAAACCTCCGAAATTAGCGCCATTTCAATCTTCACCACCTAGAGAAAGAATGAAGAATTAGAATATATTAATAAAATTTTAACTCTGCTATAAAATTACTTTTGAAATTATTATCGATATCTTTTAATATGAATTTAAGTATTTAATAATAGGTAATACATCTCGAGCACATACATTCGAAGTGGCATATAATATATTTTAAATAACATAAGTAAATAATTTTAATTTAAAAGCGGCCTTTAATCTTCCGTAACTTTTTCTTCACCGCATTAAATATAAAATATTAATATATTTTATAAAAAAAATGTTACGTTGTTATTTTATTTTCACAAATTTTTATTAGTGCTATCTTTAAAATCATACGCAGATTTCAAGAAAACAGAAATTTGGCTAGGATATCGAGCACGACGGTCACATTAAATTTATGTGAATAATGTATTAACCATCTGAATAATTTAGTTGTGAGCATTAAAAGAATCTTATTTACGGTTTGTGATCGCATGCATATTTTAGTATTAGAATAATAACCTACTTGGCGGTTGTACTACTAACGAAGAAAGTATTTTATCTACTACTAACCTAAATACATATATTTTTCAAGATCATGCTTTAATGCAATTGTAAATAATATGTAAACAAAATGGCGAGACTGTGGATAAGAAACTGTGTAACTATTTCTGTGAGTGAAAAATTTATTCTTTTGGGTATGTGTATTAAATTACAACACATCCCGCAAATTTTGGTAAAATATGACGTTTATAAAGATACAATAGACCGTTTAATCCGGTGCCTCTTATAATCAGACATGAATATCACTGTTGATTGTACATAAATATTCATATTTAAACATTTTATGTGAATTTGTTTGAACTCAAATTATTCCTTAGTGTAAATAAGCAATTATATTTCTCAAGTAGTATAAAACTAGTGACGTTATTTTTAAAATATAGATATATAGAGGGTCTTAAGCTCTCGCCCTGCAAAAAGTTTGTCAGATTATCTGTACTATGACTACGAAAAAATTCAAGTATCACTTAAATCCGAGTAGGGATTGGAAGCCATTGGAAGCCATTTGTTAACCGTAAGACTGCTTTACTCATTGAGATACCCGTGTAGGTATCTATTTTTAGATAAATTTCAAAAGTCCTTAAAAACATTGATTTGAAATTAGATAAATTTCAATAAAGTTTAATGAATAAAAAAAAAAAAATATTAATAATACAATGTGGCGTTCTGTAATTTCTTTGACAATACGTCAGTGTCAAAAAAATTACAAAATGTAGTTTTAAAAAAATATTTTTTAAGTTTGAAGTCAGTTCTATTTTTATAAAAAGGTTTTATAATGTGAGATACTTTTGTAAGTTTTGTATTTTATGTATGTATTATGTATTTATGTTTTATAGTGAGCAAGAACGCTGCCAGAAGCCGGAACATTTGAAAATACATAAAACTAAAATATACATTATGTTTATATTAAAAGTAGAATTGGTAAAGTAGGTTCCGCGGAATGAGCATACGATAAGAGCGTTTTTAATAAGCTCGTTTGAATAAAATGTCATTGGTTTTAATATAATTATTTAATCGATTCACTTTTTTATTATTATTAAAATTAACCAACGTACCTGGTTATAGGTGTATTATTTAAATTAACTTTATAATGGAGGCTATATAGATTCATTTCTTACAAGCTGTCCCGCGACTTCGTCCGCTTAATTTGTAGCCTATATTACCCGCATACCTTTCTTGGTATACGTATAGCATAGCTTTCGATAATTTCGGAACTTATCAATGCAAACAAACAAGCAATCAAATCTTTTCTTTTTATAATATTAGTATAGAAAACAATTGACGAGCTATAGGTAGTTACACAAAAAATTCTTAGACATCGAAGAGCTTGACTTACCATTACAGCTGATCTATGTCAATGACCTATATGTTGATAGAAATTATTACTTCTTTTGTTATTTTTACTTTATAGATTATTTCATATTTTAAATAAATAATAAATGAAATAATATTAAGTGTCAGACATGTCAATTATGGAACGACTATTATATTAATAAACAAGGATTATAATTGATTATTTCAATTTTCAACGGCTATAGCAATTTTTTTTATAAATTATGCGTCAGGTACCAATTTTTAAATTGATATGACATTGCATAGTTTGGTTTCATTCGTTATCTAGGAATCACATTCAAGATTTCAGATAACACTTTGGTTTTATTCAAAATGGAAAAGAATGACCTATTATGAAATGATCTGTTTACATGTAAGTTACAACATAACTTGAATCTAAGAAACTCTCACTTAATATAAGGAATACAATAGGGAATGAACAGAAAACAATCTTTATAGATATAAAAGGAATATATTATGAATTATTAGGAAATAAAATTAAAGAATCACGCCAATGTGTTGCTCGAAACCTTGGAAAAAAAATATAAAACAAAACCCTTAATGATCAATGTTAGTAAACGCCTACCCTTATTAACGTCAATTTTCCGATCGAGTAGGTACTTACTCTGTTTGCTTCCAGCCAGTACAACGTCTTGTGTAAAGCTATGTTCCTACTGGTTCTTCAGGTAGTTTTTGACTAACATTCTAAAAGTAGTGTATGAAATTTTGATATGGCGTGGGTGAGCGGCTGCCCACGTCGTCGTCGGGTGAGTAATACCCGAGTTAGCTGAGTAACAGCGCGCCGCAAGATTTGCGTTATTTTAGCATCTGCCCACGCACTCTCCATGGATCCACCACACCTGTGGAATGGGCCGTAAACACCTGAACGTTATCCAATACCGCATTCATAACATTCATACAAGAAATGAGTATAAAATCACCATTATTATCGTGTCTTTATTGGCATGTCATTTTTAACCGACTCCAAAATTGAAAAGGAGGACTTTATATGTTCGACGGCGATGCAAGCCTTGATAGTTTTCCTTTTATGACAAAACAAAATACGCTTTTCATCAGATAGCACCTAAATATTTAGAAGATACAAACATATTATCTAAATAGTTCAAGTAAAAAACAAAATATTGCGTATTGCGTTTCAAATCAGAGAGGACGATTTTCTATGTTCAATATATATTGAATCATGTATATTTTTTGTTAAAGTAGGTATAATTATGATTTGTATTGACTTGTGAACCAATTTCTATCAAACTGTTGTATCCCCGCGACTTCGCCTGCGTAAATTATAGCCTATGTCCCCCGCGTATTATATAGCTTCCCGTAGAAAAAAGACTTTTTCGACCACTTCAACCAATAGTTTCGGAGCCTGTCCAATGTAAACAAACAATCAAATCTTTTATCTTTATACTATGGGAAAAATTATATCGAGCAAATAATCATTCTCCTTTTCTAAGATTTGCACTATGCTGAATGTTTTTATTTAAAATATTTTTAGTGTTGCCTATTATATAAAAAAGAACAATATAATTAAAAAGCATGAAATAAAAACTGTTCTTGAAAATAGAACCGAGTTCAAAGTTTGAAAAAGTAACAAATAATATTTATCTCAAAAGCGACTTATTCAATAAAATGCTATTGAAGTCGGACGCTTATCATTTAATTAATAACAAACAGAATACCTCCGCACGACTTCAATGGCATTTTCTTGAATAAGTCATCTTTGAGATAAGATTATTATAAAAAATTGGGTTTTTTTTTTGAGAAAAGTTATTAATTATCTTTGACCTTTCTGACGGCGCACTATTCAGCGTGATTTATTTGTGTGTACATACATTTTGATAGAATTATAATAAATTATACATCAAAGAAACCTTTAATTTATTCAATTCTGAACCGAGTCTCTTTAGCGAAAAAGTGTATTGTATGGCAACTTCAATTGCGAAATAATACAACTGCACCCAGAGTGTCGAAGTAGGATTAGGAGAGTCAACCCTAAACGAAACAAGACCTAACAGCTCGGACGAAGAAGAAGTATTAACTGCTTAGACCGCACAGTTGTTCAATTCATTGACGGATTTGACAGACGGATGGCGTATCTAATTAATGTACGTATTTAAATAAAAGTCTGACATTCATGTCAGTTTTGACCATTGAGGTTTTGACATATACACGATTGAATTAAAATTAAATGAGCTTTCAAAACTTAAAAAGAAATTCATGAACGTTAAATATTTTTTAAAGTATCATTGTCCTTCAAAATGTGAATTGAAGGTTTACATTGAATAAGTGCCAAGGACGAGATATATTAATACGTTATTTTTGAGATTAACTGGTGATTGCCTGATAATATATTAACTTCGTCATCGGCATTTCTTAGTATAGTATTGAATGTATTTTTTCTATAGAGTGTGACACTTCGAGATGGACTAAATAAGTCTCATAATTCGTAGTTTAATATTTATAATCTAGTCCACAAAGGCTGTTGTCATACTGAATTACCATCAGACTTTTAATGGCTGTCACTGTTCTGACTGTTTGAAAACAGCCGCGAACTAGACGTCAAGCACAGCACTCTGACATAGAGTTTCAATAAATTAAAACCTTATTACCTTTCAAAGTAGGTTTTATTTGATTGAACTTCTATTCTGTGACAGAGCTGTGCTCGACATCGTGATCGAGATTGTATTTATAAAAAACTAGCACTGCTGGTCTTCCCTATGTATTGTTCGAGGTTTTTTTTAAGGTTTAAAACTTTTATAAGTTTAAAGATATAAAAGCATACGAAATTTACTTTAAGCTATTTTAAGTGAAACGACAGTAATATCTTAATAGGTGATGATTATCGTGTTTTAGTAAGCGTCTATAGAATGGACATATGGTCACAGTACCAAGGTACTTATGAGGTCAGGGTTTATTGTCAACGGTGCTTTATATGGTATGTGCATGTTTCCTTTAGAATCCAATGATTTAATATTGTCATATGTTTATGTACATACAACATACGACTGTTTTTAATTATTTGATTAACGAATGCATCCATTATTTTACCTAACCTCAAAAATAATTATTTAGAAAAATAAACAATATTTTATAAATTTAAAAGCTTTTTTAATTTCTAACAAAGTAAAATTTAAAGGGTTTTGGAAATGCAACTCATGTAAAGGGTGAAATAGGTCCGAAACTTTCAATGAAAGTCCATCATTTTTGAAATAAGAAACATGACACAATCAGCAGATAAAAAATTTGTATCTGTTTCAGCATTTGTGGATATTCTACTTCTGATGAAGGTGAAAGTATTTATGGTAGAAAATTATAAAACGGGGGTGAAGCCGTGGCGGAAAACTTTATATTAAAAAAATTATACGATAAATGCGGATTTTATAGAGCCAAATTCGCATGTCGTTAGTAGCAGACCACAGCAACCTACTATAAATGTAACAATGACATTGTAGGTAGCTGTAAAATACAAATTTAAAAACATTTGGCAATTCATATTTCGCGCAACACGCCAATGTTTATATCTATCTAACTGACAGACAGGAAACTGAATAAAAGAAGATAATTAATTGTAAGATACGAGTACAAAATCTTTGATTATATTAACCGTTATAAACAAAAGGGAAAATATGACTATTTTCCAGCGTTAACCGTACTCAAAAGTCCATTTAACAAGCGTAGTGTAATGTAAAATTAGTAAGATACGAAATATATTAAATGGAAGCTTGATTTTCATTAAAACTTACCTCGAAATAGGGACTGTTCTATTCAATCTTTATATTTTCAAACCAGTGTGACCTAGCAACTAGCCTACTTTATTAATAAATAATAAATCATAATTCAGCGCGGCTATTTTTGTGAATAATATTAATAGATTGTCAGGTGTGCACAACTTGGCAGAGTTGGGGTATGCCTTCGTGTAGCATGGTACTGGACTAATTGTAAACGTAATAAAGTTTATTATTTTGTTAGTTATTTCTGGCTCGATGAGCATCTCCACAACAAAGTCTGAAGTCACTTTTTATTTCTCTTTAGATATGATGACTAAAATTAACTCGCGATATTTATCTTAAAGAAAGTCGTGATGTGTTTTAGAATATTTGTCACTACACGCTAGCTGAACACGTCGCGTCTCACTGTTGTTGTTTTGATGAATTTTGAGGCTAACAACATATAAAAAATATAGTTACGTTAATTTTTCTAACACGAACGTACGAAGGTTGATCTTATATTTATTCTAATATTTTAAAGAGGAAAGATTTGTTTGTTTCGTCATCTTCGTCACCAGCTTATTAATGTTCCCATTGCTGGGGCTCAGGCCTTCCCTATGGATGGAATCAAATCAAATCGAACAGGGAGAATGGGTCGTGAATAACCACGCGGCTTCAGTGTGGATTGATAGGTGGTAACGACTTCAAATGCAGTCGGGATAAACGGGTTAACGTGCCTTCCGAAGCACGGAACAGGTCGAGATAATAAATCTTTGATAACAACCAACCACATCGGAGACCGAGCGCGCTAATCACTGCACTATCGAACTCATCATTTGTTTATTTGCATTGAATAGGCTCCGGAACTACTGCAATGATTTTTAAAATTCCTTCATTTACAGACAGCAACATCACACGCGGGTGAATTAGGTTAGAATTTACGCAAGCGAAGTCGTGTAAAAACAGCCAGTCTTTATATGAAAATATACACACGGTTGTTAAGAATATAATGTTAACACATTTGCACTTATTTATTGTAGTGATGTGTAATAATAAATAAATATATAATAAACATGACAAGGTGACATCATAAATATGAGTGATAGTTGATACGAAGTTGAATTATGGCCATCACATCTGTTTATACCCGTGATTAGTTCATAAATACATACGGCCCTTGGCCAGTGCCGAATCACAATTAGGGATAGAATTTACTTGCCAAAATAATGATTCAACATGGTAGTTTTATTTTTGTTTACCGTCGGAGTCTTTTGGAATGGGTCATCAGTGAAGAAAGACAAGACGTCAATGTCCACTGAGAAACTCTTAGAAGTAGTTTTTATGACTAATACGAGTCAATTATATACAGTTTTGGCAGCGAGAACAGACTAAAATGAAGCCGTTTTGGTTTTTTGTATTTTTCAGGTAGGTACCTACTAATTAATGCTGATTCTATTTTTTATTTTGATTTTCAATAGGAATATTTTGTACAAATTTAAAATAGGAATAGGTATTAGTATTAGAAGTACTGTCTTTTACTTTATATACAGTAATTAAAAATCGCTATTTATCGGTGTTTCATATGTATTACTAATGAAACATCTTAGTAAAGTAGTGCTTCCTAATGCCCGCTGTTTTTGAAAGTCAGTACTCGAGCTTTAAAAAAAAACATGGAAAGTACACAAGTTTAAATTATGAGTAAAGTTTTAATCACAGTCCCATGTTTCTACTAATCGACATATCACAGAACTATAATTTGATTATTTTCCAGTTAGTTTTAGCACTAAAACAGTGGGTTACTACTTCGTTGTCAGTACTTTGTTTATAATACATCATGACTAACCTAGTAATCTCCCCTAGTTGGGGCTCAGGCCTTTATTTTAGATGGAATCGAATAGCGTGAATGGGCCACGACCGACTATGCCTGCCCAATGCGGATTGCTGAAGCCAGGACTAATGGCTGTCTTCCAAAACACGAAGGAGCTAGTGATGATACATTTTTGTTCATCCATCCTATAACCAGTCCTTACGAAAGTTGCTAAACAACCAAGCTTGACCTTATAATACATATTTTTTCGTCATTTTACAGATTTTCGTAAAAATAACTTCATTAAATTTTCACAATTCACAATCTACGAATCTGTAGTTAACTTGTTTATCCTGATCTTATCTCAAAAATTTAAAGTTTTTATGAACTATAAGTGTATGTGGATTACGCTTTCAAATAAAAAATAATCTGTGTATTGTGGTAAAAATATAGATACCTATAAGATAAAAATATATACAGACTGTGACTGAATGGGATGGGTTCAAATTTCAAATTTAATTAGTACCAATTTATGTAAATATATAAGAATCATAAAAAAATATTAGAAGAGGACGTCACATAAATAGTTCAAATCCCATATTAAGTGGCTTAAGCTATTTAACTATATTATTACTATGGAAACCCTAAACAAAGAATGTACTACAACACCTAAGTACATTTTTAATACAAAATTAATTATTTTATTTGCTTAATGTTGTGAAAAGTTTTGCATATAATTACCATAAACTTAACAGCATTCTCCTATTTCTACGATTAATTAAGAATATTAGAAAAAATTGGGATTACCTAGCTTAAAAAGGACCTATGTATACATTTAATTAGAAATGAATGCTAACGAGAAACGCGTAATAAATTATGTACCCACTTTTCTTTACTTTACTTTTATTAGTTTTGATTTAAATAATTTTAATTAACTTTTGCTTTAACCTAATGTTCCGTTGATTTAATAAATACATATTTACTTAAAATGAAATCAATTACATAATATTGAGCGTTGTTTAATTAAAATTTGATGTCTTTGCGTTGTACACACTTGAACTGAAAAAAATGTTCAAAAAATATATAACAACGTTAATGTAGATATAATTAAAAATTTATTCTGAAGTCACTAACTTACATGGAATCATGATATATAAATGATGGTAAGGAAGCTTTAAGTTTTGTAGGGACATAATGTTTGGGGGTGGTCGCGAGGGCGGCGGCGCGACCACTCCCCCCTACTGGGGCCGTGTGCAATCCGCACATAGACTACGGTGGCGCGCTGCCCTCGCGCATCATTCGACCTCCGCGCACCGCAGTCTAGGCAACTCAGCCCTGCACTGTACACGCGTCCGGGAGCCCGACTCTCGTAGCGAATCGACGAACAGGTCCGTGTCCTGTGAAAGTGACGACACTGTTGTTACAACGTAACGTCACACAACCGGGAGTGATTTTGCGGCTTCTTCCCAATGCGAACTATTATTAGCGGTGCAATATTGCTCCAGGAGCGGTGTAACTTTACCTGAACGCCCCAAATTAGGCGCGTAAGCGAAGCGCCCACGCGCAGCCCGCCCTTCTTTTCATAACCACCGCATAGTTTGTACCAACCGCTCGCATTTGGAGGAAGTCAGTATTGCTTACATATCGTTCGGTAGTACATGTGACTGTTGAGCAATAAAGTGTCAGTTCAGATGCAGTTGAAGTGGTGCAGGCGACTTGGATTTCGGCCAATGTAACATTACTAAGTAGAACAAATTCTGACAACAAATCGTCATCAGATGCGGTGATCAAGATTATGTGATCCCAATATAGTGATGAATATACACCAGTTACTGACTTATCATAGTCACCTATGCCACGGAGATCAGTGCTGCTATATTCTTTAATACACCTAAATGTTTGGAATCGTCAAATGTGTTAGCACAGTGCCAATTCACAAGTCGCCTTCGCCGCTGCAACCTTAACAAGATTATCATACCGAGATACATTACAAAGTGGACATAACCTTTCAACCGGTGATTGTTTTTATTTACAGGATAAGTTAAGCGAGCACAATGCCTTTCAAACCAGCAGATAACCCCAAATGTCCGAAATGCGGAAAGTCCGTATACGCAGCCGAGGAGAGAGTAGCCGGTGGTCTCAAGTGGCACAAGATGTGCTTCAAATGCGGTGGGTATATTATGCATATCTTAAATTTATGTTTTTCACTTCGAAAGGTTCATTTTCAAACCTGTAACTCGGTTTAAGTCGGTTTTCGATATTCATCTTAATTGAACATGTTGAACTTTATACATCTGGAAATTTTATCTTGTTATTAGTTAAAATACAATGAAAAATACTTTGACTTAATAGCAGTTTGTACTTAATGGGAATTTGAATGTATCTTACTTTTTGATTTCATTTTTTAAACATAGTTGTTATTTAATTGTCAGACTAATAAAAATAAATTATCTCAAAGGGCTGACAAAACACACGCAATATTTAGTATTGGGTGGAGTTAAAGGAATTTACGCGAACTTAATCTCAAATAAAGTTTAAATTGCGGTTACCTAAAATTATAAATTTATTTTATAAATAAAAGATAAAAAATCTTATTGTACATTAAATTAGTCTAATAATAAGTTATATATGAGCAGTTATTTATGATAATTTAGCATGATCACGGTAAAAACTAAATTTTCTACCTAAGAATTGCTTCTTAATAAGTAACGTTCCCAATTATGTATAATAGGTAATATATAAAATATGTAAAACTTAGTTGTTGTTATGATTTCGTTTTACTAACGACATTAAAAAATAAATAATTTGGAGGTTGAGGTATCTTTATTATTGTTAATTATGATATATTTTTTATTATATACAGGACTGTGCCAGAAGTTGCTGGACTCTACCAACTGCTCAGAACACGAAGGTGAACTGTACTGCAAAGTGTGCCACGCGCGCAAGTTCGGTCCCAAAGGCTACGGCTTCGGCGGTGGCGCTGGTTGCCTATCCATGGATGCCGGCGAGCACCTTAAGGCTGAAAATGCGTAAGTAACAGCCCTCATAGTTCTCCCGCCGCCCGCGCCACTGAGGGTCTTTCCTTATCTGAGGTCGCACAGCCGGCCGGCCTCTTGGCCCGTACGTAACAAACATTAACCGCGTGTACATAAAAACTCATACTGTAGTAGAAAGCGCGCGCTCGGCTGTACATTACGCGCCGCCTGACACGTGCATGATCAGTCTCCGTTTATGTCGCAACAGGAATTGAGCGAGCAGCTGCCGTCCAGCAGAGCTAGCGGGCTGCCGACACGCATCTCGGCCAACCAGCGGTGCCTCGCGAACGCACGCCATTACTGTACTTTAATTATACTTAGGATTATTTATTCGCTACCGCTTAATTTATTTTGTTTATCGGAACATTATTTATAATTTATACAAAAGCCAATAAAAGAGTCGACTACCAATCCCGTTGTTAGTTGTGTTAACGAGTCGGAGCGTGGTCGAGTCCGATGTGGGCCCGCTGGTGCGCCTAGGGCACGCGTCACCTCGATCACGCTCCGTTCAACTTCAGACCTTCCCTCCCTTCCGACCGGGGCGACCCGAACACTATGGAGCAACGGTGAGAATACAATCTGTCAAGCCTTAGCACGGCTTACGCTCCAAACGCACCTAGATGCATGCGCAGATTATAAATACCTCGTGTTTCATAACTTTCTTCGCTACTTATACTCTTCTAACATAATTTAATGCTTTTGTCTTAGCAGTAACAGTTAGTTAAATGTGATGGGATAAGGAAAGCGCCCTCTGTGTCAATACCTGTAGTGCAATAGCGAGGCCGGTGTGGAGCGGGCGGCCGGGAGCCCTTACCTTCTCCCATTACGGCGGGGGTGCGCCGCCGGCAGCAAGTGCTTCGCCGTTGTTAGTATAGAAGTGGTCGGAATGCTCCAACGCCTGAAGGCTTCTAACTACTCTTCTGTCAACGTTGCTCAACCGACCACTAATTGTGCAATATCTTATTTAAATTGTATATGCAGGGACGTAAGGACCAATGGCGCATGCTTGGAGCCACGTGTCATCGCTAAGGCTCCGCCCGGTCAAGGCTGCCCGCGTTGCGGTGGCTATGTTTACGCCGCTGAGCAAATGTTGGCTCGTGGAAGGGTGAGTTATTCGATTTCAACCATCCATCACATTTGAAACGCCTTGCTTTTCACAATAAGGATTACCAAATATAGACATCAACTTTAAAAAATATTAAAACACATCAGTTAATGTTCTTCCTGTCTCGTCACTTTTAGGTTCAGGTACATAATGGATCGGAGTCTCGTTTTAGTCATTTGTTAATAGTTTCCTTCTTGTACCCTAGGGTTATCACAGGCGATGCTTCAAATGCTTAAATTGCAACAGGACTCTTGATTCTACCTTACATTGTGACGGACCAGATAGCGAGATTTATTGTCGAGGTACCTAAATGTTCCCCAAAATTGAATCACAGACAAAATGTTTTATGCAATAACATCACGATCACAGTGGTTTTAACAGCCTGCACCTTTAGGTCAGTCACACCTTTCCTAGCATGTGTATGATCCTCAATGTTTCCCTGTATGTCCAGGCGTGGCACAGGGAGTGTTTCAAGTGCGGTGACTGCCACAAGCGGCTGGATTCAACAAACTGTTGCGAAGGCCCTGACAAAGATATTTACTGCAAAGGTTCGTGTCCTCCCTTTACAATAAACATTAAAAATCACTAATGAACGTGATAGTGCACATTATTACATTGTTTGATGCATTGGAACAAAGTAGTTTCTAATTCTATGTTTTGTTCTTTAGTATGTTATGGGAAGAAGTTTGGCCCCAAGGGTTACGGTTACGGAAAGGGTGCTGGAGTTCTGCAAAGTGACCCTTACGCCAATGGGTAAGATGCTGAAAAAGGATTAAAGAATATATATCTGGCGAGGGCACAGCTTCATTGATATCTTTGATTACCTATATAATTAATTCATTTAAATGATTATATGTACTTATATTAACGCTGTGTGCTCTATAGATATACAAAATAATAATGCTTATTTGCTTTTGCTGTAGGATGCTACGCTCAAAGATTTGGTCCTAGGGGTATTGGCCATGGGGGGATGTCATCCCTGGGACTTATGTGTGATGTAAAGGACATGGAATGGCAAAGGTATATGAATGGTGTGTCAATGAGTCCCCAAAAAGGATGCAGTCTATAGGACTGCTCATCTTCATAACTAACTATCTAACACGATATTTGCTTCTAGATGCTTTAGCAAACAAATTTTCATGTTTTATTAAGTTATCCGTTCCATAACAATCATTACTAAAATGTTTCGAATACATATAGTTCCTAGTTACGTATAAGTTCTCATGTTACAGATACAGGTTCAGGTTATTTCCATCGCATAGCCACTTTCATAAAAACGGCTTATAATACAAACAAGAGATGGCAATATGCCAATGAGAAAATAGAACGCGCTCTCCTCTGTTGGATGAACTAATTTTAATATCGGCGAGACTAGCCACGCGCGTTTTGAGTTTACAACACGTAATTTGTGGTAGACTCTAAGCACACGAGACCTATTTAATACTTACTTAATATTTTACATAGTACACATTAGCCTTTGCCAGATATTAGTTAGGTAAATAGGAAAGGTTGGAATTGGTTTGTTATTAACTCATAAGTATTAAGTATTTATTATATCATAACAGAGTTTTACGGTTGTAATATCTCATTTATCATTAGTTCGTTTGTTTAATTCATCACTCATACAAATAACAAGAAATACATTTATAAATCAAATGTAGATGAATTCAATAGGTCATATTAAAGAATGGATAACCGTGCCTTCCATGTACATAAATTTACAGATAGTACCAATGATTGGTTTTTCGGGCGGGTACCTATATTAATATTAACTGTTTTAGTGATCAAGCCCCTAAAACTACGGTGATTGACACTGCTGCTATCCAGGCTCCACCTGGCAAAGGTTGCCCAAGATGCGGTGGTGTCGTCTTCGCCGCTGAGCAAGTTCTGGCGAAAGGCCGCGAATGGCATCGCAAATGCTTCAAATGTCGCGATTGCACTAAGACTTTAGATTCTATTATCGCTTGCGATGGCCCAGACTCCGAAGTTTACTGCAAAACTTGCTATGGAAAGAAATGGGGACCGCACGGTTACGGCTTTGCTTGTGGTTCCGGTTTCCTTCAAACCGACGGATTAACGTAAGTTCTAATATATTTTAATCTTTAAGTCTCATTTATGAATTTAAATAATAAGTTACAAATATCTTATGGTTACCTAACTTTGTTATTTTTGTAGCGAGGATGAAATTTCGGCTAATCGTCCCTTCTACAACCCTGACACCACATCAATTAAGGCGCCCAAAGGTCAGGGATGCCCCCGATGTGGTGGTATGGTTTTCGCAGCGGAGCAGCAATTGGCTAAGGGAACTGTAAGTGGAGTTTTTTTCGATTGTGTATAATAAGTCTTAGCAAATATATTTAAGTTTATTTAGATATAATATGATTTTAGGTCTATTTATTTTAAATTATATTCACTAATTACGACCTAAGTTGTAGGTATCGATCTTTCGGTTATAACGAAGCAAAGCATTATTTTCAATTCAATTTAAGACTCTTTTAGAGCAAAGAATCTGCAGCCACTTTTTAGAAATATCTATCATATATTTGATGGGTGCCGTTAATTCATGAATAAAATAGTTCTTTTAACATTTTCCATATTTATTCAGCCAGGAATCGAACCCAGTACATATTTCAGATGTGGCAACATCTCGGAATCAAATTCACATACGCAACCGAGTAAATATTCAGTTTGATATTAATTATATCTTCTAATTTCTGCAGATGTGGCATAAGAAGTGCTTTAATTGTGCGGAATGCCATCGGCCCTTGGATTCCATGCTAGCGTGTGACGGACCTGACAAGGAGATCCATTGCCGCGCCTGCTATGGCAAGCTCTTCGGACCCAAGGGCTTCGGATATGGCCACACACCTACCCTTGTATCCACTGATGCCGAACCCGTTGTTACTTAGTAAGTTAGACTTAACGATTACATATAATAAAAATATAACCTTGGGTGCTTCAAAAGAGGTGTGAAAAGGCTCTTAAATAGGCCGGCAAGATAGTGGTGGCTACCAGGAGTAGTTTCGACTTCTGACAGCTGCGACTATTTTTAGACTGTAATATCACTTCCCACCAGGTGTATTACAGTCACTTTGTTGTGCAACAATAAAAAAAAAAATTAAAATAATAAAGAGCATCTACCTTACTTACTTAATATCAAAATGTAGTAATCACATGATATATACAACTATGATACTAAATAATTTTCTGGTGGACATTAGCAAAAATAGATTAAGGAATTTGATTTTATTTTTTGCACTGTAATGATTAGAAGTATACCTAATAGAATTTATAGTTCATTGAGACTCATTAATCTAGCAGTCAAACCATATAGTTATGCTAGACTAGTGTCAACCATGTTTGAGTAATAATAATCAATAAATAATAAATGTTTCAGCACTGAACAATTACCATTCACTGGACAGAAGGCTGCTAAAGGAAAAGGTTGCCCTCGTTGTGGTTTCCCTGTATATGCTGCTGAACAAATGCACTCCAAGAATGGCACATGGCACAGACGGTGCTTCTCATGTGCGGACTGCCACAGATCTCTTGTAAGTTTTATTCCTAGTTCAATAATTTAAGTAATACTCTCTATAACAACTTCTAAATTTACTGAGACTTGGAAGAATAAATAATTAGACAGATAAAAATATTTAATCATATATTTTGTAGGAGATAGAATGTTCTGTATTTTAATTAACAATGTTTTGGTGTCTGGCTGGGTACTGGTAAATATACAAAACTACATATTACTTCTCAAATTTTTTATCTACAAACCAGTAAGTTGCAAAACTTACTTTATATCACGGAGAAATTATAGTACAACTAAATATAATTCAGATGTTTTATGATAAACTAGTACAAAAGGCTAAGCATAAAAATAAAAAAAATAAAACTATATGTCAATGAATAATTACTGATTTTATTTACTAAATTTGGTTTGTTTTTAAATACTGGCGATCATCCTCTTCTTCTTTTACAAGATGAGTATTTAAAAATTCCTCTACAGAGTCTGTATTCCATTTTTCAATAGCCACAGTGTCTTTAACAATGCCATCTTTGTCTAGGAGTTTAATGACTGGATCTAAGCCCCGTACATACTTGATTTGAAGGTTAGGAAACTTAGCTGGTCTATCACTTTTCACAAATGCTTGAATTTGTGGATATGCAGGGAATTTGCATGTACAAACTTCTAGGATAGCGCGTGCATATTTCTTTTCCTTAGGAGCACTTTTGTCGTTATGACAGCATTCTTTGCAATGTGTAACTAATTCATCTAGGCTAAAATCTTTGAGCTGATCACAAGACGAACATAACAAATTAGCTTTGATGAAACCTAAAGAGGCACAGTCTTCTGATGAAAACTCAGCTCTTATTGTAAAAACTTGAATAGTAATTAGTAACGCGAAAAGCGTAAGAGCAAACATTTTGAACTAACCTAAACAAAATATATTAATTTATCGGCGTAGCCCTTGTGGATTCCTAATAACTAGACGCCTTAGTGTGACATTGACATGTTGATTTGATTGACAATGACAGCCTACTATTTAAACGTTTAGTTCTTTTTGAACAGACAATGAAAACCATAGCGCTCACATGCAGTGTTTTTTAAGAAACTAGTTTTTTTTAATAAGCTAATTTTCAGTGTTTAGTTATGTGATTTTGTAGTAAAATCTTATATAAAAACCCTATACATCAAGACGGTAAAATAACGATAGGTGACGCTTATTTATTTTTGTTCCTCTTGTTTGGACAACGGATGTTAGGTACATACAGCCTCGATTGGTCTCTTTTTCTTTTATGACTAAGAAATCTGTCTCTTGCAGTCTTTTCAAATATTTCTTGTTTTCACAAAACGTTGGTATTGACCGATTTAAAGCTTAAGTTTTAAAACATTCGAAAGTTACTGGAAAACACAACAGAGAAGTGAATAGGAAAGAGGTGACACTTTCGCGTTCCTCCGCTAAATAATTCTCGGAATATTTTTACTATTTAGAACCCACGTATCGGCCATTATTTATAAAACGATGAATTTTAAAAATTCTTTGGTCTTGTCTTAACAAGGTAAAGGATTCTAGGTCTATATTGTCTAAATAAAAAGAGTTTTTCTTACATACTGAATTTTATTTCATGATTCAATATTGCTTTAATTTCTTTAATCTAAAATAACATAAGGAGATAATATTTTTATTCTTTGAAATGAGAAAATATTAAATTCTGTTCGTTTTTCAAAAGGACAAATTTCAATAATCAATCGTGAATTTAAGTGTCAAGAAGAGTAAATAAAAAAAGGAGGATTTGGAATTTTAAACTAACCTAACCTGGCGGCTAGGGTTCCCAACCCATCCAGATTGTCCGGGAGACTGGTAATATTTTTTAACCTCTCGATCTCTCGGAGAGCAATAATTTCTCTAGTTTTTCTGATAACCAAAAGCACCCGTCGCTCGATCGTCGTTATTAACTCGCTTTACAGACACAAAATCGCGCGCTACACATTATAATTTAGTTGTAAAAAACCGACAAATATAAAATGCTGCTCGAATAAATATATATTAAAAAAAAACTTAAACATACAATTCTCCCTAGTTTGTCTTTTCGAGAGTTGGCAATTCTACTGGCGTTCCACTTGCGACTCAATCCTTTCATCAAATATAGTCACGTGCTGAGACCACTTGGTTCATTCAAAATACCTACCTAGCACCACTGCAGATAGGTGGATATTATCGACTGCCGATGCAGCTGGGACCAACGGCTTAACGGGCGTTCCGCAGCACGGACATGAGATAAACCATTATTCGGTTACCCATTATATGACGGCCCGTTGCGGAAGTTGCTCAAGAACCATATCGAGACAGAACAGAAGTACTGAAATATTGTTGTAGCATTCGCGTGCTTTTTTTTTTCGCTCACAGAACTGAAACAATTATAGAACTATGGCAACCCCTCAGATGTTGTCGTAGAGCCGGCCGCTCCGACCAGCGAGTTCCTCTTATATCTAGTATAACTTCTTTTATTTGTTACAGGATTCCACTAACTTGAATGATGGTCCTAACGGTGAAATTTACTGCCGAGGTTGCTACGGTAGAAACTTCGGACCAAAGGGAGTAGGATTTGGAATGGGCGCAGGCACATTGACCATGGCTTAAATTAACTACTATAGAGCTGGACTTTATAGGAACTAAATAAAATAGAGTGAATGGTAGCTTGAAAGGAATTTTATCTAATAAATATACTGCTACCGGTCTACCGATCATACCATTTATTAAACTGGATTTAATAGTGGTTGATACTTATCCAATGAGACTAATAAAATAGATGATGTTAAGATTATGTGTGCAAATATTTTATGCTATGAAGATATAAATTAAAGGTTACATTCCTTTCATGATATGTACAAATTGGGATGAATGTGTCTGGGCCCTTAGTTTATAGATTCGTCATAAAATATTGTAGTAAGTACGTAAGATAGACTTAATGTATATGTAGATGTAAGAAATAAAATATTAAAAAGTAAAAAAAAATCGAAACAACTTAAGAAAATTAAAACAATGGCATTGTGATGAACCCTCCAATATAGGGTTTTGTTTGGAGGTAAAGTAACTATCCTGTATAATTGTGGATAAGGTTGCAAATAAATGCAATCGTTTCGACCGACCAGATCTTGCATTAAAAGATCTGAAGTGTCTATACATATTTTTATACACCAAAGAATTCTGTATATAATTTTGTAATATCTATTCACTTAGGCACAATAAGCTGTGCTCGAGTAATTCCTAACGATTATATGCTTTTGAGCTTTTGCTATGTAACATGCACTTTAAATCAATTTTATATTATATACACATTAAGACAGCTTATTGCATATAAAATTAATTGACAACATTTTTAAGTTATCATTTGTATTAAATACATTTTTATTTAATTACTTGGTTTTTTATTTTAGTTTAAGCACAAAATAACACAAGGAAACGGAAATTAAAGTTAATAAAAAAATTAACAAAACAACTATATTATCTTTAACACAATTAAGTATTATAATACAATTATCATTAAAAGCGTACACATTATTACAATTTCATATTTGCGGGCCCTTTTTAAAGGAATTTAAAAAATTGCAAACAAATTTTTATTTAAAAACATACAAGACTAGATACTTTTGATATAGGTGCCAATCCTTTTGTACCACTTCCTAAACTAAAAAAGTCTACCTAATTTGAGTTTGTATTAAAGTATTCTGCATTCACATGTATTAAAAATGTATAATTATACTCCCGGGTACTAAATTAAAGCGAGTTAATTTTAGTTATTTATAGAAAACGTAATTTGACTGAATTGGAACCAAAGAATCATATCCACTTTCCATACATTGATTGAACTGTCCCACTATTAGTGATAATTTAAATTAGTTTATGCTTAAAATAAAATATAGCCAGGGCGATTCGTAATTTGTAAATAATGTTTTTAAAAATTAATGCATTAAAATCAAAGTTTTTTTTTTATTTAAATTAATAAATCTAAATAAATTGAAAATATGCACTTTTTAACCTCATGACGAAAGAATATTTTTTCCTGTTAGATAAAACGTAACGTAGCAAACCCTCATTGGGTCTGAATTGCATTTAGGTACTGCAGCAATACTATTTAATAATAATTATCAAACTAGCAATTTTTGTCCTGACTTTATTTTAAGATTTAATTCCCTCATATAACAAGTAAAAATTGTTACATTTTGAGATATATCACATCACTAGACGCGTTAGTAAATTTAAGGTCAAAATGAACATGATTCTTTGGATTAGTTTGTGCAACAGAATTGCTACCTCTGAAACATATCCCATAATGTTTAAAGTGAAATTTATTTTTTGAAATACTGGATAAAATATATTTTTTAGCATGCAAAAATATTACCAATAGACGATTTTAATTCAATGGACAACCATTAACACTTTTTGGTTTCAAATGTTGTTAATATTAGTATATGAAAGAATAAATCAAACGCATTAGGTTTAAATTTATAAACATGGAAAATGCGTTATTTCTTCTTTGCGAGGATATTTAATGGCAAAGTTCAAAAAACTTATATTTACAAAATTAGGCATTACATAGATCTGTTCGCTTTCTTACATAGTATTACAAATTATTGTTAAGTATGAAATTCGAGGTATTAATTAGTTTTAAACTAAATTACATGTCACTAGATGTAATGAAATAACATTATCAAAGTGTGTTTAGTGTAATTCTAAAAAATATATATAAATTACAAGTTCTTATTTTTTTATATTATTATAATGTAATGCAACAAAAACGTTGTCAATCGTAATTAACATTAAAATTATACAAGCAAATATAGCATGCAATGACATTTTAAAGATACGGTAATAAAGATGAGGTAGATTAATTTTTATACAACTAAAATTCTTAATTTTACCTTATCAAAAAACAAAAAAAAAAAAACAAAAATGATTACAAAAATACAAAACAACAATGTCCTTTCCGTTTTTTTATCGCGTTATTACAAAGAAAATGTTATTTTCCAAATTTACATATAAATTGATTTATTTCCAAAAAAAAAATGCAGTAAATTAACAAACTAAAAGTCGATAGAATTATTTTAGCATTCAATTATTCTTAATGAAAGAATGCTTAAAAAATCCATTTTTACCCTTGCACCCTGTTAAATTGTTAAGCTCTAGTTGATGTTAAGAAACCTTAATGCATTATGGTAGATTCAAAATACTTGATTTTGAATTTACCATAATAAAATGATTATCTGTCGTGCTGCTGTCTACTTAATATTATATATAGAATTGCTAATGCTCTGGAACCTTGTCTGATAACACCCACGTGACCTCATATGAAAATAGAAAGTACAGCTAGCACACAAGGCAAGAGATAAATTATTTATTAAAAATTGATATATTTATAAATAATCTCTAAAATATTGTCATAATAATTTAATAACTTTTAGTTAATTATTTGTGATTAATTTTGCATTCACAATGCTATACCGAAAAATATTTTTGGAAAAGAATAAATTTATATGTAGATATTGAGGTATATATATAAAATAAAAATAAAAAATGTTAACATAACATTTGCTTTGTAATAACGATATAACAAACAGAAAGGACATATTTGAAAAAATAACTAAAAAATAATAATGAAACAAGATCTATTAGATATATTTATTATTAGTGAAATTATGTTTGCTTATTGTGGAAATCATAATAGCAGTTGCTATTTTAGTCAACCATGACAAGTAACAATAATAATCGAAACCAATAAAAACAACAAAAATTATGTGTGATCTTAATACAACCCAAACTCAATAAGCGTATTCTTCAACCAGTGTTTATTTGTTAACGGTACTGACTGATGCGTAATATTTATCGATAGTTTCAGTAGTGAAAAATAAGTCACGATTTTGTAATAAATAGAGATTCTGATTTTGAGTCTTAAAATCGCATGATTACAATAATATCTTAAAATTAAAAGTCGTGATTTGTGTGTGTCACGTGACTTGAAACACGACCCGCCGTCATGAGACGTCAGTGTGGCGTCAACTGTCAGATAAGCATTAAAATATGCCTATTAATTTAACTGATTTATATCTTTTTATTTTGTAATCGATCGTTAGATGGCATTGTTCTGGTGTTATTGATATCTTTTAATCTGCTACTCTATGCATCTGTTTTGTGTAAATATCACAATGACGTTATGGACATAATCAACATCAAAATTATATCCATATAATCAAAATATATTTCTTTTTATTTTAAGGTCATAAAACATTTTATTTTTCTGAAATATTTGAATCATATTTTAAAGAAATATTCTCGACGATCGTGAAGGAACGTGAAGCGTCCCTAGAGGTGAATTTTTTTCACCAGCAAATTACACCAGCCCAAAATTCATTCCGGGGAAGACAAATTGGTAGCCACTTGAGCTCAGTACTTTAGTATGGCTACGGAGCTTAATAGCTTAAAACGAAATAATGTAATATGTAGTATAATATACTGGAATAATTGTAATCCAAGAAACACTGATGTATTTTTTATTTATTTTTTTCATATTTTTTTATTCCAATGTTAACGTATTTTACACGTACGTAACTAATTTTCTTTTATAGAATATTTATTATTACTTTTCGAAATGTGTTTGATCTTTATTTCTTTTTCACAACCAGGCGAGGTCCTTTAGGATTTTTCTTGTTCTTGCTTGGTTCCTCGAAACCATATTTATCTTTGAGCCGTTCCCGTATCAATAGACCTTTTATTAATCGCCGCCAATTTCCATACACCCTGGCATCTATCTTTTCACGTTCCTTGCGTTCTTGCTCTTCTTGATCCTATAGAATTAAGATAAACAGATACAACTAAATATGTTTTTACAAAACATTGTATTGATCGTATTGAAGACTACATTGCATTAATAACCTTATTTTTATGTTTTTAAAACGTTTTAGATGCTTGGATAAGTCGTATAAGTTGTATATATTAAAAAATAAGGCACGTCAATGAATTTGAGTGCGAGTGCGTAGACTAGACTATTCGAATTTGATGCTGACCAAGCAATCAAATCAGTCTTAATTCAATAAACATAAGATGTAAAATACAACACTAGGATACTATCTCAGTCGTACTAAAAAGCAATTAAGCGCGTTACCTAACGTGCATAACTTGAATAATTCTGATAGGCCAAACAACCTCGTGCGTAAATATATCGGTTGAATATAAGGCACGTTGATTGAGTTTTAGTAATTGTTGGAATGGTTGGTGAGTCTTAGTAATGTATAGAATTTTATAAGTTACCTGAACCCATGCATCTGTGATTGTGTCTTTATATTCGGCGCAAACAACAAATCCGTCGAACACAGGATGAGACCAGCCCCCGTTGAAATCGAAACCAGTCATCGCTGGTGCACAATCTATGTTCAGTTTCTTTGCTACTTTATTTAGACCAGGCACTGCAATTAAAAAAATAAATACTAACTATTGACATTCTTTCTGTACACTGTAATCTTTTAAACTACACAACAGATTATAATGCGGTTTTCATCAATATACAGAGAAGTCGATGGCGAAGAGTTATTAAATAATAATGAAAAGTATTTATTACAATAAGATGTTTTGTCTTTTATTCCTATAGAAAAAAATCAACTACAATATACATATAAGATCACATCATGATGTGGAATCTACATTATTAGATAAAGAAAAGTTGGAGGAATTCAGAAGAAATCATTTAACAAAAACATTTGAATTTGTTTATAGTAACATTAAGTTTTAGACTGTTGAGTGAAATAAAAAACTTACATTTAATATGAACTGTTCCTTTAGGAAGCATGCAGTCTTTAAAGAGTTCTACATTCCCATACGCATTGCGAGGTACGATGCCATTTTCTGCCGTTGGCGGTTCATAATCCTGCACTTGCCACGGTCCAAATATTTCAAGTGGTTTGTCTGTTATAAGTTTGTTGGATAGCTGTAATTATAATAAATTTATTAATCACACAAAAAATAGTTTACAATTATAATTATATTCGTCGGAGACTATGATAGTTAATAAGCCATTTATAGACATTAATCAAACAGACATTCTTGGATACTATCATAAGATTCAAAGTGTAGAGATTGTTATTTTGAAGTTTAACAAAAGTTGTATAAGAAATAGTTTCAATATAAGAGAAGCTATTTTTAATGTTGCTATCTTTTGTGAACATACTATAGATAACGTGTGATCTAATCTAATAAGGATGGTGACTGGGCAAATAAAAAAAAAATCCTTTATAGTCAGTCAGTCAGATAATAGAACAATGTTAGATACAGATTTTTTTACTTTCATTCATCAAAAAACGGCTTTGATAATAAGCATTGAAGTTGAGAAATGCGAGGACTCGCTACGTCACAATTATACAGATAATTTACAAACAAAGATGTGACGTCATACGACATTTCATTTAACTTAATGTATTACCGTAATTTATGGATTATGAAGTAAATACGTGTTTAATATTCTTCAATATTCTACCGGACCGACAAACAAATAAAAATTAGCAATATTCCCTATCCCTAAATACAAATATTACGCAACTGTAAAAGGTTATGTATGTCTGATATCTCTTCAAATTTTACATACCCATATATTAATACATATATAGAATATACTTTTTAAACAATATTGTAGTCTCACCTTATCCCATTTCGGTCTTGCTTTGACGACTTTATAAGGTTGTTCACCGAGACGTACTACTTTAGCTTCCTTTAACCAAGTTTCTCTTGATCGGCAAACGTAAACACACTCGCGTGCATAAACTGGCTCCTGGCGTACGAATCCTAGTACGGCCGCGTCAGGTGGATATAACGCTTCATACTTCAACAAGTGACGTTTCAATGCGTACAAGGGATGGTTCTTGTATCTACATATATTAGGAATTTTGAATGTGTGGTTACATTTTTTTGAGCAATAGAAATAAAAACACAGAGCACAACTACGAGTCGCCACAAAATTTCGATTTCTGCAATTGATTACGATTTCTTTTATCATCAAATTTAAGTTTAAAATCAATTGGAGAATTTAAGTTTTGTATAACTTGGTTTCTGTTGACTCAGGCATCTTCAGTGCAATTGGTAAAGAAATTATCGACCACGAATCGAATTTATATTGTGGTCATAAAAATTTTCGAACTAACTGATATCAATGCTCAATTCGTAATACCTGTATTTTTTGGAAAAAACATTGCGAATTATACATTTCCTATGTAACATCTATGTATTGAAGTAAAACACATGCAAAAAAATATATAAAGAGACTACTAAAATATGATATATTGAAGTAACCTAGCATACAGCCATATTGTATTTGTGGTAACAAATACAATATTAACTTCCTTTTTTATTATTATTCATTTACATGGAAAATTTAGCAATATATGTTCTGCAAATCGAGCAGGAACAAGGATAGATAAATAATAGTTTCTTTATGGTTCCTTGGATAGAATGCCTCAAAGGACTGCCACTACCAATTTATATAGAAATACTAGCTGACCCGGTGAACTTCGTATCACTTACTTCTTAATAAAAACCATATTAATATTGAAAAATATTGCGTAAACTGACCAATACACGACCATAAATATTGATCGTCAACCGAACGTTTGACAGCTAAGAACAGTATGTATGGGAAAATCAAATTGTCGTTTTTAGTCTTATACTCGCAATTTTGTCACATTTTCTCATCGTTTAAACCTTCCCAGGACTTTCACGAATATTTCAAGACTAAAATTTGTCAAATCAGTTCAGCCGTTCTCGAGTTTTAGCGAGACTAACGAATGGAAATTCATTTTTATTTTTATAGTTTAAATAACCTTTACTTACTCAGCAATACTTTTTGGCAAAGGAGCTTCTAACTGCATCCTATCAAGCTGCTCATCTTCTTCTTTGTCACATGCAGTTTTCGGGCCTAGCCAAGGCTGTATAGCTTCATTCCACCACTTGGGTTCAGCTCGTTGTTTTCTAGTGATTGTGTTCCAATGAGGCACATAACGACGCGTCAAATCTTTAAGGTAATTGTTATTGTCCCAACCGACGACATAGCACACAGGATGAGTTGCACCCGACTGTAATTTTTTTACATTAGATACATGAAAATGTTTATACTTCTTGTGATCTTTAGGTCTATGTAATTTACTTAAAAATTTTAAACTCAACAGTTTTAAGTGTTAATGAAAAGTGTTTATGCACAAGTTAACTTACATAAATACTTTCTGCGCAATGAACTTTTGCTTTAACCACATCTACACATATCCACTGTTCAAGTTCTTCAACAAAAACTTCACACCATACATCTATTTTATTTTTAGGGAGATCTTCTTCAGATGATGACAATACTCGACGATCTATCTTTTTACTTGTACTAGGTTTTGGTGTCACTTTGGTGGGTTTGAAATCATCATCACTATTAGCTGCTTTAGATTTAGAATCTTCTTCTGGTAGATAATCACTGTCTTCTTCAGAATTAATTTTTACTTTACCTAAGACATACATGGACATTTGATACAACAAAACTTGAACAATAAACAGTAAATTAAATATAAAAATCTTCTACAATTATACCTTTTACAATGCCTTTTTTAGAATCTTCTTTGGCTTCCTTAATTCTTCCTTTGATTAAAGTAACAAGATCCTCCTTTACATCATTTTTATTTATTTTCGGCTTTGTAAGATCTCTGTGACTTACTCTCTTTTGATCATCTTTATCTTTAAGAGGTTTTACTTTTGACATGGAAAGTTTTGGTTTCTTAACTTGGCTTGGTGAAGTCTCAAAATATTTGCTTTTCTCATCATTAGTCCCTGGCACACTTTTCGTTCTGGTTTTAACTGGTTTGCAATCCATTTCCTTTTTTTCTATAGCTAATAGTGAATTATCAGTAGTAGCTGTTTTTGATCTTTTCCTTGATAGCCTAAGATTAATTTTGTTTTCTTCCTCCTTTATATCAAAGTATTTACTAGACATATTGTCATTTTCACTTGTAAGTATTATTAGAGGAGGCTTTGTTTTGGATTTTCTTGTCAGGTTCTTTTCAACTGTATCTTTGTCATTCGAGAGTGAAAGATTACTTTTTGTATTTCTTGTCTTATGGGGACTAGCAATATATTTAGTTGAGTTATTTTTTTTAATTGTATCATCGGTCACTGCATCATTCTTAATAACTGATTTGGCTGGGGATTTTTGTACTCTTTTTACTTTAGAAATGCATGTACTTGCATCATTGTTCTTATCATCAATATTCTGCATTGTATTACTGGTATTTGCAATATCTTTTGCTTTGACATTTGGACTTTTATTTTTTCGAGATCTTTTTGGCGGTGAAACATCATCTTCAGTTACCATTGCGCTGGAAGATGTAGCTTTTGGTTTTCTTGATCTAGTGTTCCTAGTTTCCAACAATGGTCGATCATTATTACCATCTAATTGGACAATATTTTCATAACTGTCACAACTTACATAACAATCATCATCAGCTCCATCAATTTGATGTATCTTTTCTTTTGATTGTGGTTTCTTAGAGTTTTTTTTCTTAATATTTGATGGTATCTTGCTTGCCTGTTTTGTGGTTGCTTTTTCTTCAACATTATTTTTATCATTTTTGGGTTTGGTTGATAGAGAACATAATTCTGAACTTGGAGGCTTTAGAGGTAATGTAACAAAATTAAACATTACTCTGCATTGCAAACCAAGAGCTCGTAACATACAAACAAATATATATACTAAATACTTCTTTGTGGTGACTACTCGACTTTTTATTTGTGTAATTAGTAATTCTTTGAGTGGTGGGGCTTTTGGTTTATATTTATGTTCATTTTTATCTTGTTTTAGTGTAAATTTGTCCTTGTACCATGTAGTTATTTGCTCAAGGTATTTCATATCTACTCTCTCAGATGGATAGCATTCTTTAGAAGGAACCAAAGATAATGAAGCTGCCAAAAGTTCTTGGTCATTTAGTATCTTACTTACAAAATTACCATGTCCTAACCAACATAGGACATGTACTTTATGCATAAAGACTTGATATTCTTTTTTAACTCGGTTCATTTTTCTTTTCATCATCATTTCTACATCAATTTTTTTTGTTTTCTTACAGATTGTATTAGGTAATTCTACAATGAGTTGCAAACCCTGTTTCGGTATAGTTTTTGATTCTGAAAAGAAATTTCACATACAGTTTTTATAATAAAAAACCAACATAAATAAATCAAAATATTTTAATATTTATGTTAAAAAAAACGTTCAGTTGGATTGACAGCTAGTTGCACAAACGCCCATTAAAATTGTCATTAGTTTAAAGCTACATTACTCATACAAATTTGACATTCATTAGAGTTTAAAGGCGTCATTAAACCTTAATGGTTGTTTCTGACCGTAAGACCCTCATTTTAATATACTTATATTACTTTCTAAAGTTGGTAAAAAAAATTAAAATAGGCTTACTAGAACTAGGCACCTTTTATTAAAATACAAATATGACACACCTTTGACTTCCTCCCAATCTTCTGTTTCTGAGTCACTTGCATCTTTAACTTTTTGAGACCTAGTTGGCTTTTTTATTGGAGTTGTTTTTGGAATTGGCGTTATTTCTTCTCCTTGAGCAAGTAGGTCATTAACCTCAAACTCAATTCCTTTTTCATCTTTGTGTTTGTATTTATCAAGAGATGCTTTGGTTTCTTCCATTAAAGATTTATGATGTTCAAGTTCCAGAAATGCCTTTTTTGCAATTTCTTCACTATTATCTTGTAAGTTTTTAGACCATACCTGGAACACAAATGAGACAAATTAATAGGAAACTAGATAAATAATTTCCTTCTCAAACATTTTATATTAATAAATTGTGTCAATTTTTGTTAAATTTAAAGCAGTAGTTCTAATTGGTGGTCCATTAAAGCCCAAGAAGCCTGCGCAGGTTCATAAAGATAATCAATAACATATTTTAATCTTATGTAAATTTTATTTATAGTCAGACTAACAGTTTTCCTGCACCTTCGCTCACTAAAATTATAGCCTACCACAGTTGCACAAACACATATAATAAAATTAATAGGCATATCTTTCTGACTTATCTGACAGCTGTCGCCACTGTGGCATCACACAATGGAGGGTCGTTTTACAAGTCACATGACACACAGACAAAAAATCTTAGTTTTAATTTTAAGATCATAAGAAAATCATGCAATTTAAGACTCAAATTCTCTATATTTAATATAATGGAAATTTGAATTATTGTTGTTATTTTTCACTACCGTATTGTGTTTATAACATAATGCAAATACATAATCCAATCTATTTGTCTTTGATCTTTAAGATTATTCATTTTTTTATTATTTTCTTTTAGTATTTTGAAATTTCGAGGAATACTATATGCTCTTTCTGAATGTCAGTTTGTGAAAATTCTTCTAACAGAAACATCCATTAAAATTGTCATTACTTTAAAGCTACAATGACCATGCCAATTTGATATTAATCAGAGCTTAAAGGCATCTTTAACCTTAATGGACGATTGTGCAACTGGCCGTATGTGTCATGTCATTATTGCAATTCATAAAATATTTAAAATTATGTGTTTAAATTGAATTTTCTATATAATAAACACATAAAGTGAATTTATGAATCTGTATTAAAACAGTATATGTAATAATTTTATTTGAAGTACTTATTACTATCATAATTTTAGTAATACATTCAAACTTTTTATTTTTGTTTATTCTATAAATATACTTATCAAGCTTAGTCAACCATTTCATTTACTACCAACATCAAAGCACAAAAAACAGATTTCTATTAAAAAAATCATAAAATTGTAGTTATTATATAGAAAAATAACTTACATCTTGATACTCAATCTTGTTGTCATCATCACTATCAGAGTTTTGATTTTGTGGCAACGTGGAAGTATTCACATTTTGCTTAAGTGCTGGTTTTTGGCATTCATCATCACTAGTATCTTGAAAATTAAAATATTCCTATGATAAGATAAGTCATGATGCCTACAATATAATATATATAAGGAACATTACTTTTGTTGACTGCTTACCACTTTCTGAAAGATTTAGTATGGAAGGCAAAAGTTTATCTTCTTCGGTAAGATCCTTGACCGAAAAAAGGGGCGGCTCGGAATCCACATTTTCATTTTCGCTATCAGCAGATGTTTGTTTATTTATTTTGTTAATAAACGATTTCGCAAATTTTAATTTACGCACTGTTTTGGTAGCGATTGATTTTTTTATATTTTTGAATTCTTCACCTGAAGATACTTCCTGTTCTTCACATCCGTCCTCTGAGCTTGATTCCTCAGATATTTGAGCTTCAGAACCGGAATCACTAAAAGCTTCACCTATATCGCTATCGTCTTCAGCTTTGTATACAACTTTTATAACCTTCTTCCGTGTGTTTGGCATTTTCATGCACGAAGTTAATTATATACGATTATGTTATACTTATACTAATTAGAATGTTCTCGTTTTTTCTTAATTTCCAGTCTAGTTAGATTGCAAGCCCTATATAGTTTCTGAAACCGGTATTATGTATCTATAATCGCATCGTATCAAACAAAACAAAAAATATACCATAGGCACGTAATGCGCATGCTTCCCTCACTATGAATCACTGGGTTTGTCAAATAAATATCGATATGTCGATGTTTTCAATTCAATATATCGATATTATTTGGTGATAATTTTGTAACGATATATCGATATCAAATATCCAATATCGAAATTGCAACAAATACGATATTTTCTTTTGTTTCATTTGAACAAGAAAATTAACCAACAAAATCAGTCAATTGTCCTTCCGTTATCCTCATATGTTATTAATTCAATCAATAATTAATTTGAGCATTCCAGTCATGTGAAGTGTTATATGGAACTTTTTCAAAAAATAGACAAAACGTTTCATGTAATATGTGTGGGAAATGGTATAAAACCAGTGGCAATACGATGAATTTAGCTGCGCATCTTAAAAATAAGCATCACCGTGCGTTTCTCTAACTTAAAAATAAAAACGCAAGTCTAGTGAAGTGAATGACAATACGCCAAGTTCTTCAGAACCTAAGATGACTGAAGTAGATTAGACCTTTTTCATATCGCACCGATATATCGATATTTTTAAATAAAAATTTCGACATCGATATTCTTATATTCAAAATATCGATATTGATACGTATCGATACTTTATTACATTTTATTACATTTATACATCCCTTCTAAGAATGTGATTGATTTCATTGAACAATGGATTCCCTACACGTGTCTCCTGGTTTGGCGGTATGGCTTTATCTGTCATCAGATAAAGCCATACCGCCAAACGATCCGTCGTGTTCCGGTATGATGTCTGATGAAGCCGAATGGAGGATGGGTCTGAACAGTTGCGCTGCGTTGATGGACCGGTTGTGACGGGTTAGTATGTTGCAGTGTCGGGAGCTTAGTCGTGGAGGGCAGCGGGATCGAAAGCACGGTGCACCGCTGGCCGATCGTAGATAGTTGGGGGCCCAAGTAGTCGGTTAGCCACTAGCCTTTCGTGGAATCTGCAAAAATCCCAGAGTGGCTCCATCATGCCGGTTGGCGACCGGAAGAGGGGACCTGATGGCGATCTCTGGGGGGGGGGGGGGGGGCGTCCCCGCGGTGTCCAGACTAGGCCCCCATAGGCACGGCAGCGCTGACACTGTCCCTTGGTTAATGACACAGTGCCTCGTTCAACTACTGTCCTCCATCCAACCGATTCACTAAATATGAAAAAAAAAGAGCAACAAAAACAATGTTTGAAAGAATGAACAGCGGCTGCACTTCCCCTCGCTAAAAGTGCACCTCACAAATATTCGAGGTCTGCATTCAAACCTTGCCTCAGTCCACCACCACTTAGAGATTGAAAAGCCGCACTTGCTCTTTTTGACGGAAACGCAGATCGGATGTCCATCAAGTTCGGCATACCAAAATTACCCTGGATACACATTGGAGCACAATTTTCACCCTCGCGCCGGAGTCTGTGTGTATGCCCGAAACAATATCTGCTGTCGGCGTCTCCGACAATTTGAAGACCGCACTCTCTCCACTATCTGGGTATTGGTGGACACAGGTACGGACAAAATTCTGTACTCTTGTGTCTACCGATCGCACAGCGGTGACCAGGAGATGACTCGGTTGTTTGAACAGCTCAGCGTGGCTGCTGATGAAGTGTCACATCGGCACCCTGATGCGCAGCTAGTCTTTTTGGGGGACTTCAACGCCTCTCATCAAGATTGGCTGTTCCAATACCAGAAAACCGACTATGCTGGTAGAAAGGCCTGGAATTTTGCTATATCTCTTGGCCTGGCCAGCTGGTGAAGCAAGCCATTAGGGTGCCTGATGTCGATGGTCACACAGCCAATTGCCTGGACCTTCTACTGACACCCGTTCCAGACAGGTACACAGTTGAGGTTTCTTTCCCATTAGGTACCTCAGATCACTGTCTTGTGAAATCTGTTTCGTTCTATTCCCCTCCAAATCAGGACTCAGGAGGTGTAAGGCGATTATGGCGTTACAGGTCAGCAGACTGGGATGAGATGCGACAGTTTTTTGCATCTTATCCTTGGCGTGGGGTTTGATTTTATTCTGGAGATCCGTCGAGCTGCGCGGACGCTATAGCCGATGTGGTGCGTCAAGGCATGGAGTATTTCATACCTTTCTGTGACGTGCCCGACAGTGGCATAACTCGCCTATGGTTTAACACCGAATGCGTTCGAGCAGAACAGCTTAAGCATTCGGCGTATCTCGCCTGGGTTGATGCTCGACACCGCAAATCTCCTGATACAAAATCCAAGAACATAGCCTTTAACCTAGCCGCCAAGTCCTACAAGAAGGCATTACAGAAAGCTAGAAACGACCGCATAAAACATATCGGCGCAAAACTCTCGGCCCAACCTTCGGGCAGTAGAGAATTTTGGTCACTCGCCAAAGCGGTCGAAGCTAACTTCTGTAAGCCTACGCTGCCTCCGCTGGTAAGACCGGATGGCTCCCTGGCCCACGCGGCAATTGAGAAAGCGGACCTATTCGCATCTCTCTTTGCCGAAAACTCGCGTCTAGACTCTAGCACTAACACTCCGCCACAGATACCTCATTGCGGTACCTCTATGCCTGAGGTCCGCATTACTAATAAGGAGGTCCTAAAAACTATGCGAGGCCTAGACGTTACCAAAACTAGTGGGCCTGATGGTATATCAGCGGTTGTACTAAAGCGCTGCGCGCCCGAGTTGTCTCCTGTATTGACACGCTTGTTATGCCTCTCATTTCGGAGTGGGATAGTGTCCAAATCGTGGAAGCTTGCCAATGTGCAGCCTGTGCCCAAAAAAGGAAGCCGTGATGATCCGTCCAACTATAGTCCAAACTCGATTACCTCCATACTCTGCAAGATTATGGAGCGTATATTGAACAGACGCCTAATGGTATACCTAGAACAAAATGATATACTCAGCGACCGACAGTACGGGTTTCGCCGAAACCGGTCTACATATATCTTCTAGCATATACCACTCACATATGGGGCAAGGCCATCGAGAAAAACGAGGAAGCGATTGCTGTTTCCCTCGACGTCTCGAAGGCCTTTGATAGGGTTTGGCATGCTAGCCTTATAAACAAGCTTCCATCGTACGGCTTATCCCTTGGCCTGATCATCTGGATCAATGACTTCTTGAGAGAACGTTCGTTCCGAGTCGTTGGCAATGGCCGTTCATCACGAGCAATGGCAACCAATGCCGGAAAGAAAGAAGGACCACAGGAATGGGGTCCCGACATGGAGAGATTCTGGGGCGAAATTACAGCTGTAGCAAACAGAGTCACGAAGGCATTGGAAGTCTTAGAAACGCAAACGACTCTCAGAAAAGAGTCAAAAGACAAATTGATTTTAAATTTGAAGAAGACTAAAGAAAAATTGAAAGGAATGGAAATAACTGCCGAGGAAATCAGAACGTATGTGGAACAGCAGGAAATTCGGTTCGGCAGGTTGATAAGAGATAATGAAGAATTGAAAAAAGAGGGAGAAATAATGGAAAGACTTGGCGTGCTGGAAAAAGATCTAAAAAACAAACAGGACAATACTAAAACTATAATAGAAAGAATGATGAAAGAATGGGAGGAAAGAGAGAGGATTAGAATGAAAAAAAACGAGCTTTATATATCAAATCAAAAATTAAAAAGCGATTCATGGAACATAGTAGAAGACTCAAGTAAAATAATTAAAAAATTAGAAAACATAGAGGATAATTTGACAGCAGAGATAATAGATGTGGGAAGAAGGATGGGAGAAAAGATGGATGACAGTGAGATTATGATAGGAAGAACGATTACAGAAAGGATGAATGATATAGGAAACATACAAAGAAAAGGACCAGATGATAAAAGTAACATAAACACGGAAGATATTATAAAAGCAACAGAAAAAGCAATGGATTTCCTGAATGATAGAATTAGCCATGCACGAGAGGAAATAATAGCTGACATACGTGTAAGGACTTAAATAATTATGTGAAATAAACACTATTACTGAAAAAATAGTAGATACAGAAAGAGGAAAGGAAGAGAGAACAACAGAACATACCGGCACAAAATCTACATATGCCGAGGTGCTAAAGGAACGCAAAACTAGAGTCCCAAAAACTCTCCATTCAGTAATAGTGACATCAGACAATCCCACAGATACGAGTGAGCAAGTCCTTAATAGAGCAAAAGAAAAGATAAATGCGAAAAAAGAAGGAATGAAAATAGACCGAATTAGAAAATGCAAAGACCAGAGAATAATAATAGGATGCGAAACAGTAGAACAAATTAGAAAAATAGAAGACAAATTAAAAAAGGACAAGGGACTAAAAGTCGAAAGAATAAAAAATAAAGACCCTCTGGTAATCTTAAAGGACGTGTTTAACGATATTGAAGACGACGAACTTATATCAGCAATTAGGGAACAGAACGAAAATATCTTTATGGGATTACCGGAGGAAGAAACCATAATAAAAATCAAATTTAAAAAGAGTACTAAGAACAAAACCACCACTCATGTAGCGCTGCAGGTTAGACCGGCACTGTAGCAGAGGATGACCGGGGATGGATACCTACACGTGGACCTGCAGAGAGTCAGGGTAGAGGACCAGTCACCGGTGATCCAATGCACAAAGTGTCTGGAGTTTGGGCACGGGAGGGAATTTTGCGCCGCGAGTGCGGACAAGTGCAGTCACTGCGGGGGACCCCATCTTCGAACGGAATGTCCGGAGAAGGACGAAAAACCCCCAAGGTGCTGCAACTGCTCGCACTCGGGGCAGCAGGACACCTCCCATAATGCCTTCAGTAAGAATTGTCCAGTTAGGGAAAAATGGGACTTTCTGGCTAGAGCCACTACGGCGTACAGCTAGACAGGAAAAGAATAGGAAAAACACCACATTAGACAGACAAAACAAACGACACAAAGAACATTATAAACACACAATATACAACATCAACATAAAACACAACCAAAACACAAAACAATACACACAAAGGAATTTATGTACGAATGTCATGATGACACGAATACATAAACTCGGAAACAAAACAAATACGAATTAATATGAGTCGGAGACTAACTGGGTTAGAAACCGACTCATAAAAACAAATATAGAAACAAAGAAATATATAGAAGAGGTCTAGTACACCTTCATATATTATTGAATATATAGAAGGTGACTAGAACAGAAGGTAGATATATATATAAATAGAATCAAAAAACAGTACAAGACATTCATGAATGCACTCCCCTGCGAAATTAGCACGTCGTCTGCAATATCAGACCTACGAGGAGACATTCTTCCGCCACAATGACCGTGATGTACTTTGATTTAGTTCTTTAGTATTTTCGCAATCTTGTCTCGCTACTTTACGAGTCTCTTCATCTTCACTTTCTCCACTATTTTCCGCCTCTCCAGACTATTGAAGAGCTCTTAAGACATCTGGCGGCAAGTAATCTTAATCGTCGTCATCGCCAGAGAAGTCAAAGTCGCTGTTATTCAAGAAATCTTTAATCGCCTGGTCATCCATATTCAAACTGAAAAATGGTCATATATTACACAAAAATAATCTTTAGCCCTGAGGTACACATATGTGTATCAATAAAACAAGATGGCTGTTACACAAAAAAAATATTCAAATAAACATAAAACTTACCTTTCATACGTTAGTCCAATTATTTAGGAACAAATATCAACAAAAATATCCTAACTAAACTGAACAACTGTATTTTTAATCGAATTTCAAAGTTTGCAAGAACCTGTCACTTGAAAAAAATCAGATGAACAAAATTCAAATAAAAAAAATATTTGACAAATTTTATCCGCGAGGTCATCTATTGGCATTAGAAAAAACTATACATCCTACAGTCACTTAAGCCTAGTTCGCATTAAGCTAGTATTTTAGTCTAGTAGCGAGTAGTTTAGTAGCAAAACGTGTCTGAACAACAAAAATTTAGTCTAGTAGCTTAGTATGTAATTTAGTCGAGTCGATCTATTTTATTCTATTTTTTCGGGCGAGTAGTACCTCCCACCACATGTCCGCGCTTACCGAATCACTGACTAAACGAGTCCGAACCTGTCAAATTAGTCGAGTTCATTAGTTGCCTAAAAATGTCGTTTCGCTGGAGCGAAGAAACAACTTTAAAATTCGTTTCCAAATATTTGGAAAGTGAATGCTTGTGGAATATTAAGTCCCCGCATTATAAAAATAAACAATCCGCATAATTGGATTTAGAAAATAAAATGAATATATCCGGATTTGGTGAAAAGAAATTTCCTCATCCACCTCTTCTAAAATAGCCGTTATAATGAGCTTAATCAGTTTATTTACTTTATTGCGTTTAAGCTGTTCATCTTGCAGCATAACTCACTTGTGCACTATACTCGAAGAATGTGCGAACGATTTTTGGGCAGTAGTGAGTATTTTTGCTACTAAACTACTCGCTACTAGACTAAAATACTAGCTTAATGCGAACTAGGCTTTATTCAAGTACTGATATTTTCTAAATTCTATATTATGTACTAGCTTTCGCCAGCGGCCTCTTGGTGCCTAGGGAAATGTTTAGTGGGATAAAATGTATCCTATTACCTTATTCAGCTACCCTATCTATATATAATAGCCTATCTGTATACCTTTTATTTCATTAAAATCCGTTTAGTAGTTCCGGTGCAATTGACGGACAAACATCCAAACAAATATAAATTTTCATATTCATAATATATCATTAATAGGATATTTTTTTTTGGCGAAATGTGAATGAATGATATTATAAATAGGAAACATTTGATTGTTTGTTTGCATTCCGAAACTACTGAACCGATTTTTAAAAAAATCTTCATTTATTCACGGGAAGCTCCTTGTACGCGGTTGACATATAGGCTATAATATACGCGGCAGAAGTTGCGAGAAAACAGCGAGCAATTAATATTTGGGATGTGGTAATAATAACAGAGGAATATTTTACTATCTACTATCTCCTCCTTGCTTAGGTATAACTGCAGTCGTTAACACCCAACAACCCGCATTGGACCTGCGTGGTTATGTTCCGTTCTCCCTTTTCGAGACCATCCATAGGGAAGGCCCTGTAGTGAAGTTCATTAATAGGTAAGTAGGTTGATGATGAATGATGATGAAGAAATATTTATTCGTATGACAATTAATTTTTCATCTTAGATACAACAACGTATTACTCGATTGCGACATGTTAAAAGGTTTTATAATTTGCTGTAATGGAAAGGTTGTGTTTGTTTAAAGAATGGTAAATGTTCTGAATCAATCCCGTTAAGTGTTTTTCAACTGAGCTTTATTGCCTGTATAGCGAGGTTGAGTGGATGAGTACGCCACTTCGCAGCCTAGCCTATACTCATTTACTGCTACATTTCTTGTTCTCTTGTAGATAATTTTTGTTAACATCACCTCAATGTTGCTAACAGTTGTAATGATATATTCTTTCATTATTTCAGTGGACTAATTTTATTTATACATAAAAATAGAAAAAATATATAAACTAAATAAATCGCCAAACCAAGTATATAAAATGACCCCCTTAGACTATATTAATGTATCGTTTAATTTATTGTAATTTAACAAATCATGAAAGCGAAAGTGTGATATTCCGCAATTTCCAAGTAAATCGCATTTCCGAGCAGTGCTCGCCATAAAGCATAAACTAACATAAATAACATCAATTGTTTGCTGCCTTATTGTTAACTTTAATTACATTTTGAATTAATTTTGTAATTAAAACGGAAGCTAGAGCGCGCCGCGTGAAGTTTAAGTGGCTGGAAACGGATCGACCCAGCGGGAGAGGGTGCGCGGGGGCAGCGGGGCTTTTAGATGCAATCTCTGAGTGGATTAATTAATTCTGAGGTGCCAGTTATCTCCTGTTATCATTTAATAAAGTTATGTAAGGATTTAGAAATTTCTTCCCGTGTGCTGGAGACAGAGGCGTACCTACATACTTATTAATAATTTGAATATCAAAGGGATTATTAATATTTGCGTTTCTATAGCGCTTGATGTTGTTTATTTATGGTTATATCAATCGAGGAAATCTCTTATCAGAATGATACACCCTTAAATGTTTCATGCATTGCTTGAGCATTACCTGGTGTGACGAAAATAACAAATTCAGAACGTTTTCAAAACAACACTCAGCCTGACCTACATTATGCATGAAGCACTCCATTTGCTGATCCGCTCAGGAGTCCCGCTCGCGGCTCGTTAAGCGCTTACATTAGCTACAAACACTTATTGATTTTGAAAGATGAACGAATTCTAAGAGTAGATCGGAGAAAAAAAGATAGGCGAAATTTAGGAGTTTTATCAATTACGACAATCGTTAATCTGCTAAATTTTCTACCTTGTCTCGTCATTCTCTTTTTTATCACTTTTGAATATTTTTTTGCATAAATAACAGAACATAGTAAGTACTTTAATATGAACATTACTCATAGTCACTTTACTATCTTATCAGCCATTAGTTTGTTTCTCAAATGCAGTGTCCATAGGCGGTCAGAATCACGAGGGTTCTAGAGAGAGGGGAGAATGCAATATTAATGTAGTGCCGAGTGGTAACTCGAGTGCATTTACTTAATGGATCGTATGCAAAATGCTTACACTGTCGTCGAATAAGAAAAAAAGAACCAGTTGCAAGTCGGATAGAGAAGCTCTTTGGTAGGATTATTGCAAACGGCCGGGGACGTGCTGAGTCACAAAAAAGTTGCCTACTTCATCTGCACGGATAAAAAACTTATACGCCACCTACACTATAGAAGGAAAGTGTGGGATACATTACCGGAGTGGAAAAGTTAAAAAGCTTAAATGTATCTCCGGCGCGGCTAAAAGTGTCTGACAAAAGTTCGACTTCCATTTTAAAAAGCTCCATTACAAAACATCGAGATTCGCTTCCGCCACGCTGCTTGCCGCGAGCGCGAACTGACGGTGGCTGAGGAGACGGAATTAAACTCGAAACTTTTCAATTTACTTTATATGAAATGGAGCATGGTCGTTATAGAGTGGGGTTGATTTTGGCACTTCGCGCTGTTCGTAAGCGTGATACGTGACTTTTGACGTGACGTGGATTTAGTAGAGTTTGCGAGTTGACATCCCACTGGATACGACCGATCGTCGTCGTTCGCTGAGGTTTGTCCTAGGTCCGATGCATCTAACGAAAGCTTTCGCTTCTTCTTTCCCCGACCGACACTAAACTTGAATTCGTTACATGAATACTGCGACTTATATTGTTGATACTGTGTTATTTTTTCTTCTTCTTTAGGTTATGTGTATAGACTAAAGAGAAAAAAAAACCTAATTACATAAATATACCACGGGAGTAAGAGACTGTAAAAAAAAAAAAGTGATTTTTTTTTCAAATAATCTATACATACATTCAAAGTGTAAGTTACTTGGTTATAGGTGTTTGTTACTTTATCAAGATAGACATGCATGTTGAGTTAGAAAACTTAGATTTTCAGTATGGGTTCAGTATATTATATTTCTAGTTAAACTTAACAATCCGTTGAACAACATCTACTTAAATCGATATTACCGAATATTGGGTTGAATTGTGATAGTGACGAAAAGTGGATTCTTTGTTGGTGTGAGCCACTGTATTTTTCGCTTTCGGCTAAAATACAGTGGCTGACCCCATGTCAAACGCCGCAATATTGCCATATAGCAGAGCTTAATGGTTACTGTTTGGCGATCTATTTATCTATTTATGGTGTTTTTGTATTGCTGTCTCAGGTAAACAATAAAAGACAGATGTTTACTGTACCAAACTTCTAGCAGTAAAACAGTTCGAGATTGTTCATGAAACGATCTTCACTGACGAGCTCACTTACAGTTCCCGAAAAATTGACTCTACAGGAGTTACAGTTAGACACAATACGTCGTCCTCTGCACTCGCCAGACCTTAGGTAGTCTAACGAACTACCATTATTTTCGTAATTTGAACTATTTTCTATGTGGTAAAAATATTCATCCCAGGAGGTAGTAGAAAATGTTTTCACGCATCTTTGTGAATTTAGATCGCCAGACTTCTATTGCAAAGATATAAAAGAACTTCCGGTTAGTTGCCAAAAATGAGGGTAAATATTTGGAATAAATAAATATGTTACATCTTATAAAAGTTTTAATTTTCAGTACAAATAGGTAATTTCCTGCTTTAACCCCTAATACTTAGTTTATATAATGTCCAGATATCGTGTCTCATGCCGATCATCGCGCACGTTTGTCATGTTTTTTTTTTTATAAAAAATAACTGTTCGATACTCACAATAAAAAAAATAGATAGATAAGCACTACTTTTCATTAATAAGGGAGTAATTTCCTGGCGTATTTCGTATAAAATTTTAAGTTTTTATATTCATTTCCAACCGGATCAGTAACTTTTTCACAATAAGTCTGTAATTGAACAGATAATTAAATTTTATGCGAATATTTCAGATTTCGAAAATGTCGGAGACAAAACCTAGAGAAAAGGGTAGTTCATGGGATGACGCAGTTTAAGACGTGCAATGGGAGCACTACAAAATAATGAAGTTAACACAAATACTGCAGCGTTTTTATTCTCTAATTAACGAAAAACGAAGTCATAATGGTCAGATTGGTCTCCGTAGAAACATTTTGGCATTACAAAGAAAACCATTTTGGGTAAGAAAAAAGATTTTGATTTCGTTATAAAACGGGTTGGCGTGTTTTTTGATGCCAAAACTCTCATTTCAATTTTTAAATAATTTTCGTTATTCTCTTAGCTATAAGATGGTAAATTAAGTAACGTTTGTTGAGTTTTTTATACATGATAAGATATATCGATCATTAATTTTTCCTGTAAATGATAGAGTTTATTATGTAATTTTAGTAAAATAGAGTTGTAACATTAAATTTAGGATATATGTAATGTTACAACTCTATTTTTAAGTTTAACGACTGATGTCTAGTAGAAGAGCCAAATAAAAACTCAAGTTTTATAACAAGTGATAAAATAAGTGATTTGTATGTTGCACATAATTTGTATGTTTAATAGTTTCTTTAATTTATCCAGTAAATCAACGAATAAACAGTATTTACTCGTTAGAGTGGCCTTCCATGGCCTACCCATCTAACATACTAATATTGATCGCGACAATGAGATAGATAGAAACAGAGGATAGCAAATCGTGTGGCAAATTAGGTATTTAAATCCAAATTATAACTTTCTTATTCGCGTATCTAAATTAGTAAATGCCACTAAGATACTTCACTTGACATATTCTCGGACAGCTTGTCATACATAAACGGAATTATAGCCAACACCCATAGTGCTATTGATTAATTTTTATTGATAGGCTCATTATTTATATTGTATTATGTTCTCTATTTTGGTGATATTGACTTTTTGTTTTTTGCACTTCAATGTATTTAAATAACATTGTTCTTTACTAAGATAAGATATATATGTTTATTGTTAAATTTACTGCCATCGTAGTTTGTAAGTTACTTTGTAATTCAAGCAGTTAGCCACCCTAATAAAATAAATAAATAATAATTGTAAAAGACACGACAATTCCCTCAGATATAAAGAGAATTACATACTTATGATTGTTTCTATAAACAAGGTATAATTACAAAAAAAAAGTAAAAAAAAATGAATTTCAGTGTATGTAACTTTGTAATAATTTTTTTAAAAAATAACGGTTTGGCTATAATAGGACCCCTGGATAAATTATTTTTTAGTTCAAAAATAGTTGAAAGATATGTGATGTTAGGTGCACGAGCCCTATGATGAGGAATTAAACACTATAATGCTTTTCATATAGAATTTTTATTACCGAACATTTATGTTTGTAATCATATTAATTAGTTAAAGTTATAAGATTTTGGAGTAATCATTGTATACTGTTATAACTCACATTACTCACATAAATGAAAATTTGGCAATTGTCGTTGCGCTTTGTATGGGTCACAGAATCTGGATATTAAATAAAAACTTTTTATAAAAAGTAGAACTGACTTCAAACTTTAAAAAACAAATAAATGATACTTATCTCAAAAGCGACTTATTCATGAAAATTCTATTGAAGTTAATTAAATGATAGGCGCTCGACTTCAATAGCATTTTAAGAATAAGTTAGAGTATATTATGAGTAATAAAATCGTCCTTTCAGAGTTTGGATGAATTCTAAATACACAATCTTTTGTTTTTTAGCCGAAATGGGCTGTTTCATAACATATCATCTTATATTAGTTGATATCTGTGGGAAAAAGTATTTTTTGTTATAAAATTTAAATGGGGCCATTTCAATTTGAAAATCGGTCGACAATAGACGAAAATATCAGTGAACTTACATAAAAAGTAAACATCGCCGTCGAACATATACCTTCCTCTATTTCGATTTTAAAGTCGGATAAAAAATCTAACCCCTAATATAAACAAAACTAACATACCCACAATTAAACTTATATACGAGATCCAGTGAACTAAAAAAACGTTGCGTTGTTATTAATATATAGGTAAATAAAAATAGAGTAAATGCAATCAATGTCTGTTTCGTTACATACATTAAACGAAAGTTTATATGTAAACAAAGTGCAAATCGCGACAAAAATAGAAATGACGAATAAAAATAAATATTTCTTTTCTCAAATTTCGAAAGTATCAAGATCATATGGAACGTAGTTAACAACATCCATGCGGGCATCTCCACACAGAGCAAAGTAAGTTGAATTTGAGAGGAGTTGTAAGGCTTTGGCTCTGAGATAGTGCTTTTAGGCCCTAACCCCTCGGGTGATGCAGTCCGCGGAGCTTCTTAAAATGTTTCACTTATGTATATATGGGAATACATTACCCCTGCCTCCGGGTTACTTGAGGCGCGTACACTTACTTATAACACGAAATTGAAGTGACGTAAAGCCTTCACTGGGCTCTCGAGTGTATGTTCACTTAAATTAAGTTTTATTGGAAACCTGAAACATTTCTCTTCACAAAAAACCAAAACTCTTATGGACTCATTTTTTCTTTGCCAATTGTTGTGACATTTAGCTGTTTTCACACATATCAAGATGATAGTCTATACTAATAATAAAAGCCGAAGAATTTGTCTGTTTGTTTGAACCCAAAATCCCAGGAACTATTGGAACTAATTGAATTATTCTTTATTTGTTGAATAGTCTACTTATCGAGGAACGCTATAGGCTTTATAACATCACGGTTTGACTTATAGGAGTGGATGTGGAGAATATTTTATTTAAATCATTCCATGCGTGCGCTACGTAAACGTTGAAAGTTACGCAAACATCATGTAGTTCACAATTGATCCTATTTAAAACGTCTAAAATAGTCCGCGGTAGCATACGTCTATCTTAAATCTTATCCTGAAAAAAAAACATAAAGGAATGAAAATGGGAGTGGAAGTTCGTAAAGGCCATTTAATCGTTACCACCGTAACCGTTGTTTACAATTCAATATGTCATTTTAATCATATTCCATGTCATCCTTTTCGGAATCCAATATTAAATGATTTAGACTGTTTATGCAGGATTCAATAATGTTTTGAATAATTCTAATCGGTACAATCTTTGTTGCTTACACTAAATGCATATGTTATATTGGTTAAGTACACGAAAATGTTATATTTCGCTGCCTCTCCTGCGCACTAGATGACGCTACTGTACTCTTAAAACGAGATTTTTATTTTTGTGTTATGTTTGCGGTTTTCCAATAACATAATTTAATGGGTAATTATTAATAGCGCGAAAAAATAAAAGTTACATTTCGCTATCTCTACTGAGCACTAGATGATACTACTGTACTTTTGAAACGGGATTTTGATTTTTGTTATATTTGAAGTTTTAATTTTCGGATTTTCAAACAACGCAATAAAGTAGCTTTCGTTTTTAATTTTCGCTATTTCCAATAACATAATGGAATGGAATTGTTAATCTGACAAAGTAATAAAATGCTCTAATTAGTCGTTTTCACAAGATGACGCTACCGTGTTTTTAAAACTTGTGTGTTTGTTTGTTTGACGTAAAACTTATACAAGATTTTCTAATATTAAATTATTAGAACCTATTATTTTAAGAGAAACTCATATGTTATGTCAATAAATATATTTAATAGTAATATCTCAGATGAACTATATACAGGGAGGAACAAAATGACCGACACAGCCGAAAGTTTCAAGTTAGGTTACATGCAAACGTTCATTTTATTTGACAAATATTTAAAAATAGAGGAGGTGTAAAAATGGAGTAAAAATTTTAAATTTCCAAGTGTTGACAGCCCTTTCACGCGCATGCGCAATATCGATTGTGCGCAGATTACAACGGACCGCGAAGTACATTAATTTAATTTAATTATTTACCGATATCTTAATGATAGTCGATGCTGAAAATGTTCAATTCTTCTCTGAAGACAGCTAAGCACGCTCTTTTGCATGCCACTGTATGCACGCGCAAAACACATCACATTTCACACAAAACTAAACACAATCTTCACTAAACTAAACTTAACACTCAAGAAGAACACTCTAGTATCTTATTAATAAAAATTCAATTAAAAATGCACTAGAACAAAACAAAAATCGACAAAAAAGACGCTTCGCAGCGGTGCGTCGGCGGCGATGCGCAACAACACTCCAGCGCAAAAGGTCGGCGGCGACTGATCGGCCGGACAATACCAACAGAATAATGAAGCCGCCTGGCGGCTAGCGGGTGGGTGGGGCTTTAATATTGAGGGACGAACTCGGTTCATATTTTTTTTATTCGTCTTATGATATCACGCATTTTTTAATGTTCTTTTTAAATGCTATTTTAAAAACAAATTCCTCAATGTTTTTAAAACAAAGTTCATTTGTGTTATCGCTGGAAGATTTGCGAGTTTATCGAGTTTAATTAACGATCCCGTTGTTAAAGGAGTATTACCCCATTTAAACCATTTTTATGGAGAACTGCTCTTTTAAAATAACGTAGGTTAATGTTAGACTAGTCGATCTACAATAATTTAGGAAATTTTACACTCGGTTTCTTAATTGAGTATTTAAAGTTAAACGTCTCAAACTAATATCACTTAGTTTTTCGTTTCCGATTTTAGTTTTTTGATGATCAGTTGATAGCAGTTTGATAAAACTAAGACTATTTGACTTATGAAATTAAAAGAACTTAGGTTATTGAGAATAAGCAGTAGAAATTTTGTACTTTTTTCAAATCATAAACCGGCTGTTAGTCTGTAAATCGATTTAAGCATTTTGACTGCCTTGTTTATTGATTGACAGAATTTGCATGAAAGCAGTCTTATAAATCACAAACTAGTTTATTTCGTTTTTAGAAATGAAGAAGTCAATGACCGATTAAAACTTTTCCTTAGTATGTCCCAAAAACAGCTGACTCAGGGTTGAAAACACTCATTTTTTTTCGAAAACTTTGTAATTTAATATCTCCGAAACTATTTGACCTAGACTTATATTTTTTTTTTACATCGTATTAAAGACAAATAGTACTCTCCAGGAACCTCCGGAGTGTCGGACGTTCTGTTCCACCGAGTATATAATTGCCACAAAAATTGTATAAATCACGTTTGAAAACATGGTTAGTTGATAAATGTTTTTATTCAGGTTTTTAAATAGGCACAAGATATTGTTTGGAACATTTTAAGTGATTGACATATAAAAGTTAAGTTAGTGCATGCTGTTTAACAGTAGAATATGAGATACTTATATAGTTTCCTTTAATTTATTTGTTGGTTATAGGACCAATATTGCCATAATCTTTGCGTTGTTTAAAAAAGAGTTATACGTTTTTTTCGGTTTCTAAACTTATTTTAATATTTTTCTTTGCTTACTTGAGCACAGTCAAATAATTGTAAAAAACTATTTAGGTTTAGATTATTATTAGATTTTGATTATTTTGCTACTAAAGTTGAACATTAATTAATTTTTTGTGCTTAAATAACGTGAAATACTGTAAATGTATTTTATTTGCAAAATAATAGCCAAAAAATCGGCCAAGTGTGTGTCAACTTGTACACGAAGGGTTCCGTACCGGAAACGATAAAAAAAATCACATTTGTTGTATGGGAGCCCCTTAAATTTTTATTTTATCCTGGATTTTTTTTAACAAAACTACATCATATTTAAAAATCTCAACTCTCTATCACGGCTGATGAGATACATCCGTAACGGATAGTGACCATAGTTATTGGACGTATAAAATGTTCAAATATTTTTTTTAATAAATTTGCTTTTTTTTCTTATCTAGCATTACCATTAAAAAATTATTAGAAAACTATTAGATTTTTTTTAAATATTTAGTTGAGTCCTATTTTCTTTATAAAGAATATTTTCTTATATAGAAGATAACACTTAATATTTTTTTGCATTATTATTAAGCATTTGCTGGTGGGGTTTTTAATATTTTTTCATGAAAGATATTATTATTTTAGCATTCTGAATTCAAAAAATATAAAATATGATATTTCTTTATTTTTATTCATTTAAAATTAAACAGTCCTCTTAGGTCCTGGGTAGCTCAGCTAAGTGGTTATAACAGTCACCCGGATGTGAAGGTCATAGGTTCGAGCCCATCTGGTGCCAGGGATAAAGTGGATTTTTGAAGCATTTTTAATTAAGAATGTTTTTCGGTCTAGCATTCTGAATGAGGGATTGATCAAATATATCAATTAATACTGTATGCTATCATCAATATACAGCAGTATAAACATATGTCTTTGATTACAAAATTATACTTCTGTATATTGATGATATAACGAGCATGTGAGATCACAGACTAACGTTAAAAACTAGAATTGATTTTTTTTTTAGTTTCATTTAGTTTAGAGCGTTACAGCTCTTTATATTACAGATTTGCAACTTTAAATATTATTGGTGTGAATTTTTCCATAAAAATCTAGTAACAGTGCTGCTTACAAAGGTGTTTGAAGTTTACAACAAAAACCAGCCAAGAGCAAATTATCCTATCGTACCGAGTCTTATATTTATAAATAAATATGAAATTTTTGTCATGCAATATTTGTTTTTTTTTTTGTTTTGTTTAATAAAAAATTTACTATTTCGTTTTGAAATATGATTACACTAAAACCAATATTCGAAATAATTCAGTTCAGACCTGAACTACATATAGTTGTTTTATATAATAGTTGATTTATATAAATTGTTATTTTTTGCTGTTATAATGTGATAACAGTGTGTTCAATAAATCATTAATTCATTCATTCAAATGTACACTATTTTTATTACAAGTTTTCTGTATTTATAGACAGAATAATTAAACAAAAAAAAATTCAAGTTGCAGTTTTGGAAATTATAGGGAGGAAGAATGATCATGTATCGTCTGATTTCTTAAAGAACTTTAAAAACAGTTTGTTATTTGTTGTAATAATATAAAAATGAAATAATTTAAAATTTACAATATGTTTTTAGAAAAAATACTAACTGTTATCAGTATTATAGACTGATTTTATTGATTAATTAATTCCATTTGCTTTCTACGAAACCGTCAACATCGAGACATTTATCGGCGAACGTACTCACCAGTATTGCATTCTTCTAATAATCACTTAAGTTAATTGCGCCGTTAATTACCACCGATCTCGATGGTTCAAATTACGTACTCTAAAACGCATTAGCGGCTGACAGCTGGAGATTATCCGTCTAAGCGGCGACGGGCTGGCCGTTCGCCCGCGCCTCCGCCGCGGTTCCATCGCCGTAATGAAACTTAATGAGCCTTAATTGTTGATGACTTAATGTACGAACTGCGAAGATAAGTAACTATACGCCCATCGTTGAGTGCCTGAAACAAAACATGATCACCACTAACGCTAAAACAAGTCTACCGTCTCTACACCATGCAATATACGATTGCATTTTCCACGTATTACTTATAAAGGGATTATCTTCATCGTTAAAAGGTTTGTCGCTCACTGATAGAATATAAATGAAGAAAATTATACTCTATTAACGCCTAATATATTTATAGGATAAGTGTAGATAATGTAAGGTACCTATTTATTTTTTTTGAAATACTTATAAAATGTATAATTAACTGACTTCAGCTCGACATTCTATTTAGGATTTTAAATTTAAATAAAATTAAAAGATATATAAATTTCAAGTTTATGGAACATGGTATATGATATTGTATCGTTTGCGTTGAATCTGGTAATATGAACTCCATTGTGCAAAGGTTTCCAAAGTTTACGCCTACCACGCCATTTTCGAGCGTCTTTATGGAGTGTCATATGCTTACGATTCACAATGGCGTGTGCCGGGCTTCTTGTTAACTGATTAGAAGCAGTCGAGTGTTGTCATCTCGGAACGTTCCAATTACTAGAGGCGTGGGGATAAGGGGGTGGCCGGGGTGCGAATGATCTATTTCGAAAACTAATTTAGAGTTGGCAACTAAACAAAGAGCACTTCTCACAGATAATAATTAACGCTTGCGGTAAAGTTCCACTTAGTCTGAGCCGGTTAAACATCACTATTCTATTGGTAAAGTTGATAAAACGATTTTTACTCCAAACATAAACAGTAATTGTAAGAGGTTTTATCAAAATACTTAGTTATAATGTCATATATTCATTACAATTATCACGGCGAACTGAAGGAGTAAGATAGAGATGCCTTTTGATAGGTAGTCAACTATCAAGAATCTGATAGACGATCTCTAGAAGTAAATTGTAGAGTTAGTTACCTTCGATTTTTATATTCGATAGCTGATCAATAGTGAGTACCCAAGTAGCACAAAACACCATTATATCAAACTTATAATAGCACGAGTCCAAGCGTTAAGCATTATAATAAAATCGTATATCAACCGTATTTCTTTTAAACGACTCTTATACATAAAATTTGGGCCCCCCCCTTTGTACGACTTTAAGCCTTATAAAAGCTGTGCAATAGCACTACAACTTTTGTATAATAGCATTAATAAAGTCGGGTAAAAGCATTCTAATAGCCACAAAAAGTTCAATTAGCACCTTAAAGTGCTAATTGAACTTTTTGTGACTATATTACAATTGATATGCGTAAATCAAAATTATAATACGTTAATTTAATATTATAAAAATGCTTACTGTTTTATTTCCTTTGTAAAAAAGTATATTTAATAAATTTTAAAAACATATAATCGGTTTAAATTATTGTTTTGTGTAAGTGTCATGACATGTTCTCTTGGCTGGTCTTTTAAGTATTTTTGAATATTGATTTAAACAGCTCGTTTTGTGTGAAATAAGCTGCACACATCAGTTTGTGGAGTAAAAATATAAAGTTTATGGTGTAAAATACACGCGCCTTCGCAAACTTCCTTTAATATAATAAAAATAATAAAAAAATTTAACCTAGTAGCAAAAATTTTTGTTGAATTTTAGGCTTTTTAGCATTGTTTTAACAACATAATTGCATTTTATAGGCATCTGTTCACAAAATAAATGATTATTTACCCCTTTTCATCTGACACAGTTGACTTTAAATATTTTGTAAGAATTGGAAAAAGAAAGCAAATGGCGACTCGTAAAATTAAAGCATTAGGTATTCAAATATGGTGTAGTAGAGCTGTTAATCGTATTATGGTTAGACACAAAACTAAGAGCTCGTAATTCATCGTATAACACACTCCCATTTTAGTTACAGCCGTATTTTTACACTTCAGAAGTATCTTATAGTGCTTATAATCATCAAACGATTATTTCATTTTTATTTTGATTTTTAAAAGCTTCAATTAAATTAGAATACTCTTTTTTCAGTTTTTCATTTATATCCACCTGTTTTCTTTGTTATTCCCAACGTTTTTTTGTCCATGGCCTGGATGCGTATAAAATGCCACCATTACAATACAATACATAAAATAATTTTACATTTTAATTTCACATAAAAAATAATTACGATCTATTTATTACTTCTATCTCTATAAATAACTTAATATTGATCAAAATATAGCTTAATGTTTTATAAAAGCATAGATTAAGAAGATAAAGGAGCTTGAGCTTGATTACAGAATACTTTAAGAACAAATCGGTGCTAAAGTTTTACTAGTTCTTTATTCAATGTGTATATAGGATAAGCATTAAATCGATACAACCATAGACCATTAGAAAACCTTTGTTTCTAGAAAATGACTAAATACAACTAAGTGCACTAAATAGTATTACGTTAATGCTTATATAATATATAATGTTTTTCATATCACCGAAATACGATAACAGCTTTATATTAATATTACCCAATACTTAAATAGGTGTTTTGACATTGATATACTTTTTTTATTAACCATAATATGGCATTAAGCATTATTAGATAAAATAAATGCCTTTAAACAGATTCGAAACTTGACCAGAGCTGATTAAAAATGTTAGTATGACTTTAGGACATAAATCGGTACTTATTTTAGTTAATATATTATTTATGTGCTACTTGGGTATAAATACTATCCCAAAGTTACACTACCGACAGTTTATTATTAACGATAACATCGATACGGTTGCTTCCAATTAGTTAATTTGTGATTCGATAAAGATGTTAGTTTTCAAGGTCAACTATCGGTCGAGTCCTGAGCTATTCTTGCTGGATTCTGTATTCCTCCCTCCAGTAAGAGTACTCTGCAGCGAGTTTTAAGATAAGCAGATCGGCTACGCTTTCGCCTTGTCCATCGGGGCTGATCCTGCCCTAGCGGTTGAAAACCCCTTCTTTAAGACACAAGGTGCATTTTTTTAGCGAAACTATCGATAGGTGATCAATTCTGGAATGTATTTGTGTAAGATTATAAGGTTACAACAAAATTTCTATGTAATCGAATATAATCAAAATCTGATATATTACATATGAATGTATGTCAATTGTCTGAAAATGTTGCCAAATAAAACAAAAAGTTTAATGTTAATTGTATTCGATAAAAATAAACTTTGATTATTTATTATTAAATAAATATTGTTACATAACACTTATTTTTATATACTTTAATAACAGGGGTAGAGACCAGCACTGTCTCTGATGCTCAGATAAACATAATCGGCACGGATTTATTGAAACACTGAATTTTGCCCGCGACTTCGTCCGCGTGGTATAGTTACTTTGGGCAACATTTATAAAAACTCTAATACAAATATTATGTGTAATATAATGTGTGTGTTTATGTACCATAATCATTTTAAAAATGCCATCCTGTGTTATGCGAAACTGTAGAGACAATATAAGTCATCTAAAAACCAAGGGTTTACATTTCATTCGTAAGTATACATTTGTAATTGATTTGCGTTATAATAGAACAAATAGATAATGTGCCATAAAAAGAAAGAGTAAATACTCCGGTTACAAATTGTAAAAAATATAATTTTAAGATAATGTAAGTAACAGAACGGACAATTCGACTTTAGTGCCTACGCTCTACCTAACATTTAATTTGAAAATCTATATGAGACTGAAGCACCGAAACTCCAGTGTTCGAAATCGAAGCATCGAAACCTAATTCTAGAGCTAAATAATACTCTGATTCCGACTTCGATCGAAGCTCTCGTTTTATAATACATATTATTTATAAGTGTCAGGTTTATTTTATCGCTTGAAAATCTTCATTATTTATACACGGCCAAATAATATATACACTAACGACAAGAAGAAATAATCATATTAGACTGTTGGTCGAAGTCTTTAACTCTTTTAGGTAAAAGTAGGCATTAAACATGCATTTTATCATTATACGTGTAGTCTATGTCATGTTCAATTATAGTCTATGAATAATTGGAGAGTGTCGTGACACGTGCATGTGTATATGCTGGGGACAATTTTTGACATCGTATAGCTACTGACATGACTTATCTACCCTTTTTAATTGTAATATAATTGCTATATAATGTCTATGACTTTGGCAATAGGAATGTCCAGGAGTAATAATACATTATTAAGGAAATATTTTATGATTGTTTATATAAAATAATTCCCTAATAACGTATTAAAATCGTTTAACGTGTTGTTTTTGGTAATTCAAAATTGGTTGAATGAATGTATTTAAATCGTGTAATGGTCTCCTATGTGAAGTTGGCAGTATTGTGGTGACGCAATTTGCCATTAAAGTTAAGAAGAAGAAGTAGGGGAGAGCGGGCTGGTACTAACAAATTTTGTATTATGTCGTATATTTTTAACAATAATGAACTTCTTTGTTTTATTTTTTATCCATAGCTTGCTTTGGTTTTTTAGCTTTAATATTAGTAAAAAAAATCTTGAATTAGATAAGTACTTTCAGGGTTGTCATCATAAAACAAAAAAAAACATTTGTTAATACATACCCCGTGTTTGGGGCAAATATTAACAGAGCTGGGGTAAGTATTAACGTAAGGGGCAATTATTAACAGAGAATAAATTCAATAAGAGAGTTAAATAAAATCTCATTCATATTAATAGAAACGCTTTTATTATCTTTAGAACTAAACATATGAGTACTTCTTATGACAGGAACTTAAATAAATATATATATTCTTTTACTATAACACTAATTAACAATCATTCTCTTTTTGCTTACAAAAAATATTTTACTACTACACTAATCAACAGTCATTGGTTTTTTTTTAGCTTACAAAAGTTAGTAAAAATACTTTAAACTTAATATTTGGAAGTAACGTAAACTTTTTATTGCTAACAGTCTTAAAGATTCTCAATGAGGTTCAGCAAAACATTATGATATATCAACAGTGGCAATATTTTCAAACCTTCCTATGTTAAAGCACAGTCTTTAAACTTAATGTCAGTCTTTAAGTATCTTAATAATGTAATAATAGTCTAGTTAACCTTAATATAACTTGTACTTAATATGCCCTGCTTAAGCTGGTCGCTTCAGGACTCCGAATAGACAATGTTGCATTGCGGTTCATAAAACCGGCAAACCAATCTTTGCCAGCCTTTCCGTCTCGATTCCAAGATTCTGGAATATTATCGATCTTGTATTGAATGGCAAGTTCGTTGGCTAATTTCTTGACGTCATCAGGTAACAATCCAAAATAGATGTTGGCACATTGGATTAAATAATCTGCTATTATGGCTTCTTGTTGTGCATTAAAAACTAAACGGTTTTTTTTATACCCCACTTCCACGGAAGTGCCCGTCTTTTTTTTCTTTACGTATTTAAACAGCGTCACATGACAAATATCGTATTCAGTGGCTACATCTCTGTATTTTCTATTATTTCAAGAACTTCCTTAGCTGCAAGATCATATACTTCTTGAGACGTGGACCCCCTTGAAGTCTTCCTTGTGTAATTTCGCATTCTGTAAAAATAAAAAACATTTGCTTATCATCGCATACACACGGGGCAAGTATTAACAAGTTAATACTTACCCCACTCATTTTGTTAATTTTAGCCCCATAATAACTTTTTATACTTTAATAGTCACAAAAAAAAAAACTAATGCAAATAATTACAAATAAAAAATGTAGTGCCATTGTCAATAAAATAGACTTCGATATAGGATACACATTAAATCGATTCTAAGAATAAATTAATTACAAATCAATTTATTGCAAGGCAAAAAAAGTTCGCTTACCTGTCAATCCGAGGTCGCTACGCACAACTATTACAAGCGACGACCGGCCGGCAACTGGCCAGTCGGGACGCGTTCGGCTACGTACATTGTACTTCTAAACCTAGTACCACATTAATAGAACTGCCCATTTGGCGGGAATAACCTTGTTAATTCTTACCCCCGTTAAAACCAGCCCCGCTCTCCCCTATTTTAACAATGTCAATTAGTTTTATGTTTTAACAATTATAAAAAATAATATTTTAAAACTTAACCTAGACCAAAACAGTAATATGTAGGAATATACACCATCTAGTATAGCATAAAATATATAGTTTATGTTTTCTTTCATGTATGAAATTATTGGTACTTGGATATTATAAAAAAAAATATATTTTTGTTATCAATTGTAGACTTAAATGTAAATTTTTATCACAATATAAGGAAATCTTTAAAAATAATATTAGATAGATTTATTACAATGACAAATCAAATTGTAAACTATGGTTGCTATGGTAACATTTTGATTCCCCATAAAATAGTTCACTCTATTTTCATTCATTTAATTATTCGTTTTCAGCATGAAATATTATCTTTCTAGGATTTTAAACTACTCATATACCATTTTCATCGGTATAGGTCTAATTTTCAGTTTCATACAAACGTTTTCATCCTTTTTACCCCCTTCGTGGTAAAATTTCCAAAAATCCATTCTTAGTTCTTAGAGGTATAAGAGTCTACCTTTACGTAGAGACGTAATAAGACAAATGTATCCTCCAAATTTCAAGTCTCTGCGACCAGCGGTTTAGACTATTCATTGTCTGTCGGTCAGTACGTCAGGACATCTCATTTTATATACGTATAGATAAGATTATCTATTTCTAAATATCCTTTTCCAGCAAACAGAGTATGTGAGCCGTCTGGCATGATAACGCGACACACAGATTTTTTCAAATTTCAAATGGCAGTACTATTGACAGTATGTAACATTTCTAATATTTTCAAACGTCAATGGCAGTATTATTGACAGTATGTAACATTTTTAACATTATATCTTAATGTATGAAAACTATTATAAATTTCGGAACAAAATCTCATAGACATTAGAATTTAACGGAATTACATAATATTTGGGACGTGCAGTCAGCACTGAGTGGAGTTTTGTGTTGAAGTAAATGTCTCTGTTCTTTGATTGTTTGTGCTGGCCGCCCGTTGTCCAGATAAAAGCTCCTCCGTAGCACGAAAAAGCACTCACTCCAAATATTGATTTGTTACTTCGTAGTTCCTAAAATGGAAAAGATATGTCTTAGCTTTTGTATCTCTATATTTGAAGTGATACTAAAAACAATGACATGTATAACAAATCCGAGGTAGGTGAAACTATTCTGGTCAATTTTATTCGCAGTAGTGTACTTACTTTTGGGATTACATTTTTTTTTAAAGGAGTGTATGTTGTAATTTTCTTTATTTATAAATGAGAAAGAAATAAGGAAAAATAATTTTATCTATTTTCAAAATCGAAAAGGAGGATTCTATGTTTGACTTGTATGTATTTGTTTATGTATGTCAATTTATCCGCCTGATTTAGACGTGTGAGGTCGCGTATTTGACTTTTCAATGACTTTTGTTAATTTTAAATTGAAAAAAATGTGACACCTAATTTACGAAAATTATATTTCTTTGATTACATGTAACTACAGAACAGGGTTGTTGCGAATATCAGCACCAGCATCCGCTGATTACCAGCATTGTTTTTACTATTAATATCAGCATCCGCATCAGCAGTAATCGATGACGATTTTCTGATATAATTCAAGTAATGTGTTCGCTGATGGCAACACCGAGCGCAACTCACGTGGAGAAAAAGAGAAAGAGAAAGTTAAAAAAACAATACTTAGTATTTAAGTATTTCAATAATAATAAGAAGAAAAAGGCAAAAGTGTAAAGATATTACTTTTAATGTGTATTCAACTTGTTTAGATGTCAATCAGTATAAAAAAACAGGCAAGTGCGAGTAAGTTATAGAATGTTTAGTAACGTTAGTAAACATTTGTTAGCAAACACTTAATCACAAAAGTCAAAAAATGTTTTCATGTTAGTAAACGTTAATTAACATTTTTGAACAAAATTGTTCAACAGAATAAAACATGTGTTATCTTTTGTTTGTAAACATTTTATACAGGTGACGGCGGGGTATGCGGTGAGTCGGGGGTGCGGGTGGGGTCGGTCGCCGCGTGCCGTGTCTGTCAGTCCCGTTGTTTAATTCAGCGTGCGTCGACGTGCGAATAGATAGATTAGTGGTTGCGCGTGCGCCAAGCAATAAAAATATGTCAGTTTATACCTGGAGTAACGAAAATGTTTACAAATTGATTGAAATGTTTCAAGCAAGAGAACTACTGTGGAACACGATATCAGAGGACTACAAAGACCGAAATAAGAAACACGATGCTTGGATGGAAATTGCCAGTGAATTTAATGTGGATAAAAAAGTAATTGAAAAAAAGATTCGATCCCTCGTAGGTCAATTTAACCGAGAATCTAAATCTAAATCTGGTGCAGGAGCTGATGAATCAATTAAATGGTTTGCATATAAAAAACTCATGTTCCTAAAGGGCAAAAATATCCCAAGCTCAACTGTCGATGGAGGGTTGCAGGTGAGTTTTATTTTAACGTCTTTTAATAGTATTTAGATGCCCAGTCCAATAACCCTTCATTTGAAAAATATTCAGCGAATTCTTTTCTTATTTCTTTCCCATCATCTGACTGGGAATCTTGGGATTCACATTGTTCTAGTGGTGTTAATTGCTGCTCTTCTAATCTCCATTGTCCATCGATACGTGTACCAGTTAAGTCGTCGCCATCGTAGTATTGAGGTGGAGCGTAAATCATGCTCGATCCAGTTTTTCTTAGAAAATTATGCAGTAGCACGCATGTCATAATTAAAGTAGTAGTTTTTTCTGGATCTAATAATATTATAGTTCGTAAAACTCTAAATCTGGCCGACAAAATCCCAAATGCATTCTCTACTGTTCTCCTCGCACGACTCAGTCTATAACTGAAGATTCTTTCCTTAGAATTGCTATCCTGTGGTCCTGGAAAAGGTTTTAACAAGTGTTTTTCTAACGGGAACGCATCATCTGTTACGAACACATAAGGAACAGGTTTGTTTCTGCCTGGTAGTGAGCTGTCATTGGGTATATTCAAACTATAGTCGTTAATTTTTTTTCGAAATTTTGTGTTTGCGAAAACTCCACCATCACTTATGCGTCCTTGGCAGCCAATATTCACGTATAAAAAGTTATATTCTGCGTCCACTAGCGCTAAAAGTACAACGCTGTAAAATCCTTTATAATTGTAATATTCACTGCCGCTATCAATTGGCTTTTGTATGGCTACGTGCTTCCCATCGATACTTCCTAAGCAATTTGGGAAATTCCATTTGGTTAAAAATTTATTTGCCACGCATAGCCACTCTTGGGGTGTTGTCGGTAACTGGAAAAAAAAATAGAACATTAAGTAACTTGTAGTTATCGTTTACTTCTATTCTTTCAGGGTAACGAAGAAAACAGAAGTGATAGTTTGAACGAATCAGAAAATACTGTCACTCTAAACGAAACTACGGAGAAGGTGTTCCCCACCCCAAAAACATTTCGCAAAAGAAGACGGCCACAAGAAGAAAACGATACAACACAACAAGAAGCTTTAAAGATTTTACAAAGCATGCACGAAACTAGAAAGAGCAAGGATGAAAGTGACGCATTTGGAGAGTATGTCTCTATGAAACTCAAACAATTAAAAAACCGTTGTGCTTTCAATACTGCTCAACATCACATTAACAATATTTTGTACAATGCATCAATGGGACTATATGATTATCCTACAAACATGACAGAGCCAACTGCTAGTAGCTCCTGGGGATACAACTCTGGACCAAATCCATCCACTTTTTCGGAAAATAATGCTGTCTGTAGCTCGAGAGGATACTACACTGCACCGAGTCCCCTAGCTTCATTCGAAACCAGTCCTTTGGATAGCTCGAGGGCACATACTCGTACCAGCGCAAGAGCACCGACTCCATCAAATTTTTCGGAATCAAGCCAAGATTCGACCGGATCATTAAACGATTTGCTGAGTTCAATCCAAAATTAAAAATATGTGTTTGATTTGTTGATTATTAAAAATTTAATAAATAAAAATGTTGTTTGACTTACCTTTATGCATTCTTGTAAAACCGCATTGAGAGCCTCGCACACTTGTGGTACGATTATTGATATCACTTGATCTGACAGCTTGAACACATCTCCAAGACTTTTATAACTGCTACCACTTGCCAAAAACCTTAACGTTACTCGCAAGTCTTTCCGTCACACTTATAGATTTTCTAAAATTTGTGTCTCGTTTGCCTATTTTTGCCCCAACTAAATTTTGTAGATATTCAAATTCGGAACTGTTCATTCTTATAAAATCTTCTAAGCAACCATCAATGCCCAAATCCTCGAGATAGTTTGTGGCACTATATTTTTCTCTAGCTTTAAGCGTTCGGCGCATCCAATAAGAGCGCTTTTTCTTTTTTTTAAACAAAAAATGAAAGCTATCCCAATTAGCAAATCTTCTTCCATTTTCGTGTAGACGCCTCAGAACGGAAAACCAAACTGCGAGCCAATGCCAGATTCAAAATGTTATAAAATGTTAGTAAACACTTTCCATCAGTGTAGGAGCACTTATAACATGTAACAGTTCCTAACAAAATGTAAGAATTGACAACATTTGTTAGTAAATGTTTTAGTGTTTAAAAATGTTTATAAACGTTTGGTAACAGCAGTGTGGGAGCGACTCGCGTACCCAGGGTTCATTGAAAATATTACATTTTAATATCCAATACTTACTTATAATACTTTGTTTTTGTTGTATTTTCATAGTGCTTGTGTGAATGATAAAGTAATATATGCGGTGTTTGTAAATGTGCTATATCTCAGAACGTGATATACTCCGTTTAAACAAGTTTTCATTGAAAATGTTCATGTAGGTATATTTTTACGTAGGTATTCAAATCTTCAATTTTAAAGGTTAGGGGCGGGAAAAGAGAGCTTCTTTCACATTTTACCTCTTTGGAAGTAACGATTTTTGCAATAGGTAAAGGGTTCGCCCGTTAGCAGTTTGGTATTAACTGTTTACTTTTGTAATGGCATATTTTCATTAGTCGTTAGGGCCCGCATACATAGTGCGTGTGGTAAACTCTTTCAGTTTCAATCAAACACTAATACGAATAAGTACGGAAATCACAGCATGTAGGCCCTATCGACCAATATAAATGAGTTTGCACTAGTCAAGAAACCAATAACAATTAATGACAGTCTAATGAAAATAAGCACAGGAATCTCCGCGCTCCGCATGCGGATCCTATCGTCCGATGGAAGTGTGCTTGCAGTACTGGATAAACCAATGTCAGACCATGATCGCCTACTAAAATAAGCATAGTGATCGTTACTCGCACTCCGCATGCGGGTCCTATCGATCAATGTGAATTATAACACTTTTAGATTCATGTCTGTCTGTCCGTCTTTCTGTGCGTCCGTCAATATGTCACAACCATTTTATTCCGAAAATATGTATTAGCATAGATAATAGGTAACTCGTTAGTAGGTAATTCTTTTGGTCTGGTTTGTGGTTAGACTTAGGACCTAGATATTGAGACATTCTATTAATCACAAAGATTTTTTGTTTTCTTATTTAAAAATATTTTATTAAGGTTTTTTATTGTTGTACTTTAAAAACATTAATAAAAGAAGATTTTTAGTCCATCCATCGAGTAATCCTCGATCCTCCTCCTCCATCAAGTAATAAACAAAATGGGGCCGTAAGGTACAGGCGATGCTCAAAAACGGTCATATAGTACTACTGAGCTGCTTCCTCGCGGTGATGTTAGGTAGCGTGACGTCACACGCTGAGGTACCAACTACGTGAAGCGAAACTACATATTCTAGCGAGCGCAAGTTCATAGTCCTTTTTTATTTATGTAAATATTTAAGAAATCTTTTCACAGTATTTTTATTATGCTTTTTCTTTCATTTAAAATTTAAAAACAAAATAATATACTTGTCAATTGGCATAATTTTCTATAATACCTAAGGTGTTAAATATAATCTAATCGAGAAACGTTTTAATTCTTATCATACCATAAAAGAGGATGTAGTTGTGTAGATAGGTACTTAAAACCATAAACATCGTTGTCAACAGATCAAAGAGAATCAATGTAATTTTTTTATAATCCCCAATTCAATCAGGCCGTTGTCGGCCCGTTAGACTTGGTTAGTGTTATTAAAGCGGTGTTTAACTAGTCGGCAGGGTCCGGCTGGCACCGCTCACGCTAAATCCTAATTAACTGCTTGATTAGAACTGGAATATAAACCTCGTAATCTTAATTGGTATTTTTAATCACAGCCCCTCGCTACGTCGGTTGCCTGAGAAGGTGTCTACTTGTGTAACTAGTTTACAAATTTAATTAAATGCAAATGACCTTACATAAAAACACTCGTTTAAAGATTAAAATTTCCTATCTTGCTGTGATCTGCATTCATTTATTAAGATAATCTATATTGGCCTTGATAACGTACTAGTTATGAAAGGCATTAAGAATTTTGTGTTTCAAGGGGGGTGATTGCAAAGGTTTTTAATAATTGCGAGGGAAGCACTTTATTTTTATTGTTGAAATGAAATGTATTAACTGTAATACAATTAATTAAATGTTGCGCTTGTTGAAAATAGCCCAATTAGTAACTTTTTAGGGTTTCAGCACATCAATAAAATCTGTCCGTCTGTCCGTTAATTTATGTTACAGTACATTTACACAACATAGTTAATTGCCTATAGATTACAATAATTATAAAGTACTCGTAGATACTTAGTTAATCCATAAACCGCGATTTTAATAGCAGAACAGAAAAAAAGGGTTTATTATTATTATTTACGAAGCTTTAACACATTCCTCAAAATATAAGTTCATTACGCATAACTAACGTGTTGCACACGTTTTAGATTCTCACGGGATTGGTAGCATTATTAGATCACCATATGATTAATAAGCAAGAAATGATTTCATTTCTGCATTCTCCCGTACAAGAGAGATGGTGACGAATTTTTTTTTGTTTACCCTCCTGGTAGATTATTGATGAATATAAACACGTTCTTATTTATTTATTATCTGGCTAATCCATATAATTGGCGATACATTGAGTTGAAATGCGATGTCACACCTTTGTACATTTTCTACATACATGCTATAGCGAGTCTCTAGTCCACAACTTAAATGCCTTCTATATATGACATTACATGTTAAATTAAAGCAAAAAAAAATATATATAATTTCTACGGACGGACTAATAAGGTTTTCTTTTTTTCACCCAGGGTTTATTCCTATTGATTTAACAGAAAATAAAAAAAAAACCGTCCAAGAACAAGTCAGATTCGCGCACGTAGGGTTCCGTATCGGAAACGAGCAAAAAATCACGTTTGTTGTATGGGAGGCCCCTTATTATTTATACTTGTTTTTTTTTTTGTTGAAGCGGCAGCAGAAATACATCATCTGTAAAAATTTCAATTGCCTTACTTTCACGGTTCACGAGATACAGACTGGTGACAGACAGATGGACAGTGAAGTTTTATTAATAGGGTTTATCCTTTGGATACGGAACCATGACAATAGGACTCGAAGTGAAAACAGAACCCGAACGGAAATCGAAACTTATACCAGGATCTGGTTATTACTTTCACTTACAATTTTTTTTGTGTTCTGGCATCAAACCTTTTTGTTCACTTGTAGCGCAGGACCGATCGTCGTGGAGATCCATGCTCAATAAAAGGCATCGTGCGACTATTGATAATGATGAAAATTTGTGTTATAAACTAAATAAATTTAACTTAATTACATTTGTTTTTAGTATAAACAGTTCTTATTCAAAATGTGTTAGGTATGTATCTACTTAATTATTTTGGTTTTCTGTGTAGATATGCTTTGTACCCTATAGAATATACTAAATTATTTTTACTCATAAAATTAAAAGTAAAAGGAACTTTGGCTTTCTGATACGCATTCACGCCTAAATCACTGAACCGATACTAATGAAATTTGTTACAGAAGTAGAGTTGACCTTGAAAAAGGACATACAATACATGTAATTACGAAAAATGGGGTCGAATCACTGAAAATTTCATCATTGAAAGTGACTATATAACGCGGACGAAGATGCGGGCAAAAGTCCTAAAACATACCTTTAGCTTTATCCGAATTAAAAGCAGATTTATTAAATAGATGAATTCTTACGGGTATATCCATAATGGATAATAAACTAGTTGTCGAGTGGTGATTGGGTAATAAATATCAAGGTTAATAATTACTTTTGTATTAACAGGTTGATGCTGACTATTATTAAGAGCAAATAAGTAAATAACTCAAGTCTTTAAGTTTATGGCTATCAATATGAGACAGGAGCTTAATGATAAGACTGAATTCGTCCCTACGGGGCAATTGTATTCCATCATTAATTAGCAATGGCGCTCGTGAATATTGAACCTAATGTGCATCATCTGTTTAAAAATCAACACAAAATATTGGTGTTATAACCACCACGTACTTTTGATATATGTGATTTTTGAAATGAAATTCGATACAATAAACAAAACCGGATAATTATGCGAGTCGGATTCACTCATGAATGATTCCGTACACACTTTTGGATTACAGAACAAATAGTTCTGGCTTACTTATAGTACCGGGTATTATACGCGTTTTTTAAACTGACCTACGCCGACGTTTCGGTCGGGTTGCACCGGCCGTGGTCACGACGAGACTGAAACAGCAAGTTTACGCCTCTGCATCCGAGGATGAATCTGAGGGTGGAAGAAGTTCCACCCTCAGATTTTGTATCCGACTACCGTCACAAACAACACTAACGGTGTCCCTATTCCGCACTTGAGCCGTATTCTGGAGATTTACCGACTGCGAAAAAACAGGTTGTGTTTTAGCAAAAACTGGATTCCACTATTGTGACGATGTATATCCGCCTTCCCGATTGAAGTTATTAGGGTGTTTTTTAATTTCAATCGCTTCACGCACTACTCTTGAATAAAAGTGGCGATCTGTGGAGAGGACTTGCGTACGATAAAACTCGATTCAGTGATTTGTGCCCCTTTCCAGTAGGTGTTCCGCAATGGCAGACTTATTCGATTGACGGTATTTGACAGCTGCTTTGTGTTCTTTAACCCTTTCCTCGATGGATCTCTTGGTTTGACCTATATAAGAACCGCCACAGCTGCAGTCGATTTTGTAAACCCCCGGCGTTGACAAAGGCAGAACATCCTTGAGAGTGCCTATGATGTCACTCACTCTTATTCCTGGAGCTGTCTGTGCAAAATTAATTTATTTCGATTAACTTTTTCTTAACTGTTTTTTTAAGTACAATGCAAATATAAATGTCGGAATGGAGTACTCACGTAATACGTGGCCGATTTTGTCCGTCACTCCTTTGACATAAGGCATATAGGCTGGCTGTGTACTCACCATAGGATGCCTGTGTTAAAAGAAACGCGTATAATACCCGGTACTGTAAGTATTTGAAATGCAGCGCGATAGTTTAAAAGTGAAAATAGTTCTGGCATTGAAAAAATAATATCCACATCCACCCTTTTCATATAAAACACTAAACGATTCAATTTTATACATTTAATTACAAATGCATAGGTTTCAGATTTTTTCTTGATTTTGTACTACAAGAAGATAATACTTATATAATAATAATATATATCTATTCAGTATTAAATAACATCATATAGATTCCAAGATGAGTAGCTAAAGCCCCCGTATTATGGCATATCTTAGACAATGACGATACCACAACATCCAGATCCAAGACAATGAAGAAAAGTCCTTTTTCCACATTAATCTGACCGCGACCTCATATATGCTGACACCTTGAAACCAAAGTGCGAACCTTGAAAACAAAGGAGGTCGACTTGCCAAATTTCATCGATCAATGGGAGGAGCCGTTTAATTTTAATTCCCTTTAGAGTATCGAAATATGTGTTTTTGCGATATAAACGGTCATATCTTTTTTAACGTTAATTTATAAGTTTTTTTTTCACAAACAATAGTAACTAGTTTTTAGTATGTAGTTTTAATTTCAACTCGATATCCCCACGCGTTTCCGAAAGTAAAAGTCTTGGCAGACAACAGGTGATCTTATAAGAGATCCGTTTTTTTTTTCCTTTAAGGTATGCAGAATACTTAAAAATTTATAAAATTTCAAATTAGTTTGGCAACGGTTTTATTTTAGCGCTATTGTCTTTCTTTTCAGCTTTTAAGACCTATAGTTAAGTACCTAACTAAAGTTATAGTTTGCTTTACCCTAAGTGCTCAACGACTAATTGGTATTCACCTTTTTGTCTGTGCAAAATTATTTTTTTTCGATAAACTTTTTCTTAACTGTTTTTTTAAGTATAATGCAAATATAAATGTACAATATTATGGCCACATATTAGCTTCTTTTCAACATTATTTCACGAGTTACGGTAGATATAACTGTGTTTAATAATTATTATTTATAATTGGTGTTATTTATCATCATAATCTTTATGAAAACAAAAAATACCTAGATAAAGTAATAATTTTTCAACGTATTGTAAAAAATGAAATTTCACACATGCCAATAGCCCGGTAATAGCCCGAGTGCTGCACTACTCGTAAGTGGCTACAATAAAGCTCTCGGTACATTAAGCTCCCGCTAGTGCGCCGTTAGCGAGATAACGAGACCCACTGCCCGCCGCAGACATAATTTATACCGTCCGAGCTCGTTAAAAACTTATAAAGACGCACATTGTTAGTGCGGCCAATATTCGCGGCTGTCCGGGATATACGACCGGGTAACGACTTCTCACTGCCCGCGAACCACTGCGAATACGATCCTCATTGAGAGGCGGAACGTAAAATAGGAACAAATAACGATGCAATTGTTTAGCCAATCTCTTTTATACTTACAAATTGTATGCTCATATGTAAAATCACAGACAAAATGCCCACAAATGACATGGAAACAACACATTTATTATTAGCTGTTTATCCATGCCTCCACGGGCGTAAATTATACTCTATGTCATCCGCGTATGATGTAACTTCCTCTGAGTGAATGAATTTTTAAAATCAGTCCCGTCTTTTCAGCTATTTAATGCAAACAAATAAAGAAACGATCAAATCTGTCCCCGATATTAATAGTGATATTTGGTCTATTTTGAATTCATATTGCTATGTTGATATTAAACTTGAAAATGCTGAGAATAAAATCATTTTTCAAAAAATAATACGTAGAACGGCTGCAAGACAATCAAAGAGACAACTTTACTGATTATAGAACTTCAAAACCATAGAAATAAAATCACAAAGAGTTTGAATACATGTTTTTAATATAGAAATCTTTTGTTTTTTCGCTGATATAAACATCATCAACATATTAATATTATTAGACAACATCATTTACATTGCCCAGATTCCAAGATGAGTAGCTAAAGCCCTCGTATTATGGAGTCGAACCCGAGACCTCAGAGATGGCAACACCTTGGAACTGGCATGCTAACCACTCGGAGTTACGGAGGTCGTTATCGTTTAGGGGAAAGGCATATTTTAATTTATTATAAAAAGAAAACTACTGATTTAATTTCGATAAAATTTAAATGTGACAACCTTAACCCATTAAGCTGTCGAATAAAGAAAGAATTTTGAAAATCAAATCATAATTCGCGGAGCAATCGCATAACATACACACAAAAAACAGTCGAATTGAGAACCTCCTCCCTTTTTGAAGTCTTACCCAAAAAAGATTACTTTTGTAATGATTCCAATATCAACGAGTATACTAGTGAAAAATTCTAAATATAAACAGGTAGGTATAGGTAGGTATATGTGCTGATTCAATCTGGCGTACAGCTTTTAGGCCGGTCGGTCGAGCTTCGTTTTTCACTTAGCCGTAGGTACGCGAGCAATTACCGGCTTTGCACGAAATGCAACGCCTCCATTTCATTGCTATTTAGTTCTTCCAACTGACTTTTTTTCATTCAACACTGATTTATCAGAATCCTTATAATTGTACAGCGTATTTATATTTTCTGATTTTTTGTGCTAAAAGAGTCAAAGTTAATGACTACTTAGATTAAAAAGAAAGCATTTTTGAAAAAAGTGAATCTACATTATCTATGATCTAATAACATGTGCTATTAGATCTTTTCTTGTCCTTACAAACATATTTAATATACTATACACTAAAAATACTAACAGAAATATCAAAACGAAAAATAATGTGCTTATGAAGATTATTATGTCACAGATATGTGTAAGGTCTGTGGTCAGGTATCTTTACAAGAACATTTCTGTTGATTAACTTTCTGAATATATTTGGTGGTGAATTAAATTAAATTTAAAGTAAGCATAAAATAATAAGTTAATTTATTTTAACCAAAGCCAATAAATATCAGAAACTCAACAAAAGTTACATGGTAGCAATCTCGTAAAAAACTATCTTTCTAACGTAAATTACCATCAAAAACTTAAAACAACATTATCTGTTTATCGTTATTCAATAATTGTATAATGCATAAAATTTCTATTCATTGAGTGATACGGAATCTACGTATTGGTAAACAGAAAAACGAAGTTGTAGGCTTCGTGTCGTTTAAAGTGTATTGGTTGTAAGTGAGCTGTAGAGGCGCGAGAGACCGAGTGTCGGCCGGGCGCACCGGTCGGGCCGCAGATCACGGACTCGGCTAAACACAAATCAACACCGATTCTCCATTTGTTAGACACGGGAATGTAATTATGGCCGGAACACTTGGTGGGTGGGGGCTGCACCGAGTGAGGGGCCTCCGTCATTCAAGCTTTTAGTTCGCTGCTCGACAACGATCGTTACTTTGGACTCCTAATGTACATTTCTGAAAACATTCACGTATTTTCTGTGCTCAATTTTTTGTTTGTTCAATAATAGCCTACCTACCTATTTATTTACATTTAATAATTCCAGATATAATGTGAATTACACGATATCCAATATAACATACAATGTAATATTTGTTTCGTTAATCAATGGCAGTACCGTGGAAGTTTACCAGTATGGTACTAGTTCACGGTGTTAAATTAAAAAGTATGGTTATAGAGCTGAAGGGCGGGCGGGTCGCGCCTGCCGTGACACGAGTTAAATTAATAAACTTGCAGCAGTCTCCAGCTTTATTAAAAAACACTCATTAAAGCAGTGGAAAGTAGGTGAAGTCGCCGGCGGGGACAGCGCCGCTAATTGCGCCGCCTTTATTGCTTAAATAAAGTTTTAGTGGGGGAACACAAGTTTTAATTAAAAATGTGAGAATAGTTTTTAATAAAGGACGAGCTTGGTGCGCGTATATTGCGAAACTTTGAGCGATACGCTTTAGATTACGGGAAGTCCGATGATATTGCGTCTTACGCCCGACTATGCCCGAGGTTTTCTTTCGTTTTCGTTTTCAGTTAATGTTATTTTAAACAATTTGGATTAAATAAATTAATGCTGCTGATAAAAGGAGTAAAATAGGTTTAAGCTAGATTGAATATAAGTGTAATGGGTATTCAACAAACTAACTTCAAATTCCCTAAAAAAAATTTCAACATGTTTTAAGAATTTTTCATCATTTAATATTAAATTTTCTTCATTCAGACGTCTGTTTCAGGAGCGAAGCCTTCGCAAAAATGGCACCCTTCAGCTGAACCAATTTCAGTGAGCGATACTTTCGCAGTGCCTGACACTTTCTGCATCAATACAAAGTGACAAATGGCGCGAGTAACAAGAGAAACTAATAATGCTCGTGATTTACGCCCGCCCTTGTTATTACGACTCATGTGAAATGTAATTTCGGCATACTGCGTGTAGACCACGCACACAGCGAAAGAGGAGTGTGCAATACGTTTAATAAAGGAGGGACGCGGAGTAAATCCTTCAATTTTGCCGGCACACAACGGCGTATTCTCGTTAACCGTGGCAATAAGTTAAACGGGCGGGACGGTGCCGGCCGGCCCGCTCCGGCCCACGCAGGAAATTAAAAAGATCTTGGGCCATTACCAACCGCGAACTTTCACCACGTGTCTTTGCGATAGCACGTTTCAGCGTTATTATAATCGCATGATCTAAATAAGTTTGATGGAAATAAATAAAGATGTTAACCGATTACAATACAACGTAGGAAGATTCATGGAAGTTGTTACACGAATCTGTAAATTAATTAAAAACGGTAAATAGAAGTGATGTATGTAAGAACAAATAGGATACTTATAGGAAATGAATTTTCTCATCATCATACGAGTATAAAGTTTGCTTTTAATTTAACCTGATATTAAAGCGTGTACTTAGTAGCAGTGCAAGCGGTCGATTTTAATCAAAGTTTGTTCATTTCGAACTTAGCTTCGTAGCACCAGCTCGTGGTGTAATATAGGCTGAGTAATATTTCCCGAACAAAGAATACACACGTTCCCACCCGGGCCGAGTGCACTCCTAATTAGATGTTCGATGAAAGTGTAATCAGACGATGGCCGGATCCGGGCCGTAATTAAACGGCGCAGGCGAAGAGTGATTTATTAATAGAAAAGCTCGAGCCGTAATGAAATACTGGGCGGACAATGGCGGCGAGGGCGGGCGGGCCCTAGAAATTAAATTCTCAGCGACGGACGGTGCACGGACACACACTTGCCGTTTCTTTGCGGTTTCTCGGTCGTCGGTTGTTTAATAATTTACGCAGCGGCGACCGGTGACCACCTCCGCTGCCGCCGTCGCCGCGGCCCGCTCCTATTAGGGTGGACGTATGGAGGAGTATAAAGGGTTTAGCCGTCCTTCCATAGGCAAACTGCCCCCGATGGGAACCTATATCGTAACCTATGTTATATTGTAGAGGGTACTAATAGTAGTTCATCGAGTAGATATTAGCTCTATATCTTAGTTAATTGAGAAGCTATTTGAAAAAAAGTGTCCGGAGACGACTTTTTTTCAAAGTGATATATCTCTGTTGATTTTAAATCTAGAAAAATAAAACCAATTCCAGTGTTTATGGTATATTTTACAGTTTATTTTATATAAATTTCCATGAGCCAAGCCTAAATAAAAATATTAAGAAAATGCAAATGAATTATTTTTTTGTTGATTTCTATCAGATCGAATTGAATTACCACTTTGAAAAAAATATATAATAATCATCTATACCTTGCCTAACAGCATGCGAAGTTTCATTAAAATCCATAAGGTGCAACATGTTGAAAAAAAATAATGAGAGTAAGTGGACCACCTTATGATCACTTTGTTGACGTTTTCAACTTTTTATTTTTCAATAATATAGTACTTAATTAAATTGTATTACATATTTGATTTTTCAATATTGGACATGAAAGGTTTGAAAGAAAATGGAATGATCTTTTCTCAGTAATAATTAAATCCATATTAATAAAAAAAAACATTTAATTAGTCATCGTCACTATCTTCATTAATTACAACGTGATCGTTATTTATAGAAAAAAACACTGGATAATATTTCTGCTGGGCGAACTATATGAGATTTATATCTTGCATTTGATAAATAATATATAATTGCCGCCACGTGGGAGCAACACCCAACTGTTCGATTTCCATTTGCACAGTTACAGCAATAACGCCGAATATCTTCGTGGCTTTTTCCATTTGGATTGTAGTCAATGTAACATCTGTAGGTTTTGCTATTAATGTGTCGCGATTGTACTTGCACTTTTAAAATGTTAGGTTCATTTTTGACGTACAGTACATGAAAATTATTGTCTTTCCCCATGAGTTCAGCTAAATAAGAAATGGCTTGTGAAAGCTGGTAGGTGCCAGTAAAAAGTATTTTTAACTCCTCTTCAGAAAGCTCAGGGAAGTCCTGAACTTCTGAAGCTAGAAGTCGTTGAAAGGGTTGTTTTCGCCGATCCCAGTTGTGAAGCAGCACCTCGTCAACAAGTGTATTTTTCATAGTTTGTCTATCTTTCATATTTTTAATTATTTTATCATGTTAATCTATGTCAGAAATATGTCTCTTACCATATTTATTTTGTAGAAATGCAGCAATGCGACAAAAAGACCTTACGTTCGGTAATATTTTGTTGTCTAAAACATTATCTAATAGAAATTGCGCCGTGGACCGCTTCGACAACCCATCTTACTTTTGTCACTTTCCTAGACTCATTAGCTTCAGAAGTTTTCCTTTTAGTGCTGGCATAAGCAGTTTGTAGCCTTTCTTGGTTATGTATGACTCAACGTCTCTAAATACACGGTCTGCAATTATAAGATCGTTTTGATGCAAAAGAGTTTGCAAACCAAGAGAATCATCTAACACCACTTTCATTATTGTAGCATCGTTTTGTGTTCCATAATAGGGACCTGCGAAATCTATTATGTATCCATCAGTAGCGCAAATAGTAAATGGCTTACATAAATGCGATTTCTTTTGTCCTGAGTACGATTTGCGTTGGTATTCGTTGTTTGTGCTTTTTTCATGAAAAATATATGTGCCATCACAAATAATTAACAATTGATCATCAGTAGTGTTAAATAAAGCCTTCGAAATATCAGTCGTATGATTTTGAATTAGCTGTTGTCTTGAGACTGAATTGATACCAAAATGGAATGGTAAAATATCTTTTTCGAAACTTCGTATTATTTGCTTGCAATAATCTGAAACTTGTTGCTCTCGTTCCAATTGTAATATTGAAGATATAATTTTATTTGAAATACCTAATCGTAATTTCATTAAAAAAATCACTAATGCTTGAATAACACTGCGCGAAAGAGAAGACTTTAATGATGTTAAAATATTCGACAGTTCCATGATGTTTTCCCAACTTAGTCCAGTATATACTTTTAGTTTTTCTTCAGGCATGTTAAAATCACCTATTTGATCGAACAGAGTAGTTTTAACTTTTTCTGAAAGTAAATCTAAAAATATTGAGACTTCTTTGGCAGATAAAACACTGTAATGGAGTGAACGCGCAAGCGTGACAGTTCATCTTCAAAAAACTTGTTTTTTATTAAATGTTGTGAGCAACAACGATCTCCATTCTAATCTAATCTTCTAATAAATCTAATCTTTTATAATAAAGTCCGTGAAACGCATGAAATTAGCTGATGAGGACTTTTTATTTGTAATATGATTGATTGAAAAACAAAAAAGAAAAAAACAAAAACATATGTTTATTTCGTGGATAATTAAATTATAACCAAATTGTAAAGTTCATAAACATGAGAAGAGGCGCGCAAAGCGCGCGCCTTTTAATACTACTACAATTTGAAAGCGTCAACAAAGTGATCATAAGGTGGTCCACTTACTCTCATTATTTTTTTTCAACATGTTGCACCTTATGGATTTTAATGAAACTTCGCATGCTGTTAGGCAAGGTATAGATGATTATTATATATTTTTTTCAAAGTGGTAATTCAATTCGATCTGATAGAAATCAACAAAAAAATAATTTATTTGCATTTTTTTAATATTTTTATTTAGGCTTGGCTCATGGAAATTTATATAAAATAAACTGTAAAATATACCATAAACACTGGAATTGGTTTTATTTTTCTAGATTTAAAATCAACAGAGATATATCACTTTGAAAAAAAGTCGTCTCCGGACACTTTTTTTCAAATAGCTTCTCAATTAACTAAGATATAGAGCTAATATCTACTCGATGAACTACTATTAGTACCCTCTACAATATAACATAGGTTACGATATAGGTTCCCATCGGGGGCAGTTTGCCTATGGAAGGACGGCTAAACCCTTTGTCGGCCAGGGAATGTAAAGAAGATTGGTTTGCTACCGGCATGGGCGCGGGAGAAAGGGGTGGAATTGAATTTAGGCCGGAATCCACTATCGAGGTACTACTTGTGATATTTCTTACCTATGTAGCGTGAAACGTGACTCTTTTACTGACTACTTTTGTCGACTGTGTCGTCAAATATTTGTTAATAAAAAGAATTGATATTAATAAAATTTTATTATTGAAAAACCACCTTTATATACACAAACATTCCTTATATGATTTGTGTTTATGATTTTTATATGAACTCCGTTATCCAGTTATCCAGCGAGCGTGAGGCTCATGTCATCTTTTAAAACTTGGCCTGAAGTATCCCAGAAAGAAAAAAAAATATAACTATATTAGTTTTGTGAAAACAATCTACCTTACAGTACGGGATAAATATTATTTTTCGTTTACTTAAGTTTCCTTTTCCAACTTATTCAACTATATTTTTAAAATTTTACTCTAATGTTGTTACTCTAACGAACAAATAATGAAATATAAACTTCGTAAACAATACTATAACAACACAACAACTATATAAAAATTTTATGTACTAGATTACTTCTACACGTAGACGAAGTCTTAATTACACTTAAAAGCTGTTGTCAGAGTATACTTTTTCAATTAGAGTATTAAAGTGTTCCGACCCCGTCATTATATTAGAGTGTTGTTCCACCCTAGCTCGGCGCCCGCCCTCAGTCGTCGCTTCTCCCGCCGCCGGCTCACTTCGCCGCGAGACCTCGGTTGAGTAGTACGTATTTCTGCCAACCTATATGGCTGCAAACTTTACTCGCACGCGTTTGATAATCCGCGTATGAATACAATAAACCAACCCAATTTTGTGGCGTAATTCTTATCGTTATTAACTTTGCGAGATCAGGACTCGATTTCCGGACTCTATCTTCGTTTCGTGATTTGTTGGCCTACAACTTCTACGGAAAAAACGGCACTGAAATAAACAAAGTGACACTTAATGCGGCTTAGCAAATTTTTGTGACACATTATCGTGACTGTGTTTCTGTGCATTGGAGAGACATATATTTGGAAATACTTTACTGTGACACCAGTGTGCAGTCCATTTTACGGAGTTTCTGTTAGTGGTAAGTTTTAATTATCCAAGTGATAATACAATTAAAGTAAACATTTTCTAAAAAAATGGTCACAATATTCAGTAATTTACCGAAAAAGAAAAAATTTTATGACACAATTTTTTAAAAAGATAAATAAATAAAAGATATAAATTGAATGTAAACAAATTCTCTTGCTGTTTTTGTTATTTCTTGAGCAGATTATTTCAATTTTTGAAAAATTTAATCGATTTATCCTTCGAGTCGAATTGGAAATAATCAATCGTATATCAAATTTAATCAATCAATAACTGAGCTTTAATCATTCATTAGACAGTTTTGATATTAATCATTGAAAAGGTTAAATTCCACCTCAAAATGGAAAATAAATCAAATATCACAAGTAAGTTAATTATTACCAGGAAGTTTTACTCACGCTGTGTACGGATAAGCAATTAAATTTGTTTTAGTAACCAAGCGACTTACCATAACGGTTAATTTAATTAATTAAAGCTTGTTATAATTGACAATTCTCATAATGAGTTGGAATTTATTTTCAAATATGATGTTTTCCATATGTGAAATTAAAAAAGGAGATATCTATTTATGTAAAAAAATACATAATTCACACAAAACGCCCACAGCAGAGTATCTATCGATATTCAGTTAATTGCGTGTCAAATTGAGATAAAGTCCGAGATATGGGCGCGGATAATTGCTTAATTACAGACAGTTTATCAGCCCCACAGGCCGGAACTTGTGAAACTTCTCATCGACTCCGGGAAGTTTGACCCATTTTATTATTGAACAGTAAAATCACTACATAACAAAAGTTTCCCTAATAAATAAAACAAGTCCATTATTTTATCGAACCCTTTTGTTATATAAAGTTTTTAATCACTAGAGGATTAGTTCCATTTCCTAGAAACGTTGCTTTTAGGGCAGTTTGTGTATTAATATTTAACTTGAATGCTTATTTGGTGATTTATATTTAAATTCATGCAAAAATCAAACTATATTAATTTATTTACATGCACATTGCTATTGCATAAATTATAATCAAATTAACTGTTATTGTTTTAATTAATTTGCAAAAAAATATATTAACACACGTTAACAATTCATTTTACGTTTTTTTTAAATTACCGTTGTTTTAGTGATATAAAGTAGGTATATTCATGACCTAAAGGAAATGATCAATTGAAAAATAGTGTTATTAGAAGTAACAGTAGAAAGCAACCACAGATGTTTATTTTGAAAGGTGATAATTTGAGGAGTTTACAGACAATAATACTGTACGGAGAATCTTCTCTCGTGGCTAGGGTTGCCAGGCTTCCGTATAAAGCAGGACACTGCCAGACTTTTTGACTGCGTATGAGGGCGGCCAAATAAGAAAACGTACGGTCTGCCTGCTTTTTGTTAGGTTTATTTAAATTTGCCCCCTTTTTAAATAAATTGTAATAAAGAAAACTGAATAAACGAAATATATTTTATAGTAATAAGGATAGGAAAGTCTTGTATTTTTACGCAAATATCTGGCTAAACTAACCAGTTTTTAGGTCTTTCGGGTTTAAAACCTGGCAAAACTTGGGAAACTTCCCATAGTAGCATTCAGTGATGTTTTACCAATAAAAAACTGCGATACACAGATAATAATGCTAATTATTGTGCTCAAGAGAAAAAGAGGGATCACATAATTAAAATGCCTTTACTTAATTATGGTTGTGATGAACTTTGTCAATTAAACACTTAATTATCATGTAAAAATACTCTAATGTCATCATGTAAAGATAAATTAATACAAGGAATAAAATTGTTTTACTAATTTATGATATTATAAAACCCTGTAAATAATTCAATATAATTGAAAAAATCTATAGATCATATAATCTTAGCAATTTTTTGTTATAAAACTTATTATCAAAGAGATAAGTTTCCTCTTACCTCACACTAGGAATGGGGAGAGCATATATTTTTTTTTATCCACAAAGTTTCTTGTTAATTAATACTCTCTAAGAAGCTTGTTTCTATAGTATGCCTATTGTTGTGTCAATAGAATCCATAATGCAATAACTCACATAAGCAAACAAATGATCATAAATTGTTAAGTTTACCTACCTTGTGTCAATTATTGGTGACATTTACTTTAGACTATTTCTTTGTTAACGTTGTATATATTGGGTATTGGCTCTCTAACTATGGATGGACATGTATGAATGATTGTCCTATTCATTTGTAACCAATACCGTGAAATATTTTTGTAGATATCATTGTAAGAATCATGTGGTTGTCTTGTAAACAAATTTCTAATTTGCATTTCTGTATTTCACTGTACAAAAACAAATTAAACTGACTCTACATATGGAACAACAAACAACAGAGGCTAATAAAAAAGTGTAGTAAGTATTTTAAACTTTAACAATTCAAATTTTATCAGTAGTTAGGTGTGTTATGTGATATGTTCATAATTAAAGCAGTGATCATTGTAGCATGCCACGAGTATTTGGTGAGAAAGGTACGCTGAACCGCCACATGGTATAATGTGGCTTGGATTAAACGGGCGTTTCGTATGCACTGTCACGAACGCCTCATATTTATGCTGCGCCTACCTCTTTGTTATTTTAATTACGGTGGCTTTATTATACTTGGATATTCTAGAAATTGCATTCTTGTGAAAATGTTATACATAGCTAAAACGACTTGGTGATGATGACTGGGTAAAAAACAAAAGAAATTTCTATTTAGTACGTCAGTCAGATAATAGAAAATATTACTTATTATTTTTACTTCAATTTAATAAGAAATAGCTTAGATAACAGGCATTAAAGTTGAGGAGTGGGGGTACACTACGACAAAATTATGGAGATAGTATATAAAATAAAGATGTGATGTCACGTGACATTAAAAAATAAAATTTTCATATTTTTAAATAGATAATCTACCGGAAGGAAAGACAAAAGAAAATTAGTTATCATCCCTATTCCGAGTATGATATTATTATTTCTTTATTAATTACTAGCTTTCCGCTAGCGGCTTCTCTCGCGTGGTCTTGTATTATACATAAAAACATTTCTTTTGAATCACCCTATCTATGAAAAAAACACTGCATCAAAATCGTAGTAGTTTTAAAGGTTTAGGCATACATAGGGATACAGGGACAGAGAAAGCGACTTTGTTTTATACTATGTAATGATACTTGCGAATTGTAATTGTTTTCTCACGACTTCACTCGCGTGTAATATACCTAGGCTATGTCACCCACATATGATGTAGTATCCGTAAGTAAAGAAAAAAATTAAATCAGTTCATTGGTTTTGGAGCCTATAAAATGCCAGCAAACTAATCAAATCATTCTTCTTTATCTTAGTATAGATTAGTCAAGGCACGGCAATCTTTTTTAATATGATGTGAATAAGACTAAGATTAATTAATTAATAATGATGAAATAATTATAATATATAATCAATTTTACACTCAAAATTCTAAACTGAAAAATATTCTTAATTAATTTTCTTTAACTAAGAATGATGTTAATAATACGTTTAAAATCAATTTGTAAAATGTTAATTAGATATTTTTATTCCACTCTGTATTATTTAAACACCTTTCTACAGATAAATAATAATAATAACTATTTACCAAAAAATTGAATTGCATAACAGGTGAAGTCCTTAAATGCAATTTTATATTGTCAATAAAGCGTAAAGACGGCGGACTTAATGCCAGTAGGCATTAAGTCCGTCAATCAACCGGTTATTATTAGCTCTGCTTGTACCAAATGTCTTTATTCCGAACATCGCAGGGTATTTTCATAAAATTATAATTATTTTTATTGTTCTTTAAATATCAAAATCGATTCTTAACGTTGTTGTATCGATGTTGTATCAACGCACTTTTATTGTGTTTTTCGTAGACTAATCGTAATAATTGTAGATTTATTTATTTAAAATCAAAATAATATACAATTAAGGATTTCTCTTTGTTTAGATACGTACCGGGAGCTATCATGATTGGGGTTGTTATTAGGCACCAAAGCTGCTCATTAGAGGGTTCCGTAATGATCCAACGACGAGTTGCTCATGGTAAACTCGACTAATGAACACAGATGCTTTATGCTTGAAACGAGAGAGAATTTTCTACCGTAGCATAAAAACGTAGTTTGATATTTGTGTATATATAAAGTAATTGTTCTATATATCTAAAACTTGGTTACCGATGTTTTATTAAATTTTCAGAAATTCTTATTAAAAAAATTATTCATTGGAATTTTAAATCTTACATTTACGATTAACAAAAAGCTTTGAACATGTACAAATATTATGATTAAAATAAATAAATTAATCTGTTGTTGACGATTATTGAAATTTAAATGGGCTTCATTGTCTCACAATTATAATTGATTTCATTAACAAAGCTACGCCCATAATTGAAAGTAGACAATTTCGGCAAAAGGGAGGGTAAGGTAATTACAAGATCCAATTTAGAATTGCCAAGTATACACTTTGCTGTTAGTTTCAAACAAAAGCTTAATTAATTAAGTCGAGAACAATTAAGTTCACTGCCGTAATATTCTCAGCAATTACGAGGTATTCGACGTATTTTGTAGACGTTCGTAATTGCCGACGAGTCTCCAATCAGATTGTATCCGACGCTAATTCTGCACACGTCCATTAATTATATTCCCAACACTAATTGGAAAATCTATTAATTAAATTATTAATGCGATGCAAAATTTGAGATTGTTAGCGGAGCTATTGAATTTCCAGGTGTCTAATTACAAATACAGTCGTTAACGTAAGCCGTTTCACAACCATTAAATCAATAATTGAATATTTATGATGGTAAATTAATTATATATTTATTTTATTTCAGTAAGGTCATACAGGTTGATTTATTTAGGAAATAGCTTTTCAAATAATTTAATTTATGAAATAGCGATTTAGTTAAAATTGATGTTGTTAGTAGAAGGTCTTATTTATTAGTTTAGACAACGGGAATCGTGCCGTTCTGCTTTGGTTTCGGCTGTCAATTTGAATAGACGGGGTGTAATAAATCAGGGTTGTCGTTAGGTGTGCGCTGGTAGGTAGGCGCCTCATGTAACGAGACACATTTCCGAGCGCAGCATTCCAATTAGCGATCGGACCGCGGCGACAACGGCCGACTGGCGACGGCGCGATGCGAGCGAGGCCGGCGCGGGAGCCCGCTGGCCACCGCCCGCGCCCGCCCGCGCTCGTTACGCTCGCTCCCGCCTCGTTAGGGGAATTGTTTGTTCGAGTATGTAAAAATGTGTTTATTTGCACGTACGCTCCCGGTTAAAAAATATATGAAAAGACCCTTTTAAGACTTTTAATGATTTCCCGGCAAAGGGAAATTGGGTTAGTTATTTTCCCTGGGGTTGCCCCTCGTTAAGTTTTAATAGGGTAGCTAGCTACGACGTAATCAAACGTACTTATTTAAGTTAACGACGTTTACCCAGTCCCTATACTTTGTTATCAATAGAAGTTATTAGTGAAGTTCGTTTTTTACTTTGTCGTTACTATAAGTAATGGAAATTTGAATAAAAATTGTCAATTAAACTTAATTGCCAATTTCCATATTCAACTTTCATGATAACTCGTTAGAAAAGCTTTATAGTGGAGGAGTAACGAGTTAGATTGTTAGAGAGGGGTCGCGGTGTTCCGGCACCACTCGGATTCTCGTATAGGTAGAGCGCCTAATTAATTTCCAGTAAAATGTCGACATCGTTGTTTTTGCCAAGAACTCGGCTCATTAGAGCGACGAGGCATGTTGATTACATTTTCCAGCACTTATTAGCACAAACTCTCATTAGGGGGCACTATTGTTGTAATTAAACAAGAAACATCGGTACAGATCATCGAGTCGAGGCCATACAGAAAGAGGTTCTAAAGCAAAGAAATAAAGTTCACGCTTAGGAATTTTAAAAAGGAGATTATATTGTGCGAATTTAATTAACAACTCAATAGTTACACACTGGAAGCACAGAATGTAAGTTGGTTCTTGTTAAGTCTGACATGAAGCTATTGTTAGTGGCGGTGCAAAAAGCTGTGGTTTGTTTAAGAGAGGTTTACGCAATTACTGTAGTGTATGTGCCAGCATCGGCAGTACATCAGAGGAGTTTAATTGGACAACAGCGTGGGGGCGCTACTCCACCGTCTTACCTACTGTTCTAATTGGGTCGCCAACACTAACTGAAGCTTTCTTACAAATTGTATAGTCATCGTCATTACTTATAATAGGTTTCCACTCCAAGAACACCTGCAGCTATTACAATTTCTTTATATAAATAACTACAAAATGTTCTCCTCGAAGTCTCTTGTGACAATTGTGACGCTTTCCCAATAGCTTTGGAGGGCTTATTAGGAATCTCACCACCCATTTTGAGAGAGCCAGTCAAATAGGGATATTATTATATTGTGTTCACTATTTCCACGTCATTCTCTATTCGGGTCATTAAGAATGGAAGAATCATCAAGAAAGCAAATTAACCAAGAAAAAAATACCACTTATCTACCTTTATAGTAGTAAGGACATTGTGAGTAATCTTTAGTATTTCAGTGGATTTAACATAGTACCTAACCTATTGTAGGTATTTTATGATATTGTAACTGACTCTATACTCTGATCACAGCATACGGGCTTATCAGAGCATTCATTCGAATCAAGGGTTAACGAACGTCACCGCGTTATCATTGTTTATTTCACGGTATATTCATTAGATCGTAATTGGGAGCAACGTTAATTAGTCCAATTAAGAAAAAATAATGCATTTGATACAGATTGATTGGCACCTCACGCTCGCTGCGCGTGCGTCAAAGACACGCCAATATAAAACTTAAACGAGAATTGTCTAACGGCGTATTAAGATAACAATCCTTAATTAAAATATTTGATTGTTTTTTATTTTCAGCATTAAAGTTGGTAAAAACGCCGTTCGTCATAGCACTGATCTGGGGCAGACGGTTTGAATTGAGATTTCACTCGATATTTTCAGTTTAGTTTTAATTTTCTATTTAAAAGTATTTTCAATTTTAAAATGAAACTACTACAATTAGATGACTTTTTAAAGCCAGTTGCTGAAATTTACTGTCGCATAATGTCTGGCTATTACACGCCGCGGACGAGGAAGCTGATTGGTTACGCATATCCCGACTGTCGGCGACGACAGCAACAGAGTAATGTTAAATTATGATTGTTCGTGCGGTGGAATGGTATGAACGAAAAATGCTATTTGAATACATTTTTAAACATTGATATTCATATCTTGCTAGTGTTTGACGGTCCGAAATATTAAATATGTATGTCGGGTATGAACAATGCTTTTAAAACAATAATGATGATAATAACATGGAATCACGCTTGCAACTAATAAAATATTCTGTATATTGCGTTCTTCAGAACTTAAGCAGAATAACTATTGTTGTTTTGACTGGATTTATTGTATGAAAAATAACATAAAATAATCGTGCATGATATTTAGTATACCTATACATTTTGGCATATTCCTATATAGTGGCAACCCTATACAATAGAAAGAGTCGAGGGAGAGGCTTCGTGTATCTCCGACTGGTGACGTCAAACACCCTTCACCGGGCGGATATGAGCGGCTATTTAATTTCCGTATTTTCAATGATCGTTTCGTATTCAACTATAAAGTTATCAATTTTTGAATTGAAATCCTCTAGGTCGTAAATAACTACGTGGAAACTAGCGTAACATCAAAAAAGAATGAAATTGATTTCATAATGTAGCCAGCAGATGTGTTTGAAAATTTTGACCAATATAAAAATCTTAAAAATGTTTAAATATGATTTAATAGCTGCGCATGCGCCTTTTATTTCGTCAACCGTGAACTAGCAACAATTTGTTAATGACGTGTTTTATATATTTTCAAGAAATTGCGCTTACTACGTTGTTTTAATTATTTTTTCAGACAAAGTCTACAGTTTAGTTCGCAAGACAAGCAGGTTTGAATTATTCTATTCTCGGTAAATGAAAACTATTTTCGTTTGCAAAACCCAGAAACAATTAAATTAGATTGTAAGTTGTTACATAAAGCAACTGATATAGCACAATAGTTATTAATTAACTCCATCGGCAACCATTTCGTCTCAAATGATGCAGCAGAGACACAGTATCGCATTTTTACAGTAATAGTATTTGTTAATACGTATTTTTAACTTAACGCTAGCGTAATAAGGCCTTGTCAATTACCTGTAGCTAATTGTAAAAAAGTAGATGGCTAAAAAAAGTTTAAGAAGTAGACGGCTAGTTAAAATATTTCTGTGTGTAATTCTGAATAACACATTTATTTATTGTAGTAGACACTCTTATGTTACCATCGACTGTAAAAATCGTAGTAAAATCGACATAAAATTCACACTTCTGTAAACGATTCTTGGGATTACCCCATAATGCGATTTGCAAAATGGAATAAGCGTTAGTGTTTGAACTGTTCGTTATTAGTGGGGTGAGGGCTCCCTATCCATCTTCTATGATAGCAATCAGTGATTCTGCTCACTATTACAATCCACTGTTTATTAATAACCTGGGACAGTAACCCTAATTTGATTATATCAAATACATTGCAAGTCTAGATTCAGTTTTCCTAAAAATAAAATTATAGATTCATCATGGAAAATGTAATTTTACATAGGTTTATCATCTAAGTAGCTCTTTTCGTGGATTAATAAAATAATAATAATGCACATTTAATAATATAAAAGTAAAAATAAAATTCAATCTTAAAGATTTCACGGTTGGTTATGATATTTCTATGTTTGTGTCAATCTGTGGTGTGAATAAGTAGAGATTGCTGTTATAATTTTTTTTTTAACACTTGCTTATTAGTTTGTGCATTTATAATACTAAATATAATATTTTCTAAGAAAAAAATTTTTGTGTTTTTATCAATTCAAATATACATTCTTTATGTTCACCGTTTATAATTTATACGTAAACGTTTGGTAACTTGTTATGGTATTATTTTTATTTCAATTTCAGGCAACATTACCATTTAAGAAGCGTGATTTAATTCTCCTCGAGTTTATGCAACAGGCAGGATCAGCCTGATATCTTAAAGTTTCGGTTGCTGGGCGGTTGCGATAACATAACATTATTACTGTTATCGGCACGTCGGTACCACATAGTGGAGTCACAACAACGCATTCTGATATTGGATGACACCCTAGTTGAGAACCACAAATCAAAGAAGGAGAGCCTCGCGAGGGGATGATTCGTCCTTTACAATAATATAAACAAAGTATAACATTTAATGCCTACATTATTTTACTGCCGTACCAGATAAAGTAGAAAAAGGAAATTACAACATATTTAGAATTAGAACAATAAAGTTTAAATTAACTTAAAAATTTGGTAACTTAAAAATAAGTATAAATAAGTAATTAAAAATAAGGTAACTCGAATGCGTTCATGTTTCAAATTATTATTAACCTCCCAACTTCAAAAGAAGTTTCTTGAATTAAGTAACCACCTTTCTAATGTGAGTTCTTAAAGTAAGACACGATTAGATCTCCAAACTTTTCGATATTTACAAACACTACTAAGGTTTTTGAAATTTAAAAACACTACTATAAACACTATGAAAGGGTCTAGCTTTCAAATAAATTACCAAAGTAAAATAGATCTTTCAATATATCAAATTCAGTTTGTTTTTATGGAGCCGATGATAAAAAAAATTTGTGTTCCAATATTATAACGTCACCATATTTAACAAAATAGGCAGTTAAATAGGGTGCTCAATTTTTAAATGTTTTGTCATCCGAATCCAAGACAACTTTTCAGAGGAATATAGAAATATCACTCATTTTTACTAAGCTTATTAAAACGATATAATACTTTCTTATTAAACTGAAAGGCAGCCTTATGTTTTGAGTGACAAATCCAATTTTATTCTCGACTGCCCCTCTCTGCCCGCGCCCCGCGGACCGATCAGACCTTATCCAAATTGGATCTTGAATAATAAAGAATCGGGGCGATTGGATTTTATTCCTTAAATTCAATTAGCACACGAGGGTCGCGTGTGTGACTGCAGACTAAAGATAGAGGCACATTATCGTATTAAAAGGGATCGAAATGGTATTTATTCTAGTATCTATAGGAAGTCATGCGATCTTATAAATCGTGTAATAGAACAGATTATAATACAAACTTATACTCGTTCTACCTACTAACAATAGAACAGCAAATATAAATAATACGTACCTACTTTATTAAGACTGCGAGGACAGCGCAATTGTTAGCGCTTTTGGTCTGCGATGCGGAAATCAAACGACTTTCGCAAGAGTCACTCGTAGGATGGTTCACCAAAAATTTGTTGTCTAAAGCTTCTTTGTACTTCAGAATAAACGTTAAGAGGTTGCATCTGCAGTCGATAACAGCCTCCGATCTGCACAGAGCCTGCATGATGTGTCCCTATACGATTCCATTAATAGGGAAAGCCCAACAGGGACTTTAACAGTCTGATGATGATGTTGGCCTTCCAACATTGTCCTTCTAAAGACATTAGAAACATTAGATTAGTTCACTTCCAAATTCCTCAAATTAACGATTTTTAGTTAAAATCAATGATGTGTTTTGCATCTACCTTTTTCATTTAATGTATAATTTCTACTTTAAGGTCGATGGCGTAAATTACCTATAAATAATGTGATTATTAAGTACTTAATTTCGTTTAAAAGCATTTAAAATATAAAATATATTCATTATATGTAAAAATAATCGACGCATGGCAATCAGTTGCGTTAAATTGTCAATAGAAATGTAAATTAACCGAATAACTTAATAAATAGTGTATAGTCTCGTGTGTGATGTTTCCTGGAACTTTCTAACCGGCTTTGCTATTTTGAAAAAACTGTCACAGCTTAGAGATTCAAACAAATGAAACCTGCTTCAAAGGTAAAAGGTACTATTTTTAAATCTCTTAGGCTGTGAAACCTCTTAGGTTGTGACTGTATGTTTTACAGAACAACAAAATACAGAGTACACAAAGTTACTAAAACGAGAAACGTTTATGCAAACTACGAAAGTCAAGCGATTTAGAAAATAGATAAAGCGATTCGCTTTGAACGACCAACTTTGCAATTCTAAAATCGACTTCTAAGTATAAATTCTAAATGATAAACAGCACCAAACAATCACCAAAATTAAAAATAAAATTAATAGTAATAGTAATAGTAATCGTTTATTTGCTATTAAATGAGGTATTATAAAAGATGGAAAGAAAATTACAGTTCAGCTCACTTAGCTATTACACTAGCATGCAAATACCATATTAATTAATTTTAATTTAATTATTACATTCAAAATACAGGCAATTAAAATAATTATTATTTAGGACTAAATCATTATTATAACCATTAAAAAATGTCAGAAAATAAAAACTATGTCACTACCATTATAACAAATTCAATTCAATTCAATTAGAAATACAGAAAAAAAAACAATGTCATGGAACATTCATTATCATAGTGTTTTGTCAGCCAAATACTCATGGACCGAATAGTAACATTTATGCATCAAGAGTTTTAACAGGCTCTTTTTAAATAGATTGAGTGAAGCATCTTTGATATAATTCGGCAACCCATTATAAATTCTAACAGCCATCGGATAGCAGCTGTTGCTTTGCATTGTTGTAAACATACTGGGTAACACTAGTCGTTCAGGATATCGTCCCCTGTACTCATTGTTCACGTCACAGTTTCGTTTAAAGAGTTTGTTGTTAACTCTTACAAAGCAACATACTTCATAGATATAAATACATGGCAATGTTAACAATCCCAAAGTCTGAAAATATGGTTTACAACTTATTTCTACGGATAATTTACATATGGAACGTATACATTGCTTTTGAGCAATGAACGCCCTATCGATATCTACTGAATTACCCCAGATTATGACTCCATATCTTAGAATGGAAGCCACATATCCATGGTACGCCAAAAGAGCAGTTCTTTCGTCTGTAATGTTTACAAGTCGCCATAATACGTATGCAAATTTGCTGATTTTGTTGCACAACTCCCGTATGTGTAGCTTCCATGTACAGTTACTATCCAGTATTAATCCTAAAAATTTTATATCTTTACTTTCCCCAATCGTTTGTCCCTCATGATGTACTTTAAGATTAAGTCGTTTATTATTTTTTTGATTATGAAATTGTATATATTTTGTTTTTTTAATGTTAACTCTTAAATTATTATCTTTTAACCAGTTGATTATTTCTTCCATTGTTTTATTAATTTCATTGTTGTATTCAACTACAGATTTGTTTGAATTTGATACCACCACTGATACATCGTCTGCGAATAACGAACAAAATTGCTTAGTGGCCTTAGGTAGGTCGTTTATGTAAAGAAGAAATAGAAACGGGCCCAAGATACTACCTTGTGGCACACCAAATTCCTTTATATTTCCACTAGATCTATAATTAATTTCATTAAAACAATCATCCAAATTTGAGAGTTCCGTGTATTGTAATCTTCCCCTGAGATAAGTTTGCAGCCAGTTATAAGCTTTTCCTCTAAGACCATATTTTTCACATTTGGCCAGGAGGATATCTAACAATACATAATCGAATGCTTTACTCATGTCAAAAAATATGGTCGTGACTTCTTCCGATTTATCTATGTAAGTCATAATTTTATTTGTCAGCTCAAACATTGCCAATGCCGTGGACTTACCTTTTTGAAAGCCATGTTGATTTACATTAATAATGTTTTGTTTATCTATGAAGCTATTCAACCTAACCAGCATAGCTTTCTCGAATATTTTTGATAGTATGGGTATCAAGGCAATGGGCCTATAATTATCTATTGAGTTTGTTTTGCCGGCTTTATGTAAGGGTTTTATAATTGTGACTTTTAATTTTTCTGGAAAGACCCCTTGTATGAAGGATAGATTAATTAAATAACTTAGAACTGGCGCGATTTCTGATTTATTTGCTTTAATAATATTTGTGGTGAGTTCGTCATAGCCCATAGAGGTTGTATTTTTCAATGTTGCTATTATTTTACTTATTTCGGTATCATCAGTTGGAAAGAGAAAGATACTAGCATCAATATACTGTACATTGTTAGCAGCTGTTTTTACGTGTATAGGTTCATTATGTTCAGAACCCAAATTTGCCCAGTATTCATTAAATGTTGTAGCAATTTCTTCTGGTTTATTAATTATATTATTATTATGTATAATTTCTCTTAGATAATTCTTTGTATTTTTTGCATTGTTATTTTTTATTAAATTCCAAGATGCTTTACAAATGTTGGTACTTCTATCCATATATTTCTTATTACAATTTTTTTGCGAAATATTAATACACTTTTTTAATACATTCGAGTATTTCTGATACCTTATTTTGTTTTTTAAGTTTCTTTTTTTGTAATATATGTATCTAAGTAATCTTTTTTGTCTACATGCTTTACGTATCCCTTTCGTTATCCATTGATTACTTTTTTGTTGCGGTATTATTTTGACAGTTTTAAAGGGGATGCATAAATTATAAAATAATGTCAAATACTCGTGAAAAGTATTAAAGGCTTTATTTACGTCAGATTCATTATAAATTTCCGACCAAGTTAATTTCTTCAAGCACTCATTGAGTTTGTCTATGTGTTCCGAACTAAAATCTCGCCTCTTAATAAAAAAATATTTCAATTTACCTCGTCTGTTGCCTATTGGAATCATCAGTGATTGGGCTGTATCATGATCCGATAGTCCCAAATAATGTATTTTGCCATGAGCTTCGGGAATATTACTGATTACGAGGTCAATACACGCCTGCTGTCTAGTCGGCTCAATAATATGTGATACAAACCCATGGTTTTGAACTATACTTAGGAATTCTCTACAACAAACGCTGTCCTTCAAAATATCAATATTAAAGTCACCTGTTATAATAGCTTTTTTATTTGTTTTGAGCTTAAGTTTATTTAAAAGTTCATTCCATTTATGTAGAAATAAGTTCATTGTTGATTTTTTATTGTACGGAATCCTATACAGGCAAATTATTATATATTTATAATCGGTGAGTTCTATCCCACAGCATTCAAATTGTTTTTCAACAGACATCTCCTTTAGGTACGGCACTTTTTTGTACTGTAAATCATTTCTGCACCAAATACCAACTCCCCCGCGTTTTTCATTTTTACGAGAAAATGTTTCAGCAAGATCATAGTTTGGTAACTGGAAGTTACTTTCATGACCTGACTTTATAAAAGTTTCTGAGAGACATATAACATCTATATCACTGAAGCCTTCTGCTAGCTCACCTAATGTTACTAGTAGGATATCTCGCTTACTAAAAATGCCAGCAATATTTTGATGTAATATTGTCAAGTAATTTTCTTTATTAACGAAAAAACTCTGATTGGTTTTTATTCAAATGATTTTTTATTTTTATTCTGTAAATTAGTGGTATTCATATTATGACATAATCCTAGGTCATCTGTAGGCTCATTTTCTTTTATAGTATGGCTTGTTAACTTTATTTTTGGAAAGTAATCTGTGATTTTTTCTTTTTGTCGCTTTCTTATACTTTGTGTTTGCTTTGATGTATAGTGAATACCAGTATTCTGCATAATTAAGCTATAACATTTTCTAGCGCAATTTAAATTTTTAATAAATTCGTAGTCATATCTTAAAAAGTCAATTTCAATATTTAATTTTGTCGAAATCATGTCAATTAATGAAGTATTATAATTGTTATTTTTCACTTTATAGTCAATATTTATAAATTTACAATGAGGATAGTTACTAACCATAGATTTTATGTCATAATTCAATTTATCAACATTAAGATATGGGTTATTCTGAATATTTAATATTAATATTTTGTTATTCCTCAAAAACGACAATACATTACACAATTCTGATAGTAATTTAAACGGATTTTTATCATTACTACCTAAAGACAATACAATTATATCATTTTTTGACACATTTATATTATAGCAACTACTTAGTATTTGTTTGGCGTTAGCAAACGGTTTTACAAAACTGTTAAGGGTATAAATATCATTCCACTTATTACGCCTATTTTTTATCATTTTTAGAGTCAGCCCACTTACTTGTTCATCTCCAAATATATGAATTTGAGGTTTATTTTCACATGATATTATACAAGATTTGTTTACACTACATTGTTTCATATGTCTGTCACATTGGTATGGCTGACGTGACTTCTTGCATGTGCCGCCATCTATGATTTTATGCTGACCTTTTTGGCTGCTGCATGCTACTGCAGACAAAGATTGTTGTTGATTTATATTTTCTTCTATAGTTCCATTCTGTAATTTTTGAATTAAGTTTTTTAAACACTCAATTTCATTGTTCGATTTCTGTAGTGCTTGTTCCAAATCGGAAATTTTTCTTAGAAAAGATGAATATTCCATATTAGCTTCCTTTGTTGCAGATGATAGGTTTTTTGTTAAAAAAAATGTGTATGTATTTAACAGAAGTTCAAAAGTTGTCTCATCTTAAATTATTTGTATACTGTATAATAGGGATGTAGAGAACTTTTTATATTTTTATTTTATACTCGTAGATATACATGAAATATATCTAAAAAAAAAAAAATATATAATAAGTTAAAATGTAAAAATAAATTTTATTTTCAAAATCTTCCGCGAAAATGCCACTTCATTCACGGCGTCGCTGTGACGTTACGACCCTCTAAAACTTATATTATACATAGAAATGTATACATAAGGTTGATTTTTCTAAGTTCTGATATAAGAGGACCGTGAAGTCATACCATGTTTGCGGTCACGTGACAACGAGTATAAAATATTTGTTTTAATAATTATAAACACAATAAGCAATATTATAAACACAATAACCATAAAAGTGTAATTATCGGTAATAGAATATAACACTAACAGAAAAAAAAATATTTATTTTTGTTTATTGTCTACACCCGCATTCTGTGTTCAGTCTGATACTAATTGATGTCTTTTTTTTTTCAAGAGTTTCAAATATTTGTAAAAAAAATATTTTACCAAAATCTAAACATACGAGTTAAATATTACAGTGTATTTGTAGTAAGTAGTTTTAGTGAAAATTATATATCGCCTACTTAAAAATTTGGTCAATTTGTTACTTTTTATAAAATTTCTATTGTCATTAATTGATCTAAAAATGCATACATCCAAAGAATTGTCATTGTTGAACCGTTGCATGTTATAAACAGAATCAAAGAATATGTCTTAAGCTCTCAGTTGTTGAAATTGAATACAAGCGTTACCTCATCGCACATAAATTAGTATTAATGTAAACGAAATATTTAATTCGTTACGTTTCAACATAATCTTGATTAAATTATAATGTTGAATTATTCTAAAATGCCTTTCAAGTTCAAGGAACTCCGGATTGAGGCAGTTATTAAATCTTTATTTGAGGCAGTTATTATATCTGAATCTGATTAAATGTCACAGTAAGATGTTTATTATACGAACGAATTAACTTTCCAATTGTTTAATTATGTTTTATATTATATTTAAAATTTCAAAGATTTATTTTTTTAACGTAATTTTTAAAAATAGATCTTTTTATTGCACACAAATTTTCTTTCATCAGTAGATTTTTGTGTTAAGAATATTCCTTTTAAATTCAATATGATATTTTTAATAATGCATATCGTAAGTTTTACTTTATAAGAGTTACTTTGTGATTATGATCACAAGAACATAGTGATCCAAAGGAGTTATAATTATAAATGCAAAACGGTTCTAATGATTAAAAAAAAATCTAATGCATTCTTTGGTAAGTATACACGCTGTTCGGACATTCAATAGTGGCTATTAATAGGTGACGTATGGCGTCGCTTCCAGCCCATTACGTTGGATGTATTAATAAAATAAATTGCGATATTATCGCCGGCGCGGTTGACATAAACATCGAAATCTACTTAAAGTAATGGAAACGATTTCATGCAGCAGAATCGGGCTGCCCGATAACAACAGTATCGGAGACGGGCTCTCAATACGGCGTTGTGGTGCCGCAGTATTAATAACACCACGGATTGTGTGAGACGCTCAACTAATTCATGCAATCGCAGATAGCTTGTTTTCCTATAGATTGGAACTTGTATTACTTGAATTTACTGTCTGCATTGACAATAATAACGTTTAAAAACATCACTATTGCTCTAATTTATGATGTCGCAACAATATTTTATCGTAGTAACAGTTGATGTTACTAATTAAATTGAATGAGAAGTTAAAAGATATCTTTATTACGATATTAAAAGGAAATTTTATATATTCAAATGAGGCTATTACAGTTGTCCTCATAATAAGATAATTTACGTATAAATCATGGCTTCGTAATCGAGAAACAACGGTGCAATCATTATACGATTTAGATTAATTCTGTAGTCACGACTGTTGAGGTAACGACATTCGAATGTTACACAAAGTGGCTTATCAAATAAACAACACACGATTAATTAAAATTGAAATAGTGAACATCGCTGTTTATATAACTATGCACTGTTTATTTAATTAATGAATAAATATAGGTATTCTACTTTTCATTTCCTTTACTTATATAAGAATATTGAGATTTTTTATATAAAAAATAACAATTAATTTTGTTAATTTTTAATTACAATATTCCTTCTAACTAATTCTATTAACTAATAATTAATAGCAATGAACTGCTTACGTTAAAAACGAAGCAAAAAAATTTTACTCAGTAAGATTTATTTTTAAACTTAACTCAAACATATGTTATAACATTTATAGAAGCATAAATTTTATTAATATATGTCCGTCATTAGTTCACGAAGTGGAAAGCATAAATATAAAATTGCTTTTTACCTAGAAACATTGCAAGTTTATGAATCTACGTGGAAATCATTAGCAATAAAAAACAATATTATAACACGAATGTGTTGTAAACGGAAAAAAACTATTTGGAAATATTTGTTTTTATTCATTAAAATTACTATCAACTGAACCTAATGCATATTTTAAGGGAAGTGATTAAGATAACACACTGTGGTTGCTAATAGCATTAACTTTTTTTTACGACGTTCGTTCCAACTGATGTAGTTAATTTGTTGATTGGTATAATATTTACATCTGTTTAGAGTTTTATTCATGATTAGCTTTATATTTATTCGAATTCACCCGCGGCTATAGCCTATTTCACTTGCGTATGATGTAGTACTGTAGGTAGGTGAAAGAATTTTTAAAATCCGTCACAGAGTTTAGGAGCCTATTCAATAAAAAAATTAAAAGTCAAATCTCTTTTCTCTTAATAATAGTACGTATAGTTTCAGTTCACCAGTAATATCACGGATCTTTCTTTTGACAGACATTTTTGTTATATGATAATGATTATACAATTTGTTTTTGTGTTATGTATGATTGATAATTTTATGATAATAAAAATAAGCCCAACTTAACATCTTTTAAACAAAAATTTTGTTGAATGTAATAGTTAATGTTCAGTGTTTTATTTTATTATTTGCATTTTTTGTTTTTTTTTAATTTTTTATTTTTCGTTATGCATTTATTATAGAATTTGATAGGGATGACGACTGGGTAAAAAAAATGTAATTCTATTTAGTCCGTCAGTCAGATAATAGAAAAATATTAGATACGTATTTTTTTTTACTTCAATTTAACAAGAAATAGCTTAGATAACAGGCATTAAAGTTGAGGAGTGGGGGCTCGCTACGTCACAGTTGAGTAGAAAACGTACTATAACGTGACGTCATGCGAAATTTCAACTCCATGTAACGCCGTAATTTTATGATTACGAAAAAATAAAAAAATACGTGTTTAATATTTTTTGACACTCTACCTGACGGACAAACAAACAAAAATTAGTCATCATCCCTATTATACAAACATACATTAATTATCACTAGATTTTCATCTTTATAATCTAAAAGATGTGTAATAGCCTCCGTTGACAAGCTAGGATGGCCCTGTACTACAGAAAACGGCGTGACCACTTTCTTTTTTAAAATAAACAGTTTTCACAATTCTCGTCTTTTATATGTATGCATGTTAATTATGAACCTCTCTTTGTGTTACGTACGTCTACATACATATACGTACATCTACGATGTAGGTACCAAGTATCCGCATAAATAGCAGAAAGGGAGATCATGTACGAATAAAGAGATCCATTATCGACATCAAAAAGGGCGAAACACCCAAAAAGTCATACTAATTTGATAACACAGCCTTTTTTTATATCAAAGAGCTCGAATCTCACGCGGCGGGTGTAGTATGGACGTACCGGGCTCATAAATGGGTTGCGTTTCGCTCGTTACTCGAGCAAATTAAAGTGCACGCGTTACCAACCATCTCCCTCAAATTGACTGTCCGTCAAATCGGACCCCTATAGTCGACAGGCGGGTGTCCAATTAATTTGCACTTTTAGACGGCTAGTTTATATTCCACTGGGATGTTCCATAGATTTTTGTTTCGAAAAAAGAATATTAGGTCGTTAAATATTTTAAGTCTCATGATAGAACAGTTATTACATTTATCTTGGATATTTAACTAAGATTATAAAATACTCGTAGAATACAAAAATAAAAACTCGTTAAGATTTTTGGTATGTCAGTTATTGTAACCGTTTTTACTTTTTAAATTATGGCTGTTTAAAACTTATAATTAATCAAATCAGTCTCTTGGACTATTGATGGTGTCATGGATTCTTTGAAACACTGCCCGCTATGTATAGCATTTGCGTGATGTTACTTAATTAAATTTTAGCTTAAGGGAAAATTTAATTTCCGGAGTAGCTCGGGATCGCGTTACCTAGTTATTTGCAACACCGTTTCATGATGCAATTAAGTATTTTTATATGGGTGTAAATAATGCTTTAGTTTCAAGTAATCAGATTTAATTTTATATCTGCAACATGAAAAAGAAATTAAACTTTCAACTTAACGCTTTAGCATTTCTTTACTATAATATAAAGTTTCAATAATTTTCGGTGTCCTTTTTATTATGATAATAATGTCAATATCTAAAAATGAAGTTCTAGCGAAGCGTGAAGCGTTTAGTGTAGCGTAGCGTGTGGCGGATAATAGTATTGTAGAGCGTGGCGTGCGGCGCAACCTTAAAAGCAATATCCGGCGCCGCGCGCGCCGCCCGGAAATGAACCGGAAACAGCGGTGTATTAAGCCGCAGGTACCAGCCCTTCAATTTATAAACGCTTGCGGGCGCACTCCAGCCTTAGCGCCGACTACAGCCAGCTAGACATCCGGCGCGGTTAATTTGTAACTTACGCTTATTACGTTCCTGGTGAAAGCAAACCTCATCCCTCTCTTGTGCACCCGGTGGGCATTCGCATGCATTTTTAATAAAATCTTCGACTGAATGAAAACACGAATGAGATTTATTCAAAACATAGCCGGGAGGACAATATCTAAAATTACATTTTCTCGGCCTGAACTAACAGTGAAATGAAATAAAGTCCGCAAACAAAAGTTTGCAAATCCAATATGATTTGGCGCGTCGGTAAACATCGGCAGCATCCCGGTGATATCGCGAACGAATAACATTAAACTTTGTATGGATTGAATGTAGAAAACCAATTTCGGTGCTCGGCGAGTGCGAGCCGATGGGATGAGGGTGTCAGAACGCTTTGACAGCTCTCTGATTGAAAAATACGGAAGGCTGTTTATGGAGCAAGTGAGCTCGACGGGCTCGCAGCAGCGGCCCGCTGCGAAAATATCACAGCTCACGTTGCTCAGGTGCTCACAATGCCAGTTGTTACACTCCCTCAACGAGACGTTATCTATTGCCTTTTGTCTTTTGTATAACGCGCAAAAACTTAAATTATTTGCATTCAATTGTGTTACGTGGAAGCCGTCTCAAAATAGGGTATTGTTTGCTATGCATTGTAATTTAATGAGCGAAAATTCCTATTGGGTTTCATTTCCTGATTAATAAACTAAATATTAGGTACATTAATAAACCCTCTCGCTTTTGATACCTCTTATGAATGTGAAATCATCTGATCAACAAAAATAAAATCTTATAATAATACATACATTATAATGAGAGACGTATATAAATTATCATCGTCTCTTAAATCAAATAGCTAATAGGCCTATTCTAATTCATCGGATAAAGTAACATAGCAATCACAAATGCTCTCGACAGAAGATAACTATTGGATAGGATAAGTGTAGCGGCAGGAAGACACCTATCTTCTGTCAAAGCAGTTTCCTTTTCAAGGCACCCTCCACTCGGCACCTATCGGAGGTCATACGAATTCACACGGGACAATTGTCGAGTACAACGTTTCAATAATACGCTTAAATAATTTTCATATGCCCGCGAAAAGCCTGAAGCGGTGCCTTTTATAACATTTTTTGCCGAGAGACTCATTAGCGACACACAAACCATTAGCACGTGAGTAAGAAAATGTTTTTTTTTTCTATGTGTTAATAGCTTTAAATTGCATTTGTAACTAAGTACGTTGTTCTTTGTATAAATAGCTTATTACGGTCACGCAACGAAAAATCAATATTGCTTAAACAAGACGACGGTAACTAATACGGACGAATACAATAAAATGTGTAAATAATATTTAAGGTGAAGACAAATAAGTCTCTATTTGTTTAACAAATTGTGAAAAAGTAAAGAGAATTATTGTTTACTTAAAGGAATATTTTATCCTCGTACGAAACGTTCACGTTTGGCAATATGGGATCAATGATGAATGGTTACCGAATTATGCACGTCATGAAATATCTCATAAACAGGCGAGGTTCGGAACGGTCCACGCTCCGATATATCACGAATTTTGGACATCAGCATCCTTCTATTGGAATTCTGCAGATGATTTTCCTTCGGAATTTATAAAAGCGGCCGGCGGCGCGCGTGTTCTGCCTAGGGTTGCACCTTCGAGATTTACAACCGCTTAGAGATGCAAGTCTTAGAATTTTCAAATTCATTTCGGAATTCTTTAAGATGAGTCTACTAAATATAACAATATATTTCTGCTTCACCATTAACACAAAGGGAAACGCGATTATTTTAAACTGTTTTCTTAAACATTCTTAATCAAAACTATCGCATATGGGTAGTCTTTTTTATTTACTAATTCACTTTACTTTCTGATGGATTGTTAGATGGGCGATTTATTTTAATCAAAATTAACAATATGAAAAACTAAAAAATAAGCCTATTATAATCTGAGAATGAAAAATTCTAGATCATGATTATAATCTCCAGTTACCCAGTTATTAGTCTAGCGTTGGCAATAAAGCTGTTTATAATGAATTAAGGTATTGTGTTGGGTGCGGCTGCGGGCGGGTAATATGCATGCATTTAAATTACACTCAAATGTGGCATGTGCGCCGCCGACGAACGGGATTAGCCTTTATGCGGGAACGATACTTTCGCGGCTCCTACACTAGGGCTGTCAAATACTTGGTGCCGATTTGGAGACATATGTTTAGTATTCATACTTATAGGTGTGTTTTGAAGTAGGTATATACACTTTGAAACATACCACATGTTATAGAAATAATTTTAAGTATATAGTTATTTCCATAACATTACAGATAAAAATATATGTAAGTACGAGTGTAATACTCGTAGTATAACCAAGCATATAAGATATCTATGCAAAGTTGTAAAGCAATGTAAAGTTAAAGTTATTTCTTTCTTGTATATTTGGCTGTGTGTAAATAAATAAATATTAAAATATCATTATAAATATTATTGTTATAAATATTTCAAGGTTGGGGACTCTATTTCCGACTGTATTGACATTAGGTAATAGTTTGTATTGACGACTGAGCGAGTTTCAAATAATCTAAAAAGTAATGCGTTAGTTGTTGAAACTTTTTTATTTTTCATTAAATCCTGGATTTTTTAACTAGTTTTAAAAAGTTTAGAACTAAATATATTCCATTTATTTATAAAAGGAGTGTGTATGATATATAAAAAATAACAATATAAGAACGAATATCAACGATTCTAAGAACAAAAAGATTGTCGTAAAATCCATGATTAAGTTCTCAATCCGACCAAAGCAATTGTTGTGCAGAAGCGCATTCAAAAAAAAATTTAATTATCGCGTATCTCAACGTCCGATCTCCGCCTCACGAGTATTGAAAACGCTAAAGCTGTCTCCGATTTCTTTCGAAGGCGCTCCACGATACTCTATTGTGTTCAATTGAATCGCGTCTTAATTACAAAACGGGTGAATATTTAATTAAAAACTTTCCGCACGCGAGTAATTCCTTATTCCATGTATACGAGATTGAGTCAGCAGCGATTCCGATTTTCTGCGAAGTAGTCGACGTTCGACAAGGGCTTTTAATTGAACCCGGGCCATTGTGCTCGTTAAAGCGATTCACTGTTAATCACCGAGTTTTTCGTCGATCGTAATGGAAGAAAGTAATTATCAATTAACTGCTCGATAATGGATTGCGGCCGCTTATCCGACGGCTTATCTCCGTATGTAACGACTCACTCTGCAGGCTTTATCTTTTTTTTATAATAGATTTAAAATTATCATCGATCACTTGGGTATGACAATGAAGTTTGTTGAGTTTATTAGAAAACAGTGCCTTTGTTATTAACATAAGATAAATTTATAAGTATTTGCAATGTTTTTAGCGTGTCCCGAACTTCTTTATTGTAATAATACTAGCTTTTGCAAGCGGCTTCGCTCGTGTGGGCCCAAGGGAAATGTTTAGTATGATAAAAAGTCCTATCCTATCCTATCCTATTATCTAAGTCAGCTAATACCCTATCTTTATACCAAATTTCATCAAAATCCGTTCAGTAGTTTCGGCGTGATTGACGGAAAAACATCCAAACAAAGCAACTTTCGCATTTATAATATTAATAGGATAATATGATTATCGATTACGTTCTTAAAGTTAGTCATTAATACATATTAGACATTATTCAAGTTACGTTGAAACTTTATGAAATAACCATAATAACAGGTAAACATAATTTCGATAACAGAATTCGATACAAATATAGTGAAAAGGTAATGTAGTAATATTGTGGCTAAATCTGTTGGGTCGGTATAGAGAGGTTTTGCAAAATATCAATCAGTATACTAATACAATGAAATAAATAGAAAACTAAATAGGATTAAAAAACTGTACCTAAAGTATTTTGTATATCTAAAAGTATTTACATTTCTTGCTTATAATAGACAAATTCAATATTTTAAATATAATGTTTTGTTATTTCAAGCATTAAGGGGTGGTGTATGGGTGTGTTGATCGCGGGCACAGATCACGCGGCCGCTGACGCGATATTCCGCCGTGAATTAGCATTGTAAATGCAATCACAGGTGTCACCCGCCACTCGCCCGTCGAATTTATGCGCCTTCCTCTCCAACCACTATGAATATAACAATTTATTGTCTATAAATAACGATTAGCATCCCACTACTCGTGTCTAATGAAGCTATTAAATTACGTAAGCTCTAAGAGATTCGCATTCGAATTACGCCTTGCTGTACTCCGTGTGAACACTAAATGTCAAAATGGCGTCATAAGCATTCACTATTTATAAAAGCGATCGTTAAAAAATCCCATGACGCTATCCAATCGCCTAATAACTTGGACTTTACAGTATCCGTTAATGTGTATACCGACTATAACATACATACATGTAAATTGCCGCTTTAATCCCACGACAGTTAATCTATTTAATGAGTAGAATGTTTAGTGACAAGTTTATAAAGTTTCACATCAATCAGTGTTATCGATGTCGAGACCGGACTTCATATTGTGCGTTGAGCCTGACAAAAACAACCATTAAGCGGATTATACATGTACGGAACCAATTAAGGTCTTAAGAACCGACAATGTTGGTTGCGAACCAGGCGAGACAGGCCGAGGCTATTAAATCTCATTAAAATACCTAGTCGACGACTATCAGCAACATTTATTTACAGCTGGGAGGTAAGTTATGGCGAGCTGCGTGAGCGAACAACGCTGTAATCAGCGTCGCGTCTGATACTTAATTAAGCAACATTATCGAGCGATCTGTTGCTGGACGACTATGAGATTTCCCGGTGAATAATCTCATAGTCGTCCAGCAACGGTACATATATTGAGATTTCATCGGGAATTAAACTTGTAGTGTAGATCTGCAAAATCCCCAAAATAATTTTTAAAATATACACTAGCATCGAAGCAAACTATGAATTCAGTATGCTGTATGGCATAGACAGCATACTGAATAGAGTACAATATGTTCTATTACGACCAGTTATGTATTAAATAAGTATTCTGGACGTGTAAATTTTCAAAGTAATTTTATAATCATTCTAAAAACTCGTTAATTATGAAATATCTTAAGGGCATAAGCGCTGAGTCAAAACCAGAAGATATATTGACCAAGAAATGTATTTAAAAGATATTAAACGTCTTGTATTACTTTACTATTGTATTAACTTAGTAATCTAATCCTAACTATTACAATGATCGAAATAATCGAGAATGGAATCGGTTGATAAAATCGAAGTAATTTTTTAAGTGTATATTATAAATTTTTGTATTCTTGTTTAAATAAATAAAAAAGTACAAATAAATATTTTTATGCTCTCCGCATAATATGCCACGGGGTCTCTACTATCCTTAGCTATTTCGTCTTTTTTCTCGTCAGTATTGTGGCCACCACGTGAGTACTCTCTGATTGAATATCTCCCAAGTCCAATAGGTACAACACATATCAAATGCAACTTGTCTATAGATGTATCTGCCTTGTTTAAATCATACAAGTTCGTGATTCATTAAATTGATCATTAAAAGGCATGTTATATAATTAATTATACGGGGAGCATGCTCGCCTACTCCGCACACTCGTGAGTGGCTATATAATGCTGACATTTTGTAAGATTTGTCGTTCGAAATGACAGCTGCGCCGCATTATGCTCGTATTTTAAGAGGTACAGTCAACTGCACTTCAGTCTATATAAAACGCCCAAATTTCTCGACTCGATTTGAAACCTTAATTTATTGAGGTTGGATGTCAAAATGTATTGCAGAAATTGCAGCAAAGACTACAGCGAATTGTTTGACAATAAAAACCGTACCTCTAGTACAATTTTTTTATAGTTTTCGAAAATAATAACTTCACCGTACATTTCACAGTAGTGCCTCTAGCGGAAACCATAATGAATTGAAAACGGCATTACAAGTGAAATTAGTTTAAACTATCCAATTACTCATTCATTATACATTTGCTACACTCTCGTCGTGCTTTTGCCATTCAATACGATTTAGGCATGCTCACAATCAAGATGGATCGTGTAGGATTAGGAAAACTATTGCATCAATAGGAAAACCAGTGTTATAATGCTAGGGCAATTACCCTTTTCTTTGATCTTATACAAAATAATGGTTTTATCGTTCAATTAATTTGTAGTACAAAATAATGTTTAATATTAGACAAACACTGACAACGCACGATGTTTTAAATAAATATGTATTTTCTTTATAAGGAGAGATATTTCTAGGCAATATTAAAGATTTATTCAAAAAAATGGTTTATTATTAAAATATGTAAAATTTTGTAATAATTGTACATCTTTTTAATAAAAGAAAATTTTTTAAATAGGGTAAAGCTATCACCACTATTATTATAATGGGAAAATGTTTCTGGTTTGTCGTTTCTGTTCTTAAAGAACCCGGAAGTACCTATGAGGGAAATATTATATAATTCTATTTTAATCGATTTTGGAATTCTATTTGATATGTTCTCATGCTTTTTGTCTAACCTACACGGGATTCTGAAAATTGTCACTGGTAACATTGGTAAGTTAGACGTTAGAAGTTGCAACATTTGTACGTTTTGACTATATCTAGGACATGAATAATAATAATAATAAACTCAAACTATTGGTTTACTAAGTCGTTGAAACTATGAATTAATTTTGTTATCACGTCGTTGACAAACTACACGTAAACGCTTCGTAAACGTGAGTTTCCTAATAGAACGAACTTCGTAATACGTGGACCATCTGTGAGATTTTAAGTTTACAATTTTATTCGTAAATGATATAACTATGTTCTCAAGAGTATCACAAAGTTGAGGCGAGGGAATTTTCCTCAATCGATTTGTATGTACAAAGTAGATATATAAGAGATTGTATAGGGTGAGATTAATTATCCACTTCTCAAGTCTTCCGGCAGTGGCTCTAATTTGCAATTGTGTTTTTAATAACTCATCTTATGAAAAATGATCAATTCAATATCATATAAGTTTATAAAAATTGTGTTTCATAAGTGAACAATCCTCTTTCTCACATGAAAATTTTAATCTTGAAGACGGGACTAAGATTGTTTTCGTTTTCAGTTAGAATTATTTTCAGTGAGACGGTTGTCACTTATACTGCTGTTTACTCGAGAACCATTCGATAACTACCGAATTTTTAGTTTATTATGGTTCCCACTTAAGGCGCCGTTGTGAAATATATGCAAACAAAATGTGACAAAAATTGTTTTCGAGAAGACGTACGGAATCGTTGCGTCATTGTCTTATTCTATTTATAAACGTGTAAAAGAGACCATAATAAAGATCGAAGTTCGTTCTATTGAGTAAATTCAATGCTGCATAAGATTTCAACGTAAACTATAAACTATATCGTAAACTATATAGTAAAAAAAATCAAAAACTAAAACCCGACTACAGCTAACTTACGTTCTCAAAGTTTGAAACAAGAAATTTATTTTACAGTGATAGCTATATTATAATAACGATAACCAAAGGACAGCGTAGTCGTAAGCCACTGAGCATAACAAAATAAACTGTTGTGGCTTTAGCAAAACAAATTTTGCTTAAGCAAAATCACAATCAAAAGCTATCAACATAGATATATAATATATATTTAAATAGTGCTAATTAAGCCCTTTCATTTGATATCTTACACGGAATGATTGACTAGTATTTTTTTTAGTTTCTTACTTTATGCTCTCTAGAAGGCGCTGTTTTCAATTTAGAATAACGTCACAACTAAGACGCTTCTTACATATACACATACATACGGGCCAAAATCGTAAACTCAATTTCGCTTAGCCGTAGTTGGGTAACAAATAGTTTTCGATAGAAAACTATTACAAATAAACTAGAAAACTATTTTTTAAAGACAAACGCGTTACAGACACAGTTGTTATCTGTTTAAAAAAAAAACAATGAACCTGCAACATATCTTAGTTGTATGATATTTTCTTTTATTAACCGTTGTGTTCAATCCACAAAAATGTAATAAATAGAAGAAAGATATTATATCATATTATATAAGATATGATCGGTTCAATTCAAATTATGTAATTATAACGCAAAGAGAATCTTTTAATTATTATAAGCAATTATTGCATATTTATTCCGACTGTGCGATAAAATTCCTTAACTTATAAATGCGTCTCTATATGGAAATGTTTATGCAGTAAATTGAGCTTATTGTCAGGTATTTCGTGAGCATAATACCGTTTACTCGAAGCACAAAATGCCATGACCCCGTGTGGCGCAGCGAACACATTTGTAGCATTTAAAACCCTGATATTAATGGTATCCGATTTAATTTATGAAATTACTCGATGTAATTATCACACGGGTATTTATCTACAGTCGAAGACAGGTTTATTATGCGTCCACTCTGTTTTGCCACAATCTTTAAGATCTCTTAAAGCAATGATATTATTTAAACTCTTTGTCTTAAAGCAGGAGTGTCAAACTCGAATTCACCGAGGGCCGCAATTTAAAATGTGTATGTTTAAATTAAAAAAAAATTAAAAAGTACTAAATTATAATTAGAAAAGCATATTATGATTGACAATCTCTCGCTCATCTAGGCTAGCATTACTCTTTAAAAAATCTATAGATCATTTGCATTTTCAAAACTTCCGTAAAGGTTTCGAATACAGCCTTAATTCTCAAAAAAAAGATTTTTTATTTTATTTTGTGTGATATGTTATGATTGCGGGTCTGATTGCCGGGTATTTCTATCACACTAATGCTTCTTAGTTATTTTGTAGCAATTAAAGTATATTGTATATTTTATAGCATTTATATATTCATTCATTGTATGTACATTGTTTGTATGTAATGGGAATGCACCGGGCGTTCCTTTAGAGCATCTGTCGGAGCGACCTTCGACCCCACTTTCTGCACATTTCATCCTATCGTGACTGCAATTATGTAGTTCAATATATCAGCGCTAACGTCTACTTATATTGTAGGTTACCCACTTAAGAGGGCGTATACGCATCACCGCATCACCTTTCAAATTATTTGAAAAACAAAAGAAATAAAGCCAATTAATTTGACTTTATTTCATTTGTTAAAAATTAGAAAACTATATAATAAATTTATATTTATAATGCGATGGAATTCCAAGTACCCTTATGCATATTTATGGAAATCTTAATGGAAATAAGAAAATGTTATCTTTTATAAAAACAAACTTAAATAAGTATCTATTATATTTACTTTTGTCAAATATGATAATATATCATAAGTTCAACTACATCTATGTTATATTAATAAAATATATATTAAAAGAGTTTTACTGTTAAAATACTTAGAATATAGGTATTCTGAGTTAGCGTGATTTATTATACAATTTTGACAATATTTCTCGTCTCGTTTATATTAATTTACTTATTCGATTAAATTTATTCTACTTTGCGTTTCAAAATAATGTAAATATATTTAACTGAGCGTGTAATATGCAAATAATGTTGCAACAAAAACTAAATCAACATAAAAAATATTTATGGTTATTAGTGACATTTTAATAAAGAAACCAATCCTCCTCGGCTCTGTTGCATAACGGTTAAAAGTCTTTTATCAGATTCATGAATAACGAATTAGTGCAAGTATAAGTCGGATTATATTTGAGTACATTGAATAATGCGCAAATAATCGTAGATACGATCAGGGCAGGCACGCAACGTCGCAAAGCAATAAAGGTAATGTAGGCAAGGTATTTGCCAATATCCTCGTGGAGTGGCCCTCCCAAATATCTTGAGATTGTATTCCCCCTACATAAAAATTGTTCCGGAATAGAGATACTACCCGGATAAATATTCAATTTCACTACAGACGAAAAAGATTTGATACCTTTGGTACCTACCAGGTTTATTGGATCATAACCTTTAGAATGGTGTGGATAATCGTATTCATAGTTTTTCGACAAAATACAGATGAGTTTTTAGATTAGCTTTGTTTTTGTATCGGACGGTTAGCGTGGTTTAGGCGCGATTCATGTATGATGGCCAATTTTGATAACTAAAAAAGTTTCATCTTGTGGTTGTGTGAACACGCACACTATTCCAATTTGTTTGCTAGACACTATAGATAAAAACGTAATTGATATAAGAGTCGATTAAGATGCAAAAAAAGTAATATAAATTTAAATAAAAAAGTAAATTCAGTGACATATCCACTAGTTGCAATCGTGTCCCGAGGTAAGAAGAAAACGACATGTAGATGAAAAGGGCAGCTGAATCTAATACAATCGGGGAAAGCGATACTTGCTCCATGTTTAGGGTTGCTAAAATCATTTTAACTTTCATTAAATAGTTAAATGTAAATTTATTTTTCTATATATTAATCTGTTTGATGGAATAAACTAGAATGACTATTAAATTATGTATCTTAAGAGCTGACATAGTTTCAATAAGGGCTTCCTGTTTTAACTGAACTGAAAACTAATAAATTACACTCAAGAAGCATCTTTGAATTTGAACGGGCGTATTTATTGAATACTAAATAGTGTACGTGCTATTTCTACCCCTAACAATCGTATATTTATGCTCCATTTCGTATCACACGCTGATAACTGCTGGAAAGTAGTTAAAGAAGAATGTAGAGTTTTATTGCGTTCCGTGATACGGCGCGCACAAAGTATCGCATTGTTAGCAGCCCTAGCTGCTGGGGCAGGCGGGCGGGGGCGGTATTGAATGAGATTGCTTCTTACTTCGGCAAATGGATCACGTAGTGGATGAGATGTCACAGTGTTTTAAGATCCCAATTCGACCCATTCCTTCGGCGGGATTGCTAGTTATTATCCTATATAGATTGCTATAATGGCTGTTTCCATTATTTTATTGAATTGTTATTACGTTATATAAAAATAAATAATGAAATACTCTTTAAGAACACGTTACATCTCTGGAAATCACAAATTGTTTTTGTCTTCGATTATAACGGAAAACTTTCTGGAAAATCAAAAAGGTATTAGTATTAGTTTTTGGTTTTCCTAAAACTTTTGAATTAAAATAGATAATAATCTTGGAAAGTATGTATCAAAAATAAAATCCAAATATCATATATATTTAATAATTTAAACAAAGCAAAAACCTTGACTCCAGAGGAATTTTTGCAGACAATGCTAATAAATATTAAAATAAGAAGATTTTAATAATGTAATATTAAAGTATGCGTTACATATAAGTAGATAAATTCATAGTCAGTAATTGGGAAATTCCCGAGTTGGGCCGCTCCGTAGCCGCGTCGACGGCGGTGGGTGGGTGCTGAAAAACAATTTCACGCCAAATCTTAGCTTGTGTTTTCCTATTTCCTTTTTATTTATCTTTTAGTCTTTCTTTTCTCGAGAATCAATTTCACGGATGAGTGTCGCAATGATCTCAGTTCAAAAAGCGAGGGTTCGAGCGTTAAGCGTTGCACGTGTGCATCTTCGGCGACCGGTCCGAATATGACAGTGTCCAGTCGATGTACGCGCTCTCCACCCGAACTGACCATTCCTCATTACCCAACGTGACGCAAGAACGCGTCTCGATAATAAGCTTTCTGCTCGGTGCTCCTTGTGATTGGATGGGCGATGCGTGTGTTATCTGCGTATGCGGCTCGTGATATATCTGACCCAATTTTCTTTTGCATGACTCCGTAAACGAGTTTAGCTCTATAGCCATTCTGAACGCTGAACTCCAATTTATTTGTAAAAGGAAAAATACAAAGATGTGATGTAAAGCGAACCAACAGCATCGTAGAACTAAGTAGTGAATAACAGTGATTGTTTTGGCGCTTACCCAGATAGTTGCTATACGATTTTACTGACATACAATAAAGTCGAATGCGTAAAAATAATTATTGTCATATTGTATATATATTTTATCATCGTTTTATAATGTAAATTGCAAAGTTTAATGTAGAATTACCGGAACCTGAAGCTAGTGTTGACAAGTGTTGATTCTTAAACATGCTGTGCACAGTGGCGGCCGGACGGTTCAAAATTGTCGGACTCAGGCACCGGCTCCCTCGGAATTGACAATTTTACGGGCGGTTTATTTCCGGACACCGAACTTCCTTGGTCAGAGTGCCCCCAGCGCCACCCCCGCAACCCCTTCACTCGCTGCCGCGTCGCTACTCCGTACAAATATTCTCTACTCTAAAACAAACACAAATTGACATTCCGATGATTCCTCATAATACGATAATGGGATCGGGATCACAGAATGGGATATCAAATAAAAAGAAACTCTTAACGTTTTCTCCATTAACGATACTATGAAACACTTTCAAGGTGATGGCACATAAAATTTACATTGTATGTAAGTGTCTTAAGCGAAAGCTTCCCACTTAAAAGCTCTACAAATGCACTGAAAGCTCTTTCGCGCACTAATCCCAAACCTTTTAGCTGCAATCAAAAGCCCCGAGTGCTCGGCGCGGGGCGGGACGACGTGATGCTTGTGGAAGCGCCTAGGAATTTAATTTACATTTTTAATTAAGTTAAATTTTGTTCGGAAAGCTTTCACGGAATAGGAGTTTTCTTGATTAGAGTTCAGCTCTGCCTGAAGTTTGAGATTGATTAGTGGAGCTTTAATTGCTCTCTGCCGGTGAATAATGAATTCGATCAGTGTGAAGTCAGAAGGGAGTGACTAACAGATTACTTTGACACTAATGGATCAAATTACTTCGCTTTTGTCTAATTTGTTTTATGAGTTGTAATTATTTTGATTCGTTAGGAGGGTTCAATTGATAAAATAACAGGTGCTTTTACAATTTTTTCTTGAGAATATCCACAAGTTTCTTTCGTGTTCGCGTTGATCGGTAGCCTGTAATTCGTGGCGGGCTGGTTTTTACTTAATGCTGGTTAATTGATCGCGGTGATAACGTAGTCATAATGGAGATAGCCTACCTATTGCCGTTTGCCACTCGACACTACCCGCCCTACCTCAATAATGCCCAAATGGCTTTCCGCCGCATACCCCAAATTACTGGAAATGACTTTAATGGATTTCTCTTCTCGCGAGTTAGTTTTAATGCGTTGGGATTGGTTAATTCTGTGCTACGTATTTGTGGACAACGGGTAACCTTATTATTGGAAATTTAATTATGTGAGGTTAAGCGTAGGCTCGATTCGTCTGTTTATTTATGCCCCTAATGGATTTAATTACGGTATAATATAATTATTATAACCACGTTATATCTTTTCCTCTTATAATAAACCATCAAAGTGGGAGCTTGTAAATCGAAAGGGCACAAAGGAGTGCGTTATGAATGACTTGAAGGCGAATAAATAAGAGACTTCCGCGAAGCACTCTCGGCGAGAACAAGTTGAGAGCCAGTGACGTACGATTTGACATAGAATATTTTATCCGGCACCGAGACACCGCCATCCATTCCACTTATCCCCGCAGTCTGTTGAATTTTTGACACCTCCCAAGGAAAAGGAGAACGCTATAGTGTGACAAGGTCCTTTAAATTCGTACGATAGGGCGAAGGCAGACAATGACCTTATTGTTGTCTCTCAGTTTGACTTTGGGTTCGGAGATATTTCATGTCAGATTTAGGTAGCATAATAGAAAGTCACATATCTATAAGCTTGATATTTAAGATTACCTATTAGTGTTGCGTACGTTTACTGTATACCCAAGTAACATTATTTTAAATAACTAAGGCCTTTAGTAACCATTGTGACTGGTTGTACTATAACAGTTTTCAACAAAGCGATTTGATTGTATAATAGAACAAATCAATAATAGAACTAGAGTCTATTTTAGGTTTACAATATTATTATAAAACGCAGTAATAAATAGTATCAATTTTTTCTACTTGGGTAAGTATCGGATATACTTGTAAAGTTACTAATCTCGCTTAATTTTCAATTCATGTATTAAACATCAGTCTTAAGTGTTGTAACAGACAACAAAACGATTCGTGTTAATTATAACGGCGATAATGTCTCTATTTCAAGTCGGCGAAACTCGGCCGCGTCTCAGCTGCCGCCCACCCAATCGGACCGAATCCAGCGCAATCCATATTAGATTTGCCCGCTCTCTCATATCCATTCTGAGATGTTCATATTTTATTGGCCCCAATAAAACGGATTCATGAATATGAGAAATGCATAACGAATACCGTATTTATGGATGGAGGCGCGCTCGCTCCGCCGCGGATATGTCGCGGGTAATTTGATAGCTGCCTTTGTAACAGGTGCTGATGGGAATTTGGATGTGGTTATAAAATTTTTTTTTCATTCCACTTGAGTTTGATGGCGCATTCTGCTTTTATTTTATATGTAATTTTTATTTTCGATGGCATATTGTACCTAAATGTTTTGTTAATAAAATTGCAAATAATTTCTGTGCGTGCCGAGAGCAAATAAATGAAATGTTTATTGTGAAAACTTACTATTAAGTATTGTTTTTTACTATTTTATTATTTAATTATGATTTTTTCTTTTTTACATTACACATCTTGGAAAATCAAGACTGTCAATGCTACTAAGCATTGAAAGTCTTTTTAAAAGGCCGTTTTGCTTACTTATTTTGCATGTTCAAATATCATAATTACATTATCTTTGTTATAGTGTTTTGCAAAATGTTACCCTCGTAGGCATTCGACTTATGCAAAGAGGAACTACAGCCTTTGTGGCAAAGCTGCCTCAATAAATCCCTACCAAATAACTCAAAGAACTAAGTTGGATTATAAATATATCTATTCTGACCTTTGACGTTTTATTTATGAGTTTACACAACTTCGTTGGTCGTTTCGCTAACGAAGTGTATGCGATTTGGCTGCATTAAAGTTTCATTTAATTCGTCTTTAAGAAAACAGGTTTTATCGTTAAAATTAAAAGTACCTATGTATCTACAAAATGTCTAATCAATTTTATTACCAGATATAAAATTTTCACAGAAAATGTTCCCTACTTACTTATAATATCTAATTTATTGATAAATTATGACTAAAGTGTTCTCAATAAAATTGGTCATAAAACACTTTCAAATATTTCTTATGTGTCGTTAAATATTTATTCTAAAAATATGTTCATGTAGACATAAATTTAAAGCGACTTAAAACTAATGCTAACATTTCGTAATGTACTATGTGTATACTGCCATTTGAAGTATTGTTAAAGAGAATGTGCAAACGTGTTGTAGTATAAAGAAATAGAGACGCTATCGTTTAAGATATAGAGTACCGTTTAGCATATTATTCTCGCCCTCACTATAAGGCTACACTCAATAATTCTTTAGCTCATTTGAAGTAACTGCTTTATGCTCTAGTACCTAAAGCTTTTCTGAAAAACATTTGTGTAAAGTACTTTTATTTGTTCTACGAGTGATAATTGGGTAAGAATTGAAAAGTAATAACCAACTTAAAAGTAATAACTAAATCTAATGACTTGTCAATTTTTACCATAATAAATATAATAAGTTTAAAATAATGTTAAACTAGAATTCAACAAGACACACCAACCCAGAAATTAAGTGCTTGTTTGATCAGATGGTTTTTGATTTCATAATAACATCAATTGCTTATACTGTACCCTGGTATGTACTTGTTTACTTAGAATTTATAAATGTATAATGACGTAGAGTATTCTATAATTATGACGTTTGATAAAATTTCATTATCTTGTCAAACAAATTTTATAAAGCATCATCATAAGGGTTATTAGTTAGTGCCTTCGTCAAGTTTCAATTTACAGCTCTACATGGACGTCTCAACCTTAAAGGGATGCTGTCTGATAGTGCGTTAGGAAGCACGATTCTACTGCTTTTGTACTCTAAGACTTTGAAATAAGGTTGGGACTTATGTAGCTGAATAACCAAGCGACATTGAGTTTGTGAAATAAGCTCTATATTAGTGGTAGGAAGGATTGTTTGAGCTCGTACTGAAGCGAGGGTTGTTGCCGTTTGACGGCAGTTTGTCGGAGTAATAAGGTCTCGCGCGGAGTGGACGTAAGGAGAGGATATCGTTTATTCTAATGAGGTTTCGCTAGACGCGTACGACGTAGCCCATGTCCGCCAAGCTATTGCTTTCCAGAACGAATTCTTTTACAATAAAACAGCTGAAATATCGGAATTGAAAATCTTCATTGTGCTGTAACTAAACATAAATTTAGGACAGAAACTTTAGAATAATATTTTATAGTTGTTTATGTGATGTATTTTTGTTTCAGATAATATACAGGTGTGATGCGCGAGTGACAAATTCGCCATCATGATTCGAGATCCGCCGGCCATGCACAAACCTGAAAATAATAACAGTGAGTATATTATCTTTTGTAAAAAGGCTTTATATTATAAAATTTTATTACCAAACAACGAGCTGTTATTAAACCAAAGAGACTATTTCCGTTTGATTTTGAATAAAAACATATACATATAGCACAAAAAACTAAAGTATAAAAGTTAAATACATTTACTGAGTAGAAAAAATAAATAAACTTGTTATATTGTTCTTTTTTATAAAGTCGTTTCATAAATTTGTCATTATATATGATATGTTAATTCTCGTTTTCTCTTTATCTTATGCTGCGTGAAAATTGATTGAATTAACGGCCAACGAACGGCAAACATAATAGGGACCAATCTAAATCCATGGTAACGAATTGGTTGCGATTGGTTCTTATAGGTATTAGAATAACGTTTTGTAATTGAATATACATTTGATGTTCGTTGGCTGTTCCTTTCCTTAATCTGGTGGCACCTTATTGTTCATTTATTAGCATTAGTGTTATTAAGAAAAAAAACAAGCAAATTTTAATAAAACAATGTAGTTTCTTTATTATTTGAGATGGAACGCTCTTTCGAAGAGTCACTTTATGTCGCGTTTATACTTATTGAAGTAAAAAATGAAAAAATAACAAAAAGAACGTTATCCATACTAACTGAGAATATTAAAAATATACTTTTAAATCACATCTTAAGCTTATCCTTTCTTTCATGAATTAGATGTGATGTTAACTTAAGTTCTTAATAGCAGCATGTTACTTAATAGCATCTTTATGATATTATATATAGAAAATACAATAAAACAGTATAGAAAATTCTATAAACAAAAATAAAAAATCCACTTTGTGTACGCAACAATGCAATTACATAAAAAGAAAAATATATAAGCAAGCCGACGTTTTCGTTTCGCTGACGTCAATTTTTCATAATATTAGGACAAACAGGTCGCGAATAAAACTCGGCAAGGGTTGCCATAAACCGGCCGGCAGAGTCCGTCGCGATATTAAAAAGGGGACGAACGATATTGCAATATCACATTTATGCGAAATGTCCGACACCCAGATCGTATTGATAAAAATAAGCGATTTTTTATTGTGCCTCACAATATTGTCCTACAGCGCACGTTTCTACTGTTCTATGGCAATCTTATGTACGATGGCACATAAGAACAGTAGAAACGTTGCTTGATTTCCTTTATCCAACATAACTTTTTAATAAAAAAAGACAGGAAAAAACATATATTTTTAATTTTATTATTGCTTCTATAATTAATTCAAAAACATAAACATATTACGAAAAACATCATCTTACAGAATGGACGTCTGTACGACCCTCCACTACGTCTCTGCGACACTTCATAAGCCTTTATCGTAATCAAAATCGTATTTTACGTTGTTACAGCTATTAAGCTATGCGACGTGATGGAAAATCGAATGTCCCCCACATTGATAGAGCGCTGATTTAAAAAGTTTACACTATATTTATAGGCATTTATATAATAAACGTTAAGATATTGAAATTATTCGATTTACGGCAGTCAATATTAATAACCTCCATTGTTTTGTATCGATAAATGTAAATGATTTCGAAAACCAGTATAGTTTTAATTTGAATTATAATTTATGTAAATCTGTTTTTGTAGTGTAAATTATTGAATACTAGTTTAAAGGCAAGTCCAAAATGCAGTTTCATGATATTCGCATTCCAGTAGAAAGGTTTCAATTTTACCAGAAATAATACAACAAATACGCATGAGCAACGGATGCAGCGGCGGAAAATTGCGGGGACAGTGGTGGCGCACAATGCGGCAGTGGCAGCGCACCGTGGCATGGCGTGGAAGAGCCCGGCCCGCGGCTCTGGGCGGCCCTGATAAAATTTATGGCCACTTCCCCTTTAAAACAATATTGAGGGCTCAGTTGGGATTTATGTCTCGCCGCTGCTGCAGCGACTCAATTTATTCTTCAATTTTTCATACAATAACTCACACACGTATTACGAGTGATGGATGAAAAGGACTAACTTTCGGGCTTTAATAAGAGCCTCCAGATGCGAATCTACAAATTGGCTGAAGTTTATTGCCCACTTATGTCAGGCTTAAGTTTCGCCCCGAGCTTTTCTCTCAGAAAATAATTTATGACGTAGATTGTCTCGGCTTTGTACACGTTTGATTGTCGTTTGGGGATTCGATATATCATTTACTAACTCATAATAGAGTTGTATTTATTTTGCATTTCTTATCATTTAAATCATATATTAGCATTCACAGCTAAATATTGTCATGAGAATCATAGTAAAAGTTATACAAAAGAAACAAAACCCACAGTAAATTAAGCAGATGATTTTTCAAATTATATACCACTTTCAAGTATATAAGAGAGTTTGAGGACACAAGCATTGATTTGTATGCTCACATCACATCTGTTATCGATAAGGATCGATTGTAAGAAGAACAACACTAGCAGTCGCGATCGTAAATGTGTATTGGACTGCACGACGACGACGGGCCGAGAGCCGAATACAAACAAGCAATAGTCTGATTAAAATATAAGAAACACACACCCATCGCCGCGCGCCTTAGCTGGGGTGACCACTACAAATAATATTTTAATAATTTACATTTAAAAGTAGTTTAGTGTGTTGAAAGAAAAGGTTTATTTAAAAATTCAGCATCGTGAAAATTAAATTCAATTTGATAAATAGTCAGAATATTTATTAAATAAATAACCACTTTTTCATTCGGTGACGTTAAAGCAATCAACGCTGGTACTGGCATCAATTCCATAATATATTAATTGTTAAAAACTCTTTTCTTAAAAATCTCTTAGCACTGCTATTAGGCTTAATTCAAAAATTAATTTAAACTTTCACGAGGTTGAGCTGGGAGGCGGGTCCCAGCGCAAAAGCAATATCAATTTCACAATTTTAATTAAAAAAACTAACTTCTCTGATGACAAAGTCTCGTACTTTTTTAATAACGGAAATGTTCCCGTTGGTGAGTTACGTGCGGGGTGTGTGGTTACAGATGTCTTTTCTATTATCGTAGATCAGTTGTTACTTCCAGTATCAGCTTGGCACTTCCAGTATCAGCTTGGATCTGGCGTTTGTTGCGTCCATAATTTATTGAAAACAATATCTGCGTCGTTAGAAAAGTGAGCGCTCGCATTTGTATTAGCTCAGTATTACGTAAACGAATAATGTGGGCAATCGGTGCAAGCATCCGCTTGGTAAATTTTTACATTTACCATTAATGGCGAACCCGCATTTGGTTAAATCTAATTACCACCCGTATAATGGATATCGCAACATCGCAATCAACTTTATTGTTAATGAGTGCTCGTCCACTAGAACTAAATATAAAATTAGCGTTTTTGTTGTTGTAATAGAGTTATTGTTGTTTTCTGCCACTTTGATAATTCAAATCAGTCGAAAGCACTGAAGCATCTGTAGAGACTTGTGGTAACAAGATAATAATAACTTTTTATTTTGTACGCATTTATTCGATGAATACCTTATATATAGTATATATTTATATACTTTGTAAAGTGGTACGTTATATAAAATAATTAGAACTCGGATGTTTCATCTTTATTAGTTAAATTCCGTAACAAATTTCCGAGCATGCTCGTATTGAGTTGCTTAATTAGAACCATTAGCTTTCATTTTACACGATCTTGTAACGCAATCTTAATTAAAAATTCTTTCATATTTATGCAAGCAACCCAGATAGAGTTAGAGATGTAACAAATCAAAGTTACATCTCACAACAATACCAGTGAATATCATATAAAGTATATACGTGAAACAATTTTTTTTGACACTTCTTTACAAATATAACGCGGCCGTGGGAATTTGAAATTTGGCACAAATAAAGTTTTAACGGAGAAAAAGTGCAGAGTCCTATTTTTTTTAAACATAAAAACACTACATGCACTGTAATGAAAATCATTACACTGCTATTAATTTAAATATTTTTGTTATTGATTATCAAACAATCTTAAAGAAATAAATAGATTATAATAACGATTAATTATTATGATTATGATCGCATATTTCTACTTTTAATTCTAACTTCCGCATTGAAATGAGGTCCAATAGCATGTTTAATTTGATTAATACCACTAGTATTACTCATTTATTAATAAAACCGATATTTCGATGCAAATAGTAAGCCGAATGATGAATAGTCAATGTAGATACGTTATGTTAGCATATGCGGAGGGCGAGTTAATTGCGAAATGCAATGAACGTTTGTAAATTGCACGGAACGATCGCTGCGGCCGCATGTGGGCTCATTACAATAACCCAGCATTTAATTGAATCACAGGAATTACGTATGCCGCCATATGCTTATAGATCAGTTACACTGGGCGACGGGGTCTTCACGCAGAGCGCAGGTGACTTCTGCAAACTTATGTCACTGGTCAATAAAACAAAGACTGACCAATGAAATCTAGACTTACATCTTAAATCTCGATCTTCTTAACCTTTTTTGGTCCACGAACCTCTAGTGCCCCAAGCTGATCCCCGATCCTATGAGGGTATTCCGCAGCGAGTTTTATCTAACTCAACCATACTTTAACCGAGTTTCTGGAGAGCCCATGTTTGAAGCGATTCCTCAGCGTTAACAAAAAAAAGATATCAAGCAAGAGATCAAGAGACCCTTGGCCATGAATAAAAAACAAAAAAAAATGCAATTTATTTCACGGCTGCCAAAATTTAAAAAAAGTTAATCTAAAAGTAAAAAAGCAGGTCATATTATGACTTGGCTAATCAAAACTCTCATTGCATAGAACCCGCTCTGTGGAATATTAAGAAATAAATAAAAAAACTATAAGGAGGTTCTGCATGTGCAACTTAAAATATTTCTGCCCTTTTTTTAAGCATAAATACATAATCCCATTTAGCCTCAAACATGAACAGTTTATACAAAAAAAATATCACAATGGAATATATTAATATTAATCTGACAAATATGATATGATTTTTAATTATAAAATGAATGAATAAAATCTGTTTTGGGTCTTAAGAAGAATGGCATGATTTCATTAAAATTTTTGCGAGATTTAAATAATTTATGTTTGAGCTATAATAATTTTAAATTTTAAAATGCATTTCGTACTTACATCTAGAAGGTTATAATCCATTTCATCATGTGGTGATGTTGTAAACTTACTGTTTTTGATAGTATCTAGCTTTGTAAGTCGAAATAAGAGTAAATAAAAAATGCCTAAATATAAAGGAAATATTACCATATTTTTTTTACTGCGTATTAATTTGCATTGAAACGTTAAAAAGTAAACAAAATCAATCTAGGCGCTCTTTAGACCGTTAAATAAGTAGTGTGCACGGAATTATGAGAAATATGAAATGAAATGAAAATATCTTTATTCAAGTAAGCTTGTTCCAAGCAGTTTTGAATCGTCCAAAAAAAATGTTTCCCCTACCACTTCAGGACGTCTTTTAGCTGACAAAAAGAACAAGCGAAAGAATCTTACCAGCTCTTTATCATAAGTAATGACATTTACATAAATAACATATTGACTATAAATAATAAAGTTGTTTGAAACAGATATGTATATTTCCACTAGCTTTCTGTCAGCGTATAAAAGTACCCTATATGTTAATTCAGGCTTAGAATCCGTGTATTTCATCAAAATCCGTTCAGTACTTTCGTTTGTAATAGTTACAAATATACCTACGTAAATTTAATACAGCCATCTTCACAAACTTGTATTATATTAGTGATAAAAAAATATGTATACATATATAAGTAAGGAATTAAAAATTCAAGAAATTAATAGAATTTGTCATATTTTTTGCTACCTAACATATTTTTCTGGTATCCACATATTATATTCTAGGGAATGTTGGCTGTTATTATTTGTATGTATTAAAGCCATCAATAAACAGCGTGGGCGAGTTTCAGTAATGTGTGAACGCAGATCCCACACATGAATATTTGAAACTCGAAAATGAGTACGCTACACTAAACTAAGAAAGGTTTCGGAACAGAGGCCATTACAGATTTCAATTAGATGTCAGTATTTAGAAGTAATTTCACGGTGAAATTAGAAAATTAATTTTGAGTTGGAGCGGTCTATGAGACAAGCGCGTGCGAAGCTAACCACATAAAACGAGAATTAACTTTAGCAAGTTAACACATCTCAATGGACGTTTTCTCTTCTGTCGTCATTTATTTGCTTTAGACAGCCAATGGTTTAAACTAAGTATAATTATTTTCTTTAGTCCTCGATTTATAATAAGTCGGATAGAGTTAAATTTCAATACTATCGCAGATTATTGTTACACCTATAAATTACATCCCATACGTTTCAGGGTTTCTTTTATTTCGTTGCATTTAATACGTTGGCGACGGCCGATCGGCTGTGTTAGCGAAATTAAACTGCGGGCTCGGTTCACTAGCCAAGTCTCTATCAAATTCTCGGCTCGGCAGTAATAAAACGGAAATAATACGAATTGCCACCACCCGAATATTGATGTACACTGTGCGATATTAACCGTGCTTCTATTATTTTTATCAGCAGGTGTACAAAACTATATTTCGTAAGAAGTCTTACTTTATACAAGATTTATATCGTAAGTAGGTAAAATAACATTTACAAAAAAGTTTTAATCCGTAAATGGGTCTGTAGCGGCGCGTCGCAAGCGCTCTCGGCTGGACAGCTCTGTGAATCGATATAATCGATCCGGCCATTAGAGCGACTCGCGGTCGCTCCATAATTACAGCATTAACAACATGCACGTCCTGAAATGGACAAAACACGCCAGCAACCGCACGCCTTAACATTGCCTTCGTGCGGCATTCTGCGGAAAAACACAGTGATTCTTGAATTGTTGCGGGTAAAACGAGTGGGTTTTTTTTTATCTGCAAGAATCTCGCCGCGACTATGCATACGTTCCGAGAACATTAGCCACAAACTGCTTTGAATTAATTAAATTATACGCATAAACACATCATTGACCATAATCCTGTTGTCAATTGTGTTAATTATTTCATAATAAACGCATCTCAATAGAATCTTGACAATTTTTTTTCTATCTATCGGAAGTCCAATTTTATTAGTTCTATGTCTTCTTCACAAATCTACGGTGACAGATATGTAATAATATTGGACTTTCATTGTACAATGGCAAACTGTAAGTATTTGATATTCTATTGAATGCATTTATTACGTAAAGATTAGTAGAATTGGTCTACTGATCATTCTGTTGAACTACTTTTGTGTGGAAGGAGATACGTTAATGATAGTATCGTTGTTTTATTTATGATGGTTACACACGTTGTTGGGAGCCGGCGGCGGGACCGTGGGCGGGCGCTTGTTAGATCCCTGCAGCGTACTAATTGCGAATTGCGACGCCCGGACGCCGTACGTCATCTTTATTATTTTATTATTAACGAACCGTCATTAATATAGTCCAATTAACTTTATTGTCGCGACGTCGACTCCAATAAACGAGATGTATCGGCGTCGGCCGATGCGCAAGTGATCGATTGCTTTATGTCCACCTAGTTACCCCCTCAATTGGATCCTTGATTGGTTTGACGTATGCATTATTATGGACACTATAAATTGAAACTGATTGATTTCTATTTACTGTGCGCTATTAAACTTGAGAAATATAACATCACAATCGAGTCATAACAGGAAAAAACTATCGTTTCTTTAATTATATGCAATATCATAATAATATACAGTAGCTTACTAACATATTTCTTGAACTTTCGACGTATATAGTTATGTACATTTATGGCAGTAAATGTCGATAATCAAGTTTACTGACATTTAATATCCAGCGAGTTTAATTATAATAATTTTAATGAACTTATTAATCACACATGGTTGCGCAACTTCCTTTGTGAGAAAAATGCGTTTGCGTACATGCCGTCGCTTTGTAAACGGCTGAGTGTCACGCGGCCTGAGCCTGCTCGAATTAATTGACCGCAATTATGCACTAGAAAACAATCAACTCCGACTTAATTCTGTAATGAGACGCGTATTACAAACAATTACCCATTTGTAGAGACCTAGTGTAGCAGAATTCGTTATGGATGTCCATAATTTTATTCAAATTAACTAAGACTGAAACACAACAAATAAGTTATTATAATAAAAAATTGATCCTTTTGAACGATAACAAGCTACCCGAATAGACGGTTATTTACAGTTTTTTTTTTTAAATAATGTGATTATTTCTTTAATACTTTGTAAAAATATTACGAAGGTGTCAAAATATAAATTAATGCTATCGATCTAGCAAAGCATAGTTGTTCACAGACATTCGTAAATATACCGGAAATCAACTCCGCTGGTCGCAAAAATTGTATGAACACGCGATGACATCGGGTGTTCATAATGCGTTTCTTTCTAATCATATGAAACAACACATTTTAATTGGAATCGACGAGGAATTTCGTTACGCAGTGCCATGTTTTAAATCTGTTTTTCTAATATAATTGGTACAGTTAATACCCTATACTCTTTCTATATCGTTAACAATGCTCAAAGAAATATATTGTTTGCGTTGCGTAACCATCTGACTATTAAAATGTTGTACTTATTACCGTGCTCATTATTATTGGTACCATTCGGTGCCAGAACGAAAAACATCATTGACTGAACTTAACTGCACCGCTCATTTTGGTAGAAAGCAAAGTTAATGAAAAATTTCGCCGAAAAAATTATGACTTTATTACATCAACACTTTGACAGTTTGTTAATGATCGCTTCGGGGTAAAAAATTTACATTCACATTAAAACGGAACTCGTAACAATTTTGTGTTTACGTGAAAAATTATAGGTGTTATTAAATAAATATCAAACTGATGACAGAAACGGAGTTTACGATTATATCCTCTCATACTTATACGAAGATTATAAAGGATGTAAAAATACTTTTGTTTTTATAATTGTAAAAAAATATGTACTGCACTCAAAAGGCAACTAAAATAATGGAGGTTATTTAGTAAATGCTTTTTATTTTCGTTTGAAAAAAAATTGGCTGAGAATTCACCCGTTTACCGAATATCACAACTTTTAATTTTTTTGAATAAAATATAGATGAATATATGATTAAGTTGAATCTTTTATTTTTTTTATTGTTGTTTTAACTAATCTTAAAAATAGAAAACTTACTTTTTTTTAACAGCGAAAGTAACAAATCCATGAGGAATTCAATAGTCTTGGTAAAATCTTTTGTTCAATGAAAGTTAATTTACGGGTAATCGTCTAAAGTAGAGTCATGTAGATGAAATGATTGCATCTGAGAAGTATCCGCATAGTGTGAATGCAACTATGCGGACATACAGATTGACGCTTTTAATAAACACAGGAGCACCAACCTTTCAGTACCTCTTCAGATATACGATCCAATACAGGACAGTCTTAAATTCACCAATCTAATTCTCATATATTTATTTCCCTTTGTTAGTTTCTCTTCTCCAGAGATATATACAGTAAGTGCACATTACTTGAGTTAGATCCGCGGCAATCGGTGGCTCTTTTTTGTCACGGGTATATAATTTAATATGAAGTACTTTTTCACAATAGATCGGTTAGTTTTTGGTCGTTACCTAATTATAAGTATTATAAACATTTTGTAGTGAGAAGAAAATGTTACTAAACTGATATCAAAAACTTTGTTCAGAATTTAATATTCTAATTTTTAACCTTTTCTGTAACAGGTCAACAAGATGAGAGTAAATATGGACTCAACAGCAGCGTATCTACTAACACGGGGAGCGCCAGGCTGTGCGCACAGTGCGGCAAAGTCATCACCGAGAGGTTCCTGCTGAAAGCCATGGAGCGTTTCTGGCACGAAGACTGCCTGAAATGCGGCTGCTGCGACTGTCGCCTAGGTGAAGTCGGGTCCAAGCTTTATTACAAAGCGGACCTCATGCTCTGCAAGAGAGACTACCTTAGGTGAAAAAACATTTATAAACATTCAAATCTATAGCATTAAAATCATGCTAATAGATGGTGAACTCAATCTTGTTATACATCTACACACTGATATATCAAGCTTTAGAATGCTCTTCCACATTTTTGCTACAACCTCTTTTTTAAAGGTTTGAGGGAAGAATGTGGTAGTTATTATAGTGCACTTTTTGTTATATTTGTGGCATAAGAGATAACATGTGATGTTTTTTATTTTGATTTTTGAATGGAAGTTAATATAATAATAATAATAAAAAATCTCAGTCGAGATGAATTTAATCATAAGAATCTAATTAGAAATACAGGCTACATTCTCTGGGGTCATGATTCATCATACTTTTAATTTTAACGTTTCTTCTGTGCTTATATTTTTAATTTATATCGAAACAAACCTCATTTACACTCTTTATTGAAACAAAGTTAAGTTAATTTTATAATACAATTAGCACTATTCATAATTTATAAAAATAAACTCACTGTTGAGTAAGGAAATAATTTGAAAATTCATCGTTGTGTTTCCAAAGTATATTCATGTTCAGTAAACAAAATATCGAGTAATCCATTATTACGTAATATTTTGAAAAGGGTAATATTATCCAACATTTACTTAATTTAACCTGCGGGCGACCAGGCACTGCTTTTCATTTTTAATATCTTCACGATTCTCATAATGATTACAGCATTATAGTTCAGTTGCCAGAATCACTTATAGTAACGACTTCAAATGAGTCTTTATACGATGTTGTTGTTACACATAATATGTATTTAACATTTAAGAGCCCTGTTATTTTTTAACAGGTTATTTGGTGCCACAGGCAACTGTGTCGCGTGCAACAAAGTCATTCCCGCCTTCGAAATGGTTATGCGAGCCAAGAGTTTCGTTTACCACTTAGAATGTTTCGCCTGTCAACAATGCAATCACAGGTAATTTGGGACGTTCTTTCTGCTTTCTATCAGTGTTATTAATAAACAAGGTTTTTATGCTGGAGTGAAACACTTAGTTACAATTATATATAGGTAATTAAGAGGGCACGTACACCGTTAGTCACTAAATTACAATTGGTTTTGTGTAGGTACACGACTGCACGTCAGATTACCGTGTTAAATGTCCGCAAAGAATTTTGATGTTTACCCCCAATGTATTAAGGTATAAAATCGAGTTGGGAAATTTGACAGTTTTGTATAACCTGACGTGATGTTAACTGTACAAATAAATGAAGTTCAAATGAGCTATGATTGAAAATGAGAAAACTACATTCAGCCAAAAACTACAAAAACTTGTTTCAGCCAAGAAGATCAGACAATTTCATTACACACTTTTTATAGGAAAAATTTATTATTATTGGCACTTTGTAGCTTAAGTAATTATGCAGTACTTTAACAACAATAGTGTTGGTGATTATTTAAAAAATATTTTGCCGCATAATTCAGTCATCGTCATTAGTCTTTATCACAATTCCGGGCGCAATAAGAAGAAAACTGAAATTTAGCAAACCTACGTCTTTTAGGTGATAATTTTACTACTATAATACCATCGTAAACACATTTGCTTAATCTTTGTTAAATAATGTAAAGTTTGACTGTGTAATACAAAGTGCAACTTTCGTGTAAAATTTATTAATGCTAAACTCTGATTAATAATGACATTATTTTTAATTAATTGAGGAGTTATTGCGCTGAGTCTACGATGCGTAGGTTATGTAACTTTTACAAGGGTCAATCCTAGTATGGGTATTCAAAAGTTTATTATCTCTAGCTCTTCTTCTTTACGCTTCGGAAGGCACGTTAAGTCGCTGGTCGCAGCTGCATCTGCAGTAATTAACACCCGTCAATCCGCACTGAGTCTACGTGGTGGGTTATAAAGCTCGCTCTACATATTTGACTCCATCCAATAAGGAAAACGTGTGCCCTCAGTTGGGACAATAATAAGTTGATGATTAGGATGAAACCTTGCCTAATAGTAACATTCTACAAGGTTTAGCATAGAGAGTAAATTGAAGCTAAATTTGCAATTTTAGTAGTAATCCAAATTCACATTATACAGATAATAAGCACACCTACCACCTTCTAGGAATAATTATTACTTCCTTAGAACCTCGTACTAGGTTAACCTTTGCTAAGTCTCTGTTCAATAATATGAATTTTGAATAATAAATACTAAGTGCAGTCTCAGCGTTAATTTACTCTAACACTAAAGTTTGTTTATTAATAACACTGTATATGCTTTAATCATTCAAATTAAAATATATAATGATTATGCAGGTTCTGCGTGGGAGATAGATTCTACCTGTGTGATAATAAGATCCTTTGCGAGTACGACTATGAAGAAAGATTAGTATTTGCCAGTATGGCTGCCAATCCAAGTGGACTAGCTCATATCCGACGGCAAGTCAGTGGACTACAGGTGAATAATAATAATAATAATTTTAAAGTTTTCATAAGTTTTAAATAATTAAAATATCAATTAGATTAACAATACAAATATACTCCATAGCCGAGTGGTGTCGCCATCTCTGAGGGCCTGATTTGATTCCCGGTCGGGTTCGCTTCACTTTAGAAAATGGCCTTTTCTCTATTGTCTCGGGTCTGGGTGTTGTGGTACTTTGTTGTCTGAGATACTCAATAATACGGGTTGTCTAGCTACTCATCTTGGAATCTTAATAATGTACTTATCTTGCGTGATATTTATTAAAACCACAAAAGATTGTGGCACATACCCGATTGGATTTCGTCAATAATAAATGAAATTAGGCATGAAATATAATTACAACTACATAATGAATTGCTTTCTATAGATAACCAATATTTTTACTGCTATCTTATATACAAATAACAAATGGCAAGTTATTTCGATCATGTCTAGACTGCCGGTAACTATTATATGAATAGATTCTGTGAATAGCCGCAATTATGGAATTGGATTTATATTTTTATAAACTTGATATGTATATGCCTCCTAATTGAAATAAAAACCTAATATTTTAATATAAAAACCTAAATTGAAATTTTAAGTTTTTTGAAGTAATATTCCAATATGTACTAAGATATATATATTTGTCATTGTGATATTGATTCCCACAACATTGCGATTCCACCGTGTGAATCACTGACGTGCCTAAAGGTGTCTGGCTTATATAGTTATGCAACTAAAGTAGCATAGTCTCAGTAATAATTAACTTAATAGCCATATACACATATCTACCTACATACCTATGTATTAAATGCATGGTTCATAATATTTACCGATTCACTACGCATCAATTATGTACGCTTGGTTTGGTCTGCATTTATTCGTAGCAAATTACCTTTGTGGTGGTATAACTTTGCAGCAATAACGTCCAATTTTATGTCCTCATTTGGAAAGACCTTTTTCTAAACATTCCCATCTCAAATAAAAGGCACGTGAAAAAGTCGACTCGGCGGAGTAAATAACTCCCACAAGGACACTGTTAGTGGGAGATTCTATCTTCACTTTATTATGTTTCTTTTGTGATCATTAATCTTTCTCGTACGAACGCTTGTCGGAATGCGAATGTGGGGGAATCTATTTCATTTTATGAGTCGCGCGAGTGGAGGAAACCCATTCAGCCGCACGACATTTCTAATCGACTTTTTGATTGCACTCCCGATCTACTGTTGGAAAATTGACAAGTTGATAGGGTGTATTTAAAAGTATTTTATGATTTTATTAATGTTTATTATATTTATTTGGTAGTCGCCTAGTGGTGCGTACGTGGGTGGAGCTGGAGGTTGCGGAGCTGTAGCGGCCGGAGCGGGGGCAGCATTAGTGGACAAAGACGGTGGTGGTTGCGCGGGCGCTGATGATGCGTCTAGCGGATATGGCAGCCCACCCGACCCCGATGTATGCGATGCTGCGCGATGACCGACGATGCCGCGCCGACTTCTCGCCTCGGTATGTCTTTGTTAATCATAACATAAACTCATAACAACAATAACTTCAATTAAGAACTGCTTTGTGAATTTCAAAATTACTTATTTTATTATAATTTCTAGTTTCTAAGTGAAACAATATAGTTTATGATAAATCAGACAATATTTTTCATGACCATCTATATTTTCATCACAGGTGAAACCCCACTGAGTGTTGGCGAGATACTAAGGCCGCATGTAGAAAGTTCGGCAGCGGGACGCACTTCTAAAAACCGGCGAAGTCTCTACGCATGCAGACATTAGAACGTTCTGATCGCATCTTCAAAAACTAGCCACCACACCAGCAATCACTTAGATTATAGTTTTTATAACATTTTATTTTTATAATGATTTCTAGATATCACTTGCAAATCGTCGACCATAATAGTTTATTGCAAAGACAAAAAGTGTTTCGCATTATTAGTGTAATACCGGCTAAAAGCAAAGACAGAGCGTCTCGCTCGGTGAGAATATTTTATAAGCACAGCAAGAGCGTACATTAGGCTTGAAGGCGAGCCGTGGTTGTGTGGCCACTTTACAAAGTGTCCGGGATGAGTCGCGATAACGTTGTCAGAACACGATATTTCCATTATGTATACGATTTGAGCTCTTGTTTACATGTTAAGATAGTGGTGTCGCGTGTAGGACGCGCGCTCTCATTCGTACCGTATTATACAAGTCTAGCGCTTTGCCAACTCGACCCACACCCCAAATTCTTCAATGAAGCAAAGTCATCGACATGCGCATGTTTTTATTCTATCTGTAACTTACTCTCAATTAGTGCATGTCGATGTATCGCGGCTGGCTCTATGAACTAATGCTATTCCGGGTTACGATTTTTTTTTTATAATAAGAATAGTTTTCGACTCGGATAGTCGATAAATTTTATCATACAACGATTCAACTCCAGGAACTAAGCTAAACAGTTGAAAGAAAACGATCTCATTGTTATGGAATTATGTGTACATTAAAAAAAAAACTAAATATTGTTATCATACAAGGTATGAAGTTTTTGAGGATCATTTCTTAATTTAGATTATTTTTTTATGATTGGTTAATTATATTAATGTTATTTTCTTTACCAAAGATAAGTTTCCGTCATGGAATTTTATGGTTAAATAAACACATGAGCTACGAATGTAGATAAATTAGTGGTATAATTATCTGGTACTCAGAGTGGTGCAATGGTTAGTTAAGTACCTTTGTGTAAGTTTTAAACTGTTAAGACATTTGTAAGTTTGTTTTCTGCCACAGCTTCAGTGAATGTTGATCGCGATATATCTGTAAAATAATTCCTATAATAGAGGAAAGTAATAGAATATGGAATATACCCCTAATATGGTATATTTAAATTTCTTGTTAAATTATTCCTTATAGGGTTAAAAAATCTAAATTTTGAATTAGTCCAGGAAATTCGTAATCGGTTAACAAATTAGCTTGGCTTATTTCATCAAGAATAATTTAATAACTAATTTCAGTATTCCATTTTAGGGATACTATACCATGTTTGGTTACTTACCACTATCTGTAAAATAACTCCGACTATACTAAATTTGTCGGATCGGTTCAGCTATTGAAAATATGTAGATAAACGCTAAAATTTTTTGAAGACTTAATAACTTATGTGGAACGAAGATTTCTACGATAAAAGATTGTATTTATGTAAAAATTTGAACTGTCGTTTGTTAGAAATATCGGCTAGAGTTAAAATGTCAGTCTTATTAAATACTGTAATGAGAAGACGAGATTTCGAGTTTTCATTGACATCGACAGAATTATTTCATTTCGCCGTTACTATGTAAATAAATATATTTATTTAATGATTACAAATATGAAGTTTGATTGACTACGTTCCTTTCTTTAATTCAACATTCCTTATTTCCTTACAATCCTATCCTTAAAACGAAAAGTAAAATACAATAATTGTTTGATGTTTTATTTCGTTTGATAAAAGATTTTTTATGAAAGTGAATAAATTATTACAAAAGACATCAACGAAATCTATGAATATATATCATCATAATTAGAATGAAAGCATTTTTATTCATTATAGCTAAGTCCTTAAGAATGATATTGCACAAAAAGCACTGATATTAGTAGAACCTAGAAGCAAAAAGATAACCAAAATCTGATTATAAAGCGCTCGCTTAAAATGAATGCAGTGCTTTGTAAACAACAGTATTTTTAAAATAATTTGTCACTTTATTTCAATCATCATAATTTTAGAAAATATATTTGACAACAGTTATCCTCTGTCGTCACCTATAATTAACATAAAAAGCAGTGGTTGCAGCCAAAAATTTATGTCCAATGCAGAGGCTATTTTGGACTAATATTTCGTTCACTACACACAGATGAAAGCAAAATATATATTTATTTCTATTTGTATAATATAAATACATTGTTTGCTGTTATTTATCTCAAAATCCCCGGTGATTATTGTTGATCAAAACCCATATCTTTTTCTATCCAAAAAATGTTTTCTCTATCTAGTAGTAAAATTATTTGGCATAATCAAATCACATGTACAAATACTTAACTTAATTTTAACCCCTGACGGAAAAAGTGGGGTTATAATGTTTAATCTTTATTTTTGTAATATAAATCAATAAAGGGCGGACTTAATTCTAACATTGGGTAATTTAAGTAAGGTAAGAACTGCAAGTAATACAAAAAACGAGCCAGACGACGGAAGAGCATTCCACGGCAACGCTCGTGAAGTGCTATATACAAGCTATCTCCAAGCTATATTAAAACAATGCAAACGAGTTACTTACATCGTCTCTATGAATATACAGAGTTTTTTTTTTAAAGAAATGAATGTAAAAATATGATTGTGACAGAAAACTTACTGCAATAGAACGCCTTACGTTTTCAAACGATTTTGTTTAAAATAAAATATCCGAATCTAAAGTTATCAAAATAACATTATGACATGCAGAGTTCTACCATAAATATTAAATGCATAAGAATAAGCGAAATAAAGAATAGAAATTTGGGTTATGCTACGCTAATACTCTAATCCGTAACATAACAATATTATTTCAAAATCTTACATTATTTCTGCTAAATAACCCATTATTTATTAAAAATCCTAATAAATACGACGTATAATTTTTGGGACATTTGCAGATTATACAATACGTCGTATTTATTACGAATCAATTAAATGCTCTTTAGACATTTGAGTATAATACTGTCATACTTTTATATTTATATTTAGTTAATTAATGCGGTGAGGGTTTAGTTAATTAATGACGTGTTTCTTAAGCACGTTAATAGTGTCTAGACGAACTAAAAGCAAGACATGACAACTATGGTATTTAAATGTTTAAAAATATATTATTAATACAAACACAAAGCAAATATATTTGGATACGACTTTTGTTTTTCTTTTGTGATTTTATTGTCTTAGGAATAATAAGTATTACTGATTTTAAAATAGACGACAACTAACATAAAGTAAGTACTATAAACAATTAAAATATAAGTAAATTACAAGTTTTATTTTGACGTCCTGAGGATTTAATCAATTGACGACAGTGTTTCTCACTATGTTACTATTAATATAATAGGTTTTTTTTTACTATTACTGATTTTATAATGATCAAATTCTTATTATTTAATAAAATACGATTCTTTATATTATAGAACTGTTTTTCCAAGATGTAGATTCCTGTAAGTGATAGATGAAATAATCCGATGATTACCCCCTATATACAAATAAAGTTAGAAACTTTATTTCTTAAATGTGTTAGTATAAATTAGGGGGAACCTAAGTTATTTATAAATATAAACAATGATACTGATACAAAGTTTCATAGTTTTATCTTTGACAATGACGAACTTCCGCACAAGCTCTCATCACCAATTTTTAACTAATGTTATTAAAATCGATTCCATGGCTTATATTATTATCAAGACAGTCTTTTTTTTTTAATTTATCATATCAGAAGTGATTTATATAAAAGATTAATTGATGTAACTCATTTTAAAATGATCAAGGCTTTAACTTTAGTAACTTCATTAAAATTTAAATTAGATACAGATCAGATTTATGCCAATTTTATCAATGACATACAACCGCGCTATTCGTTTATTTTAAATGCAATTTATAAATCGAGCCGCGTCTAATGTTAATGAATAATAAGATATATAAAAGACGCATTCATGGAGATTATGTTTTCAACATAATTTTAAATACATAAAAAATACCTATTGTCTGTTCTAAGCACTAAATAACAAACACTCTCAATAAAACTATTTAATTTATTAATCTGAACTCTCAATCCCTCCATGTGTAACACGCAACACATGTGGTCTACACTTATTAAAAACACTGAATATCCACTTTATACCTCGACTGAATATATTTTTTTTTTTATTCTGTGTAGTCTTAATGGACGGGAATGTCCATAAAATTCTCGCGGCGCAGCGCATTAACGATCTCCGTTTAGTTGTTTGCTGTTTAAATAAGAGTTGTAATGTAATTTTAATGAGCTCACAAAAATGTGTGCCTGTTCCGAGTATGACGGCCCGTAATGACTAACACGCCACGTCACATCGCTCGTTTTTTGCTAAGCAAGTGCTTTTCCATTAAAATTTGTTTACGTTTTTAAATTATAAATATTGAAAAGATAACAAAACACAATCAAGTCTGAGAGTTAATAATTATAATTAATCACTCCCAAACCATAAATAATTTTGTAAAACGTTTCGATCCCACCCCACGAAGTCGCTTATATAAATTACCAATTTCACCTGTAATAAAAATATATAATTACATTAATAAATGGAGTAATAGGTGAATTTCTGGAAGTAGTTGTTAGGTTTTGTTCTAATCAATAACTTAATAATGATATATGATTTTGAAGTATTTTATTATTTTGAGTTTAATTATTTGTTACAATAATGTCCTATAGAAGTCATTTTCGGTTTAGACGCTCTTTTCTGAGCAGAAAGTTTTTTATAAGTGATACACTTTTTTCATCAAAATGTTAAACCTTTCAATGACATATAGTTAAAACAGTGATATTAAATATGGTTAATTAAAGATGTTGTATAAGAATTCGGCAACAGAAAGAATAGAATTTGGCAGAGTTATTAAGGGGTACTGCGCACGCTCGCCCGTGAAAACTCACTTAAACTTTTTTAATTAAATTTCAGTTTTTTTTTCCGCGCAACGCCAGGAATCTTATCCCAGGCTTTATTTGAAAGCTTATTAATTAGTGGGGCAGTGACAAATAATGACCATTGTATGGCAAGAGTTTGCACAGCAATAATTTTAAAATGCATTGTTTCCAATTCATGTCATCGTTTACACACAAAAGCTCCTAGTTAGCTTTCGGCTTTATCGACAAATTAGCTTCGCTCTATTTTAATAACGAATTGTCGTTCAAATTAATGTAAGGTGGATATACCATGGAAGGCCACTCTAATGAGTAAACACTTTTTATTCGTTGACTTACTGAATAATTGCAAAAAAATTGTTTTATTGTACAACATACAAATTACTTTTTTACCTAACTTTAATCGCTTTTTATTAGACTTAACTTCTATTAAGCTCTTCCAAACGACCTTGTAAGGAACACGGCTCCAAACAAGGCCAATATTATACATCAGTTGTCAAACTTAAAAATAGAGTTGTAACATTAAATATATCCGCTTTTACGCGAAACATTAAGTGTTCAATATTTTTTATTTATAAAAAAACATTGTTATTTATAAAAAACTCAACGAACACTACACCATCATTTATCAATAGATATATATTTCAAAATTATTAAAAAAATATAGTAATGAGTATTATATTGGCATTGAATAACTTGCAAACCCGTTTTATAATGAATTTAAAAACTATATCTACCTACAATGGCCTCCTTATGGGTCCGTTCTTTGTAAGGCCAAAATAGTCCTAAGACAGTTAAACTGACTATTAAGAGTATGATTTTTTATATTTATTACTATTTATCAAATAGCATGCCATATTCTCTTACGATATTTTGGAATGATATATTTTATTTTAAAAAAAGTAAAAATCCGCATCGGCAACAACCCTGTTGTATATCCTGCGTTTAAACTATCACATAAAAATTTTCGTCGCGTCTTCAACAAGATATAGTTTTTTCACGAAAATTATTAAGACAGAATGCATGAAATTTTGACCTAAGAGAAGGCAGAAAGCCGGTGATTTGTTTGATCTTAATGAAGTCGGCCGTCTTTGTTTGCATTTAATTACAGAAAATACCGCGCGTCTATTAATTCTACTAATAGATTACAGCTCGTCCTGCAATCTTATAATGAACCACGCGGTATAATTGACTAGTAAAGCTCCTCTCGTAATTGCGCATTTCTAATGAAATATTACTTACGATTTTTTATCTGTTCTGTGCTTACGATAATGAAAGTCTCAATAGTCGACCATAGTAAATTTCGGTATATGGAATTACAAGATTGTTTTATATTCTATTCCAATCTTAAGTAGGGTTCCGTACCCAAAGGGTAAAATTGGACCTATTACTAAGACTTCGCTGTGAGTCTGTCCATCTGTCTATCTGTCACAAGGCTGTATCTTATGAACCGTATTATAGATAATGGTAAGGAAATCTTTGTGCGCGAGTTCGATTTTCACTTGTCCAGTTTTTTAACATGCTTTCTTATGTTTTAAGCATGATTAGCATCTATGCTTCTCAGTTAATAAAACCATTTATGAGATATTTTCAGAGATTTCAGTTCCTCTATAAATTTCATGTTCTCTCTCTACATTGAAGATATAATACATTTTTTACTGTATTTTTATATGCATTATTTGAGACCTTAAAGTATGTGTAATTAAATTCCTTTTATAGAGCCGTTAAAACGAGTGACCCCAATTTATAAATCGTTTGTGTATAATGTCCGACCATAACGTTGTGGCAAATTTTTAAAAGCTTATATTATATTATCGAATGATGTAAACCATTTTATAGTTCGTACTTACTTTATAATTGATGTCTCGCTCTCCGATCAAGAGAAGGTACCTTTCGAAAATCTCGATCGTTAAAATGCGTATAAAGCTATATAAGAGCGAATCAACAACTAAAAACTTCCAGCTTTGCGTTGGTAAATGGGCCATTACCCCTTGATTTATTAAAGAAACGACGTGGCACTGTTATGTTGTAAGGCGCAAGAAGTTTCCGTTGAATCATTTAAATAAACGAACTCACATCATTATGTCAGATCTAAGGATCGAACAAATTGCCAATTAGTGGCGCGCCGGGATGGCCTCGAGGATCGGAGCTAAGGGCGCCGCGACAGGGGGCGGGCCGCTCCACTCACGGATAGCATCACGCTCTCCCACGTGTCGTGCCTGCTACGTCCTGCCTTCGTCACGGCATATAGTATCGCCACCACTGACTACTTGCTCCACAACGAACCTAGATCGCTCTTACTGCTACCGTTAATGCTTTAATTTTCTTGAAAGCAGTTTTAAAAGACTTTTCCATTCTAAAACTTTCACATGAAATACGGTGACAAAGGAACAGAGTCGTGTGTGGAGACTTATTAGATATTCAATAGAGCATTGAAGAGGAAATTCCTATTGAAGTACAACTTCGTTAGATTCACGAAACGAAACTTTATTTGCGATTTCTTTAAAAAAACAACATTTTGTTAAAATTCTTTGATTTCCTACGTTTATTTGATTTCCTAGTACTGAACAATATTTTGGCCCATTAAGACTACTCCATTGAAGTTAGTGTGCCAGGGGTGGTGCGGGCGGTCGGAGGGGGGGTGCGTCCGAGAGCGCTCAGTATTCAGAGTATCGCAAATGTAACTTTCGGTTCTTTTCATGGCTAAAGTATGTTGGCGGCAATCCATAATGGGATCGCCATTATTCTTGCCATTAATTCGCATGGCCTGGCTTCCGTGCATTAGCGGGCATCGCCGCTGCCAATCTGCGAGGGTTCGCATGTGAACAATGTTGCCGCACTCTGACTGGTCAACACGTAAACAATACACTTCCATATAACATTTCTCATAAAACTTTCACAACGAAATATTTTGTGTATTCCTTGCCTTATCATTTTATAAAAACTCGAAGTATCATTAAATATTAACAATTATTAAATGTTTATTTTAAACTGTATTTAATAATGACAAAGTTTAGATATATGGTTAAAACTTACATTATACAAACTATCACATTTTGTTGGAGACGCTTTCACTAACATTAATATCATTATTTATAATCTGATACCGCTTGTTTATACCTTCCCAAGACCAAATTAAAAACCCTTTCTTATAATAATAAACATAAGTTTGATTAAAATAACTCTTGTATAAAAAGAACCAAAATTAAAATATGTTAATGAACTTAGTACAAAACAGCTACGACTCTTTAAAATTAATTAACAGCGGGAATTTGTGCAGGGAATAAATCTTTCATTTTCCAGCGCAGATTGCATAAAAATAATCAAATAAGTGGCATGGACATTACTCAAAGCGCGATGCAGTGCATGTGGGAATGAGACGCATGCACCGGCCTCCTGCTCGCACAGCACGCCTCCACATCCCCCTTCCTGAAAGAAAAACTCTCGAAAAACTAATTACAAGTTGTAATTGAAATTTTGCGTGTTATATAATCGGATACTTGAGCCGTGAGTAATGTATAAATGCGCTGGGGAGACGAATGGTCGCCGTGGGTGGGCCGGACGAGATAGGAGGCCTCCTCAATTTTTCGATTAAGCAACTTTGATAAAATAATTCTTTGCAATACATTAAAATTTCAACTGTCTCAAATGAGATATGAGGTATCTACCCGTAAGTATTTTTTTTATGATTTTTGAACAAATATTTCACTTGCTCACTTCACTTTAAAGCATATGATATTAAATTTCAAGACATTATTACCCTTAGTAGGTATATAAGTTTTTGAACTTCGAACACAATGTTTGCATAATATTTAATTTGACAGCTCATGTTTAGGTGTGAATAGAACATGCATATATCTACAACGCAAAGACGCTCACGGCAGACCAACGAGCATTTTTAATTAAAACCCCCTTCAGAATCGCGCCGGCAAAAAAACTGTAACACAATAGCAACAATCTAAAAAGCGATCTAACTGTATAAACACGCAAATAATGCGCAATCAAAAGGGCAGAGGCGACACCGCAGGGTTGCAGTCGCCCTCCCTCGCACCCGCTTTTGTGAATTACAGTTTTGATTGCTTTACCATACAACTAAGTGGCTAGAAAATATAAATAATATTTAAAAAAGATACAGCTGGCTATGACCAAATTAATTTAAAGGTTTTCTCGTACTTGTTTTATGAAATCGAATAACTAAATAAAATATATTAATTAAAATAGTAACAACAACGTGACAGTCTTATTAAAAGTAGTTATTATATATACAATAAAAAAAAACAAATGCAATACTATATAGATATATAGATATGAAAGCCATAATCAAAGAACATTTGTATTACATACTGCAACAATACTAATTAAAAACAATCGACTAAACATTTCAAATTAAACTCTCGTGGACTAATAAATACAGTGCAAAGTTATTTTTACAATTACTATCCAAGTTCCCCAGGGGCGCGAAACGAAGTAAATTCGATACTTGTGCTATTATGGGGTCGAATAAAAAGTGACACGAAGAAACGATCACATGAAGCTTTCGGTCAAGCTGTCGGAGAGTAGGGAGGGGAAAGTGGCGGGGAAATGGAAAAAGCATTATCGGATATGTCAGTGCCGCATCAACACAGAGTGCCTGCTTTCTAATGCTGAATAAATACCATCTGCCTCCCCCGCCGATGCCGCTCACTCATCACTCATACCAACTCCTTATAAACATTATATAAAGCTTTATGTTCGTCTACTAATTGGAAATTAAATATGATAATATTGATATAGAAGAGATTTGTTACATAGTGAAATATTCATAACTTTTATATTACTGAAGTTTCCCCTATTTCACCAATATAAAGATCTTTTGTAGACTATAGGGTAAAGGCAAATGATATTAGTGATGAAACAAAGAATAGATACAGAAAAGAAAAATACTAACATTGAGAATAGAGTGTAAGTGTGTGTAATTTATAATATTGTAATCGGTAGAATAACAAATTGATAATTTTATCAAAACCTTATATCTTAATTGGAGTCGTCGAAAAGTCCTATTCCTTTTTTCATCGATAAAAATGACAGTGTTTTATTTAAGCTGATATGTCAAGTGTGTGTGTGTATTAGAGTTGGTACTTTACAACGTGTTCCAGAGAGTGAGACGGCCCACTTGCTGTTCGTACGCGTGAATCGGGAATGTTTTAGCTAAATCGACTCCGGGATTAGATGGGTATTTTTAAAGCATCTCCCGCCTGATCCATTAGCAGGATTTCATGAGCTACTCCGAGGATTCGCGTTAATGTTGGGGTCATAAACTTGATGAAGGTGAGCTCAAATGTTAAGACGTATAAAATGATATTCGCTGTTTGTTTTTGTTGTTTATCAATATTTTATATAGTAAAAACTGCGATAGGTTCTTAGTATATTGGCTCTCTAACAAATTCTCTCCTCCTTCTAAGCTTATTACGAACTCCAATATTACAGTTCAAAGAAAGCGTTAATATTTACTACATCATAATCTTATATATTACATCGACTTCAAATGTTTTAAGGTTATTTAAAAAACAATTTACCTACTGAAAAACAATATAATTTACATTTGAAAATCTAGGTTTTCTTATCGTAATCATAGATTTCTTTATAGATACTGTATATTTTTAAGTGAGGCCGTTAGTGCAATTAATTTATATTAATTAGTAGCAAGCTAGGAAGAGCAAATTGCGCTATGAGTCTTGCCTTGAGACTTACCGCTGCATTTTGCCATAAAACTCTCATTACGCACAACCAATTACCATCGTTAGTGAATATTGCATAACGTGACTTCGTTACAGGATTTAATTGGACTTTTAAAAATGTAATCATTAAAAATAGTGTTAGAGCAAACAGTCCAACGTTTATTATGTTGGATGATTCGTACGTGATTCAGCCATATGTTTTTATTCATGACTAGCTCTTTTGCGGTGACTTCAACCGCATAAATTATATCCGTAATCATAATGTCATCCGCTTATGACGTTCCTGTAAGTGAAAAACAATTTTTAAAATATGTAATGCAAAGGGTAATGTAATGCAAACAATTAATAACACTTGTTAAGACGGCCCTATACAAATAATCACTGATTTTCAATTAGTTTTGAACAAATATATAAAGTCCAATTTAACTATAATTAAAAGGTAAAAAACTAGGTAAGGCTAAATTACATATGGTGAAAATATTTTTTTATAAAAAAAAATCTTGTGTTATTCAACATTCGATCAATTTATTCTCGAAATTTTATTCTTTTACTGTAAAGAAAATTGATAAATATATGAATCACTTTCTAGCCGTCGTTAGGATTGAGATTTTTTTAAAGTACATAGTTTTTATTTTTCGTTTTATTGCAAGCAAGACGCCAACTATCTGACTGTCCTTATCTATTTCTTTGATAGTTGCGTAATTGTTTTCTTTGTTTTTAAGCGCAGTTTAATATCAAATTTATTAATTTATACATATATTCTAAAAATCCAAAGATTGATTCTAACTATATGAGAACTATATAGTACTACAAACAAATAAAGCAGCAATCGATTTTTTTGTGAGAAAAGCAACCAGAATATAGGCTACTATAATTAGGGCTACTATAACTAATATAATAAACTGGAATTCCCTTTGAATTTTTACAAGGAAAAAATTAAGAATTTTCAATAGCTCAAGTAACACCACGAACTTCTTGAGTATTAGCTTGGCTTATTTCAAAGCTTTATTATTTAAAGAATAATTTAGGAAAGAAGTTCGTCATTACATTATTATGGTTACTATATCACATTTACTTAGTTACCTCTAGATACTCGATGAAATCTTTCTCATAAAAATCTTGTGAATTTTATACTCTTGTGAAAAAAGCTTCCAGAGTTCAGCTGTAACTAAAGCAAGTGAATGCAAGCGCACGCGCACGAAGCTTGCCTTGCTGCCTTTAACAGCTTCTTCTCAAAACACTAATGAATAACTTGATTCTTATTACTGAGCACGTTCCCCATTAGAAGGTAGATGAAGTAAGGGGAACGACGTGTCTAAGAGACTATGTTACTATTACTTTTTCTTAGAATATGTTACTATTATTCCATCATATTACATCTAGACATTGTAATAAAGAACTGTCTGCTAAGATATCAGCGTCGGTTATTTATTCTAAAAACGTTTCTCTTGTTTAGTCTTAAAGACAGCTTAATTACATAAATAAGTATATAAATGACTGGATTTATTGATGTTTGATTCAGTGTACCTGTTAATGTGTGCCTTCATGTATAGTTTCAATTATTGCAATATACGTTTATGTATAATTACTATCAATGTTTATATTAAGTTTTTAAATTAAACTTAATGAACAACTTACGTAAATATTCTTGTTGTTTATAGTGAAATTTAGTATATGCATTTAAACAAATTTTATTGGAAGTGTCAAGTTAGTGATTGTGCCTGTGTAATAAATTACATATTTTTCAATATTTATTACTACGAGTAATTAAAAAAAAAACTGGATTGTGTTTTTAAGTTGAGTGGCTTCTTTTCTATCAATATGTTTGAAAAAATAGCAAACTAAGTCTTTATGATTCCATGAGAAGAAGAACACGTTTTCTTTTTTAATAGGTATTATATAATTTTTTTAATGATCAGCAGATAACTAATCAACCAAAGTTACATTATTCTAAAGGTTTTCATGTTTTCTAACCATTAAAAGGACTCGTGTCACTTACATTCTACAACAATATTTATACGGATAACGCTATGCACATGACATTTAATTAGAGAACTTGCAGTCACATTATGTATTTATCTGTACACGTATAAGGAATTAAAGTAATTGACGCGGTTTAATGGGGCATTTATACAGGATGGGTGATTATAGGGGCCATAAGAAGTGCAATTCCCGGAGTCGCGTAGCGCGGAGCCAATTTAATTTACAAAGTTGTCGGTCAAGTCCGGATTAAGCGCTGATCGTAGACCACTGCGGGCAGCCAGCTCTTGATAATGATGTGCATAGTGATCGGACGCGATTGACACTTATGTTAACTGGGATATTCCAAAATAAAAAGCTGTATAAATCATTTTTATAAAAACATTATCCAACATAACATCCAATAAAATGTCATGAAGTTAGGCGACAGTATCCATACAAATTTTCAAATTTAAAGATTTCATTAGACTTAGTAAATCTGGATGCGGTTTAAACAGGTTTAACAAAGGTTACCCATATAACGATTAGTAGAGTCCAGGTATTTTCAGTAAGTACAGATAAATTGTATATACATATTTAATGTGAATTTTAGTACAGATAAAATGTATATATTTAATGTAAATTTTCAAATGTTAAAATCAAAAAATCGTCGATATATCCAAATTTTACTCAGTAAAAGTAAACATTATTATTAGAGCATAATTCTAAAAATTAAAACATAATTCTAAAAACTAAAACATAATTCTAAAGCTAACAAAAGTCTTTGTTCATGGATAAAATAAAATTAATGAAATACAAACCTTTTGGTGGTATATTAGCTGGCGAGAAGATAATGGAAACAAGTGGGGAAACTAGCAACTTAATAACGCAAGTTTGTCGTAAGGGGAAGCTCAAATTCCGTCGGATCTGACGTCGCGTCGGTATAATTAAACTAAATACCTACAACAGTTTACACACAGTAATTATACAACAACATTTCGCTAATTCCATTAATATGTCTTTGTCTTAAAGCAGTTGGCACCATCATATTTTTTAAACATCTTATACCTATTTACAAATTAAATATGGAAATATCACATACGTTGCTCGGATCCCAAATTAAGTAGCTAAAGAACTTGTATTATGGAAATCTGAAAAGCTCACGAAACATAACTTGAGATAATATATAAAATTTCATTATTCTAAATCTCTAATTTTTTAATTAAATTTTTAATTTTTATTTATTTGGGATAATAAAAATTGTCAGTGGCCGACTGTAAAAGCGATGACGGCAATAATCCTTCTCATTCCAACGTATCGTCTTAACTCACAGCGTTTGCATAAAGGTAAGTAGTGGTTTACCGTCGCCGCTGCCACCCTTGACCTAATCTGCCGATTTTTTTATTAGCAAAATACCTGCTAGCCGTATGTTGACAATATGTTTTCCATACACCATCAAGTTTGCATGACGCCTCTCCATTCGCACTGCGAACTTGATCATGTCTATAAAAAAAACTAGACTAAAGAGAAAAGTTGTCTCTACAACATTCTAACAGTAAATCTAGGAATTTAGTACTGAAATCTATGATTTTGCAGTTCCAATGCGGTAATTCGAAATATTTAGGTAGTTTATGCTGCAGGTAGGTATAGATATAATTAAGAATATGCTGTCCTTGAAAGTTAGACAATTGAAATTTTAACTGATTATGTATTTCTGTTGCCGCTTCAATAACAAATATTAAAAACCAGAATGAAATAAATATTTAAGAGAGCTTCTAAACAACAAACGTGATTTTTACTAGTTTCCTGTACGGAACCCTTCGTTCGCGAGTCAGACTCACACTTTGTTTCTTTTGTTTATCTCCATTTTAATATGACATAAAATCAACCAAGACCAATACTGTCTTGCACGCAAAGGGGTGTTTTAAATTCCAGGCGCAGTAGTTTCAAAGTGGTTTTAAACATCAGCCCTCTGCTGTGGATGGCAGATTTGCGTCTTTTTCTCCAATAACAATAATTATAAATAAAAATCAAAAATTACACATCAGAGATTCTTACGATAAACATTTCATATCAAATGAAATAAAAGCGTAACAATATAGATTGCGTAAGTTTTTTAAAAATTCTAATTTATCTCATAAAGCAGTCTGTGTAACGTACATAGAATTTATTTATTTAATTTTAGGTCACCAACTTGCATATATGAACATATCGCACGTTGAGATTGACAATGTCACTAACCAAAAACGACGTATTTTTTACTTTTGGCAACATTTTTCTTTGTTACCTATAAACTTTAAAGATCCCTGTGAACGTAGCTTGCATAGAAACTGCTTGGTGGCGTAGTGACGATACGTTGTTTAGAGGGGCTGATTACAATTTCTTGAACTTTAAACGCTCATTACTCAAAATCGCATAGACAACTAAGCGAACTTGTGACAACGGGACCTATTTGTCTTTTTGCGATATGGAACTCTAAAACTGGTGATGCTACCACTTGATGCTAACAAATGAATTACTACCTACCTAATTAAGTAAAAGTAAAAGTAAATTGTTATCAGTAGCTCGGTGGCGTACTGGATAAGCGCCGCGGCCCGCGATTGTTGTTGTTAAGCAACTTTCGCAAGGGTCTATCACGGGATGGGTGACCAAAGAATTATTATCTCGAGCTACACCGTGCTTTGGAAGGCACGTTAAGCCGTTGGTCCCGGCTGCATTTGCAGTCGTTAATACCATCCAATCCGCAGTGGAAGGTCATGGACCATCCTCCTTAAACATCCATAAGGAAGGCCTGTGCCCCTGCAGTGGGGACGTAAAAAGGCTGATGATGATGATGAAATTGTTATTAGCAAAATGTGAAAACATTAACGAGAACATGGAGAAATATATGTTCCCCTTTCCAGTTCAATGAGTGCATCGAAATTAGTATCATCTATAATAATTCTCCGACCCGCTCCTAATTTGACTCAGAGAGAGCGGCGACGGGGCTCACTATAATCGAGGCGGTCCGTCAGGCTGATGACAAGAAGGCGTTGAAGCAGCTCGTCGACTCCTGTACTAAAACATTTCAGGACGGGCACGACCTTCAGTAATGAAGTATGCTTCTAAGAAGAGAGAGAAGGGAAGAGTTGTCAAACACTCAAATAGAGTGAAATTCAACAACTTTATTTATTTGTTTTGAACAGCTAAAAGCCTAATTCTTCTTAAACTAATATATTAAGATTATACAGGACATTCAATTTCTCATAAATTTACTGTCAGTATTTAATGACAGAAGCAGAATATCAATTAAGCAATGATGTAGCCATTCTGATTATTACATGGTGAACTATTCTGTCACTTGTACACTTGTACCTATATGAAAAATTGAAACGGTTAGCAAACTTTTTGGATGGAGCGCATCGAAACCACCCGATCCTATTATTCGGCTAACGAAGCCGAGGGTATCCCTTGATTATTAAAACGAACTTGGAACCACCCACGGTGCCACCCGGGTGTTAATTGGGCCCCCGTAGACAATACTAATAAGGCCCGTCCGCGCCTCTATCTGTCTAATTAAACGCGAAACTTGAGAGTAGCACCCTCAGCGCGGAGGGCCTGTTTGCCGAGCCTCTGAATACACTGTAATAATACCGGCTAAGCGTGTTTGAGTGGCTCTTTTTCGGATCTCTGTAAACCCAGCGTTTAATTAGCAGTATTATGCGTCTGAGTGCCGACTCCGGGCTTGTTTAATTAAGCTAAGTCAGTAACAACAATCCGTTCTTGTTACGCGCCGTATTTGAGATGATTATGAATTGTTTATTGTAATTTGGTAGATTGCTTTACATCATACGATACTGTGTTCTGTGTTAATCAATTTTATAATGTAGCACACATTTTACTAATTCTTAAGTTAAGGTAACACTCTTAAGTTACTTAACATTTAATAGAATTAATTAAGTGTGGTTAAAGAAAACGAGAGGATGTTACGACACTATATGTTGCCACGAGATCCTAATTCGAGTGTAATTATCTAACTTTTACTGGCACTAATTACGGTCAGTGTTTTACGCTGATTAAGGCAGCACCAATCATCGCTAGTCCTAATTGTGTGGTGCAACAGCGGGCCGGATGTCGCAGCGTTGCGGGCGCTTCCGCCACTCGATCCTAATTACAGATAACGCCAAGAACTCCCTTTCCCCTGCGCCCTCTCGCATCTCGTTTGGTCCAAACACGATTGCCTCTGACGGCATGTTTACATAATGTCACATAATAAATTATAGTTTCTGTACTTGTTTTCCTTAGTCGGTAGATAGGGATTTGACGGATTTCGGAATTACACTTAATTTATTTAAAATCTGAACAATTTGATTGATTAATTTAACGAGCTTAAGGTTAGTATTATGGCTCTACGTAAATAAACTGTCAAAAATACAAATATTTAAATAAAATCATAAAATACTAACTAAATTCAACATCAAAACGATAATAGCAGGTAAACTTAGAGCACCGTAGTGTTTAAAAGGCATCTCAGGCGTTAAAACCGTCGATTGCAGCTAACGCGTGTAGGTGCTGGAATAATTTCAATTAGCGTTTAGCATTTAAATCATACAGATACTACATTTACGATATCTATGGTTGAAATCGATATAAATCAAATAATTAATAGACATTTCGATGATAGTAATTACTAGGTATTTATCAAAAGCAACTAGTAAAATTACGGACGCAAATAAATATTGTTTCATAAAAAAATAATTTTCATAATTTGAAATACGATTCTAAATCTAATTTACTTCTAAGTGTATATATTGATTCCCATCAAATATGAATATTATCTGGATCACAACATAAACGAAACTATATAATTAAAGATCCATCATTCGCATGCCTGTCATTTGAAATAAATTAATCCAGAACATCTGTTGCGTTTTGTTTGCCCCTTAATAAGCCAATTGCCGTCAAACGGGTCTCACTCACCTACGCGACGGCGCAAACTGATTTCAGAATAAACTCGACTGGTCTCACGATTGATTCTAATTAACGATAGCAATATTTATTGGAGTAACTCGTAAACGAATCTAATTGATTTTGCTCAATGCTTCGGCAGCCTCGATAGTTAGAAAGCACCTACACGATAAAGGCAGCTTTATGTTAAATATTTAACTAAAATCGAAAAAAAGATCTTTTTAACAAAATCTATTTTTAATTAATGAATTTAATTTCTGTTATTAATTTTGAATTTTGAAATAATATTTTAACGATTTTAGATAGAAACTGTATTATTGAAATATATCCATTAGCAAAAAGCTATTCTACTATACCATTATTACTGCATGAAATCGAAATCAGACACTGAAATGTTATTACTAATGTTAGTCGAAACATAATAAGGGTCTATTACAGCGATTGTTAATCTCGACCGTGCGCCGGAGGTTGTTTATTCAGCTGTATTAATTAGCAGTCAGGTGGATTACAGTGCGACGTGCCCTAATTACACGGAGATGTTCCTTAGTCTCGCCGCAAGTGTAAGCGCGACCTTACATCGCTTCAAACATTTGATGAACTTGCTACAAATTGTAATTTATACATATAACAGATATAGGAGTGAAGGATTTCATATTTTTATATAGAAATATTGAAGACTATAATTGAAGACCTTAAATAAATTAATTATTTAAAAATATATCAAAATAGGCTGATCACACTATTGTCAGGACAAATACTCTTAAATTACCCTATAACTAATTAGCAATCAAAAAAGAGAAACATGTTCCTTAATATTAGAATAAAACCTAACCACTTAATCGATTTTACTTTATTATATATATATTATATATTTTACTTTATTATATATATACTATATATTATATTTGATTTTACTTCATTCGTTTCATGGCGAATATAACAGAAATTAAGCATTAATGGTAATTGAAGATTTTAAATATGCAATTTTTTCAAAACGATTAAGGTGTTATAACTTAGAGTTCCCAAAACAACCTTTAGGAATATAGATATAGTGACTGTTTAAATGAAAGTGAAAATAGTATTTAGAGATCAACCTATCATTATACAACGAGACGAGCTTACATTATCAGTTTTAGAAATATATTTATCAATTATCCATGTATGCATCCATAAATAAGAAGCTGCACACTGTTTCTAAAAACTCTAGAAACTTTATTGTTTCCCCAATTAGCAACAACGACCACAACTTCAGTTATTAACAAAGGGATTATCTGACTTCATTACCCAATTTTTTCTTTTCTCAGAAGTGACTTCTAACGTTGATGCTCATAATTCATACACAGAAGATTACATAACTATAATAATAACATTAACTTAATAAATGACATACAATATTTAATGATTTTGACATCATTCATCCTTTTCAAAATTGATCAAATATAATAATAACTCATGTTATAAATTTAGCATCTCTAATTAGCAGCCAAGTAAATGCAGGATATAATATTAATGCTGTCAGTGGATAAAGTTGACCCAAATGTGTAATTTTAAAATGAGCACCATACGCTGATAAATTTATTTTGTAACGGTGTGCCATACCACCGTTTATTTTGTCCTAGGTTTCAACATGCAAACTTTTTGTCTTTGATATTCAACAATATCATTCATTTCTTTTTATTATTCAACTTTCATAATTTGAAATTTTGACTAATCAAATATACTCTTTATGGATGTGAGTTCGTAAAAAAATCGTCTGTTATAACCAGTGGTCGGAATTAGGTAGAGTTATTCATGTACTTACACTGATTTCATACAGCGAAAGAATATAGTGGATATGCCTCAAATCCCGAGATTAATTTTAAAGAGCAGAAAAAATCCCGTAATTTTTTAAATAAATATTATTTACTTTTACACAATTTAAACTACTGCACCCACGACGTTGCCAAACTTACATCAATGACATCGGATGTCCAAAGTTGCAAAATACCAATTTGTATTGTAAATTAATGTAAACTAATAAAAATTTTATGTTAATTATCTTTGTTTTATTTGTCTATCTCTGACGTTGTTATTATTATTTAGTTGTAAGATTGTTGGCCACACGGGATTGTCCATCAGAAATCCCGGGAAGGTCCATATTAATATCAACATTTCGATGCAAGTACATAAATAACTCTAACTTATTCCGACCTCTGGACTTATAACACGTAAATCACATATATGTAAATCTTATAAATGTAAATATAAAATATTAAAATTTTATTAATGAAGATATGTTATTAAAATAAAATTATAAATTATATAATATAATAAAAGTATATCCTGAAACTTGGCGATCCAAGTTTTTATTAAGAAACCCAAAAAGGGGTATATATTCGTTTTATTTGGTAATTTTAAATTTTATATTTAGTTTAACATACGAACTGTTTTATATTCATTTTTTGTTTGTTACAGTTTCTTTTCTTTACCATTTATACCACAAAATAAATCCATTCTCAAGGTAGTCAGCCTGTTATTATTTGCTCAAGCATCGAACCCGTCAAAATTTAAAGAACTAGAATAAGTTTTCATCACATTTAAACATTGAAAATTCGATTAATTTCCGATTAATATTGTTCTGAGAGTATTTATTTCGATAACTATCTGGTAATCTCTTATTTTACGATACGCAACATGAACTACGTTTACGGAACTAATACTACAAACAGCGCACCACCCCTGGGGCACCAACTCTTCTTCAGGAAAATTTGACCTGAAAAATGAAGCTCGTGGTCAACCGAACGCTTTGCTCGATAATGACAAGTTAAAAGGCGATTGTGGAAACTGATGAAACTCAATCCACAGTTGAATCATTCCCATTCAACTGTGGCATGACAAATTTTTTGTTTTTTTATCCGTCATATTTTTTTTTTGCGTAATCAATAAATTTGTACATTTTCTAGAAAGCTGTGACGTAGTGAGCCCTCATTTCTTTTTTTTTAATCGAAGCGAAAAAAATACGCATCTAACATTTTTCTCTTATCTGACTGGCGGAATAAATAAAATTTCTTTTTTTTTCAACCAAAACTACCAAAACGATATTGGTCCATTTGCGTCAAATTAACCAAGTAAAAATCTAGACAATTGGTGCCTCATGAACTCCATGAGAGCCAGCGTGAAGTACGCGTTGAAATATATCGTAACTTGCATTGTTCTGTATATGTATTATGCATATATAAATATTTACAATATACCGATAAAAAAATAATGTAAATATTAAAAACGAGTTCTGTTCGACAATTGCAAGCGGTCAGCGAGTTGGTTAGATCCTAATTCGGCACTTAATGATACCCTAAACGATATTTTACCCCTAGAAAAGAGATGGTCGCTTCTTGTTGGCGTAATACGTAAAGGTATAAATTATTACAGCTTCTTACTAAACGGGATGAACATTACTGCAAGCACATACTGTGAAGATCTAACTATGCTTTGGTCAGTTACTCGGCTCCACTGCTCCTGCACAACTACGCGCGATCTCTTATTGCACAGCAAACTGTCTCCGAGTTATAAAAAGGGTTGGAAAGTTTTCAGAAATCCGTCGCATTTACCAGAGCCTATCTTCTAATGTTTCGAGAATTTCAATAACTACTTGGCGGGAAAAAAAATACACAAGAGGCAGTACAAGACGCCTTTGGAGTATTTTTTGCCACCCGTCCAGCTGATTTCTTATAAAAGGTCATCAATGAGCTACTACTGCCTTAGCACGACTACATGACATCGATTGTAAATATATAATTTATTATGTTACTTACGACTTATTATGTTCAATTGCAGAAAAAATCGGGATTAAAATAATAACTAAAATACGATTTCACCATTGACGTCAGCCAGATTGAATTTGTTGCCAATGCATACGATATTCAGAATAAAAAAATACACTAAATACTTCAGCGAGTTCTTTAATCAGTAAAGTAAAGATGTCAGCGTTTCAAATCTCATTAATTAAATTATAGTCACATAGCCAGATACTTGGCGAAATTAGTTTTCTTACCATTCCTGTTCCATAAATATAATTGCGTTCTACTTATTGCCCATAAAAGTGAGGGAACGTGCGAACGGCCCTGTTGCAAAATTGTACAAAAGGAAAGTAATATTAGGTGGAAGTAGCAGCCACTGCTACCCGAGCGTGTTTCGGTGACTGGGGCGGGCTTTCAGATAAATTATTTATCAACTGTATAGCAATTTTCTTTATGACTCCTCCGACGGAGCAGAGCAATTTACTCGTGAAAGAGATGCGTAAACTTGCAAGGACGCCCAAATTGAGAATGGAACAATGAGGCCAGTAAAGATTTCAATAAGGATCCTCGCAGCAATCTACGCTCCCCTGATAAACACACAAAAGGAAACTACTCACTTTTTTGTCATTTGCCTTGACGTAAACGGGGCTTGACGTCAGCTTCACATGGACTTAATTAGTAACTTACGAAATGAGAACATCACAAAAGTTTAATTGACTTCAAACCGACGAACCGTCGCAAGACTTAATTAATTTTTAGAAGTGACATGTGTGTTATTTTATCGCGTTGTTTTGCAGCTGTTACAATATGTGGTGAATCATTATTTAATGTAAAAATTGTTGTCATAAACGGTTTATTCATTTTCAAACCAGCATTCCTGTCGGTGGGACGCGTCGTCGTCACGCCGAACCAGGCGGCGGCGCTTCCAATTTCCGTAATTGTGAGTTCATCAAGGAAATTGACTGGCAGACAACGTAACGCAATCCACTCTTTACATCACGACGACGCCGCAATACCACGATTGTTTAGCGTGCCAGTGACGTTTCGATAGTATCAGCACATTTGTCACTACAATTTGTTTTAGCTTTAATATTTTAGCGACCGCTTAAATTGATTGCTTCGCCGCATGAAGTAAGTACACTGCCAATAGCAAAGAAAAGCCAGATTTAATGTTTCGAAAACCAAACGTCTGGGTCTAAACAATGAGCAATCTCGGGAAAACAATGCGAATAAAGCCGTTCGTAGGACGCGCAATAAATCGGAGCTTTTAATAAATAATCGGAAAGTCGCGAGGAGATCGTGCGAAAGCGAGCCAGTAAATAAAAAGTTGCGGTGGTCGCGAGGTAATTGATGGCGAGCGGCAATCAAATTAGGCTCCGCGTCACGGGTAATCGGCTGAAAGCTGCCCGACAGAGAGCTTTTGTGGGTCGTAGCGACGGGCATGTACTTGTACACACTTGCGACATGCCTTTCCGAATATTTACCTTGTCTATATAATATATGTGTAGGTGTCCAAATATTAAGGCTGGATGTAAACAGATAGAACAAGAGAAAACAGAAATCTTATAGAAAATGAGTACAATTACAAGAAGAAATCAAATAAATGGAAGATTAAGGATAACTATTAAGTTACATTTGGAAGGTTTGATTGTAACAAAATTCTTGATGTAATGTAGTTTACTTATTTTTAATATTAAATTTAATAGATCAATACTTATATTTTGTAGTTTTCTCAATTTCAATTACAGATTATTTTAATCATAATTTTCAACTTACAATATCAAAAGCAATTAATTGAAAGATTGATTTTCGGTATACGCTCTTATTATTCTACGGCATTAAATCAGGTTTTATAATTTTGTGATAATAAATCTTTACTTATGAAATTGCCGCTCTGCCGTACTGGCCATTTCAAATAAAAATATATTTTTATTGACTGATAATTCTAATTTCAAATTAATTTTATTTTAAAAACATGGAATTCTTTTTTCTGAAATCATCATTTGTTTAATAGTTAATGTTTTTTTTTCAACGCATTCGAACATATTTCGTCGTTCATCTTCGATATTATCTTCGAAACTACTAGGCAAAAGCAGAGTTTTTTGTTAAAAAATTACCGACTACTGACTATTAGAAATCTATGGCTTTTTAGCATAATATTTGCACGGAATAATTTATCATTAGATAGAGTGAATTCGAGCTTTGAATCATATTATTAGACTGTAAGATGTTCCCTGTCGTTCTCTTTTATCGCAGTTAAATGTCGCCAGTCTGAACCAGAACGTATTCGTATGTAGAGCGCACAAAGTGACGTCCCGACTCCGGGACGATTGGCCGGACAACCAGTAACACAAAGAAATATCTATTTTTTTCATTATTACTTATTTATCCTACAACGAAATAAAACAATTGGTAATTCCGATACTTAAGGCCTTAAACTTAGTGAACTTGACCACTAATTTTTACATTAATTATTATACATGCATTTTATTAGAATAATAAGTAGGTATGCATTTAATTATTTATTTATTTATTTAAGCTTTACAAACGTTTGTGATCAATATTACATACTTTTACACTAAACTATGAGAAAAGAAGTTACATTATTATTTCTACCAATTAATTATTTGAAAAAGAAAAACAATATTTACATACGGCTGCACGTCAGGTTAGCATAATATGTCGAATTTCTCCAGTTGATTTCAATGGCTACCCTCAAAGCATTAAGGTTTTAAATTGGAGTGGATAAATTTGACAAATATGTGTAACTTTTTTTTTGACGCAGGGAAATGCATACCCCCTGATCGCCAGCGCGGCTAACCGGGGTTATGAGGGCCTCCCCCTGCGGACCCGCCCCAGAATGGGGCTAGTCAAAGAGCAGGGGTATACCCACTAAAATCCAGCGATTTCCCTTGCATGGAAGGCGATGCACAGGATCGGCCCGGAGGCCATACACCGCGCAGTTCGCCCAGATTTGTATAACCTGACGTGCTGTTGACTGTACTTAAAACAACTTAATAGTCATAAGAAAAATATTCGACTTCATCGAGACTGTCAATAAGATGAATGGCACAGAGGATGGCTACTATTTTCAATTAATTACCCACAAACCAACACGATTATTGCCTTCATATTTATTGATTTTCCCTACAGTGTGAGCATAGTTATTGCAATAAATAAACAAAATGTTGTATTGCTTAGATTCATGTTATATCTCAGTCCAAACCCTGTATTATGTAGTTTTCTAATTTTCAATGAAAGATTATTAAAAAAAAATTATTTATTTATTTACTTACAAAATCGATTTAGTAATTATTAATTTAGGTGCCCTTTTAAATAGAGCTGCCTTTAAATATACTTTAATTAATGGCAGTAGATTTTTTACCGTGGTAATAGTGTTTGTTTATACTGGTCTCATTAGTAGTAAGTGTTAAAGCGCATATCGTCGATAGTTGTTGTCGTTAATGGGAGGAGGTTGCAGGTCGACGGCGGCGTCTGGTCACGCAGCATCCGCGCTCTTTAGCTTTTATCATAATTTAAGTTTTCCATTAGCCGTAATTGACGCGGACATCGTTCCTCGCTTACGGGGGAACGTTGCTACGATTGTTATTTTTGGATAGATAAACATTTCTACTTCCAAAAGATCTTCACGTTATTCCATCTTAATTGACAATCCTATTAATAATTAATAAGTATTATGGCATACAGCTTTTATCTTAATGTAGCTTTTAATGCATTCGAGAGGCAATTTCCATGTAATTTTCGACTAAACAACTGTCTCGTTAATGGAGATATATCAAGCGATTTACTTTTAATTTATGAATAATTCAGCCGATATTGTTGTACGGTATACGATAGTAATATGTAAGTATCAATTCAATTCCGGTAATGATGAAAACGTATATCCATTAGCTCGGGCGGGACGTGAGATGGTCGAGATATCAAAGCGGAGTCGGTCGCAAGTTTCAGCGGGATCTCACTAAAACGACTATAAGTACACAATACAAATTATTAAGAGTGCTCGGCATCACGGGAGCGCTTTCAGAAGTAATGAATTAGAAAAGTTGCGCAGCACTCACGCGGATTGAGCCGCTCGCTCGGCGTCGGCGCGCCACTCGCTACAACATTACTTTAATTAAATCTATTTCAACAACAAACTTTAATTAAATTTCATCCAGCAGTTAGGCGTCGCGGAGGAATAATCGCGCAATTAGAGCGGCCGTGAGCGTCGCCTTACACGATGCCAGTTAATTAACTCACTTGGGCGACCTAGCCGCCTCTGGCTGCCCTGTGACAACGATACGATAACATTCACATTATTACATTTTGTTCTCGTACAATGTTAAGAGATACCAATTAATTATTATTATTATATATACCTATCAATGGAAATTATTAAGGTGATATTAATATATGTAGGTAATAGATACAGTTTGTTAGCACTGGACGAGTAAAATACATTTTTTACGAAAAATCATTAGAAAAAAGTGATCAATAAGTATTTATATAGAAGATGTAAGAAATATTCCTAATTCTTGGTATTCATAAAATTGTAAAGTCTACTTTGCTGTAATAGTTTTTCTTTTAGAATTGTTATATACTTGCTCTTAACATTTTGCCATGTCTATATGATTATTTCATTATTAATGAGATAATATTATTAAAAACAATCGTTCCGCCTGTTTGTCTAACTGACCCGAGTTCTATCGCGTCCCCCGACTAACGGACTTATTCGATTAATACTGGCCACTACACAATGGGTCGGCGTTTTAATAGTGGCCCGTGTTCATTGTTCTAGTTTAATTGTTAATACGTGCCTCACTTGAATCACACCGAATGTTAATTTACTTTTAAAAATGTAAATGTTGATCTAAATGTTTAAAATAAAATAGAATGAGGTGCAAGCGTAATGATCGGATTAGTTTGCATTGTTTGTTTGGATTAGTTCAATACGCAGTGTATTTTTAAATGCTCAAGTAAATAATCTAATAACAATATTCAGCAACTATATATTTTATAGAAAAATAAATGTTTTGTGGAATAGTGGAATATAGAAAACATCACATTTCCTTGGTTCTGAAATAGTAAAAACGGAAAGAGTTATCGAAATTTGAAACAGGAAAAAATAACACAAGTAAATGAAAAATCGGAAGTAATAATATTTTCTCAATATTTCTTTATTAATTAACTGAAATTAACTCAACGAAATATATATTACGCGAATATAACTTCTTAAATTGTATTGTTTATTATCATATCCTGTTTAAAAATAATCAATTAATAAAACGATTTGTAGCATTCTATTTATTGGATATTACTCTTTTATGTAACAAAATTATGTCACATTTAAATGCAATCAAATATCTATAAAACATTAAGTATAAAAAACTGCTAATATTATGTAGTATACCTATCGCATATCTACTAAGTGTTCGTCTGCTGATCCATTATGCGCACATCGTAACGTATAAATAAAGGCAAAAACTCACAAGATCCATTAAAAGTATTGCTGTGGCGTGTACGAATATCGTGGATACACCCTATTTTCTCGCAAAGGGATATTGTACTATATTTAGGATTTAAATGGATAGGCATACATACTATACCTATCTATTTAATGTAAAAATATAGATACCTCTTATACTTTTTTCCAGACCTAAATATTAATAAAAAGCGAACACTAAATATAATATATCAAGAATTTATAATATAGTATAACGCATACCCTGAAAAAAAAAGATCTGGTAGGTCGCTAGCTCGTACTATTGGAAGGTGATTTGATCAGTCATTAAAAATCGTGATATTTAAAGAAAAAAAGTAATGTCAAAGAAGCGAAACACATTCATAATCACAGGACTTTCTCCGCAAGGGATCCGGGCGTAGCGTTAGTTACTTTTTTTAACCGTAAACTCGCAATTACGCGTCATGACCGTGGATTAGGGTTCTTTCCAACTGCGAGACTATCCGAAGCTGATCAAAAGTGGAAGCCCACTCTCATCAAAACCCTTCGTTGTAGTGTACGACTCGCATAATCTTAGCCCCGATAACTAGCCAAAAAGTCCCGCAGACTTATGTTACTTTACTATCGATAAAATATGTCACAATATTTAAATAGTCTATTTTGAACTGATTATTACATAGTGAAATTGAATAGCCGAAAGACAATACGACTACGACTACAATGATTGTAATTGTAACAAAAAATACTAATATAAAAGCTCAAATACATGAAAACCAGGAAAAAGAAACTCGAAAATTTATTTGCTTTTCATTCATATCAGTTTTTTTAATTGGGTGTAGAAGTTCAGAGCGTATCCTCTCTATTATATCTATGTCAAGCACTTCCGCAAGAGAGTGGGCGCTATAAAGGAAACCGAGTGAGCCGAGCCGCACAGCCTTGATTTGGCCCATACACCGTGCCGCCAGCCAGTCAGCTACAAACAACCTAATGCTCTGGAATACGTAACGCTACCACCATTTAATAGCCGTAAAAATACATTTTGGAACTGACTGTATGAAAGCATACACGGTAAAGAATCCGTGTTTAATTTTCGGAATAGTATACGCTGCTTTCTTGTTTGATTGTTTTACTCCTTTGTTTCAATCGACCACATCCTCAGATATTACCATATGATTTTGGATCGTATACCTACTATGAACAAATAAACAGTTAAAGAAACATGTTTTCTTTATTTAAACCGATTGTCACTATATCGTCGGTTATGAGGCTATTGATCTAAGCGTTATTTTTGGCGGTATTAAGTTATATAGTAAATATGTTGAGTCTAAATATGTGTATAAGCACAGACACATAAGCGCTAAAATTCAAGGGGCTAAAATGACCCATTATTACGAAGTAGCTTTAGCATGCTCGAGTTTTAGCGACGAATATATACCTATACCGTATTATAATAGGTTTTAAGCGCCATGTCACTCTATTTTTTACTTCGATTGCTATAAACTTGACTATATACTCATCGCAAGATGCAAATCGACCAATGTCGCATCGATCACCGATTTAGATTGCACGCGTACCAATGCATTTCGACCGATATATTTAAGATCCGTATATAATATATATATAAAATATCCTTATATACAAATAAATTGAATTGAATTGGAGGCATTTTCCGAAATCATTAATTATGTTAGCGGTTTCGCGTGCAGAATGTCGCTCAAATAAGTAAAGTTTTTGACAATAAAACCTCCGTACAAGATACTTCATTCAAAAAGCCTTAATAATGTTCACAATTTATAGCCGAACGGCCGACCGATTTAGCATTATTTAAAGTGAAACTTTGTAGTAAACATGTTTAAAGTTATCGTTATTTAAAAAAGTTGTGATTACATCGACAATTTTTTTTTCTTTATAGTCTGTAAAAATACCAATATACTGTGTTTTATTGTTAATTAAAACGCTGATATTATAGTACCAGAATTACCCATATGCAATTCCATAAAATTGGAAAGAACGAGTTCAGAAATGTCCCCATATCTTTTATACCGAATTTTATTAGCTGTAAACATTTTCAATGTGTATGTATTTTTAATAGGACGATTGGTCTCATTTTCAAATTGCCTGCACTCGAACAAATTAAAAAGTGAACATCATATTACCGAAGTGGTCATTAGCCGCACTCGAAGAATAATTCTATGAACGATATTACCAGAGCATACATTTGTATATACGCGTCGAAATTAAAATGAAATGAACTTTTTTCTATTACAACAGATAGAAATTGTATTAATAGGAAGTGGTATAAATACTTATGGCAGTTTAAAATAAAAAGTTAAAATAAATATAAGGGAGCCCCCATGTAACAAACGTGATATTTTTACTTGTTTTCGGCACAGAACCCTACGTGCGCTAGTCCGTCTCGCACTTGGTCGGTTTTTATTTACATTTCTGTCTCCTGTAAAAACTTATACATCTTCTAAATATCTATTATAAAATAAAGCGGTTTTTATGTTTAAAAATTATAAAAAGAGTAATATCCATTTATAGACACTTTTATTTAGATTGAAGAATGGAATATAGTAATTTTAAACTAAATTCATTCATTATGATCTCATCGTATCAAGTGACTACATTCGATTAGAGAATACTTATATTGAACTATTTTCTATTGAAGTCAAAATATTATTGCTTTAAAATTTAGGGACCAATGTCCCCAAAAGTAACGCAATTAACTGTTAGGCGCAAATGTCAAATCAATAATAAAATGTTCAACTCGCTTTTTAAATTGAAATTTAATTATTTCTGTTCTACTATATCCGATCGATATTTTGTTTCTTCTACTAATTTTGGATATATATAAAATTGTTAATGGTTTAAAGAAATAATTGAATCTTTTATTTATTTAAATAAAGTACCATACCAGTGTTTATTTACTACCATACCCAATATATTTTTTGTTTGTAAAAATGATGCGATGTCAATCTATTATCCGAAGTATTCGCTATAAGTTAAATCTAAGAGGTCGTAAAAAATGTGTTAGAGTTTTTCAAAGCTTGATATTTCAGTATGTCGAAGTACTAAGTATATAGGTACATAAATCATTACCCAGTGCGGGGAGTCCGATGCTGGAACAGGTGGCAGCGGCGCGAAACCATATTCTAGGGATTGCTAAATATATTACATTAAATGCAAGTCCAAGTATTTGTTTACGAACTGACCACTAATGATTTAATAATAAATTAAATTTCTCCCATAGCGAAACTCATTTTCAGAGCTCATTTTTACATCAATTTCTATTGGTGGCGTAGGATATTGTATTAAAAAAAGCCTCAAACGACAAACCTTTGCTTACCATCTTCTTTAATTTACAAAAACAATAAAAAGCTGTCATTAAAATATTTATCTTAAGAGCGGTTCACATATTCGACGACGACAACGATACAGGACGAATATGATGTGCCAGATAGTTGGGAAATAAAACCAAAAAAGACAAAAAAATACTATAGCAACTTCATGACTTAAAACATTTTAAACTAATATTATAATTATATAAAAGTGAAATAAAGTATTACTTAATATGCTATCCATCTAAATTGATACCAACGATTATGAATCATAATTACCGCTAAGCATTTTTATTCATTGTGTGCGATGGCTAAATAATTTCATTAGAGAGCAGCCCTCTGGCTGGCAGAATTAATTTAAATAATGTCCCTTCGTAATTAGCAAATTAAGGGGATGAATGATTAATTAAAAACGAGGCCCCAGAAGGCCGTTTCTATGGATATAAGTAATGAGAAGTGAAGTAAATATTGTTTCCTTTTTAGTGCTACTAAATTTGTATTTAATTTTGTTCGATGTAGAAAGTAAAAAAAAAACATAAATAACAATAATCAAGACGACGCTATTTCGATTCGTATTGATAAAAATAAAATACAATGCATTTAAAACCTAAGTTTAAAACCATAAACATTAAGTAAAAGTTATATAAAAGAGTTTACCTAATATTAATTTTAAAAGACGTATTGTACTACAATGATGATTTTGGTACCCCCTGATACTGGCGCTCAAGGCAGGTGACCTCACTTATTCCCTCTTCTCCCTCTAGATCCAGCCCTGGAAAAATATATTGGGATAGTAATTTAACTATAATGTTGAGAAAAAAGAAAAGACAATATCGATTGTTCCATATTTTTAAGAGACGCCACGTAAACGCATAAATGCTCGATCAGTTTTCTTGTCATCCTCTATCCCAATCTATGTTGTTGCGCCTGGAAATTAGAAAGTTAGGGGCGAATGTATTAGTGATATTAAAAAAATGTGTTTTTATCAATAATTCGCAAAATATTATTGTAAAAATGTATAAACCCACGTACGAGGCTACAAAGTGACTCAAATATTTATCATTTTTCCTTATACATAAAAAAGGATATAATATAACAAGAAATATAAAAACTAGCCAAGTGCGAATCGGACTCACGCACGAATGATTCCGTAACATTATCCATTAAAATAGACACTATGTTATTTTTCTACGAAGTTATTCTAAATATTCGAGTTAAATACAATTGGTCGACTATTACTCGTAAACTTGTAAAGCCAACTTAAGTGCGATAGTTTTCCTTCATAACTTCTATATATATATAACAACTACAGCCGTAATATTTGATTTTTTACCAACGAGTGTTTAGTTTGTGGACTCTTACGAAAATTAGCTTAATAATAGAAAAACGATTTTCTAAATTGAAAAACAATCTTCTCACCAGGGACCGGAACCACTTACCCTTAAGTGGGTTTTCGATTGGGTTTTTAATAGGCTTGTTTTCAAAAACCCCATTCGTTAGGTAACCTTATTATAGGTCTAACCCCGACAAAATGCTAAGACTAACAACAGTTACATCAGGTAAGCGCTTACCAATACTAAAAACCCTTAATAGGCTTACCCTATCAAGTGTTTAAGAATGATGCCATGCCTATTTTAATTTCTATGTGCAGCGCATAAGACTTATTATTGCGCATCCTATCAAGACGATAGTCTTTTGACTTCGACAGTTCAGCAAGTTGTAACCTGTCGGCGCCGGCACGCGCGAATGTTAGTTTACGTGCTTTATTACTTGTCACTTTCTTTGGAATCCGCAGTCTGCACACCGGACAGTCACGTTTACGTATGTGAATTATTGTAATAAAATTAATAATAAAGTGAATTGCCGTGTGAAGAATGGCTCCGACTAGACGCAGTTCATCGTTACTTTCAGTACGATATAGAATCAAATACGAGCACTTGTGAATTATGCAAAAATAAAATAAAGGTGAGTTACTTTTATTATTATAATTATAATCATTATCATCATCATATGGCCAAAGTATTTGTGGTGGGGCAAGAAAAGTGTTGTTTTAAAATAGCTTAGTGTTTTAACTAAAGAAATAGAAAAATAAGTTTGTATGTAACTCGGTCACACATTTTATATTTTGTATGAATGTTGAATATATAACTAACAAAATTGGTGGAAGGGTTTGTTTACCAAATTACAGAGATAAGAACATTTAGACGTAAAATTAAATTGATATTTATATGAATGTAAAATGTGTCAAATTATAAAAAGTCGTTAAACAAATGTTGTTGTTTATGATGTTAGTTACCTAGTCCTGCAAGGTTGTTGATGCATTAAAATTTACTCTGTTCTATATTATGATAAATGTTGGAAGTACTTATTATTATTCTCACTGTTTTGTTTAATTTTATGTTCTATTGAAATTCTTGATAACATGAAGAGTTTTTAATTCTATTTCAGGGGAAACATACAACAAATTTAAAAAATCATATTGCCACCAAACATTCTAATGAGTATCAAGTTGTTGAAGATTTAAATACCAAAATCATAAGCAAAAATAAGTCTAGTTCCTCTGATAAAATCGCAATAGCTAGAATTGATCAACTGAAAAAACTCTGTGTCCGACTTGTAACAATTCATGGAAGACCATTGGCCATAATAGAAGATGAGGCCTTTCAAGAAATCATTAATTTTGCCGCTACAAGCGACGTTACAAGTAAAACAATTAACATTAAAGCAATAAAAACAAAAATACAAGAAGAAGCTAATGCTATTAGAAAATGCATATCGAGCGAAGTACAAAACAAAATGATAAGTTTAAAATTGGATTCCGCAACTTGCCTTGAACGCAAATTTATCGGCGTGAACGTGCAATATATTATAAATGGAAGAATTGTTGTAAGGAATCTAGGAGTTTTGGAAGTGTGCGATAGACAAACTTCGACTTTCTTAAAAAATACGATTGAAGAATTATTGACAGATTTTAGAATTGGGGTAGATCAAATATATTGTATTTGTACTGATAACGGTAGTAATATGGTAAAGATGGTAAAATTGATGGGAGGAGCATACATTTCTCAATATGATAACTGCACAACTGAACAAGAAGAATTTGAATTAATGGACGAAAATGAAGAAAGCGAAGAACAAAGCACAGAAGAGGAGCAGGTTAATGATATTTTCCACTCTGTCGATGTTGATGTTCATAATTTGATTAATAATGAAGGGACATTCAAAGTGCGAGTGATGTTATGTGCGGCACATACACTACAATTGGCTGTTAAAGATGCGATTAACGCTGACGTTAGTATACAATCAACGATAGCAATGGTAAAAAATGTGGTTAATATATTCCGCAAGCCGAATAATTTGAACCGTTTAAGGCATGCAAGTTTAAGGAAGCCGATTAAAGACTGCGCTACTAGGTGGACCTCAACATATAACATGTTGGTTCGATTAATAAGTCTTCGAACATTTTGTGAAGATACCCCGGAAATATTAATGTTAGTATCAAATATTTTTTGGCGCGAAGTCGAGGATTCAATCAAATGTTTTGAACCAGCAAATGAAGCCACTTTGAGACTTCAAAAAGAACAACTATGGGTGATTTTTATATCACGTGGCTTAATTTCAAAAATAAAGTCGCCATAATAGACCACAGTTTTGCAGTTGCTCTGCATACTGCTATGACGAAACGAGAAACAAACTTAATGATAAATGACGTGGTTTTAGAGGCTTTGTATTTGGATAGACGCCTGAATGTTATATTGTCTCCAGAACAGTGCCAAAAGGCAAGGACACTTTTGAAACAGGTGTATATGCAAATCAACAGTCTAAAAGAAAGGGACTCATTGTCTTCCAATCCTGAATTGGTTGATACTGAATTGGATACAGTCAATCCGATGCCTAGCACTAGTAGCACTAACTATCCTGCTATTGAAGCTATGCTTCAAAGTAAACAAAGAATGCGAGGAAATGTAGTGAAAAGTAGGTCCATTGATTTGTGTTTACACGACCTTTGCCTCAATGCACGGATTAATTTAGAGGATGACATACTAAGGCACTGGCAAAATATGGCCACTACCTCGTCAGAAGTAGCAGGTATAGCCAACACTGTTCTAGGTGCACCAGCAACTCAAGTGTCAGTAGAAAGACTTTTTTCCTCTTTGAAATTTGTGCTTCATCCATTAAGAAGCAACATTAGTCCACTTTTTTAAGAGATTTGATGCTTGTAAGAGAAAACAAAGTTGATTTGTTTAGTATTGTGTTGCAAAAATAATAAAGTTTGGTAAAAAAAATGTTAACTAAGAGATAAATAGATAGAGATACGAGTATAAATCTAAGTATTTTATAAAAGGCTGATATTATAATGATTTAATAACATAAGCATTATTTAGCATTATAAAAACTTTTAATGCGACTGTGATTACAAAGTATTTCAAGACTGTTATTGATTTGCAGAGTTTGTAAAGTTAATTATTCAGGTTGTCCCACTGCGTATATTTTTTACTTTAATATATTTTTTAAATGATGCTGTTTCATAAAATAGTATGATTCGTTATTATACAAATTGATGCTGTGATTAGTATAGTCCATTTCAATAGATTATCAATGTTGTAAACAAACCAATTTATTATTGACATTGAGACAAGCATATTTCAATGTCAGTAATAACAAGTTTGTTTACAAGATTGCTAGGTATATATTGAAATAGGTGTGTTTAGTAAGTATAGATTACCTATTTTTTAGACTGTTGTTGTGATATTATATTCCAAGTTTGAAACATTGATTATTTAGTATTTAATTGTGTTGCAATTAAAACAAAGTTTGTATTAATATTATTTCTTTATTCAACATAAGGCTGATTATTCAATAACACTCGTTCTGTGATCAAAATAATTTACATAAGTCGTTTTGATTAATAAATCTTCAAATAAAATCTGTACTTGTTTCATTTTCTCTCATATTTTTCCATTACCATTTTAATGTCATGAAAGCAGTTTCTCAAAAATTCATCAGGAACATTTTCTAAATTCTTTCTTATAGTTACGGCGATTAAGTTTCTTTCACAATTGCAGCGACTCATTACATTTTCTTCATTAAGGTTTTGTGTAGTGTTGTCTACTAAAGCTGATCTTTCTGAGGTCATCTCTTCTATTTTAGAAATAGATGTATTTGTAAGACAAATCATCTTATTTGTGTCCGAAATTTTCGATCCAGTGTCAGGTTTTTTTCCTGTAAAAATAATTTGAATTACCACCTAAAAAAAATAAAAATAAAAAAATGTTTATTAGATACAATTTATTTTAATATGAATCACATATTCTTATGATAATGAATAATATTTTCCTAATAAGTATTGAAACTTCCATATATTTAGTAACTAATAATTTATGTTAAAAAGACGAAATGATTTCATTTTTTTTTTGTTATTTTTTGCATTTACAATGCTATTCTTTCTGGAAAATAATATATCGAATCCCAGCTGAGCTCCATGGTTGACCGGTTGTTTTTTTTCTGGTATATTATTTTCCAGAAAGACGCAATGAATTGAATGATATTTATGACTTTATCAAGCGTTTATCTACATATTGATTTGATATTAAATTAAATAATGTAATTAAATAACATAATTCCTAGATTATTAACATTAACCCATGATGAATAAAAAAATAATGTTTTTTCAACAATAATTTAGCATTCACAGTTTGGTTGATAAGATGATAAAGCAATATTACATAATAAAAAATGATATTTTATATGAGAATTGACATATATTTTTGTTTCATTTAAAGTAGCTTTCTAAACCTGTCAAGTGACACAGAAAATTAATCAGCAATAGGTAGATATTGTACTTACGTTTAAGAAAAGCTTGCTTAATACATGTTTTAAGTTCTGTCTCATCATCATCTCTGGATTGGATCGATTCCATAGTAAGACACCAAAATAGTATTCAGTCACAAAAAAACGGTTTCACAATAAATTCTCGGAAAAGAAGGACAACGTCTTTTCGTAGTGCGAACTAAACTTCAATAAGATCATCTAGAACTCAAGTTCTCTAGAAGTATCTCGAATGCGTAGAAAAGAGATGGGCAATTGGTAAGTGGTTAAACCTTATTCAAAAGGTTACTAAACCAATAAGCTAACCAAATCAATAGGGTAACCCTATCGTCTGGGTTACATTTTAATAGGCTTACCTTTTAAATAGGGTAACTCTGAAAAAGGGGTTTTCCGGTCCCTGCTTCTCACACCCCCGATATTTTTAAAAGAACTATCCAACGATGTTCCACACTATGGGGTACATTAAAGATATTTTTTTCGTAATTTTACTTTACCTCTTTGTCGGCGTAATTAACGTGTATTCATGCCAAAGTTTTTGAGCTAAACCGGACAGACGGACATGGCGAAACTATAAGGGTTCCTTGTTTACTACGAAACCCTAAAAACTAACAAAATTTTAAAGTAACTTTGTGATATTGTTCGGAACCCTAAATTAATAGCGTTTGAAAAAAATTGGAAAGTACATATCTTAGTCGTATTGATAACTACTTATATATACTTTTGAATAAAATAGTATTAAATTAATAAATCTTAGCTGTAACTATAGCTAACTAAGAAGCAATAGGAAAGAACTATAGTGATAAATTTGTATGATATTACAACAAAATGCTATGCAATGCGTGTAAGCGTATGCTCGTGAGCATACATCCCAAGAACACGAACAACGCAGACCCAAAGTAGCTCAGTATAAGTAAAAACTCACCTCATTTGCATAAAAAATCGTTTCAATAAGCAAACGGTCCCTATTCACATACTGATGTGAGAGATATTGCAACATTACTTATATGCCTAATCAATTGCGCCTTCATTATACGAATCTTAAAAAGGAAAAATCTACTTTTAATATGGAAATAATAATGAGAATAGGTTTTTCAGTTTTTCTATACTTATGAGCAAATAGGAGAACGTCTAAATCATCTTGACTATAGAGTTTTTTACCTAAATGCTTATACACATTATTTTTTTCAATCGCACTCGTATGCAGCAATTGAAGGTTCTATGAATGTTTCTTAAATGCTACATCGTAAAAGTACGACTTTACGATTTTAAGCGTAGTTAATTTTGCGAAGTTTGTTTTTAATGATGAATATTGATGATATAAAAAGCTGCCAATTCAAAAGATTTAATGTATTTATAAATACAAATGTTCCTACATTTAAAACTTTGGTAAGCTCATACTCAAAACACTACAATTTAACCTAATGTCTGCGCGTTAGTGAAATTGAACTCGTTTATGTGATCACAATGTAATTTATGTAAAGCAATTTAAATATTTAAACGGTCAAAAACATCCGGTATTCATAATTAGAAGTGAAAGAATCGAATAAGTTATGCTAATATCTGAAACGAGTTAAATAATAAGTACGTGTAATGCGGATATCTTAAAATATATACCTAGTGTTCGTCTGCAACTTGCGAAGAGTTGCTTCTATGAAATAATGAAATTTGTATTCAAAAGTGGTTATTTCAGTCTTGTTAGACAGAGTGGCGCGCAAAAAGTTTAGAATTCTTACCGCGCGTTGTGGGTATGCAATGCAATGAATGTCATGCACACAAGCACGCCAAAGAGTTTAGGTCATTGTAAAAACGCTAATAGATCCTTCTAATTGTAGGTAAGTACCTAATAAGACGGAGAATTTTAATAACATTTCAGATTCTTACTAAAGTTCTCGAATTCAGACTTGAAATAGAGACAGAGATTACGTTTACTATGCTAACTGTAATAAATTAGAATTTTTATAAGATTCTTATTTTATTATAATAAAAATGAGGAAAAATGTTGTTTAAGAGTGTGCCTGTAGTCCAACAATGAGGATTGAACTGCGTTATTATGATTCGACATCGCTTCAGCTACCAGCTAGTGGCAAATGTCATTAAAAAAAAAAACTTACCCTTTTTTACGAAAACTGTAATAATAGTAAACATTAGCTCCAATATGAAAGAAAAACTTACGTGTTTGATAAGTACTTTTTGTACCAGCTGAGAATTATCTGTGGTAAAATTAAAGTTTAGAGAAAGTACAAAACGCTAATCTAAACAAATTTTGTTTGTCTGTTTACATCGAATACGCGCCGAAACTACTGAACGAATTTTAAAAATTATTTTGGTGACATAGGCTGTATTTAACACAGGTGAAGTCGTGAGAAAAGACTACTTAACAAACAAAATTAAATAAACTTTGCTCACGTAATATCTTACACAATACCCATTATGCATTCACTAACTTTTGCGTACTGAATGTCGGAACAAAGAGGTAGTAATTCTCATTTCAAACTTTATGATCAAACTTCGACAGACCACTAGTACTATTAATTATGGCATTTTAGAGATCCACTATTACTTTAAAGTGAAAAAGGCGTAAGTGATTTTTCAGTACAGTGAAAAATTACTTTGGAAACTTACTACTAAATTAAGGTGTGTTCAAAATTGACTCTTCCCACCAACATTTCGAAATTTCCCCTAATATATTCTTGCCTTTATCGATTGACGTCGAGTCATGATAACTATTCGGATCTTGTACTAAATACGCCATTGTTTAGCCAAACATGTTCACTAATGCACCAATTAAGTGCACTCTCCGCGACGAATGTGGTTTTTGTGCACTTTCCTTTGTGGGAGCCGAACGACGACGACGATGCCAACTTACTCCTAATTCAAGTAGTAGCTTCTCTTTTGATACATTTTTGGCGACCAAAATTCCAGTACGTGCTTTGAATCCCAACAATGCAACATAATGAGATATTTAAAACTACTCAGTTAAAAGTTTTTAATATATTGTTTTTTAATCAGATTTTTCAATTAGCAGTTAATTCACTCGAAATCACAATTATAACATTGTTTATCGATTACTTGATAGTTATTATAACAATTAATTAGGAAATACGTAGAAATTGTAACTTATATTCAGTCAATTTTAGTATATTTTGTATTAAATTAATTATATATATGTAAATATATATTATTTGGGCGAATATTTCATTTCATACAAATTGAGTGTCGTTGAAAAACTTTCAATTGAATCCGTTTTAAATGTGGAATCTGAAATCGTCAATTCGCAAAAAGTAGTTTTTTTTATTAGAAATTTTTGTATTAAATTTCAAAATAAAAGCCGTAAATCTCATTACCAGTCGCATCTTTATTCCCAGATTTGAAGACGTTGAAGCTTTTTTCAAAAATTTCACCGTATGAACGACAATTTTATTTTATTATAGGATCTTTTTCTTCTTCTTGATGGCGGGTTTTTTCTGCAACTTGACACCTATTTTGCGTAAAACAGTGGTGGTCAGGCCAACTGGTCCTCCAAGAAGAATTGAAGTCGCTTGATGTATTTAGATCCAGAAGTATCCCTGGGATGCCTATGTGCACAGTCCGTTATCTCGTCACTCCTTTGCAGTGCAGCAGAACGTGAACGCTAATCTTCTTCTCCTCCGGGCAGGCCCTGCACAGTGGATTGTCAGAGATGCCTAAAGATGTTTATTAAAATGTCCGTGTCCTGCGAGTACCCACAATCAGACCTAATGTGTGTCTGGACATTTTACAGAGATTATTTGACAACTGCGGTTCTACCTTGGAGATTGATTCTTTGGCTTGGCCGCAGTCAGTGAGGCTGGTCCATTCTTCATCATATCTGCGTTGGTAACGTTCCCGTATCAAACCTCTCAGTAGGCTGTATGGAATTGGTACTAACGATTCCGGTCCGCAGATTGCTGTGTCCCAGACCCTCCTGGCCAGGCAGTCGGCCGCATCATTGCCTCTGGATCCACTGTGACGCTTTATTAATTGTAGTGTCGAGTCATTGTCCCTGCTTACCTCTGTTATTTTACAGTGGCATTTGTATAATAAGCCTGATATTATTATATTATTGTCGAGCGTATGGGGAACTGACGCACTGTCTGAGAAGATGCGGATACTTTTACCTTTGACAGCACGGTTCAGTATAGCTTTGGCAGACCTGATGACACCCACGCACTCCGCTTGGAAGACTGTATTGTGAGTCCCCAGTGCTACTGTGTCACTCATTTTAGGTCCTCAGAGAATGCCACTGCTCCCGTTCCTGTTCCGTTAATTGTAAAATACTATAATAGTTAAAGAAATCACGTGCTTTTTGAACTTTGTCCGTGCACTTTTCTCTTGTCATTGAGTAATTGAATAATTAAGTGTCATTGAGCATTGGTCTTACTTTGAGCATTCGTATTAAGATCCAATTGAAGTACTTTCAAGCATACGCAAACGTTCCAGCATCTTGAAAACATTGGCTAGGGTATCGGTTAGCAGTTTCAGGATAATAATATCCCATAACCTTTAAGCACTGGGATGTGTCTTAGCATCAAGATAGGTCTCTTCATAGTGGATAGGAAGGGGAGCAGGATCACGTTTTAAACCATTCCATTCCCTTCATTACACGATCTCGACTGACTAGAAAGAAACTCCAGATCTACTCGAGATTCTCCGCCAATAAGGTGACCAGGCATCTCGTTAAGCAGGTAAATGTCCTGGTGAATAGATGACGGTTTCCCAGGTTTTATACCACATAACATGGTATGCTATAATAATTGAATGAAACTAAATTATGAAGTGGTATTTTTAATTCAAATTAGCGAAAATGAGTTGGTAATTTTCAAGAACCGTCATGCATGACCCTTTCCAATTCAATAACATTGCAATTCTGAACTAGAATAACGATGAATGAAATGGAAACAATGTTCAAACAAGTGTGATGAATTTGATTCTTATAAAACACTCTAAAAGATACAAAACTCAACAAAGGTCAGATTTTTAAAACAGTTGGTTTGTTGCTATATTAAAAACGATAGCCTTATGACTGGGACGAAGATGCGTGCAGGGAAATTAAAAAAGGCTTATTTTTATTGATGTTATAATCAATGAATGCGCATTTAGGTATAAAACAGTAGGTGATCATTAGTAGTATTTACAGCACAAGAAGAAAGCATGGTTGGATTATGTCTCATTTGGCATCAGATTGATAGTAGAAATGTAAATTATAAGATATAATAATTAAGCCAAACCTTCAATGTAATAGAAGTATAAAAGAATAACTTGGGAAGATAAAAAGAATCTGACGTCAAACTCTGGATTCGAATACCAAACTCTTTCGGGGAGAGGTACAGAAGTCTCGACAAATATTATAAATATTAAACAACGTCATTTACATTGCTCAGAATGCAAGATGAGTAGCTAAAGCCCCCGTATTATGGATTATCTAAGATAACGAAGGTGCCCAGACCCGAGACAATAGAGAAAAGTGCATTTTCTACATTGACCCGACCGGTTATCGAATCCGGGACCTCAGAGAATTCGCGCGTCAGTGTTAAATTAGAGAAGATGAGGCCGAAAAGCTGGTAAGATCCTTAACGCAACCCTTACACATATACCGTACAGTTGTGTAGAATGATTGAGATAATAATATTTAACAGATCATATCAAAATTATAAAGACTATAATTTTGATATGATCTGATCTGATCTGGTCATTCAAATATTTAGTATATGAACTGCGAGTCCGTTAATGTTAAAAATGTTGTATTTTTTTGGCTCGGAACCTATCTCAGACTCATAATCATTGAAATTTAAGTTTCGAACTGTAGTTCCGTTATATTTTGTTAGGAGATATGATAAGATTTTCTATTTTTTTTTTTATATAATTGCACATTATGAATAGGTAAATTAAAAATGGTATATAATTTAAGTCATTTAACAAAAAAAAAATTAAAAGCTATTTTATATTGATAGTATACTAACAGTTTACCATAAATAACAACAAAATTACTTTTACTTTTTTTTTATGAAATGACTTACACAAGTCCTGGATACTATGAATAATACACTGTATTAATAAAAAAAACCTACAGATAAATTAAAACCTAATTTTAATTGCCATTTCTATATAGCTCATTACCATTCCGGAATATCTAATTACCATTACCATGTAATCTTTTTACCATTTATTGAAAATCTTTAAGACCCAATGTCTACTACAAGGCCCAATGCAAGTGCAACCATACTCATTTTTATTGAAATTACACGACACGTGACAATATATTATTAATTATATTAACACTTATTGAAGAAAAACTAATCTGATAGTAGTTTAATATGATCATAATGAAAGTTTTAAAATATTTTCCCGAAACATTCAACTAGCCAATTTGACACTCCTGAAACACAATCATAACATTGTATATTGACTATTGCCCAGTTTGCAATAAGCACTGAGTAGGTAGTAGCGCATGATTAGCGGGTGGAGAAGGGAGGGAAGGCTGATTGCCGGCCCAATTGGGCCTCACCCGCCCGCACATGGGAAATATTTTTAATCAACACCTCCATTGAACTTACGAGCGGTCGTACGTGAGCTCGACGGGCAGACTCGCATCTAGGGTCATTTGGGAAATTAATTTTAAAAATAACAGCAAGCATAACTTTAAACACAAACAATGTGAAGACATTGAAATAAAGGCAAATATCCAAAAGAAACATTTTTAATATTACCTTATAAATAAAGATGTTTTTGTTGCACCAAACTTTTAATTACTTTTACAAAGCACTGATTTGAATAAATATAATTGACGAATACTTTGAACATCACTCTTTTCATCACATATTTCTTGAAAAGTCAGAATCCTATTATGCCATAAAGTTTCCCGCTCGAGGACGCTATATAGAACTGAACTTTATTGTTAAATCGATATCGTATTTTGAAGACGAGCATTGCTAACTGTTAACGAGGTGGAATAAGGCTAAAGAGTTTTAATAGGAGTGACAGCCTCATTAATATCGGCTGGATCTAACGAGGCGCCTTCAACTTTGCTTGTTAGCCTTTAAATCAAAACAAAATTGCTATAGCATATTGGAGTTACTTTGACTTGGCTTGTTATGCTAGTTATTTGGAGAAACACTAATTACACCAACAAGATAGAATTTTGCATTGTAACGAGACTTTATGTTTGAAGGTTATTAATATATATTTATGTTAAAACTTATTATTATGTCAGAAATTACTGTTATTGTTATTTAAAGTCTGTGGAGGGTAGTTATTTATTATTAGACCAGGTTCCACTAGTCAACAATTTATGGATGAGAAAGTTGTATGCTTCTAGTACACAGATGACAAAACAGAAGGTCTACTTTTAAAATCTACAGTTATTAGTTTAAGGGTAACAATTTATCTCAATATAACTTAATAAATAATATCGTGCATCGTAGGACAGGACACGATGTTCATTTTAAGAGTTCATTCCCGGCACTAATGTAACTAAATAGTCGAATGACCATACATAGCCACCATAGACAGACTATCTATATTAACGTCCAACGTCAGAATAAAGGTAAACTCTACGCTATTTTAGAAATGTAAATGAATGTTTCAATTCTTAATATTCTTCCATTTTCAAATATATATATATATATATATATAGGAACAAAAGAATGCTATGAAAGAAAATATAATGTACAGATATTTTTTAATAATAATGATGACATGTCGTAATATTATGTTCAGTTCGCCCCTGAAAGAGGGGAGCAAAGGGCGCGGGTGGCGGTCGGTGCTTGATTGCCCCTATGAATGAGAGTAGATTGCATCGACACGTTGCCCGCCGTCGCTCATGCTTTGGCGCCCGTCTATACATGATACTGTTCTCAAAAGTAACAACAATATAAATATTAGGCTCTTAGCTAGAACTTGTATTTTGGAGAAAAAAATATAAAATCTTTTATTTAATTGGATATCAACAATATAATCTTGTGAATTTAATTTTATTTAAAAAAACAGGTGAATATTTTTTTCTACAATAATTATTAAAAATGTGAGTTAATTTTGAGCCAAAGTCTTGAATGATTTTAACTTTAATAAACAGTTATTGACATATTTGCCTAGCGAAATCTTATTCACTGATCTCATGATTTCATCATTTGTAATTTATTTCATGAAACACTTTATTTCATTGATTTCGATCAATATAAATAACCTATATTGTGTACTTTTTAATATATTTTTGATAAATTTCCATAAAATTTATCAAAAATATATTAAAAAGATTTCATATCAGCCAGGGTTTAATTCCTTCTTTAAGTGAGCATTCCAACTACCATTTAAATTTCGATTCACAACACTAAACTATCTTAATTATTAAATATCTGTTTACACGGACGATAAAATTAACATAATACAAAAGGAAGTATGAACGAACATTTTGCTTGCATTGCATATATTGAATGGTTAAATAATTCTCCAATCTCAGGAGCCTGAATTGGCATAATTACACGCTAAGATATATATCAATATAGCACTATGAATGGAAATTTTACAAATATAATATAACAACATTGGGGATACATAGTTTAAATGAAAAGAAAATGTTTACATATCCACAGATATACAAATAGCTATATGAGATTGCTGAGGAATCTTTTATGTAAAATGGTCTTCATATGTCTTATGAAATCTCAGTAAATTTACTCCATGTAAATGTAAGTCACGTTTTCAATAAGCTACAGTTTTAGCTTCATAATTTTAACCCGAGCTGATATTAGCTTCATTTTGTTATGAAATTCACTGTACAAACGCAGACTTCCCGCAACAAATTGGAAATTTTATTACCTAAGTTATCTTGTTACAGGCCACAAGTATAAGATTGATGCCTTGTTCACTATATTTTTTTTAATATAGTCCTCAATTAAAAGTTTCAACTTTTCAAGTTTGATTATAGTATTTTTTTATTTTGTGCTAGCATTCATTTCAATTGGACGTATAAACCAATTAAATATTGTTTTATGTGTTACAAAAATCGTGATCTATACTCAAAAGAATAGAACTAAAAATAAGTTCTAGTAGCGTATTTTTTCTATGATGAGTTAATCTTTTCAATAAAATTCATTTAAATTTGGTTTAATAATATAATAATAAATATGTTTTATTTTTTAAACCTAGCTTTTATCGTTTATCGACAAATTATGTATCCTCTCTTCTAGTCCTTTCTCCTTTAAATGTAAATATTTGTAGAAAACCGAAACGTACAAAAGTTTCTAAAATATTAATCATGCATATCATGGATAAATTTTAAAATGGTAACATAATAAAATCAACAAGTTCTATATTATATTACATAAAAAGGGTAACTTAATCTGAAAGACCTTTTAACGTAAATGTATATGACCTTTAAATATATGTAAATGTTCAAAGTTACAGTGTTATTTATTCATCAGTAAGTTGGCAATTCTACATAGATATCTAATGTTAGCTACGAGTATCTTTATAGCTATTATTTAACGTATTATATATCTACGAACTAGCTTTTCGCTGGTGATTTCGTTCGCATAGTTTTGTATCAATTGATTTTAATGTGCATTTAAATAAAAATAGAATTATTATATTTGATAAATTTTGCATTCACAATGCTATACTGAAAATTATTTTTAATATATAATACTTAAACAATTCTGACAAATTTGTAAAAATATTTCTTTCGCCTGTTTGGGTAGATCTCTGTAGTAGCGAAAAAGTTACATGTGTTTGAAAAATTCGTCAGTCCTGTTAGGTTAAGTTAGGTCATAGGTTCGAATCCCATCTCAGAGTTCCAGGGGCAAATTGGATTTTTTAAGCATTTTACATTAAGAATAAAAATAAAATGATCGGTGTAGACATTATTTGCCTTTGCCAGTGACTTTCTTGACTATTTTTCGTAAAAGCCCGTAATTTTGAAAAAATAGAATAATAAAAAAAATCTTATATCTAATACCTATCCATATTATATGGAGAACATTTGATTGTCAGTATGTTTGTTCGTTTGCATGGAATATGTTCCGAAACTTCTGAACTGATTTTAACCTACGGGTAACTACACATTTAAAAACAGCTGGTATAAAATAAAATATTTAGCAGATACGGGCATTGAATAAATAAGTATGTACATATTTTACATATCCTATTGAACAGTGGTTGTAAACTTTTTCACTGGCGATCCAAAACTCTAAGCTAATTTAATTGGGTAATAGTTGTCATAAAACAATTTGATAGATAATTAATATCCGTGGTTTACCCACAGAATCTTTTAAAAGATATCAGGGCCCATAACAATACTACTCCAGATACGATACGAAAAAGTACGCTGGTTACAGATTCCTGATCGTAACTGGCTTATGATGTGACAGTGATTTTCGGACTGTTGATTGCCGCCGTATTGCTCGCACACTCCATAGCCATGTCAAAATCGTCGCGCGTCGCAGTACGCCGCACTCGTTCGCCCCGTATTATTAACGACGTGTATTGTAATCACGCGGCGGGCGATCGCCTCCGTCGAAGGTAGGGCGGTATTAAATTCCGACAGCTACGTGATAAATCGAAATTGGAAAAGTTTAATAATGTTCGGTTGCTCCGAAAGCAATAAAACCGTTTATAAACGGGCACGAGCGAACGAGGCGGGCGGCCGGGACGACCGCCTTCGGGACTTTTAGGGACTCTTAGGTGAGCCAAGCCTCACTGACTCTAAATTGATTCTCTGATATCTTGATGAAGTGATAACCCATCAAGCACAATCATATTATGTCCAGAGATACTAGCAATTACACATGCTTCCCCGGATTAATTCTCTTATTTTAGTGAGTAAATTTAATTCAAAGCCGGGTAAAAAATCAAAAACATATATTTTCCTTAATATAAAATAGTACTTTGATGAATATTACTTTTGTGTGACTATTCTTTCGATAACGTATCTACCTTTCATGGCGTAAAATGCTTAAGATGGCGCATATAGACATCACAGTCAAATCATGATTTTACAAAATTTTTGAATAGCATTTCTTAAGGCCTTTCCAATGATAAACTTGTAGGACTTTATTTAGTATTCTTAAAGAAATTGGTAGTATTTTTCTATGTAAAAAGTTTAATTAACTCAATTTTAGTCCTAAATCTTAATCTGTAAACTGTCTGGTATTAATTTTAAAATAATAAGCAATAAGCCAAATAGCATTTATTATTTATATATTCAAATAACGTCTATACAAAACTCCTGTTTTTAATTATAAACTTAATTTGCTTATGATAAATCTATGGAAATTTTTACCTCGAGCTCCATCCAACCCTCTATAGCGGCTAAAGGTAGAGTAATTACTTCTTTTCTTTGTAATAAAAACGGATTAAACTTTGCTTAGGGAGGCCCATTCATTTTGTTTACTATTCAGAACGGCCTATGTTGGAAAAAACTAATTTACGCAGGCTGTTTGGTTGTAAGACTTATCAGATTTAACATTTTAATTGAACTGCCATGATTAACGTTTTGCTCTTACATTTACCGCATCTATATGAGTTTAAACAAAAAAGTACTCACGAACTTGAGCAGACAATAATAACATAATACTTTTTACATTATAAGTATATATTATCCAGTTCGCTGATTGAACGAAATGAACGTACACGAAGCCGTTTTTATTTATGGGCACACGCCGCAACAAAACAATAAAAGCAGCTATTACACAGTTACGCTCCCCGTGCGATTTCATATCCGTTCGTTTCATTAGAGTACCTAATCTCTCCGGATCTAGCCCGGGGAGTCATGCGGCGAACTAATAAAAAGAAACACAGACAAATGAGCGCTTAATTTCGCTCGCCGCTGGACGTTGAGCATTGATATCAATTATCAGGAAGCTGGAGCTATTCTATACGCGAATTGTTCCATAAAGCCGCTAATCCGGCCCGAAGCGAGCCACAATTTGTCCAAACGGTTATGTTATTGCGGTCGGTAAGCTGCCCGCGACCGCGCCACTAACACCATGATTTTTCTCGTAAAATTGCTTTTAACGTACAATTTAACGGAGACATGTTATCAATTTCGCTTTTATGCTTCATTGGATAATATGCCGTATATATATTATACAATTATTTCTTGTATTCAATTTTGTATTTAAATAATAACAGACAAATTATATTAATTACCTTTTAGCAACAGCTAGCAGCGAGCATTTTTATAATGTACATACTTATATTTTTTTCTGAACTACATTAACACTATTATAAATGAAAATATTACCTATTTTCTCTTTATTAAAAAATCCATTTATTTAAATAATTCCAAAATAAAGTATCATTTTATGTCACTGTAGGACATCCTTGATGCGACTAAATTACTTACATTTTGTTTACTTCCTAAAAGGAGATGTACTAAAACATTCCTATTTGAATGTTTAATTATAATAAATAGGTAGATAGGCCGACAGATCCGGCTTCAATGTCGACGGACTCAATTTGTCGGAACTGTTATTGCACGGCCCAGGCGGCCTCCACCAGTTTTATACAGAATCACCCATAACGGACAGCTCGGCTCGCTCTAACTCCCGGGAATGGACACTTGATTAAGATACTTGTGTCACTTTATTTAGCGATTATATCGGTCGTGAAGTAGCAATCTTTTACACCGACAATTAATTTGGTATAAACAAATCTGCCTAATAGGACAAACGGACCTGTTTATCAGAGTAGAACACACTAGTGACTGACAAACAATGCGAGACATATTTTCTTTTGTTACATAAATGAAATATCGTATTGAATAATAACGTTCATCGAATAAAAGGCAACGATCATCTCTTATTGTTTGTTCCCAATAATGCAGTGGCCCATCTAATGCTGTCATCTAATCTAACGCGAAGTCTAACATTAGACGAATGTATGGGTATTCGAAATTGGATCGAAGATGGTAAGAGGGATTGGAGGACAAAGACGACCGGGAGGGCACGAAGGGGGTTGGGCAGCCCACGCACCACGTCCGCCGTAATGAGTTGAAAGCGGATACTTGTAGCGCACTCAGCGCGAGCGTGTCCGATTACCCGCCTAATGTTGCCCGGATAAACAATGACGTCCAGCCTTTTAGCGACATTTGTGGAACCACTCAGCATTGGACGTAAGCCTAAAAAGATCTCCCATTTTTACTATTCGAGATACTTCCGTGCGTTACGTTTCAGTAATGTAAAAAGCCGTAGCAACAGTTTGCTAAGAGATTTTTCTTTAAGGTCTTGTTACGAGCATTCCTTTGAAATTTTTATAAAGAAACAATGTCAATAATTTGATTCATTGCCAAAAGCGTAACGTTCAATCGCTGATTAAACTTTATTAAGCAATAATTATTAAGCAATGTTAGAATCTATTATACCTCGTTTTCAATCAAACAACTAGTCAAACAATAATAACAGAACACTCACTCTAGTTTTCTGGAAACAAATTTTGTCCATTCCAAAGAAACTCATTTTTCTATAATTTATAATGCAACGGAGGTAGAACCTCACACTACCTCTGGTGCCGATAATCTTCACGAACATGATTTTATTATAAGACAGAGTGTGCCCTCAGTTCATTATATTATATTAAAAAAAATCTTTTGACATAAATCTTTTTTCAACAAAACATAAATTAGCAAACACCTTCCTAATAAGTAGAAAGGACATATTACCTATACCTCTTTTAGTATTAATGTATTTTCACGATAAACGTCAAAACATAGTGTATTGTAGAGGCTAAGTGCGATGTGAAAGCTGCCTAGTCAAATGTGGAGTGACGGACCATCATTGCTCCATTAAGCGAGAGGAGGGGGCGTGCGAGGAAGCTTGATACGCCATTAGTTCATTAGTAGTCTTATGTGGCTGTCATAAGCCGATTATTTACTCGCATGTTACGCCGGCCATCTCTACAAATGGATATCGATTAGTCCACACTCGAGATATTTTTGATGCTTTATATCTGAGTATTTTAGGCATTCAGTAATAGACAACTTTTCAATACGACACAAATAATTAATACTTTTGCATTTGTCAATGTGTAGATTATGAGAAGTGCGTCTTTCTTCAATGAAAAATTAAACTCATTCCATGAAATTCCATATTTCTAACTGTCGTATGACCATCAAAGCTTTAAGTAAGCTTTTGTGAATTCTGTTTGCGAGCGAGGGGGGGATGAGTGCGGTCCATTATCCGGAGGTGCGGACATCGCATCCAGCAAAGACGTTAGTCCGGCTCTGTGCTTCGGTGACTTTATGACGTTATCTCTAACAGGTTCCGTCGCTAGATGGGGCGGGCTAGCGAAAGCAAAGGATCTTCTGTTGTGTTGTGCCTGATAATTGCCCCTAATGGAAAAGTCTAGTCACTTCGTGCGAAGTGCATTCCAAGTTTTCGCCGCTGCCAGATGGAAGTTATTACTTAAGCCCTAGACAACAACTTACAGATAAAGTTGTAGCCGTCGCCGTGTTAAGTGCAAGATGAATCATAGCGCTCATGATCGATAAAGTGAGCCTCACTTCTATAGCTGAAACCTTAAGTTTCTTATCAAATAAACGTACACACTTGAATAAATTTCCTTATATAGGTACTTTACCAAATACAAGAAAAACTTGACGATGATTTTCATATGAACCCTAATTTATTTCAGTATGGTCAATTCATCAACTTAAGGATAGTGTACTGGCAACATTATTTATATGATTTTTATCGCCAACGAATAAATTCATGCGTGTGCCGCGTAAGCAAATAGGAATGATATCTATGTCCACATAAGTATATAACAACTTGACAGAATGAAAAAGCAAGCAAAATCTAATACACTTACGAGCATCTTACAGCGCATACATATTTAACACGCATATTTACCGATTGGCGTGTATCAGGGGGGTTGGACTCAGGGGTGGGGGTGAAGACGGTCATTCAATGTGATTGCTTCTTGCCGCCACTCTCGACGTAATGGATCTTGCCGAAATAGACTGGATCAAGGGAAACCGAGTACCTATTGCGTTAGTGCATTCCTAGCTTCTGAATCTTATAAAACAAATGATTTAGAAAAATAAATGAGCTTTGAATAGGTAAAGCTGAATACTTTTTCATCATTCCGTTGATGACACGATATTAACCCTAACTTCAGTAAAAGTTGCGTGAAGATAAGATCCAACATTACGATGAGTATTATTAATCATTCTTAATTTTCCAATTTTTCTTTTTCATTTATTTTAGTTTAATAAATATGTTGAATTTTATATAACAAAAATCATAGGAAAGCAAAAAAACGCGATTTTGTTTTTTTAGATGACATAAACATGTCGTCGCAGTTATTTATTATTTCGCCGATTTCTTCCAGTTATTTCGCTGTAAAAACAAAATCTTAATCCGATTCCAATACTTTTTTATGAAACCACCAGGAACAGGTCCATAATGTTTCAAATATGAAATTCAAATTTAAAAACCGGTTTACAATTCGGAGAGAAATCGGTGACTACAGTATGTCACATGTCCTCCTCCTTTTTAATTAGTCGATTATATGTTTTTAGACGAGCATTTAAAAAAAAGTCATTAATGATTTTCTATAAAGCAAAAAACTAAAAACTTCTTTATTTTTATTGTTTCTTGAAAAAAAAACAAAAAGCACAGATATCCATTTTCTTAACGTAACTAAACGTTATTTTTCGAATCTTACCATAAGTATTTTCAACAAAATACGGAACATTAAACTATAACTTATACGTGCTTATAATGTACAGTTTATAGGTAAGCCACTAGTGTATCGCACAATGGATTCGGTATGGATTGAATTATGGAAGAGGCGAAACTGGGCCGGTGCTAGGACAAGGGGGAAATGGAAAATGTGTGTCGCCAAGTTGCGGCCTAACAGCTCTTGGACATACTGAGGCCGGTAATGAATTGATCAGATACCACTGCGAGTACGTCCCTGTCAATACCTACATGTCTTGTATGTAGTTCAGATGGAAATTCAGCGTAGTGCAATATATCATAACTTATCGTGATTTGTTTTTTTTATTTGTATTTTATTATGTGAATAATATTATTGATATAGGCTAGCAATGTTTAAAATATGTATATTGGTTTATTAATATTGATGATATTTTGAACGAAGCGATAAATAACTTAAATAGCCTTTTGAATCTAGGTTTTGGGAGAAAATTTGGTTATTATTGTACAGTAAACATATTATTGTAAAAATATAATTAATATAGAAAACTATTATGGAATTATGATTTGTGATGTTGAACTTTGGGCAGTAAAAATATGAGATGGTACAGAAGAAGCCTCCGTTTCATAAATATATTTTTCATCTTCTTTAATAAATAAAAGTGGTATTATATACAATAGCTACTATAAAATAAAAACAAGTTACTGTATCTACAGAGTCGCTAGTTCATTATCCAAATGGACTACAGCTATTTGATCCACTTATGTGATTGCCTGCAAACATTATCTCTCTCTACTGAATGGAACCCATAAGTCTACCTCGTAATTCTCTCGCTTCTTACAATATCCTACCTAGGTACATAAAGTTAACGTTTATCTATAACATAAATCACACATTAATATTATATCGATCATATTCTAAGAATATAAAAGAGGATTCTCCCGAGAAAGTACTTAGTTCACTAGATAACATTACTTGTCAATCATTAGGGCCTGTTTAGCAATACCTATTTTGTGATTCTTACAAATTTAGGACTCGGTTGTTGTATGCATTAAACTTATTAAACTATTAGAAAGTAAACGCTAAATAACTAGTTACATAAAAAATACGCGAAATAACTCCATAATTAATAACTTTGACAGCTATTATTTTATATTAACAACATATTTACACATAGTATAAAACAAAATAGCTTTCCGCTGCGTTGTCTGTACTCTGAGATCTTTTAAACGAGGTATACAACGGATTTGAACGCGGTTTTCATCAATAAGTAGGTGTCAAGCAGCGAAACCACTGGTTGTATGCTAATTATACATATATAAAGAAATAAATAAAATATACAAACACACCTTAACATTTCAAAATATTTGTTTATAAACGCCCAAACTTAAAATGTTTGCGTGCCAATTTAATTTTTTTTTCGCATAGAGTTTTCAAGTTACTTATTTATTGCAACATTATATTTCATTATATAACTCCTCTTAGACAAGGAAAGAATATGTAAGTCGATATACGGGATATTTATAAACATTTCACAGTTTGACTATAGATACCGCTTACAATAAGTCGTTTATATGCTAGCTAGCCAAGTCTGTCTTGTCTTACAAATCAACTCCAAAACAAGCCACCCAATCACTTAGCGACAGAATCCACCTTCAATACTAGGAGCTCATGAATTTGCGAGATCTGTATAATTCTCTGCATATGTTTCGTCGCCGATCGTAAAATTTGGTTTATGGTAAACAGGCTATCGTAATGCGGCATCTTGCTGATTGTGGCGGCAGTAACTTGTAGACCTTAATAATTTTCTGCAATACTAACCAATAAAATAAATTGGGTTTTACGTTGATTTTATTACAGCTTATAAATTAATATAAAAGGTTGAATTAAATAAATTGACGGAAATTTGTTACAATGCCTATATTTGTTTACTATAGGTAGGCATATATACCAATAGCACTAGTCTTAAGCCGGCGAATTAATTAATTTGATAACCTCATCTTTTATAACTAGCTCGCTAGTAAAATAAACACATTACTAATTAAGTAAGTAAACAAGAGTGGTAAATAGTTTTTTGAACTATCCAACCAAAAGGCTTTAATAGGATTTCAAATACGTTTAAACAATGTTTATGAATAAGTACATTTTTAACCGACTAAAGTAAAATTTTGTCAAAGTACAATTTCTCGCAAATTAGATATTTGGAGTTGTTACATGATGATTCTTGTTTTAGCTTTCAAATTAGAGCACCATAAATATAGTTTAGAACTATAAAATTTAATAGACTTTAAAAAAAAGCACAAAATATTTTTTTTAATACCAGACCTCAAAAAGGCTTAATAAAAGTGAATTGAACTTCTTTTGAAGACGGACTGTTAAAATTAATAACCATACCCCCGCTCGATTACGATAGAAGTTCCTCCAGTTATTATTCACTTTTATTTAAGTTTTTTAAAGTCAGTTTTATGTTTTTGTTTTTTTATAGCACCACTTCTTCGTATTATTTTAATTCCTTATAATATATTTGTTTTATTTGAGGAGCTCGATGATACTGTGGGCGGTCTTCCCCAAAGGTCAATCATAGAATGGGTGGTCAAAATTTTATTATCTCGAGCGCTCCTCCGTGCTTCGGAAGGGGCATAACGGCAATATCTATAAATTCTGCAGTCGTCAACAATTATCGATTTACACCAGAGGTTCCCAAACAATTGTTTCTCGTAGACCATTTTAAAAAATTTACTGGTTTCGGTGGATCCCCCCCTGCTGCTACATTTTTACCATATTCCCAAATTCGTCCAAAATGTGAAGATCTAACGATGGAAATTGGCATCGCGGGTAAGTACGTAGACCCCCGTTGAATCCCTCGTGGACCCCTAAGGGTCCACCTGGACCACATAGGGAATCACTGATTTACACTGTGCGGTCTAAGCTCGCAGTCTTGGCAGTGCTTGCGATCCGATCGAGAACCAAGTTCGCGATTGAAAAAGATTTGCACAGATTGAAAAATAGATAATTAAATTTCCTTTAAAATAAAATAATTCAGAAAAATTGGGTTTAGTAGTTTATTCGCTATGATACATTTTTTATTTCAAAAATCTTAAAGAGAAGTCTTTACCAATTTACTGTTGAAGTATCTTGGTTTAACATCTATATCTTTCAAAGTATCTGAACGACTGTTGAAGACGTCACTCTTGATAATTAATTAATTTTAGATTTAGAATTATGATTGAAATACAATTGCTTTTGATTTAGCGACTGAATTCAGTAAAACTGCAGCCGCTGACTATGTCATGATTGCATACCCTGATGACTGTTTACAACTGTGCATTTGCACAACTGCAGACCATCACAAGCAAGCTTCCAATTACATAAAAAATTAGAATATCGACCTACAATTCATTGAAAAATCGGTGATCTACATACCAGTCGAACATAGAACCTCCTATTTTTAATTTGAAGTCGTTAGCCGACTACGAAACGGATATGTTTTAACTGATTTAACGCACATAAGCAATATTTTGTCTCTACATCTCATTGATCATTGACAGTGTATTCTTGTGATTAGTCGCGTTATTTCTTCTTTGCTGTAGGACTTTTTGCAATAATGGCTACTTAAAAATATCTAGTATCTAACTATGGCTACTTAATACAAGAAAGAAAATGTTAATCCGTTTTATTAGACTACCGCAACAAATAGTAAAAATCTTTATTCAAATGACGAATTCAAATTCAAAATAGATTAGATGATAATAAAATAATTTTACAGACTTTTGTGTCTCAATGTCTTATAAAAACCGAAGCGGATTTTTCCCGCGTGACGACGAAGGGAGGCTCGGTCTATTTCCTACAATTATTCGTCGGAAATGAGATTTCGGATTAGACCGTCGGCTGATGAAGACGTCGAGATGGACAAAAAACAATTAAGGCTGGAATTAACATGATCGCATCTTAGCTGGCAACATTGCGCGGTTTCTCAACCGTAACCAAAACACCCCATTCGATCAAACTAATACGTAAGCACACTTTGGTAGATACTGCAAAGCCCGCCTACGTTACTGTAATGCTTTGCATAGTTTATAGTCGTGCGCTAAAAAGAATAATAAGACTAACATCATTTGAAAATTTTTAAAGTCATAAAACCATGTTTTCCAATTTTATTTACAGATTACATTGCGGAATAAATAATCTGAGACACAAGATGTATATCTATTCGTGTTATTCAACATTGATGTTTCAAAATTTTCACTGATTTAATGAAAACATTGAAACTACACTTTTCTAGTTGTAATCAAATTTGATTACTCTCAATAAGTTTCGTTATCTCTTCACGTATTTAGTTACTCTAATAATCAATAACATGTTAAAGTTATATTTACATAATAAAAGTTCTTTTTGTGTTCAGAAATATGAGTTCACCACAAAAACCTTGTGTTAACCATTCTAACAGTTTTTGTTAAGATGCTAACCATCTTAGGGACTTTTTATTATAAAATAAAAAGATCACAGTCTGTAAAAAATACCTAACAAGCATACTTATACAAGTTAAGTTAAACAACTTAAAAAATACCTAACAAGCATACTTAGGGATAAAACTTATACAAAAGAATAAATATTAGGTGCCAGACATCGTGAGTAGAATCTCTGCGGTACTGGAGCCAAGGAGGCGCAAGACTTAAAGGAGTGCCGTGCCAATGATATGGACTGAGCCAATTAGTCATCTTAATGACTATTACTTTTATTCAATGAATGTGTAAGGCATTAATCGGTACAAAAAGCGTACTTGGGTTTATCCCAATGTGAGATCGGTTAAACCCCTGCATTGCACAGCAATGATTTGCCAATTCCAGAGTTCTCAGGAACATCCACTACAAACTGTGTTGGTATTGAAATTTTCACTTTACTTCAAGCTTGGGGTAATGAAACAGTTCATTAAAGCCCTTGATAAGACTGGTGACTATTTTAAATGTGTGTCAAAAATTTCCAGCCCTGAGTATGGAAAAATTAAAAGCAGGCATCTTCGATGGACCACAAATCCGTACTCTTATAAAAGACTCTTGAATTTGTAAACCATATGACACAAATCGAATTCGAAGCATGGCAAAACTTTGCTTTAGTAGTAAAAAACTTTTTAGAAAACTGTAGACTATCCATAAGTAGTTGCTAAAATGCTTCAAAATTTTAACAGACTAGGCGATAATAAATTTTTTTTGCATAGCCTTTTGGACTAATTCCCAGATAGCCTTGGTGATTACAGTATGGAAAAAGTAGAACTGTTCCATCAGGACATAAGGATCATGGAAGAAAATACCAAGGAACCGCCACATGATAGCAGACTACTGCTGGTCCACAGTAAGAGATTGTCTGATCCAAAAACATGATATAAAAGCCCACAGAAAAAGATTTTTGTATTTTTTTTATTGAAAACATATATACTCGTATTTATTTTGTTGTTATATTACTTTTAAATGAACTTCATAAACATATTTTTTCTACGTATTGGTCTTTTTATTAAGGTATTTTCTATAAAATAATATAATAGTGTTTATCTCAAAAACTAGAGGCAATTTAACAAATCGAATATTTTTCTAGTATGTATACTTGTCAAACCGTTTGGTCTGGTGAAAGGTTTGAAACGGTCACAATAAATGTGAATAATTACGCCATAAATTGGGGTTACTGGGCAAATATTTATATTTTCCTGCGATTAAAATAATAATATTGATTTATTAGTTAAAACAATTTTAGTAGGCTGCTTAGCCGATGCCAATTTTATCAAGACTTTTCTTTTGGCGGGACACTTCTTTTTTTCTCAGAACTCTGGTTATCATTTGAAATGTTACCATCAATGCGACAATCCAGACGAATTCTATCTGCCCTAGCTCGAAACCTTAAGGACTTGTTATTCACATAAAATAACGCACCAGTTTCCCATGGGTCGACATAAAGGAAAACTGATTTAATCTTTTGAAAAAGATGTATTTAATTTTAAACTGAACTTATTTTTTATAAAATGCGTTGCGCTCTATCCCTGGGCAGGGCGTTTGGAGACTCTTCTTCGTGCGTCCAACGGACTATCGAGGAGTAGCCACTAAAATAGAGAGATGAGCCCTAAGAACCTGACTCATACGTTTGTGTGTAAGGCCTCCTCTCACGTAAGCAAGGAGGCTTGTTTACACCTGAACGTCCCCTAGACTAGAGAGACTGTACAATAAAATGCAATGCAGAACAAATATAAATCTTTTTGTCAAACTGATTTTTTAGATGAAGGTTTTTAATAAAGAAACTTTTTAGTTTTTATTCCACTTACCTACCACAGAATAGCGTTATTTTTCATTTATTTTATGTCTTAAAAGCACTGCATTGGGATGCACTAAAATCTTTACAACATCATTAAACATTAATGTTTAGCTACTTGAATCTAAAAGTAATTTAAGACTAAATCAGTAAAGCTAAATTAAGTATACGAATAGTTCCGAAGTATTTATTTCATTACAGCCAATTGCTTGGTTTATACCAAACAGCTTTCTAGTATGCACAACTTTGTTAATTAAAAGTTAACAAAGCTATTGTCTAATGGTGGTTTATCTGCGTCACTTCTGTTGAGACTTGATATCTGTTTGCAGATTTTGTATTTATGGTACCTATAAATTGTTAATTAATTAACAAAATTAGTATTCTATTCTTTAAAAAGGGAAGAAGTAAGAGTGAGGTAGTGGTATTATAACAGTAATTAGTTATGTTAAGAATAAACTCAATTATGTACCTAAATCAATAAATGGAGTCAGTGTCATAATAACCCTCTATATTTCTTATAAATATGTCATGCATGATGTTCAAATATAATTGATATAGTTTAAAAATATGCCTTAAATAATAACAGAAAAAAACTGCGATCAAAAACAAAAACGGTAAAAGTTTTTTACGCCACAATCTATCCATTTAGTAATCGTAATAAGTCATCCATCAACCGCTTAGGCATCACAGTAATGTCCGACCAAAAGCCACAATCAAATGACCCGTTGAAACTTTTCTAAATTGCATACGAAATGTCTTCCACAGACTTGCGGGGTCCGACGGCTATTACTTACAACGCAATATCAAATTGCTTTCAATTTATTTCGCAATTGCCGTCTTTGAGTTTCGCTTTGTAGGGGCCTCTGACGTCGGTCCGAGGCAACAATAAAATGTATTCGTCTCCGGAATGTCTAATATGGGGAAAAGTTTAATAACGCGTCCGGGCGGGCGGCGAGCTAGCGGCCGGCCGACCAGCCGCTTTGGCCGGCCCACTGCTATAAATCAAATCTCTTACCTTCTACGTCGCTATGAGAAAAATCCTTATTACATTCGAAAACGTTTTCTTTGAGTCCAAATACAAAAAATAATAATATCCAATTATATTCACTGCTTTACAAACCTCGTAGACAATAGACAAGAATGAGTACATACATAGATATTTATACCAAATCTATATTACGTTTTAATAAGCATTAGGAACTTTGTTTTAATAGTGAGTTTTAGTAGCTATAAATCCACTGTGAAAATGAAATGATACATACAGTAAGTAATATTTGTACGTGATTGAGATTTCTCATGAGGCTTTTCGGAATTAGCCCAAACGGAGTGCAGTGGTGCGGGCGGTCTATGGCTCTCATTTATTGGTTGGTTATTACGAGTAATTTATAAGCCAATGAAATGAATTCAGCGAAATCACTTACACTTCGCAATTCCGCACGCGAGCCCTGTTGCCCAATGTAAATGAACCATTACGTTACACATCATTAATTGGAGAGGTACGTCGTGTTCGTAAACACTGTTCGGGCGAAAATGACTTAACTTCTTAAAAACCTATGTAATACCTAATATAATAATTACATAAGTTTTTAAAATGTAAACTTTTTAACTCAAGTTTTATGCGTGCATATCGATTTCACCCAAATATTGTTTACGACCTATTTACCTTGAAGTAGGTATTGATACATACTCTAACAACACTACACGACTGAAAATCTAAAAATACTTTTTGTTAATCTTATTACGTTTCAAAACTCCCGCATGCGTAACACACAAAAGCTCTTAAATGTATAGGAACGCAGTAAAAAGAGGATGTTTGAAGAAGCACCTATCTATGAGGGTTCGCCATGTCGGCCCCTGAGGCACCATGGCGTCGCATCATTAGCAAGCGACACCTGCGAGCATCATCCCGTCTACTATTACATATCCCTGGAAAAGTTGTCGTAACTACAATATTATCGCGAAATCCTTTGTTGTTCCTCGCAAGTTGAAGAATGTAGTCTCAAATAAAAAACAGCAATGTATGTTGTACAACGCAATTGTGATGTATATCGTAGTAAGAGATTGGGTTGTAATGTGAAACAGTATGACTGTGGCTCATCAAGCCAGCAACGGAGCCGGCCTGAGCCCACCGACGACACAATGGCTCCCTGACGTTAATTAAATGTTAACAAACGCCCTCGTCGCCTAATTGGAACTGTTGCCTATTATCCTTACCTTCCGACACGGAGAATGACTTCCAAGCTCGAGAATACAGAAGACTACTTCAGAATACTTACGCGGGATTCTTCAAATTAAGTGGAAGTCAAAGTTCAGTTCCATTTTTAAGCAACGCAATTATACCTTTCAAATTACTTATGCTTGAATAAGTTAAAACAAATAAGTAATACAGGTTTTAATCCTGCCAAACTACGTTTTCAATTCTGTAAATAAATAAGATACCAGGAGTATAACGTTACGTTAAATATAACGTTGATACCACTCTCTAAAGTAAATTTAAAATTTACTTTGTAGAGTTGTACCAACAGATTTGGCACTAATATCCCAATTTAAGTTAATTTAATGTTATTTCTTACTTTAAAAGGTTAATTTTTATAACAATTTAATTACAAGTTTCGAATCATTCGAAGGGCTCGAGATGCTTCCGAAAATATTTACTTGTATGTTCATATTACATTAAAACTGACGTTTGGTGAGTAGCAACCAAGTGATATGAAATGATTTATGAGCAATCATAGTTTCTAACTTCTTCTTCTTTTCGTATTTAAATATCGTAATTCTACCAAATAAACAACCCACAGTTCTTTTATTAAAAATTAGACCTTACAATTTAATAATTAAATAGAGTTGTAAAATGAAACTTTTTCATGGTTTCAATATTTAAAATCACAACACCCTCTTTTTTTACTTCACTTCGCTCGTGTAAAAAATACCTGATAAACAAACGCAATAGCTACAGCCCAACAACTACTATATAGAAATACAGCCGGTTTCTGAGGTAAAATTTCATTAAAATTTTAGATACTAAATTTTAAGTTTTAAATGTGAAATAATAAAAAAAAAACACCTTTACTGCTAACGATTCAAACTACAAAATAATGTACACTAATATGATATTTTTTCCTATGTATTTGCGTTCTCTAGGAATATTTAAATTAAAGCTAATGCCTTGTCCTAGTATATTGGAATTTTTTTCACTATTCACTCTTTTATTAGGAGGTTCCTATGTTCAGCAGATTATTTTGAACACTATGTTTGTATTTAATCTCATTTATACTACCTATCCTCTATGGTTTCCGGAGAACTATGAAACCTCACTTTCTCTTGTTGGAAAACAAATTGAAAAAATGTGATATTTTATAGTTTTTATAATATTTGTTTATTATATCCTATTCAGATATCCAATCGAATACCTACTTACATCATTAGATTCCTTCAGGAATTCTGTAGATGAATTTTCTTAAAACTAAAACAATGAGGAAGTATTAAAAAAAAAACGAAAGCACTAAAAAGCACCTCCACTAGATGGCAACTCTAGCAAAAGTCGATTTTGCAGGAAACGAATGGACCGAAGACAGTCTTTTCCGTTACTCTTAACTAACATATTAAAAAAATGAAATTTGGAAAGTTCGGAACTTAAATATGAAAAAGTACAAATAAACAACTCATATTGAGTTGTTTATTGAGTTTTGAAAACTAATTTACTTTAAAACTCGAAAGAAAACCGGAAAGGTTGTCATGGAGAAATCAAGAACGTACCCTAGCGACATCTAGTTTGATTTCGGGAACTAATGTTTTTTTAATACTTCCTCATTCTTTTCCAAGTCGACGCTGGTTGACGCTAGGCTGTAGAACCATTCGAGCCATCAACTAGACTATAGCCAAATCCGACGAAGAATGTTTATTAACAAAGCGTTGCCCGGCAACCACTGTCAGGCGTTAGTATATAAGTACATTAATAACCTTTCTTTAGTCTGATCGAAGTTTATACTACACAACATTCTAATTGTTTATTTCGATAGGGACATATGAATTCAGTAATCGAATTATCTTATTGTAGTGTTTCGAAAATTACCTAATCTTTGTAATTTATTGTGCAATGTGTTAACAATACAAGGAACATTATATGTGAAAACAAAAACCAGTGAAAAATCAATTCTTTTATATACAAACCAATCGCAAATGTAAAATAAAATCTTAAATATAAAAAATCTCCAGAAAAATGTTTTAATGTAATTGATAATTTTATTTAGAAAGTTAGTTCAAAAATGCGAAAATGTTTCAAATATCTGAATTCTATAAGTTATAGGACCGACAATGAAGTAAAAATAATTTCAGCTTTATTGCTATTTTCCATTTTCTCTCGAAATATTGAAGTTTTGTGAGTGTTTCTAGTAATATATAACAAAAAAAAAATTATTACTCGGTAAATTATGAACTTGTAAGAATTATAATGGGGAAGGTGTGGTTCTATTGGATGATGGATGCAGTATCCTGGTATGAAATATAAGTTTTATATAATTTTTGTCATCTGAATTATAGGTATAATTTGACTTGTTTACATTTATTCTTCATCGAATTTGGCTGGACTTTAGGCTCGCCGCGATTTAATAATAACATTGTATGTCATATCGTTCAATATCGTTGTTTATCACATAGAATGTTCCATGATAAGTTTGGAATTTCACTTTAAATAAAACTAAAACAACGTGGATGAATGATCGAAATGCCTTTGTTCAAAAAAACAGCTAGTGTGGATTAATTGTCAATGTCAAAATAAAATGAAGAAGTGGATTTTTATTTAAAAAAGTAATTAAACGAAATAAACTTTAAAGATAAATATTGTTGTAAGTAAAGTGTTGCTAAGTAAATGTAACATTAAGATCAAGTATGGCGCAATTTAGACCTGCGGGATTATCAGATGAAGAAACTGACAGTGATGATTACGGGTTCTACGAAAAGCCGGTAAGCATGTCTGCATTTGTTAATAAGGGTCTCAAAAAATATAGCAAGATTTAGAAAAAAGTCAAAGTTACGATATCGATTATTTTCCTCTTCAATAAACCAGTGTTTAAGCATCACTAACTTTGCAAGAAACTTGAAATATTTCGTACTTTTTAATGTTATTTAATATATAGATTTTTTATTAAATCAAACATAAATGTTTCCAGGTAAGAAGATATCCTGCACAACAACAGAATGTTAGAAAAACTCTTGAAATCACATTACAAGATTCAATTATAAATGGACATATTCAAGAAGTTGAAAAAATCATAAACTCAGGTACCATTTTCATAAATTATAATTTGTCCAGAGAGGTATTTAAAGATTCAAAGTGATAGATTTGAAAAATACCATAAAAAAATGTGATGATAGACTACCTATCATTTCTTGACATTTTTGTGTACTTTCAGAATATATGTATGTCACCCTATGTATGCTACATAACACTAACTCAAATAAAAACAGTGTTTGTAATGTTAGACTTGACATTATTTTAGTAAATTTCATTTATTATACTGAAAGCAACTATTTATCACCAAAAACTCAAAATGAGTAATAATTATACTTAAGATAGGATCTCTCGATGTGCACACATATTTATTTTCAGATGGTGCACTTATACAAGTAGGTTTTCAGGTTGCTAAATATCACTGTTTTGCAGTTATTATACTGGATTTCTACTAGTTAAGTTTAAATTTGATACTGATGATACATACATATTCTAGTCTAAGTAATTGTCTCTTTTTTGATTACAGATTTGAATAAAAATGTAAACATGAAGTTAGATAGTGGTTGGACTCCCCTGATGCATGCCTGTTTCCATGCTCAAGACAAAATTGTGGAACTCTTGCTTAATCTAGGTGCTGATCCAAATTTACATGCAGGTTAGTTTAAGCAAAAGTAAACTTAATATGTAATTAAAGACATATTAGACCTTTTTATTAATATTTGTAACTGTCTTAATCCAAACATAAGGATAATTAATAAGGTCTTATTATCAAAGCTCTTAGGATTGTTTGACATTCAATAAATATTAAAAATTGAAGCTTTTATCTATACATTTTGTTAAATAATATTTATTGTGTAGATTGCAATGTTGCAATATTGAGTGATTATAAAGTATTATTAAAATGTATAATATTAAAACTAAATCTTTTAATTTGCTATAAAAATGAAATGAATGCTATTTCTCATGTTTTAGTAAAATTTTAATTTGTTTGATGTTTATTATGCAGACTCTGTGACTCCTATTATGGCAGCATGTTCAAACAGCACTGCAAACAAAGACACCATATTTAACATTATCACTATGTTGCTAGAAAAGAATTGCATTCTTAATATTGGTGACAAATATGGTCAGACTCCACTAATGCGAGCCATAAGCAGTGGTTGTGTTAATGTTGTTAAAAAGTTGTTAGAAGAAAAGGTTAATATTGAAATGAGAGATCAGCAAGGTTGGACAGTAAGTACAGATAATTTAACATACCTTAGAATCAGTTACACTCTGTTCTCAATAATAAATGAATAGTGCTCAAGTGTCAATACATTTTGTACGTATTTGATGTCAAATTGCATTAAAATATGGATTGACAATTTACATGGCCACCAGTTCTAAGGATTTAGTGGCATTATTTCGACATGGTAGTTAAGCTGAATTTTGATGACTAGCTTTGAATGTGTTTAAAGGTTTTATGTAAATAAAATTCTATCTATAGAACTCTACAGAGGTTTTAAAAATATTGACCTATTACAGAAAGAATCTAGTATGTTTTTTCTTTTAATTCTTTGACTCATCTGACAAAGTTTACAGGCATTGTTTTGGGCAGCCCACCATAATCAACCAGAAATTTTAAAAATGCTCATTGAAAATGGTGCAAGACTTACGGAAGTTGATAAATCCAACAGGACTGCGTTAGATATAGCAATGTCACATGAATATCAAGACATCCTTGAAATACTAAATCAACATTTGAAGACTGATGATGATGATGATAATGATGAAGAGAAAAGTTTTTACAGTAATCAGTTTAGGTCCTGGTTTGATTATTATCCTGGCATGAAGAAAGGAGATAAGTATGTTATATTTGCTTACAATATATCACCAAATAAAGATAGCAATTATTTTTGGAAAAACTTTAAATCATGCATAGAGTCTAGTTCTAAATATTTTTTTAAATTAATTATTTAAAAATCCATTTGAAATTTTGCTAACACTTATGGCACTACCGTTGACAAGTGTTAGTGTAACGTTATATTTTGTCGAAACAAGAGCTAATAGGATGACGTAAAGTCACACTCATTGAGATACACACACGTATGCACGTGTAAATACTCCTGTGTTATCCCTTGAAAATGAAATCAGACTATTCTACAAGCATAAAATATTAAATAAGATGTTACATTTTCTATTAATGGAAATATAACATACCTTACCCGATAACTTGCATGGTAATTATTTCCTGATAATTTTTGCTGTCACTAAACTTTGAAACTTCACATTTCTTTCCAGACCAAATTATGCTGGTGAAATTTCACACTTATTGTATGGAATGAACTGTGAAAGACTGACGCCTCTGATAGAAAAAAGTGGAATGGATCTTAGAACCTTTTTGCTTTTAGAAGAGGATGATATGAAGAAATTAGGAATTGATATGCCCTACGAGCGACAAAGGCTAAAAGTTGGCCTAAGAAATTTCCATGTTAGAGGGTGGAAATTAAATGCTGTGGCTGGCTTGTATGCACGAAAAATTGAAAATTTTACGTAAGATATTGTTCAAAAACACTATTTGTCTTATCTATGTTTATATCGAATAATCTTTAATCAGAAGTCAAAAAATCTTATATGTTTATACAAATTGGTTATTGTAATTGTTATTATTATATGTATTATACAGTACAGTCCAACCACAATGCGACAAGGTTTAAAGTCGATTATGAATATATTATGCTTTTTAGTAACACCATGGACATTTTGTCTATTGAGGTCACTTCCTCATACTATTTCATACTCTCTTTTATTTAACATTTAGGCATGCCCCCAGGAATGCCATTCGAGGTCCCCCTCACGGACCCTCTCCCCCGCCGAATGCCCAGGGACAACCTGTGGGGGAGAGACCAAAACCCTCTTAATCTATTATCCCTAGAATCTTTTAACCTAAACCTACTTCTAAATTTTACATTAATCATTTCATAATCAAACTTAATTAACTTGTTGACTTTCAGAGTATTAGACTGCCTTACTTCGCTAGGGTCTCATCTGCAACAGATATATATTTTAGAAGCTACCTTACAATATATATTGAGAGAATACAAGAAAATCCAAAATCAAATTAAGTTTGAACCACCCGATTCTCCTTTGATATTGAAATTGAAAACAACAGCGAAAAAAATTCTTACCAATATCAATAGTATAAGACAAGAGATAAAAATTATGAAAAGTGCTCTCATAAAGGTAATTAAGCTTTCAAAGATATCAGTAACTAAGTAATCTAAATTAATAAATTACATATTTATTAAAATTAACTTTCCCCATCCACCTTTTTTGCTGCAGAAAATACGTTTTAAAGCACAGTTAATAAAACAAATAATTGTGCTTTCTTAAAATCCATAAATTATACTTCTGTTTTTCTGTATCCAGAGATAAAGTATTTCCGTTGGGTTTTATGATACAAGTTAATCCAACTCCTGTGTATTTTATTTTTCAGATAAATAGAAACAATCCTCCTCCTGCTGATCTACTAAAAGAAAAAACATCACAAGAAATAGCTCTGGGCTATGTCACTGAAGTCCTAGTCGCTTTCTCTCTCGGGTTTCTAGCTTATCACGCTAGAAACTACATCTTAAATTTAATTAAGAAGTAGATAGGTATTTGTAACAATTTTCTTATTATATCTTATAATGTTTAAGGGCATTTTTTATTGCAAAATTTATTGCAGCAAGAAAGTATTCTTGCTATGTTTGACAAGTTAAGGCCATAAAGATAAAATCATTTACTTGCGAGATGTAAAGAAAATTAATTTTAATTCTGCCTTAGATAAATCTGTTATCACCCTCAGCTGTTACTATTGTCGTGTTTTATGCCTGGATTGACGTGGACTATAGCACTCGTGATGCTATTTTGTACTTGTATTTAATTTACTCGCTGCAACTGCTGCATATTGGGAATCTGTCTGTCCAAATTGGTTCCTACTTTTCACCCATGCATCCTCTGCATATTTGGATTAGGGTAATTACCCAGAAGTAATTACCAGGGTAATTACCAAGAAGAAGTAACCCTCAATAATTAATTAATTATTGAGGGTTACTTCTTCTTGGTTCAAACAAACAAGCTTGTAGCAGATGGACTGTAGACTGGATTATCAAAACGGGCAGGTAGCAGAGGTCGCAAAGTAAAACACTTGGTTCGGAGAAACTCGGAGAACGTTCGAAGGCAGAACATGCTTTATTGCGAAAAATCGATTACTTAAGTACAATTTGATTGCTCGCACTTATCTCATATATAAATCAGTTATCTTATAAGATTTCTTAGAGTGGGGATATGCTACCCCGCATCGCGCGGGGAGGGGAAGGTTTCACTGTTTTCCCGCTGGTGGCGCTATTGTCGCGACGTGGCTCGATGTCCTTTACAAAGCTTAAACTCTAAGTTTCAAGAAACAAGATCGAAAAGATATAGTCACATTAAGACTCAACAAATATGGCGCATAGTGAATCTTTATTTGCGCAAAGCAGACTTACCAATTCAGAGTATGACCGAATGTACGATTATAGTGTGTCCGTCTCACTGTGCGGGGCGGGGATCAATCGCGTGGATTTTGGGGGAATCACCCGATGGGGTGATACTTGAATCATTCGGATTGTCTTATATCCGGGTCCTTATAATATTATTTTGAATATTATGCATGTGAAGCCTGTTATTTAATTTGCCTTCTGCCCTATATATATATATATATTTTTTTTAATGAAAATAGGTATTTATGCTTTAAATTAATTTTTATGTTAGATAGATAGATAGATAAATTCTTTATTTGCATTACACAAAATTTTACAAAATATTCCATAAATTATTAAGAAAGAGAAATAATTAATAGTAGAGAACAAGATGTAACTAAAAACAAGACAAGTGTACCGCAGCGATGCAAATGGGCGAAAACTCGGTATTTACTCAAAAAGCAAAGCACTGATTTTCCGTTTTTACCCTAATTACAAGTGGTCGCACTGTAAATAAAAAAAAAATTCAAGAATTCACAAAGAAATTGATAATAGAACTACAATACTAACCAGACACTACAATAATACTTATAAATACTTACTAACTAAAGTATGTCATAAACGTATAAGATATATAGATTTATAAAATAAATAAATAGATAGTAATACCTATTATTAATTCCTTTCATTTGTCAAGATCATTCAGAGTCACAGAGTAATCGTTAATAATACTATTACTACCGCCATCAAGCGACTAATTGCCGGGAACTTGATTTTTTAGCAATATAGATCTCAAATGCATTTTAAAAGTTCGTCTACGTGTCTACCTATACCAAAAAGGATAATTGAACTTACACATGGAATTTTATTTCTGACTGGCACATATAATTCAACGTGCAACATATCAGACTAATCAGTTTCAGCCAAGGCAGCATAAATTTCCCGATAGTTTGCCTTCCTCCAATTCCAATTCGGACAAGTGTCCGGGCGTATGTTAAACGATTGAGAGGTCTGCGGTGAAGACACCGCTGGAATTCCTATTTTGGTGGTTTGACGAGACGGGTGATATGCATCAATTGGTACTAATGTCACCTGATCAGATACAAAATCGCTCAGCACAAGATCTAACATACCATCAAATTCATTTAATATTCGTTTGTGTTGATTCAGTTTACAGAGGTCCAGGAAGTGACCAAATTGTGTTTTAACATTTACACCAAACGAACTTAAATTGAAATCTCCAAAAATCAACTCATTAAATTTGGGATAACAACAAATTACGTTTTCTATGCAAGTCAAAACATTTAAATACTTTTTGTTACTATATCTAGATTACTGCATTAGCTGTCGTTAATACCCTCCAATCCGCATTGGGCCAGCGTGGAGGGTCATGGCCCATCCTCCTTGACCATCCATAAGGAAGGCCTGAGCCCCTGCAGTGGGGACGTAAAAGGGCTGATGATGATGATGATGAACTAGATAGAAGATACGTATAGGGGAAGTACGTACAAAATGACATATATGGATAAAATGACACACCATGTGTTTTTCGAAATTGGCGGGCGGAAACGCGACCATCGACATCACATCATGTGACGTCGGCCATTGTAGCAATCAAAAATCTGTCGTCCTCGACTCAGTCGCGAACGAGTTACGGGTACAAACGTGTTTCGTGGGTCTAAAAGTTTTTTATTGTGCTGATTTTCTACACATTTCATGAAAGTTCTACATTATTTTCTTTTAATGTTAATACTTAAATCGATGCAGTATACCATTAGGTTGTGATTTAAGGTAAAATATATTTAAAAAAATAATGATTTCAACAAAGTGAGCTTTTATTTTATTTTTTCTATGCCATCGGACAAAATGACATATTCAAGCTCTGGACAAAACGAAATAGTATGTCATTTTGTCCGTGCGTTTATATTAGATAATAGGAAGTTTGTTTTATTTTTAGGTAATTTAAAAATATGCCGCGCAATTATAAACGGAAATCTCAACGTCAAACATGGAGTAGCGAATCCATGCAAAAGGCGTAGAAGCTGTTCAAAAAAAGAAGATCACACCACACCAAAAGTCTTTGACGCTAACAGCCACCCCGACTCCAGAGCCAACTTCAGCTACTAGAGCTCAAACGTTCAACAGACCTCAGGTTTCAAAGTTTTTTGAAATTTATCAAGATGTTATGAGTAAATTCACTTTGGGACCACACAGAATCTACAACGTTGATGAGTCAGGTTTATCCACAGTACAAAAACCTCAGAAAATATTAGTTACTTAAGGCAGAAAGCAGGTTGACGAGTGCAGAAAGAGGCATGAATGTTACAGTGATCTGTTGTGCAAATGCTGTTGGTTCATTCATCCCTCCGTGTATGATATTTCCAAGAAAAAATATGAAAAATGAACTTATAGATGAAGCCCCTTTTGGAACTTTAGGGTTGGCTCAAGAATCAGGATGGAGTAATACAGAAATATTTTTAAAACGGTTGAAACACTTCCAAGCTCATACGAAATCAAGTAAAGATATTCAAGAATATTCATATTTAATGCCTACCTCCACATTGCACACATCATATGCAGCCAATGGATGTAAGTGTCTTCGGTCCTTTGAAGACATATTTTCATCAAGAAATATCAAAGTGGTTAAAAAATCACCCAGGTCGTGTAGTGACCCATTTACAAATAGGATATTTATTTAACCAAGCCTATGGGAAAGCAGCTACTGTGCAAAATGCCAGCAATGGTTTTAAAAGTTCGGGTCTGTGGCTGATAAATCCAGACATTTTCCCAGATTACCTCTATGAACCTGCTGAAACAACTAATATTCCATTAAACCGAGATAATACGGAAAATGGTGATGCAATCGATGCTAAACTGCTAGCTACCACAATTGGCAGTTCATCTGCAGCTGGTAACCCAGAAATTCACTCATCTTTTAGCCCAGTCCCAGGAACATCTGGTCTTGAACTTCGACAGGAAACGGCATATGATTCAGACATGAAACAAATGCTGTTTCCTGTAGAAGTTCTATCTCCAGCACCACAAGGAAAGAGAAAGCAAAAGAATTCGCAATTCTCATTTACTCTTAACTTCTACTCCTAATATGGACGAAGTTAAAGAAAAAAATGCTCCAAAAATTCCTCATGAAAAGAAGAAACGTCAAGTAACAAAGACTTTATTCGATGAGGAATCAGACACCGAAGATAACCAGTTCATAATCGATTCGTTGATAACGACGATAATTGCGCGTTCATTTATTGTAACGATTTATTTTCACGTTCTAAGGCTGGCGAAGACTGGTTGAAATGCATGAAGTGTGGTCTCTGGGCCTATGCATCATGTGCTGATGTTCCGCGCAAGATAAAAAATTTTGTTTGTGAACTATGTGCTTAACTTTATTTCTATGTCATTATGTCCATGAATATTATGTCGTTTTGTCCGTATAGTATGGACAAAATGGATTTTTCTACTTTTGTTGATTATGCTTTGTTGATCTCATGATAAGGTTCCTATTTGATTGTTTATTTAAATTATTGTAAGGCAAATAACCAGAGACGATTATAAAATTAAGAGACTGATTCTAATCGTAATAGTTACAAATAAATAACATGACAAAAAAATAGAATGTCATTTTGTATGTACTTTCCCTACGTATTACATAACACAATAATTTTTCAGTTTTACCTTTTATAATTACACATATTAATTCCTTATCCCTCAATATCGGTGATGATTTTGAATGACTAGCAATCTCGTACCACCAACAAAACTCCCTACCTGTATCACCAAAACGGTCATTACGTGCTCCTTTGTATCCCGTAGGAAAGAGTTCGCCGTCATATACAAAGCTTTTTAAGAATGTTTCTGTAAGTGTAACATCAAATTTATATTTACTAATATTATTGCAGAACATTGTAGTCTTCGAGCGCAGGCCGCGCACATTTTGATAAATAGTGAAGTAGTTTAGTACGTTTATTATCACTGTTTCTCTTTTTTGGCACGAAAGTTCTGGCGTCATGGTTTCATACAAATATCTTTCGGCCTATTATAAAGACACAGAAATCTGCTCCGCTAGGTTAACGGGCACCCCTAACTTAAACGACGCGTAGAGTGCTTCGGACCTTTAGTTCTTCAACAGAATACATTTTCACATAACTTCACCAGATGGCTGCACACTTGCTCAATTGTAGTTCTTTCTTCTACGTTATAAAGATGTAGGAAGCGTCTTCTTTCAGCCGCACGCAATGAAGCGATTCCAGATACTGTAGTGCCTCGCAATGCTACTCAAGTTCGCCGGGCGTCTCACTCGGTCCACTCCTGTTTATGAAATTAACTAATATATTTATCCGTTACGTTAAGGCCAGCAGATAGAATAGGACGGATACTGTTAATAGAAATATCTGACTGTGAGTTTAAGGGTAACGAACTCCGGCTGTGGAGTACGGGCTTTTCCATTTTCATTTCTTACCCTAGCATGCGTATATTTTGTTGTGGGTTTTCTTGTGAGGTGTTGTTTCTTGGTGTGGATGATTGTGTGTCTGTTATTTTTTTGCATAGCAATAACTTGTTTTTTTGAATGACTACTTAACTGGAAGAGGATTTGTAGAGGTTTATTTATTATGGCTTCTAATTCCTCCCTTATTATTGTCTTAAATAAAGCGAGGTTGCCACATACACAGCCACAGTTTTTCGTATCGGAGTTCGCCCGTGCCTCAAAGTAACTGTGATAGATTGTACTTTTGTTTTGTTGCTAGGAGTTACCAATAAACAGTTGCGTTTAAATGGCCGTGGCGTTTACTTTAGTCTCCCATAATTCCCCGAATTCTGTGATATTAGTGGCGACCGTTTAATAAAAATCAATTATGGAAGTCTTAAAACGCAAAAGGACGCAACTCCGGCGTGAATTTTCAACCACAGTGAAAAATTTCGAAGAAGCACTCACCGTACCGGAACATGCTCTCAACATAGAAACTACGTTCATCGCAGTAAGAGATGCATCGGTCTATATCACAGAATTCGGGGAATTATGGGAGACTAAAGTAAACGCCACGGCCATTTAAACGCAACTGTTTATTGGTAACTCCTAGCAACAAAACAAAAGTACAATCTGTCACACGCCACTAATATCACGGAATTCGGGGAATTATGGGAGACTAAAGTAAACGCCACGGCCATTTAAACGCAACTGTTTATTGGTAACTCCTAGCAACAAAACAAAAGTACAATCTGTCACACGCCACTAATATCACGGAATTCGGGGAATTATGGGAGACTAAAGTAAACGCCACGGCCATTTAAACGCAACTGTTTATTGGTAACTCCTAGCAACAAAACAAAAGTACAATCTGTCACACTCCCACGGGAGAAAAACCGGAAGGTTGTATAAAACTAACAGAATGTAAAAATAAGATATTCTAAGTACCATAAACACAATAAACTTACTAAAAGGTCAGTCTGTCAGGTGGTCGTGAAATACGACCAAAACGAGTAGTTAACTGTCGGTCAGTAGTTAACAGTCGGTCAGTAGTGGAGTCAGCAGTCTCGTCAAGATTAGTGTCAGAAGTGTGGTTAGACACTGAATTTCGCCTATCCTCAAGGGTTTTATGAGAGAATGGTAGGAATGGTCAAGCAAATTCTAGGTCGAGCTTCTGTGTCGTTAATGGAATTGCAAACCGTTTTGTGCGATTGCGAGGCTACGATTAATAACCGACCACTGACATATGTCAGTAATGCCGTTGACGATTTACGACCACTTACACCCCAGTCCTTCATACAACCCTTGACTGGAAACTCCGTTGAAGACTTAGACGAGATCGACAGTAAAGCTCTAAACATGGGAGCCAAATATTGTCAAGAAATCCGTGAGCATTTTCGCCAACGTTTTCGTACGGAATATATCAGTAATCTTATACAGAAAAATTCTGTCAAAAACGAGGATTATTTGTTACACAAGGGTGATATAGTGCTAGTAGGCTCCGAGTGCAAGCGATTGATGTGGCCTTTAGGAGTAATTGTAGAGACGTACGCGGGTCGCGACGGTCAAGAGCGTGTGGCAAAAGTTCGTGTCGGCAATGGTTATAAAGTTAGACCTTTTCAACGGCTTTATCCTCTAGAACTTCATCAAGAACCTGCAAACACGGCTGGGGATAGGCGAAATTCAGTGTCTAACCACACTTCTGACACTAATCTTGACGAGACTGCTGACTCCACTACTGACCGACTGTTAACTACTGACCGACAGTTAACTACTCGTTTTGGTCGTATTTCACGACCACCTGACAGACTGACCTTTTAGTAAGTTTATTGTGTTTATGGTACTTAGAATATCTTATTTTTACATTCTGTTAGTTTTATACAACCTTCCGGTTTTTCTCCCGTGGGAGTGTGACAGATTGTACTTTTGTTTTGTTGCTAGGAGTTACCAATAAACAGTTGCGTTTAAATGGCCGTGGCGTTTACTTTAGTCTCCCATAATTCCCCGAATTCTGTGATAGTAACATTATCAATTTGTGATATAGAACAGTTTGCAGATTCAGTTGTAACATCATTAACTTGGCTTGTACTCATAAGAAACCGTACAGGAGTACACAAGCTACTAGATTTAGACACCCTACTTCTTCATAATATACATAGCCAGCTGCGTATAACATCAGACGAAAGTTAAAAATACTTCTCTCTATTCAATCCAGCACACAATAAGTCGGAACAACAACCACAGCTGGATCAAGTCATCGTGTGATCATTTTCCTCCTTTCTATGATTTACATCATCCGCATGTAGCCATCGTCCAAACCAGCAGACTTTACAGATGGATTTACAGACTGGTGACAGAAAAACGCGTCTGAACGGAGCACCACACAGACAGGTGAACTCGACCGCTAGGACGCGGCACGTTGCACCGAACGAAGCACGCGATGGTTCTTCCAGCGAGTAACAGGAAAACAGGGTTCGAACTTAGCATCACACAAGCCAGTAACTCGACGGCAGATTTTTGATTTTATTTTGCTTGTAATATGAATCTTCTGAAAGACTGAGATAAAAAGATTGCACTTACGAATTTTTCCACTTTGTACGGGATGAATTAAAATTTGATTTGATAATAAATATCACTGTTTACAAAGTTATTAAATACATTAAATACACGGACGATATTTTTATTAAATACACAGAGCTCATAACAGACGGTTAATAATCTTGTTACCCCCTTTTCAAGATTGTAATGCAGAATGTTCTTAAAATTCTTATCTTAATACTATAGGCTCGCCTGGCACAGGTGCAAATTAAATAAGTGAAGTTGGGGTAACAACTGGTCATCTATAAATATTGATATATTTCCAAATTACATATTCGTACTCAATAAATATAAGTTATTATCAAAATCAGTCTATTGATGTATTTATTTATGGTATGTAGTTCTTCGACGATACTTACTTATTAAACTCATTGATTTTACCTACATATTGAACTTCTTTAAAAAATTAGATCATCTTCATCACCAGCCTATTAATGATCCCACTGCGGGGACGTAAGCTTTCCATATAAATGGAAAGGAATATGGAGATGTGCCATAACCCACCACTCGAGCCGGCACCAACGGCTAAACGTGCCTTCCGAAGCTCAGAAGATCCTGAGATAATAAACTTTTAGGCACCCATCTCATTACCAGCCATTGCATAAGTTGCTCAACAACCGTATCTCAAGCCTAGCGCGCTGAACATTGCGCCATCGAGCCCTTCCAAAAAAATTAGAACGAGCTAATTAATATATTAGATCATAAATATAAATGTACCTACGTGTTGCTTTATAGATAATATTATCCACTTAAAATATTCAAAGGCCAGAGCACTTCGTTCGACCTAAATATGATCCGGCTTGTAATAGTCATTATTCATTTCATAAACAATAATTCGCTCAAATATATGAGTAAGTATCGGGATGCACTGCGCTGACGTAATCGACACATCAGCTACATTGAGAATATTTTGATTGTCGTATGCTTGCACATTTTAAACCGACCTTGTCACACGCTATTTTTGTCGATATCTACTTGGCAGAGTCGACGGATTCTTTTCGTAGTTAATTAAGCTTCGTTGGTAATGAATTATAGTCGTCATCACAAATTCTATATTAAACTTCTATAATTAATGTGGAAGTTGCGCTGAATACGTTATGGTTGCAAAATTAACTGCGACAGTCAATTAGAGGTTTTCTCGGAACGTTTAATTTTACTTATTTTTAACCTTGACTGGAATTTGTAAAATCATACAGAACTAAATAGAAGCATCATATAAATAAATGAGACTGATCAAATACAAAGCCGATCGAATTAGGAACTTGAAAAAATCTTTCGAATTTTTTAAACTTTAAACTCGTCTATAAAGTGGGCTCATCACATTTTATCTACTCCAAACACTTCTTTTGCTATGGTCACTGCCAGGGCCCGTTAATATTCCTATATAGGCAAACTAGGCAAATGCCTAGAGTGCTCGCATGCAGTAATTCCCTTAAAAATTACTTGTTCTTTGAAAATAAGCCCATCTCCGCGGGAAAAACCTAACGAGTTTCTTTTGTCATTGACAAAATTACACCATTTAATCGGTGTATCTAGGTACATAGGTACTTAAATATTTTATTTTATTGTGATTTTTTATGGGCGTTGTTCCAGCGTTTTGCCTAGTGCGTAAACTTGACGCCTTAGACAAAACGCTGTAATTTTTGAGACGGCGTTGTTTATTTCCAGTCATCGCCCACACTATTAAGAATTTTTATTTGTGTCAATTCGAAATCCATTATGGGTACTTTTAGTATGTAGTTAATTACTTAGAACTTCTTTTAGTTATAAAAAATAAGAAATATGGAATAAGGCGCAGGAATCGTAAGTGCAATTATTAAGTAGCTATGAGCTAGTCGTTTAGATTGCAGGCGTCGCCACTTTACGTGTTTACTACAAGAAGAGCTATAAAGCACTTTTAGTATACAAATAAAAAAACAATTACTATACTAAAAGAAACCAAACTCGTGGCTGTGTAGTAAAATTCTATATAAGCCCTACTAAGAATCTACCTAACTCAAGATGTTAAAGGAACTTGTAAGTATCCCACTCAATCACGCAAGTGTGTCAAATCATTACTTACTTAATTTATATTTTTCTAGAATGGCTCTTACATCCGATCATAATTCAATGGATTACTTATACGCTATTGCTTTAGAATAAGTGTCTAATTTTCAATTTTACTTATGAAATTCTACATCCTTTTACTATTGCATATATCGCCTTACCACGTCAGTCACGTTCAAACAACAGTTGGATTAATTCTAATTAGAGCTGCATCCGGTGCCATTGTTTTGCAACGCGTTTGGAAACAATGGTCATATTACTCAAATGGTATTGCTATTTACGGTCTAAACAAAAACGTTACCAACAGTTCATTCATGAGTATCGCTACCAGGCGAGAATCCACTGGTGCAATGTTTGCATTTTACCAAATTTTCAAATATTAAATTCTTCATATACCGATGAATATATTTTGAAAGTTTATCCGCAAATGGGTACATAATTTAATGAACTACATATGTAAGTACTTACTTATTTAATTTAACATAATTGTGGTGAAAATTATGTAGGTAGTAGAGATCGAGAAGCTGAGAGTACTTATAAGGAACGACCTTTCCACTCGCCCACGTTCTCTTCAATGAGATGTATTGCCAATTCGCGAATAGTCTAGTTTTGGTTCGTGCCATCATATTTATTGATTTATCATTATTGGCAAACTCGCTCAAAGATAATTCTAATACATATATTAATCGGGAAACAAGAATAGGCCAAGACCCACCATATGGGATGAATGCAGCTTGGGTAAGTTACAGACTTAAGGCTCAAGGAGCATTTCCCCTGCGTTTTCAAAAAAGAATCGATGACATCACAGATATTGCAAGGACCGGCCTTTACAAAAGTTGCTTAAAGCCGTCACACAAATTACCTACTCAAATAAAATGTAAGGAAAAAGGTTATAAAAATAAATGACAATAATGAAATTGGTTTTATATTTTATTGACATTTAAAACTTTTGTAACAACTGTTTGTACTAAAATATAAATGTGTATCAAGTTAAAAGCTGTTAAGTTTGTGTATCGAAATAACATGCTAGTTAACGCTGCCAATAGCAGGTAATGTTAAGCAAAATGGACTTTATTATTTACTTACAATTAAGACACTTTTCCAATCGTCGTTGTCATAGCCAATTATTTTCAGTTTATTGCTTTTTTACATTTAAATATTCAATGCAATCAACAAGTTATATAAGCTCCTACTTAGGCCCAAGATTTTCTCAATATTTTGCGTGTTTGTTCCAAAATAACCACAAATATAATTCTTAAATTTCTACACACTTTCCTAATAACATAATATCCAAAATAATATCGGGAAATGCATTAAACAATGCACAGATTCCTAACAATCACAGTGAAAGCCATGTCTAAAGCAACATTCAACGTGAACAGTGCGAAACGCAACTGCGCTCTACAATGAACGAATGGAATAGCCAAATAATTGACCGATTATAATGTAAGTGTTAATCAATTTGGAGATTCTCTATAAGATTCTAAAAATAAATATGAGACAATCGCCAATACTCCTTACAGTAAAATAAGACGTAAATTAAAAATAAATTATTAACAGTATTGGAATAGCTGCTGTGGATTCCGAGCTGGACATTCACTCAGTGTTTCTGGATGGGGATGTTTCTGTCGGTGATGGCTAATTGTGGCAAGGGCGCTTCCACGGTGAGTACACCATCGCGGGAGAGCGACGACTTGATGGCCTCTGGGTTGGTGCCTTTAGGCAACAAGAATTCTCTGTTGTACTCTCTGTACACTGACTTGGTGTCCGATTTCTCTTCGTGTTTTGCGTGCACCTGGAATTAATTAAATTATTAAGTTAATATAAATGCATTTTGTCATTACAGACTTTGTTCTTAGGAAAAGTGAGTAAACTCCTAAATGGTAAATTCTCCTAAATGATAAGTCCTCAACCTACAATAATAAATTAAGCTTTTGCACCAGACGCACTTCTTATAGGTTATAGTTATCATTATCATCAATAATTTTACGTCCCCACTGCGGGGGCTCAGATAATAATAATTCAAAAACTTAATTCAAAAATACCATTTAAAGCGATAAAAAATATTTATATCGTGCAACGATCGACGATCATCAAAGATAATCGTGCCCGAAACCTGAGAAATCTTTTTTTTATTTCCTAAAATTGGACAACAGACATTCTTGCATGTCTAAACGAACGGAACGTTCGTCAACCTTTAAAAAAAACGAAATGTCTGCGTGCAGAAAAGCGACAGTAAACATCGTCTGGCATGTTGCCGACGCCGGGAGGCGGCGCCGCGGTTTTAAGCCAATATTTTTTATACACTTTATAAATAGTAGTTCATTATTTCGTGGATAATTAATCACCATTAGGCCGTCATAACTAAAATAACACTGTCACAACAAAATTAATCTAATGCAAAAGCAGTGACCTTTGGAAAAATAATGTAATCTTAAAAATATATATTTCAATTTCAAAATATGTGTATGTACTTTATTGCCCGCCTGCCAGCCCTGGCTTGGCACGGATATCGAAATCTTCATACAGATCCCTAACGTTTTTTAAATATATAATCAGGGACAATGTAAGATTCTAATGTTCAAATAAAAATTCAAATCTATTCAGTAATTTCGGAACCTATTCAATACAAACAAACAATCTTTCTTTAGAGTTAGTATAGATTAATCTTTCTTTTTTCAACTATGAAAAACCTCCGAGATATTTACCAATAGTTTGTTGTCAACTGTCTTGACGACGATTTCTTCCGGCGTGTACTGACTGACGTCGAAACGCAGCTTCAGAGATTTGCCATCGCCTTCATCCTGGATCAGAGGCGAGTTGAGACTGTCCCAATGGCTGGGCTCAGCCAGTTGTCTGCTATCGCTGTGTTGTGTGGATGTCGTCGAGCTGAAGAATACGACAAAAGATATATTAGAAGAACATCTCTTGACGACAAATAAATTTAGTAATTAGTACCGGTGCCTGAAGATTTGTTAACTCAGAATACGTGTGACCTTTACAAAGATTAGATTCCCATTTCATATTCCGTTTATTAACAGCTGTGCTAGGATTTAATGACAATACTTAGTAGTGACCATTTTGTACCCGTGATGATATAAAATATTAAAACAGATAAAAATTATCTACAAACTACTTACAAGTATGTAAGTTTTGTTGTACGAATCTCTTAACATGCGAGTCATTTCGTGGCAAGTTTCTAAGTAAAAGATAATGTTTCGTTAACATGCTCATTTGTCATTTAAATGTATTCAACCGTATATTTTAGTACCGTAACTTATTATCATACGTCCAGAGTGCGAGGTCTCTCCATAGACAATAACTACATTAGCAATCCAATGTTATTTTGAATTTCACTATACAGTATGTGGTTACAACGTGGATCACATTGAAAGTTTTTAGAAAATAAATATTTGCTCAAAGTGGGAATAGATTTATCCTTTATTTAATGTTTTATGTTTTTATCTCATCCAGCGAATCTACGGGGTTTATTACGCTAATAAGCTAACAATAAGTAATAGGAATCGGAATTTATAATTAATTTTTGAAAACTTAGTGGCATTATGCCCTGTCGACATTCGATAGATGTTTTATGATTTCGACTCCCATTTTCAAATATTCAAGTATTAGTCATGTATTGTCAAGCTCGAGTTCGTGGAAGCGTTTTCATGGCAACAAAAGCTCCCTTTTCGAGAATGCTACTGTGGAATTTGTTGAAAACAATTGCTAATCAAGGGCGGATCTAGAGGGTTGTGGAGTCATAACCTTCCCTGCCCCCTACTCGTAATGCTAATGAACGAATGACGTGGAGGTCATTCACTTCTTCTGACCTGAAGGATGGAGCTGCTTCTGCTGCACAATACATACAGCATTCCAAAATGTTCTATTTTTAGATATATAGGAGTGTGGCGACTGATACATAGCGACATCTAACTCATCGCACTAACATCGCCACAACAATCCATAGCGAGAAGACTCGCATCGTCACAGAACCTACATCGGTTGGACCGCGGTCCCCGGGCTAACAACACCTAGCTCGGAAAGAGACAATTATCCTTTTGTCTTCCTGTAGGGACCACACATTCAACCCTGAGGTGCCTAAAGAAGCTTTTTTTTTTATATATGACGATGTGTCTAGACTTTAGACACATCGTTCGCAAGAGAAGTACCTCTAGACTGTAGAGGACCTCTAGACTCTAGAGGTACTTCTCTTGCAAAAATTTGTTTTTCGTTTACGACAAATTGTAGAGTAGACAGAGCAGAATACCCGGTTCTGGCCACTTTAAGGTATTCTATTATATCTAATGCATATACAAATATGTTCCTTTGAATGGCCATGAATGGTTTTTAAAATGTTGCGGTATTGCATAAATTATGCTATATTTTCTTTGTTCGACTCATACATGCCTAAGCTTGCTTTAATATCGTCGTTTTTAGTACCTACACTCTTCTGTAACATCCCGAACTGCAGAACACCTAAATTAATTTACAGTTCCAAAAAATTTCAATGTCATCCTGGTATTTTGTATGTTAAATACGTACACATGACCGAATAGCCGACAACATGCAAAACAATGGACACAATGTTGACGATGCAATAAAATTTCAACTGTTCGCATTATATATAGAAGCGTAGATAGGTATTGGATATATTATCTAGCATTGTCTGATCTATGAATTTCAAACATTAAAGCGTATAAGCAATTAATTAGATAGTTTTCACGACCTTCATTCTTTTGAAACAATTTAATTATGTAACCACTTTTATTTAGTGTGCAAGCAAATTGAGATCCATGTCATGACCTATTCATGTATTACGTATTACTATTCCGACGTAGATTGATCTCTGCAAGACGTTTCTCGTTCTGGTCAACGTAGGATATATTATTTCTATCATCTATTTGTTTTCCCATGAGGAGGTTCTATGTTCGACTGCATGTTTTTGTATATGTATGCTTTACTAACGTCTCCAAAGATTATAGACCGTTATCGAATACGTTAAAGGAGGATGAATTAATTTCGTCATCATCAGCCGTAAGACGCCTATTTTAATTATTTCTTCCACCAATAAAGTAAAGAGATTTAAAAAGGCTTTAAATACTTTAGCTGAGCTACTCTCTAACTAAATCTGTTTCTGCTAGCGCTACCATAGATTAGGTATATCCCGGGAACGTGAAACCTTAGTAATTTCATAACAAATTATGTTGCTATGTATGTTAGTTATTGATCCAGAGTTTTTAACAGACCGCTGGCTGTTAAGAAAAATAAATAAAAAATTCATGGAACTAAGAGGTTTTCAAAAAAAAATATTCAGGCACCACTGAATAACCTTAGGAAATTCACAAACGGCTGCATAATATTGACCGAAGTTTCACGGGTATTTTCTTAACACGTGATGTGTTAGATCGGTGTGTTATGCAATATAATCATTCACAGACCCGCCGCGTGACCAAGAATTTGACTGTAATATTACGTGAATAGCTATGTGTATACATTAGTATATACAGTCTCATTAATTACGTAGATCGATTTATATTAAGCAACCAACGTGATGCCATTTTTTTCGTAATATTTCTTATTTCGCGATTGATTATCATTCGCACAATACTGATGTCACGCCCCTGTATGCAGATACAAGGCCAATGTCAACAAAATGAGCTCATCGATATTAGAGTAGGTAGCTATAATAAATGAACAGCCTTGTTAACAATTATTTATCCGTGTCATAGTAGTGAACATTAAACGTCTAAAAATCTAGCAATTTCAATAATGCGCTGTTGAAGTTATTTAATTAAATACTAGAATTCCGTCAGCGGCTTGCCCGCGTGGCCCTGTATTATACAAATAAACTTTTATCTTGATGAAAACCCCATTATTACTTTTTTTTGTAGTTTTAAAGCTTTAGCGTACAAACAACGGGAAGCGACTTTGTTTTATTATGTTAAAGATAGAGGCAGACTTTTCTCAAAACGAGTTGAAAATTCATCTGGCAAAGAATACTTAATTATTCAGAGGCCATAAAAAAAAGATTTTCGGTAAAAATAATTCGACGCTCACTAGGAAAAAATCTCAGCCGAAGAATTCCAAAATTTTTGCAGTGAATGCCTTATTAATCACAACAATATAGAGAAGAAAGTTGAATAATTAAACTCATTTTAGTGTTGACGCTAAAAATGTCTCACGGTTAAAATAAATTGGCATCACGTTGAAACAGTTTTGCTTGCAGTTCATTGCATTTTCTTTATTGCCTACAATTTGTTCAAAACATATTTCTCGTGAAATCTCGAGTTTATTACATTGCCAGATAATTTAAATTCCTTTATGTTGGCTTTAATGTCAGCTACCGTAGATACGGGACAGGTATCGTAAACAATCGCACTTTATTTTGCTTTATATTCATGTAAATAAAAAAAAAACACACGCTGTTTATGTGTATTTTGTTTTCCTTGAGATTTTGCGCTATATCAAAAGAACTAAAAGAATTTCTAACAGAAGTTAAAAAGAAATTTCTATTTTTATACAAACAGTAGGTATAAAATATGATTTCTATAATTTTAAATGAAAAACTATCAGAGATTACTTAGTTTTATCGGACTACAAAATTTAAAAACTTATTTACATCCAATTTCACGTGAAATGTATTTTCAAATAATTATTATCTAAATTATTTTCAAATGTGTGTTAATTACACAAAGTATAGGTACCATAGGTACTCGAATGTTAAATAGAAGAAAATAAATGAAAGTTATCGAAATAACAATACGACAAAACTAAACAAATACTACAAGACAAATAGGTCTAAAATGTTGCTACACAGATACATATACATACATGCAACATACATTTTTATGGTGAGTTGTCTCATAAGTTTACCTTTCCGATGACTTGGTTACTCCTCCGGAGGAAACAGTTTCGAAATTGTAAGACATGCAAAAAGCAATATATATTGTTAGTTTATCAAGCTCCAGACTTTTTTTTTACAAATTTATGAAAGACGTAAATTATGCAAGGATATGAAAGTGAAAAAAATATCACACAATTAAAATAAAACTTGAAACATGACAAGAATTAGGTACTTCATTAGTTACCTATGCAAATATTAATTTACATACGTTTTAAAGGACATTTATTGAATCTAACTTTTTCTTATTGCATAGGTACTTAACTGACTTTATCAATAGGTGACAATGAAACAGAAAAATATTATACATACCTACCTACCTCGTAAAAATAAATATAATAATTAAATATTTTTATGAGTGCTTGATAGTGGAATTACATAAACATACTTATCTATATGAATATGATCCTTAATTAAATTAAATATAGCTCTATCTATACCGAGGTATTGTAGTCTTATGACAATAATTTGTACAGTAACAGATGACGTTAATGGTTTTAAAACAGAAACGTCTTGTTAGATCTATTGTCTGAATATTTATACCGAATATGTACAATCAGAATAACTTGGTCGTTACCTAAACAAGATCAACCCACACAATTATGAATGGCTTGCATGAGTATAGGCGGACCAGTCGCCTTATGCCCACACTTGAATTACTGAGCAAGAAACTAAATATATTCGGTGACAACATCCATTGACGCCTGTTTACTTGATTCGTCCTTCAGTGCGAAATGGTGTTGAGTCGTTCAAACCGCGACATAACATTGACCGACCGGGCGCCAACTTATTTGACTTTTATACTAACCAACAGCTCACTGCCTACATGAGTTAGCAAGGTATTGCATCATAACATAATGTACTAGTTTCTGAAACACCAACTCGCTCCAACTAGGTCATGTATATGAATTGTAAACATAACTTCAGGGCGTCTGTGCGGACTCCAAACCTGCCTGCATACCTACGCAAAGCGACGGGTTGATAAAATAATCATAAACCTGTTTAGACCGAAACGCATAATTTTCAGAACTGGATTATATTACAATACTCGTGCAACCCACATTAGAATTGCAAAACGAATGTTACCAATCGAATTCTTAAGCCGACTCTTAATGATTGTTTCCGTAGTTAATTTTTGCATACGAGGACATTAATCAACGGATATTGTGTAAAGCAATAAGTACCGACATTGTGTTTACAATATCACACATTCTTGTAATTTAACAACAAACGTTCGCTTGCAGAGCCGGCGCTGCGGCCGCTATTTTTATTTATGACATCATCCCGCGTCGGGCTTACGTATCGCTGCACGCTTTAAATGGACGCGGCTGAGATGTCTGCAGTGGATGCCGTTCCGCAGAATGATCCCGAATAATGGCTTTTGAATTTAAAACTTTCGTATGAGCGTCGAGGTCGTCCAATGTAGGCGACACTCTTACGAAACACCCACTCATTAATTCAAGATTCCCTTTTTGGAAAATGCCGGTACCGGATCAGCAACGTAATCGCGGCGATTGGAATAATAATGAAACTTGTTCGTACGAAAACGTTCAATGTTTCGACAGTATTGAAGGCTGTAATCGATAAAACAAAAGCTGGTTGAGTGCCTTATTAAAAAATTCATAGCACAGCTTGTAAGTAGGTATATCAAATAAACTGAATTTATTTCCTTCCTTGACTTAAAAGTCCTCTTGTGTAAGTAGAACTAAACCATTAGTAATAAAACAAAATCATTAGTAATATTTACATAGGTTTTTGTTTGTTTATCTAGGTTTAAATAAATACCTTGTTGTGCTCTTGAAGAAGTTATTGCTTTCTCTATTCATGAGTTCTGATCTGAATTTGCTCATCTCCTCTTCCATCTTCCTCATCTCGGCGTCGAACCTTTCTCTAATACTCGAGAACTCGGTGTCGATAACAGAAAAATCACCAAGCTTGATGGGGATGTTTCTCTTAAGACCACTATCAGCCATTTTCACGTGTGTCGTAGGAACTGCTGAAACTAAACAAACACTGGCAGGATCGTTTCTTCTGTAAACACAATTCACTGTGTTGTAACGCACTTGGCAGACAGAGCAGCACTGATCATTAGTTGTCGACTCGGCGCCAAGGGGCCTGCGCACAGTTTTAAATAGCCTCACGTTCGAACGCTGTCAGAGACTCGTTCGGCGTCACTCGGCCCACTCTTTGCTTCTCGCTCATTCCAAGCCGATTATCACCGCCGAGATGCTAGTGCCTCGCGCACGACGCCGATGCCGGTACACACCACGTAATTTAATTGATGAATCATTTCACTGAATACCATTTCTGCTTATGGTGATCAACATCATCCTAATACTAGTGTGTTATTCATTGCGATATTTTTGTTGTTACTTTGGTGTTGTATTTATCGTTGTACCAATACATCATTGTCTGCGGGGGTGGTTATTTCATGAAAACATGCAAGCAACTTCAGAAAACTTCAAAACTCTTGTTTGATTGAAACAAATGACACAGTCGCGTTGTCATATGAAATAATGATTTAAAAAACAGCTGCCTTGTTATTATTTGATTTTTAAAAAGTAATACTGTAAAATTCTCATAACCTAGTAACTGATTTTTTTTACAGACGTGCAATTCCTACAACACTGGGAATTCGCAATATGAAACTTAAAAAAAAATTTTTTTTCATCATAATATTTATTGCTTGTTTACTCATATCGATACACACTATATAAGCTTTTAATCTCTTAAAATATTTGTTTTCAAACTGGAATTCACGACTGTTTCATCTTCAGACAGGATTGACGGGAAACCTTGGATACGATGACTCAATAGACACGCATTCAACAAAAAAGTGCCAAGTAATAAGTCAAGATTCACAATGTTATGGTCATTAATCGTCTATAAAGATCATTCCTATAGTCATTTTCGGTACAGGTAGACTAACTAAATGGAGCTTATTTAAATAATTTGCGTTAACGAATTATTCATTTTATGGATAAAGAAATCGCAAAATATGCCCTGTATAACTAAAACAAATTCTTTACATTTTATTTGTTCACAATTATCAAATTTTGTTAAATTGCAATGAAACAATGCTCTTGCGAATCTCAAATAATATTAGTATTTATAAATTTATATCTTTTGGCTTTTGTTTCAATTTCCAGAATTAATTAAATATTCATTCGAATGGAGATCTCTGGGGGAGGCCTATGCCCAGCAGTGGGCGTCTCTCGATTGATATGATGATGATGATGATTCGTTCGAATGGCAGGAAACTATTTTGAAGAATTCTTCTCTTAAATTCTTAAATAAAACGATTACATTTAGTTTCAATGAAGATTTGCATCATTCGTCTAAAACAAAATCTGTTATTTACTTACTAAAATTTGATAATCATCTCATTCCTCATACCTACTAAAAAAGTTATTTAAGTGATTAATCAGACGAAAAGGTCATTTGAAAAAGATGTTTCAGTGACTAATTAATTTTCTCATCAAATGAATGTTGAAACCCTAAACACTGACGTCCGCTTCATAAGTAGTGTCAGAGTGATCGATCAATATTTCCAAATTTCGACCGAGTTGCACCCTCATGCAAAAGCCATACCCCAATAAGAGTTTTTACTCCACAGAAGAATCCCAGTACTCGGTCGTCGGGTGCTCTCCCTCGCGCCGGAAATTTAACGTTTGAACGCGAACGTCAATGATATTTATAAACGTGAATAATGTAAAAATAGATTAGTAACCATGCCTTCCACGTTAACTTGTATCTTAAAATTACTGGGTATACGTACAACAGTGTTATGTAAATCTGATAAAATCGCGTTTATTGCGTGCAGCTATTCAATTAACATTTGCCTGCATTTGGTTTGCAGTTACAATAAAAAACAATAGTTTATGTTGTTGTTGCCTGCTATAAAAATATTATTTATTGAAATACTTACTTATAATGGTATTTATAGTGGGCGTTTATTTTCAATTCCGCTTTACGATAATACAGGTCTAAGAAATCGAAGATCTCGATACCAATTAAGAGACCTACATATATAATTTGAGACTTAAAAAACTACAACAGAATAAAATTTCTTAGGTAATTAATTTTTATCAAAATTCTTTCTTAACGAACATATTTATATCATGACTAGTAGATAGATAAAGTAGGTACCTTTTTATAATATGTGCGTATATGAAAACTGATGTTAGATGCGAAATAGTCGATAAAAAAGAAACACAAAAACACGGTGCAGGAAAGAACCTTTATTTATTTTTATTTTTTTTTTTATTAAATGTTACCAAAAAATAGGAGCCCAATATTTATTTTTGTTTAGGATGATAATTTATATAAATTTTCAAATTACCAAAAACCAACGATTTCTCTCCATACTGAACTACGAACATGGATTTTATTAATAAAAACGCCTACCCACTCATCTTTAAAGTTTGTGATAACCTCTTTGGAACTGAATGTTTACAGTGTTATGGTCGTGTCTGAAGTTCCTATTATAGCATCCAACAGAACGGAGTCGGAATGTTGATGAAAGCGATAAACTATGAGGTCATTCACACCGGCTATGGGAAGCACGATGCCTCCACAATGTAAAATAGATAAGAGACACCTACTCCACTTTTTGTGACAATTAAAAAAGCTCATCTGACAGCTGAAGCACCAGCTATGAAAATAGAAATAGGTGAATAACCTTTACAAATAAATTTTGCTACGCCGCACGAGCACATGGCAATTTGGCTATAATTTTTTTTTTTAAAGTGTTATTCCAATTTCTATTAGCAATTCGTAAGTAAAAAATGAAAAAAACGAGAGCCCAAAGAAACCGCTTCCAGATGAGGATGTTTAGATCTTAATTAATCTATGGTTATTTCAGTATTGAAAGTAGGATCCCACAAGTTGACGTCATTTTTGATCTGTAAATATGCATTTTACCTACTTATAATGTAGATTTTACCCCCCTCCCTGACACTCCCCCCACCAGAACCGGTCCTGCTGAAAACATTTGGCTAAAATATCCCGTTGTTGGCTGCTTTTTTCAGGGCGGAAACTTGGACTCGATATTTCTAGAGTTTATCTGATACATGTAAGTACGTAAGACGTCATAAGACGTACATTTGAGATGTTATAATTACATTTTTGAGAACTGACGCAACCACTGATCTTATTTTATTCGATTAGAATAGGGATGTTGCCTGGATAAAAAGCTCTAATTAGTTCATCAATCGGATAATAGAAATATATAAGTTGGATAGGTATTTTAACTCAGTGTATCGCCTTTATTTATTGATTACGTATGATGTATGGTGATAAATTAGACATCATCCTTTCACTAAGCGCAGCCGTCTCGCCCTTCATTCCCACATATTTTTAACCGACATCAAAAAAGGTTATCAGTTCAACCTGTTTGTCGGCAAGTAATTTCGCTGTGTGCAAAATTCATATACAAGTAATTGTTCATCTATAAGAGCTTCCAAATATTGTATGTGATTTTTATGTTAACGTTTTCTTTTTGTATTAATTTTAATGACTATTTATTACAGTATTAATATTAAATTACCGTAAGCTAAGATTTTGTGCGTATGTGTATAATTATATTAATTGTGTTGTATGTGGGTACAATTAATGAAAGTAGGTAAACCTTTTGCTCAAATGCACTGTCTGAATTGTTTTCTTTATAATAATTTCTATATGCGGTTGCCTGAAAGATATAGCTTTTTAGCGGTAAGGCCGCCATTTGCTCCACTATTATGTTTGTATGTTTGTCATATATTTATATGCTATACCTACAATAAAAAATATTATTATTTTAATTATTTTTCTTGTAAATACTATACTTGAAGACCAAAGTTTCAGTGTAGAACATATGACGGAGACGTTAATGTCAAGTATTGACAAAAACTGCCATCTTATATTAATGATTTATCTATTTATAGTAAAACAACATTAATAATGAAAATCACTACAATAACGGTTTTTTAGGTAGATACAACTTTTGTAGAAATATTCAATACCTTATACCACTAATTTAACCACCTCCACCACCACCTGAGTGGGTAGCGAAGTGACTGTACTGTTTCACGTCATTGAGCAATAGTTTCCAAATTGGCTAAATCGGATTTAAGCATGGAATTAAGTCACCAACAACACCATAAACGAAAATGGACCTTGGAGCAATAAACTACTTGAAATTTGATTAATTCATCATAGACATGATTCAGTTTAGAGGGAAGGGATCTAGGTAGATGAATCAATAGTGGTAAGACAGACCTGTCTATAAAACAACTACATACTTCATGAGTAATATCAATAGGTCCGTCTAATCGCTTGAAACTTAGTGTCCGTTTACACACACATTCCGTACTGGGTCCGCGTGTAGGCCCTAAAGCGGATCGGTGGTGCTAAACTATAGGTTTCATTCTTAATTTATGAAACTAATCCACCCAGAATTCCGTACTAGGTCCGCGTGTAGAACCACAGCGGATTGGTGATGCTAAATCACAAGTATACCTATCGGACGTAACTAATATCAATCCACAGCATTCCATACTGGCCCGCACGTAGGACCCAAAGCAGATTGGGGGCGCTGAAGAACGAACCCGCTAACCACTGCAGTCTACAACATCGAATGCCTCATTAACATCAAAGTATTATTTTATAGTACCTATAAGAAAACAAGATTGAGTGAGCAGATATGTAGTAGAATCAGGATGTTTTATTCTATCACAGGCTTAGAGAATTTTAGAAAATGTAATATTCTAGATCTCAGGTATCACACTCATGTAAGTAGACAGTTTTATCTCCATACAAATAAAAAGACAACAAATCGAGCTCCGAATTTTAGCAGCACATGAGCTCTAGCGAAATTTACCTCTATTGTAAACTAAGTTCGGATTTGGTGATAGTTTACTACTAACTGTGACCAGCCAGTCACTAGATCAAGGTCACGCTTGTTTTGTCGTACGATGGATGCAGCAGACCGAAACGTTTCAGGGCTGTGCGACCAACAACTCGTTTTCCGCATATTACTGTGATGGAACCCTCACAAGTCTTAGGTTTCTACGATATTTGATATGAGAATTTTAAAGGTTTCACACGGCCGATCACTCAAATGGAAAAAATATTTAGGCCATACAAAAAAGATAGAAATTAACGAGTTTATAAAGACCCTGCATGATTATGACTTGACCAATATAAAAAAGCGGTCAAATATTTCGTTTTATTAAGAAAGTAATAAAAAACCCGTTTGTTGCTTTCCATGGAGTTGTTCAGAATTTTCAGTCTCGTAAACTTGTAAAGCCAACTTAAGTGTGATAGTTTTCTTTTTAATTTCGTTATATGTATATAGGTAATAATAACGTAACGTTTAAGTTTTTACCATATCCGTTCAGTTGGTAGAGGGGGGGACACTTGCCTCTAACAAAGACTGGCTCTTTAAAGCTTAATAAGTCACAAGCGGATAACTAAATCGAAAAACGGCCTTCCCACACACACACAATGTTTTTGATAGACCTATCCAACCCACACTATGGAAAGACGAAAAAAATACCACCCCCACTTAACATGCCCCCTGCATGTATATGTACATATATAGATTCTCGAAATTTTTATTTTCCATAATTTTGCTTTACCATCTTTGAACAATCAAGTTTTTGATCTGGGGCTCTATTTTTGAATCATTCGTCTCGGGTCGAGCGCTCGTTTTCTACTGATTTTCGTTCGACTTAACAAATTCGCCATTTCTAAATCGCTCGACTGCAACGAGTGGTATGAACCACTCGTCGCTTAGCGAACGTTGTATGCGAGTGATAGAAGAAAACGAGCGCTCGACGCGAGACGAATGATTCAAAAATAGAGCCCCTGAACGGACAGACAGACCGTTCTCCGTGTCTGTCTATAGTTTCGCCATGTCTGTCTGAACGGACAGACATGGCGAAACTATAAGAGTTCCTCGTTCGCACCGGAACCCTAAAAATAAGAATAAGGCTTAAAAAGCAAGCCTAGCTTATAGGTTACAGTACTAAAACTATCTAATTATTAAAAAATAAATAATTTAATTCTTTTAATACATGACTGCCCAAATACAACTAAAAATAAAAGAAACAACTTATATTATGACTTGGCTAAACAACAAAATTCTCGTACACTCTTGGGACTTCTTAGATTACAAATGTGCAACAGAACAGAACAGAATCTCCACCGACTCCAATCACTATTTTGTTTAACAATCCCCTAAATCAACTTCTTTTATATTTAGTTAGATTTGGGCAATTGCATGTTTTAATTATTTATTTGTATTGTCTTCCTTTTAAAGAGCTGTTTACTTTGTATATATCTATGTCTTATTATTTTTAGCCCGTGTCACTGTGAATACAAAAAAAATAATTTATTCTCTACAATAACTTAAGGCCACTTTTCACTACACTCATAATACCTACCTAAGAAGGCATAAAAATTTAGAAGTAATTAAAACGTATTAGTTAGCTATGTAAAAGCAAGAATTTTAACTAATACAATTTAACAAAATACAGCCATAGGCTAGATGTGCAAATGTCAAAACATACAATTATTTATTTCAATACAGACTATTAGCACGGAACACTTGTTGGGAGAGTCTGAATTGCATTGGTCCGGTTTATTTCTAATGTAATGAATGACAAAGAATCTATTTAAATAGGTACCGTGTGCTAACCAATTGCGCCGCTGGAGCCCATAATTCGCGCTCCATATGAGTGTTTAAATGTCATGCGAGAGTTCAAAAAAATCTTAATAAAGGGCTACCACTGAAAAGAGAGAATTAGTACCACAAATATTCATTTACAATAAAATCGAAACACAAAAATAGGATATAATATTTTTTTTAATTGTTTCCGCTCTATCTCTCTACAGCTCCCACTCTCAACTTTAATGCGCGTTATCTAAGGAATTCTCGATTAAACTGAAGTAAAAAAAATTCACATATTATTCTATTATCTGACCGACGGACTTAATAAATTTATTTTTTTACCCAGTCATTATCCTTTTGACAGACAGAACCGAATAATCCTTATGTGCATCCCTTTTCTCTACGAAACCCTAAAATAACTCCACCATAAATCAACACTGTTATGTGCTAAAATTACAATTATACGTATATCAATCTAAGATATACATCTAGTTATTTATTAATACGATATAGATACAGTCATATCTTTTAATGACTAAGCATTGTTTTTAATACAATTTGCTTCCTTTACCACCTTTTAAGGATAAAAGATTGTCATGCTCTGCTATAAGAAATGTAGGCGTAACTAAAACATGCTTACCACCTCGGTGACGCCTCTGTAATTCGATGTAGGCAGATACACTTTACATGCTCTTTAGCAGGTACTATGGAATTAATCATACAACTTATACAACCACAAGTGTGGGTACTCATAATCTAAGGGGTACTCCTATTTTTCAGACTCGTAGATTTATGATTACTCTATGACTGTCTATTAAAGTAAGAATTCCTATTTTGAATCATATTTCATATATTTATGAGTGACTAGTTGTTTTTCCGCGACTTTGCATGCGTAAATAAACCCTGTGTATGCTGTATGTACCTGTAAGCGAAATAATTTTACAAATCGGTCCAGTATTTTTGGAGCCTATTCAATGTAAACAATGAAATCCATCTTCTTTATAATAGTAGTTATGTGTTGGCTTAGTTATGTGTAGATGAAAAGAGAGAAAACTTATATATATTTTCGAAAAACTAAAACTGAAATTGTATTACTTAGAAATAACACTTATTTTCTTCAATGACATATGTTATATTATTAACTTAAATTATTCTTTATTATTTTGATGTAAAAACAAAATTGCTGATTTGATTTTGATGAACATTTTGTAATTCTTATTTTTGGGTTTTTAGATTCGGATCATATTTTTAAAGAATATGAATTTTTTTTGTTCAATAATATAATACAAAATTATGAATACATATATTTATTATTCCTTATGTAATACAAAACAACTAAGGCAATAATTGATAAGTGGTAAGAGGTATGAATACAAATTGGCATCATTAATTCGTCATTCTGGCAAACTAAACAGTTTATAACTGTAGTAAAAATATTGTTGGTCCCATCATTCTGATGACTATTTGAAAAAAAAATGCTACAAATTCATCACAAATATTTAACATGCTTGCCTGTGCGGGCTATATAAAATAGAATAGACCAATACCTTCACCTTCCCCCAAATGTTCACATATGTCCTTACTAATAAGCAAAGTGCAAACATTGATAGTCAGTATGATCAATTTTCACTCAAACTGAAGTTTGATTTCATTTAATTTAAAATCTGTTAAATACTGTTTATAATGTTAATACTGCTAACAAATTGCTTATTAATAAGGGTATAAATGTGTTATTATATAAGGTTAAATTACATAGCCATTTCAAACTTGATATAATCTAAAACTAAAATGTGCTTTAAGTTATCTTATGAAAGAAAATTAAGCTGTTAAATTTTGCAACATTTATATAAACTTTATACAATATAAATTTTTAATGTTAAACAATAAATATTAGTTGTGATAAGCAGATAATTTTCAATAAATATTTGATAAATGTTGATACACACAATGGCCATTGTTTAAGCTTTGTGGGTTTTTTTTTATTAACACAACTTATTATTAATCTATACAATTGTTGGCCACTTTTTGGATTTATACACTGGTAAATACAGTAAAGGACACTTTGTAAACTAGGTACATTCATTAACAATACAATAACTCCGTAACTACATAATCACATTAAATTTTTATAAAAATATATTAGTCACCATTATGTAGATAGGTAGTTGTAAAACTCTTAACATTAGTTTTTGTAGATTTATCAAAATTTCAAATGAGTTTTCATGTACAAATATGTGCGTTTATAATCTCAATTACAAAAATAACGTCTTATATAAATATTTCAGTCGTATTTAGGTAGGTCTGAAATGTAAGGATAATATATGAACGTCAAACATCCATTATCAAGTTTGAAACTTTATAGATGATGAAGTCAATATAAGTTTCGCAAGATTATCGACCAGAATTGGTAGGAGCCTCAGTCACTGGTGGTGGAGCGGGAGCAGAGTTCCCTGAAGGAATCGCATAAACTAAGATGATGATGAGCAGTATTAAACCAATAACACCGATTATTATCATCATTTTCAAATTTTGCCACCAATACTTCCTCTTCAGTTTTCCAGCTTGCTGCTCGAATTGGGCAGCTCCGTGCTGCAAAGCATCAGCACGATTGTCTAGCTCTGATAACTTTTGATCTCTCTCTAAAACTTTCTCGACGTTGACACGCATAATGCCGACGACTTCATCAACTTTAGCCTGAGTTTGAGCTAACCGCTTATCGCTTACCCTTGGGGCAGAGCTTCCACTTTGTTCTTCCATTTTTAAAAATTATTTCCAACTATAGCCGCAATCTTAATATTGTAAATAATGAATCAAACAAAGAAAAATTAACACACATAAATAATGGCGATTCTTAATGAATGAATGACACATAACCACATGACGTCATTCATTTAGTCTATGGCCATTGTCTATGTTTTTTTTTTAATAATGTAGGTGTCGTGATGTCAAGAATATCCTATTAGGGTATTTAACAACATTAAAAATTGTGGTCATTCTATATGATCATAGCGTTATAAAGTTATAATACATATTTCACTTTATTAACAAAATGAATAATTTTTGCAGAGCACACAAATAACATCAAACATTTTTTGACATTTTATCTAAGAAGAAAACACCTTGTAAATTATTGACTTCGATGACGTAACATACTTGTAAATATAACTGATTTGAATATGATGAGGTTTGTTTATTTATTTGCTTGTGACATCATACACGGCGTAATTTTTTTGGTATAAGAAATTTAATATTTAACTTTGATTTTTCTTGATAAATACAGTCAATTTCTCCAATATATTAATTTGATGTGCTTATTATGTAATAAAGAATAATTTGAAACTGTTTTAAAAAAATATTCAAATACACTATTACCTGCAGATCGTAGAAAATTTTTAATGACGGTCGACCAAAGAGAATAGAATAGGGATGATGACTGGGTAAATAAAAAGCAATTTTGTTTTGTCCGTCAGTCAGATAATAGAAAAATATTAGATACGATTTTTTTTTACTTCAATTTAACAAGAAATAGCTTAGATAACAGGCATTAAAGTTGAGGAGTGGGGGCTCGCTACGTCACAGTTGAGTAGAAAACGTACTCTAACATGACGTCATGCGAAATTTCAACTCCATGTAACGCCGTAATTTTATGATTACGAAAAAATACGTGTTTAATATTTTTTAACACTCTACCTGACGGACAAACAAACAAAAATTTGTCATCATCCCTATTGTCAGTGTTGCTATGAATTTGATAACTCGGATAAAACTTGAGTTGAAATTCAATAGAGTATTAGAATAATAAGTTGCGTACTGTTTGATAATAATAACAAAGTTTATTTCTTAGAACCCGCAGATAAATATATTTTTGTATTTGTACTGATTGATATCAGATTCAAACTGCAAATTTCAGTTTTTAATGTGTTGTAGTTGAAAGGAATGGAAATGACTATCTTTGGTCCATTTGTTTCCTGCAAAAATCAACTTTTAGTAGAGTCGCCATCTAGTGAGGTGCTTTTTTTATGGTGCTTTCTTATTTTTTAAATACCTCCTCATTAGAATATATTATAGATATAATACTATGATTGTGCCTTAAAACCATAGATACTTTAACTTGGATCATACACTCTGGAACTCTAAAAAGTAATCTTTGCATATTACTCTTTAGTCTTTGATTTCACGGTGCGTGAGTGTGATTTTGTGATAGTACACTAATTCTTATTTCTATATTATTTTTGTGAAATAAGATAACAAGACACAAAATGGTAAGTTTCTATAGAATTTTTGCAACAAAATTTTCTTATTACAGCTATACAATTTCTTTGGGTGACAAAAAACTAAATATAATTTCCGAAAATTCAAACCGATGTTCATACATGCACATGTGACTATTCAAGTTGAATTAAAATTATTGCAGGTTTCTCTGAACCCCATTCGAATTTTGAAAAATGAAGCAGAAGAAGAGAAGGCCGAAGTTGCTCGTATGTCGAGTTTTATTGGAGCCATTGCTATTGGCGATTTAGTAAAGAGTACTTTAGGCCCGAAAGGAATGGATAAAATTTTGGTATCTAGTGGTAGGAATGCTGGCCAGGTTTGTCTTATTGTCTTTTTATTATGGTATAAAAGCATTTTTTGAAAATAAAATTACTTTTTAGCCTGTAGTTTCACTAAAAAAAAAAGTAATTATAACCTCTCAATATAAGACTAATCATACACTCCCTGTGGGTGCGATTTTGTAGGCTTTGATTTATCCTTACGTCGATTTTAAAACTTGGGTTTAAAAAGACAGTATTTAGATGGGCCTAGAATGCATTGCTTTGTAAATATATTAATATGCAAACAGTATAGGGTCTATGTATATGTATTTTAAAATTCACCAAAAACATGTCTTTATAAATGTTGTTTATGCACCCATTAAAGAGGAGGAGTAAGCTATAGAATGTAGAGATGTTTATTTATTGCACAACAATGTCTCTCTCACTACGGGATGTTGGCAAAATTTCCGTGTATAACGGAACAAGTCCATACTGAAAAAAAAAAAAAAAAACAACATAATTATCCAGCGTGATTGTGCAAGCAATTAATACAGGCAAGGATTTATTGTAGATAATTATGACTTCAAAAGAGCTTTAAATTTTCACTTTTGTTAAGCTTTTTTGCAAGTTTTGTTTATTTTTTCTTTCATATAATTGTTTAAACTTCTATATCTTTAAAACTGATTTAGTTGATTAATTACTTCATTGCTCAGTAGAGAAATTCCAAGTATTCCATTTTTTTCTGAGTGACCTGAAATATCTCAAGACCGATTGCCTCAGTCAAGAGTATGGTTCACAACTATAAGTCATGATCAGAAGAATGTTCTGGTTGCAAACCCTACTAGGGTAATACTAATACTAATAGTAATAGTTTGAATATGAGACATAATTCCCAGAAATTACCCACTTGAGATATATTTCATTAAACAGTGACTGCATATACAGCAAGTTAAACATCTCGTTTTAGGCTTGTACTTGTTAAAGCTTGTACGTGTAGTCATTGCTGGATCATAATACTATGGGTGTTATAAAAAATACTTTAATAAAAATCATTAAGTGAGAGCGACACAGATTCAACATGTTAGTAAAAAGAGTCTGTTTCGTGTCTCGGGTACTTGAAACAACATCACAAAACTTAACCCATTTTGCTTAAGGCTTAAAATTAGATTGTTACTTGTTTTAAGGTGATCTCTTCACTATTGTAGGTAGAAGTTACAAATGATGGAGCAACTATATTAAAGTCTATTGGAATTGACAATCCTGCTGCAAAAATTTTAGTTGACATGTCAAAGGTTCAAGATGATGAAGTTGGCGATGGAACAACCTCTGTCACTGTATTAGGTACAAACATTACATTATTTTATAAAATATAAGTGAATGTTAAAAACGCACTTAATATTTATTTTGTTTTCTAGTTTTTAAATAGCTCTTTATTAAGTTTTCCGCCAGCGGCTTCATTATGGCGTGGTTCTATACTATCCATGGAAACTTCCTTTTGTATCAGTCTATAAATTAATGAGAACAGCATGAAAATCCATTGTGTAGGGTAAATGATCTCAGCACACACTGTGGAGAAAATTTCGTTTTATATTATGGAATAAATAATCTTGATTTTAATACTTTTAGCTGCTGAACTACTGCGTGAGGCAGAGAAGTTGATCGAGCAGAAGTTACACCCACAGACAATTATAGCTGGGTGGCGTTTATCTGTAGAAGCTGCAAAGCAAGCCCTTGCAGAAGCGAGTTTTGATCATGAAAAAAATTTTAATAAGGCTGCGTTACGAGCTGATCTAGAAAACATTGCACGCACAACATTGAGCTCAAAAATTTTATCCAATCACAAAGAGTGAGTTATGGCTTAAACATACATATTTTATGTTTTTTGTGTTACTGGATTAGTAGTGTACAAATAGTTAATAATACTTTTTTGTTTATTACAGACATTTTACAAAGTTGGCAGTTGATGCTGTTCTGCGGCTTAAGGGTTCTGGCAACTTAAAGGCTATTCAAATTATCAAAATCTCTGGTGGGGTACTTGAAGAATCATTCCTGGATGAAGGATTTTTATTAAATAAAAAGGTATAAAAAATATTGCCTTAATTTTTTATGGTGAAAGCAATGTTATTTAATTTCAAAAAATTAATTTGGTAAGATTCTACAAACTGGCTGTGATGAAAGGACATATTTTTCTTCTGTGAAAACAACTGGTTAAAGAATTTAATTGGATAACATATAAAAAAATACAAGAAACTTCAAACTGGATAACTTTCTAATTACAGGTGGGTTTACATCAACCTAAACGCATTGAGAATGCTAATATTCTGATTGCTAATACACCTATGGACACAGATAAAATTAAAGTGTTTGGCTCTACTATCAAGGTAGATTCTATGGCCAAAATTGCAGAACTTGAAGTAGCAGAGAAGGAAAAAATGAAAGACAAAGTAAACAAGATCTTGGCTCATAAATGCAATGTTTTTATTAATAGGTAAATGTTTATATATTTAGTCTCAATAGAATGGCTTAATAGAACTCTAATTTCATAAAAGTATATTTAGTAAGGGAAGAAGGATGACTAATTTTAGTTATATTAATAAATTAATAAATTATGGCTATACATTGAGCTGAATTGTCGCATGATGTTGGACCTTTGTACATTTTCTTTTTATGTCTGGTGTAGCAAGCCCCCTCCTTAACATTAATGCTTATTATCAATGCCATTTCTTATTAAATTTAACCAAAAAAATATGTATCAAATATTTTTCTATTTTCTGAAAGAATTACTAAATGTGACATTATCAGCATGAAGGGACCTTATTGTTGATATGGACTTATTATTATTGCATACAATTACCTATATAACTGTATATATACCTATATCTTGTATGTTATACATACCGTAAAACAAATTTGAAAAGTCATTGGTTGGAAAAGGTGATATTGAGAAAATTCAATTTAAAATTCTTGTGCATTTTACTAAGTTTGAAAGTTGGTTGCCTATAATAAAAACTTTCTAAATGGGAAAAATGTTACAAACTATTGAAAGATATTTTTTACTGGATCAGCTTGTTATAGTTTTATAATATAAAATTTGATGCAGACAATAATTATACTATATAGAACTAAAATAAATTAAAAACAGAATTTAGTCAACATTATTTTTTTTTAAACTTTTACTTTTATCTGGATTGATTAGTAACTGTCAAATACTACAGTCGAAATCAACACGTTATGCCAAATTTAAACAATTCAATTGTGATCAAATTAGCCTTATAATCAACATTATATTATTTATCACTTAAAACTAAATGTGAATTTTAGTTATGTTTTGTTCATATATTTTCTAAAACAAACATTTAGTGATGTCATTATAAAATTTCACAAAAATGCTAATAAACACGTAATTTGGCTCTAAAAAGGCATCTTAAACATATGAAAAATCATGGACGAGAGTTTTCTGATTGGCATTTTTTACAAAATTAGTTTCTTCTTCTATATATGGCTTGTCTCGCCGCAGTCGAAATTTCTTCTTAAAAGCCCGAAACACATATCTGGTGCGAATTTGGCGTGTCCGATAGGCAAGAATGATGACACCTGAAATATTATGCGTTTGTCCATTATCCGCATGATTAATTACGTCTATCTCTCCTAAACCAAAATTAACAAAAAAGTGCTGAAGTAATGAAATTACTTGAACCCTTTCCCACAACACATGAATTGGGAATAACGCATAGAACGATTTTTTGTAGAGGGCCGACGACAACATTCCTTTGATAACGTCACTAATATAATTTCTTGTTTTAGTAAACAGTCAACATATTTAATTTTAATTGTTTCGCTTAAATTTAAATTTTCCAGACAACTTATATACAACTACCCTGAACAACTGTTTGCGGATGCTGGGGTAATGGCCATTGAGCATGCAGATTTTGATGGCATTGAAAGACTTGCTCTTGTTACTGGTGGAGAGATTGTTTCTACATTTGATACACCAGAAAAAGTCAAACTTGGACATTGTAAGCTAATTGAGCAGGTAAATAAAAACAAGCATATTTTCACACATTTTTTAGTAAATTATACCGTGTGTATTAAAGCTTTGGAATTTTCCTTTACCACTTCTTTATCTCATTTTCTTTTCTTTTTTTTCAATCAGGTACTGATTGGAGATGAATGTTTAATTCGATTTTCTGGCGTTGAGTTGGGTTCGGCTTGTACTATAGTCATTCGTGGTGCCACACAGCAAGTGATTGATGAGGCTGAGCGATCATTACATGATGCCCTATGCGTGCTTGCTGCTACTGTTAAAGAGCCTAAAATCATTTATGGTGGAGGTAAGTTGTAAATTTATTTATATTTTCATATTATTATCTGCGTTTACAATAAATATCTTTACTATCCAAAAGAAAGGCCTAAACTCCGAGCTGTGATTACAATAAATATCAAGATATACAAGAACCTGGTTCCTGAATTGCGAATTTAAATTTGAACATGTTACAAACTGTACTTAAGCTGTTTTAAATGTCTCTTAATAAGGTTTTAGTTACTGATTTTAATTATTTAAATGTCAGATGATAGCAGTTTGATAAAACTTAAATGCCCTAGTTTTATCTCTCTCCTTGTGAAACGTAAAAAACTTAATTATTGAGAATAATCAGTTGAGATTTTGTACTTTTTTCAATTCAAAATTGTGTGGGGCGGTAGCGCTAATTGTGTACAACCTTATTTATTTCTATATAAATATAGATATATAAATATACTCTAAACAATATTTATTACTCAAGAATAGCTAGGCTGAACTATGCTGGGGGTTGAGCGTCCCGGCGACTCGGTCACGGTCATCCCGGGTCTCATCCCCAGGGGAGGGTACACCGTAGGGGTTTTTATGGGTAGGCCTTCGGGAGGCACCGCGCGGCTAGCCGCGGGGTAGGCTCACGTAGGAGAGTCCAGGCAAGCGAAGGGGGGTGCCCCTTCGCTTGCCTGGCGGCAGGGGTAGCGCCTAATGCATTTCCTCGACGTTCGAAAAAAAAAATCAATGCTTGTAATTAAAAAAAAAAATTAAAACAAATTAGAGACATGGTTTTCTAGGTTTTTACAGTTGTTATGCATGATGTGATGAGCAAAGATAATTGAGGTTATCTATGAATTTTGGGAGAGTGCCTAAATTACTAATATTTAATAAAAGTGAAGCCATAGATGAGCTTAGTTTACTTAACAATATTTGTTAATTCCAAACCGAGACGAAGGCAGCTTGTGTATTATAAATGAATGTGTTTTTAGGTGCTAGTGAAATGCTAATGGCGGAGGCGGTTTCCCGTGTAGCGGCTCGTACGCCTGGAAAGGAGGCTGCGGCAGCCGAAGCTTTCGCTATTGCTCTACGACGCCTGCCATCGGCCGTAGCAGATAACGCTGGCTACGATAGCGCCGATTTAATCTCTAGGTTACGAGCCAGTCATGCTCAGGGCGAAACCACAATGGGCCTGGGTAAGTTGTGATATAGTTTATGTATGCCAGTCTTGTGAAAGGACTGTCACTTTGACTCCCCTTTCCCCCCATGCTTTATTTTTTTTAAGGCTAACAAAGGCAAAGTCAGCCTTACGTTCTTAACGAGATCTGCTCGCTACTCTCCAGTGTTGTTTAAAAAAAACAGAATCCCAGGGAAAATGTGTTTTTTTCTCCCTACCCAGTGGTATAAAATAAACTACCTAAAATTAACTTACTTACCGAGGTAATATATTTTTATGAAGAAAGAAAAGTTCAGAAAAAAATAAGCACATTCATACTAATTTTTTTTTACTTTAGGGTATATCTCGAAAAGTACCCTAAAATCGGGTAAAGTTCCAGCACGTGAAACAATTGGTAAAAATGTATAGTTCAACGTCAAAGTCTCAGTTTTGCTAAGTAGACAAAAATTAGTAAGAAATTCTAATGTTGACTTTTGTCACTTGATTATTTCATCAGATCATAAAACCGACAAATTACCATCACCTATTATTGGCTCAAAATCGGCTTAATTCACGACTCCTGATTTCCGTTGTCTTAGCCTTCAAAATTAGATTTGTTATGTATGACTATTTGATCTGTTAACTCAAATAATTATTAAACATGATAATGATATAACATAGTTGAATAAGGAACATAACATTATTTGCTATCTGGAGGTGGGTGCTAATGGTCGCACATCAGTTTCTTTTTTTAACTACCGCGACTATTTTCGTATACTATACTTCCAATAAATACATTTTTATTATCCATAATATTATAGATGACCATTAACTTTACAGATATGGAAAACGGTTGTGTTGGTGATATGAAGACACTTGGTATCACAGAATCTTACGTGGTCAAGAGGCAGGTACTCTTGTCGGCTGCTGAAGCTGCCGAGGTGATTCTACGCGTCGATAACATTCTGAAGGCAGCACCTCGCCGACGTGGACCAGACCGCCGTCCATGCTAATTTAATATGACTATCATAACTTATTGTTATAGAAATTGAGCTAAGAAATAATGGCAGGTGTACTGTTAGCATATCTGATGGCCAATTTACTATAAAAGTTGCAAATCTTTAGTTAGTAATTGATTTCCACATCAATATAATCTTACTTTTGCAAAGAGAAGTTGTGGTAAGGCTTAATTTTGTATTAAGTCTTTACGGTTTTGTCGTCAAAGCTTATTTCTTAACAACTTCTTTTTACATTCGCTTTTAATGTTTATTTTAATGTATCTGGCAACAAATAACTGACAACCTTTTATCTCGAGGAAGATTATTAGAGATAGAGTATTATGTTTATTAGATGCAGTATCTTAAGATTTATTTTACAAGTATAAACTCGTTAATTCATTGCCTTACTAGTGTTGCTAGCAAAATTCACATGTGTTGCTAAGACTATTGTGCCCTAATATTTTATCTATATTTAAATAAAAAATAATAACAACAATTTATTTTATTTGAAACACCTTGCAAGATTAATTATTTCTGATTTTTTTACTCTATGAGCAATATTTTATAAAAGTACATTAATTAAGGTCCATGTTGTAATACCATTCGCACGTAAAACTATTGAGTGTGAGTTAAATTTATATCGAAATGATACAGTTTTTGTCTTGGAAAACTGATCCTTATACGGTGGTAAAGAGCTGTACAAATATCAGTACAAAAAAATTATAAGGGCTGCCAAAAAAATATTAAGTGCTTTATGACTTATAAATGATGTACTATCAACCAAAACTAAATATGTCGGGGGACGTTAATTTCAAGCGATGACAGTTGCATTGGTGAGGTAAAACGGCGTAGTGTCTCCGTATTTAGAGTCAAGCTACTTCTATCTAATCTTGTATAGACTCGTATACTAAAACTATACGGCCACATCTCAAGGCGTCTATAAAGTCCATTGTGGACACTACATGAGTGCTCAAAGATGTCCACTGACAGGGATAGCGATTGTCCCGGCGGGCTCCTTGTCGGATCCCGGGTCCTTCCTCTCCCCCTCTCTCGAAGGGTACTTGCAGTGGGTCTAACCAGGTAATCCGGCCTCGCTTAAGCCTGCCGTTTTCAGCGTTTTACGCGTGTGGGGTTGGAGAGCCCTGGTTTAAGGCTTAAGTTTGCATTTTTCCCTGCGTTAAAAAAGGCAGAGATGGCGATAGGTGGGCTACATCGGCCGCTCCAGCAGATACTACGTGTTACCATGACCACTGACAATATGTTAAATGTATACGTTCCTTAAATATGCAGCGAATACAGAAAACGCGAATACGGGATGGCATTTAGTATAGAATAATGAGGATACGTTCAAAAGTTCCTAAATAAAAGCAATATGTAGGGGAAGTCCGGACTTGAACCTCTTTTTACTTGAATTATCATACCTTCGTATAGATTTGTCGTAGAGACTAGATTATAATTATAATTCATATTTAATTTATATACACTTGTTTTTGAATCATTACTTTTTAAAGATTTCAATACTATAAATTGCTAAGCCGATTTGAAGTAAAAATGGGAAATGGATCAACTCTTCCCACTATGAGGGACATATGATCAAAAGTCTGAGGAAACTCATTATCAGGGGTTTTAGTAATTTCTATTTATTTTTTTAGTATCATCTTTCTATTAGAGTCTTGCGTAGTTTTGCTTTCATATATTTATTATTTGGAATTGATACTTATCGTTATTCTCAAAAATTATAAAAACTATTCTTAATGTTATTTGCCTTCTGTTCACTTGTTTTATTAACATTTATAATATTGAATTGAGTGCAAGTAGTATTATGGCAGAAGAATCATCACCACAGATGGTATAATTAACCACTGATGTCTTCAACAAGAACAGTGGTTCAACTCTCCCGCATACATCACTTCGACATAAAATTTTCATTGCAGAAAAGGTATTCGATTACTGTTAAAAAAAAATTAACATACTTCAAACTAGAATAATCAGCAAACACGGTAAAAATAATACACGGCCAGTATCTCAAAACTACTAATTATTTAAAATTTATTTTGTAGTGACCAAAACACTTTTCGCAACTTAAAATAAACAAACCAGGCATTTTGTGCAATAGTGACACATACATTATTGGTCTTCCATACATGGTCTACGACTGTGTTAATGTTTCATTCGCTTGCAATTTACGTTGAATTTTGAGAAGTGGTTCATCTCTCCCATCTGGGCAAGTCTGCCGGACTCCCCCTATGTCAAAATAAATACAATTGAGGTAAGATTATTGAAGAACTTCTAATTAAAATCAATCTTTATTGTCAACTTCAAATAGGGGTTTAAAAAAATATTCATTTCCTTTTTCTAGTTTTTAAAGCTCTTTAATTTCGGAATTATAATTAAGTGAATGTAGCGTTCATAATATAACTTTTTTTAAGTATTTTATGAATGCTACAACGAAGCAAAAATCATAAGGCGTTGTAATAGCCACCCTGACACATGCCCGAAGTATTTAGAAGATGACGATGCGCTAATAAATGACGCTGAATTTCTTTATGTTACCGATTGTATCCGCGAATTCGGTTACAAATTTTGCACCCGCGAATAATGAAGTCGTGAATAAGAGGCTTCTACTGTATTTAATTACATTCGTAAAACAAAAAATATTTATAATAAATACAAATAAAACATTTTAAAATGGCACATTAATCAGTAAAGTTTATTCTTATATTGGTTTTTACAATAAACATGTCAATAGTCATATAAAATTAGCATTTGAAGTATTTCTAAATCATCACTACCTATTGGTAGTGGTAATTTAGAAATACTTACTGGTAAAAGTAAAATTACAGAATTGTTATTGTTAAAATTAAATTAAATATTGTTTCGTGTTTCGAGTGATTGATAGCTAATAGTGAACCCATTAAATTTTAGCTAATGTTCCATTATGCATGTGCGACATGATATCAACTTTGCGGTCGGCAAGTGAAGGCGGTAGGCAGGTACCTATAACGAATGGCACTGCTTTACACTGCATAATTTATATCCCTAGCAGGATTCACTTACATTACTGACAGATTGATTACAGACGTACGTATTTGTAACTACGCCTCCAGTAAGTAGGTAGTCATGATAAAGTTTTTTACCTTTGGTCAGTGAACATCAATAATATACTGTTTAGTCAAAGCTTTTGATAGGGGTCAACTTGAGATGTTGTGTCAGGTTCCTGAGTCGGGTTTCGATTCCGTAATCTATTGCTAACCGGGAGACTGCTCCGCCAGTTGAGTTTCCACTTTAGTGGCTGTTGAGTTTCCCAAGCCTGAATTTGATTCTTTCTCTGCTAGTGTTTCAATTATTGAAAGCATTTTTCATTAAAATAAATCCCATCAAAATCATAACACGTACAAAAATGCGCACTCCTCATAAAGCAATTCTTCTGCCTTAAAGTTATGAAATCAACGGTAAACCAAGTCGATTAATATTTTTTAACGGCAGAAGAATTGCTTTGTGAGACTTGTGCATTTGTGTAAATGTTATGTTTTTAATGGTATCTCATTTCTTTTTGTAGGTAGTTCTCCTTTTTTTTCTTTTCGGGTAATTATACATATCTTGAGCGTCAGGTACTGGCATCAAAGATCAATCACTCTCTGTCTCTATGGACTTTATTAAAAAGGCGTTAATGTATTGGTTTTCGATAATTTTTATGATAATTATACTTGGTGAATGCATTTCAATAAAGTCTATTATGTTCAGAATACAATCAAAGTTGACATTGAATAGATATATACAGTTTAGGGATGTCGTTCTCGAAAGTGCCATATATGCTTCATCATCTTCATCAGCCATTTACATCTACATTGCAGGGACTTAGACCTTCCTTACGGGTGGTTAAAGAGGATGGGCCATGACCCTCTACGCTGGCCCAATGCGGATAGGAGGGTATTAACGACTGCAAATGCAGTCGGGACCAAAGACTTAACGTGCCTTCCGAAGCACGGAGTAGCTCGAGATAATAAATTTCTAATCACCCAAAAGTTGCTTAACAACAACTATCGTTGGCAGTGGTGCTTATCTACTGCGCCACCGAGCTACTCTACATATGCTTGACCGCATTAAATGCCCTTGTCTCTTATGTATCGATCATTATACCTATGGATATATTAACGAAGCCCATTTCATTCCGTTTGTTGGCAGTCCGTTGGTCCTCTCTGTACGCTACATAGATTTATAAATCTACGGCATGCACAATTTTGTCCAAATGTAAATAACTTTTTTTTCGATGATAATAGTTTCCTGAGCATTGATTTTAAAAACGAGTATGTATATTTTATTCATTTAGAAGAAGTAACTATAAAAACAAATAAACTACCTACTTATACGTATGTTTGTTTATACGGGCATTTGTGTGCGTGTATCTGTGTCCATATTGATTAATTCACAATATACAATACCTTTTTTACAAATGTATAATTTCAAAGTTAATATGATAAAAGTGATGAAGTGCATAGTTATAGACCTCAATAACATACGTATATAAATAACGAACAAAGTTGATTTTTAGGGTTCTGTACTATTAAATAGAATCCTTGTAGTATTACTTTGTTGACCGTCTGTCTGCCCTTAAAGATCATTAATTCGAACGGGAACGCGTGGAGATATCGAGTTGAAATAAAATCTTATACTCAGTTCCTGAAGCTGAAAATAATGAAACTTCAAAGTAATTCAACACGAAAAAAGACACGACCTACTGCAAAAAACGCACATTTAGACATTTAAAGAGATTAAAATTAATAGGGTAATTCCCATTGACCTAGAAATTTGAAAATTGATAAGCAAACTTGTTACTTGTTGAACTTTAATTTTCCAATTGTAATAAGAGATGTATTCCAATAGATTATAACACAAGGACAAACGCCCTTATAGAACAAAACGAAATTCTTTTTATTGAGAAATCTTCTGCTATCTGAACCGGGACGATAATGGAATTTTCCCTTATTATTTGATTTACCTGTTCCTTCAATTTTATATCGGTGCAATAGTGTTATCCCCTTGTTACTATTGTAACTCCGGTCGTTCTCTTTACAACCAATTGTGTCGTCATATATTTTATAAGGATATTTTATCATGATTTAGGTATTTCCTTTTTCTTTAAAATAATTAAATTTTGTGAGGATCTCTATAATTAGAAACTGGACCTTTAAAATATTTAACAAAATTCGTAAATCCTATATCTACACTAATGTTATAAAGAGGTAAATATTCTCACTTTGCTTGTAGAGGGTAGGTAATCTTCTGATATACAGATCCAATAATGAAAACTCTTTTACCTATACTTTACCAACAGGAAGCTACATCATATGTGGTTGCTATAGGCATTAATTTATACGGCTAATGGTCAGTTGCACAAACGACTATTAAGGTTTAATGACGCCTAATTTGTATGGGTAATGTCGATTTAAACTAATGACAATTTTAATGGTTGTTTGTGCAACTGGCTGTAAGTCACGGAAAAGCAGCTAGTAGCAATATTATATGTATTACATTTTCACTTTTAATGATTACTCACACGATCATAATGATTGAATACATAATGAAAAGGTTAATTATTTTGTCAAGCACCTTAGTCTAAATTAATGTGATACTACGGCCCCACGTGATCACTCGCGCTACGCATAAAATGATATCAACATAATCATTTTGCCGCATTGAAATAGTCCGCGAACATGCGATTGTTGTTTATGGGAAAAGGCAATTCAAATATTGCTATAATTATGAGTCATTCCGATTCCACAGAGGCTAATGAAGCTCACGTATCGTAAGTTTCCAAGAGAACATTTAATTTTCATTTAACATTAATTATTAACATTTTGGTTTTCATCCAAAGTTTATACCTACCATTTCTTAAAATGCAAATAATGTAAGGATGGGGATGGGGAGTCAAATTTAAGGGTCTTGAAATGCATTGGTTTAGGTTAAAAGTAAATGAAGCCCTGAAAATGTAATTGAATATGTAATTGAGTTGTATAACAATGCCGAGCCATGTATGACGTCAAATAATACCATATGATGTGATTCTTCCACGTGGTTATGTAGGACAGAATCGGATGACTCAACATTTACCGTTTATCGTTCCTTTAAATATAGGGACCTATTTATATTTTGATATATTTTTTTAATTTATTGCAGTACCTAATCACTTAGATTTATATTAATCTGTTGAAAACTCTAGACGCTAGACTATAAAAGAGGTGTGATACAAGTAGAATTTAAGAGATTAGTTAATAAAATGATCTTTAACCTTCAAAAATTGTCAGAATATTCCAGTGATTTATTTTAGGGTCCCGCGAAATAAGTGTAAAATGTCTGCTGATACAACAGCAGTAGATTTCCAGAATTGACTGTGACAAAGAAGGGTAAACATAAATAGTACCCTTTTACGGATAGTGTTACTTTTGCAAGGGCGAATCGGTGCGAACACCACTCGGAACTGACGGCTCGTTCATTTTTAACTCCCACCCTTGCTTCTGTATCGAGAGGACAATTTGGATAAATGGTACATCCACCGCCAGCCGGATAAATTATTCAGGCATGCTTTCTTGCGCAGCTTCCCATGACAACGATGAACAATAAAGTGGAATATTTAGAGAGTTATCACGCACGCATCGAGCGGACGGGAGTGACTAGCCGGGCCGTGGTGGCGCCGTCAGCAATGGCATTTCTATTCCCATCATAAGATCTTTGTGGAGCATGAATATTAGGTGTACTTTGTGCTCATATGGAGCTGCCTGCATTCTTTTATGATTCCCAAAGGAAAATAGGGTCAATAAAATGTATTATGTAAAAGAGACTCGAGAGTAGTATTTTTTATGTACGAGTATGATTAAATTTAAATATGTTTACCATGTTTTTGATGTTTAGTGTTATAGAAATATTTGTTACCAGCTGTGCCCGCGACTTCGTCTGCGTGGGAAAGTATATCAGGAGAATTCTTTCTATGCTATGGACGGAATCGAATCGAATAGGATCAATAACCCGCTACGTGGGTCCAATGTGAATCGGTGGGTATTAACGACTGCTGATGCAGCCGGGACCAACGGCTTAATTTTCATTCCGAAGTACCTCAATAGAAGCTTCCGAAGGAGCTCAATACCTATTAGGTAGGGTAGTCCTTCTATAAAGAGAAGGAAAACACTATAAACATAGTAACTAAACCATTTCGAATGAATAAATGTTAGGCTAATGACGAACGTAAGTATGCAGTTGTTGAGAATGCGAATACTACGCCGCCCGCCCGCCCTAGCTACATTAAAAAGCTGCTACACATAATTGCGGGCTGCAATGAAGTTATAATAAGTTAGACTATGGTGACTTTTTATGCAGTAATGACCTGTGAAAGCGTGGAATTGTATTTTTCTCTCTAATCATTAATAAGTCTCACTTAGTCTGTGTAAGTTAAGTATTATTAATGCCTTTATATATGTTTATTAATAATCGGTTAAAACAGAAGTAGAAGTCAATTTCATATATGCTGGTCCTTGGGGTACATGCTAATGATCGTAAAAATATTATTGCTTAATTTAGTCATAGTAATACAAAATTGCGTATCTATTATAATATCTTTGATATTACCAACTTTTTAATAAATATATTTGTAAGTAAGGGGACGACTTTGTGGGTGTCATTATTAAATTATAATTTTAAAACAGTAAATATAATAAATTCTACAAATAAGTATTTTAAATTTAAATTATTTTCCAACTTTAACAAGGTTTCTTTTTGTATCGTTATAATTACTTGCTAAATTTGTTCACGCAGTAAGCGAGAAAATTTAAATTTCAAATTATTTCTTGAAACTTTCTTCTTGTTAGATTAAAAATTGCAGTGCCTCTGTTACCGAGTAATCACCCGGCTATTGTGATCGGGGTAAAGTTACAAGCTACCTCGGAATAGTTTTCTTTTCCTCGTTTATCTTTCTTAAACAGTGGAATTGGCCCGGGATACAGGGGATAATTACGTTGCCTATTTAGTTGGTAAATAAGGCACTGGTTTATTTACTCTCTCGCGCTATCGTTATTGCACCTTCGTAAGCGTGAGAACGAATTGGGATGTATCTACCTTGAGAGGTTTTATGTGGGATTAAGCTTTGCTCTTTGTTATTTACACTTCTCCGACCGAAGTTTATTAGTCGTTTACTACAGACTAATTGTAAGCATCTTCTGTAATTTTTAAACAAAAATAATATATTTTCTTTTAACCAATAGGCTTAATTAGACTGGATATATAACCAGTGAAAAAAATCTTAAAATATATTATTATAATAAGATTAGAGAATAAGTTTCTTGGCATTGTTTATAAATACACGAGACATTTTCTTCAAACTTTATTTACATTTAATAATAGAATGTGCCATTTTGTAAATTAAGGGACATCTATTCAAAGTGACAAGTATTGTTTCAATTGTATTGTATAGACTCCGAAATTACTGGACCGATTTGAACTTAGGCCTGGAATAGTTTCATCAAAACTTCGCTACCTCTGCGAAACCAGGGTGGGGAACTAGTTATAAATAATTTTAAAACGTATACAATTTCTTTAAATTCATTTATTTTGACGGGAAGAAAAAAAATGAAAAAAAATTTTTTTTTTAATATTTTCAAAATCGAATATAATGAATACACAAATAGAAACGCTGAAGAAACTTTATTGCGAAAAAACTTTATTACGCAAGGAGGTTCTCACACATTTCTCTTCTCTCAATTCATCAACAACATCGTGCTCAACTTAACTGGCTTCCTATCCGTCTTCGCCGTGATATGCATATATCCTTATATCCTTTCATTGCTAGTTAAATCCCTAAAGATCCTAATTCACCTCAATATCTTAGCTCCCGTTTCCAGAAGCTTCCTCCTTACCTTCCCAGGTGTCCCTGCGTCACCAAATCTCTTGAGCTACCTTTCCTTGAATATTCATGATTGCCCTTCCATCAAAACCAAAATTAAAGACTATTTTCTAGAACATTGTTGGTATTCATGACACTGCTTTCATCGTTTCTTATATATGTACTAGCTTTGGCCCACGATTTGGTCCGCGTAGTATAGTTACTTTAGGTGTTTTTTAAATGGTTAATATTTATTCATTATATCGTGAAAAATAACTGAAATAAATTTTAATTCCTTATTTCAATCCTTTTATCACAATATAAATCATCCTTTGTCCTATATCAAGTCAACTCTGTTTAGTGGGTAAGGCGTAAGTGCGTAGCAGACATATACACATACCTACTTTCGCATGTATAACATTAGTGTGGAATACTTAAATGATTCTCCTTGTCACTCATTACATCGTATAATAAGAGATTACCAGACAGTTACCGAAATAAATATATTAATCACAATTGCTTGGTCGACTTCTAAACTCACAGCTGTTAAAATTGACATTCGAAGTTTAAATTGTTGTTATATAATGAATATGTCGCAGCCAACTAGGTGAGAGATCGATCCAAGGTGGCTAGCAATATAATAGAATAGCGCCATTCATTTGCACGGCTAAACGTCGTTCAGCTGAGTAACCATCACAACGTCCTACACTGCGACTGTACAAATTCCAGGGAGCTGGTTAACTGTCAAAGATCACGATACGGAACACGATTATTAATTTTGTAGAATTGTTAATTTTATTAATAGCAAAAGAACCGCGATATTCGATTAAAATTACTTTGATGTTCAACTTCGAAGACACTACAACGAAAAGCTATATATGTATATATTCATTTAAGGTATAGCAACTGCTATACATGTAATTAACCGTTTATGTCCAATATATGTACCGTTTATGTACCCTGAAAACTAAAGATTTTTATCCGATTTGAAATACAGATGGAAAGAAAAACACAAATCTAATTTCCACGCAAAACTTATTCGAAAACTGAAGTCTACGCAATTTTTATTTAATAAAACGATTACGCAGTTTAGTTAAGAATAAACGTCATCTAGTATCACCATCATCAGCCCTTTTATGTCTCCACTGTAATGGCTCAGGCCATTGGGTTGGGATTGGGATAGGTTAAGGAAGATGGGCCATGACCCTCGACGCTGACCCATTGCGGATTGGGGGACATTAAGGACTACATATGCAGTCGGGACTAATGGCTTAACGTGCCTTCTGAATCACGGCGTAGCTTGAGGTAATAATTTTTTGGTCACCCATCCCGTGACCAACCCTTGCGAAAGTTGCTTAACACCACCGAGCTACCCATCAGTACAGAAAAGTTTAAAGTTAAATTTGTTAAACTTAATTTTATTTGAAAACTCAACCTTGACAAAAACAGTGCGTCATGGTAATAAGTCTATCTAATAGTAGGGGTTAAAGAATGAAACTGCCGATTTGTACTGAAAATCAAAATTGTTTAATTTTTAACAAATTTATTTAATTAAAATAGTTAGGTACCATTATTATCCATACATTGCTGCCATCTAATAGGAAGGTCACTTATACCTTTGCGATAGAACTCTGAAGATTTCGCAAACTTCGGATTTCTACTGCCTCCTGGTAAGAAAACTTCTTGACACATAGATAATTGTCCAAATAACGAAAGAAATGCTAGTCCGTTGGACCAAGATCTGGCGAATGCTGAAGATGACAAATGGTTTCTAACTGCAGTTCCTGAACATTTAAAACGGTTTCTCGTGCTGTATGAGGTCTCGCGTTGTCTAGGAGCAATAATGGTAAAGATCGATTCATGAGTCGGGGCTGTTTTACTGCTATTTTTTCCAACATTATTCGGAGTTCGGCCCAATAGACATATGCCGTTATTTCTCGACCAGATCGGAGAAAACTAACTAACTAACCGATCACATTGAAGATTTTTGGGGAAGGCCTATGCCCAGCAGCGGGCGTCTCTTGGATGATATGATGAGACCATCAAACAGTTACCATTACCTTTTTATTGGTAAGTTTTGCTTTAGGACACTGTTGTGAAACTTGGTTTGATAATATTAAAATAAATAGAAATTACATTAAATTTATTTTAAGACTCCGTTCTGGACACTACCCATCGGCAAAGTTTAAATACTTAATGAAAATGGCTGACTCAGATAAATGTCACGCCTGCAATAAAATTGAAGATGTACAACATTTGCCGATGGAGTGTATTAGAAACAAAAATGAGAGGGAGTCATTTATGAAAGAATTTAAATTAAATGTTTTAGATATAGGATTAATACAAAGTATTTTATCAGAACCAAAGTCTATCATTGCACAAAAACTATGTAAATTACTCGTAAATTTAAGATAAGCTGTAGTAAATGCTGTAAAAAATTACCTAGTGAAATATTGTTATCAAATGAATTTAGATTTAAGTATGGTATGATGGGGTTGGCATGTTCTAAAGAATAAAAACCCCTTAAAAGTTAAAAGAATAAAAAAATAAAAAAAAAGACACTGTTGTGGCTAGGAATGGGCAAAAATTATCGATTTATCAAATTATCGATATTTTTAGAAAAAAATATCGATATAAATTAGCGATATATTTTCCCGCGATATATCGGCTTTCGATATTTATTTTCAGATATCAAATTCGATATATATTTTTTTTTATTTCTGATGTCTGCACATGCGTCACATCATGTATTTCTTAAATTTAGAAAAAGAGTAGGTGGACAGTAGGCTGTATGAGTTTAGTCTATAACCTGTTTGTGTTTTTTGTTTGTCTTTTTATTTGACAGTGACACTGTTTGCTGGTTTAGTTGGTATCACTGAGTGTGCTCCTGATGACAATATCAGAGAAATGCACGTTTGTTTGAACAATCTAATTTTGGTTCTGTTAATAATGTTGTTTTCTTAGCTTTATGTGCCTATTTAAAATAATAAATCTGATATCAAAACAGCCAGGAAATTATCATTGATAATCGCTTAATACGCAGAAAATATCGATATATCAATATATCGATATTTTTTGACGATATTTATCGATATATTTGAAAAATATTGATTTATATATTTCGATATTTTTTCCCCATTTGCCCATCCCTAGTTGTGGCGTTTGATCTGGGGTCAACCATTGCATTTTTCTTTTATGGTTATCATAAAGAATCTAGTTTTCATCACATGTCACAATTCGATCCAATATACCTTCATTTCTGTACCGATTCAACAAGGAAATTCTGCTTTCTGCAGATCAGTAAAATCATGAGGCACCCATTTTTCGTATTTCATTTTTATTTTATTGATTTGACGCAAATGAGTCAATATTGTGGGTAAGGTAACGTTAAACCATGCCGCTAATTCCTGGTTAGTTTGACTAGGATCGGCTTCCACCATCTCTCTTAATACATCGGGCGGTCTCTCCCGTTTTTTTTTGTAAACCGTTATTAGGGTTTTTAAGACCTCTACAGTGATCTGCAAGCTGTCTTAATATCGCTTATCTCTCTAATATCTTGAAAAAAGCATTTTATGTGTTCCTCACTTACTAAAATGGTATTTGACAACATATTGCATTCTAATTTAGGATAGCCAGATAGTACTCTTCTGGTACTAGAATTATTTTAAAGAATATCCACAGATATTTGATTATAGTGAGACTCCTACGCCTTTACCAATCGTAAAAATACTTTTAAAGGGCGAGTATCTAAAATAAATGCGCGTGGTTGGTTTGTCGGCTTTGTCGGGTATTACGGTTACGGTGTCCCCTAACATCCCTGATATGTATATATCTATTATTTTTTTGTTATTTATATATTTATAACGGTAATATCATTTAACTGCACTCGTAACACCCGCCTGTATCTTGCTCTCCCGCGCCTTAGATCTCTTCTAGAGATATGCCCAATCTTCTAACAAATTTGCTTAATTGTTTTATGTAAAATTTTAAGTGCATTAAGAGTACAATAACATTTCTCAACCTTTAAAATCATTCGGTATTCATAGTAAAATGTATATATTATGAAAACTCTACGAATCAATTATCTGAAGTAAAGCACTTACCTTACTTTATTTTCATTTTTCTAAAATATAACAGATACTATTGGTTTGCTTTAACGTTTCGTAGCTTTATTAGGCGAATAATTCTTATATCATAACGCGTTATAAAAATATAGTGTTGCATTACAATGCGTTTACAGAGCGATTAGCTAACGATAACAAGCGAATTAGTGACGTGCCATATTCGGGCGATGCAAGCCGTAACATCGAATATATTAACGGCCAGCGATATTATAGGCACCGATATCGAGATTATACTGCGTAAGCTCTAATTGGCCCAGTTCGGATGGGATCGGGCCACTAAAATAGAGATTTGTGCGATACTAATCCCTGTTGATACTGCAAAATCCTAATGGAATGCATACCTTTGCGGTCTAAGCGGAATGGCTTCCCATTGCCAAATGCCAAAGAATTTTATTCTCTTTGGAATTATGAAGTCGGTGAAAATAAATGACGAATCATTAATTGTATCGATTTATAAACATAAGCTGGTTTGTTTAAATACATCCGTGTGTATAAATAATAATGTTTGCTGAAATTAGGTACCTAAATAAAATTGAAACAATGGCAAAATTGTTTTTAACATTGTTATAATAAATTTCCAAAAAAGAAAATTCAAAGAATTATAATTAAAATAAAACAAAAAACCCGCCTGAGTGAAAAACAAATAATTGAAAAGGCTGGAACAAGATAAAAAAAATATGCTACATCATACATAACATGCAGTCGAAGGCATGCACAATGAGTGAACGATTTGACTTATTATTCAATTTCACTATTAACATATGCAAATGATGGACAACAAAGTATATATATTCTTAATACGTGTTATGTGAACAATTCTCAGGTTGTATAGTTGGTGCTTTGTTTGTATCTGTTAATATAGTTATTGCTCAAAAGGCGAAGCCCCCCACCGAGCGCGTCGAGATGCAAATTGGATGGAGAGATAGCCTTTCAATGCGTGAGGGTCGAAATTAACAACAAGAACAACTAAATTTCTCTTTAATACTTTTAATTTTAGCTACTATATTCGTGTATTCACAGTACTCATATTCCACACATAATCTGTAATTGTAGGTTTTTACAGATAACGTGTATGATTATAATCGACTATCAACACAATCATTAACTTGTCTCTCCATAACAAACGCATAAACATGACTGCTGAGATTGTTTGAGTACAGTATCATGTGTAAGTACGGAAGATTAACCACAAGTAATATCTATGAAACTTCACCAATGCGCCAGGATAACTCGGCTAAGTAATATTGTTTTAGTTGGTAAGTAGTGCGGAGCGGGACCCTGGCAGACAGTTTTGGCAGCTGTTCCGTGCATGATGTATGTTAATGTCACGTAAGAGATTATTTCTTGGCACTGAAACATTGTGCTCGTTCATACAATTGTTTGCTTAGCTATTTTGCATCCTACTAAATCGAGTATGCATTACATAGTGACAGCTATAACAATAAAACTTTTATAGGCACATGACAGTGTACACTTTGAATTCGAATTCTAGTTCGAGTTCGGAATTACCGAGCAATTCTATTCCCTAGTTTTGTTGTTGATACAAACTTTATGATTGGAGTAAAATGAATTATTATTGTGTGAATTTCCATTGCGTGTAAAGTGCTAACGTACCTACGCAATAGAAATTTCTTACGATTATTAAAACCACCATTTTTTTGTTTATGAGTCTTGGATAAAATGAAAAGATTTTTTTAAGATCTTATTGAAATTTTTTATTAAAATGTCTTCAAGTGCACTCTCATATTAAAGTTCTGTATTCCTTTACAATTTACTATACTGAAAATGTATAGATAATATTATTGTAAAAGTACCACAGGAATTGAATTCCCTAAGAGATGAACAATAGAATAAAAATGTTGCTTTCTTTTTTAGGAAAACTTATAAAAGAGCAACATTTCACAAAGCTATTCAGTACACACCTATCGTGACAAATTCGTCTAAGTGGTACACTAGGAAAAGAAAACAATTGTGAGAAGTCCACGTTTCCCAAGTCTCAACTATTGAATTCGCTAACTTTAAAGTGTGTTATTTCTCCGAGGAAACTTTGAAAGAGCGGCTGCTAAGTCGGTAGGTATATAGTCTCAGTTGCGTGCCATTCTTCATTACTATAACGACACATAACATACTACTTCAGTAACTATAAAAGACTTTTCCAACAAAGCTTTGTCATAATATGATTAGACAAAAAACAATATTATTTTTGGGAGAGAATATTGGATTGGGGGGGATTGAAAGAAAGTTTCTTTTATTCTCAGGACCAGGAAGTTTCACTGCGACCGGCGACCTCATAGTCATAAACTGAAAGCACAAAGGTTTTATGTGGTGCATTAAGTTAATGGATGCGATCAGATATATGGCAACCGTGTTTGACTAAGCGTTATTAGTGTGGGACGAGCTTATGAATAATACAAGTCTACGAGTAATTCGGTTCGTCTTCTCCACCTGCAAGATTCCTTGGAAGTACTGAGTATAATAAGCAAACAAAGCCTGGGAATACTATTGTGCCTAGTCACCGACTCTATTGAATATTGATGAGGACGGTCGTAGAGTTGTTCTTTTTATGAACTAAGGTTTATTTCGAATCGTGTATTTAAATGTTAGTATTTTATTTTAAATTATTCTTTAAGGTCATTGTTTACCAAGGTTTGTATAAAGATTTAACTCTAATAAAAATCTTTAATATATTTTACGTTTCAACAAAACTGCTACACATTTAGGACGCTTTATTACAAAACTAGCTTTAGTCCGCAACTTAGTCCGCGTGGTATAGTTACTTTGGGCAGTATTTCCAAAAACTCAAAATAATATTCATTATATTCTGTAAAATACTTGAATATAAAGTTTCATGATTTTATGTTAGACAATGACGTACTTTTATACAAACTATGTATGTGCTACCTCAAGTCAACACAGTTTAATGGTTTAGGCGTGAGAATGTAACAGACATAGACACAGACTTACTTTCGGATTTATATAATTACTATGGAATAATTAAGCGATTCTACTTATTAGGTATGTTGCTGCTTATTAGGTACAAATAACTAGATTGACTAAATACAATATAAATCACAATATTGCTTCATCCACTTACTTTTAAAATCTATTGTTTCTTTTAGTTTAAATTGAGGAGACTTAGTGTAAACTAATGAAGCAATATTGGGGTTAATTTATAATTTATAAGTCGTTGCCAACTGTGTATAACATCCGTCCGAGGTGGCTTGCCTTATAATATAATAGCACCATTCATTTGCCCTGCTAAACATCGATCAACTATACAAAGCTCAAGAAACTGGTTAACTATCAAGGATCACGATACGAAATACAATAATTAACTTTATTAAATTATTAGTTCTATTAATAGAAAAATATCCGCGATATTAGAATAAAATTGCATTGATTTTCAACTTCGAAGACACTATAACCGGTGACCGGAGCGACGTGTATTTTTGAATCAATATCAAAATTGAAACCAAATATGTGCTACTCTCACAGAAATTGAACTAGGTCCATAAACGTCACAATTTTTTTTGCGGCATGTGTTATTATTATTTATCTTTTTTTGTAATAAAAATTTAAAATGAATCGAATTTCTTCATTAGTTTTACACATTCTGACAGTAATAAAACAAATGAAAATCACTCATTTTCTTAATTTTGTTTCGGAGTTATCTTCTTTAAAATCTAAACTTTTTAATGATACCGGAACCAGTTAGATACAATTGGTATAGCCAGAAAGATTTTATTATAAGTTTATGCATACTATATGCAAAAAGGCTTTTTCTCCAACCTAATATAAAAAGTTGTTTTTTTTTCGTATATATAATGATTTGTAATTAGATATTTTCAAAATTTTAAATTTAAAACGTAATTTTTTGTTCTAAATTATGTTGTCAAATAACAATTTCCAACTATATATGGAAATCTGTATAAATAATATAAGATAGTTTGTAACACTGAGTAATTAAATTATAAACAAAGGTTGCTATGGTATCATATGGTATTTTTCCCCATAAGAACGACCATTCCCGTTTTTATCCCTTTAAGTGCTGGTTTTTAGGATAAAATTGTACAGCTGGCGCCTTAGTCAAAATGCGAAGTCAAAGACGATGCCATTCGCTCCGGCATGGAGAATCATAGACTCACAGTTCTGGAATTACTAGATTTTAGTAATGCTTTCAGCAACGTTGACTTAAATATCTTGCTAGGTTTGCTGAGTTCCCTCAACATATATCCAACGGTTATTGACTGGTTTCGTAGTTATCTACATGGACGTCGGCAACGAGTACTTATTGGAGATTTTTTCTCTGAATGGTGCTTTACGTTTGCTTGTGTTCCTCAGGGTGGCGTGCTTTCTCCTTTATTGTTCGCTACCATTTGTATGCAGACGACCTTCAAATTTATTCATAAGAATGATTGAAGAACCTGGGTGACGCTATTGATACCATTAATAGTGATTTGGCCTGTTCCTTTACCTGGAGTTCCTCTTTTGCACTGAAAGTAAACCCTAAGAAGACTCGATGTATAATTATTAGTAATCCTTACTTTGTCTCTAGGATTGATTTTGGGCAACAGCCCACAGTGACTTTAAACGGAAAAATGATCTCATTTATAGACAAGGTTCGAAATCTAGGGATTCTTTTTGATAGAACTTTATCTTGGGGACCACAGGTTGCAGAAGTTAGTAGACAAATGATTGCTAAAGCAGTAATTTCCTAGCAACTGCTACCAAAATTACTCTTGCACAATATTTTCTCTTACCAATACTTGATTACGCATAGTTTGCTATCCCGATTTTACAGTCGATCTCCTTAATAAACTGGAACGTCTCCAAATTTTTGTAGTTAGGTTCATATTTTGTCTGCGGAAATATGATCATGTATCGTAGTATCGGCGTAAACTAAAATGGTCCATCCGCCGTCGTAGAGATTTACACATCCTTTCCCTTCTCTACTCGGTGCTGTTCAATCCGTTCACATCTATATATCTCAAAGAAAGTTTTTAATTTCTATCTGTTACGAATGTGCTTTCCCTGCGTTCTTCTGACAATCTCCACCTTTATATTCCGTTAAACTTTTCAAAATTTTACAGCCAATTTTTTGCCTTACAAGCTATACGGTTATGGAATTCTTTGCCTGAAAACATTAGACGATCTCAAACGTTAGTGTCTTTTAAGACTCTAGTTGTTAAGCACTTCTTGTCTGATGTATCGAATCATTGATAATTATTAATTTATTGTTATTTCATATATTATCATTTACAAATAAATAATAAATATTAAACAACATCTCATACATTGCTCAGATTCCAAGATGAGTAGCTAAAGCCCCCGTATTATGGAGTATCTGAGACGACGAAGATCACACAACACCCAGACCCGAGACAATATAGAAAAATAGAAAAGTTCATTTTCTACATTAACCCGACCGGGAATCGATCCCGGGACCTCAGAGATGGCGACATCTTGAAACCGACGTGCGAACCACTCGGCTACGGAGGTATTTGTTATACATATATCAAAACAAAAAAGTAAATAAAAAAATAAGTATTTTATATTTATTATTATAATTATGTTAGATATAACTATCTAATTGTTATAGTTTAGTATATTTCTACCAAATAAATAATTTTAATTTTGCAATGCGCACACCCTATCTTATTACTGGGCATATGATTTCTTCTCACAATTTAGGTTGCCTGCAAGAAATCGGTGTTAAACGATAAAGCCGCCTATTGCACAAATAAGATTTTTATATTGTTCTATAAATTTCTGTAGTGTGTTGTACAATGAAGTGTAAATAAATAAAGTAGACCCTTCCTTGAGTCTTAAACTATACAAATACCAATTTTCATCCATATACCAAAAACAAAAAAGTTTTATTCAAAAGCTTTCACCTTTTTTAACCCCCTTTGGGGTGGAATTCACAAAATCCATTCTTAGTACACCTCGTACGTAATAAGAGCAACGTCCCCTTCAAATTTCAAGTCTCTACGACCAGCGGTTTAGGCTGTGTGTTGTCTGTCGGTCAGTAGTCAGGATATCTCCTTTTATATATGTAAAGAAGATAAAATTAAAAGCACGTCACGACTAGTGACCTAAGTTAATACTTAGGTCACTAGTCGTGACGTGTCTAATGTTTTTAACCGACTTTAAAATCGAAAAGTAGGGAGTTTTACAACGGTTGACGGGTACCTATGTATTTTTTATACATGTTTATCGATTTCTCCAAATTTTGATAATTTTTTAAATTAAAAAGAAAAATTCTTCGCAGTTTTATTTCTCTCTCTAGTATCTGAGAAAACAAAGTCACAATTTCATTACAACACATTATTAAATAAAATTCTCACTTCGAATACGTCAAAAATGGGAAAATATTTAGGTGAGTATTATCATATATTTATAATATAATAATACTCATCTTAAAGCTAAGAAAAACATTTCATAGGATTTTCTACAGAATTATAAGAACAAAAAACAAATTTATGTTAAAAAAAAATAAATACTTAAAAACTTTTACTTAAAAATGCTACTAGTAAGTTTTAACTTTTTATTTAACTAATGACTAAATAGTGTCTGTGTCCAGCTAGACTAGTTATGTCACTTTAGTGCGGGTGCGCTGTGGCGTAGACACGGGGCCGGCGCGCGGGTTGCGTCCGTGAAATTGAATTAGCAACTCATTAGTGACGCCAATAAAACAGACTGCCCTTCCCTTCCCTGATATTGTACAGATAGAAACGCAAATGCATTTTCAAATCAAATCGTAACGCCCTACGATATTATGACTGCAGTTCTTTTTCTTCCTTATTTGACAATTTATACAATGATTTTATTTATGCCAGCTTTGATGGGGGGTTAATTTGTATTCGAAAACTTGCGACGCGTTATATTTGTGATTTGTTTACCTGTGTTTTTGCACAGATCAATAATTTACCTTTTTATTATATTTGATACATCATTTTGTTCTGCACTTCAATTACTAATTATTCTTTCTTGTGGCAACCTGTCTGTTCCTCAAAAATCTTAGTTTAAGATAGATATAAGTTAGCTTATGTAAATCGTTTTGGCTTACCACATTTGGTGAAAATTCTAACTTTTATAGTACGTTCTCGGTAAATTCTTACGATTTTTTTCATTCATTAGATTTTTTTTTTCTATATGGACTTGTATTCATTAGATTATCTTTTGCGTACTCATAGACTGACATAATTTTTTTTTTTATGACTGATATGACTGCATTTCGTTATTTACTCTTTTAACAATGATTTACTCCTCTGTAATTTATATCCATCATCTATTTACTCTTTAACTATTACCAATGACTTACTTCTCTGTAGTTTATACCCATCATCTGTTTAGTCTTTTTTATTATTTTCAACCTAGAGTCATCTATTTTTTTCTTCAGTAAATTAATGATGCCTCAGTAGTCAAATCACTAACTAAATTTTTCAGAGTTAATCAATTAAAACTTTAACGTCAGTGGTGTTTTTACCTTTTGTTCACTTACTTTATCACAATTAGTTAATTTAATAATGGTCTGTGGTAAGATTCAAAATGATTATGATTATATGATTGTTTATATAAAATAATTCCTTAATAACGTATTAAAATCGTTTAACGTGTTATTTTTGGTAAATCCACGTAGAAAGATAGAATTGGTAATTCAAAATTGTTTGGTTGAATGAATCTATTTAAATCGTGTAATGGTCTCCTACGTGAAGTTGGCAGTATTGTGCTGACGCAAAGAGCCATTAAAGTTAAGAAGAAGAAGAGTCTTTTTTTTTTCTACCAAGAAAGTCCTTCTGTTTTCTAAACTGCAAAATTAATGTTTTTATCTGGAATGTTCGGTTTTTACGGCTATAAAAGCGGTATCAACCGGACATTCGAGGTCATTATCAAGATATACTTCTAGATGAAACTCTGAAGAAACTTCTAATAATAGTAATAAAAGTCAGTAATAAGAGATCATCTAAACTGCCACTGCACGCTAATGATCTACTTTTTACTGGTTTGCTGTGCCACCGTACACTAGTGTCCTGTTCTGCCTCCTATTGGCCTGCCCTGCGACCTCATACCCGCGATCTGATAAAACTTTGCACGCTGTGATCTTCCCTGCCTTGGACATCAGTGTCCTGCCTGTCTTCAGCTTGAGACCTGCTGAGACACCGCATGCCGTGATCTACACTGCCGTCGTGTGCTCTGGGACGACTCTGCTTCTCTCGATGGACTCCGTGATTTCTTGACTTGTGAATTGTGAATTTTTCTATGATGAAGTTCCTTATTTACTTCCATATTTAGCATTTTATTATTGACTAAAAGCGTTTTCGTAACATCCTATATTTATTATTAAGACTTAATCAGAAACAAAAATGATTTGGGGAAAAATAAACGAACTGACAAAACATTACGTATTACCACACAACATAAGGTTATAATTTATTATTCGTAGTTAAAATGCAAAAAAAAAAAAAACTACTAATGTATTACATTAATATTATATGATCTAGTGTTATGATATTGCTTTATAACAAATGAAAAAATGTACCCATTATATTAAATTTCATTCTAAAAGTCTATCTATTCATTATCATATAATATTCACTTTCAGTTTTACTATTCCGTTCACATTTTCGATAAGAACTTCGCACATTTATATATAAGTCACACCTTTAAAGTTTAGAAGATATCCATGGTTCAGTTAACTGCCAAATGGTTGAAACCATTGAAACTACTCGCTACTCGTGTCGTGCATATTATAAGCCTTTACATAAGCATTAGTATTCATATCAATAGTAACATCTGTAAAGGTTAATTAAATGCTTACTGTATTAATAACATAATTAGTAACAAATCTTTATTTTTTTTTATTTTATACGTTCATATATGATAATAGTTTGTTATACTATTTCTGTTCACCCAAAGTATGTTAGTTTCGGAGAGGAAAATAAATGTAGCGCCGAATGTGGCCGTCAGAAATATTTCAGGGCGGGCGTGGTGCGATCCCCGCGGGCTGCAGAGGGTAAACTCTTGCGAATTATAGGCACTTAGTTTAAACGATGGCCCGTCGGGATCCCACTGTTTCGTTACAGTGACTACTCTTTAGAAATTACCAGATTTTAAAGCATAATTTTTAATCACCCACTAACTATTTATAACGTTGAGAGTACACGTATGATAATTATTAAAATATATTTTGAGAGTTACGTAAGCCGCCCAATCAAGGAATTTCCTCTCGAAAGAGAACTGAGTGAAGCGTTAATTTTCTTAATGTATCTTGTTAAGGCCCGGGCGGGATCTCACTCCGCTTCTGAATAAATGAGGACAATGCCAAGACGCGATCGCTCTCATATCTACCTGCTATTAATGAACTTAAATACAAACCTAATTACTTAAATGTACACATATAGGCATCGGGTTAATTTGAATTTATGTTGGATTTGATGTAGATTCTGATATATTCTGTTATGAATGTTGCGTTGTATCAAGTGTGTATTCGAGATATGACAATAAATAAAATTAATAATAACATGTTTACGTTATTATTATTAAAAAATGGAAAAATAAATCAAGTTTGAGTTATAAAATAATATTGAAGCTTCTTGCTGTGCATACATATGGTAAACGACCACGTTTTACTTCCGTACGTCATTATTGGCAACACACACTCTTCGAAGATTATCGTCTTGAAAACTGAGGTAAATTTTTCATAGCTTCCTAAACAATGCCCTTACGAGTTGAATTTGACGCGAGATCTCTTTCTCGAAGTTAGAATTACCTTGCTGGACTGTGGACTGATCTTCAATCACGGTGTTCAGTTTTCCAAAGTCTCAGCCATTAGGACTATATCAAAGGCAAAGCAAAGGTGTGTTATTAACTCGCCAATGACATTGACGCCGTATCCTTTACAGTCCAGAAACTTAAAATATCCTCAAACCCAGCGGTGAATAGTTTTGGAGAAATTACATCTCCTTGTCTCACGCTTCGCAGCAATTGGATTAATTACCTATTCGATGCAAACTTTCATTCCTAAGATCGAGAATTTTTTGATTAAACATTAGGTACAACATGTAAGTATATTTGTGTACAGTAATTTGTGATAATTTAAGAATAACATAAAACTTTTTGTCAAATTTAAAAATTATTTTTTAATATTAAAAGAACTTTAGGTAAATCAGCTAAAATCGGTTGTTCACCTCCAAGTACAAACGAGCAACTTGTTTTTACTTTTTTTCGTCTTTATTTTTTTAAAAAATAGACAATAAAAATGTAAATAGTGATTTACAATAACGAACACAACACAACAGTAAAATTTGTGCACTATTTAGATACATTTTTTTTAGTAGCGATTGGGCAGAACTTGATGAGCGTAATTATTCGAGCTTTGTGCTTACATTTTTCATGCAACAACTTATTAACGAAAGCCGTTAGAAAACTCTTGCATATTTTTGTCGTAGGTAGAGTATATTTGTTGGGTTCCAAAGAGAATTTAAACACTACGTTTTTGGGTTCAATTTAGATAGCAAAATACCACTAATAATTGATGCGTAAGTTGGAACTCGATAAGTTATTTTCGCGGTTATAAGGTGAACTTTTTTACGGCTAAAGGCCTATATCCTAAGATCATATTTCAGTATTCTGTTAACTGAAACGCGCGAAATATTATAGTGTAATAGACCAAGTTACGGCTTACAGGAAAACTTTAATGCTAGCGGAAAATCTGTATCGGTTTTTTTCCCGCCTTAAATAGCGAAATGACAGTTGCACGTAAATGTTTCGTTCTCTTCATCACCAGAAAATATAAACAAATGAATTTGCGATACAAAAAGACTGATAGTTAACATTCCAAATTCAAAATTGGTAAAAAAATTACAGGCATAACATATTATTTTATTTTTTCAGAAAAAAGTTTGTCTCAAAACTTATGAACACACGAGGTACCTACACATTGTTAATATGTTGATATTTTGAGATGTTTTTATTAAACTCTTTGAAGTTATTTATAATTTGTCAGGTGATTTTTTTATATGAGTCGATTGTTATTTCCGTATGATTGACCGTTTCGTTTGTTACTATTAATTAATTAAAAAAAAAAATAAGCGTTTTGCATTAAATTTGGGAGAGTCGTCTATAAAGTCCTAGTTTTATTACAACTACTATCTATCAACTGATCATTAATAAACTAAAATTAGAAACGAAATATATTTAAGTGACGTTTAAATATAGTTTGAACGTTCTTAACTTTAAAATTTCAATTCTGAAACATGGTGATAAAATGACCAAAAATTTACAGCATCTTTAAGCTGTTGGTCCCAAATGTATCTGTAGTCGTTAATTAACATAACACCCACTAAATCCTACTGGGTCCACGTAGTGGCTTATGGTTCATTATCCCTATTTGATTTCATTTATAGGGAAGGTATGTGACCCAGTAGTGAGAACATAAAACGATTGATAATGAGACAAATTTTTAATCTTCATTTTAATGGGTAAATGAAAAAGAAGATGTAACTTACTTACAAATTCATTGTGGGCATGATCGAGACTTTCTTTTACTATTTTTTTATTTGTTTTCGGTTTTGCATCTGAAGCTGAAACAGAGTTAGATTTCCCCTGAGTAAGTGACGTGTCATCAATGCTATTTGTAACCTCCGATATTGAGTCTTGACGTTATTACTTTACAATGTTTTATTCATCAGAAACTAGGATTTTGAATGTTTTTGTATAAGACTGAAATGAGACTAAACTATTTGGAAACTTCTTGAATATTCTGGATCAAAAATTACTAAAAAAATGCGAGTAGATTCCGTAGTAGCAAGCATAGATTAGAAAAAATACTTTCGTTTTCATAGTCTATAAATTTTAAGAGTTACGAGGTAGTGAACGTTGACGCATCACAGCTGTCAATAGTACTTAAGTATTAGTTTTGCAATAATGAAACATTACGCTTTAGTTAGAACATTTTGAAGTACTAAATGGCCAAAAAGGGTTATTGGCCACAGAACACGGATCTTTCTGTGTTCTGTGGTAGTGGCCATAACCAGGTATTCTGCTCTACTTATAACATTACAAAGAGATTCGATTTAATTATTTGTTTGCATTGAATTATTTTCACGGGAATTTTAATCTTATTAGGTTCATTTGTTTTCAAGAAATTGGAACGAATTACCAAGGCTTATAATTGGTCGTTGCAATGCTTGAGTGTTCCATGCTTGTGAATTTCAGAATATTCTTAGTTAATATTAACCCCTGCCCCTTAGTCGCGATTGTGTCCTAAGTTAATGTTGCGTATAAAGTTATGGCCCAGTTGCAAAACTACATGCACTAAACTTCGTGGCTGGACGTATTCCTACCGAAATTCATGACACGTAGCGTTCACTTGGGATTTTAATGCGATAGCCACTTGATATTACTGACGCTGGAATATATCCTATTAATATTATAAAGGCGAAAGTTTGTAAGTATGGATGTATGGATGTTTGTTACTCTTTCACGAAAAAACTACTGGACGGATTTGGATAAAACTTTACAGCAATATAGGTTATACATCAGAATAACACATAGGGTACTTTTTACTGGGAAAACTTCTCACTCCCACGGGATACCGACTTCCACGCGGACGAAGTCGCGGGCGTCCACTAGTTAATGTATATTTCTGTATTCTATACACTGTTATTATCCCCACATAAGTTTGCCATATTTGCCTAGCTAAAAGCAATAAACTAGCGATTATAAAGATAATCGCTAGTTTATTGCTGGTGAAAGCACCAAGCTAATGTGGTTAGTTCTAAGTATGGGGCAAAAATTGTCTTTATAGTGCATTCCCTCATTTGTGGGGAAAGCCTGTGTTCAGTAGTGAGCGTCGAACGGCTGTTGATGATCATGATGATATGCCTATAGTATTTGTCTGTGAATCATCTTGCAAGAACTTTAGAATGACAGAGTTTAGAGTGTTCGTTCGGTGATGCAGAGATCAAAAAAATTTTCAAGGGCCAGTCATGGAATGGAACTAAAATTTTATAATATAGAGCTACTCCGTACTTTGGAAAATATATCAAGCCGTTGATCGTGACCACATCTTCAATCCGCATTGGGCTCGAATAGTAGGCCTATTGGCTCATTGTCCTAAATGATCCCAACCATGCACGCCAGCCATGAGGACATAATAGGCTAATGATAATAACTTTAGAACACTAATCTCTTGAATGAAGTTCTTTTCGAGTATTTGATTATAACTGGAAAGAGTTCACTTTAGTTTATGATTAATTCAGATAACTGTTTTCTGTAATACTTATGTTGTCCCTATTTCAAATAACATATAATTAACCCAGTAGAGGAACAATACTAAAACACATATACATGTAGGTACTGCGTGTGAATACACGAGTGTTTTTCTACGTACCTTTAGAGGTTCAAGAGCAACCCTTCAGCTAGACTAGCTGGGCGTTAATTGCCGCGTGGGAGCGGCCACCTGTCGCCCTCCGTAATAAACAAAATAAGTAAACGGAATTAAATCATTAAAACGGTACGTGACAAATCGAGCATCAGAGTAATTATTTTTTTATAGATACACGGGCGCTTTACCTCTTTTGTGTTGAAAAAGGCAAAGATATTATTAACTCAAATATTTTTCAGTTTGGCAGAGTAATTGGTTATTATTTTGTTGTATCTATGTTTTAGTCAATGTCTGTGTACTGTTGTACTCTATCAAAAAGTATAAGTCCATTATTTAGTTCCTCATTAAGAGAAGAGTTGGATTCTGTGTAATACATAAAAGCCGCCATTGTTTATCATTTCGCCTAAATAGTAAAATTCGACGGCTGACATGTTGTTACTAGGGTGTAACGTACAGCCTTGCGGTTCTGTAAAACTACAGACCCGAATTCCAATTCACTCATGTGTCATAATTCACGACATTTAGTGTAGAAATTCTATTGATTGCATTTTTTTGTATAAAAATACAAAAAAAAATCGATTGAATACGCGTGCCTCTGATATTCTATTCCTATATAATTTCGAAACTCACTTCACTTATGCCACGAAACGTTATTACTAATTCTTGATTGAGCGAATGCCGCTATTTGAAGTGCATTCGGATAACTGAGTGAATTAAAATTCGGGTTTGGATTTTGACAGAAACGCAGGGCAGGTCTATACAACCATAGAAGCATATGATCAGTGGATCATACCATTATTAGTTGTGGTATACTGAATTTTGATAAACTTAGCTTTGGTTAAAAAAAGAATGAAAGTCTTCAAAGTTATAATAAATAACTAGCTTTCGCTTGGTTGCCCCGGGCTGCGAGCAGCCCGGGGAGGTCACGAGTAGCTGGTGGAATCGGGGCGGTGGGGTTTCAAGTCCGCCTATTATGTCGGGTTTACAGTCTGAAATTGCCTAGAAAAGGTCAGTAAGTTCTATCTTCAAATAAAAGGTGTTAAAGGACACAAAGCACCATACATCAAAGAAAAAGTGGTAACGAGTAGCTGGTGGAATCGGAGCGGTAGGGTTTTAAGTCCGCCTCCGTTGCAGAATTTGAGTTATTCAATTTTTTGTTATGTTTGTTTCATAGTTTGAAATTGCCTACAAAAAGTTAGTAAGTTCTATCTTCAAATAAAAGGTGGTTAAGTACACAAAATACCATGCATCAAAGAAATAGGGTTGATAGTTTACACGCAATAGAAAAATAAATATTCAGTCGAAAAACGCAATCAAACTCTAAATAAATTATAGTCTCTTATTCTCATTCAATAGTAAGTTTATATTTAGTATGAAAAAGGATCGAGTAGATATTTCCCCCAATGTTACCTCAAATAATACACCAAATAAATAAATGTCAAATTTCAAACTAATACCTACGTAGATCAAAAGAACATGTTTTCTTAATAATCTAAAAGAATAGAAAAACACTTAAAATATAAGTATTAAATATCGTGTTAAAAATTATCAAGTCCATCGAAATCAAAATTGAAATTAAAACGGTAACTGCGCGGGCTGGAATTCTCATAGTCAGCCTTACACGATCATCTTTTAAACATTATAAACCAAATGTTACCATCAACAAAAGCGATTCGTTTCTGGCACTTCGCCGGCCGCTGCCGCGGCACGCTCGCTACGCTCGCTCGGCTCGTGCGTTGTTTTTCATACACTAACCTAACCTAACCCATATGTTATAATAAACCCATGCAAGTTTTTGTTGCTTTACTTATTACAAAGTTCTTGAGCATAAACGAGTCGCTTGTGAAATCGGAGCGGTGGGGTTACAGTTTGAAATTGCCTAGAAAAAGTTTTATCTCAAATGAATTATGTTTAAGTACACAAAGCTCTATACGTCCAAGAAAAGGGGTTGCTAGTTTACACAAAATAGAAAAAGAAACATTCAGTTGCAAAACGCATGCAAAACGCAAGCAAACTAAAATAATATTTGGAATAGATCGGCTCGTAGTCTTTTATTCTCTTATTCTTATTCAAAAGTAAGTTAATATTCAGTTAATAGAGATATTGGGGTATTGAGTCCGCCTCTTGTTATGTTGGGCTTACAGTATAAAATTGCTTAGAAAAAGTTAGTAAGTTCTATCTTCAAATGAAAGATCTTTAAGTACGCAAAGCATCATACATAAAAAGAGGGTTGTCAGTTTACACGCAATATAAAAAGAAATATTTGGTTGAAAAACGCAAGAAAAACTTAAAATAAATGTTGTATAGATCGCCTTGTAGTCTTTTATTCTTATTCAATAGAAAATTTCCTTAAAATCACAGTATCAAAAAAAAAACAGTTTTTTATCATCCGGTAACACTTCAACTGAATACATTTTGTGAAAAATGAAAAATTTTCTAGATAAAACGGTCGCTGTCTTAGCCGCCATCTTGAATTTTGAAATTTCAGCCTCAGACCTAAATATCACACTTATAAACACATTTGGTCACTGTTCCTTAACCGATTGACCAGGTCTCCAGTTATTATGGCTTGCTTCGCTCGCTTTTTGTTTTATAGATAGTTCTAATCTAACCGATTGATCAGGTCTCTATTGATGGTGTCCTTTATGGCTCGCTTCGCTCGCACTTTATTTTAGTCACAGTTCTGACCCTAGCAATTAACCAAATCTCTCTTAACAGTTATTTCTTATGGCTCGCTTCGCTCGCTTTTCGTTTTAGACACAGTGCTAACGTAACCGATTGATCAGGTCTCTTTTAATGGTCTCGTATTATGGCTCGCTTCGCTCGCTCTTTATTTTGGTCACAGTCCCTTAAACGATTGACCAGGTCTCCATTTATTATGGCTCGCTTCGCTCGCTTTATGTTTTATTGACAGTTCTAATCTAACTGATCGACCAGGCCTCTATTGATGGTGTTCTCGCTTCGCTCGCATTTTATTTTAGTCACAGTTTTAACCTTGCCAATTAACCAAATCTCTCTTAATAGTTAACCTTTATGGCTCGCTTCGCTCGCTTTTTGTTTGAGTCACAGTGCTTACATAACCGATTGATCAGGTCTCTTTAAATGGTCTCGTATTATGGCTCGCTTCGCTCGCTCTTTATTTTGGTCACAGTCCCTTAAACGATTGACCAGGTCTCCATTTATTATGGCTCGCTTCGCTCGCTTTATGTTTTATTGACAATTCTAATCTAACTGATTGACCAGATTTCTATTGGTGGTGTTCTTTATGGCTCGCTTCGCTCGCATTTTATTTATTTTAGTCACAGTTCTTACCTTACCAATTAATCAAATCTTTCTAATTGGTCACTCTTTATGGCTCGCTTCGCTCGCTTTTTATTTTAGTCACAGTTCTAATCTATCCGAATGATAATGTCTCGCTCGCTTTATTTTTCTGGCGAAAATATTTGAATATTTTTCTCACCACGTAAAGATAGAGTGAAGATACACAAACGGTCTATATATGCAAAGCTTCCGAGTCGCCAGCTCAGTCAGAATCATTCTGAAATTAATATGGTGACTACTATCAGTGTTGCTAGTCGATCACTCAAATTATTCCACCAATTATGTTATAAATGCAACAGTAAAAATTTTGTTAAACAGTGAAATCACTGTAAAAAGGTGTTAAAGGACACAAATCACCATACATCAAAGAAAAAGTGTTGCCAGTTGACACTTAATAGAAAAAGAAATATTCAGTCGAAAAACGCAAGTAAAACTTAAAATAAATTTTGTATATATACTTAAAATAAGTTTTGTCTTTTATTCTCTTATTCTTATTTATTAGTAAATTACTGTATAATATTAAAAAACAATCGAACATATATTTCCATCAGTGTTACTATCATTAATTAATCAATTAAATGTCAATTGCATTATTACATTACATTATTTATGTAAGATTTATTTATTATATGAAAAGGGAACCGATGTCGTGGCCATATTAGAATAGATTAATTCACGACGCGATGGGGTTTAGTCCGCCTTCGTTTCAGAATAGAAGCTTTCGCTTGGTTGCCCAACAAGGTTGGCAAGTCACAGTAGCTAGTGGAATCGGGGCGGCGGGGTTTTAAGTCCGCCTCCGTTGCAGAATTTGAGTTTTTCGTTTTTTTTTTTTGTTGTTTGTGTTATAGTATGAAATCGCCAAAAAAAGTTAGTAAGTTCTGTCTGCAAATGAAAGGTGTTTAAGCACCATACATCAAAGAAAAAGGGTTGCCAGTTTACGCTTAACAGACAAAGAAATATTCAGTCGAAAAACGCAAGCAAAACTCTAAAAAAATTATAGTCTCTTATTCTTATTCAATAGTAAGTTTATATTTAGTATGAATGAAAAAGGATCGAGTAGATATTTCCCCCATTGTTACCTTAAATAATACACCAAATAAATAAATATCAAATTTCAAACTCATACCTACGTAGAACACTTTCATTTTGAATATCAAAAGAACATGTTTTCTCAATAATCTAAAAGTATAGAAAAATATATTTTAAGTATTAAATATCGTGTCAAAAATTGGATTTTCTTTTCTCCATACTTACCTATGAGAAAGTGTGGAATTAAGATACCTACACAAATGATCCATATATACACGCTACAGAGATCCCGAATTGTCAAGTCCATCGAAATCAAAATTGAAATAAAAATGGTCACGATCATCTTTTAAACCTTATAAACCAAATGTTACCATCAACAAAAGCGATTCGTTTCTGGCACTTCGCCGGCCGCTGCCGCGGCACGCTCGCTGCGCTCGCTCGGCTCGTGCGTTGTTTTTCATATACTAACCTAACCTAACCGATATGTCATAATAAACCTATACAAGTTTTTGTTGCTTTACTTATTGTAAAGTTCTTGAGCATAAACGAGTCGCTTGTGGAATCGGAGCGGTGGGATCTTAGGTCCGCCTCTTGTTATGTTTACAGTTTGAAATTGCCTAGCAAAAGTTAGTGAGTTCTATCTTCAAATAAATTATGTTTAAGTACACAAAGCTCCATACGACAAAGTAAAAGGGTTGCCAGTTTACGCTAAATAGAAAAAGAAACATTCAGTTGAAAAATGCAAGCAAAACTAAAATAAAATTTGGAATAGATCGGCTTGTAGTCATTTATTCTCTAATTCTTATTCAAAAGTAAGTTAATATTTAGTTAATACAGATATTGGAGTTTTAAGACCGCCTCTTGTTATGTTGGGTTTACAGTATAAAATTGCCTAGAAAAAGTTAGAAAGTTCTATCTTCAAATAAAAGATCTTTAAGTACGCAAAACATCATACATAAAAAAAAGGTTGCTAGTTTACACGCAATATAAAAAGAAATATTCAGTTGAAAAACGTAAAGAAAACTTAAAATAAATGTTGTATAGATCGCGTTATAGTCTTTTATTCTTATTCAATAGAAAATTTCCTAAAAATTAAAGTATCAAAAAAAAACAGTTTTTTATCATCTGGCAACACTTCAACTAAATACATTTTTTTTCTGTAAGTAGTCTGAAAAATGTTATCAATAATGCCAAAATCAGCTCTATAAAGTAAAAACCGTGAAAAATTATACATTTTCTAGTCACAGTTCATTAACCGAATGACCAGGTCTCCATTTTATTATGGCTCACTTCGCTCGCTTTTTCTTTTTGTTTTTTCGCAGTTCTAATCTAATCAATTGACCAGGTCTCTATTGATGGTGTTCTTTATGGCTCGCTTCGCTCGCATTTTATTTTAGTCATAGTTCTAACCCTACCAAATAACCAAATCTCTCTTCACAGTTACTCCTTATGGCTCGCTTCGCTCGCTTTTCGTTTAAGACACAGTACTTACATAATCGATTGATCAGGTCTCTCTTAATGGTCTGGCATTATGGCTCGCTTCGCTCGCTTTTTGTTTTATTGGCAGTTCTAATCTAACTGATTGACCAGGCCTCTATTGATGGGGTTCTTTATGGCTCGCTTCGCTCGCATTTTATTTTAGTCACAGTTCTTACCTTACCAATTAACCAAATCTCTCTAAATGGTCACTCTTTATGGCTCGCTTCGCTCGCTTATTGTTTTAGGCACAGTGCTAACATAACCGATTGATCAGGTCTCTTTTAATGGTCTCGCATTATGGCTCGCTTCGCTCGCCTTTTAATCTAACTGGTTCATCAGATTTATAGTGATGGTGTTCTTTATGGCTCGCTTCGCTCGCATTTTATTTTAGTCACAGTTCTAACCTTACGAATTAATGAAATCTCTCTAAATGGTCATCTTTTATGGCTCGCTTCGCTTGCTTTTTGTTTTAGTCACAGTTCTAATCCAACCGAATGACAATGTCTCGCTCGCTTTATTTTTCTGGCTAAAATAGTGGTTTTTTTTCTCACCACGTAAAGATGAGGTAAAGATACACAAACGGTCTATACATATATGCTATAAAGCTCCCGAGTCGCCAGCTCGGTCAGAATCATTCTGAAATTAATATGGTGACTACTATCAGTGTTGCTAGTCGATCACTCAAATTATTCCACCAATTATGTTATAAATGCAACAGTAAAAATTTTGTTAAACAGTGAAATCACTGTAAAAAGATATTTTAATATTTTTCATAAAGACATACATGAAAGTTTCTCAAAAAATCCCTGTATAAAGAAAATTACAGATTTTTTTCATCTGGCAACATTTCAGCTGAATACATATTTTTTGTTAGAAGTATTCTTAAAAATGTTACCAAAAACGCCAAAATCAGCTCTATAGAGTGAAAGTCGTGAAAAAAGATCAATTTTCTAGATAAAATTGTCGCTATTTAATCCGCCATCTTGAATTTTGAAATTTCAATCTCAGATCTATATAGCCCACCTATTAGCGCATCCAACGCAGTTTTTACTATTTTCCTAGCGGCTATATTGACTGCGCTAGAGTCCAAAACGTGAATAGTGGGCATTGAACTTTCAAACCGCCGTAGCTGCCGGGGTTGCCAGATGTAGGCGATGAAAACAGTCAAATGTGATTCCGGGATGCGCCCTTCATCGTCGGATACCAATTTTCAAGTTCTAAAATTGTTCCTTTGACACTTTCAGTTTTTGGGGTAAATCTCAAAAACTACCCTAAAATCGGGTAATTTTTTTCCACCACATGAAAGAGTCTATAGAGATGGGCAATCGCTCCATACATACCAAATACCTGCGGGGTTGACAAGTCAGTCAAAATCGAGGTTGAATTTCAAACGTTGTTTGCTCTCAGTGTAGCCAGTCGATCGTTCTATTTTTTCCATCGGGTATCTTGAAAAGTTAAAATTAAATTATTTGCATCAAAAAAGTTCAAAAATTCGACAAAAATTGTTTCCTCAAAAATCTCATAAAGTATCAAAAATTTTCAAGATTTTTTTTCACTTGGCAACACCTCAGCTACTTGCCTAAAAATTCTTTCCCCGGAAGTATTCTGACAAATTACGCCAAGTGCGTCAAAATCGGCTCGATGCGGTGACGATACCCAATTTTCCAGATAAAACGGCCGCTGGTTTGGCCGCCATCTTGAATTTTGAAAATCCGGCTCCGTACCGGTGTGGCCAACTCCATAGCGCATCCGATGCACTTTTTACCATTTTCCTAGTGGCAATACCGACTGCGCTAGAGTCGACAAAGTAAAGAATGGGCAAAATTTTTCAAATCGCTGCTCCTACCAGGGTTGCCAGGTGTCGACGTTGAAAATGGCCAAATGTTATTTCGGGGAGTGCCCTCCGTCGAGGAAATTCATTTTTGAAATCCCAAAACGGCTCCTTCTACTTTTCACCTTTTTGGGGTAAATCTCCGAAATTACCCTAAAATCGGGAAAAATTTTCACCTCATTCGAAGGAGCCGGCGGAGACTAACGACCGGTCTTTACCAAGCGAAGAGCTACAATGTTGCCATGTGAGCTAAAAGTGCGTTTGAATTTTTCGAAAAAGTGAAAAAATCACAAAATGGCCGCTGCCGCCGCCGCCATATTGATTTTCGCGAGTTTCATAATTTTCCCATAGTCACGACTATTTGGCGCGGACCTCATTCACAGATTTTCTCCGCTGGCCACCCAGGTTCCCAAACAATTCGGGTTATGAGGGCATGTCGAAAAAATGTTTTCTACCGTGGAGCCCAGGGTTGTCAGCTCGCGGAAACGAAAACTACCAAAAGTCATAGGGCTCCCCCGGCGCCACACCGCATCGAGTCTGTTTTCCGCGAAAAGTGCGTATTTCGAAATTTCACTTTTCTCCCAAAATCTCCTAAACTACCACGAAAATGGTAGAAATGTAGTGAAGTAGAAAGATCCACCGAGCCCCACGACCGCCCATAGAACGCGAATCCGTCCGACGCCGCCATCTTGGAGAAAATCTCACTGGAAAATGGCGATTTTTCATTGCCGAAACAAAATGGCCGCCCCGCCGCCGCCATGTTGACGCAAATGAAAACTCCCCTACGTGAAAATCGACTATACTTCCGAGTGAAGGAGCAAAAATCCCCCTCCCACCACAAAAAAATGACGATGCCCGAACAGAGGTCGAAAAATGCCAAATTTCCAGGTGAAATATCTCGGCCGCCATTTTGTTTTTTTAAACAAACCTTTTTGCAGTCTCATTTTTTTAGCCAAATCTACGACCATTTTGAATATCGTAACCGTAGAGTGTATACTTTAGAAATTAAAAAAATTATCTCGCCGCCATTTTGTTTTTTGGCTGCATAGGAATACCATTTCAACTCATTAAAAAAATATATTGTCAGTCTCCATACATGAAAACATCATTTTCCCACTCTTTCTACCCGAAAAAAGCATGGAGTGAGTGAGTGAGTCAGTGAGTGGTAATTAAGCTTTATATATTATAGATAGACTAGCTTTCGCTTGGTTGCCCCGGGCTGCGAGCAGCCCGGGGAGGTCACGAGTAGCTGGTGGAATCGGGGCGGTGGGGTTTCAAGTCCGCCTATTATGTCGGGTTTACAGTCTGAAATTGCCTAGAAAAGGTCAGTAAGTTCTATCTTCAAATAAAAGGTGTTAAAGGACACAAAGCACCATACATCAAAGAAAAAGTGGTAACGAGTAGCTGGTGGAATCGGAGCGGTAGGGTTTTAAGTCCGCCTCCGTTGCAGAATTTGAGTTATTCAATTTTTTGTTATGTTTGTTTCATAGTTTGAAATTGCCTACAAAAAGTTAGTAAGTTCTATCTTCAAATAAAAGGTGGTTAAGTACACAAAATACCATGCATCAAAGAAATAGGGTTGATAGTTTACACGCAATAGAAAAATAAATATTCAGTCGAAAAACGCAATCAAACTCTAAATAAATTATAGTCTCTTATTCTCATTCAATAGTAAGTTTATATTTAGTATGAAAAAGGATCGAGTAGATATTTCCCCCAATGTTACCTCAAATAATACACCAAATAAATAAATGTCAAATTTCAAACTAATACCTACGTAGATCAAAAGAACATGTTTTCTTAATAATCTAAAAGAATAGAAAAACACTTAAAATATAAGTATTAAATATCGTGTTAAAAATTATCAAGTCCATCGAAATCAAAATTGAAATTAAAACGGTAACTGCGCGGGCTGGAATTCTCATAGTCAGCCTTACACGATCATCTTTTAAACATTATAAACCAAATGTTACCATCAACAAAAGCGATTCGTTTCTGGCACTTCGCCGGCCGCTGCCGCGGCACGCTCGCTACGCTCGCTCGGCTCGTGCGTTGTTTTTCATACACTAACCTAACCTAACCCATATGTTATAATAAACCCATGCAAGTTTTTGTTGCTTTACTTATTACAAAGTTCTTGAGCATAAACGAGTCGCTTGTGAAATCGGAGCGGTGGGGTTACAGTTTGAAATTGCCTAGAAAAAGTTTTATCTCAAATGAATTATGTTTAAGTACACAAAGCTCTATACGTCCAAGAAAAGGGGTTGCTAGTTTACACAAAATAGAAAAAGAAACATTCAGTTGCAAAACGCATGCAAAACGCAAGCAAACTAAAATAATATTTGGAATAGATCGGCTCGTAGTCTTTTATTCTCTTATTCTTATTCAAAAGTAAGTTAATATTCAGTTAATAGAGATATTGGGGTATTGAGTCCGCCTCTTGTTATGTTGGGCTTACAGTATAAAATTGCTTAGAAAAAGTTAGTAAGTTCTATCTTCAAATGAAAGATCTTTAAGTACGCAAAGCATCATACATAAAAAGAGGGTTGTCAGTTTACACGCAATATAAAAAGAAATATTTGGTTGAAAAACGCAAGAAAAACTTAAAATAAATGTTGTATAGATCGCCTTGTAGTCTTTTATTCTTATTCAATAGAAAATTTCCTTAAAATCACAGTATCAAAAAAAAAACAGTTTTTTATCATCCGGTAACACTTCAACTGAATACATTTTGTGAAAAATGAAAAATTTTCTAGATAAAACGGTCGCTGTCTTAGCCGCCATCTTGAATTTTGAAATTTCAGCCTCAGACCTAAATATCACACTTATAAACACATTTGGTCACTGTTCCTTAACCGATTGACCAGGTCTCCAGTTATTATGGCTTGCTTCGCTCGCTTTTTGTTTTATAGATAGTTCTAATCTAACCGATTGATCAGGTCTCTATTGATGGTGTCCTTTATGGCTCGCTTCGCTCGCACTTTATTTTAGTCACAGTTCTGACCCTAGCAATTAACCAAATCTCTCTTAACAGTTATTTCTTATGGCTCGCTTCGCTCGCTTTTCGTTTTAGACACAGTGCTAACGTAACCGATTGATCAGGTCTCTTTTAATGGTCTCGTATTATGGCTCGCTTCGCTCGCTCTTTATTTTGGTCACAGTCCCTTAAACGATTGACCAGGTCTCCATTTATTATGGCTCGCTTCGCTCGCTTTATGTTTTATTGACAGTTCTAATCTAACTGATCGACCAGGCCTCTATTGATGGTGTTCTCGCTTCGCTCGCATTTTATTTTAGTCACAGTTTTAACCTTGCCAATTAACCAAATCTCTCTTAATAGTTAACCTTTATGGCTCGCTTCGCTCGCTTTTTGTTTGAGTCACAGTGCTTACATAACCGATTGATCAGGTCTCTTTAAATGGTCTCGTATTATGGCTCGCTTCGCTCGCTCTTTATTTTGGTCACAGTCCCTTAAACGATTGACCAGGTCTCCATTTATTATGGCTCGCTTCGCTCGCTTTATGTTTTATTGACAATTCTAATCTAACTGATTGACCAGATTTCTATTGGTGGTGTTCTTTATGGCTCGCTTCGCTCGCATTTTATTTATTTTAGTCACAGTTCTTACCTTACCAATTAATCAAATCTTTCTAATTGGTCACTCTTTATGGCTCGCTTCGCTCGCTTTTTATTTTAGTCACAGTTCTAATCTATCCGAATGATAATGTCTCGCTCGCTTTATTTTTCTGGCGAAAATATTTGAATATTTTTCTCACCACGTAAAGATAGAGTGAAGATACACAAACGGTCTATATATGCAAAGCTTCCGAGTCGCCAGCTCAGTCAGAATCATTCTGAAATTAATATGGTGACTACTATCAGTGTTGCTAGTCGATCACTCAAATTATTCCACCAATTATGTTATAAATGCAACAGTAAAAATTTTGTTAAACAGTGAAATCACTGTAAAAAGGTGTTAAAGGACACAAATCACCATACATCAAAGAAAAAGTGTTGCCAGTTGACACTTAATAGAAAAAGAAATATTCAGTCGAAAAACGCAAGTAAAACTTAAAATAAATTTTGTATATATACTTAAAATAAGTTTTGTCTTTTATTCTCTTATTCTTATTTATTAGTAAATTACTGTATAATATTAAAAAACAATCGAACATATATTTCCATCAGTGTTACTATCATTAATTAATCAATTAAATGTCAATTGCATTATTACATTACATTATTTATGTAAGATTTATTTATTATATGAAAAGGGAACCGATGTCGTGGCCATATTAGAATAGATTAATTCACGACGCGATGGGGTTTAGTCCGCCTTCGTTTCAGAATAGAAGCTTTCGCTTGGTTGCCCAACAAGGTTGGCAAGTCACAGTAGCTAGTGGAATCGGGGCGGCGGGGTTTTAAGTCCGCCTCCGTTGCAGAATTTGAGTTTTTCGTTTTTTTTTTTTGTTGTTTGTGTTATAGTATGAAATCGCCAAAAAAAGTTAGTAAGTTCTGTCTGCAAATGAAAGGTGTTTAAGCACCATACATCAAAGAAAAAGGGTTGCCAGTTTACGCTTAACAGACAAAGAAATATTCAGTCGAAAAACGCAAGCAAAACTCTAAAAAAATTATAGTCTCTTATTCTTATTCAATAGTAAGTTTATATTTAGTATGAATGAAAAAGGATCGAGTAGATATTTCCCCCATTGTTACCTTAAATAATACACCAAATAAATAAATATCAAATTTCAAACTCATACCTACGTAGAACACTTTCATTTTGAATATCAAAAGAACATGTTTTCTCAATAATCTAAAAGTATAGAAAAATATATTTTAAGTATTAAATATCGTGTCAAAAATTGGATTTTCTTTTCTCCATACTTACCTATGAGAAAGTGTGGAATTAAGATACCTACACAAATGATCCATATATACACGCTACAGAGATCCCGAATTGTCAAGTCCATCGAAATCAAAATTGAAATAAAAATGGTCACGATCATCTTTTAAACCTTATAAACCAAATGTTACCATCAACAAAAGCGATTCGTTTCTGGCACTTCGCCGGCCGCTGCCGCGGCACGCTCGCTGCGCTCGCTCGGCTCGTGCGTTGTTTTTCATATACTAACCTAACCTAACCGATATGTCATAATAAACCTATACAAGTTTTTGTTGCTTTACTTATTGTAAAGTTCTTGAGCATAAACGAGTCGCTTGTGGAATCGGAGCGGTGGGATCTTAGGTCCGCCTCTTGTTATGTTTACAGTTTGAAATTGCCTAGCAAAAGTTAGTGAGTTCTATCTTCAAATAAATTATGTTTAAGTACACAAAGCTCCATACGACAAAGTAAAAGGGTTGCCAGTTTACGCTAAATAGAAAAAGAAACATTCAGTTGAAAAATGCAAGCAAAACTAAAATAAAATTTGGAATAGATCGGCTTGTAGTCATTTATTCTCTAATTCTTATTCAAAAGTAAGTTAATATTTAGTTAATACAGATATTGGAGTTTTAAGACCGCCTCTTGTTATGTTGGGTTTACAGTATAAAATTGCCTAGAAAAAGTTAGAAAGTTCTATCTTCAAATAAAAGATCTTTAAGTACGCAAAACATCATACATAAAAAAAAGGTTGCTAGTTTACACGCAATATAAAAAGAAATATTCAGTTGAAAAACGTAAAGAAAACTTAAAATAAATGTTGTATAGATCGCGTTATAGTCTTTTATTCTTATTCAATAGAAAATTTCCTAAAAATTAAAGTATCAAAAAAAAACAGTTTTTTATCATCTGGCAACACTTCAACTAAATACATTTTTTTTCTGTAAGTAGTCTGAAAAATGTTATCAATAATGCCAAAATCAGCTCTATAAAGTAAAAACCGTGAAAAATTATACATTTTCTAGTCACAGTTCATTAACCGAATGACCAGGTCTCCATTTTATTATGGCTCACTTCGCTCGCTTTTTCTTTTTGTTTTTTCGCAGTTCTAATCTAATCAATTGACCAGGTCTCTATTGATGGTGTTCTTTATGGCTCGCTTCGCTCGCATTTTATTTTAGTCATAGTTCTAACCCTACCAAATAACCAAATCTCTCTTCACAGTTACTCCTTATGGCTCGCTTCGCTCGCTTTTCGTTTAAGACACAGTACTTACATAATCGATTGATCAGGTCTCTCTTAATGGTCTGGCATTATGGCTCGCTTCGCTCGCTTTTTGTTTTATTGGCAGTTCTAATCTAACTGATTGACCAGGCCTCTATTGATGGGGTTCTTTATGGCTCGCTTCGCTCGCATTTTATTTTAGTCACAGTTCTTACCTTACCAATTAACCAAATCTCTCTAAATGGTCACTCTTTATGGCTCGCTTCGCTCGCTTATTGTTTTAGGCACAGTGCTAACATAACCGATTGATCAGGTCTCTTTTAATGGTCTCGCATTATGGCTCGCTTCGCTCGCCTTTTAATCTAACTGGTTCATCAGATTTATAGTGATGGTGTTCTTTATGGCTCGCTTCGCTCGCATTTTATTTTAGTCACAGTTCTAACCTTACGAATTAATGAAATCTCTCTAAATGGTCATCTTTTATGGCTCGCTTCGCTTGCTTTTTGTTTTAGTCACAGTTCTAATCCAACCGAATGACAATGTCTCGCTCGCTTTATTTTTCTGGCTAAAATAGTGGTTTTTTTTCTCACCACGTAAAGATGAGGTAAAGATACACAAACGGTCTATACATATATGCTATAAAGCTCCCGAGTCGCCAGCTCGGTCAGAATCATTCTGAAATTAATATGGTGACTACTATCAGTGTTGCTAGTCGATCACTCAAATTATTCCACCAATTATGTTATAAATGCAACAGTAAAAATTTTGTTAAACAGTGAAATCACTGTAAAAAGATATTTTAATATTTTTCATAAAGACATACATGAAAGTTTCTCAAAAAATCCCTGTATAAAGAAAATTACAGATTTTTTTCATCTGGCAACATTTCAGCTGAATACATATTTTTTGTTAGAAGTATTCTTAAAAATGTTACCAAAAACGCCAAAATCAGCTCTATAGAGTGAAAGTCGTGAAAAAAGATCAATTTTCTAGATAAAATTGTCGCTATTTAATCCGCCATCTTGAATTTTGAAATTTCAATCTCAGATCTATATAGCCCACCTATTAGCGCATCCAACGCAGTTTTTACTATTTTCCTAGCGGCTATATTGACTGCGCTAGAGTCCAAAACGTGAATAGTGGGCATTGAACTTTCAAACCGCCGTAGCTGCCGGGGTTGCCAGATGTAGGCGATGAAAACAGTCAAATGTGATTCCGGGATGCGCCCTTCATCGTCGGATACCAATTTTCAAGTTCTAAAATTGTTCCTTTGACACTTTCAGTTTTTGGGGTAAATCTCAAAAACTACCCTAAAATCGGGTAATTTTTTTCCACCACATGAAAGAGTCTATAGAGATGGGCAATCGCTCCATACATACCAAATACCTGCGGGGTTGACAAGTCAGTCAAAATCGAGGTTGAATTTCAAACGTTGTTTGCTCTCAGTGTAGCCAGTCGATCGTTCTATTTTTTCCATCGGGTATCTTGAAAAGTTAAAATTAAATTATTTGCATCAAAAAAGTTCAAAAATTCGACAAAAATTGTTTCCTCAAAAATCTCATAAAGTATCAAAAATTTTCAAGATTTTTTTTCACTTGGCAACACCTCAGCTACTTGCCTAAAAATTCTTTCCCCGGAAGTATTCTGACAAATTACGCCAAGTGCGTCAAAATCGGCTCGATGCGGTGACGATACCCAATTTTCCAGATAAAACGGCCGCTGGTTTGGCCGCCATCTTGAATTTTGAAAATCCGGCTCCGTACCGGTGTGGCCAACTCCATAGCGCATCCGATGCACTTTTTACCATTTTCCTAGTGGCAATACCGACTGCGCTAGAGTCGACAAAGTAAAGAATGGGCAAAATTTTTCAAATCGCTGCTCCTACCAGGGTTGCCAGGTGTCGACGTTGAAAATGGCCAAATGTTATTTCGGGGAGTGCCCTCCGTCGAGGAAATTCATTTTTGAAATCCCAAAACGGCTCCTTCTACTTTTCACCTTTTTGGGGTAAATCTCCGAAATTACCCTAAAATCGGGAAAAATTTTCACCTCATTCGAAGGAGCCGGCGGAGACTAACGACCGGTCTTTACCAAGCGAAGAGCTACAATGTTGCCATGTGAGCTAAAAGTGCGTTTGAATTTTTCGAAAAAGTGAAAAAATCACAAAATGGCCGCTGCCGCCGCCGCCATATTGATTTTCGCGAGTTTCATAATTTTCCCATAGTCACGACTATATTTGGCGTGACACCTCATTCACAGATTTTCTGCGCTGGCCACCCAGGTTCCCAAACAATTCGGGTTATGAGGGCATGTCGAAAAAAATATTTTCTACCGTGGAGCCCAGGGTTGTCAGCTCGCAGAAACAAAAATTACCAAAAGTCATAGGACTCTTCCGGCACCACACCGCATCGAGTCTGTTTTTCCCGAAAAGTGCGTATTTCTAAATTTCACTTTTCTCCCAAAATCTCCTAAACTACCACGAAAATGGTAGAAATCGGTAGTGAAGTAGAAAGAACCCACCGAGCCCCACGACCGGCCCATAGAACGCGAATCCGTCCGACGCCGCCATCTTGGAGAAAATCTCACTGGAAAATGGCAGTTTTTCATTGCCGAAACAAAATGGCCGCCTCCGCCGCCGCCATATTGACAAGCAAATGAAAACTCCCCCTACGTGAAAATCGACTATACTTCCGAGCTGAAGGAGCAAAAATTCCCCCTCCGCACTCACAAAAAAACAATCGACGATCGCCCGAACAGAGGTCGAAAAATGCCAAATTTCCAGGTGAAATATCTCGGCCGCCATTTTGTTTTTTTAAACAAACCTTTTTGCAGTCTAATTTTTTTAGCCAAATCTACGACCATTTTGAATATCGTTACCGTAGAGTGTATACTTTAGAAATTAAAAAAATTATCTCGCCGCCATTTTGTTTTTTGGCTGCATAGGAATACCATTTCAACTCATTAAAAAAATATATTGTCAGTCTCCATACATGAAAACATCATTTTCCCACTCTTTCTACCCGAAAAAAGCATGGAGTGAGTGAGTGAGTCAGTGAGTGGTAATTAAGCTTTATATATTATAGATATGTATGTGAAAAGTACATTTCTACTACTACAGATATTACTACTGGTGAGGCGGCGTGTAAATAGTTCCACGCGGGGGCTTATTTAGAAAGTATGCTGTTGTTAAAAATTTTAAAATAATCTAAAGAAAAAGCAATAGAGAAAGACAATTGTCCCTAGAATACACGTCACAGTACTCTGATATAAAATCGAGAGAGTACTTACCGCTTATATACTAATTAGCGTCACCGGGACTCGAACTTTAGACTGCGCTTAAATTGTTGGTTAAAATATGAAGTTTGTGATAAAATTTGTAAAATTCCGATAAATGAGCCTAACAATATTTTTAATCAAGCGTTGGGAAAAAAGACAAATGACAACCTATATTTTCTTCATAACGCCGCCGTCATGGCGTTTAAGCGGCTTGCAGTGAGGTTACGACCGTATATGTAAACTGTTTTTAGGTTCCCAGCGCCAGCGGTTGTGACACAGAGCAGCAGACCTCCAAAAGCTCACCAGATGTTCCTATAACAGTGGTGTTCAATTGAAAAAGTTAATTAGTAAGTACACATATATTTAGTTAAAGCAACTTCACTACTTACACAAAAGACAGAACAGTTATTAGCCATCTATGTGTGTATGTACCTACATTAAGTATATGATCTTAATAGTACATAGCTAGTTAATATGTGTGAATAATCCAAAAATCAGCAAGTATGAGACATTTATTAGTCATAACAAAATGACTGATCAAAATGAATGAAATATGAATCATAAAAATATATATGACTTCAGTTTGATTTCGATATATTAAAGGAACTTTCATATGTTCTGTCAATGTTTATTATTTGTTCTTTATAGACAAAACGGGTCGAGTAAACACTTTCCCATCTCACTTAAATAACCTTGTTTTTGATGTATCTTTTAGATACCTACTTATCACAAGATAGCTTGATCATATTTGTAAAAATTCTCGAGTTAGATATTTACAAAATTGTACATTAATATGTTTTATAGATGCTTGATTTAAATAGTGAAATATAGTTCTAATCATTAAAAAATATCCTAAAAATACCTACTAAAGACTAATCAATCTGAAAGCTTATCGTCTTTAAATTTATTAAAACTAGCGTAATAAATACTTTATAAGTAGATATATCAATACAATAATAATAAATACTTTATAAGTAGATATATCAAAGAAAATGTTTCTCAGTTTTATAATATTCTTTATAAGTATTTATTTTGGGATAATTGTTTATTCAGCTGTGAAAATAAAAATAAAAACAATAAACGTTGAATTATATTTACAACGACGCGAAATACATTAAAATAGCAGTTCAAAAATAAAATCCCATATAATTCCAAACAATAAGTTACAAGAATTCCATAGGGTGACATTAAATCAAGAGCATATCGAACCATTCGTTCGGATTATCCAGTAAAAATTTTTAAACGCCGCCTACGGGACACATAAAGTGAAATATTTAAAGTAAGATGACAATATTTTAGACGGAACAGCTTTATTTTAAAAAATGAGCGGGGCCGTAAATCCTGGTGCAATAACGCGGGCGCGTCCGTCGATGTGAACTGAATACTGAACGAATGGTCGCATTAAACCGCTCCACTTACGTATTGACAGTAATACATGTGATGCTTTTGGAGCGGAGGTAATATGCCATACATCAGGTACACATTAAATATCAACCTAATTTTAAAAAAAGAAGTGCATACACAATTTTGATACAAGTAGAGAAGGTCCCTCTGTATGGCAGAAGTTTTTATGATATAATGTTAATTTGGCATATATATTATGGTAAACAGCATAAAGTTAATTTCGCAGGAAGTCTTTTGGCATACGCTTATATGTAATAGACTTTTAACCAATAAAATTGATAGTGACAATATACATGTTATATGAACAACAATTGAAACCTAGACTCTTAATCTCACTAAAAGTTCAAAGTCAAAATCGTTATTTTAAAGATACGATGTATAATTTAGTTGTAGATTTATGGCGCTCGCTGGTCACTATTGGGGCACGAACATTTGGTCAATTGACAAATATTATGCCTAATAAAATGTATGCCATATGTGTCAGATCAAAAGAAGATTATGCCAAGTTATGCCAAATAAGTTTCGGAGCGTCGAGATTCTGCCAGAAAGAGGGAATCAAAGTAATGATATCTACTTTCTGGCTCTGGCATAGCAAAAATAAAGTTTATTTCTGTCCTAGTAATAACCAAAGTGTATGATTTATTTTTCTACTATATTATACAAAGGAAAATTAACAAACGCTTGAGAAATATGTCAGTCTTGGATAGTTCATATTATGGTTAGCGCAGTCGCCCAGATTAGGTAAAGGGTTATTATGATCTCCTACGCCATTCACCACTGATAATTTACAAATAAAATGAGTTTATGTAATTATTAGACTAAGTAGCATCGAGTAATTATTAGACTGTGATAGTAATTTACTGTAATGAAAAGTAATAGCATGGTTTTCTTTGGGGTTGTTTATGTAGTGTGATATTTCACTATTGCAGGTTAGTCGTAATATAACACAAAGCTGTATTTTAATGTTTTTTTTTATTATGCATGAGCACATGGGTAATCCAAGACAGTATCGGGTACCAGTTAGTAAAAAAATATATATATCAAGACAGATTTATGCTCTAATTATTCGTGGGGAACCGTATAGAGCTGCATACGCGAATTTATGCGACCGCACCTCTGTTTGTTCTAATTGTTTCGCATGATTTAAACGCGACAGGTAATTGTGGATTGTGTTCTTAGTTATTGATGTCTCTTCCCATGATAAACTTTATTTATTATTGGAATAGCAAATGTAGTGGAAATTGCAAAGGAAATTGCTTGTTTTAAATTGTTACGTTCAAATGAAGTTAAACGGTTCCGAAAAAAAGGAATACGCATCTATCAAAGTTATTAAAAAAAAACAGCATATTAAAATATCTAAACATTAGGTACCATAACAAGAATTCAATTTAATGATGTGTAATAAATATATAATTGATGAGAACGTGCCCAATAAGTGTTTTTAGATGATAGCAGTAGATGGATAGGTACTCTCATTAATTTGAAATGGTCCACGTCTCAATTAAGTAACGGACTACAAACAATAAAAAAAAAACAAATTTGAACTAGCCACCAATATATTATAATTACAACGAGGAATATTAATTGTGGCATACTTCTTAAACGATAACTCAATGTCGATATGTAACTGAAAATATTTAAACATGTTTTATTTTTAATATAATACAGTTTCCTTTTAACTTTTAGTGAATAGATTAAACTTGATAACGTAGCAAAATTTTTAAGACCTAGGGCAAGTACTCAAACGAGTGAATCGTCTAAATCCTCCTTTTTATGAGCTGTATCAAAACAGTGAGCTTATATTTTGGCTAACTGAAAATCTCACTGTCTAGTCTAAGAGCAGTCAAAACATAACAAACACGCTGAACAACCATTATCAATTCACAGTCGGTGACTTACGACAAAAGGTTTGGCCATGTAGCCGTTTTTACACTCGCCGGGAGTTTCAACAATGCCTTTTCTGGCTAAACTGAAACGGTTAGCTCAATTCGCTCGTGTAGGGAACAACAAAAAGATAAATTTATCTCACATGTGATTGAGACTTAATAAAAAAAAAATCTAATGTACAGAAAAACCTTAAACAAAGTTTTATGTGTGTCAGAGCGAGACTAAATTATATATTTAGGTACTCGTATGACGTGATGATGAAATTGTAATTGATTCCGAAAATATAGAGGAAACGAAAGTTAAATGTTAACATATCTAATTTATATTTTATTATTTAGTAACATTTAGGAATTTATTTTAATGTTACTAAACAAACTGTAGGTTTATTGACAATAAACTGTCATCGACCTCCGAGTACAGTAGGTATATCATAAGTACCAACGATTTCATAGACAACTATTTTATATTTTATCTCCGAAGTTAGCGAATTAAAGAAAGAGAGAAATGAAACATGATTATAATTCACCTTATCAAACACAATACTGAATTTAGTGCACTGACTACGATTTTTTTCTGTACTTCGATTACAATAGATCAATTTATTTTAGTATAAAAAAATCACGTTTGTTGTAATGTAAATAAAATAAATATTGAAGGAGCTCCCATAGCTCCTTAAATATTTACTAAATATTTTTATTATATTTTTTAGTATATGTTATTATAGCGGCAACAAAAATGCAACACATGAAAATTTCAACTGTCTGTCACGGTTCATGTGGAGTCTTAGTACCTATAGGGATTCCACTTGTGACGGGTTCGATGCTTAGGCAAACGAATAAAAGGCTCACTTATCTTGAGAATTCGATTTATTAGAGGGTAACAAAAAAAAAAAACTGTAATAAATAAAAAAAATATATAAATAAAGTTCGTATGATTACCTAAATATATAATTAAAATAGTTAAATAGAACAACTACATATCCCGTTTCTGGGTATTCCGTAATAGTTAGAACTTAGTAGATATTTGACGAAGATAAACGTTTACATGTTTCTTATTTAAATAATAATAATTTATATTGGATTTATAAGATTAAATATGATAAAATTATCATGTTTTTACCGGATGCACAGACTAAGAAAGAAGATACTAGCCGGATGAATTTTTTACGAACTGACATTCATAAAGAGCATATTAGATTACTCAAAACTACAAATTACGAAAAGTTAATAATAAAATAAATAATGTTGAAGATCAAAGACAAAAAGTTTGTATGCGGAAACCTAGGACGAAATAAACGGTGGTACGACGACGCACCGTTACACGCCTTTACCCTTTGTACGGAACCTTAAAAATGGTGACAATGTATGAGAACAATCTATAGGTCATCGTATATCCTAAAATTATGATATTTAAATATTTATTTATGCATATACTTATCTAATACATGTGAGACTTGAATTAAAATAATAATAAAAAACAAAGTTATTGATCTAAAGTACCTATAAAAATGTTTTGATGACTTTCACTTGATTACTTAAATTCAGTATTTGACAATATATGCAAATTTTAGAATGCTTGTTATTTATGTCACATGACACAGTTTTGACATTATTGTCCCAACGTTAGGGCCCAAATGTGGTCGAATAAATGCTCAGCCTGGTATACCGACAGAAACCCGTTTTGAAGTTAAATTACTAAAGTTTGACAAGCAGACCGACTCACCAAACTACGGCAGCAATAATTCTGCATAGCGTGGCTAGAAGACAATCGACCGATACTTAAATTAATGCAACATGGAACAATAGCGGCATCCTACCTACTATTGAAGAAGTAAAAAGTTATATCACTTTAAACAGTCCAAAATTCATACCTGGAAACAATATTCAATTTTTAGTTTCTTAAAAGTAATATAATTATGCTTTTAGAAATAAAGTTAATTTATCATTAAATATAGTTTACTTTTAAAGGATATCGCAAACCGATTAACAATTTCAAACAGGGCCTTTATTATGAAATTGTGCAGACACAGGTGCTCGAATGCTCCGCACCGGCTATACTTCTAATGAAACAGGGCTCCCAAGACACATCGATCCTTTTCCTCGATTCGATGCGCCAGATTATCTCCTAGACAATTTCATCTTCTCTAATTGAACAAACGTCGTAAAGGATCCACAAATCGCCTTAAGTGAAATATCAAATATCTCATCTACTGCGCCTTATGATTTACTGGCATTCGTATTTTCTCGTGTGTGCTCGTGGAAGTTAAACTAACAGCGTTGCATAAAGTGAGTCGCGTGCGACCTACGCGCTATGGGCCGACCCGCATTATATTAATTTTGACTCGAGGTTTGGGACACCGACAGGCTTATAAGATTAGAATAATTTTCTCATTCCGAGTGCTCCCCGCGAGAGCAACCAGCAGTTTAATTAAAACTAACAGTTGTCTCACACAGTCTTATCCGGCAATTTGCGAGGTATTACAGGCCGAACTTTGTCCACAAATTATCTTGACTCCATTTAACAGAGCGGTTATGTTAATACGATCTTGCCAGATTTAGAGGTTCTTTTTGTTATAACAGGCGTGTGGTAAATTACATCATTAAGGTGAAATATTATATTTAATTTAGTCTTCCTTTAGATCCACAAAGTGTTCCTTATTGTGGTTTCACGACGTGTCGGGAAAGTGATCATTAAACTTCACCGAATGAAGTTTTTATAGGCATCATAACACTTACAGATAGATGTTCGAGGGAACTATTGAATTAGTAATGACTTTTAATACACTCACTTTATAGCAGCACTGGAGTTGGAACATCCATCAAATATTTAATAATGGACAAAAGGTAGAGTTTAAAATATAACTATACTCTTCGTGTCGTTTAAAAGTTGACTGTTAAGTTAGTTACTTGAAAATATTATAACATCCAACTGTTCTGACATATTGTTTCTGTCAAACATTTAGGACAGGCGAATAAACTGCTCCCATATGTCCGAATAAATTTCGTTGTCTTCTTGCATATAAAATTCACTCGCGCCGCTGTGAAATATTATGTGGCGCAAATGCCCAGGAATGAATCTGAGAAAGCCAAATTCGAGTTCACCCTCCTTCTATCGGCTCTACCCTTATCTTTACTACGAAATAAAAGGAAAAGTACCACTTTCTCAGTCATATCTTATGCCTACGAGTGCTTATGAAATATGAATTCTATCTCGCAAAACATATTATTTCGTTATTACTAAATATATTGCTACACGTTTTGGAGTTATACGGGACATGAGTTTCTTCATAAGAAATGCAAAGCTTTAGTTCTCCCAAAGGTAGGGTGTCAACAATCGTTGTTCTTGTTACTTGATTACAGATGAGAATTTAGAATTGACGCCCTGGCCTTATTTTCTAAGTGAGGTTATATTCCCAATAAAAAATACTAAAAAACCACTTGGTCCCTGGCACCCTGATATGGGATTCGAATCCATGGCCTTTCGTATTTTTTTAAGGTAACAGCTTATTTTGAAGGCAAGTTTTATTTGCAAAGAACTAAATAAAGAGAAGATTTGAACTGGATTTTGATACAGAACAGTACTTGTTACACCTACATAAAATATGAAACTCCCGATCAAACTATGAGTGTCGAAAATGAACTCGCATAAAACGCCGAAGTCAGCTATTCGTTTCTTCACTATTGTTGGGTTATATCCATGCAATTCTCTCATGTGAGGTAGTTTTTCTTTCATTTTAGAAAATAATTTCACGACTCTCAAATCCTTTAAATGTGCATCTAAGCGATATTCTTTCTTCTACGATACCTTTTAAGTCCCAAGTTTTTGGTCGCGGTTTTGCTTAACCCTATCTGATGGGCAACTGTTTTGTGTTCCGCTTGCGCATGAGAGTTGTTTGATGCGCTTCTACATACAGTTTTTAACACTGCGAGAGTCCGAAACATGTGAGAGAATAACTTTTTGTATTTGCGTGAAAATAAATAATATTAAATTTCGCGCATAACGTATTGAGGCAACGGTAAGGAATGGTCAAAGTGAATATAAATAAGAAATCAGAAATATCAAGGATTAGGTGATTATTCATTTCTTCAACAGCGAATGAACTATGTGTTGGTAAATTTTATAGCGCAGTATTATACGGTTTTCGGGCAAATTGTTATATGTAAGATAAATCAATATCCAGTCATGTATATTATTGGTAACTCATATCTGATCCTTCGAAAACTTAACAAAACAGTTGTTGGATATTATAAAGATCCAAAATATATCAGATTCTCTTACATGAAAAGAGCTATTTTTAACGACGTCGTTGAAGTAGTCGTAGGAGGAAGGTGCCATACTTTTTCAGCGATGTATCCCTTTAAAACGGTGTGGATAACGCACAGGTAGGTAATTGATATTACAGGTGCATTACCACAAATAATGCAAACACAAATAAACAAATATAAATACAAATTTAAAATATAAACACAAATATACATACGCTGAAATTCGAATCTGGTTTCGTATTTTTAGTATATAGTATGAATTTTGGTAGAGCACTCCTAGCTGTGAATAAATAAGATACACCTAGAATTCCAACAAAATTTCAATATATACCAAAAAGAGGTCTACATCAATTTTCGTTTACGTCAACTAGTACCCGAGCTTCATAATAGGTCCTTGTATTTACTAAAAGAATAGATTATTGTCTCAAAAATATTACATCGAGTATCGTAATGAAATCAGTCCAGTCCAGTCCATCCACGATTGGTCGGTGGTCTGTGATCCGGGCCGTGACGAGGCGACGCCGCGACGCGCCACGCTCTAGACGGGCCCGGTTGACACGCTGGAAAAAATATTATCACTCCACGCATTGTTCTTGAGGTAATAACGAAAATTTATCTATGGAAAATAAAAAGATGCCGTCGTCGTAATAACAATAAACAATGCGAAGTGTGGGTTATAAATATAATTTATGGGACCTTTGTTTTTTACAATTACGGGCACATATAATATCTATATAAAAACTAAATCAGGGAATAATTGGGCATACGATTTTTGATTAAAAAAACAATGTTTTTAGGTTAGTCCTGAGAAAAATTCAAACTCAAGTTTATTTTTAATAAAAAATTGACAGTCTCAGGTTCTCGAGATAAGATTCAAATCTTTTGCACACCAAGCGACTGGTCTAACTTATTCAGCTACCTGAGACTTTATCATACGTTTATTTTGAGTATTATAATAATAAATAATTTTAGTTGTTGATTTTACTGTTGTGCCTATTGACCTTTTAAATCTTGTTATAAAAGTTAATTTTGAAACAAATAACTAGCTTCTGATTAGACACCATGTATTCTTTGGATTGGTAGACATTGAGAATAGAAAAACATTTTCCCAACTAAAAGTTCGCACGTGTGTGTCTACTAAAATTTGGGATGGGAGCACGCCGCTGATCCCTGGCAATCTGTCCCGAACAATAAGTCGCTCTCTAACAAAAGCCGGCCATTTGAACAAGTCGGAAACTTTTGTAAGTTTAGCTCTTTCTCGGCGGGCCTTGGCAGCGGTGGTGGATTTCACAATGGGAGAAATAATCGTTAGGGCCAGTCATAAGAAAAGGCATTACAAAAACAACGACGCACTTCAACCCATATTACTCAACATTTTGTCAGAGCCAAGTACTTAATTTCCAGTCTGCGCTGCCATAACAGTCAGTTTGAACGTTGGAACGTCTTTCTATAAAAGTCAATATTCCGACACGTTTTCTCGGGTAGCTATACAATAGTTTGAAAGTCAAAGTACCTGGTAAAAAGATTAAGCAAAATACAATATATTTTTATTGCTACAATATTTTCAATCGTTTACATAAAATAATAACAGTTCTCATCTTCACATTTACATGCAGTGAAGATCCGTATTGCAATAACGAATGATATCTCGAGACCTATCATTGTGTAAAGCTCACCTTGGATACGGGATAAAAGGCTCTAGAGAGTGGCATCGGCACTGGCTCGACATAACGAAGGAACGCGATCCGGCGTCACTTCCGCCGTCCGTCACATGGGAACGACTTCCGGCGGGGCGCCAGCGCGCTGCCACTTACAATCACTTAGCTCTCGAACACGGTGACTCGTGTAAACACCGCGCAAACCATCTTGAATTACCGCTTTGCAATCGCGTTCATACTAAGTTGATGTAAACGTTAATATTTAACTTCGCTATTTCCATCCTGATTTTTTTATGATGTGTGGCAGATTGCAGAACAATGCAACTGATAAATATTAAAAAGTTTCCGATGAAACTTATTTTAAAAATTCTTTAAAACCTACGGGAAGCTACATCATAGTAGGGTGACATAGGCTGCAATTTACGCAAGCGAAGCCGCGGGTAAACATTCTTTATTATTTAAACCTTGCGAAGAGATATGTGAACCGAGGTCTGTTTGTGGATTTTGGTATTTATAAGGTGGAGTGGAGGAGTGGTTTTAACAACGAAATATGTGGCGATGTTTGCTTAAAGATTATCAGTTTTTTACTCTTAGATACTTCAATGTAAAATAGGACCATGGGACACCCGACTTCGTTTACAATATTGGTATCGTATTTGGGCTTAATAATGGCAAGTCTCAATGATTTGGTGACTGATCGGACCAAGAAGAAATATTGATGAAAATAGTAGACTTCCAAAAGTCTCTTAAAATTAATGAAATAATAGTTTTTTGGCAAGTATGTACTACCCAATGTCGATTCTGATTCTAGTGATTTCTGGTTCTAGTGAAGTATGCTTAAAAAATCCACTTTGTCCCTGGTACTCTGAAACGGGACCTGAAACCGCGACCCAACCCGGGCAACGGCTCCAACCACCGAGCCACCCGGGATCTAACAGTGTGACGGTGTGCTTGGGTCAATTAATGAAAGGCTAACTAGCTTGAGTATGGATTTATTAATAGTATAAAGGACAAAGTAAAGAAACCCTTTTTGGGTTTCCTAAAAGGCAAAACTTTTTAATTCACTTAACATGTTTCTTATATAGAAACTTCACTTTAAACACATAATTGAAAATATTTTATTAATTACAATAATAACATGTTACGTACTGTTCAAAGAATTTTCACGAAATGACATCCATAAAGAGCATATTTAATTAGATTAGTTACAACAGGACTGGCGAATTTTTCAAGCACTTGTTTCTTTTTCACTACTACAGAGCGTACTTTCATCAATGTTTAGGCAACCCCCTCAATCAGCCGAAAGAAATATTTTTACAAATATTTAAACTTTCGATAAAGATGAAAATTTGTTCTAATTATTATATTTGATCAATTTCAGCACTCTGAGCAGGAACGGGATGGGACGCGACGAGAATGCCTGGGACAAAGTGGATTTTTTAAGCATTCTTCATTAAGAATAAAAATATAAGATAAACTATTAGATAAATATAAGGCAACTTTCATAAAATGCACTCAGAAAAGGCGAAAATTGTTTAACTATACATTAATTAGTTGAATAATATTTTTCTATATGTGTAAAGATTAAAATTTACATTGAAATATCTTATTCTTACTGACGTTATAAATATACAAAAAGGATTTTATAGTTACCACGGCCATAGATCAGTGCGAAATGTATGTCGAACGCTCTAAATACTTTGTTATTGGGTTTTTATGGCGCATTGATTCAAAATCAATTGAATTTAACGCGCAACAATATAAATTAACCCCTTTTGGGTATACACAGCTGGATTTGGAGTTTACAGTAAATCTGGGTCCATTTGCAAGATCTCAGTTATTTTCACATGTCGGTTTAATTTCCGTTTCGGCATTGTTTTCAGAGGAAATTCGATTGGAACGAGAAAAGGGAGTCGATACGAGGATATGTAATTTCCTTTCATATTCAATTTAATTCTTTGAGGGATGCTCGTCACACGACCCGTATTTATAACAAGAAAACTCTTTGTACCGATTCATAAAAAGGCAAATTCATTTGTTAACAATAACATTCCATTGAATATATCATTCAAACATGAGTTAACTTCATTTGAAAATGGTTTTCATTAACGTTATTTATAGGTACTAACATTATAACGAGGAATTTTTTTTTGTCTGTTTGCATTGTATTGGCTCCGAAATTACTGGACTGATTATAAAATTGTTTCACCTAAGGCAAGATAGACCATACGCGGGGGACATAGGCTATAATTTATGCGGGCGAAGTCATGGGAAAATAGCTAGTATTATCAGACAAGTAATTTAAAACGTATTGGTTAGGTATATACTTGTGTGTCATTGTTTCAAAAAATTTAAGTGAATATAAAATAAAATAACACCAAATTTCATAAGGACGATTATATATATGATCACATAAAGTATTTCGTATAAACAATCATATTAACCCCAAATCTCAGTGTAAAGAAAAAAATTAACACTTTAAATGCGTCTCTTGCTACACTAGTAGCTATTAAAAAGTTGCCTGGTAATCTTACAAGGTTTTTATTACACAATAACAAATGGAGAAACACAGGTTATAACGATAACGATAATTCAACCTGTATAAGTATGTACGCGTAATGAAATATTTTCTGTGCACCAGTGTAGTACTATAAGTGATGTCTAAATCGGCGCGTGCGTGAGCCCGGTGACTGCCACGGAGCACGCGACATCGCCTGCCCTACTATCGACTTACACCCTGTTAAATCTGGCCCAATATTTGTACAGCCTATTCATTACCATCGCGCCGCTTTATTTTATTGTTTCTTCTTGTTACGACCGACGTCCGCCTTTTGAATAATAATTTGAGCGTCTATTAAAATTTGTTCCATGACGACTTATAGCCCGATTTGATTATGGGTGCGCTAACGATGAGGGAACAATATTTTTAATAGCCTTATTTGATATTATTTATTGAGAAAGGGTTAAACAGTTTACTTGGAAATAATAGAACGCTATAATCAAATCATTTACATACATTTAAAAGTACTTATACAGATACAGACGTGATAAGCACTTATTATAAATGGATAAATTAATAGAGTCATTATATGATGTTTTTGATTGCGGTTCACAATTATTTATCTACATACAGAGTTCCTAATAGAAAAATTGTATGAGTTGCAGGATAATTTTAAAGACAGGATTGTTATCTTGAGATCTAAATAAATTTAGGTTTTTTGATTGATTTTTATTTATTGAAAACTGGAATTGTTTAGGATTATGATATAATAAAATTGGGATTTTATCATCCTTCATATCTTGATCAAAATCCTGTCTTTAACATAATCCTGAGACATGTATAACCGATGTTTTAATACATATAGGCATTGTTACAATAAGACGAATATATTGAATTTATGCACGATTGTATTTCAATAGATAATACGGCGTACTAGAGACGAGCGTCTCCCTTTAACATTTTTCCAATTAGGTGTGTATTACTTCGAGTTTGAAACAGGATCGGCTTCAACGCGCCGCGCGACGAAACCCATGAATAGTGGGAGGCACTGAAAGAAAATCTAATTTGGATTTGAGGGATTACACCGGGACTTGTTTCGGCCTAGTATATACGTAGACAAGCTGCCACCGCGACATTTTCTCGGATTGAATTATACGTGAAGGCTCTAGACACGGTCGTTTTATTCCGGAAAACTCACGTTTTCCAATTGAAAATAATTGTTTCGTTGCAGACGCAATTCTATTTGATTTAGTTTAATACTTCTTTTCAGATGTTCCTTAGATTAATTGGTGTCTGGTTTAGAAGCATTTTATTGGCACACGAGCAATTTTATTTAAATTAAATTAGACATAAATAGTAGCTATATTTCCAATTCACACAACATTAACATAGGTACTAAATGTACATTAAGTCATGCAGCTAGCTAGAATTTTAAGTGTCCTTTGAGAATAATTGTGGTGTTCTAAATATTAATTCTCTTTTTAATTAACCAAGATAATAACAATTCGATAAAACAACTATCTATACAATTATTAAAATAAAAAAATATACAATTTACGAAACTCTTTCCAAATTATAACTAAGAAAGTAAGGAATGGTATCTAAATACCATTAATAAGCTATGGAAATGTGAATCAATAGGTCCAGGAAATCTGCAATCTGGTTGCCGATTGACTTGGCTTAAATCCATGTTTAAAGTTGGTTGGTTGGTTTAAAGAATCACAGTATTCCGTTTTAGGGTTAATATTCCATTTTTGGTTATATTCCTCTATACTTGCATTGCTTATACGGATCGCTTGATGCTTTAATCCTGGTGTGGTATTCAAAAGATATTAAACATTTTCAGATGAAATAGCTTATTCAGTATGTTTCATAATGTTGATATTCATCGAAAGCTCGTTGAAGCAAAGCGCCATACGTCGGGTGATTGGTAATTAGGGAAGTGACGAGGCAAATTAAACGGGAAGAGTCACGGCCATTGTCCACCCCGGATCAAACGATGGACAAACAATTACTCTTCAGCCAAGGAAAAATGTTATTGTTACGGTAACGGCATTGAATGTTGTATTTTTTTTTTGTCGTGATTTCTCTCCTTTTTCACACAAAGCAATGTTTTTTTTTTCAATGCTTATGTATTTACTTCGTGGTTAAAATTGAATGGATTCAAGTACGGTCTGGTTTTATTAACATTTTCACAGTGTTTATAGTGTTAAGAGAGTATGTTCTCCTGACTATATATATAAAAAAACGCATCATATATATAAAAAATACATAATTATAGTGTCAGGTAAATTTATATATTGAAAAATATACATTACTCAGATAAGTAACATTGAGCTAGTTCATTTGTATAGTTATTGCATTTGTTTATTGGTGTAGAATTTAGCATGCTTCGTTTTACTGGGAAATCCAGCAGTAAAAGTCCAATTATAGTCACAATATAATCCAATTGCTTAGTTGATCCGTAACTACATGGCATGTCATCAGGTCGTGTAATTTTCTTTGCGATAACAACTTGTGTTTGCACAAAAAGTTACATGCAATAATCAGGTTACCGGAATATTGTATACTATGAAGTTATTTGTGCAATGACAAAGAAATAGATCTGTAGATCTACTACGTAAATGTGTTGATATGAAGTTCAGGTTGAGAATGATATATAAATCCCGGGTTAATTAAAAAAAACATGAGTATTCAACGCTATGATCCCAAATAAAGTGTTTAACTAAAGCGCCCGTATTATGGAAACCTGAAAGCACGAAAGTACTAAAACCCAAACACAAGACAGTATAGAAAGGTTTATTTTCTATATTGACCCGATTTGGAAAAGAACCTGTTATCTCAGAGGTGGCGCGCCCTTGATACTAGCGTGCGAGTCTCTTAGCTACAGTGGTCATCAACTTTCATATACTACGTTAAACTAAGTTTTAGACAATCTCACTTGTTTAAGAACATTATTATAATTACCCACAAAGATATTGTTATTAATATAGAAATTAAACAAAGTATTATTATAATAATCACGGTCGGCGACCTGCTGCTGACGAGTCGCATGCGGCTCTTTCTATGTAAATAGGCTGTTATCAAGTTCCATTTATAAAAAATATAATTATTTTTCTGTCCAACTTCTAAACCATATAATCATCATCACCACCGACATCAAAATGTTTTTACTGCTGAGGCATAAGCTTGTTATGGATGCGATCAAATAGGAAGAATAAATCTTGTAATATATATATATATATATCTATTGACTATGACAGAGATAGATATTCAAAGTCGACGTCGATATGTAAAATAAAATATATAATGTGAATATTATTGAAACTAAATCTTTCGTTGGCGCTTTAAATCATGAAATTTCATAAACAGTGGTTTTTGGCTCTTGCGTCTCATAAGGTTGCCAACTCCTGCGCTAGATAATTTTAATTTTATTAAGAAAATAGCGTTTGAGAAAATTACTTTTCCTATCTAGTGTTAACTGTCTCGAAATTAATTAGTGAGATTCTCAGTGAAGTGTTCAATCTCGAACTTAGAACATTAATTTAAGTCTTTAATTACCTATTTCTATTAGCAAACTACATATTTGCAAACTATATAACACTAACATATTTCTTACTCGTTATATTTCTGCCCGAAACTTCATCAAACTTTATTAATAGCCCTAGTAAATAGATTTTCATCGGCGTTAGCGGCGTCAAAGTCCAACCATATTATTTCTTAACGTATTCTGTTTACATACATAACTAAAGCATAATTTTTTATTTGCAAAATTAGATTATTACATAATTCGATTTATTTTTTAATATCTACTCAAACGCGTTTTTGGAGGTTTTCAATGGTAAATAGAAAGAGTCTATTTTCCCTGTCCTCCATTAAAGCCATCATCAAAATATCTCAGAAAATATTACTTCAGTTGCTAAAGCAAACGTAGCTGATGATCCTGTGAAGGCCACCCGCGTATTATGTAGCTTCCCGTAAGTGAAAGAATTTTCAAAATGGGTCCAATATTTGTGGAGCCTACTCAATGCAAACAAACAAACAATAAAATCTTTTCTTTTTATAATGTTGGTAAGGATGTCACATTATATGGCCCCTAGAAAATAGTGTAACCTACTCCGTAATATTTAAAACCTAAATATTAATAATAATTGTCAATTTGTATAAAAATATTGAAACTTAATTAAATCGGTTATGTACAAAAGTAGTTACAATAGTTGCAGAGTTGCAGTTACAACAGACTACCTCAGAGATTGCAGGACAAACGTTTCAGATAAATTGAATCTCAATAATATCAAAACAATTAAATATTTTATAATATTATTAACAAGTTTTAGAAGAATATTGAATTTAATGGAGATATCTATACTCTATCTAATAATTTAGGTGAAGAAATGGAGATGGCAGCAGAAATAGTCATGTTTCATCATGTAACAATTCTTTTCCCCATATTGCGGTAGCGCGATGACGAGGGGAGCCAGGATTGAATTAAGTCATCGCCGACAACCGACCCTGGTGGTTATTTATGGCACTAAGAAATGTAACTGTTATCTGCTAACTATTAATTTCGGTAATAATTAAACCTGACCGCACCATTTGTGTTATCTGTCGGTGTGGATTCATTTTTCTAATCTTAACCACGGAATAACAGGTTCCTTTACGATGCTAGTTGACTATTATCAGACATTATTATATTCTTTACACTCGAATATGTTATTAGAGTATCTTTGTTATCTGTAATAACATTAGACTAATTTTAAGTTAGCCATTGAAGAGGGTATAGGTATTTTACATTTAACATAAAACAGCTTTAAGTTATTAAGCGAAAGTAATAAGATCTCGACACCTGCACTAACGCTGGCGGCGCCTGCTAATCCAATATTTCCGCTGACAACAGAAGATAAAGACTTTCAAGTGACTTTTTCGCATAAAATCCGACCCCAATTATCGCTAATGGAAAATTAATGGGATGGGTAATTTGGTGAATGTCACTTTCGATAAATATCAAGCTCGCGATTTGCGACATTTTAGATAATTTTTATCGCTCTTTTAAGTTCGTTACCAGTGGACAAATTACATGCGTATAACATCTATTGTTGCACTTATTGTTTTGTTTATTTATATAATGTGCTTGTAATAAAACTTAATGAGAAAATTATTATAGTCATGATGCTATATTCATATATATGACATAAAAATGCCTAAAATTTACCAGTGCCAGGTTCTGGGTTCGAATCTCATCTCGCCATCTCAGACTGATGAAATTTAAGCATGTGAATGCAAAATTGACAATTGGTATAATAATGAGAACAAATTTTCATCTTTATCGAAAGTTTAAATATTTATTAAAATATTTCTTTCGGCCGTTTGGGTGGGTTGCCTGGAGATTGATGCTCTATAAGCGATAAAGTAACAGACGTTTGAAAAATTCGTTAGTTCTGTTAGGTTCTGGGTAGCTGTGTGATAAGAGCAGTCGCCCGGATTGCAAAAGGTGGGTCTGAGTCACATTCAGAGTGCCTGAGACAAAGTGGATTTTATAAGCATTTTAATTAAAAATATGTAAATAATTTGCAATATTTTTATTGTTCTGGTGCTTTATTTATTTCAGATAATACGAGCGAATTTTAAGCAACGACTGTTTAGTTGGTAAAGGGGGTGATACTTGACTCTAACGAAAATTAGCTCTTTAAGGCAAAAGAAGTCACAGATGGTACACCAAATCGAAAAACGGGAAGACGGAAAAAAATATCATCCCCGCTTTACATGTAGTGGAGGTACCCAAACTTTTTCTCGAAATTTTACCTTGCCATTTTGTTGGCGTAATTAATGTGCATAAGTACTCATGCCAATAGACGGACCAGGTGAAACTATTTACTACCGAACCCGTTTCCTTGTATACTACGGAACCCTTAAACAGTTTGATTGCTTATTAAGAGAATCGAAATGTAAAAAAATGAAATAGTCCGGTAACAGCAAGACGTTTGAATATAAAAGGAGAATCTGAAAAGTTTTGCAAAGATATAATTAGAGTAGTGGGGGACTTGCGTCATTGAACATCTCCCCGTGTTACACGGGGGCACATGCTCGCCGTCCGCCTCGCCTTGCCTCGAGAGATAGATTACTTCCCGATGATTTAGTTTTATTGTTTTGCCCTATCGAACTGTCGCTGCCATTCCGCTACTTTTGCTGTTGCCACGGTTGTTAAGTTCGTGTATCTAATTTTGTAGCTTATAACTTTGGAGTAAATTTCACTTTTGCTAAGAAAATTTAGTACAAATATTACTTAAGAAATCGAAAACAAAAAATGAAAAATTGATAAGAAAACGTTAAATATTGTGTAATAATAAAGATAAATAATGAACAAAAATAAAGATTGGACAACATCACAGCCATTAATACTGGTATTATGGAAATTCGAAGCAACAAAGGTATCATAACACCCAGACGTAAAACTCCCGGCACCTTAAAAACGGCGTGCGATCCAAATATTCCAACATATCGATCTTGTTCGTGGCTGTTCACGTTTCGGTATAGTAGCAGTATCGTCGTCACGTCTACCAATTTTTGCAGCGTTTCTATCGGCCATTTTATTGGCGAACGGTCACGTCGCGTCGTGAGAGATCGCTAACAGTGGCCGCGAGCCGATGCCACTTACGATTTCAGGGATCCATCCGGAACAGGGGGTCTACTACGAAAACAGAACAAAGATAATTAAGATAATTAATTTGTAATATAATTTAATTAATTTTTGAACTTAATATTTATCATTATTTTAAACCGTGATATCGGAAGACATGTATAAGATAACTGCTTATTATTGATAAAACGGTAATCAATTATTTTTGCGATAGAGATTATAATAAAATACAAATTTTTGTAGTGTGTATGTAAGTGTTTAAGCTCTGCAAGGATGGAAAGGGCAAAACTAGGTGATATTGTTACTGTAAAACAAAAGGTGTATGTAAAAAATACGAATTTCATTTTTAAAGATAGAAAATTAGACATAAAGGTAGAAAACTGTAACAATAAGAAGTTTATTCAGATATAAAATTTTCATAGCACACAGGAAACTCAGTTGGGGTACACCCTTGGGATTAGGCGATATTATCAATACCACAATATATATATATAGGTAGAACAGGTGGGTGTTATATAATAAAAAGCAAAAGTTTCTGTTCATTGGGAAAAATTCAAATATTTACAAAGCGCGATATTTTTTCAACAAAATAAAAAGTAATTAAAAATTATTCAGCTTGATAAATTATCTTTTACCTATTAATTCAATATTTTAAATGATTTCAAGAAATATTTTGTAAGTGACTGGGAACTTGGTGCTCGGTGGTTTAAACTGTAAATTAAAGTACGTAACCCTATTTTTTATAATAGCGATAACATACTTGTTAGGTAGGATGGGCCACGTCTCTTCATGCTGGCTTAATACGGATTAGGCCCATCCTCCTTAACCATCCATAAAAAAGGCCTGAGACCCTGCAGCGGGGACGTAAAAGCGCTGATGATGATGATGATAATCAGTATGATTTCTAGTAGCTCTCTTGATTACTACACAATTAAAAATATAACTGCTTTAAAATACTTCTTGACTTTTCAAATCCAGTTGCTTCAGCTTTTCAATATTAGGAATGGGAAGGACGTCAACTTTAAATTAAAATTTTCAGTCCACATTTGAGTCGTTCTGCATATAAAAGCTACATTTAATAATATAACTGATTGCAAATTTTCAAAGTACGTTGCCAATACAAAAAAACATAGTAAATAAATAAATAAGTAGGAACCACCAACAAACTAAGCAAGCAACAAAATACTACAAATTATTCTGGTTTGATATCGTCTGTTTAACTCACTGAAATCGACCGACTTTATAGCACCCCTAATAACGGGGCGGCATCTTTCAAAGTACTAGTTGCTTGTTACTTGGAAAACATATTGTTATTCGAACTTAAACCGATTATGATCATGAAAAACTATTGTAATAACAAATAAGTGAAAAATCCCATCACGTTTTTCAATAGGCTACTAATTTTATGTAGATAAACATCAATCGCTTCCCATTAATTACACATAAACAGGCATTAAAGAGTACATTTCACGTATTCTTGAATAATCTGGTTCTGTGAATGGAGGGTGCATGACAATAAAACTAAATCACTAAGGCTGCGCCTATTGTGCCTCGCCGGCGCCGGCGGAAAGCAAGCATATGTGGGGGACAACTAGCTCGTCCGGAAATAAAATAAACTATATAATACCAAGTTATGGACGCGTTTGTAGGCAGAAGACGAACAACTATTTCATACTAAACTTTTCACGTTTATTATGCTTCTCACGTAAGTAACAATGTTACTAAAATGTATTTTCTACACGTAGATGTTTATCTCAAACTGTAATTTGTGAAACAAACAAAATTAGGAAATATACTAGAGTAATGTTACGTGTGGTATTTAGATTGTGGATTTATTGACTTGATATGATAGGGAGGGGACACACATCAAAATGTAATATAGATATATCATTCACTGATGTTATTTTAAATACATACATTCGCACAAGAGACAAAGTTTTTTACCAGTGAGATGTATTAAAACAACGTTTTGTTTTTTTAATTATAAATACTGCTGTATAAAAAGAAGGTCTATTCTTAAAAAGACGATAGCAAATATACTTTATTTATTTTTAAATTTATCAAAGATTTCTAACTAATTAAAAACCTTAAATAGATGATTCTATTTCATCTTCTTTTCTATGAAAAAAGTTGAAGGCAGCTATGTATATTTTGTGTTAGATATTTTTACAATGCATTATGTGTGGTTTTCAATCGACTGCCTCTTAAATGAACTTTAATCCAATATACCTACTTATCTACTGATAACAAATAATTCCGATCAAAGCAGCTAGACCCATCATCATCATAATTGAAGACGTCAACCAAGTTAACATTTGTATATAACACTAGCTGTTTTCCCACGACTTTTCCCGTGTAAATTATAGTCTATGTCACACATGTATAATGTAGCTTCCTGTAGATAATCGAATTTTTAAAATCGGTTCAGTAGTTTCGTAGCCTATTCAATGCAAAAAATATTATCCTCTTTATAATTAAAAAAATTAAAAAGTTCGAATGGGACTTGCGCACAAAGGGTTCGGAACCCCCTTTTAATATTTCAACTGTCTTACTTCCACGGTTCAAGAGATACAGCCGGTGACAAACAGACAGACAGCCAACAAAGTCTTAATAATAAGGTGGCTCCCGTTTTACCCTTTGGGTACGGAACCCTAAAAATAGTATATACTAACACTAACCTAACACTTTCTTAATAGTATTGATTGTTAACGGAGTAATTGAGGGTTAAGTTTTCAACACTCAAAACGGGGTGCTTAGGTTAAATTGCATTTGGACATTAAAGTAGTGAGTGTCGGACCGGGCGTTGTGACCGGAATATCGAAACAATCAATGTTTGTCGCGGCCGAACCGGTACGCCGGGCGGACAAAATTGAATCAGAACTCACCGGAAACCGGAAGAGAGACCCTCACTATCTTATACGGTTAACTATTTCAGGTGTCGTTTAAGCTCACGGATTAGAATTATATTGCTTTAACATTAAAAATATATAAAATAAAGTATTTTTTTTTATTTAGCTGAGTTAACTAAACATTACATATGTGTACTTTATTTCATTTGTACAGATAACTTTGTGAAAATATATTTTTGTATTTTTATTTGAACACTCTAAATAGCAGTAATGATAGTTACACAGCTGGCTATATCAGCACCTAAACCAGGCAACAGGTTGAAGTGATCTAACTTCTAAATTGACTTCTTGACTACAGCTTAAACTGACTCTAGAGAAAATCCAATGTGATGCGATTTCGTTGACTGAGAAAGTAACTTGAAGTAAGAAGTTGCGCAATTCAATAAAGTGAACTTTTACAAACGTACTCCCTACTTGCTTTGTTATTTGCGCAGTACAGGAAAACGCAGTGATTCTGTATTTCGTCTCATAAATCGTTCATCCACCTGAGATGCCACAGCAATTGTAAATTTTATTTCTATTATAATTCCTTAAAGTTCTATATCTTCATGCCATATCCCTTGCAGGGTAAGCAGAAAGGTGCGAACGCTACTAAGTATGATCTTTACGCACATCTTTCGGCTCATCCACTTTCATTACTCTTCATTTATATGTACTCACCGGTTTTTATGGCTCCTTAAAGTTATCATTTGTTATTTAATCGATATTGTCTTTCGTACGAAATCTAAACAGAAATTTTAATACAAATAGTTTGTCAATAACTTCATTTTAATAAGTAATAAGTTCGTTTCTAATTTTAGTTATTCTACTTAGACATATCCATTGTATATGATAGGCACTACACTTTCAGTGCTTACTAAAGTATCATGAGGATTAAAAGGGAAATAAGGAAATTAAAAATGCATTTGAAGTGGCTATAGAGACTTCAGGGGTGCTTTTAGCGTCTTTATTGCATTTCTATTAGTAGTAGGGAGCTGGACTTTACACAGCGGGGTGCTAAATGCTTCCGCCGAAGTCGTTTTGTCAACTAATATATTTCTTGCATTGTTCGCGAGTTCCTTATCTTCATATATACAATGTCTTTAGCTTTTCTAACTTATTGAATCCATATAAATAAAATGTTTATGCAGTCTATCACAGAAACAAAACGTTATCCATTGTTTCTAGCGAAGATTTTGTAGCTTGAGTACGTATTTGTACTGTTATAATTATTTTATTCTAAATATAATTTTACAATGCATTTTTTCATTTATTTACTTCATAATATTATAAGTTCTTATTTAGATTCGACTTCATTTTCATCTGTAATTATATCAACAATATTTTCACTTTACATAAACATTACTTTTTTACGCATCGCGAACTTGAATTTCAGTCTTTTTTTTAAGTCAATAACAATGTAAATATTCATTGCTAAATCTTTAATTTTCTAGTATATTTTATTTATACATTTATTATTTGTGTCAGTGTTCCATACTTCTAATGAAATTATAATAATAGTTTGGAAAAATTGCAGCAGCATATCTCAGGCTGGATTATAACCTCAGGAAATTTTATTTATTTTTTATACATCTACCAGGTTACTTTATAAATCTTAATCGTTATTGCATAGTGCACTCTACAGAATAACACAGCAGAACTGACACCACATCAAATACTAATTTTAACACTAAGTTCAAGATTTATGTTTTCAAAATAGAACATGAAACTTTAAATAACATAAAACTATCATATTATACTATCATACAATAGTGGAACTTTGAAAGAACCTAAACTACAATTAAATACATCAAATATATCTCCGCAAGAACATAAATTATTATACACATGACACATACGCGAAAGCTGTACATATTTTAGGAACTCTTACCGATTTATTAGGTACTTTAAAATTAACCTGGTTTAGAAGTTTATTGACCATTTACTATTTTATATTAAATTATTAAACCCTAGCGTCATATTCCGGTAATCTACGTTTCTGATTAAACCTAGTACAAAGACTTCTCAAAAAGTGCCGCTGAATAGCTTCTATCCTGTTAATGTGGTTGTTATACATCGGTGACCAAACACTAGAATCTCTAAGATTTATAAGATCTCTAAAAATATAAATAACATCTACATGAGCCAAATAATTACTAGTAATTGACAAGTCATTGATAAATATCAAAAATAATAGGGTATCCAAATCAGATCCCTGAGGAATACCAAATGAAGTCATATATGGCACCGAATCATAACCTTTAAGTGTTATAATCTGTGAACGTTTCAAGAGATATGAAGTGAACCATCGATGACTACTACCATGAATACCTACGTGATATAATTTATTTAAGAGAATGTGATGATTAACGCGTTCCAATACTTTAGAAATACTGAGTTGAGTCTTAGTTTCAAAAGAATGACAAAGAAATATTGAAATTTTAAAGATAAGAATGTTATCAGGCCTCGCGCTCTTTAATATATTGACATCCTTTAAAAGTTTTAACACCTGTTTCTCACTTATTTGTAAAAATCGCGAAGTAAAAACCTGGTGAATTAAATTCATGATAATAAAAAGGTTTTGAATCGGGACCATAAACTGAAGAAAAGTACCTCGCGAATAGATTCACAACCTGTGCACCACAATCGGCAACCTGTCTGTCCATCTAAATACATAAGTTTAGGGGTATCATTATTTTTTTGTTTCTTTTGTGTATCTCCAAAAAGATATTAAACCTAATACCAAATCCTTCAGAATTCTATTTATATATCTCTTGAAACATTCATCGACCAATTTTTCGGCTCATGATCTAAGTAAAGAAAAAGTAGCGTAATCTCGGGGATTTTGTATTTATTAAATGTGTGATGTTATTTTGATTTCTCTTTAAGAACCTTAATTAGACTTCTTAATAACCACACAGGATAACTAGCACTACGTTATTAATTTTGGCAATAAAAACTTTAATAACATTACAACTTATTATCGAAAAACTGTTTCAAAACATCGCGCTCTATAAGAGTTGCCTGATAATCCCTATTGACCTGTTTTAGTTCTAATATAATGTTTTGATACCCAGATTTGTAAAATTTAATCCTTACGATTCCATAATTATTCCATAACTACTGCAGTGTTAGTCAAAGCCAGATCAAGCAAACGATCACTATGATTATCAACAAAATTCATCTAATTCGATGATGAAGTATGTCAAAAATCATAAAGACGATGAGATTTTAAGCACGATGGATTTAAGGGAGTACCTACTGTTTTCTAAAAACTATTTAAAACGATTTTTACTCCGAAGGTTAGCTGACATCGGCCGTGACTATATTACTATCTTGTTTCATGACGCGTAGGTATATGTATTTCCCACTTTTAGCTTCCTTCCTTGGACATTCTTAATATTATGTCCACTTGTTTTTGTGTTCCTTGTTCATTGTATTACGAAACTGCTCAGTTTCTTGATCAGGATTGTGCTAATGTGTACGAAACTGACACATTAGCTGATCAAATATTTGGATACATTTACAACATTTTAAATACTCTCTATTTTCTAGTGCTCAGACATCCAGCTCATTTAATCATTTTAGATGCAATTATTGATTTTTTTTTTAATTTAAAACCAGTACTCAAACATGAATTTGTTTATCATCTCAGCACAGGGTAATTGAATAATAATTCCAGATTAATGCCGCCTCCACAGTTGTAACTTCACGTTGATTGATATCCGATAGTTGGCGAGAAAAAGGTCTTAGTTGCTGCGCAGAAAGCATCGCTTACGCGTCGCAATAATGTACTTGTTTTAAATGAACATTATTACATTCTTACCGACATTACCGATGAATAACACCGAAAATGCACCTCACTATCGAGAATAGTCACAAAATTACTTCACCACATTAGGTCAATAGAACAAATCTCCACTATTTGTGAAAACAAACTATGCAACCAATAATGTATTGCAAACTTTTTTAACTGATAATTTAAAATAAATTAAACGAATGTAACAATGATATTTACTTCTCGGCGTACCAACGAGTATCTGTAATGTATAACGCCTTTCTCTTATGAGACATAATAATACAAAATTTTCATTATTGTTAAAAGTTTTAAGGGGCAATATAGATTTTATATAACCCCCGCTCCCACCCTCCCTTTTAATTCTACCAAAAATATGTATAGAAATTCTACGGTCTATATTTTAATTATCCCATCATATCTATAGATAGTTATTTCTGTAGAAAATTACTCTATAATGTTAGTTTATTTTATACTAATGATAAATCTGACCGCACGTTATTTACTTACTCAAAAGGTTTTTAATCAGATTGGTACAGCTTGTAAAACAAAACATAGGACGGAAAAAAAGAAACACCTAGTAGAATTTGCAATAAATAATGCCAAACGAAGAAATCAGTTTGTTTCAGGAAAATCGTGTGTGATTGCTAATGACTTCGCTCTGTCAATTCATAATTTGTAATTTGGCGGCGGCTTATCTCCGCTTCTTGGTTTCCTTGTGTTAATTGACACTGACGAAGGTACGCCGCTGAATGGTCAATAAACCCTTGTTTTACCTTTTCCCAAAACGAAATCTAGGACGTTGGGGATTGTTTCTCTAAGTGAGGTATATGTATGAAAGTATGTATGTACAGGTAGCAGATAAAAGGGTTTTTAGAGTATCGTATTTTAGGTAACCAACTCTAATACAAAGTAAACAGGCGTGTTTTTAATGTTGATAAATAATTGTTTTTAGAACCAGTGAGCTAAAGATCATATCACTGTTTGCTTGAAATTAATTTTGTCAACCAAAACGGACGATATCTAATTTTTGTTTGTTCGTCCGTCGGGTATATTAATCCAGAATATTAAACACGTATTTTTAATTTTTAGCGTATTCAATAAATTACCTATAGTGTTACATTGTGATGTAGTGAGCCCCCACGCTTCAATTTTAATAATAATATACTTACACAACAGAACAAAAACAAGTTACAGAGAATAAAAAATAAAAAAGTATACAAAAGGCGGTCTTATTGCTAAGCAGCAATCTCTTTCAGGCAACCCATGGAGGACAAAATATAAAAAGTATAAAGATCATATGGGGTATTGAGTGCAACGATAAAAAGGATACAAGATATATCATAATAAAAATTATATACAAGGAGTTAGAATTAAAATAAGGAAAGGAAATGGCTTTTAACTCTATCACCAAAAGAACTTCTTCTTTTTAGGCGCTACACTCTTGACAGAGTGGTCGTGGTCGTCAAGTCAACATTAGTGGCCCGCTTCACAATGCGACGCCACTCCTCCCGAACTCTCGCTCTTCTCGTGCATTCATGCAGCGGTTTGTTTAGAGAACAAAAGAACTTAGTGAGCAAGATTAGAACAGGGAAGGAAAATAATAGAGTAGAGGAGCTTTAGAGTGTAAGTCCCTGCGCCGGCGAATTGGGAGCCAGTTGAGTTAAGAACGGAAATACGACATATGGTCAAATTTACGGAGATTGAAAATGAATCTGATGCAAACATTCTGTAGACGATCCAATTTATTAAGAAGCTCTTCCGACAAATTCGTAGAACAGACAACCGCGTAATCGATACTGGGTAAAAGTAGAGAATGCGCCAAGAAGACCGATTCGATGGTTCGAGTAAGCAGGAAGTTGCGCTAGCGATTAAGTGACCCGTATGTGGCAAATATCTCCTTTTGACGGCCTCAAAATTAATAAAAAAAATTGAATTATTTATTTACCCCTGGCTACCGTAATCTGCTGCCAGTCTCAAATTTGGGAGTTGTCTTAGAAGAACTGGCGAAACAAACTCCCATTCCATTTACATAATGAACTAACTGTATCTTTTGGTTTTGTGATGTGTGATCTGGATTGTAATTACTGGATCCCAAGCCGGTGGTATATGCCAATCTCGCTTCAAAATCCTTCCAATCTTGTCTGTGACACCTTTCATGTATGGAAGTACAGCAGGTTAATGCCCGACTGTGATAGGCTAGATCCGTTTTTGTGACTGACGCGTGGGACATGCACCTTGTTATCCCGCAGTACTTGGTCAACATACTGAAGCTTAAAAGTTGTTTTATTTATGGATAGTGCGCGAGAAAATATAACAAATTAATAACATATAAATGTTGTCGCAGTGATGAGGTTTTAAGTTTCTGAACGACTACCGTGCGTCCCTTTCCCGCCGAGACGTATCACAGCGCGCTTTCCGACACTAGGGCCAAAGGACAAAATAAAAAGTAGTGTGTAGTCTTCATAGAACCTTTTGCTTGTCGCCACCAAGGAAGCAACTAGATACGGAGATATACATAGTTGTAGACGTAATCTCATCTTTATTAATTTGTGTATTCTGCATTGTTATGTAATGATAATGTTCGGATTATAATGTATATCATGTAGAAATATTAGAAGTATTGCTTTATTGTTATTGTTGCATATATGTTCATTTACAAGATATTGGTTGCCATCTAGGAGTTTGATATATAATTAATAGCCATATCTTTATGACTAATCTGACAGCAATCGCCGCAGCAGCGCCGTCACTCAATGGCGGGTCTCGCGTGTCGTGTTTCAAGTCATATGACACACAGACAAATAGATCATGCCTTAATTTTAAGATAATCGTGCGATTTTAAGACTCAAAATCAGAATCTCAATGTTTATTACGTTGTAAATGTTGGTTTTTGCGCAAATTAATGATATATTTTTCACTACTAAAACTACCCTATGAAACATTCATAGAACAAGGAACCGTATACATAATACCTATTGGTAACCGACACCTCAATGTTTTAAATTTAGCTAAGCTAAGTTACCGTTACTTCGACAACTAAGTGCAGCAACAATAAGCACCATTTGCTTTCCGTCTAATTTTCTCCAAGTTAGTGGTTCTGTGGCAGCTTATCTCGTAATGAGTATGGTTTTAATCTCAGATTGTAGTACCAGTAGCGGCTCGGGTTACTTAGCTGTGGAAGTAATTTATGCATACCCACCGCCTCTAATTTAAGGCGTAACTATAAACAAGTTACGACCAACATCAATGGGTTACGACTCCTTATAGCCTTAATGACAGCGGCACCCGAATATAAAACAGGTTTATCACATGCACATTTATCACACTCTTTCGAATCACATCTGAATACGGCAATAGTAAACTAGAATGGCGTGTGAATTTTCTCGCATTTAAAAAATCTTGAATAATTATAAAACTTGTCTAACTTATTATCTCGTATTCCTAGGTTTACCTCTTTTAGTGATGGGCTATACCTACTAGATAAATAGCAGATATCTAAGTGTCATTGTCTAGTATTCAAACACTGGTGAAGAATAAAAGACATTAATCAAATGCAGATACAATACAGAATGGCATAACTTTCAAGCTAGTTTATACACAAGAATAAGTCTCAGAAGCAATTATTTGAAGGTATTGATTGCAAAAACCAGGACTATTTTTAATTAGTGGTGAAAGTAGCCTTAGTAAAATTAATGGCGTAATGCATTGTTATGAGTTTGTAAACATATTTCTTTTTTATTATTCCTTATGATATTCCTACTTATTTGAACTTAGTACCTATTTAAATATTGAAATGTCATTGGGGAGATACTGGCTACTATAATACAGGTAAAACTAGCTTAGAAGTCAGGGCCTCAAATATTTATGTAACCGTTATTTGTACAAGAAATAAAGGAATTATTATTATATAAGTCAGACAAGATTGAGTATTGAAACCAGTTTCAAAACATTATTTGGCAAATAAAATAATTAACAGTCATTTATATTTGATTAATTTTAGATCCATTCATACTGAAAAATGAGAAGTATTGTGATGGACGTTAAGTATGAAATAAATATTATTTTAGCCCTTGCTAAAAATAAGTTTTGATGAACATATCTGATACCAATTTATTTATTCATACTTTTGGAATCAGTTCACCGTGTAGATATATCATAAATTATAATAAATGCATATTAAAGATCTGGCGAGTCAGTTACAGTGGTACTTTGCATGGCCGCGAGCGATCAGTTACGCCGAACGCTCTATCAATTAAAGCGACTCGTCAGTTGGATCATGTTCCATGCTATAGGCAGAATACAAGGAATTCATCAAAAAATAGATCTATTGTATGTAAAAATAAAATAAAAATGTGAGTTTTTGTAACAAACATTGTAAATTAGTTAATAATGTGTGTTAAAAAAATTTTATGATAGGTTTTTTGATGATTTTATTTTTAAGCGTATTTCATTAAATAAACTTATTTGTCGTTTCAATCAATGTTATTTCGAAAAATCGTTTAGTTTTGGTAAGCGAGGTAAGCGAGTTATATAACTTAAATATACCTGACTCGTAAAACAGTTAGTAATGAAGGATTCGGGGTAACATGTTCTTAATACCTATTCTATTTATAAACAAAGACTTCGAAATAAACTTTAATAAAGTCCATGTTTTTTTATTAAATTATCATAGGAATTCGTTTTTGGATACACTCCATCAATTAACTGGACGTGATCGTATAAATGATATTTGGAACTGGATCGCGATGTTTGAATTTAATATTATTTTTCACAACTTTATTAATGTCAATTTCTTGGAATCTTAAACGTGATATTCACTGGATATAGTAAGTTGTCAATATTTTGTTTAAAATTTCAGTTGAACCTGTGAAATTGAAAGCTAATGTTAAATTATAGTTATAATAATTTTCTAGTTGTGTTTATAATGACGACCATAGCAGCCGACATGGCATTGTGACTATTTCGTGATTTAGGATTAATATAATACAAATGTTAATAGCGATTTAATATAGGATTTGAGCATTTATTTTATCATCAGCCCTTTTACGTCCCCACTGCAGGTGCCTTCCTTAAGGATGGTAAAGTAGAATGGGCCACCCTCCACGATGGCCTAACGTAGTTTGCAGGGTATTAACGACTGCAAATTCAGCCGGGACCAACGGCTTGACATGCCTTCCAAGCATGATGTAGCTTGAGATAATATTTTTTTTTGATCACCCATCCCATGACCGACCCCTGCGAAAGTTGCTTAACAACAACGATTGCGGGCTGCAGCATTTACCCTATACGCCTCCGAACATCGAGTATTTTTTAATGGTTAAAAAAAAATACTTACACATATAAGTTCAACAGTCAATAGCAACTAACGCGATTCACGGCGGAGGGAATCTATAAAAACAAGGAGATCCTTTTTGAATAATTCATGGACCAGAATAAATAAATCGTGCTCACAATCAAACCGTTGGTAGGCCATTAATTGAATTGCGATGTCGTACACAAAGAAAGGATTGTATGTGAAAACTTCATGGGCCACCAAAGGACAACCGAATTACAACTTTCCGAGGGTAGATCATTGTGAATACGAGACAGATAGGCATATGTATTTTCACGAAACATTCGTCAATCGCCATTGAATTAAAAATAAATATTTTATAAGAATAATTATTGATACTGGTGTTTTTTAACAGACTTTAAAATCTTAAATGAAGTTATATGTTTGACGGCGATGTAGGTGTTTTTTATGTATGTTCACCAATATTTTCGTCAATTGATGGACTAGATGGACCGCAGTAATCCCTTAAATTTTATCGAAATCTATTAAGTAGATTACACCACTTTTTTACAGTTTGAAATCGGTTCTATTTTCTTAAGTTTTTTTGTAAAGTCAAGTGCTGCACTTTAAAAGAAAAAAAAATGGATTTCTTATTCAATTTAAATAAATGTAAACAAATGTGCTCGTAATAGGTTTTCTTCATGTTTTATAGTTCCCATAACCATCTTCTAGTTCGTTCATCAGATCTTATGAAATAATTTTGAGATTTCTTGTTTTTTGTCTTTCTTTAAAATAATTTTTATAAAATTTACTCCGTGATTTTCAAACGCAAAAATATGAGTGTAGAAAAATATGTGCAATTTAAAGATCGATTTAACTTAGTAGGTAACAGTAATAATGTTGTACAATTTGTACTAATAGACAGAAAAGTATTAATAATATTCTTTCAAATAGTACCTAAACTTATTATAAAAACTGTGTAATATCAAAACAGAAACAATAAATCGCTAGACTCTTGCATTATTAAGAAAATTTGTAACTAATGGTGGATGTCCCCGAGACGACGGCAGAAAGATGATACTGTTGCGCCCCGCGGGGCAACCTGGATAACCCTTGTAGTAAAAAAAGAGCTACATTAATATTACTCCTGCGAGTATCCCGCTCTCAACTAAAGTGGTATCACTAGAATGAGGAGGCGTAAATGAAGAGAATTAGCTTTTATAAAACCAACCTTATTCATTCTCATTTATGTAAGTACCTATTAATGAAAGGCATTGAATAAATCTTAATAGTACTTTTTTGTGCAAGAACATCGTACACGTAATTTAATATTTTATTTATATTATATGATTTAAATAAACATTGCTTTATTCAATTTTAATAAGATTAAACATTTTTAAACAGGGCTTGTTTTAAACTTAAAATTTGAATAAATATTAGTGTCGTGAAAATTTTCGTCGGAATTATTCTATTGAGTTCGCGCTTGCTTCTGAAACCAAGTAAATAGAGTTATCAGAATTTATGATTAGTCGAGTTACGCGGTAGATAAATACTTACTATAATCATGATAATGGTAGTATATATTGCCTGTGTGCTGCTTAGATACTAAAGATATATTCGAAAAGATAGTTACTTGCGCAGAATTAAGGATGTAGGAAGGTAGTGTTGCAGAACAAATTTTATTGCAAAACTAATGTAAAACAAATTAAGAATTGTGCTAACCTGACGTGCGGTTGTGTGTATCTGCACACATAATTTCTGTCAGTACGGCATCTAATAGTAAATTTTTTTTTTTTATTATACATAGGTATATAGAGCCTTTGATTTTGGCATTGACAATATAATTTTTAGGTTCAAACTAGAGATGTGCTGAATAGTGGTTTCACCGAATAACTGACTACTATTCGGTTTAAATTTTACCGAACCGGATTTTCGGCCGAATTATTCAGTTTACCATTTCATAGTTTTACCGCGTAAAAAGGCTCAATATGCTTTATTATTATAGGTATAGTTATTAAGTAAAATTATAATTATTAACTTTGTAGGCAAAGAAGCCGGATACTTTTTGTACCTATATTGACTATAAAACGCATTGTATTTCAAATAATGTTTGTTTCATTGTCAATTTTAATGTCAACTTTTTACTATTGTTATAATTTAGATGTAATTTTTTTTACTGTTATTAAGTATAAAACTTGGTACTTAATTACGATTTGAAAACCTACACCTATACCCTTAATAACCAATTATAATAAAGAAATACGAAAAAACACCCGTATCAATTTTTTTTTACCCGACTGCGCGACGCAAAGGAGGGTAATGTGTTTATCAATCTATGTATGTATGTTTGTTTCTATGTAGCGTTCTAGAGACCAAATGCGTAAGCTTTTTGATGATTCTTACGTCAATCGATTCGTTTTAACCTTGCGAGTGTCACTAAAGACATGACAGTAATCAAAATTCAAACTTTTATAAAATTCTGCAAAAAAGAATAAATAAATAATTGTATCGGTATAACATGTTCTGTTTAAAACCAAAAATGCTCAGATACATAGACGACACGATATCGTCATACATATAAAATTTTGCACGTAACATATTCCCAATAGTTCTCGGAAATCCTGGAAAATGTTAGCGACACGGGGTGTATTGTGTGAGAGAAACGACGCGCTAAACTGTAGCTCCTAATAAAGGGAAACATAAAAAGCGGAAAGCCCAAATATTTCTCGGCAATTGATAGGTACAGCAGTAAAGTGGGAGCGCCACGGCAGATTTATAGGGCGCCGCCGAGTGCGTGCTTTAATAAAAAAATCAGAAAGGTAATTCGCGCGACAAGTTATTACTGGCCTAGGAATATATATGACTCTCATATCCTCATATGAATAAGGCGCCTTTTTAGTGCACTACTTCTCTGATTTATTGCCATTTTGTTTTAGTTTTCCTTCGCCGTAATAGATTACCGCGACTTCTTTTTGGTAGGTTCTATTTTTATCCATTAAGTTTTTTGGAATTTTTATTTTTGTGAGCCGTATCATGTTAGTGAAACTAATTTTACTTAAACAAAAAGGCCGTTAACAGAATTTTCTCTTTATAAAAGTGTTAAATATACTCGTAGTTTTCAGAAAATTTTATATTACAAACTATTTTCAAGTTTTCTGTTTAGAATGTAGGTACAAGAGAAAAATAAGATTTGGCGGTCTTGCCAAAATATATTTTCATTATGATAACAAATAAAAAGTTGGTGTTCTACTTAGAGAGTTCCGCCTTATGACTAAATTGGTAGATACAGTTGAGCAACACGTCTTCATTAACCATGCCATAATGTGACACCAGGGAAATACGGCTTGGGCAGTGTCCGGGCCTCGTCCGGGCCAAACAATCTGTCAACTGAGACACTTTCTAAACAATTTGCTTTAGCACACGCCAAAGCTAGCTAGCTAGGTTACGTAATAAATTTTTACGAATATCATACAAAATATATTATATACAGTTATATGAAAAACTAAATGTATGTTTTTAGGGAACATTGACTTAATTTTTAGTAGATAAAATTTACATGATATGTACTTACTCTAGCCATAAGTTCTGTTACAAAGAAAATATCCGATAATTAAAAAAAAAAAAAAATTTAATGTTTTATATGTAACTAGTGGCCGCCAGCGACTTCGTCCGCGTTTTCCATCATTTCTTCGCTCCTAATAGTTGCAGCGTGATGTTATATAGCCTAAAACCTTCCTCGATAAATAGTCTATTCAACACAAAAAGATTTTTTCAATTCGAACCAGTAGTTCCTCAGATTAGCGCGTTCAAACAAACAAACAAACAAACTCTTCAGCTTTATAATATTAGTATAGATTATGTAGAGTGCAAAAGATATGTTAACGTACTAAACTAGTAATTTAAAGTGTTCATCCTTAGTTTTGACGTACGCTTTTAAACGGTTGGGCCCCTTCGTCAATGAATTTACGAACGGTTTTCATTGGAAACTTGGTCACTGCTGCCTCTACAGATTTCTTGAGCGACTCAATATTTGGATGACGCTTAGAGCAGACCATGACCTCTATCACAGACGACAATTTATAGTCCAAAGTGTTTAAGTACGGACTAGCCGAAGGCCAATCACCAGCTTTTATGAAATTTTATGAATTTGAGTAGTGCGCGCCTTATGACCCGGGGCTGAATCCTGTTTGAAATATCCACACTTCGTTTTTGAATAAGGTGTTGTTGAGAGGTTTAACTACCGTTTGTAACACGATATATTGAAACACCTTGGCTAAAGTTTTCAATCCTTTTTCGCAAAAATGGAGTTTTGTAACCCCTTGGTATGAGACACCCAACCAAACCACGATGATGGCCTCGCTGAACTTTGGACACTTCCTCGGAATCTTCTTTAGAACTGTGGGCATACACTCGATCATTTTGTTTGTTATAGTGCTCCTCGATTGTAAACATTTTTTCATCGGTAAAGAGTTTTTTTCTGTGTTTTTAGTTCGATAAATCTATGCTAATATTATAAAGAAGGAAATTTCTAACTTTGTTCGTTTCTTTGTAGAGAGTAAACCTTTGGAAACATTGATCCGACCATAAAAATTCTTTCACCCACAGGAAGCTAAATCATACGTATGTAATTTAGGCTATAATTTACGAGGGCACAGTCGGAAAAATAGCTACTAATAAAAAATGCCTTCAAAATATGCAGCGACAATTATTTCCGTAACTGTCTCGCAAGTAAAACGCAATATGTTAAGTTTTCCCCGGATACAGAGTTGGCAGGACCCCGGTGAATCCAGATAATGTCACCATAACAGATTATATCTTGGCACAGAAGAGATCGTAAAAATCATGACATACGCATTTATACAACTCTATTTTTAGTTTTGGATATAAGTGTTGTTTTGTGTACCTATTTAAAAATTTGGATTTCTTTCTGCTGTTTAGGTAGATTGCTTGAACATTGATGAAAATACGCTCTGTAGTAGCGAAAAAGTAACGAGTGCTTGAAAAATTGGTCAGTCCTGTTAGGTCCTGGGTAGCTTAATGGTTAGAGGACAAAGTGGATTTTTTAAATTTTTTTATTAAGAATTTGGATTTCTACAAAAATTATGAATTGAAATAATGCACATCAAAACTAATAAGCTATTTGTGAATTCGGAAATAAATGTATAAGCTGTATAAAAAACTTGATCATCTAGCAACTAAAAAGGATTTAATATTGTGATCTCTTTGTCAATTAACTATTTTTGGAAAGGATTCGTTAGCCGCATTTCGACCATTATTTTATTGGATTTGAAAAATCTTATACGAATAATAAACTGTAACTAAGACCTCGATAATACCTAAATCAGTTAATTGATATAAAAATGCAAATGTCCTAAGAGTGGTGTCAAAACAAAGTCAACTAGGTTAAATATCATAGTATAAGAAAAACTATGTACAGTTTATAAAACCCCATATTGCAATAAAAAATATTCTGAATACGGCCTTCTAGTTACCACATTTTTTTAAGTATTGTACAGAATTATGTAATTCGTACCGGTTTTAACATTTTATTGATGCAAATATAAAATTGTATTAATTTATGATCTTAAAAATTTACAGAGACATGGCAATATAATTAAAATAATTGATTTTCACATTACCTTGAAATTTGGTCCTTTTAATTTTCTTAATTTAAATAAACAATCTAAAAATATACAATTCCTAGCATTATATTTTAGTTATGTATATCTGAGTAGCTAAAAATATAATTTTCTGTTGTTTAAGAACTTTGATAATATAAAAGAATTCAATACAACTTCAAGTTTGATAATGGTGTTATAGCACGATTTTGGTTTGAGACCAGAACAGGGTCACACCTGACCAGCCATTGTTCAGTGTCCATTATATACCAGATTAAATAATGCCACGTCCCGAAAGTCGCCCGTTAGTTAGTTCAGTATAATCTGCTTAAGGGGAAGATAGTCTGGCAAACGATTTCAAATTTAATATGTCCACTTAATTAAGAAATTTTCAAGTATTTCAACTATCTTTTGTTCATTAAGTCCGTAATTTATTAAGGCTCGTAATAAGTTTGACTCGTATTTTTTGAATTCTCATAAACACCTTCAAGTTCCGTGGCTATCATTGCAAAAGACAACGCTGTCAAGACAAAAATTGACGATAAGAGATTTTGAATATTAAAATGTCTAGCGAGTATTTTTTTTATTTACTTGATGAAACTTACAATACTTTTTATGTGTTTTAATTAACAATTTATGTAACAATTAATTCGGTATTGTTATTACTTTCAGAGTGTACTTCATGGTACTTGGCAAAAATATTTTACAGTTGTAAATTGTTCTGAATCTTCCTCTTAATAGCAAAGACGCTAGTTCCAGGTGTAGTCGGTGGGCAGACCGCGTATAATTGAGGCAATAAATCGCCTCGACTCATGCCACCGCCCGAGCGATGCGACAATTAAATCACACTGCCTCTTACTAGTTACGATATTACTACTATCACTCATGTTAGTATTGAGAATGCTAATGCTTATTGTCAGGTTCTTATTGTCATTTCCTATTGTAAACAATAGTGTTGTTATTGGTTAAGAATTGAAATTTTATTTAAAAGATATTATCTTAAAATATATATTTTTATGAGATGTTACCTTGTACTTGACTTTTTTATAGAACCGTCAATCTACTTCAAATTAGAATAGATTTGTAGTATTGTAAAATGCAATTATAAATTACATGACTTTTAATTACACAAACTAATTTATTCACAGAACGGAGCTATTTACAGAGAGTGTTATTAAATAAATGGCTTATTTATTAGAAATAAAATAATGATATTTGTCCGGAAACGGATGTTGTCTTGGCTTATAAAAAAAGACTGGTTTGACTAGTCTTGCTGTAATGTAGTTGCTATTGCTAGTCTGGGCATTATTGTTCGAGACGCGGTGGCATGAAGACGTGTATCCGGAACAGCGTGAAAGTGTGGTTGAATCTAAGTTTCATTACAAAAGTTTCGAGTGTCAACTAATTTTTATGATACTTGATGAAGTTTGTTGGAATCTTGAAGTCAGGCTGAGGTTTTATGTAGTTTATTAAATGATAACTACGATTTTTTATCGTCGAGGAAATGCTTTTGGCACTATCCCTGTTATCTGGCAAGCAACAGGGGGTGTGTGGGACTCTCCTCGGCAGGTGAGCTGCCCAATGAGTTCCTGGAGGCCTACCCAGCAAAACCCCTACAGTATACCCTCTCGTGGGAGATGAGATCCGGGAAGCCGTGACCGAGTCGCTAGAACACTCACCCCCAAAATGATAACTACCTGACTTCTATGTTTCTTGAAAAATGTTACCGCTTTTGAGATAAGTATTATTTTTTACTTTTTTAAAGTTTAAAGTCAGTTCTATTTAAAAAAATGTTTTTATTTCATTATTTTTAGTAATACTTTATAGGTACTATATATAAATATTATATATAAATATTTTGTATAGGTATCACTAAAATATTAAATATACATAACGAAAGTCCTGAATTTTTTTTTATATTTTCCCGACGTGACCACGAAGAAAACGGTGAACAAACCTACTTGCATAACATAATTATATACATACCCGTTAAACATAGAAATTTCACTTTTCGGATTTTGAATGAATGCAATGTAAAGTACGCTATCTGTTGTTTCTTCGTTGGTATAAACATGTCATCAAAATATTTAGATGATATCTGATGAAAAGCATATTTAGTTTTGTTATGTATTTTGTTTTGTAAAAAAACTATTGATTCGATTCATAATTGGCGCGTAGCAAAGACACAAATAAAAAAAAACATACAGTCCAATTGTGAAGCTCCTCTTTTTTTGAATGCGTTTAAAAACTGTAGAGAAAAATATTTCGAAAAGAGGTTGCAATAAAAAGGTTTTAGATTTCGATTATGTCTTAAAACACCATCAATCAAGTTTTAAAAAAAATGAAGAGTCTTACAAATATTAAAATTAAATTAGACAAGAGAGTAACTGGAAAATATTTTCTGATATTACCTACACAATATCAATGCCACTTCGTAGACATTATCTTTATATATATATATATTTTAATTTGTAATAAAAACTTTGCCTGAAGTTAAGTCAACGATATCATGTTTTATCTTAATTCAAAAGTATTAACTTTGATAGAATAAAAAAAAACAATTCTATCTATATTCATAAGCTTGGATAAAAAATCAAGAACAGAATAATCAAGTCAATCCATAAATATATCAAGTAATGTTCATTACTTAATTATATTAATTAAATAATATATTAAATAATGAAAATTACTTGATTATATTTAATTATTAAGACTAATCTTAAAAACTTTGACAGATTTCAACATTTATAATCACTAATAGAAAATTGTACAAATAAACTAGATTTGACTTCTTGAAAATAAACTGTCGACATCACATTAACAGATTTAGCTTACCTAATAATTTCTAATCTAGGAGTAAACATTATTCTCTTATTAACTAGCACTGTTTTGTTGCTTAAATTTCTGTTCCAAAACATGATTTTTTAGAATGGCGTTAGATTAATAGACTCGTCATACCCGTTCATTATTGCGTTATAAAAAAGCGTAAACTTTATTGTGGCAGACTAACATTATCATACGACCACAAAGGGCGCGAAGAAATCAAAAACATTTATTTCCCTATCAAAATATTCAGCATACCTTTTTTTTTTTTGTACCGAGGGGAACTGACCTTAACATGTCATCGACCTGGACGAGAGGCCGACTAAACCCGGGCTCTCCCGCTGCGGAGGGTTAAAGAACCCCCTATCTACAGCAGGCCTACCGTGCAAAACCCCTCGTACCACCTTCGCGCATAGTCCGGTACACGGTATCGACAGGAGCCACTACCCGCGTAAATCCGGACCGTAAGGGCCACCCGGTGGTGACCCTCCCTCTTTGCGGGCGGGAGGTTTCCCAGGTGATTACAAGGAACCCTAGACAACCGGAGGTGGTGCAATGACCGTGGGGTGGTCATCCCCACAGTCGCCTCCGAAGGAGGACCGGATGCGCTATTGGGCAATCCGGAACCCCTGTATCGTCTGACTAAGTTCTGACAAATCGCTCATCGGCCTCCCCATGGCTTCCTCCTCGGGCAACCCCGGCGCCCTTCTGGCGCCCTCCGAGCGATAGGTCAGAGCATTCCCGCTGCCATGGTGTCGACCGCTGGTCGACGTGGCCCCTCTCCACACCGACTCATAAAGCGCCGATGCAGTGAGTGCCTCGCCGCCGAGCCGCAGCCGACTCCATCCCTTTATCGCTGGCCATGACGAACTAGGTCCGCCATAGCCCGCCGCGCCCCCGGCGCCGCCGGGCCCGGCCATCGAGTCCATCCTAGGACACACCCGACGACCAGCCCGGCGGCGCCGAGGGCGCGGCACCGCGACGACGGCGACGCCGAGGCCCGTAAACGGACCCCGACGCCGCCGTCGCCGCGGTGCGAGAACGGGGACGTCCCCCCTCTCCCTAGAGAGGTGCATCCCGACACCGCTAACCCCACATCCCCCGCCCCTCGTCACAGTTCTCAGAAGGAGAACCATGTTGAGGGGCCGGCGAGTAGTGGGAGCCGCTCCGGGCTACGCCACCCCGCGTTAATGGACACGCTATTGCACGTCCATTTCACGCGGGGCGGCGCCGCCCAGTACCGCACGCGGTCGCCGTGACCAGGGGACCGGCACTGTCCTCTTGACTGGGGGACGACAGCTCTTGCTGCCCATCCAGTGTCCAGCCGATATTCCCGCCGCTGCGCAAACCGCGCAGTTTGGGACCTTCTCACAATTGGCGGCCTTATGGCCCGCACGTCCGCAACGGAAACACAGTCCCGTTCGGTCCTCTTCGGCTGGACAGCTAGCCCTCACATGGCCGACTCCCATGCACCTATAGCAGCGCAGAGGGAGTGAGGGGAGGGCTCTAATCCTCACCCTACCCCATCCCACAGTCAATCATCCCGCTTTCGCCAATTTCCTGGCTGCCTCTGCCGGAACCTTCAGGTGAACGACTCCCAGTCCACCAAAGCCGGTCTTGATGGGGCCAACCAGTACTCGATCGGGAGGGCATCCCCCTTCCTCCGCGACCGCTGCGCGTACTTCTTCTTCCACAGTTGCGTCACTCAGCCCTGTCATGCGCATATCTATGCGTTTGGTGGGGCGGGTCACTACTACGTCACTTCCCATGACCTCCTGGAATTTCGCCGCCAGTTGGTCCGCCTTCGGTCCATTATCAGAGCCTCCCACTTCAAATATCCGCGCTCCGGTAGCTCCGACTCTGTGTCCAAGATCGTCAATCCCCAGGTTTAATTTGGGATTGAAGACGCCTCTCGCCCTCTGAATAACCTCGGCGTAGGTGAGCCCCTTCTCTTCGGCCTCCGGTGTAATAACTACACTTACGGCCTCCGACTTTGGGACGCGGATTCTCAGTTCCCTCTTCTTTTTCCCTCTGTTTTTGTTGCCTTTTTTCCTCCTCTCTTTCTTCTTTTCTGTCTCTTTCTTTTCCTTTCCGTCTCCGCTATCTGATTTTGGTGCGGGCGTCTTCTCCTTTTTGGGAGTCAGGGTAGAGGACGCCTTCTTCTTACTTCCTCTTAGCACCTGTGTCCAGGCCTCTTGCCCATCCTGTATCTCTCTTATTTCCGAGTCCCTCTCGCCTGTCTTCGCCCTTGAATCATGTGCCTCACTTGCTGCTCGTCTGTCTGCAGCAAGCGGTGGGCGGTACTTAACAGGTGGCAGCAACCTGTCCTCAAGACCCTCGATCCTGGCGTTAACCAGTGTTCCGACCGATCTGATGACAGACTGCTGGTATTCCTCCATCAGTTCGTCCAGAAGTCCCTTGTCGGCCTTCGTCAGCACTGGAGACTTTGATTTATGTCTGACGTTGGGGGGGTCCGGGGTGTTCTCGTGGGACCTAAATGCTTCCCTCATACCTGCCACTTCCGCACGCAGTCTCTCCATCTCTCTGCCCATATCCTCTATCTTTCCTTCTTGTTCCTTCGACTTATCCTTAAGTTTCCTCACTTGACTTCTCAGCTTCCTGTTCTCATCCCTCATGTCGGCGTTTTGCTTGGACAGCTTCTTCATCGCTTCCACTTGGACGAGATTGTAGAGATCGCCAATCCCATCTTCGACTTCCTTCAAGGCGTCTGCTAGCTCATTTTTAGTTTTGGAGCTAAGCTCTCTGCGTTCCATGATGCTCGAGACGACATCTTGTACCGCATCCGACGCATCACGAAGGAGTCTCTCTCTATCTTTCATTAGCGATTCGGCATACTCATTCCACCTCTTCATAGTAGCCTCGCTATAGACAGACTCCGGGTCGCTCTCGACTGCCGATACCTCCGTCAGGTCCACGCTGGAGCAGATTTCCATTACAGCGCTGTCCGGACCTCCAACATCGATCTCGACACTCCCCTCCGATCTATCCACGCTCCTTTCCGTGTTCTTTCCCTCTTCACTTTTCCCTCTTTTTTCTCCTATCCCCAAGGCATTGAGAATCTTGGGGTTCTCTTTCCTTCTTTGTTCTTTCGGTCCTATTTCCAGGATCTCCGAGCTGCAGGACCTACTCCTCACATCCTCCTCTGTTTCTCCCTGACGCAGAACGTCTCGCCCCCTGGCAAGGATCTTTGCGTCGGGGGACACCCTGTCATCCCCTGATTTGTCCACCTTCGTAATTGGACGCTTAATGCCGGTCGATGCTGTTCTTGGACGCGGCGCATCCACTCCTTCACTCTCTTTCTCCTTTCCCTCCTTTTCGGCACTGTTGTTTTTCGGAGTCTGTGCGTTCTCCTGTTGTCGATAGTCCCCCTCCACCGAGTTTGGGGAGCTAACGGATAGGAGAGGCGAACCAAAATGGCTGCGTCGCGTATCCGCTAGGGCGGACTCTCCGGCTTGGTGTCCGGTACCGCCCGGTGGTAGTCTTTCTTTACTACTCGACATTTCATGTGTTGGCCTCTTACGGGCGAGGTTACCCACTTCCACTTCCTTCTCCCACCTTCGTCCTCCGGGTGATTTTTAAAGAGGTTTTCTTCCTCGCAGCCCCCACCCACAGGTGGCAGCCCCCGGCCCGGCACCACGTACCGGGTTACGGTCGTGACCGACGGTGACCGAAGCCATGTCAGAGCCGCGCAAGCACGACCACTGACCCGCCGCCCACTCGTCTATGCGACCCCCACGCGTGGCTTCAAGAGAAGCCTTACCACCCCCCTATTCACCAACGCAGGACGTCCCCCTCTCTCTACAGGCCCCCTAAGGGATCACCCCAACCGTCTCGCGCCGCACCTCGAAGGGTGAACATCTTTTTGTGCGTGCTCCGTGGAAATAAATTCGAAAGAGTGGGTTTTTCGCGTGGACCCCCATTGAATTGTACATCAATAGACTCGTAATCACAAGACTTACACGGGGACGTATCGTTTACGCGATTCCGACAATTTTTGGAAAAGTTATTCGCGAAAAACTGTTCTTCGTCGTCGCCATCTTGTCGGACGCGGCCCCTTCGAGTGCGTGTTAGTTGGCTGGGGCATATAAACAGTGATACCCTATAGTGACTGTGCTACTTAAAGACTTCAACAGTGCATAGGAGTGGCCTTCTGTGAAAATGGAGCGATGTAGAACTGGATAGAACCTGAGCTATGATGCCCCTTACGAGTGGGAGCGTCGCTCGGTTAGGATTGTCTGGTTCCCGCTTCATGTAACAACCAACGTGTGCGGCGCAGACGGTTCATTATCAACACCAAGACAGCGATTTTGAGTGAGCGGGGGGACTGATATGTAGGCCCCTATGCAGGAGACGGAGTGATCCTACGGGAGAATACAATCCATGCCATCATATGTTAACTTGGACGACACGTAGGGCTCCGGTCCCGCTCAAAATGCAGGTACTTTATTGCTTTTGCGATCCACGAACGCCATTTTGCTGTCCCACTTTAGCATCCTAACATCGACGAACCTAACATCGACGAAATGAACGAAACTTTCACCCTAACATCCTAGCATTGATGAACCGAACATATACGAAACGAACGAAACGAACGAAAATTCCACCCTAACATCCTAACATCGACGCGTGGTGAGGATTTGTAGTGTTATAATATACTTTAGCATCCTAACATCGACGAACCTAACATCGACGAAATGAACGAAACTTTCACCCTAACATCCTAGCATTGACGAACCGAACATCTACGAAATGAACGAAAATTCCACCCTAACATCCTAACATCGACGCGTGGTGAGGATTTGTAGTGTTAGGAACCACGCCGATGATGCAATATATACGACAATTGGAAACATCTACCGATTGGATCTACACAAATCTACTGGACCAACTAACTAAGGAAGACAACGACATTACAATAGATTCGGAGAACAACGAGCGGCGCCTCGGCCTCAAACCTTTTTGACCTTGAGACTGCGGCCTAGGTTGTGGACTCTTATTGGACCGCTCCTCTGTTGCGAATACTGCTGCCATGCCTCCTACCCTCGCGAGTTGGCCGGGCCCACTGATGTGAGGTTTCCCGGTGGTTGCGCGAGGTTGACGGGATTGGCGAAGGCGCGTGCCGCGTGCCCCTTGCCGCGAGCACCGCTGCCCTGCCTCCTGTCCCCGCGAGCTTGCTGGTCCCACGGATGCGAGGCTCTCCGGTGACCGCGCTGTGGTTTAGTGAGTGTGGCGGATTTGTGTGCTGCCTTTGGAAGTGGAACAAGGACTCCCTAGACTGGGCCGCGACCCTGCGGACGATGAGGTTTGGAGTATAGTCGAGCGTGCCTTTGCGCTCCTTCATTTAATATACCAACCAGTGTTTGATAATCATCTTACCTTATTAACTTACAACAAATGTGTATAACATCCTATACCCAGTTTATAAATCAATGACATAACTTATCTATTTAGTAGTGTTAGCTTCCTGTAAATTAAACCAATCTACTTTATTTTGCTATGAAAACAACTTGATATTATCATGTAATCCAATTGTAAATAATGTATAATCATCAACAGTAAGGTATACAAGGGTCAAACTGAAAGTTCTTAGAAAATCAAAAACTGATTACATTAGCCAGTTATTAGTTTTATTATATCTTTTCAAAATATTGTCCATTCACGTCAATACACCGCTGCATGCGATGGAACCACTGGGAAAAGCACTTTGCCCACTCGTCCTTAGGGGTCTCTTCAATGGCATCGCGATACGCAGCCACCGCTTCTTCAGCATTCATAAACCGCTTTCCTTTAAGTTTTTCTTTAATTTTTGGAAATAAATAAAAATCACAAGGCGCGAGGTCGGGGCTATACGGCGGGTGACCCAGTAATTCAACGTTTGATGTCGCCAAGTAGTCGATCGTTCGCTTGGCGGTGTGCGACGAGGCGTTGTCGTGGTGAAGGAGGATCCTACTGCGAGGTCGTTTCTCTCGAACTTTTTCCAAGACAAGTGGCAAACAATTGGTAGTGTACCATTCTGCAGAAACTGTTTTTTGATCCTCTAACACAATTGTTGCAAAATGACCTATCCTTCCAAAGAACGAGGCCACCATTTTTTTTCCCGCACTTCGATCTCTCTTCACTTTAGTTGGCAACTCCTCGAAAGGAAACACCCACTGAGCAGATTGTCTTTTGGTTTTAGGATCATAACAGTAAATCCAGCTTTCGTCACCTGTTAGTATGTCGAACACAGCATTTGAGTCACCTCCGTTAAATCTTTCAATCATTTTACGACACCAATCCACACGATGGAGTTTTTGAGCCTCAGTCAAATTATGAGGTATCCACCGGGCGCAAAGCTTCCTGACCGCTAAATGTTCGTGGAGGATTTTGTGCACTTGACTCATACCGATGCCTAAGCTTGTCCGAATCTGTTGATAGGTCACTCTTTTGTCAGTCTCTATCATACGCCGCACAACACAGATGTTATCTTCAGTCGTCGCCGTAGAAGGCCGTCCCTCACGTAAATCACCAGTGAGATTAGTGCGACCACGTTTAAACTCATTAAACCAGTTGTAAACAGTCGCACGAGATGGGGCTTCATCGTGAAAGGCCAATCGTAGTCTATCATAACTTTCTTGTTGACTTAAATGACATCGAAAGTCATAAAAAATCATTGCACGAAAATTTTCTCGTGTTAAATTCATGATGACGTGACACAGACAATTTTCAATTTGCCGCCAAATCGTAAAACAAATGACAAATGAATGAAATATATACTCAGTAATATTGGCAAAGAGTTATATTTTCAAATTTTAGAATTATTTTTTTATTATATTGTTTATAAGTGGCCAGTTCTAAGAACTTTCAGTTTGACCCTCGTATAAATATTTCAATATAATTAATCATCGGTCTGTCCAAAGGGTTGAGTTGATAGTGTTAGCTTCCGGAAACCGTTAAGACCATCGTAATACTAGCTCCGCGTATTATTTAATCACCGGACTAGCCGAGTGACTGGACTAACATTGTTAGCTTCCCTTAACATAAAACCAACTTTCGTTCAATTTGACCATTGTTAATAGCTTGGGAACGATCCGAACCTCCTAGAGTAGTGTGTTAGCAATACGTTCGGACCTGTAAGGTTAGCCATGTTCGGACCCGTTAAGATCGATACTAACATCCGGACCTGTTAAGATACTTAGGTTGGTCCGGAGCCGTTAAGTTCGAACGTATTGTTAGGGGAGGCATTGTTAACATCTGTTAGGATGTTAAACTTGTTAATCATGTTTATACAGACATTTTATCCAATTGATATTCAATGTAATCAATTAATCATGTAAATTAAACCAATCTACTTCTTTTGCTATGAAAACAACTCGATATTATTATGTAATTCAATTGTAAACAATGTATAATCAGCAACAGTAATGTAAATAAATATTTCAATATAATTAATCATCGGGCTGGCCAAAGGGTTGAGTTGATAGTGTTAGCTTCCAGAAACCGTTAAGACCATCGTAATACTAGCTCCGCGTACTATTTAATCACCGGACTAGCCGAGTGACTGGACTAACATTGTTAGCTTCCCTTAACATGAAACCAACTTTCGTTCAATTTGACCATTGTTAATAGCTTGGGAACGATCCGAACCTCCTAGAGTAGCGTGTTAGCAATACGTTCGGACCTGTAAGGCTAGCCATGTTCGGACCCGTTAAGATCGATACTAACATCCGGACCCGTTAAGATACTTAGGTTGGTCCGGAGCCGTTAAGTTCGAACGTATTGTTAGGGGAGGTACTGTTAACATCTGTTAGGATGTTAAACTTGTTAATCATGTTTATACAGACATTTTATCCAATTGATATTCAATGTAATCAATTAATCATACTAATGGTCATCATTTTTAATAGCTTATACCAAATTTTACATCCTTTTATATCCAATTGTTAACGTATCAATGGCCATTTATACAAAGAATAATGTAGTTGATTATTATATTAATAGTCATTATTTTTAACAGCTTTATACCAATTTATATTTTTATATTCCTTTTACATCCAATTGTTAACAACCAGCTTTATATACACTTTCATAATAAAAAAAAATAAAAAAAAATAAAAATAAAAAAAAAAAAAAAAAAAAAAAAAGAAAGGAAGAAAAAAAAAAAAAAAAAAAACAACAAACAATGTCATGTCAATTTTATCATTATATCACACCATTGTTTAATCAACCAATTTGTAATTGCTATGTAAAACTAGATCATAATAATAACCATTTATGTAAACCTAGCATAGAATAAGTCAGCAATAGTAACAACAAGTTTTAATCAAACATACAGGAATTGAATTCGGGGCCACTGTGCTGCTCTCGCGGTTGGTGTCCGGGGCCACCCGAATTAACATATCACTGATCTATTTTTATCTTACTTGTCTTAAGTCAGTACATTAACATTTTGTGAAGGCATAGTGCCTTTGACCACCATCGCGCGTCAAATCATGGATTTTAATTCTTTACACCGCTTACATCCAACGCCACATTACATGAGTATAGTTAACCATCTTTATGCGTTGGAATTTTCCTAAATTAAAATCACTAAGCCCCCACGGGGGCCCCCTCGGACTCCAAATAACATCTCATCGGAGCCGAGGCTTTGTACCGCGTATATACCGGAATTCCAACTTAGCTTGTATTCAACGCTACATTACATGAGTATAATTAACCACCTTTATGTGTTGGAATTCTCTTAAATTAAAATCACTAAGCCCCTACGGGGGCCCCCTCGGACTCCAAATAACATCTCGTCGGAGCCGAGGTTTTTGCACCGTATAATACGGGAGTTGGTTCCGCGAAGGCGAAATGCCTGCACCAACTATTATCGCGTGTTAACATCAAGACGGTTCGGCCGACTCCGCTCCCCGCATTGCCGCACTTTGGTGCGGCCGGTGCGGGTAAGGGAGATGGCTTATCACCGTCCGCGCACACTTTACCCAGGGCGACCACCGACCCCCTATCTGGGGAAGTCGGTAACATCTTGGATCATTAAGTTGATTATTTTCTTGCTAATTATACTTTTTACATTTTTGCCATCTTAAATTCCAGGTCATATGGACCATTGTTATTAGTAATTCTGCGTATTCATTCATATCCAATTAGAGTCGCCCTGGCACGGCGTGGTAGCTCCAACATCTTTTGACTCCGCCGCTTTCATTTGGGAGGACTTCGTGATCGCCCCCCCGTGCCGCGGCCGCCGCCTTTCTTGGTGGCGGGCGCGGGGCGGGGGGGCGGTTTTCGGGACCTCCCGACTTATCATTTCATCTTTATATTCTTGCGGTGTCGGTGCTCCCGGCGCCCGGTGACCTTAACCTCCTCTCTGGGTTGGGGATGTCGGACGGCGGGGGGACCCCTCTTGCGGCACCATATATATTTTTTACTCATGCATATTTATTATCATATATATTTCTCATATCATCTATATAATTATATATTCTTTCCTATCTCGGGGAGTGGAGGTCTGGGTCCATCAAGAAGTTCGCCGATCTCTCTCCCTTTTCTTCCGCGCCTCCCCTGTTATTCAGGGGTTGGTACGATCCCCCCTCACAAGGGGGATCTAAAGCATTATTTTCAGTGTACCCTAACTAAAACCAATTCAGCTTTTGGAGAAGGGATCACCCCTCACTTCCCCCCCTCGGCGGCCGCTACCCGGAATGTCCAGGACGCCCGCCGAGCCCCCAGTGTCGGACTCTTGGCCATAGGGACCGATGGATCAGCTAATACTGAATCCATTCTTCCCTATGCCCGGGGTACACCGGCCCGCAACCATGGCGGATCCGTTCCCAATGGGAATTGATCATCCATGGTAACAGGCGCACGAGGAGGTGTTCCGACCACGCACCCCATATTCAGCATACCTCTTGTAAGAACGAGATAAACATACTTGAATAGCCATACCTGGCAACTGTTGCACTTGAAAAAACGGCCGTGTTCAATGACGTTTTATTAAAATAAAAAAGAGTAAGTGCGGTACTTACGGAGAAATTATATCGTTTTTGCTTTTCTCATTGTCAATGTGTAATTTGTGCATTGTTTAAATACGCAGGACGGCATTTTTTCGACACCTTATCACTGAAAACTACGAGTAAAAATGAGATTAACCACAACGCTTGCTGAAACGTGACCAAATTGAAACTCAGGCAATTGCCTTGCTTTTTTGTTGTCAATCTTGTGTGCAGATAACCAATCTAAATTGTTTAATACATCATTGGTTTTTTATTAATACTCATCATCATCATCATTGGCCACTCCATCTTTTACACATGATTGTTGCAGCGGCTGTGTCAGTCAGTGGATTTACCGCATTTTCTTTTGTGGCTGAATAATCCGATAGCAGCCCGGCACTTCTTTCCACATTAGTTGCAAGTGAAACGTGAGTCGGTAGAGAGAGCTTCAGTTTTTCGGAGTCCTTTCAGTTTCAGTTTATGTAACCAAACTTCGCCATGCCTTGACAACCTAATTTTAGAGTGCAGCGCCATTCAGGTTTCCTTATGGCAAGGTCTTCCCAACCGCAAGCAACAATTTAAAAGATCTCCATGTCACGTTTACAGGAATCCTTGAACCTCAGCTTCGGACGTCCAATAGATCTTTTCGCTTGCGCTATTTGTCTTAGCATAACTTGACGCGGTAGTCTTTCTGGATTCATTCTCTGTACATGACCGAGCCAGCGGAGTCGTCTCTGTTTAAGGATTGCTGTGATGCTCGTAGTGTTTGTTTTGGAGAGAATTGTCTCGTTACTCATTTTGTCCTTCCACGTGACTCCCAGGATAGATCTAAAATATCGCATATGAAAAGCGTTCAACTGACGTTCTTGTTTGGCGTAAGTTGTCCTCGTCTCCGATGCGTACAAAAGAATACTCAGTACACAAGTTTGGTACATGAGAATTTTGGTGTCGATTGTGAGCTTTTCATTTTTCCAAACACGTGTGTGTAGTTTGCCAAACGTTGTAGAGGCCTTGCCGATTCGAGACCTGATTTCGTTGTCATTGGATAGAGCAGTTGTTGTAATGGAGCCGAGATAACAGAAATGGTCGACGACCCCAAGAACAGTTCCCCTTAGTGTGATCTTGGGTTGATGTTCTACGCCCTGCACCATAATGACCGTCTTCTTGGTGTTAATACTCATATGTTAATACTCATATTAATATTAAGTTAAACGTCTGCTCCGATGCAAAACCTATTTTACCGACAAAATCGAGAAAGAGAAAGTTCGTTGTTCAAAGGGCATTGATATATACCTCTTTTCTACGTACGTATCCATCGACGAAGCAGGGAGCCTACCATCATTGATGTGACGTTATGTCATTCCATTTATATAAATAAAATGCTGTAAATACATAATTTTTTTTATTTAAAAAGTAAATATAACAGGCATGTACATAGGTACATCTCATCGTTATGAAACATAAAAATTATAGAAGAAATCGATAAACGTATAGACGTTTATCAATTTCTTTTATAATTTTTATAGAAATCGAATCAAAAGTTTTCATTTTATAATAAAATAACTATTCTGAAATCTCCAAACCTATAACGGCGTTATTAAAATTACTTTACACATTGATTTGACCCGGAATCCAATACTAAATAGAAGTTTCGGGAGAAATAAAATATTCTAAATAAACCAATGCATAGATGTTTCAAAAACTAATTTCAATCGAATAAAGCTTCAGTTATTTAATTTAAACCAATACAGATTGCCTTTTTCGAATGGAATCAACGAACGCGGATATTTAAAACAACATAGGTCCATTGTTCGAAAGCGGTAATAGTTTTTAGATCCGTTCATATCTCCGGTGGAGAGCGAGCAATTAACACTTTTTTCGTGGTGCCGCCCGAGGCTCCGGAAATTAAAAACTGTCTACTGTGATACGTGCACGGCTCATACTACCGCTATCACTGAGCCCTGGTCAATTCACCATTATGTTTGTCTGTATTGAATGGCAGCATTGAATAATCAGTCAATATAATTTCAATCACCACATAACGATGAGCTAGGTGAAAAAGGTCGAAGCCAGACTACCACAGTGGTAAGTGTAATTTTTACGCTAACGCGTTCACTAGTGAGAGCGTTAAGAATTTGTATGGAGATTTGTAGTTCTTGGTCGTTACCGCTAGGGGCGCTGTACCGGATTTCATACTAAAATCTTGACGCGCTCACGATCGACAGTGAACGTAAACGTCAAAGAAACTTACACTAAGCGCTCAGATAGATTAGTTAGAAAACCACAGACACACCGTCACAGCCGTATATTTTAATTCTCACTAAAATTATACATTTGTTTTATATTCTAACTAGCTTTCGCCCGTGTCTTCGTCCATGCGTTAAAGTTACTTTGGGGTGCATTCCTAAAACGCTAAAATAAATATTTATTAATTATCGTGTAAAATACCTGACTATAAAGTTTCATGATTTTATCATTAACAATGACGAATTCCTATACATACTTCAATTCCCTATACCAATTCTATAATTACAATAAAAAGCAATCTATATCCTTTGTCCTCAAGTCAACTCTGTTAAGTGGGTTCAACATGAGAACGTAACAGAAAACATACACAGACCTACTTTCGCATGTTAGTATTATTTAATATGGAATAATGAAACGATTCTCCTTGTCTCTCATTACGTCATGTAACAAGGAATTACCAGACACTTACCGAAATAAATAAACTGAGAACAATATAAATATTACAATTACTCCTACTTAGTCTCCTTTTACACTCAAGCTGTTTTTGAGTTTCAATTAATAAGAGAAATGTGCGTGTGAAGTAAAGAAAAAAAAATAAGGTTAATATATAATAAATATGTCGTAAGGAGTTCGAAAGCGCAATGGTTTGCGCGCTCGGTCTGCGTTACGTTTGTTAAGCAAGTTTCCCAAGGGCTGGTCACAGGATGGGTGACCAAAATTTATTACCCCGAGCCCCACCGTGCTTCGGAGGGTGTGTTAAGCCGTTGCTCTGGGTTGTATCTGCAGCAATTAATACCTACAAATCCACACTGGGCTTGCGTGGTCGATTATGGCCCATTCTCCTTATTCGTTTTCATCGATAGGGAAGTCCTAAGCCCTAGCAGTAAGAATATTAATATGTTGGTGATTACGTCACAACTAACTGTTTAACTGTCAATAATCACGATACAAAACATAATTATTAATTTTATTAATAGCCTAATATCATTGATATTATAATAAAATTACTTTGATGTTCAACTTCGAAGAATACAACGACCACGACTTATCAAAAACTATATTTTTTATGGTACAACTATTTTCTATTTTCTTTAAAACTTTAAAGTGATTTATCCTTTTTGAAAGAGAGATGAAAATAAAACACAAATCTAAAGTTTTCACAAAACTTAATTTAAAACTGAAATTACGCAAAATTCTTCAAACACAACGATAACGCAGGTTAGATAAAAATAAATGCCATCTAGTACAGCAAAGCTAAAAGTTCTTACTGTGTAGTATTATTTAAAAACTCTACCCTAACCAAAACAGCACGATGTAAAATATACTTCTAAGAGTGTCTAGTATAGCCCAAAATGCATAAAAAGTGGTATCATTTCGTCTATAGACTTGCACTTTTCACATTTTCATAAATTCATATCTAAAATCCAATTTTTGTTATAATTTATATGTATTCAAATACCAATTTTCACCACTAAATAAGGAAATCTTTCTAAATAATATAAGATAGATTTATGATAATGACTAATTAAATAGTAAACAATAGTGGTTATGATAACATTTAAAACCCACAAAAAAGATCCCATCTACATCAGATTTTATATACGTCGATTAGAAACATATTGCAAATAAATTAATCTTACGAAATTATATATTTTTATAAATTATTACCAACTTATGATTTTATTAATAAGAAAAGTAATTTTATTCTTAAAGTTGTATTTTTTGTCTGTCTCATCGTTGATGTCTATTTATGTAAGTCTTCCTTTTATTATTTTGACGTCGAGAAATACGTTACGCATACCGCTTCCCCCAGCGCTGGGTCGGTAGCATACGTTGGACTCCTCCTGTGGCCCCACCCCCGAAGGGGCTAGACAAGAAATAAGAGTATAGTATACTAAAACTCTGCGATGTCCCTCGCATAGAAGGCGATGCACGGGACTGGCTCGAAGGCCACACACCGCCCTGAAAAGGGCAGATCCCTCACCAAGTGGGGAGCATATCTCAAAGATATTTAAGACGTTCCCCCCAGACAGGGTAGGGCCATGCCCGGCCACCGCGCAATCTTACCGAATTGTCCCTACCAAAGACCGGAAATGCGCAATTGTGCATTTACCTTACCCGTCCATTTGGGAGGACCCACACAGGCCGCCTTCGAGGATATCCCCTCAGGCCCCCTTTCTACCCTGACCAAACCCCCGTACGATCGCGCCTTTTCGCTGTAACACACCGCCTTGTGCCCCTCGAGGCCGCATCTGACACAAGCTCCAGGGTGATCCTCATTGGAGGGATATCCTCCGTACGCGACCCCTGTGCTCATGCACTTAAAACAGCGCTAGACATCGGGTCCAGGTATCGGACGCGGGCTGATGTCCAACCCACCAACATCCGTCCCCTAGTACTCTGAGATGGGACTCGAACCAATGACCTTTCGCAATCCTAGTAACTGCTCTCACCACCTTGCTAACTAGGACCTAACAGGACTGATGGATTTTTCGACCTTTTTGCTACTACAAAGCGTATTTTTATCAATGTTCAGGCAATCTACCCAGACAGTCAAAAGAAATATTTAAACTTTCAATAAATTTGTTCTGTTTATAATGTTTAATCAATTTACATTTACAATGCTAAAAATCTGCTATGTATAATATATGGAAAGAGCACCTTAATGAAAGATCTGTGAGCAAAGGAATATGGTACAGGACCATTCAATCTAACCTCCCTCGAAAGTTATGGTTTGACAGTGCAGACATGACTAGGAACGATATTGTCAATATGTTAAGGTTACGTTCCGGACATATACCTCTTAATGGATTTGCGTTTCTCATGGGTAAAACAATCTCGCCAGTTTGTTCAGAATGTAATAAAATTGAAGATGCAAGTCATATTATGATGGAGTGTGTCCGGAATGATAATGAAAGAAAACAGTTTTTAATCTTAGAAATATCAACGTTTTTGAAGTAGGTGTATGTAATAGTATGTTAGCCTCTCCACTTTCTGGAGATGCTAAGATACTACTAAAAATAGTGTCATCAGGCCTCAAACGAAGAATATAAAAATAACATGCATATATATAATGAGTGTTACATGGTCACTGCGTGACAAAACCCTCAAAGAAATAAAGAAAAAATAAAATATTTACAATGCTATACTAAAAAGTAGTCTTAGTGAAAAATGCTTAAAAATCCACTTTGTCCCTCGCACTCGGAGATGGGACTCGAACCCATGACCTTTCGGAATCCAGGCGACTCCTCTAATCACTGAGCTTTTTTATTAAGAATATTTTTTAGTATAGCATTGTAAATACAAAATTGACCAAATATAATAATCTCAGTTACATGTTATGTCGTGTAAGATATAATATGATTTTTATAGTACAATTTAGGTGATGAGTTGATAATGTCTAACAATTTAAGCTAATGAGCGACGAAAAAACGGTTTCTTATTGGTGGTATATAGGTATTTACTTTATTCCAAGAATCACTAGATAAATTATTAATAAGTACCTATTACATTTATTGATACCTATGGGTTACACTATCTTTGTTCATACCTTAGATTACCCTTAGACGTTGTAATAACCATGGCTGCAGTAGAATAATAATGTGACCTCAATAAAAGGGCAACAAACATCGAGGGCCGTATTGGACTTGTTATCATTACCCATAAATAAGGAGGTAGTTAATGTTGCCCGCTGAGGATCCAATCCGGTTACATTGTTACCCTAGAGATTAGATAGGCGTGATGATTGCCAAAGTTTGATTGAGCTTCGTCTGAACCCTTTCGAATCCTGATTACGGAGTACGTAGTGGTAATTGGCGACGGGTGTACGGAGTAGCCATCGAATGGAAGAACGATAATGATTGCGGGAACTTTATGGTGAAATAGACCTTTTATTTGCGATTGTATAAAGTTAATATATTCCCTAAAGGAGAAAAAAAGGTCTTGCGAAAACTTTTAACAACCTAATTTGGACAATTTAATGTTGGACGAGGAAATTAAAATATTGTTCCCTTTCCTTTATATCTTCCATGTTGCGTCTAATGTTTAATAGGGTGATCTTTCGTGATGTGGGTTAAAAACTTGTCATATTAACTTTTTCAAACTTTATTTTTAAACATGACCGAACTGTATAGTAACTTTAAAATAATAAAAGAAACGCCATGTACAAAAATATTCCTTTTATGTTTTTCAATCGAACACATCGAAGAAGCACTACTTTCTACTATAATGACCAAAGCTTTATATATGAATGTTTGTACGTTTATTATACTTTTTAGAGTTATAATAATAATCACAGACCTCAGATACGACTTTATTTTATGAAACATTCTCAACTTGCAGTCAAAGCGTGAAATCTTTCAATCAAAAAAGTAAGTACAGATACTCATATATTCTAATTATATCTATTATTTCTATACTATACTAATAATATTACTTTACGCCATTATATCTATACTAATAATATTTTAAGGAGGTGCAGCTGCCCCCCCTAGAGATTCTAAAAAAGTTGCCTAATGTAAAGCAGTCCTAAGTTTTTGTCACTTGTTTGATTGATCATTCCTGTACGTCGAAACTAGAATGAACTTACCAAATCTATTCCTACACCCAACAACGCTCTGCTCTATGCTATTGTAAAAGCGGGAAAATGGGAGTGGTATACATTCATACTTCCAATTTTTTTTATTCCTTCTTTCTAATAAATTTAATAATTATTAACAAGGTTTATTAATTTACAGTCAAGAGCTCGTGATACTTTACAATTGGTTAATCGTGATACTATATACTGTTGTATAATATATATATATATATATATATATATATATATATACCTAACATATATATATATATGTTAGGTATTACGAACCTGCAAGTTAAAAGCTTCACGTGCTCTTTAGCTACCATTCATACTTAGATCATTCTACATAATCATCTTGCCCCTCCTGGACCATCGGTGGTCATATCACATTACGCTATGACTAATAGGAGTGGAGCAGCAGAAAAACGGGAAAACCACAAGCAAAGCTAGTATTCAATAAAAGCGTACAAAAGAATTCAAAATAACTTCCTAGTCTGCGAATTTTCCACATTACTACAGTACAGTATTTTTGTCTAAAACTGCAAATAATAAACATGGATATGCAGTTAGCTAGTGCTATTCAAGTGCTATTAAGTGAAATGGTGGCCGACCGACTCACATAGTGATATGAACGAGTAATTTTATTTAAATACCAAATATTTAAACGACTGTTCGTTTCAGGTTATTTTTAGTATATTTTCCCTTAATTCTCAAAAAAATACGTTTCATTAATAACATAAAACATCTTAACTAAATAATGTTATGTTGAAACAGTCTTTTAAAGTAGTTTTAAGAAAAAAACATTGTATTAGGATTGTTTCATTCAAGACCTTTGCACTTTACAATCTTAGAATATAATTTGTATAAATTTGTTAATAATGTGCGTGTGTTATTAAAATTAAAAATTCAAATTCTATTCAAATTCTATTTGTTCTTTTTCGTATTTGTATTGATATCTAGGTTTTGAACATTGCAAATTTCAGTTTTTTAATATGTTAGTTAAAAGGAACGGAAATGGAAATGACTATGTTTGGTCCATTCGTTTCCTGCAAAAATCAACTTTTGCTAGTGTCGCCATCTAGTGGAGGTGCCTTTTTAGTACTTTCTTTTTTTTCTTAAAACACGTCCTCATTAGATATATATATATGTAGTTATATAGATATATGTAGGTATATTTTTAATAATTTTGCTATATATAGATAATTAATAAATGTGATGCAACATCACATACATATACATACTAAATTAAATAGCTAAAGCATTTGTATTTGTTATGGATATCAGATACTAAGAAAGTACCCCTAAGGCTTACTCCCGAGTCATTATAGAAAAACCTTTATGACAAACTTGAAAACGAACCCGCGACCACAGAGATGGCGTTTCCTAGAATCTGGAGTACGAGCCATTCGACCGCGGAGATCGTCTAACTGAAACAGATATTATAATACTTTTCATCATAACGAAACGTGACATTATCGCCGGTTAATTCTTATAAATGATAGACAAGAAAAATATGTTTATTTCTGTTTTCATAAACACCATAATCCTATGTTCACTTTTCCTGTATGAAGGGGAGTGAGGATAAATCTTCAATTGCTTTGTTTTGATTGTACTGACGAGTGTATTGGAGCAAAGCGGATCTGATTTAAGCGCAATTGATACATTTCTATACGTAAATAAAATAGCTTTCTTAAAAAGAATTTTGACAAAGGAGAATAAATGGAACGTTTGATATTCGATTCTCAATTATTGCGCTAAACGAAGTAGAGAGAATGCGAAGGTTAATATCAGGAAATGTTTTATTTCGGATTATTGTACACGTGTTATTACAGTCAATATGTACAACAAAAAAGATATAAAATGTGAATTTAAACATCATTAATATCGGTAATAGAAGATTAAGAATTTTGTTTTTTAATTTACAAAAAGGAGGATAACTTAATTTTATAAATTATAACCAGGAATTAGCGACCCGAAGCCGGGACCATCGCACAAATGTAATTCCAGTAGATTTTTTCAACACTTTAAGGACAAAAAAGAAAACGAGACGACATCAAAGCACGCTTCATTGAGATAGATAGGGACAGAAAATAGCGAATGGTGCGGCAAAAACTGTTAATTAATTACTCTTTCACTATTATGATTACTGTAAAAGCGCTCCTGAAGCTCTCGACTACGAAATGAGTCACATATACATATGAATTGTTTTAAAACATCACCTGTTACGAGCTTGAGCTCTAAATTAAATAAATAATTATTTTTGTATGAACGACAAAATGGAATTATTAAAAGTTAGAAAAAGTTAATATGCCAGTTCTTTTTCTGCAAATTTGTGAGTGCTTTAAGGGTAACCCACTATATCAATTTTAATCTCAATACAATAACGAGAAGAATGAAAACAATTGCAGTTTTTAGGGGTCTTTGTAATTTCTTTCTAAACTTTTATAACTTCATGATATTTATGAAAGACAGTTGAAATATGATGTGGTATTCTTATTTTCAATTACAGTATATATGTCATTTAATTATTTATTTGTAAATCACCAATTGAGTGATTTTTTTCTGACCACGTCCTCTTAATAACCATTTTCTTACTTCTGTCAGTTCAGTAGTATTAATATTTATTACATACAGTTTCTAGGTAAACACAATGCAATTGCGCTACACAATTCCTCATATGAATTTGTATTCTTGATTGGCTAAATCCAAACTGCCCGCGGCGATGACAGCTGCATCAGTCAAACCGTGTCCCTAATCCAAACATGGTAGATATGCCTAGTAGTAGGTTTAAGCTAGTGCAATCTATGCGGATACAGCTAACAAAACAAAAAATGTATAGATATAACAAAATAGTAAAACTTTTTTGCGTCATCTCTAATAAATCCAGTAACCGTCTAAAAAAATCAAAATAAAATATTTGTCTAGCTAGAACTATGCGTCTTTGCTGCTAATAAAATAGGATATGAGATTTTTTAATTAAGTTTAATTAAATTAATAGTTCAGAATGTTATTTCGAACCACTTTTTCCATTATTTTGTCTTAATTAAGTGAAAAAATATAAAATACCTAATTAATGTTAAGTTTAAAACTAGACAACACCTTTACTAAAAAAAAATAGCACAGTACAATGTGGAATCAAAGTGCACTGTCGAAGTTCGACGAAGTTCAAATATGCGTGAAAGCAAACTATTGGATACAGTCTCCGTAGGCGGTGTTAGTAGATATAGCGGGCGAAGTTCTAATCTCGAGACAAAGCATGTAGCAGCGCGGGCGGGCGGTACGCGAGCCAAATGCAAAGCTTTATTTAGTTTAAGGCGCCATTACACGGGTCATATAAACTGTCAAAGTTGGAGGGCGCAGGCGACTAGCTGCCGCCGCCGTGCCGCACCGCCCCACGCCCGCTGTGCTGCGTTTTTCTGAATTCAATACACAGACTAAAGTAGATAATGCAAATATACTTTTGTTTTCTTTCATGCTCTGACTGATGGCGAATGTTCTTGTTCACAAGTTAGTTTGAAAAGAAGGTTAATGAAAAGTACAATTTAATAATATTTTCATATGGAGACTTACTATTAAAATATCCCTATTCAAATATTTATATATGTTGCGTTTGTCGAAAACACAGAAATTAAGCAGTTATGTAGGTATATTGAAAAACAATATATTGGATTTTTCAAAAAAATTGTAAGTGATTCCGAAGCATGTTTTATGAAGATAATAAAAAATGCAATCTATAAACCTGTAAATTTATAAATATATTAAATGGTTATATTGAAAATGGTCTTTTGAACCGGATGACAAACTTACATTCACATATTATAATGTTAATGCCTCTACATGACTTTACTCTGTGTTCCGAGTACACAACGCAATTGAGCTGGAATCTTTTTACCCGATTTCACAATCCCCATTTAAATAAGTCACGCGTGGAAATACCTTCATTTGGGGAAAATCCGTTGGATTTTAGACTTTTTTTACGCAAGGAGTTAACTAGATGAGTTTAGCATATTTTTTCCTGGTTGACATTATAACACAAGCGGGCGTATCATTTGGGACGTGCGCAGCGAATATTGCGGGCCGTGAAATAAGATGTCGGGGCTTTAAAAAATGACTGAGAGAAGATTAGTCGTTGCGGTTATACACCCGCTGCAATTACTTATTTCACCCGACTTAGAAAAGGAATCGTAGTGCACTTTCTGACGAAGACAGTCTTATGATTACATTATAATATAATTGGCGTCTGTCTAATCAAGTATTGTAAAAATCTTGTATAATTTTCAAGTTTATGTGTACTCCTATCTGTAAATTTAAGCAATGATTGTTAGCAGTTACAGTACCCAGTAAGCAGTTAAAGTTAATATTTCTGTCAAATTTGTCAAAAACTGTCACGCTAGCACACTGTCACTTTCCACAATTTTTTATTATCTTATTACACCCTAAAAAATGAAACCGAGTTCATAAAAATCGTAATAAAGAGAAACGACTGAAAAATTAGAAAATATACCACAGATTTTTATTCTCCATAAAATTGAACACAAAAAAATAAATGGACGCCTTCGTCTGTATTTAAACATACTTACATTTACAAGATAAACATTTTCTGTGATAGCAGTTCTAACCGAACCTAATCTACTATTCTGGTAACATTTCGTTTCTTAAGTCATTTAGAAAGTTTTCTTTTTTATTGTTCCGTAAGTTGAAAAATAGTTAATTCTACAAAAAATAATCATGTCAATTCAATGTCTAATTTACGAGAAGTACGTTGTCAACATACATTACATACACCTACAAAATGTAGCATGTGTGTACAATTACATATAGACTAACATATATGAATATTGCGCCATATTCCAACAAAATTATATAGGTCAAATTGAGAACCTCTTTTTTTTTAAGTCAGTCAGTTTGAATTTAACTCCTTTTATAAGTAGGTTAATTTTTTACTCCTTTTATGGGTAGCTTAAATTTGAATAGTTTATATCATTTTATCTATTAAACCGATTTTGATAAAACTTATACTACACTTAAAAAGCTAGGCTATTAAACAAAAACAAGAAATTACTCGAAATCGAAATGATTAGTTCCATTTTTGAAGTCGGTTAATAAAGAAAAAAGAAAACGAAAACATTTTTCTCTCCTTATCCCAACAAAAAGTTTATCCCCGAAGTTTGAGTAAGCACCAAAGTAAATAGTTCCCTTCTCTTGATTTTTCTGCCATCGTTTGTTGTTTCTTTCAATTCTGTAATCAAGATCACAGTTAGTTTATAAGTATTCGATTGTTTAAGAATTTATTTTGTAAGTTATCTGCAAATATATCAACTTCTACATTATTTAAAGTTTTAGAAATTCCTTTAGAAATTAATTAAAAAAGAGTAATCTATTTACGTAATGGAATTCACTGCCATTTATTCTGTATTTATGAAATTAATGTATTTATTTTGCTTATTATCGTGTCATTTATACTTACCTATGGAAAGAACAAAAAGCTGGCGTTGTTTAACCGTTATATAAATATATAATTCGAATGTTTTTCTAATTATTTTTTTGCGTCTTATAAAGTCATTTATCTACTATGTAATTATTGAAAAATGTTTACATTGATCAATGAACAAAATTAACTATCATGGATAATTTTGAGTGTAATAGATATCTCTTAGTTCTCAGTTCTTCTTCAATTCTTACGCGATTATTATAAAATTCAATTGAGTCAAGTTACTTTTTTTAATGCCGATTTTACTTATTATTATAAAACATTCGTGTCAAATATAACCTCTATTTTGAACTCTGTAAATACGCAGCACTACAATATGAAGCCAAGGCTTATTATAACACAGTAAAAATCTTTCTCCGAAACAGCGAAGATAGAAACAATTTGTCGGCAACAAATCTCAGATGACATATATTTCTTATAAACATCTTTGATATCCCAGAATTTGTCGGCGGAAAAATATTTTTCTCTTTTGTTTTCGAGTTGTCTGCTCGTGGCATCATTTATATTTATTGCTGTAATATTTTGATTTTGACTCTCCAGTGACCGTCAGAGGTTAAGTGCTATGGACAATTCTCAAAGTCCCTAAAGAGTCCTCCATACGAAATATATGTGGCGAAAAGGTCAACGTTTGGTACAAATTCTCATGGAAGAAACAATCAAGTGGGTCGCTTAAAGGGAGGAACACTTGCTTAAATAGTTTGTCACGCGGCGACGCTGGGGTGAATAACAATAAGACCCTTTGTACCGAGATCGGATGTATTCAATCTGCCAGAGACATAATCAAGACGTTGTAGGGCGTCCCTGCCGTCGGCGTCACTAGTATCGTTGTTAGTTTTCTGCAAGCGCCAGAATAAATTACATGTATATACAAGGTATATTATTTTCCTAAATTACTAAACCTCAACTTACGCATACTTAGTTTTTAAAATAATATATAAAAGTTGTTAGGTAATTATTTGTCCTTTATCATAAATATGCATGTTTATGATAATTAAAAATAAACAAATAATAACTGGCATTTTGAAAGCTTAAATAAATAATATCACTTAATTGTGAGTTATGTTTAAAGTAGCATCGTCAACAATCGTCAAATGAAACCACGGTCATCAATTTTGAAATGATCGGCACTGGCTGAGAGTGATCCAAATGGGTAGCTTAAATACTCATTTGATATTCACATTTGGTCCGCAACGAGCGTGCGTCCCGACGCAAATTGCTACTAATTTGTCCATATTCATCGAATTCTAGGGTAATGGTGAGAGCAATAAATCAATGAAATTTACGGTCTATGCACCGCATTGTTTTTAGTATGTGTTTTTTTACGAATATTGTATTACAAAAATGTTGTTTAGATAATAAACAGTCAAATGGTACATGCATCATCTGTATCGATATATTTTTGAAGTATAAAATTAAAATGGATACATATTTTTTAACTGGTCACTCGGACAACACAGACTTTTTGTTCATCATTAACTGTATGACTTAGTTCGAACAAAAGTTTATTTGTGCAAATATTCATAAAACAAACATTGGCATTACTAGCTAAGGTGATTTTGGAATTACCACAGCCAGAAGCGCATTTTACATGCTTTCTGAAAAATTCTGTTATTTACCTACGAGAAGTTTCAAAGAGCTAAAATACATAATTTTTCAGACATACATATATCTCGCATCACAGAGTATTATGCTTCTTTATTTGGTACGTTTTATGTACACAATATGACTGATTTTATGAAGCCACAATATTCGCTACTTTTATAATAAGTAAGGCTTGCTTATAATGCATGCTCTATATGGCCAAACTTGGTTAAGCCACCTGGTGTGTTGGGAAAGTAATAAAACTAAAGTTTATTTAAAACATCACCTACCAGTTTCCTATGAATGATACTTTTTAAAGTCATGTAGATAAACAACAAAGAGGATTATTGTTTTAAAATACTAAGTAGCAAAGGTTTGTGATTTTTATCTCAAGTTACCCATCAACAATGAGCTTTCGTGGTGGGTTATGGTCAGCTCTTTCGGTGTAGTCTTATCCATAGGAAAAACTGTTAAGTGCTTCAGCAAATGTCCACACATTATATGACGAAAGTGTTCAGCAACAATGTCTTTATTGTATGTGTTCATAATTTTTGAGACATAGTTTTTACTGAAAAAGTAAAACAAAATATTACTGGCTGTTTCATTTTTTTTTTCTGATTTTGAATTTTGAATTTAGAATTTTAACTCTTAATGTCACGACATTGTAGGGCGTCTCAGTCATCGGCGTCACTGGTATCGGCGTTAGTTTTCTGTAAGTGCCTGAATAAAATCCTAGGTGCTAGATATAGAATAGCAACTTGCCAACTATAGTAGCCTAGATAACAAAAAGTTACTTTGCCAATGTATAAGAAATAGATATTCGACTTATACGTTATAACTCTAAAGTTAACTATTCTCTGATTTCGTTAGTTTAACTTGGCTACAAATAAAACTTGTACTGCAGGTGCAGCAAGTGAGTTTTGGCTCTCGCCCGATGTTCGCCGACCTACATATTAGGGACTGTTGGCTCGAACCCTATCAACGAGTGTATGCGTTTGATGTTGTTATTTATTGGTATAAATTTATTGAAAACAGTTTTGTAATTTTAACTGAAATATTATTTCCTATATAACATGAACCAAAGATTGAACCTATTTTTTGTCCTCGCTATAATCACTCCAGACAACTTTTTAAAGACGTATATTTATCGTTTTTTTATTTAAAGATTTTGAACAAATCATTTATAAATATTTTTTGTAATAATAGAGAAAACGATTTAGTCACAGTCAAATCGTTTTTTTTTAGAAATTTTTCTTTTTTATAGAAGAAAACGCAGTTACTCCTTGCCACTGTCTTTAATGTAATTACGTAATTAAAAATATTTTTCGACGAGTATTACCTATCTCATTGTCAGGTGACCATATTAATAAGAGTCCACTCTTCGTCTGTTTTATGAACCCTGATATAAGTTTAATACTTTAATCGAAGATATATTTCTGTTGCGGCTATGGTGATAAAAAAAATATAATAAAATACATATTTAAAGGAAGCTCTCAAACAATAAACGTAGAAACAGTAACTCAGTAATTATAATACATTTTGTACTCACTATTTTTGTTAATAATTGAGAAAACTATCCTTTCTTTTAAGTCAAGTCAGATTACAGTTATATTTGAAATTTAATTATAATCGGTTCAGTAGTTTCGTAGTTTATCAATGACTCGCACTTAAATGGTTTTCTTATTTTTTTACCGAGCCTTAAGATCGTATCATATTTGAAATATATTAGGAAAAAAAATTACAATAAAAACTTTTTGGTATAAAAAATCAAGCCGATCAAAATAGAATTTTACTTTAAAATATTACTCGTATTGGAAATCAGTTATATTTAAGTTTTGTATCAAGCTGTGGTCGCACATAACCTTAACACTGCTAAGAAAATATAATTACGAATTGAAAGTATATTTTCAGCAAATCTAAATTTGTTTTTGTTTATGTTCACAAACCAACTTCTTCATTGTTAATAGGTATGTGTTCGGTATAAAAACATGGAGTATGCGCAATCAATTAGTTCAATAACAAATATTGCCAAAATTGCCGGTTTCTTCACAATTTATAACGTAAATATTAGCGGGAACGTTATCGCGGAACAATCGTTATGTATTTTCACGCAACGTTCCAAAACTTGTTAATTAAAACTCATTAAAAGCTTAATTTCAACATTGTTGGTAATTAAGAAGATTCACGATCTGCGAACCCTATTATCTTCGCGAAGTACTTTTACGAATTATTAAGATAGAAAGCAACAATATTAAAATGGCTTTGTGAAATTACTTCGGCTCCATTGCGGCACTTATTCTGTAATTAATACCTTAGATTATCTCGTTGCTGGCAAACGCTAATGGCAAGAAACAGCCTGTCATTAAAATACTCAGCTACAATGTTTCCTCATAAAAAAATGAATGATTGGTAAAATTTTCATTGATCATTGACTTAAAACTGGTTCTCGTAAAAGGTATAAATTATATTTTGCAGCGTACATACTTACATTTTTTTGTATAAATAGTAAATATTAGAAATAAAAACTTGTATTATAAAAATCTGAAACAGTGAATGTACCAGAACACCCAGATTCAAGATAATATAGGTAAGTTCAATGTTCTATATTGACCTTAGTTGATTTATTTAGTTGTAGGTTTAGTTTGTGAGTTTTAGGAACATAAAGTCGCAAGATAAGCGGCGTAATAGATAGGAAATATGTATTGGATAAGAGAGAAATAAACATATACTGACCCATTAACCCATAAAAAAAATCATCACCAGCCCCACTGCTGGGGCGCAAGGCTTCCTTTAGATGGAATCGAATTGAATAGGGAGAATAGGCTATGACCCACTAAGCGGGCCCATTATGAATTGGTGGGTGTTAACGACTGTAGATGCAATGTGTTACTTCTATTAAAGCATAATTCCTTCTGATCCTAGAAAAAGGGTATAATGACAACAATAAATGTAAAACGATTTTTGGTGGTAATTTTGTTATTTTTTTCTGTAGAATTATTTATAAAATCACGTTTTCGCTTTGACAGAAACCATAGATGAAGGTGTTTTCTCATTTTAGCATATTTCGACCGTATTTCTTTGTACAAAACCAGTCGAGTGTGAGTAGTTATTGAAATCACATCTCCTTTGGTTTAGGGATTCCTTGTGGGATAAGAGGGGCAACTTTAGTTTTACAAATGAAGAAATTACTTTTTAGTAATAAGGCCGCTAATGTGCATTTAATTTGATAATATCCATTTGTTTTGTCCTGTATTGGTGTACAATAAAGCATATTTCATTCATTCAAGCATTCAAAGGAAGTCTTCAATTCGTTACCATGACAAAATATGTTATTGTGGTTAGACTTGAAAAGAAACGAATTTTTCATAAAATATTTTCAATTTTTTAAAGGCATGATGTAAACATTCACTATACCCCACGTGTTTGTATCTTAGAATAAATTATATATATTCATTTAATGTTTCCCTTTCCTAATAGTGTGAATAAATAACCCTCGTGCCAATGATATAATAAACATATTTATTAATATGGCTTCTCTGGCTTTGCCTCATTTTATAAGCTATTTAATTAGCGATGTCATCGACATCTGCATTGGAGGGCGAACGACGGGTGACACAGCACCGATGTCATGTCGTTACGTTGCCTCTTCACGTCTCGTCGTATCACGCGTCGTTGCGATATTATTGCGTATATTCCGAAGCCATAGGCTTGTGTCCTACAAGTGAAAATACAGGTTTTTATTATATCTTCGAAAAATATGAACCATTTTAACTTATAAATGTTTAACAAAACAAGTTTTAAGTCACTGATTTGGAAAATATTAGGCTTTGAAAACTTGAAAAAAGTAAAGAAAATCTACTAAAAAAATTTGCTAAAATACATAAGGCATTAAATTAGATATAAAAAATGTTACAACTTTCATTATAACAGCTATAAACATAAACGCACAAATAACAAAGATATTACAAAATTTTTCCAGACGCCCATACATTTTTCGCTACTGTAGCACCGTGTGACGTCACTGAGTGCCTTGAATTTGTAGGTAGTGTTTTAGGTTAACACAGCACCGTATCTCCGAAACTATTAATCGCAGACATGCTGTTACTTAGACATTATTTCTCAGATGTTAATGGACTATTTATTTATGAAATAAAAAAAAGTTGTAAACTAGCCTATTGGCTACTTGACTGTTTTGGGAAAAGGTTCTTGAAATCCAAGATTGGTTCTTCAAATATACCTACATATGATTTATATTAAAACAAAAAAATACTACATAGTTAAAGTTTACTCGAGTTAACATTTCTAAGTTATTTCATAATTTGAATATTTTACATGGATTTATAAAAGCAAAAAAAATCGTGTGACAAGAAGAAGAGTATAAATATTATGGTATGGTCTCGTTCATAAACGGTTCGTCGTTCATCAATTTAATACGACGTCTGACATTTAAACAATGACCAGTGCTGTGGGTCAGTGAGTTACACATAATTCATAAGCTTCTTGAAATAACCCGACAGTTCAACAAGGCATTAAAGGTCAAAATATAACATTAAAATGTGAGTTGAACAGCCGTAGGTACCCTGAGAAGTATTTTTTTTTATATAATAAATTTATACTAATTTACTTACGTTAACTGATACAGTTTTTGAAGAACAATCAGAATTCTCTATAACGTTGCATGACATTTTATAATGCTTTAAGATTTTTTTAAATGAATTGTTCTGGAAGGCTCAGAATAAGGCTGCCTGGTTGGTTCCTACTAATTACGAACATGTCACGGACACACCCATGATTGATTGTAACGCTAATATCTGAGACAATCACCAACAATAGATGACGTGTGTGACGTTCGTCATGGCATTTTCCTCTTTGATGTTAGGGATATTCTACGGAGATATAAAATATGATTGATTTTGAATGGAAATTCACTTACCTTTGCTAGTATTCTTGCTTGCCTATTGCCTTTGTTTGGATTTTATGTTCGAAATATATTTTTTTTATATCTTTGAAAAAACTTTGAAACAGATTTATTTCAGTTTGACTGCTTAATCGCAATCTTCAAGCTTAACTCAAGCCTCTACAGATAAACGGTTAGCTTTTTTAAGTTCAAACAAGTGAGTATTTAAATACACTTTACATACAATCCATGGTGAATATTTAAAAGTATTAAATTGGAAGGTTACCATGGGAACTTTGTAATTAAATAACGTAACCCCCTCGAGTTTAGGTTCGCTTGATTTGTCTTCACGAAGACTTTGGTCCAAAATGATATCTAGAGTCTATAATGCAATTGGAAGGTCACAATGGAAACTTTGTAATAAAATAACATAATCCCCTAAGTCTGGGCTTGTTTCATCTTTCTATACAATAAAAAATAAAAGTTGATTAAGCATAAAACCGTGGTATAAAAGGTTATGAAAAAATACGCATAAATACATAACATTGAATAAAAACAATTAATTATTTCTGCTCAATGAGGCAGAAATCCAGTGCGAATTGTACTCACTTTAACTGGCATTCCTAAAAAAATATGATTAGACTAGCATTTTATTACAAAACCTTTCAAATATAATTTACACATTAATTTTGTTCAAAAAGACAACCGAGGCCAAGGTAAAAAGGTTCCTTTAATTACGCTTAGCCCAAGGGACTTCGACTGAAGATTAATTACCGAAAAACAAATTAATCTTACCCAATATATGTACGTGTTAAGTATCATTGGAAACACCCAACAAAATGTTTTATCCAAGCAATGTGTAGGTACAAGGGTATACCCTTCTATGTGAGCCATCATTCACTCCTAGACCTTTTACTAGATATTCTCTGAGTAGGCTGAAACTAAGGAAAATAGATTACAGTGTACATCTATCATAACTATATTTTTGTTTTTATTTTTGATAAGTCATAATCATTGTAATAAACTAAAAATAAATGGCGATTACGTGAAGTTTTTCATAACGTCCATTAGGACTCATGACTTTTGCATGCCGTCAAACAAAGAAAAATACATATATCATAAGATTTCAAAGACAGTTAGCTGCTACAGTTTATTATAATAGGAAAAGTCGGGTAGAAAAAACGAGTGGATTGGAGGAAGAAATTATGACTGAGAAGGGAATGGTAAATTGATAGATATATATTTATATAAAAATCAATGAAATATTTTTAATATATTGTTCGAACGACATAATAAATTTTGTGATTGTGTGTGTGTTCTAAACTCAAGACTAAAAAGAATCTGTTGTAATTGTATGTAAATAAATAAGTCATTGCTATATTATTAACTAATGTCCAGTGTCGACAGATTTGATAATGCTATAGTAAATGGTCTAGTCGAAAGACTTGTGGTTGGATATTGCCAGTTGAATCTATGTTATATTAAGCCATATCTATTAAGTAATATTTTTATTTGGAATCACATGTTTCTGTAATTTGTAATTTAATATGGATCACTGGGTCTGAAATAAAGTTTTATTAAATATTATTTTTAATTTCATTTACTGGCAGAAAAATAATTAGTTAAATATAAATTTCAGTTTGGACAATACGCATCGTATTGTCCAAATATATTCTTTGAACATGTAACGTTCTTGTGACGAATATTAATAGTGAAATTGTTCGCAAAGCTATTACCCGTAGTATATTGATGAATACTACGTACTCCGACTATATCGGCACGTCTTGTGAACTACAGTTGGCTTGTAGAGACGAATGGTCTATGCGCCACCAACAAATAGCGGCTGTCAACTGTTGACTGAACGCCTTTCAGTTGCTAACCCATTGAACATTCAGTTTCTAACACGATGCGTCACATGTGAATAACCACATCCACATTGAATTTTGGCCACAGTAATTTGTCAAATATTTTAACTGCTATCTTTTTAAATCATTTACCAAGAGTTAAATTTTAAATCAATCCGTTAATTACGACTGATTTGATTGATGCGACAGCTTTAATGAAACATAATGAACGCTAATTTAAAACTCTGTAAATGGATCCCCTAGGAAAAACAATTTTGCAGGATTTCCGAGATTTGCGAGGAAAAATAAGTCTTTATATATTTTTTTATTCCGTATGTCAAGAAGTAGATCCTGTTGGAAATAGCAATTTTTTATTTTTTTTAGACAGATTACCATTACGTGACATGGCGCCACCATCAGACAGTGCTAGGCAGTCTCGTAATTGATATACTGCAATTACATTTGCGCCCGACAGACGCAGGCTCGAACATCCTCGATGTCACCGCTTTGCAATGATAGTGGTAATAATAATGTGGAGCTTCAACGCCTGCTGTCTTTTAATGAATTTGTAATATACGAACAATGGAACTTATTTGATTTAATTATGTTAAAAATGTTAATATACTATGCACATCATTTTTTAGGTCAAGTGATCTTCATTGTTTTGCATTTTGGGAAATAAATGATTTAGCTGTCTTCATCCATCAGCCAATTAATGTCCCCATTGGCATTAAAACACAATAAAAAAAATATATTTTGATATCTACTGCAGACTACAAGCACAAATTTCTTCATTTTACTAAAACTACTTATTAATTCTCGTTTCCATCATTGGAAGACTCGTATTTTCAGTTCAACCACATGAACTGGGAAAAAGACTCAGTGCACCTTTGAGGCTCAATGTCTGAAACGTGTCTGCAATAATAGCGTCGCTTTGAATAATAAATGCAACTCTCTAGCGATGTCATTCGAATGTTCCAATTCTATTAGACGTATCTATCCTGTATTCAACTTATGGGATATGAAATAAATTCAGAAATGGAATAATTCCTCCATCCAAGTCCTTTGATTATTATTTCATTAACAAACAATTCACAATATTTAATTTATAACAAATATTTTGATGTTATGTGTAAATTCCTCTGCAATTAACTTAATTTTAAGCCTTGCACAACATTTACTTCGAAATTATTTGCATCTACAATAACTTAACTGCGATCAATCACGCAACTATTTCTTAGAAAATGCTCTTTGCTAATTGGAGATAACTCACGCTAACTTAATATCCGCGAATAGTTTTTTTGGCCCACTGAATATTGATATGCGCTTTTTGGGCATCGGCAAGAACCAAACAGCTTCGTGTGGAGGTGTATTTATGGCATGCATACAAAGGAATATAAAGCTACGGATACAAGCGCGGAATCTGGAGGATCCAGAGGCGCGCGTGCTTCTACAATATTCATGAGCGCGGCCGCGCCATCGGAGGGTAACCCGTGAACACTATCTCACATTCGGAGCCGTTCCATCAATATAACGAGTTGCTGACCTGAATTGTTTAGCGACCACCTTTATTTATACATGTCTTTACGGTCGGTTATGCAGCCTTTTTAAGATAGTTTTTTTTTGTAATTGAAATCTAATCCCTTTCTTACCATAAATAAACAACAAATCTTAATATTTCTAATATATTCTCTTTTAACTTAATTAAAAACCATAAAAATTTCAGATGTTTATTAATAAAAATGATAATTTAATCTGATACTCTCCTTAAATCTTATTTTTTTTGCATTCCTAACTTATTTTTATTTTGAACTGTGACACGAGAACTTTATATATAATAGATATATTAGGGCTTTAAGTCCACCATCTGTCTCTAGTTTTAGACAATAAAAAATAATTAACAAACTTAGATACTAACATATACTATCTTCATGTCAATCACTGCTTACAACTTCTGCGAGATGACAAGCAGTCGATCTTCTCCTTCCAGATAAATATTTATAAAAAGTTTTTAACATTGTTATTAGAATTTTCGTCGATTTTATGGACACTACGCTTCATTTAACGTTTGAACTCTTTAGATGTCATTCTGTCTACTCTGGTTATCGTCACATTAGTTAAACTTCTCCGTATAACGAATTACATTACATTGTAAAGTAGAATGTATATAAGTACTGAAAGCGCCAACCCGCAAAGTTGAAAGTTGGCCAAGTTGTATCGACAGCGGTGCGGTTTCTGCTCGCACCGCTCCGCTTGTCGCTCCCTGTGCTATTGCGGTTTTGCTATATACGAAAGTATTATTAGTAGTAACACTATTTATATAATAGACTAACTTTTATATAATATAATAGACCTAGGGAACCTAGAGAACTTAATATTCAATGGAATAAAAATTATCAAATATGTGACTCCAGGCTTAGAATTTAATTTAAAACGAGTAACTCATTTGTTTAAGGTTTCATATTATCATGATATTGATGACAAATTGAATAATAAACAATGGTTACTATGGTAACGTTTTGATTCCCTATAAAAACTTCCACTCCCATTTATATCACTCAGTAGTTTCGTAGCCTATTCGATGCAAACAAACAAACAAACAATCAAATCTATCCTCTTCATAAATTAGTATAGATAGTTTTAACAATATGATCAAAGCTTTAATAATAACTAGAACCATAACAACATGCGGACCTAGTGCGCATTGGTGGATTTACTACTACATATAAAGTTGGAATTAATAGCTCTGTAATGCTTAGCATACGAAAACGGAAACTGTTTAACGTAACGCTAGAAGTGAATAACTATTCTTGAAAAGTCAAATAACTATTATTTTTCAATTGATATACAGGCGATTACAGATAATTTACCTAATAGTGAGGAAGTAATTGATGTTATCATACTTTTGTTACTACTTTTATATATTTTTTACATCGTTTACGAAGACTTTAATCGGCTACAATTAGTTTGTAACTACTTTTAATTACAACGTAATATTTTGAGTTTTGAATGTTGGATTGGTTGAATACATGTCAAGGTTATTATATTAGAGACTACAGTAGAATTTAAGTTTGCTTTGAACCTTTTAAAATAATAAAAAATATAGTTAGATTTATTAGAAAATGTTGTAAGTGCAATTTAAGCCACATCTCTATTGTTAACATACTCAATCAATTTCGCTTATGACTTAACCTGTTATTGATGCTAATATTATAAAGAGAAAAGATTAATTTGTTAGCATCGTATAGGCTCCTAAACTGTTGAACTGATTTTAACAATTTTAAAACTTTATAAAGCTATATTCTACGCGGATGGCATAGTCTATAATTTACGCGGGCGAAGACGCAGGAAAACAGCTAATTCAATATATAATTTATAACGACTACAATATTTTTTTTATCCGTCTATTGACATTGTTTCTGTATATTGTACTATTACTATGGTTAATGAAAATATACTTAAACACGGTAACAATAGACAAAACAATGGTAACGTTCAATAGAGAAAATTTTGAAAAGTTTTGTAACCTTTCAAAATTAAGTGCGCAAAATTGTATGTATAGGTACTGGCTGGTTTCCTGCAATTTTATCCACGCAAATTATATCCTATAGCAACCATAGCTTATGATGTAGATTCCCGTAGGTGAAAGAATTTTTATGATCGCATCAACCCTCAAGCCTCTACAAACAAACAAATTTAGAACTTGACCGCTTTATAATATTTTGTAAATTATAATTAATTTTTCATAACGCGTTTTTCGTTTGTCATTTGATTCATCTACTTAAGAATTATATTACATCAAATTGTATGGTCATCAATTAGTTAATTCAAATTTTTTTAGCTAACATTTTACCCAAAATGCAAAAAAATATCTGAACAAAATTAACTTGTTGGTGTCTGCGCTCAAGCAGGCGAGGCGGCGATCAGGCCAAGGTAATTGAACTAATAAATCTAGCCCGTGTAACTGCGCTCCCGACTCCAGGATCAACGCGAAACCATTAAACCTACGCTCAGATTCCGCTTTGGCTTCACTTGCATTTAGACACAGTACACCGATGTCATGATAAGCTCTTCGCTATAGAAGTTTATCATTAATTCCTTACCAGAGTAAAAATTAAATTATTGAAGTAGTATCGTTCATCTTATGTTTATGTGTTCTTATTATTATGTTTGTGTGTATGTGTTTAATCAAAAAATTCAAAACCATAAGCATCTAACTATACATAAGCATAAGGATACTTATAATTTTTTTTTTTTATTAAACACATTTAACATAGAACATATATCAGTGGTTAGCGTGCTCGATCTGAATTACGGTTGTTAAGCGCTTTCGCAGCCGGTCAATGGATGGGTGCCCATAAAATATAATCTCGAGCCCCATGCTTCGGAAGGTACGTTGAGGCGTTGGTCCTGGCTGCATCGGCATTCGTTAACAGCCACCAATCCGCACTAGGTCTTCGTGGTAGGTTTATAGCGCTTTCTCCTTATTCGATTCTATTCATAGGGAAGCTCTGTGCCCTAGCAGTGAGGTTATTATTAAGCTGATGATGATGATGAGGCATCCTATCAATAGGAGACTAGTACTTGATGTGTGTTTCGCAAGAAAACTGTAATTTTTTTAAAATACATCATCGAACACAGCGCTGTCGGAGCGTTAGAGGTTCCATCAAATTATTATTACCTTTTGAAATAGGTAGGAACTTATCTGAGGAGGCTGGCAAAACTGTCGTCTACTTTTTATATTGCTGTGTTGACAATTGTTCAAATAAATAGAGAAATCTAGTAATTCGATTACGCTATCGCAGCAAAACGACGCATAAGAGAATTCTTATCAGCCCCTTTATTTAGTGAACAGTCTATTTCTTCCAATGGTAAATGTCGAACGATTGTATTCTCATGCAAATCTTACCGCGAGTCTATTTTATATTGTGTGTTTCGATACTCTTACATTTTAACAATAGTGTTATGGCTCAGGTGAGTTATTTTCAGAGACTTTTCAAATAAAAACAATACACAGTATCTGTTTGGTTCTATCAAATTTAATTTTCCGTAGCAGTATTTGGAACATAGTACAAAAGGACTGCCTGGAGATTTCTTGGATTTTGTCAAAGGCATAGATACTTTTGTGTATAAACATAATGACAACGACAGAAATACAGTTATAGATATTCCGAGAGCACCACCACGAAGAAACTCAAATAACTACAAAGAAAAGTCGAAAATGGTTCAAGAGCACGATGATGTAAGCTTAATAAAAGTAACTACACTAGTAACAACTGACACCTAAGGGCCCATTCTATTTCTACGAAAACGAAATGCCACTCCAAAATACGCATTTTTCGATAATTTATGATGCAACTGAGGTAGGACATCACACTGCTTCTTATGCACAGACAATTTTCATGGATATCATTGTAATGAAATTAAAAGAACTATTTTAAATTTCCCGAATTTTCATTTGAGTACAAATTGATTAGGCCGTCAGTTATCATGTTAATTCGTTCGAGTTATAATAAAAATATTGATTGTAAACATCCTTCATACAACTGTTAATTAAATGATTTTGATTTTTTAAAGAATATTCTCAGTACCCAAAAGGCCGCCTTAAAAGATATACTTATGATGAAATTAATATCATATTATGAAGACAAATACAAAGTGTCTCATGATATCCAGAACATAGAGTTGGAAACAAAAAAGCCATTCACCACAACCAGAAAAATGTTTGATAGCAACCCACTATTTTTAGAAGCTACGCATAATATTGTAAGTATATCTTGTGTTTCTTTAAAAGAACATATAAAAAATTATATTCAAAAGACTCACGTTAATTCAAGATTTAATACAAATATACGATAAATGATATTCACTTATAATAAAACGAAATTGATTGGTCTGTCTATAACGTGACAAACTCAATAACAACCGTATGGATTTTCATGTTCAGTTTTGTGAAATTGGCAAACGTATGACGATAATATAGAAGAAGTAAAAAACATGAAGAACGAGGAAGAAGAAATAAAAGCTTATTTGTGCAAAAAAAACACATTTTATTCTAAATAAGAAGAATAGAATAAATTAATACGACAATAACTTTTAAGTGCTTAAAATATTTTACATCCTTCTTTTAATTTCAGGACCAAGATTTAATATCTGAAGTGGATATACTATGAAATACAGATTTGCGAGAAGTTCGTCAATTGTGCAAATATTTTGAAATTTACCGAGAACAATACCATGAAACTTCAACAAACGATAAATTAATCTTTATTCTAATCTTTGTTTGGTAATTGTTTATAATGTTTAAAGTCAATTTTTAATACAGATCTGTAACTTACAAAAGAAAAGCTTTTGATATAAAAATTATAGTCTAAATTAAAAACTTAATAAATTAATGTTATTTTTAACTGACTTCATAATCCAAAAGGTAATCCAATAATGTTCGACGGCGATGTGTTTTTTTATGTATGTTCACCGATAATTCTGCCAATAGTTGATCGATTATCAATATAATTTTTTATTCAATAAAATATTTTATTTATTCAATTTTTTTTTATTTTATTCAATAAAAAAATTAAATATTATTAATGGAAATCGAATCAGTAGTTTTCCTTTTCAAATAAAATAAAATACGTTTTTCACCTTATTTCACCTAAATATTTAGGTAATCAATACATATTGTATTGAATTCATGTATTTCTGCTAAAAACAAAAGATTTTCTATGTTTAACGATTATATATATTTATGAAAGTGGGTATTTCTTCTTGAATTGTGAACCAATTATTGTCAAACTAGTTATTTCCCTGCAACTTCTTTGCGTAAATTATAGCTTATGCCCAATACGTATTTTGTAGATGAAAGACTTTTATAAATCGGTTCAACAGTTTCCTTTAGGGTTTGAATTTCATAAAATCTCGTCTTAGTGAGTACCTACGTCCTAAAAAGAACACGCATGAAAAATTTAGTTTCTGAGATTTCGTGATGAGTGAGTGAGTGACCTTTCGCTTTTATTTATATAGATTAAATATTTTTAGTGATACCTATTATATAAAAAATACCAACACCACTAAAAACCTTGAAATAAAAACTTAAAAAAATAGAACCAACTTCAGACTTAAAAAAGGCGATAAATAATACTTATTAGTTTTCCCTTCATCTTGGAAAGATACAAACGTTAATCCGCCTCCGAAAAAGTCGAACCCTTCCTCGTTTTCTGAATATCGCCCCATATCAATCCTTCCATTTCTCTCCAAAGTCCTTGAAAAATTCATAAACCAGCAATTAATGGCCTTTCTCAATTCAAATCACCCTATTAATCCGTTTCATAAGGGCCATAGCACTGCTACTGCACTGGTTAAGATTACTGATGACATTCGGTGGGGAATGGAAAATCGTCAGCTTACGTTGTTGGCGTTGCTAGATTTTGGTAATACCTTTAACTCGATTGATTTTGACATTCTTCTCGGTTTCTTGACTTTCTTGGTTTCAAAGTTACCTGCTAAGACGTCGACAACGTATCCGTATTAACGATAGGGTCTCTACGTGGTACAATATCAATGCCGGTGTTCCTCAGGGTGGCATCTCATCTCCTCTTCTCTTTTCTATATTTATAAATTTCATAACAGAAATGTTTTCTTGTTCCTATCACCTTTACGCTGACGACCTACAAATTTACACTCAAGCACCCTTGTTGCTTGTTTCAGAAGCAATATCGGTTGTCAACTCAGATTTGACTTTTATAAGTAATTCATATGATCTTACCGTTAACCCGTCTAAAACTCAAGTTATTTTAATTGGCAGTTCTCATTTCATTTCCAAGATCGATTTTAAGTTGCTGCCGACAATAACCTTTAATGGTAATGCAATCCCTTATTCTAAAACTGTAAAGAATTTTGGAGTTACCTTCGATCCAAGTGAGAACTTGGAAACCACAGGTAGAGGCCATTAGATAGAAGATATTTGACACATACGGGTCACTTAATTGCTTGGCCAAATACCTGAATACTCGAACCATCGATCCTTGGCGCATTCTCTACTTTTATTAATTATCGATTACGCTGATGTCTATTTGTTATACAGATTTGTAGGAATTGGAGCGTCTACAGAATGTTTGCATCAGATTCATTTTCAATTTCCGTTCTCAACTAAACTGGCTCCAAATTCGCCAGCGCAGAGACTTAAATATTCTAAAACTTCTCTACTCTTTTATTTTCCTTCCCCCTTTTTCATATTATCTCAAACAGTGTTTTGCTTTCCGTTCTTCTTTATCTTAGTGTACCTTGCGATCCTCTTCTAATCTCGCCTTAGAAATTCCTCGTCATTGTATCGACTTTTTCTCCTATTCCTTTTCTGTGCATGCTGTGCAGTTATGGAACTCACTTCCGGAGGATGTCAAGAAATCTCGCTCACTAAGATCTTTTGGGGATAGAGTTAAGAACCATTTCCTTTGCTTATCTTAATTCTATCTCCTTATATATAGGTTTTATTATGATACATCTTATACATACCCTGTTTATTTTTTTGTCAATAGCATTTTCTTGAATAAATCTTTTGGGATAAGTATTATTTATAACTTTTTAAAGTTTTTAAGATGGTTCTATTTTTAAAGTTTTTTTTTTTTTCATTGATGACGTCCGACAACGTATTGATGACTTCTCGCATTTAGTTTATGTTATAAAAAATATTTGAGCAGCGTTTATCTAAAGCAGATTCATTTATAATGTTGTTGATTTTAGATAATGTCTGTTAAAAATAATAATGTAATTTTCGACACACTAGTCCTCTTCGCACTAATCCGGCTTTTAAATTTTTCTGTAGATTGGAATCTGCTTAACGACGTGAAACGAAGGACGCTCCTGAGACTGCTTAAACTTAAAGTATTCTTAAATTTCATCATCAGTACCGTTCTAGCAAAATGTTATTTTAGTTCCTGAGGGCATGATTGCATATTTGCATCATTACCGTTCATTTAAAAGAATGTCGTTATTTTTTTTTTCTCTTCTTTATGAACATAATGTTATGGAAGAGATTGCATATATAATGCATATAGAAATTACTACTCATACGTGACACCAGAAAACCTATTATATTTTTCCGAAAATTATATTTCGTTTATAATCGAAATGCTAATATGACTTAAACATATTTTTCGATACTAATGATGCAAGAATGGTGGTATCCGACACTACCTCAGATGCACAGATAATCTTCACGGATTTTATATAACAAAATTAAAAGAATGATTTAAAATTTTCCGAATCACCTTTCGAGGACAAATAGAGTAAGGCCTTAGGTGTCATGTTAATTATATGAGTTATACATGTTTTTGTCATTTTATGTTTATTTTAAAAACACTGTGTCTACTGTGCACACACTACAAATAGCTTCGTTGACATTTTATTTTCATCATAAAATATTTTCGGTTCACATATTCTCTTTGCCTAAATTTATTTTAAGCTTCTGAGTGATGGCTGCGAATTAAAGGAATATGGAATCTAAAGAATGTAAAGAATTCAGTCCGTATTTTATTGGAGCTTGGAAAGAAAGAATAATAAACTATTTAAATCTGGTTGGTACACCTATAAAAGCGACTTATATCAAATAATGTCAAAAAATATACAACACTAACAAGAAATAGTTTACAACTAAATCGTCTATAATATGTATTGCTATATTCTTTCTGATGTTATGAATTGAGTCCCGAAAACCTAAAAATTCATCATTTTTAATATTGAATTGATATTTCAATATTAAAAATGAAATAGTTGCGATAATATTTGATATTTTCGGACCACAAAATTCAGTAATTTATGACGTTCCTACATGAAAAATCTTTGATCCATTTTGATATTTCCATTTCCAGTCTAGACTAAAGAATATGCCAAAGACAGTATCGCCATTTAGTGACATTTATAGTTCCTTATTTGTGGTTTAGTTCAGATATGGGAGAAATAAAAATAATATGATTTAAAACGTTAATTTATGGTGCTAAAAGTATGAGAAATAACACTTCTTGTCACTTCAAAAAACTGTTTCCTCAAATTAAGATGTGTAAACAAGGACGAGTTGGAAAAGATTAAACCTCTCTTTACGTATTATTGCAAGTTGAGTTGAGATAAAACATAACGTTTCTTACTATTTTTGCTTGCCATTCAATAAAATAGTTAATAGGATAGCCAACAACAGTTCTAATTTAAACGGTTGTTTCGACGAGGCCAAAACATTATGTCTATATAACAACTTCGTCAACAAACAGCATTTACACCATTCAAACAGACTTTCCTCAAGTAAATACTTTTAAAACTTACTCCATTAAAGAAACTTTATACAAGTAATTACCATAACACTGAGAGTGGTTTATGCTTCTCTTCAATAAATTCAAAATAAATGATGATATTATACAAATGGGATAAGTACTTAATTTTGTAAATGCTTCCTTCTATTGTCTTTTTATGTTACGTCTCGATGGTATTATGGTTAAATAATTGTTTTTCTTAATATTCAATCCTTAACTATACATTGTACAAAACAAAATCGCTTTCCGCTGTCTGTAAACTGAGATCTTTTAAACTTCACAACTGTGTTTTAATGCCGTTTTCATCAATATAAAGAGTGATTCAAGAAAAAGGTTTTATGTGTAACAGAGGATCAAGCAACAAAGATCAGATGTTCATACAACAGAACACAACGTATGAACAAAAGTATGAAATAAACCAGAACGATTTCCAAATTCTTAAAAATATCTCCGGCAATTTTTTGGACTAATAAACACGAGTTTTCCGTCAGTTATCGATGTTATTGAAGGATGTTATGCATAACTTTTTTTGTAATAACCTATATTTGAATTCAGGGCTTATAAAACCTCTGCGTGAGCATCATAAACCTTGGAGTCGCGTGTTTGACCGAGAGGCCATCGTAAAATGCATCATAAAGTCGTGCACATAAATTTAGGAAATCGACACGACTTGGGAAATTGAATTGTAGTTTTGTAAACTGGAACTCGATTATATGTCTAGATGTTGACGTTCACGAAATGGAAAACAAACAAAAACATTTTTGAGAATTTTACGACTTTCAACACACATCAGCACGTTATGTTGTTTACTACACCCAGAATAGAATAGAAACAGTTTTGCACAACCCGATTGCTGGTAACTGTATGACATAATATAAAATAACTAAAATATTACATTATTGAAACAGTTTTTTTTTTTTTTTAATAGGTACCTGCATAATACTTAGTGGTTTATCAGCATCAATTTAGGGTAATTATGACTTATTTTTTAATCAAACGTACCACGACAAATTTCTAACCTTTGTGTAAACCTCTACAAATCGTATTGGTATAAGTACAAAATAACACTGGTTTTATTTAAAAATGGTTAGTTGTTGACACAGAATAGCTTTTAACCCTTTCAGACACAAAATGAAATATCAGAACGGGCCGGTCAGTGGGTGGTGGCGCGTATTTTGTTCCAATCGCATTTCCCTTTGGAACGATCTCACGGCGGAAATTAATCCATCCGGCAAATGAATAGACTGCACTTGTGCGTGAGGGGTGATGACGTATGAGTGATGCTTTATACCCCGTGATTGATATAAAATGAGGAAGGAATCGATAAAAAGAAATATTCGTTTCAACTGAATGAATACTCTTTCGTTACAATAATTGAAATAACAATACAATAGAGTAGACAACTTTTTTATTTTATAAATAAATAGTCTATTAATATCTGAGAAATAATATAGCAGTACACAGTATGTCTGCGATAAATAGTTTTGGAGATATGTTGCTATGTTTGTGGAACGGCTGCTAGTCGGCCGAAACCGCTCTGGGCAATCTTTGTAATATTTTCGTAATTTGTGCATTTATGTTTATAGCTGTTTTAATGAAAGTTGTAACGTTTTATGAAACTAATTCAATGCCATAAGTATTTTAGCAAATTTTAGTAGTATAATATACTACTTTTTTAAGATTTCAAATCGTAATATTTTCCAAATTAGAGTCATAAAATTTGTTTTGTTTAATATTTATCAGTTAAAATGGATCATATTTGCCGTACATATAACAGAAACCTGTATTTTCACTTGTAGGATACGAGCGTTTGTCTTTATAGTCAATAAAAATTTCTCATTTGTCTCTTCCAATCCGTCTTACCTTGGATATTATAGATTACCTGCAGACCTACCGCGTAACTATATCGTCTTCAATTTGTTAGCATTTGGCCAATCAAAATCTATTCAATATATTATTTGATCAATGACGTTCAATACACCATATCAGGTCAAATCAAATATACCTATTCAACTTTCAATACAGTATTAAGCGTTGGATGCATTATTATTGGATCCAATTCCAAATGAAATCAAAGCCAAAGTAGTTACGCAGTAGAAAAAAATCCTGAAAGCAGTAAGTTTGTTTTATTGTCATGCTCTATCGCGTCGTTTGTCTGTGTCTTGTCTTTTAAAATCTTAGATGAGAATACGTCTAATAATGTTAACATTTCAAAGAATTACATTTTTTAACCTTTTATATAGTTGCTCTCTGTGTGTATGTTCTGAATAATAAATAGTATAATCTGATAGACGTAATAAATCCAAACATGCATGAAGACATCGCAAGAAACTACGTTAATACATAAATAATGAGTTATTTGTTACAGAAAATTAAAATGTGGCTTTGAAAAAGGCTTGAACATTTTTACAGCTATTTACAGTAGCGATTACAAAGGACCATTGTGCTATGTTTAACAAGCAATAGTATATCGATTAACAACTAGTTAACCTTGCCGTGGTGCGTGTTACACCAATTAGGTGGGGACCTTATTATGTATTCTAAAATACATACTTTACAGTGAACAGTATTTGTGTCACTATTCTACTTAAAACTTATGATCTAAATAGCAAGCATATTAATATTACTATAAAATGATCACTTTTCTTGTTCTTCGGATGAATACGAAAGTGCCAATAGTAGCGTTTCTTAAATAACTGTACTTAAAACGCTTGACATCGGGCTGTTGGAGTTATGTGGTAAAAATCCTAATTTCCTTTCCATCGTGCATATAACTGCGCAAAGTATTCCAGCACATCATACTGATCTTCTTGCGTCCTTTAGCAATGGCGTGGTTGACCGTATTCTGATTTCTGAAACTTGGTTAAAACCTTCAATCTTTTCTCCATGTCGTTCTCTCCCAGGGTCTCATCTTTTCCGCAACGATCGCTTTGGCGTGGGTGGAGGTGGTGTAGGTAATTATCTGCGTAATCACATATCTGCCAGAATAATCACTTGTTCGTCAACTAACTATAAGTGCTCTATTTAATATATGTTTATTGTAGTAGTCACTCACCATAAAAAAAGTTCTTATAGATGCTTTATATTATCCAAGTGATCAGATAGATTATTTCAACACATTGGAAAATACCCTTGAGAATCTGATTCCTGCATTTGATCACGTTGTACTGATGGGTGATCTCAACACATGTTTGTTGAAAAAGGACATTAGAGCAAATAAACTGCTTAATCTCTTGTTATCCCTTAATCTTCACGTACTTGGCAAGACGTCTCCCACTCATTATAGCCCAACTGTAAATCTTCCCTTTTAGATGTTATAATTATTTCTCATTCTGACCTAGTTAATACTCACGGACAAACGACCGCTCCCTTTTCTTATAACGACATAATTTATGTTTCGCTTTAAGTCATGAACATTGAGAGATGTAATGTGTATGATATGGTAGACTACATCACTTCTGCAATTATTGACACTTATGACGAACAGGATCCGGTTCGTCCAGTTCGTGTGAAATATGTGTCTGCCCCCTGGTTAACCTCAGCTATTCGGAAGGTTATGGCAAAACGAGACATGGCCAAAAGTAAACAGAGAAGAACCCCTTCTCCTGAATTTTTACGAATTTATAAAATGTCTGAAACAGAATGTAAACGTAAATATATTCACAGCAAAATAGAAAATCTAAATCGAAAGCATTTGTGGTGTTTTTTAAAGTCACTAGGCATGGATAAGTCGGAAGAGGCGAGCCAGAGTGTCGTGGATCTGAATGCTCTCAATAGGCATTTCACCTCACGTTCTCTTACTTTAGACATGACAACTAAGTCTGACTTATTCTCCTTTTTATCTCATATTAATAATTCACCTGACAGTCCCTTCTTTTCCTTTAGCGTAGTTTCTGAGGAATATATTACAAAATGTATTAAATCCATCTCGACGAAGGAAGACGATTGGAAGTAATGGCATAAGTCTTGACGTATGTTACTTCCTCTTCTGGAGGACATTGTTGCAATAAGTACTCAAATTATAAATTTCACCTTGGAAAACTATATCTTTCCTGCATCTTGGAAAAGAGCTCATGTCATACCTCTTCCTTAAGCTCATAATCCTTCACTTAGTCAATATCTTCCTATTTCTATTCTCCCTATTCTCTCTAAGGTACTTGAATCTGTCATTCACCAACAGCTTTACTCTTTTATCTTGTCTAACTCTCTTCTGTGTCCTTATCAATCTGGTTTCCGTCCTGCTTACAGCACAGTTGGTTCTACAGGATTTTAGCAGAGCCTTTAATTGCGTCGACTTTGACACTTTGATATTATTTCCTCTCCTTTTCATCATTAGGCAGATGACCTTTAAATTTATAGACATTTCTCTATCGACGATGCTCTGGATACCATAGATACCATAGAATAGAATAGAATAGAATAGATATTTATTTGCCTTTAAATAGGGTACAATTGATAGGAATTAATTAAAATAAAATTAGAACTTAAAACCTATTTAGCCATACAAAGATAGCATGCAAATATTAAATTTAATTAATTTTTCATTTCCGGTAAAAACAATCAAATTATTATCAAAATTATACAATTTTTATACAAAATTAACAAATTCACTAAAATTACCATAATCATTATCATTTTGAAGATAAAATGTCACAATAATAAATGTCAACATAAAGAATTCCGTAATTAATAGCGTCAAAACAATAAAAAAGATACAAATCATATAGCAATTAAACTTTGTGTCAACTTATATAGCTTTGGCTATTAATTTACTTAGTAGCATGGTTTAAAAAATCATCAATAGAATAAAATGCCATTTCCAATAACCATTTACGTAAAGTAGATTTGAATCGGTTAGACGGTAAAAGTTTGAAATTATTGGGTATTTTGTTATATATTTTTTGGCACATGGCGTAACAGCTATTCTGAAATCTTTGAGTTTTAGGGACGAATTTCAAAACTAGTCTTTCAGGATTTCTTCTTAATCTTTGGCTCAAATCCTGTGCTTGTGTAAACTTTTTACTATTTAATTTTACAAATATGCAAACCTCTAAAATATAAAGACAGGGCAGTGTCAAAATTTGGAGAGTTTTAAAGTAAGGCTTGCAAGAAATATCCGGCTTTAGATTGCATATAGCACGAATGCATCTTTTTTGAGCAATAAAAAGAATTTTAGTATCAGTGCCCTTTCCCCAAATTAATAAACCATATCTTAAGATGGATTCTACATATGCAAAATAGGCCATGATAGCCGTATTTACACTTGCTACTTTTGTAAGTTTATATAACGCGAAGGAAAAGGAGTTCACTTTATTGCACACTTTTTCTATATGCTCTTTCCAACTGAATTTAGGATCAACTATTAAGCCTAGAAATTTTACATTTGGAGCACTCTGTAGAGTTTGTCCATTAAAAGATACGTCTACTGATTGATTTTTAAAATTATTGAAATTAATTATATTAGTTTTTGCTAAATTTACCTTAAGATTGTTATTCTGAAGCCAATTAATAATTGATGTCATTGTATTTGTGATGTCAAGTTTGTGTTGTTCTAAGGTACTTTTCGTTGAAACAATAATGGAAATATCATCAGCAAATAGTACCGTCTTAAATTTTGTTATGTCAGGTAAATCATTTATGTAGAGCAAAAACAACAAAGGGCCTAGAACACTGCCTTGAGGAACGCCACATTTATTATGTTTTGGTTTAGATCTGTAAAGCTGAATTGTATTTTTTTTGACAATCTGTGGTATCTCTACGAATTGCATTCTGTTAGATAAGTAGGAATCCAACCAGTTTAATGCAGGACCCCTTAATCCATAACATTCCAGTTTTTTTAATAGTATTTTATGAAAAACACAGTCAAAAGCATTAGACATATCGAGGAATATTACTGTTGTATAGTATTTCATATTTACATTTAACATAACTTCATTTACTAGGTCAAAAGCTGCATGAGTTGTTGATTTATTTTTTTGGAAACCGTATTGGTTGTCCTTGATGATTTTAAATTTTGTGAGGAAATTAGTAAGTTGTTCATGCATGACCTTTTCAAATATTTTAGATATGACAGGTAATATTGCTATTGGACGATAATTGCATATGTCATATTCGTCACCCTTTTTAAACAACGGTTTCACAATTGTCATTTTCAGTTTATCGGGAAATTTTCCTGTTTGTAGAGACAGGTTTATCAGAAAAGCTAAAACACTGCATAGTGCATTTCTACACATCTTTAAGACTTTGATGCATACGGAATCATAGCCTTCTGACTGTGAATTTTTCAATGTCAGAATAATTTTGCTTATTTCATTTGCAGTTACTGGTGATAGAAATATACTATTTTGCAAAACTGTATTTAAAGAGTAATAATTTTTGTGACTTGTATACCTCCAGTTATTTATAACAGTATACCGATTTCATTTACAGACATAGTAAAAAATCTTGGTTTGACTACGGAAAGTACTCTTTAATGGTCCCCACAAATAGCTGAGGTTAGCAAATGGACGCACTATTCTTTCCGCTCGACTTTAATACTTTCTTCCCCCTAAAACCAAAATTATGCTAGTGCAATTACTCCTGCTTGCCATTCTTCACTACGCTATATATTTGCCTGGCTGGCTGGAAGAGATCTCTAATACAGATAAGCCCACCCTTGCTCATAATTTACCTTTTAATTCGATTGTTGAACAACTTTCGCAAGGGCCAGTCTTTTGATGGTTGACCAATATTTTTATCTCGAATTCCTCCGTATTTTGGAAGGCACGTTAAGCGGTTCCAGCTGCGTTTGCAATCGTTAACACCCATTAACCCACACTGGGGCTTGCATGGTGACTCATGGCTCAATTTCTCTATTCGATTTGCTTGGATTCCATCCATAGGGAAGGCCTGAGCCCCAGCAGTGCGAACATTAATAGGCTGGTGATGACGACGAAATCATGAATATTCCACACTTTTATGTGTTTTATAGAAATTTAATTTCACTTTCATTTTGATTCACGCAACTTTGTTTTGGACATCTTTTTAAGTTGTTTCTTTGTAGTGGTCCAATAACGTAATATACATAATAATATATTTTACTTTGCAAATTTTATTATTATTATACCTAGCAAGAACATTTTCATAATATTAACTATGATTAAGGTATATAAATATAAATTACACAAAACGTAGAGGGCTAGATTAAAGTTTGTATAAATTTTGCATTTGAAATAAGAAGTGGTGTGACTGTTTTAATTAACAAAAGTCATTAGAATCATTGTGTACGGAATTGGCGCAAATTCAGCGCTGTATGTAGAGAGATCTTCAAAAACCGTTTTGGTGTAAGTAAGCCAGGCAACAGCGGCACAGCGATATTTGTCTAGTGCATTAGTGGGATTAGCAATCTCATATCCGTGCAGCTAATATTTCTAGTGGCGACCAGAGGCGTGAATTAATCAGTCAGGGTTGTCGGATTCTAGCGGAGCCTTCGGACTACGTTGCTTTTGTATTTTCAATACACTTGCAAGAATATGTGAACTTAATAAAATTATAATTACCCCTTTGGAGATTTTCTATGTCCCTAACCTATAAGTGGCCACATTTCAAATACCAATAATTATACGAATCTGATGATGGAACATAATTAACCATGACTTTTCGAACTAATCAGTAAGATTTAGTAGCAATTCTCTTCAAATGGAAACAAAAAATAATTATTTCCGCGTATGGTGTTTGTTCGGGATACATTTTGGCACATTGAACACTTCGACACGACAATTGCAAACACTTTTTTATTATAACAATAACGCGTATTGCCGAATCATCCAGCTAAAGTAGGTAGCACCATAAAGCAAAATTTAATCATAGTTAATTAAACACCGGAAAATTTCCATTTTATCCATACCTTGTATATATCTATATATCACCGCAGCAAAACTCACAGCAACTCTACAAGCAGACATGTATATACTTTCAAGTCTATAAGTAATAAAGTCTATATGTGATCGATACATAAGATTTTTTATGCGTTTTAACCAGCCTCATCTGGTCCTAGTGGAAAGCTGACCAAAGCGAGTAGCGGTATGTTTTCATATAATATTTGATTAACACAATAAAAAAAAATATTTACAATTATCATCAGCATGAGTCATCTAAATCTAATGTTGTAATTAGCATATTAACACAACGAATTAGCGGATACTTAACATCAAAGAAGTGTAACACATAATTGATCAAGGCGAGGCAACAAGCCCGCTCTTAACTTGCTAATCAACGAGTTCATTCGATTAGGCCCTGATTCGACAGACGCGTAATTACCTCGCACTCTCAAAATTTTCCTCACGATTTACCTCCCTGAGACCCGTTAACAGCTGGCTTCACATTCGAATTGTTTTTTTAGACGTCTGGAGCAATGCATGATAAACGAGAAGCGAAAGCCTAGGTATAAAAATTAGGTTTCAAATGTTAAGTTTGTGATATCTACAATAATAATTTCAGGATGGTTCTATGAATAACTCAATAATAATCAATCTACATTTTTTTGCATGCAACCCTCACGTTTGAAGTGTCTGTAAGTAGGTGTTTTAAATAAGATTGAGGTTACCCATTTTTTCAAGTCTTTGAAAGATCATCATTTCAGCCGGAAAACGTCCACTGCTAGACAAAGACCTCTCCCATACATCGCAACGCTGATGGTTCGCGTGAGGTCCTCAACGCTTCCCAGTAATTCTGACCAGCGTGCTTACTCTTGAACACAATCGTAATAGAACAACATTTAAATTGTTTCACTTCGTACTCTTCATTTGGTGCACTAGCGCCAAACACTTCAGGCTCACAATTATTTGGGCTATATCGGTCTGCAAATCTCTTTGCAAGGTAGACGTTTCCAATTTGGTGCAATAGTCAATAGTCCTATAATAGTCTTTCCAAATCTAATTTTTTATATAATATTAAAACGTTAAGTACATATAATACACAACTTTAATTTATACTTTCGATCAAAGTTTCAACTACAATACAAACATCCAAAAGCATCTTACTTGCTACTCTCAATATATATCCTAATCTTATCAACACTTGCTCCTAAAGCACTCTTCTTGGAGTCTCAATAACCTTAAAGGAAATATATTTTCAGTGTTTGATTAAGCTTATCGATAAATAGTACTCATAGTAAATTGATTGGTGGTTGGCGGTCAAAGTTGTATGCATAAAATTACATTTCCGAGTAAGAAAATCATTATCCTACATTTTTTCACGAATACATTACTAAAATACTATTTGCAAAGAATTTCAGTCACAAAATCATTTGCTCCTTTGTATGCGTTCATAACATCATTGATCCATTGCGTCGTTAAAGCTAATAGGCCTCGACGCAGTTTGTGATTCATAACGAAAACGAACCCGTTTCAGAATGCAGATGTACACAGCGATTCCTAAATCATGAGCTGATTTATGCCTGTTCAGTTAACAAACAATGCCCAATGAGTTCCATCCCAGTCGCTTGTTGGATTCGCCGCCGCTTACTGGGATTTTAGTTCGAATAAGTCTATTGTTTGTATTCATACCAAATCTAACAGAATCTGAGTAATTTTGATAGTGCCTTCATCCGATAACATTGCACAGTTTAAGTTGATATCCAGTAAAATCGAAGTGTTCGCATATCGTATCGTCCGGTTTACATAAAATACGGTCCGGGATATACTAACATAACGCAATGGCATCGCGGTTTTATATTTACTAGAAATATAATGCAAATATGGGCATTTAAATAAATAAGGAGATGGAATGTCAAAGGAAGAAGCATAAAGCAATGTAGAGATGGAAATAAAAACTTACTTCCAACTATTACTGCGCTTTTTATATTTGCTATTGTTCCATTATTGGCACCTAGCAACAGTGTTCGTTTAAATGCATTTGTTGACGTTACAACGGTAACAGCTATATTTGCAGAAAAAATGTCATTTGCCAGTCCAGCTGTAATCCCCAAGTTTCCAATTATATCTGTAGAGGGCAGTAATTAAGCAGTATAAAGTGCTTGGATACCGTAATCCAACCACTTTTGTGATATTTAAACGAGTTTCATTACGCTTCGGTTATAAAAGCAGGGCTATTACGACAAATGGACTGGAAACATCACGCTCGACTTCGAATGACCGTAATTGTAGACTGAAAATAAATATGGCTACACTAAACTTTGTTTGATTTCAAAAACTTATTGACGGAACTTTAATAGAAGCCGGATTTGATATGATAAACACACTAAATAGAAATTAAAGTATAAAAAAAAATCTAGCCCGGTTTACATTATAGAGGCTCTGAACTACAAAAAATTCATTGACCTTCAGGAACAGGTACACAGGTAATATTCGGCTGGTTGCACAAACTTTTATAAAAATTATCATTAGTTTAAAGCGAATCTACCGATACTTAAACTTTCAAATTTAGGAAATTAATTAGATTTATAATGGACATTTGTCCAATCGGGTTTGGATATAATTTACTCGTCTGAAGTCACGGAAAAACAGCTGATTCATGTTTTTCGTAAAATCATAGCTAACCTATACATACAAAACAATAAATGATTACATATTGAATTAAGACCTAGCACGTGATCTTACATAAATGCATTTCTTTTACAACTTATAACAATATCTAACTTAATAGATGTTTTGCTGTCCAAACCGATGAATTTTAAATCAAAATACGCTTTGAGGTTTATCCAATTTTCTGAGCAAATTTTTTATTTCTTGCTTTGATAAATTAATTCGGCCATTCCCAAATGATACCATGTCCAACGAACATTATTAATTTTTTGTTAAAATTGATTGAATTCATTTTAGTCCAGGATTATATTACCTTGAAATAAATTCACTATTCTTATATTTTTAGTCAATTTTGTTTAAAAGAGTTTTTATTTATTAATAAAATAAATTATATTTTACTATTTATGTACGTTGTTAGATATTATAAATTTATGAAAATATTTTTGGTCATAATACATTTTCAGGTTCAGGCTATAAATGGCAAAGTATTCATATTCAATTTGTTTTGACGTCACACCGGTTACCAAATAAAAGGGTCAGCTTTCACTTAGCGCTGAGTCAAATTTGAATCTTCCATTTTTATACATCGATCACGTACGCTGTTTCAGGCCTAAGGGTTGGTGCATATCTGACGGAAGATTTAAACAAAAATATCGACGTTAGATATCAAACACGTAGTAACCCACAAAACCTAAAATTGTTCTTAATAGCAGAACACTTTTTATTTAAAAGAAATCATACTTCCGTAGTAATCGACTTAGAGTTTCTGTTTTCTGATTTTCTGTGAGATAATGTACCAAATGTATAAATTACCACGTTGTTATTAATATGGTAAAAACCGGATAATCTTACTAATATTATAAATACTGTAGTTTATGAGGACAGATGTATTATGTATGTTACTCTTTAGCGCTAAAACTAGTGATAAGATTTGGATGACATTTGGTATTAGAATAATTTTAAGCCTGTATTATAATTTATTTCGCTTATTGAATAGTAGAAATCTAAGCTTATCTTAAAACTATTTCAGGATTTTTGATTTCAATATTTTCAATATTCATATCCTGTCCGTTATAGTTCCAACTTTTTAGTTAAAACTTAAATCATACATCATAATATATATATATATACGAGGGTGGGTGAACATTTCCAAACAGTCGCGAGAAATCTTAAGGCGTATTTGTTTTTGTTCGACTGAAAGCAATCTGGGTACCCACCGCGCAGAAACATTAACTGTATTTAAATTAGACTGAATTTTGTGAGCCTTTGTGCAGCATTTTTAAAGAATGGACAAAATTGAGCAACGTGCGATCATCAAATACCTGTTTAAAAAAAACTAACTCCAAAAGAGATTCACAAAGATATGTCAACAACATGGGGGAATCTGCACCGTCGTATTAGATTGTGAAAAAGTGGGTTGCTGAATTTAAACGTGGACGAGAGAGTATTGAAGATGACCCTCGCTCTGGCCGGCCTATGACGTCTACGATTGAAGAAAATATCCGAAAAATTTGTGATCTGATATTGACAGATCGGAGATTGACCATCAGGGAGATTGCAGACACTATTGGCATCTCGTATGAACGAACACAAAACATCATAGTCAATGAACTTGGATTTTCTAAGGTTTCTGAGCGGTGGGTACCCATATTGCTTTCAGTCAAACAAAAACGGATACGCCTCACGATTTCTCGCGACTGTTTGGAAATGTTTGAGACTGATCCACAAGATTTTTTATCCAGATTTATAACAATGGATGAAACTTGGGTACACCACTACACCCCAGAGTCAAAATAGCAATCCAATCAGTGGAAAAAACCTGATGAGCCGACTCCAAAAAGAGCCAAAACAATTTCGTCAGCTGGCAAGGTGATGGCGTCAGTTTTTTGGGATGCTAAGGGTGTCATCATGGTGGACTACCTTGCAAAAAGTGAAACTATAAACTCGGCTTATTACTGCACCCTCTTACGTTGCATGCGCGAAACAATCAAAGAGAAAAGGCCAGGATTACTCAGCAAGAAAGTGTTGTTCCATCAGGATAATGCACGCGTTCACACGTCTGTTGAATCTATGGCTCAAATTCCTATTCCCCTGATTTGGCACCTTCAGACTTTCATTTATTCTTAAACCTAAAAAAACACCTTGGAGGTCAAAAATTCATCAAGCTGCGGTGGGTGACTTTTTTGAAGGCCTTGAAGAAACTTTTTTTATGACCGGCATACAGGCGTTGGAAACCAGTGGAAGAAGTGCATAGAGTTAAGTGGAGATTACGTGGAAAAATAAAATTACTTTTATTTATTTATTTAACAAACTTTATTGTCCATTAAATTCTACCAGTCAACCATTGGGATACAGAAAAACACGATGGCGGCATAAAGTTCACTTATGAATATACTACTTAAACTACACTTCAGGAGAATTAATATACAATTATATAAACATAAATAAATATAATACTACACATAAACATAAGTACATAAACAAATACATAAATATAATACATATATGATGATGATCTTCATTAACGTTCCAGGAGAAAAGTGTGAGATTTCCGTTTAAAGATGAATTTGTCAGGAGATCGTTTGATGGTATCGGGGAGGCCATTCCACAGTCATATGGCTTGAAGGGTGAAAGAGTATTAGCAGAACGCAGATGTCTGTCCTAAGAATCATAAAGGTATTGAAATTTAAGGTAATTTGGAGAATTAGGGTTAGAAAATATGGAAAAGGGCATACAGAGCAGGCGCAGCTATCTGCGCTGACGAATAGGAAGCCATTTTAGTTGAGACCGATAAGACGAAACATGATCATACTTGCGAAGGCAGAAAATAAAACGAATTGCATCGATGGCAAGGCGGTCCAACTTATTGAGAAGATCTTCATTTAAATCAGGGTAACATACATCAGCTTAGTCAATGATAGGAAGAATAAGGGAAGTGACGAGGGTGACCTTAATTTTGGTAGAACGGAAATGTCTGAAGCGAGTAAGCGAGCGCAAAGAATAATTTACCACACGACTGACCTCGGCAACCTGTGATGTACATCTGAGCTCCGAATCAATATGAAGTCCAAGGTTTTTAATTGTAGAACTGAAGGGTATTACAGAGTTTTCATACACAACAGGTGGGAGCAGACCAGAATCAAGTTTAATAAGCTGTTTGGAGCTTTCTACCATAATTGCTTGGCATTTTGTAGGATTCATCGAAATACCAAACTTAGTTGACCATGCACCGACATGGGAGAGATCCTTATTCAATTTGGAAATACCTGTAATAATTCCATTGGTCGTTGTTTGCATATATATTTGCAAATCATCTGCATAGCAATGATAAGAGCAGCCGAGCGCGAAAGAGAGATGATTAATGAAAATGGAAAAAATCAGAGGAGAAAGAATTCTGCAAGTCAGATCGTTCCAGGAAGACAATTCACGATTCTTACGTTCTGCCTGCTGACGCCTACGAAGATAAGCTGAGAACCATTCCAATGTCAACGACGAAAGATTAAGGGACTTCAGTACGGCTAGGAGAAGATCATGGTCGACCATATTAAACGCGTTAGAGAAGTCCATGAGAACATCTCACCAGTTGCTTCTCCATGCCAGTTCTGAAGTCCTCGGTAACTTTCAAAAGAGCAGTTGTAGTACTGTGACCAACACGAAAACCTGATTGTAAAGGAGAGAGGATGGATTTAGAGTATATAAAGGAAGATAATTGCGCATGAGCAGCGGCTTCTAAGATCTTAGACAAGAAAGAAAGGATTGATAAAGGCCTAAAGTTATTTAACAGATTTGGAGATGAGGTTTTAGGAAGAGGGATGACATAAGCTTTACGCCAAAGGAGAGGAAAGTGAGCAACTTGGAAAGAGAAATTAACAATATGTGTTATAACTTGAAGGACAACATCTAAAATGTTGATAATCATGTCTCTGCTCACATCATCATATCCTATGGCATTTGACTTGATTGAGACTGTGATTTTACGTATAGCATCGGTTGACATTTGAGAGAAGGAAAAAGAATTAGAATGAGATTGGACCTTGGAAGTAATTTCATTGATAGTGTTGGATTTGGTGCAAGAATCCATAGTGGAAATAGAAGAAAAATGATTATTAAAATAATTAAGAGAAAAGAGGTAAATCTGAGGTTGCGAAGAAGATTTACCCAAATCTAAGGAGCGAAGAAACTTCCAAATATTAGCTGTAGAAGAATTTATGATATTGTCGTGGAAAAAATAACGTTAAGTGTCCTTACCATTCGGCTGTATCAATTACGTGCCCTCTTGTAGAGACTCCAATTCTCCTCCGTCCTATCGTGCTTGAAAGTGCGGAATGCTCGATCCCTCCGTGTCATAGCCATACTAACTCTTCTACTGATCCATGGAACTGGAGACCGCTTCAGTATTACCGTCTTTAGTGGAGCATGTACATCATATAAGCTCAATATATATTTTTTTAAAAGAGATACTTTCTCATCGAGTAGCGGAGAATGAAACACGGAAGAAAAGTCAAGACTAGCAGCATCTTCTTTTAACTTGTCAAGGTCAAGTCGAGCGAAATTACGCATCCAGGCAGTGGTGGGCTTTAGTTAAGGTGGTTTTAACGTATACGAAAGAAAAATAAGGTCATGTTTTGAAAAGCCAGGTGCAGATAACTGCCCATGGTTAACTACATTATCGGCAATTGTTATAATCAAGTCAAGCCATGTGTCACGTGAAGAAGGATTATTGTGAGTCGGCTCAAAAGGCAAAACTGATAAATCGACGGACTTCACAACATCAAATAATTTAGCAGATTGAGAAGTGCAGCATGAAAGATCAGTGTTGAAGTCACCCATGACTATGAGATGCCTGTAATCCGAACATAGCGGCTCCAGAATTGACTCAAGGTTAGAAAAGTAATCAACAGTAGGTGGACAATAAACGACTGCAAGAACAGCCTTAGAACCGCCAACAGAGACCTCGAGAAAGATATACTCGGCAGAAAAAAAGTAAGTTGAAGGTGACGAGATCAAAACTTTGTAAGTTATATCGTTGCGCAAGTATATAGCAACACCCCCACCAGGCTTACCAATGCGATCATTATGGATCAAAGTATACCCTGGTAATGAAAAAGACGAAGAGGAAAGACTGTGTTTAAGCCAACTTTATGAAATTAAAATGGATGATGCACGTCGAATGTGGTGTGAAAATCTGTATAGTGGGAGGGTATACTTTGATATGATGGGAAATTATTTGTGATTTGTGCCAAGATAATTTGATATTTACAATCTTACAACAGATAAATTAGTGTTAGTTGTAGGCAGTAAGATAAAAAGAAATGTCTATTAACCGGAGTAGTGTAAATATTGAAATGAATATTGCATTTATATGCATTAATATCATTAATATTCATAAACAAAATAATAAAGAGAAGAAACAATTACTTATTCGCCCTGGCTGTCCGTCTAAGTTTTCCTCGCGAAGCCGGAGAAGCTGAGGCTTGCGCCGCTGGGCCAGGATCAGTCGTCTGGTGGAACTTATCTTCAGTAGCCGAGAGTGAAGAGAGGTCGCATGCATATACGTGTATATACGCTGTCTTGAACCATTTTTTAATTTAACTATGACGTTTCCATCCATGGTCCAACATCTTCTCATGCCAAATCGCTTACGCGCATTAATGAAAACGAATAAGGATTTCAGAGATTGTATGGGCTGTATCTTTTAACGTAGTCTTCTTATGCCAGACAGCAGTCCTCAAGGAGAGCTCCTTGAAACGCACCAACACAGGTCTACATCTTCCTTCAGCCGCACTGCCAAGTCTATGGCAAGCAGTAAGCATTTATATTTTATATTGTTTTCTTGCTGAGGCCGCGATTTTTCAATCCCCACTCTTATTAAAAATTTCATCTACAGGAAGCTACATAAAACGCGGGGGACATAGGTAGACTAAAATTTACGCGGGCGAAGTCACAGGCTTATTCACATGCAGGAAACAGCTAGTTTAATAGAAATTAGTCCACAATTCAAAAAGTAATCAATGAATATAACTATTTTCATAAAAAATATACATCGAAGAGTAAAGTGTTCATACTCGTTGAACATAGAAAATCCTCCTTTCGCCTTTGGAATGAATGCAAAATTCGCAATCTTTTGTTTTTTAGCTGAAATAAACATATCATTTAAATATCCGAAGAGAACGTATTTTGTTTTATTATAAAAAAAAATAGCTGATTCGATTTCGATAAAATTTATATGGGACCACCTCGGTCCATTAAGATGTTGAATAAAAAAAGAATTTTGAAAATTGGCGGAAATATCGGTAAACATACATACATAAAAAAACATACATCAAAGTCGAACATATAACCTCCTTCTTTTTGAAGTCGGTTAAAAATATGGAATATCCCCAATAAACACATGCATAAAAACATCTGATTTGACTCTTCTTTCATCACGTTTAATTTTGCATTACTAATTCTTAATTCAGTTATAAAGCACTGACTTTCATTGACCCGGAATTCATATTGCTTTAATAAATCTCAGGTACAGCAAGTTTATTTAAAAAGAAACGCGTGTAGTGTGAAGGGATTATACTAGAAGAAGTGTAGTTTTAGAATTTGGAAAAAGCATTAACCAAAAATAGTGTCAAAGAAGAATGACTACACTATAAGAAGTGTTTTTTTAGAATTTGGCAAAAGCATTAACCACAAAGAGTGTCAAAGAAGGATAATTACACGAGAAGAAGTGTTGTTTTAGAATTTGGAAAAATAAATGGTGGTACGGCACACTGTTACAGTAGTTTGAAAAAGTTTGACATTTAACATTTTGAAGAACTCACGCTACACTGGCGCCTCTAGTAGCAAATTCAAATGCGTTGTCCTTATTTCGAGGTTTGTCAAAATCTCGTTCGCACAAGATTTTTGTTCAAACTGGCAAAACGAAATATACGATGACGTAATAATAGATATCAAAACTAACATTGACGAAATACTCAAATAAGAACGAGTCATTATTAATACAGTCTATATAGAATACGTACAGTCATACATACAGTCTATAGAATACATACAGTCTATATAGAATACGTATCAACACTACAGGCACGTCTTAACTGAAAACCTATATCGGTCCACTTAACTCATCGACTTGAAATCTTACGACACTGATCTCACCCAGGTAAGATGAGCAATGGCACCGTTCCCCTTCGTTGTTAGAATAGCACTAATATTATCTTATGATAGTATCGAAACAGGTTCAAGTAAATTTATTGTGCAATACTATATAATGCGCTGAATAATAAAAACAATACCATATGGATTTGTTTTTTTTACTAGATTAGAATAGCGCCAGATAATAATTATAATGGCTGTGAAAAATATAAAGGATCCAAATTAATTATACTCATAAAAGAAAATATTAAATCATATTTCTAAGGCAACACAATGGACTTAAAGATGAATTTTGCTGACCAAAAAACTAACAATCAATTATAAGTACTCAATTACCCATAGATATATTTACTTTAGGTATATTAAGACGTATATCATTAATAAATATGTACGTAAAGCATAAACCAATTTGCAATAATCGTAACGGTTAATGAGTAACAAATTAATAATAATTTTTCTTTCCTTGGTCCATATAACAAGCAGTAAATAATTAAAGTCGGAAAAAAAATCCCAATTAGCGTATGCTTGGCATTTTTATTTAACAAATCCGCTTGAATTCGTTACACGATTTATTTCGTTTTTTCTTCAACATTATGCGCACTTCATTGCAAAGAGGAAGTAGTATTTAAAAAAAACGAAAGCACTAAAAAGCACCTCCACTAGATGGTGACTCTAGCAAAAGTTGATTTTGCAGGAAACGAATGGACCAAAGACAGTCATTTCCGTTCCTTTTAACTAATATATTAAAAAAACTGAAATTTGAAAAGTTCGAAATTTAGATATCAATACAAATACGAAAAAGTACAAATAGAATATGAGTTGTTTATTAAGTTTTGAAAACGAATTTACTTACATCTAGTTTGATTTCGAGAACTAATGTTTTTTTTTTAAAAACTTCCTTCTAGTGAAAAAATTATCACCTATATCAAGAGCGTAATATTTTAATATTGGTTTCATTGTAATGTTATAATTACTTGTTTTTATTTAGGTGATAATTTATAAAAATATGTCTATAAGTGCGTAGTCAATTTGCTGAATTCATCGAGGCACACTGGTACGCCTCACATTAGTGGAGCGTACCAGTGTGCCTCGGTCGGTCGCGTGCGGTCTCATTTGGGCATTTTGCGACAGTAAACATAAATATTTTCGCGTCGTTATACAGGCCGAGCGCGAGTAATTAAATTCCGTCCAATCGCACAAATCTTACTTGTGTGACCTACCTATAACTAAGTATTCTTAATACTCAAATGCTTATTAGAACCCAGGGGGCAGTTATAATTTATTGACTTTATTTGTTCAATCATTGTAGTTTTTATCTTTTGCAGTCACAGAAAAATATAAAGATAATAATTTATAATCTGGAAATAGTTAAGAATTCCGTTTATTGTAAATAATTTTAACATACTTCTGTGTGTTTTTATTCTGATTACTCGTAAAACATTTGATGAATAGAAAAGAATATTTTTTCGTATAACATGTATTGCAAATGAATATTTGTCTTAAATAAAAACAGTAATCAAAGTCAAGAAAAGTTCCCAATTAGCGAGTGTATGGCATTATTATTTTCCAAGCAAATAAACGATGTTTGTTAAGACAAACATCCGTAAAAAATAATGCTTATGGAATTTAATCACCTTGATCGAAGCCCCGTCTCTCCCCACACGTTTTCTTTCTGAAAGTTCCAATGCTCGTTAGTGGGGTCTTCCTAATAATTTCCTCCATGACTGTAATCTGGCCTTTCAGCTACTTCAAACGACTTGTTCTTTTTCTTACATGTAATTGAAATATATTGCCGTAATATTCGCCGGACCGGCGGGGCGGCTGCGAGCGTTGTACCTCTAGAGCACATCAGCTTGAGTTTTCATTACTTTGGGAAGTGATTTTTTTTATGAGACGAAATAATAATTCATTTTGATACTCTCCGCTCTGTCCGAGTGCTCTCCAAAAGTTTCTACGGAGAATAAAAAGTTGAGAGCTCGTATTACTTAAAATTCAAGTAGTTTCAATAACGTAGGAGTTCGAAGTTGAGGCATTTCAGTTTTATAAAATTTAATGTAGCAGTACTGTTGTTAGGAAAGAGTATCACTTATGTAAATAAGAAGTTCTCGAGATCTGGCTTGCGGGTATCGACGATGCCCAGTAGCGAACCACGTATTCCTGGTTATTTTCCCACACTCAGACAAGACTGATTTATTGCAGGAAGCAGTACCGCTACATAGAAACGTTCGTTCGCTAGTCAAAATACTGGCTTCTTTACGATCAACCCTATATATTTTTATTGCGATCGATATCGTTAACTTTTAAACTTCGTCAGATACGTAATTTTATTGCCAGCTTTTTTCAGCGCATTTTGCCTTACTTTTTTATTGCTCTCGTGAAATCGCTACCGTTTGGAATCCTTTGTAATTTCAGCAAATTATTTAGTATAACTTACATAAAATATTGTGTAAAACGTCCGAATTTCCGAATAGCCCATAAAAGGAGAAATGAACAATTTAATAGTATTAGCAGAATTGAAAGGGTTCAAAGAACGTAATATGCATTGCGAAATCAGATTAGTTGTGTATGAATGTCGTGCGCCTCGTGAACCAAACGTAGTAGTAATTACAGTAAAAGGGGCTGTTTTAAATAAATGCGGTTGCATTTGATGCAAAGTTAGAGTAGAATATAGTTAATGGCAGGGTGAAACACACTGTTATTGGCAGTTATCCATGGGTGAGCGCACGGAACATCACGTGACTGCATCGCGCCCCTTCAATACTCTGTTATGTTTCCCCAAACTTTCCAGCTGCTGACCGAAACAGGAAAACTTTAGTATGCTCGAAAAAACATATCGGTTGTTGACTGTTCAATTAAGCTTTGAGGCAAGTAAACATATCACGCAGATATTGATTCTAAAATAACTTATATAGTTATCAGCGTATGCGTACTACCCGTTTTTGTCGTAATGTGATAAAATCATACATTACTAAACCTCTTAACCTTCGTGTACTAACCCTAATTTGGCCTTTTAACTAAGGATATAAATTTGTTAAATCGGAATGCAACTCCGATTTTACAAATTTATATCCTTAGTTAGTCCGATTTTACCAGCTGGGCTTCGCACAGTGATAAACCTTCCTCGATCCAAGAATCCAAACGGCATCTGCATCTGATGCTTTTAGGAGTACTAAAAACTTTCAAACACAATGACAAATGTGGAGAACCAATCCATTTTTACTTTTGTTGTAAGAACGTAATAATAAATGACAGACCGCAGCTGCATCAATGTGAATTCCCGAATTGAACTATTATTTATTACTCCTAAAGAACCTTTTTGATATATATTTATATATGATAGATAGATAATATTTGGATATCTTCCCTATTTGAAGGAGTTATGAGTTTTTATGATTTAATAAATATCAATAATAACGGTTATCGAATGAGATATAAAACATAGTGAACGTTTTTATATGTATCCAATCGGTCGGGAAGGGTTGATGGATGAGGCTGGATGACAGGCCCAAACTCTGCGTGACAGGCGTCTCTAATGCCGACGGAGACATATAGTTGTACTGTATTGTCGTATCCTTCGATCTAACGCTGCTCGTGCCAATGACGGAGAATCAATTATGTTATATTCCTTCCTACATACTCGAGTAGAACATCACCAATGAAAACTTTAGAAATAAAAAGTAAATAATCCCAGAATCATCACTGAAGTAAATAACACATGGATTCCGTGATTTAAATACAAAAATGAGCATATGTATCTTTAATATAGATGACATTATATTCGCAAATAATTTTGCGATCTTTATATTACGTTACAAAACAATATGGCTTATCACTGTACCTAATGTGTAAAATCATTTTTGAAAAGGTTGAAAAATTCGTCAGTCCTGTGAGATTCTGGGTAGCTCAGTAGTTAGAGCAATTTGCCCAGATTGCGAAAGGTGATGGGTTCGAATCCTATCTTAGAGTACCGATGACAAAATAGATTTAAAAAAAAAATCATGAAGAATATTTCCCAATATAGCATTGTGAACGCAAAATTTTCCAAAAATAATAATTAGAACAAATTTTCAACTTTATCGAAAGTTTAAAATTTTTGTAGAAGTAAGTACTTAAATTTTAATATAGAAGTATATTAAAATTTTCTAGAGGTAGCTCAGTCGTTAGAGAGGTCGCCCGGATTGTGAAAGGTCGTGGGTTCGAATCCCATCTCAGAGTACCAGGAACAAAGTGGATTTTTAAAACATTTTTCATTAAAAAGATTTAAAAAAATCTAGATAAACGTCCTATTATGTTACTCAGTGATAATTTTAAAACTCAAGCAAAAAGACTCAGCTTGATTTCTGTTGCTAACTAAACTCTCACGCTTACCTACAATCATCGCATGCGTCATAATAGTAAGGTTAATTTTTCGAATATATCTACCGTTCAGGCTGACTGCACGGTATGTAATTAAAATCATAAATCAAAGAAGCCCATACAGACATTGTACTAGAATAGTACAATAGTAGGTGGGTGACACGTTTATATCTTGTTCATAAAGCCTATTGGGAGATATTTATGTTCGTCTTGTTAAGAAACATCTCGCCCTGTGTAATAAGTCTTCATTACAAAGCAAAATAAAGCTACTCAAAAGCAAAGCCTCGGCAACTTTTATTGTCTTCACAACTCGGAAAGTAAATTACCCGAACGAATTCGCTCAGCGCTAAATCTGGAGCTTATCAGAGGCTTTCCCGAGATCCTTAAATTTAGAAAGAGCTATCTCGATTAGAACGAGAGAACCAGCCCGTCGACACCTTGCTCGCAATGCGCAGATTAAAAAAGTTTAATTAGTAGGCTTATACGATACGGGACTGTCCCACTTTCGAAGTGGATATCGATGCCAAATAAATAAGTCTACTACGGATATTAGACCAAGTAATTTGACTCCATCTGATATTAACTTTGAAAACACCCCATATATCGCTCTGCCTTTTGCCCGCGATTTAGTTTGTACTTCGAAATCTTAAAATTTCATGGATGAGTAGCAGTAGAACTAGGTTGATAATATCAATTTCTTAAAGATCTTTCATAGTTTATTTAATTGTAAATTTGTAATGTATTATACTAATATTCCATATTATGCTTTTATACCGCAATTTAAATTGCCTCTGTAACGAAATTGAATGGTTGGCATTGCAAGCAAGGTCTAAAATTCCTGCAGATACTCCTTGTGTGTAGACGAAAAGGTTAATAGCAAAGTAAACGTAGTTGACATCGATGCGATGATTATGAGGCTGTCGCTGATAAGTTTTTTTACATGTAGTGTACAAATGTCAGTGCAAATGCAAACTGAATCTGGAATTTCAAAAAATATCGTATTTTTACACCAAATCAATAAACTTTCAACGAGTATTCGGTTAATACTCGGTATTCGGCTACTTTTGTTATATTCGGCCGAATACCGAATATGTCCACACTATTCGGCCTAATATCAAATACTTAAGTACCTTCTATAGTTAATTGTAATGAGATAATTGGTAAAATAAAATAAATTATTGATAAGTTTTATAAAAATACTATTTTTATATTTCTTATAATCATGGTAGTCATTAGAATAGATAATTCACAATCATCTTTTAAATTCAACGATTTCTTTATGCTTGTGAATTGTTCTCGTAATCAAAATTTGGAAGTGGAAGGTTATGGTATAGAAATATATATTTTTGTGCATTTTTAGAGTGTAGTTTACTTTTTTTTCTCGTATACTAGCCCAGCTTCACAGAAAAAAGCTCTGAATAAACATTACTTCCTGCCGATAAATATTTTACTGCAATCTTAATCAAAAACGTAATTTATATTTTCTTGCTTGTATAATACTTATGATACGGGAGGCGCAGGACCGATCACGTTGGAAATCCTTGGGGGAGGCCTATGCCCAGCAGTGGGCGTCTCTCGGTTGATATGATAATGATGATGATAATACTTAAAATATAGTCTATTTCTATCACAGCTGCAATATTTTCTTTTGATACAAATTTTGGCGCCACATACCAGCCGTATACTTATGCCTAATATTCCGATATTAGGATGGAAAACTCGCCGAACATTCGGTAATCGGCATATGGCCGAACATATTATTCGTTGCAACTCTATTAATCAGTCATTGCAATGGATTTTTCCAAGGTTAAACCTAATTATATTAAATTACCAAATAAAAGTCTAAAATATCATCAAAATCAGCGTAACATGTATCCAATATACCTACTGTCCTGATTTAAAAGTGAAACGCAACACTAATTTTCCCAATTTATATTAATTTTTAATATAATAATTATTAAGTTAAAAACAAATATTGCGGTGATTTGACATTTTGAAGTAACTTCATAAACTGATGTTTCTAAAATAATTATATTTGAGCAATTTCGCATTCACAATGCTATAATGAAAAACATTCTTAATGGAAAATGCTTAAAATATTCCACTTGGTCTTGGCACCCTGAGATGGGATTCGAACCCATGACATCCCATCCCAGGGTGCCAGGGACCAAGTTTCTATAATAACTTATAATCGATAGAAAAGAGCCAATCACCAAAAGTCGATCAGGAACTAAGTACAGAGCCCTTGATTTGAATAATCGTTGTATTAGATGTTACGCGAAGCTTATTAACAAGTCGAGTTAATAGGATTTAGAAACGTAATCCCCGTCCAAGATAACGTATTCATTTACATTTAATTATTTCTAACCCCGTTCTGGCGGTCGGCCCGTGAAAGTTTAGATCTGAGCAAAGCTATATTACTGGCGTCATTAGTATTTGACCCACATACGAAATCCAGATTTAAAAATGATTTGGATTCGTTTTAATGTTATTCTCGTTTCTATAATGCTTTGATTTTATATTTATAACGTTTCATTTTGAATTTTCAATTTCAAATTCGATACGTCATTTGTGACATTACTTAATACTCGATAGAAAGAGGATATAAATATTCCATAGAATAGGAATATTTCTAAAAATTTATGTTTTCATTATGATTCCTAAATGCTCACCACGTCACTCTGGATGACAAATACGAATAAATCGAAATTTAAATTTATAGTTGCTCAAGATGACTTTATATAATAAATTACCTACATGAAAAATATTAACATCATAAATTTATATATTTATTACACTTGAAATATCCAAAACTTTATTACATTTGTATTTGATAGTGAAACGGATATCGGAAAATAGCTTATAGGGAATGAATCCGATTTGTGCTGATTTATTAAGTAAATTTAGAATTTAATAAAATTACCTTTGTTCATATTCCGACGCAATATTTTATATTATTTTCTAATAATCTGAATAAAAAATACTGCAATACAATATGTTATTCAAAATTGATTGAATTAGCAATAGTTCTTCAAAGCCATTTTATTTCCCATCATCATTCCTCAAAACGCTGGCAACTAAAATAGAAAATTAGCAAAGCTAAATGTTGTCATTACGTGAACGCGCCGGCCGAGGGTGCCCGGGCGGATTATTAACAGTTATCGGACTCAGCGGTATAAGTCCGGATTAAATCTGTGTCAATTTGCATTTTATTATGATGATACAGCCCTTGAGCTTTAACTATTAATCCGGATTTAAAGGCTTACTCAGATTTCTATATGATGACGAAATTACCTCACATTGCGATACAATACACAAGGAATCCTGTTAGTTTTACATCGCCATGCCATAAATTAAGCCACGGGCTCTGGCAAAAAGAAGAGAATGTAAGAAACATTCAGCGGTCGCAGGAAAAGGGGTAATTTATGCGGTTCGTCGGGCACAACCAAATAAGAAGTCGACACATTTACAAACGTGCGATACACATGTCGGTTTCTACGACAATATATATTTCAACAAGATCAAAGAGAAAGAAAATAATATAACACTACACAAATATGTGGTATTAGATTCTTGTAATTTTTTCTAAGAAAAATTTCTTTACCTGTTATATTTTACTTTAAATGGGTTTTTAGCAATGAACTTGCTCTAAATATTTGAGCATACATTCACTATATGTACAAACAAAGAGTGTGCATAAATGTAATTGTGTTTTGTGCTTATTGAGTGATTTGTGTGAAGCCTGTGAAGACCCTAAAAAGCTCCTGCGCTTCTGAGTGAAGTAAGGTAGGCTGGAGTAAGACAAGCAACCTTTAGACCGATTAAAGTATCTAAGAGGAGTGAAGTCGGGACGTATAGGAGGGCAAATGACTGCGCTCCACCTGATGGTAAGCGGAGGCGTAGTCCAAACGTGAGGACAGCTAGTGAAAACAGTACGTAGGTACTGCACTAGCCAACCTCACCTTGCCGACCTGCAAGGTGCTTCTTCACGCCCCGCTTGAAGGACCCCATGTCATAGGAAGGAGGGAATACATGGGCCGGGAGACAATTCCATTTTTTGGTAGTACGACAAAGAAATGAGTCGCCAAATTTCTTTGTACGCGAAGGAATCGCTGCCACAGTTAGTTGGTGGCAACGCAAACCAGCACGTGTGGTCCTGAGGAGGAAGGGAGATGGAGGGATAAGCGAAAAGAGTTCTTCAGAGCATTCACCATGGTAGAGACGGTAGAAGACGCTGAGCGAAGCAACGTCTCGGCGCAGTTGCAGGCTTTCTAGGTTCTTGGTGACTTCACCATTGCCAATAATGCGTACTGCGCGGCGCTGCAATCTATCCAAAGCATCGAGTAAGTACCTAGCGGAGCCATCCCAAAGGTGCGAGCAATACTCCACGCATGACCGGACCTGCGTTTTGTATAGCAGGCACAGTTGTTCGGGCGTGAAAAAACGCCGCACCTTATTCAGGACACCGAGTTTACGAGATGCTGTTTTAATAACGGACTCGATGTGGTTTTTGGGATTCAGATCACAGCGCACTTCCATCCCGAGCATGTTGATGCTGCTCTGTAGAGGCAAGGTTGTGCCCTGAAGAGAGGGAAGGGAAGGGAATGGAGGGGTCTTGGCGGTAAATACGCAAACCTGAGTTTTCTTGGCATTGAACTCAACCAGATTTTCAGCACCCCATTTCGATATGAGATCCAGAACGTGATTGAGCTCAATGACAAGATTCTCCCTTTTCTCCAGGATTTCCGCCCGTCCGACTGTAGGAGCCCCGTGATATCCCACATGCACTGTGCTATCGTCTGCATAGCAATGGATATTTCCAAGTGGAAGCATGTCATTGATATGCAGCAGAAAAAGTGTAGGGGATAGAACGGAGCCCTGAGGCACACCGGAGTTGACTGACATAAGCTGTGAAGAGCATCCGTCAGAAAGAACACGGATTTTACGCTCACGCAGGAAGTCGGCTATCCAGGTGCAGAGTTGAACGGGCAGACCGTAGGCCGGAAGCTTGGAGAGAAGTCCCTTGTGCCAAACCCTGTCAAATGCCTTAGCAATGTCAAGACTGACAGCCAAGGACTCGCCGCGCTTGTCGATAGCTTCACCCCAGAGGTGCATGACGTGCGCTAGAAGATCACCAGTTGATCGTTTTGGTCTAAAGCCATACTGACGATCATTTACAAGGGAGTGATCTTCTAGGTATCGGATCAGTTGGGAGTTAATAATCCTTTCCAGGACTTTACACAGCACAGAGGTGATAGCTATAGGGCGGTAGTTTGCAGGGTCTGACCGATCTCCCTTTTTGGGCACTGGCTGCACAATGGCCTCTCTCCAAGCCTCAGGTACACGACCCGAAGAAAGAGATAGCTGGTATAGGCGCGTAAGTACAGGAGTCAACTCCGCTGCACACATTTTTAGAACAACCGCAGGAATGCCATCAGGACCACTAGCTTTCCGGACATCGAGTGACTGTAGTTCCGCACGCACATCACGCTGCCTGATATGAATATCAGGCATAGTGAAGCCACTAGAAGGTAACGTTGGTGGCAGTGCATTACAGTCATTGATTTGGGAATTAGCCGCGAAGAGGCTTGCCAAGAGGTCGGCTTTCTCCTGCGGCTTGTGAGCTAATGTTCCATCTGGACATCGAAGCGGTGGCAGCGAGGGCTGGCAGAAATTGTTTTGCACGGCCTTGGCGAGGCGCCAGTAGCTACGGGAGCCCGTAGGGTGCGTAACTAGCTCATGGCCAATACGTGCGACGCGCTGGGCATCCGCTCTGATGTAAGCCTTCTTACAGGACTTGGAAGCCTGATTGTAGGCTGCTTTTATTGAGTCGATATCGGGATCCCTCCGAGCACGACCCCTGATCCAAGCTCGATATGCCAGCTGTTTAGATGCAACAGCGTTAGCACAATCGCGATTGAACCAGCGGTTGTGTTTGCCCATACTGATCAGATCGGAGTGCGGAATGTAGTATTCCATAGCAATACCGATCTCCTCAGTAATAGCAACGGCGCTCGTTGTCGGATCCTTCTCACTAAAGCAGCGCTGCTTCCAAGGAACGGATGCAAGGTACTCGCGCATGCCGTCCCAATCCGCTGAGCCATAGTGCCATACGCGTCGTCGAGTCCTCGGAGGTTGAGGGGGCTCGATTCGCGGCACTTTGGTGGATATCAAGCAGTGGTCGGAATTGCCCAGTGGGGCACGAACATCAACCTGATAACCGACGGGATGGCTCGTAAGCAGAAGGTCCAGTAAGGAAGGCGTTTGACCGACTATGTCTGGGATCCTGGTGGGCTGATCGACCATTTGAGTCAAGTCATGCGTGAGAGCGAATGCGTGGGCTGATCTCCCCGCATGGTCCGTCTTGGAGGAACTTAACCACGATTCGTGGTGAGCGTTGAAGTCCCCCAAGAAAACCAGTTCTGCGTTAGGATACTGCTCCTGCGCGTAATCTGCCGCCCGACTGAGGTGGTCATAAAGTCGAGTTGTCTCCGCATCGCCAGTGTGGGATCTGTAGAGGCACACATAGACTCGAGTCTGATGACCTAAGTCTATATGCACCGCCAGGAGGGAAAAGGAAGGGTCTTCTAGGCAGCGCAATCGGTGACAGCAAACATCCGCCCGGACAAACAAGCATACACCGGCTTTCGCTTTGAAGGACTCTTCAAGTGCGTAGCCGGGATAGTGAAGGTAGCTTGTATCGGCCGGGCGGAGAATTTGCGTCTCCGTCAGAAACAACATTGCAGGCCGTGCTGTCTCTAGGTGTTGGTGGACAGCATTGAGGTTGGCATGGAGTCCCCGTATATTAGAGAACTCAACCTCAAACAGCGAAGGCGTGGGGTTGTGCACCGCTGTACGACCGGAACGTGTTGCTGTGGCTGCCATAAGGATAAGGGGTGAGGAGACGTGAAGCGGGAGGGCATTGTCGCGACTGCTCCAGTCAAAAATATGGGCGCCTGTTTCCCCAGGTGTTGCCCACAGAGGAGTAGCACCGATCCGCCAGACGGAAGGGCCCCCGTACCCCCCCGGGAGTGGCCGCCGGGACCCACGCTCCGGTCACCAACCGGCACGACGGTCCACCCCAAGATTATGCGTGGCATGATAGGGCAGCCTCACGAGCTGGTTAGGCACGCTTGGGCCCCTGTACTGTACCACGGGCGGCCAGCGGTCAGCCGTTTCTACGGGTCTCCCTGGCTGGCGGGTCGATGCAGTCCTCCTGGCACTGGTTCGACGGAGGCACCCACCGGACCGAAACAATCGCGGCAATGTCGTCCCGAGCTCTGGTTGTACGTTGGCTGATCCCGAAACGCGCTCTACGAGCGAGCACTTCACGGGTTTTTCACCATGTGTGTACGGTGGTAACTAACCAGGCGGGATTAAACCCTACCACCAGTTGCGAGCAGATCTGAGCTCGAATTCCTTTAGTCGCCTCTTACGACACCCACAGGAAAGGAAGGGGCGGTGAGTTATGTATTCTTTCTCCGTCACCGCAAATGGCTTTATAATTTTTTTTAACTTATGAGTCTGTGACATCTTTGCCTCATTTTCCACTTATACTTTTTCATTGTACTTTCAAAATAATCTTATAATTTCATAGTAAAGACCTACTTCATCAAATACCTTTTTCACCAATCTAATCAAGATTTTTACTTACATCGTAACGAATGGTCGTATTATTTGAATACATTAGTATTACTTGTGGCGCTTAGTTATCTCATCAAAAAAGGACATTTTAATGATTGTAATGTGATTTTCAAATATAGTTCACATTTAATATTATACCATGTGAAAACAAAAGTAAATTACAGTGAAAGTATTAAAGTAAAATATAGTTGTAACTTAATAATACGATCAGAATTTCTGCTGACAGTTCTCTGTAATATAAGGCCTATTTGTAATCTATCGATGGAGATGATTGTTACAAAGTTGAAAGTGACATACGAGGGTGATTGATCATGTCGTTTTCGAGCGAGCGATTAAAACGCCCCATCATTCGGCTCGCCGCCGCCGTCGCTCACCTAACCCGTGCTCCATAGACCCACCCCTTAATTCGATTACTTTACGAGTCTCGTGTATTGGTTAAACCTATTCCAGAACCAGTAGATTTTTTTTCTATTTATTTGGATAAACGGATAGTTACATATATTTGTATAGTATTTATTAAATGTAACAAAGAGCTATTTGAGTATATTTAAAGAGTGAATGTGATGATAAGCGGGATATAAATTCTAAAGATACTTCTACTACTTAGGTTCTAAAATATTTTTCAAATTCTCATGTTTTTTAAGCGCTTGCAACATTATTAAATTGCTATTAATGCATAATACATGCTAAAACGTTTTTAAAATATCTATAGTTTTGAAACAAAAGATTAATATTACTTCAAATTAGACTGTATAGGTTACTCACTTTTGCTTGGAAATTAAAAATTATAAAAATAAAAAGCCTATAATATTAAAACAAATAACAAGAGTAGTAGGTACTTGCCATTTAAAAAAAATTGAGCAAACCCAAATTAAGCAGAGACGTCGCGCACATAGAGGCGAAAGAAAGGAATTGTAGAATCTTTTTATGAAAAACATATGAATACATAAATAAGTACGCGTTTAATTGATAGAATTCCAATAATACAATATTACGAGTTGGAATGAATTTTTTTTTATCGTCCGCCTTTTTGGACTCTCACAAATACTTATTTAGGACAGTGGTTAAATATACGAGCATTTAAAAGTTGATTATTACAATATGTTAAATTTCTTCAGTTGACTCTACCTCCGGTGCAATGTTTCCTTTTTTTCTCTTTTTCATTGGCTCAGCTGCCTTTTCGCACAACCTACCTTTACCTACCTATTTAAACCTTAACCTACCTATTAAGGCTTAAAATGAATCGGAGATATTTGATAGTTTGGTATAGCCTCACGTGCTGGTGACTGTATGCACTAACTTATTAGTCGCACATTCTTATTTTAAACTTATCTTAAAAGTCAGTTATTATTGTGATAGTAGCTTAAAGAACTGAAATATAATTTCCAATGCCAGCAAAACATCTCTCGAAAAGGTAGTTATTAACTGATAATTTTAAAATGACTCGATGCTCTCTGAAAAGGTTAATAAGATACTATATTCCTTGTGGACTTTATTTTTTGTTTTGTTGAATTGAATTGATATTCTGATGTCCTATTTAACGAGTCTTAATAACTTTAGTGTATGGAATTACAACTCGTTTTTAATGTGCGTTTTAGTTTGAGCTGTGTCTTGAAGGATCGAGTGCACAGACTAAGAAGAAAATATGATCGGATGCAAGACAACCAAAGAATAAAGTATATAAGACAACTTTACTGACTATAGACCTTCAAAACCATAGTTTCTCATCTGAGTTCAAAACTTGGTACAGAATCTATAAAGAGTATATTTACATAAATATATAAAAAGTGTATTCTATGTACAAAAAGGATATTATTCTTAATACTCGTTTTTAATATAGAAATATTTTGTTTTTTTTCGCTGATATAAACATGACATCAACATATTTAGATGATATCTGAGGAAAGGCATATTTTGTTTTGCTATAAATAAAAAACTACCGATTCAATTTAGATAAAATTATATGGGACCGCTTCGGCCCATTAATCTGTTGAATAAAATAAGAATTTTGAAAATCGTTTCATAATTGGCGGAGTAATAATAAACACACAAAAAACATAGTTGAATAGAGAACCTCAATTTTCAGTGATAAGTATTTATATTAACAAATGTGTATACTATAAAGTCGAATGGTTCATGTATAAGTTTAAAAGACTTGGTGAACTCACTCGAGCACTAGGAACGCAGCCGAGATGGAAGATCAAAGGATAATCAAAATAACGTCTCCAAGGCTGAGCCAAATGAAATCATGTTTTCGCGTTATTGGCTCTGAAAGAAATTCTATATGTAACGCTCGATGTAATAGGTAAACGAATATTAATGACAATTTCACTGAAAACGGTTTAAATAAATACCTAATCTTACTTGTATTAGGTTTTTTAAACATTTCTGTCTCTGTAGTCCTTGATTTATTTGTTTAATAATATGTATAAAGTGAACTAACTTTAATGCGAGTTCTAAATCTTTAATTAATGAGATAAAACACGTCAGTGATGAAATAGTTAGATATTTACCCTTATTTACATTTAGGGTAAGTATATCTTATCTTAATCCAACATTGCTTATTATTAATACTACTGTATCGGTGTGCCGTACCACCGTTTATTTCGTCCTAGGTTTCCGCATTCAAACTTTTTGCCTTTGATCAGCAACATAATATATTTTTATTATTCACTTTTCGTAATTTAAAATTTAGAGTAATCTAATGTGCTATTTATGGACGTCAATTCGTGAAAATTCGTCGAGTTAGAAACGTTAAACATATTTAATTTTAATCATCATATCATTCGAGTGACACCCACTGCTGGGCATAGACCTAATTTTAATTTAATTTTAACCAATAGCAATTCATTTTAAAATCCTGTTTCCATTATGCTCACGAGTTTAAACTCAATAAAATTTGTAATAAATTTAAATTACTGACGAAAAGGGTTTTTTTTGTTACCATTAATTAAATCAAGTTCTCAAACTTACTCGGCTTTTTATTCATTTGCCTAAGCATCGAACCTGCCACACTACTACAGCTTTCATACCTTAACTGCTTTTACTAATTTTATTGTTGATAGAGTTGACTTTTTTGGCAAAAAAAAGAGGTCGATAAGGTTGAAATAGGGGATGAAATTTTGTAAAGAAGATCATCACTTCTAAAGTTAGAAACGTAAAATTTTATTTTAAGTCTCTAACTTAAACCATTATTTCAGCGATTGTGGAAAATTAAGGAGGAGGTTTTGTAGGCCGAAGTTTATTTGAAGTTTTGAAAATATAAACAACATGATCAACCATCTCTATGCCGGCGTTTTGCACCTTGATCTTGTTCCTAATGGGCAAATATGCCATGAAAATGTGAAAATTTTCTCATACGATTATTTACATTGTTATATACTTGTAAAAAATACCCGATACAGAAAAACTAAAATTTAGAAACAATAATAATTGATAAATAAATAAAAACTATGAGCAGTTTAAACGTCGGAATTTTTGGCGCGACGTTAAAGCACACGACTAGAGATATAACATTTTAAATCAATGTGGATTTTGAGTGATTGATTATTATTCGGTTACCCAATTAACAACAAATCGATTTTTTTAAGTATAATAGACTTTGTTAATAATCATAAAGTTATCAAATAGGCGAAATAAAAATAAAATCCTAAAACATCATTTCAGTTGTAATCTATTGTTTATTTTGCGACATAATACATTAATGTTATTATTACATCGATGTTAACTTTTTGTATCAACGACATCCCTATACATGTGCATTTTCAGCACTTTTTAATCATTAAAGATGAAAACGAGCTAATGTTGAGAACTATTTACATACACTTTATTCAAAAGCAATAATGATCGTAATAAAATGTTTTTAACTCCTTTTTGAGTCAGACGTATATTCCCTGTTCCACATATCCAATCTTTTTATATATATGACTTGATAATGATTTCTTTGAATACTTGAACTTAGATTAAACCTAAACTATTTATAATACTTGAAAAAAATCTAGGATTATTCATAAAATAAAAGTGTAAAAATAAAATAGATAGGTAAGTACGCATTTACGTGTTTGGCATTAAACATGGTTCTACAAAATTTAAAAATTGATTCTACGTACATAATATTGTAATTTAAATAGCTCCGAAAGAATGTTTGTTGCATGCTTATAAATAGGGACTTCACTAAAGTTATAATAACGTCGGTCGGTTCTGCATTTTAATGATTTTGTAGCAGTATGCTTGCTTGCGGTAAAACTTAGTGGATAAATGCAACTTGTATGCATTGCATTCGAGCAGATGTTTTGTTTTACGAATTAATTACATAACATTACAACCAAAACTTTGTGAACGAGTCTGACATATTGCCTTTGTTGTTTAATCCTACATTTGTAAGCTGCAGTTAGCACTAATCATTCGCCTATTTTATTAGAGATGAGTCAATTCTAATCGATTCCCCTAACTTGGGTTTGGGCTAGTTGTACGAAAACTACCAAATGAAAGAAGCAATTCGTTCGTAAAATGCCTACCCTTTATTCTCACCGTATTGCATTGACTGTAATAGATACGAAGCATGACAGACTTAAGAGTATAAAAATCTAAGTAAATTGATGAAAAACAAACATTGTTTTTATAAAAGTAAAGGTAACAATATTATATCAAGTCAAATATTTTACTCTCGTAATACATTCAATCAATATCAAGTAAAAGCACCGTATGTGGTATAATAAGAATGAAACAGGACGAGGTAGCTTCATCTGTTGAGCATATTGTGCTTCTCTATTAAACGCCGACAATCCGGCGCCGTTTGTTAGACATATTATTGGCTACCTATGATTACATTGAACTGACAAGCGAGGTAAATAGAGAGAAAGCAATCAATCCGGCTTGTGTACAATCTTATTATTTCCTTATGGAACTAATGATGGAAAAAAAATAGAAGGAAAGTTATACAAAAATCCAAATGTTATCACGTTATTTTTGTAACTATATTACTCGAAATAAAAGGATAGGGATATATTTATTTAGAAAATATAAAAATTTTCGCATTCCGGGCAAATCCGAGCGACTAATTTTTAGGAAAATTATTCAGTATATCATTGTGAATGCAAAATTGACAAAATATAATAATTAAAACAAATTTTCATCTTCATTGAAAGTTAAAATATTTCTTTCGGCTCTGTTGTAGCGAAAAAGTAACGAGGGTTTAAAAAATTCATCAGTTCTGTTAGGTTGTGGGTAGCCAGTGGCTAGAGCAGTCGCCCTGATTGCGAAAGGTCATGGGTTCGGGTCCCATTTCAGAGTGCCAGGGACAAAGTGGATTTTTAAGCATTTTTCATTAAATTAATATTGTTGTTGTGAACGTCTACATTTTATTACTTAGTCGATATTTCTCTTAAATAATAAATCAGATCATATAAGAAATAAATGTAATTTCAGGTTTCAATTTGGTATGTACTTCATTTTAGATTTGTGGAATGTTAGAGACAACGGAGCTAACAATGCCTTGTTCCTTTGTGTAAAGCATCTTAAAGCGTACAAGCAGAACAATATAACAATTAGAGAGTGGCAGTATTAGGTCAGCAATTAATATCAAAATGAGAGCTGAGGCGAGCATGCGGCGGGATCTATTAATTTGGCAGTAAAGCGTTACAGCGAGTCGCCAATTATTCCCGCCCCTCGGTAATTAAATCCTATGATGTGCGCCATTCTAAGACTGGATGGAACAAAGCAACCGATAGACTTCTCGGAAGAGATTTTTAACTCTTTAAATGTATGTTGTATTTACGGAAGTCCGTATGTTCTAAATTTTCACCAGCAGTGTTGATGGTAACTCATGCTTTGTTTGACACAGTTTTTGAAAATCGCCCAAGCTTTTAATAATGTTTCACATGTGATTGCTCTTTTGAATGACCTTTTTATGTATCACCATTTTGTGAGCATCTTCAATTTATAATCTTACTAAAAACGGTATAATCGAATCTAATCTAAACCTGCGGTAATTTATGATCTAACGATGTAATTAACTAATTATTTAAGCTAATATATAATAATTGATAGGGAAACACTTTTGGTAGTTAAATTTCAAACTATGTATAAAATTACCAATTAGGTCTTTACGAATGTTTTAATTGATTAAATATTTTATTATTGATACAACTAAGAATTGAAATTTTACTTCTTGAATCTAGGATAATATAGATAGATACTATAGAACAAATCAATATAAATATAGATCACAAAGCAAAGGAATAAAATCAATTCATTTCTCTCTTAAATGTCTTTTTCTTATGATTCACAATTAATTACTTAGGAGTAATCAAATTCTATGGTGTGAATCAATTTAAGATAGGCGACGTTAACGATACCGGGTTTATGGTTTCATTGCCCGTAAAAATCAGACAAAGAACTTATTACTACTGAAAAGTACATAAATGAAGTGAAGTCTTTTAAGTTTTGGGATCAACTTTAGCCCAATTTATTATTCGTATAAAATGTTTTATGTTGATAAATTAAATTAATATAATATCATTGTCTGTGTTTCTCCATGCGTGATAATGTAAGTGATAAACCTATAACCCCTTTTGTTTAGACACATACACATACATTTATTTTTTTTATGGAAGACGAAAATGGTCGATTAATTTAAAATTTTATAAATGGTAGATCTAACTTTGGCTCCATATTTTTTTAGTATAATTAGTTAATTGGGTGTCCACAATCTTTGTTTTCATGTTGATCACAAAAAAAAGATTAAAGAAAAGATTATTAAGGAGATTCATTATATCATGGAAAAAATGAACAAAAAAAGTTTTTCATACATTGTTCCTTAGGTTCTTACCTAATACCTAACAGATCTTTTTTAAATGAAAAGTATGAAAATATGACAAAAATTGTCTTCTATACTAATGCTATAAAGAGGAAAGATTTAATTTTCTGTTTGGATTGAATAGGCTCTGAAACTGCTTTTCCATAATTATTTCACCCACGGGAAGCTATACAGGCAGGTGACATAGGTTATAGGTACCTAATTTACGCAAGCGAAGTCGCGAGTAAATAGCTAGCATTACATTAAATGGATGAGTTAACATGAAAATGATGGTGAATAAAAAACTCACTCTCCACTTCTATCATAGCTACCTTCTCAATCAAGCAATGAATTTTGATGTATTTTTTTGTTATTACAAAGGTTGAAGAAAGCAATAAATAATTGTATTATTTTGCTCTTAAGTCTACCATATAATCATGAGGCTTATTCAAATTTTCCCAATCGTTATTAAGTTTATTTATATCAAAAAAAGGTGTGACAGTCGAAATAAGCATATTCAAGGTGAATCAGGTTTTAGACGACATGTATATCGCTTCTAGTAAATATAATTGATAGAAGTACGGCAATCCTATCGAACGGAAAAAGTGGCTGTTGGAATAAGCTGATTCAAATCGTTAGTCGTTTTTATTATTATTTGTTTAATATGCATAATTTAGAGGTTGTGCATATTAATGTTATATTATATATGTCGGCGGGTAGTTCGAAGGGGCTATTATGAAGCCCAAATAGATGGTCCATATCAGAGGACTATCTTTAAAATAACACTGCAGGCGTGTATACCAACGTGGATTTGTTCCATTTTATCACTTTTCATACGAAAATATAACGAGATGAGTGTGATGTCGTCGGATGTCTTTACTCCTCGGCGATCGGAAACAAAATGTGTGCCAAAATGGCGGCAAATTGCTTTTTGTTAACGAACTGTCAAAGTCAGTGTCACCATTCTAATAAAATTAAAAGTATCGATGATCACGCTCTCTCTACAATCGAGTAATTAAATAATCGAGTAACTAGCAATTAAAATAAAAGAAACTAAATCAAACGATTTTCGTAAAGATGATGCGACATATATATAAGTATCTTCCTACAAAATTTTCACTTCTATTTTGCACCCGACCTTCTATTTCCACATCACACAAGGTCTATATATAATAGAAAATGTCTACGGTATTCAGTTCGTTATTGAATCTATGGTATTGAATTTATTATTGTATTTGTACAAGAAGTATAAATAAATAATGTCGTGTAATAAGTACAGTATTTAAAACCCTACTGAAATCGCTTCAAATCAAATTTGTCGTAAAGACCGAATTACTAGATGTAGTATGATACATAGCTTTCTAGCACTCCAACGGTGAATCAGTGGGCCATTAAGCGACAACCTTATTTTTCTATTAAATAAATATGTTTTGTTGATATTAGATAACTGAATGGTCGGTCGGGCTTGATTATGCAGTGAGACCAGTCCAGAAATTGAGGGTGACAATAATTATCATCTCGGGCTCCTCCGTGTTTTGGAAGCGAAGCCGGGGGTCTCTGCTTCATCTGCAGTCGTTAAGACTCACCAAATTATAAGGTATTAATAGATTAAACTATTGTTTATTTAAATATATCTTTATGTAAGCACTGGTGAATCATTGAAATGCTTTTTCCTAACATGTTCAGGACATCTTGTGGGTGTCGAGTATTCTACCTGAGTTTTGTGTCATAATCCCTAGTACTAGAAACACGAATAAGTTGATGATGATGTTGATTGGATATATATATTCATCATAACTAATAGTTTACGAAATAAAATGAATGCATATATAATTCTAAAATAATTTATTTTCCGATTTCCTTTTATAAAACAATCGCTTATAATATATCAATAGCTTAGTCATTTTATTTTTACAATAAACATATAATAGCGATCTGTCTACCAAAAATTTTATATACAACATTTTTTACAACAACTTTTTTTAACTATATCAAAATCAAATTACCTAAACATGAACGGTAAAATAGATATAGACATAATATAAAGTGACCTTGAATATGATACAAAATACGCGTATAATAAAATCACTTGACGCTTTAACAAAAACTATTACTATCAAATGGATACAAATAAATGAAATATTTATTTTTAAAATAAAAATTAATAGTCATAACATTACAATTAACCATCTTATTAAGTATTTATCTATTAGCTGCAAAATTTAATACTGATATTAAATTATTACAGTGGAACATTATTGCTTTAATATACGCATGATGCTAAACATCTCCTAACCGGTACATAAAGTAACCTCTAATTCACTAGTCAATGATAAAAAAAAAAACATACAACAGGCCAATCAAATATTTAAACAACGATTTAAAGTGTAAGACTCTTGTAACCAACTGAAAATTTTCGATTCCAATCGATATAATTAGAAATCATAATTATTATTCAGCCGTACAATTTTAGGTTTAAGAGAAAATTAAATTTTTGGAATGAAAATATGTACCACAAAAAATGCCAATTTAACACTCATATCGATGTAAACAAACTCATTTCACAAAATTTCATGTTTCGGTTAGGCATTATTTAAATGGTGAATTTCGATATTCTACATTTTTTACATTCGTACAGAAAAATACTTCTTAACTAATTTTAATAAGTTTCTATATACCGTAAGCATGCTTCACAAGGCACTATTCTAGCGAGATTTAATAAACTCAACACAGACCAACACAACTACTATTAAATTCGGTTTCAGCGTCCGAACTCGGGCCTAAAATTACATTTTATGGCAACTAACCAATAACAATTACTTCTTGAAAGTAAAACAATACAAATGGAAACTTTCGTTCATTATGGAACTGTGGTCTAACACGCAACGTTAGCGGTCGCGGAAATAACAAAACTAACATAAATAAATGCTTTCGAGTCTATGCGTCAACGCTTCATTTTAAATATTATAATAAGCTTTCAATTACATTTTACGCTTAATCTAAATTGGAGTTATTGCTCATTATTTTATCTAACATCTCCGTACGAGGCTATCTTTATTTTCTTTAAGTCATCACTTCATTTTAACATAACAAATATTGACATTTTATTCGTGTTGCCTTATTTCTGTGAGCTCGTAATCGTGGTAAATAATATTAAATCACCTTAGTAAGTTATATTGTCTTCTGTATTCAGAGCGTATTAACAACACGATATAGCAGGTAGGCTTTTATTGCATGGAAATATAACATCGCAAACCAATATCACAGCATTTTCTGTTGGTGGAACCATACTCATAATTTTGAAGCAACGCCTATATTTATTTTATTTACATCAGTAGATATACTTGTGGTAAAACGAAAAGACAGTGATTATTACCCACTCCGTTTAATAAGTCAGAGAAAAGTTTCAGCAGGAAGTTTTCGTCTTACAATAATATTACTCAGTCACTTTGTTCAACAATACTTTAATAATTAATCTCGCCGATTGCTAACGTGAACCATTCGATATTATTCCGGTCGATTTTCCCTCGAACAAAGAAAAAGTTGTAACCGAAGTTGAGCAGAAGTCAGTGATTCATCACGCGGCCGTCTCCGGAACGAGCAACAAATCTATTTTAACAGATCATCCCTGCACTACATTATCGTCCCCCTTTCAGTTATTTCCCCAACTACAGATATTCGACGTCATCTTTGATTTAATGCTTATACTCTTTGTGTCAATTGGCAAACCCAGTTGTAAAATAAAACTTTGAATTCCATCATCTAAATCATATATTAGAAATCGTATCGTGTAATCGAGACAACATTTGTAGGTTACAAATAGTATTTATATTGAACGAAAAGGGTTCCTTGAAAGGTTCATGAGTACATTATTGGTATATCCTTAGGGGCATCTCATTTTTTGGGATAATAACCTATCCGTTTCCCCGAAACGGGATTTGCAACGATAGTAAATTCGATAAGGAACCTTAGAATGGCAACTTTGAAATAGGAATGAAATAATTTCGTGTATGTATTTAGTAGTAACGCTAAGTAAACGTGCGACGGGAGTGTGCGTTAATGACCGATGGCTGGGTATCTGATGGTGGAGGCTAGCGGCTAATGGCGGGAGGCTATCACCGCAGCGTCGCCACGATCTCGTTGGCCATACTGTTTTGCTGACTCGATGCGTTCAAGTTTTTGGAGCATTGCTGGAAATTGTTAAGCTCGTTAGTGACATTAGTCACGTATTTATAATAGCACAATTAACTGATTGAACATTAACAATGTTAAGCGATAATATTTTACGAATGTTTCGGTATCAGAGAACAGTTAATTTTTTAACTAAAACCAAGAATTACTAAAAACGTATCAACGGATTTTTATTGGGGCCAGAAATTTGTTGAATGAATTGTCTAGATATTCAGTTAATATCGTGTTGCAACATGAAGAACTTACCATTTGTCTAGATTCCCAAGCCTTCATTGCACTTTTATATTTCTCGAACTCGTGACACCAGTCCGAGTAAACTTGTTTGTACTCTTGGGTCTTACTTGGCTGTGTACACCTAATTAAATAATGAATACTTTATGACTATTAATAAACCATTGACATGATGTTTCTTCTACATTATTACTCAGATATTAATGGACTATTTATTTATAAATAAAAAAATTGTCAACCAACCTATTCCTTTATTACATCCTAAAAACTGAATTGATACATTAAAAGAATTACTTTAAAAAAACTATCTCTAATTCAACAATTTTGTTACATGTCGTGATAACTGAATGTGTTAATTTTATTTTTTTAAATTAAAAGTTTTAATTAAAAAGAGAAAAATTGATTGTTTCTAGGAAAAATCTAAGCCAATCTATCAACCACACAAGAATAATCATAAATAATAATAATATGATGTTCTATATTCACCTGTGAATATCTATGTCTAAGTTATATGAGGCCACAAGTGTTGGTCCGTAGTAACACTCGTAGCGGCCACGATCCGCGTCCGTCACAGACAGTAGCACCAGGCCCATTTCAGACGTCTGCAAGACACGCTCCCAACTACAGACGATCATAATTAGTTATTACACCCATACCAGCAATGTTACAATACTGAATAGAATACTTACTGCTGAGTCATTTTAGAAAAAAAAATTACAAAAAAATATTCAAAATGTTCTAGTTAAATTAATGAATGAATATTTTATTGTACACCACAAAAAAAAAACATAAATACAAGCAAATATTTACAGTACAATCGGCGGCCTTATCGCTAAAAAGCAATTTCTTCTAGCACCCGTACATTAGACTGGATTGATTGAAATAATTGATGGGTAGCCTTTGGTGCATCACAAAGTAAGCAAAATTATTATTACGTAGAGCAGAATAATATATATGTTATGTAGAATATTCAATACATACATACACTAAACGATACATATATACATACATACACATCTACATATATATAATATGATAACAACTAAACTAAGAGCATCTTATAAATCTATCATAAATATTGTCTGCTTCACTTGACAATTCCGAGAAATCATTCTTTATGGATATTATTACGGTTCTCTGAAATAATCTTATTGAAACTATAAACGATATTGAACTATAAACAATATAGTTTACTGACAATATTCAACTTACTTGTAACTAATCTTATATCGTCCTTTTTCCCTGGAATGATGATACCAAACTACGTGTAGATCTTTCAATGCCTCGGGTGTCTTAGCGAAGGCAGCTAGGTGGACGCTCTGGCCGTACCCCGCGCGCACTGTACGCAGAGGTGCGCTCGCTTCACATATTGAAGGTGTCGAGTTAGTGGCGTCATGTAGCAGACCTGGAGCGTAAGGTCGGCAGACAGCCGCTTCTTTGTCCCACCCGCAGTACGGATCCAGGACGCATCGAACGCAACTATCGTACCTATCAGAAAATATAAAATGGTAATCTAAGAGAAGTCAGCTTAAAATACATAACAAAAAAGGCACACATCCTCTTTTTGAAAAGAAACATAGATGAATTTGATTGTATACACGGAGGAGATTAATATAAATATTGATAGCACTACTGAAAACCTTCTGAAAGTTTTAAAATCCATTAAACCCTGAACGTGTTCAACACTGCATCTGTAGATACCAACACCAAATGCTGCTCTAAAAAATAAAAATACGTGTTGAATATTCTTCAACAATCTACTTGATGGACTAACAAACAAAAATCAGTCATCATCCTTAATTTGAATTTAATTTAAAGAGAGACACTAATCTTTATGACATGAAGTGTTTACCTTTAATAGTTTGTTACATTTAATGAGGTATTTTAGATGTAAGAAACATGTTGTATTCATATATACAAACGCTAGTTAACCTTATAAATAAATAAATGAGAGTGTGATACTAACCTGTGTGCGCAGACTCGCAGTGGAAGCTGACGCAAGCGATAGTCGGTGGCGAGATAAAGTGCATGCGTGCGGCGGGACAAGGCGAGCGCACGCACCGGCTCGGTCCCGGCCGCACGCCATACATCAGCCACACGGGACCCGCCACCAGCCCATTGAACTATTTTGTATACCTCCCCCGCATCTGTAATTACGCTACTGTTTTTCAACCATTTTTTTTACTTTAAAATTGGAATGTGATATAAGATAGTATTTGATATTATTATTCTTATAATTCTCGTATAATTTTAGAATACCAAAAAGCAAACAATTTAAATACTCGTAATATAGCCAAAAGATAGTTAAATTTCTCGACTAAATTTACCAGAAGATAAAATTGACGATTATTTTTAACTACCTATATGTTTTCTTGCGTCTATTATATTTTATGTTAGCGATGTATGATGTATACGAAATAATTTTTAAAATTGATACAGTATTTTCGAAACCTATTCAATACATACAAAATAACAATTAAATATTTCCATTTTATAATATTAGTATAGATGTTATCACGCACATATTATATTACATTGAAGATTTTACAAAATACAAATATATTACCTAAATATATAAAACTAAAGACCTATTTTCAAGAAATAACGATTCCACATTTAACAGTACATAGTCAGTAAAAAATGGATAACATTCACTGCACTAGAAGTTGATCTATTAAAAATTGATATTTTATGTAAAGTATGTACGATCCCTTGTCACTGACAATGTGAAAAATGACGTCACGAATGCGTTACCTAACACTTTATCATTAAAATACGGACATAAATATACTATTTTAGCATTAACAACGCACTTTGAAATATTTTTAAACGAAATATTTTATAATTTACTAATAAATTCAGATAAAGATCCGACAAAATACACCCTTATCATATACTAAACTTAATTTTCATTAAACTCTTACGCGTGTTGTCTAAAAAAGTAAAGTAGAATAATTACAGAGACAAAAATAAAATTGTGGTAATATTTTGAAACTTACTGGTGCCAGCATAAAACACAGTATACGTTATGTCGTCTCCTAGCATATCTACAAACTGCCGGTCTACCACTAAAGTGGTAAGCACCAGGTCCCTCTTATAGAACGCTGGTGCGTCACCTTCGTGTCTCACTGCTGAGTCCATCAATGGATGAGACCTGAAAATACAAACCTTTGAAACCATTTATTTTATGTAAATTTATAAGACATTTAGTCCTTTTATGTCATTACATTAAATGTATTTTACATTGAAATTAGTTTTCAGTTGAAACGGAATGACATTTCTCAAAAAAAAAATCTGTTACCTTAAACTAAATTTAACTTTTTTTAAAATAAAATCATCATCACCTATTAATGTCAACACTGCTGGGGTTAAGACCTTCCCTATCGATGAAATTGGATCAAATCAAGTAGGGATAACAAAACCATATCCGGGCGCAGTACGGATTGGTGGGCGTTAACGACTGCAGATGCAGGACGGATCAACGGCTTAACGTGCCTTCCAAAACACGAAGGTTGAAGCAATAATTTTTTGGTCACCCATCCTATGTCCAGCCTCGCGAATGTTGCTTAACAACCGCTGACTAAGCGCGTATACCACTCCGCCATCGAGCTCTTAAGATAACCTAAGATTTTAATGTCGAAATTCAGTTATGTAAGAGAAAAAAAAACTCAATAAATTCAAGTCAGTATTTTTGAAATATCTCAAGTTTCCAAATCGATACACTTCATGAAAAGAAAATGCTTATCTTACTCCAAATTTAATTTGACACAAACTGACGGTCAATTCGTAAAAGTCTACAGGGACCACCAAACTCGAATTTCGGTAAGTAACAAACAACACGTCACCGAAATAAAAATACCTAACATTTACATAACTATACTTTCCAAACAATATTTAGAGTAGTAAACTATTTATTGATTAAGTGGTCTAGTTATCACATCAATAAATAATTTCGTAGAATTCATTGTGTATATCTAGTAGTCTATTAAAATATGTTACCATTTGAGCTTTTTCCAAACTTATATACTTTTTACCTTACAGTGTTATTAATAAAGAAGGTTTAGCGTTGGAGTAAATTACGCTGAGACTGCATTTAGTATTATTCAAAATTCATATTATTAAATAGAAGACTTAGCAAAGTTTAACCTAGTACGAGGCTCTACGGGAGTCATTTTTACTCCTAGAAGGTAGTAGTATAATATGAATTTGGACTGATACTTAAATTGCAATTGTAGCGTAAATTTGTTCAGATGCTAAACCTTGTTCATTAATAAGCATAAGCACTGTGAGAGTATAAGGATATAATTATTACAATCGAAAATGTGATCCTTAACAGTTTAACACACAGTTGCATAAACAGTCATTAAAATTGTAATTAGATTGAAGCCACATTACTGATATAAATTTACAAATTTAGAATATTTATTAGATCTTAATATTGTCATTAAACCTTAATTTTATGTTTACGCAACTACGTTTATGCAACTAAGCGTGTAGCTACAAATATATGTGTTTAATAAATATCCTAAATTTTTAAATTTATTATATTTATAAGTGCTTAATGTTTTTTTCATTAAACCTTAATGGACGTTTATACAACAAGCGCGTAGCTAAAAATATATGTGTTTAACAATATGTATACTTATAAGACGTAAAACGGATTGAAACACGTGATAGAAAACTAAATGGGAGTAAATTAACTGAAGTAAAACTGTGCCAAAGCCAACCAGGTTCGGTATGTTCAGATTTCCCCGAGTCATCAATTAAAGCGCGCAAGTGCGACCCAATTAAGGAGCACGCGCTCTACGAAACTAATGTGAGGTCTTATTGAGATTACTCCTACGGGAGCACAAGACGAACGTTTTGGCTTTTCAATAGCCTCCATTGAGGCTATACGCTACACCTGCCGTAAGTATATCAAGCTTAATTATTCAATATTGTTCACATTTAAAACCTACAATTGAAATCCTTCCAATTAATTTGTTACGTAGCTTAATCAAGATCTACATTAAAATGCTTATACAATTTTATGAGGTAATATGCAGCAAGTGAATTATCTTTTTTACTTCTTCTGCAATTAAAATAAGTGCACTTCTGAACAAGTAGTTTAATGTCGCATGCCGTCTATTTTATTTCAGGTCATAAAGTCTAACTATTCTCTTACTTATTTAGAGAAATAATACAATTGAATGTTTAAACATTTACTCCATTCAGTTACAGTTGACCTAATGCTTATTATAATTATTCTTAGTATGGTAATATGAAATACAAAAGCGTAAAAAAATTGTTACCTGATAAAATTGAGCACGTTATCGGGCAGAGCTTCAGTATTGTTGACGCAGGTGCCTGGACGTGGCTCTGGTACACGGGCACGTAACACTGGCAGCCATGCTGAACTAGACGTGGCCTACAATAAAACATTATTTCTTTAACACGGTAACGTAAAACTTTTTCTTTATCTCTTCACTGTCTCCCTAGTATAGCCAACCGAGTGCCACATCAAAAGGTCTTTATACACATCGTTCACTTTCTTGGCGTACAAAACTCTTTTCTGATTTTGTTAAAAAAAATCGAGGTGTCAATATTAATTTTGGGTTCTCTGACATTACCCTCCGATTGCATCGAATATATAAGTATGATCAAGTTTTCTCCAATATTTACATCCTTTCACTTCCACGGTTAAAGTCAGTTTCGTCATTTTTCTCCGAAAATATTCAAAATAAAGTCGCAAGCAATAGCAGTCTTGTGAAAAATATCTGCTATACTAATCTTGATCAGAAACTATTGGATCAATAAACTCTTCAGTATTTTGGAGATGTTGGTGGAAATAAAACATTACGTCACACCAATTTACGAGCAACCCCTCCCCCTAAACGTGTGACGTTATTTATTGATGCTTTTCGATATTATCTTACAAAAAGCTGTCCTTAAAAAAGTACTACGCCTATTATGACAACAAAGTTTTAAGCTTTTCATTCCTGAACCGATTTACAAATTAAGTGTCATGAAGTCGTATTTGATCATTTGAAACGAATAATTCAGAGAGAGACCTCCGGTCCATTATAACTCCGACGCAAGTTGGTTCCGCAGCATCAAAGCGATGACTCCGTTACAAGGAGTAATAATTTTTAAATAATTTATTAACGCTCAGAACTGGTCTAATTTCTCAGAAAATAACAAGCGCAATTTGGAGAAACCAGTAACAATAAATATTAAATTTGTTTAACTAGGACAGCTTTGTACTGTACCGTAGCGTAAGAAATGTAATCTGTACGTAAATAAGATACTTAATGGCACATAGTTACATAGTTTATGTGTATCTGTTCCAATACCAAAGTCATTTAATAGCATGATCTTGTATCTAACATATTATTTTTGGAATTATTGAAATCATGTCATAATCTTAAGAGAAATATTTCTTACCTGTTCTTTAAATCTTCCTCCAAATGCCTCTTGTATATCCTCCATATTATACGTGCAAATAGCAGAGCCCACGAGACCATCACTGGCACCAGTAGTAAACGCTGCATAGAATTTGTTCGGTTCTCCAGGCATTTGATACACGCTTTCTATATTAAATAACCAGAACTTGAATTTTATTGAAACAAATCAAAATTATATCTTATCAGGTAGTATAAATAATACCCCTTGTTTGATATTTTCTGCATGCATTTGTTGAATTAGATCAAATATTTCAGTGCGGTAAATATATGTAAGTATAAATATAAATTACTGGTAAACTTATAATATTACGTATGATATCATTCAGTTGAGTAGAAAAGAGAGTTTAATTAATTCTCTTTATATTCGAGCAGATTTTTATTACAAACAATTCTTTGTATCGCTTAATTTACTTACGTATTTCATCAAAGTAGAAAGGGAACTCTCCAGGAATACTGCAATTTAATCTCGCTTTCAAATAAGTGGCCCAATTCTGACTAAGAATATGTTTGCCACCAGTGTCATGCTTACAAACCCTGGCCACCCTTGAGTATACTGCTTTTCCACAATTCATAAACTCTACTGCTGTTTCACGGAAAAAGAACAGCACATATTCCCCAACATCAAAGGAGCCAACAAAATTTGTTTCTGAAACAAACAACCTATTATAAACTAAAGTAGCATTCAAAATCCTTAATAATTTATAGCTCGAAAAACAAAAAATTATAGACTTTGTAAATATTCATAAGTCATGACTAAACCTTTAAACGCACAAAACTTTTAGAAGCTTAGTCAAACAAAATATAGTTCCAATATCTATTATTATTTATGAAACTGATGAGAATTGTATGTACTCACTGTCTAACCATTTGGAGTCATATTTCAAAGTTCTCTTAAAATTAAACTTTTTTTGTCCAGTTCTATAGTCGAAGAGGTCGTTCCGAAAGATGACTGGGTCGGCCTTGGTGAATTCTGCGTTAGTCCCCGCGTAGAGCGCTGGCAGGCCGCCGGGGTTGCCTTCTGTGACCCACACTGCGGTGCTGTTGTCCGCTGGGTCATACGGGCACTTGGCAACACCAAGACCTACTCCTGGTATGTACTCGTGACGAGGCAAATGCGTGAGGTTTAACTGAAGAAAAACATATTATTTGAATCCAGAAAATTACATGTTTCTATATAATTAATAATACTATGAGCAATTTTAAGGTAGACAAAATATTATTATGTTATCTTTACCTATTAGAAGTGAAATTACGTATCGAACGTACATGATAACAGCATAGTAACAAAACTCTTAGATCCTCGGGCGTGTCAGTTAACTAACTAATATAGACTACTTAGTAGAGATGTGCGTGTGACTACTACAAATAGAGAACCACTTAACCACTCCCTAGGGGCTACAAAATCCGCACGTAGACGAAAGGTTCTCAAGTCAAGCACTAAAATAAATTCCATAAGTTACCCTAGACTTGAATTGTATCGAATAAAAACTGAATATTGAAAATTACTATGTACCAAAATCACAGGCATCAGAACTTAAGCTGGTCTTATTCACTATAAGCTACTGCAGATTACCGAGATCGTAAAGCAAGCTTGCAATTTCTAGTTCTATAGAATTTTATCGCTATCGTGTAGTTGGTCTTCAATGTAAGAGTAAATCTAAAATGGAAACTTTAGTTCTATTTTATTCTTTTCATTCCCATTTTAACTTTTTTTTTTACTTGACTGTGCCCAAAACTGATCTTAAGAATTCGAATAGTATTGATACTAAATAGTATAGTACTCATCCATAGTTGCTATTTATCGATAATATTGCTAATTCCAACACTAGCATTATCTACTTTAGTGGTTTATAACTTCTTTTTTGATGGCACCCTTATAGAAACCAAACATTAACATAAACCTCCTCTAAAATAAACCTCAACTTACCTACCAATGAATTATAACTCCGATCATTTGCCCAAATCTATAATCAATTTTTTTGTCAAAATCCCAAGAGTTATGAAGTCCTAAGGCTCCGCGTAGTACACATTGAGAAACGGTGATCCATATACCTCTTTTTAAGTTCATTTTAATATAAAAGAAGTTACCAAAAGATAACAATACTATTAATATACTAAACTCCATTCATTATAGCATTAGACAGAAGTCAAATAAGGTTCTTTTTATGATATACTTTGTGACAAAATATTAACAATCATGCTACTCTTAAGACTGACTGCTACATATTCACTTAAATACCAACTTAATCGTTGTCGTCTAAGCTAACTATTATACAAATTTATGAGTATTTGACTAACTTAAAAGATTGTTTTGTCGTTTTTCGTGATTGAGTTGTTATTGTTTTATTGTTGTTTTCTTAAAGTTCTTTTCTTTTTGATGTTAAGTTTGGCTAAATATGGATGATTCCGGTGTAGGCCCGAGTGGCCTACAACAATCACCTTTGACCAGTTTTTTTATTGTCTTAATCAAAAGCCAAATAATATCTGAACATATTTTTTATATGTAATAATAAAAAAAAACATTTTGTTTACCTTTCTTTCCTGGGCTTTGATAAAACTAAATTCTATTCTAATTATATACACTTACGATTAGAATTTATCAAAACAACAGATAGTTTTAGTTCCATATTGACTTGGGAGTAAAATATGAATTTAAAAAATGCCTCATCGCAACCCCGAGAATATGAAAAATGCCCAACTTTTACAGACTACCTAATGTTCACAGTTTCAACAAAACTATAATATATGAAAATAAAATGCTCTGCATGCTGCTTATGTGATCCTCTTTTTTCTTATGTTATAATGAATGAAGTAAAGTATATACGTAAGGAATGCTTCATTCTTTCATTTAGTTATTTTTCTATCGATTATCGATATACTGTTAATATTTCTGTAATTGCCGTCGGTAACACAGATTTTGACTAATGTGTACGTCATATAAATTTTTGGTCGCCCATCATATGGGGTCCCTTACGAAAGTTTCTTAAACTCAGCATTGTATAGAAAACATTCCTTATATGTACAATAATATACATAATATAACTAGCAATTATGCTTGTGTATTTGAAACAAATCAAAAATCAATATTGAAACTTACGTATACCACCCAATCTTTAGGGCTGTGAGCGTTGGTGCCGCATATGTAGAGTCTCTCATCGTCTCCGATAGGCTGTAATACCCGTATGTGGTTCCGACACTCGAAAGGTTCTGATTTGCCTTTGCTTACGCATCTTGCTACATTGCTAGCTTCCAATAGTAAAGCATCCCGCTGTAAAATATAATAAAATAAGTACATGTCTGTCATATTCACAAAAATTAGAAAAATAATAAATGATTCGCCAATGATAATACTATCGCCAGGTAAAAGATATTGTTCGATGTATGTTAAAACTAACATTCATAAACACCGTTTCATTTTAATAACGTAAAGAACAATATATATGAGCTTTAATAAAAACTCTAAAGTGCATCCTTTATTTTAAAATTGTATCTACAAATTTTAATTCCTCATTTTTCTTTTAGCACAAAAGTGAAGTAAAATTTGCAAGTAAAAAGTGCAGCGCTTACATAAGAGTTTTGCCTTTCAAAAGGTTATGACACTTAGGTGTGGAAATGTAGGAAAGCCTTATGTGCGCGAGCATTAAAAATCCACTGTAGTACCGGAAAAGTGGCCTTTCAGAACTTTTCTTCTTAACGACCACAAGAAAAATGTACCATTTTCACTTTACGAAACAAGTTAGATCTAGTAATTATAAAATTTAATAAACATTATAAAACAATTACCTCACAATGTGATTGACTTATATCTGTCATGTTAAGTTTGAACACCCGATCCCTGTAAAAAAATCGTTAGTTAAATTTCGATAAATAAAAACGATATTATTTCTGAAAAATCTCTCTCAGCTGAATTTTAATTGTAGTAAATAAAAGAAGAGTAGAATGAGTAACTAGACAATCCGCAACGGAATGGAACGACTGGCACTTTTTGTGGCCGGAGGAGCATATGCGCTGAATGCGACCATTCTATTTATTTTATTTGCTCAAGTCTTGCTCAACGGGCCGTATAAATTAAGCAGAATAGTCGGCCTTCCATTACGCCACTTAGTAAAATAATTTCTTTCCTACTATTTTCTGTTTCTTTAGCAGCTTTTTATTGTTTTGTTAGCAAGAATATGGATAAAAGTTTGAGTGTTACTTTTCAATTTTACCCGATAATACTTACTGTGTGAATGAAAATTACAAATAAATGAATATAAAAACATACATTAATAGCTCAACAAAACCGTCTACTGCATTTACTTAAAAAACAACTTGCACATATTATTATATCAATATATTCCGTATAAAAGTAGTTAACATGAAAACGTTTCGATAAATTATGTATCTTAAATTTAAGTATATATTTAAACGAAAATAAATTTTATATTATCATATTGTCATAATAATTTAAAGATGTAGATAGTTATAGTATCAATTTCCTCTATAATTTCCATTTGAAATGTCTATGTAGAAATTTATAGTTACAATCTAATTTAATATAGAATGTATCTCGTAGCTTCACTTAAACGAAAGCAATAAATCTGTATGCACTTTTTAAGGTTGGAAATAAGAAAAAGGCCTTTAAAATGCTGGATCTCGCCAAGAATTTATTATCATTCTCGTATTACTCGTATATTGAGATGTTATTGCCTGACTATAGGTTTTGTGAAACAATAAAAGTCATTGACACGCTGTAAAGTGTATTTGAAACGGGAATTTTACTGAGAATGTTTTATAGTTTAAAATCAAAGTGTGAACTGGACAAGATAATAAATTGTAATCGTGATCACACTACTAACGTACTATTCATAAGGTATATATTTCATTCACGATAAGAAAAAATCATTGAAAGCTTATCTGTCATTTTTTTTATATAATCTATGTATTTACATGTCAATCTATGTATTTTTTGTTTGTATCTGTTATTAATAATCACCACCACATTTAAAATAAGAATTTCAAATTTATGCTTATTAAATTAAATGTACTTACATAGCACCAACATATAAAATATTCAGTTCTTCACTCATATAAAGGGTGCGATAGAAGAGGTTCCCACATGAGAATTCTCTTATATTATCTGAAACAAAATAAATAGCAATTATAAAAAGGAAAAAACCCTCAATAATATTATTTACAGTAACTGTAAAATTAATTTGTGGACAGATCACAAATTTTACCTGTATTTGTATGTTTTACAGGTAGTTTTACATGTGTGTTTTTGGTTCGTTGTATTATATGAAACAATAAAATATTAAATTAATACCCAAATAATCTACCTAAACTATTACAGATACAGAACTAAAAACCTTAAATTTAATAGTGTTTTTCTATTTATTAGGGTAATTAGGGTAAAAATATAATACATAATAGTCGCTCAGAGTTATACTTGTAGCCAGCGTCAGATATCTTTGATACTAAGCCTGTCTATCTCTGATTTTAAGTCAAATACAGATAATTACGCTAGAAGATAGAATTAAGCTAGAATGAGGCATCATAATGAACCGTTATAGCACATTGTTAATACTGTGATTATAGAACGCTATTAACACGTACCCTAAGGCGCAAACGCAATCTCACGCAATGCCACCCACCTCAAACGTTTAATAATGACCTCTACTTTAAGTATTTAAAAGAAGAAATAATATTTTGGGCTTTTCCACCCACCTGGACAGTTATTCCCGCCGTTTACATATTACTGCAACGCAACGCGAAAGTTGATTAGTTTTTAAGTCATTTTTAGGTATGTTTAGGTCATCATTTATGTCTTAGTACAACTACTAGCTTCTACTCTATTGTATTACGTAAGTATATGTAGTACTTCATATATATATTCAATATAATTATAAACAACAACAAAAAAACGGGAATGGCACTTGGCTAAATGCGTGTGTATTTTACTGCAGCTGGTCCACAGCCGGTCGAATACCGCAGCGATTACAGCGCTAATGAACTCATTGTTTGAATATCTAACGAACTGTGTACAGCGATTTATACGAATATACCGAGCATACGTCACCTCTAATTAATAAGCCACCGTTTTTAATTATTGAAATACACCCCCAAGATAGCACTACTAAATTGCATTATAAATTAATTTAAACAAAATAGGAAATACGGGCGCATGCGGTTAAAATGTAAATCCAATCCATAATAACGAGGTGAAGTATCGTGCGACGCCCGGCTCTGACGACCACATTATGCAGATAGCATCAACGGTTAAATACCGCAACAAGTAAACTGTCGAAGCCAACTTTACTCTGTGTAATAAACCGAATAGGACAAATTACAATACATATTTAAACAATATTGACACAGTTGCTTTAGATAAGTGTTTTCAAGTCGTAGGTAAAATAGTAACCGAATATGTAGAAACCGCTTTACCATTAGTAAATGCCAATATAGAAGTGTCAGCTAAGGTTACGGCATATACAAAAAAAAGTTTTATTAATTTTATTTAAATAAATAGCGGCGAAAGAAAGGAATTTCAAAATTCTTTGTTTGAAAACATATGAACCATCAGACACATGTACACTCGGCAGCACGTAACGTTACCACAATATTTCAATTTTCCGCTATTGATTTAAAAATCTCTACTAATTAATTACTCTACTTATAGATATTGACTTTACACGTACATACGTGCTGTAGACTGTACGCCGCGAATCGTAAATGTAAGGTCACCTATCATTCATTGTAAAGAAAGTTAGTTTCTTCGGAGGCGAGTATACGAGTACCTTGATTGCATCTAAAGACAAAGAAAAAACGAGACGAAATCAACGGGCCCGCCAATTAAATAAATAAGAACACATCATAGTGCATGTCATGGTTGTATCCTACAAGTGAAATTACAGGTTTTCACCAATTTAACTTTTAACTTATAATAAGAACCATTTTAACTTAAAAACATTTAACAAAATATTTATTTAAGTGACGTCACTTATTGCCTTGAATTTGTAGGGAGTATTTTCAGCCGACTAGCAGCAGTTCGACAAAGGTAGCACCGTATCTCCGAAACTATTATTCGCAAACATGCTGTAACTTCTACATTATTTCTCATCTGAATGTAAAATAATAGAAGATGCAAGTCTCATTATGATGGCGTGTGTTCGGAATGATAATGTAAGGAAACTGTTTTTTAATATTAGAAATGTCACTGCTTTGAAGTAGATGTATGTAATAGTATGTTAGCCTCTCTTCTTTTTGGAGATGCTAAGACGCTACTAAAAATAGTATCTTTAGGTCTCAAACGAAGAATGTTCAACATTCATATATAACGAGGATGCAATGTACACTGAGTGACAAAATCCTCAAAGAAATAAAGAGATTAAAAAAAGATATCTCAGATATTAATGGACTATTTATTTATAAAATTAAAAAATGTCAACTAGCTTTACGTATTTATGAAATTGTGAATATAACATGCATATATAATTAGGATATGATGGTCACTGCGTGACAAAACCCTCAAAGAAAGAGATTAAAAAATATATATTTCTCAGATATTACTGGACTATTTATTTATAAAATAAAAAATGTCAACTAGCCTTACGTATTTATGAAATAGTGAATTTTTGAACCAGCTTCGAATTTTTTAAACAAAAAAAAATATAAATTCATGTTTTTATCCAATCAAATACCCTTTACATTTTTAAGTAGTAGCTCGGTGGCGTAGTGGATTAGCGCCGCGGCCCGTGATCGTAGTCGTTAAGCAACTTTCGCAAGAGTCGGTCACGGGATGGGTGACCAAAAAAATTATTATCTCGAGATACTCCGTGCTTCGGAAGGCACGTTAAGCCGTTGGTCCCGGCTGCATTTGCAGTCGTTAATACCCTCCAATCCGCATTGGGCCAGCGTGGAGGGTCATGGCCCATCCTCCTTAACCATCCATAAGGAAGGCCTGAGCCCCTGCAGTGGGGACGTAAAAGGGCTGATGATGATGATGAATTACATTTTTAAACTCAAGTACAAGCCCCATATTATACAAGCAATACAAGCTCTATATTGTATGCAATTACACGTTTATTTGTATAAGATAATAAAGAAACATTATTATTATTATTATGCCTATACTTTTCTCATTTTTAATTACGAAACCAATCAAAAGTTTGTGCCAATTTGTATAGACGTACCAATATTAACACTTTAATAATCAAATAAATATTTTTTTTTTTTTGTAAAATTTACAAACAAATAAATAAACACACTGCTGCGGTATTCCTTTACAATTGTAATAAGACTTGATTTCAGATTGCAGGAGAAATGACTGGTCGCAAATTGGTCGTAACCAAATATAAAAAACGTCATGGCAAAGAAGTCTTTATATCTGTCACTTCAACTTTTACCATATTCACTATTTGCACATTTGAAGCTTGGAAGGTCAATGTAAAAACTTTTTTCTATTTGAATTCACAAAGTCTTAGTTTATTATACATATACGTGGGAGAGTTACCTTCGAAATGGTGGTGATTAAACGGAATGAAAAACATGCAATATAAGATGCAATGTTCCTATACATATTCGTACTGTGTCTCAGCAACAAAGTAACAATAGGCCATATTTTTGTTGTTTTATAGAGGAGGGATTTTTCACTTTAAGATTAATTTATAATGGTTTTCCTTGTTACCACATTACTTATAAAAACTTAACAATCCTGATATAATTTATTGATTGCTGTTTTAGCTACTGTTGCTTATCCAATTGACCAAAAATTCATTTTGATTTACCAAAAAAATAATAAACAAAAAGCAAAATCAAAATAATCGATACCTACCTAATGAATTTTAATGAGTTTATTTTATCCAGTAACTACGTAGCTCTAAATTTTATAGTATGTATATGTATGTATCGTATAACAGTACGACTAGATATTTTTTTAATATTTTTTTATTATATATTGTACAAATACTTTTGAGCCATAGAACTTTCAAGAGATATACGGTAGACGCAGTTAGCTGCGTGGTAAAATTAGGTTATAATAAATACAAGTTATACTTTCAAGGTTAACAACAGTTATTTCACACGTTTTATTTTTCAGTAATATTATTGTCACATAATATCGCTCGTACTTATTACCATTAAATATAAATTAGCTGAAGTGCTGTGAAACTTGGTTGAGAAAATTTGAAGTTTCGTTATAATAACCTTCGTTAAAAATTCCTAACTGTCAGCTTAATATTACCTACAGTTTTTTTTTTGTTATATTGATAACTGTTTTATTGTAAACTAGCCGTTTTCACGCCACTTTGCCTGCGTGAAAAAAAATATGGTCCAACAATCATAGTTTTTGTATAGACAAATGAAAAAACTTGTTTTTAATAAGAAAATTTACATTTAAATCACATATTTATAATTTCAATTTGGGAACCTAATATGTATTGTGAGACATTAGGTTCCCATATTGAAATTATAAATAAGTATTTTTTCTTCCTTTTCCAACTTAAGTAGAAACTTGTAAGTAGCCGTTGCTTTGTACCAGCTGTAAGTTTTCCAATAATCTCAAAAAATATATAAAGAAAATATTTTTGCACGACAATTGTTTTTTAATTATATAACTAATATTTGACATAATAATATTTTTTTACACGAGCAGCTCGATAGTGAAGCCCTTTCGGTCTGCGATGCGGAAGGTAAGCAACTTTCCAAACGGCCTGTCAAATGATGATTGACCAAAAACATATTATCTTGAGCCCGGCTGTATATACAAATCGATGCTGGGCTCAGATGGGGGATCATGACCCAGTCTCCCTATTTAATTCCATTTCTATATTAATAATGGTGACTAATAATGATATTAATGTAATCTAAATACAAATTGACGCCGCCCTAAGCCGAAATTAAGTAAATCTGGTTTCGTCTGTTCCTGTTCAAACAATCTCTGCATATTTACAAAGAGTTCTCGAGTGTCGGCGACTTACAGAAGGAGTTCCGTGTGTTCAAAAAGAACAATTCTCTGGTAAACGTTTAACCAACGCTTGAGATAGCTCGGCTCCTACCATTATCCGAGTATATTTCATTTCTAGTAACACATTTCCTTTGGTCGCACTCTTAAATTTAAAGTCAATTTTAGAGAAGGGATTTTATTTTTCAATTTTCTTAACAGAATATTAGAAATATTTTCACAATATAACAAAATGACTACTAGCACTATACATTCTTAGGTATAACATAAATCTCTAAATTTGGTATAATATATGATTTTAAATCGATTGCAAGAAAGTCTACAACTAATAATTATGAAAAAAAAAAACATGAAAAATTTACCTTTCTTATTGTGCTCATCAATGATAGCGATAGAGAGAGACAAAAGATAGTAAATTATTCTTAATTAATTATTCACGCTGTAACAACATAAAGTTAACGAATGGATCCTGAGATGGTAAATCATAGCCAGCACAACTAAATTAATACACATTACGTTTATATTAAGGAGGAGAAGTTGTCCTCCGATAAAAATGGGTGACAATGTCCTACTACAGTGTGAGTCTTTCGATATTTTAGCATACATTTGGACAAAAGGCTAGCCTGGAAGAAACACATCAAAAGCAAACGAGATGAACTGAGATAGCACGTAATTCCAAGCTGTCAATTCATAACAAGCTGCTTATATACAAGATGATCCTGGAACCACTATGGATGTATGGCGCACAACTGTGGGGAAGTATATGCAACTCCAATGTAAACATTATATAACGGCTGCAAAATAGCACTCTACCAACCATCAAATGCCCCATGATTTATTACCAACTCTGTTACCCATAAAGCTTTGAATATAACTTTCAAAGAGGAGTTGAAGCTGACCGGGAATAAGTATGTAACGCGACTGATGAAAAATCCGATCAACCTAGTTACCGAGTTAGCGAAGATCAGCGATAAACGACTAAAACGCCATGACATACAAAATCTTATTAATAGATAGTAAAGGATGGGGGCCTCGTATTGAGGTACCTGTATGATAATTGTCAGGGACCTATCTGCTTACAGTTTGCGACTGATTGTAGATCAGCACAAAAAAGAAAAAAATAATTACACACCATTATGATTATATAAAGTGTTTCGTAAAGCGCTCTGCTGCAAAGTGACTAGGTATTTATCAATATTTCTTAAAAAAATAAGTATCATCCCGGGAATAAATAGAAAAAAATGTAAATTTATGAGTTAATTTATGATACAAAACCATTTCAAAGATATTTATTACAATAAAGAATTTATCTATCTATCATATTATATCCTGTAAACGAACTGACCCGACAAAAGACTGACTTACTCTAACATATTTAAATTTTACAAAACAGTATGTATTTTTCAATTTATTCTGAATAATTTTTCTAATTTTCCTTTCAACACATCGCTAATTTATATATTATTAATATTGGATAATATCTCAACGTTTGGATGAACGTATTATCTACAAACTTACACTGCCAACCCCAACTACAGATATGAATCTCGATCCGGAACTACGCTCGGTGTAGACTTTCAGTTCTTTCTCTTTGTTCGGATTCACACGTTGATTTATTACAAGTGATAAAATATTTTGGTATTAAAGTTGCAATATCTTTTTTGTAATAATAATGTTGAATTATTAATAACATAAGTCTTGTATAGTTTAAATACTTTATGCCGTTAAAGTTATTGAAATACGTGAAATATATTCTATAGTGTGCGTATAAGATTCTCACGTCTGTGGCTGTACTCAAAAACATCAATTAAGGATAAATGTCGATTAAAAAAATGTTTAAAATCAAGTGCTGACTCTGAGTGCGGCAATTAGTAACATTATTATTTGGAATATGGAAATTGCTATGGAAGGCGGGCGACCTATCGCTTAAATAATAACCCACATAAAACCTCCGCCCGACTTAAATAGCATATTGTTGAATAAGTTGCTTTTGAGATGACTGTTTTTGACTTATTTTAAGTTTGAAGTTTTTTTATGTTTTTATTTCGTGAATTTCGTTATGAAAAATGTTAGTCATTTATAATGAATAAAAGAATATAAAGTGAGTATGTTGAAATTTCAATTATAATAATTCCATATGAACTCTCCAGCGGGAGAGTACAAAATTGAATTGTCCCAGTGGGCCAGAGTCGCTCGGGGCGTTCATTACGGCACGAGTCGGGGCCAACACTGTTTTTACACAGATTTCGGCTGTTACAATTATGGTGGCAAGGTGACGACGCGACGCTCGCTAAATCCAATTGCCAACATTATGCTACGCAAGTTGCGGCGTGAAAGAACAATGCAGTATATAGATAGATGTTTCAAGCATTTTCCTCAAAATATTAGAAGCGGTAGTGACTTATTCTTGGTTCTAACGGTTCTCAATAAGACTGTACTTATTATATTTGATCAATTTTGCATTCAAAATGTTGTACCTATTTGTAAATATTTTTTTCGAACCCATACTTTTCGGCCGGATTGCTAAAGGTCGTAGGTTCGAATCCCATCTCAGAGTACCAGGGACAAAGTGGATTTTTTAAGCATTATTCATTAAGAAGACTGTACTTTTTGTGTTTCCTCATAACTTTTGCCTTTTACCTCATAACCAAAATAAACCAAATAGAATTTTCAAAAAATTTGCTTAGTTTTGTATTTTTTTTTTAAATAATGAATAATAAAGATCTGCCCAAATAAACGAATATGATATCTAAGTAAATAAAAAAAGTAAAAAAACAAAGTTTTGCAATTAAAAATACTATATTTTTAATAGCCCTGACAGTTAAATGTCGGAAAATAATTATTAATAACAAATCTTATTAAGTAATAATACTTCATCTGAATTCAGGCGGTTAAATCACAGCCAGGAAATAATATTTAATGAACGTTTGTACAACTCACCGTAAATTTCGCATTATGATTTGACCGAAGACACATATCCTTAACATATATAACCTAAGTTAACCAATTTGCTTCAAAACCGACTAGCATTAAAACACTTTTCATAAAAAACCATGGAGCAAACATGGAGCAAAACAACATGGAGCAAAAAAAACCATAGGTTAACCATTTTACCTAAAACATAGTTCAACCTGTATGAGCTCAAAATGAGCTGAATTACACATTTTAGTCAAAAAAATTAGTCTATGAATTTGCAACAAAACTTATATAATAAATATCAAAGGGATTATTAACATCATTAGCTATATTAATTGTTCATTTAAAAACAAACTTATTAATGCTGTCATAACCTTTAGCAAAAGTCACCGTATCTAGCAAAGTGCACTTTATCTATTAAGAAGATGTCTGTGCTTTTCAACTAATAGAATTTTTAATCAAGTTGCTTGCGGCGGCGCCGCCGCGGCACGAGCACGCCAGATTAATGTAATTGGACGACACCCCGTCACAAAGGCAAATTGTAATCCCCCCTTTCATTATATGTATATATGGCCGTAACACGGCACCCAGACAATGTGTCGTATTTTTACTTCATTCTCTCTGTGTTGCAACCTCACGTGTAATCCACAATTTTATATTCCTAAAAGAAATGCGGGGTATTCCACTAACAAACGTTGAATTCGAGCGAAACAGGGATTTGCATAACGCCATCCTTAGTGCGGTCGTTTGACCCCCACCGCTGGAGCCGCGGGGAGCGTGACCGATACGGTTGCAGTCGTAGGTCAGAGCGGCCCCTTAAATCGGCGATTGCAGCACAGTCGTTAGGAGAGAACAGAGTGCCGGGACAATTAAGTTGAAGCGGCGATTGTGAGCAGTGCCAAACGGATGTAGGTCACCGAGTGTAGCGTGGACTAGGAGGTGCTGCGACATGCCAACACACGTGGAATTACTTCTTGCTGATCTCTACACATAACTAAACTGTGTGATGTTAAAAAATAAATACCTTCAAACAAAACCCGTTAAAAATAAATGTATACCAACATAAATATGATAATCGTATTATTTCATGCAGGTTGGGCAGAGATTTAAGTAATACAAACTATAATACTGCTTAAGCAAATTTAAAGTATCCTCAATGAAATGAAGTTGTTTGCATAACACATAATATAAAAAGAGTTCCTGCTGCGATGTTTTCATTGATTCATGTTATAAGAAATTCATACGATCCTGTATGGGTGAAGCCCCTTTAGAGATAACATTTCTAGATTAAAGGAACATAAAATCTTATCTCGCTTGTCATAGACGCATTCTACAGAAGAAATTACCGTTTATCTAAATAAGTGGGGTAGATAAGATGATATGGTGTACTTCTTAATACATGCTACTGACCCATGCTTGCACTACTTCCAAGATTTCGATTTCTGTATGTTAATAAAATAAAAGTACTTGTGTATCCTGCTTACTTAAAGAAACTAAAATACATTGGGACAGAAAGCCCTGTTTTGGTCACTGTCCCCTTTATGACCATTTGGCACTTCAGGGCGTTCAAACTAACGCATATTCAAATATTTTTCTTTATCGGAAATAGTTTTCAAAATTTTGCATTATGGCAAAATTAATGCCGTTGACAGATGTGATATGTAACAGTTCACTTCTCTAATAATCTCTAAGATAACAATATGCCAGTATAACCTAATGCGACCATATTTTTAGTACGTTGTGACGAAAATACATTTTATTGTGCCCCAACAAATTCAATGTCTAAATGCCTCATAAATACAACCTTTATGAAATAAAATATTATTTTAGAGAAAGAACCTATTCTCACTAACCCCCGGTTTCAATATTCTACCGATAACCATCGGTAGTAGCTACTAGACTGTTTTTTTGAGCTACCGGCAACTATCCGTTTTTACGTTTCACAGTTATTGATAGGCCTACCTAGGCCTAACTACGATCGTAGTTATCGACAGTAGGAGTGGGCGAGACAAATCATATATAGGTATTGAAACATATATTATGTCAATATCCTAATATTCGATATCGATGCGCACAGAAGCTATATATATTTTTCAAACACTATACCTATTGCTACATCGATGCCATACGTCGAATTCGGTATCTCGCTCGATATCCGATATTTATAGATATGGGATATCAAACCGTATCGCATCGTAATAGAAATGAACCGATGCAAGCGTTTGGATTTGTGAGTGAAATAGCAATATTCAAATATACTTAGAATTCAATACCTCGTTTAGAGTTAAGATTGTTTCCATACTTTCCGGAATATTATAGCACGTTTTTTATAGACTTTATTTTGTTAAGAATACGAAGCATACGAAAACTGGTTTATTATCCGCTAAATTAGCAAGTGTGAAGCTGCTTGATTTGTTTTGCTACTTGTTTGCGTAACCGAATACAGGTCGGTTCCCACATATAGAGGTATAGTTTCAAAAAATATATAGTTTCAGAATCCGATATTGAATAAAGATATATTGTTTCGAATCGATATTGTGACAATCTGATATTACCCACCGCTAATCGATAGCAGATCTATCGGTTAGAAGCACATCGTCGGTAGCTTTACTAACAATGGTATGTAAGTGAAGAACTTTTAAACTACCATCGGTAGAAAATGTTACGGATGGTAGCATGAATGGAAAGTTTTTTTATCATATATTGAAACCGGGGGTAAATTCGGCAATATGATATAGTCTTATATGTACCTATCCGGTGGAGGACCTTCTAAATGAAAATAATACTACATATTATATAAAAAAATACATTTCCTAAGTTGCGAATATTGACAACACCAACGTTTGATAGATTTTTTTAAATACAATAAAATAAATAATTAACCTGTTATATTTATTATAACCTACATTAAACGAGAAAAGTTAGACTTCCATTCTTTGTCCTAGCTTACATGCAAGCATACATTACGTGGAAACTAGTTTGTTGAGCAAGATAAAAGCGAATACACAACGTTTAAAGGAAACTAGACTCTACTACTTTATAATAAAGAATATTTGAATGTGTGAATGAACGAGGTTTTTACTCGGCACTACGGATATTTTGGATAGTGTAAAATATGAGTGCGGCTGCCGTGAAATGAGCTTCGGGCTTCCTGTCACCCAGTATCGCGATGCACTTTTCTAAATTTAGATTCCATATAGTAAAACCGGATCAACATACTCATAACCATTATAAAACTGTTATAAAAATAAATCACCGCATACCTGAAGCTTTTAGAATCGAACTATGAAGCAATGAAACTTACGACTCATAATTGAGTTGGTACTTTGTGTTATGTATGTTTATGTCGCATACTTAAAGCAACACTTATTGGATGTGCATTGCATATTGGACAAACTTTAATATTTTATTCAACATATTTTATTTTATTCAATGATTTTTTATGGTAAACCACTGAACTGTTGTCTGTATATTAGAGACTGGTAACGGTGAATACTGGATGAAGCAAAGTATAATTTTTCACTTTAATTGAGTGCACTCAATGTTATAGTAGAGTAGCTAAGGGCTGTAAGGCATCAAATGCAGTCCGAAATATTTAGGCGAGCGAGTGCACCGAGGCGAGGGTGCCTATATTTCAACCTCGTGATGATTGTGAGGTAAGTAGAAAAAAACCAGCATTACAAAAATAAAACATTTTATTAGGTAAAATATCTCTCTTTAGAAGTTTCAGGCAAAGTATTGTCAATTGCTGCTTCAGCTTCCATTTTCATTGAATTGGGAGTGCAGCTTATATCTTCATCACTTGAAGAACTTATGTTTTTCCTAATTAGAACGTATAATATATGAATAGCGAAGAGGTCATTGGGCTGAATACATTATGTCTATTACCAGTATGATGGTTAGATGTACGGGAACTTTTTGAAAGAGTAACGTGTTTTTTTACCGCCCTATGGCTTTTTTCTAGCTACTTTATTACCCTAGAGCGCTTATTGGTCACCTATAAGCCCCATTTGGGGGTAATAAGGACCTACTTATCGAATATGAGCGATGTAAAGAGTATTTATTTTAGTATCTATGAATAATATTTTTCTTCAATATGCGCGCAGTCCCGGTACTCTTTCGTAAAACAAGTTAAGGACTATTTCTTCAAACTGAATTTTTCTTAATCATGTTCCTTATTATCAAAATAGGTTAATATTTATACACTTTGTAAATACTTTATTGAGCATAAGTTGGTAATTTAATCATTATGTAGGTATAACAGGTAAATTGGGCGTTTCAATATTATTTCTTTTATAATTAATACTTCTGTAATAACAAAAAGTGAAACAAAACTATGGTTATATTAATTAAGTTTTGTTTGACTTTAATAAGTTGGTATTTTGTTAATAAAACGAGTTTATATTTCGGTATCAAACAAAGGTAAATAAGACAAGACGTGTGGCCATGCGGGCGGGTAGACATGCCGCGCGCCCACCGAACCGTGCTTCTGATAGCCCCAGAGGTTATGTCGCGCTTGGCAAATAATAATTTTGCGTGCATATCACTGGCAGCAGCTGGTTTCTCTCTTAGCTGTAGTGTAGGCAGTATTATACAATGTTTTATACATTCATCTGTCTACGTCTGGTGGCACAACATGAATAAACAAACATTTCACTTTACATTTCAAATAAAGACTATAATAATGTCTGATGCAGATGTTGCACTTCAAATAGATAAAAGTGTTGGTGGTCTTAGTTATAATGTGATAATAAATCAAAAAGCATTGCGTTATTAAACTTTTGTTGATTAAAATTAAACAATACATTTCACACAAAGCTCCGTGTAAAATGTATTGTTTAATTTTAATCAACAAAATAAAAATGTATGTACCCATAGTGTAGTATGTGAATTTGTGAGGAGAAATAAAGATATTTATTATTAATTTGTCAGAAATACATGGACGTACATTCAAACATACAGACAACTATGAAATTTGACGTGCGGGCCAAAGCGGATTGGTGGGTGTTAACGACTGCAAACGCATCCGGGAACAACGATTTAACGTGCATTCCGAAACACGGAGGAGCTCGAGATAATAAATTTTAGTTTTCCATCCTATGACTGGACTTTGTGAAAGCTGCTTAACAACAGTATCTCAGGCGTCGCCCGCTAACTACTGCACTATTGAGCTCCAGTATTATTTAAAAATACAAGTAAATAGTCTTTTTTTTAGTCGTGTTTCCCCACTTAGTAGCAGGTCATCTTTTTTACTGTGTGTGTGTATATTTTTTGCTTATTTTGATTACCATGTCATTGGGATTTTTCTTTGTCCCTCGTCTTTTATTACTTTAGGTCTTTTAATCTAATTTTACAATTTTCTTAACTTGTTATATATTATACATTTCTATGTTTTGGTATTACGTTTGTCTTAGTGTCTATCTTATATCTATTGCTATTTACTATTTTATCTATTGTCTTTATACATTTGTATATATACATCGGGTTTGCATACTTATATTCTAATATCACAGATTTTTGTTATGTTAATGTTATATTTCATATTTTTGTGCATACATTTCAATCTTTATTAATGTTTGCTACTTTTTGTAATAATGTACTTGCGTGTTCTAGAAATTTCTCTCTTTCTTCATAGCACTCTATTATTTTTGCAAGTTTGTCTTTGTTTAGGTTTGTATTAATGAGTTAAGTTTACTTAACACATATAACGAATACTATTTATAGTACATACGTGTCAAATTGATAACTTTATTTTTAAAAGTCTGTTGCAAACTCAAATAAGCTTCTTTCGGGTCAACAAGTAACACTGACTTATTTATACGTTTTGTCCATTTTATTTTTAAAATATTATCGAAGCTCGTCAGGCCCCCACGGATCAATTTGTTTTATAGACCATCCTGTCTTTAAAAGACGGCATTCTGGCAAATTCTCTTGGGCCGGGCTTAATAATTTATGAGCTTACACAAGAAAATACAGAATTTTGTTTTATAAATAAACCTGTTAAAATTCACCAGCCGACTCTTCAGGCAACAATGATTTTTACTTTAGTAAGTTATGGATGTTGTATTTAAATATTTTATTGTTACGTCAAAAGTTCTGTTGGGAGTGATCAATTGTAAAATAAAAAACTATGATCATTTAAAATATGGAACTTACTGACTCCGGTGTTTTGAACTAGATTAAATACAGGAATCAAGAAAACATGCTCCGTGATACACGCAGGACTACACAAATTACTTCAATAAGCACGCATGATGTAGGACGGGGTTTCCGCGAAATGGCGAAATTCCATCCGACGTGGATGCGCTACTGAATACAAATTCACATGTGCTCCAATTATAGGAAAACGATTTGGTACGAATATTCTTGGCAGACTTGCAAATTTCGTCTCGAATCAGCAAAATATATTTATTTTGTTCGGCGCAATGGTCCCGCAATGAGATCGTGACTTTCCTTTTCTACGGACTGCCCTCTAAGGACAGTTTCTTTTGCAACCGCTCTACAATAGTACCTCTTGAAATTACAATCAAAAAATCACCTTGACGCTTAAAAATATGTTTTATATTCAAAATTCGTTCTTTTCTTTCCACCGCTAATATCGTAACAAAAATCTAAAAGATAAACCCAGCTAAGCCGAATTAAAAATATCGTTCGTATTACAATTTCTTGAATAAATATTCTCACAAAATCTAATCTGAAAATGTTGATGGGATTTCACGCTAAAAGAAGAGCGAAACAGAAAAGCTGCAAGTAGAATATAGCTGTTAAATTTTCGGAGAACAGTTTATATTATTTCCATACATTAGTAAGGTGAAAGCTTTTGTGGCGAGGGAATGTGGAGCGATAATCCGGAGCACATTTTTACAGCAATGCACCAATGGTATTAATCACCCACACTCACATATATACCATGTCTAACCACAGCTATAAAACCTCATTCGTAATAATGTATAAAAATATAATGACTCCAGATATCGGCTATAAATGTCACCTAACGTATATTACTGACGCTAAAATATAATTTTTGAGTGTACTCTTTATAACATTAACTTACAAATAAAGGTCTACACTGAAAGCCACCAACTCTGACATTAGTATTAACAAAATATTTCTCTTGTTGTCGGTGAACACGCCTCACACAAAGTTTATTACAATGGATGTCACGTGCATGAGACACGTACGATGGGCAGACACAAAAACGAGTTGTAATTTTAATTAAAACGTCACAACTTTTGAACCCAAAATACTTTATGAGAGTTAGCTGAATTTAAGCTACCGCATATTATAACGCTCTTTAAAACGTTTAATACTTTAAAGAAATCTTAAAGACGAAAGAGTTTGAGGGCAGGGATGTTTGTTTTTTGGAATTTGTAGTCCTTAATACTAATTAGAAGATTTCCGTATATTGGCTTAGGAATTTAATATACATTACTTCTATACTTACACCTATTACTTATATGTATCTAACGTACAGCAAACAAATTTATGGGTGTCCAATATTTTTAAAGTTGATCATACCAAGTTGGTTTAAAAGTATTTACAAAAGAAAATTTTGCTATTCACTCGCAACAGCAGAAAATAATATATTACCTTACCTAATTATTGTTTGCACATTAAGAAATAGAAGTTAGTTTTCTAATTTAATGACTCCTTTTGCCATCATTCTTTATACTTATTATGGAAAGTAATTGTAACCAACAAGATATATACCTGTTTTAATTAATTCAAAGAGCCATTTCCTCCAGAACGCTATAGGGTAAATCTCAAAAATGTCTATAGATAACGTTGTCATCGCATCCAACATGCATATTGCGTTGATGGCTCTTTCTATAGAGCATGCGGGTGATAGATTAAGGTGAAGGTCCACTTTGTAGTCACACACGACGGATTTTCCGTAGTTTTATATGGATTTGTATAGCATATTTATAGTCGACGGACTATAAATATCGACCGCACCGAACACACGTATTATATGAGCGATGCGTGCCTATGTCATCATATGGATTTAACATTACTTCGCAGCGTTATGCCAAAAATATCGAATGACAATTCTATTAAAAATCCGGATGCAGTGGACGTATGACATTGTGAAAGCTGTATTATCCATTGCATACCGTATGTACATAGTGGACGTTCGCCTTTATATAGAATATGTATCATTAAGTTTTCATTCAGAGCGTTAAATTTGACAGGTAACCATGTTTTTGTTATATCCAACTGTAAGTAACTGAACAGTTTAAAATTTTAAATTGTTCGTTTATGGTAATAATTATATTTTTATGTGTGAAGATTCAAGATGACTTTAATTTTATTGAATGTATTAGACGGATAATAGTTGTTTGACGTGTTCATAGGAAGGAAATATATAGTAAGAAAAACGAAAAAGTAATCTAGTTCTTACTTTAAATTTGCATATTTAGGAGAAAAATAATATTACTGAGCGCTTAAGTGATTTAATTTTATATTATAGATTGAATATTATATTCATTTCTTGTTTTCCCTACAAACACTACACAGAATTTCATTATATCGGTAACACATGTAATGTTTTTCTTTTTAATTTTTTACACTAATAAGTAATACTATTGCATGATAATTTTCGCACTATGTCAGCGATATATAGTTAAATATTAGTAAAAATTTAGTTATACCATTTTTCAGTCTTATATTGTAGCAAAAGAATTAGGTGCGAGTTATAGAAACTGTTCTAGTGGTCTTATATGTCACGCAATAATCCAGCAAATTTAAATATATTCAAATAAAATCACATAATCAACATCTTATTGATCTTTACATTTTGATATTTTTCTTATTTTTTTTATTTTTGCTTTAAAAAAAAAACAAATTTTCAATTACAAACTCCATGTTCAATCACAAATTAATAGAAACTAGAACTCCAATCCGATCAGAAAGGCTTGGCAGCATTGGTAACATTAGAGGAGGTGCGAGGGTTTCCCTCACGTGCCAACGTTTTAATTAGCACTTACAAGCCTCTCCGACTTACGTAATACCTACGACTGTATACTTTATAGATTGAACTAGATTAAACTGGAAGCTGTTATACGCAGAAAATTAAACTTCAATTGCGTTATTATAAAATAATAATAAAATTTATTTCCCAAGATAAAATTTACAAATTTGTGATTTACTGGTTTCAGAACAATCACAAGTGTTTAAAAACGAAATTAAAATTGTAGTGCATAGGAAAGCTATGATAAATATATCGTTAGTGAATGTCAATATATAATAAAGTATTTATTTAACAAAAATTTGATGAAGAAAATTTTAAATTTTTAAATCAATTTCCAGTAATTTATTTTAAAAGTTTTGATTAATTATTTTCAGAAAAATACATCAAATAATCATCAGAGGTGTTATACACTTTGAAGTACGTAAACAATAAATTATAATGTATATTTATTTTATTTACTGATCTATAATGAATAACTTCACCATTTGAAAACTGACACCATTTTTGACCAGGACTAGCTTTAAGTAACAATCGTAATATAGGTAATTTTTTTCTGAGTGGCAAAAGATGTGTGGGGTCTAGCGTTATCATGATGAAAAACCACACCACTTCTGTTGATTAACTCTGGCCACTTTCTCTCAACTTCTTGTTCACAGTAGAGTTTAGAATCGATGATTGTCCTGCCTGGCGGTAACAGCTCATATTAAATAATGCCCTTCAAATTCCACCAAACACACAGCATCACCTTGTTGCGAGTTAACCCGGGTTTCTGTGAAACCTTACTGACTTTTGAACACGATCTTTTTTGCATGTTCTTGTCATACGTGATTCACTTGTCATCACCAGTTAACAGCTTTTTCGAAAAAATTCCGGTTTCATCACGCCGATTGAAACCGAAACATTCGTGAGTACCCGAATATCCAACTTTTTTGTCTACCCAGCTTTTTTTCAAATGCTCCAAAACTGTTTTATGGTCAATCCCCAGTTCTTCAGCTACTTTGTACTTGTACTACTGATATGCCGATCTTACTCCACTTTTGCAAAAATGGCATCCATTTTGTCCGTAACAGGGCGACAGAGATTTGTCCTACTCTCACAGAAATTGCACTAGGTCCATCATCACCAGCCCTTTTACGTCCCCACTGCAGGGGCTCAGGCCTTCCTTATGGATGGTTAAGGAGGATGGGCCATGACCCTCCACGCTGGCCCAATGCGGATTGGAGGGTATTAACGACTGCAAATGCAGCCGGGACCAACGGCTTAACGTGCCTTCCGAAGCACGGAGTAGCTCGAAATAATAATTTTATGGTCACCCATCCCGTGACCGACCCTTGCGAAAGTTACCGACCCTTGCGAAAGTTACACTAGGTCCATAAACGTCACAAATGTTTTTTGCAGCTTGCATTGTATTTTTACCTTTTTTTGTAATAAAATTATATAATGTATCGAATTTCTTCATTATAATTACTCATTCTGACAATAAGAAAGACAAATCAAAGGTAAATCACACATCTTCCTAATTTGAATTCGGAGTTATCTTCTTGAAAATTTAAACTTTTTAAAGATACCAAAATCAACCAGACACAAATGGTATATCCAGAAAAATTTTACTACAAGTTTATGCGAAAGTCTTTTTCCCCAATCTAATATGGATACCTATACCTACCAAAGTTTTTTATTTGTTACTATGCACCGCACCGCGCACCGCAAAAATCTTTTCATTTCTTCGTTTCACCACCGGGACAAAGTCGCGGCTAACGACTTGTCTCGTGATTGTATTGTACCAATCTTCTTCACATAACGATCATGACAATATTTTAATCAGAGATAGATTAGCGGAAACTGCAGGTACCAAGTCCATTGTGGAGTTGCGGACGCAATGCACGTCCAAATCCGACACTTGGCACAGTTCGTAGCGTGGCCACTCCCGCCACGAGTTCTGCGAGTTTTAATTACGCTTCTGTAAACTTACGCTCTGAATAACTGTAGAATATGGAAAAATTGTGAACAATTTAGGTACTAAACAAAACATAATCAAGTGAATGAAATTCACAGAAACCTTTTTTTGTTTATTATGATACCCGAACATAAACATTGGAAAATATTATTATCTACACTTGAAGCAACAAATTGCGCAAATGGAGGATCGTAGATATAAAAGTCATAATCAATATTTAAAATGGTCAATATTGAAAACTATGTTTCCATAGATTAATTAACTGTTTGCTCGCGAAACCGCTCTTGTAAATTAAAACTTATGTCACCCGCGTATGATAGCGCTGAAGGTAAAAGAATTTTTAAAATTGGTTCAATAGTTTCGGGGCCTGTATTATCGTTTAATTTTGATAGCGGGGTGCCCAGCTATTTTAAAATAAGTACTTGTAGCTATAAAACTTTGGTAAAAAGTCAAGCAACATGACAAACTTGTAAAAAGACGCCAGGTTTATACTACAGATTTTTAAAAGCACTTTAGTAAAATTTGTTGGAGAGTTTTGTACGTGGAGTTTACGTTACGGGGATCGTGTACTTCTGCAAACATCGTATCACCGCTTATGAGTACTAAGCACTACGTATTTTAAGTTTTAATTACGTACTACTTGTCATCACAGTCATCAAATGCATAAAACCTGATATTAATGAAATGCAAGAGTAAAACATGGCAGTAAAAATAAGTAAAATTATACTTTTACTGTTCAAAACGTAATTTAAACAATTACAGTGCTATAAAAACAAGGTTTAACGTCAGAGTTAATATACATAGAATAAGCAAACCTACTTACCACCTTCTAGGAGTAAATATAATTCCCATAGGACTTTGTTTAATATTATGAATTTTGACTATTATAAAGTGCAGTCTTGTTTATTAATAACACTGTTAAAGTATCATTAAACGAATCATTAATTTGATTAATTATCATTTATGAATGTTATAAACTTTGTCTATGTCCAGCAGTGGGCGAATACGGGCTGATGATGATGATGATGATGATGATAAACTTTTATCGATAGTAGATAACTTTCGAATCAGTTAATGATAAGTTTAAGATAAACATTTAATTGACCATAGATTAAATAAATTTCTAGTCTAAGCGATAAAATACAATGTTTAACCATTTATTTATTATTTTACTAGTCTTATTATGTTCTAGTTTATGACTATAATAGAAATTAGAATTTGAGATCAAAGCGAGTTGTTGCTTCTCTCTGGACAATTGCAACAGTCATTATGTTTTTTATTGTCACAGAAAGTTAGTTAGTTTATTCAAACAACTCCCGCTCTAAAACAAACGCGTATAAAATCTTTAATTTTTCTTAATAAAATAAAAAAGATGTAGTTAAACACGCTAAGACAAACAAAAGTTTCAACTATTTATGATCATACAAGTACCTATGTCTATAGTAATATAATAAATAGGAAAGATTTGATTACTTGTTTGTATTAAAAAGGGCCCAAAACTACTGTATTGCTCAGACCAAATAAAAAGTATAGGCGGAGTTTTGCCTAACAGAAAAGTGAAGCCGACAAAACTACGCCTCGGCGTATTCAAACACAGTTTCACGCACACATACATAACGAAACTACGCCTTCCTTATCAGTCTAACTAAAGACAGTGTGCGGGCCGTTTCATTATAAAAAAAATCTAAAATTTCTTACTCACTGCCGAATTGTGTAGTAAAAGGTTGTAAAAACCAATCCTCAAAAAATAAAAAGCAGTATGGAATCACATTTTACACATAAGTATTGAAGAAAACTTACAGTTTCAGTCAAAATAAAATTTGAGTAATTGCTTGGAACACAAAACCTCAGTCAAATATTACCATCGTTAAACGTTATTATTTACCCCGAAATCAGGTAACTTTAATTTTATAACGCGTTACTTCTAACAAAACACAAATTACGTTACGTATTTTTTTCTTGTTGTATGGAAATGATATTTATAATAAATTTTGCATTCTAAATGCTACATAGAGGTCCAGATCACAGATATTGAAGTGTTAGAATAAGGAAGTAAAAAATAAAAAACGGGTTTAATTTTTTACTTCTTTATTTTTACTAAACGGGTATTGCATACATTGTTTCATTTCCAAACCGACATCAAAATGTGAAAGAGAAGTGGATTTCAGTCATTCCTAATAGTCGAAATGAACCTTCATGGAATCCAACTTCGCGCAACGTAGTTTGTTCGACTCATTTTAAGAGCGATGATATGTATTATACTATAAAAGGGTTACGTCGAATAAAGCAAAACTTATATCAAAGGTTTTAAACTTTCTATATATTAAAATTTTAGTTAACATAGCGGAAGTTTTCAAACTTAACTTAAAAATTAATTAAATAGTCTCTCTAATGTATGGCCTCCAATAATAATTACCTACTCTTAAAGATTTTAGAATATCTATGCTGATATTGATAAACGAATTAACATTATATTATTAAATAGCATAGCGTTAACGTTAACTCTATAACGTCGTAACGTTAAGTTATTGGGGTGTTTTTAATGACTATGGTCACACTGGCACGCACACTACAATTGCTAAAAATCGGCTTCACTTTGTTATTCAGCGAACTCCGTCTTTACTTTTTATTTGGTCTGAGCTGTATTGATATTAAAAAAATCTTTCACCTATGTACATCATCGCAGGTACATTTACGCGGGAAAATAACTAATAATTCAATATATAATAATATTATATTCAATAGATAATTCAAATAGTTACTAATACTGATAATACTGTAAAGACACCTTATCAATAAATCACAGTCTTCTAAAAAAAGTGCAAAGCTTCCGAGTCCTAAAGTAATGACACCAACAACAAGAACAAAACTGGGAAATAAATAAAACAGCCGAGGTCCGACTGGTGCAATTTCTACGGCGATAAAACGCTAAAGGAGCAGTATTTAAATTGAATACGCCGTAAATAAATGCTAAATGAGACAAAGGACTGAGAGAGAATTCGCAATCTAAACAAGATAAAAGGAGTAATGTATCTTTAATGAAAGACCGCGGTTACTGCTGCTTCGCGCGTATTTACTTGTGTGAATGAGTCATAGATCATAGGTATAAGTGTGTAATGGTAAAAAAAAACTATTGTATCCATCGCGAGTCGAACTTATTGCACAGAGGAATTCCGGGTTCCATAAAATTTAGTAGATGTCCTTTACAGGAATCAAGTCTGACAGATACTTTCAGGGTATATTTTGGGTTTCCTATTTAATTTAATACTGTCAGTCTGCTGATGATATTATACAGATAAAATATATTCACACCCAAAACCGTTAACTTTCTAATGGTATTTAAAACAAGAGACTCGTATTAAAACACCTATGACAAAAACTATTCTAAATACATCTATTTAAGTTGCAATTAAATTCCGAACACCACATCGATTGCTTTAATCTTCAACATACATCCGTAAAAACCTACTTTGATGGAATCGGTTTCTTCGAAGTCGCCCGTTCGGTAAACAAGGAATAGTCCGATGCATTAACGATTCCACAGATAACAGACAAGGAATACGAGAATGGTCGTTTATTATTCATTGTAATCCGATACTCTTCTATCGGTATACGATACGACGACGCGAGAAAAAAACTTTTGAAAGCTTTTAAAAGTTTATCATAACACCAAAAGTAGATAAGCACATATTAAAGAACTACTGACGTGTTTATTTATATTAAACAATAAGTGACTTCAAATAAAAAGGGTTTTTTGCTGTAATTGGTCATTTGACCCAAGTGAAATTATTAGAATTGCATGCAATTGATTTAAATTCATTTATTGCACATAATTCGTACAAATTAGTATGTTTTGATCAAGCGACATTACGATGTATATATGTGTGGTTCGGCATGTTTATTTACATATATGTTTATTTCTTACTTTATTTCATATTAGGAAACAGCAGAGCTTCACCATAATGAGTTCTTTAATATTTTAAATAAGAATAAAAACATATTTCTATGTTTTTTAATTTAACATTTGTGTGGATCCATTTGCAAGTGCTTCGGTTTCGCTCCTAGAATTTGTTTTTAGTCAACTCTAACTTTAACAAAATCAAAAATCCTATTAATTCAGATGTATAATATATAATAAACGGAGTTCATTTGAAAAAAAATGTGTTGTGTTTATTTCTTACTTTATTTCATATTTGGAAACAGCATAGTTTCACCATAATGAGTTCCATAAAATAAATAAATGTGTATAAAAACTGACTTAATACACACCTACAAAGATACATCATTAATGTGAACGTAATAATTAATTACATCACTACGCCAAGCAAAAACATTGGACCTCATTTTACGGAGAATAATGAAATTTGGCACAGGTAAGGATCAACAAATGCATAATGCTAATTAACACTAGTAATTTTGAATACATTAAATATTAATAAAAAAACATTAGATAGATACGTTTGACGATTTTGTTCACTGAATATCAAAAAATCAACAAAAAAATTCAAAGCTCAGACTTATTCTTTGATAAATTATGATATTTGACTTTTATGGTAGAATTAAACAACTGGTCAACTACTAGTTTCAGGTTTTAATAATGTCTTAAACTGATCGTCGAGAATCACCTCTTAATATCAATGCATAAATTGCTCCTTTTGAACGACGTTATTGAAAGCAATCAATTATGCTCGCCGATGTTTAACGATCATGCTTTTTAGATGTAAGCTTATATCCTCATGGCAGTGGCAATAAATATAAATCATCAATCAAAGGATGGCCTTAATTAGACCAAGCTTGCTCAGTGGCAGTTTATGATTTTTTTCCTTTTTTGAGATAAAGTGTGTCTGCGGCCTTGTTTCATTTTGATCTACATATGTCACTTTCTTCAAATTTGATAATGCCTGATATTTTATGGTTATCAATATTATTTTTTAATTAATTTTAAATGAAAAAACACATAACAGTATAGGTGTACCTGTTAAATAACTTACATTTGATATAACTTTAAGCTTAGACTAAAAACTTTGATTGCAAATAGGTATGGGAAAAATAACAAAAATAAAATGAAATAATAATTTAAAAATAAACTCGTTCAAAAACATCTTCTTCGGTCTTTGTTCACTTTGTTTGTTCACCTTGTTAATAAAGATACTCAGAATAATTAAAATAAACCAAAACTATGGATAAAAAATAATTATGGTGGGTAAAGTAAAATCATGAAATTTAAGAGCCCTTTGTTCCCTTTGATTGTGGCTTTGCGATTAAAATATTTCGATCACAACATTTATAATATATATTTTAAATCAATTCTGAATGTGATTTTTTATATACAACAATATAAAGTATCTAAAAAGATAAATAAATCTTAAACTATGTAAAAAATTAGATATAGGTATTACATTCATAGATTTATGTATTAAATACTAGGTATTTTCTAGTGACTTTTCTCGCGTAAGTTATGTAGCCATGTAGCCTATGTTACCCGCCTATGACGCAGTATCCCGTGAGTGAAAGAACTTTTAAAATCTATCCAGTAGTTACAGATCCTTTTCTATGCAAAAAAACAATCTACCAAATCTTTCCTCTTTATAATATTAGAAGCTGATTTTTTAATCAGCTGTCTATACTAATAATTTTGCGATACATTTCTCGTCTGTCTTATTTATTGTCTATGACAGACTAATCTCCGAGCAGAATCCGAGGCTAACTTGTGACGCGGCCACTGAAACTTTTGACAGGCATCCAACCAACAGTCCGTTTCTGTTCTATTTTCGTGAACTTGTTCGTTTCTTTAGCTTATTTCCAACGACACACCCCTATGTCGGAAATCTGAAATATTCTAATTGAACTATATCATTCAAAACAGATATGTTATTATTTAATAAAAAATTACTCTTTAATCAATAACTTTTATTTTATTTTTCTTAAAAATAACTATTTGAACAAATAAAAAATAACTTTAAACTTATTTTGAAAAACTATAGATACCATAGATACAGTTGGGTTAGCACACCGCGTAAAGTTAAAACGCGGGCGAAGGAAAGTGGCGAATGAATGACAAGATGCCGTGTGAAGTTTCATAAATGGTTAATTTAATTAATTTCGAATAAACAGTCTACTCGGAATTAATTAAATTTACTAATTTCATATATAGTTTTTGACATTTTGGTATATCAAGTCACATGTATGTTTTGTAATATGTTTTTTTGAATATCAAATTATTTTGTAACAATATGAAAATCATTTTTTTATTTCAAGTTTATGCACAATTATAGTTTCTTGGAAATTAATAATATATTTAACAGGTATTTTATAGCGGTTGTTGATTAATCAAACTTATTTCGATGATAATTGCTCTTAGCGCCAAATAATATGAAGATAAAATAATGTTCTTTAAATATCTTTTTAAAGATAGAGAAATCTTTCAAATGTTTCATAATTTAACATCACTTTACTGGCACAATATATTTTCATGTACCATAATATTCATATAGAAAACGTAACACTAATGCAGTCTGGAGCTCGGCGATAATCTCTACCAATATTATTTCAACCTACAAAATGCCAAGCTCAAAACGCAGTCGGAGTTTAGAAGGCTTTCAACGAAGCTGCCGTTTAGCAAACTTTAAGTAGGGACCAGCGGTATACACGCCACTATTCGGACTCGCCTCGCATTTAATCCCTGAAAATAAATAAACAACGGCCGTTCTACGTATCACTGAAAATCTCGAAAGCGAATGTTAAATGTATTTCGCTACGTTTCCGTCCATTCTATTCATTAACTTCTATTCATTAGTACTGTTAAATAACTGAGACTTAGAATAATAAAACAACGTATTCAATAAATCCAATTTGTATTAGTAAAATAATTAACGTAAAAACTGTATGACCATAGAATACATATTTTACAGACTATCAATGACAATATAGACTAAAGTTGCCTTACTATAACAAGTATTGTTTAAATTCGTTTAAATGTCTCTGTAGCTGAGTGGTTCGCTCGCCGGTTTTACGGTGTCACCATCTCTGAGGTCCCAGTTTCGATTCCCGGCCTGATCAATGTTGAAAATAAACTTTTCTATATTGTCGCGGGTCTGGGTGTTGTGGTACCTTCGTTGTCTCAGATACTCCATAATACGGGGGCTTTAGCTGCTCAATGGCGCGATGGTAGCGTTCCTACTATTACGCCGAGAGTCGTGGGTTCGATCCCCACCCAGGACAAACATTTTTGTGATTAACAATTATGTCAGTTCTGTGTCTGGGTGTTTTCTATTTAAATAAATTATGTATATATTTGTATTCCCCCATTGTTTCTGATATTCGTAACAAAAGTGCCTAAGCTACTTACCTCGGAATCGTAACAATGTGTGTGATGTTGTACGATATTTATATTTATCTTGAAATCTGAGCAATATATATGATGTTGTTTAATATTTTCTATTTTTGTATTTAAGATATTGTTAATGATTATTAAAATAACCTTCGTTATTATTATAAGTGGTCGTTGGTTATCTGTCAGTAATATCTATAAACAAGAGTTCCAAAGATTCAGTCAAACTTTGTAATTAGCATTCGAAATATTTCACAGCTATTGATATTAATCAAACTGGAACTTCCAAAACCAACCCACTCGTGAAGTTTATTAAAATTAATGCAGACAATAGGCGTTTAATAGGCCTTTTCATTAACATTTCTTTAGAAGAAAATGGCGAATTCACAAATTGAATGCGAAGTAATAAATGGATCCCTTGCATCTCAATGAGGCCTCAAAGCTTACGCCGCGCTACCTAGCTCTGATTGATTCAGCCTCACGGAAATCATTTTGGCCTTATTTTGGATTCACGATAGTCACACTTTGTCATTTACTCTTCCGCATGAACGTTTATTCTTATTGTCTTTGATTAAATCTTGATCAAGATATACGTAGTATCTTCTTCTTAGTGATCAAGATACCCTAAAATAGATTCGAGGACGGTTTACACAAACGTCTCTTGCCATATTAATAATTCCAATATCACACATTTCAATAGTTTGATTTCACATATCTTAATATTATCCCTATCAAACCATTTATTTGAGTAATACAATAAAAAATTACTTTTAATGACTATAGCAATATGCGTGCTATGTAATTTCAATATTTTTGTCAATTCCGATCAGTGGAACGGAATACTAAGGCAAATTTATCTGTTACGTAATCAAATATGGTAATTTAAAGGGCAGACACGCTCAATGCCTAGTCCATATTTGGTGTCGCTCAAAGCATCTTTGATTGAAGCTGAAGCATGCACTAAAACTGATTCGGACTATTCAAAAGCAGAACGAATACTGTTATAATAAAAATGGCGGATAACTTTAAATAAATTAATATTTTTTACGACATTGCTGGATTGCAAGATGAGTAGTTAAGCACTAGTATTGTGAATTATCTGAAACAAGGAAGGTTCCACAACAGCTAAATCTAAAATAATACAGAAAAGTTCATCATTGACCCAACCGGGAATCGATCTCAGTGATAACGACACATTGACACCAACGTAAGAGCCACTCGTCTACAGAAATCCTCGATAAAATAGAATATCTATAAAAAATAGTCACTACATATGTCAGAACTCGTAACATTACATGTTAATTATACAGCTTTATTATAAAATTCAATGATATCATTAAACAAGTCAAATATTCAGTTCAAAAAAGATGTAATGAAACTGTTCCTATTTCAGAATTTGACGGCTTATTCTGCGGTAAAATTTAAACCTACCCAAACCTTTTTGATATCACTTCTGCATACTAATATTAAAAGACTCACAAAAAAAGTTACCGGATCATTTTTATGATGGCATCGTTAATGGGCTTACTGAAAACTGTAATGAAGAGATGTATACTTAATGAAGAACGGCTACCCAGGGCCGTTTAGCACCTGAAATATATATTCCCACCCTAACTCATCTCCAGGTTCATTGCAACATCTTTAAGAAAAACCAATTCCAAAAAACCAAGGTTGGAATTTTTAATGGACTTTTACTAAGCAGAAAGTAGTAAAAAAGTTGTGGTTTTACTTCAAAATAATGAACAAGAATTCTTCCCTGTCCAGGCCAAAAGAAGTAAAGATAAACTTTAGCTGGAATAAAACACATTTACTGTTGTTCTGTGATTGTTCTTATGAAATTATCTATTGTTATATCTTTTAAACAGTAGTCATAACTTTTGTTACGGTACTTTAAAAGAAAAAACGTTACTTATAGGATCGCTCGGGTGTCTGCCTGAATGACCTACCGATACTATACTCCAAAACTACTACACCAATTGAGTTTTAATTTTGTAAACTATTTATGTTGACAAAGCATATTTAAGCTTTGCATTTACAACAATAGCATTTGTTTTTTTTCTGTTACTACTAAGTAAACTTGCTCTCAAACAATCATGCTATATTTAAATATGAATTTTAATTAACCAAGTAGAAGTCTTAACAGATGCAATAACAATTCACTTCAATAATGCTAAACTGAGACAATTGACACAATTGAAGAAAATGTAAAGAATTCTTCATAATTGTGTAATTGTCAGACTGAAATGGTTACACGATTTAGAAAAATGGTATGTATCAGTCTTGAAATTGAGATGCTCAGTAACCACAATAAAAACAAGAAAAGGGGCGACCACGTTAAAACTCATTATCGAGTTTTAATAGCAAAGGGAAGCAGGCCAAGAATTGTTTGCCTGCATGCCAACCTATTCACTCAGCTACTGGTAGTAATATAAATATGGAATGAAATATTAGTGACGATTATTCTGGTAATGTGTCGCGCAGGTCAAGGCAGAGTAGACATACTCTGGAGATGAATGTCCCGGTGACACGGCTACGGACACTATAGGGTTTTTAGTGGGTAGGCCTCTGTTGGTCTATTGAGCGAATAGCCACTGGATGGACCAACAGAGGGAGTCCACATAACTTCGTCACACGCCAAGCGGCGGGAAATGCTTAAATTATTTTTCCTACAATAAAAATGGGCAGTGAAATCCAGAAGACGGGGCAATATGAAGAATATTTTTAATGTAATTTATGCAATGTAGAACTACATTACATGAATTCGTTTAGAATTCGCGCTCTCGAGTAAACAATAAACTGAAGATCTATTTATCAATCTGAAGTAATGATAATCTAAGTTGCAAGGCAAACATTTGCAAATAAGTAGATAGGTGCAGGAGGTTAAAAAGCAACTCTATGAAGTAAATATAATAATTAAAAAATTAATTTCTAACGTGTATTTTTTTCAGTAATTATTATTTAAAGGTCTACACTAAACGTATCCAGTTTGATTATTTTTGAAACTTTAAATAATCTGGAGAGAATACTTATTCTCTCCAGATTATTTAAAGTTTCAAAAATAATCCACTTGGATTCTCTATCAATATGTCAATGAATGCAAATATTGAAAGTTCCCCGAATTAGACTATTCAAAATAGTATATATTAGATAGATTTGGAGTTAGTTTTAATATTCAATAAGCAGGAACCATGCAGTGATAAAAGGTTATCCGTATAGAAAAATCCGAGTATATTTCATGCCCCGTTTTACTCAAAATAGGAAGATAAGGAAGAGATTGCCTTAGCTTTATTACTGACAATATTTTCTTGATATTTATAGAGCATTCATAAATCGTGTAATACCAAGTGAGGGGGTTCAGTACGAATAAGGCGACCCTGTCGGTTTCCTTCCTCGCTGCATCGTAAAGCTTGGACGGCCAATTTATAGAGGCGATGCTGTAACCCGTACCAGTCTAGGCAGATTTACGATAAACCTCACGAATACAAGAACGTATCAGGCGCATGTAGTAATCAACTGACGCCCTATAAATAAAATCCAATTGTAGAAACATTTGTTGGCTCACCCTTTTAAAAAGTTTAAAGTAAGTTCCATAAATACCATAAATTATTGTTTAATATAAACATTTTCCGCCATTCTGTACCTACTTTCCGCCATTGTGTTCCGTACTTTATGAAATAAAAAATAATAGTATTTTTTAAATCTTACTCGTATTACATTATATATACGTCCCTATTATGTTTTTTTCATATAAAAATGTGGTTCAATAGTGAAAACTATAGATAAATAAGCTAATGATTAGTATCAATCATATGATCTACAACTAAAGTAAATATCGAGAAAAGTATTTTCACTCTCAGAGGCGTAACTATAGGGTGGCAGGTCGGAAAAATACCACGGCCCCCCAGCTGGAAGGCGCCTCTGGTCAGAGGAGACTCCTTACTTCTGACATTTATTATTACGCAATTAGTAAAAACAATTGAATATCCGATGAATTTGCCACGAGCCTCAAACGGTATAGTTACGCCACTAACCACACCAATACTAAAGTTACTAAATGTTTATTCTCGAGAATAATCCTACGAAAAGAATCGCCATCATAATTTAGTGATTAATGACTTAATGTATATTAATGAAAATCGAAAATAATTCATAGAAAACGAAGAACATAAGAATAGCTATTACTAAAAAATCGATTAGTAACTAAAGAGAATTTAAACATTACGTTTTTAGTAACGCTACTTAATGGATAATTGCTAAAAAAAGTATATAACGCTTCTCCGTAGAAGGAAATTATCTTGTTCGATTTTTTTAAATTCCAAATTTGAGAGTTTTACGTTATTATGATGTAAAACTATATCATTATCTTCATTTATTAATAATCTTATACAAATTTCAAAACATCTAATAATCTATAGATTTAATATAACCCCATAATTTCCATATGAAACACATTACATTAATATCTAATTTGTATACCCTCCTAGAGATATCATAAATCAATACGTCCGATGACATGCCAGCCGCTAAATTTCCATATGCTCATCACAACTAATGAAATTATTACCCTACATCACATAAAAGAGAACGATTAAAATAAATAAATTTTAATGAGTATACATCATTTCACAATCAAATATACTAAAGCTTTGAATGTATTAAAAATCGAACCATATTGTGGAAATAAACACAGTCAAATCTAATTGCTCCATAAAACTCATTGGCTATCATATAAATTCTACGATGTTGCAACTAAGATATTATTATGTAACAGTATTATAATCAATGGATATAGCTCACATGCACCGTTATCATAATATTAGGTTCAAATTACACATCGCCGTGAAATCGCTCTAGAGCAACTATTTTCAAAGTGTTGCGATCAAAGCATATGTTAGGGGTCCACGACAATATTGGTGATACCTATTTACTATTAGGTTGCAGAGTAACGTAAAATTAAAGAGTAAAGTATATATGCGTAAAATATTCTTAATGGAATGAGTAAGAATTTGTTTTTGACAAACAATGACATAAAATAAGGTTTTGTTTTCAGAGTACCAGAGTAGTAGGTTAGTAATATTGGGTTTTCCAAAAAGATGCAATGAACCCAAAAAGTTTGAGGATCCCTATTCTAGAGTTCAGACTAATATAAAATTGGCTGATGGTAAAATGTAGTTAAAAAAAAGTTAGTAGGAAAGTAGGTGTTCGAGCAAGTTTGATAATTAACGACGTTTTAGTAAAAGGTTAGCCAAAATTAAAGCCCAGTTTTATGTTATGACGACATATGTATCCTTGTAAGTCTAAATAATAGGTTGTGCCAAGGTCTGCAAAAACTAGGTGTATGCAAGTTGCGAGCGAGCGGTCAATGCGACCGCAGCCTCGTAACGACTACGTCCAACACTCGTATGAGAAACCAATTTGCCGTTTCATTGTTCTAAAATTGCTCTACTCCCTATTCTACTAACTGTTGACCATTCGCATAAACAGAAAAATAAAATTTATTATAATATATATGTAAGTGTGATTAAGCATGTAATTCCAAAACCTGTACATACGAGTATTATACCTACCTACATTTGTTTATCTGATGAGTCTTATTAAGAAATAAAATGAAAGTTAATAGAATAGCAAAATAATTTATTACATTTCATCCAAAATATTTATTGTAAACATGTTTCCAGGCTTGACAAAAAAAGTCATCAGCCGATTTACTCCGCTCGACATCGTTTATCATTTTGTTTTTCAAGTAGACGTCATGATCCTATTATACTAAAGGCCTTCATTTACGGACATTTGTTTTTGTTTCTTATATTTTTGTGTGGTCACTACCGTCATCGTTTGGTTATACTCAGAAGTTTTAGTTTACGCCCATCTTTTTATTACGTTTAATATAGTTTTTTTTTTTCATAAAATGTGTCATCGCTAGCTTTTCTTTAATCATATAAAAGAATACCGTTTTATATATATATACCGTTTTATGAAATATTAATATAAAAATAACAATATTAACATCAAAAGTTTAACATATCATGTGTAACATTGTCACACTTAAAGTAATACTCTTACCCCTTTTCTTTTATAAAACCAACAAATCGCTTTTCTTTTTGCTACCAAGCCTTTCCGCCCGTCATGCTGGATTGTAAAAATTACCTTTATTAAGATTACTTTCTTCAGATTATATCTTAACTCGACTTTATCGTGTATATAACTCGTTTGGTATGAAACAGAAATTTATGGCAGCAGGTGCCTGCAAAATACAAATTGGAATCATAAATTCTAGAATGTCAAGATAATTGAATATCAACTGCATTGAATGTATTGAAACATTAAACACTGTCAACGAACGAGCAAAATAACGTTTTGATTAAACTGAATGAGATGACATGAAACCCTATTTATACGTTTGATACAAAATTATTTCATAAAAAAGATTGATTGAAAACGAGAGAAATTAAAAATGTTCAATTTATAAACGAATAAGTAATAAGTGAGTTAATTAATGGTGGTAGTGACGGAATAAGCTAAATTGTAATCAATGTACCTATATTTATACAATGGCAAATGGAATAATTTTACAGATAGCATTCCGCTCCCACAAGCTTTTGATGGATGCATTCAGAATTGATAGGTTAACCAAAGCTGGCTAGCAATTGTTCGGTTGCTATGCTTATAAATATTAGTTAGTTTTAAGTGAAATTTGACTGTTTATTATAGAGAAAAAAAATTGAATTCTTATTTTTAAACGAAATAGAAGCCAGCAATAAAATTAATTGCATACCGCGATCGGTGAAGCGTAAAAGGCGATAATCACTCTAATCTCATCCGTGTATCCATGTTCGGTGAATAACCACTATTAATCATAAGATAGCTACCCGAGTAGGGTAGCTACTATAAAATTGACCAGTCATTAATGCTAGGAATAGTTATAGCACAGACTTACATACAAAGTAATGGAATCATTTTTCATTAACAGTAGTATTATAGGTATTGCTATGACAATGATTTATATTGCATGGCAGTTTTTCGAGAGCTTTCAGCACATATTGGACTTCTGAATTGTTGAAATATTATCATCAGTTGCACTTTAATATACGTAATTAACAAACACTTCGAAAATTACAATAAAATTTTAAAAATATTTCATATTAATGCAATGAACATAGAAAGATCTCAATGGGGTAGTGGTGAGCGCGATCGTTTTGTGATACGGTTGAAAACAACCGGTCGCAATAACCGGTTTATAAGATGGGTGACCAAAACTTTATTATCTTGAGCTCCTCCGTACTTCGGAAGGCACATTGAGCCCTGCATCTGCAGTCGTTGATACTCACCAATCCAACTGGACCCGCATGGTGGGTCAAGATTGGTCAAGGCTGATCCTCCCTCGATTTAATCCAAAAGGAAGGATTGAGCCCCAGCAATAAGCTGGTAATGATGAATGAAATCACTTATCTATAATAATTACAAAAAGGTAAAGTTTCACTTATGATTTTTCTTTTCTCCTACGAGTAGCTGTATCATACGCGGATGCCATAAACTATAATTTACGCGGACAAAGTCGCTGAAAAACCGCTAGTATAATATGAATTTTCTTCCATGAATAATATTAAAATTTTATTATTTAGGTTATCTCAGGTAACGTTTTCAGTTAACACAAGAATATAAAATCGTAAATCTTATATTATTATTTATTTATTCAAGGTACGTATGTACATACAACAGGTTACAATTGAATAAAATAGGAAAAAGTAAATTTGAATAAAGATTTGAGCTAGACTGCACCCGTACACACCTTTACATTAAAAAAGCGTAGACGTCTAACAATTATAGATAAAAATAAATAATAATATAAAATAAAAAAGCATAAAGCATAAAACAATAATAAATCTTCATGTTACTACAAACCATTATATCATTATACTTACACATCATTATACTTAGAGCTAAATTTCAATAAAGCATCCAATCTAATTATCAAATAATATAGTACTAACCTGGTTTTCATTATGAATATTTTTAAATAGACTTTCTTTTCACAAGATTGACCTCAAGAATGATTTACTTAAGCAAGAATGTGCTATGATTGATTCACTTTCAGTCATCTATAAAAAAGACAATAAAAGAGGTCCATGTGTACCATGATTGATAGGTTCTTATGATTAAATAGAGTAGTTGTACAGTACAGAGATTTACGATTGCATTGGAACGTCAAAGGGAGTCATTTTTCAACATCAACGACGCGTCGTGACGTCACACAGCTCATGCCGTCATGACACGTTAATTTGGTAACCAGTGCCGAGGCGTGAGCTTACTGATCGGTTTTTCATAAGCCTCTGCGTTGATAAGCGGCTACATGTTAGCTACATTATGGAAGTAATCGGTTATTCTGAGCACAATGTTTAATATTTCTACTATATGTTGTATCATATATTTAACTTTTGCTTAATATTACATATTTTATATAACTAAATCAAAAACTGTAAATACTCACAAAGTTTGCAATTTTCTAAGGCCGAATGGGCTCAACCTCCGCACTACATGGACGAACAAAACAAACTTTTCTGTACTGTCTCAAATCTAGACGATGATGGTATGATTTCGTTTTACCTAAATTATAAATTCCTTGTATAATTATTTTGAAAAGATTAAGAATATTCTTAGTAATATTTGTATAAATAAAAGGCAAATCTAAGTGACTTATATATATTATCAACGCACAGCCGAAACTACGGTACTTAGAAATTTGGTCACTTACATCAAGAAACCCCCCCTGTCGTAAGTGAGCGCTAAGAAATAATTTTTAGAAATTCAACTGTTAGGAGAGTGATATAGGGGCATGAAATTTATATGGACCAAACGGACAAAATTGCTTTGCCGGAAAGCTAGTATTTGTATAATTGGATAATCGAATAAATAGCATAGTGTATTAACTCTATACACAAATGTAATCAGTCAGTATGTATGTGCAGTGTCATTAAACGTTTTAAGTGGATACGTGTTCAAAAACGAGAATAACTTAAAAGAAATCACGTGAATAAAGTCGCAGTAAAAGGTTTGTGCACCAGAGTAAATGGTGATCGCCGATCGTATTTTTCCTTTTTAGTGTAAGCTACAAAGGGGCTGTGCATTTTAACCGACTTCAACATACATTTCGGGCTTAATGTCTCCGTGTAATTTTACTACTGAAATAAATTGAGAGATTAAACAGTTTCGTGGCAAAATTAAACATTCCAGAAAAGTAATATCTTGAAGATAAACGAGGGGTGCCGCATTTTACAAAGTATTTCCTGATTAACTACATAAAATACCCTATAATTCTCTGCAGTTTTCCAGTACTTTTTCATTACGACTTCCCACACATTCATTACCGCATTCGCTGCAGCAAATAATAATGAAATAATCTCATACATTCGCCGAGAAATATGGTATTGCAGTCGGAAGTACATTTTAATCCGTATACATGATTAACGATTTGCTTTAATCATCCGTCTTTGTTTGTTTTATCAAAAACAATCAAAAATAAGCTTGTGTTCCGGCGTGCCGGCGACCGGCAGTGATTAACGAGCGTGCTTCTCCGACTTGAAAATGAACTCTATTACTTAACCAACTTATCGCCCGAGGAAAGTAAATCTCTAATTGCTGACTTTTAACCCGTGAGCGACCGTTTAGGGCCCTTTAGCGCTTATAAGCGAGAACGTGTGTAGTCAATTCTTGCATCTTCCAATTTTCCTCATTAATAAATTTAAAATAACATAATGATATTTTTTAATGATTTATTGTTAATGAGCAATGATTAGGTACTTATAATTATCTTTATATTATAACGGACGTTTCCGTTGACCACCCATATGAATACGGGTTCAATGAATGTGCTGTGGGAGTTGATGGTACCAGATTGTGAGCCGACACGGTGACCACCTCGGCTACGTAGATGTTATCAGTGCAGGCCGTGATTCATTACCGGATCCCTCTCGTTGAATGCTGCATTAAAATAATGATAACACCTTTTCATTTTCAATACAAATTATTTAAAGTATTATATTATTGTCTACTACATCCATTGTAATATGCAAGTCTAACTACGCTCACGCCAACTCTTATACACAATTACTTTATTGCATAATCTGACATCTGTATTACAATCCGATTTGTTTATACCGAATTGAATGAATGCTGATTCAGTGAAATTGAATCGATTACAAAATAAAAATTAAATCTCCATTGTTATTACATTACGAGTGACCACAAAGGCGTTAGAAACGATACTTTACGTTGTCTGGCAATCGGTTTGTTCGTGGCGAATAAAAACAAGTGTTATTTTGCAGGTCGAGTGGGCGTTCGATGCACTATACTTGGCTCCTTACCAAAATGTATCGAAACTAGATTTATGTGGTATAGCGACGAAGGCAGCGATGGTATCGGCGCGGCTAACGGACCTTGTCTCGGACAATGTGCGGTGGCGCAACTGCCTCCCGTCGTGCTCCGTGGGAATTGAATTTTTGCACACTATATATACTACCTTTGTTAAAGCATTTATTCAGAACAATACTTTTTAACTTTATTTTATTGTATATTCATTTAATAACGCAAACCTTTTTGGCAATTTACATTCAATAGTCTCAGTTTAAAATTAAATCTCATTTTATTCATTCACATATTTAGAATACAAAAACAATTTACATTCAATAAAACTTTAGACAGAACTTAAATATTGGACAGTGACGGTGTGTTCTGTTGTTTTTTACTAAACGACGTGGTAGCATGTACCTTTTTAATTTTTGAACCTAAATAGAATATTATATTCTCCGATTCCGTACATTACATAATTATTTATATTTACAATTAGTAGGCAAGTACTTAACTGGTACCAGCCAGTTCTATTTTTTTTTTAATTAGCCTCTTTAGATAGCATTATTACCTACATTTATTTCTTTACTATCAAAATTAAACACTAACAACCAGGAAAAGATAGCTCACTGGTTTAACAGCAACTAATAAAATCGTTTTTAATCGAAATATGTACGAAATATTCAATTACTTATCTATATTCACAATAAGACTAAAACTATACTAGACAAAAATAATATCCCTCGATTCAAAACTAAACGTTCTCTTAGAATATTCCTAAAGCAATGCCCAATCACTCCCGCACATGCCATCAGTGATCGTTAAGTTTTTTTAAAAAGAAAATTGTAGATTAAAAAAAAGCTCGAGATTTCACTTCCATCTCTGTTTTAATGACGTTAAAACGTTTTACGTCCCTTTTTGGATTAATAAACTTCTTAATAGCGTATAAAAAACTTCATAAACGCAGGCAATATAACTGCTGGTATCTCGTTTTATTGTACCCGTAATCAAGCCATCACGTTCCTAAGAACTTTAATAATACATTTCCAGCTGAAGCAATAATATATTTTGATTGCGTTTATTTATCATACTTAATAATATAATACGGTGAGCCTGAATAGAATTGGGAAATATAAATTCGCTATGACTATTGAACTCTAACGTGAACCCATAAATACTGTAGCGAACGTCTTCACGCTCCTATGATCAAGAAAATAAATGGGTGCACAATTTTTCGTGTTTCGTTGGGGCGTTAAATTATGCGTTTATCATTTAGGGATGTTTACAGAGAGCGACCCGCGGGATAAAATTGAAACGACTGGAGCGATGCCAGCTGAGAACTTCGAATTCAAACAAGCGATATTTAGTGCCAGAAAACCAACGATTGCATTTCTCACTACAATTGAGATTAATGCAACAATCAACATGATTTTGTTGAGGCGAGGCTGCAGACACGGCATGGGAGCCTGGTACTCTCTCGTCGCCCGGTGCTGCTGGGCTGAGTCGTGCTTGCATGGCACGGTCTTGCAGCGTTGGGGGGGACAGGGCCCGTTAGCCGCAGGAATGGGAGTGTCGCGAGGGAAGCCCGAGGGAACAACCTCGAGAAGCCCAGGTTTTCCTCATATTGATTGTGTACATATGTTTAACCACGATATGATAGACGTTATTGCACCACTCGATAATATTTAAATTCACTCAAAAAATGTATACGTCCCAACCCTGTATGTTTTCGAACACAGGACGCCGCCTCCTCGTGTCCTAAATCCCTTACTAACCTAATTCATATTTCTTGTTTTTTTTTTGTTTTCTATTTTTCAAAGATTTATACAGATAAGGCGTACTCCGGCCCCACATGACACTACTTTTCCTTACATTACCGTGATCACTCAAACCATACACACTGCGCAATCTTCAAATAGAACTTTTCAAATAGAATTCACCGACAAAAATACGGACTCAGGAGAATAGAGTAAAGTATTCTTTACCTATTTTGTGATAATTTAAATCACCTCACTATCTACTAGCGGTGATTCAACCTTACCGATTGTTCGTGAACAAAGAATGATATCTTTGTTATTTCCATCGAATTTTCCGTTCCTTATTTCTTTAGTAGGTATTTAAAATATTCCTACAACTTCCAATGAACTGCTTTGTAGTATTCTGTTATAAAAACGGCCTCGAAGTCGTGCTCGAACGTAACACCACAAATAAAATCCACCTACTTCAAAAGGTAATAAAGGTTTTTTTAGAGCGTGAAAAATAATAAAATTACTATCCAATAAAGATAACCGAACTCGCGTTTAGTTCAAATATCTAGTTTATAAGTTTTCGAGTATTGAGTAGTAAACGAGTATACTGGATTTTTCTCTAATAAAGTTATAGAAATTTGATAAGCTCTCTTAGATTATTAGAAAAATTGGAAAACTGAAAGTCGGATTTTCATAATAGGGTTTAATAAACTTGGGTAAAGATAAAGTTTGTCTTTCTTTACTCTTTTTGTAATAAGCAGATATATAATAATTTATTACAATTTCGAATTATATTTTTAACAAGTAGGTATGTTAAATTATTTCAATAGAAAAAACATGCTTCTTTAATCTAAGTACTCAGGCCATAATAACAATATGCATTATACGCTTGCATAACTAAATTATTGAAATATTTGATTTGTATTCTAACCCTTAATTCCTTAATTATCTAGTGCCTACTTAAACCTACCAACCCCGATTACATTTTATCGCTTTACGAATTTAATATATAACATTACAGTTTTATTTAATATAAATAAACTCTTATATAGAGCACTCCAAAAATAGCCCAATCGGCAAATGTTACACGGCACAATAAGACGCAAAACAAATATGTCTGCCGTTCCCTCCATCATATCGGCGGGCGGCAGACATCTCCAAGTTGGTGACATGATTTATACTTAGCTCACGCTGTTTATAGTTTCCTTTGCAGATCTGTTAATATCCGTTTCAAAATAGATGGATAGTAACATGTTAAAAGAAGTATTAGCAACGTCGAAAATTAGAAGAAATGATAGTGATATTATTGAACAGAATTGGGTGTAATCTTAAATAAGTCCATTACAATAAATTTTTAAACTATGATACTCAGTGAATTTTATACCCAAAGTTAATACAAGCAAAATACTTGTACACCGCTTGCCTGCCCTCAAATAAATATACCTACGTGCACAAGATAAAGGAAAAAATCTTGGAATAAATACCGAATACTCTACTTACTTTCGTTCTTACCATACAACGCTGCTTGAGCCAGGACAGGAAGTGGAATCAATAAAGAAGACCTGTGTTCCAACAGTGGGAAATTTAATAGGCTGATAATGAAGATGATGATATAATCTGTAGTCCACATCATAATAAACAGATAGTAGTGTAGTGCTATATCACAAATCGGAATGTGTACCTAGTTACTTATTGAATCAAAATAAAACGGATTGTGAGCCATAATATTGACATTCCAAAGAGGTTCATCAGACCCATATTACAGAATGGGTTTATAACAGACAGTTCTAGGAAGATACAGACGTCGCAGTTGACTAAAATAACGCGCGACAACATTCCGCGAATCCAAGCTAAAATATCCGCACAGAAGAATGGAGTGTGTACAAAAATGCACGAGATAAAATGTTACTTCATCAAAAGCGACTGACCGAAAAACGGACCGCGACTCCGGCCTGTGTCAGCAACTTTTGATAGTCGTTTTATGAAAGCTTTACCAGCGAAATATATGATATTGTCTAATTATAATGTTAAAAAAATAGATTAGCGTTAATGTTTTTAAATTCTTATTATTAACAAGCGATTATTTAACTTGCCTTATTTTTTTAATTAAGAATATTTTTCAGTATAGTATTATGAATGCAAAATTGATCAAATATAAAATAACAACAAATTTTCATCTTTATCAAAGGTTTAAATAGGTATTTGTAAAAATATTTCTTCTTCTTCTTCTTCATCAAATATAATAATCCTTTTTTATTATATTTTTATATTACTGTTATAGTAAATAAAACTTAAAACAAGGTACTGCTTCTGTTAATATTTAGTCTTTGAAAAAAAACTTTCTTCACGAGTAGTAAGAACTAGAAGTTAAAAAAAGTGAGAACTAATAAAAATTAAAATTAGAACAAAATCATGTTTATTTTCATAATAATATCATTTTGTAATAAGTATAAATTATATTGTTAGGATACAACTCTGTTGCATCGACATCGCTCTTATTGCTTGTGTTTTGCACCTTGATCTTGTTCGATTTAATGAGATATCCCTTCTACCAAAGAACAACATTATCAATAAATTTCTTTGAAACCTATTTGGTAATATTATAATTAATTTTTCGTTTTAAACTGACTTGACTTTATTATAAAAATTGATATTTTTCTACGTAATTATTTGCATGTTGCCAGAATAACAATTGTCCAAAAAAAATTGTTAAAAACGAACCTTTTAATAATATCGCGTACACTGTGCCTACGAACTTGTCCTGGCGACCAGGTGATTCTGGCATATATTAACTAGAATGTGTTTTTGCGACGTCCAATATTCCAGCTGACTTCCTTCATTGGTCCAATCGGTGCATTCGTACTAGCGGATAGTACCCCGCTGTTTGTAGGGTTGACAATATTATTTTCTATGAGTGTTTCTTCATTGTGTCCATGAGTCTTACAACAAAGTATATATCGTCGTCATCATCTTATTAGCATCCCCACTGTTCACGTATAGGCGAAACGGGACTTTCCCGTAAATAGAATCGCATAAGTAAGTACACAGAATGCAAAATTTTTAAGCACGGTAAATACTAGATTTACGCGAAGAAAACGAAATTTCCTAGCATCGTATTAGTTGAGACGTACTGGGCGTTTATCTAATTCATAGGTCCAAAGTGGATTGGTTGGAGTGTGAAGAAGCAGGAATGTGTGGGAAATGACAAAACTTGGTCACCCATTCGGCCTTTATGAAAGTTGCTTTTACTGATAAATTTGTTTAAATTCATCTGATTCCAACAAAACTAAAATTAAATACTGAAAAAACAAAATTAAAGTTTATTTTGTCTCTTGATAAGCCAAAGAATCAATCAATAAAAATCAATTAAAATTTTGAGACAAGCATTTTTATTATTTTGTAATCGTACTTACTACAGATTTTTTAAGTTTTTGATTATGTATTTTCAATACTCGGTTAATTTAAAAGACAACCCTAGAGGCCTCACTTATTTGACTTTATTTGTGGCGTTTGTTTCTCGCGCACCCGTTGGATGCCGTCCAACGCTTTACACAATCATTCCACTCAACTAAGCGTTGCCATAAACACAAGCCGGCGGGTATGAATTGCACAAAAAAATTGGAAATAATTGCCAATTTATTGTTCGTATAGCTTTCGCGCACGTAAAAATTTAATTTGTCGGGCCGGTGGAACTGCCCGTTCCGACTAAACTGTCTACTGACCGTAATGGTAGTGGTATTGACTACTGCCACTTCAGTTTATTATATCCACGACATATGTTACTGTTTTATTTAATCACATAAAAATACTACATCACTGCCATAAATAAGGTTCTGTTAACAAATCCACTACTATATGTAACATTCGCTCGTTCTATATATAATAATAATAATAGATTTACAGAAAAGACAGAAAAGGACGCCTTAGTAATTATCGTGTTCTCGCCATTAGCGTAGTGTAGAAAATTAATGTTTTGCTCTTTACGTCGAGTCGTAAAAGAAAACATCCAGTAATTTACCACTTTTACAACCTGTCAACGTTGAGGTATAGCCCGAAATCCTTCAAGGCAATATACCTAAGTAAACTGAGTGAGAATTCATTTACGGTTAAACCAAAGAACAACTATATACTATCGAGCTATAGCGTAATATGTTAACTATTTACAATAAGACACATGCTGCTAGATAAGTTACAGTTGTCCTCAAGTCCAGATACTAAATCGTTGGAAACATAAATCCACTTCGTTTACTTATACGGGCGGTTGATTCGTACCTAACCGTCACGATACGACCATTGAATGCGTGTAAGAACATTTCTTGGTTGTCCCACGTTCGCCGAGAAATAAATGTCCCTTGTACAGTCGTAAAGCGTCATGTCAATTCAGCGCTTATCGGTTAGACAACGAACCCAGTATTTGAATACCAGAGTCAATAGTTACCGTCTTTGTAACTTGCACAATCACTCTTATTACGACTAGTAGAAATGTGAAAGCCAACACCTACAGCTCTAAATGAAGATAAAATCGAATACGAACGATATTTCTCTGTCTCTCTCCATCTCTTTATGTTCTTATTTATTTGAATAACCCCCAGAACGCATGATAGCAAAAATGATTTTAGTTTTTGTCCCTGGACTGGTAGAAAAAAAGTCGAATTAATCCAGTCTCATTGAAGTTTTAAGCTTAGCAATATATTTAGTTATGTATTTTTGTAATAAGTAAATAAGTTTTTTTAACACGTTAAATCAATAACATTAAGAGCCAAGTCCATTAAGAACAGATGTTGTTTTGTCGACTTTGCTGACAAAACATTTGAAATCTCTATTTGGGTGCCAAGTTGTATGGAAAAAAATATAAACATTAATTTTATAAGTTCATATAAAATTAGTTCATAATTATTTGCTTTTTATCGATAAATCAAATAAAAAGATAGGATCTGTCTCGTATTATATTAACCCGAAATTACGATACAAACAAGAATTACTTCACTTACGCAGTGTTTATTAGTTTAAATAAGAGTATAATGCTTATAACCTATATCTGAAATCACCACAAATCACCTTATTAATTCACTTCTAAATGTCTAAACGATTTTCATAAAGATAAAACTATGAGTATAAGTTGTTGCTTTTTTAACTTTAACTAATTAATCAACCATTTTTAAGTATTTAATCGGAATCTTCTCAGAGGGAAGATTTCCGCTTCTTTTAATACCGTTAATATAAGAGTTATAAAATGGAACTAGTTCACCACCTTGAGTGGTTTATGAAGGATAGTAACAAAATATGCATTAATATATGGAATACCGAAATAAACGAAAAGTAAAGGAAGGGAAAGTAAATTTTCACCATGTCCAGCAAATCTTTCATATGATTGCAGATTCAATTGGGTTATTTCAAATTTTTTTTTTCTAAAAAAATAATTTAGGACAGAATTTCAGTCTTTTATGTTAGCTTTGCAAGCCTATTCAATTATATTGGGAGAAGTTATGATTAAACCAGTCATAACCGTTTCAAAAAATCTGTTGAGAATAATTTTTGTACATCTTAAAGAAACAATTAATAAAATCATGGTTTTTTTTGTATTAAAATCGTTCTATTTGGTAAAAAAATTGCGCAAATCAGCAGGATTAATTCTTTGAAAATACTTAATTAAACAACTTCGTCTTAATTCTAAATGAGGATCAAGATCTGGTATAAAATTGAAAAATACATCATTTATGTTGTATAGTTACTATAGAGATCATAACTTAATTGATATGAAATTGATCATCTTTTGCTTCCATTAATTAGATGATTAGATAAAGGAACAAATATATAACTAATGATATTGTAATTGGTTGTGTTATTTAGAACAAATATTTTTTATTGAGTTAATGAGTAAAATAATGGCTGTGTCATATAACATATTTTATAGATAAATATTTTTTAAATAAAAAACGACTAAATAAATCGTTCAACAGACCAAGGTGGTCGAGACGATTTTTTTTAATCCATAAGATATAATAGCAGATTATATATTGGTTTGGGGACGCAAAATTTATCACATACCATATAAATATTAGTTTCTCTAAGAAAAACTAATATTTATATTTTCTCTAAAAAAAACTAATATTTATATCTGTCGTGAGAACATGTTTAAAATATAAAAAATAATTAACTTAAATTTAGAACTTAATTAAGGAAATAATTTCAATTTAAATACTTTAGTGTGAAAATTGATAAAATAATAAATATATTAAAATAATTGCTAAAAATGGGTTTGTTACCAATGCCATTCTAAGGTTTAACGGTCATGAAAGTTTAAAACAACTTGGAAAAATATATATTGTGATTGAATTTTTAACTTATTTCATATTTTGAAAAAGCTATGACAGGTCACAAGCTGAATATTAAGACCTTATTATTAATACGAATTTCATTAAACATAATAATAAAGTACGATTTCAAGAAATCAATAAAACAAAAATATGAAACTTTAAAGTATAATTTAAATATAATATAATTTCATAATAATATTCAATGTTTTTAAAAAATTTAACCGTTTTTAAGATAAGTATTATTTTACACTTTTTTTAAATTTAAAAAAAAAACAAATATTTCCTGCATTTTAGTGTTTTTTTTTAGTTTTGGGGTAACAAACATCACGCATACTTAATGCAAATTTAAAACTTACATGATTTCTCATAGATGCCATTGCCAGATCTGGACTAAATATTAGCAGGCACTAGCTTTCAAATTAAGAAAGAATCATCAAAATTGATCCACCCAGTAAAAAGTTATGAAGTAACAAACAGAAAAAAATACAGTCGAATGGATAACATCTTTCTATTTTTTGAAGTCGGTTAAAATGTAAAAGAACACATGAACTTCTTACTTAAAAAAAAATGTTACTCAAAATATTCATGGTACGATTTGTATCTCTTTCCTTTTGGTACTCTCCCTCAGCAGTAACCATCAACATTTACTTGGAATTCCAATTCTCCAATTAAATTATACGTTCGCGTTTCTGAGATCGGAGGCAGCGCTCAGCCACGTCAGTCAATCCAGCGTATGGCTGTCAGTTCGTTTCACATAATGCCCTTTGCGGTATACACGACTTTTTGGTTGTGTTAAGCTTAAAGCTTGGTAAGCTCCGTTTAAAAAGCAAACTGCTGAAACAGCTATTTTAGTTACCACGCAGATTGAATATGGTGGAAATAAATTTTAATATTCAAAACTCTTTATTATAATAAATTGCGAAAAGTAACCGAATGTGGAGTAGGCTAATGCGTAATATTTAAATTCATACCTGAATTATTTTTTATATTAAAAAATAAATTTTAAAATAAGACGAGTGAATCCGCAAGCATATCGCGGATTGCTACACCTATTGAATATAAGAACTAATTTAGCAAATAAAGTGGGCATTCCATATTATTGATACTGTTCCACATTCGGGTTCTTTCCTCTATTTATTAATAGTAATACTCTAATTTAAATATCATAACATAATCTTCTGACACCCCTTCTGACATATAATTCAATAATAAATCAACGAGTATTATAGACGAAGTCTGTGTCGGAGTTCTAAATCAATTGCTTCGTTGTGTAATTAAATAGCAAAACTTGAGCACTCCATAATATCAATGAGTAATTCTCTAAGCCTTCTTGTTTCGTCATCGACAAACTTACATGGCGTTCTATGTGAAATCTGAAACTTTACTGCGAACGAACAGGCGTGCATTACCCAAATAACGGGAACCCAGTCATAACTTGACTCCATAATATGACCATTTTAAAGACCTTATATGAAGTCGTTAAAATGTGCAATTTATGAAGGCGACGACGACGTTGTTCAGATGGTTGAACACTGAACGCTTAATATTTTTCTTTAGTTCCAACAAAGAAGGTATTATTTTAAACAATTCTAAACTCAAGTGTCCTTTACAATAATACATTTTAATAATAATACAAAATACTTTCGAATTCAGACGCCTATTTTACAGTAATGCTTTACAATAAACCTTTACATTTTAAATATTTTTATCACCTTTGTCACCGCTGTTATTTGAAATAAAAGGAGGAGCTTATACCTTAACACCGCAATTTTTGAAATGAGATATAACTACCATAGATAACCTTATTTATGTATCTTGTTTTTTCAATCGTATCGTGAACGTGATCTGTGATCGGCCAACATGTACAACAGTTACTGGCCCTTTCGCTATTCGTGTTTCGCGCAGTATCTCAGGATGAAGCGAAGATCATGCTAATACCAGTCTTGTAGGATGGAATATCTGAACTATAACTCTTCATGTTACTATCTCATTCCACTTTGCGTTTTCTTAGTTTATAAAATCGTAAATTTTTGTGATATTTCGAATTTTGTTAATGACAAGTGCCTGAAGTGTTTGATGCTTATATTACTAACATATTGTTGTTTAGAAGGCCTAAATCATATTTATAATAAATAAATAAAATGTTTAAAACAATGGTGTTTAATAATAAAACAATATTAATTTATAGAGCAACTTATGGATTATCAGAACCTCACTGTAGTTTCAGTCGTGAATAGCGGTACGTGAAGCATTCGTGTTGTCTGTGGTAAATAAGTTTATATTACACGCGATAAGATCGGCTTGCAGCAATAGCCGTCAAGTCGATTGGTCATAGGGCTGATGAACAGAAACAATTCATTGTGTTAATTCACTCTTTGTTAAGATTAAGTATCTGTTTGTTTTAAAAATTAATATATATAAAATGTTCAGTTTCTATTTTTTTATATATCATAATAATTCGGTTAAATAAACAATAAATGAATATAGATAAAACTTTATTCAATAACATAAAAGATAATTTTAATGATTAAATAAAAAATAATAATTTTGACCGAATAATATTTATTGGAAATGTGTGCCTAATACATAGTTAGGTAAATAAAATTTAATTGTGATGAAATACGTACATATATACAAGATTATATTCCAAAATTTCTGTTAACAAATTTAATATAGGCAACCCTGTTCGCTGATCCTTGGCTAGACCACACGCCATAGATGAATCGGCTTATTGTTGCTTCATTGACTTATACGTAGGTCGCTAGGTGCAGAATACTACTCAAATATTATAGTATAAGTTTTAAGTAATTTGCTTCATAAACTGTTCTTCACATTTAGCTACATATTTGTATTATTATATTTTATCAATTTTACAATCACAATGCTGTAATGGAAAATATTGGTAATGAACAATGCTTTAAAAAATTCACCAACCCTAGATAAAGGCGATATAATATCACGCTATAACTAATAGGAGTGCAGCACCAATGAAAAATGTTGCTGCAAAACGGGAAAATCACGCTAGTGAAGCCGCTGGCGGAGAGCTAATCCTTAGATGTTAAAGCAACCTTAACCTTATTATGACATGACCTTTTTGGCCATACCGTAATGTACTTATTTCTACTTCCATTGAAATTGTATGGTCCCACCAGTTGAGGGCTATGAAACCGAACTAGATGGACTGGAATGGGACCGCTGAAAAACCAGTGGTTAGTTGCGAATTATGATAGCTGTATCTTGATAGTAGAGCAAATAATATTCGTCTGCTTTTAATATTCAGTTACCTATCGATTATCTTACCACATTCAATTCGAATACTCGAATTTTCAAATTACGCAAAAAAAATCCTTAATATTAAAGTTTTACATAACACTTTTACATGTAAAAATTAATTAATTGACTTGACATTGGCAGAATTGTGCAAAATGCGCAGATAAGCCATTAATTAAAAAGAATTACTATTATTACCTTTATCATATTAGCTGTCATTCAAAACCTCACCCAAGTATAATAAAAGGTAGAAATTAATCATTAATTCAAAAATATGGTAACTACAAAACTATTATTAATAATACTATTATTAATAGATACACATACTTGTGTAAATTAAGCCAGGCAATAACAAGCTATAATTAACAAATAAGCGTCGTGTTAATCTTTTAGCCATTACCCGATTAATATCGACAAGATGTATCACCACGCTATAACAATAAAACTGTCCGCATATCTTACAAACCGATTATACTAGCTCGTTTATAACTTAATTTAGGCGGCTTGTGCGGAGTCAATTACCTGCGCGAGCGCACGCAAGCCGGTTATGGTCCGCACCCTCCCCCCTCGCCTGCCCAACCCGCACCCATCGTGCATAATGTAGTTTTTGCTCGAACTTCTTATAAGCAGGACCCTTAAACTATTCTCTTTATCTATAACGAATAAACTCGTTCCAAACCGGCTGTCCGAGTGTATCAGTCAGATCTATAACATAAATAATTCCTCTCTGTATTTATGATAACGCTTTTTAAGTGGATAATTGGAATAAATAACTCAATAGACGAATATAATTACTACTGTTAGGGTTAAAAGAAACATTTTCTACTGTAAATTATTAGTTATTTTCAATGCAATATGATGGCGCTCATGGCAGTTTAATATGGTGCGTTTTGGCGTCAGATCGGAATGCTTGCTATGTAATGGCCCTTACTATATGACTAAGGTCTATTACAGCTACTTGCTAATGACGACAAATCCTCCCGTCTCGCCTATGGATGTCCGAAAAGAATTCGGGAGGGCTATATCCTGCCTCAAATTAAATATTTAACCAGACATGAAATCTTACTTAGCAGTACGATCTAGAGTGAGGGAAGCATGCCGTCATCTATTTCAGTACGTCTATAAACAGTTGGTATGACTATTAATTAATTTTTGTCATATTTATATTTATAGCATTTTAAATTAAACTCTCTTTAATGTTCTTTTGTACTTTGTATGATGAATTCAGAAAGTCCACAAACATCAGATATAAAGAATGACACAATTAGCTATGACAATTTGGCAATTCCGGAAAATCTTTAGACTCTTTCTTCTATAGTATTTTGTAGGTACTCAAGTTTGTACGTATAATCTACGATTCCAATTATAACTTGCCGTTCAAACAATGACTTATACATAATTCTTATTTGGTTTTTCATAACCGTTATTAAAGAATATTGAAATACCACATACGAACTACACAAAGATAATAGTTTATTCTTGTGTAGATAAAAATACAAGACAATGCAGTCCCAATCGAGTGTTGACCAACAAAATGTAGAGTCAGACATTGCATCAAGATTTTCTATTTAAGTAAATTTTATTATATGTAGCAGAGTATTCAGATTAGTTAATACCCACAAAACAGCACTGGTGGTTTGGTCATGCGTGGCTTATTCTGCCTATTCGATTTGATTTGATACCATCCGTGGGGAAGACCTGATCCCTAGGAGACATAATAAAGTGTTCAGATATTAAAAGTTATCTAAATTTACATCCATAATATATAATACATAAAGAAAAAATATAATAAATTGGCCTAACAAAGCCAACTCTTTATGACGCTAGCATTCTAAAAACCCAACTATAGACAATGACGCTTTATATCATTGTCAAAAATTAAGTATTAAAACGATTTTAAAAATTATTTCGTCTATGAACGAGAAACTATATAATACGCAAGTGACATAAGCTATTATTTACGCGGGCGATGTTGCGAACAGCTAGTAGTTAATACAATATATTTAATAAAACGTATGTTTTTTTGTGGTATTATATTTTTAACATTAGGTGAAAGAATTTTTCAAAATAGGTCCCGTAGTTTTTAAGTTTATTAAATAAAAATAAAAATACAATTTTTCAAGCTTGACAACAACATGGAGGTTGATTTTCAAAATGCATTACAAATACCGCCGAGGTTTAACAATGTAGTTTTTACTACTTGATTTGAATTTGATAGTAGGCAATGGATGTTAAAGAGGGGTAACACAAGGTTTTAGGCTGTTAATAAGCTGTTACTCAGGTTTCATGCGAAAGCCCCGTTTGACGGTTCCGCATATAAATATAAGATCGCGTGCCACAGAGGTTCTATCTTACGGATTGGCCTGTTCTATGAAGCGTATTTGATTTGCTCATGATAATATAAATATTTCTATTAGTACTATCATGTATTATAAGATTTATTTTATTGGCATAAGTACGTAGTACGTGAATAATTGCATTGTTTTGGTTTTAAAATATTAATCACGTATATGTAGAAGATATATTTTTCTTGTCTTGGATATGGTTGTTGTGTTACTTACCTTCGTTGTTTGAAATTTTTATAATGTAATCCTAAATAAAGCTACTTAATTTTGTATCTAATCAATGAGTGTAATATTATCTAATTATTCTAATTATTGACATAAAAATAAGTTTAAATTTAACAATAATCAATATTATCACTTAGTGTTTTAAATGGATATTATTTTTATATATGTACCTTTTTGGTACCGTGCTACATGATTAACGTGCTTAAAACCATCACGCAGTTTGTTTTGTTTAAAGTTATTAGAAATGGATGGAAAGATGGCTTATCTTTATTTTAATGTTTTTTTTACAAATAATTTTGATAAATTTGGATATGTGATAATTTTTATTGGGACCTGAATGAAAATATACAGATGAGTTATTTGATTTCACTGAATGAAAACAAAGAAGAACGATTTAAATAGTGAGGTCTGTGAGCACAGTTATTATAATACAACGAGGTGATTGTTGAAACACCAACTTATCTTTCTTATAGATGTGAGTAATAGAGGTTCCGTTAAAATAAGGTAGTTCAATGAACTAAATACGTGAGCGGTAATCGCTCGTTTAGTGATAATGACTCACCTCTGTGGTGTCGCACGCGGTGGTGCGCCACGGGCCGGCAGCAGGGCTGCTCCTGGAACACCGTCCAGGAGTCCGCCAGCGCCACCGCCAACACGCAGCCCAACACGGCCCATGGCCCACCCCCCATCCTTACGCACTTCCACACCCGACTACCGCCAACTATCGCACATTGTCCCCAAACAAACGTCCAAACAATACAACTTGCACCCGGAACGACAAAGCCAAAGTCAACAGACGATTCCGGTAAACTTCAATAATGTTTATCTGTTTACATTCCTCGCTCCAAAACTAAACTCAGATTATCTGAAGTCGAACGGACTCCGACGATTAATCACTGCGGCGGGAACGCGAGCTCGTTATCTCATATCGAGTCATAATCTGTCCGTGCGGTTACTTCGTTCGGTTCGCCTGATTTATTAGTTGGGAAAGAATTATCAACGCGAACGTCGCTACGTAAAATCGGCGGGCGACCGGCGAGACGTACACCACCGGCATCGCATCGTCGAACACTGAGACTCGAGAGACAGCGTTCGGTTCACCGAGTGCCTGGAACCGGCACTCCTGCCACGCGGGACGACGCGACAGCTCTATTTCTACAAGCTTCGCTTCTATCTCTGTTTGCTGTACGCCACTCTACATGAAAGAAAGAGACAAGGCAGACACGTAACTGCAAGCTTCGCAAACGAATGAAAAAGCTCACTCACACCGCACCACTCGTTCAGGGAAAAGTTATAAGTTTAAAAGTTTTGATAATTTCGTCGATCCGAGCGGCTTCCGAATGTGCCGCGGAGATCTACTGCGTTGACCCCGCAGTCGTTACGGACATACTGTCGAGAAGGGGATGCTCACTCTCTATAAAAAGTAGTAAATTTGCCTAATTTATGTTTTCGTCGGGATACGCACGAGGAACTTTTATGTCTGTAAGCACGCAAAAGGAAGTCGGTTGTTACTTTTTTCTTTATATATGTTTATTAATAAGTGGCCTACTAGTAGGCATGACTCACGACAACCGTGTGTGTCGTAAATTGCAGTCGGAATTCTAAACAAATGATCAACGAAATGGGGTCGCTTAATTTGTGAGATTTTTTAATAAAATAAACTGTTAAAAACTAAATATGATTGATTTTACGTATCAAATTAATATTAATATATTGTAAATAATGAATTCTACCTTGAAATAATCTTATTATGGTAAACGTATGATAAATGATTAAATGAAAAATTCTTTATTGTATACCAATGAACAAAACATACATATTAATACAATAAATTTAAATGCACAATTGGCGGCATTGTTACTTAAAAGTAATTTCTTTCAGGCAACCTTGCGAACTGAACAAAATAAGGGTATCTTATGTGTCTCAAAACTTTAATACAATATTATACCACTACATGCATTTAATGAATAAATTAAATATATTATGTAATACACAAAATAATAAGCACACAAATACTATAATACATATATTTAATATATAACATACATATAAGCTTATAGATGCTAGATAATAATAAAGTCATATCTTTAAACTAAATGTTAACATATTCACTGATTAAATCTATAAAATGTTCTTGTAGCTATAGATCACTATCTACCCCAGTGAACCTAGCTATGACTCTACATAGCTAGGGTCACTGGGGCTATAAATGTAAAACAATATCAATATACGGCCCTATAATTGTAAAACAATATCACGTAAATGCTTAGATCCCAAAAGTTACTACCCAGACCCGAGATATTTAAAAAAAAATCATTATCCGGCATACAAGCCACTCGGCCAGGATGATAGTCATTATACAGTTAATTTATTCGATTAGTATTGCAGATTCGATAGTTTTATTTATAAGAAACTCCCAATATAACGCACGGTATTATGTAGAGGATCCATTATGTTCAGTAGGTGACACTCACAAATTATCAATATTTGTGACACACTACTAAAGATTTATCACCCGTTTCCACTAACCCAGAATAACGCATTACTTAACTAAGAATCGCCTAATCTTTAGAAATGCCTAGGCCAATTTAAAAAAAAAAAATAATTCTTCACACCAGTCATCTGTTATATTATGCAAATACTAAGCGCAAATTATCTTAGTAATTGCTTAATATCGTTTAGGTGGGTCCTAGTTAATGATGAAACGTATTTTCACAAAAGGCAATTCTTAAATATTTACATTTATGCTCCTAAGTTAGTAAAAACAGGCTTATTTTTAGATGGAAATTGTAATAAAATTTTATGATATCGATACCTTTATGTGTTTTTAAGGAACTACAAGTGACATTGACACCAAAATCAAAATATATTAAACATACAAAAAACAAGTATAAACCCTTAGGAAAATCTAAAATTAACATTGGTTCATACCTCCAACGATATCTTAATATTATCGGCGCTTTTATTTGTTCTGTGCTACATAGATCATTAATATAAACAGAAGATCTTAAATTCAGATCATCATTCATAGGCGGGCTATAATATAAGACTACACGTGACTCTATAAATACATTTTATTTACATATAAATTAATTAATTGCGCAATGGTTTCACATTTCTCATCATTATATCACACTTTAATAAAAAATACATATTTTATGTAACCATTACAAAGCTCATTAATGTAAAATATACATCATTACTTCTATTTACCACTGCCGATAATTCATTATATCGATTTCTTTAAGAGTGTAAATAGATCTCTAGTGGTCCTCTATTTTTGTCAATACATTATCGATTGGTGTTTATTTCCAACTTTTCCTAACAAAGAAATTAAATAATCCAGAATGACTACAGCTGGAAAAGAGGCCAAAGACTAAATATGTGTTCAAGATAATACATTTTAGCCACTCATAGAAAGACCACAAATGACGCAAATTACCACGACCACATATTTTTTCATATCATAAAAAGATACTCAAATTAACTCTAGCATAAAGTATTATAATAATATTTTTACTCCCTCCACAAATGAGAGATATGTTAGAGCAACAAACAGTTCTCAAACTTTTTTAGTGATGGAGCCCTTTTGGAAACCAAAAATAGTGAGTATACCAGCTCTGACGTGAATCGACATCTTTCAAAAACCAGGTTTCATTAATTGAAAGAAATATAGTCAACGGAGAGTTCGATAGAAATAATTGTTTTTTTTAATAATTACATTAAAATCACTGGATTTATCATATAAATAAAAGTATCTACGTCATTCATGTCTATAGTGTTGGTAATGGTGTCCAATGTTTATTTATTATATTAGGCGGTACCTCACACGGCCACTGTGGACGCTACAAGTTTTCAGACAACTTAATAAATATCTGTTTATTAAATTACGCTTTGAACTGACCCTGATTAAGGATCGTAGGGTTAGCTTTATCAATTACTCAGCCTCTGCGGCCGTCGTCGCCCCCGCCTGCGTCCACTCCACTCGCCTTTAATTAATCTTAAATAACTTGATTATGACGTGCTTTCTATATAGGTACTATCCTGTTAGGTATTTTCTTTTGTGTATCTTCTAAATGGAGACCAAACACTTAAAACAATTGTTTGTAGGCCCCCGAACACTGTCTGCCTCCGTAATACTTACAAAGATTTTAATATATGCTGAAACTTTTTTAATAAACGAACGAAGTGAATCGACACTAAATATAAACTTATTTACTTACCATCTCAAATTAGTTTTCTTGGCCTCAGATCGAATTCCACGACCAGGTTGGTTGTGTCAACGGCAAAAAGTGATATCAGACCAGACACTAAGTTTTACGAAAGTTAGAAACGTTTGGAACTCGGTATCACATTCATAAGATGAACGGAGAGATCTTTAACATCGCGGGCCCATTTTCATCAGTTCTTCAAGTTTTTCAATAAAAACTTTCGAAGGAGTCCGATTTACATACGGTATGGATTCATTTATTTTCCAGAAGATTTTTCACGTAAAAGCGTAGAAGGTTTTCGGTATGCATTTAAAAGGAAAAAGGTCGGGACGCTCTGACGACTCTTGCCTTAATCAATAAAGGTCCATGCAGAATTTGTATTACATAATATTAATAATAATAATTTGAAAACAAATGAATTTTATGGGTTCACATTTTATGTTCTACTAAAACTTTTAAGGAGTAAGAAGCATATTATTAATATCAGAATTAAAGCAAAACACTGCAATATATTTTATGTTATATAAGGAACTGAAAGAGATTTCAATTGATTGTAATAATAACTGAACAATCAACATATTTGATTATATTTTTTTTATTTAAATATCTGGAAATTAGAAAACGATAAAAAATAATTAAATACGTGTAAGAAATATTTGTGAATTATTAAGTACACTCGGATATTGTGTGCTGTGTCCAAAGAGGGGTTAGCACTTCCGTATTTTCAAAAATATTTAATAATTTATAACCATGCGCACACTTACCCGCTGTAGATAGTTTATTCATATGACTATTGAAATATCTGAAACATATATAAACATACATTTATAAATTCTGTTGTTAGAATAAGTTAGACGCATAAAATTTAATATAGTAATATTGCTTTTATAAAGCGCACGATATACTGATATCTGAAAAATCATGCCAATAGCTGATTAAAATTGTAACAAGTCATTTTATATAGGAAAGGAATATGAACTACAATTAGCAACAATGTAGAATATAATACAAATTGCCGTGTTTTCCCGGACGTCAAAACATACTTTCAGCTACCATCAAACAGAAATCTCCTCCATTAAAGCGAACAGCACGCGTAGCGTATCGTAAACCACCATAATACGTAACATGTAAGGCATTGCCGCCTAAGAAAGGCACTTTTAAAGCTCGAGTGCTTAAAAATCAACTGAAATATAAACAGTGCTACTTATAAACAAGGTTTAGCCTCAGAGTAAATTTGCGCTAAAATTGCAATTTTAGTATTAGTCCATATTCATATTTCACAGAGAATAAGCAAATCAACTACCTTCTAGGTGCAAATATTACTCCCGTAGAACCTCGTACTAGGTTAACCTTTGTTAAGTCTTTGTTTAATAATATGAATTTTGCCTAATACGAAGAGCAGTCTCAGCGTAAATTTACTCCAACGCTAAACCTTGTTTAAAAGTAGCACTGATAGATTAACTTTTATATAGGTATAACTGGATGTGTAAGTTGTATTTAAAAATAAAATAATAGCTAATATTAAAATACATTAAAACATAGTCCATAGTCCTACCTATGATTACATTAAAACATAGTCCTACTTATGATTTTGCTGATCAGTTAATCGCAGAAACGCAATTGATACATATGTTTTTAGCACTGCGGTCTTTCAATAGTGTGCTTTTTAACTGACAGTACGTTATGATACTTCTTGTGGTTCGTTTTCATTAATCCTCCTTGGTCAAGCGGCACGTACGCTGGTTTCATCGGTATCACCAATTCTGAGATCTCGGGTTCGTGTCCCGGTTCGGTCTGGATTACCGTCGTTGTTTCAGATTTCCATAATGCAAGTGCTTTAGCTACTTAACTTGGTTACTGTGAAATGTATGGGACATGGTCTAATATTTATTTATTTACTCATAAAATTTATCGACCATTATAATAATCCCGCAGAATTCGTCCACACTGCGTATGTGGTCTTGTTGAGTAATGTAAACAAGTCAATACACATATGCAGCTGTTAATACATTTTATTTATAATTTTTTTATTATTCTTTTTCATGCTATATAACAAATAAAGCAGGGACGATTTACAAGAGCAATACTGCACATCTAAGTTGAAATATGCTTCTCCTTCCGCTCTTCCTCTACACATTGTTCTTCGTTCCCTTTCTGTGCATGATGTGCGACTTTGGTACTCTCTCCCATCAGAAAATACCAGGAAAGCACAATCACTGCACAAGTTTTGTGATCAAATTAAGGGTAATTTCCTATCTTTTTAAAACAATATTTTATATGAAATATTACCTACCATAATATTACCTACCATAGAAATGTTTCACCTATTCTAATTTTAGTATATGTTTGTCTCAAGTTCTATGCGCCATTATTTATTTTCTATATTCATTCTTCATTTCATAAGTTGCCTGGAAAGAGATTGCTGTTTAGCAATAAGGCCTCCATTTGTGTTCTTTGTTTCATTGTATTCATTTTCCTGTTAGGTGTGTTATATCGAGTAAAATAAATTATATTATTATTGTTATTAGGTTGTTTTTCTACCTTTGAAATACTTGAAGAATAAAAGTACGTTAATGAAATATTATTTTTCATAGCATTATAATTATGGTGGTCATGAACTCAATCGTATAACAGCATAACCACGAAACTCAGATTACCACATATACACCTTTCTTTCCGATATATTTAACCAGGAAAAGTTTTCTAATCGTATATTAGCACTGATAATAGATATCCCTTGGGTGCATTTCGAAATGCGTCCGCTCGATCACATTTCCCATGACGAAGATTTCTCACCAATCGGTGTACAGGTTCACTAACATTCTTATTTTCATAATCAACCTTCTAAATGCTAAAGCTTCTATGAGACAGCATTCACCATATTCTAAGTTGGAGCTACCGCTTAATATTGTGTACCTGGATCGTTTGTATTATTTTTTTTTTAGTTACGCGATGCAACTAATTAATTTAATTTTAAATGACATACCAAAAACACTTATTGTGTAATAAAATGAAACTCATAAATTTTCCTGCACTATAAGTATAGGTAATTAGGTAAATATATACCTTCTTGTTCCTACTAATATTATAATAAATAGGGCTCTAGCAATACATATAATATTATTTGAGTAATTTTATATTTTATTTTACAAGAGATAAAACATACATGAGCCTACCTAGCTCTTACTTACCGAAAACCTTAGGGGTTTAAAGTTCTTATAAGAGAAATGAATTTTTATATTATTTGAAGTTCCCAATATAAATTTACTAAAACAACGATATTTCGAATTTCTTTTATTAATTGATAGTAACTCCCTATGATCGAGAAATATGTTTTGTGAGATTAGTCTCAGTAGTAACAGTAAGAAGCTGTCTGCTTGGCGAATAGAAACAAGCTTAGTTTCATATTCTAGGGTTGATAAAAGCTGCATTATAATGAAGAAACACTTAAGTAAAGATATCAGATTTCATGATTCAATGTAACCTTCCGTTTTTTCTCTTGTATTTATTTATAATAATAAACTTTTTAATGTAGTATTATATACTATTTTAATTTTTTAATGCGTATATATTATTATAGTATATGACTGATTATAATTCGAACAACTATGATCAATTTAAGGAGAGTGCAGTAGAGAATTTCCAATTTAACGATGGTAATAAAACAGAAATTTTTTTTTTTCAAAAAGAACGAATTACGAAGATTCTACTGACACAATGTATCTGCGGAAGGAAAAACTTTCGATTATCTTTCGTGTAAGTTTACGTCACCGGTCGACATCTCATATAGTATTTTAATATTGCTAAAAACTATGGTCGAAAATATATCATTTATATCTAAATTTATGAGAAGGACCCAACCATATTACTCGTCTAGCAACCCTAAGGAAGGGATAATTGATGAAGTCGACGTGAGATCCCGCCGCGGTTAATCTCCGCCCAGCCACCATCGGGAGGACAAACTTTATCTGCTCGAGGAACGACGCAAAGAGGTCACCTTTTAATTTTTCCTCAGTACCAAGAACAAAGTTTTAATTTTGACACCCCAGCACTGTTGTTAAAGTCTCAACTTCTTTTATGTTACGCTTTAAAATACTAACTTTGCATGGGTATTTTACCTTAATTTACTTGTAAGAATATACAAATAAATAAGTTTTCAATCGTCTTGCTGCTTGATAGCTCCTACCGATGACACAGTTTTCGACTTTTACAAGAACTTGTTACAGCATAACTGGATAAACGATATTGAATTTGAATTTTTGATAATAGTAATTTATGACGCTCCTAATAAAATAATAATAATAATTGAAAACTGTATATGTTGCATAGAAAAGGAACAAATGAGCTTTTAAGCGTGAGCTCCTAAAGAATCGATTTAGTGATGAAAAGAGCTGAATGCATTCATTAAATACAAAAGCTCATTGTGCATAATAATTGAACACTAAGCCATTAACGCGCACAGATTATTAAATCAACAGTATCATTTCTTTAGAACGTTTGGCTTAATAACCTTATACCACTAATAGTGCTTCACTGTTCTGCATTAAGAAGTGCTTTAAAACCCCTTAGGTTTTTTGTAGATAAGAGAGGCTTAAGTTTAATCTCTCTAAATAGAATATACAACATAATAAAAAGACTTGGTATGTTTTTCTAACAATAAACAGACATTCATAGTAATATAGATAGGAAATTATATACTCGAACCCCTACTTAGTTCGCAGTTACGTTTAATAATATTTACATGACTAATGGACATCAATTTTACATAAAAATTTAAAAAGCAAGTGAGCTTAGGCCCCGTGCACACCGACGCGGCGGTGAAGTGGTCCAATTTGCATGTTTTATGCAGCGAGCGGCGGGGATGCGGCGGACACTGCACGCGGCAGGCCCTTTGAAATTTTTATACGCTTTTCCACAAATCAGAATTGCTCGTTTTATGACAAACTGTATGTCACACCGATGGTCAATTTTTATGACTATATTTTTCACACTTTTCTCCAATGTATTTGGCCTTAAACTAACAACAGTTGTAAAATGTGCCGAATACACCTTATATTGTATATAATTGTACTTTATTAACTTGCTGTCCTGCAATGCTACTCTGTAGTAATTTCAGAGTTGAACTCAACGTCAAGCGACAACATAGAGATTTAGTTAAATAAAACCTACCTCAAAAGGTGACAGCACTCTGATCGACTTCCAATTCATGACTGTTTTTATTTAAAAATAGCGAGGCTTTACATGTTAGATCCGAACGCATTGTTTTCATACAAGGTTTTTTTGTTGAATGGAAGCCATATACATGTTGACCAATCAACAAGGTATAATATCTCAGAATATTACAAAAGCATCCTATTTGAGACGAGTTATTTCTTATCTACTAAAGTTGGCATATTAGATCTTACACAATTTTATTTCAGCTACAATAAATATTTTATAAGAATAATTTGTATTGAATCCGGCTTAAACATTATCAATCAAAACATAAATAAAGCTTAATATTTAAATAGAATACACGTCTAAAACTATGCTCATATGAATTCGGTTTTATATAGTTTTAAAAAATGTGCGCAGAGTGGGCATCTGTTGAGTGCTTTGTTTTTAGCGTAGCAATACATTCCGTTATAACCGCACCTGACCCCTAATGTTGTATTGTGATGCCCAATATTTTTGTTACATTGCGTGGGTTCGTTACAACCGACAGACACTCACAAACAAATTTTACTGGAGAGCCATCGCTTGAATGCGGCACTTGCTAAATTGCATTGTACATTTTATTGCAAGTGTGGATGGCGAAGCGCCCGCCGGAATTATTTACTATGTAACAGCACATGCACTTTATTCTGCTGCCGATTTTTAGTATTGAAAGTCTTTGTTTTTGTTCGTTCGGAACTCTCTTTTACTACCGCTCTAAATGCTACACTGCGCTTCGAGGGCAGAACGTTTATTATTTATGCATTTTCCAAAATACGAAGCTCTCTTAAAAAGTGCCATTTGTTTAATGGTACAATGAAATTCGACACGAATACATAACTATAATTCTCAGAAATTTATATTGCTCATCAATCTCTGGTGTTGTGTTAAAAACATGCTGCCATGTGTACCTATATTTTGATATATAGAATAAATATTTTTTGTATAATTAACAAAACTAAGTTCCTAAAGTCAATCCTAGGGGTTTTGATATCTATTCGTTATCTGTTTCAATAATTGTATTGTGTATACAAATCAAGATACATACCATTTAATAATACTTACAAGTATTCATTACAGATTATTATTCCAGGAAACATCACTCTATTTTACAAATTATGTAAACATTATAATATTTGTAGTGTAAACACATAAATTGGTACTGCAATAACATGTCTACATAGTATGAAGGGTCTGGAGCCCTAGGGACGCCTGCAGGCCAGAGTTTATACATGAAGATTGAGCACCTTCTCCACATTAATAAACTAGATGCAACTAACTAGCAGACCCAGCCAACACTGTAATCGAATTATTCTAGGGACGCCTACAGAGGCAGCATAACAACAAGATATAAATATTAAAAGACTGTAGCTCATGCGTAAGAAACGTGATTGAAAAAAACTTCTCTCCCTAAATAAGTAAGAAAGCCGGCTATGGTAGAAAAAAGTGCTAGAGTAGTGCAACACAACTAGATTATGTTATTCAACTCTTTAAATTATCGAAGACTCGTCAAAATGCTTCAAGTGAATTGTGTTAATTCTAAATTATTAAGACAAAATACGCGTAAAAGTAACCCTAACTTTTAGTTCATCTATTGGAATGCTTATTTTATTTCTACTATATTGTTTAAACACCCTTAGTTTAAAATATAGTTTTCAAAAATATATCTATATCTTATGTACTTACATCATTCATATTTTATTTAACACTATTATTTACGATTATACTATAATGTTATAAAGAGAAAAGTCTTTGGTTTGCTGGTTTGCATTGTCATCATCATCATCATCATCAGCCCTTTTACGTCCCCACTGCAGGGGCTCAGGCCTCCCTATGGATGGTTAAGGAGGATGAGCCATCGCTGCTCTCAACGCTGACCCAATGCGGATTGCAGGGTATTAACGACCACAAATGCAGCCGGGGCCAACGGCTTAACGTGCCTTCCGAAGCACGGAGTTGCTCGAGATAATAATTTTTTGGTTACATATCCCGTGACCGACCCTTACAAAAGTTGCTTAACGACAACGATCGCGGGCCACGGCGCTTATCCACTACGCTACCGAGCTTTGCATTGTATAGGTTCTGAAACTACTGAACCAATTTTAATTAGTCTTTCACCAGCGGAAAGCTACATCATACGCGGGTGACATAGGTTATAATTAACTCGGTCAAAGTCGCAAGAAAACAGCTAGTTTCTACTAATTGAGATTATACAAATAAAAATACTTGGATATGTATTGCTCCTTAGAGAAATACTTCAGAAGCGAAGATCAACTGGTTTTAAGGAGCTACTTAGACCACAACATCATTAATAAAATAACGTTACCATAACAATCTTGGAAAATTATGCAGTTTCCTTTCCATTAACCCACTTAAGGATCGATTCGGGACCTCCGAGATGCCATGATAGGCATTTATTATTACTAAATTACGCTTTCTTTTATCTGAACAGAATGCAAGCTTTCTGCTAAATTCGTATTCTATTGTGTCGTATTAGGGACAATGGTGCGCCGATTGCAGCCTGCTTTAGCTATTTTATTTTCAACCATTACGCCATTGTCAACTGAATCATTGTATCAACACAATGCTATGGGACATTTTGAAACTATTTCTGGAACTTACATATATCTAATATGTAAGTTACCCTATTAATTCCAAATATGTTATCTTTGAGCAGAAAATAAAGTATAATATTCAATGTATATCTCGTAAATCAAAACACAAATCATTTGCACTCAATAACAAGTTAAATCTATTATATAGAACTTAAAAACCTTACAATCAATTTTATGTGAAAATTAATATAGCGTTATAAAAATTGGTATAAAATACTAATATTGGATAAAAACATAAAATTTAATAATGTCCAGTGATGTCACAAAAACATATAAGGTCTCCGTAAAATACTCAATAGCCACGAGAGCTATAGAACCCAATCGTAAATATTTAACTTCTGAACTTTTATTTTCGTCCAGAAATAACAAAAATTTTAAGGGTTGCAAAAAATACAAATTTTTGTGCTCATACTTACCGAAATTATTAATGTCGGAAGCGCTATTAAAACATAATCCCATTTGCTCTCATAATATTTCATTGTGTCGGTCGCATTTTTAAAAGTAGCAGCAGTTTTAAAAGTTTCCTTACATAGAGTTGTGGTATACTAATACAAACAGTAAATAAACATGAATTACCCTAAACGGACGTATTTAATTTACTCCGATGTCCACTCTGCCAAGATTCAATACAAAATTTATCTTATCGAATTCCTAATATAACAGACATCATAGATTCATTATCAGGCACAGTATATTTCACAAAAATTGATTTGTCAAATAGTTTTTACCAATTACGGCTAGACAGTAGAGACATAACTTCGTTCTTCGCAAATTCAAAACAGTATAGAATGACACGTTTACCCCAAGGTTTAAAAATAAGTCCGACTGTATTCAGTAGAATAATGTCGATTGCTTAATCGGGACTCACACCGGAAAAAAATGTTTTATTTACTGTAACGATATTGTTTGCTTTGATCGAAATATAAAAAATCATAATAAAAATTTTATAGACATTTTAAAAGGCTCAGAAAAACAACCTTAAAATTAAACCTCCAAAAATGAGAAATTCTTAAAACGAAGTAGTATATTGAGTATTAAGTACTATCGTGAACTATGCAGAAATTTGTTGGTTTCTTTGTCAAAAGAATGTCAAGATGCTTTCAGATTATTAAAGCAAAAATTAGCTCAACCACTAGTTCTCGAATATCTTGACTTCAGCGAAAATTATCATTTTATTTTCCAATCAGACGCAAGTCAAGTTACGATAGGTAGCGTTCCTATGAATAAAAATATGAAACCAATAGCTTACACAAGTCGACGATTAAACAACGCAGAACGAAATTATCCTACAATTCATAAAGAGTTATTGAGTATAGTATGGAATGTAAAATATTTTAAACCTTATTTAATAGTAAATATATTGGAAATTCAAACAGAACATAGACCACTTATAAGTTTATTTAAATAAAAATCCAGAAAGCAGACTATTATAATTTAGATTACAGTTAGAATAATTTAACTACAATATTAAAAAGGATCGATAAATACAGCAACCAGTTTAAGTAATATAGTAGTAACTTCAGACGAATAAAAAAAAATCTACAAATCAAAGAAGTAAATTAGAGCGTAGGAAAAGCGCAAGTTTTCAAAGTAATTCTGAGCTAAGAACGTCCGACCGATAAAAATACTGCGGAAACCTAGCGATACTTTAGAAATACCGGTTATATCAGAATTATTACGTACACCTATAGGTAGTGTTTTCGTAACTTGTATAAATATATTTATTATAGAATTAAGATTCAGACAGCAATTTATTGGAGCAGAATTTTCTGATCAGTTACAAGAGTTTTGTAAAAAAGTATAAATATGATAAAAGAAATCGTTAAGTTAAGATTGATAACAGAGTGAAAAAAGGAAATAAATAGTAGAACTACGTGGAAAGACCCACGAATAAATATATTAAGTAAGGTAAAAAGAATTACAGATGAGAAAGAAAGACAAAAACCCTCTCCTCGAATATTAAAGAGTTCTGCAGACTGTTTAAGCAGTACAGTATTTTTACACGACTAGCCAAAAACAGAGTGTTTAGGGTTCATGTATGAATATACCATAATTTTTGAGACTTAAATATACATGTCAACGCTGGAAAGTGAACACATAATCAAAACCAAAATTGTTCTTCAGAGCAGAAAATCTTTTGTTTTTTCTATAAATAATTCTTATAAAGGTTCATGGTCATAAAAAGATGTTCATTAGTCAAATTATACTGAAATAAGTTCCATTTTGGCGGTCGTATTTTTTAATTACTTATTTTTAATCAATGTACTTTTTATGATATGAGTCATTTAATTTAAAAATGACTCATTAAATGGTTTCATCGGAATCTTTCTTACTTTTTAAGGACACAATAAAATCACCTAGTTGCCTCGCTCTAACGCCACAATCGCAACGAAGCAATTTCCTCTCCGTCAGCGTCCGACAGCACTGTCACGCGCGATGACACAACTAAATATAAAAGTATTTATTAAAAAAGAACAACAATTTTGTTTTCGTATTCGGACAGTTATAATAGTAATTATACAATTTTCACAAGAATTACTTCCAATTCGATTACAATTCGACCTTCTTTTGTATTTTCTGTCCACGATATTTTTGGTCATATTTATCTTCAGGTTCATGAAAAGATTTTCTTATTTATTATTATGACTAATAGTCTGAAAAATATACAATTACTTAATTTTTATTAAAAATTAATTTTAATAAAAATACCGTAACAGAATTGTTAATGTTAATAAATTTGAAAAACAAAGAAAAATATGCTCAGTTCCTGTACCTTGTCTATTTAATATTATCAAATTATGGTTTGTTACAAATTGTATACACAATATTCGTTTTATCAAAAAAGATATCGGTATACATTCGTTTTTAACATAGATCGAGCAACCAAGAAAACGATGAATCGTCTCCTGGACGCCCCGGATAGCGTTCGTTCCACTCAATCAAGACAGTCGGCTATTCTGGCCCAAATTAGATAACGTCCCGGGAAAATATAAAATGTTACGGTGCGTGCAGTTTTTGATTAAGAGCAAAGCGACCAGATTAATTTAGCATTGAGCAGGCCGTTTGTCTCGGTTGATGGAGCGGAATAGATGATGTTGCTAATAAATCCACTTTCCTCGATATTTTAATGTAAATATCGAGAAAAGAAAAAAATGAAGACAAATAAACGATTTTAATAGTTCTATTAAATATTTGATAATTAGTCGATACATAGTTTCTTAAAGGAACATTCCATACTCGGGAAAATTGAAGTAATAGTCATCGGGGTCCCAGGTCGTTTCGATTCATCAACTCTCTTCTTTGCTTCTTCTTCGAAAAATTGGGAGTTCGCTTTGACCTTCTCCCATATTTCATCTTAAATATAAAAGGATATAAATTAATACTATTTTTAAATATAATACCTAAATATTTATATTAATATCTACAATGTCGAACTAATATTGTTAAAAGTTTTCTGATGTGTAAACGTTTGTTTATCAGGATGATTGATGTTTATCAAAGGTACACGTAGAAGTAATTTGATTTCTCAACCTATTGTAGAAGACTCAAGCTTATAACAAATATTCTATATCTACTATTTACTGAGTTAAATCTAAAGAATTGTTTATTATTTGTATTTGGAGAGTCTACAATAATTATTAGACTGACCGTTTTTTAAATTAATTTCTTCTTTAAAAATTTTCCAATTTAAAACATTTTTTTTTGTATGTTTACATTGAATAGGCACCGAAGCTACTGGACTGATTTTAAAACTTCTTTCACTCACGGAACTCGTGCATCGAACGCGGATGACATAGGCTACGATTAACGTGAACAAAGTCGCCGGAAGCCAGCTAGTATCTTATAAAAAGAACGTCTATGAAGTATTAACCTAAAACAATCATGACTTGAATTTCAAATAAGTATCCAAATAATATGTGAATAAATATTAGAAGTTTAAAATTAATTGTTACCTCTTAACGTAGCCAAGTTTTTATTTTGTCCCCCCATCTCTTTTGGCAACGCTGCTTTAGATATATAACGATACAAACTGTCTGATCCCACTTGATGCACCTTTATCATATCCAGCATCTTCAAAGTCATGATGGGTTTCAACATAGAAAGCAGTTTATCAACGAAACTTGGTGCATTTATGAAATGGAATTCCTTAAGTTGGATGAACATCGCTTCCTGTGACGTAACAAAAAAATAATATAACAATATGCACATTTTTTTTAAGCAATATGAAAATAAATATAAACTTCTCTAGTTACCCGGATTGCAAAAGGCCGTGGGTTCGAGTCCCATATCAGGGTGCCAGGGGCAAAGTGAATTTTTGATAAAGAAAATTTATTGTTTTTTTTGGTCGGTTAAAATTATATAACCGTAGGTCTCGCATCAAGTAATATAACCTGATATTGAAACAAATGATATTTATCTTAAGCGAGATTTTTCAAGAGTATATAAACCCAAGTACATACATTCATTTGGAGAAATTTAGAAAAAAACTTGCCTGTAAAAAATAGAAAAATTCCTGAGCTACGTTTAAATCGATCCCTGTTGTATGTGATATAGTAACATTGTTCATATCCACTACAACCGCCACTCCAGGCCAGGTCCCCTCCTCGTATAACAAGAGATCCATAATCATAATAAATGCCCTGTAAAAATAATTTTATATTAATAATAATTTAGTATTTAACACCCACTTTCACTAAACTTAGAACAAATCATAGCTTAACTAGGAAACGCCTAATATTACAAATCGCCTAAGCAGAGTAGTTTAAATCCAAATAAATATTTTTTTCTTTTATTCTGTGACATATTCTTTTCATATACGCAAATGCCTAGCACAAGGCGCCTCATAACGAATATCATATCTTTAGACATTGCTTAATTTGGTGAGGTGGTTCTTAGTCAATGGTGATATGCATATTTACCTTAGGCGGTTCCTAAATATTTAGGCAACAGATTTGGGCGACTCCTAAGTTTAGTGGAAACGGGCATAAGTACTGTTTTTATGATTACGTAGCAAAAAAAAGGAAATATGACCACTTATACGATCACTATCTTGTCTGTCTGTCCGTCTGTCAACGCAGATTTCCTTCGATGCTACTGATTAAGTTAAAATTTGGCACACATAACTAGGTTGGCAACCTAAAGACGTTAATATAATGTAAGTTCTTTTGGATAGTAAGTTAGAAAATAAAAAAGTTTTAAAAACTACACTAATTTAAAACACAAGAGTAAATTGAATTCTTATATTTTCACGCGTCCTATCCATAGATGAAACAACTTTTATGGCTATTGTAATTAAAAAACATCCGAATTTTAATAAAGATGGAGGTTCGATTATATCACCAGCTTGGGATCCGGTAATTAACCAAATAAAAAATAATTCAAATGTATTTTTAAAACAATTTAATTTAGTACATGTAAACGTTTCCATAAAATATAAACATTTTTGTATTGTGAATGCGTCTAATAGTATTGTTTTGAATCTAAATTAAAAAGACAATCGACACCTTAGTCTTATGTGAACCGAAACGTCAATAAAACTAAATAGAAACGCGATGAAACCATTTCAAATTTGTTTCATTTACAAGAGAAAATGTATCAAATAATTATTATTGGGTATATATTTAAAATATTAGTCTTCTATTGTAGAAAACTTTAACTGAATATAGTTAAAACTATGAAGAGGAACAAATAATTTTAGCCCAAAGCTTGTATGTATGTATTTACCTTACTACATCGCTATAGACAAAGTTCTTTACATCTGGATCTAATAAGTGACAATATACGGCACGGTATCCTTTCAATGTCGGCATATTTAATGGAGTTATCAACCTGGTATTTGAGAAAAATATATTAAAATAGTTTAATTTACATATAAATAACACTAGCTTTGGTATGATTTTGAACATAAAACTTTGACTTATAATATAACACAAATATTACATAACTAGTTTTGTATTTTAGTACTATACTGTGTAGGGTAGCCAAGAAAATAGAAATAATTAAAATAGTTTAATACCAGTAGTGATAAAGATGCCGAATACGCCGAATATTTAACGAATATTCGGCGCATCTCTAATAATAGCGCATAACAATATGCTTCTAACACATAATTAACTGTTCATATTTATCTACTTTCCCGCGCAATTGCCACCCGCGTAGCTTCTCGTAGATGAAAGAATTTTTAAAATCGGTCCAGTAGTTTGGAATACAATGTAAACAAAAAAACAATTAAATCTTATTTCGTTTTGATATTACTATAGATTATTATAATAATATCAAAATTTATAATTTTTAGTACTTTATAACTAGTAATGTACGAACAATAAATGTCCGTAGTGTTTAAACGTAAGTGTATGCTGTTCGTGTTTCAAATTATTTACTTATCACTGTATTATATATATTTAGAGTACAAATTGAGTTTACAAACCATGTGTGGCACGCCCTTTCTAAAGATTTATCTGGTTGTCTGTATGAATAAAAGGTGAACAAAGTCCGCAGAGTGTAGTTGAGGTCAATAACTCGCTTTGTCATCTCAATGTCGTAACCGCAGCGATGGTGCGCCAAAACTATATCTAAATCTGAAAACAATATACCATAGCCTAAATTATAATTAAAAAAGTAAATGATACTGGGAACAAAGCTAACAGTACTAATTACCACTACAGTTAGGGATTCCCGATAAAATTTATCACATACCTATGTTTATTTTATTTTGAATATATTGTGGTGCTGATCATATGTATTGTTATATTTATATATTCTTAAAGGTATATAAAAGAACGTTTTGACTAAATATGGAGTTGTTTAATTTTAAGGTCATGAGTCATATAAGTATACTATCTGTGAGCTATCCCAAAAAGTAGTTATATTTTGTTAAAAGCGTCAAACATAGCGGTTGTAACACTGTTTAAATTTATCAAATACAAGGTAGGAAATGGTATCTAATGACTAAAATGTTACGTACTACTGTTCTAAACGAACTTTTATATATATATATATATATTATAAACTTTGTAATTTTTCTAACACTGGCTTGAGTCACTAAGCCACTGTAAAGGTGGTGTTTATATGTTTTCTGCATAACACGACCTCATCGGGCCAAGGATCATTGCGTAGATTAACAAACACGTCTGATGTTTAACTCAAAAGTAAACGTTTTAAAATTAATGTCATACATGTTTTTGTTGATATCTAAGATGATATTTAACTCCTAAATAAGTTTACGAAAAGGGCAATTTATATTCCTATCTGTACTATATACACTATTAGTTTTGCTATAGGTTTATTTCTAAAGATTATGTGACTGTGAACTATACTATACTAATAAAAGAATTAAATTCAGTTATATATTTCAAAAAACATTAAAATGTTACTGAAATTAATGGATTCATTAAAAGTTATAAAATTAGACAACTTTAAATAGTCGTACGTTATTTTATTAGTTTATTATTTACTTTTGCCCGCGACCACGTCCGCGTGGTATAGTTAATTTGAGAAGCATATATTTTTCAAAAACGCCGTTTTTTTCGAGTTGATGATGAAATTTCCTTAATTTTTGAGTTCGAAGAGACTACAACAAAGAAAAAACAACAAATATCCTATCTATTTTAGCACTTTATCTTTGAAAACTTTAGAGATAATAATCCAATCCAATGCAATTTGAAATACAGATAGAAAAAACAGTTCTGAAGTTGACACAAAACTTAATCGAAAACGTAATCTACGCAAAAAAATATTAGAAATTTAATTATTTGCTGAAATAGCTTGTTTATTCGATATTTATATATGATCACTTACTCTTGGCCACATCATGAAGAAGTCATACTCTCAGCCGCCCATATCGTTAAACGTAAATCATTCATTGATCTGGCCAGGCCACATCATGATGTGGGCAGCAAGATTTTTCCATTTCATAAAATACAAACATTTTATGAAATGGCTGGCCGCATCATGAATTGGTCAATTCTACGATCTGGCCACGACATATATACTTGGAAATCTATACTAAGGTGCTTACATAATATGAATGAACAAATGTAATAAAATAGGATTTGTGAAAATTATCAACTTGAAAATCTTAGGTTAAGACCTAGCAATACTTATCCTCAATAAGTTAATTATTGATGGAATGAAAAACACAAATAATTGCAATTTCTTTAATCTAAATTTGGAACATTTTAATGTTTTTGATTTAAAGCCTGCGCAAAGTTCTTTGATCAAAATAATAGCGCGACTTAAAATAAAAAATCTGCGATTTAAAATTCATTGAACGCCATCTAGTGTAGTTCATATATATATAATATAAAAATATTTTTTCTTTCGTTAACAAAATTACTTGAATTTGAACATTTTTATCCATTAAAATTTCAAAAATGTAATATATATTTATATACCAATTTTCATCGCTATACAATAAAACATTTTGTAAATAATATTAGGTAAATTTATTTCAATGACAAATCAGATTGTAAACAATGGTTGCTATGGTAACAATTTTGGTTCCCCATAAAGTCTTTCACACCCATTTTTATCCCTTTAAGTGCTAGTTTTCGGGATAAAATATAACCTATTACCTTCCTAGGGTTATAAACTACCCAAATACAAATTTTCATCGACATAGGTCCATAAACAAAGAAGTTTCATACAAACTTTTTCACCCTTTTTGACCCCCTTCGGGATGGAATTTCCAAAAATCCATTCTTAGTACACCTCTACGTATTAAGGGGAATGTTCCCTCCGAATTTCAAGTTTCTACGACCAGCGGTTTAGGCTGTGCGTTGTCTGTCAGTCAGTAAGTCAGGACATCTCCTTTTATATATGTATAGATAACCTATAAAGGGTAATCAAGGTTTTATTTGCTGGAACCTCTAATGATACGAAAGACTAATCGCGAATTTGTAATTTTTTCACGATTGGACCAATCGCGAATTGTACCAATCGCGCCTAAACGACGAAAGTGCTGCATTGAACACTGAAAACTATAAAAAGTTCTCTCGATCTTAGATAAACATTTGAGTAAACAACAGCCTCCGTTACCAAGCCAAAATCGAACTAGCGACCTTTCATTATCCGACAGAGAACTCTTTCAACGTGATTGTAGAATTTCTCGAGTATTTGTTATCTTATTTAACGTGCGTATTTAAATTATATTTTTAACTACTTTTCTACGATAAATAATAATTTGCAATATTCACTTAATATTATAATCTACAATATACTCGTACTTTTAATATTTCCAGAATCTCCTATATTTTTTTCGAACTAAGTCGATGGAATTTTTATTAACACATAAACAAACATAATCGCATTAAACACACTTAAGAATGACAAAATGAAGTCTAGAAAACGAAGAATAACAAAAATGGTGTAGTACCAACCGGTGATATAAGAATGTGGCAAATGGAGTTGATTCTTCAACCACTTTCGAATCTCCTCAACATCTTCTGCCGTAAGTTGAGGATTTTTATCATACTCGTTCTGAACTGAATACTCCACCACTGACATTATGTTAATTCCAAATTTAAATTTACAGTATTTATGTACACTTATTTTGAATGCAAACGACACCTCTTCTCTGTCAAAGGATCTGTACACAAATGTGTACAATAGTCCATATAACTATAAAATGGATGCGATAGGTAGTAAGCGACTTGTTGTGCTCCGTTGTAAATTAGTTCAAGGTCAATAATGTAAGCGGTTTGAATAAGACGAAAGTTGAAACGTCCGATTGATCGTGCTATCGACAGGCTATTCAACTGCAAACGTACTGTCTGGATCAACGAGCAGCTTTAGTTATAAATTGTATGGTTACTGAAGTAGGCAGGTTTATTGCCGTGGATGATCGAATGTTATTGTTTGAGCCATACGTTATATAAGGCTAGGCATTTTAACATATGCATGCAATTGTGCCTTTTAAATGTGAAAAATTTTATTACACAGATTCATTTAACTCAGTAGATAGAGACTCAATTAAAATATATACTATGGAAAATTTGACAAGAAATAACTCTTCTTTTTTAGTATTTTAGTCTATCTTATCTGACTATCCGTCTGTCTACTGTCGCGACTGATTTGATCCAAATCTACAGTACATTAATAAGTACCAACAAAAGTAACTTAAATCAACAACACATTTATTTGATCAATCAAATAAAATTATTATACTAAAAGTTACGAGTACTATGACACAGCATAAGAATGTTTGTAGCGAGAATTAAAAAGGAGAAAATTGCCCACTAAAACTCAGCGATGTCTCTCCATGTGGTGATGCACGGGGACAACCCGATGACCACTTCCCGCGCCGTTCGTCCCCATTTGGGCCCACCACTTGGGGAGCGGGTCCCTCTACGGTTTGGAGGTACGCAGAGACATTTGAGACATACCAGCTGGACTGGCGCCGACTATAGACTGGAAATGCGCAACCGTGCAATTCCAGTCCTTACCCGTCCAATTGGGAGGACCCACTTAGGCATAACCCATGTCATGGTTATCCCCTGGGTCGATACGCTCTCCGGTGATCAACCCGGGCGCGCCGCTCCACAGCCCCGAAGAGCGGATTATACGAAAACCTAACTTTACAGTTTTTAATATAATTTGAGATTCGTACGGAACGTTTGGTTCGCGAGCCCCACTCATAATTTGGTCGATTTTTCTCCGTCAGCGTTATGGGATGACGACTGGGTAAAAAAAATGCAATTCTATTTAGTCTATTTATTTAATAGGGATTCTATTTAGTTTAATAGGAAAATACTAGAAACGTATTTTTTTTACTTCAATTTAACAAGAAATAGCTTAGATAACAGGCATTAAAGTTGAGGAGTGGGGGCTCGCTACGTCACAGTTTAGAAGAAAACGTACCATACGTGACGTCATGCGAAATTTCAACTCCATGTATCACCGTAATTTTATGACTACAAAAAAATATTTGTTTAATATTTTTACACTCTACCTGACGGATAAACAAACAAAAATTAGTTGTCATCCCTATTAAATAATGTAATACAAATTTTACATTTGGGTAACAAAAAAAATATTATATCGAGCTCCTCCGTACTTCGGAAAGCACATTAAGCTATTATTCATAGCTGCATTTGCAGTCGTTAATACCCTCAAATCCGCATTGGGCCAGCGTGGAAGGTCAGGACATGATCCATCCTCCTTAACCATCCATGGGGAAGGGCTGATGATGATGAAAATTTATATTAAATCTACAGTTGTTCTGAAAGTTATTGTGAAGGAAATATGGTTTTTATTTTCTATTTACATAAATTTATAAAACTAATGTTGATGTAGACAGATGTCAAGAGCAAAATAGTTCCCTGTCGAAACTACACGTCTCTCCTCACTGCAACCGAAAAACAACTGAACGATATTTTAGTAAACATGCCCAACCCTTGTTTTGTTCTTTTGTAGTAGGTATTCATACCCTGGGTGGGCACGTCAGCTGGTTCTACTAACTTTATCAAAATATCTTTCAACGAAAACATGATACAAGTATAAAAATATTTATAGAATCATCTACTTATTTAGATGTTGATAAAAACCCATATTGAGTGAGTGGGGGTCGTGCGCAGTCGGCTCTGCATAATTAAAAAACTATCTTTGGTATTCTTCTTATTCGGTAAACTTCCGAAATATGGGAGGTTAAGCAATATACATACAGCCAGTTGCACAAACGTCCATTAAAATTCTCATTAGTATAAAGACACATTACCCATACAAATTTAACATCCATTAGAGCTAAAAGGCGTCATTAATGGACGTTAGTGAAACTGTGTCATAGTTATTTTAATGTTGATTTGACTTTGTCTTTAAGTAATAAACTTAGAGTACATGTTAGTATCGGAATTTTAGTGATTAAGAAAAATTAAATGATAAATATTATAAGTAGTCTTTATGCAGATAAGAAATGCAATTTACAAACACAGCAATCATCAAATGTGCCTTGAATTATGTTCTGAAGAAATAATATTTGATGATTGCTGTGTTGATTCTCGGGAAAGTGAGAATAATGACGACAAGTTTTCCTTAAAAAAAATTGGGCAATGGTATCAGCGGAACTCGAAACAATTTCTGCAATATACATACATTTTTTGTAATTCTATTCTAACATTCATTGTAATTTTATCGTATTATAAAAATGCTGCTTGAAGGGCAGTTATAGGGGTGACCTAGGAGAGTTGTGACAATTTTTACATAAGGGGCTCTATCTCGCTTAAAAAACATTCCACAGTTATGACTCATGTGCATTAGTTTACCGCCATTCCTTCTGCTTTCTAAACCATCACTAAAATTAATTAAAGTATAAGTTTCTGAAAAAAATAACAAAATTCAAGTCCACTCCCCTTGTCACAACTCTCCTACCACCGAGGTAAGTTGTGACAGGTACCGAGGTAAGTTGTGACATCATTGTATTTAAGCTATAAGATATAAAAATACCATTACATACGACATAAATAAATCAAGCACGTTTTTTTATCAAATCAGTACTTTAATCAGTACTATAATAATAAATTTGACTTGGAAAACACACACTGAACATGTTTGCAAAAAGTTGTCCCAGTAGTCTTGTGCACTGTACAAACTTAGTAGGATCGCGAATCAGTGCACGGTCCTTACAGCATATCACGCGTACGTAGTTTCAACTGTTCGATACGGCATTATATTTTGGGGATATTCTACTGATTCTGTAACTGCTTTTAGAGCCCAGAAAAAATGTGTTAGGAGCATATGTCATTTACAGAGTACATTTAGTTTAATAAAATATGGCCTACAGGTATCCCGTAGGCCATATTTTATTAAACTAAATATTATGACCCTGCCATCAATCTATATATTCGAAGTTGATATTTTTGTCAAACAGAATCAACAACTATTTGAAAATAAGACGAGATTGCGTCATCGAAACAAATTGTGTACGATACCCTCTAAGACAGCTGTGTTGAACAAAAGTATCTTTTGTGTGGCTCCATAAATTTTTGATAAAATTCCAAAAACAATACGTAATCTGGATAATTGTAATGTTTTTAAAAGAAAACTTTGTAAATTATTAGTAGCTAAAGCATATTATAGTGTAAACGACTATCTAGCTGACAGTACTTTGTAAATGTATTAATACTTAATGAATTAATTGAATTTTTGACATAACATGTAATTGATTAGATTAGTTGACAATTACTAACCTACAAATATTGTATGCCTTTTAGGCAGATCACGGTGTAACTATTCAGTCCTTGCATCCAATATCTTTATATAACCTGAGATCAACAATAAAGATTGATTTGACTTGATTAATCATCTTTTAATAACTACCAACTAAAACAACATAGTATTAATATTCCCATAACAAGTAATTATAATATTTTCATTAACTAAATATGGTATCGCTTTGAGATCAATCATATTATTGTTATAATTAGTATAAAATCTTAATCTAATCAGATTCACAATTATGCCAAACGTAATGCAGCTCGTCCCCAGTACAATCTACGTGTGCCTAGCCTTTGCATTCAAGGCTTTGGACCCACTGATCATTCGATCTGCTGTCTGCATAGGCTTTAAGGCAAACCAAATAAAAGCAATTATTTTCTGCATCTTCTTCATCACTTGTTCTATTCTTCTTATTAGTTTTCTTTGGTTTTTTAGGTTTCTTTGTTTTTTCTTTGCTTAAGATACGCTTCTTAACATTCTTAGATTTTCAGTCTCTGTATAGTTATTTGGCATTCTCAAATAAAATAAGTATGCGGTATGCCATTATACACCTTAAGAAGCTACTAACACAACAACAAACATCTAAAGTTAATAAAAAAATTGTAAAAATAGCCCAGCAGAAATATGGAGTAAGATAGGAGAGTTGTGACAGGCTGTCACAACTCGTCTAGGTGTTCAAAATGATGTCTTGGTCCGAATAATAATTCATATTTTCTAAACACGATGCGCATACAAAAAATCAGTGCCACGTATTGAGACTTAAATAACTATATAACTTAAGAAAAAATAACACATCAATGCACTTATACTAAGATATGATATATATTCAAATAATATTTTGAAGAAAAACTTACTTTTCGCTATTTTTTGTACACTGACGATATATTTACGCAACTGTGCCATATGCACCGTCGACAGGTACTGAGTCGTGTAGCGCGTGTCGAGAACGACAAACAAGCGTTAAAGCCATCTCGCTTACTATAATAGGTAGAGAGAAATCCTCCTTGTCACAACTCACCTCTGTCACAACTCACCTACGTCTCCCCTACTCTTATATAATGCATGTAACTAATTTATCACTTCGCGTTTTTTAACTCTCATAAAAATATCGTAATCATAGACGAGGCTAGTCTAAGCAATTAATAGTTTCTTGCTCTGTAAGACTGCGTTAGTTGGTTGTAAAGAAGCATCATTACTATATAAACACAATAAACAAATAAGTGAAAAAATACATATGCATATGAAAATTTGGTTCTTGAATCAGAATTTGGCTATACTTTAATCCACGGTGGGCAACGGCCGGCCCGCAGGCTGGATCCGGCCCGCTGTATGATTTTATCCGGCCCACGAGACATTTTGAAAAACCTAATTTAAAAAAACATTGTGTGATCTTAAGAAACCACGACGCAAGTGAAACTTTTATTGGATTGTAGGCGTTCAACTGAGAATATTTTCGGAAAATCATTCGATATAAAGTATCATTATCGCGTTTTTCACCTTAACCCATTTAACATAATAATTGAAGAATGACAATAGGTAATCAATAGCAGACAAGATATCTAATTATGATTTTTTATTTCAATTCGCATGGATATACCATACAATTATAAAGATGATTGACACCTGTTTCACATGTTAAAAATATGATCCTCCACACGGGTCCAATACGGATTGGAGGGTAGGTATTAATGGCTGCAATGCATTTGGGACCAACGGCTTGAAGTGCCTTCCGAAGCACGAAGTACCTCGAGATAATATTTTTGCTCACTCATCCTGTGACCGACCCTGGCGAAAGTGACTTAACAACAACGGTCGTGGGCTACGGCTCTTATCTACTACGAATTACTAATTTAATAAACATTGTTTTGTGCATAACACTACATTTTGTATGATAAAACACTGTTAACATGGTAATTTATGTGAATTGTATAATTTACAACATACAATTAGTATTTATAATAGTTAAATAGTGATTTACAGGATTTTTTCCAAGAAATAAAGTTAAATCAACAAAAAAGTATTCACTTTTTCCTCAGAGAAAGAAATTTTCGCGGCAATTTTCATCTATAATTCTAATAGGTTTTACTGGAATACTCGTATCAAGAAATGTACTTTGGGTTGGGAATAGTCAGTTTTCGCCTATATTCTGTAATATCTTCTAAACTACTAATTATAAAAACTTCAAAAAAATATTTATATGTCAACCAATAGTTGATTCGCCCCTCCCCCAAAAAATCTTCTCCTTAAAATTTGTTTTATTTACATTGCACAACCTTTTTTAATTACAAATAATACTAAATAAAATAAATATAAAAACAGGTTTGACAAAAGGATGAACAGACAGATTGACAATCGAACGTTCCTATATGAGTTCCGTTTTTCCTTTTCAGAAGTGGAACCCAGTTAAGAGTAAATTAAAAATACACAAAAATATTTTTCTAAAAAAAGATAACCTGATAACATAGTCCGCCCTTGCCCGAGTTTCCAGAACAGTGGCACCGTATGAGCTCGTTATGAACCCATGATTGGTTTGTTGATAGCCAAAGGGCTCTCGGTCCACCAAACGCCTTCAAAGGACAAGCATTCAACCGAAATCACAGCATACGAGTATTTAAGATAAATATGCTTATTAAACTATGTATCATAGTGAACATTGCCTCAACCGATTAAGCTTTTCCTATTCACCCCTTTCCATATACAGGAAGACACAAAGCTACCGATTGAAATTTATTTAAGTGTGTAAACCGTACTAAAATTACTTTGATCGAATCTATAAATTAACACAAAGTTATTCTGTAACAAAGAAGAATTTGGCTATCAATTCAGGTGGTACAATTACAAAACCAAAGAACTTTGGGTTTAACTAAGACAGTTTAATAATAATACGTACTTATAATTTTCATTATAAGGCGATAAAATTAGCAATTTACAAATATTCCTCTGCTTGTTAACAATCATTCCTGCATATATTCATAAGATAATTTTTGAGAGATTCTTGTAGAATATTCTTGAAAATATTATAATTAAGATCCCTTCACACTTTGGATGGCGCGTTAAGTCATCAATATCCACCGACCAGCACTGGACCCAGTTGGTTATGACTTTACTCGCACATGCATACAATAGTTAGAAAGCCACATATATTTTCCTCGATTTAATTCGATGAAGTGGCCATTATTGTGGAGAACTTTGCCTTGGGAATACCAAAACACCTGGTGCTATTAATTGGTGGGAAACAAGCACATCACCAAAGCCACTAAGATCAGGCTAGTATACTCTTTAATACTTCCCATATTCTAGTACGTATCGAAACGTGGACTCTGCATAAAATAGAAAAGAAGACAATAAAGTCACTAGAGATATGGAGAAGGATGCTCGGGGTGTCGTGGACCGAGTTCCGTACCAACGCATCTATACTGAATGAACTCGGCATCAGACGGTGCCTGTCTTCTATAGTGCAATCACGCATTCTAACTTTCTTTGGCCATGTATCACGACACAACAATGACTCCTTGGTGCGTCTGATAATACAGGGAAAAGTTGAAGATACCAAAGACCCGATGAGATGGACTGACCAAATGAAGGCGGCAACAAACTACTCTACCCATGAGAGTACCAGGAAGGCTGCGGTCCGATAAGAATGGCGGCGTATAAAAGAACTTGCAACTGTTCCTAATTGACGACCACGACCACCTTGTCAAGAGTGAAACGACGTAGAAGAATAATTATAAATTACCATCCAAAATAATCCACATGGTTGCACGCAATGATATTACAATAAAAAAGGGCAGATAGGTCATCTCAGTACCAATACGATGTCAAAAATTATGACACAATATTTATTTTTCTGATTAAAACACAAATACATGACTGTCTATGATCTAACTACTTACAAGATTAAGAATCTTTTATAAATCTATTAGTTTCTCTTTGATAGTTTTTCCTAGAATAGTTACCCAGTTAGGGAACTATTTGTCCCATAGAGAATAGAGATCCACTGACATGACGCTTTGATCTATGTAATAATCATAGATATTACTTTAATCTATGTTTTACTCTGTTTTCACTTCGTTTTTTACCATGTTTTTGTGAATTGTTTTATTTTTATATTATTATTTTACATGTTATTATATTTTTATTATTGTGAGAATAATGTTTAATGCACAGGACGATGACGACGATGATTACCAAACGCCCTATAACGATGGTCACTGGGAGTGGAGTGATATTGAAAATAAGCTCATATTTATAAGGCATTTTTCTTATTTAACTATTTATACTTCTCTATTCAGAGTCTGTAAAAAAGCTTCTGCATTAAACAATTATTACTTGGTAGAAAAATACAGTCATAGCTTAAATCCTATATTATTAAATCCTATAATATTATATTATTATTATCTCTGTTTAATTTTTCTATTATTTAATTAATGAATACATATTTTGGTTTCAAACTGATTACAACACAGTTAACACTATATTTGGTTATATAAAACTGAAATTCGTACTCTTAATTTTTAATCTTAATACCTTTAATTATACAATAAGTACTTGCTTAGTGCTATTACTAAATAAAGTTAAGCGTTATTTACGCTAAAATTGCAATTTAAGTATTGGTCCAAATTCATATTATACAGATTATAGAGTTCAGTATCATATGCGAAAATTTCACATATTGTGGTAATCTGACGTGCCGCTGTATATACCTTTGCTAGAGATAAAATAAACATAAAACAACGAAGGCACTATAACTTCCACACTCGAGAAATTATGGAAATGCCTATTTCCAATATTGACTCGACCAGGAATAAAACCAGGGATCTCGGAGATATTAACACCTTAAAATTGGCATGTGAGCCACTTGACTAAGAGTTCCTAATATAAATAATACGATAGGTATGAATATTCTGCTCATTTGTATTGAGTAACTCTACAAAATTTACTAAAAATGAACATGACATTTTTAGTGTCTCCTACAATGTATTTAATAAATAATTTTAATAAATAAATAAAACTAGTGGATACACAATATTCAAAGCTATAATATAAGTTATTTTCAATATCATTTTTTAAACACTAGTTACATAGTTTTAACTTATTTTTAAAGCCATCAGACTCCGCAAGCTGAAGATTTTGAAAGCCTCGCTCTTGCAGTGTTCAAGCATGGAGCGGTGAAATTTAACGACGATTTAGACATACTGGAACAAGTAAATATATACGTTTTCTTACTTATAAGGGCACCGTATCAAAAAAAGATATTGGGACCCATAGGATTTGTCGGTTATCTATCTGCTTGTCCGTCTTTCATAATCGAATTTCTCCGAAAGTTCTGGATCAGTTGAATTGAACAATGGTATATTAGAAAATTAAAAAACGCTTTGCAAATTATTATATGAAAAATGTTATTGTGAGAATCTGAAATAAATAATTTTCTAGCAATAGTTTCCAATGCATGATGGTTTATTTATTTTAATATTTGTGCCGAACCAGACCCGCTCTTGGACGGCTATGTCGATACGAATATTAATTTATTATAAACCTTTCCGGTTTGTTATTTTTTTGTTGTGTATTGATTTGGTTTGGAAACTACTAGACAGATTTTAAAATTTCTTTCACTTACTGGAAGCTACATCATGTGTGATTTAAGTTATAAATTAAGCATACAAAGTCGCGGAACAACAGCTTATTTTATATAAATTTCATAAAATAGATGAGTTCTTCATTTGTTACAGCAAAGATTTAGAAAACGTTATCAAAGAAAAAGTAAAGGTGAAGACGATGTTATATTGCTCCAGGTGCGTATTTAGATATCTATTACGTATGAAATTAAATTTAAATGAATCTTATTTCACTATGTTTGATCTCCTTAGGATATTAAAGATCTCGTACTGTATACGGCGCCTGCGGACATTTTAAATGTAACCATCATAAATATACTTCATCTAAGAGCTACTGAAAGATTTATTAGAGCCCTGATACTATACTGCCAATACTTCCTCCAGGTAAACTTATACAAAATTGACATAACTTCTCGAAAAATAGAATTAAATAAAACAAAATGAAAAACTGTTTATTAACTATATAAACATTTATACATACACTTACTCAATGCCGTATTTAATTTTATGCACATTGTAAACTGGACTCTTGCTTAAAAAAACTTTATATAAAAAGTGAGACTTCAAACTTTACAATAGTAATAAATAATACTTATGTCAAAAGCGACTAATTCAAGTAAATGCTATTGAAGTCGGGCGCCTATCATCTATTTGATAACATACAAAAACCTCCTCCCGAATTCAATAGCATTTTCTGGAATAAGTCGCTTTTAAAATAAATATGATTTATCGTTTATTTAAAGTTTGAAATTAGCTCTACCTTTTATAAACAGTTTTTATTTCATGCTTTTTAGTGATATTGATATTTTTTTTATAAAATAGGTAACACTAAAAATATTAAATATAAATATATAATTTGGTCGACATAACTTTTTCCCATAATCTATATTCATAATTGAAAGAGGAAAGATTTGATTGCTCGATTTATAAAATTGAATCGATTTATTAGTCTTTCATCTACGGGAAACTACGTAATACGCGGCGGACATAGGCTATAATGTGCGCAGGCGAAGTCGCGGGGTAACAGCTAGTATGATAGATTGGTTTACATTTCAAGAAATCGATGAACATACCTACCTGTATATACTTTACTAATAGATACCTATATATGACTTTCATAAAAATATACCTTAAAGAGTGAAGTTCACATACTAGTTGAACATAGAAAATTATCCTTTCAAATTTTGAATGAATTCTAAATACACAATCTTATGTTTTTTAGTTGAAATGGACCATATCACCTTAATATTTAGATGATATCTTTTAGAAAGCATACTTTGTTTTGTTATAAAAGGAAAACTACTTATTCGATTTCGATAAAATTTAAATGGGGCCGCCTCGATCCATCAAGCTGTCAATTAAAAAAAGAATTTTGAAAATCAAACAAGAACAACAATTGACGAAAATATCGGTCTTTAATTCATACATAAAAAAAACATCGCCGTCGAACATATAACCCCCTCCTTTTCGATTTTGAAGTTGGTTCAAAATCTTATAAAATACGGTACCTACATAAATAAATAATAAAGTGTATTTTTATAATTGTAGATATCAGATGTGATGAGTTATCGATTAATTGAATCAGAAAGTAAAATTAGAACTAATAAAAGCGATGACATTGAAATGGAATTCCGTGACGATTTAGAAGACATACGTTTGTTACTTGCTAATGAATATTGCGCTTTTTTACTAGGTAACATAAAGTAATAGATTGAATAAAAGATTTCGATATACCTAAGTAAATTATTTAATTTCAGGGAGTGACGAATACAACTCGTTTCACCACATGGGACCTGACAGAAAATCAAAATCTTTATCAAAGAAGGAAGCATTCGATTTTGAATCAATTATTACTATATGTATACAAATTATATGGATAACGTTAGGAAGAAAATCGTTTAGCCAGATAGGTAGATATCATTTTAACTATTAAGCAGCTGCGATAAAAATCAATGCATCTTTGCTCTTTGAATTACAGAATTGGAAGTTCATCGAATATTTAAGTCACACTGCTTTAATATCGTAGACCACAGGCAGGATACTGACTTCATATTGAAAATGACAACAAAAGAAAAACTAGTGTTGCACGGTCACTGTGTTCAACACAAGAAGAAACTGCACGCGCAATCTCCATTATATCACGAAATCGCTTGTCATCGTCCCATTGATTTCCGACTCATCGGCTTGGGATATATTAAATTTGATCGGTAAACAGTTAAGCTCATATTATTTATTTGAATTTAATATAATTGAACATTTATTCGATAAACTTAGGCTAAGCGTGATATGTACATTACAATACTAGTACCAGAGCGAAATCTGACTATACGGCGGATGCATTCACACCTCTCAGCCAAACTATTATTTTTTGCTGAATAGCAAAAGATTGAAAGGTCTAATTATCATGATGAAAAACTACACACCTTCTATAGATAAATACTAGTCGCTTTCTCTCAACTTCTTGCTTTAATCTCATCAGTTGTCCGCAGTAGAGTTTAGAATCGATGGTCCTGCGTGACGGTAACAGCTCATAATAAATAACGCCCTTCCAATCCCACCATCCTCACAGCATCACCATGTTTCTAGTTAGCACGGGTTTTGCCACAGTCTGTCAAGCCTGACCGACCTTTGAACACGACTTTTTTCACTCGATCTTGTCGTACATGATCCACTTATCATCTTCTTCAAAAATGGTTCTGTTTCATTACGCCGTAATAAAGAATCACAAAAGAGTACACGGTTCTTTAGGTTTCTTTCAGTAAGCTCGTTAGGTACCCAAATATCCAACTTTTTGTGTACCCAGTTTTTTTCAAATGCACCAAAACTGTTTTGTGGTCAATACCCAGTTCTTCAGCTGCGTCGTAACTACTGATATGCATATCTTGCTCCACTTTTTAAAAATGGCATCCATTTTATCCGTAACAGGGCGACCGGAGTGACGTGCATCTTTGACATCAAAATTTTCGGACTGAAAACGCTTAAACTTTTGTGCTACTCTCACAGAAATTGTACTAGGTCCATAAAGTCACAAATGTTTTTGGCGGCTTGCATTGTATTTTTACCTTTTTGTAATAAAATTATATTTTGAATTTCTTCACTAGATTCACCCATTTTGACAGTAAGAAAAACAAATGGAAATCACACGTTTTCCTAATTTGAATATGGAGTTATCTTCTTTAAAATTTAACCTTTTTAATTTTACCGAAACCAGCTCAATACAAATTGTATAGTCAGAAAGATTTTATTACAAGTTTATGCATACTACATGCGAAAAGAGTTTTTCTCCAACCTAATAGTATATATTTTCAATGCTTATATATATGTTTCTAAGAACTGCTCGTATAAAGGTATTAGATCTAATAATTCATATTTTTTAACAAGAGAAAATTAAGTACCGGCATGACTCGAGAATATTCGATCAACAATTTGTTGTATAAATTATTTATTGTAGAAAATGTATATAAATCGAAGTTTCTAAGATGTTATAATAAGCGTTAATATATTGTCGCTTTTAAATTAGCTAATCTTTATGATCTTATATCGCAGATTGACATCTCGTCAGTTATATTTAGAACAAATATTAACAGCAAGTGAAACAACATTCGAAGAAACGGGACTGTCGTTGGGAATAATAGGACTACGCCGGTGCCGTTTTGACACTATTTTGATGGAGATCAAAGGGGTTGCTTCAACCGCATCTTCTTCTGTTAGCGCAAGGTGTTTTATAACTGAGTTTATCTTAGTATAAGGTCCATTATAGACAGTCATATTAAAAAATAGTATTTGTCAATCAATTGGGATAGTTACAAATATTGACTTTACAAATGATTCACGAATTTAAATTTCATAACATTATTTATGTTACTCATAAAAAATTGGCGATATGTTACTCAACAAAAGAAATTTATGTATACGATAGTGCTCTTGAACAAGTCGAACAAAAAGGCAATATTATTTCCTAATACAAAACTAGAACCGACTTCAATCTTAAAAAAAATAAAAATAGTCTTCATTTTAAAAGCGATTCAATTACTCAAGAAACTGCTATTGAAGTCTGTGGGAAGTATGTTAAATATACATATACTAAATCGCTGGACGTAGAGACTTGAAATTAGGAGGGGACATTTCTCTTATTACGTGGAGATGTACTAAGAACGGATATTTGGAAATTCCACCCCAAAGAGGGTCAAAAAGAGTGAAACTTTTTGTTATTGGACTTATATCGATGAAATCGGTATTTGGGTTGATTAAGTCTCTATGAAGGTAATAGCTTGTATTTTATCCTGAAAACTAGCACTTAAAGGGATAAAAACGGGAGCGAAAGTTTTAATGGGGAATCAAACGTTACCATAGCAACCATTTTGTGTGGACATTAGATTTGTGTTTTTCTTTCCATCTGTATTTCAAGTCGTATAAACAGCTTTAGTTTTTAGTTTTCAGTTTTAATAGTTTTCAGAGATAAAGTACTGTAAGACGTTGGATATTAGTCGGTTAATTACATATATAACTATTGCTGTACCTTTATTAATTAATATATACAGCTTTTTATTGTAATGTCTACGAAATTGGACATCAAAGTAATTTTATTCGAATATCGTGGATATTATTAATAAAATTAAAAATTAGAGTAGCTCGGTGAGTTTATCTGTATGTACACGTTAATTTTCGGGACTACTGAATATTATTTTGTTAATACCTGGGCAATATATGGGGTATAATTAATTTTGGAAACTTAAACGTTTGATGCACAACCAGCGACACCTTAAGAAAAATTTTGTGCCTGATCAATATATTCTGCTAAGAGTACAAAAGTCAAAGATCCAGAACATATAATGTGGTCCTCAAAGATACTAGTTATACTATAACATCGGATAAAAATACTTCTTAACAATAAATAGTTTTTTTATTTATTTACATTTTTTGCACAAATACACATTGGCGTACTTAATGCCATGGCCATTTTCTACCAATAAACCTTAGGATGATGTGGACACGGGGTTCTCTCTATTGTTGTACAGGGCAAGTTCGTGACCTTGTTGCGTACAACAAAACGCGGGAAAGGGAAAGATCTATGGTTAGCGATACGTATCGTTGTCTTTCAACGATCATGTAAATACTAAGGTTTATTGTCCGTTTTTTCGTCTACTCTAGAAACAGACAATGCAATGTGTCAAAAAGCTCTGATTAGATAATTTGGATTTAGTTTTAAATATATTAAAATTAACTTTGTACATAATAAGACGGCAACATCATTTCCTAATTTTATAGTAATTATGTATGTGTATACATACATAATAATTACTATAAAAATACATAAATCATAAAGTAATTAATTAAGAATAAACAGATAAATAGAAACATTTGCTATAGAATAACTTGTTTTTAGAAGCTAATTTATTATTTATTGATAATTCTTGTAGACACAAGTAGAATGGAAATTCATCCCACAAAGGAATAGATTTGACGAAGAACGAAGAGTGAACGATTTCGGAGAAATGAGATGGGCAGAGTAGACGATTAGAGGAGGAACAAAGAGTTTTGGTGTGAAAGGTACATAAGTACTGTTAAGATAAGAAAGAGTGTTTGGAGATTTCAGCAGAGAGGATAACGTAGTTAAAGCACGCATACTTCTTCGCTTCCGGATGGACGTCCATTTTGAATTTTAACGATATAGGGACACATGATCAAATTTTCTAAGAATAAAAACGGATAGAATCTTCGGTCTCTAGAATCCAGTTAAGCCAGTGAAAAACTGACCATCATCATACATTGCCCAAAATCTTTAGATCTACCAGAAAATGAGATAGAAACAATTTCTGAAGTACGCAAAGATATAAGAACAGCGCAGTAAACCACGGAATTCTGATCGACTTCGATATGCTGTTGAGAGAATAAAAGCTGCTGGTGTGGAAATGCCCAACTTTGCCTTGTTGTTTTAAGGGTTAGCAACATCTCTGGGCTTTATATTTTGGCACCCGAATAAAAAAAAAAACACCAATAAAGTTTATAAATTTCATCTTAAATATTATTGTTAATCATATATACCGTTGGCACCGTCAGCAGACTGTAGAATTTTGGTACAAAAATAATTCTACCTTTACAGGTTCATTAAGTTATAACCTACTCAATCCACAACATACAATTTAAGCTTACAAAATCTTTGGTATGAGACAACACGAACGAAGATGCGGGCACCAGCTAGTGGCAAATAATATAACGGTGTAATGAATCTTTACAAGTATTTTGGCCTAACATAACCTCAGTAAAAAGTTATACGACCAAATGAAACAATAACAAAAACTTACTATAACCCAACCTTTCATCTTATTTAAGGTTGTTCAAGATATTTATTGAGCAACACATTATTTGAATAGTTGCCTCTATAGAATAAAATTTATGAATTTCGTTGGGATCGCCAGTTTAAAGCTGCTTTCTTTATGCAGATGATACCTACCATAGTGCTTACATAGAATCCATTCAATCTGCAAATGAAGCGATAGTCATGGAGCAAGATTATGAGTGATGAAAGGCTTAAAATTCACGTGAATAACACATAAGATATTAAACCAATGTACTACTTTGAGAATATAACTATTCACACCGTCATTAACTGGTCGTCCTCTTTTAATTTTAAATAAGAGTGAAGTTATACTTCACGGAATTGTCACTGTAAATAAATCTATTTCGTGATTATCCTTTACCAAAGGAGGCAATTTGTCTATATAAATTAAAAAAGAAGCATTGAGCACTGTGAAACACCCATGATAGGTGTTGATCTATCGATTCAGGGGATTTCTTGTCACCGATATGAACCTCCTACAAAGCCACTGAACTAAGAGACAGCAAAATCTAACTAGTTATCTCTAAATTCATAATATGAAGATTCGTTATATATTTCATGAACACCATAATTGACAGCTTTAAGTACGTCACAGAAAACACCTAAAACGTTGTGTGAATTCTCCCAGGCATCAACAATTTGTTCTAAGATTCCGATATTCATACCGATACTGAATTTATGCATCCATGTGAAGTGAACCGTAGCTAGTTTTATCATATAGGCCAGTTACACTAACCTGCCCTTTTCAGAATGGGATTGCCCAGACCCAGAGTCTGGACTGAATTGTAAAATTTGCCGTAAAACTTTTACCACACTTATGTCACAATAATAAATGCTGATTACCGAATTATTCACATCTAATTTTTTAATGCCAACCTTAGTCAGGAATAAAATTTAGTAACATTTTGGAGCGATTTTCAATTATTATGGTAACCATACGCCACAGGTTTGCATCCGTGATGCGGAAAGTAGATTTTAAAAAAAATATAGTTCCCTAATTATAAAACCTTCTGTTGATAACAATTAATGGCTAAAACGACTTCACAAATTTTATTTCAATAAATTTACCAGTATCTTAAGAAAGTCAAAGAACGACGTCTTACGAAATAGCGGTGCGATCGTATCAGTCACGTTCGAAAACTTGTCACGGCTTTTATAATAGGGTGTTATACTCTGATTGCAAAAGTACTTACTTGGTACTTGTAAGTGTTTATAATCGACAACAAAAATATTCCAAAAACAAAAAATTAAAAACGTTTTCTTTTCTTAAAATTAAATCATAATTCCACTTTTTTACACCCATAAAAACACCGTCTGCCATATTCATGACGATATTCTGTTATGTACAGATTGAAATATCAATAATAATAATTAAATAACAGTAATGTACAAACAGATTAAATTATTTTTAACAATCAACCAATTTAACAAATGTAATGTAGGGAACTATGTGTTTATTAATGTTTCAATTTTATGTTCATATAAATTTGCATAACTGTTTGATCCTATATAAAAAAAAAATAAGATGTTATTCAAACGAAAACGGTATTATCTAACGATCTCGACAAAATAATAATATTAAATAAGGTAAGAACAGTATTATCTCGGAATCTGCTTTTTCTGTCAAATCGGCTGCTGTTTATTTATTTTTTTACAACTACTCACAGATGTCAGATTCAGAAAATATTCAAACAAAGTGTCGTCACGTAATGGTGGGTTATGTTTTTAAGTCAAATGATGAATAAACAAAAAGACTGGACCTTTAATTTTGATATGTTAAGATAATTATGCGATTTTATTACTCGAAATCAGCCTAGATATGATTATGTCAAAGCAAATTTCAATGATTCTGCAAATTCGTGCTTTACGTTTCACTATTGAAACTACCCAATCCACTATCGAAATTACCAAGTATGGTTAAAATTGTATTATTTTGGTTGCAATACAACTATAGTCTATTGAGTATCGTTTAAAATTGTGTACTAGTCCGGAACACTGTACATTTACCTCACAGAAAAATCTTCGTTTTTCATTATCAGTAATTGTATGGCTACGCCTGTTGCGTACTGCAATAGTTTGCAAACCAATAAAGGATATCTAGAGGTATTTTGTATCAAATTACCGTGAAATTTATCCAGTCGTTTTTCCATGAAAATTTCAAAAATAATATCTATACAATTATTAAATATAATAATTTATATTTAAGTATAAACACATAAATAATTTTTAATATTATATTTCTCATAATAAAAATATTGGGTAAAAAAATTAAGATACAAAAAAAAAATGAAACTTGGTTTTGATCTGCGGCACAATGAGTACCTAGTGACCAGCACATAGGACATTGCGCCACACCAAACACTAGTAAAGTTTGTGAAAAACCTGTACATTATTATTTAGTACACTGTTACCATAATTTTCAAATTCATTCAATAGTAACTAATTCCCTTTTTTATATTTGTTTTATAAAGTAATACCTATTTATTGAACTATTTTATTTACACAATATGATTGATTAGGAATTATTTTTTACTAGAGTAACGGTCTACGGGATGGTTTTTGCATGAAAATGTCAAACTTTTGCAAACACATACTTTTATGGAAATATTTACCTATTGTCAAATTTTATGTTATATATTTTTACAGCAATTAAAGTTATCAACTAGACTAGATAATTAAATAATACTTAATTACTGTATAAAATAATATTCAAAATTATTTTAACGAATTATTAATGAATAACATATACCTATAAAAAAATGAGAGAGGAAAATATATTAGGAAAAAGAAGATAAAAGTAAAACAAAAATGCTTCTTTGATGGGATTGGAACACGAACATGTATTTTATTGGAACTATTTCATCAATATCGGGGTTTTGTATGAAAATGTCAGTCTGACTTTCGCCTACGTCATACTAAAGAAATATTTATTTTCACATTTTATACTGTTTAATAATATAAAAAAAAGTTGCTTTCTAAAATTATGGCAGAAAAAAAATGAAAATTAGAATAAAATAATAAAAAAACGACTTGAAAAAATGCGAGCTCTGGTGGGATTAGAACTTACAACTTCGAGACACTCGGGTCCCTTCCCTCGTACATTACACCAAACATATTGTTTAAATGAGGGCGAAATTCAAATACTTATTTTAAATGTTCTTTTTTTTACAATTTTAGCGATCTCGGTACGTCAGAACGCTGCACAAAGCAACATAGGTCCATCTAGCAACACGCCTCAGCGTGAACTAAGTTAGTGTGCGTTATTCTATAGCCTTCCCTGTCAATTGCAGTAGGAGTGACAGAAATGTCAATACTTTAAAGTTGCTTGAAAAAAATGACCATATGTGCCATATCACAAAATAAATTATAATAATTATTATAATAACATTATCAAAAATTGGGAATAACCAACTTTTATATTAACCTTTGATACATATTTGTACTCAATATCATTACTCTAATGTATCACATAATTGAGAAAAGAGCCTTTCGCAATATTTTTAGATGCTACTTTGGAATTATTTTCTATCGAGTGAAGTTAATACAATCATGTTTCGGTTTCAACCACAAGATCAGAAATACGATCAAGTATAACCACAAATTTTTGGATTGCCATAGGTTTCCCGTGAATTAGTACAATCCAAGATCAATTTTACCGATTTGGCACTATTCAGCGTCAAGGATCGGTCACGGGATGGATGACCAAACTATCATTATCTCAAGCTACTCCGTGTTTCGGAAGACACGTTAAGCCATTGGTCCCGGCTACATTGCTGTCGTTAATACCCACCAATCAGAATTGGCCAGCGTGGAGAATAATGGATGATCCTCCTTAAACATCCATAAGGCAGGCCTGCCCTGAGATTCTGTAAAAACCAAATTTACATCATTTAGTGTAGAAATTCTATTGATTCTATTTTTTGTATTAAAATCAGATATTCTTTTCCTATGTCATTTCGAAACTCATTTCACTTATGCCAGGAAACGTTATTACCAATTCGTACATCTGAGTAAATTCGAATTCGGGTTTGGGTTTGTACAGAATCGCAAGGCCTGCACCTGCAATGGGCACCTAAAAGGGATGATGGTGAAAATAAAAAAAATAAATAAAATTAATAAACCTTGTGAAATGATCCTTCACGTTTAACTGTCAAGTTCCCTGGGCTATGTTTAGTTGTACAAATAATTTATGCTGTTCTATTATGGGGCTAGCCGCCTCATTTACGGATCATTTATCCAGTTGGCTACGACATATTCATTATATATTAACAATTTAAACTTTGAATTTCAATTTGAACAGCTGTGAGTTTAAAAGTCGACCAAGCAATCGTGTATATTGTTCTTATTTCAGTATTTGTCTGGTGATGTTTTATTATTTGATGTAATGCGTAGCAATGAGAATCCTTTAATTATTCTATACTAATATTATACATGCGAAAGTAGGTCTGTATATGTATTAGTTACGTTCTCACGCCTAACCCATTCAACAGAGTTGACTTGAGATAGGAGATAAGTTGGTTTTTTATTCTGATAAAAGGGTGGAAATAAGGAATTAAAGTTTGTACAGAAGTTCATAATTATTAAAGATAGTAGCAATAGCTTGTTAAATGATAATCGCAAAAATGAAACAGGCGATTTTTTTTTTAATAAAAACAATATTTTTAGTGATATTTATTTTTTATATATATCACTATATCACTAGGGTTTCTCAATGGTTAGAGCAGTCGCCCGGATTGCGAAACGTAGAGGTTTTTTAAGCATTTTACATTGAATAAATTTATCACTATAGTATTCTGAATAAAAAAATTATCAAATATAATTACTATATATATATTTTCAGTATATCTTTGATACAAAATCAGAATTCGCTGAAAAATCGATGAACATATGTACATAAAAAACACATACCCGTCGAATATACACCTGCCCTCCCCCTTTTCGATTTTGAAGTTCTTTAAAAAGGTACACGTACTTTGTTGTAAATAATAAATAAGATGTTGCAACATTGTTTCTAGGTCATTTTCCCGAAGCAGCAGTATGCGTAAAAGCACTTTTAGTACAAGTGGTCACAATAAATTGTATGATGACATTGTGTTGCCTGACAAAACATCGGAGAAGTAAGAATTATTAAATTTATAAGTAAAAGTATGTATTTAGTTGTTTCAAACAATCTTCTTCGTCGTTCGTTTAGCGACGAGTAATTGATAAATAAATAGTAGCCGCAGTCAAAGGAAATAATAATACTGAATTTCTTATTTCAAATGTATTTCTTAATAGTAAACGAGTGGTGGAAGAGGTAATATGATACAATAATGTTAGTCATACATCAGTTAATATCAAAAGATTTAGAGGACTAATAGAGTAATTATATTTACATGATTAATAAATATTAATTTCAGAGAATGGTTACCAGAGATATTTCCCACAAAATCTCCACTCCCTCGGTCATGTAATCATACTCAAAAATATAAATGGCTAGCCCGGCATGCTCAGCATATGAAGAAGCGTACCTGCTCAGCAAAGAAAACTTTATAGCAGGACTTATCATCATCAGCCGTACAAAACCCACTGACCAGTATAGACCTCCCTCATAGATCGTTGCACCCTGCACTTCCCGCATCCAGTGACTTGCCGTGAACTTTATCAGATCGTTTAGGTTAAACCCACATGCAGATAATATAGAAATCTTTCTTTATACATCTTTGGATAAATCTCTTTAAAATGACTTACGTATTTGTTTATTATTTGCATAAATCTAGACGCTAAATCTTAAATAAAAATCACTATGTTCGTTTGTTTGATGTCATTTAAAACTATGGAGTGTATTTACTCAAATATAATTTATTCAAGAACTGATTTTGTTAAGTAAAACAGATAGATTGAGTATTTAAACATAATACAAGACATACTTGGAAGGACACGTACACGTGTTTACAGTGAATAAAGAGAAGGCACGTCGATCGTGTTATGAATATTCATGGCTTACAGAGCTCTAGTGGTGTGAAAGCCCGATCGTATAGTCTTCTACGATAAAAAATTGTTTCCTTTAAAATGTTTCATTTACTTAAAACAGTGTAAACTGCGTTTGACAATCAAAATTGTACAAAATTATCATTACGTCTAACCAAGAATTTTAAATGTAAAAATAAATATAAAGATATCTTAACTGTTAAATAAATAAAAAATATATATAAACTTCTTGCGTCTGACTTCATAAAATAAACTATGCATGTAGTAAGACTTCATAAAGTAAACTATGCATATAGTAAACTGCAGACCCAGGCTTCATCATCATCATCATCACCAGCCCTTTTACGTCCCCACTGCAGGGGCTCAGGCCTTCCTTATGGATGGTTAAGGAGGATGGGCCATGACCCTCCACGCTGGCCCAATGCGGATTGGAGGGTATTAACGACTGCAAATGCAGCCGGGACCAACGGCTTAACGTGCCTTTCGAAGCACGGAGTAGCTCGAGATAATAATTTTTTGGTCACCCATCCCGTGACCGACCCTTGCGAAAGTTGCTTAACGACTACGATCGCGGGCCGCGGCGCTTATCCACTACGCCACCGAGCAACTGCGACCCAGGCTTCATATTTAATTAATATTGTTACGACATTGTAATGTGTTGGTTTTATGTTACTTATGAATAAATCACAAAAATATCCATAAATTCTGAAAGTACTATAAGCTGCAAAAGCGATTATACCGTAAGAGACATTTATTATTTATTCACAATATTTCAGCGGGAAAGGATCCTAATTATATAATTACTAGTATTGCTATTAGTATGAAGAACATATCTACACATTAAAAGTTACTCAACAGAGTAATTTTATAGTTCTAAAGCATACATCTGAAATTAGCATCCTTATCAGACTAGCGTGCATAGCTTCACAGCTGTGATTTAAATCTACCTAATGGTGACAATCTTATAGAAAATGATTATCATTAACCACAACAAGCCCAGACTGGATTTACTTTCTAAAGCGTTAATGAAAAGAATCGATAATGGTAAGTACTTAATTCTATCCAGCAAAGCACAACACTTCTTACAGGATCGTCTGCTGACAACGATTACACGCAATTTACAGAGGAGTGACACATTACCCTTAACTTCTCTTAAATTATCCGACGAAATTGTCACTGTATCAAAAATTATTTTATTAAATTGTTGGACTACCTTTATTAACAAATTAATTTGAGCTCCATTTTACTTTAAGGGCAGGGTTTTAATGTTGTAAACTTCATGTCAGCGTCCATTGTATCTGGTTATTCTTTAATATATAACTATAAATCACAGGTATTTCAATATTTATCTTACAGAAAAAATAGGTATACGTACATAAAAATTCCATCTTTAAGGTTCTCGAATCGAGATTCTATCATGTATTTTTTTCTCTAACTGTGCAATTGATATTTTAGTATTTTTTCTTAAGAAATCGAGTTATCATAATATATTATTATATTATATTAAATCGGTGGTAGATAATACTAAATTCGTAGTTAATTAACAACAAATTACAAGCGATTAATGTGACTAATAACGTTGAATTCAATTTAAAGTGATTAATAGCCTCACAATAAACATCGACCCCGTGGGAATCCAACTATTTGGTTAATCGGAACGCTCTGACACCGCATTGCATAAACGCGGTGCGCCAGGCTGAGACAAGCATAATTGACGTTGTGACACTGCTAACTTAAGCAATTTGACTAATACCTAAATTACCATCACAGAACTTTATTCGTAAGAAGGACGTGACTGTAATGTTTATAGAATTCAAACTATGAATACACGTATGTGTAATATTATGCAGTATACAAATTTAACTTTAATTCCTTCTGTTTGATGTTTTCAATCCGCAAAATTCAATCTTAAATATGTTAAAAAGGATAGTTTATCGAGTGACGCAATTTTGCATATCTAAAAACTACCCTTTTTAACATGTTTAAGGTTGAATATATAAGATTACCATACCTTAAGGTTATGGTTTTCCTAAAAAAATATAAGAACTCACTTTCGATAGAGGAGCCATAAAAAAACTATAATGTTTTCTCGAGTAGGCGGTCTTCAGAAATAACGTCCAATTGGAGAAAATAAACTGTGCTTCTGAAGGATTTTCCTGGATATTCTTCTAATATTGACAATATAATTGATGATGCCATATAATCTCTAATCAATGTAGATCTTATCAACAATGAGAATAATACAAAAAGAAGCCCTGATAGATGATGGTGAAGCTGAATAGAAGTGAACAGTGATTTCTGAATAGAGAAATGTCTGGAACATTTAAAATGCCCAAGTCATTTCTCAGCAGTGAACGATTTAATGTGCTATGTAGCTTATTTTTGTGAAAGCAAAAACACACAGCTAAAGAAAAAAAAATAACAAATACTGTCATTTCTAAATGCTTATTATGTATAAGGAGAGTATGATATAACATGTTATAAAATTGCATACTGAACATTATATTAAATAATAACTTAGTTACCATGGTATTCTGAGGCTGAGGGTAACAGGAAAGTCCGGAGCCTTCAACTTTTAAGAGTCCACAGTAGATATTAGGTAGGCACACAAAATCCCAACGAGAGAGCAGCAGTTCTCTCTTTTTTAAACTGATAGGTAAATAATTTCTGAGATAATCTCCATCATCGAAGCCTATGTAATAGGTAACATGAGTAAGTTCTCTATAATCTGAATTATATTATAACGAATTATATGTCTTGTTTGCTTATAAAAAGAAAAAAATATTACCCTGCATTTAACATATGCTATGTACGAACGAACTTACGCCTTTATTACAAATACATGTTTTGGCACTCTAAACAATGCGGCTCTTCATTTTACTCGCAAAGAAACTGCAATAAAAGCGAATTTTTATTACTTTCTCTATGACCTGGTTTTACCTCACTATAAGGTTACTGTGCCTGTCCTATTTTCAAAAATCACACTTATTTTTGTGGTGCCATTCATGAAAGAACATCTATACTTATAAGTATAATAAGGTAGAGTCAGTTGTTTTCATACCTAGGCCTGAACCTTGGCGCTTAATCTGTTTCAAGAATTAATATTAACTTTCCTTGTGAAAGGTCAATACTCAAACTTGACTCAAACGCCCGGCACAAATGAAATGTTACACATATTAAAAGTTATAAATGAGTAAGTAAATATTGCAAAGAAGGTATACTGCATATCATCAAAATCGATGGCTATATGTATGATATTGCTATTCTAATTTTAACTGGGGTCAGTATTTAATGTTTAGATTGAATACTGACCCCAGTGAAAATTTGAATAACATTAATAAAAGGGACATTACTAGAAAACAATAGTTTTTCCTTGCACAAAACTCTCTCTCTCATGTATCTCTATATAGTCTGTGTTCGCATAGGCTAGTCTTGTCTAGTTCATTCACTATCTCTCAGTAGCTTTTGTTGAAATACTTAAAGATTTGATTTTAATCACAGTTGGCACATATCATTTGAAAATCGCTTGCTCTTATTGCAGTGAGCACATGAAGCAAACAGGTGTCTATGAACTTCGACATCCTAAGGTAAGCCAATAAAATGATAGTTACACCTTTTACTGTTAACTTTTACTTTTACATACAATCGTGGCATGTGAGAAGCAGGATGTGTACGTACGGTGAACATACGCGTAATGGTCAGAATGCCATATCTGATTATTACTATTCTTGTATTTAAGGGAACTTTGGGTTTTTGTGCTCGCGTCATGAGCGTATTGTATTTCTTGGAATGGGCCAGACATCAAGAACGTTTCAATCATCGCGCTTCATTCTTAGGTGATGTAGTTGTAGATTGGAAATGAATAAAATATTAAAATAAACTATAGTTTTGTTGTTTTTCTTTACTTTTCATTATATAAATGTTTATAAATGTGTATCATGACTACGTTGTGTTGTGTCGCCAACCCTACTGTTTTAATAGGGTATTTGACACTATCAAAAATGAGTTGCATTTTGTGGTCATCCTGATAGATAATAATCTAATAAAGCTTATTTCTTAACATCTGCAGAAAAATCATGTTTAGATTTAGTAAAATAACGTAAAGAAAATGCAATATTTTTAGGAATTTATTCAACGACGAAAACATCCTAGAATTAGTCGTCTTCACAACCAATCACGATTCTGTTTACTGGCCTGTGACGTCATCAGCTGTCATGTCAAAGTAGTGTTAGAAAAATACATAAAATATCGATGCCTGTAGGTATTGGTACTTTATAGTAATTTACTGATAACAGAATACTTTGCCGCTTCTACTGATAAGAACTGCCAAAAAGAAATCCAGAAACAAAGAATAATTTACTAAGCTTTACAAAAAATCCAAGAAATAGGTTAAATGCCAGCAATTTAAAAAAAGAGCAACTTACATGTTTCTCTCATTTCTTGAACTTTAACATAATAATTCAAAATTACAAAGTCGATTTTGATGATATATACTGTTCTACAAGTTAAAAACTCTATATAGCTACTATACTATTGTGATTCTAGACTCGAAGTTTGTTTGTTATTTATAGAAATATTAGTACATTGTGGCACTACGCACCACTTGTCTTCTAAATTATTATTTCAATTTACTCTAAAGACAGTTGTTACTTATCGATTTGACATATTTACTGGCCTGTGACGTCATGATCAGCGCCATTAGATAGAGCAGCGTTTTTCGCGCGCTTTTGGCTATTTAAATTTTAACAATTATTTTCTCCAAAATAGAAAAGATTCCAATGAAATATTATGACAGAGTGTTTATAATGTAGCAAACGACGATTTAAAATAGTTTTAAGAAAAGTGTCAAATACCCTATAGTAGATTTGCTGTTTTAACATTGATGGCCCTGTTTTCAATTTCATTCTTAATTTTTACTGTTTTTCAATTAGCGTTCAGCGCCACCTATTGGCGGTACTATAATGAGTTTAATTTTTAATTTTATGTTTATACGTTTATAAAGTGCGTATTTATAAAATCGTCTTTGAATTCGTAATTCGAATTTTTCGATTTGAGTGTAGATGAAACTCATTATAGTACCGCTATATTTTTTTATTCTTTTAACTAGTCTATGGTTTTAGGCTGAATATGAAAAAATGGCGCACGCTTGCGTAATTTGAACTTAATTTCCCGCGCTTCCCATACATATTTTTTGCCGATCGTGTTTTTGTATTCGGGATTCCAAAAAATTACTTCTTTGTAACCTACCTAATTTTGTTTAATTTCAATTTTTCCTATGAGTGAACTTATGGCACACGCGTGCGTAGTTTAAACTTAATTTCCCACGCTTCCCATAAATTTTTTTGCCGATCGTGTTTTTGTATTCGGGTTTCCAAAAAATTACTTCTTTGTAACCTACCTAATTTTGTTTAATTTCAATTTTCCTATGAGTGTAGTTAAAGTAGTGTATGAAACTAGATATAACTTAGATATTAAAACTCGAGTCAACCTATTATCGATAAACAGACTCTCGTGATTTAATACCGCTTCTTATGTGACAGTTGCATAAACTACTATTTAATTATACGAGTACAGTATGAAATATACCTTTTTACATATTGTACTGTTTTCTCTTGCTATTTTTAATGGTGATCTATCGTTTTCTAGTTTCTTGGGTTTGGTAAAAGTAACGGTGTGTTTTTTAATAATTTATACTTCCAAGTGGAAGTTCTCTAACTATTAATGTTCCTTTTATGACAAAATTTCAATAGCAATATCACACATTTAGCCATCGATATTGATGATGCCCCTTTGTGGTATTTACTTACTCATTTATACCTTTAATGTGAGTAACGTTTTGATAATTGTCGTTAGAATTGGTTCGGAAAATTTGGAAGATCCTGGAAAAATGATTTTCAAAATTAAAACAAAATTTTCAAAATTTTGGGATTTATTGTTTCGAGAGGGCAATATTTATATGATCATGTAATTAATTTAGATAAAATATTGAAGCGATATATATCTAGGTAAATACCTGTTTTTGCAATTTCCCATAGTAAATATTTATAGATTGTTTTATTTACTAAAATTTATAAATAGGAAACATTTGATTGTTTGTTAGTATGTTTGCATCGATTATGCTCCAAAACGACTGGACTAATTTTAAAAATTCTTTCACCTACGGGCAGCTACATTATACGGGGTTGCCATTAGCTATAATTGACTAGTGCAAAGTCTCAGGAAAACAGCTAGTAATTTATAAGAACGTTATCCTTGATCTGCTTTTAGTTAAATAAAATATTTAAATGTTAATAACACTGAAACACAATTTTGCGTATTCTTGTATATTTATTTAATTTTCAGCACATCAACGTAAGTCGAAATGGAATTGGAAAGAATGTTCAGTGAGTTAGAAGGGTGACCAGTGATCCGTCTGTGTTCTCGTTTGTACAAAATATTAAACAATTGAATGGTCACATGTTTTCAAAACTGAATTCTTAGTCTCTTATGTTACTAGCTAGTGTATGCGTGTCATTATTATAAGCGTATATTGCACAATCACTATAACAAGTATAATAAGTTCTATAATCTATTGCGATCTGTAAAAACTTATAATTAGCTTTATGTTTGCTATATAAGTTTTATGTTTTCATTATACTAGCTGATAGTCTTATAAGATCATGATAGAATGATAGCATAATTAAGTACCTAAAAGCGATCATAACGTAATAAATACTTATATAGGCGTTCATTTATTCTCGTATCTGTTAATAGATTTTAAATTATAATTGACCGTGCTTTAAGCCTTATAGTGCACTACACTACACTATGACTCAAACATTGCATGTGATATTATTTTAAAGTAGTATACAATCGCACATTACATAAACTATGTAGATACGTTGAAAAAATAGATATTTTTATAATGTTTTTCCGTATTCTTTTGTTAAAAATGAATACTCCATGTGTTATTCTTTACTCAGTAATCTCAAATTAAAAGTATTCGTAGATATTGGGTACAACTAATAGGACATAGTGTACAAGCACCTTGATGCAGGTATTTAAACTGAGTCTCTATGCACTTAAGTTATCGAGTCAATTCTACACATCGAGTTGATTCCCTTGCCACCAGATGTCACTTCGCTACTCTAATTTATTAATCTATGCCGCTCATTTTTTTATTTTCTTGATTACTTAAATAAATAATATGTCAAAACTCCTTTGATGTATATTGCAGGTATTTATTTAAAACAAGCTTTCGCCAGCGGCTTCGCCCGCGTAGACCCTAGGGAAATGTTTAGTGGGATAAAAAGTATTCTATTATCTAAGTCAGCTAACACCCTATCTGTATACCAAATTTCATCAAAATCCGTTCAGTAGTTTCGGCGTGATTGACGTACAAACATCCAAACATCCAAACATCTAAACATCCAAACAAAGAAACTTTCACATTTATAATATTAATAGGATTACAAGAAGAAATCTCATTCGAGTAGCACTTTTGATTTTTTTATTTGAGTCACTCGAAAACTCGAGTGAGGTAGTTATTGGTTCGAGTGACTCGAGTCACAAAATCCTACTACAGTCGCATAACTATAACATACTATTTTTCTGTGCATCACAGTATGTCGAGAAATGCTTTCTCTACACCCTACACCAAATGCTTAGTTGATCGAAGACCAAATGTCATTTTCACCGGTCGAGCGCTTTGAATAAAATGTTGTATGGGTTCACTCTTGGATTCAATAATATTAACATATGAACGCACAAGAGAAAAATTACATTTGGATGTAGATAAAACATTCTCGAGGTTATTATGCTACGTGTAAAAGAGTTTGTTTGCAACGAATAGGCTCCGAAACTATTGGACCGATTTTAAAAATTCTTTCACCTACGGGAAGCTGTAAGAGGAGCTGTGGATCCAGCACCTCTACCATGCAGAGCTGACGCACTTTCAGAATCAGAACTTAAGTTCCTACTAGCTAAATAAAATAAATACAAAGTTGGGTTGTAAATATACGTGAAAATTTTTATTGACAACAAACAAACAGACAGCAAAAGTCACACGTCACCGTCACATATTAACTTTCGAATATACGATGGCCAGCAACTAAATTGGATAGAACCTCCAACAGAAACTACATCATATGCTGTGCTGTATGCATATGCTGTATAATCTATATTTAATCTCGAAAAACACCAAATAAAGGGATGAAAATGGAATGGTAGTTTGTATGGGGAATTTAAACGTTTACTGTATAAGTGTAACCTTGTTTAAGCACTTATCTCTTTAACTATTGCAGGCAAAAAGCTAGGTTACGTACCTATTAGATAATAAAATGTCACACTAACTGATAATTATTGTTTTCGCGGTCACTGTAATATTATTCATAAACAAACGCCGCCGCTGGCTTTGCCGGTTAATCGGCGGGTGCGCCCAGTTAAGTGGACGCTCATCTGATCATATGGCAGACCGGGCACGATCAAAGCCGCGCTCACTGTGTGCGATCGCCTGTGAACTAGAATCCAACGAATTAACACATATAAAATATTCATTCAAATATATTTACAGTTTATTCACCTCATACAGAGAAAAACGGTTGACTGGTAGAAAATGCTTACAGCATAAAGTCCGCTAATATACTCTGTGCATGAAGTGTTAAATAAATAATAAAAACTTATTTTTGTATTGATCTTAAGCGCTATTCAATTGGTTAGTAACTTTCAATTCCCAGTTGCACAAACATTAATTAAAGTTTAATGACGGCTGATAGCTAGTGGGGATGAGGACTGTAAATAAAGACTAATGGATGTATGATAAAATATAATAATGATAATAATAAATCACAAATTTCAGTAAGCAAAGAAACGACAAATATATCCGAACTGAGCAAAAAAAAGAGTAGAAGTAAAAGAACAATATAAAAATATGACAAACTAATGAAAAAGGAGGGCGCTTTCCAGCAAGGCGCCTACAACGACTTTAGTAAATGTTGTAAAGATATTTGTACTGGTAATATCGCTTTAAACTAATGACAATTTTAATTGATGTTTGTGCAACAGCAAGTTAACTCAACTATTTTAACTGCTATCAAAAAGATGAGTGTAATAAGAAAAAAATCTTTTGTATGCTATTTTCTCTTATAAATTCGACTCGATAGACACTGTGCCCGACGTTAGAATTCCAAAGTGTTTGAATAGAATAACATACCTGTGATTTCGTAGTTCCTAAACGGATTTAAGGGACTTTTGTTTAATAAGTATAAAGAGCAAAATACTTTGATCCTTCTCAGGCTATGTACGCACTGATGGATTTTTATTAGTGACAATAAAATAACTTTCATGGAAATGACAGGTGCACGGTCACAGTAATAATAAGTTACGATGACGAATGAGGAAGTATTTAAAAAAAAAACGAAAGCACTAAAAAAGCACCTCCACTAGATGGCGTCTCTAGCAAAAGTAGATTTTTGCAGGAAACGAATGGACTAAAGACAGTCATTTCCGTTTCTTTTAACTAACATATAAAATAACTGAAATTTGAAAAGTTCTAAACTTATATATCAATACAAATACGAAAAAATACAAATAGAATATGAGTTGCTTATTGAGTTTTGAAAACTAATTTACTTTTAAACATGAAAGAAAACCGGAAGGGTTGTCATGGAGAAATCAAGAACATACCGTAGCGACATCTAGTTTAAGATTTCAGGAACGAATGTTTTTTTTAATACTTTCTCATTATCACCACTGCGCCTGTAGCCTTATGACACACTTATAGGGTCAATGTAGGTAATGAACTTTTTTAAATTGTCTCAGGTCTGGGTGTGGTGGTACCTTCGTTGTCTTGCTCCATAATACAGGGGCTTTAGCTACTCATCTTGGAATCTGACCAATGTACGTGATGTTGTCTAATATTTATATATTTTATTGATCGACGAAGCCCGCATGCGGAGTGCGGGTGATTCATCAAGCTCATTTAATTGGTCGAAAAACTAATAACAGCAAACAACCGACCAATGAAAATGATCCCATTAGGTACCTGTTTCTATTATTACGAACAAAATTTATTAGTTTCACTTTAAACTTTAAACATCTTTTATGTGCATTAATTTAGCACAAAGATATTTAGCTCTATAAATTACAATACCGTTGCTAGTGATATAGTTTTAGTTACATAGTAAATAAGTTAACTGTTCAACAAACCTACAAGCTTACACAGTTGATATGTAAAAATTTTGCAACCCATATCAAATAAAAAGTACCTCGTGAAATTTTTCATATTTCAAGATTCAAAGTCGGTCGCAATGGTAAGTAAAGTATTAACATAACTTGATATTCAGTGGTGTGGAGAGCAAGTCTCGGTGACGTCGTAAATTCTATGAACTTACAAACACGTTCGATGGAGGTTCTGATTCGGAAGTTATTGCTATCCATGAATTATTATTATGCGTAACTTTTAAACCTAATACTGCTTTGGAATATTTAAGCATAATTCTGCTTCTATTGATCTAGCTAGTCAAATAAGCAGATAAAGTGTTAACCTTTAAATGAAAGTTAATAAAGCTGGAAGTAAACATTTTGTTAAATGTTGTCTCCAAAATGTCACCAAATCTGCCATAATAAAACCTTATACAAGTTTCAAGCGTCTTATACAAGTTTCAGCTCTCATTCAGAGATGAAACACTAATTTTACTGGGCTAATCAAAGAAAACTTTGATCATAATTAAAGGTAGAAAATATTTATAATTGTTTCAAAGGATTAATTCAAGTAAAATACATATTTTATTTAAAAAAACTTATTAAAAAAAACGACCTCCTTTACACCAAAACCTTGGATGAAGAAGCGTTGTAATTTTTTTGTCATTTCGTCGCAAAAAGATTACATTGCATTGCATTATTATGCACAGAAAAAAAATCTTATGAATAATGGCGTGCAGAAAATTTTATAACTACTCAAAAACTTTTAAGGGACTATATAAAAATAGAACTGTGCCCAGATTTTGATTTTTTTATAAAAATAATTATACTATTTTATACTTTAACTTTAATTTATCTTTGTACCTAAGTAATTATCGAGTGTCATCAATCTAAAACGTTATTGAACAATATCTATTTAGTTAGTTGAGAATGGCCGATGATGATGATGAAGGTGGCTTTGGTGGCTTATATGAAGATGGACATTGGTTATGGGATGACACGGAGAAGGCATTGATATTTGTAAGGTAACGACCTTAAAATCCAAATAAGAATGCTACATATACAGAAAGGTGTGTCGTAGCGGCGCGAGACCTAAATTTAATGTAGGCTCTGCATGTTTTGCGAAACTCTTCAATGGTGTAACTTCATTAATGAAATTTTGGTTTTTTAATAAAAAAAAGTTTAATCATAAAGTATAAAGTAGATGAGAAATGCGCATTTTGATTTTCTAATCGTTTACTGATTTTAACTTTTGCACCGTGAGGCCGGAATAAGGCGTGGGCGCGTATACCGCGCTTTTCAATTTCCAAAATTCAATAATAACGACATCTGAATTATTAATCTTGACTTTAAACACTAGCCATGCTTTATTCTGATCTTTTACAGTGCTATTAATAAACAAGGTTTATCGTTAAATTTACGCTAAATTGCAATTTTAGTATTAGCCCAAATTGAATGAATGAATGAATTAATGAATGAACACTTTATTGTACTTGAAAAGAAAAATTAACATAACAATTCATATTATACCGATAATAAGCAAACCTACTACTTTCTAGGAGTAAATATTACTCCTATAGAACCTCGTACTAGGTTAACCTTTGCTAATTCTCTGTTTAATAATATGTATTTTGACTAATACTAAGTGCAGTCTCAACGTAAATTTACTCCAACGCTAAACTTTGTTTATTAATAACACTGTAAGGGTCTAAAACAAAATTATAAACAAAAGACACTTTTATCAACTGATCTTGGTACACACGGCTATACACCAGGTTGTCACAATATCGACGCTGGAAAGCAAACACGTAGTAACCTGCAAAACCAAAAGTGTTCTTCAGAGCACAAAATCTTTTATTTCTTTTCGATAAATAATTCCTATAAACGTCAATGGTAATAAATAAGGTGTTCCTTAGTCAATTTATACGGAAATAAGATTTTATTTTTTTAGAAAAATGTAAAGATTTTCCACTCCAAATGTACATTTTGGTTTTGCAGGTTACTACGTGTTTGCTTTCCAGCGTCGATATGAAGATGTTTCCCAGTTGATTTTAAACTCTTCCCACAAAACATTGTTTTAAAATCAAGTGGAAAATTCTGACAGATATGTGTAACCTGACGTGCTCTTGATTATACTTGAAGCCCAAATAGAGTCATTAGTAATTTAGTAGCCTTGAATTAAATTAGTGGATAGCTATTGATTTTTTTCTTAGTCTTTGACTTTTTCGGGTCGACTTACATATTTCATAAGTCTATTAAATCATAGCAAAACAAATCAATAACTGTGAACTTATACTATGTATATTTTTTTAAATAATCTGCATTACCATTGAGTCAAAAGGCAAAGGAAAAGGCTATGCTCGGGCTATTCGCTGCGAAGTAGAATCAACCGCAATGCAATGCCTAACATAGACCGAATCGCGAGCCTGAAGTGTTAACAGGCAAGGCATATAGCTTATAGTTTAGGTTGGGGCAGTAAAGTCGTCGAGTAGCTTCCACGTAATTATCAGAAAACACAGCGTTTGTTAATTTTCCACAAGATAAATCGACGATATGTCTAGGGAAAGCGCTGGACGAGGACCTTGCGGGACAGTTCATCGTGGAGATTTTCAGAGGAGGTTTTTGTTCAGCAATAGATAGGTATCTTCAGGTTTTCATGATGATGATGATGACCGTATGCTCTAACCCCTACCATATAGGTACCATATCCCTACCCCTACCATATCTTAAAAATATAAACATTTTCGCAATTTTTCAGTGATCTACCCCCAAAACCGGTGGAAGCGATTCAGATTCTATCCAAAGCACCTACGGGGACTGTAGAATTCAGAGACGATATCGATTTAATCGAACAAGTAACTGTAAATTATTATTATGTAGATAAAAATAAAAATATCTACAGTTCTTCACGTATATCTTAGAAAAATAGTGTATTTACCATATTCACATTGCACCTACCTAGTACATATATCACAGCTACACATAATATTTACCTATACCTACTTATATTCCTCTTATGAATGAAAAAAATATACCTATAGATATAGTAAAATATACAAATATTATCATTTTACGCTGTCCCAGATCTGCTAGGTTTTTATATTCACTAACTCATATTTATGGAGTAAGAGCCGGATAGTTGCTTCGAACGGATACATTCCTTACACCCGATTTCTGAATTGAATATTTAAAGTTAAATATGTCTCAACTCGTACTTAAGCCTTTTCAAACGTCACTTAAACAGATTTTTTTTATGATCAGTTCATAGCAGTTTGATAAAACTAGAACTTTTTGCCATGTAAAACGTAAAAAAACGTAAGTTATTGAGAATTTGTACTTTCTCAATGGAAAAACCGGTTGCTAGTAACGAATGCACTATTTAATGTTAGTTATGTTATGTAACAATTTTAACTATTAAATTAAATGGCTAGACCGCAATGGTCGAAAAGGATTCCGAAAAAAGTTCTGAAATAGTTTTAAGGCAAGTTGAAGGTTTATCAATTCAAAGAGCCAAGGGTCTAAACAGAACCGAAGCATCGACATTTTTTTATTTGCACATAACCTCTTTCATCAAAATCGGCTCAGTAGTTTTTGCGTCACGAATTTACGCATTTATAATATCGATAAGATTAATAAGTAATTAAACTGTGATTAGTACTTACCAAAAGATAGCAGTAAATAATAAATAGTGAGTACTTAAATTAATACATTTTTCTTTCTATCTGAGAAACACTAACAAAGCAATTTTTTCAGCTCGAAATATTTTTAACGTTAGGCAACTATCCACTTTAATAAGCAAGTATTTAATTTTAAAGGGCATATAAAACGGTATTTTTCCAAAACCAATCTATTTTTATTTATGAAATATCAATTAAAAAGCTTTTTGGCAAGTGGAGTCACTATCTGGCTTTTACCTTAGTCACAGATACCCGTAGTACATACTTGATTGTCAACGATCAAATTGAACAATCAAAATAAATATACAATTTTCATCTTCTAGATAAGATTCAGGCGACGTTATCAAAGGAAAGTATTGCCTGGACAAGCCGATGTGATAACGATTCAGGTAATTATTAAATGTGGCTACCTACTAATATGCCTAATATACCTACTCATTAGTTCAACGTTTATTATTGATATTTCATTGAAATACACTAATGGTAAAATGCCGTCGATATAATAAAAATGGATTTGTATAGCCTGTACATCATAAATGTGCTCTGAATACAGTGTATAGATCTTATTTTAATGGCAACTAATCATTTTGCAATTTCCAGGACGTGAAAGATATTGCATTATACACGGCCCCTGTGCAAATAATGAGTCCAGTGCTGATTAATATGCTACACCTCCCGACAACAGAACGTTTCTTAAGAGCTCTTGTTTTGTACTTTGCTTATTATTTACAGGTGTGCTTGTGTTTTGACGATATTAATATTTATATCTCACCCTTTTTCATTATATTCAGTTTAATATTTATGAGAATAGAATAAGAAAGGATTATAATTAGAGAAATTCACGAACCGCCAATTGATTTTAAATTATGGTAATTATGTAAGGCACAAAAAATCATCATTTTTTAAATTTGGAAATATTATTAAGTTAAGGCGAAATCTGAACCATAGCGAACACGAAAATTAGATATAATAACACTAAAATAATACCAAGGTAGATATAAAGTACATCTTTTTTGTAAAGATTGCAGATGAAATGGCGAATCGTATAATGGAGTTGGAGAAAAAAATAAGAACTCCAGATTGTGAAATACTTGAACACGAATATCGTGATAATTTAGCGGATTTACGACTTCTAGTGGCCAAAGAATACAGTGTAATGCTCATTGGTTAGATAATTTTATAGTCTTTGTTTTATGGAATTTCCTTTAGATTTTTACTTTAAGTACAACCAGTTTGTAACTTTTTTATACCTCGTGTTTAGCGTTCACTTTGAAAATTATTGTAATGCTTAATGAAACATCCGAACGAAGAGTGCCATAGGTTGTTTTGTGGAGATTAGTTCAAGCTAATTCAATCTCATATGCAAAAATATAGTGGACGATTTACACTCGCAAACCTACTATGTACATTTGTAACAAAAATATGACATCAAACAATGTACAATTGCGTACAGTCGACAATAACTATTAGTACGTGTCCTATTGTACATTCAGGTGGAAGTGATACAAGAAAATTTCACCATATGGGACCAGCGAAGAAACGTAGATCTTTATCAGACAAAGACGCACGACTATTTGAAACATTGCTAAGAATGTGCGTGCAAATTGTTTGGCTGGCTATAGGAAGAAAATCGTTCAACCAAATAGGTAGGCTGTCTCAAATAATCACCTCCACTAGATGGGCGACTCTAGCAAAAGTTGATTTTTGCAGTAAACGAATGGTTAGTAACTTACTCGTACATATTGAAAAACTAAAATTTGAGAAGTTCGAAACTTAGGAATCAATACAAATATGAAAATGTACAAATAGAATATGAGTCGTTTATTGACTTTTTTACTTTTAAACATGAAGGAAAACCGGAAAGGTTATCATGGAGAAATCAAGAACGTACCGTGGCGACATCTAGTTAGATTTCGGCAACTAATGATTTTTTTTAATACTTCGTCATTAGTTAAATAAGATTGATAATTGTGAATTCGGTTTGGCGAAAATTTTTCCAACAAATCTTATTTTTTTTAAATCGATTACACTTAAAAGCTCGACGGCGCTCGGTATGAGATACAGTTGTTCAGTAACTTTCGCAATATCCGGTCATAAAATGGATGAGCAATAATTTATTATCTTGAACTCCTCCGTGTTTCAGAAGGCACGTTAAATCCTGGCTGCATCTGCAGTCGTTGACACCCACCATTCCGTTCTGGGCGCGCGGGATGGGTCATGGCCCATTCTCCCTATTCGATTTAATTCGATTCCAGCCATAGGGAAGGCCTGAGTCCCAGAGGGGACACTAATAGGCTGGTGATGGTGATAGCTGCAACATGTCACATTTTATTGTTTAATTATTACAAATAGAGCTGGAAACCAACCGCATATTTAAATCTGAAATTTTCAACGCGGCGGAGCACACCCTGAAAACAGGCTATATAAGTAAACTGTCGAAAGAAGAGCGCGTAGTACTACTCGGACACTGCCTGCGCTACGACAAGAAGCTGAACACACGGTCCCCGCTTATGAACGAAGTATTCTGCCACCGACCTATCGATTACCGCATGATGGGACTGGGAGTTATCAAAGTCTCACAGTAAGTATTTACGTTAGAGTTAGACTCTATTCCTTACTCCCCACTTTTCGTATTCATAGTAAAAGCTTTATCAAAAACGTTATCGAAAATTGCTTAGTTAAAAAAACAATAAACCTGACTGCAAAAAATAACCTCTGAAATGGGACAACACTCGAAGAAAACAACAGAAATGAAATGCAAAAAATAGAGAGCAAAAAGAAGCTCTATGTAAGCAATGTAAGTAAAGTTGGTCCCCGGCTGCAATATTCATATTTTTAATAATTATTCATTATTTTGATTGTTTATGTTATAATAGAAAAATACATTATATTTGTGCGTCATTGCTGAAACTAAATTATATAGTTTGTTTTTCTTCTTTAGCCACTTTTACATTTTATTATTGTTCTCTTCTCATTTCAGTGGTTATTTTATACAAGCGGGTTTTTTATATATTTTTATCTTTTAATCTACTTCGAGTAAAACTCATTAATAAAATTGACAGACAGTATATGTATCATTAGCGATTCTTTTTTTGTAATTTATCGTTTATAGAATGTCTCCACGACTTCACTACATGCTTCAGGCAATAGCAGGTCCAGAGGACAAACTGGTGGAACTGGGCGTAGTTGTCGGTATCCTCGGGATGTCACGATCAGTATTCGACACAATGTTGAGGCCTCTGCCTACAGCTTCAGAGAAATCAAAAGCATCTATGTTAGTATTTTAAGTTCTCCATCTTGTTTGCATAAAATTTCAAGATAATATAACAAAGCATTAAGCAAAAAAACTTACGAATAATTTTTTGAGCATAACTTCTCTAAATATTATATTAGGGGTTAAAATATGAAATTGCCGATTTATTGTAATAGATTCCTTGGATTGACATAGAATCTTCATGGTTTGAGGTTTTTTGACATGGCTATGATGTCCTTTTTTTAAAAATTGTGAATCATTTGAATATCGACTTTCAATTGTTTTTGTTATTCAACCAAGACAAGAAAGATGGATACTGCGAAAATTCGAGTGATTTTTAAATACGACTTCCAACATATAACAACAAGCGGCAGAAACAGCCCGCAATAGCAATGTTACTGTGGCGAGAAAACTAGCATCGTCACAGTGGCGATGTTAGTGCGATGAGTTAGATGTCGCTACGGATCAGTCGCTACATTTTGTTTGGAGAGGGGTCTGCTAATAAACGCACCGTGCGATTTTGGTTTAAACGCTTTCGTGATGGAAACTTCAACTTGAAGAACGAGCCACGAGGAAGACCGCCCACACAGGTGAATAACGATAAATTAAGAGAGATGGTGGAAGCCGATCCTAGTCAGACTAGCCAGGAATTAGCGGCATGGTTTAACGTTACCTTACCCACAATATTGACTCATTTGTGTCAAATCAATAAGATAAAAAAATACGAAAAATGGGTGCCTCATGATTTGACTGATCTGCAGAAAGAAACGCGTGTTGTAACTTGTGTTACCTTGTTGAATGGGTACCTACAGAAATCAAGGAATATTGGATCGAATTGTGATATGTCATGAAAAGTGGATTCTTTATGATAACCGTAAAAGAAAAAGGCAATGGCTGACCCAGGTTAAACGCCACAACAGTGTCCTAAAGCACAATTTACCAATAAAAAGGTAATGGTAACAGTTTGGTGGTCTCAGCATGGTGTTATTCACTATAGTTTTCTCCAATCGGGTCAAGCAATTACGGCAGATCTCCATTGTGCCGAACTCAATGTTGGCAAAACTAGCAGTAAAACAGCCCCGACTCATGAATCGATCTTCACCATTATTGCTCCAAGACAACGCTAGACCTCATACAGCACGAGAAACCGTTTCGACCCTTCAGGAACTGCATTTAGAAACCATTCGTCATCCTCCGTATTCGCCAGACCTTGCTCCAACGAACTACCATCTTTTCTCAATTTGGATAATTATCTACGTGACAAGAAGTTTTCTTCCCAGGAAGCAATACTAAATGCTTTCACACAATTGTACAGTCTAGATCCTCAGAGTTCTATCGCAAAGGCATAAACGACCTTCCTATTAGATGGCAGCAATATAATAATAATGGTAATTATTCTGATTAATAATATTTGTTCAAAATTAAAAAATAAACAATTTTGATTTTCAGTTCAAATCGACAATTTCATACTTTAACCCTTATTATATATTAAAGCTATTCAAAAGCTTTCAAATAAATACCTACTTTTAAAGCAGCGTTTCAGTTGGAACTTAAGTGCCTACTAAATAAAAACCATTTGTGTAAGGTGTACTTACTTGGAGCAAGTTTTAATATGTCTTTCATATTTTTTATTTCAGGTCATCAGCTAGTGGGTACGGCGGTGGCGGTGGCTCCAAAAGCACCACGTCCATGGGGAAAAGCACGATCGCTGCCCATAAATTATACCCTGACATTGTACTGCCTAGGAAAACAACTAAAGAGTGAGTATGAAGAGAGGTCGAAAAGTGCCTCCAAATAAAGTGTTTTAAATGATATGTTTTTTTATATTAAAAATTTTAAATATAATTACAGAGCATTCTTCCCTCCGTCGTTCCCCGAGGAGACAGAAAAAATCCGCCCGTGCAGCGAAACACAGCGGCGTCGCTGGCAAAACCGTCTCATCAAACTTCTTCATCCGTATGGAGTTTAATAATTAACAATATATACTTAAATGAAATCATTATTTAATTACCTACACAGTTCTCCCTAATCAATTTAAATTCGATTCTATCCCATCTCTGAGCACAGCTTATGTTGATGTGACGCACTGTTGCGTTGATATAAAGACATTATACGATGTGATATATTGTAAGATTTATTAGGACACCTTTTGAACCACGGACGGAATTGCATTGTTTGCTCGTCCGGAACCAATTAAGTTGCTAGCCCAATAAGGTCAACATGTTGATAGTCAAAAGTACTGTCACCTAGTTTTTGCATGTAATGTAGGTAAATTACAGACCCAAACATTACAACAGTGAGGGAGGCGAATTAAGCATTAAATTGCGCAACCTGTAATAATACAGATTTGTACTTTACATTACTCAGGAAACAAAACCAAGCACGTACAGTGCACAACTTGATAATGACTACCTTTGATACAACTTTGAACATCCGGAGAAGTAGTCATTTGGCCGGTTTCTAAATTGAGAAAAGTACAAAATCTGAACTGATTATTCAACTATTTCTTTACTTTTTATCAAACTGCTATCAACTGATCATTAAAAACTAAAACCAAAAAGGAAAACATTTTTAAGTGATTTTTATGTACAGTTTGAGATGTGCTTAACTTTAAATACTCAATTCAGAAACCGAATGGTCATCAAGGCAAATGCTCAAGTCAGAGAAACAGTATCGTAATGGTAATGTAATGCTCAAGACGTAGACGCTCCAGGTGAATAAGAAACTTTATCTACTCAAATCGAAAAATTCGAATTACGAATTAAAAGACCATTCTATACATACGCACTTTATAAACACATATACATAAAAATTAAAATAAAAGTCATTATAGTACCGCTATCTTTTTTTATTTATTAGTCTATGGTTTTAGGCTGAATATGGAAAAATGGCACACGTATGCGAAGTTCGAACTGTGAAAACATGGCGCACGCATAAATTACTGCCTTGTAACCTACCTACTTTATTTTATTTCTATTTTGCCTATGAGGAAGCTAAGGTAGTGTATAAAACTGCATATAACTTAGGTATTAAAACACTCGAGTCAACCGATACACAGACTCGTGTTTTAATACCCCTTCTTATATCATGACAGTTGCATAAACTACTATTATGTAGGCAACATGTATACAACGGAACCACTTTATGCATACTTTTACCACAGATATTACAATACAACTAGTACTTTTAGATACATACCCGATCAGTCCTCCAATGCTCCGAGCATAATCATTGATATTTTTGGGTAAATCTATTAGCACTACATTTTTACAATCCATAATACTATGCGTAAACTAGAAGACTAGTTAACTTACAGGTCAATAAGTACTAACTCTAGAAAAATCATCATCGCTACAAATTGCGCCATAAATAATTTAACAGTAATAAAGGCAGAATAAAAGAATCGTTAGTTTAATTAATTTATTTTAGTATATTTATTTAAATTAACAGTAACTGTTGGAACAGCACTAAGATTGAAATTTAAGAAATAATTATAATAGAAAATAAAGAAATACATAACTCCTACAGAACAATACACAGACGTTATCATCAAAGGTAAAAACGGTAATGTTTTATCTAAACCCCAAGCTGGGTGTAAAAAATTTTCATAAACAAATAATGCCAAAAGACCATATAAGTATATTGTTTCTGTATGGTTTAGAAGAGGTAATCTGAAATATCGGCGTCTCTTAGGACCCTTTAATTTGGTTGGCATATAAAGAAACGGAATATTACTAAAACCGATTGCAGAATGTGAAAATAATATAAACAATTTAATTGAAAGCAAATTTTTTGGATACAATAAAGGAAATAAAGAGTAATGTCCAACTACGGACAAAATTAAAAAAAGTCTTCCATCAACTTCTCCGAGCACAGCCATAAAACTGAAAATGAAAATAAAAAATCAATTACGTAAAAAATATACGCGACAAACAACGTTCTAGAACTGCCACTGAGCAACTTTAATTTCGAACATGAATCGATAATGAGTAATTCTGCCTATTGATAACCGCAGACATGGTCACCGCAAAATCAAATCACATAAGCGATCAAAATGAAGCAGTCAATTAACTAGCGACGTAATATATCGTGGACCTCGACTGCGATATCTAGCAACATCTACATTTAGTGAATATCTGTAAGACTTGCTGCTATGCAATGCCCACCCGTACCCACAATACTAACAACTTCTGAGGAGAATCAAGGAAAACAAAAGTAATTTAAATAACGTGTAGCTCCATTAGAGGTTCCACTGAGTCATAGAGAACATACATACTAGTGTTATCGGTAAAGTTTAATTTTATATTTTCAACAGGCGAAAGCCGTGAAAAGCAGTAGTTGTAAGATTTGTGTGCATTTGTTTGCATTTTACGGGCGGTGAACAGCAGGTCTCGCGAATACTGACTCGGTATGGAAGTTGCTATATCATAGTTTCACAGTATAGCAATACACTGCCCAATGAAATTCATTAAAATGAAAAATATTTTTATAGATCCTGGCAAATTTGTACACTTCATTTTAAAACTTAATGTGCGGCTGTGTGTAACTTCGTTCTGCTTTGATATTACATATAGATGTTATTCTGACAAAAGCGAGCTGATAAGCAAGACCCTTGTTAGTTTTAAAATGTTAGGGAGGATACTACTAAAATTTTTAGATGAACTGCTATCTGCGTACTATCTATCACCCGGTTTCTCAATGGACAATGTGAAGTTAAGCACGTCTCAAACCGTGCTTAAGCTATTTTTAATGTGATCTTAATTTTCATTTGATTGTAAATATTTTAAGTTATTGCGAACAATCAGTTGAGATTTTGTACTTTTTTCAATTCAGAAACCGACCGTATATCCATTTAGTTATAGAATAAGTTTTTCTTTACATAGTAGTATGCAAACCCGAAACAGTTCAATACCCTGGTACATATTGATTTTTTTACTTCTATATAAATATACGGCCTACCCAATATGTGCAAGTAATGGATTCAAATGTAGATAAAAGTAAGACTTGAATCAATGGCGTAACTACAGGGTGGCAAATCGGCAAAATGCCACGGGCCCCCAGCCGGAAGGGGGGGCCCCGTTCTGAGGAGAATCCCAACTCTAGAATGGATGCATGTCACGAATTTGCCAGGAGCCTAGAGCGGCATAGTAACCCTAGGCTAGTAAAATAGCAGGGGCATACCCACTAAAGCCTACTGATGTCCCTTTCCATAGACGCGAAGCACGGAAATAGCCCGAAGACCACATCCTGCGCCGAATAGTAACTACACTGACAATGTCAAGTTGACAATGTCAAACTCACCTTAAAGGTATGATTATCATCAAAATCGCCTTTTCATGCACATGCCAACCGAACATGAACGAACACGTTGCGCACACGATCATGCACCTGAAAATAATATAATATAATTTAGTAAAAGATAAACGTAATAGTTCGATTCGTATGAACTCGATGGCGCAGTAGTTAGTGCGCTTGGTCTGCGATATGGTTGTTCAGCTTTTCACAATGGCCTGTTATACTGAAAATTTACTATCTCAAGCTCCTCCGTGCTTCGGAAGGCATGGTAAGCCGTTGGTCCCGGCTGCATCAACAGCCGTTAATACCTACCAATCCGAACTGGGCCAAAGTAGTGGTTCGTGGCCCATTCTCCCTATTCTATTCCATCCAGAGGAAAGGCCTAAACTGCAGCAGTGGTTATATTAAAAGGCTGGCGATGATGATGATATGTGATAATTTCCAATTTTTAAAGTGTCGCTATTGGCTTACTGAATAATATTTGTATTCAACTAACCTAACAAAACTGAGACCTCTATATCTCCTGTCTGCTCCTAAATGCCATAATTTTACCAAAGCTGGTATCATTGTGATAAATGTGAGTGTAAATGTGACAATAGGTTTCACTGATGGAAGAACAGCATGCTCATACTCTTGGACTAATCCTCCAGTCATAACAGCTTCAGGTTTTGAAATATTAAAACCAGCCCTTGTCACTGCAAAAAATTAAAGCATTTAAATGTTAATCTCATTCGTAACATGTTGGGGGTAAAGACGGATCTTCCGATATTTGGTATAGCGAACTAACACTGATCCAAAGCGATTACAATAAGTTTTGTTCCGATTCAACATTGGCTAAAAGGCATAAGCGTAGCTAGGGGGGGAACCAGGCTGGACCCAGGACCCACCCTTGAAAGCTGTGGGCCCACACAAGATTGTCCATCGGGCGAATTTTTACATATCTACCTTTCTTAAATCCTAAATTAAAACAAAAGAACTGACACACGGTTTCTGAATTTATGCAGTTTTCCGTTTCTGATTTAAGTTTTCTCAAAACGTAATCGAATATTAAATTTTAAGTATTTCAATGACTAGCGTGCTAAGGCCATGCTTTTAAGAACGTACTGTTACTCAACTAAGAAAAACCTCTTTGACAGTTCTCAAACCGTTCTCAGGTTAGCTGAAAATTAAGCGTGCAAATTCGGCTACATAAACTATTCTCAATCTTTTTATTAAAAATTTTGGAGTTTTTTTTTTGATAAAAATGTTGCTGTATCTACAAATTCTTGACGACGACAAATGAGCGATGTTGACAGGTGTATTTCATCTTCGTAAATTTTTTTCTTAATTGTTATGACAGTGAGGAGCTCGATGGCGCAGTTATTGCGCGGTCTGCGAATCGCAGAAAATTGTGTAATGAGGAATAATACTAAGAGAACATGACTCGTGCATGCAAGTATGAGTCGAAAATCGTATAATTTATAAAAATACAGGTAAATTAAGTATTTAGGAATATATAACAGGTGCGGCGTGGTGTTGAAAAATACCTAGTAGATGGATCTGTTCTAATAAATACGCCTCACTTCTGTCTCCGATACAGTTTTCCAGAAGAACTATCATTTGGATCCACTACATTTATCGAATTTTCATTATCAATATTAGTCAGTTCGGGTTTTTTTGAAAAATGATCTGATATTTGTAAAATAAAATGTAGGCATGTAGGTATTTATATAAATTTCACTTATTTTCAACTTTGACTTTTATTCAATTATTTGGCTTTCTTGATCGGCTCTAAAATGTCACTTTGATAATTCTTGGCTTTGTTGACACTTTGTTGGCAGAAATGGAGCGGAGTGAGTTCATACGAAACTCCCCACCACACTAGCCGGATAATGAGTGCGCGCGACATTCCGAGCAGAAGCTGGGATATCCTTGCTACTTTTAGCGTACAATTTATTGTTTTGTCGGTTGAACTATTCTTCGACAGTAAAAATTTTCTCGTCGGTATAGAGTATTTTCCTGGCATCGTAACTTACGAAGATCGTTTAAGAAGTGAACTTTTCTACGGCTATAGCCTTTACCTTGAGATCATATTTCAGTATTCTGTTCACCGAAACGCGCAAAATATTAATCTGCATTAAGAATTTTTCTGAATGGGATTTCGGCGAAGTCGCTCTCGGATCTCGCGGAAAATCTGAATTGGTTTTTTCCTTGCCTTAAAGAGCGAAATGACAGTTGCACATAATTGTTTCGTTCCCTCCATCGCGAAAACTATTAACAAATTAATTTGCGATACTAATAAACTAAAAGTAAAAAAAAAATATTGTTTTCCAAATACAAAATCGGTAAAAAATATAACAGCCAGTAACATTTTATTCTATTTTTTCAGTAAAAAGTTTGTCTCAAAACTTATGATCACACGAGGTAAATAAGGACTACTGCTCAAAATTATATAAACTACTTCAAGACGCACTGACGCTCCCTGTAAGTTCCGCCAGTTGCGAAAGAAGTTTTTCTGCAATCAGGCGAATAAAAACCTGCCTTACAACAACTATTCTCCAGAATCGTTTCTCTCAACTATCTTTAGTAAATATAGAAAAAGATTCGGTGAAAAATACAATAACATCAGAGGCAATCTTGAACCGGTTTAGCGAAAAACACAGAAAACTTAAGATTGTTTGAATAGGTACATTATTTTCTTATTTCAACGTATGGAGTAGACAAATTTACATATCTTTGTTGCTCTGTTTTTTTGGTTTGTAATAAATAAATAACATTATACTTAATAATAATATACTATCTATTTAATTTACCTTGTTGTTGGTAATTTAAGAGCGGAGCTCATATCGGTGAATATCCAGCTATATTAGCGATTTCGACTAAGTACATAGTTTTGGTCACGACGCAAATAAAGGAATAGTATAATAGTACAGAATAACTGAAATCCTTAGATGATGCCTATAATAGTTGAACATGCGCCGATAGTCAGTGACCACCAGAGAAACTAGAAAACGAACAGCTCACAAATAAAAAAAATAGCAGGAGAGAATAGATTAAGTAAATAAGGCATATTTGATACTGTATTCAAATAATTAAAATAATCACATGCTTTTATTACTTATCAGGACTTACATTGTTTTATTATAGTATTGATTACAAAATAAAAAAAATATTCCCTCCCGATTTCCCTGTGCATCAAAATATGAGTATCTATATCTATTCTTGAATTTGAGGGAATCCCCGACCACCGTCTTTTCTATGTGCTGTTGTCGGGAATTTCTTCGAAGCCCGATAAGAGTAGCTACTGCCGTCTAGTAGTCTTTGCGTTTTATTAAACAGTGGTTAATAAAAATTTTGCAAAGTGACAGTCAGTTGCAAGAACGTCCATTAAAGGTTTCATTACTTTAAAGCGACATTACCCATACAAATTTGACATTCATTAGAGTTTAAAGGCGTCATTAAACCTTAATGGACGTTTGTGCAACTGACCATGAGTGTGAGGTGGCCTCAAATGCTTACTGAAAAACAGCTAAAATTAGTAATGAAACAGAGAACAGGGGGGCATCAATGTGAAAACTACAAATCTACTGGTTAAACAGTAAGGTTGTTGACACTGGTGATCACCTTGCCATGGCCGGCCGATTCATGGCCAGGGCCATGGCTCCCCCTAGAGAAAATCCCTAGCTACGCCAATGCTAAAAGGTAATCAAGCCATTGAGCATCAGTGGTCACTTTCTATCTCAATAAACCGTTTCCGAAGGAACCACGCGGGCGTAGCCGCTGGCAGAAAGCTAGTTAATTAATACACAACTTCATTACTTACATGCATGCGCTAAAACTTTATCTGCAAAATTGTATAGTGCCCAAAAATTAGGAGCCCAGTAAGCATGAGATAGACCTCTTTTGAATGGAAACAGCCTGGAAATTATCTGAAAAAGAGTATTTTCTTCTTAATATCTTAAAATATTATTCATAGAACAATTCTTAAATAAATATGTTATTTATATTTACGTTTACCTGAGGTATATGATCAATAAATGGGCCAAAGGACAGACCAAAAATAGTAATAACAGTTATGGCCAATTTCATAAAGTTTACTATAGAAAAAGCATGCCATGGTGTATGGGAACCATCTTCAGTTGGCACCGTAAAACAATATGCTCTCAATAAATAAACGACATACACAGGAGACACATATAAATATATATGTTTAAAATTTAGTAACACTGCAAACCACAAAGCCGATTGGATGTTGTTACTCTGCAATATGTTAAAATTAAGATTATTATTAAAGTAGAACTAAAAACTAAAAAACACAGTAAATATAGAAATACCTTTATCATATTAGAAATGGAAAACAGAAGAAGCCCAAAAAGAAATCCATTATATTGAAAATGTATATGATCAACCATCAACAACCCAGCATTGGTGACTAATAATATGTAGACTAGCAACTTTCCATTGCTAATTAAATTAGAGCAACTGAAAAATGAAGCTTCCATAAAATCAAATATTTTTACATTCTCAAAAAATGGCTCAGTAAATCACATATATTAATCTCTTTGGCCCCACCAGCCTCTTAAGAGGATTTGGTCACGTGACACGCCGTTACCGCAAGACTCTTAAGAGGTTTGCAAGCCAGCAGTCAATAAGAATATAAATTCTTTTTTCAGTAATTTATCTATATAACAAGAAAAACAGGAACAATGTAAGTTTAATGATATTTTTACAATAATAATTACAAAGTTGCGTGTAGATCGGGAAAAAATGGCGCGAAAGAAAGTATGCTACTTTCTAATGCTTGATTATTGATTTTCTACTTTAAAAACATATGTCTTTTATACATCAATTATAATGGTTACATATTGATAATTAAAAATATACATATAATACTTTATGTTGATAATTATAATTATAAATTACACACTTTTTTGCCACTAGATGTTTACTTTCATGCGAACTATAAGGGACAGGACCAGAGGTTAAAAATATATAACACTGTTATTTGAACAAAATCCGAGAAGTTTCATGAAAACACTTATTAACACAATGCTATACCTATAAATATTTCTAATGAAAATAGCTTAAAAAATCTACTCTGTCCCTGGCACTCCGAGATGGGACTTGAACACATGACCTTTTGCAATTCAGGCAACTGCTTTTGGTTGTTTGGGTAGATTGCCTGAATAATGATGAAAATAGGCTCTGAAGTAGCGAAAAAAGAAACAAGTGAATGAAATCATTTTTTAAAATTGTACTTCTGACATACTGTTAGTTATTTTAAATTACCTTGCTCATGGGTATACCGAGGAGAGTTATAAGAGATGGGCACTCCCAGACTAATGATCTACACCTTTGCCAACTAACTTAACTTCCAAGTTTAATGTAAATGTTGAAAAAACTTTTAAGTAATAAAGGGCTTGGATGCCATGCCACTACAACATTTTTTAATATTATTTTTATTATGACATAGATCTTTATTCCAAAGTAAACCCTCATACACATACAGACATACCTTTTGGCTCCTGCAATGTAAACTAAATCCAAAAGTATTACAGAAAGTCTTTGAAATAAAACTGTCATATCTGAACAGTGATTCAAATTTGTCAAATGTAGCATTTTGGGATCAAATAATTTTGCCACATGAGACAATGCGTATTCCATCCAGGCAAAGAATGGAGGATAGTCCAGTGTCCATTCTGAAGTAGTATCATAGTACCATTGGTCAATGGTCAGGTTGTGAGTTACAGCTAACCAATTTCTGTGGACCTCAAAGTCTGTAGAATGGCTAAAAAGAAATTTGATTACAACGTAATCATTGTTATAATTCTACACCAGTATTAATTATACTTCAAATCAACCAATGTAACTAAATACTTACTAAAGTGGTATGAAAAAAATTTTGATTGTCGTAACAATTAAGGCAATTTGTAAAATCATTTTTTCAAATACACGGAGAAGTTATCTGCAATTTTTTATAAAAATATTTCTCAATTTAATTCAATTTCTTGTTTTTTTTTAAGGTATTGAAAGCGTATATAAAGTAGCCTCATTAAATTAATTTTCTTCTATAATGTAGCCAGTGCTAGTTGTTTTAATTGTCTGATCACCAAATACATATGTTCTGTGCTCTGCACTACATTGTCTCAAGTTACTTCATTTGTCCAAAACAAAATTCTAAAAGAACAAAACAGCTGTTCTGCCGCTCGGTGTCACTGACATACTGACATTAACATATTTTTTTTTTCAGGCAAAGATCTGATGACCATACAGTCTTGTTCTTAGTATTGAACTCTTCTAATTTATCTATAGCACTTGTTTCGCATATCGTAATGACAAGTACAGTAGATCGTCGATCAACCGAACGACCTTGTTGAAACCTTGTTGAAACCGAACACTTGTTTCGACTTCAACAATATTCAATTTCTACAATATTAAATCTGATGACTAATAAAACTGACACCACTTCATCTACTGCAAGTTCAGATAATGAAGATGAAAACATAATTGGTGCTTCAGAAGCGTTTACTTGCTAAGATATTGCCTTGCGTTGGTTTGAAACACAAGTCGAGAACGACCAGTATCAAATATATGTCCTTAAAAAATATGTGAAAAAGCCGCTCGTAAACGGCTAGGCTTGCTTCAGTAAATTACACTTAATACTCTGGGGCCGTCCATAAATTACGTCACACAAAATTCAGGATTCGATTTTCGCCAATATTGTACTTAGAATGTTTTGTTGCAAATACTTCAGTTTATTTGTTTTCTAATTCCTATTTTTCAATAAAGATTTAATTATGAAAGTTCATATGTAAATATGGCTTTTATTCACCCTTGGATAAATAAATATGTATGGTTCTATCAATACAGTTCGATTATCCGAAAAAAACGGTTTTCCGAACACCCCTGTCCCCGAATTAGTTCGGATAATCGACGCTCTACTGTATTTAAAAAAGCATTAAAAAGTACCTCACTAGATGGCGTCTCTAGCAAAAGTTGATTTTTGCAGGAAACGAATGGATAAAAGATATTCATTTCCATTCCTTTTAACTAACCTACTTAAAAACTGAATTTTGTGAAGTTCAAAACTTAGATATCAATACAAATTCGAAAAAGTACATATAGACAATGAGTTCTTTATTGAGTTTTGGAAATCAAGAACCGTAGCGACATCTACTTTAATTTCAGGCACAATTTTTTTTTTTAAATACTTCCTCATTGACATTGACATTTAAACTCTCAACATCTCATTATCAAAGCTCAACATAACAAAATTATTTAATTACTAAATGAAAAGATTAAGCAAACGAAATGGCTATATTACACAGAGCTTTGTTTACATGGTTTATTTTTCTCGTGTTTCTTATATTGTTATGTCTTCGGCTGGAATCTAAAACACATTGGAATTGGTTCATAGTTTTTATCCCTATGTGGGTTTATGATAGTATATTATTAATTTATGTTCTATTTCATATGATATCCCACTGCAGAAATGGTATTGAAAGATTTCGTGGAACAATCAACAAAAACGTATGGTACATTGCAGCAATTGGTCTAAAAATGGCTGCTCAAATAATTACCTGTATTAAATTAGAATATACAAAAGTTAATTTGCCTATTTATGTTGTTCTTGCGCCTGTATGGATGTTACTTCCTGTACTTTGTGTTGAAGTATTTACGCATCTTATAAAACATTCAAGTGGTAGTAGTCGTTACTAAAATCTATAGACATCAACATTATTAGTGCACTAGGAACTAAATGACACCTTGTTCTATTATAAGTATACTGGCGTAAAACGCAACATGTGACTTCATACTTTAGTTATTTTTAAGACTTGGCACATGTTCATGACATTGTTAGTTTGATCACATATGTCAAACTCCTCTTCAGTGATAACATAATTCTAACGGTTTATCTCATAACAAAATAGTCAATAATGCCTATTGGTGAAACTTTGGTAAAGAGCTTGGAAGTAAAAGAAGTCCAGGCAGGATCCACAGCTGTTTTGAATTGTAATAGCAATGATTATAACCACAATTTTATGTTTTGGCTTTTGAATCAAACCAAAGTGATTGGCCCTGGTAATAACTATGATGAAAAAAAGTACAAATATGAGGTTTTATCAGGAAAACTATTCATTAATGTAAGTCCTTTTATTGTTATAACTAGTATACCTAAATCTCTAGTGATAAGGATACCTTGGGCCTCAAGATTCGGGGTTGGCCCTTGGTTTGTTATCATACATGTATTCATATTTGACAAGAGGTGTACATAAATTTTTACCTGTTTCATAATCTCTGCTATGTATACTTAAATAAATAAAATTTTCTCAGAAAATAATTGTTTCTCATTAAGTTGGATTTCATGATATAGATAAGCTGATATAATTATACTATGTCAACAAATCAATCATGTCTTTATCAAAAATTTTGATATTTTGTCATATTACAGAATGTTTCTCCTTCAGAGTCGGGTTTTTACTCCTGTGTATCAAAAAGCATAAGTGACTCTGGCATTAATATTGGCAATGTAGAAATGATTGTAAAAGGGGCATTTTCAGCAATAGAAGCAGTAAAATTAGTGGCTATTGTGGTGTCCATTATTGTACTTATAACTTGTGCAGTAATTTACTTCAGAATAAGAAAAGAATGGAATAAATATGATGGAAGAGCTGTTGTACCAGGTTTGTACTGTTTCAATGTGTATTTAAATACTAAATGCCTTAATAACATTTTTAGATTAAGTTTTTCTTTATTTCTATCCACTCATTATGAAACATACCCTTGATAACACTATGTATTGATAATTGATCTTTATTTTACAGTGGATGATGTTGAAGAGGATGATGCTGATGAAGTTTATAACCCTACTACTACAGTTAACCAGGCAGTACCAGGTCCTAGCCGAAATCAATCCTCAGACCAGCTCCTTTATGGAATAGATAATCAAGGATTGGACACTGATTTTAATTCAGTGTTTGAAAATATCCAAATAAAATATCCACCACAAAGAAGTCTCATTTAGAGTTTAGGTTATAAAACAATATTTATATTATTATATGATTTTATTAAAATCAAAGTTTAGTATTAGAAACATCATGTTTAGAAATGTCAAATGTAAGTTCTATATTGTAGTACTGTACATAAGTAAACAAATTTTGTAACAGGAATACATTTTTGTTTAAATTTAAACAATTAAAAGGTGTCCTCATGTGTGATATTTTGCTGGTCTGAAGCACTGTTACTATTATTACTCCTTTGTGTTGTATCTAGAGTTTCTTCTTCATCTTCTTCCCCATCAATTTCCATTTCAAAAACTCTTACTTTTCTATAGGTTTTTGATAAGACTACTGCTACTTTACGACCACCAGAAACAGCAATTCGGTAACCATTCATTTTATCTAATATTTTATAAACATCTTGATCTACTAAACCAGACAAATTTTTAACCAGATTTTTTTCAGAAAATACAAAAGATTTTGATTTTATGTTAAAATCTAGAGCATTTTCTAAAGCTATTTTTAAAGGTAATTGAATAAATATGGTATTTTCATTGTTTTGTGTGTGTTCTAACAAAATTGATAAATATTCTGAGGAATAAAATTGTACATCTAAAACTCTCATATTTTGTTGGTAATCTAAGTTTTGTCCTTTATTACTATCTTTAAGTAAGCTATCTGAGAAGTAGTATTTAACAGCAGTAGCACTGCAACTCTTTTCTTTAATATTGGTTGATACAAAACATATATCATTTTTATTTGTAGGATCCACAAATGCCATCATGAATCGTTGTTCATTTGCATCAAATATCTGAGATAACCTCAAAGTCTTGTCTAGTTCAACACTTGTTTGGTTTTCATGACATTTCATACTATAAAGGACTGAAAAATGTCTCCCAAAATCTTTTCGAGTAACATCAAAAACAGTTCGGACAGCATTTTTCAAAAAATTTTGTTGCTGTATTAATGAAAACTTTTTAAACTCTGACATAGAAAATATAGTATCGTTATCTTTTAGAAGACAGGAGTTGTCTTTGAGAAATTTTTGCCAGGGGCCATCATCATCATCCGGTATCTTTGTTAGTTCTTGGTCTTGTAAATATTGTCCTAATCTTTCCAGATTAAACTTAACAGGCTTATCTGGGGTACCAGTATTATTTTCACCTTGAACATTATCAAAGTTGTATAGGAACTCTGCAATGTGTCCTAGTTCTTGTTGATTTATTTTAACAATCTCACTAGGTGTTTGCTCATCTAATAATCGAACTATAACAACAAATAGCCATCTAAAGAACGCTTTATAGTTACTCATGGATACATCAATAACTTGCTGCAACTCTAAACTTTTATTCAGAAATGCGCAACATGCTCTTATTGCTTCTGTTACAGTATTTTCTTCAAGACCCAGTATCTACAATAAAAAAACAAAACATTAGATACACCTAAGATTTGTGTGAAAATCATTTTGGACGTATTTAATTAAATTGTATCTAAAGCGAAATTTATTAAGGAAACTTTTTAAATTTCGCATTAGTGGAAAAAAGGGCATTTATAATACTAACTAGTCTGTTTGTAGGGCTGACAAAGGTAAAGTATCATTACTTAAAGTTGGCCTGATTGCAACATAATAGCAAGTTAATAATTCTCAAAAGCTGTCACGCTGACTTTAACATCGACTCGGGGATCCGTTGCACCATCCTCTTTACATAGTAAAACAATAACTTGAATAAGCCAAACTTGGTTGTATAAAGCTATGACGTCATCTAACCGTTGCCAAATGTACACACGGTTGCACGTCAGTTTACCACAATATGTCAAATTTCCGCAATTGATTTTGAACTCTACGCATAACATATTAAGATTCAAAATCAAGTGGAGAAATTAGATAGTTTTGTATAGTCTGACTAGTGCTGTTGACTGTACTTAATTATATTTTTTTATTGATAAGTTGGTGCAACCAAGCCAAGAACTCAAACAACAAATTCAACTTTTTATTTAATAACTGTAACAACACACTTTCGGATATATAGCAATACAGATAAAGCTGTAATAATCCGAAAATCCGAAAGTTGCACAAAAGCGATTGGTTATTGTCTTACTAAGAATAATTATAATATAAACAATAATTAAATAATAACAAATAAACATTAAACAAAATCACATACATTGCTCAGATTCCGAGTAGCTAAACCCCCCGTATTATGGAGTGTCTGAGATAACGAAAGTACCACAAAACCCATAGTCAAAGTCAAAGTCAAAGTCAAAATAATCTTTATTCAAATAGACTTCTTAAAAGTACTTTTGAATCGTCCAACATTTTTTCCCTACCACTCGTTCAGGACGTCTTTTGGCTGATAAGAAGAACGAGCAAGAAACTCACCAGCTCTAATATGAGTAATGACATTTACAAAAACCATGTCATTACCAGATCAATACATTATAAACAGAGATAAAAAAAAAAAAACTATGGTCTTATAATAATAACATAATCATTTAATAATAATGGAAACAAGATAATGAGTTTAGAAGTAATCACCTATCCAGTTGCTGGATCATCTCAAGTCCAAGCGTTCTTATCTGTTACATAATCGGATACCTTATAATAAGCTTTTTTAATAAGTATTTTTTTAATAGTAGATTTAAACTGCATGATATCTAATTGTTGTATTTTGCTTGGGACCTTATTGTAGAAGCGCACACAAAGACCCTTGAAAGAGTTATTAACTTTTTGCAGTCTAGTGACAGGCACCGTTAATTTATTTTTATTTCTTGTATTAAAATTGTGTACATCACTTTTTATAGAAAACAAACTAATATTTTTACGAACGTACATTAAGTTCTCGTATATGTATTGAGAAGCAACAGTCATAATGTCTATTTCCTTAAATTTCTCCCTTAAAGAGTCCCTAATCCTAAGATTATAAATTGATCGAATTGCTCTTTTCTGAAGCACAAAAATTGTTTGTATGTCGGCAGCATTTCCCCACAATAGGATACCGTATGACATAACACTATGAAAGTAACTGAAGTATACTAATCTGGCAGTATCTATGTCAGTTAACCTACGTATCTTCATTACGGCATATGCTGCAGAGCTAAGTCTACTCGACAATCTATCAATATGTGGGCCCCACTGTAGTTTAGAATCTAATGTTATTCCTAAAAATACTGTGGTATCCACAAGGCCCATGTTCTTATCTTTTACATTAACATTTATATCTACTTTTTTAACATTAGGTAGTACAAATTTTAAGCATTTTGTTTTTCCTTCATTAAGGAGAAGATTATTTACATTAAACCAATGTACTACTTTAGCGATAGAATTGTTCACATCGTCATTTAGAGGTAACCCTCTTTTAATTTTAAACAAGAGTGAAGTGTCATCCGCAAACAAAACTATTTCGTGATCATCCCTTACGAAATAAGGCAAGTCATTTATGTAAATCAAAAACAAGAAAGGACCAAGTATTGAGCCCTGCGGAACGCCCATCTTAATTTTCGATCCAGGGGATCTTTTGCCATTGATATCAACCCTTTGTACTCTGTCAGTCAAGTATGAGACAATAAAATCCAATGAGTTATCTCTAAATCCATAAAAATGCAGTTTCCTAATCAATGTTTCATGAAAAACACAATCAAATGCCTTAGATAGGTCACAGAAAACACCTAACGCATCATGTGAATCCTCCCAGGCATTAAAAATTTCTTGTATTAACTCGACACCGGCTTCGGTTGTCGAGCGACCCCTTGTAAAACCAAATTGTTGTCGATTCATAAGCTTATTCTTGTAAAAGTACGTTTGTATTTGATCCAGCATGATTTTTTCAAAAATCTTACTAAACGTAGGTAGCACGGATATAGGTCTAAAGTTAGTAGGGTCAGATGTGCTACCCGATTTATGTAAAGGAATAATTTTACTATATTTCATGAGCTCAGGAAAAATACCACAATCAGTACATTCATTAAATATATAAGCTAAGATTGGAGCTATTGTCTCAATTACCGATTTAGAAACTTCAATGGAATTACCCCATAAATCAGCAGTTTTCGTTTTCTTTAGCTGATTAAAAGATTTTATTATATCTTTAAAATCAATGTGTTGAAACTTAAATTGGCTATTAGAATTATTTAAACTTGCCTTTAAAATAGATTCAGCAACAGTGGAAGAGGAATTCAAAGATTGTGTAATTAAGACTGGAATTTCAGTAAATAAATTTTCAAATACTGTAGCAACTTCAAGATCTGATGTTACTTTTTTATTATCAATGTTTAAATTAAAATTTATATTCCGGGATTTTTCTCTTCCAGTTTCACTATTTATGATATTCCACGTCATTTTAACTTTGTCTTTACTATTTTCAATTTTTGCATTTAAATAATTACATTTGGCTAAACGACACACTTTTTTAAATAATTTAGAGTAATTTCGTACATATTCTTTGAAGTCCTCACTTGTGTTATAATTACGTACATATCTGAGGCAATACAGAAAAAATCATTTTCTACATTGACCAGACCGGGAATCGAACCCAGAATCTCAAAGATAGCAACACCGTTCGTCATAGGTATAGATGACTGTAATAGTTCAAGATTAGTGAAATGATTGTACGAGTGTAGTGCAAAGGTACATTTATATACCATACCATATGATTTTTATTTGTATTAAAATTTGTGTCCCCAATTGTTATAAGTTTATTTGTACGCTGCTATTTTTTTAAAACATTAATAAGCGGCCAGGCACTATATCACGCTCCTAACGAAAATATTCAAACAATTTTCTATTATTATTAAAATTTGATTTTGATATTAATTTATTATCAAAATCAAATTTTGGGTTAAAATTGAAGTAAAAATAATTACCTTGTATCTGTCAGGTATCCGGGTGAGCCCTCTCAATTCCGAAAGGTAGTATGTGAGGTGCTGTCCTACAATATTTAATTGTTTTAACACTAGTTTTTGTATTGTTGAATAACTCAACTCCACTGAGTTACCAAACTTTTTAAGACCCTTGGCTGTTAATTCTTGTAATAAAAATATTTCCAGGGCATCTGATGGAACGCCTGTAAAAAAAATATATTCTCAATCAATTTTGAATCTAATAAGGAAATTATCATAGTCATAATGAAAAAGTATATTGTTGTGAATGCAAAATTGATCAAAAATAATAAATCTTATCATTTTATAGTTTTGATGTATCAAGTTCTGATGACTAATTAATACCTGATAGAAATTAACGTTTATTACACTAATTTCATAAAATTGTAGTTTAATAATTACACACAATATTAAAAACGAATACCCTACCTAACATTAAGAGTTCCAACAAATCAGCAGAGACTCCACCTTCAGGAACAAATGTAGCATAATAAGCCATCTTTGTATCCATTTCTAATAGTATATGTTCCCAAGCCTCAGTAATAGATGTCATGGTTTGATCCAAGTATGATAGCAATTGTATTATGTGACCATGTCTATTAGCCACAACAAATATTTCTTCAGCATAAGCTGACAATACACTTGTATTAATTAATGATGACAATAAATTATTTGTGACTCTGTCTAAGTAAACAACTTGCATTACACTGAAATCATCTGATAAGTTTATATCAAGTATTTTATATTCTCCACATTCATCTTTGGTCACTTGCGCAAGACTGATGGTACAATAATGATAGCGGCCAAAAATACTCATGTAAATTGAACCAGATCCATAGCCAATTAATAACATGTTTAACTGTGTGGGCTCTTGAATTTCTTTACTGGTTTTCACATTATCTTCAGTAGTTTGGTTTTTATAATTGGAACTATTAGTAGGAGGCTTTTGTAAAAAGATTGAGGCATCATCCTGGAATAAATTTGTTAATTTAGTAGAAGATAGGGTCTGCTTTGTTAAGCTTATGAAAACAGCACTACACTGGTGAAGTAAGATTTCCTTTAATATTTTTTCCTATGAATGAATAAATATTTGTTTAAGGTTATCAATTAACGCCATTAAAACCTTTACAGCAGCGTTTAAGGCGTAATGATTGGTCAATATTTTTTCAATTTTTTAACATCTCTGTATGAAATAAAATGGGTAGATAAAAGCAGCCCTTGCCGAGTTTCTTGCCAGTTCTTCTCGGTATAAGATCTCCCGCCGCACGATTTACGAACCGATGGCATAGAGTTTCGACTTTTACGAGTGCTTGTATGTATAAATAAATTTGAATTGATATATAAGAATGCAGGGACTTCCAATCAATTACGAAATCGTTCTACCGCTTAAGAATATTCCTAGCATGAAATAATAATGGTTTACATAGATCGCAGCTAGCAAAAATGCGTCTCCTTGCGTGTTTAGACAAGACGAACGGCGCGCAGCAGCCGCAAGTTTTAGCTTCTAGAGACGCGCATTTGCATAAATATTATTAATAATAAAAACAATACAAAAACTTATGTTTACAGTAACGAAGTAATGCCGTTGGATGATATCTGCATTGAGTAAAATGAAAATTTATGTACTTACATACATGTTATACTCTGTAGCACTTTCCAAAGTACCAGCTCTTGCAGTCCATGTAATGCACGATATACCAAAATTCTTAGAATCATTAAACTCTTCTGATGTATCTTGTTCTAATTCATATTTATCTAACACTTCCTTGTCTTCAATATCAATTATATAAACACCACCAGAACTATAGCCAATAGCCAAAGCCTAAAATACAGAGAAAACAAAAATTCTTCTGGATATATAACAAAATTATTTTTATAAAAATAAAATCGCTAAATAGTGGTTAGCTATTAAAACAATTTTTATGCCTGGGAATATATTTTTTTGTTGTCATTTTCATGAAACATTTATTAAGAAACTTCAATATTATGGATTTTAGTCATTGGATTTTATTGTTTCGTATTAGAGTGCAAAGTTGACATCAACCACATGAGATGGATGTTCCACAAGGCTCACTCCTGGGTCCCTTCTTGTTCTTAATAAGGGATAGTCACAGAATAGTTTTATTTGGCATTTATTTATTAGTTACTAGATGACTTAATGTACTTAGTATTATTTCTCACCTTTAGCCCTTCCCTGGACTACGACCAAAACCAAAATCAGTTAAATAAGTCCAGCCATTCTCGAGTTTTAGTGAACAGCAATTTTTGAGCAGCAGTTGCTGATTAGTGCATTACAGTGCAATACTTATTCCTATTTTTTTATATACTATTAATTTACCTTTCCATCAGGTCTCCATGCCATACAAGAAACTGTTATATTTTCTCTTGGAGGTGATAAGTTCCAGACTTTTTGCCAATGAAGTCTGTGAATTTGAACCTCACCTAAAATGCAAAGCACAATTTTAAAGCCTGTCTTCATACAATTTATACATATCACTGTTGAAAGGTAAATTAATCTAAGCACAATTTTTTTCATATTAAGTATATTTCTTTTTCATATTAAGTTGGGTACATTATGTGAGCTATTATTATAAACATAATCCATCTTAAGAAACAAGGATTACAGTTCATACTTGGTGTAAACCATTGGCTGTCATAAGTAAATTGACAATGACATTAGAGAAAATGTTAAATTGAGAAACATGACTTTATATTCTTAATGAAAAATGCTTAAAATATCCACCTGCCTCAGGTACTCTGAGAAAGTTGATTTATTTTGGTTGGATAAGGGTTTAAATCTAGTACTAAAGTTAGTTCTTCTTTTATAATACGACAAGGGTCAGTTTGTAATCTGGCTCACTCAAATTATAGAGTATTATAGATTTGGATTAAGTAAGATTTTTGAGAAATTATTATTAATAAAAATAATAATAATTCTAGAAAGATTATAACTGAAGAATTATGGATTTAATTATTTTTATTGGATTGTGAATACAAAATTGATCAAATATAATAATTATTATTATTATTGTTTAATTTTTCCTACCTGTTTAAATATTTTTATCTTTTAGCAACTATTATTTATCTCTAATTACTGTTTATCAGTAACTGTTAATAATGGAGGATTCAAGTGAGTGGTTTCTCACCCGGTTGGGCTGATACCAAAATCATGATCTGGCATACATCTGCTGTTGATAACTATAATTACAGCACAGGATGAGCAATAACCTCACCAGCACCTGCCTAGACATGCATGGTCTGTTTTGTAATATACCTCAGTTGATACACATATGCATTAAGACCTAATTAGATTTTAACATGTGCATAAAGATTAATAGTGAGGTTACAGTTTCTCACTCGAGGAATCATAATGTATGTGGATTTACATGCTAATCAGTTTGGTAATGATATAAATGTTTTGAAGAAGCTGACAAAAATGTTTCTCAAACCGCCATACCTGATGGTTTAAAGAATACTCTTTATGAATTAGACAAGTATACTCTATACCAACCTTTAAAATTACTTAATGCAAGAAGGTCAAGCCTATTGCTCCATACCATTAAATCTATTTGATTTGCCACATGCCTCTCTTCCATCTGCCTCATCCCACAATGATACATTATAAATTTGATTGATTGTAATATTTTGCACAGTTAGCACTTCAATGCACTGTCCGAACAAGATTGCGAGCGGATTTTGTATTTCAGTTATTCAAAACAACTAAATATTATCCTATTTATCTTTATAACGCTTTTTACTTATATCAGTTTTAATGTGCCGTAGGTACCTTGGCAAAAAAATGAATTTATAAACAAAGTCAGATTAGTACACAGACCCAGTATTAGTGGTATTCAGTGGTATTACTAATATGTAGCAAAGAGTGTAAATCTAAATAAAATAATAATACTCTTTGGTGTAAATAAATAATACAAAAAGTAGAACATAAGGTACTTTGTAGTCAGAGATGTCAATTCAAAACGACTTAAAATCATTAACGCGCTAAAGACTAATAATAATTTTTTAACGTGTTATTGAAGGCGCTAATTTATTACCGCGTTAATTCAAAGAAGCGTAAAGGTGCGTGAAGACTCGTTCAATTCTGAGCATGCTAAACCTTGTAACACGTTAATTATTTTATGTATTACTTTTAACCGATTACGGGCAATTAATAATAATGAGAAAATCTCTTTAGATTCCGCTAGTTCTCTCACAAAATGGTATTTGATGTTAATGTGTTTCGATCTTCTACCTACAGCATTAGAATAAATCAATTTTGCAGCACTTTGACTATCACTAAACAATTCTACTGACACTTTAACACCAGTTAATTCTTCATATAAACCTTTCACAGATATAATATGTTTAGCAGCCTCGCAAGCAGCGATATACTCAGCTTCTGCTGAGCTTAATGCAACGCATCGCTGTTTACGTGCCTGCCATGCTATTACAGCGCCACCTAAAAACAAGCATATATCCCGTAAACGAATGACCATCTTCATTTTTACCCCAATCTGCATCACAAAAAGCACATAACGGTTTTCCAGTTTTCTTATATATTAAAACATTATTCATTGTGCCTTTGACGTACCGTAAAACACGTTTTAATGCTGACATATGAGTTGTGTTCCAGAAGTTGTTGAATTGACTGAGATAACTTACAACAAAAGCAATATCTGGTCTTGTACCCAAAGCAAGATACATCAAGGACCCAATGATTTCTTGATAGCTGGGATCATGATTTATGTCATGATTCAAGTTTTCTGATTTCGTGATTTGCATACCCAGACATTCTTTAGCCTCACCCAAATCCTTAATCTTGAAACCTAATCTTATGTGATCCTTAACTTGATCAACAACTTGTTGTGAACTGCCAAAAATATAAAAATCGTCTACGTACAGAGCAATAGCTGTAAAATTATTCTTACTTCTTTTAATATATACACAAGAATCATAATTTGACCTCTTGAAGCCGAACTTAACAATGTGAGCATCTACTTTGACATTCCAGCATCGAGCTGCTTGTTTCAATCCATATATGGCTTTCTTGAGCTTACATACCTTTTGCTCATTTCCCTTCTTTACAAAGGTTTCTGGTTGCTCCATGTAAAGATCTTCCTCGAGGTCACCATTTAAGAAGGCTGTAGTAACATCAATATGATGTACCTTGAGGTCTTTCTCAACAGATAAAGCAAACAACATCCTGATTGACGAAAGCTTGACTACTGGTGCAAAGGTTTCGAAATAATCTTCTCCCCATTTTTGGGAATAACCCTTGGCAACTAATCTCGCCTTATGTCGCTGAACTACACCATCCGCTCCTATTTTGAGTTTAAATAACCACTTACATTTAACCACATTAGTCCCACAAGGACGGTCAACTAAATTCCAAGTGCCATTCTCTATAAGGGAATTATATTCTTCTTCCATTGCTTTCCTCCACAGCGTCTTATCTGAGCGCTTCATTGCATCCTTTACAGAAACAGGATCTCCATTAGTTGAGACTAGAAAATTGTATTCCATATCATCATATCTCTTTGGAGTACGTATTCGTAAGGGATATCTTCTATTTGGCGAAACTTCACTAGTTTCTTCTATTTCAGAATCTTGTTGACTACTCATTTCGTCTTGAGCTTCAAAAGTATCTGACCGTATATTACTTACGCCTTGACTTTCTGTTTCTGATCTTATTACCTCTCCGACTCCATCATCACAGACGTTGGTAGCAGAAGACACTCTGTCCTCTTCGCGATAATCCCAATAAAGTCCTCCTTGGGCAACTTCTTTCTCGGCTTGAGAAACTTCTTTTGTACATTTATCAGATGTAGGCTGCTTGATAACTTCCTCAGGTTTGAGATCACTGACCGAGGGATTTTGTAACTTTTCATTAAAGACTGCATCTCGACCGATGATAATCCTTTTTGGATTATTTAAATCAATAAATCTGTAGGCTTTCTGTGCTTCACTGTATCCCGTAAAAATTAATTCGCGAGTCTTGGCATCAAACTTCTTTCTACTGCCATCCTTCACTAGGACTTGTGCAATAGATCCAAAAACTTTCAGATACGATAAATCTACTTGTTGACCTAACCACACCTCTTCAGGAACCTTGTCTTTTAAAGCCATTGTTGGGGATCGATTTTTCAAATAAACGGCTGTGTTGACAGCTTCACCCCAGAACTTTTTATTTAGACCACTGTCATGAAGCATACAACGTGCTTTCTCTGTGATCGTCCTAATAGTCCTCTCAGCTACTCCGTTTTGAGCTGGAGTATGTGGAACAGATGTCTGATGCTGAATTCCATATTTCTTTAAAAAAGATTGAAATTCCTTATTGGTATACTCTGTACCATTATCAGATCTAAATTTTTTTTAATTTTCTTGAAGTTTGATTTTCCACAAAAGCTTAAAATTAAAATCACGAAAACATTTGAATACTTCTTTCTTCGATGTCAACATATAACAGAAAACTTTTCTACTGTAGTCGTCAACAAAGATCAGAAAATATTTTGCACCTCCCCATGACTCTGTTTCAATTGGACCGGCAACATCACTATGTACTAGTTCAAGCAAATCGTTTGCTCGCTTACATTTCTTTCGATGTGGAAATTTCTTTGCACACTGCTTTCCCTGGCTGCAGGCCACACAATGAACTTTGTTATCAACCTTCCCAAAATTAATATCCTTAATCATACCTTTTAGTTTGTTCATCTGAGGATAAGATAAATGACCTAACCTCCTGTGCCACAACTCATAGTCATCCTGACTACGACTGCTATCACCTAAAAGAACTGTCGGAAACTTGTCATTATCCGGACCTAATACATTTAACCCGTTTTTGCGTGGTGCTGTAAAAAGAGGTTTACCTATAACGTTAACAGTATCATTAAAAACTTTACAACACTTTTTATCAAAAATAATAACCTTACCACTTTCAGCAATCTTGCTTACTGAAATCAAATTAGTTAATAACTCAGGAATAAGCAATACATTACTCATTTTCACATCTGTGGTACGTCCCTCGTGATTAATCTTCAAATCAACAGTTCCTTGTTTGTTTGAAACAATTTTGTCTTTATTTGCACAAGTAATAAATTTTGCACAAGATTTTTCTGGTTTCAAAATGTGTTCATTTGATGTCATGTGGGACGTAGCACCAGAATCTATAACCCATCTATCATTACTTTCATAATTACTAGTTAAAAAGATTACAAACTCCTCAGAGTTGTCATTTGCAAGACAAGATTTCGGCTGAACATCAATATTAATTTTCAATTTTTTACATTGAGACTTATAATGCCCTTTCTTTTTACAATAATAACAAATTATAGGTTTTTGTATTTTCTTTTTGTCATTAGAACTCGACACTAGTACCGATTCGACCTTGTTTTCATTCATCCCACTATACGTTGGTTGACTTTGTCGCTGCCCTTCTTTAAGTATTGCGGCGATTACGGTCTCAGACGAAATTTTTGTTCCTGAATGTTCCAAAGCCATCATAGCGGATTATACGAATCTGTCAAACCAGCTAACATTATTATACTTAGAAATTCATCATCCAAACCAGCTTTAATCGTTACGAGTGCTTGATGTGTCGCTTGGATATCTGTAACGTACGCTTCCATACTAGGGTAGCTCTCTAGTTTCACGCTGAATAATTTTCTAAGTAATGTTAATCGACGCACCAAACCTGCATCCGCATATGCTCTCTTTAATGCTAACCAAGTTTCTTTAGCATTTTTTGCTTCAGCAATTAGTGGGTAAATTTTCTCCTCAACGCTCAGGCATATTTTGGCCCGTGCTTTAGCATCACGCTTCTGATTGTCTGCTGTCAAAACAATATTTTCTTCCTCTACGCAATTCCATAAATCATGTTCCACTAGGATCATTTGCATAGCGAATGACCATGTTCCATAGTTGGAATGGCCTTTTAGTTTTGTTATGACTGACTCTTTCTGCATGATTCTAACGTTTTATTCACTCCACTTTCCTGAAAAACTACATAGGGCCTGGGCCCATAACCTGTTGTTTTTGTGGAAATAAACAATGTAGCAAATAAAGGATTGTGGAGTAAACGTATAAAGTATTTTATTAATAAAAATAATATAATCCTTAATGACAGAGAAAATTTTAAAACAATGATAATACACAAAACAATAACATAGCAACCAAAATCATTTCTCTATGACTGGACGTATATTTAAAAGTTCATTGATTTTATGTACAAGAATCTACTATGTACATTTGCTATCGTATATTTTATTCACATTATTTACTCACAATATAATTGTTTTAAACAGCCGTTTATAATCTATTAACACACACAAACTTCTTTAAACATCCCAGAATAACTCATAATCACCTAAAATACCTTCTATCCTAAAGTATTTAAAATATCGATTTAGTAAACTTTGTTAAACCACAGGAGATACGATCGCGCGTAATAATTACCTAATTAGCGTGCTCCGAGCATTAGCAATGATACGTCAGCTTACGTTAACTGCGTGGCCGGCCGCGGTCTCGTTTCATTCGTTCGTTTGGTCGTTGATCGTTTTGAAATTTCACGCGTGAATCTTGTTAGTGCGTGTAATTCGTAGCGCCTTCGCGTATACGTATATAGCAATGTTAATCTTTAAGAGAGAAACGCGTGTTAATTAACACGCTGGATGTTAATTTAGCCACCACTATTGCGCATATCCAGGAATCCAAAACAGAAACGCAGTAACAGTCTGTCGCAAATCCATACAAATAACTTAACATAATCTCTGTTTTTAATCTCAGATAACAAATTAACATTAAACAAAAATTTTAATAAAAATTAGTTCTTGAAATAATACTAGATGTCATTCGCGATGTTTGGATTTTGTTTATGATATTCATTAAAATTTTGTTTCTGACGTAATAAAAGTAAATTGAGTATCAAAAATTAATAAATATGACATTGTTTTACGTTTCTTATAATATCTAACTTTCAAATTAATTTTAATTTATTTTAATCGTAAGATTAAGTTGTTTATTATGTTACATGTAAAGGAACGATGTTTGGTTGATACGTCAACATTAATGATGAGCCAACTTATTGGTTGCTCGTAACTTTCATCCCGTCCAGTCATAGAGAAATGATTTTGGTTGCTATGTTATTGTTTTGTTTATTATCTTTGTTTTAAAATTTTCTCTGTCATTAAGGATTATATTATTTTTATTAATAAAATACTTTATACGTTTACTCCACAATCCTTTATTTGCTACATTGTATATTTCCACAAAAACAACAGGTTATGGGCCCAGGCCCTATGTAGTTTTTCAGGAAAGTGGAGTGAATAAAACGTTAGAATCATGCAGAAAGAGTCAGTCATAACAAAACTAAAAGGCCATTCCAACTATGGAACATGGTCATTCGCTATGCAAATGATCCTAGTGGAACATGATTTATGGAATTGCGTAGAGGAAGAAAATATTGTTTTGACAGCAGACAATCAGAAGCGTGATGCTAAAGCACGGGCCAAAATATGCCTGAGCGTTGAGGAGAAAATTTACCCACTAATTGCTGAAGCAAAAAATGCTAAAGAAACTTGGTTAGCATTAAAGAGAGCATATGCGGATGCAGGTTTGGTGCGTCGATTAACATTACTTAGAAAATTATTCAGCGTGAAACTAGAGAGCTACCCTAGTATGGAAGCGTACGTTACAGATATCCAAGCGACACATCAAGCACTCGTAACGATTAAAGCTGGTTTGGATGATGAATTTCTAAGTATAATAATGTTAGCTGGTTTGACAGATTCGTATAATCCGCTAGTGATGGCTTTGGAACATTCAGGAACAAAAATTTCGTCTGAGACCGTAATCGCCGCAATACTTAAAGAAGGGCAGCGACAAAGTCAACCAACGTATAGTGGGATGAATGAAAACAAGGACGAATCGGTACTAGTGTCGAGTTCTAATGACAAAAAGAAAATACAAAAACCTATAATTTGTTATTATTGTAAAAAGAAAGGGCATTATAAGTCTCAATGTAAAAAATTGAAAAATAATATTGATGTTCAGCCGAAATCTTGTCTTGCAAATGACAACTCTGAGGAGTTTGTAACCTTTTTAACTAGTAATTATGAAAGTAATGATAGATGGGTTATAGATTCTGGTGCTACGTCCCACATGACATCAAATGAACACATTTTGAAACCAGAAAAATCTTGTGCAAAATTTATTACTTGTGCAAATAAAGACAAAATTGTTTCAAACAAACAAGGAACTGTTGATTTGAAGATTAATCACGAGGGACGTACCACAGATGTGAAAATGAGTAATGTATTGCTTATCCCTGAGTTATTAACTAATTTGATTTCAGTAAGCAAGATTGCTGAAAGTGGTAAGGTTATTATTTTTGATAAAAAGTGTTGTAAAGTTTTTAATGATACTGTTAATGTTATAGGTAAACCTCTTTTTACAGCACCACGCAAAAACGGGTTATATGTATTAGGTCCGGATAATAACAAGTTTCCGACAGTTCTTTTAGGTGATAGCAGTCGTAGTCAGGATGACTATGAGTTGTGGCACAGGAGGTTAGGTCATTTATCTTATCCTCAGATGAACAAACTAAAAGGTATGATTAAGGATATTAATTTTGGGAAGGTTGATAACAAAGTTCATTGTGTGGCCTGCAGCCAGGGAAAGCAGTGTGCAAAGAAATTTCCACATCGAAAGAAATGTAAGCGAGCAAACGATTTGCTTGAACTAGTACATAGTGATGTTGCCGGTCCAATTGAAACAGAGTCATGGGGAGGTGCAAAATATTTTCTGATCTTTGTTGACGACTACAGTAGAAAAGTTTTCTGTTATATGTTGACATCGAAGAAAGAAGTATTCAAATGTTTTCGTGATTTTAAAGCTTTTGTGGAAAATCAAACTTCCAAGAAAATTAAAAAATTTAGATCTGATAATGGTACAGAGTATACCAATAAGGAATTTCAATCTTTTTTAAAGAAATATGGAATTCAGCATCAGACATCTGTTCCACATACTCCAGCTCAAAACGGGGTAGCTGAGAGGACTATTAGGACGATCACAGAGAAAGCACGTTGTATGCTTCATGACAGTGGTCTAAATAAAAAGTTCTGGGGTGAAGCTGTCAACACAGCCGTTTATTTGAAAAATCGATCCCCAACAATGGCTTTAAAAGACAAGGTTCCTGAAGAGGTGTGGTTAGGTCAACAATTAGATTTATCGTATCTGAAAGTTTTTGGATCTATTGCACAAGTCCTAGTGAAGGATGGCAGTAGAAAGAAGTTTGATGCCAAGACTCGCGAATTAATTTTTACGGGATACAGTGAAGCACAGAAAGCCTACAGATTTATTGATTTAAATAATCCAAAAAGGATTATCATCGGTCGAGATGCAGTCTTTAATGAAAAGTTACAAAATCCCTCGGTCAGTGATCTCAAACCTGAGGAAGTTATCAAGCAGCCTACATCTGATAAATGTACAAAAGAAGTTTCTCAAGCCGAGAAAGAAGTTGCCCAAGGAGGACTTTATTGGGATTATCGCGAAGAGGACAGAGTGTCTTCTGCTACCAACGTCTGTGATGATGAAGTCGGAGAGGTAATAAGATCAGAAACAGAAAGTCAAGGCGTAAGTAATATACGGTCAGATACTTTTGAAGCTCAAGACGAAATGAGTAGTCAACAAGATTCTGAAATAGAAGAAACTAGTGAAGTTTCGCCAAATAGAAGATATCCCTTACGAATACGTACTCCAAAGAGATATGATGATATGGAATACAATTTTCTAGTCTCAACTAATGGAGATCCTGTTTCTGTAAAGGATGCAATGAAGCGCTCAGATAAGACGCTGTGGAGGAAAGCAATGGAAGAAGAATATAATTCCCTTATAGAGAATGGCACTTGGAATTTAGTTGACCGTCCTTGTGGGACTAATGTGGTTAAATGTAAGTGGTTATTTAAACTCAAAATAGGAGCGGATGGTGTAGTTCAGCGACATAAGGCGAGATTAGTTGCCAAGGGTTATTCCCAAAAATGGGGAGAAGATTATTTCGAAACCTTTGCACCAGTAGTCAAGCTTTCGTCAATCAGGATGTTGTTTGCTTTATCTGTTGAGAAAGACCTCAAGGTACATCATATTGATGTTACTACAGCCTTCTTAAATGGTGACCTCGAGGAAGATCTTTACATGGAGCAACCAGAAACCTTTGTAAAGAAGGGAAATGAGCAAAAGGTATGTAAGCTCAAGAAAGCCATATATGGATTGAAACAAGCAGCTCGATGCTGGAATGTCAAAGTAGATGCTCACATTATTAAGTTCGGCTTCAAGAGGTCAAATTATGATTCTTGTGTATATATTAAAAGAAGTAAGAATAATTTTACAGCTATTGCTCTGTACGTAGACGATTTTTATATTTTTGGCAGTTCACAACAAGTTGTTGATCAAGTTAAGGATCACATAAGATTAGGTTTCAAGATTAAGGATTTGGGTGAGGCTAAAGAATGTCTGGGTATGCAAATCACGAAATCAGAAAACTTGAAAGAAATTCATTTGAATCAGACTAATTTTGCTAAAAAGATATTAGAACGATTTGGTATGGAAGATTGCAAACCTGTTGCGACACCATTGGCAATGAATTTGAAGTTAGAAAAGGGTGACATAAATCATGATCCCAGCTATCAAGAAATCATTGGGTCCTTGATGTATCTTGCTTTGGGTACAAGACCAGATATTGCTTTTGTTGTAAGTTATCTCAGTCAATTCAACAACTTCTGGAACACAACTCATATGTCAGCATTAAAACGTGTTTTACGGTACGTCAAAGGCACAATGAATAATGTTTTAATATATAAGAAAACTGGAAAACCGTTATGTGCTTTTTGTGATGCAGATTGGGGTAAAAATGAAGATGGTCATTCGTTTACGGGATATATGCTTGTTTTAGGTGGCGCTGTAATAGCATGGCAGGCACGTAAACAGCGATGCGTTGCATTAAGCTCAGCAGAAGCTGAGTATATCGCTGCTTGCGAGGCTGCTAAACATATTATATCTGTGAAAGGTTTATATGAAGAATTAACTGGTGTTAAAGTGTCAGTAGAATTGTTTAGTGATAGTCAAAGTGCTGCAAAATTGATTTATTCTAATGCTGTAGGTAGAAGATCGAAACACATTAACATCAAATACCATTTTGTGAGAGAACTAGCGGAATCTAAAGAGATTTTCATCACTTATTTGGAAACTAATTCCATGCCAGCTGATGCCCTCACAAAAGGTCTGCCAAGGCCAAAGTTTGAGTACTGTTTAAGACGTATGGGTATTCAGGGGGCGTGTTAAAAATAAAGGTTGAATACCGATACGTCCAGTCATAGAGAAATGATTTTGGTTGCTATGTTATTGTTTTGTTTATTATCTTTGTTTTAAAATTTTCTCTGTCATTAAGGATTATATTATTTTTATTAATAAAATACTTTATACGTTTACTCCACAATCCTTTATTTGCTACTGGTGAGATCGGAAATGTTGGAAACGGAGAGAGACAATCAAGTGCAATCTCGGATGGATGCGGGAGCAGCAGTGGTGGTTTGCCCTCGATTCCGAAACTGGAAGGTAGATCTAATTATGCGACATGGAAATTCCAGATGGAATTATACCTTATACATGAAGATCTGTGGGACGTCGTAACCGAAGGTACTAGTAATCCTAATGATGCAGTAAATAAGAGTCGCGATCAAAAGGCCCGTGCAAAGATATGTCCTTATGATTAAACCTGAATGTTTAATACACGTTAGACAATCGAAGACATCAACCGAAGCTTGGACTGCCTTAAGAACTGCCTTTGAAGATAACGGCGTAAATAATAGATGTAGACTGCTTGGGAAGCTAGTTAGCCTCAGATAAGATCAGTTTCGATATATCCGTGATTACGTCACAGAGATGATGACAGCTGCGCAATGTCTGAGAGACATAGGCAAAGAAGTAGATGATGAGATGAATTTGAGCCTATGAAGCTAGCAATTGAGAATTCTAATATCACTTTAATGTCAGATTATGTCAAGACCAAACTCTTGCAAATAGATGATCATAGAAATAGTTCGCGTTCACATGCACCTGGTGATATAGCGTTGTACTCCAACAAAGGAGGAAAATCAATGAACCGATATAATCAAAAGAAACTGAAGTGTTTCATATGTAATGGCTGTCACAAGGCCAAGGAATGGCCGAAGAATCCAAATAAAAATAAGAATAGTGCTTATTTGTCTGCACTATCAACAGGAGGTTGCAGCCATAGCGATACGAGGATTCTCAATTCGGGAGCTTCGAAACATATGACAAATCGAAGAGATTGGTTAAAAAACTATATTCCGCATGAAAGGGTAGAGATTGTTTGTACGAACGGTGAACGGGTGTACGGTGAAAGAACAGGTGATGTAATTAAAGATGATATGAAAGTGATTGGAGTTTTGTATGTCCCAGGTTTGAAAGCAAATTTAATGAGCGTAGATACATTAGTGAAAAGAGGTCGTACTGTATTGTTTTCGAATGAAGGTTGTAAAATATTTAAAAATTCACTTATGACGAAGAGTGATCTTATGGGTGAATGTTTTTCTGTGAATGGTGTATACAAACTTACTAACAATTCACATTACGATTGCAGAGCTTATGCTACTTCAGAAAACAACGACGTCACTGATGATTTGCGCCTGTGGCATCGGAGGATGGCACACTTAGGAGTTAAGAACCTGCGACTACTTAGAGATAAATTGGCAGCTGGGATAAGTTTTTCTGACAAACTTGACTGCGTTCCATGTCTAATGGGTAAGCAAACTAAACAGCCTTATAGGAATTCTTCAACGAGAGCAACAGATGTACTTGAGTTGGTACATTCAGATGTTTGTGGTCCTATGCCAGAAGCGTGATATTTTCTTACGCTAATAGATGACTATACGAGAAAAACTTTCGTATATTTACTGAAAAAGAAAGATGAAGTGTTTGAATGTATACAAAATTTTAAAAATATGGCGGAGACACAAACTGAAAAGAAGTTGAAGAAATTAAGGACAGACAATGGAACTGAATATGTGAATAGCAAGATGAAAGAATTTGTGAAGAGTCAAGGAATTATTCATCAGTTCACAGTAAACTATACGCCTGAGCAAAATGGTGTTGCTGAGCGTGCAAACCGCACGATCAATGAGAAAGCTAGGAGCATGTTACAAGATGCTGGCCTGTCCCAGAGGTGGTGGGCTGAAGCAGTGAATACTGCTGTCTATCTAAAGAATAGATCGCCTACATTAGCTGTTAAAGGTGCGACGCCTGAAGAGGCTTGGTCAGGACAAAAGATTGATCTAAGCAGAATTAGAATTTTTGGATGTAGAGCATTCATGCATATCCCAGATCGAAAGAGGAAGAAGTTCGATCCTAAGAGTAAGGAATTGATCTTGACTGGTTATAGTGAACAGTCAAAGGGATGCTAATAGATCCTGTTACGAAAATGCTTTACATTGCGAGAGACGTGGTCTTCTTTGAGAACCAAAACTGTTCTCATAATAGTACTGCACAAAATAAGATTGTTGAGGAAGCTGTCCCTTTGCAGAGTTCTAATGAGGAAACAATTTCTATGCAGGACATGGAGGTGTCACCTGTTGAAGACATTGCTAATATAGAGAATGAAGTTCAGACCCAGGAGCAGATGGATTATTCTTGTGCAGATGGATTGCAGGAGGAGTTAGTAACGCAAGATCTTCCTAAAGATACTTCTACCGAAGAAGTCGAAGAGGAGAGATTTGAGGGTATCGTAGAATACAGATATCCTACAAGAGAGAGGAAGTTAAAAAGTTTTGATGACTACGTTCTCTATCAAGCTGAGGCTTATACTGAAATGGATGAACCAGAGTCAGTTCGGGAAGCTTTGTCTGGTCCTGATAAAAAAAAAATGGAAAGAAGCTATTGACGATGAATTAAACTCTTTGGAAAAAAATAAAACGTGGATTCTAGTAAAAACTCCAGAGAATGCTAACATTATTGATTCTAAGTGGGTACTGAGAATCAAAAAGGAGGCGGGGAATGGTAGTGAAAGAATACGCTATAAAGCGAGGCTTGTAGCTCGAGGATTTCGACAGAGAGAAGGAATCGATTTTACGAATACATATTCGCCCGTAGTTAGGTATAGTTCTTTAAAATTGTTACTAGGATTAAGTGCTGAGAAAAATCTGAACATCGATCATATGGATATTAAGACCGCATTTCTTAATGGTGATTTAGAAGAAAAAATCTATATGAAGCAACCAGAAGGCTTAGAATATAAAGAAGGGTATGTCTGTTTACTGAAGAAATCACTGTATGGTTTGAAACAGGCACCGAGACAGTGGAACAAAAAACTAGACATTGCCTTGAAACACATTAAGTTTGTTTTTTTTAGAGAACGAACCCTGTATTTATATAAGAAGTTCAAATCATAGATTGATTATTATTGCTGTTTATGTTGACGATTTGTTAATTTTGTGGAATAACAAAGCTGAGATGTTGCAACTTAAGAAGCAGCTGATGAGTCTCTTTGAGATGAGAGATTTAGGAAAAGCTGCTTTGATATTAAGTATGAGGTTACATCAAGCTGATAATGGCTTCAAATTAGATCAACAAGAATACGTGGAGAAATAACTAAAGAAATGGGGAATGCAAGACTGTAAGTCAGTAGCCACTCCCTTAGTTGCTGGCCAAAGATTAAAGAAACCATCAAGTGAAAATCATGTGTCGCCGAATGTTCCTTATCAGGAACTAATTGGTTCGTTAATGTTTCTAGCAGTATCTACAAGAGTGGATATTTCTTATGCTGAAAGTGTTTAAGCCAGTTCAACAATTGCTTCACAGAAGAACATTATCAAGCAGCAAAACGTGTACTTAGGTACCTAAGCGGTACAAAACATTTTGGGTTAACATTTACCAAAACACAAAAGGGTATAGAAGGCTATGTTGATGCTGACCACGGGGGTGATCTTGTCGATAGGAAGTCGTATTCAGGGTATATCTTCAAATATGCAAATTCCGCAATAAGTTGGGAAAGCAAAAAACAAAGCGTTGTAGCTCTCTCAAGTGCCGAAGCGGAATATATTGCATTGTCAAATGCAACAAGAGAAGCGGTGTACTTGAAGAGATTGGTGGAGGAATTGAATTCATCTGAGTGTTCTCCCATACCAACCCACTGTGATAGTCAATCAGCAATTGCTATTGCAAACGCAAGTCATTACCATGCACGTATCAAACACGTTGACGTCAGAATTCGTTTTGTGAATGATATCTTAGAAAAAGGTATTATTCAGTTGTTCTTTCTGAAAGGTGAACATATGCTAGCCGATTTTTTAACTAAAGGCTTACCTAAATCTAAACATATGTTCGTCGTACGTAGTGTGAATTTAAAGTAAGTTTGTTTTTCTGATGTGAGGAATGTTTGTGTGCATGAAAGAGGTTGATGAAATTAATACGAGTAGTTGCGCGTTAGTTGATTTAAGGAGGAGTGTTGGATCCTAGGTTGGATGGTGTCTGGTCTATGGTATAAAGAGTAAATCAATTTGACGCAGCATTCATATTTTTTACTTGCTTTTGTTTTCTCTTCACAAAATACATTATCTGTACAACAATACTGATTTTATTATTTTAGTACTTAGTATCTACAATTTAATATCACCTACTGGTGATATCAATTACTCATTGGTTCATTAGCTGCCAGTGTTCCAAATTTCAAATTGATCGTATAGTTTTTCTTTTAAATATTGACATTTCAAAAAGCATTCTTTTGTTTTTTTCTGCAAAATGGATAAAATTGAGCTACGAGCTGTGATAAAGTTTTTGCATTTAAAAGGATTAAAAGGTGGAGAGATTTTTTTGGAGATGAAGGTTCTTTTGGGAGACAATGCTCCTTCATATGCAACCATAAAAAATTGGGTGGCTGAATTGAAACGGCCGTACCAGCACCCAAGATGAACATCCAAAAAGTGCCACTACTCCAGAAATTGTGATCAAAATTCATGATGCAGTTTTAGCTGACCGAAGATTGAAACTTTCCGAAATAGCTGATACTGTAGGCATCTCTAAAGAACGGGTGCATTACATTTTGACTCAAGAATTATGTATGAAAAAATTATCTGCAAGGTGGGTGCCGCAATTGCTTACAGTTGACCAAAAACGGGTTCGTATGCAAATTTCACAAGATTGTTTGGACCGCTTTAAGAGCAATACAACCGATTTTTTGCGACAGTTTGTTACTACAGACGAGACTTGGGTTCATCACTATATACCTGAATCAAAAATTCAGTTTAAACAATGGACGAAAAAAGGATCCCCGGCTCCAAAGAAAGCAAAAGCCGTGAAATCAGCGGGGAAAGTCATGGCGTCAGTATTTTGGGATTCGAAGTAAATCGTCAATGTACATTGATGATTGATTACCTTCCAAAAGGACAAAACATAAATGGCGAATATTATGCTGATCTATTGGATAAATTACAAGAGTGTATTCGTGAAAAAAGACCCGGCCTGGCAAAAAAAAAAATAATCTTTTATCAGGCTAATGCGCGCGTTCACACGTGCATCACTGCGATGGCGAAATTCAAAGAATTAAATTATGATTTACTACAACACCCAGCTTATTCTCCTGATCTGCCACCATCTGACTTTCATCTATTCCCTAAGCTCAATTTTTTTTAGGTGGACAAAGATTTGAAAATAATAGCGAGGTGATGTCTGCCGTGGACAGTTATTTTGAAGGGGTTGCAGAAAACCACTTCAGGGATGGCATCAAGGCTTTAGAGCATAGATGAATGAAATGCATAGCGCTTCAAGGAGACTATGTCGAAAAATAAATATGCTTTTAAGACACTAATTCAAGTTTTTGTATGCTAGGCTAGCTATTTATCATCCCGCCCTCGTATTTAAAAAAAATAGTTCCCGAAATCAAAGCAGATGATTCTACGGTACGTTCTTAATTTTTTCCATGACAACCTTTCCGGTTTTCTTTCAAGTTTAAAAGTAAATTATTTTTCAAAACTCAATAAACAATTCATATTATATTTGTACTTTTTCGTATTTGTATTGATATCTAAGTTTCGAACTTTTCAAATTTCAGTTTTTATATATGTTAGTTAAAAGGAACGGAAATAACTGTCTTTGGTCCATTCGTTTCCTGCAAAAATCAACTTTTGCTAAAGTCGCCATCTAGTGTAGGTGCTTTTTTAGTGCTTTTCGTTTTTTAAAATATATCCTCATTGTTGGCGACTACTGCTTGGCTAATAAGCATGTTCTTGCTTTGTGTAATGTTGAATCCTGCACGCGTAGAAAAACGAATCAGGGTTATAAAATAATGAATAATTTTTTAATGCCGTTGGATTTTAAAATTTAGACGACTGATATACATTTACTCTTAGGATTTCATTCGGTATTAGGTTTGGATATATTGGGAGTTAGGGGAGAACGGTAATAAAATCTAGATCCGGCCCTATTGTCAACCTCGCCTGCAAGCGTCGGTGGTTCGTACGAATAGCCGACGGCGATGGTATAACAGCCATCGCGGTGCTCCCTGCTAGATAACGGACTAGGCTCTGGCGACCGAGTAATGGCGATATAACCACACACCCGACTGGGCCACCAGTTGCAAGAGGCTATAGCAACCTTGAGACTTAAATACTCTTTAAAATATCTGGTGCAGAAAGTAATGGGAAATTACTGCACTATATTCCCAAAGAAGAATGTCCATTGTCCGTTATGTCCGTTATGAAGGTTACACAACATAAGACAAAGAGAAGGCCATGCGACCCGCCTGGCAACCAGCACCGTCCTGCGTCCGGGGGTGGACGGTGGAAAATTTGCTACCGGCCATGCGCAGGTGGGAGACCAGTCACCGCATGGAATTTTAGAGACTGGAAAATCTTAAATATTACGTCAAACTCAAACCATAGGAACGTATTACCGTATTACTTATGGAGAGAAAACTTAACATCCTGAAGAAAGAGATGGCTCGATGTAATGTGAACATATGTGGTCTAAGTGAAACTCATTGGAATGGTCATGGTCTCTTCCTCACTGAGAACCATGTTGTTTATTTCTCTGGTAATGAATATAGTAGCCAAAACGGTGTACCTATCTTAATGCCAAAAGAGTTACGAAATCACGTAATGGGATGTGAACCTGTAAATTATCGAATACTGAGTATAAAACTCAAAGCAACACCCATAAATATGAATATTATACAAGTTTATGCACTCACAAGTGCGGCTAGCGATGATGTCATAAAGACCTTCTATTCAGAGAAATTCTGATGTTAATAGGAGACTTTAAAGCAAAAATCGGAGAAAATGCTCAACAACTGAGTCACGTAGTAGGTCGATTCGGGTTGGGTCAACGCAACGAGAGAGGTGAACGGCTCATACAATTCGCAATTGATAACAACTTGATGATTTCAAACCGCTTCTTCCAATATCACCCCCGCACGATTTATACTTGCACATCGCCTGATGGTAAATACAAAAATCATATGGATTATATTCTGGTGAGATCAAGATGGGAAATCTATCAAAAATGCTTATATGCACCCAGGAGCAGACTGCGGATCAGATCATCAACTGCTGGTCTCAAAGGTGCAGCTTAAACTGAAAGCAGCTAGGAAACTAGAAAAACGGGTCAGACTTGAAATGAAGATCAGCCTTCATTTTATAGCTGCAATTGAGAAGAGTTGGGACTGATGATACCTCAGATTAACTGTTGATCAGAGCAAAAACGCTAATCGTCATTGCTGTGCAAGACTCTCGTAACAACACGAAAACGTCAATCGTTGTCACTGGTTAGTGACGCTTTCGTAAGTGACGATTTGGTAAGTAACGTTTTCGTTTCACTGGTAAGTGACGAAAACGTCAATCGTGGATGAGCGACAGCACTCTAGCTCTAGTTGAGCAAAGACGTAAGAACAAATACAACAAATGCGCTAACAACAAAACACTAAATAGACTCTCTGCGAAAAATACTTTACCTGGCAAAAACCCTCTCATCAAAAACTTGGGCCATTGAAAATGAGAGCGGCGATTAACTTACTGAAATAGAACAAATATCTGTCAGGTGGAAGGATTATTATCAAACTCTATTTTAGCTGAAGCCTCTACTGAAACAGCTGAAGAGTATTTAGAACCAAATATTCTGAAGGAAGAAGTTCGAGTCGCAATCAAGCACTTGAAAAATGGAAAAGCTACTGGCATCGACGCCGTCCCATTAGATGTCATCAAAGCTGCTGGAGAACACGGAGTCCAAATATTAACACCCAGTGTAATCAAAAATGGCAATCAGGAACATGGCCAAGTGAATGGGTCCATACGCTATGGCAGGCATTTGTCTCTCATGGGCAGCGACGAAGGGATGGAATCGGCTGCGGCGCATTTAGTCGTTGGGGGGAGGAGCCACGTCGACCAGCGGTCGACACCATGGCAGCGCGAATGTTCTGACTTTTCGCTCGAAGGGCGCCAGAGGGGTGCCGGGGTTGCCCGAAGAGGAAGCCATTGGAAGACCGAAGAGCGATCTGTCAGAATTTAGTAGGACGATATAAAGGGTCCGGATTGCACAAAAGCACATCCGGCCTTCCTTCGGAGGCGCCTGTGGAGCATGACCCCCACGGTCATTGCACCACCTCCAGTTGTCTAGGAAAAGTTCCTTGTAACCACCTGGGAAACCTCCCGCCCGCAGAGAGGGAGTGACACCACTGGGTGTCCCCCACGGTCTGGATCTACCTGAGACTTATTTTAAGATACCAGGTACCGGACTATGCGCAAGTAGAGTACCTGCTGTAGATAGGGGGTTCTTTAACCCTCTGCAGCAGGAGAGCCCGGGTTCACCGGGTCGGCTTTTCGTCCAAGTTGACGGCATGTTAAGGTCACTTCCCCTCGGTATAAAAAAAAAGTCTGCAATGGACAAGTTGAGAAAGATATGGGAAAAGAAGCACATTACTAAAGCCACTAAGATCAAGCTAGTATACTCTCTAATAAGAGAGAGAAGAAGAAAATAAACGCTCTAGAGATGTGATGCTGGAAAAGGATGCTTGGGCTGTTATGGACGGAGTTCCGTACCAAAGCATCTATAATGAACGAACTCGGCATTCGACAGCGCCTGTCTTCTATAGTGCAGTTTCTTTGGCCATGTATCACGACGCAACAATGACTCCGTGGAACGCCTAGTAATACAGGTATAGGTAGAGGGTAGCACGCGGTAGAGATAGACAGACCAAATAAAGGCGGCAACAAACTGTTCTATCCATGAGTGTACCAGGAAAATTGCGATCTGACAAGAATGGCGGCGTATAATAGAACTTGCCACTCAAACTGTTTCTGATTGACGAGAAAGGACCACTATGTCACTAGAGTGAAACGACTTAGAAGAAGAAGAATATTGTTTTTTTCGATGTCGATATTTTTGGGGGTCGATGTATCGATATATATCGGTTGACTATTATTAAAAAAAAAGACTAATTAAAACACAAACCACAAGCAGTGCTGCCAATTTAGCATTTTTATGGCTAAATTTAGCATGTTTTCTAGTGTTTTGGCATAATTAAATTCAGTTTAGCATATAGCATATTTTTTAGCATTTTACTGAGAGTAAAATAACTAAAGGTATTTTTCATTTTTTCTTAAAAAATATGCTATATTTGTCTGAACACAACTTAAGAGTGTTCGTAGATTTATAGTCATAGAGTAGTCTTTGGTTAGATAAATCCCGCTTGAATATAATGAGTTTTTGGTGAGGAGAATCGATGAGGTCCCTGATCAGATTTTGCGAAAAATAGGGACTAATGTAATGCTCATGCATCTACGTCATCTGCTTCATACCTACCGGCTACATCAATGGCTCACCGACGAGGGTCTTCGCAATTTATTTATAAATGCTTCTTTATAAAGATTTTTAATAAATATTCTGTTTCTCTAATAAAAGCATTTTTTAAGTATTTTCGAAAATATTTGGCATATTTTTGGCTTTTTTTTAAAGCCTATTTAGCAGAAATTTATTTTCTAGAGTTGGCAGCACTGACCACAAGTGTTCTGTGCAAACCACAAACCAAAAATGCACTTCTGTTGGCACCGCGTCGCGAGCACGTCACAGACAGGGTCGCGGAGCGTGTCGATTCTTATTAGAATGTGTTTTTTTCCAATAAGACCGTTAAAATAAGCTTAAACTAATAATATTCGGAATCTAGAAACAATTATCTAGTAGCATTATTAATTACAACTGCTCTGAAGAGTTAATAACAATAGAAAATAACTATGGAAAAATTGGTTCTAAAAAATTGGAATTATAATTTGGAATTAAATAAAAACAACGCAATGAGTTCTATGTATTTTTATTGTTATTTAATCCTGCCCATATATAAATAACAATACAAGCAAAATATTTGTACACGATCATAGAAATAGTTTTTGTATAACAAGATTCTTTGGTACCTACCTACAAGGCATCCACTTGAAACGCGCGTCAAGTGGCCCTATATTCAGATCTCGGTTCTCAGTAACGATAACAAGTAGAACAAAGACTTTTTATTTATAGTAACTTAAGTTCATCTACTACACAATAAAATAGCGAGCCGAACGTTTAGTTTTATAGATTTTTCATAAAAAAAAACAAAAATGACACTAAAATATGACCTTTAAAACAGTACTTCCGAAAAATCTATTTTCTTGCCAAGTTTATATGAATATTGTAATAACAGTTGATATTTTGAGTTCTCGAAAGATCTATGGATCCTATTTTATATAATTACAAGTATGCTTCGAACTAAAATTTGATAATAAATTCAAGTAAAAACAGAGAAATTTGAGACATATTGGGCATAAACATGCTAGTTTAATATGGATAAGACATAAAGTGACGTATCACTTCACGTTTTAATTTTAATATATAAATAATTTTAGAACATACTTTTTTATAAGATTACCTAAAAACAAATGTGTAAGGTGGACATAATGCTAAAAACATTATCTATTAGTCAACTTTAGCAGATAAGTATATAAAGTATATAGGTAGGTAGGGGTTTAATGCTGAAAGTGCATTATTAAGGTGATATATTTAAAATCTAATAAGTTATTTATCACATTATTTACAGTCACTTGGAAAACATCAGAATATTGGCTATATAAAAAAAAAAAAACACTGGATACAATATAGATGGAAAGTTTTATCATAAACAAAAACAAGACAAAAATTTACAGGTAATGAACGTTTTTAATGAAAAATGCATATTAATATTTTAATACCTTTTTTATAAAAAACAACTTAATTTTATTTTGCACAAACTTGCACAACATTTAGTGTATAAAAACAATATATGTATTACAGTATACAATGGAACAGCTACAGAAATTAATTATTAGGTACGTAATAAAAATAAATAAGTTACCACATCCGGCTTCCAACAGTACACAAGTAGCCATGCATTTATTTGTAATAGAATTAATTTTATTTAACGAAATCTGCAATTTTCGAAAATAATCGGTGCAAGATTACAAAGCAAACGTCTTATCTATACTATCCCACCATCGTCGACTGCCGCCATCTTAAACGCGAACTGGGTCTGTGGCGGCACCGCGCTGCGGTGACGCTCTGTCTGTCGCGTGCTCGCAACGCGGGCGTAGCATTCCCAGCTTTGTTTTTAATGATTTGCAGCTCAATTTAAACATATATAAGCTTTGTTACTCATAATAATAGGAAACAGTTTAATTTTAATACGCAATAAACAACAGTACAATAAGTTTTGATATTTATGTAACCTAAAAACCTTAAAGACAAAATTCGAGACCCTAGTGGCAAGCAGTGGAGTCCACACTTCAACGACGGATAAAACAAGAAAAATGGATTAAATACATGCTAATATTTATTTAAAATGAAAGAATAATAAACAATACTTACATTTTCCTCGAATAATTCCAAGCGGAGACACTAAACACAAACTTTATTGCTTTAAACAATGACTACAGTGAGCGGAGAATGTACCATAAAGTAACAGCTCACTACCATAAAGAATTGTATTAGATGTTAGATTTTGTTTGTTAATATTCCGTCTTTGTTATCTTACTCTTTATTACGTAGGAGAAACAGGGACAAAGGTATTTTAGAGCGCTGACTCGGCCGATTTAAGGAGACCGAATGTCAACCACCGCGCTGCGGTCATGCCACAGATAACGGGGTAGATGACGATGCTCGCGTTGCGGTGGCACGACAGACGAGATCAAAAAGCAGATGCAGATGAATATTTGTGTGTAAAATAATTGTTTATTTGAAACTACTGATAAAAAACAAAAAACGAAATAGTTTGAAAATAAATTAAGCGTAGCAAAATATCATGAGTAACTTGACCAATAAGGTGATAAATTAGATACTTCATTTGAAATTATAATTTCAAATCAACAAGGCACATTATCATAGCCCTGTTACTTTTTACATGGTTACAGAATTTCCCAGACCTGAAAAATGATCGTCTTTTAAAAGCTGCCTTTGGTCAAGATGTTGATAAGGTACCTGTTTGGGTGATGCGACAAGCCGGTAGATATTTGCCGGAGTTCCAAGAAATACGAGCCAAACATGACTTTTTTACTGTATGTAGAACTCCAGAATTGGCTTGTGAGGTTACATTGCAGCCACTACGAAGATTTGAAGACTTGGATGCTTCTATAATATTCAGTGATATCCTTGTTATTCCACAAGCTTTAGGTATGGCAGTGGAAATGCACCCTGGTGTGGTAAGTTATGTATTGATATTTTTAACTGCATTAAAGTATATCACCAGTTTCATTCATTATTTTAGAAACAACTAAATTAACTTTGACTAGAATGGATATGCTTAATTTGAGGAATGGGTTAGAATAAGATTGATGGGGGATTCTGATGTTAAATAAAGACTTATCCTAGAGTAGGCAAAAGAACAGATTGTGACTCAGTGTACATATTATGTGAATAAAATGTGATAATTTGAATGTATATTGAAAGTATTTTTTTGTTTGTTATTTCTTTATTTGTGATCAGCAGAGGTCGGAATTAGGTAGAGTTATTTATGTACTTGCATCGAAATGTTGATATTAATGTGGACCTTCCCAGGATTTCTAATGGACAATCTTGGACACCTTTGGACATCCGATGTCATTGATGTAAGTTTGGCAATGTCGTGCGTGCAGTAGTTTAAATTGTGTAAAAGTAATTAACTTTTTATTTAAAAAATCATGGGATTTTTTCTGCTCTTTAAAATTAATCTCGGGATTTGAGGCATATCCACTTTATTCTTTCGCTGTATGAAATCAGTGTAAGTACATGAATAACTCTACCTAATTCCGACCACTAGTGACCAGTCTATTGACTATATGCAGATGTGATGTGAGCGTTTTTATCTTGTAGGAACAATACTGCATTCGGTATCTTTCCATTCTTTGTTTCCATCATTTCAAGATCTAAGTAATTGACACTAGTCAATTGTACCACCAGGCAATTTGGATGAGTAAGAAGGCGCTCTTTGAATTTGGCAGAGGTTTGCCTTATATCATCCTTGACTATGCAAACTCCAAGTTTATTATGGAGCTCAGTTTTTTTTATGAACCATGGCACATTAGATAGATTTCTTGAGATGCTATTTTGTGCTCTTTGAATGTTTCTATTCTGGAGCTGCAGGCTTATCCCTACAATTGAATACCATATGTCCAGTTTGGTTTTAGGATTACTGTATAACAAACTCCTTATTTACAAGGTAATGCTCAGCACAGTTTCATCCAAGTTGCTACTGCAAATTACTGTATCTGATGTTGATTTGGTCTCTTTTTTGGTAAGCAAGTGGTTCTTCCATGTTACTCTACAATCTAAGTGTATACCCAAATATTTAACTGTGTCCCAGTGCGGTAATATTGTCCCCTCCAGTTTTACAGATGGACAGTCTTCTTTACAAAGTGTAAATGTGACATAATTTCGGAAAAGTTCTCTTAATTCTCCATTTCTTTATTTTATACAACTCCTGCTGTAGAAGCTTGTTTGCTTCCTCTGGATCTTGCTGCTAGCAAGAATGGCAGTGTCATCTGAAAAGCAGTCAACACTTTAGTGGTTTCTAGAAGATCCGATATAAATATGGTATACGAAAGGGGTCCCAACACTGATCCCTGCGGTATTCCAGCCCATATTTTATAGAAACTGGATGAGTATTATTCGTCTCTTACGTGAAAGATACTCTCAGAAAGGTATGATTTTACTATGCTGAAGAAGGTATGTGGCAGTAACCTTTTGATTTTGCAGAGTAAGCCATTGTGCCAAACTGTGTCAAAAGCTTGTTGTATGTTGAGGAATGCAGATGTACAGTTTTCTTTTAAATCCAGAGACTTAATGAATCAACAACTGTGTGTACTTGTTCCACTGTTCTGTGTTCTTGTCGGAATCGAAACTGATGTTCAGGGATTACCGATATTTTAGATAGGGTATACATACCAAAAGAATCTTTTCTAGTATTTTTGAAAGTAAATAATATTTATTGCTACTTCTATATAATTTCCAAGGAGCACTCCCAATTCTTGTAGGACAGTGTTTAATGAACAGTGGTCCACAGATCACTGGTAGCAATCCAAGTTTTCTGCTGAGCCTCATAAAATGATTATTATATGAAATACATATAAATATTTTATGCATATGTTATATATATATTATGTACATAAAACATATAATACATTATTTATATTGACTCAGGTACTGCATATTAAAACAAGGTTACGTGGCTTTTGTACCTGAGAAAAAATGAACCCCCAAGTATGTGGCTGCTATAGCAACATTGAAAATGGTTATTATTACTTATTACTGAAAGGTTATGAACCACTATTATGCAAGTGGGGTCAGCAACCTAAAGTACCTATACAACAAAACTTTGTACTTGCAGAAACAATTTACAAGTCTAGGAATAGTGACAATATTGTTTTCTTTTCGTAGCTTACATATAACTATGACATTGCATGTACTTTCACTTACCCAAATACAGTCTATAGGTAAATGTATATATGCAACTCTTAACTGCAGAAATATCTTATACCGGTACCTATGACCTTAAAAACATAATTTCATAAACTAGATCTATAAAAGTAAATTGTATATGTAGAAAGTTTAACTATAATATTAATAATAGTTTTACAAAGTCGATGACAACATGTAAGTATAGTTCCATGCTAAGTATTTTATTGTTAATAGGGCAGGTGTGAAGACAGACATTAAGGCATATATTATGTGATCATTGAAAGTAAATATGCAATACTAATCATAGATCCCTGTACTTATATATTTTATTGTACAGACTGTTCTAGGTCACTGACCCCACCTTATACAACAATAGGTAGTACTCCGTTGATATGTTACAGAGGTCTAGACTAGGAATAGGCTATTATTGAGGTTTCTTTCCATTGTATCAGCATACACATTTGAGTGCAGCTTAAATAGCTGCAGCTTGACATATTCACTTATGTACTGTTGTAGTCATTTAACCACATTTATTTCTATATATTTTTATTAAATTCTAAATAAAACAAGTAATTTGTAAACAACTTTTTTATTTTTTATCAATTTAAATAAATCTTAGCAAAAGTATCTCTATGGTGGGAAGGAGTTCTAACTTTTTTTTCACATAGCCAAAGCTTAGCAGGACCAATCGGTGCTTTGACGGTCACTGGGGTGAGGGACCCACAAGTGGTCTAGGGAGTAAGACTCAATTGCTTCGAGCCTTCCTTACTCGCAGAGGTGACCGAGATTGAGGCGAAAGGCACGAAAACCGGCCTTGGATATTTCCGTGCAACGCCTATAATAGTCATTAATCAAAAGCATCCTGCCCGCCTGTTGATTCCGTTGAAGGTCCTACTACACCGGACACGACAGATTTTCTATGATTTTATTGAATTTAGTACAGCGCTGTTTCGGTCCAAAGATGTAATAATGGCAACGTTAGATACCTACTTAATAATAGATGATTCCCCATAAGATACATTTCCAAGCTGTAAACTAATCTATACTTATGAAAAGCTGTAAATTAATCTATACTTATAAAATTCGTTGTCCAGAATGACTGACTGACGGATCAACGCAGATCCTAAAACCGCTGATCGTAGAGACCTGAAACTTGGAGGGTGTGTTCTTTGTATCATGTAGACATCTGACAAGAAAGGATTTTCTGAAATTCTATCCTCTAATAAGGTGGCGAGAAATGGAGACGAAGTTTGTATGGGACAATGCGTTTCCGTGGTCCTAATCTGTTTACAAATTTTGCATAAACAATTCTTTATTTATAACAGAATTAATGGAAGACGTGTGTATTTAAATTGAAACTCATTGCGTAATAACCCCGTTACGCAAAGGCAGTATAAAGTTATTTTGGATGTGATTTCCATCGAAGTTGATATCAGTTCATACTCCTTAGTGCTTTTAATTTCAATTAAATTTATTTTAACATCGTTAAATCACTAGAAATCAAGAAGTAGAATTCTCCATCTTCAGAATAAAACCAAAACATTGACCGAGCATTTCGCGCATTCGTTCTGCGATGCGGAATTTAAGCGACTTTCGCATTGGATGGGTGACCAAGAATTTTAAAAACATTATCATTTTGATCTTCTCCGCCCTTCTCAAAACACAATAAACCGTTGGTCCCGGCTGTATCTACAGTCGTTTACTCACCAAATCGCATTGAGCCCGCGTGGTAGGTTGGTCGGCCGCATGGTCCATTCTCCCTATTCAATTCCATCCACCAATTCGCATTGAGCTCGCGTGGTGGGTTGGTCGGCCGCATGGTCCATTCTCCCTATTCAATTCCATCCACCAATTCGCATTGAGCCCGCGTGGTGGGTTGGTCGGCCGCATGGTCCATTCTCCCTATTCAATTCCATCCACTGGGTAGGACCAGCGGTAGGGACATCATAAATAGTTTCATTTTTTTTTAACGACGTTATTAAAAAAGATTATTATTTGATATTTATTTCAAACTTCAAATCCTTGTCTTAAATTTGGGGTTGGTACTTCGCCAGGTAACTCTAGAACAAAAACTCTCCGTTTGGATTGAAACAAATCGGGACGATTCATTCGATAGTTTGGAGTTTCAAAGTTTGCTATTATAAATTTTCCGATAATGAATTTTAAACAGCTTATGTTTTATTTATATTTTTTGATTATTTTTCCGCTAATCAACACCTCAAAATTGATAACAAATTATCAATCAGTTTTATCCATGTATATCTGCAACTACAAATAACCTATACAAATTTTATATTATAGTAGCTATAGTCCGGATCTTGCGCGTGGAGTTAGTACTTCCAGCAATGTATGTTATGTTTTTTATGAGCTTTGATCAATTTCCATTTTCTATTCAAATTATATTCAATGAAATGAAATGAAAATATCTTTATTCAAGTAGGCTATTACAAGCACTTTTAAATCGTCCAAAAAAAAATTTTCCCCTACCACTTGTATACCATTATAATGAAACTCTGGCAATAGTTACACATTTGTAACGAAAGCTCCTAATTTCTTTCAACACATTTTTATGAACTACGTTTTTAATTTTGCCGTCTATTATATAACTTATAGGAAGGCTCATTTATTTGTCATGTCGTTCCAGGGTCGTATATATCCATACCATATTTCTTCTAAATCACTTTAAATACGAAAACGTAACAGAGAGACAAAGTTACTTTCACATTTATAACAGTTTTGGGGGAGAATTTTATACATACATTTCGAATAAAATAATGAATTCAAAATATTGTCAATTCCAGGGACCTGTATTTCCTGAACCATTAAAAGAACCTTCAGAAATCAACTCTCTACAGGAAGAAGGTGCTATTTCCAGGTTATCATATGTAGGAGACGCAATAACATTAACAAGACATAAAATAGAAGGAAAAGTACCGTTAATCGGTTTTACTGGAGCACCTGTGAGTGTTTTGAATTTATATTCAGTCATGTTATTATTGTAGTCAGATATAGTTGTTTTCCTTGCCATGCCAAAATTAATTATCTTAGCATACTAAAATTATAAGGAGTAAAGATTTGACTGTTTGTTTTTTGCATTGATTAGGCTCCGAAACTACGGGGCCAATGTTAAAATTCTTATACCTACGGGAAATTTACGCTGGCCAAGTTGCGGGAAAACAGTAAGTTTGTGAAAAAATATAGATATATTAATTTACTATTATTAACTTTGCATATTTTGAAAAATATGTGTATGGGAGATTGCGGGTCATCAATAATATGACTGTGCTGTATTAAAAGATGAAATTACAATCATTGTTGCAGTTTACTTTAATGGGATATATGATTGAAGGTGGAGGCAGTAAAACAATGTCCAAAACAAAAGAATGGCTGGAAAAGTATCCAAAAGACGTCCACAAACTTCTTAGTCTATTAACAAGAGTAATTGTTGATTATCTAGTCATGCAGGTATACTGAAAACTTGTATTTAATTTTTCCTTTGTGAAAATGCGTCTATGTACAAAATAATACATAAATAGCAATTCCAACTGTATTATAAAAACGATAATGAGGGCGCATACACCAAAAACTTTCAATTGGTTTTGTACCATTAAAAAATATAAACTAAAATCATATTTTTAACGAAAATCTGTCACATCCAAAATGTGAATTTATAAAATTTTCTCTATAGAACCAAAAAACAAATTTAACCCTAAATACTCAATTTATTCAAATTATTTTATATTATGACAAAATAATAAACACGTTAATTACTTTGTGACCGATGGAATCATGCAGCAGTTAAGAATATTTGTAATATGAAGTTTGCTAGTAAGTCATCTAACAGTTCTATTTGCCGTGGGCAATGAGATACAAATTTATTATCTGTGATTTTCTTTTGTTATTTTCACTGTAACAAGATACAGTCTCGACACAATACATAATTTATTAAATCAATCTCGCGAAGTAATATATACTGATACACAATAACTTCATTCGATTCAAATTTCTTTCAAAAAAATTTTATGAAGGAGCCCTTACTATCAAATTCAGATTGATAGCTGTCAAATGTGACTTTTTGTAATGGTACAACTGTAAAGTGGAAGTACCGCTCTGCATGCCTATTATGGTGCGTCTCCGCACTTTTTAAATTTTAATTTTAAACAAATTTTCTAGTAATGTAATAGGTATACTACATAAAAAATCTTTGCACAATAAGGAGAATTGCGAACTTTATTTCGTCGCTGCTTTCAGATCTTTACAAATAGGTAGGTACTTTTATTGTTATAGCTACTTGGAAACTTGTACTCTTAATGACAATAATTATCAATGTTGCCAACATAGCACTTTCGGTGCTAGATCAGATTTTTTCTGTTTCACATAGTCCCACGCACGATTCTACATAAAAAAAATCCTTTCCAGAAGATTCTGAATATTATACTTTCATTATACTTTGTGTTTATTCTTTATTTTTTTTGCATAGTGAAAAAGTTAGCACTATTTTTTAATATCCCTAGCAATCTACTGATTTAGATTGAGAAGTACTAGCACTTGCCTTATGTATCGAGTTGGTAACATTAATAATTATTCGTTTAGTACATTACTATTTTCGTAGGTGGACAGTGGTGCACAACTACTACAAGTTTTCGAGTCTAGTGCAGACCACCTGACCAAGGAACTTTTTTCTGAATTTTCTGCTAATTACCTTAAAGAAATCAGGAATGGTGTTAGAAGTAAACTTAATGACAGAAACCTGGACCAAGTCCCAATGGTAAGAAAAGCAATAAAAATAGTGTAACAACAGTGTAATACATATTCTAGCCATAAATTCTGTTACTGGCTGTTCGAACATTACCTTCTACGATAAAAAATAAAACTTATTTCCCACCATTATGGTATATTTTTTGTTTAGAAATTATTTGTTATGAAAATGGAGTGGGGCACTAAAGAGAATAGGATTGTAGTAATTGCACTGTACAAAGTAGGTAAGTAGCCATCCCGACATTTTTGATACATTGAAAATGCTAGGGATTAGCCGAATGTTTGTATATCGTACCATCCAAAGGTACACTGAAACCTCTGTTGATGACCGTGAGAGATTCGGACGATCGCGGTCTATTTGAACAAACCAGGCCGTTAATGCAGTCAAGGCCAGAATTCGTCGAAATCCCATAAGGAAGCAAAAAATCCTTTCCAGAGAAATGAGAATTCCGAGGTAGTAGCCAAAGTTCAGCGAGGCCATCATCCAGCACACGTCATGGTTGGTTTGGTCTCCTACCAAGGGGTTACAAAACTCCATTTTTGCGAAAAAATAGTGAAAACTTTAGCCAAAATAACGTGTTAGAAGCGGTAGTTAAACCTCTCAATAACACCTTATTCAAAAACGAAGTGTAGACATTCCAACAGGATTCAGCCCCGGGTCATAAGGCGCGTACTATCCAAATTTGGCTTGAACAAAATGATCCAGACTTCATAAAACTGATGATTGGCCTTTTGGCTAGTCCTGACTTAAACCCTTTGGACTATAAATTGTGGTCTGTGCTAGAGGACATGGCCTGCTCTAAGCGTTCACCCAAATAATGAATCGCTCAAGAAATCTTTGGAGGCAGCAGTGACCAAGTTTCCAATGGTAACCGTTCGTAAATCAATCGACGAATGGCCCGACCGTTTAAAAGCGTGCGTTAAAGCTAAGGGGTGGACACTTTGAATAACTACTTAGTTTAGTGCGTTAACATATCTGTTTCACTCTACAAAATCACATATAAAACATTAAAATAAAAATATTTTTTAGAAATTATCGGATATTTTCTTTGTAACAGAACTTATGGCTAGACTGGGTATTATTTAGGACTTAGGTTTAGAGGTCATATTTCCCGAAATAATTTAATATATGCGTGGTGAATATACGGTAATCGAGTTCCGGTTTGATACATCCGTCATTCATTATTGTTCTACGAAAATAATTAAATCTGATTGGCCTTTTTTTATATCGGCGATATCAGAGTCTGCTACAATATCAGACTCTATTAGAATTTAACATTAAAAAAAAAAGTTGAAGAACAATAATAACGTCTGTATCAAACCGGAAGTTTGATTCCAGTAGAATCACCCGCACTTGAAGTACACAGAAGTTTAAATACCTTTCGCTTATTCGGAACCGAAATAATTTCGATTGTGAGTTAGATGGTCTTCGAGTAATAATTTACTTATAGGCAAACACTGAAATGACGCACATAAAAAATCACAACACAACAATGTAATACACTGTTTAAAAAGTAAGTCTCCTTAGATACAGTTAGACTCAGAATTTTGCATTTTTATTATCGCGGACATAAATTAAAGCAAGCTCAATGCTACTAGTTGGCCCTGTGGCTTAAACTATTCCCCTTGTTCAATAGAAGAGTGAGAAAACATAATATTTAGTGACTGAAGCTAGTGAAAAAGAGCATGGCACGGCAAACAAATTATGTTTACTCCAACTCTAACTCAGCGGTATTCAAAAGAACTAATTTTTCAGACCAGCAGTATCTAAGGAGTTTGTTTTGTAATTCGCAAAATCACAATTTAATCGGTGTAGGGTAAGTTTCCTTGAGCTGGCACTGCAAATTCTCAATCACTCGTAATTTTTTGTCCATTAACATCTTCATGTGTCCTACATGATCTACAGACTGTCTTCGCCAAGGGTGCAGGACATTCCTTAGACGTGCAAGCTCAATTAGGTTATGAAGTTATTGGTTTGGATTGGACAGTAGATCCTGTGGAAGCTAGAAATATTGTTGGTGAAAATATAACATTACAAGGCAATCTGGATCCCCAAGATTTATATAAAACGCCGGTGCGTATGTATTTTTATTCCTAAGAGAGCCTAAAAGAGATTCCTAAAAGAGCCTCTACATTGCGATAATTCACTAGGCGTTTTTATTCTCCCAATTGCTTAATGTAACGCATTACAGAATTGCCAAGAAATTGAATCAAATTATAATTATTTAACAGTATGCAGCATTGTGAATGAAAAATTAATCGAATTGCGGGCTTCAAGCCAGAAGGGTCTATACGCAAATATGATATTTTTTTATAACGCCAGACTTCGCTAATTTTATGAATTAAAAAACCTATTTTTTAATAATTGGCGAATTACTTAAAAACATATAACTGAGACACTTCGACATATGCCCTATAGTCATGTTTATTTTTTTGACTAGTGAAAAGTAAGGGTATTACTTATACGTGTGGCTGGAAGCCCATGAAATATAATAACAAATATTAACATTAATTAATTTCACAGGATGAACTGAGAAAACTTACCATAGACATGGTTCAAAAATTTGGGAAATTCCGATATATAGCAAACTTAGGCCATGGGATCACTCCACAAACGCCTATAGAAAGTATGAAAGTATTTACACAAGCTGTGCACGAGGCATTATAACAAATTTATTTTTTAAATTGAAATATGCTAATTGTTTTTATTTGTTATGTTAAACATTACTGGAACAGATATGGGGTATTGGAATAAAATATATACTTTTTATATTATTGTTATTATTTTATTGAAACTATATTAATATATTGTAGGTTACATGGTGTACGTAGTTTTAGAATTCTGACTTGTTGCTGGCATATCTTCATCATGGCTTCCAACAGACTTTTTAACATACTGTAATTAATAAAAAATAATATTGGTTTAGATGAAGACAAAAAAATCATGTGTCTCATTAAGTGCCCAGTCAAATTTATTTGTGGAAATTCTAATGCCAAAGGCTACTCGGTGTAAGTAATAATTATGGATCAAATGCGTAACGCCTGCCGAATTCTATCAACAGATAGCAAACTTTCCTGATAGTAAAATCATAGCAAACATACACTTTGTTTTAAATTCAAGACCGTGGTGTTGCCAGCCTGTTGTATACCATTGTGAAGGTTTTGTATGGAGATTCAACCTTTTCACACTACATGCCCTAATTCTACAAGTTTTAAATTAACAAATTCTAAACCTTAATCAAAACATGTCTATACCTTAAAACATGTGTGACATTCATATTAATATACTCAATCTTCATCTGCGCAGAGCAGATTAACTAATTCCAATGACGACTAAATGTATTATTAAAGTTTATAGTGAGTTTTATTTCAATAACCGTAAGGTGTAAAATTCGAAGTATTAGGTGGTTCAAACTCCAGGAAAGAGGTCTAAACGCATGGATATTGGTGGATTGTCTGATGGCGTAATATTTGAATGCTGACTGGTCAACATTCATGCATTACTGTTAATTATTGGAGCCACATTAGTTGTATATAATACTGTAACTAATACCCACCTGTGGATTTACTTGAATCTGTTCATCCATTTCTTGAATATACTGGTGCAACTTTGTGCAGGCAGCCATTTGCTGTTCCAAAACACACAAGGTTTCTGGTGAAGCATATTTTTCAGGACTGTCTAAGAATACTACCATTCCATCTTTTTGATTTATCATGGCGTATATTTCGCCTTCTTCAATCTAAAAGGCAAAAAGTTATAGATCACTTAATATATTCAAACTAATAGTTTTTGTGACTTAGATACTGGTACTTTTAAATTTATGGGATAATTACCATATTAAGGATATATGTTTCTGCCTGAGCTGGTCCTGAAAGCTGCACACGCGAAGCTACGTCACTCAGGGACAGAGTCAAAAATGTTTTAGTTAGTCTTTGAATATTCTTTTTATACATTGAACTTAACACCTGAAAACATTTATCAATAAATATAAGGAAAAATAGGATATTGTCAAATAGAAATTAGTAATAATTGGTATAATGAATCATTACATATGACTTGATGGCTTACTGTTATATTCTTGTATAAGAACTTGTCACTATTCCACCCCAAACTATACAAATGGTGTAAATTAATTAATTCAGACATTCTTTACCAGTTAACTTGGGAGTTATATACATTTAATACACGAGGTGTAAAGAATAAAGATGAACAAGAAAGGCTCTTATACTAGACTATTGATGGATTCAATGACACTTACTTGGTTTACTAGTCCCATATTTTTGTCTCTCACAAAGGTTTCACGGTGTTTTATTGCTGCGTGTTGAGAAGTGGCTAGTTCATGATATGCCACTGATAATGGTTTGAGAAAGCGGCATACAACTTGAGATACATATTTGGGCATTGGTAAAATCTGTATTAACATAATTTATTATATAACACTTGATTGTATTTCATCATTAAAACACAAATAAATTTCCAAATAGCAATAGATTAGTTTGCTACTAATAGCAATGATCAGCTTCAAGCAGGTGTGCATTAGCTCAATACTTTAGTATATGTAATTGATTTACATACCTTTCCATGTAATATAAATGACACAAGAATATATTTTTTATATGCTTCCAACATAATATGAGATACAACCATTGCAGGCACTGTAACTACTACTTCAAAGAAATATAAAGCTCTATCATAGTTTTTCATAGCTGTATAAATCATGCCTCCATAATAATAGTAAAGTAGAAAATGTTTGGAGTCATTATTTCCACCCAACTAGAAAAAAAAGACATACCATTAGTCTATCTATTGCCCCTCAAGTGTTTTCTTCAGGGGCAATATTTATTCAGTATGTCTACTATACTATTTAAATATCATTGGTTGAAAATATTATATTTCTAACAATATAATCATTTACAATATAAGTCATGTTGGTTTGAACTGGTAGAAATATTTTGACATCTATTGGTCCCATGTAGAAACACTTCAGGAATAATTTTAGCAAAAATTCAATTACCAAATAATTTGTATAAAAAGTTATCTATTTATTTTCACACCTCAGAACTTATTCCAGTAACATCAGTATCCAAAAATTCAAGTGCTGGTTTCATACATTTAGATAACAGAGAGAGCTGGCACAAATCCGCATGGATAGAAGTAAGCTGTGAGTCAAACAACTGTATTTTCCTTATAGATTTCTTTAATATTTCAATGCCACGGATGGGTTGTTTTATTTCTACTAGATGGTCAGTAAGTAGATGACATAAATCAGCATCTGAAACCATTTAAAAATGTTTTTGAAAATTACTACTAACTTACAACATAATTTTTACAGAACTTTAATTCATTTCTAGAGTACACACTAGTTACTAGTTATAATATTTATTTATCTCTGCATAAAGTTAATAATTTGTTTACTCACACAAATCTGGTGCAAATCGAACTTGTTCTCCATTACAATTATTTATAAAATCATGTATTTGTTGAAACATATTAGATTTATCATTATCACTTAAAGAGCCCTGTAATATTCAATCAAACATAAACTAATGAAAATTAAGTAACTCAAATGTATGTATTACTTATAGATACATTATAATAATTAATTAAATTTATATGATGTATTTATGTTCTATACTAGATTTTCTGCGACATAACTTACCTGTGGTAATGAAAACTTAGCTACTAATACTGCCAGAACTCCAAGAGAATGTTGTTGAATATCGAGTGTTTCTAGAACTGTATTTAGATGAGCACTATTTCTTTGTAACACTTCGTCAGATTTTCCGATGATTTCGCATAATTCACGAAAATTACCTGCCAAGACAAACGTACATTATTTACATAAATATTCCAGCTACAGGATGTTTGTAACCAATTCTGATTGTCGTTTATTTTTCGTACCAGAAGCCGACATGGTCCTGACATTATTTACAAACTGCTCTAGAGGTGAAGCCATGGCTAAAAAGAATAACGCAACCTAGCGATTTATGAGTCGAGAGAATACTTCACTTGTAAAAAAAATAAGATAAATCAATCGTTTAATATTAGACTTCAGAGAAGTAACGTAAAAAAAAACTCTCATTGACTGACACTGACTGACAACCATAGCAACTGACAGACAGCAAGCTAGCATGTTTTTTTTTAATAATTTATTCTGGTTTAGAACCTCGTCTTTTAGTCAACATACAAAAAATGTAGATTTCAGATATTCAACAAAAGTTTAACATCAAATAAAAATAAATGAAGACCAATATGGCAACATATTCAAATAAGTTAGAGCGCCACGTCGATGTCACAAGTGCGTGAGTGACTTCTTATTTATGAAATATCTATCGAACAACAAACCATTGAAATTCAAAACGTAATCACGAATTTTTGGTACCTACGTACTATTGATATTGAATACACAGAATAAAAAATAGATAAATAATTTTGGGATAATGATACTACCTAGGTATCGTCATCCCTAAACTTCTACTCGATACCGTATTGGTCATGAAGTATAGATACCTACTCGGTATCAAATGAAATATATCGATACTAACTCGTAGTTTTAAAATTCCTCAACGTCATCGTCATATTTAAAGATTTTATAGCAGATTTAATACTTTTGATATTCACTAGCAATACTCTGTTTACGGAAGAAAGAAAAGCAAGTCTAGGCATAAAATAATATTTCTTTATTTTTCTCCACAATACAAAAAAATACAATTGTATACAATGTATTAGGGACATCAAAATGTATTGAGGAGACTGGTGTCTGCACTTGAGTATAAAACCAGTTTGACAGATCACCAGGCTTTCAACATCTGGAAGGTGTAGTCTACATTTTATACACTTAAATACAAGAATTACAATTGTTTAAAAGTAAATCTGGACCTGAAAAGCATTAGGTCGGATGTCGGGAATCTTAGGCATAACTGTATAAAAACAGAAATAGCTAAATGCAATCAAAATATTTGAAAAAGTCGTCTGATCCGACTTTATGCATGACTGTTGCTCATGAGTAAAAAGGCACAAACATACAAGAGTTAATTTGCCGGAAAGAGAAAAAAGAGTGTAGCAACGTTATGGCGATAAGTGATTTTAGCTGGTTCTGCACATCCGACCTAATGCTTTTCAGGTCCAGAAATGTTAAATATTTCACGATTCAACTGTGATTCTCCTGTTAATGTAATGTGTTTTATTGTTTGAGTACCATTTATTTTGTGTAAGCATAAAAAGCAGTGCATATAGTTTCAAGTATGTTTTTAGTTAGGTATTGCTTTAAAACATTGTTGGCAGTGCCCCCTATAGATAAATTTTTAACTGGGCGATCCTCGGAAATTTGTACTTCCATTTTTATACAACCGTCAATATTATTCTTCAAAAATCATGAATCTAAATAGAATCTGATATTATAGTAGACTGATGTCACCGAGAAAAAAAATATATCAATCCGATTTTTTTTATGATTTTGACGGATGTATTAAACGGGAAGATCAAATTTCCAAGAATCACCAACTAAATAAAATTAGTAAGGGTTAGCAGTGCTACGTCATACTACTCACACGGTTTGTGTATTTGCCAGTGTCAAAGGTAGGGAAACGATGGTAGGAAAAAGGATAGGATTTGCGACAGGTTTTTAGCAATAGGATCAGGAAACGAAAATATTAATATATATAGAATATATACGTTATATAACATACATAAAAAGTAATAACGATATTTAGACTTTAATATTATTTGATATTATAAAAGACGCTATGCATTGATATACTGATATGTTATTAGACGAGAGCAAAGAAACTATGGATGTGGGAAAGGAAACACGTAAGGATATGAGATCTTTAAGGAATTCGGATCGATCGTATAGTGTACAAGAAAACAATATATGGTTAAGATCACAGTAGTCTGACCCACACCTACAGGAAGCATCACTAACAATTCCCAGCTTAGTAAGATGTGCTGGTGTACTAACATGACCAATTCTCGAGCGTATTAAAATACTAGTAGCAGTCTTACTGATCTTAATTTTACGGAACCACGGTTTCATCATAGTTTTAGGTTGTATTTGATAATAATGTTTTCCCTTTACTTGTCCACTATTTGTCCAATAAGTTTGCCACTCCTTATGCAAATGACACAACGGCAGCAACAGCAAGTCATGGGTATAATTTTTAAAAGGAAACATGTCTCCACAATGTACTGCCTCTTTTGCTAATTGATCAGACTTCTCATTACCTTGAATTCCCACGTGACTTGGAAGCCACACAAATTCTACCAGATACCCTTTTTTAACACATTTATAAAGATTATTTCTTATATCAAACACAAGTGGGTTATATAATCTTGTACGGAATGGAAAATTATCAATAGCTTGTAAAGCACTCCTTGAATCAGAAAATATTATTGATTTATTTAGTTTCATGAGAACGACATACTCGACAGCTTTTAGTAAGCCAAGGCATTCCCCCGTAAATACAGATGTCTCCGGAGGAAGTTTACTTTTCTGCACAATGGAAAACTGAGAGTGGTAGACTCCTATGCCCGTACATTCAGAAGAGGAAGACTTAGAAGCATCACTGTATATATGATGGTAATTTTCGTATTCGGAATCTATAATTGATTTAAAGGTTTTAGCGTTATGTTTATCTATCAGATCGTACCTTACAGATGGTGAAATTAGCAAGGCGTCATAATCTATATTAAACACTGGAAGACGGTTTGACCGATGTATAGGTGAATGGAGGCTCAAGTATTTTTGATAGCTTACTATTAAACAAGGCAGTTGTTTATGAGACCAATAGCTAGCTGTAGTTATTTCATTGTTCAGAGAGTTAAGTAGGTGGAAAAGAGGATGGTCGGAGAATTGAAGAGATCGGAACAAAAATCGATCTGCAAGAAATTGTCGTCTAATACTGAGTGGGGGTTCACAAGTTTCGATTTGTAAAGCATTGATTGGGCTTGAGCTCATAGCACCAGTTATAATTCTAAGTGCTTTTGATTGAATACCGTCTAATTTTTTTAACGAAATTAAGCTGGCAGGTTCTAAAAGGAAAGTACCATAATCCAATACACTTCGAATTAGCGCGTTATAAACCAACTTGAGCGATTGAGGGTGAGCCCCCCACCAGACACCGGAGAGACATCGAAGAAGATTCAATAGTCGTTCAGTTTTCTTGATAATGTAATCTATATGGGAGCGACCGGAGAGCTTGGAATCTAATATCACACCTAAAAACTTAGCTTGTGATTCAACTGGTATAGGCAAGTTATTATAATGAACTCTAATTAAAGGGGGATTCCTCATTCTTGAAAAAACTACGATTGTACTTTTGGATGCAGATAAATCTAAGCCATTGGTAAGCATCCAGGAGTGTAATGAAATCAAGGCCAACTCAATATGTGACGCAGCTATCTCAACTGATCGGTTTGTTGAATATAATAACAAATCATCCGCATATTGTAAAAGCTTTATATGATTATCGAAGCAAGAATCCAAATCATGTGTATAGATATTGTATAGCAAAGGGCTAAGGACTGACCCTTGGGGTAACCCTTTCCATACAGTCCTTTTTATTTCTGAATAACTAGATAAACTAACAATCAAATTACGTTCTTCTAATATGTTCATAATAAAATTAGTTAACATTGACGGGATGTTTAGCGATTCTAATTTATTTTTTAATACTGACACTAACACATTATCATAAGCAGAATTGATGTCCAAAAAAGCAGCCACTATAGATTCGTTGTTTGTAAAACCTATACGTATGTCAGTTGTGAAAATACTTATATTATCCATTGTACTTTTCCCTTTTCTAAATCCATATTGCGTTCTCGATAGTATACCTTGACTTTCTACAAACCATTCCAAACGGTTTTTAATTAAAATTTCAGCTAATTTTATTAGCACAGAAGATAAAACTATCGGTCGATATGAGCTGGCCTCAGATGGTGGTTTATTTGGTTTGAGGATGGGCAACACTACTTGTGACTTCCATGACAGAGGTATGTTTCCTGTTAACATGATAGTGTTGATAAGTTGTAGATAATAAAAGAGGATATTGTCACTTACATTAGCAAAGAATGAATATGGGATTCCATCTTCCCCCGGAGCAGAATCTTTAACATGATATATTGCACTTTTCAGTTCACGAAGAGAAAAGAGGCTATTTAAACCAGATTGATTATAAGACGACTGCGAAGGTTGTGCAGTGTTGAGTATGGGAACCCATGAAGGGGCCAATTTGTCCATGAAATCAATAGTTATTTCGGTGGGAATAGTAATTCCAGAAGATATATTATATGAAGATTTAAATCTTTTTATGTTTTGCCAAACAAGAGTAGGATGTGTGTTAGGAGAAATAGAACTACAGAAACTTTTCCAACTGTCAAATTTTTTCTTTTTAAATAATCTTTTTGTTTCAGCAATCGTTTTAGACAAGTATTCATAGTTAGCTTCAGACATATTATTATTGTAAATTCTTTCAGCCTCTTTTCTCTTCTTAACCGCTTCAGTGCAATCTTTATCCCACCAAGGAGGGGATGGTATTTTTGTGCAATTATTTTCTTTGACAGGAAACACCTCTCTGGCAGCTTCATTTAAAATATTTGATAATGCTTCAGCGCAAATGTTTTCATTTCCATGTATTATAACAGGGAGGTGCTTAAGCTTGCATTCTACATTAGATTTATAAGTAATCCAATCTTTAGAACTTTTATCAGGTAATTTATATCTTCTAGTAGACTTTTTCTGGGAAATGCTAGGTTTATTAAACGGAAATGTAATAATAATAGGGAAATGATCACTTCCTAATGTAGAAGATAAAGTATGCCAAGATAAAGAAGAAGCCAAATTTGGTGTGCATATTGATAAATCTACTGCACTCTTATTAAGTCTAGGATCAGTGAGTCTTGTAGGTGATCCTGTGTTCAAGTAACATAAATTATGTGACTCAATAATATCTAATAAATTTACTCCATAACTATTAATAATAGAACTTCCCCATGCTCTATGGTGACAATTAAAATCTCCTAAAACTAAGAAGGGTCTAGGAAGGGTAGAGAATAAATTATTTATTTCACCAAAAATTGGTGCAGATGGATGACTGATATAAATTGATACTATGTTAATATTATATACTTTCACTGCTACAATTGAAATATCTTTATGATTTATAGATATGCTAATGGGATCATAATTAACACCATTTTTTATGAGAATGGCTACACCACCAAACCCATCACTTCTATCGTCTCTTAAAGAAGTATAACCCTTAATTTGAAAGTGTTTTTGTGATGTTAACCATGTTTCTGATAAAACTAAAATAGATGGTTCATATTTATTTAGTAAATAAATTATTTCACTTTTTTTACTAATAGCACTACAGCAATTCCACTGAATTATTTTGTCTGTCTGTCTGTCCATTTAAAGTTGGTTTCATATTATTATCAATATTCTGTGCAGCGTTGGACGGTGGGAAGAGATTAAACTGGGAAAAAAGATTGAAAAGAGCAGTAACAAAATCTGTAGGAAGTTGTGTACCTGATGCAGAATTAGTATCATTATTAAAACCACATCCATTATTAGGTGAAGGAATCATAAATTCCTTTAATAAGGCTTTATGAGCAACTGTGTCATACCCCTTTGTAGGCATAGGAGAAGAGCGAGGTTTCAAAAATGTAGTTTTCTTGTAAGATGTCCTAGGGCTTACATTGGGAACAGCTCTACTATTTTCCATCTCATTCATGGACAATTTTGCAGGTGGGGCAGCTACAGTTTCAGCGTAAGACTTAGAAATAGATGGTATCAATTTAGAAGCTTCAGCATAAGATACACAATTTTGTGCCATGTAAAGTTTGATTTGTGACTGCCTTACAAATTCTGGACATAACTTATTATTAGCAAAATGATATCCATCACATAAGCAGCAGGATGCATCTTCTTCCAAAGTATTACAAGACTCACCTGTATGATTTTGACCGCACTTGAAACATCGAGGTTTAGATCTACATTGAGACTTTGTATGCCCGAAGCGACAGCATTGGTAGCATTGTATCGTAGGATATATGTATAAATCTACATTAAGAGCATTATAACACATAAATATGCGTTTTGGTAAGATTTGACCATCAAAGGTTAAAACAATAGTTTGAGATGGCTTCCAAGTAGGGGTATCATTTACAAAGGTTTTATAATTTAGCCGTCTCACTTTCAAGATTTCACCACAACCTATAGGTACAGATATATTACTTTTAACCTCCTCGGGAGACCAGTCTGAAGGAACGCCTCTAACTAAACCCATTCTTGTGATGTTGAATGAAGGAATAAATGCTTTTAAATTGTTTGTAACAAGACTGTTGTGGATAATAAAATCGTTTGCATCATAGTGTGTTGAAAAAGAGACAGACATTTTATTGCGGCCAATCTTTTTTACGCTACCATTAATAATGTTCTTGAAGCAGTTCTTTTTTAAGAATTTACCAAAAGCCATTGGATGCAATGAGGTTCCATCGTTAGGTGTCGCTTGTTGTTTTTGAACATGTACCACGTAAGGAGCAGCATCTGTTTTATCATATGATGTTCTACTAATGGATACAGGGGCAAAAGTAGGAGTAGGTGTGGGATTAGACACAGGTGGGTCTTTCGTAGATGAGTCAGTTTTATTATTCAGCTCAGACTGAACTGGAGTCGATTCATAGCAACTACAATCGGTAGGTTTTGGTTCTGATTTATTATGTTTGCGTCTTTTTTTATTGCAATGTTTGCATACATGAAGTCGACTCCTTTTCAGAGAGCGACTAGCTACTGATCCATCCGTATCCATACCAGATTCATTATTTGATCCTATCGTAACAAAATTACTAGCCGGGGGGACAAAACCCCCCGGCTCCGGTAGCTCGTTCATACACCTAATAAATATCAATTAAATTTTGACTCACCAGAAAGTAGATAATAAACAATACTTATATACACTATAAATACGTAAGTACAAACCAATTAACTGATCACTATTTTATGCAAGAGGTATTAGTTAAAAATATTAAAATCAAAAAACGCGCCCGCTAAAGTTAAACCTTCTTAAACTATAATTTTTTTAAAACAAGTTGAATTTTAATTAAATTTTAATGTGATTTACGCTTTTTTGAAATTATTTTCAAAGATCGAATTCAGAATGAAATTATTTATGTGTGCATATGATATCAGTATTTTTCAGACTCTTTCTATGTGTAAGTTTGGTTTAGTCACACTGTGGCTTACATACAAACTATTTTTTTCTGTTTTGTGATTGAAACTACTAAAAAATAAATGTCACTAGATGGCGGCACAATGTTAGAAACATTTCTGTCACAAGTGCGACGTCAAAACGCGTATCCAGTCCAGTGGCATAACTATATAAGCAGAGGCCCGTGGCAAATTCATTAGATGGTGCCCACGGAAAATAGAAAACATCTTTCTGCATTTTGTGCACCACAAATATCTGCCACATACAGAGAAGTCTATGATATTTTTCATCTCAACACCTTTCATTGGGGGGAGAGATTAGAGAAAAACACTCTTAAATTTTTATAATCTTTCACAAATCATGGGTATGATAACAGTACCTAGTTGACAAATCCATTTTACACAGTTTATATTAATAAATAATGAAAGGCCTTCATAATAATTTTAATTTAAGATTTAAAATAGAAACATTGAATAATTTTTTTTTGGATCACAAGTTGAAAGTTCCTTTATTTTTATTTTGCTTTATAGTAATAATCTTCAAATATTTTTTAATTTCAGAGTAAATATTCTTTTTTCAAACTCAATAAAAAACTAAACTTTTGTAAGTGTTGGGATATTCCCAAATTGTATTTAATCCAAGGCCCTACTAGATGTCATTACAAAAACCAAAAACATCATTAAATGCTTTACTTAAGCCATGTTCTTCCATAAATTTTGAGAATTCCTTCATATCAGAATGTTTACTGGTAGAGTTTTTAAAGTGTTTTTCCTCAAAGTTGAGAAACTTCTGATGCATACCTTGTTCACTAATATCAAACACTTCTGTTTTTCTCACTGCAATTTTTTTCCAGTTCATTGATTTGATGTCTTTCCACCATTCATTACAATTGAAATCCATTCCTTCTATACATACAATACCAGGTTTACCTGGTACACAAAACCCAGTCAATTTTAACTCTTTTGCCTTTTTTACTATTTCATCTCGCTTTTTTTTATTATAGATATGATGTGAATATATCCACAATCTAACAAATCTATTCTCTTTTAAATGATTATTTTCTGTATTGTCCACTGCATTAAAATCATCTGGTGGTATCTCGATGAATGTATCAATATTATCTTGCAGCCAGGATATTGCTGTATATAAACAAACTTCTCCAAGGTGATTGCTCTTAATATAATTGGATAACTCTAAATTTATTTTTGATTCTTGATGTCGGTTAAATTTATTACACCTTATATAAATATCTGGTTCTTCATTTGGATATAAAGTGGGTAGATTAATACAAACTTCTAATTTCATACCACTAATTAATATATTAATAATAAAGTCTAAATGATAAGGTGTATATTCAGACTGTTTTTCTAAAAAACTTCTTATACTATTAATTGTATTATTATCTGTCAAAACCACTTCATTGTCATTTGGATACATGGACTTCAACAAATCAAATTCACTTAACTGCTGGTTTAAACAATCAATAATTACGTCTCTGATTGACTTTTCGGATTCGAAAGACATTCTAAATTCAAAAGTATGAATTTAATAACATGGGAGACCATATGGCGTTCCAAATTTAAATAAGTATTAATAATTTTAGGATTACAGCTATTCAAGGATTCTTCTTAAGTGCTATTTAAATTGAATTTTATATTTAAATGTAGATCTGCATATCACATAATATTATTATCGAAGTGAACAAAATATCAAATACTTAACCTATATAAAAACTATCTCAATCAAAACAAAGCACGTCAGACTCAGACCACTTATAGCTAGTGTCACATAGTATCTAGCGAGATGGGATCCATCCATTCGATTTGACAGAGGTCATGTTATTTTCATTTTTCAATAGATAGCAGATTATGTACTCGATTATGATGACACACATATTTAATGATATTACGGGGTCTCATCGCTAAGTAAAAAATATTTGTTTATTATTATTACAGTTTATAATTAGATATATCATTCAATATTTTACGTTTGTGAAAAATCCAGAATATACAGTATAATAACTAGTATAATTACTTAAAGGCAAAGAATTCCTAAGCTCGAAAAAATGAAATAGAGGGTTATTTAATATAGTTTTAGTAAAATTACAATTTAAGAGCAAAAGTATGCTTTAAATAATTAAATGTCTATTCAGAGATGGCGTTGTAAACGGCGACGTTTTTATTATTATTTTATTTAAATATTTTTTTTCTTGGTGTTTAATTTTTTTACAAAAGACAATTTAAAACAAAAGTAAAAGACAATAGACTTACATTTAATAGTAATAAACACAAGAAACTGTTATAGGTAGGCTATATTTAATGTGTATCTATATTAAGGTTCTTTTGGTGTGCTACGAATCAACGCCATCTATCGACGTTTATGCGAAAATCCATAGAATAGCGAAGTCCAATGAGGAAATATTTTAAGAAAAAAAAAAGAACCTCACTAGATGGTGACCCTAGCAAAAGTTGATTTTTGCAGGAAATTAATGTTTATTAAGTTTTGAAAATTAATTTAATTTTATATATGAAAGAAAATCGGAAGGCTTGTCATGGAGAAATCAAGAACGTAACGTGGCGACATCTAGTTAGATTTAAGGAACTAATGCTTTTTCTTTAAATACTTCCTCATTCTTCGGGCTATTTTGTCTTACTCGAGTCGGCGCTAGATGCCGCAAGTGAGCAAGCAATACTTAAGACTGCGTAAAAACCTCTTGGGAAGATTTGATTGGTAAAATTTGAATAGGCCCCGACTGTGAGTCGTTCTGTTCTGTATTACTTAACAGAATTCTAAACTACTGGGTTTGTTTCTTTCTTTTTAGTTTTTATTTAAGTTAATTTTTTCATGTATTTTTTAAATTCGTTTTTAAGCAGTCGGGTTTTTTGTTTTTCTTAAAATTATTCTTGGATTGCTAGTAGAAGCATACCAGACAGCGTATTTTTTCGTATATAAATCTGAGAAGTACTTTTTAACACATTTATTATGTGTTTCGTATATCGTTGTTATAGTGCTCGATTTTTAAACACCATTCGCAATGTCCGGTCATAGGATGGGTGACCAAAAAATTAATATATCCGTGCTTGGGAAGACACGTCAAGTTGTTGGACCCGGCTACGTCTGGCCTACTCAGGCCTACTCCGAAGCTGTAATAATGTTATGCATCTGCAGTCTTCCGCGGGGTAGGCCTGAAATCCAGCAGTGGGGATATTAATAGGCTGATAACAGTGATAATAAGCAGTGGGATGCTTGAACCGATTTGGAGTAACTACGTTATACGAGCACCCTCTTTTTCGTCCGGGGTTAACAACAGACGAGGTTGTTTATTTTTTATGTTGAATTTGTCAATATGTCAATTAATGACATATAAAGATACAATAATAGCACATACATTATAAAGTTTCACTTTTATGTCAACAAATTTACTAAAATTAACATTTTAATAGTTTGGTGGTGGCAAATTTCTAAATCCGCCGCTGCCTAACTTCTACACGACTTAGAAACTAGATATTTTATCAAGAGAGACTATGTAGGATGAGTCTGGGAGACTTGCTCAGAGGGAGGGAGTTCAACCACCTCTCAAAATTTACAGAGGATATGATAATTTTACTAAAAAGGGGTTCAGTCTCCCAGACTCCCTTAATATAAGAATAGATGGGGAACTCGTGACAAAAATGTGCAAGAGTGCTACCAACTTAATATTTATCCCTTTATCCATCAAAAGACGCGTCGAAGTAGTAACTTGAAACGACATATCATCATAACATCGCTAAGATGGTGAAATGAAATGAAAGTAACTTGATTCAATTAAGGTTGTTACATGCACTTTTGAATCGTCCAAAATTAATTTTCCCCTACCACTTGTTTAGGACGTCTTTTAGCTGACAAGAAGAACAATTGAAAGAAATTTCCCAGCTCTTTATCATAAGTAATGACATTTACAAAATCATGTCATTATCAAAATAATATGTATTATCACAATAATAAACACAACTTTCAAAGTCGGTCATAGTTTGTACATATAATTAGTCGTTATAGAACAAAGCGAAGGCTACGAATTCCATGCATAGCGGTCTTTAAAATAATCATCAACTTTATAATAGCCTTTACTCATAAGTATGTTTTTTACATGAATTTAAAAACTTATTTATCCTATGGCTAGTTTTGTGGTGGCTTAACTTTAATAAATATCTTAGTTATTGTTATTAAGGTAAGAAAACACATTAGTGGAACGAGAGGATTCAGCACGTTTCAGAAGTTGTTACGAAAGCCAGTTCCGAGGTGTTCCAACACCTGACTTTTGCATTGGGTACAATCTCATCTGTCGAGTGTTAAGGGAATGATGTATACCCTTAACACTCGACAGATGAGATTGATGAGAGGCATACGTTTATTGAAACATCAAGCTTTAGAAAACTCTTGTACGTTTTTGTCACGATCTTTTAGACTAGAAAGAAAAAACTTTGCAAGTTTCATCTTTTTACTACATACGTCATTTTAAATTATTGAACTTAGGAAGATGACAGTAGTTTTTTTTATCTTATAAAAGCTACGAGAGATCGCAAAATTTCAAATTCAATTCTAGACTCTTTCATACTTTAATGAAATGAAAACACAAAACATGGAAATTTTAAATATACAAAGTTCACAATCAGACATTTCATCTACCTGCCTCGGACTACTATCAGAGAATAAAAAAAACACAAATGAGTGGGGTTCACGATGTTTTTTGTAAGAATGCTAGCGACACACGGCGACCTTTTGAAGCGATGTTTTTATATAAAACCTTTGCCCACTTTCTTTATAAAGTTTATTCGCGTTAGGCGACAAGAGTTGTAACTGGATTTTGTTGCCTATTAAATTTACCTGGCTGGTGGGTTGTTTTAAAAATACCTTTGAATCATTTTATTTTATCAAAATTATCCTGCCTTTGTATGTAGTAATAACATGAAATGAAATATTATCAGAATAGGTGTGATCGGATAACAACTATATTCCTTTTAATAGATCTTTATCCAGTTGGATTAGAATTATCCGCTAGATGCATGGCGGCCGGAAAAGTGCTATACTGTCAAGATTCTCAGTCACTTGTGCTAATTGACTTTACTGAAGTTTCTTTGCTTATCACGTGAATGTAAAAACTGTGATTTTAATGCATTACGTCACAGCTATAAACACAAGTGTAAATAACAAACATTAAAATACTAAACCAAATAGAATAAAGAAAAAGCTATAGAGCTGAATATCCCCATTTTGATCAAAGTTGCATATGAAACATTTGAAACTGCAATTTAAAGTGTACCAACTAGAGTAACAATAGTTTATATTATACGTATTATGTGCAATATTTTGGTTGGACAAGACATGGGTCACAGGTGCCGCTGTGACTTGTGCATTCTTTGTATCTGTCGTGGGAGCGTGTTTCTAATGACATCACTCTCCCGACCTATCCCGATTATACGTTTAAATTTTAATGCTATTAAAAATATGACAATATCTACGTCGATTACCCATTTATGCGACAACGATTCTGATTTTGATGAGAGGCATACGTTTATAGGTAAATTATTGTCTTGAATTAATATTAGATTATGTTTAGAATTGTCTCTGTTATAATTAACGAATTTATGCGAAAATAAATTTTGCCACCTCAATTGTATTTCATTGTTAATTCGGACACACAAAGATTCGGTCCATCGCTTATTATGTCTAATAATTCTAAAGCCTTATGATTATTCGTCAATAGAACATTATGTCAAGTTTTTTATATAAAATATATTTTAAAGTATCGAGGTTCTGTCTGGCACAAGAAATCGTATTTTCCTATTCATAATTGATTGTTTTTCGCTTGAATTTCTTACAAATAAAAAAATTTACTTCTTACGTAGTCGTGGGCATAGTAGCGTAGTTAAACTAAATTTGCATAGATAGGGATGTCACTTATAAATCAGTCCTTTTAGTCCTAATTACTCAAGGATTTATAGCGATAAATAAAGCAATATATCATAGTATTATGCATCCTTAATTATCAGGCTTCAGTAACGCCATTGGTTAATTATTTAAGGTGTGGGAATTCTTTATTAGAGAACAAAAGAAAACAAAAATCAAAAGATTACACGCAATAATTTGCCCGGTCCCGTTATATCGTAAAAAGGTTCTATTTTGAAGAAAAAAGTTAATGGTTTACGTATCTGCGAGATATTTTTTAGAAACGATCCTTTTTTTGCACAATACGTTTTCGTTATCAAAGTTCGGTGGGCCCAGTAGGGGTGATTAAAAAAACATCGCATTTAGTCTTAATCAGATTTAAAATATTAGCATTGCTCTTAAGTTCATTTCTAATTGTCAGTTTTCAAAGTATAATTTAGTTCAGATTTATGGAGTTTGTGAAGAAAGAAAGAATGTTTATTAGATTGTGACAAAGCTAATAATTTTGACAATTGAAATTTTTTCGGATTTTTTAAACATTTCATCATTTAACATTATTATCCTGAATACTCTTAAAACAGTGGATAGTATGGAAAATAAGCACTAGTATTGTGGTGTCATCACTAACAGATTTGAAAAGTATACTTATAACGTAAACGTAAATGTCTAAGCAGTTACTTAAAACGGGAATCTATATTTTTGAAATATGAGAAAGTTCTCCAAATCCATCATCGCATAAATTTATTTTTATTATTTGCACGATTAATTTGATAACCCCTTTTGACCTTTGACTTCGATGAGATTTCGTTCGTGAGATAGGCTAGTCTGCGACCCCAGTTGTGATTTTGAATCTCATATTCATGAAACACCGACTGTTTGAACGTGGTTTAATTTACGCCAATCTCTTCATCTGTTTCTCTTTTTGCTGAACTAAGTAATCGACATATTTTATGTAGGTACGTCTGCGTCAAAATGAGTTTATTAATCTTTCAATCTGTGAGTCACATTACAGGTATCGAAGTTGTGCTTAACTAGGTATTTTAAATGAAAGCTTAAATTTGCATAATTTGCCATGCTTTTGTTTGAAATACTACCCCGTGTGTTCAGCAGAACATTTTATGATATTTTTACTGAAAAAATATCATAAAATGTTACTGGCTGATATTTAGTTTCTTAACCGATTTTGAATTAAGGATGTTAACTTATAGTTATTTATATCGCAGATTCATTTGTTTAGATTTTCTCGTGATGGAGGGAACGAAAAAATTACGTGCAAATGTAATTTCGCTATTTAAGGCGGGAAAAAATCGACTCCGCGAGTTGAAAAGTTTTCCTGTAATCTGTAAGCTCGTCTATTACACACACAAGTTCTCTGCAAGATCGCCAAAGGAGTGGTCGGTCACGCTGTGTGAGGACGCCTGTGAACATCAAAATCACCTAAAAGCGACTTCGCCGAAATCCATGTCGCACTCAGAAGAAACTCGCTCTGCAGACTAATATTTCATGCGTTTCAGTGAACAGAATACTGAAATATGATTTTAAGGTAAAGGCCTATAGCCGTAGAAAAGTTGACATTTTAAACGATCGTCTTGGTAAATTACGACGCGAGCGATGTCCATTGCTGCTGAGGAGACATGATGCCAGGAAGATACTCTTCATCGACAAGAAAACTTCGCCTCGCGGATCAAAAGTGCCAATCATTGCGCTATCGAGGTCTTCAATATCACCCCTACTGAGAGCTTACTAGATGCAATTTAAATGGTACCCGTGCAGAGCCGGGGCAGAGTCGCTAGTTAAAAAAAAATGACAACTTTTAGGGATTTGTACCTCCAATTCCATAAAACTTAGATTAAAAAAACAATTGCTTATGATTTAATTGTAGATGATAGAAAACCTCAAGCTTAGCTAAACTCAATCACGTAGAGCAAAAAAATACACTCTTTCTTTGTCAGTTAGCATTATATTATAAAATTGTAGATAGGGAAACACTTACATTTTTCTTAAAACTATATTTAGACATCACTGACTACCAGGGAATATAAAAAAAATATCGATGCGTGCGAAAATAACTGTGAAATTGACACTGTTATTGTAAGTTGGTCCTAATGTGTCTTACGCTGGTTGTTGATATAACTGTACATTATTATTCTGTACCATAATTAATGGGTTAATTTTATTAAGATCTTTAATTTTGAATTTTAGTTAATTTTATTAAGTACTTTTCTCATTTTCGGTGACAAATTCATTTGGTATTTGGTGTCTACTATTTAATTCACTATCAATTTGAAAATTGTAATTTTGGTTTAAGTGCCTACATATTTAGGAATTTGGTTTCTGCTCTACGAACTGGAAGGATAATATGACATTTTGTTTAAATATTATGAATTTTACATACAATTCAAATACAATTTATTTTGTGAAACACAATTGGTATACAGAGAAATAATAAATCTGAAATTGCAACCGAGTTCCAAACCGACATTTAATTATATAGTTTATTTTCTGTGTCCCGAAAATTCTGCAAAGACATCGTATTAAGAATATTCAAATGTAAGATGCAAAAGAATCAGAACTATTGACAATTCGCAATGGCCGTCATCAACAATCAAATTTCTAGACTTTTGTAATTATTTAAAGACTTCAAAATTATCAAGACGAATAGAGATCCTGCCAGGAAAAATGTCCACAAATACAAATAAAATGTAAAAAGGGAAGGGATATTTCCGTACCTACACCAAGGTGATTGAATATTAATCTTATATAATTTATCGGGTCATTCATCAAGCATATTGCAAGCATACAAAACTTTTAGAATTTTCCTAATAATTTACTGGTGGAAAATGTATGCACAAAAATTATCTATAGCTGTTAATTAGTTGCAAATCTAATTACAAATACATTTTAACGTTCTCTATATTCTTTTGTCACATCTTGTCTTGGTCTTGCCAACAGAATTGCCAGCTTTGTAATATTTTAGAGTTTGTTACATCCGGATTAGTAGGTTTGCTCAGATATACATTAACTACATGACACGAATTAGCAACTCATGATATAAAAGTAATTTTGATATTATTAAAATGGTTGGGTACAAAAATCTTCAACTTGTGAAAGATTTAGCAAATACTAGCAGTTAAATTTGTCGACTACTTAATAAATGATAAATTCGACAGGCGACTCGCTGTCCTGAGATTCGTTGTGTAGGGTCTAGAAATAAACGAAGTAAATTAACGTTTTTATATAACATATAGTGAAAATTTGCAATCAATCCATTGAAAGAAATTTTATTTGTATACTGCAGTCGTGAGTTTATAGTTGTCGCATATCGTCGGATATAGTGTAATACGGCGTAGCTAATACTAGCAAGTGAAATAGTGTATTGCAATTCACTTAAAATTTGCTCTGAGTCTGTAGTTGTCGTGGGGATAGTGCAATACAGCGTACCTAACACTTGCAATTAAGATCTTATTTAAGTGAGATAGTACTACAATTAAAGTGTTAGTTAGGCGGTATTACACTATTCCCTAAGATATATAGAGTAGATACACTATTCCCTAAGATATATAGACTGTTGTGATTTACGTAAAGCATAATTTCTTTGAGCTCAGAATAGCTGGAGCGCTACAAAACTAGGAAGGTGCACCATAGTCGGCGGCAATGGCGAACAATTGCCACTAATGCAGGCTCAATTTATTTACGAGGCAGCCGCTAGGGGCGCACATACATGCTCCCATAAGCTCCGTAGAGTCGCCTCAGTTAATATTTGTAATTTCATCGTAGTTTCACAATTGTAGCATTTGATTTCCAACTGATAATGCCAGATATTATTAACTAAATATCAAAATGTTTGATGACAATATGGTAGGTACAATCCTCAAAAAAGGTTTTGGTGTGGTCACATACTCATGATAAAATATTTTGAAATTACTTTAATAAGTGACGTGAAAAGATGTGCAAATGTTTGTCTGGATCTATAATGGCGTAATATATGGGTTGGCGCCAAAATTACTGATTAGGTTTGAAAATAGCTAAATAATTTAATTTAATAGGCAAGAATTTTGAGGATATCAATTGAGAATGATAGTTTCAAAAGTGTTCAAATTTTCATAAATAGGTACTATGAAACAAATTTATTAAATTTCACAATCCTTTCAGAGTACGGATCTGTATTAAAATTGCAATAAAATAAATTTTGATTTACTGTCGCGAATAAAATTGCAAAAATTCCTCAAAGTAAGGATAATGTGATGTTCATATTTTAAAATATATTTGCAACTAATTAACAGCTATAGATAATTTTTTGTGCATACATTTTCCACCAGTAAATTATTAGGAAAATTCTAAAAATTTTGTATGCTTGCAATATGCTTGATGAATGACCCGATAAATTATATAAGATTAATATTCAATCACTTTGGTGTACGGAAATATCCCTTCCTTTTTTACATTTTAATTGTATTTGTGGACATTTTTCCTGGCAGGATCTCTATTCGTCTTGATAATTTTGAAGTCTCTAAATAATTACAAAAGTCTAGAAATTTGATTGTTGATGACGGCCATTGCGAATTGTCAATAGTTCTGATTCTTTTGCCTCTTACATTTGAATATTCTTAATACGTTGTCTTTGCAGAATTTTCGGGACACAGAAAAGAAACTATACAGCGTGTTTGGTAATACCTGTATAATCCCGAATATGGCACATACGGTATGATGAATAGAACCCAGAAAAATGATCACTTAGTCTGAAACCCGGCATATGACCTAGATATTTAGCTTTTTTTCTTCGAAGTAAAACTGTACGCTGACAACCCTAAAAACAGCTGTTGTTCTAGGAAACGAGAGAGAGTGAGAGGTAATGAGAGAGAGAGAGCGAGTACGCCGGGACGGTACGTATAAGCTTTCAGGGTTGTAGCATATTAATTGAAAACAAATTGTTCAAATATTTGTATGAAAATCTTAATTTACGTGAAATTGTTTTTTGACATATTAATTGTGTTCTTTGTGCTAGGTTGTATGGTCATGTTTCGGGATTATACATGTATTACCAAACATCCTGTATAATAAAATGTCGGTTTGGAACTCGGTTGCAAATGCAGATTTATTATTTCTCTGTATCTATACCAATTGTGTTTCACAAAATAAATTGTATTTGAATTGTATGTAAAACTCATAATATTTAAACAAAATGTCATATTATCCTTCCAGTTCGTAGAGCAGAAACCAAATTCCTAAATATGTAGGCACTTAAACCAAAATTACTATTTTCAAATTGATAGTGAATTGTGAATTGAATGTATAGACACCAAATACCAAATGAATTTGTCACCGAAAATGAGAAAAGTACTTAATACAATTAACTAAAATTAAAAATTAAGGATCTTAATAAAATTAACCGATTAATTATGGTATAAAATAATAATGTACAATTATATCAACAACCAGCGTGTCAATTTCACAGTTATTTTCGCACGCACCGATATTTTTTTTATATTCCCTGGTAGTCAGTGATGTCTTAATATAGTTTTAAGAAACATTTAGGCATAGATAATTATTTGTATTTATAAATTATTTTTAAAAAGATGTACAAGCCTGTGTACAGCGGACGGTAATGGGTTAAAACATGAAAATCTCAACATTTATATAGTCAAAAAATAAACTCACCTTTAATTTTTCAACTTAAATAAAAATATTTTTATATTCAAAATTTATGAATACCAATAAAAAACTTTAACCACACATCGACGCTGCTAAGCAAACACATACTAACCAGCAAAACCAAAATTGTTCTTAAGAACAGAATAATTTTTAATTTTTCGAAATAAAAATAATGCCGGATTACAATATCTAATCAACTATCATAGTTTTCGAGGCTTTATATAAAGTGCAATGGGTTATCGAATCTATTCTGATTTTGTCTGTTACTTAATTAGTGTTAATTCTTAATAATTTTTCAATTGGAAACAAAGATATTGTCGAGGATCGCCAGCTAGACCGACCTATTTTTATACGTTGTCTATGTTTTTATTTGGTTGACCTGTTTTTGATGAAGACCCTTGCTTTTGTGGATATTAAACAGTTTTTTTAAGATTCTTAGTCGGATTTATTTTCACACCTATGCCACACCAATTCCTCGTCGCCCTCTTCGTCGATAACAGATCTAGTATACTTGATTATTATTGATGTTACTTTATTAGAATTCACGTAAAAAACAGATATACGAAGTCGAAAACCAATTATTTTGGACACTTGAATATTGTTATATCTGTCAGAAAAAAATAATACATATAATTTGCACTTCGGAGATCGTTACAGACATAATTCTGACTCTGTCTGTTATTGAGATGAAGTCAATCAACAATAAAAATTGTTAAAAATGTCACCATGTTATAGGCACTTACAAATTTAGAGACTTTATTTATTTTTAGGGGTAAACGAACAGTGATACAATTTACATTGATATTACAAAATTAAACAGATGAGATATCATTGTACACCAAACCCGGTCACCACATTATGATCAAATAAACTAGCTTTTTTCAAAATCCATAGGAGAGCTACTAACTAGAAAGATGAAGTATTTAAAAAAAGAGAAAGCACTAAGAAGCACCTCACTAGATGGCGACTCTAGCAAAAGTTGATTTTTGTAGGAAACGAATGGACCAAAGATAGTAATTTCCGTTCCTTTTAATTAACATATTAAAACACTGAAATTTTCAAAGTTCGAAACTTAGATATCTTGGTGTCGTTCATTACAGTTTTCTCAAATCTGGCCAGACGATTACGGAAGACGTCTATTGTCAGCAATTGCAAACTCTGCTAGAAAAACTAGCTTGAAAACAACCGAGCCGAAAACTGGCCAATCGCTCTACGTCACTGCTACTTCACGACAACGCTACACCACACACTGCATAACAGACGGCTACCAAATTAGAAGAGCTTCAATTGAAATGTCTAAGACATCCACCGTACTCCCCGGACCTTTCTCCAACAGATTATAATTTTTTTCGAAATTTGGATAACTTCTTGCAAACGAAAAAATTCAACTCCGAAGGGGCAGTGAAAATCGCCTTCAAAGATTTTATTGATTCCCGTTCGAATGGTTTTTTTTAGTAAAGGGATCAATGAACTACCTATGAGATGGCAGAAGTGCATAGATAACAATGGTTTATATTTTGATTAAATAAATATATTATATTAAAAATTATTTGACTTTTTGTTCCTCCCATACTAAACACCAATTTCATATGTAAGGACCTAATATAACAGAAAAATTCTTATATATATTATTTGGGCAAGGTATCCAGTACTTGTTTTTTGATGATAGAAATATTATGGGGTTGATTGTTGTCAAATGACTAATGACATCAATTAATGGCTTATTGTTAAATCTAAACGGCTCAGTTAATAAGGAAAACGTCCGTGACTCCAAGGTTTTCCCTGTGCAAGCGGGAGGAGGACATTGACTCAACAGTGTAAACAGTTCCTTATCTTGAGCTTCGCCGACGCTGTGGCGGTGCAGCTTTTATCTGACACTAGATTGTTTTTTCTACATGGTAAATTTTGTGGCATAAGTTTTTTAATATAACCTGGCAAATGAATATCAACCTTCACTATAGGAAAGCCCTAATAATATCAGTGGTATATCTATGAAGTACCTATTATTAAATAAAATAACCATTTCAATAATTTAACATTATAATATTTGATAAAAAAAAAATAAGATCAAAAACTAAAACCCGAAAAAAAAGTTTGATATAAGATATTTATTGATTTAGCTGTAGTCAGGTTTTAGTTTTTGAACTTTTTTTTTCAATCAAATATTATAATGTTAAATTATTAAAATAGTTATCATTTATTGAAATAATTTTCGGGTGTATTAAAGTAAAATTAAGCCCTTTCATTTAATACCCTACACGGAATAATTGATTTCTAGAGGGCGCTGTTGCCAATTTAATGTGTCACGTCACATATTCTATAGAACGCGGACAACTAAGAAGCTTCTAATGATACCTCATTTGTCCAGTTACGATGTGTAATTTTGAAGTTATAAGGGAACAGATGAACCTTCTTACTAAACGGGTTATTAAAAATAATTCAGATAGACAGATAATTTTAATTGTTTGTCAAATATCTTTTTTGAAATAATTAATTTTAACTATAGAACGATCAACATTTATCTACTTGAAAAGTTTTGTAAGAGGTAATAATTGAATATATCATGAATAGATTGGTAGGCACGTAACTACACTGCGATTTCTTCAAAATACTTGTAATTAATGAATCTTAGGGTGATTGTGAAACATCTTTCGACGATTGTAGATACATGGTTAATAGCAGTAATTTAGTATGCAGTTTTTGCCGCTACGCGCAGCTGCCCACCAATCAAAATGTGCATTGTGTAGGGGTTGTCTAATCGACAAGTCATGACCGCACGTTTGTTTTGGTAATAACTTATAATACTTATTCAATATGAAAATATTCAGGCGCATGATAAATTTCATGTAGAAAACATAGAACGAAGATAGGTATTAAAGTTTTTTTTTTTAATTTTGGCTGCTCTACGAAACTAATTTATTACCAACGGTATATGGAGTATGAGAGATAGGTACATTATCTATCATGGTTTCGTTTGACCCGAAGGCGAGACTGTCGTATACTAGTTATTAGATAACGGGAGAGACAGTGCCCGCATCATCAGACATGTTTATAAGCCATTACGCGAGCGTTCCGCAGCTTGCACGTGTGTTTGTTATAAAATTTATACGTAAACAATGTTGAACTTAACCTTATACCTTCTCGTACAATATTTACGAAAAATAGAGAGAATGATCTTCGATATAATTCAACATCAATTATCATTTTAATACATTGTGTAGGTATATTATTTATTTTCTTTGTCCTTGAATACATCTGGATATTAAAAAGTATTATATTCATTAAGCCCACTTTATCCCCCTACAGGTATGGATTTGTAGAGTCAGTCTGTCGCATTAAAAGGCAACGTAAACAAATCATGGCAAAATATGCGAAAATATCATCAAAAACGTTCTTATTTATTGATTTACCAGAATGCAGGCAAAGAAAGATTCTCAGGATGAGATTTCATCAAACTTCTTCAACTTTTACGTAGGCAAAGTGTTATGGCAGCGGACGCGACAGGCGTTCGCGTAGGCGCAGTGGATATGCAGCGTGTCTTTTTTTCCGTTTTTTTACCGGTCTACCCTACTTTGTTCGCTATGTATCATGGCTGCGCGGAGCGACCGCGATCGTCGTCTTTTATTTTTCCTATCTCTCGCGCACGTCTTGCATGGAGGCCAGGTAAATGAATTGACCCTCTTTTTCGTATTTCTTTCGTTACGGGAGGTAAGTATTTTATATATACAGTCTTTCTTTTTGCGTGTGACATTTTACTCTCTTATTGAAACAAACTTCATTCGTGTCGGTTTCGGGATAGAGGTATCCTATATTTATTAAATTTCACTATGATTCTAATTAACTCTATGTAATTGTATGTCCCATATTTTAAAATACGTCAAGTAATGATAAAAAATTTTATGTAACCAACATGAAATACATATTTATTTCAATAACTTAAATTTTTCACCAACTTATTAGTAGTTATTCTACTCAGCATCATTAATTTCGAATTGGCAATCAATAAAATGATTTAAAACTACATAATAAATAAGATGTATATTATATTTTGTAAATAGAAATATGTAGAGTGCTATTCTAAATTACTGAATGTATCCGAGTCATTCCAAATAAATCTGTCATAATTCGTATCGCATCAAAATTCCTCGACAGAGTAGGAGGCGCAATTCACAAACAAATCCCGACCGCGGCCAGCGAGCCACGACTCGCCTAAAAAACTGTAGTCAAATATCCTTACCGCGACGCACACTGTGCGATCACACTAGGTGCAATTGTCGCCCGGTTTTGGCTCAAAGCTCTCTTTAAGAATGCAGCTTTGTTCGAACGCTATAGAAAGCGGGCAGTGTGCAACGGGCCTGAAATTCGGGTTCGGGGTGAATACCCTCGAGCCGGTAAAAACTATTTTCAAGGTTAAGCCTGGCAAGGAGGGGAGCGTCGCGGGTTGAAGAGCAGGGCAAATTCGGCAGGCGCGGGGCGCGGAGTGCGGTGGGACGCGCCGAAATCCTAATTGTCTATTCCAAAAATAGACGCGAGAGTTTGAGTGTTATCGTTGTACACGGCTGCGTGCGTACGCATCTGTATAAAGTAAGCGTGTCCGGGACAGCTTATGTACGCTTAAAATAGCGTCATGTCGTTATTAGATCGATGTGCGTACTGATAATAACCCGCCCCCGCTGGCTGGCCTCCATGCGTTCCGACACGCACTTTGCATTCCTGCAGTTGCATTTTACTTAATTAAATTCTCTCTTATAATACTAGTTCCAATATTTTGTTTGTTATTTTCTGCATAATCCTTACTTAGAAAAATATTTTTAAAATTGTTTTTACGGTGATAAATTAACTTCAACATGATATTTAGGCAATGACTGGTGGTGGTGCTTAATTAAATTATTATGTTGAAATATACAAAAAGTTTTTGAGCTTTATATTAACTAGTATCATTAAGAATAATTTAAACCTTTATAAAATATATTTGTTAATTAATTTAACTATAAAAATAAACTATATTATTTTTTGGAAAGAAAAACGAATTTTATGGGCTACAGCTAGTTGAATATTTTATATGAACGTGAATATTTAAAGTTGATGAACTAGCCGCGGTCGCAATGTTGTTCGCTCCCCCAATTCGCCATTAGTCGCGTTTGCACTTGGCTTTTTACCTTAATGAGCCTCCCTCGACCAAACGGTCGGCACGCACACGCGACTATACGCATTTTTGTGCATTAAAATAAACAAAACTGTAACTGTAAAGGATTCTTTATAAAATGAAATAACGTACAAAATAAAACAAATTAACTTAATCCAAGTCAAAAATATGACAAAAAAAAAACTGTATATTTATTCATACGAAAACATGTTTGTTATTTTTTTAATTATTTTCAAAATTTTGCGTTAAAAAGAACTATGTAAGAATTTTTGTGACTATTTTATTGGCACGATAACGACAGTTATTCTATAATTGTAGGTACTGCTACAAATACCTAATAAAATTTGTGTATTTCGTTATAAGTAAAGTTTACAAACATCTTTTTCGTAATTCGTGTTGTTCATTGTTTTTGACTAATATATTTCTATCTAATTTTATATGAAACCTTACTCGGTGGGAATTAAAGGGTTAGTGAGTTTTTGCTTGATTATGAACACTGAACAGGTTGCCAACACCTGCCACATCCTCAAATATTATCTAATGGGTATATAAATAATTATAATGTACATTATTGTCAGTTAGTCAACATTATTTTTATATTATCAATATATATATTAGTAACTTTATATTATGTAAACTTTTACAGAAGTGAATAATATACCTATATATTTCTTTAAAAATGTGTTGATAATAAGAAAAAAAAGGAAAGGAAACTGCAATAAAAAGCAGTAAGAAAATGTATTACACGATAAGTACTCTGGTAACTTAATTCTAATGGTGGAGATGGGTGGCGCAATGAAAAACTGGTAGAATCCTTCAGTCTTGATTTATTTACGAAAAACATACATAGAATCACTTACAACGAAATACTATGATACTCACTCTATGCTGGTCTCGATCGGAAAAGAAAGATTGACAACCAGCAAAAAACGAACATGCGAATTCGAATACGAAAAAGTACCTAATAATTTAAAATATTACGACCAGCATTGACCATAAACCGTCCGAAGAGTAAACCTGCCTATAGTAATGTGCTCGGACGTTACAGTACCTACTTTAATCATGTTTAAGAGTAATTTTTGACAATGTTTCGGAGCTTTAAAAGTTCAGGCTCGCGGCGCACATAACAATTAAGTGGCTAGCTATAGGATAGTGCGTGCAGTGGGTGCGTGCGATAGCGATCTACGCGGGCCCTGTCGCCCGCGCCGCGACCCTCCCCCCTCTCCTCGCCGCTCACGCTGGAGGAATCGTGAGGGTTTTTTTGCGCGGGACCAAGGGTGGCGGAGCGCAATCGCCTGCCAACAAAAAATACTATTAAATAACTCAACAGAGTCGCGGGGCGGATTCGTGAGCGCGATACGCGAGTTTATAATACGCTTTAATTAACGTCAGCGACAAACTTAAGTGTTCGCTACGTGCAATGTTTATTTTGCGATGAGGTGATGCGATTAAATTACTAAGACTGAATTACTAAATTGCATGTAAAAATCAAAGTTTTAAGTTGGCTGATTGTTATCAATTTAGTTGTTGGTCTCAAGATGTCGAAATCTCTGAGGTCCCGGGTTCGACTCCCGGCCAGGTCAATGGAGAAAATGAACTATTCTATATTGTTTAAATAAATTGTCTCGGGTCTAGGTGTTGTGGTACCTTCGTTGTCTGGGCTACTTCATAATACGACGATTTAGCTACTGATTTTGTCTGTTGTTGTCTTATATCAATTTAACTATAATTTTTCGAACGCAGCGAATTCCTAAATTCACCCCTGCCTTAACCTGTTTATGCGCAGACGGTGAAAAAATGACATAAGAAATAACTACACATTAGAGGCGATATTTCCCGCCATCTCTGTTATTCACACTTTTACCAACAATTTAAGATTTAAATATAAGTTCTTGTTTTATGTCTCCATGTGGGATAGATACAGTGTTCTATTATAAAACTGGTAAAAATCAAATCGGTTAAACTTTTTTATATGTTAGCGAATAACATGATAGGTACTCATATAAAACTGGAAATGCAGCATTTCTTAATATACATATTATAAATGCGAAAATAACTCTGTCCCTCTCTCTCTGTGTTTGTTACATTTTCACACCTTTACTACTAAATCAATTTTAATGAAATTTGCTAAACAGATAGGGTGGACCTTCGGAAAGGATCTATAAAACCTTCTTCCAAAAAATTGAATTCAAACTTCGAAAAAGTGATAAATAATACGTATCTCAAAAGCGACTTATTCAAGAAAATGTTATGGAAATCGAGCGCCTATCATTTATATAATTACCTACAGAATACCTCCGCTTCAATAGCAATAGCATTTTTTTCAATAATTCGCTTTTGAGATAAGTATTATTTTATTATAAAACTTTTTTAAAGTTTGAGGTCGGTTCTATTTTTTGAAAAAAGTTTTTATTTCATGCTTATTATTGATATTTATATTATCATATAATAGGTAATACTGAAAACAACAAACATCTATAAATAAAAATATTCAACATAGTGAAAGACTTAGAAAAGGACATTTTGTTATGGTCGACATATTTTTTTTCCAATAATCTACACTCGTATTATAAAGAAGTAAGATTTGATTTCTTGTTTGTTTGCATTGTATAAGCTCTAAAACTACTGGACCGATTATGTCTTTCATCTACGGGAAGTTACATAATACGCAGGGGCCATAGTTAATAATTTACGCAGGCGAAGTCGCAGGAAAATAGGTAGTTGGATAAAAATTGGTTCATAATTCAAGAATAAATCGATGAACATATCTACTTTCATAAAAAAAAAAAACTAAAAAGAATAGAATCATATTCAAACTGTAAAAAATGATAAACAATACTTAACTCAAAAGCTACTAGTACTTATTAAAAAAAATGCTATTGAAGTTGGCTTCAAATAATTTAATATGTCGAGTAAATATTTCGTGAACAGCGTATTTTGCTTTGTTATAAAAGGAAAACTTCGATTTCGATAAAATTTTAATGGGGCCACCTCGGTCCATTAATCTGTCGAATAAATAAATAATTTCGAAAATTGGTCAACAATTGGCGGAACTATCGGTGTATGTAAATAAAAAATACATCGCGCTCGAACATATAAACCTCCTTTTGGATTTTGAAATCGGTTAAAAATAGTTTTGATCGCGAATTATAAGCTTAATGTGATTGTACGCGGACGAAACCACGACAGGCAAGCTAGTGTCTATATAAGCATAAAAAAAATAATCGGATTTAGTCACCATGCATACGTGTATTCCCCCTTTTTTCATTGGTCTATATCTATATAACCACAAGTAACCAGTTACTAACTAATTTAACATAATTTGTTCAACGATTTTCTAAACTTCCAAAACACGTTCCCACCTAACATGTTTCTGAATTCCTAAAACTTTTTCGGTTTACAACTACATACTTCTTTACTAATCTACACCATTAAATACGTATTTTTTTAATCTATAGACATAAATAATAATTGATTTTTATAGACTGCATATGGTGGATAAGTATAAACGGTGGTGGTGCCGAGTTAGAAATAAATTTTGACATTAATTTTTTTTTATGATGTTTGTACACCTTTTCGTAATAGTTCTACGGGTATTTATAGGTAAGTACAAACTTACACAATTTTACGTAACCCTGATTTATCTGCAGGATATTTAGTATACAAAGAATAAAAGAAGAAAACGAATATAATAATAATCTATACATATATAAAAGGAGATGTCCTGACTTACTGACTGACAGACAACGCACAGCCTAAACCGCTGGTCGTAGAAACTCGAAATTCGGAGGAAACATTCCCCTTAATACGTAGAGGTGTACTAAGAACGGATTTTTGGAAATTCCATCCCAAAGGGGGTCAAAGAGGGTGAAAAAGTTTGTATGAAACTTCTTTGTTTATGAACCTATGTCGATGAAAATTTGTATTTGGGTAGGTAGTTTATAACCCTAGGAAAGTAATAGGTTATATTTTATCCCAAAAACTAGCACTTAAAGGGATAAAAACGGGTGTGAAAGACTTTATGGGGAACCAAAATGTAACCATAGCAACCATTGTTTACAATCTGATTTGTCATTGAAATAAATTTACCTAATATTATTTACAAAATGTTTTTATTGTATAGCGATGAAAATTGGTATTTGAATAATAATTACATTTTTTAAATTTTAATGGATATAAATGTTCAAATTCAAGTAATTTTGTTAACGGAAGAAAAATTATTTTTATACACTAGATGGCAGTGTATAAAAATAATTTTTCTTCCGTATACACTAGATGGCAACTACACTAGATAGCATTCAATGAATTCTAAATCGCAGATTTTTTTACCTAGAATAAATTTTCAGCCAGCTGATGGCGAGTATATTCTAAATCGCGCTATTATTTTGATCAAAGAACTTTGAGCAGGCTTTAAATCAAAAAAATTATAATGTTGCTCCACGTTTAGATTAAAGAAATTGCAATTATTTGTGTTTTTCATTTCATTAATAATTAACTGATTGAGGATAACTATTGCTAGGTCTTAACCTAAGATTTTCAAGTTGATAATTTTCACAAATCCTATTTTATTACATTTTTCATTCATATATCATTCATGTAAGCACCTTAGTATAGGTTCCATGCACCAGAACGTAGTAACGTCGTGGCCAGAACGTAGAGCTGACCAATTCATGATGCGGAAAGCCATTTTATGTGATGTTTGTATTTTATGAAATGGAAAAATCTCGCTGCCCACATCATGACGTGGCCTGGCCAGATCCATGAATGATTTGCGTTTAACGATATGGGCGGCTGATAGTATGAGTTCTTCATGATGTGGCCAAGAGTAGGTAAGTGATCATATAGAAATATCGAATAAACAACCTATTTTAGCGAATAATTAAATTTATAAAATTTCATGTGGCATGCTCTCGAGTCAGCTCTTCAAAATCTCTAATCATCTTAGCGCTTCCGGACAGCTTCCAGACAATAAACAAGCTATTTCAGCTAATAATTTAATTTCTTAATTTAAGGAAAATTTTCTTGATAGAAAGATAATATGTATTTTTTTGGGTATGTTTACTGATTTTTCCGCGAGTTGTAGACCGATTTTCAAAATTCTTTTTTTTTGTTCGATGTTTATACTTAGGTCGTCCTATATATTTACGTTTTGTATCAAAATAACTAGAAGCATTCTTCAAAACAAAAAATATTTATGTCATTGAAGAAATAAACAAATAGCTTATTTTACTTTCCTAAGATTTATGTACTTTGAGTATTGTTTTGTTATAACAATCAATTTTTTATAAATTACTTTAAATAATATTTTTTAAACAAACTGAATAAAGTTCGGAAGAAGTTTGTATGTTTTGTTCCGCTCAATGATCGAAATCGCTCATGAGCGAAAAAATAGTTCACAACGCGTTTTGGCAATCGCAAAATAACCACATAGCGAAATCCGGATCGTGGCTGCTATTTGACCTTGATGCGTTGAATATTAACATTGAATAATAAAAAATAATTTTGAAAATCGGTATACAACTTGCGACAAAATCGGTGAATATACACAAAAAAAAAATACATATCAGTCGTGAGCGTTTCCGTAAGAGCCATAACACGAATTTCGCTATGTGGATATTTTACTGTGACCACAACGCGTTGTGAACTATTTTTTCGCTCAATGAGCGATTTCGACCTTCGAGCGTATATACCTATTGTTGATATTAACAGCTTGATTTATTGAAGTTCATGAAACATTATTTTTCACGTTTTTAATACCGTTTTTTTATTGTATTAAGATCAAAAACTTGATAAGACTAGTATTGCTTTTTTTGCTGTTTGGTCTTGTATCCTGTGCTTTTATAAATCTTTTTCTTCGTTAAAAATTATCTTATTTTTAAATTATCTACAGTCCGTTGTGCTTGCTGTCGATTACATCCGTCGCTAATTGCGGAAGATTTATGGACGGCAGAAGAGAACGTTATTAGAGGAAGCCAGCAAGAGTAGTTTCCTGATGAGATCCAGGCACTTCAAAAAAACGCTCCCCTTTCACGCCGTAGCCGTTTATTTAGATTATCATTGTTGCTCGACCAGAAAGTTTGCATGCGTTGATATGGTAGAATTGATATATTCGATATATATCTTTAGTCATGAGACGACCTTTGGTCCTTGCTAGTCGCCACCGTACCACTCGACTCCTGATTGCCCACTAGCACAAGAGAGCTGCTCACGCTAACTCGAATACAATAGTCAACGAGCTCTGTCAAAAATTTTGGATTATGCACTTAAGATCAAGATTTAAGATCTTAAGATCAACTGTACGTCTCGTTGCACATGGATGTGCTATGTGTACATACGTTAAGCGAGGAAAGCTTATGACACCACTAATGGGTGATCTACCTCAAGAACGTCTGGTCCATCACCGACGACCCTTTACATATGTGGGCTTGGATTACATGGGTCCTGTTACCATCACAGTTGGTCGACATCATGAAAAACGTTATGTAGCCTTGTTCACTTGTTTGACATTCCGAGCAGAGCATTTGGGAGATTGTAGGCAGTCTTTCCAGCTTTAGGGCCCTCATGAGTTTAAAGTTTAATTTTATAAGCCGAAGAGGCCTTTGAGCGAGTAATATTTTGAAATCCATGAGCGTGGCTGGAGCGAATATAGGTATAATCTGGAGTTTCATCCAGCCTGCAGCTCCACATATGGGAGGAGCTTGGGAACGATTAGTAAAATGATACTAAACGAGCTTACTCCAAAAGAGGAAAATCCTGGTTGCCAGGAGAACCTCTGGTTATCGGCCGTCTGAGCTTGCCGTGGGTTTACTCGTCGATTCTTTCATGCGTTACCTTCCCGCCTTGTTCTTTCGCCGGTTTCGGTTTGCTGGGGGAGTATTAAGGGAAGTTGAGTCGTCCTGCACAACAAAGAGAGGGAATTTTTCATCGCACACTTCGGCCGCGGGGTCGCGGGTCCGGCTGCCGCACACACCGTTCGGTGTGTGAGGTGACTGGACCCGGGCGGCGCCGTGACCGGAATCGCGACTAACGGACGGTGAACCTATAACCGGCCTGGCTTTAATCGGCTTGGACATCGATGGTAAGCGGGGCTATCGGGAAGGGAAATTCACGAGGGTTCAGCCTACGTGAATCTCAGGGGGGTTAGACTCGTTCCTGAACCTTTCCCCCAACCCGTGGTGGGACCCGCCCTGTAAAGGGGGTAGACCGCAACGGGGATGACAAACGCGGGAAGTGGTCCCCTTGGGACTGTAACCGCGCGTAGTTCCCCGTGGAGAGGAACATCGCTGAGTTTTAGTGGATATTTTTGACTAGCCCTCATTTTTGGGGTGGGTCTGCAGGGGAGAGTCCCACATTTCTCGTGGATTCCGCGCAGAGTGAAGCGAGTATGCGTAACGCATTTCTCAGAAGCAAAAAAGTTATACTAACCTCTTTAGTAAATAAACTCCTTAGTAAAAATATTTTGTAATTCCATAAAGTTTTTTGCACACCACTATTTAAAAAAATATCTAGATAGACCACTGCATTTTAATTCTTAAAATAATAAGTTAAATTGTTCTTGAAAGCTGAAATTATGAAATTAGCATTTCCTTGCATTATTTTTCCTCGCCATAAAAAAAAAACTATTTATAAATTTACGCCTGCCGCCGATACGTGAATAAGTAATAAAATCATAAGGTGTTTTATTGTGATGAATTTTATATACTTATTTGTATACATTTCTTAAAAATCGAACATTTATCAGTTGTTATCACTATTAGTCAAGATTTAGCTGAAGATATAGCATGATTTAGGTAAAATATTCCTGTTCTGGTTAATATAATTATATTTAGTGACAGGTGCGGATCTACATTTTTTTCAACCAGGGCAAAATCCCGTAGGTAAGGTCGTGTTTCATATAATCATATTATTCTTAAAAACTTTGAAAATTTCGTCTCATTACCCCTTAACTCGGGGCAAGTGCCCCCAATTGCCTCCCTAGCTCTTGGTGAGGTAAGATACGATGAAAGCAACAGACGCTGTGCTACTATTGTTAACATATATATAAAGACAACTAAAAATCTCAGTCTAGTAACCACGGAGTCTGCAAAGTTCAACAAATTCAAAAGAAAAATAATATACATAAAAATCTCGTTTCCAAGAGCGTTGAAATGTTATTTTGTGAACTCATCTCGCTATAGTATATAGTGTGCGCGGACATATAAGTAACAAGTATAATGCATAATTGTTAGCGTGGATAATTTTTTAATGTGTTTATAATTTACGTTGGAATTATAAAATAATTATTCTAATCCTTTTATTGATTTTATTGTTGCATTATGACAAACAAAATTAAATATACATTTTAAAAATCTAATTTTAAAAATTTTGTCTTATTGGAAACAGATAGCTATATGATTAAAATGCTTATGAATCATTAAAATTTTAACACAATTAATGTTAGCAGCAATCATTATTGGCTTATTTACAAGCTATACAACTTTTGATTGTGATTAATGAAATAATACATAATACCCAATTATACGAGAGCAATTTCTTAAATTTTATCATTGTGTCTATTCAAAATCTTAAAAAGTGAATGTCTCATTAGGATCTTAACGTAGTTTTACCAGTCCTGTTAATGTTTTCGTTGAAGAATGTTGTTTTTGTAAATGACAACTTAATGATGTTTAGTCGCACACATGTAGAGCCGAATTTCTTTCGACACATCGCCAACAAGCCGTGTCAAGCGTAAATGGTTCTGAGTTCATAAATCACTCAATTATACCTACGTCTCTGACTGGGGACCATCGCAAAATTTCTTACTGGAATCATTGAAAAAAGTAATCATTTGTCATTAATTTTTTCCATGAAACTGAATACATTAGTCTGAATACATTTATATTAAGAGTGTACTTACGCGGCACCAGGGTTTGAATTCCAGTATTAAGGGAAATAAATGACTACCAAATATATATTAATCTATAACTTAGTATCAAAATCGCATTCCGTTGTCTGTACGCTGAGATCTTTCAACTGCTCAGCCGATTTTTATGTAGTTTTATATTCAGAGTGTATAATATTTAAGAGGAAGGTTTATATGCATAACACAAGACCACTAATCAGAAGTTAAATTGCTTGCAGTAACGGTATTTTGAAAATTATTTTACCCACTGGCCACTATACTGTCGAACAAAAAAGAATTTTGAATATCGGTCGACAATCCGCAGATTAATCGGTGAACATACATAAATTTAACTAAAAGGTGTGAGAATAAAGCTATAATTGTTAATTATCATATAAAAACTATATTTTTTTAAAAACATAATTACAAAATATAATTTAAAAGAATTTTAAGTAACATTGCAAGTTTAGATTCATTAAAAGCCATAAATATACCGGTAGACCGGTAGCTACTTCTTGTTTTTATAATTTGTCAACAGATTAGATAACCCTTTACGTGCTGCATGGGAAATAAATTGAAAAGAAAATACTATAGCTACATTACATGAACTGTTAGAATTTTTCAACTTGCGGAGAACAGTATTCGAGTTACTGAATGATCATAAACATAATGAAAAGTCCATTGTTCTTCTTTTCTCATTGCAATCTAATATTACTTGTAAAGTTAACATACATTGCATAAGTGTCCTAATTATTTAGAGCTACCTATATCTAATCGCATAGATCTAATTAAAGCTAAGCCTTGTGTTTTCAAGTATAAATATCTAAAGTGAAAAAGCATCAAATGACTATATATAAGCATATAAGCAGGATAAGCACCTATCAAAGATTGGTTCCATATCTAAAAAAACATAGATCGCCGTCGAACATATACAGGTAACCTCCTTCCTCCTTTTCGATTTTGAAATCGGTTAAATAGTGTCATTAGTATGACTAAATAAATTATTATTATCACGTATTTTTTAATGTATTATAATAAAACTTTTTACAAATATTTTTGGTATGTTTTGTATTCTTAATGATATAACAAAAGATTTATAAAACATGTATCATATCATTTGAGAATATAAAAGCGTAGCGAATTAGATTATTTTCTAATTTTATGTTCACCTGAATATCATGTAGTACCAAGTTTATTTCGTAGTACCTACGTTTCCAATGCGAGTATTGCTTCCAGCCTGAAGTTAATATTTAATTCACTGTTGTCAATGTCAGTGCATCGCGAACGGAATGAAAAATGAAAAAACGGAACGAAACGGTATCGGAAAATTATCTTCATTAAAGCTATTGTTTAGTTCAAGGAAATAAAGAATAGAATGTAATTTAGTAGAAAAAAAGTGTCTTACTCTATATTTAGCAGTCCTACTACAGGAAAAGGTTTTCGTAAATAATTGATAAATAGTGCACTACACATTTGTGAAGGTTAAAACTTTTATTAATACTCAATTTTACATAAGTTACAAAGCAGCGAACAAAAGTTAATAATTTGGAAATGGTGGAAAGTTAACGGTTTCAGAGCGTATTTTGAAATTATATTCTATCGAGTCAAGCTGAGCTCATTTGAAACTTTCTAGAAAATATAAATGTGCCTCAGAAGACAACAAAATCATTTCTTGCTTTGTTTCTTCCTTATTCCTTTTTCAGGGTTTGACTTTTTAAATTAAAAAGAAGGAAAAATAAAAGCAGGTCATATGTACTTTTATATCTGTCCTTCGGACTCTTTATGCCAAATATATTAGTGGAAAAATTATTGCGAATATTTTCACTTGGTTATTTTCTGAAGCGATCAATACCTCTTTTGTTTCGTTCTAGTCATACCACAAGCAAGGCTCGTACATTATTTCGCAACCAGAGTGACCTTTCGTGCGGCCGACCGGCGAATCGTGCGAAAATATTGATTATTTTTTATCTTATCGGTGGCTATCGCTGCCCTGTCGCGCGTGCTCGAATGTAGCAGGGTTTACAGGGGTTAGATGCCAGGTTTATTAGATTAACGACCAGTTTCAGTTTAAAAGGTATTGTTTGCCACGTAGCTCAGAATTTATTTTCAGTACTATATTTGGTAATAACTTTTTGAATAGTTTAAAGTCATAAAAGTAAATCCGATCAACAGATTAAAATGTAGGTAGTTTAAATAATATTTTTCTGAAGTTGCAGAACGAAAGTATGTCATGTGTGGGTTGGTTTTTCGGCTGATAATTTATTAAAGTGACGAATTTACGATTACGAATATCTAATTTGAAATGCTGTTTTTCTTCTAAAGATATGTCATATTTATTTATGAAGTAGTCATCTGGTATCAACCCTATCAAAGCAAGCGAGCACGCAGCGTGGTACCTAAATAATGGTACCTAGGCGGTATTTACCGCGCATGCGGCGTGAGCGCCTTAACATTGGCCGTCGCCGACTCCGCCTACAGGCAGATTATTTGCAATTCGCGAGCGTTTTGCATGGTTGCACTCTTCAAGCATTCTTCGCTTGATTTAAGCTTTAAACTAAAACCATTTATTGTTACAAATTATTATGTTTGTAATTGAACCTTTGTGATGTGAATAGCTTTTTAAAATCATTTTAAGTATAAAGTAGCTTTTCGACTTTCTAAGATTTCGTGTTTGTTAATAGTCTATTAGATGCCTATACTCGTACGAATAAACATGACACCCAAGGGCCTATTCTATTTCTCCTCGAACGAAAATATTGTCTTCGTTCTTACAATTTTGTGAAAATCATAGGTATCCGTGAATTTTATCTGTGCATCAGAGGCAACGTAAGATCCTACCTCCGTAATCATCAATACCATTATAAATATTGAAAAAGCGTTCCTTTAGAGTAGTATTTACCTAAATAGACAAATTTCGTTTTCGGAGAAATAGAATATCGATTATTTTTTTTTATTAAAATTATTTTTTCTGATATTATTACATTCTACAATAAAAAAATTATAAGGCAAGGGCTTATACGCAAGAAGTATTTGCATTGTTTCATCGTCTCGGCGTTAATTTATTCTTCAAATATCTAATTGTAAGAAAAAACCTGAACTCGAAATAGGTAATCTGCTGCTAATCTTCTTAATTAACTGCTTATGCTTGTTTTTATAATATATTTTTACAGTTCAGTGCCAAACTCCTCAGCATTGTTATAATGTAAATTGTGAGTGGGGACCAGGAAATAATGGTTAAGCCGATGCGAAGGTCATGATTAAAATGATGAACTGCATTCGTATAGGTACATGCTCCATATATTCAATAAAAAAAATATGTAATTTTTCTATCGTATTATATATGGTTAATATCTATATTTTGTTTGTATGTCCGTCAGATTAGTGAAGAATATTATACGTTACATTGAGTTGAAATGTCGCATGACGTTTCGCCTTTCTACATATTATCTGAGTGACAGACCAAATAGTTTTTTATTCTAGATCCTTATTCTAGAAGTTTTTCCCCAGAAACACGCGCTGATCATTTAATATCAGACAACTCTCGCTAACATCGGAGGTTTGTTTCGATCTAAACCGCATATAAGCAAACATGTTTGGCAACATTCGCATGTCACGAAATTCTCAACGGTTTCCATGTGTAACGATTGTGAATCGTTTATATATTCGGAGGCACGTGAAAGCAGTTATTTAAACTTGTTTACCGCACAATCCACCTGCTATATAATCCGCGCTGTTTCGCAATTCGCTTGGTATCTATGTCATGGAGTGTGAGAAGGACGGCGCGTACTACGCGAGCGGGAGGGACAGAGAGCTCCTATCAGATTCTGCGAGAGGACGGAGGGGCCGATCTGTAGGTATTTACGCCGTTATCCGTTCGCGAATATTGTTGCGCAAATGTACCCAGGCCAAGATAAGTTTCGACTTTTTTAGTAAACTCTTGAATGTTTCTCCTAAAAAAACGATTGTAACACGATGATTTTCATTCTCTTTTTTTGCAGTTTATTAAGGCGCCATCTATTTATAAATTATTCAATGGTGAAAGATCGAACAAAATTGGCGAGATAGATGATTATTGAATTGTTAAATTATATCTTCTACCCACTGTACGCCGCGGAAGAAATCCGTAAAATTAGGAGGACCTTGCAACGTTTCGTGAAGGAAAATGGGAACATTTACCTTGGTGTGTGACAAGACATCGCTGTTGTTTACGTTGTTGTGCATTTAGAGTTATTTTTAAGATATTTTGTGATGCGAAGTTTTTATACCTAATAGCCACCTACCTAATTACATTGCGCTAAATATTATATCTATTTTATCAACATCGTTACCATTGCTGACTACTAACGATATTGTAATAATATTTAAAGCATTTTGTGTTTTGTATACCTATGCGTTGATGATTTTATCTATGGGACAAAGCAGCTTAAATAACAATAAATCGCTTTGACCTTTTTCCCAAGGTAGAAATTGTAGTTTTAAAGGATAAACATCGAATTAGATTTGATCGATAAGCGATAGATACAATTTATCGATCGATCATTATAATTCAAGTTTTATTGTACTTAATTTCTGCTGAATTGTAATCGTTACTATGCTAGTAATAATATAATCAAGCAGAAGTCTATTTTCCTTTTTAATATTATAATGCATTCAGTAGACTTAAACAAATAAAATACAATTTAATAAAACAAACAATGAAGAGTAAAGTCAAGGTTTAAGTAGGTGTTATCAACTCTACAATCTGAGTTTATAACAACTGCGACCTATTTTCAGCGGTAGGTAATTCCATATCTGGGTATATGTTTAGTTACATTTTATCAGCCCGTTGAAAATCGCAGTCTGGTCACGTCGATGCGTAAACAGGCGCGGTTTCGAAAGCGCGAACAGAAGCGGAATTTGCGCTCCATTACAACGGCTTTGGCCGCTGAGCAGTGCCGCCCGCGCTGCCGTCAATATGGCGGCCACGGCAGAGTCAATGGCCTCCATGCGCTTGCGCAACAACACGCGCGAATCTCAACAGCAAAACAAAGTCTTCGGTAGGGCTGACACATCACTAATGAATTATAGAATGTATATAATTCGTATCAGACATTTAAGATTAAATTATCTTTGCGATGAATTTCTTTAAATAAATATATGATAATTAGATCGAAATTCATAATATTAGAACTTGTGAATCGAAATTTTTTCATCCTATATAAAGCTATGCAATGCTTTTATTATACCTGGACTACAATAATAATCTCTACTACTATAAAATAGAGACCTATGCTTAAAAAATACATAGGTAGTCGGCAGCTGGTGTTACCCTATTGACTGTTAATCGATAACGTTGTAGAATGTTATCAATGTGTATCGTTTTGGTATTGATAGCCCTAGTTTAGCACGCAGTTATGTGCGTAAGTGGCACAGTACACACACCTATGCGTATTGCACACATGAATCATGTATGGGTACATATGTTTTTTATGATTGTGTGCGCTTATTGCTTTTGAGTGTGTGAAGGGTAACATACGAAGCCGGTCGCAATGCCGATTAATTTAATGCTAAGTAGACACTATGAATTTTCCTCAATTAAAGACGTGAAGGCCCATATTATCAATAACGTAAACAAATTATTAACAATGTTCTATTGTTAATAATGCGTACGCAGTGCAATAGACATAAAAGAGATGTTTTCACACAAAGTTAAGTAATTTAATACGATGAGTTATTTCTAGTCTGATGATGTAGAATTGTGAAGTTAAGTTCAGTTTGTTCTAAGCTATCTTTACGGAAAAAAATGTTAAGAAATGAGAAAGTTAGTACCTATAGTAAAACGTAAAGAGAATACAGAAAAAATAAATGCGTTTGTACGTACAGACAACGGGAAGCAAAAGTCAGAATCTAAATACTAAATCCTTTCAAATTCGTTTAGAAAATTGTGTTTGTTTTCCAACGTTGTATCAAATTAAAAATATATGAATACTCATTTACTACGGAGTGGACTCAAGAAGGTAATATATGTGCAGGAGATAGTAATAATTAAATAGTAATTTCTTAAACAGTCTAAACACATTTTCAGATCTCATGAAAACTATAAGTAAAACGTACACCAAAACAATTAAAAATTAATTCTATGTAACAAGCTGAATGCACCAAACAGTTATAGATTGATACCACATGCATAATGACAATTAAGAAAAAAATGTGAAATATTTTTGTTGGCCTAATAAGGATAAGGCTAATAAAAGATTTATTTTCTTAGTATTTTTATCATCAACATAAGATACGAGTCAGAAATGAGGTTTGCATCAGCACAAAATGTCAATGTGTACCGTTACGCACGTGCCGATCCGATACTATCAGTGTTTTGAGTCCGGCTGGAATTGAATGCACAAATGGCGACAGGAAAATTCCACGTCAACAGTTTTGATATGGAAACTTGAATGACTTGATTTTTTAAAATTTTAATTAAGTAGGTTGAAGCTATAATGTTTAATTTAGATACAGACAATATTATCTCATAAGAATATAACGCCTTTGATGGACAAAATTGTTTTGGAATATCGATTAGAACTATTTGTGCTTTTCATAGAATCAAATCAGGATGCAAATCAGTACTTTAAAATATCAAAATTACCTAATTGATATTTTCAATGAAGAATGCTTAAAACATCCACTTGCCCGAGGTACTCTGCGATGGGACTTAATAGAAATAATATTTTTCAGTATAGCATTGTGTATGCAAAATTGATCTAAAATAATTACCTAATTGATTTTCAACTCAACCATCGAAGTTTTACAGTTCCAAATTATATAATAAAATGGCGGAATCTGATGTGGTGTTTGTTTTACCTTAAAAATATTTGGTGCTTTGAAAAGAAAACTATACTGAGCAAATGAATGCCCGAGCAGATACATCTAGATAAATTACAAACTTAAAACGAACCAAGAAGAAAAGATACCAAAAAAATGGACAAACTTCAGCATGCCAATTTAGTATTATTTCCAAAGGGTCACATATTATCGTATATATGTAAAGTTATAAATAATCCAGAGTACATTCTATTAAATGGCAATCCGTTGTTTATAACATATTGTAACATTTATAATATAATATATGAAGGTAATAAAAATTAATTTAAACAAAATGTACAATGATCTTATGTTTATTTTAATTGACCTTTCTAGTTATATGTTTCTACATATGCTTCGTGTTATTATTGTTAGTAGAATCGATTTCTTGTAAATACCTATAGTTAGAATGGTGTATCTTAGACAAATATAAGAAGCGAGAATCGGCTGTACTGTTGGAGTGTATGACGTCACCCAGTCAATTGTACTGACTATGGCCGTGAGAAGTACTCAAAATACAGTAGGTATAATAATACATTAAATTATGTTTATTTTTTTTAATATGTACATTTAATTATGTAAAGAAATATTTTTTTTTATAAATCACACCTGCAAATGTCGTCTTTATGAAAAATAAGACAATTTTAGGTACTGCTTTACATCATTCAATTCTAACCTGTTATGAAAGAGTGCGAAAGCATTGAGCAAGTCTCCATAAAACTAAACTGGCTTTAGATTGAGATTGTTCTTTTATTAATTCTTATTAAACAGTGATAAAAGAACCTAAACTTAAGAGGTTTACGATCGAAATTTGTTTGAATAAATATAGGTTGTAGTGTGTCGCTTACGTCATTACGCTACAGCGTGCTACGAAGAGCTACGACGCGGTCCGAGAGTAGCGGAATATAGGTCAACCTCGGAATTTGCACGTGACCAACAATACCAAGCCCTGTGTGCAGCGGTCATGCTGTCTGATCATCGTTGTTGGTTCGTGGGTACAGTTTCATATAATTTAAAAATATTCAGTTATTTATCTTGAAAAAGACGTAAAAGCACCTGTATTGTGTTACTAAAACTAGTACACTTGGTTGGAGAGTTACCTTTTTGAATATTTTAATAACATACCAGTTTTGGTAAAATACAGTACAAATAGTTTGAATATTTAGCTAACTGTGTAACTTATTTGTCATTAGTTTTCTAAAACATGATTTTATTCAATTGAACACCTATCTATATATCGATTTAAAGTTTGAGTCAGTTATCTTTATTTTTGAAAAGAAGAAAATGCCAGCCAGTCTTATATTGGTATTGCTTTTTTAAAGGCTCTCCCTTTAAAAAAAATATACGATAAAACATACTCTCTTATTCTCAGAAATATTGCATTTTGTTGAACAAAAATACCAATAAATATTCTTCCTCTAAAATGCAATTATACACAACAAATTAATCAAATGAGTACAGCCAAGGTTCTATTCGGGTGTTTTTATTGAGTTATATTTCCGTGTCACCTTCGCCTTTTGGTTTGCCGAATCGGAAGTGTTGAGAGGAGCGCGCGCGCACGACACGTGTAGGTACAACGTTTGCGCAATATGTCCTTCTGCTCGCAAAATATGTGTAATGCTTCGGAAATCAATGGGAGGTTATTCAATATCTGACCGGGTTTTCATTTCGAATACAAAATTTCAGCTTCTTTAAAACTTGTGTTTTTTATTCGACTCTTATTCGTTATCGGGTTTCATTGGGAATTTTGAGATTTTAACTTTGTAATCGTTCAAATAAAAATGTGACTTAAACGAGATTAATGTGAAGAATTAATCTCGTTTAAGTCACATTAGAGTATTAATACCTATTCACATTAATCTCTATTAAATAGAAATTGTAATAGAGATTAATGTGAAAAGGTAATAATACTCTAATACTGCTCCTTTTTGTTTAAACTATTACCTTTTAATGTAGTTACCTATTAATTGTTCATCTTCATATCACAGAGAAAAGTATATTTCTGTGAATTTTCACTGTAAGCGGGGCGACGACAAGAGGGGGGGGGGGGGGGCGTTTTGAGTGCAATATAACTTAGATTTTGTAATCGTGTAACATCTGTTACAGCTGGTGAGTTTCTTTTATTATTATTATACGATATAGCTATGCTCGCTTTTGGAGATATTTCATCCAGGAGAAAAATTTTATTTAAATCAGTATTTTGTACAAAAATTGGTTTTAGAAAGATAGAGTTACGTTGTTGATTCGATTAACATTTATTTATTTATCATTGCTGAAAATAATATTCTTTTCGGATTAAAGCACCGTACCTTAAAAAAGGAATATTTATTGGATCACCCTGTCTGTATCTTGGTGAATAGAGCTTTTCTCCGAACTCCTGCTGTACGGTTCTGTAAAAATTCGAACCCGAATTAAAATTCACATTTTGAATAACTTCAAAAAGCGGCATCCGCTCAATCTTGAATTATAATAACTTTTCGTGGCATTAGTGATGTTAGTTTCGGAATGACATAGGAATAAAATATCTGAGACACGTAAGTATGTTCATTCAATTTTGTTTTGTATTTTTATACAAAAAATGGAATCAATATAATTTCTACACTAATTGAAGTGAATTTCGGACACATGAGTGAATTTGAATTCGGGTCTGGATTTTTACAGAATCGCAGGGCTGCACCGATTGAGTTGAAAATTGGTATTTATATACTTAGTCTGGCCATAAATACACATAGAATTAAAAATAAACAAAACATTAATTTTGAATTTAGAATCTGTAATTTTATATGATTGTTATTTTTTTTTTCGCCTATAAGTTATAAAATAATTTGTGATATTAAAACGGAGTGAAGCGATAAAGACAACCTCATCGTTATGATTGCATTATATAAAGTAGATATGGAGTCAAATACAATTTCCAAAACCCTCCTTGCTTGGTATTAGTCAAATGTTTGTGTACCGGGCTAATGATAGATATAATGAAACCTCCTCTGTTTGTGACGAACTGGCTGTCCACGTAGTGTTCGTACGAAAAAGGCTATTAAAGCAGTAAATAATACGAAGAAACCTTGTCCGAAAGCAAAAGATTTTATGTAAATGATGACTTGGGACTTTTAGGCTTTTTATTAAGAAGTGACTAGTGCGTCTCATAAAATTGGCCACTTCCAAACAGACAATTTAAGAAAGAATAGGGCCATAAAATTAAAACGTAGTAGTTTTAAGCAGTACGCAAAGGGATGTCACAGAAAAGTTTTGTTTTCGGATGAGTTTTTTTTTAAATGAGCAATATTTTAACAAACAAAATGACCGATTTATGTTCAAAGCTCTAAGGAAGCTTCACGATTAATCAACAGAGTACAACGTGGGCATTATGCGACTTCAGTGATGGTTTGGTGGGGTGTTAGCTATGAAGGTGAGATCGAGCCATATTTTTGTGAAAAAGGCATCAAAACATCGGCACAAGTGTATCAAGGTACTATTCTCGAGAAGGTAGTTAAGCCCCTTAACAACACCATGTTCAATGACCAAGAATGGTCCTTTCAGCAAGACTCGGCGCTAGGTCATAAAGCTCGGTCCACCCAATATCGGTTGGACCGAAACCAACGTTCCGGACTTCATCAGAACTCAAGATTGGCCGTCATCTAGTCCAGATCTTAATCCATTAGATTAGGGTTTATAGTCAGTTATAAAGAGTAAGGCTTGTTTTAAACGCCATCATAATTTGGAGCCCCTAAAACAATCCATACCATTGCAGTAAACAATTTTCCCATGGAAAGAGTGCGTGTGTCTATCAATAACAGACCTCAACGTTTAAAAGACCGTATTTTAGCCAACGGAAATCACTTCGAATAAGCTATATATATTTTAATGGCTTTATAGTAATGTATTACACTAACTAATAAAGTTATGTTCATCAAAAAATGATAATTTTCTATGTAAAAATATTTAAGGCAAGACTATGTATATATGTAAGTTGATGCCCCACTTTTGAATTTGAATTATAGAGGTTTTTTGTAAATATAATTGGAATTTAAAAAAAATATGTGTCATATCAGATGAAAATAAAAAAATGATAAAATTTCAAATATAAAAAAATTGGGGAAATTATCGAGGTATGGTCAATTAAAGATCTCGGAGACTACATAGTTCTTTGTGTATAGATTTAAGGAAAAATCTACACGAATACGGTTTTTAAAAATTTGTCTTTATATAGAAACCTCGGTGCGCGAGCCCGACGTGTTCTTGGCCGGTTTTTACTTGTAATTGTACATTGTATTATTTGTTTAGGTGATGAATTATCTTAATAATATATTTTTGTTTGCCAATTGTAAGTATTAGATAAGAATTGTCGATAGTTTAAAACTATCGATATTTTATGAACTCACTACACCCAAGTGTATAAGGACTTTTTGTGACCTCACTGACAACAGAAGTTCCGTCTCATTGGTGGGTGATATGATAAGAATATTTACTGCCACCTTCATGTTTGTATCTGTTCGAAAATCGGTCAAGTGTGAACTGACCTTCGTCAGATTAATCGTACGGTGCCAAATAAATCTGTGGCTGTTTATAATACGAAATGTTTACAATCCTATCAAAATGCTATTAATTAAATTGTATTTAACCATTTTGGATCTCTATATAATTATCTGCAGATTATTTATTATTCCTTATTTTCGTTTTTGCTGACCAAATGGGTGTTATAAGATTGTCCACCTTAAAATGCTCGAAAAAGTCTCTTAATTTATTTAAATAAAGTAGGTACGTTTGCAAAATTTTTCTTTATTTGAATGTTTAATTTTGACATTTAATAAATTTAATTAAAAAACTTAAACAGAAAATTGAGCATATGTTGTAGGTCATATGCAAATTATATAATCGAAAATTTGGCTGTTTACCTTTGTGATTTGTAAGATAATTTTGTTAGCAATAGATCGTAGGGCCTCGCTGTCAAATTGGAGGTCATGACCTTCAGTCCATTGCCCAGTCGCGTTAACATTGACAACGGCCCTTATGCAAATCGTCTTGGCGCGTGATCACCGTTACCGGCAGCACTGCGATAATAGAAGCCGTCGTCGTTGTGAGCTTTGTTACTTACATACATACTTAATATTGGCGGTAATTAAATCTGCATAAACATATAATTACAATAAAAATATATTGAATTGGTGTTACTATATTCATATTCAAACATTTTTTGACGATAAGTTCTATATTTAAACTTAAGATTACATTGATTAATTGTGATGAAGTAATTTAAGAAAATACACTGCTTAGTATCCAATAGTCCTTATTTGTCCCACGTGGTTTACCGTGGGCCTTTCTGTTTCTTTTTACGAGGACAGCTTGTACTCTTGTACACATTTAATAGGTTAATTAAAAAATATAATTTATTATTCAATACTGAAAATCGACCAGGTTTGTTTTTATACGTAAACTTAGTTGTTTTCCCGCGACTTTGCCTGCGTAAAATATAATATTTGTCACCCGCACTAGATGTCAACTATCTGAAGGTGAAAGAATTTTAGAAAACGGTCCAATAGTTTTGCAGCCTGCAAAGAAATGAATAAATAATTAATAAAAATGTTCCTCTTTACAATATTAGTAGGTAAAGATGTGTAACACTTTACGAATTCTATAAAATTGGCAAAACAACGTGTATACTATACCTACATATAATTTATTTCGCTACGATCACAGTGAAAATTGTGTAACCAAATCTCATAAATTTGTTTACTAGAAGAGTATTTATTTTTAGCAGAGAAACGAGCGCAAATTGCTAGAGTCAAGTCATAGTACGGTGGTTCAAGGCAGCCCTGCAAAGGGCCACGTCACGAGGCGCCATTGACCTACTTACTACGGCGGCGCGCGCGCAACGCGTACAGTCGCGCTGAAATCCGGTAGTGACAACTGATCACATGGCATGAACAAACATCGTGGTATATTTAAAAATGAAAAATGATACTTACTTCATAAAGTAACGGTATATGATTTTTGGAATAAATGCTAGGCTTTTGAGATACTTCACACTTTAGTTATGTAATGTACAGACAACAGCACGTCAAGCTATACTAAACTCGTTTCTCCACTTGATTATAAACATAAATTCTTTGTAGATAGAGTTCAAAATCAATTGAGGAAATGTGAAATATTGTGGTCGCCTGACGTGCAGCAGTCTATATATTTGATATAATTTCATAATGGAATAGAACACCAATATTTTTCTTTATTTGAATGTAGACATGAAAAAAGGTTTCTTTAAGAAAAGAAGAAGACGGAACTAACTAATCTTTTTCAAGAAAAATTAGGCTTGATGCCTTAGCGTAGAAATAATCGTCGAATTCTCATCCTACTCATCGAATTCTTTGCTATTTACATGGGTCCACGAGTATGATTAACCATGATTATCTCTAATACTTATCTATTGAGTATATAATCTTATTTAGTATATATTAGTTGTCTAAAACCGTTTTAGTGAAATAAGAAAACATATAAGGTGGTCGAATTCTATCTAAGGAGTGGTCCAATACTGAATCAGGACGGAGTTTATGAAAAACTTTCTTTGCATTTATATGAAAAATTAAGAGATATTTTTTCACAAAATATTTTCGTTTATTTTATGCTGATAGCTACAGCACTATGTTTTTTTTTCGTAGTTTGCACTATATTTGTATTACATAGAATATTCAAACTATATCGACTTTTTTCATTAGATTCTTTTATTTTGACCTAATTTCCCTGACCAAGGAGGTCGGTATATCATGTTTAAATTGGAATTAAAACTTAATAAGATTCTAACAAGAAATGATTATCATCACCAGTGGATTTGAACGTCAACGAGAACACTTTAGTGTGCGAGCGTGTTACATTTCAGCGTAGCTGCCTAAATTTGTTTGTGGCTCATCTCAAGGCGAGGCCCTCCGCCGCCGCAAATAATTCTGCTATTGTGAAACCGCCTTATCACAAGCCTTGGTAGGATCGCTCGAATTACGGTCAAGTTGACGATTTGACGATATAACATTACATGATAATAAAATTTCCGTTGATTATATATGTACTTGTTTCCATGAAAAAATGTCACGTGTTGTATCAATACATTTGCTAGATTATATCTTCGACGATCGCTGGACATTATTGCTAGTAGATTACTATGACAATATATGGACGCTGTTATGCAATATTATGTCAAGCCACAAGATAGCCATTTCGAGAAAATCGTGTTTAAAAATAAAAACAACATATTTGTCAAAATAAAATCTATGTTATAAAAATAAATAACTTTGTGAAGGTATTTAAACGATTGGATAATCTAGGAAGCAATTAACAAAATTAAAATCATAAAATATACAAATAATTTTTAAATAAATTAAATATTTGGTTTTTAAAAAATGTCGAATCGAGAATAATTTTTGAAAAACAGATTTAAGTCTCATGACATATTATTGCTAAATTTGAAACAAAGCATTAATATGTTACCTGTATTATTTTATATGCCTTGACACACTATTGAATAATGGTTTCCTGAAGTTAAGCAAAGCGCATCATAGTGTCAAGATGACAAGAAAAATCAAACACCATTTTTAAATATTTCACTTTTTTTAATGAGATGTGTACCTTTCAACTCTTAGAACACATTTTCGTGAATTAAATAGTTTTATCAGATATTTATTGCCTTCCGTCTGGTAATTATATTACTATTGCTGTAATAATAATAACATCCTTAGAAAAGTACAAATAATATTACAAATTCTCTATTTGTATTAACAGTCTTTATATTTTAACAGTCTCATATTCATATTTTGTACCTTATATTTAAATATCTCTGTCACATGTGAATAAAAATATGTAAGAAAAAAAATTAAAGAAATTATTCTGTATAAAGTAAAATGCTAAACACCATTATCAAACTAATCACAGCAAAATCAAATGAGATCATCAATCATATCTTAACAAATATACATAAAATAAACAAAAATACTCTGTTTACTATTCATTACAAAGAAAAAGTGTACTTTAGCATCAAAAAATAAAAAAATAACTTCCAAACACATAATTTACAAAATGTTACGACTGTCTTACTCATCTATGTTGGTCTCAATTTCAAAATCAATAGCACTTCCAAAGCCTTCTGTATCATCTATAAAATCGCTTGACCTAACGTTCTTGATGAAGTTGTAGAATGGTTTGGCATCGGCGGGGATCAACTTCATCATTTCTTTCAGGTCTTTAACTTTCGCACTAGACAGTTCACGACCTTCTGAGTAAAGTATAGGAAGTTCCATTTCAAAATTAGGCCTTACTTTGCGACCTTTAGCACCTTTTGATATGTTAACTATTTTGCAGTCGTCGTCAAGCTTTGATTTAATAAAGATATTTTGAGCATCATTTTTACGCAGCTCAATTTCGAAAGTTTCTAGCCACGATATTTTTTGTTTCTCTGTGTCAATTTTTCTATTTGTAACACGTTCTTGAAGAGGTACTACCGAGTAAAAATCATCTTTTTGAAGTTTTGCGACAACAAATTTTTTTTTTCTCCTACAATTTTTCATAACGCTGATGTAGTCCTCTGCAGTATATAGGCGATTATGAGACTTTAAGGCGCATTCAACATCTCCAAATTCTGAATCATTGGGAAGGTAAGTATGACCAGGTTGTAAGAATCTAACCGTTATTTTTTGCAAGTTGTTATTTTTGTGAAGAACGTGTAACAACATAAGTATCATTTTAATGCTACGATTTTGCCCGCCACATGAATCCGCCCACAGAATTAGTTCCGAAGCACTAGATTTTAAGTGATCATTGATGAACTTTTTTATACAAGATCCCACCTCTTGAGTCCCACGACCAGCTTCATGTTCCAACCAAATGTAAAAATAGCCTTTTCCAGAACTACCACAATGTATGCCGAGATTATGTAAATTGAGTTGTCTCTTATAATAAACAATACTTGTGGGTAAACGAGGCAAGCAGTGAGTTTTTTCGAGATCAAAGGTTAGAGTCTCCAGTGAATCCTCAGTTTTAGCACGAGCCAAATCAGTTTTCATTTGGTCTCTCAATTTATACGCGTGATCTAAGTGGGCTTTATGTTCATTTTTTAACTGCTCAATTTCCGCAGTGTCCGTTGTGCTTGATATGCTTGCTTTAAAGCGATCACAACGTAGACATGTATCTTTCTGAGGTTTTTTGAATCTCAGGTTAAATTCTTTGAAAAAAATTTGCTTGAACTTGGAAATACCCACAGGATTTTCATGCTTGCCCTTGTATAGGTCATAAATGGTTGAAAGATTAAGATTTGGAGCCAAATAACGTGCAGTCCTATCATCTCTACAATAATGCGATATGTACTTGGGTAAACTTTCAATGAATTGTCTTATTTGATTCAATTTTTGTTCCGAAATAGAATTTTTTCCTCCCGATTTCATACCCCTTTGATCATTTATCGGAGCTTGTGATTTAAATTTTTTTAAAGCAACATCAACTCGCGATTGGCTTATGCTAAGTGTATTCAGAAATGTCTTCTTACAAATTTCTACACCTCCCAAAAAGTACTTTCTAGAAAATACTCTTTTAGAATTGGCTGAGTAGCATCTTTTTTTCTCTGTTTCTAGAAAAATTGCACATCTAGCTTCGTATGATCCAGAACTCCAAAACTTTTTAAATTCATTTTCACGTTGTTCTATTGATAGTTTTTCAGTACATTTGCGGGGACAACGGCAATCAAAAACATTTCCTTCAAACTGTTTAGAGGTAACAAGTTTTCCTGACACGCTTATATAATTTTCATTGTTATTAGTTTTTTTTTTTCTAATATTTCTGTTTTGGTCTATATATTTTCTTTTACGTCCTCTTCTGGGTCTCCCTGACTATTGATTAGCTACATTTTCCGTTACATTACTCGTTATCTCTAAACAATTTGGATCTTCTACAGCAACTCCTTGTATGGAACTCGTTGTAATATCTCCTTGTAGGTAATCTGTCAGTTTTTCGCTATTCCCTTCTAGCGTCGTAGGCTCCAATACTAATGTCGTTTCTTCTACTTTTCGTACGTGTTCAAAAGTATTGTTGCTCGAGCATAGGTCAGTTGTTCTTATATCACCTTCATCCACGTTATGATCTGAGTTACTTGGTTCTTCTGTGTATGGAATGATAAGGTAAGTTTGGCTACTCATATTAGTAGGATTTACTATAATATCATTAGGCTCTGGAATGTGGGATTTTTCCTGATCAAAGACCTCAATGACTGGCGAAAACACAGATACTCGACCATCAATGTCTACGTCCGAAAATAATCCAGTACACCTGGAACCCTCAAGCTCAAGTGACTGTTGTAAGTCCTGATCTGTTATGTTGATAACTGGAAGTGAGATATCCATATCCATTAAGGTTTGTCTTGAAATATCATGATTTGGAACAACTTCAATTTTTTTCTCATTTGCCAAAAACGTCCTCATGGGTAAATTTACCTTTTGCGTTACGAGATCCACCAGCTTGTGACCTCTTGAATTCTGCAACGACATCTTAAAGAAAAGTAATACATGAAATTAAGTTACCTTTTTTTTTACTCATTTTTACAAAAAAATAAAATCCATTAATCCATCAAACATACATTGATATAAATATTATTGGGATTTTGTTCTCAAGACTAATGACGACTGACTAATGACTCAAGTTATTTGAACGTTTTACGAGAATTATAAGTCATAATAATGACAGTCAGATGTATTTTGCAATAATCGATTTAGTCTGTTACAATCTATGACCACTTGAATAAACATTAATATTGTAATATTGCAATAACATGTTAAGTGAAACTGTTAATATTATTGATCTTATCAATCGAAATATTATCTACATATTATGATATTCCACAATTAACATAAATAAATAACGTTTACAAACGCACTCAAAAATGTATGTAGTAACTAAACTAAAACATTTTTGCACAATTCAAACTTTAACCTAACCTCGAAAGCGGTTTGATAAAAGTCAGAAAAATACGCAAAATATTAACTCACCTTTAATGTATTTACTTAAATTCTGCTCCAAACTTCTTTCGCTAACAGTTTTTGATTCTATATCGATGAGATTTTCCTTTAGACTATTATTTTAACCCGCCAACATTTCTTGCAACATGTCTAGACTGAATGATCGAATTGTGCAATAATGTATCAAGCCTCGTGACTCATTTTTCTTAACACAGATGGCGCTTATAAGTAAACGTATATGTGTTAAGGAACATGACGCAATATTGTTAATTATTCTATGGAAGATATTGAAAACGTGTCAACAGTTTTTGTGATATTTTTAGTATTAGAATGGTTTAAATTGCTTAAAATTCTTTTGATAAACGTAGTTTATTGCCTAAGGAAGCGGATAGTAATAATATCTCGATTTTTGTCAATTTGTGGGTTGACACAGTATTGCATAACAGCGTCCATATAGTTTCTCCGTTGTAAATTATAGAATACGAAGGCATTCATTCTATGTTGTTTTAAACACCATTACCCTTGCATTGCAATGCCACCGCTGGGCGTAAATATTTCATACATGTTTTTCATACCTTTAATAACACCAACACATTAGGAAATTGTCATGTTTCTTATATATTTCCTAATCGGACCATTAGGCGATCAATCTAAATCAAAATAAAAGGATCAATCTGACATCAATTTGATCAAGATCATGATCAAATTAATCGTGTTATGTTGATTGACGCCAGATTGAATTGGATCACAATTTATCCAAATAATACGATTTTTATCATCAAACCGCAACTTTGATTTGATCACGATCAAGCTTGATAATCTAATTTCTGGCTAAAATAGACACATTTTTAACATTCAGTCTTCATCGGTATAATGTCTATAACGAACAACGACAAAGTAACAGCGTTAAATTCTCATTAAAATACAATTAAAACTTCGAGTACTTATTTTTTTTTTAGTACTACAGGTGTATCACACACATTTCACATAACCCCTGCATTGAAAAACATCAGGCATCTTACAAAGCCTAATCTCTATCTCCATATACGATAGCTCAATGTGTTGCTAAGAATAAACTGAGAACGGCTAGATCCATTCACCTAATAGTCAAATGTTTGTTAAAATTGGCGGAGTTTGTTATAGTTGGCGGAAGGATTTTTTTTTACAAAAAATACTACTACCGACTTCCACAAATCGAAATACTACTGTTCCTTTGTGCTAATTTTAAACTATTAAAAACGCCTTTTGTATGTGTTACGATTTTTCTCACTTAGTACTTCAATATACTGAAATATCAAAGCTTTTGAAAGCTCTAGCACGTTTTTGTGACGATCTCTTGGACTTCAACATACTGAAATATCGAGTTTTAGAAAGCTCTTGCATATTTTCGTCACTTGCTCTCCGTCTATAATAATAAATATCAGTGTTAGAAGGTTCATCACCATCATCATCATCGGCCCTTTTACGTCCCCCCTGCAGGGGCTCAGGCGTTCCTTATGGATGGTTAGGAGGATGGGCCATGACCCTCCACGCTGGCCCAACGCGGATTGGAGGGTATTAACGAATGCAAATGCAGTCGGGACTAACGGCTTAACGTGCCTTCCGAAGCACGGAGTAGCTCGAGATAATAATTTTTTGGTCACCCATCCCGTGACCGACCCTTGCGAAAGTTGCTTAACGACAACGATCGTGGGCCGCGGCGCTTATCCACTACGCCACCGAGCTACTCGAACTCGTCAGAAGGTTGACAGAAGCCATCTCTAGTCAGAGTCAACATGAAATTATTGCTGTATTTGGGTTAGTAATTGATAAAAAAGACAGAGAGTTCGTTACAAAAATATGCAAGAGCTTTCTAAAGCTTGATATTTCAGTATGTTGAAGTACTAAGGGTATACATAACTAAGTATTTAGCCAGCTTGGAGGTTTGGCCCGGGGACACTGTGGCGGGCGGCGGAGGTGCGAAACAAATATTTAGGGATTGCTGAATATGTTTGTGCTATTAAATGAAAGTCTGAGTATTTTTTATGAACGAATTAGTAATAAACTTTAATCCTCATTTCGAAAACTTTTTTCGGAACTCATTATTTTACTCATATACATGTCGGGTTTAATTATTTTAAATAAATAATTTTTCGTTCTCTACCTAGTGTATTATCATAAACACTATTAATATGATGTGATATTAAGAAGGACAGACATTGATATGTAACAAATTGTTACACCATTAGCAAGGAGATTCTCAAATCATTTGTTTATTCTTTTTTGTATGTTCAACATAATTTCCTGGTTTTATTTACCGATTTTCAAAATTCTTTTTTTATTCGACAGCTTAATGGACCGAGGTAGTCCCATCTAAATATATATTTAATTTAAATTAGTTAATAGTGTCTCATCGATTGCGTATTTTGAATTCATTCAAAATCCGACAGGAGGATTTTATATCTTCAAGGAGTATGTATATTTTACATGAAAGTAGCTGTTTTCCCGCGAATCCGTCTGAGTAAATTATAGCCTATGTGTAATTATGTGTATCTAACGAGTATTATGTAGCTTCCCGTAGATGAAAGACTTTTATTAATCGGTCAAATAGTTTCCAATGCAAACAAACAAGCAATAAGATCTTTCCTCTTTATAAATATTATGGAAAGGTCAGCGACGAGTATCGACAACGTTTTCATGACGTATAGATAAATATGAACAAATACCTAGCGCGTCGACCTTACATGAATTTTACGATGTTTCAATACCAGAGGATCATGTTATATTCACATCACACATTTAGATATTATGTCTGTCACCAGTCAAAGTTTGTGTTTTTAGAATACACCATATAATTTTGAGTCGTGAAACGTTTGAACAGATGTATTATTCATCAGCTGTGATCACATGCACATGTATTACGCGCTATCTCTGAAGAGGCATGCCAGTGATACGAGCGAGGCGTCAATGCACTCGCTGCATGCCCCTAGGTCAGTTCCCTGTGACTCAGTCTAATGCACCGTTACGTAGTGCATCGTGATCTCACTAACCATAAATTCTTACATCCAAACAACATCGCTTACTTACAAAACATTGCTCTCTTAGTAAGCGCTCCCGTCATTTAACGCTGCACTAATGCGCCTATGGAAATGTACCGTAATAGCTTTAGTTAATACTGTACCCATTATGGTCGGATCCCGAAAGCAATGACTGGCTGGTTACCACATCAACAGAACAATTGTGTAGTTACCCAGTGATCTAGTGACTTTACAATATGTATCTGTTCCTATAACTTTCGTTTTCGATTTTCTTTGTAGCATTTCCGATTTTTATCGACCTTCGGCGAGGTTAGCCAGTATCGTTATAATCGGTGCACGATTCGATTGAATCGTTAATGGAGTTATTTGGATTCATCATTGGGTTCTTCCTTAGGCAGGTATATATTGCCACATCACAGTAATAAAGTAACTAATAGGAAACATTTTTTGCAAATAGGTTTAAATATCAACTGCATCTGATTTTTTTTGAAATAATAGTATTATAATAATTTCATATACCAAGGTATTTCGTCTAATAAGGCCTACTATCTTTTATTGCTTGAGTGCTAAAAACTAACTGAAAGAGGTCTAAATTACCCTTTTTTCCATTTTTACAGATCAGTTGATGCAGGACCGTTATTCAATCTTATTTGCATTGATATTTAGGAATTTCCTCAAATGTGTCAGTTTGATTAAAAATTAATTTATTGAATTCCAATAAAAATGTATTATAATTATTCGCACTGATTGGTAGCTTCATTGAAAAACATTCTTGAAGTAGTTTTAACGGAAGCCTTATTTGAAATTGAAAATAAAATAAAAATCAAGATTCATAGACGGGTTCAAAAAGCTCTAAATCAATGCACTTTCATTTGAATACGATGACTGTTGATTATGTAATTGTAGCTGCGGCCATCTGTCTGTTTGTCTGTTCCTCAGAGGGTTGAGATAGTAAACTACCCGCTAACCCTTGGCCGCCGGCCGCCCTCGGACATGCGTTTTTTATCGTATGGCAAACAGTTGACGTTAATGAGAAATATCGGTTACGGAAATACTCCACTGCACATATCGGATTGACAAATATTTGATTGCATTTAGTTTTTACTAGCTTATGTCCGCGACTTCGTCCGCGTTGTAAAGTGACTCTGAGCAGCATTTCTAACGAATATTTATTCAATATATCGTGTAGAAAACCTGAAATAAAGTTTCATCCTACGTCATGGTAGCTTTATGCATGCAAAGTCTCAGCCCGATCGGTTTAAAATTGACAAAGTTTCATACAAACTGTCATCCCCTAATTAATCTCCTTGGGATAGGTAGAACGGATCAAAATCCTTTCTTCGCGAATGCCTATGTCATAACATCTACCTGTATGCCAAATTTCAGCCCGATCTGTCCAGTGGTTTGAGCTGTGCGTTGATAGATCACTATGTCAGTTATATATTGAGTTAAATATATTTATATTGTCATCATGGGAGTAATGAAAAATTTATACCTACTAATATATGACCTACGTTCGTTATACCATAGATATTAAAATGTCCTACAAAATTAATCATAGATTTCTGTCAACTTTGCAGCCTGGAAATGAAAACAATAATCTTTATCTTTGTGTTTGAAAATCTCGAAAGCAAATACCTATTTAGTAGAGACTCAACCGATAACGTATAATTGCAGTAGCAAAATATAATTGATTAGTAACAAATTTTTAATGACTGAAAATTTAGTTGTTTCAGTTATTTAAGAAATAGTTTTAGTAAAAGACTTTTGAAGTCAGTATTATTAAAACCTTTTTTATTATGATTCGATAAACTTCCGCATTGGTAAGTATAATTTCCTTTTTTATGTCGGTTTTAAGTGCTAATTAATAGACTGAAAAGTGAAGTAAACTCATCTGCTATATGTTATTAACCCATATATTCATTTTCATTCAGAAATGAAACAATCGTATTTATATGTCGAATATTAAGCAAAGCCACGGTATATTACTAAATATTTTTAATGAAGGAAATATAAATAAATCTATAATAGTCTTTTAGCTTTAGATTTGTATAATTATAACTATTATTCTCTTATAAATAATAAATATCAGTAGGTATTGTTTCCAAAACGCGCAGCTTAAACATTATGAAATAAAAAAAATATTTGCCCTCGCACCGCAGCATAATCTTAACATTCAAATGGCCAACTATTATAAAGTCGGAAGTCAAAACACGATAAGGAAAGGGGCAGATGTAATCAAGTTAACGTAAAATAACTTAAATAAGCATGATATCGGCGATCTGCAACTGCATTCGGTGCAGCTTGAGGGCGCCGGCCAATGGAAGCCCACCGTCCGCCGTTTAATTCTAGTCTGGGAGGGAACATTCAACGTATATTATAATCATGTATTATTATTATTCGCAAGGTGTTATGCTCAAGTAATTTCCAGCATTTCCTTTTACTTAATTTCAAGACAAGGTTTAAAGGTGGCTATTTCCGTATTTATATGAAGATGTTAATACATCGCAATATAATTAGGCAGGTATTCATTGTTTTCAATAGAAATGGAACAACACTCCTATTCTGTTGAAAAAAGTTTCGAACACAGCGCTGTAGCAGTATTAGAGGAAATCAAATAAAACCTACTTCAAAGGGTAATAAAGATTTTTTAGATTGAACCTAACGTTGGGACAGCGCTGCGTTTGACCCTGCGGTCGTCGCTGTATTGAAAATAAACAGAAAAGCAAAGCAGCCCCTACTTATACTAGGTGAAATTTGCATATAATAAGTCAGGCTAAACATTAATTCTTCGGAAAAATCAAAGTATTATCGTCATAATTCGGCGAATTTACAGAAAACAACAAGTATTATATAAATCACTATCTAAGAGTTCAAAGCGTCTGAAAATCACAGGTAAAATTTGCTACAACAATTAAAATGTATTGGAAATTAAGCAACGATGTTTTGAAGGAAAAACCAACAACTATTTTATCTTTTTGTGCACAGAAGCCGAAAATGTACTTTGTCAGACAATGAACGATTATTGTATTACACGGATTAATTAATCATTCAGAAAATGTCTACGAATAAAATGTCTTGGTTTACTATCAACATAGAAAATGAGCAAAAAATATAATAAAGAAAAAAATACAAAAAAAAATAACATGAATTATGAAGGTTAACATGTATGTATTTTGGCGGAAGCTAAACCAAGGGTCCGGTGCCCTCGTAACATTAAATAAGCAAGGGACAGTAACTTTTAACTTGAATTTGATATGCACGGCCATTTCCTTATATTTGACTTTAAAATAACAAGTGTGAAGAGCAATGTAGAGTAAAAAAAAAATTCAGTTTGTTAAAGCTTTGGGTTAGACCTTTAATGTTCGCGATTTATGGAGGAGGTCGTGGTCGCCGACAGGCGGCGTCCGTTTTATTTTAATTGGCTACAAAACTCACCCCATCTACTAGAATGTCCACTGATAAGTAAACGTTAAAGATTTTTTGCGTGATTATCGTAAAAAAAAAAAGGTTTGTGATACTCGTATGTCGTATATGTTGTTTGACCTTAAAGATTGAGTAAAGTCTGAAAGTTTTATTTACTAGCTTTCTGCTTGTGGTTTCACACGTATGGAATTCAGTATCACCTTTCGTAGATCTAACGGTCAGTTGCACAAACGTCCATTAAGGTTTAATGACGCCTGTCAGCTACTTTTAAATAAGTATGGGTAATGTCGCTTTAAACTAATGAATTAGTTTAATGGACGTTTGTGCAACTGGCTGTAAATGTAAAAAACTCAAGTACAAATATTTATTTACTTCCTAACCAGTGCCTAAATAGAAAGTCTCATGTTCATCTTCATTCTTCGACGATGACAACACTTCATATAAATTTCATCCCATTTAAACCTATTTCTCGAGATAAAAATTATTCTATAGATAATCTTTCCCTAGGTTCACTTTATCTGTGTACCCAAATTTCATAGAAATTGGTTCAGCAGTATAGGCGTGATAACGTAACAGATACACGGAAAAAGAATCCCCTTCGCATTTATAAAATTAGTATGTATTGTCTAACGTAATTTGACGACACACAGAGAAACAACAAAGTACATACATAACAGAGAAATATACTTAATAAAGTTTCCTGTGATAGAGATTGTCTTCATAAATATTTTCTTCTTTTATACCAATCTTTTCTAATGAAAGAAATGCTATGCAAAGACTTTGATGACATGACAAAAAATAATTCTTATCTTTTAAATTGTCCGAATCAAAGCAAAAAGTTGAGAGAGGATTGCATTATATATAATAAATCTAATGACACGACAGCGTCTATAAATATAATCGGAACAGGTAGAATCTGAAGGCAGTGACCACTATAAAAGTAAAAAGACTGATCATTGTGTATAATGATATTGTAATTGCGTCTTTATGTATATGGTCATAAAAGTTATTCTTCGTTGAAATTTTAAGTAACTCATTTTATGCAGTTTTAGGGAGTTGGCGGGTATTGAGACGAGGGGGGGCGGGACACTAAAGGGTTGTGTGGGAACAGAGGGCACCTGCGTGTGCACATGGTGCTCGTCTACGAAGTTTTTTATACATTTGTGCGCACAGATCTGTCTAATGCAGTTTTTTAAGAATATCCACATAACAGAGTATGCATATGTTGAATTGTTTTAAGAAAGGTTTTATGCTGTTACCATAAAGTAAACAAAAATGTTAAATTTAAAACATTTTAACTTTATTCCACTTACACTACCTTCTTAACTTGCCAATTTAAAAACCACTAAGTAAATACACGGTGAAAATAATGTACCTTAATGGTATAATCAATGTCACGATGAAACTGTAATCATCTATGAACCTAATACATGGTAAGGGGCGGTTGCAAACTGTCGATTGCAACTGTTTGCCATGGCATTATCGTGTCGGCGGACAAACTCATTATCGATGCTGTGTTTCGCGTTGTACTCATAAAGTCCAGTTAACGTAAACCTGAATTTGTAAGTTATTCTTATTGGGCGACGGCTCGTCTATATTGGTCGCGGTGTCTACTGCATAATTGATAAGCAGTGGCCGTTACCTTAGCGAACTGCCCCTAATTTCTCGGCACAATTTATTCATTTTGCAACACATCGCTTGTCGGCCTTTTCACCCACCCCTGACGGCTCACGCGTCCTCATCGATGAATACTTAATGAATTTCGTTCGTTAAAGGCCGCCAAATTGGAAACCCCTCGCTATGGCCGCTAACCAAAACAACGACACGCACATAAACTACTCAAGTTTTCGTGTTATACGAAATTAGGACGTGATTGCTTATTTTTAAGGTTATAAAGGTTTTTGATAATATAATCTGTGTTAGAAAACTATTCTATTATATTACACTGTACCTTTTAAAGGTTATATGTAGGTACAATTATGTAATCAGTTTCAACAAAAATATAGAGTACAAACAAAATAAATTGCTAGTATTTATAGTATCGTAATCGCATTTCAGTTATTTACAATGAGGAATTTATTAATAGTATACAAATTTAAATATTCTAATCATCAAAATTGTCTTTATTGATGTCAAATAAGCACACGTAAGAGATAAGTAGCATCAAAGTTCTTAACGAAATCGTTAGCATTTTAAAAAGCTAACCCGTTTATGCTAGTGTTAATCGGATAGTAATATATTTTTTGCATAAGCGGATAACCCTTTATAAGCTACCTGCCACGCAGACAATACTTGTATTGTGCCACTCCGGTTGTGCAAGTGGGGTGCATATAATAACTAGGGTTTGTGGACACAACTATTTGTTGTTGTTTGTTTGTTATTGAAAGGTGTTTAGTAGATTTTTATCAGTTGATATTTGGCAGTAAATGAATATCCAATAAGATTTATTTTGCATTTAGAAAAAATATATAATCAGAACGTATAAGATGCTAATTATATATACTTATCCAAACATTTAGATATGTTTTTCATGATGATAAAAATTAAAATGTCAGTTTCATTTGATGTTTGTTTTGCAGCGGAAGAGTTGTCCTAAAACTTCAGATCGCATGGTTACAGAGCAACTATCTAAATCACTCGTACGTACAATAAGCATAGTGAGCAAAAAATGCGAAAGAAAACATACTTTTTTATGCCATTTAATATAGGTCAGGTGCATATTCAACCCTTTCGTAGCGTGGGAGTGAACTTTTTTAGCGACGACAGCGCGATGTTTTGTGCTGTTTTTTGCGCAACATAGAAGTGTTTGCGATAATTTGTTCCCACATTTCTAAGTGCAATCGGGAAGCGATGACAGCTATTGATCTTTCTATAGATTACGACCGTTATATGGAGTGCAAAAACCTTTGTAAGCGTTGTACCGTTTGAATTTAATGTAGCAATGTAAGAAGTATATTGATCTGATTAGAGTATCTATCGAAATTGACACTTCAAAATGTTGACAAATATGAACTAATGTGGCAAATGTTGTTATGTTCTTTTTACAAAATATTGTAGGTTTTTTCCTTGACATCTAACCCCTTCCTTGGGGGCATATGTTGATTCTGCTCTAATGATTGATAATAACACATTATAATGACTTTGATGGCCCGAGGATCATTTGCGACGTCCGCCCGAAAGAGGTGGGTAATGGTTTTAGTCACAACATATTCGCTGAAAGAATAATGAGATATCGCAGCGGTGGGGCGGCGCCGGATATGACATTCGCAGTGATCGCAACATCCGCCCTTCGTTTCCTTAATAATTATGGTGACTACTGTACTGTTCAATAGATGACTACTACCTACATAATGTACGTGCAAAACGGTTAACCCGATCATCACCTGCAAGCCAATTCTGCTAATATTTATGTAATAAACGCAACTCAATCTTATCTCAATATAATTAAAATTATTCTAAGCTAAATAAAGCAATATAGAATATTTTTTTAATGAAAATCTGACATAAATATTGTATTATTATTAATAAATTAAAAATTGTTATTGATGAACTTTGTAATATTTGAAATGCCTGATTTATATTTTATTGTTGTAAGCTTCTTGACATGTAATTTCTAATATTATTTAATTTTAGTTATTTGTATTTTTGCAATCTTCCATAATTGTATTGTAACATTGCTATGCCCTTACAGTGCGTCACATGTATTCGAACAACAAAATAATAACCATCTCATAATTTTAATGTGACATGCAATAAATGATTTGATTTGATTAGTTAGAATTTTTGTAATTATGCAGGTGACACTGCAGTCGCAAATTTCTGAGAAGAATGAAATGATAAAAATGTTGGAGGATGATAACACTAAACTTAAATCCGAACTCAATTTATTAAATAATAGATTATCTAGCATTGAGAATATGTCTCGTAGTCATAACGTGGAATTACAAGCAGTTCCGGAAAGTCGCTCAGAAAATATAATGACAATTTTTAAAAAATTTTGTAATACCATTGGAATGACGATCGATGATACTCAAATAACCGCTTGTCGTAGAGTTGCTAAGATGGACGAGAAGTCTAAACGTCCCAGGAATATATTAGTGACCCTATCTTCCCCTCGGCTACGTGATACAATTTTATCTCTGACACGACGTTTCAACAAATCTGCAAAGGATCCCAGTAATATGCTAAATAGTTCACATCTTGGTCTCGCTGCATCATCAACAACAAGAATTTACGTCACTGAACATATTTCACCGCAGTGCAAGTTTCTTTATGCAGAGACCAGAAAAGTGGCAAAAGATAAGAAGTATGATTTTGTTTGGGTAAAATTCGGTCGTATTTTTGTTAGAAAGAATGAGGAATCAAGTTCAATTCAAATTAAAACAATAAACTGTCTAAATAAACTCAAGCAATGACTCTTGTTTACCTCATTATTTAAATATTTTACATTCTTTGTTTAAATATTGATGATTGTATTCGGCTCTCTCTTATAGTTAATAATGTTAGTTTTTTATCAAAATGTTAATAGGATTAGAAGCAAATTAAATGATGTATACCTTAATATCCTAAATAGTAATTATGATATAGTTTGTATGACCGAAACAAACCTTAACTCTGGAGTGTATGATGCCGAGTTTCTTGATTCTAGATATGTCATTTTTCGAAGAGATCGGGATACTGTAAACGTCGGTAAACTAGAAGGAGGCGGTGTTGCCATCGCTGTGAAAAATAACTATACTGTTAGACGTTTATTTCAGTGGCAAAGTGAGGTTGAAGATATTTGGATTAGTGTAAAGATACATTCTAACAAACATTTAATAATCTGTCTTTGTTATTTGCATCCTAAGCTGGAATTGAGTAAGCTTAAAGCCTTTTATTCTAACTTGCAGCGTAGGGTTGATCGTATGAGTGATGATTCGGATTTTTTGTGCATTGGCGATTTTAATACGCCTAACGTACATTGGACAAGATCCACTGATTCGTTACTTATGCTTCCGGCTCCTGCATCTGGGTATAAATCTGAGCTTCTTTTGGAGACCATATCTTTGTGCAGTTTGAGACAGTTCAACAACATTCCTAATAAAAACAACCGTTATTTGGACCTGGTTTTAAGTACCAATGATTCTTTGAAGGTGTGTGAAGCAGATGCGTTAAGTCGAGTTGATCGCCATCATCCACCTTTGCTTGTAGAAATTACTTATCAAGCCACATTATCTGGTACAGAAATGTATCCCACACAGAGTAAAAGACCTAATTTCTTTAAGTGTAATTTTGATGGTGTCCGGAGTGATCTGGACTCTGTTGACTGGATTGAGCTGTTGAATTGCTCAGATACTGATGAAGCTATTGGACGGTTTTACGAGAGATTGCAACAGATTATTCATAAGCATACGCCATTGACGAGTAATAAAATCAACCGTTTCCCTTGTTGGTTCAGTCCAACCTTGATTCGTTGCATGAACGAAAAGTTGAAGCATCATAGGCGTTATAAGAGATACGGTAACCCACGGGATTACGATTCCTTTGACTTACTTCGTGCTCGTTGCAAAACTCTTTTAAATAAATGCTACAAGTCATATCTTCAATCTGCTGAGACTTCAATCAAACAAAATATTAAACATTTCTTTAGGTATGTTAATAGCAGGAAAAGTTCTAATAGTATACCCCGTACTATGAAGAATGGTGATGTCACATCATCAAATCTGCAGGAGGTATGTAAAATGTTTTCTGACTATTTTTGTTCGGTCTTTGAACAGAGTGACGGTGTTTTTTGTTTCTCCGATAACTGTAATAATCATGGTTTGAGCTTGTCTGTTGCTGGAATGGAGTTGGAGTGCATTGAGGCCAAGATTAAAAAACTCGACAGTAATAAAGGTGCAGGTCCAGATGGTATCCCTCCCCACTTTGTGAAGAGCTGCGGCAAAGAGCTGAGTTTACCTTTATACATACTTTTTAACAAGTCACTCGAGTGTGGCATGTTTCCAACATGTTGGAAAAAAGCCTTTGTCATTCCCATACATAAATCGGGGGATAAAGATTTAATCACCAATTACAGACCAATAAGTATTCTATCTTGTTTCGCCAAACTCTTTGAATCTTTAATTTATGACATACTTTATTCACACGTTAAAGTGTTTCTTTCCCCTTATCAACATGGATTCATGGCTAATAAATCAACTGTTACCAATCTCTTAGAATACAAGAGCTATCTCTGCTCTGCCTTTGCCAAAAGTTGTCAGGTGGATTCGATATACACAGATTTTTCGAGGGCTTTTGACAAGGTTAACCATCGTATACTATGTCAAAAGTTAGTGGGATTCGGAGTCCATGGAAGTCTGCTACGCTGGCTTATCTCCTACTTAGATAACAGGAGTCAACTTGTGAGCATAAAAGGTTATCTCTCTCCTCCGGTTACTGTTTCTTCTGGCGTTCCGCAGGGCTCGCATTTAGGACCGTTGCTATTTGCGATATTTGTCAATGATTTAGCGGAACGTCTCACTTGTCCTTGCTTGCTTTATGCAGATGATCTCAAAATCTACCACACCATTCAGAATTCCCTAGACTGTGTCAAGCTACAGCATAACTTGGACCTTGTGGCGGGGTGGTGCTCGGATAATCGAATGTTTATTAATGCTAGCAAATGCTTCGTGATTTCTTTCGGCAGGGGAAGGAATAAAATGGTGTATGACTATCATATAGAAGGCACTTACCTACAGCGAACTTCTGTGATCAAAGATCTTGGAGTTTACTTTGATGAAAGCCTCACGTTTCGAGACCATTTTGATTATATAATTCCTAAGTGTTATCAGCTACTTGGTTTTATCTTGCGAACCACTAAAGAATTTAAAAACCAATCCACCTTTTTGTATCTTTATTACTCATTAATAAGAACTATATTGGAATATGCCTCGGTTGTTTGGAACCCGCACTATGAAGTTCACTCGAATCGCATTGAAAAGGTTCAAAAGAGGTTCCTTAGCATTCTTTCTTCCAGGTTGAATTTGGGACGAGAATACAAGTCCTACGAGTCAAAGCTACAAAAATTTAAAATGTCCAGCCTTTCGGCTCGGCGCAAATGTCATCAGTTGATATACCTATTTAAAATAGTGCATGCACTCATCGACTCACCGTATCTTGTCTCTTTAATAAATTTTAATATAAAATACAGATCGCGTAATCCTCATAAAAACAAAATTTTCTACCTACATATCTATAGAAATAACACTTCATTTTATAATCCCATTACAAGTATGTGTCGCCTGTATAATGATCTTGTAGTCGAGCATTGTTCACTAGATATCTTCAACTGTAAAATACTTACTTTTAAAAGACAAGTCCAAGGCATCCTGCGCTCTTAGAAGCATGTGTTTGTCTGTATTCTTTATATGTTATTTAGCTGTGTTTTTTTTTTTTCTTTTCTTTTTATATAATGTTCTGCGGCTACGTTTTAATGTTACATTGTATATTTGGTCCATACTATGCTCACCTGTTTAAGAGTTACGGTATGGTTTATTCCTTAGTTATGTATATTTATTTCAATTATATTACTGTAACTTGTTTTGTGAGCTAAATAAATAAATAAATAAATAAATAAATTAATTTTTAATTTTGATCGACCCATGAGAAAGAGAAGTTCTTTATTCAAAGAAAATTATTATGTATCTCGTCTACTTGTATTTTACCATTGTACCTGAAGTTTAATATTATTATTTATTTTATCAACATTGATGTGTTTAAGTAGATATTACAATGGTGAAACGCAAATAGTTGATATTCAATTCAGATGCGATTATTATGTAATCAACAGTGCTAATAAACAAGGTTTAGAGTCAGAGTAAATTTAAGCTAAGATTAGAGATTTTTGTATTAGTTCAAATTCATATTATACAGAGAATAAGCAAACCTACTAACTTTTAGGAGTAAATATTACACCCGGAGAACCTCGTACTAGGTTAACCTTTGCTAAGTTTCGGTTTAATAATATGAATTTTGACTAACAGCTAGTGTAGTCTCAGCGTAAATTTACTCCAACTTTAAACCTTGTTTATTAATAACATAATTAGCTTGTTGAATTTCTGTTATTTATAAAGCGATTGGACAATTAAAAGATAAAAATCGTTAGATATAATAATAAAATAAACAATTCCATGTATTTATCTAACAAAGTCCGAATTTTTTAATAACAGTCAGTGTTTGATATCGTGATTCATTGGTATTTACGAGGAAATTTTTGTACGATGACTATTTTCTTTTTCTCTTTATAGTAGACATTAGGAATTTGCCATTTATGTTATCTATAGCATATCTGTGATATACAAATATTTTTATATGATTAATATGTAAATAACAAATGTGATTTTAATGTAGAACTGTCCCATAATAAGAGTAAAATTAAAACGAGTTTAAAAATCCACTTTGACCCTGGCATTCTGAGATCAGAGTACCAGGACAAAGTGTTTTTTTAAGTATTTTTCATTATTAATATTTTTCAGTATAGCATTCTGAATGCAAAATTGTTCAAATATAATAATAAAAACAACTTTACCAAATAATTATTAAAGGAAATCTAATTTTTCGAATGCTTGTCAGTTTGAACAATTCACGCAAACAAAATCTGGACAGAAATTTTTGACAAATTACCTAAGGTTTCGATGTGTTACTTTATGATTGGCTAGAGTTTATGGTTTAATCAATTAGGTAAGAGATGGTGTCTACAAAATATTCCTGATATATTGATGTAATTAGAAAATAAAAAGCATAGTGGTAGCATTCACACAGCAGAAAATATATGTTAAATACATTCATAGAATGATATATCTACGGTGAAGTTTGCTTAGTTTTTATCGGTGTCATAGTTCAGGCTCTGCGTGAGAAAGGAGCTGAAATTCGGGGGAGTTTTTTGTTCATGAGGGTTCAACGGCACCCGCAAATGTTTGCTTGTTCGTATGAAACGAACGAATCTCGACATAAAATTAAATTTTACTGAATGTATACTGTAGTGTTCATTAGAAATAATTTCACCAACACACACTACTGGAATTAAAAAATCTTTACTTTCTTACCAACTACACATTCACGTCGCAGAGGATGGCATTAATATGTAAATGCCTCGCATTTTTACACGGTTTTATATAGTTTCACTTCGAGTGTAATTAAATCTCGCAGGTCAAAGACCCATTTCGCGGTTTTCAATTGAGTTAAAATGTTTCATATAACGTTATTTGTGTAATGCATTAAGATTTTTTTTTGCTTGATGAAAATCACGATCCATATTTCAATGTTTTTTTTTTATTAATCTGTTTCACGTGAGGCTGTTTAATGGATTATAAAAAAAATAGTATCCTAGATAGGTACATAATATTTTTCATGCCCGTAAAAGTATACCCTAGGATTTTTAGACGCATAGCGCCTAAAACCCTTTCAAAATTTGTCTTATGGAAATTTAATTGAGTGGTGTACACGGCAATTTATGAAATTATTCACTTATATTTTTTTAATGCAGAGTAGACTAAGTTACTAGCAGAAACTAGTTAATTAATAAAATGTAAATTTTTCGTTTTTGCACTGAAGTGTGTTGAATTTCGAATGGTAAGCCGATAAAGCAACCATCTCCATTTCAAAATAAACTTATCACGTCGTTACTAAGCTCGGAGCAGATTTAAACTTTTTGTGCTGAGTTTTTGCACGAAATACCTTAATACAAAAAAATATATGTTGTTTGAGGTGCTTTTCGCTTCAAAATCGGATTGTTTATTTTTGTGACAAAGCTACACTTTCATTTTAAACTTTTTTATGAAACGTGATTCGTGAATTCAAATCTTTAGAGGTTAGCTTAAAAAGTGTCGTATCATTAATGTTTTTCAGGTTTTACGTAACACAAGTAGGTAGTTATATATTTTTTAAGATATTACAGAAGAGTCGAGTGGTAAAAAACCATTGTATGCAAACTTATTGGTGTCAACTTTGTGTTGAGAGATTTGGTAACTTGTGATAAATTAATATCGTACAACTGATGTTTATCTAAGCGGTTCCTGAAGTTATGAGATACTTTAAAAATCATTTTTTTTGATAAGAACAATAGCGTATTGTTTGGAATGATATAATTAATTAATGCAATTCGCATTTCGTGGCTCAAGCCGCGTCCCGCCGAGTACAGTTATCCCACGACCCTCCCACGCTTTTGCACAATTTGATATATGAAAAAACTACGTTTTACAAAACGTTTCTACCTGCTCGTGTGGCTTGCAGAATTTTGATATCTTTTGTGAACGTTTTTTTGCTTTAATTTGTGACAATTATACCGGTATATGACTTTTTACCTGCGATTTTTTCCTTCGATTCCGTAGCTCATCTGACATTTTGCACGAAATCGTGTGCCCGCGAGGAACACGATATTTGGTTTACTGTTAGTTTGGCAGAAAAAATAACGTTAGAAGAAAGATCGCATTTCTTAACGCAATTTTTTGTGTGTTGTGGAATGAAAGCCGTCTTTGGTAATAACGAAATTTTGAGTATAATATATAGTATAAGAGTCTAATATAGTAATAAATGAGTGTTATTTTATTTTAAATAATTTAGTGATATAGTTTTCTTGAAAAAAAGAAGAAATGCTTTCTTCACTAACGCACTGTATCTGTTCCAATCAGTAATCGATTAGAGACAGACGATTAAAAAAATAGACTGAACTTTGCCCAGGTAGTCTGATGATATTGCGTTTTATAGAAAAGTTTGATATGTGCACAAAAAAGCGCTCTCTCTGCATGTGCCATTCAAAATGGAGACTGACAAAAAACGGTTGGCAGGCAAAGAATGGCTGCTGAGACCGCGGGAAGGGTTAACCTAAAACGTATGCGTATGCAAGATAAAACAAAAAAATGATAAAACGTCGTTGTGTTATTGTAGTGACCCGTTTTTGAATTGGTAAGTGTAGATATTTTCAAATGAAACGATTGTATATAGACTTTTTTTGTTATATATTTTTAGGGAATATAAGTGGAATTACATTTCCATTACCTATCTCCTTGTAGAATACAACGTTTTTCTTCGATACTAAACTTTTCTGTGCTTTTAATCAACACTATAAATATAACTCCATGGGGCACATTTTTAGTTAAGTTTCTATGACTAATTATTATGATCATTATCCTAACTTTAAATGACTATGTAACAAACCAGTATACAAAAAAAAATCCTTATACGTTGATGATGATATGTTTTTGAGAAATCGAAATCTTGAAAAGTCGGAATAATTACGAAACTATTCTTCAATTACACAACACAATTTATTTTAAAAAATTTATCACGACCAAATCAACATGGCATCACTATACATCTCGGGGGTACAAATTGCGGGTAATAATCAATTTTTTTCACGTTCCGAAACAAAGCGAATAAAGGGGATATTTTTTTATACGCTTTCACAACATGTGCAATGCACAATCGTATTTCTGACCTACTTACACACTTCCTCTGCATTAGAGGGTTAAATGGAATATACGCGTATTTCACCGGAAAAAACTCTACCGAGATTCATTTTTTATCTGATTTTTAAATTGTTTCATTTAATGTGGTGCAATTATGACTGTTGTCTCATATTGCTTTTAAAAGAACTCTTATACTCTTCTTATGTATAGCTTAATATTCAGTTTGAAAATATCATAGATACATTATTTCCACATATCGTATTACACTGTTAGAGGTAGGTCGTGTAGGTTTGTAATTTATACATAATTTAAATTTTATTTGAGAAAGGAAGATCTCGAAGATAAATGTGAGAGGCATGTGTCCTAGAAGTGAAAATGCAGGTTTTTGTTTTAGGTTCTGGAAGTATGATTAACTTGTAAATATTTCAGAAAATAAATTTTATGGCATTAATTTGGAAAATATTACGTTTTCAAAACTTGAAAAAAGTAGGGAAAATATATTTAAAAAATTGGCTAAAATACATATGGCATTTTATTACGAGGGTCAAACTGAAAGTTCTTAGAACTGGCCACTTATAAACAATATAATAAAAATATAACTCTTTGCCAATATTACTGAGTATATATTTCATTCATTTGTCATTTGTTTTACGATTTGGCGGCAAATTGAAAATTGTCTGTGTCACGTCATCACGAATTTAACACGAGAAAATTTTCGTGCAATGATTTTTTATGACTTTCGATGTCATTTAAGTCAACAAGAAAGTTATGATAGACTACGATTGGCCTTTCACGATGAAGCCCCATCTCGTGCGACTGTTTACAACTGGTTTAATGAGTTTAAACGTGGTCGCACTAATCTCACTGATGATTTACGTGAGGGACGGCCTTCTACGGCGACGACTGAAGATAACATCTGTGTTGTGCGGCGTATGATAGAGACTGACAAAAGAGTGACCTATCAACAGATTCGGACAAGCTTAGGCATCGGTATGAGTCAAATGCACAAAATCCTCCACGAACATTTAGCGGTCAGGAAGCTTTGCGCCCGGTGGATACCTCATAATTTGACTGAGGCTCAAAAACTCCATCGTGTGGATTGGTGTCGTAAAATGATTGAAAGATTTAACGGAGGTGACTCAAATGCTGTGTTCGACATACTAACAGGTGACGAAAGCTGGATTTACTGTTATGATCCTAAAACCAAAAGACAATCTGCTCAGTGGGTGTTTCCTTTCGAGGAGTTGCCAACTAAAGTGAAGAGAGATCGAAGTGCGGGAAAAAAAATGGTGGCCTCGTTCTTTGGAAGGATAGGTCATTTTGCAACAATTGTGTTAGAGGATCAAAAAACAGTTTCTGCAGAATGGTACACTACCAATTGTTTGCCACTTGTCTTGGAAAAAGTTCGAGAGAAACGACCTCGCAGTAGGATCCTCCTTCACCACGACAACGCCTCGTCGCACACCGCCAAGCGAACGATCGACTATTTGGCGACATCAAACGTTGAATTACTGGGTCACCCGCCGTATAGCCCCGACCTCGCGCCTTGTGATTTTTATTTATTTCCAAAAATTAAAGAAAAACTTAAAGGAAAGCGGTTTATGAATGCTGAAGAAGCGGTGGCTGCGTATCGCGATGCCATTGAAGAGACCCCTAAGGACGAGTGGGCAAAGTGCTTTTCCCAGTGGTTCCATCGCATGCAGCGGTGTATTGACGTGAATGGACAATATTTTGAAAAGATATAATAAAACTAATAACTGGCTAATGTAATCAGTTTTTGATTTTCTAAGAACTTTCAGTTTGACCCTCGTAGTAATATAAAACTAATTAAATGCCATATTTCATTACAACAGCTTTAAACATAAAAGCACAAATAACATAGATACCTATTAATTACAATGATTGCCCTGACGCCCATACTTTTTTGCTACCTTAGCACTGTGTGATGTCACTTAGTGCCTAGAATTTGCAAGGAGCGTTTTCGGCCGACTATAGTAGCAGTTCCACAAACATAGCACCGTATCTTCGAAACTATTAATCGCAGACTTGCTGTTACTTCTTCTACGTAATTTCTCTGATATTGATTGATTATTTATTTATAAAATAAAATAAAATATCCACCAATCTAATAGAGACAGATGAAAAATAAAACATTTTTAATAAATTTCTAAGGAAAATTTATAATTATTTTAAAGCTTTTTATTCACGGATAACACTTTCACTATAAATTTATAAAAGTTGAATATAGCATAATAAATAACACAGAAGTAATTTTATTTTTTTCTATTGTTTTTTGTTAGTTGCCTTTATTTTTGTTTTATATTTTTGAAATTTAATGATTTCAGTTTAGGTGCCCTCTTATTTTACTATTAATAAGATATTGTTAAGTTGCGGAGTGTAGCTATAGCGCGCGCAAGGCGAAAGTATCCGTAGAACAGTTGACAAACTGACATCTAATTGACTGACGCCCATGTGCCGTCAGTTTTTGCTCTTCACTAAGAGGAGGGCTAATCCAACCTCCCTCGATACTTTTCACATTTTTTGCCACGTTACGAAGGGGTTACAAAGAATAGCTTGTTGGTATTTCAAAACTGCTCTAATAGTCGGTAGCGGCGTAGTTATTCTAGACAGTGATATATCGACGTTCAAACGGGCGTCGTAAAAGCTGTTTTAAAACCTTCATTATCATGCCAGTACCTACTTTAAATAAATAAAAAAAAGAGTTTTTCTACAAAAATAATACATTAGCATCTGAAAGCAGTTAATGCTTTTTAAATATCCTAATAGATTAGTCTATTAGACTCCAAATAGATTTTATTTTTACTAATAAAATAAACGTAGTTAGACTACTTTTTGTTAGGGAATTATTCGATTTTTCAAAAATTAAATCAATTGTTTGCAGTGATTTTACAGGAAGAACTATGAAACTCTTTACTTTTATATTCATCAAAAGAATTTTGTATATACAAAATATTCAATGTAGGTATTAAAATTCACTGATTAACATTTTTCTGTAAATAATTAATAATGTAATACATTTTGGATATTATAAAAAAATATATTCTTGTACCACTGAAATTACAAATAGTTAATAAGACACTCAGCCAGTTGCACAAACGTCCATTAATGTTTTCATTAGTTTAAAGCGACATTGCTCATAACAAATTTGACATTCATTAGAGCTTTAAGGCGTCATTTGTACAACTGACGGACTGTTCCATTAAATTATTGAAGTAAATATCATGATAGAAGTGTAAATAAAAACCAAACATAAAAATTATTTAAAAATCAATAGTTCAAACAAAATATTCGGCAGTTACGTTAGTCAGCTTGTAGTTTTATAGCTATTGTCGAAACCTTTGGAAAAGTAAGACATATTTTTAAAACGGCTGGTTAATTAATAGCAGTAACAAGCGATGCGTTATACTGTAACCTCCCAGGGATCAGTATTAAAGCAAACACGTGTTGTGTGTCGTTCAAACCGATATATTACGCGGAAGGGTTGCTTGCACACCTTCGCTAAACATAGGCTCACTAATTTGAACTTTCTTTAAGCACGTATAATAGAAACCACCCCTTTTATCTTGTTTTTCTACTTCCGCAGTGATGGCATAGAAATACTTGAAAACCGACTCGGAAGAACTTTATATTTGCGTCGAGATACCAAGGCCGCATGACCTAGAGGAGTTCACGTGAACATAACAATGTATAGCTAACATTTATATCTTATCTTTCAATGTAAAAACACTTTAAGAATACATAATTATAAATACCTATTTACTGTCACTAACCAATGGAAATCTGAGGAGAAGTAAATAAGGTAAAAGACTATGTATATTAGGTAAAACAAAAATCATTAATATACGAGTGCTAATATATTCGCGATTCCCTCACGACATGACACCATATGAAATGGAGGGATCCTATTGGTTGGCGGCGTGGGAGGGCGATCCTCCTTCCTCTCGCATGATACGATTCGCGAGTGGCGCGCGGACTTGGCGAATCGGTTGTCCTGCGTAAATATAGACTTGCGAATGTGTGCGTTTCGCGAGATAAGTTACGGACTGTAGGTATACCAGGAGCGCAGCAAGTATGTAGGAGAACGTTTTATTTATATACTTCATGTTTTTAATATGTAAGCTTATGACTCATTTCATATTATGTATTTCAAGACGACAGAAAAAGATGGTAATGAAGATAGAAGATGTGCCAATAGAATTTGCTGCTTTGTGAATGAATAAAAATGTGTACGCATATGTATACTTAAAAGTTATTTGACTGTAAGTTTCTACAATAGGATAGAGCTTTGAAATTACGACTTTATCGTTTGAGGTAAAAATTGTCATTTATCTAGAAAACCCATAATTTGAAAATTAAGAAAGATTAAATTTTCAATATTTTATCTTACTTTATTCCAAATTGAGAATTCAAATATTTACTAAATATACCTACATGAAATTAGGATATTTGGCATTTCATCGTAAAAGAAAAAAACGCATTATAAATATCTATGATTAAATTTGATAAATGTGCCTTCAAAATAGTATATGGTATTTATCTCATGGATAATACTTCATTTGTCTAATATCAAGTTTATATAAACTGTTATAATGTTGACTTCGAATTGATTAATAATGATATCTGAATTCATAGCCGATTCACCTGATCCATTAATCACGTGTATTATTTGCAATATGCATGTAACGGTCAACGTAGTGTATATCTGTGAGAAAAAAAATCCCCATAGCGGTCAGTGCAAAACTGCCCACTGGGCTAATGATCACCTAAACAAAAACCGGACAAAAACCGACCCAAAACTCGAGTACAATGGCTCAAAACAATAAAGAACAAAGCGCCGTTTTGGCACAAAGACGACCATATTAATTACCCTCCTAGAGCGCACAAAAGAAAGGGTTTAATAAGCTAAGAGTAAATAAAAGAGCCGTAAATCGGCGCAGTGACCGCTGCCGCTAGCCAGCGGTCGCTACTCATTTGCGCTTGTGAAATTTGATGTGACGTTTATTGTTGTGATCCAATTTTTAAATAGATAATTTTGGCGTCAGCGTGTGGAAACTTGAAATTCTAATTTTATAAAAGAACTACAATTATATTCTTCAGCAAACCCGTGACGTGGGTACTGCTGTACCTACTTACCGATTGACTATTATTTTTTAAATATTTATAACAGTCAAATTTTTTTATGAAAATCAAACTTTAATAGAAATATAGAAATTCATAAAAAAATATTTCATTATATTTGAACAATTTTGCAATCACAATGCTATACTGAAAAATATTCTTAATTAAAAATGCTTAAAAAACCACTTTGTTGATGCTCTAAGCACGGGCGACTTGTTCTAAGGACTGAGCTACCCATGACTTAACAGGACTGACGAATTTTTCAAGCACTTGTTACTCTTTCGCTACTACACGTAATTTATCTAAACGTATTTTCATCAATGTTCAGGTAATCATAAAAAAGAAACTATTTTTGACGTGATTCGATAAAAAATTAAAAGCAATTGGCAATTAATAAAATTAATTAAATTATTTTTCTCGATACACGACTAGAGACAATATAATTTACTTACGAGTAAGGAATAATTTTTCTAATAAACTAATGCAATGTACGAACAATAAATGACCCTCAATAAAAAAACGTACCTACATTAATATGAATGGTAAATTTAATATTTTACGTCTGTTTCATTATCAATATCAAGGTGAGTGTGTGAACTCGCTAATCCAAAGATTGGCGGAGCGGCCGGCACTGGTCAAGCGTGGGTCAGAGGTGAGGAACGGACGCCGCAGCCGGTTCTATCGCCGAGCAATACCTTGTTGTTTGTTCCCGGTTATTTCATTTGCATTTCAAGGGTACATTACCCATTGTATTATACCTTCGATTGATATTAGTCAATGAGAGAAATCTGCTGTAATATTTCTAAAGACACGTTAACATTTCTTAACCGTTTTTCTTTTATATGAAAGTTACATAAACTAAAGCATCGATTATACCATTTTTTTGGTAGATCTGAATATAGAAAATATTTCTTTTTTTATCTTTGCAACATCCATTAGTGCTATCACAGTAGAAGGGAAATTTAGCAAAACTTATTGTTATTTAATCTGCAGTGCTGATAAAAAATGATTATGCAAAAATGTATGCATTGTTATTGTAACAATGTAGCTGAGGCACAGGTGGGGTAACATGAGGGCTGGTCAACATTTTTGCAGTGCGAATTTCGCATAGATTCGCTATCCGTTGGTCACCCCTGACCGATGACCGCTGACCTTATGGGACCGAGAACTTGAACTTAGTCCCTGGAAATCATGGTCTTTTTTATAGAACTTACTTCATTTTATATCACAAATAGGTTTGCATTTGTGTAATTATTTATTTTTGTTATCAGTTGATATATTTTTTTCCTACTCTACCCAATTTTCCTTTCACTTTTTTTACATTTTTTAATTTATAATAAAGTTTGTCTTTGCGGAAATATCACCACCGTAGATACGACACAATTATTATTATCAAACATAATTATAATTTATAGGCTTATTCTACGTTTAATGCCTGAATCAACCATTCTGTACAATATTCTGGCGACAACCGATGTAGGTGCAGTCAAGAAGCTGTTATAGAGTCCCTGTTCCAAATGAAATCGCACATACTGTAGAAGCTGTGTCCTCTCAGACTCGTTTCTAACAGATCCCATTATTATATGGTATGCATCCTCTATAAAGACACATATGACACAATTTGGCGAGTTAGTTTTTTCTATTAGATACCCGTAGTTGTTTAATAGAATATGTCGATGGCTATGTTTTCCCTACTCATGTCACTACCGTTGAATCAGGGAATCTATCAAACTAAGTTGTATTGTTTTGTTCCTTATTCCTTTTGTAAGTGATGACTCTTAGCATTTATTTTAAACAGTACTAAATAAATCTGAAAAACATGGTGGAGTAACATTAGTAATATCGTTTTCCGTAGCTTCCTTCGCTATTGAATCTATACTTTCGCTACTAATATTGTCGACATGTGATGGGACCCACTGAAACTTTACAGTTTTAATCTCCTGTTTGTAGCCTGATTGTGATTCCTCGAAAATTCTTAAGACTGCGAGCCAAGTGTTGTACTGAACTTTTAGAGTCAGTAAAGATTACAAAATCATTAAAATTGATTGAGTCAATATAAGAAAACGTTTCAGAAATGGCTATAACTTCAGCGTGCATAATAGAAATTTTTGAATCTATTTTCAATCCAATATAGGGATACGTTTGTGGATCTAAAAATGCTATTCCTATTTTAGACTGTTCCTTAGAAGCATCAGTAAATAGAGTTTATAGGCTTTAGAGTAAGAGTTAGACAATAGCTGATCAAAAAGTTACTTTACATAATTCTTATTATAACAGTTAAATTTGTATAATTTGTTATATATGTCAAATTTTAAATAAAACAATTATAATAAGTTGTTATCTTTATCGAAAGTTAAAATATTTGTAAAAATATCTCTTTCGGATGTTTGAGTGGATTGCCTGAACATTGATGAAAATACGTTCTGTAGTAGCGAAGTAACAAGTGCTTGAAAAATTCGTCAACCCTGTTAGGTCCTGGGTAGCTCAGTGGTCAGAGTAGTCGTCCGAATTGCGAAAGGTCATGTGTTTGAGTACCATCTCAGAGTGACAAAGTGGATTTTTTGAACATTTTCCATTAAGAATATTTTATTGTAACTATTTCAGGTTTATCTATATATTTGATATTAATTTTCAAACATATTGAAAGATACATTTTTTTTACTCAAAAAGACAAAGAAAATATTTCTATATCTTTGCTTCGGTAAATCTGTTTCCTTTGGCTTAATTTATAAAAATTACTTTCAACCTATAAAGTATGTTATATTGGTTCACCTATGTTTAGTATTAAGTTTCATCTGGACTAACGGATTATTTTTAATTTTGAACGCAAAAATAATTACCAATTAATATTTATAATTAATATGATAAATATGTAATTACTACTAGTAGCGTATTTTTGATTTAATAAACGATTATCTAAAATATGTTCTTTGTACGTTTCTTCTCGTTTTCAATTTAGAATATATGAATAAATAATAAAAATTTTGAAGTACTGGAATTTATTTTTCAATACTGTATGTATGTAAGTATTCAAGATCACGGCCAGTGTATTCGCAACCCCATTGCGGCCGTTGGTCACCCTTGACCACTGACCTCATGGGACAGACAACTTGTACCCACCTCGTATCCTTGCCAACTTGTTCAATGACATTGACAATCAATCTAAAAATATTCAAAATAAGAACATACACTCTCCTGAATGGTTATTAGGAATTTGTTTCTATATAAGATTTTGTTCGATAAATTAAGCGTCTGCATAATTAATCTTTAAAAGGTTGTCTTATTTGTTAGCTAAGATGTTTACGATTATTTATTGAATAATAAAATTACCATATATATTTGTCTAAAATTAAAAAAATGTGAGATTTGCTGTAAGAAATTAACAGAATGGAATATCTACTCTAAATTCTCAATTTTTTTGAGCTAACTTATACTTGAGTCATTGAAATAATTGATCATTATTTAGATTTTGCCTAAATATTAAGTTTTCCATTATATTAACCGACTCCAATAAAAGAAGGTTCTCAGTTTGACTTTGACATGTATGTATGTGTGTTTGTGTACGATTATTTCGCGTTTGGCTGAAATGATTTTATTTTAAAGAATTGTGTGTTCCCTTTTATACAAAAACTTTAAAAAACATAGAATCGACTTCAAACTAAAAAAATATATATAATACTTATCTCAAAAGCGACTTATTCAAGAAAATGCCATTGAAGTCGGTATTCATATATATCCGGAAATAGTTTTGGTACTCTTCTAAACTTGCAGCATAGGTAATTTTAATATTTAATATAGACGCAACTTTTTAAACAATCCATAGAAATATTATTTATTTAAATTGTACTTAGTTTAACTCATTGTCCTTCGAGTTGATATAAATTTTTATTCTCATTATAAGACATAATGAAGTAGAGTCATCTTCGTAACAGATATAGAATGATGAATTTCTTGTGTATAAAGATTTGTATAATACCTTCTTACGTTGCAATAGACAAATCTTCTGATGCTTTTGTTCCCTCAAGGTAGCTTGCAAAAGGGTGCACTGTCCGTCCGTTGGTCACCTCTGACCCACCAACGATCCCCGTAATGCACTGGACACTATTATTTCTAATGCAAGGGAAATTTATTTTGTTCCGTTAATTGTATGCATTAAAGTTGTTTTTCAAGTTTTCAGATAATAATGCACATATTAAAGATCGGTGAATAAACTTATTCGCTTACAGTTTTTACTTTGGTAGTTTGAATAAAGAAAAATTTAACCGCGTTCAAATGTCACCATTTACATAAAAACAATCTCGATACGAAATTTGAATAATTAAAGTTGCGATTTCTACGCGTTCACTCGGGTCACATGCAAATGTTGGTTTCGCAACACGAACAATACGGTTCAACGTTCGACCACCGGCGAGTGTCAACGATCGCTTAATTAGTACGAAAGTAATTGCTTTTAATAATGAATTTATAGATTAGAATTTGGGATCATATATATGAAACGCCATAGGAAATTAAATATGTCTATAGATCTTCGAGCAAAGAAAATGAAGTCTTATTAGTAACTCCCGAATACAGCTTGAATGAATGAGTGAATTCTGATTACATTTTGTTATTAAGGAAATTTATTCAGAGATTTTTTTTTTGTCAAAGGCTAGTAGTTTATAAATAGTTTTGAACCTGAATTTTCTATTAATAGTTATCTCTAATTCATGTAACAGTATCCTATGATCAATTAAAACGTCGGACGCGCCTGAAATAGAACGGTTTGTCGCAGGTCTACGGTGAGACCGGAACTTAATGTTACGTTTTATTATTTTATTAGGTTTAGTGCACATAGACATTTTAATATAATAGATAGCACCTATATTTTTCTGAAAATATAATTTCTAATCAACGTAGCGTTTTGATTGAAACAGTATGTTTCTTTTACAAGAGATGGTAACCTAGACTTGTCTTTGTTAACTAAATTTATCGATAATCATTTTTTTGCCTATTTCGGCTTACCATGGTAGAGTTTAAACTATAACTATATTTAAGGTACTATTTGTCCTTTTATGCTTTAATATAAGATGTCACTTTATTGTATTGACTGTTTGTAAAATCGTCAAAAAAACAAACCTTAAGTTTAAAGATTTTTTAGAAAATTTAAATAGTAGATTTTTATGCCATAAGTGATTTTATACCTTGGATTTTTATCAACAACATGCATTATTTCAATGGTCAAGTTACTGTTTGCGACAGAAATAAATTAATTTGATTTTCAGATCGTGATCCATTTATACATTGTTCATGGTTTTCTCTATCTATATTTGTCTTAGTCTATGGTAGTATTTTGATAATATTTACCGCGGCATGTAATAATAAGCCGCATCGCACATGTCCCGCACCCGCACCATCTCACATGGGAAGTAGGAAGTACCAACCTTTTATTTGGCCGTAATTAACGAAACCTCCGCCGTAATTACAGGGGCGATCGCTAAATATAATTAAACTCTTTTCTTTTTACTAATATAACGTTTCAGGCGTTTTCCAAAGGGGAGAATAAATTCGTGCTCGATTTATTATCTCTTAAAAGCAAGAATATGTAATCAGCTCTCATTTACAGTACTTATATAAGTTATCGGCGTAATTCTACCAGCATAAACTATGGGATTTACAAAATAATGTGATGATTCAATAATATATATAGGAATATAATTTTTTAAATATCCTATTTTTAAAATTGTCTATGTTAAGATAGGTTTATAAATAAATTGATTTTATTTGAAATTTACGTTTTTGTACATTTATTCATAATTAGTTTTTTACTTACTCTATGCATTTATTCACGACACGTAATTTGATGAACGTCTTTTTTGTGAGCATTACAAGTTTTTGTAAATATCTGTGGTTTTATTGTCTCTCCTACGGCATTAATGTGCCCACACCCTCGATACCAATCATCTTATATAAAGGAGATGAACCAGTCCTAGAAAAATTGTTTTTGTAAAAGAAGAATGAATTAGCAATTCGTAGATACAACTCGTACGAATTAACATGGCACCTGAGGGTTCAGGAAGTTGCGAAAAATCTGCGCGTCCAATTTACCTGAAATCGTTTCAAGACCAAAGTCTTCGACCACAATATATTACTAGTAATGAGCCAAATGAAACGTGGTCGCTCACTATGGGTCTCATGAGAAGGCTTAAGGTCTCCCAACGGGCAATGAAGAGAGCAATGCTTGGTGTTTCTCTACGTGACCGAATAAGAAATGAGGGGATCCGTAAGAGAAACAAAGTTACGTTGTTGATGTTGCTCGAAAGATTACTCAGCTGAAGTGGACACGACCAGAAGTACCGATGACCATCGAGGTCGTCGGTACTTCTGGCACGTCATCAGACGACGTGTGTGGGTAGGCCCAATCAAGCAGTCATACGACCTGACAAAAGTTGCGTGAAACCTCTGGATGCGGGCAGCGCAGGACCGATTGTCTTGGAGATCTATGGGGGAGGCTTATTATCAGAAGTAGACGTCTAGTAGAAGTAGAATCTTTAATTTGTTAATCTCAGTGAGATTAATTTTTAATTAATTAAAATCAAATTGCTGCCCACTGTATCGTTATTAATATTATAAAATTACTATTATTTATGACTACGGAAATTGCTTATCGTTATTTGTTCAAGTGCTTGCACCATTATCGTGTAATGCAATTAGCATTGGCCATTTGAAGGATAATTTGCATAGTGCGATAGTGCTATCTTTGTTCTAAAAACATGAATATTGTTTACAATATTGTCATAGGTCTATGACGTGATACTGATACGAATAAAATCAAGGGGAAATAACAATTTTGCAGTATTGTTAAAAATACAGTGTCTTAGCATTACAGCTTTTGAAGACCTTTATTATCAGGTCAAGTGCCTTTTCTAAAGGCACTGCATTAAAGTACACATAGCATCATCATAGGTGTTAATGCGATAAGCCAAGTTTCTGCAATCGACTTTGAATTTCACCGTCGACAGATTTAGGCTTAAAATCAATTGGAGTTTTATAGTAGACAAATGTGGAGTCGACGGTACAACCTATGTCCAGGGTTTATTTAACGTTTTCTTCTCATACTTAAGAAACTTCAGAATATTACATTGCAAGTCCAGTACTATATATAATATTTGAATTTCTAAAACGTATTGTCTACAATCATTTAATATTGTCACTTGTGATCTTTGTTATTAGCGTTAAGTGTAACCTTTAACAACTGCTGTTTAATTTTCACTATACGATAAAGTGAATTAAGCTAATAAATTGACGTAGACAAACAATTCCCTTTTGTTCCCAAATTTTAATACGGTTAAATAATAAGAACACGTTATCAAAAGATCGACTTAGAAATTTATGGAAGTTTCCGCAGCGACGAATTGACGTAATAAAAGAGAAAGAAAATTGCAATCTGTTTGTGCCGAAAGCTGCCAAATTGAATTAATCAGTTAGGAATTCGTACACAGGTCATGATTCCCTTTAACTTTTGTCATATAATATGGAGAGAAGAGATTTCATCGCTTAATCTATTATGAACGTCGATACTAGAAAGCCAATTAGAATGAAAGAATAGAATGAGATTAAGTTTATAAGGTTACTGCAGGGGTTTACATTTGAATTGATTAAATATAAAGGTTTTTAAACTTATAAATATATATTATAAATGTTGTCTGTGGCCAGGAAACTGCGACGTGACGTGTCGGCGTCGCCTGCGCAGGCCGCGGTAAACGTGCCGCATGTTGGGGCAGGCGCGGGACTCGGACGCGCGTTTCTCTCGTATCGACAGCAAAAACAATATATATTTAAAATAGATATGCTGTAACAGAAATGCTTCTCTAGAAATTTAGAGAAGCTTGCGAATTAATGTGTAAAATATTGTTATCAACTTGAATCAATGAAACAATTCTACACTTTTTACGCCATATACGAAAGACTTTAAAATCATTATTCAGATATTTTATATATACACAGCAGCACATCGGCTTACCATAATATGTCAAATTTCCGTACTTGATTTTGAATTCTAAAGTCAACGCAATGAGGTTTAAAATCGAGCTGAATCAGACAGTTGAAAAATTTGACAGTTTTGCATAACCTGATGTACTGCTCAAAAAGTTTATGCACGTTAAATGATTTTATTTTTTATATTTGCAAGAAAGTAATTTTTGAACTATTAGTTATTTTATTTAACACTCGTCCAAATTTCCTTCCGTCCAACTTAAAGGTACCTACTATTTCAAGAACTCGTAACACGAAAGAAGTAAGTAAAAACAAAGAAAAAACATACATCCTTTCAATATCTGCAGGTTAAAAACTGTAATTCAATCATGAGATTGGAAGTGAAACGATAAGAAATACTAACTGGTTTGTATACAGCACTACTTTATTGAAATGATAACTCATCATAACTTTTTTGCTGACGTTACCCATCAAATAAAGTTAGTAAATGACTCCATATACTCTTGTACATAGCGAGTAACGGGAAGCACTGCGCCTGCGCACCAACCGACGCCTTTCGTACCGTGTCTGTCGATCGCCGCCGTTCAATAACAAACAGACAGACCTGCTGTGGTGAATGGAAAGAGTTATATTCAGTAAACCGAGTCCTAATAATAATTAAGGCACGATTATCTTTGAACGTGATAAGTGGTCTAAAAGAGGGTAGTAAAACTTTAATTAGATAACTATCATGATAACTATTTATTGTCTAACATATAAATTATATTTTGTTTGATTAATAACAGTTGAAATTCCTCCATATGTTTCAACTTTATTAATGATTACTTTTCTTACTGTGCTTCTATAAGATTGTTAGGACTATAGTTAGTACTTGGTTAGACCATTGGAAAAATCAAATATCTAACCAAGTAACCTAAAGAAATTAACAAAATCAGAAGAGAAAACGTTAAATTGAGACGTGGTGACTTATTTTGGTTGGTACTAAAGTTAGACCTCGTGTTATAATTTGGTGTGTGTCCAAGTTTCATACTCCTCCGTTTGCACAACTTTCGCAAAAAGGAGTACAAAGATTTTCTTCGCTTCGATAGTCACGTGATATAACGAACGTATAAGAATTTCTTGTAAGAGAACCAATTGTCAATTCAAAATGAGTTTGATTTTTATTTTAGTTAGCATTCGTGAAAATTCAGAAATTTACTTATCTAACTATAATTTAAATCCAGTATTCCATATCACATGTCGCATATCTGTGTCAATCGTGCAGCAAAACTTTTCAAACTATCATCCACAAAGCAAATAACTCCGACGGGTGACTAAATAGTCAAATCCGGTCGGCTAGAGCGAAGTCGGTTAGCGAGTTTCGGCAGGGCCACAGGGGGGTTGAGGCAAGGACCAAGGGGGCGCGGGGAGCGTTAGAAGTGCAATGTCCTCGCCAACATCGTGAATGCCTTGCCCCGCTCTATCTAGAGACGCAGACATTCGTGTCGAAGTTTTTATGGAAAAATTTCAACGAGATGAAGAATATACGATGGATCATTTGTAGGATACATAATTTATTTATCATTCTTTGATGATCTCGGTACTAAAATGATATCAAAAATTAGTATAAAATAAAGCAATGATTTCATCACTGTCTATCTACGTGCAAAGTTGATTCCTATTTTCAAATAACTAAAAAGAAAATAAGTTTAATAATATCGCTATTGGGCAAGAAATGGTTTTAATATTATTTAAAGATATTGAAGGGTAAATAAGTACTTGTAACATTGTCCGATGTAAAACAAGTTAATTAGTGACATTTGGCTCGCGAGTCGCCCCAACGGACGGTGTCGATGACCAACCTAAGGGAAGCTGAAGCCATAAAAGACATTCGACGCGAGGGTGAATCCTGTTACTATTTCACGCGAGCTCCTCCTTTAACTGAAACACAATGATCAATAAAAAAACGTCAACGTCAAACGCAATTCAATTTACAAATATGTGACTTAAACGATCAATCACAATCATCTCCTTTAAGTTTCCAGAGTATTGTCAATGTAGTTTTGTGCCAGATTTGTCATCATGAATTCAAATGTACCTAATTTTTAGAGAAAAAGGAGTAACTAACTTGAGACAAAGCCGTGCTAATTGCTTAATGTTAACTGTTTAATGTTACTATGATAATAAAAAGATAAGAAGTCGCTAATTGATGTTATTAAATCACAATTTTGGACGATATAAATTTTGTTGTTTTCCACAAATTTGGTTTATTTTCCCGCTTATAACGCAATTAAATAATACGTAAAATTATAAATAAATGCATTTCCACGACTTTTCTGTAAAAACCAATCGGTGTGTGCTGAACGCTTGTCACTAGCAATTTAAATAGATTTTAAGTGGTTCGTAAAATTATTAGCGGACAACGTATTTTTTTCTTATCTCTGTAACCTAACGAGGTCTACGCACATCGCGGTTTTATCTCGCGACGTCTATTAGTTAGACTATTTGCAATTAAGAATCGATTAAACTGTCCGAAAGTCACGTTTGCTAACATACTAAACGATGACTGTTAACTTTGTTTATCAGTTGCATATTGCTGTATCTCTAATGCTCTACCGTTATTTGTTCGTCATCTATTCTGCATTAATGTTATTTCCATTTTTGTATTTCACCTACATTTCTTATGTGGACCCTATACATTGTAGGTATGAATAGCTTGTGTGGATTACGCTACAGAAGTAATATCTAACGGTGAGTCAGTTTCTATGTACATTGGACATTTCTACCATATTCGTAGGTAGGACGGTGTGAGTTGACCGTTTACACTGCAACGGGGTGTGGTCGAGGGGAGAGGGAGTATCGCTGAGACTTGACCTTGGGGCAGGATCGACTCACTGTCGCGGTCCCTGACCTGACTATTTCGAGTGGCAAGTGCGCCGCAGCGCATGCAATGTGCATACCGAAATAACCACCGCCCGCGCCCGCAGGATGCAGCCCATCATGCCAAGCCTATCACGTGCCTTTAGACCTTTTTCGTTAATCTACGATCTCATTAAATCTAGTGCGAAAGTTAGAGAAATTGTTTTCACCATATAACAATAATTCTTAAAAGTAAACATAATACTGGAAATTACTTGTGTCCCACATTTTGCCTGTTTGTGAGATAGAAACATACGAAGCCCGAATAGAAAATTATTTTACCAAATATCTCGAAACCATTACGATTTAATTGCTTGTCTTGGCTACGAAGTAACGATTACGAGAAGGCATCGGATATCGTAGAATTCTTAGAGGTAAATTTACATTTTAGTCCATCGTCATCACTTATTAAAGTGATGTAATGCTCATTTCCAATTACATTTTTTTTTCTTTTGTTTAATCTATTGGTATTATTGAATTGCTTTAGGCACCGTTTTTAAAACCTTTCCATTACTATTCAGGTATAGTGTTTAAATTATACCAACACTGTCATTATTGACTGCCACCAACATTAATTGATGTCGCAGTGCCATTAAAATAATAGTATTGATTTTTTAAACTCGACTCAAACAATGATGTTGCTAGAAGTAACTAATTTATATACTTAAGTAGTAGAGAATGGTATAATAAACTGATAAAAAAAATGAATCACTGGTATTTCTTGGGCGAAGATTTTAATGGCGTTACCGCGATAAATGTCGGCTCGATAGCATAATATAAGGTTAAGGAAAATGGTGAGAGCGCACGCCTCTATGTTTGATGGACGAGGGAAAGGGTCCGCTCAAGGTTGCATCCGATGCACTTTCACGAGAAGTGGCACACCAACATTATGCATCCATTATGCGCCGCAGCCGATGCCGCCTCGCGTCTCGCCTGTCAAGACGCCCACGCCACATATAAACTTTTTCTGATCTCGATGAAGAGGTATTTAATGCTGTTGTTTTGTGGCTTTCGATGTCATCAATAATTGTCTTCATAAAACCCTAGACAGCCACCATTAATTATATGTGTATTTTAAATCCTCATTCTTACTTTAATTTCACTACTTATTTGTATCAAACTATGCTAAATACTTTTCAATACTTATACATGAACATTTATGTGTACATGCATATATGTATGACTGGCAACAATAGGTGCAATAATCAGTACCATCCCATGCATGTACGCACACATAGTCATGTTCTAGTGCGTTTGTACGTGTAGTATGCGCCCGCGCTGCTCAAGGTCACTGGCCAGCTTGCTGGCGTCGACTCGGCCCATCGACTGATTTTAACACTGTCACAAAACCAACAACGCCACGTCACTGTTCACTAGTTTTAACTTTACTAGTATTATTAAGACTAGAAAGTTCTTTTGGGTGTTCTGAAAATATATTTAAGTGCTTGATATGATAGTGCTTACTTACGTAGGCATAATTTTGTAAACCTATTTTTGCTTGTCATATTTTGTTTTATATTTTGCAACATAAAAATTAAAGGAAATTCTATATGTACAGCTATGTTAACGCAAGTAAAACTAAAGTTCATCAATACAAAATAAAAAAAAACTAACTTCAATAACATGACATAAATTAATATTAAAATAACACAAAGAAACTAGTGTCCTTAACGCGGAGACATAAATTTCAATTGAATATTAGCTTTTGGCATGGTGCGCTGGCGCAGCGAGGGTGGCGGGTTCTGCCACGTTGCTGGGGCAACGACCTGCCCAATCTCACCGCATTAGCATGGCAACCAATATCCCCCCTCCTGCCCCCATGAGCGAGCATTAGACGACCAAGGATCTAGCGGAAGTCTTGAATTTTTATAAAGAAAGATTGATTCATTAATCTCGTATTACTTACTGTGGCATTCAGTGTTTGTAGATTAATTTTCAATATCACTACTTAACTAAATCAATCTCATCTTGATTTATATTTTTCTTGGCACAAAAATTGTTTCGTATAATATTGTAAGTCGAAGATTATGAAGTGAATTTAAATTATATACTTCTGCTGAATATTGTGTAAAATTTTATATTATTTTCGTTTCGGGTGTTAGTCCGTCTTGTTTACGCATGAAATGCAGCGCTGCTGATATTATTTCTGGTTCGTAAAACTGATAAGGAGATCAAGTTCAAGGGGGCACTGAATATAACACCACATATCAAGGGTGGATAGCTGTTGTGCACTTTGTATTTTAACTAAACAAAACCGATATAATAATTAACTGCTCAAGGATGTGCATGCTTCTCGTGCATGCATGCATGCGTGTAATGCCCTTTAAGTGGTTGCTGTAGCCACAGATATAAGTATGTTCGGAAAATGCAGCGTCTATGTTAAGTATAGATACTTTACTTAAATACGTCTATTATTATGATAAAAATATGATAACAATTTCCTTTATCTACTATTAATATTATTAGGATTAAACATTTGATTGCTTGCAGTGAACAGGTTCGAAACTACTGGACTGTTTAAAAAATTCTTACACCTACTGGAAACTACATAACGAACGGGTGACATAGGCTAATAATTTATTTAATAAGATTGAACGAAGTGAGAGAGAAATACCTATGAAACATATAACCGTACCACCTTTTCATAATATTTTATCAAATCTGCCCTCAGAGCATTCATTCGTTTACGACCTAGTAGCACTTTTTATTGTCACACCGCAAAAAACAATTGTAGACTTAAGTAAATCTATTTGCATACAGTATCGCATTATGGTGGAGAATAGCACTCAAATTCGCATAATGAGGTTTCGAGTCGGTCCAACCCTCTTTATTAACAACAGAACCTTTTTCGTACCTGCAAAGTTGTTTTTTTTTTCAAATGCAATCGTAAAAATGTTCATTGCGTAATTTTCCGCATTGTGTAAACCCTTTCCGTTTGTTTTTATTGTACCCCTTTTATACATCTCGGTCGGCGTCTTTGCGGAGATGTGCAATATTCGTAGTCTGTTGTAAAATAATAAAAATTGCGCTATTCACTGCAGAAAACGTGCTAAAGGGTTTAAACGTTGCGGGTGAAATATACTCTTTTATTTGACAAAATGTATAGTGCCTATAGACCGTAACGGGACATTTTAAATGAACATTTCTCCCTTTACTAATGGAAAGTATGAAGTATAGATAACGACAGTAATGTTTTACTTTTTACCACTTATTGTAGGCATTTATCGCGAGTTGGTACTTTAACACCGTCTCAGAACTCAGGATGTTTTATGTTAATCACTCCCTTTATTACTAATTTACTGTTCCAGTAATATTTATTGACTTTTAAAGATTCTTCTTTAGACATAATAATAATATTAATACTCAAGCCAGAAGTAGAAGGGTGCTAATTACTTGTACGAATTAACATGACACCTGAAGACCTGTTAAATTTCTCCGAAAACGTAATTTCGTCTATATTCGAAATGCTAATACGATTCCAAAGAAACGCAAACGCAACGAGGTAGGACCTGAAACTATCTATCTGTAATGCACAAGTAATATCTACAAGGATATGATTTGAACAAATTAGAAGGATTTGAAATTTTCTGAAGTTTCGTTTGAGGACAAATATGAGTAGTATAGTCCCTCAGATGTCATATTAATTCGTACGAGTTATGATCTTTTACTTATGAGGAATGCATTTCGAATGCTTTTGATCATTTTTTGTGCTTTTATTTTGACATAACTAGCTGGAAATAGGCATCTATTAGAAATGTACCTTTTAAAACTAATATTTAGTTTGCTCCAGAAGAGTTTAACATACAGATAAATAAATAACTTCTTCACCTTCTGCAAGAAAATCTTGAAGAAATGCGTTTTTTTCAAATCCTGATTAAAATTTTCTCCTCACACAAATACTTACTTAATAAAAAAATTCTTTAAAATAACATCTCAAACATATTGACTCTTGCTAAAAAATACTTGCAGTCATAAATGTCTAACTGTTTCTGCGAAATAAAACTTTCTTTCGACAATGGCGCTTGCTCAAAAGTGCCGAAATTTTATATCATTGCTTTGAAGAAAACCGCTTTATGGCATCCGGACCTTTCATCGACCACCCCGACGATTTGCACAACTCATCCCTTATCACAAAACATTTAACTGTTAACGTTATTTTTTAACAAAGTAACATATTCGTCAGTTTTTTAAATGTCGATAAAAAAGTGCAAATCTCACGTCTCAGGTCGGCTTTTAACCACAGGTAATTTTCATTCAAAGAAACATTTTTTAGCCATAATCGCTATTTTTGTTCATCTTACAAATATAACTTAATGCTTTTTAATGCATTACTTACAAAGGAATTATAAAAAGCTTTGTTAAAACATAAGCACTTAGACTATTGGTTCTTTATCCAAGTGAACACCGCAACCGATTCGTACAAGTTTTTTATTGTCTAAACGAAAATCGATTGTACTAAATGGCACCAAGAGAAAACAACAGACAGTGTTCATCCATCAAACTGGCAATCAGGTTTAGTATATAAATCGTCTTAGTCCATTATGGCCCACCACAATTTGTGTAGAAGGGCAAAGAAAAAACATTTTACTGTTTGACATGGCCGAGGCAAATGACAAAAGTCAATCTACACATCAATCGCCAAACATTGGAAATTCGGGAGGTAGCACGCGACTGTTCAATAATGCACGTAATATCGATGTGGGCCATCACCTCCATACCACCCACCGCTGGTCATCCCTGCCGAAATATAATTGTAAAATAAAACGAGCCGAATACGTATTAAAGTAGCGTTGACTAGCAACAAGGGTCGATGTAAACATTTCTGCTCTTGGTGGGTCCCGAGAAAATTTTCTTACCATTAGATCGTTGAAATTTTTTTCGTGCAAGTATAAAATCTGTAATAAATTACCTAAATAATTATTGATTGATTTATTAGTTTTTGCTCGTTGATTACGAACTCTGTTTCAGATTTAATACTTGTAGTGAGAAAATAATATGCCACCGATCTGAAGTTAGATCGGTGGCATATTATTTTGAAGTCAGATAACGTTTACTGGAAATTTTCCTTTTTCCTGTGAGACTATAAATAATATTAACATGATATTCATAAAATACAGTAGCTATGATTTTTGTTAAATCAAACTGAGCATTATAAAGATATCAACGTCATCACAATCCTTTTTGACTTTCAAGAGTTTTAACGGTATTTCCAAAGTATTTCCTATTTTTTTATAATAGAGTGTCCTTCCGCATATTTTTATAACTCACAATGTTGAAGGTAACCCGTCAAGAAACGTTTATTGACTTTGGTGACACGAAGCGGCCGCTAGCCAAAAACCTATAGGGCTATGGGGTGTAGTGGGTTGCCAAATGACACATATCAATTATTCACACTAATTTCCCTGGCACATTTGCGTGTGGAAGACAAATAGTTGCCGTATGGACACACGGCCCCGAAACATCTCCCTATAATTATGAATACTACTGGACAGAGACCCCGTTCAATCATTCAATGGCATTTGTGAGGATTTTTTTTAATACTGATTAGTACTATCCTTTTAAAGTGAATAAATGTCAAGCTTTCTTTTTATTACACTTCATTAGGAGTTATTTTAAAAAATAACTTCTGTTACAAAGTAAAATCATGCTTTTAATATTTTGAATGACATGGCTTTTGCAGATATTAGATACATTACAACTTAATGATTATAAGAACACCATGGAATAATATAAAAGATAAATATTAAAAAAGAAAAAATCACATATGAAAATATAATTATTGTATATGAGGTTTATAACTTATTGAAGCGAACATTGTATTGAACTGCGATTGTTGTGTGTTCGAAACACATGTCGTAAAATTACCAACCAAAAATCAATTGTAGTATATAATTTACTCTCGCCGTTATTATTCAGAACATTGTTGAAGAAATCGCCGTTTGTGGCCATCAATAATTCGCGGTGGGCATATTATAATCAACTGATAAAGACTGAGGTCCGGCGGGCGGTGGTGGCAGCCCTCCGTTCAATTATTCAACACACGTATTTTGGTCACGAGGCCGTGCGCCCACCGGCTCGTTCTCAGCCAATACGCATTATGGGGTTGATAGAACAACTAATGAGTTAAAATTTTCAGATATACCTTTACTTAGCGTTTACGTCGATACTGTTATTGATTGGTTAATTGAAATACTGTTTAAACGTGTTTATAAAAAGTAAGGACAGTATATAAGTTAAGTTTCTATGAATACATTGGTTCCTTTGAAGATAGATTTTAAAAATATATGCGAACTTTGTATTTTTTAAATAAAGACCATATTATGTTATATCAAATCGAAAAATGAGTCACACAGATATTTTGTGCTATATCACGCTTATAATATTTCCATACTATTTTCGAAATAGTTTATGCTGTTTTTATAAGGTTTCATTTAGGTTAATTGAAATAATATTAGTATTTGAATCGAACCGTTGTCATTTCATTTTAAACTTTTTAAAATGAAATGATAACTTAATGATGTTATTTTTATTATTATTATTAACTTTTGCTAGTCATCAACGTAAAATTAATGTTTTTATCTTCTAATTTTGCTATCTATATTTTAAGCTAAAGTTAACAATTATTAAATTTATCTTGGAAAATCGTAAAATATCATTTGGAAGTCATCTTGCTAAAATAGCTGTTTTATGAAAAAACACAAAATACTTAAATAAGAAGTACAAAGTAAACAAAGTTTGCATAGGTATTTTCAGTTTCATCAATAAATAATATTGGTTTATTTATAACATCACTGTTTCAACATAATTATTATTTCCTAATACAGCAGGCAATCATGTCATATATGCGTTTAACTTAATTAACAATTTCCGATCGATTTTTCGTATACGTTAAAAACTTTGTAAGGCAACGGATATTAGCTTCATAAATAATAAAATATCAGAAAGGAGATCAATTTGTCTATTATGATACCAGTTTTAGATCATGTACGTACTTTGAAAGTGATATTTATCTTGCATAAAGATATTTATATATCGGCGCTACCGACCAAGCCTTGGCCCAAAATCGAGACCTCCAAAAATACAACTTGTGTCGTTAAAAAATCCATCTGGTATTTAAATTAACTTAATGTTTATTTTGATAGTAGAAAAACAAATATCTTGCATTTTACAAGTTTTAAATTATGAAAGATAAGGTAAATCACATCACAGCATTAGTGTTTGAGCAATGAAAAATGCATCGATATAAAACTTTTTATTGTAGAATTTGAATACTGGCTGGCACGACACACGTTGTTCTGTTCTAATTAAATTCATATAAAAATCACAGAATGACTCGTGGGTATAAGTTTTTTCTAGATCTTCAATTATCCGAGAAAGAGATTTCTATTAAAAATATCCAAATTGATCAACCAGTTTTTGTTTCAAGCGATGCATATTAATTAAACAGGGACATATTAAATCAAATCATCAAATCAAATTAAATATATTGCTGACGATAAAGATGATAATCTTACCTATAACTCTTTTGTACAGATGTTCTGCCTTTGTATAGTTTAAATCTAGTTGAAATTCGGTTATGTTAGTAAACAAATAGCAAAGCGTCTAAAGTTTACATACCACATATATAAAGTCACTGTACTAAAAAAGTGTAGGCATATTCGGTACCAGGGCGACAGACAGAATTGTTATCTCAGCCGTATGTACTAAATCCGCGAGGCGCGATTCGCGAACGGCTATCTGTTACGTTATATACTACAATTATATACAACGAATGACAACGCCTCATAAACCGGTTGCCAAAAATGATTCACGAATTGAATACATATGGATATATATAATACTCAGTCAACTAACATTCATAAAATAACTAGTAAGGTTCCGTAAATTTCTTATAAATATGGAGAAAAACATTTTACGGAACCAAAAATTTAATAAATAAAAGCCGATCTTAAAATCGACACTAAAGGTGTATATGCGTTTAGAAATTTTTTTGTTTAAATTTATTTTTAAAAGCTCGATGAATATACCAATATTTTACGTTATGACAAAAAACTTCTATACCAATGATTTTCTGTAAGCAGTGCTTTTGAAACTTATTTAATATTATTTTGATACAATTACTCCGCTCGGATCATTTTATTATAAATTGTCGTTCTTGATACATTCGAGAATGGACGTGATTAATTCATTAGAATTTAATTACTTATTATACGGTGTGATAATGTTACGAGGTCGCCCACAACACAGAATCCGCGCAGAGAATTAAAAACAAAATATTTACATGATAATTGCTTATTTATGTTAATTTTTTTATATTTTAATAATGTTGCTACGTTTAAAGCCCTCCATATATACATAAAAATTATGTGATTGTATTTTTATGATAATCTTTTTTAAAAAATTGCAAATTAAATATAAACCCCTACGTACTTTTAAAAAAAGAATCATTTAATACAGTAATAGCAGCAGCAAACCTGTTCGTAATGTGTTGAATATATACTATTTGATCAAACGAAAAACACCGTAAATAACTTTTCTACAGTAAATTTGTCGTAATGAAATAACAATGAAATTAATAATTTACTAAATTATATTGCTTAATGCAATTGCACACAATTTGTTTGGTTACTTATAAAATTTTTGCAAATTCTTAAGAGGAATTGAATTTATTTTCAATCGAAAAGGGTTTACTTATAAATGGATCTCTAAAATGGATATCGTCCTTATGTAAAGTTATATATAAAGTTGGAAGTCGGAGAATGGCCGATACCTATACGTACGTTTTTAAATTTATGTTTTCCTAATATACATTTGTCCATACATTGTGAGACCATTAATTTTTATTTATTAGTTTTTCTTTATTTATAACAAATAAATATCGAAATAAATCCAAATACTACCATGCGGGAATTCAATGTGTTTAAGAATTAATTTAATAAATAAAAATACAGATTTTTATTTAAGCATTTTCACCATCGCATTTTATAAGTACTACATACTATAAAAATTCTTGAGGTGTGATTAAGTCACCATGCTGCAGTAACAAAATCTCCTAAACCGTCATGTTGTCCTAGTACAATTGTGCGAAATTGACGTAACTCACGCCCGTTCAAAAATACACAATACATTTTTTTTTGCATGGGCACGCGCCAATCTCGCAAATACACCTCATTGTTGTGCCATCATTACGCTAGCTGCACAACAAAAGTGGACGGTGCACTATTTATGCCGACTTACATTCCTTTGTAGGTCGGGGATGCCCTCTCATTCATGACTCAGATTTGCTACGCGAATACCGCAAAGGTCTTTGTCCTTGTTATGTCGTTGTGTTTGTGTATTACGTTTTAGTAATTTTTCACATATATGCTGTTCTTGCGTTGTGGAGTGGGTTATTCTGGTCAAGATTTGATTATAATTATGTTTTTCTAAGACGAAAAGTTGATAATGAAAATATTTATTATTAAAAACGATGAATTATGTTGTATGTATGATGTATAGAACACAATTAAAGAATTTCAATGTTATAAATCGGTCACGATAAGATAATAATAGGCGAAAGTCCATTGGAATTATATGCGAGCGAATTCATATGTGCAGTATTGGTATTTAAAACGAACAGCTTTATCATGGCGCCCGCCATTATCAGGCGTACGCGCACTATCGCCATTTACGCACCGTGCCTGCGCCGGATTTGCGTGCACGAATTGTCTCACACGTACTTCTTTATTGCACAAATAAACGTAAGTATTACTTTCGCATATTCTCTCATGATACACGCTACGTGAGATTGGTTGTGAAACATGCGTAACGCACGTGCAAACAGTGCCGATAAACAGATGTTGCATTATTGACTAATTTAATAGACATTACATTTTATAAAATTAATATTTTTTTCTACGACAGTGTATAGTGTATGCATAGAAATTCTCATAAAAGATAAAACTATCGGTACTGAGAATTGAATGCGCGCGATAGCGAAAGATAACGAAATGACAAATTGCAATTGATAGACAAAACGGTCCATTTTGTGAACATGTTTTTTTTTTAGTTTTTAGTTTTTGTAAATCAGAATATCATTATTTACCGTTTTGGAACGCCTGATCTTAATAGAATGAAAAAAAAACGTAGAAGTAAAATATTATCATCTTATCCATAAAGCTGGCATGACAAGAATCGCTTCACGCAGACAAAGGGATCTAGTCATATTTGCTAACAAAAATGGGCAATCTTTCCGTGATATAAAAATGAGAAAAGGGGTTTATACTAAGCCTTTTGATACGGGTCCAATTGAGTATGGACAGGAGGACACATTCGCTTGTTTTTTTGCTATTATTTGAATAATAAAACTGTCAGTTTTGTCCATGCGTAACTGATATTTATTTTTTGATATTCGGTGAGGGTCGTACCGCAAAATCGAGGCGTAAAACTAACCGTTTACTTAAGTCTATGAAAATTTACGGATATCTCATTCGTAATATATCAATCTGATATTAATTCTGGTACTGATTCATAAAAATTTGCTTAGGTTCCCAATAGTTTTAAGTACTAAATAGGTTCATACTTTTTCATTCACTAGATTATAAGGTAACTCTTAGTTTGCTCTACAATAAGGATAGGTTATAATATTAAAATTTAACCGATGTTTTATTTTATCGCCGTTGGTAGGTATATTGCATACGATTCCATTATGCGCAACTAAGTAATTGCATGATTCGTTGCGGTTTGCCTAGGTGGTGCAACCCTACAATATTTACCCTAGCGTCGTGTTCTCAATAAAAACGCAGCAATTATAATAAAAATACAATTTCACTCGCAACCCCCAATCAAAACGAGGGTTCGCGAATGTTAACGCGCGATCAGCTTGCGTCAATATGCTATCTGTTTGTTTTAAACTGCTATGGTTTGTTTCGTTTACATTTTTAGAAAACGACGTTTTAGCAAACTATCTGTTTTCCCGTGACTTCGCCTCGTAAATTATAGCCTACATCACCCGCGTATTATGTAGCTTCTCGTAGGCGAAAGAACTTTTAAAATCCTTTCAGTAATTTCGAAGTCTATACGATGTAAACAAACAGTAAAATATTTTTTATATTAGTATAGATTTTCTGTGCGTTGCTTAAAAGACACGTGTACTTCATAAACTAATTGTCATGTTATTATCTAACTCATATAACAAATACTGATATTCAGACAATTTGAAAATTGGTCATATTATAGATAGATTTTCTATAAGGAACGACGAGGTATCTCTAGAATTAAGTATGACGATCTATGTGGTCGAAAGGTCGATGTAGAAAATAAAATTTTGTAATGATTGCTCCTTTGATTTTTAGATTTCTGTGATACAAGGTCTTTAAATACTTTATTTAGTATCTGAGCATGTTATCTAACATATATTAATATGATTTATAAGAACAGGTTTTTTTCTATTGGTGTTACGGTTACTACAAAGGGTGAAATGGTATTAGTATGCAAATGTTGTATTGCAAAGAATCAAACCGGCAATGTCCAAACTATTAGAAATACGATAGTAGTTATTATAGACGCTTCGCATGTTAGTCTGTGTCGCCAGTTGTCTGTGCGGACAGGGTTATTGCGAATGATACCTGTAATTAGAGCCTATCGCCCCATCTATGCTCGTGCTTGGCCAGGAAATGTCGAATACCCATACCCATATTACAATTATTGATTTTGCTAAAAAAAGTTCATTTCAATTTAATAGCACGCGTTGATGAAATTTTAAATCATCTACTCCCGTTGTTGAAATTCGATTTCTATGAATTATGAATTAAAAGATAAATTGATTATGATAAGTAACATTCAGGAGTACCACAGAAAAATAATATTATAGATAAAGTGTGCGTCGAACGAATAGTGTGTGTAGTTTTTTTATATGAATTTTATTATTTTCGTTACATATTTGTATTGCATTATTGTTTAAAAATATTAACTTTCTATTTTATTCTATTTCTTCCCTTTCTACAGAAACTTTTACTGTGCACTTCACACTCTTCGGCGACCGCATAATTTTCGTAAAAAGTAGTACAAAATTTTTGATTCTGTATTTAGTATTTGACAAGTCATACAGACATTTTTTGTAAACGTACGTACATATGTACTAGAGCTACATTATGTTGCGAAAGTCAACGAAAACAGTGACATATAGTTACGTTGTTATGAAAACAAAACTGTTTTCCAACATTTGGCGACGTCAATAGGTCGTAAATTTGGAGGCAATAGGTTTTGTCTCATTAGCAATGGGTGCGACTAAACATGCCGAATGAGTATTACTTTACGAAACTTAAAATACATACTCAAGGTACTTAATGGTTTTTTTTTAAATGAATTATTTTTACCTTCCTTCGCCGTTCGTCGATATCGGAAATTGCGTAACGTTTCTTTCGAAAATAGGTTTGATAATCTTGAATGTGTCAAAATGAAGTAGACTTTCTTTATTCAAATTAAAAAATTAAGTAACAAACCTCCTTAGAGTTTTTGGTACAAAAATATATCAAACAGTGTTCAATAATACGATTTCTACTTTCCAATGCATTTTAAAAGTATCGTTTCGGTGCAACGACCATGCAGCGATGGGACGATCTCTCGTGGCTAGCAGATCGAGTCCGCCCAAGGCCGTCCACTTGGATACAACCTCCAATATCTAACGAGACTCTATGGCATGTGCGTTTAGGACCAATATCGTTTGTTAGCACGAGCAGATATAATCCCTCGGTAAGAAAAATGATCCTGTACAAAAAAAATAAAAAACGTGAACCTCGCGGTTGTTTTATTTTGTAGAGCTTCGTACGGCAAGATGGCTGCGAGTCGACCGGCGAATTAAATCAGAATATACATACTTTGTGATTTGTATCATTACTTTTTTTTTGCTAAATGTTGTGATTTTTGAGCATTATTGTGTATTATATCTGCGAAATATTAAACATAAAGTTGTCTATACATTATCATATCTATACATTTTATAAGAAAGCCACCCTATTGGAATAGTTTATAGAAAAAAATATTACAAAAGTTCGTTATACGCCACCCTGTCTGCGAGGCAGGTGCTCGCCGATATTTTGACAGCGATAGTTAGCAGAACCGCCCATTTTTTTAACTTATTATAGTTTTTTACTGTCTTCCCTTGACCCATATCTAAATATGATGTTATCTATACAAAAATTGCATAATTATTCGATGTCATGTTTACGACTAGTGTTATTTTTATTTATTATACTTATGAAATAATTATAATAATTCTTTGTTGTTATTTTATGTCTACTATATTCATTTGAATTGACATTATACTATTACAGAATAGAATTTATACAAAACTGTTTTACAGCTTTTTTTTCATTTCACATTTTGACTCAAAACATAATGAAATTTGAAATTGATTAGATTTCGGTTGAATACGAAGCAAGCTAATAGAGACGGGGAAAACACTATCAACAACTAACAGGAAAATAGACCAAAATATAGAGGATTATGTACAGCTATTATTATACTTAATTAGATCAAAAACAATCTATCTAACAAATAAACAATTAGCAAATATGCAATGTAGTAATCGTGAAACATACATTAAAAAGTTGCTTAGTCTTCCTTATTTCTAAATCGAATAAACTATTTATCGAAGACAATTTGCATGATAGGTAAATAGATATATTGTTATTTATTTAACTATCATAATTTACGAATTATATTCATTGGATAGACAATGGAAGGAAAGAGTGCATTGTCTCAGTGATCGGGGAGTTTCGCTACAATGAGCTGCATCCGGCCCGCGCGGACCCTGTGTATAGGGTCTTTGGGTGACACGTATCTATATGCAAGACATAGGTGTGATAGCCGATTATTACTCAAAAATAAGAGGGTGTGTTAACACAAAATCACTAATTTTCAACTAGTTTTGAACAAAGAAATAACTCCCGGTAATATGTAGTTTTTGAAAGAAGAAAAACAAATGATTATTCCTAAAATGCATATATTTTTCCCATTTTTCACTGTAATTATCCCTTTTCAATAGGGAATAGTGATAAATATGTGAGTCACATTGTAGCCGAAAAATATATGCAGCAGTTTTAAAACAATTGTAATGTTTTGCGAGTCATTAATTAAAAACTGTTTTTGTCATTGGGTCCGGGTCATTGGGCATCCTCTGACCCTTCCTATCTCATTGCCGGGTGCAATGTGATAGATAAGGACTTCTTTAGGCTTCTGCACCTCCTCTTATGTCTCTTTTTCACGACATATAACAATCTTGAGACTGCTGCGCGGTGGGCTCGTGTACTAATTTTCAATTAGGTATATCATATTTCATCTCTATCAACTAAGACATAACATTCAATTCTCTTCACATATCGAAATGATAAGTTGCTGCCGCGTGGCCGCCCCAAAAATGAAATATAAAAATATGAAATGCTTGCACATAGATACTTAAATATTATATACTTCTTAATGAAAAAGCTTTGGCTGGCTAGGTATCTACTAGCTTCACTTTGATATCTGTTAAATTAAAACAAAATATTATTATTCATATATAGACAGATTTCATGTAAAACAAAAAAATGAAGAGAATCTTGCCATTTCAACATTTTACCTAGCGTGATTTTTAAAAAATATGATTTTCTCGAGCTTTATTTTTTTCTTAAGTTTAAACTATTAAAGAGACGCCTCTGCAAATAAGAGTTATAACAAAAATATCCCATCGCGAATCATTAGATAAATATTTATCAATGCAACACACAAATGAATATCATTACAGTATCTATACAAAAAAGAGCAACTCTCGAGTGTATTATTTAATTGTTTCCCAGTTAAGAGGGTAGTACAAAATAATAAATTCGAGGGCAGGGCGCGTGCCAGGATGCTGGTGACAAATGACAAGGACACTGTGGCGGTCCGCGTGAAATTACAATTATAATATCTTTATACTCACCCTACACTCATTATGCAAATGCATAGAATTAATTGTCCTTAATAAATGTAAGGTATATACAACGAGATGTTAATATGGAATTTCAGAGTTTGACAAAGACATCGAGAAACATTTACTAAAGAACATATAAATACAAAATGGATTTAATTCTCGTTCACACTATTAGATGTTAAAAAGCATTGTATATTTATTTATCATATATCTATTCCTTTTTCCCCTTGTCGTTGAGTTGTATATACCCTGACGTACTCACGGTAAAGAGGGCATCATCCGTGCAATAATGTTCATTGTCGATCATTTTATCCCTTACGGTTGATCAGTCGCGTCAATTTCGGACTCAACAAGCCGACATGCGGGATCTCATTATTGCTTTTTTATTAGTTTTTTATATATAACCCCCGCACGCACGACTTGCAGTATTTGTGCGCGTGCATCGTGGGATCAGACTCTTCGCTGTTTATGCTGGTATTAGCATAATACGCTTTTGTGCAATGACAATTTATTAGATTGTTCATTTCATAAATTGCCCTCGAAATTTATATCGATAGGAATCGCAAACGAAAGATTTAGACGTTGAACTTAATTATAAACAAGACGAAATCAAAGGTCGCCACTTGTTAGATTTTGGACAATAGCACATTTGCATTTGCCTTTCCGTCGTAATAGGAAACAAATTTATAATCGATTAACGGCGTCCGGTTACAGATACCTATTATGATATGCCATTTCACAGTTGCAAATTATTTTTTCTTATCAATCAACTTTTATACGTTGAATTTGTTTCAATAATATCTTAACAGTCTAATATGCACATTAAATGTGCCTTATTATGTGATTATAAACAGAATTCCAAGCCCATATTTATGTAACAATCACAGAAATAAATTTTGTTACAATCTTCCAATGAATTTTCTTGAGGTTTTGACAAAAATCCGCTAGGTTCAAATTGAAATAAGAAAACGCCAATAACAGTTTTGCATTTATTGCTGATTATATATTTTTTTCCTATTTTCAATTACACTATTTTGTTCCCTCTCGAAATTTTTGTACCTTTCCAAATAAAAGAAATTTCCAAATCACTAAACACTGGATACGAATATCGAGGCATTTAATGAAACAAAAAGAACATCCGCCATTTTTAAAATCGGATCAAAAATGTTCAAAGATTTCCCCTTTGATATATAAGTTCTATAGTTTCGTATGGGTCTACATCACATCGTATTATAACATCAGTCATCGATATGCAAATGCGTACTCGATTCGAGTGCTCTCAAATAGTCCTAGAGTAAGTGGTTGCATGACATTGTTTTTGCGTCAGAATTTGTGGGTATTGGAAACCGTGAGAATAATGTTATAGCTGAAACAAAAAAATCTAATAATAGGTAAACCTAAAGCAGATCTCTAAATCATAAGAGTAAACTCGTGAACAATCATTCAAATCACAAGCAGAACAGCCTGTTCAGTTTGTTGTTTTTCAGGCAGGCGGGTTTTTTTGTTTCATTTTCGTTCCGTTCGTCGGTTCTGAAGATATACATACATACAAGATATACGCGAAAAACATAACCCTTCCTTTGCACTGGTGCAGGGTAAAAAACCTAAAATTATAAAGCAATTGTTACCCGAGAATATTGTAATATTGTTTAGAATAAATGATGCAAGTCAAAAATTCACATTTTCTATACGTTTAACTGAGTAATATTGATTGTAATCAATTGATTAATACACCGATTATTCCCCTTTGGTGTCTATAAACTCGATGACAATCCACGTGTCCCGTATAATCATGATCAGAACAGATGAAGATTGGCGTGCTATCGCAGCATATCAGAAAATACAGTACAATATTTTATTGTTTGTACATTTATGAGGACGGGGTGGAAATGAGATTGGTGTGGCATTTTATCCACTTATTCTAGCTTCCCATTTCTAAATCAACATTAAGGAAAACCTTAAATTGAAAATTGGTAAATGTCACTAGCTATTATTATTAAATTTTAGCAATTATAGTAGAGAAATAATAAGATGATCACTGGAGAAGAGTCTGGGCCAATTATTTAAAACATTCATTATAATCATTATATCTATATAATTATATATTATATAAAAAAACATGTGACTGATTGAATGATCTATCAACGCACAGCTGAAACAATCGAACGTACGAGTGGAAATTTGGCACACTAATAGGTAATGCATCTATTGTGTTATGACATAGAGGTTTACGGAGAAAGGTTTTAATGAAATCAATTACTAAAAGATGTCAATTAGGATTTAAAAAAGGCTAGTGTTAATATACGAAAAACAAACACAAATAAGGCTTATTTATGGAGGTAATGGAAAGAACATTTTGAAACACACTATTAAGTAAAATTTTGACAGACACTATAAAGTGAATAAAATAAAATTCTAGACTTTATTTTTAATAATACAATTAAGGGATAAACTTAGTCAATTAAAGTGATTGAAATGCCTTAAGTACATATTTAAGGGACATATGAACTCGTAAAACCACGTGATAACGCGTATTTCAGCAGACAAGGGACCAAACAGCTCCGTATGATACTTGTATACGTACAAATAATACCAGTCTCTAGTTAAACCATGTTAAACGATGCCACATTCCCCAAATTCGACGGAAACTGACTTGTAACAAAAAATATTGCACACAGCTTGATCTATTTTTGAGTGCATTTCGCGCTATTTTGGCGTTCCCTCCACGGACGACATGTCAATGACCTCGTTTGCCGACGTTTGTTCACGCACTTTTGGGAATTTTAGGGCGATTCGTGATATTCTACGGCAACGTAGTTTCAGCGGGCTTTATCCAGCCAAAGCGAAGTTATTTATAGTAGTGAAATGTGTTGTATTTGTTGTTTTCAAGATTAATTTACTGTCATTAGGTATTATTCTATTTATACATAATTTAAGAAGAGATTATATATAGATATTTTGAAAAAAAAAAATAACTTCAAGAAAGAATCGACATTATAGGCACATATGTACAAACACATGTAATTAAGTTAAAATTTTAATTATAATGTATAATATTTTAGTCACCATGTAATGTTATAATTTAAAAATGACTGTTAATTAATAATGCTATAGTACACAAAAACGTTGCGTTTTCTTTTTGACGGCTATATCTACATATTTTATGTTAATGCAGCGAAGCATATTAATCCGATATTTATGGTAATTAGCGAGCAAACTAACAGAATTCGGATGACTCGTCTAGGAGTCCAGTGTTAGCATACAAAGGGACAGTGAGGCGCAGCAACAATTTTTTATAAGCCGAAATCGGCTTTATGCTATCGTCTCAACTACGCACACACACGCAGAGCGCGAGCTCGATATGCGCTCGCGCACTCACGCACACAACGGTATGCGCCCTCCTCACAGCGCTGCAATTCGTCGGGTGCGGCACGATGCGATGCGTAGCGTCCCGCGCCCTCCGCCCGCACGCAATTGCACTGCACTCCAGCGCGCGCGGTGCGTGCGTAAAAAGCGCACGCAGGAGGCGCGGGGCCCGCGGGGGCGGAGGCCCAGACCGCGGACGCGCCTGCCTGCAACGCAACAGTCATAGCCAGACGCTCGTAAGAGCACACCGCCCCCTCAGGGCGACCTTAACCACCATCGTGATATACTCCCGAAACGCGATTCGAACTTTATAAGTGACCGTGTGAAACTTTTCATGAGTTATATAAACATTATTCTTTGACGCGGACTTCATTACACTGGATTTTGTTTCATATAAAGGTGAGTTTTCATTAATATTTAAGGAAATATTGTAGTCATAGTTTTACTACGGCTCGTAGACGTAAACTTCGTAGACAAGGTAGGACTCTACAATTCTGCTAGCGGAATTCAGACTTTCATACTTAGTTATTAAGAAGTTGTTTAGGTGAGTTTGTGAGGTGCTAATTCATAAGTAACCTTACAGGAGGGACGCCCGGTGCTTTCATCAGTCCCCTATTTCGATTTACCTGCCGAATAAAAGGTAAAAAGTCAATTTGGCAGTGAGGAAGGGCTATAGAGCGAAATATGTAAATGGGGGAAGGGCGGTGCAGTCGGGCAGTCGAGCTCACTAGTAATCGCCGAACGTCCAAACTCGATGGTCGCCGTTTGTTGTCCGCGGTATATTCTTATTGCACTCGTGATCAGTTGGTTTGTTTGCTACGGCAGCGTTACGTTGTATTATCAGTTCGGCGAACGTGGCGCGAGAGGCAGCCGACTCTATCATGTATCCAGCCACAACTTTTGAAGGAATTTTGCCGGGTTTGTTTTACATTATGTTTTGATTCTATTATGATATTTGTTTTCATATAATAAATTTTTGACTTTTTATAAATACATAATTTATCATTTTAAATAATAAGGACATTAAATTTAATTAAATTGGGGTTGAAAATCTTTGATTATACATTTGACGTATGGTAGTGAATAAAACATCACTACTGAGATTGGGTAATGTGTTAGGTTCGATTCCCAGTCGATTAATAATTTTTAATGTAATGTTTATATTACACAGTGTTAATATAAATATTTAAGATAACAACATGTTTTGTCATATATTTCTTTTTTATATTCTATGATTTTATTTATATATATATATATAGTGACGTCTAGTTAAGTTTTTATGTTCGATATTACTATTAAATGTATTGGTGAATCTTAAATGAATTGCAGTTAATCATAGTTAAATGGTCCTTTAATTTTTGTCTCAATAAATTTGTAATGAAATTTTAAAGAATAAAAAGAGGGTCTATCTTTTTATTAAAATATTTCTGTCGTTAAGTCACGGTAGAGCGAAGTTTTTAATTATAATTCTGAGTAGTCATACGCTTGACAATGTATTTAATTTCATTGCATAAAAGAAAAACTCGAATAAACAGATAAATTTGCAACAAAACTTTGTAATAAAATTTGTGATAGATACATACAATTATTAAATTTATACAATAAATGTTTATGTATATTTATTATGAGATGAAATAACTGACATCATAATTTTCTCATGAGAAACAATACTTTACAATTAGAGACAAAATTACGAAATAATGATAATTATATATGACGTTTTAAATAATAGAAATAAAAAAAATGGATATGCAAAATTTACGAATATGATCCAAATGCAGAAAATAAGCAAAGATAACAGTGTCTATATTACCGCATCTTAACATACTTTTAGTTCATTTACATAATTCCGCAGGGTACGGATTATTTCTGTGGCTCAGTTTTATTGATTTGTCATTAGTTTATCGAACACTCTAATGAAACCGCAGTGGTCACCCGCACTACGTACGGACACCATCGACCAGTGTAAATGGGCCATTAAAGTTTTTTATTAATAGACAATTTATTATGAATAGTTGTTCAAATTACATCATATAAAACAAAAGTATAATTAAATAGACAACTGGGAGCTTTGTTCTCTTATTAGTTATAGGTACATTTGTATTTGAGTAAAAGTAACAAATTTATTATTTGTCCACAGAATCCCAATTTAAAAAAATGGGGAGCAGTGAAGGCCAACAGACATTTTGCCTAAAATGGAACCATCACAAAACAAACTTAGTGGAAATCTTGGAAGCGCTGATCAAGGTGGAGACTTATGTGGATTGCACATTAGTGGTGGATGAGCAAGTTACTTTCAAGGCCCACCGGGTGGTGCTCGCTGCTAATTCTCCCTACTTTCAATCAATACTAGCTGACGTACCGATGGACCACTGCAGCATACTGTTTCCTGGAGTTAAAGATTTCGAGATGCGGGCTCTTCTCGAATACATGTACACTGGCGAAGTTAACGTGACTCAAGCGCAGATACCGCGTATTATGAAGGTGGCAGAGCAATTAGAAGTCAAAGGTTTGTTTGATATGACAGAACTTCGCCGCCGTCCTGGGACCAGCGAGCGAGCACCGGCGGCGTCACCACCGCGAGTGGTGCCTGCAGCGCCATCTAGTGTGTCCCCGCCAGCTCCTGTCCCTGCAGCTCGTTGGCCACCTCCACCTGTTACACCAGCACTTTCTGCTGCCTATGATTCCACAGATATGAATCCGTTAAAACGTAAAAAACTATCTAGCATGTTAGCGACACGCGATACACCTATTCTTCGCAATGTTCTCGCTCAATCGACACCAGTTGACACTTCACAGCCTATTTCCCTTGTCTGTCACCCTGTCAATAACAACGTACCTCCCCGTCTTCATTCGAATGGATCTGCTCACGAATCTGAGAGAGCGTCGAGCCCGCAACGTGCATTCGATTATCGTCCCCGCAGATTATCATCGAGAGCATCCTCACCACATTACAATCGTTCAGATAGATCCGAAGACGCTCACTCCCCATACACGGAACGTTCATTCGAAGAAGAAAACTCACGCACTTTCCATCCTTCCCCTCCTCCGACCAATTTTCAACAAGACGTTAGAGCAGGTCTCGCGCCATACGTTCCTCCACAACAAAAGCCAGAATGGAAGCGATATAAACAATACACTAGATCCGATATCATGTCAGCGATCGAATGTGTTAGGAATGGAATGAGTGCTTTACAAGCCTCACGTAAATATGGCGTTCCATCACGTACACTGTACGATAAAGTTAAAAAACTTGGCATTACGACTAGTAGGCCGATGAGTCGCGGCGTTAAAAGGGAGACAAATGGAGCCGCTTTTCCTTACGGATTGAGTGGTGCGGGGAATAACGAGGAAGGAAATCCTAGTACGCCCCTCATCGATCCATCGTTCCTGCAACAAGCATTAGAAGGGGCAACTAGAGACGGCGGGCGTGAAGCACTACATGCGATGGCGCTAGCTGCTGCGGCTCATGCGGCGTTGGCCCCGCGCACCCCACCACGATCGGCACCGCACTCACCCCGGTCACCCATTCCAGATGACGATCATGTTGAAGACCTTTCAGTGTCACGTCGGCATGACTTAGAGCCCCCGTCCGGTGTTATTGTTCCACCACGAAACTTTGCATTGGATTGCAGTAGCGAAAGAGATTGAACGTAAATGAGTCGTTCATATGAACATATAAAAAAGACTGACTTAGGCGTACAAAGTTAGAAGATAAGTTAAATACTGATAAGCTATTTGGTAGGACGCGCCGCGCGCGCAAGCCACTCTGACCTGGCGCTCCGGCCGGGCGATTGCAATGGGCCCCGCGGCCACTTCTATTCTACCTCTCTTCTTATTTATTTTCTCAAGCTGTCCGTGTCCGATGGCGAAATCAAATTTCCGTTAGACGGCAGACAGTGTCTTTATGTGATTTTATTTTGTTTTTTTTCCTTCTATAACTTTTATGTGTTCAATTAAATCTTTGTTAATAAATTAGCAAAATAGGTTAGCTTTAATTAGACTAAATTTGTGTTAGTCGGAGCGGTAACCGATAAGTATAGGGCCGAAGGACAGGATGGTAACGCCATGCCCATGCCTGCCATGGACGGGCCGCCCCTAGACGAGTTATTGTGCAATTTGTTGTCCGCGACTGTGATGTTTATAGACTGAAACGCCGCTACTACCTCACGCTCGCTACAGCTTATCTCTAGTCCTCCGCGTCGCACCATGCCATATTTGTAGCAGTCTCATTTACAGACCATAGCTGAACTTTTAACACTATCGATATCCAAACGACTCTACCTGGTCTAGTCGGAAAGCGCTGTTTACAAAGCACAGTGCGATGCGAGAAGCTCATGACACTGCGAATAGCGACTTACTTTTACGTAATATCTCCACTTGTAATTCCTAAATATTACGGGTTAAAGTGATGAAACTGTTTATCGTTTGCCATATAATAATAATCATTTTTGTTGTTAGTAAGTAATTGTGCTCACTTTCATCTTAATTCTAAAACATTTGTACAGTTCAAGCATGGTCGTAATTATCTTAGTGAAATGCTCAATGTTTATGTAAGTTTTTGGTGAATACAAACAAAATTTGTCGCAATTCGCTGTTATACGTAATAATATGTAGGTAACTAAATATAAGTTTATTTTTCAATGATAGAGTGTAATGTTTTTCAGATCATCTATCGTAGGACACTATAAAGTTGTTGTAATTTTATGTAGGTAGAATATTAAAGTGTATAAGATAATAAGTGTCACTGTCTATGTGGGTTGTTTACACATTGTGTTAAAAACGGGTGAATCGGGCCTTTTATTTAATCTGTTACGTAATATTTTTATCAGTTCAATATCTACCTGCGTTAAGATGTAAAAATTATATGTTAATTTTGTCATATTGTTTAAGTTAACTCTTATATCCATACTTATTATTTTGTAATTCATTGAAAGACTGATTTGTTACTTTAGTCTAGTTTGAAAATGCCATAGATACGATTATATTATTATTCGCATATCTACATAATTTAAATATTAAGTCGGTGTGTGTAGGAACTACACTAGGAGGTCTCGCTGAGTTGTGCCTTTATTTTAACGAAAAATCGTGCGATGTATGTTAGGACATTCCAGTAGGTGCACATATGTGCTGTTGTGTTTGCTTTACCCAATAAGCACCGGGCATTTTCTTATTGGAAGCTTATAATGGAGTATAATATTTTTTGTAAGTAGTGTGTATAGGTCCGCATAGTGTCTCAATTTAAGTCGGATCCATTCTATACCTCAGTTTTGTTAAATTCAGATGTTATATGATTAAATATATATATACACTTATGTGCCTATAGATAAACATTTTTATTAAGTATGTTATGCACTCTTTTTTAGTTGTGAATGCAAATAACGTATGTATTTACTTTATGTAGTCTTGATAAAACTATGTAATTAAATCTTCATACTCTAAGTTATATTAGAATGAGTGTGACTATCTCGAACATACATACATATAGCTCTTATAGTAAACTCTATATTTACAAATAATATAATGTTATAAATATAAATTAAACGTTTAAAACTTACATAGTATTTATTTTAAACCTAAATGCTACACACCTTATTTGGGGTCGTGTAAAAAGTACCAACTTAGATTACAGTAGGTATGGAATTCATTAAAAATAACATTACAATAAAAAATATTTTATATATTGCTTACAGACATTTCGAACCTTAATTTAAGGTTTAATGACGACCTTAAGCTGTAAATCGGTTTCAGAGAAAAATGAGAAAAACCTGAATTTTTATCCTCGACCTTCGATATTTTTTTTTGCAGAAATAGGATCGATGTGGATTTTTGTCATTTTTTTGTTAGCATTAATTTTCAGCTCTATGCGAATTTTGTCTAACTCACAGATTTTTTATCTATTTTGAATTTAAATCATTACTGTAAGTCTCTTAGCACGCTCTTTTTATTATGTAGTGTTTTGGTCAGGGCAGGCATTTCATTGCAGAGGCTGATTTGCAAGCTTGGCCGCTCTAGGACATCTTGTACTCAAATATTTAGCTCTCAAATTTAGGCACTACATATGAATTTATTTCCCTAACAACGTTTATTGAAATAAGTATATTCAATTATTTACTTCTGTTTAGGTCGTGATGAAATAATTTCTTATTGCTAACATCTGTTAATATAATTATGGCAGTGTAGACTAGATATGGCCACAATAGGATTATGTTGCATCTGACACAATAAACATCTGAGTAATCCTAACAGTCGTTCATGAAAATATGTACCTACTTCAAAATTTATATGAAACAGCTGTTTATTCCCATTTATATCTCAGCTCAGGATATCTGAGTTTTTTCTTCAATAAACAAATGAAAATACACCATTACCTAGTATTTCATCATTAGTTTTTTTACACACAATATTTTAGGCTATTATTGGCCGACCGAAGTCCAAACCTATTGTGGCCTTAGGGGAAAGTTGCCACTGATTGCTTGATACAACCCTTAAATAAATATGTATGTAAATAATCATAGTAAATAAAAATAGTGATAACGCCATCTAACCACTAGTATATACTAGTGTATAAACTAAGGCTATACATCTAACTAATACAACGCCCTCTATCGGTTTTAGTAAATATTGTTGACTTTAATAGTAAGGAGAACATAATAATTTCTGTCGTATCGCCGGGGTTGCCGCTTTCAGTTTCGTTTTCATCCAAGAGTATGACCTATGAGTATGACTATTACTTTATACTTTACATTTAAATTTAACATTACATTTAAAACGTAAATGTAAAGTACGGACTTCGATCAACAATGAGGAAGTATTTGAAGATAAAATAGAAAACACTAAAAGCACTTCACTAGATGGCGACTACCAAGTCGATTTTTGCAGGAAACGAATGGACCAAAGATAATAATTCCATTCCTTTTAACTAACATGTCAAACAACTGAAATTTTCTAACCAAAAGAAATAGGTACTTGTTACTTTTGGTTAGTTTGCAATAGACGGCGAGAGTTGTGCAGAAATATTTTAGAGGATTAAATAGATGGCGCTGACTTATTTGTATCAATATAAATGTTCATGTTATTTTCCAAAACATTTCAATATTTATTTTGTCTGTCAAACTTTTTTCCAAATAATTTGTAGTCATATTAAGGTTTCTATGCTTTAGTAATTATTCTAAAGGCAGATATCGCAAAGATGGCTGACGTAATGGACAACAAAATGGCAAAGAGCAATTATTTTTATTCGTAGCTATATGTCGTCGTTTTTATGCTCTATCCGAAAAACAAAGCGCATGTCTGAATTTGAAAATCTGACATAATCACTTTTAGTTTGACATTTGAAAGTTATACACTTACATAGAATTTATAAGTACTACGTACAGAGTACTTATTAATTCTATGTACACTTATACAACTATTTGACATCCAATAGTAACATAGAGTAAGGTAGAGTGGAAATATTTTCTATGGTTATATAAATATCATGCAATCTGAAGTTGACATCAAAAACATCATGTTGTCTTTTTTTAACTAATAAGAAGTTTCTTTAGTAAACAAAGATAACACTAGTGTGACAGTTCAAAATTTTTTACGTGACGTCATGAGATATAGCTATCGTACCACCTGTCAGCCATTTGCAAATTTGCTCTGCGTATTCTCGGAAGTAGTTCAGCTGTCAGTGTTATAAGTTTTGTGGTTATTTTCATTTATAACTTTAATTTATATAACTTTCATGGCAGAAAATTGTAAATTATTTATGCAAAACAATGCCTAGGTGCTGTATAATTGGTTGTGCGTCATCAATATCCCGCAAACCGAGCAATATTACGTTTCACCGGTAAGTTAAACACTTTCTTGGAATAACAGTATTTAAAACGTAAGTAAGTTATTCTGAAAATGATTGCGAGTATAAATCGATACATATCGTATTTTGGCGTGTTCTATTTATGCTATATTGCTCTTTTCTTTTATATATTTATAATATTTCGGTCCGTAAATAATATTGTTTACATGGCTAGTGTCGTTACTTTAACATATGGTTTATATCGATAATTTTAATATTTAAAAATATATTAATTATTTTAGAAATATTATAATATTAATATTTCTAAAATAATTAATATTATAATATTAGAATATTATAAAATTATATTATTAAATAATATAAATGTGAAAGTTTGTGAGGATGGATGTTGGTTACTCTCATGTAAAAACTACTGAACGGATTTTGATGAAATTTGGAATACGAATAATCTTTTACCCGTGGGAAGCGCCAGTCATACGCTGGTAACATATGTTATATTTACTATAGTGACGCAACGGAGTCGCAAGAACAAAGAACGCAAGAAATTTTAGATGTCCAACAAAATACGAGCAAAAGCTTGCTTAATGATTTATAAATAATTGATAAATTCACGCCACTTTTAAAAAAATATTATTTTCTTGATACTGGCGTGAATTTTTCAATTTAATTAATAATAATCACAAATAGGATTGGTACGTAAGTGTGAAATGAATAGAAGTGTAATAGGTAATAGTTTAGCCATGCCCCTAACAATGAAAATTATATTATATTATTTAATAAGTAGTAGTATTGTAGCAGTTTCACGAAATACTAACTTTTATTCAATATGACTTCAATGTCGATACAAATAGCGATATCTTGGGTCACGCCCTATGACAATCCGCCATCGAAGAATTTGCATTTGAAGTTTAGGCATATACGCTTTTTTCGTAGGTATGGCCGGTCCTCTTCTTTTATGTCTAGTTTTTTTTAAATACCTCCTTATTGCGATCATGAACTTTTTTTAAGGTAACTAAATGAACGATATCCTCAATATGACGTTGTATGATTTTAAGATAACATACCCGTGTTTGTACAAGCTGTTGTTGGACTGGATTATTTTTCTCAGAATGCCTTATGAATTTGTAAAACGTGAACGTAACCATAAAAGTGACGTAAAATCATGCCACTGTTTTCCTGGACGTTCATTGGTCATAGTAATCATCATCAGATGTCAGTCAAACGAAGTGGGAATGCCGAAAAATATAAACAAAATTATTTTATATAGAAGATAAAATTACAAATTCCTTAAAAAAATGGAACCAGACGAAGCTTTTTTGAATCCCGATTCATTAGATATCCAAGAAATGTCTGAAATAACTGGTAAGAATGATTCCAACCTATTTTTGTAATGATTTCATCAGCTTTAGAGCTACGTCGTAAACACTAAATTTATTGTTTCAGATTTTCTAAGTAACTGGGATGACGCATTTTTGAAAAAATTAGAAGAAGACCTCGCGAGTTCAGACGATTCCTTGTTATTAAGTGTGGATACCCAAATTAGTCGCAATGAAAATTCACCTAAACCAGAGTTATCACCGCACTATCATAGCCCTGGAAATCCACTTGTATCCCAATACACGCATTCTATTAGACAATCGGCACAGTCGTCACCAGTTACTCATAGCACCAATGCACAGCGATCTGCCCAAGTGTCACCACAGAGGCTTAATTTGCGTCAGTCGAACGAGAACACGACAATTCCTGAGGTCTCGATGAATACTACGGTGCCTCCTCAAACTCCAATGATCGTACAGCAAGTTGTCCCACATCCTGTATTTGTTAATGTACAACAGCTTCCAGAATGCAGCGGATCTTATGTACAGTTAGATAGTGTTCCTCAAGTCAAACAGGCAAATAAGGCACCTCAAATTTCTCAGCCTGTGCTAATACAGAATAGCCCGAAAGGAATAGCACCACTAATCTTGAAAACTACAGATGCTAATTTTCAACCAGTGATTTTACAATCAAATTTAATTAACCCAGAAGGCCAGACAGTGATGTATACTAGCGCACCTATTCAAGGTTAATATAAGTTTAAGATCAAATTAATTAAAAATTAATCAAATTAATTAATTACAACTTTTCCTTAAATAATGACTCTTATAATGAGGGATCAGATAGCTTTCAGAAAAATGTTTTCAATTTAATCAATATGGATGCTTCTTCACACAAAAAATATAAATTTATGTAAATGACCCTTATAGTGTACCCTAAAATGTATTTTTTTAAACTTTATAATTGAACTCGATAATTTTTTTTACCTAATCACTGTCTTATCCCCTATTATAACACAAAGTTTAAATTAATTAAATTTAGTTTTCAAAATTATAGACATATATGTTTCTTATATGATTGCTTACAGGCACTACACCAAATATTTTAAATCCCAAAACAAGTTCAGAGAGCCGACCTATCCGTACATTTTTTACAAGTGATACTGGGACTCTTTTAACAACTGGTATACCAGTTGTGTTAGATGGTGACAAAATTGCACTGAATCATGCAACAAATATTGGTCCGCCTAAAGTAAAAGAAGTTAAGAGAAGTGCTCACAATGCCATAGAAAGGAGATATAGAACCAGTATCAATGACAGAATAGTTGAACTCAAGAATATGCTAGTAGGAGAGGAGGCAAAGGTATTTTTTTTCTTATTTTTGCTTGATGACAGTTGTTTTTTAAAAATCTAAATCAATATCTCCAGAATGAACACTAATATCATTCACTTTTTTTCCAAAGTACTCTTAATAAATTTTTATTATTCTACAACATTTTTGGATTAACTTACTTTGGTCAGGTATTGGTTTATCAACCTATGTTGATGAGCTATTTATTTTTTTAACTTATATATTGAACAGTCTTACACAATTTAGAATAAGCAATAAGAAAGATATAAAAATAGACTAAGAGTTCTGAGTTGAGATAATGATGAGGATATCCTCAAGCTCTATTTAAAATTCTTTAAAAATGTTTTGAAGTTTAATACTGTTTCAGCTAAATAAATCTGCAATTTTAAGAAAAACTATAGACTACATAAAATACCTTCAAAATCAAAATACAAGGTTAAAGCAAGAGAATATTGCATTGAAGATGAAATACCAGAAAGGTGGTGCCAAAGAAACTGCATTTGAAGGAAGTTACACACCACCACACAGTGATATTTCCTCCCCATATCACTCTCCACATCCTGCAGACAGTGATTCCCCATCATCACCTGATTATAAGGTACTGCATTTTATTCAAATTTGTATATTATTAATATGATAGTAAAAAGACGGAATCCATAAAATACCCAAAATGATTACAGAATTTTCGCAGTCAAATGAAAATGAGTATAAAATATTTGGTTTTTTACAATTATTTTCAGCAATATTATAAATATAATAAGCATAAAAGTGTGATTATCGGTAATAGTATATTAAACACAGAAATAAAAATGTATTAATTTATGTTTACCTGTATTTAACACCATGGCAAATGCACTTCCTTTAGGCATCATTCATTTATTATGTAGGTGATTTTTGTTAGTTTTTGGCTCTATCTCCTCATCTTATGTACAAAAACATTAAAATATGGAATGTAGACCTGCCCTTGTTTAATGATAAATATTACATAAAAAACTGAGGGAAAACTGATTAAAAAATAATTTACTGATGAAATATAATAAAAGAAATATTTATTAAATAATATATAGGTTATTATTTACATTGTTAAGCAACCTTCGCAAAGGTCGGTTACGGGATGGGTGAGCTAAAAGTTATTTTCTCAAGCTGCATTTACAGTCAATAATACCCTCCAATCTGCATCAGATCAGTGTGGAAGGTCATGGCCCAGCCTCTTTAACCATCCATAAGGAAGGCTTGAAACCCCTTCAGCGGAGACGTAAAAGGGATGATGATGATAATACAAAGTAGATTTACTTCCAAGCTAAAGCGAGTATAAAAAATAGAATCCGAGTTATAATGGATTTTTTGCACTACTTTCCAATACCAAATGCGAAAATATGAAATAATGGATTTCGGTTTCAAATTGAATTTGTAAGCAGAGAAAAGAAAGATTTCATTCTTATTCAGAACACATGACTTATTCTAGATATAGAATTATTTGTTCAGAAATAAAAAATATTTTGTTTGTGGTGTTTATATTAGCTGTTTTCCCATAGGTGAAAGAGTTTCAAAATGGGTCCAGTAGTTAAAGAGTCTATTTGATGCAAACAAATCAAATCTTCCCTTTTCATAATATTAATATAGATTAGTTGTAAAACTAATATTTCCTTTGTGTGCTTGTAGGTACTAATAAATCTTCACTTAAGGAATTTTTGTGTTCTTTTCTAAGAACAATCAAGACTCAGGATATTGCAAAAAAAAAGATATGACTGTCTATCCTTTCTCTTGTAGTTACTGATAAAAATAGTTCTCAAATTATTATTGTTTCAGATGGAAGAAAAATATTCAAAAATTGTTATGGGCATGGGCGATCACTCCCGTTTAGCGATGTGCGCTTTTATGGTTGGATTAATAGCTTTTAATCCGTTTGGGTTATTTTTTGGAAGCTTTGTATCAGAGTCTGCATCCAGTGACTTTTCTGCTAGACTTGATCAAAGAAAAATATTATCTGATGAACATAGTAGTGAGTAAATAATTTATTAATAAATCTGCATACTGTCTATGCTATTTAATTTCCAAAAACCTTATTTAAATTAATTTGAGAAATTTTTCCATACTATTTAGTGACCTGACATGACTGTAGACGACTGTACATTTCAATTACAACTTGTCTATTAATTTTAATAAATCTAAGCTTTAAATATTTCAAATTGTACCACTTAGATTTATTCATAATTCTTTGCATAAAAAATATTTGAAATTGATTAATGTTTACTTTGTTTTGCAGATATTGGATTGTCGCCTGCCACTTGGTTCTTTAATACTTTCTTCATATATCTAATAAATTTTTTGATACTTGGAGGTTGTCTTGTCAAACTCTTAGTTTATGGGGACTCTGTACCTAAGTCTCAATCTAAAGAAGCTGGGCTTTTTTATAAACATAAAGAACAAGCTGATAATTTTATTAAAAAGGTAGAACATTTATAAATACAAATACATTTAATTATGAATACATGAATTTACCTTAATATATCTACATAATAAATTTATTTGAAATATTCATTATATGCCCTTCATAAAATGGGTGACCGATAATTTATTACCCTGTGCTCCTCCAAAAGGCAAGTTACCCATTATTCCCTGATGTATCTGCAGTCATTAATATCCACCAATCCGCACTGAACCCGTGTGGGATAATATCCCGTTATTAAATTTAATAATAGTGATAAATAATTAAAGAAACCTGTATTGAAGATAATATCTGTGGTAATAATAAAATGACTATAGTCTAATCGCCAAACAAAACTTCGCACAACGACTTGCATATCTCTACTTGTGTGCCAACATATTGCGCGCGCACATATGCATGTAGTCAATTTTGTCATGGTGAAGTAAAGCTTAAATTAATCTGTTAGGCGACCGGATTGTAGTAGAAGTTGCTTGAATTATTTTCACTTTTATTAAACATGTGTGCAGTTTTCTGCACAAAGTATTTAAAATGGTCAATTTTTTTAAATTGCTCGTTTTTAATAATTCCAGGGTGATATTTCAAATGCGCAATTAGAACTGCAAAGATCTCTAGCGGTTTGTGGTAAAAGTGTACAAGCTGGAGGTCGTGGACAGGCCGAGTTTACAGCCCTAGCTGCGGCGGTGCTTCGACAGGTGTTGCAGAGATTACCTCTAGGTGGATACCTGGCACGACGCGCCGGCGATCTGTGGAGCGACAGGTATTGTAATTGGCTAACTAGAAACAGACAGATATTATAATTATCTGACTGTTTATAAACTTAAACCACTAACAGATTTATTTCTTTGTCAAAAATTGTTATCAAATAAAGGAAAAACATTTTTTATCCATAATTTAAATTGACCCGCGAAATCAATCACTAAGGGGCTGGCCACGAGTTTAGGCTAAGCGAATTGCGGCGCGTCATGCAGTGCGGCGGCGGCGAGCGGCGCGTTGACCATGCCACGTACACTTAGTAGCGTCTAGCGGCGGTAGCCCGGCGGATGTATTTAGAAATGGCTTTGTCTAAAGTGGCACTTCTTTGTCTCGAAAGTAGTTCATATTTAGGGCAAGATATTATTAATTTAAGAAAAGGAGTGCACCGTGTGAACAAAGCGTTTTATAAAGAATTCTGGAAAACACAGTTTTATTTCATCCCACAACCTTTTAATCACATTTTTATATTTAGTTGGGGATGTTTTGACATCCATATTGGCGGTCGATCTAATATTTTTGTAATAAACTCCTCTGTATTCATTTAAAAAAAAACGCTCTAAATTCGTATAAAGTAGTTTGTTCGCAAAGCTGCGTCTCAAATACATCCACTCGCTGCCGCCGCCCGCGCCGCTATGTGTCGTGGCATCCCACTCGTTCACTCATACGTTTGTTCCCGCCGCTCCTAGACCCGCACGCCGCTGCCGCGATTCGCTCGAAGAATATCGCGCGCGTTTTCGCTACGAGCGGCGTTTCGTGGCATGCTTCGAACATTTTCATACTTTTGATTTTACCGCTGACCGCACCGCGCTAAGCTGCCGCTCTCAGCGGCAAGGTCGTGGCCAGCCAGTTATTCAAGGTAAAGAAGCCTACTCGAAAAACGACCAATTTTTGTGCCATTAATATTCCTTATTCAATGAAAAATATCTATTCAAATTGAGATCTAATTGTTCTTCTCCAACGTCTATGTACCTTATTTTTAGGTGATTTTTATGAGTATTTGTATAACATAAAATTGTTCAATTATTTAGGTGTATTGTATGAGTATTTGTACAACATAAAATTGTTCAATTTAACTTTATTTCTTATAGTCCTTCTAGAAAAGCGACACAGCGATGGGCAGCAGAAGTGGCAAGCGTGTCACATCGGTTGGCTCAGCTGGAAATGTTGTCGAGTCACAGTGGTAGAAGCGAGCGAGTACTATTGGCGCTTCAAGCTGTCAACTTGGCAGAGACTTCTGGGAACAAACAGCTCCTGGCCAACACTTACGTCACCGCTGCGTTGGTCTTCAAGGATTACATCCCTAGAATTGGCAATTGGCTTTGTGGGTTCGTAAGCATTTTGTTCAACAGTAATATAGAATAAAGAGTTTTTTTAAACAAGTTTTCATTTGTGCGCACTAAAACGTAAATAAATAAATTCTAAACATTTAAAGTATGTATAATCAAAATTGTCTCTAACAGTAATTGACTTGAAAAGCTTGTAGCGCTAATGAAATACGCGCTAACGCATTCTTTTCATAATACCGATACATTGTCTAATATGTTGTATTAAACTTTCATGGTCGGGATTGCTATCGTGTACCATATTTTTGTTGAGTTGAGATGAGTTTGAGTTACTTATAATAAATAGGTTTATTTATGTATGATTTAAATTAACGCTCGTAGTAAACAAACTGACAGGACCTCTAACGACTGTCGCGTCATCTAGTGAGGAAAAAAATGGTGGTCCTCAATCATTATATTTTGTTGCAGCTACTATTTGCGTTTATGCCGAGTGACGTCATCTGGCTTGTGCGCATCTCTTCCAGTGCGACTTCGTTGGGTGACGAGTCCTCGGGGTCAGAGCTTTCTACGTTCGCGACGATGGAATTACGAAAGAACACATCCATCTTCCGTATTATTCAGCAAATTGCCAGACCCCGCTGAGCCGTTAGATTACGCTATGAGGGTGAGTTAATTTCGTTCACATAGATAAGTTATAATTATATAAGTTACGTTTATTTTTATCGAAATCTGACCTCATTTCTTTGTTACAGGTCAGCTAGAAAAGCATTATTCTTATCTTTCCTTTGGTCGTCTTCTATAGATCTAGTTTACTTCTTTTCTGTCTCTATTATTATATATATTTTCGTCACGTCCATCTGTTTAACTCTTTATCGTTCTTTTGCTCAGATTAACTTATGACATATAATTTTAAACTTTTTGGTGAACTATTGCTATAAAATTTACAGACCTACCACCTGGACTTACTTCAGAAGAGTATGCAAATGCTCCTGTGCGTAGACGAGACGAGTAACACCCGTGATGTCTTAGATTTAATCAAACTCATCACTGACGATGTCTCTACTGAAGCTCCAGAGCATTCAGGTAAATTTTCGAATTCAAGGTTTTATTAGAGAATAAACAAATGTATTTGCGTTAGGCGCCACAAATTCTTTAGCTTCTTTGATATATCTAAAAGTTGAGTGTTTAGGATTTTTTCTAGGTTGTCTCTGGCTGTAACTTTTCAACTACGACCCTTTATATACAGTGTTATTAATAAAGCAGCCTCGCAGGACTAGATACCTAATATCATGAATAACAATTTAGAAGTTTTACCCTAATTCAATACGAGGAGCAAAGATATTATACTGTTGGGACATTTATAGGTTATTCATAAACAATAGGACGACATGTTATGCTTGCGCACTTTAGAGTGTGTCAAGTAAACAATTAACCCTGTATGACGAGAAATCGTTGGGTATCATTATCATACCTATTATCGTCCCCACTGCTGGGGCTCAGAATTTTCGTATGATTGGGATATTTGGGATCGAATCGAATAGGGAGAATCGGCAATGACTTACCACGCGGGCCCAGAGCGGATATGGCGGAGGTGGCTGTTAACAAATGTAAATGCAGACAGGACCAACGGCTTGACGTGCCTTGCGAAGTACGGAGGAGCTTTAATATTTATACAATACAGGAAAACGGTTGTATAAATATTTCGTATTTAGAAATATTTTACATTCACATGAACTCCTCGACGGTTCCATCGATAATTTTTAGTTTTCTTTGGTTTAAGATTTATATGTGAGTCTCAAATAAATTGGGGATAATAAATGTAACATCTAGGTTGTTGGGATCCCGTGCTGGAATGGTGGGCTAATCTCGTGGGTATAGCAGCTGCATGGTTGTTGGCCGACGCTAATAGCGCATCAGAATATGGGGATCGTCTGTACATGCTGCCGGAATCACTCTCCAAATCGGAAGATCCACTGCCTGGGTGAGTTTATAAAACACTCATTTTTAATCTTTGAAATACCTTTTCTTTTGGTTTAGGTGGTGGTACTTTAATATTAGGTCCTTACATATGAAATTACACGTGTATTTGTGTTTCGTTAGACGGCATTCATTTGCTTTTTTTTTAATTTCTTCTGTTTGTCCTATTTACGTCACCCAATATAAAAAATGGAAAACTTAAAATATAGTGTTATTTAGGAGTACGAGTTTCACCGTGGTACCAGTGCTGCGGAAACGGCTCGAAGGGTTAATGATGTGTATGGCGATTATGTCGTAAAAGAAAACTCAGTGCGTTTGTGGTTCCAACATTTTCGTTCTGGAAATTTCGACCTGCAGAGCAAGCCCCGTGGACGGCCGGAAATCCAAGTTAATAATAAAGAATTGAAGGCTATTTTGGAAGCGGATCCATCGCAAACCACGTCCGAGTTAGCTGCAGGCTGCGGGTGTTAGTGATAAAACTGAAAACTGTTTTAATCCACTTGAAGCAAATTGGAAAAATTCAAAAGCTTGAAAGTTGTGTACCTTACGAATTGAGTGAAGCAAACCGGCAAACGCGATTCGACTGCTGCGTTACATTACTTAACCAGCACAATAATTGAAGGTTTTTAAATCGATCACTGTGCTGAACAGTGGATTATCTGCGATACTCAGAAGTGCTTATCGCAAAGGTTGGACCCCGGCATGCCAGCCAAATCCTGCCTCAAGCGAAAATTGATCCCAAAAAAGTTACTTGTAAGCGTTTGGTGGACTAGTGCCGGTGTCGTTCATTACAGTTTACAGACGATTACGGCAGACGTCTTTTGTCAGCAATTGCAAATCATGCGGGAAAAACTACCTGTTAAACAACCGAGGCTGGTCAATCGCTCTACGTCACTGCTACTTCACGACAACGCCAGACCACACACTGCATAATAGACGGCTACCAAATTAGAAGAGCTTCAATTGGAATGTTTAAGACATCCACCGTACTCCCCGGACCTTGCTCCAACAGATAACCATTTTTTTCGCAATTTGTAAAACTTCTTCCAAGCGAAAAAATTCAACTCCGATGGGGCAGTGCAAATCGCCCTCAAAGATTTTATTGATTCCCGTCCGAATGGTTTTTTTAGTAAGATGATTACTGAACTACCTATGAGATGGCAAAAGTGCATAGAGCCTTCGATTAAATAAATATATTATATTAAGAAATATTAAACTTTTGTTCCTCCCATACCAAACACCAATTTCATATGTAAGAACCTAATATTAACGATAATACGCTCTACTAGCAGGAAATATAACGACTGTTACTTGTTATAAGAAGTTCTAAGGTGTCGTTGAAATCTTTGACATCTGTATTTGTAGAGCAGTCACTCAGCAAAAAGTTTGAGGCTCGTATGAGTACAAAATAACTTGATATAGATAACTTTTATCACTAGGCAACCATTTAGTGGGATAAAAAGTAGCTTTATATGTTAATCCAATTTGAATTCATAAAACAAATTTAGTACAACCACAGTAATGCGTGACTGGGTTAGATAGTATGGTTACAAAAGTTTGTATGTGACATTTTCTGTTATATAGACTAAATTTAAATATTATTATTACTTGGGTTAACTAGGTTAGTTGCCTGTAAAAAATCAACAACAACAACCATTATTTCATATTTTTGTTTTTTAACCAACTCCTAAATAGAAAAGAAAAAGGTTCTAGGTTGACATTTATGTATTATTAATGTAAGTTTCCTACAAATGAAAATACAGGTATCTGGAAATATAAAAAAATATATATATTAAATAAATACATATTCTTCAATTTATATTCAATAATAAATAAAATTAATTTATGTTTACAAAATTCATTTTATTACACCAATTCAAAAACACCCTATTAAGCTATGAGACTTTAAAAAAAGTAGGAATACATATTACAAAAAAATACTAAAATACATATGGCATTAAATTAATTACATAAAATTTTACAACTATAAACATAAACGCACAAATTACAAAGATTGCCCAGACGTTTTTCACTACAGTAGCGCGGCGTGACGTCACTTCGAGGCTTGAATTTGTAGGAAGCGTTTTCCGCCGACTAGCAGGAGTTCCACAAACATAGCATCGTATCTCCGAAGCTATTAGTCACAGATATTTGGTAACTTCTACATTATTTCTCAGATATTAATAGAATATTAATTTATATAATAAAAAATGAACTATTCTATTTATTGAAATAATCGGATTATCAGTTTGGTTTTATAACGAAATAACTGAAGCGTACTGCCATGTAACAAAAATACTGCGACGATACGTCGACGTCGAACAAAATTACGTTTTTTAATTTTCTATGATTTTTGTTAACTCAATTTTTTAAAATATAATATCATTGATATTAATAAAATAAAAATAAAAAAGTACATGCTTCTATAAATAGCGCCTATCACTTCTGTGTAAAGGTTAGGTTATATAGTTGAAATAGAATAGATTTGGCTTATTAAATTATTATTTTACTTAATATTTATATTTTTTTAAATACCCACGTCTATATTGGCCATTTGTCGCATAAATCCACTTTGCACTTAATTTGTCTAAATAAAATTTGTCACATAATTTCCCCTGACTTCACTCGCGCAAATTATAGATAATATCATCTGCGTATGATGTAGCGTTCCGTAGGTGAAACCATTTTTAAAATCGGTCCAATAGTCTCGAAGCCTATTCAATACAAACAAATAAGTATTCAATTTAATATAAAATTCATTAGTATAGATATACCAAACAGGAAAAAAATTATTATTATACACAGATACATTCTTACACATGCAAATGCTTAGAAATTCTAGACGTCGTGTTTATAAAACATGAGTGTATAGTTTATAGTTGGTCAATTAATAACTATTGTCTTTGGCTGCCTAAACATCAGCTGATGAGAATATAGCTATTGTGCTATTATTGCAGGGCACTGCATATGGCATACAAAAGCCGGCGCGGACTGCTGAGCCTCACTCAGTGTAAAGATGAACACAGTTTACAGAAGACGTCCGAAACTATTCTCAAGGTGAGTTAAAATATCATATTTAATTTTTTCTAACATTATTATCCTTTAAATTACTCACATTTGTGCTCCTTTACTTTTTTTGACTATTAATTATTTTATTTGAGTATGAGACACTGATTTATTCGACAAGTTTTTAACCAACTTCAATAAAGAAAGGCTTCTTAATTCGACTGCATTTTTTCGTGTACGTATTAACTTTCCTGCGTGTACCAATTTTGCTGCCTCTTTTTATGTTTGAAATTTGATGCTTTTCTTGTGGTCCAATTTAAATTAAAATAAGATTAGATCAGTATTACTAAATAGTTATTATAAGAAATAAAATAGGCCTTCAGGTGTCGTGTTGATTTGTTCAAGTAGTATTGGGTTTTATATTAAAGTAACTGGAAAATACAGAGATAGATGATCTTGTTACAAATTTTGATGATGATGATAATAATCATTGGATTGATCAGTCTGCCTTTGTAAATTTGATATAGTAGCAAGTTCCTTCTCCGTTTATGCTAGAAATTTCAAAAACAAAAAAGGCGATTAACAAATTGAATAAACTTCATTTGAAGTCGGCCGGTCAGAAGCCAGGCTCGCAAATCCTCCTCGCCCGTAAATGATGTTTCTTGAATTTTTTTAATTAAGAATAATTTTCCCTTTTCTTTTTATAATGACGGTTACGTTTCGTAGGTGTGCGACATTGCTGGAGCCAAGTTAGCAGACTCGCTGGCGTATTACTGTTGTAAACAGCCGACCCAGATAATAATGGTAAATTATGCACTATTTTCTTTAATAGTTATTTATTAATTGGTTATTCAACTTTGAGAAGCTGGGTTCAACTTCGAGGGATATATAATACTTTAAAACAAAGCAAGTTTGTTTTAGACGCCGAACGAAAAAAAACTGCATATGCGACTTTTGTTTCATTAAAAAATAGAAGGGAAAAGAAGCAGAGGAAGTCCTAGATGCAGTTACTTCGAATAAGTGAAAGAAAATATAAACGTGTGTCATATTAGAGTCGAGTTGATTGAACGAGGATAGGGAACAATAGAAGTAACTCTACTGACAAGAGTATTGCTCCTAAATAGATTTATTCCGATAAAAAAACTCAAATCATTTTCCTTCGGGCGCAGTAGGAAGGGTTCCCGCGTATATGAGGGTATGCCCAGGATCTTAGTGGGCCCTTTGACATGATCAGTGGTAGGCTAGAATGTATCGCATTTTCCCTGAGTAAAAAAAAAATTCACAGTAATGATCGCAATAGATGACGTTGCATTACGCGATCCATGATGCAAAATTATTTGAAATACTATCCACGATCCACCCAATGATCTGTGCCCTTGATTGCCGATCCAATATATATCGTTAGGTGTAAATGAGGCTTTTAAAATTCAGTGCACGAACCATGGTCCTGGCTCTCAGTTTGTTAGATCGCCGATCTACGATGAATCGTTTGATCTGGATTGGATTAACCTGTTTTGAAGCAGGTATTAATGAAAAGCTTTATCCGCTGTTGTTATTAAGTTAGTTAATATTAACTTTCCGAGTGATTTTAGTATGTATGTTTTTTTTTATAGCTAGATTTTATTTTGAAATGTATGGACCCAGATTTGATTAACTGAGAACTATTTCGGGAGTGCATTGTAGTTGCATTGCACTTGTTACCAATTTGTGCAATATCACTACAAGGCAAATCTCGCATTAGTTACAGTCACCGCTTTTGAAGATCGCAGTTTTTGTTTTATTTTGTGTAAGTATTTTTTGCTGCGTTTTATGAAGAAAATGTGTTTATTTCGCTGTTTTCTTTTTATGTATTATGTAAAATTATTTGGTTAAGTAATATGATTTAAATTATTATTTAGTAGTGTGTTTAAGATCAATAAACTTATGTAAAGTCTACAAAAAGTTATAAATCAAACTGCTTACTTATAATTGTAAGATTATTTTCTGTGTCACTAATAGTATAGTAAACAGTACTAATAGTAAAGAGCTGTAATAAATGAATGCATGACATTCCTAACAAGCATAGTTTAGGGTAGCGCCCTCTCTACACAGTAGCCAATAGTGTGGCGATTTTGTTTGACCGATATGTTGGCGAACAAGTTGGCGCGACATTTGCCGATGCAAAAATCACAATCTATATTTGCCATAACATTCGCCATGATGTTGGTTAATCTACATGGCTGCACGTCAGTCTACCACAATATGTCCAATTCCCTAGTGATATTGTACTCTATAGTCAATAAATCAAGGTTCATAATCAAAGTGGAAAATTTTGACAGTTTTGTATAGCCTGACGTGCTGTTGGGTAAATAAACTAAATACATAAAAAAAAGATGTTTATAATTCTCACTCATTTAAATTACATGCAAATGTGTACTTTTATATTGTAATTAAAGGCGCCTTCTTCGTATTAGGTATTGGCAAACATTTAACAAAACGCACACCTAACGTCATTTCCAACCTGACGACAAATCACATGTCTATCGATAAAATATAAAAATAATATAAAAAAGCGTTACGACAGTGCCTTTTCGATAATTACTTTTAAAACAAAGGTGTATTAGTGCTAAAGCTTATTAAATGGAACTATGTTTTCGTCATTTTCGTAAAAACACGTCAAACTGCGAATTCTTCTAACTCTTTGGCACAAAGAACACAGGTCTCGTGCCCGCGCCTTCTTTGTTCGCCAACAAGACATAGAGTAAGTGGACGTGTCTAAGAAGTCATTACCATAATCATCACTATCATTCTATTATCATCATTTCCATCACTACCAAAAATTTATAAATATAGATATCACTTAAAAAAGAAACATCTTACAAGAGCCTTTTACATATAAGTATTATTTTTGTTTCTAATCCATTATTCTCAGTTGAAAATTCATAACATAGTGTTTATAAAAAGTTTAGTTTAATTACCCTGTTGGCTATATAATGTGAGTTCATCCAATAAAAGTTGGTACTGGACAGTTGATGCAAGTGTTATGCTGCGATTGGTTGCTGGAGGTCCGCGCGGGGGTGTGGGAGCAGGCGAGCGGTTCCGCGCCGGCGTCGCACGCGCAGCTGCGCGGCTACCAGCGGGACTTGCACTCGTTGCGACGGATCTCGCAGAAGTTGCCGGTAAATACATTTATTAGGGTAGTTGGTTACGTGCCCTGAAGGGGCAACGAACCTTCGACCGGAGCGGAATTCTTAATACTAATACAATTATACAAAGATATACCGCGATTCAGATGGCCACAGCGCTATCTATCGAATTGAGAGTAACCAATGTCATCATCATCATCAGCCCTTTTACGTCCCCACTGCAGGGGCTCAGGCCTTCCTTACGGATGGTGAAGGAGGATGGGCCATGACCCTCCTCGCTGGCCCAATGCGGATTGGAGGGTATTAACGACTGCAAATGCAGCCGGGACCAACGGCTTAACGTGCCTTCCGAAGCATGGAGTATCTCGAGATAATAATTTTTTGGTCACCCATCCCGTGACCGACCCTTGCGAAAGTTGCTTAACGACTACGATCACGGGCCGCAGCGCTAATCCACTACGCCACCGAGCTACTCAATGTATTTAACCAATGTAACCAATGTATTTGACTGCAATCGTTTTAGTACGATTTTTGGTGCTACAATAGTTAATAACAACACGAAATTATAAACAACGAAGTTATTTTGGTCCTGTAAGTCACGTGATAGGTTATAAATTTATGAAATTGAATGGCGCCTTTCAATTGCATGATTAGCCACAAAATTGAACAGCTACTTTAACCAGTTGGCTGCGACATACATACGTATATATAACCTTACATAAACTATATATCTCACTGTTACAGTGGACGACGACTCGTGTATTCTTACATTCAGCGGTGTACCGTATGATGGCGGGCGCGGCGCCTAGACGCACTCAACAACTGCTCGACGGTAGTCTGCGGCCGCGGTTTAACAGGACTTCCATTATTTGTGGGAAAGGTTAGCACTTACAATTATATAATTTATTGATTAAAATGACTTTTATATGCTATCATCATCAGCCCTTTTACATCCCCACTACGGGGGGCTCAAGCCATGACTCTACACGCTGACCTGATGCGGATTGGCGGGTATTAACGACTGCAAATGCAGCCGGGATCAATAGCTTATGTGCCTTCCGGAGCATGGAGTAGTTCGAGATAATATTTTTTTTTGTCACCGTTCCCGTGAGCGACCCTTGCGCAAGTTACTTAACAACTACGATCGCGGCCATGGCGGTTTTTCACTACGCCACCGAGCTATAGTTTTGAGTAAAAACAAAATGAGTTATTTACTAATTTCAGACTGTTTAAAATTGATTGTTTCACTTGGTTTTTGTTGTTAACGGTTCATCATTCATCAGCAGCCTGTTGATATCTCTGTAAGGGCACATGCCTATCCTATCGATGCAATCAAATAATGTCGCCATCTCTGAGGATGAATATAAATGGTATTTGTGTTGTGGTTCCTTCGTTGTTCAAGATTTTCATAATACAAGTAAATGTTTTAGCTACTTATTGTGCTGTTGTCTAATATTTATTTTAAAAATTCACTGTTTATAGAGCGGGCTTTAGAGAGTGGCGGCGGTGAAGGTGAGAGAGCGGTAGCACTATACATGGCCTGTAAACATCTCCCACCGGCGATATTGGCCACACCCGGAGAGAGAGCCGGCATGTTGGCACAAGCGGCCGCTATGCTTCTGAAGATCGGTCACCGCAGTCGACTACCGCATTGCTACCACCTCATGAAATCTGTGGGAACACTGCCCAGCTCACCATGACGTCCGCACTACGAATCTATATTTTACGATGCCGAAGATACGTTTTTTAAAATACCTAATAAACAGTGGGGAGCTTAACATGTAATGTTTTCCAGTTATGAAATTAATCGAAAATCGTGTACGTGTGAACACATGTTTCAGTTTTGTTTGTCCATAGATTTATAGATGGTGACACTTGTCTGTCTTATCTCTAGTGTGTCTTTTGTATTTTGTTATATTTACCATTTAATACGGCTTTATAATTGAACAAAATGAAATTGAACCTTTATGGTGACGTGATAAATAGGTAGGTACTGAAATTTAGTATATAGCAACTGTATAACGAGTTGCTTTTATAAAATAAAGGTAAAGACATCCATTCAATTAGGATTATTATTCGACGTAGATGGCAGCACTAGTAGGAGTAGTATAAAAAAAATCGTACGTACTACTTCCTTCCTATAGGAAGCAAATAGTAATACGTATGTAATGCTGTGGCATTAATGTATTATTGGATAAAATATTCTTTGACGTTTATAAAAAACTGTTTACTATTGTGCTAGTGCTGCTTTCTGTCGCCAGAAAGTTGCTGTTATACGTGCTATTATAGTTAGTAGTTAATAAATATTAAGTGTATGGGATGTATATGATACATCTCACTCAAATTATATAATGGTATAATTTCAAAATTTTTTATACAATTTTGAACCCATTATATTCTGAAGTAATAATATGTAGGTAGGTACATCGCATACTTTTGGTACGCTTTGAACTTCATTATGAATTAGGTTATTTAACCAATTTAATAACACTGCAAATTAATGCATTGTAATTTTCTATGAACACTAAGTATATAGCAGATGTTTTGGTAGATTTAATAAGGAATTTTTCGACAATGCCGTGTTATTTTTGTTATTGATAGTACAGTTAACTTTTCATATGTATCATAAGTTTAATCTTTATATTTAATGTCAATTTGATTGGCTTTTACAGTGTTATTTTGAGTGTATAATAATCAACGTAATTAGTTTCGACACGTTATTTCGTTGTGCCTAATTTATTTTGAAATGTAGCTAACAATAAGCATATTTATAAAATTATAGATACCAAAATATTCAGTATGCAATGATTGTAAGTATAAAATATTATTATCATAGATTTGTAAATTACTATGATTTCAAAAATCAAAAAAATTTGCAAATATAGTTGACTGTTTAAACTTTTTAAATAAATTTTTTTACAACAATTTTTTTATTGTTTTTAATCACTAGTTACTTGTTGAGTATATTGTCTAGGTCAATTAAATTTTTGTTATAAAATGTTCAAATAATCCATCTCATCTTATTTATCCCCATTTTAGGATCAACAATTGTTATTTATTAGTTCAAAATCCACTCATAATCGTCACTCATAGAGTAAATAAAAAAACCTGCCATGTGCGAATAACACTCACGGACGTAGTGTTCCTTACCATTATAAAGATTTTTTTTCCAGTGCGAAAATTTTTTTGGGGATTCAGTATCAGTAATAGAACACTTTTCCATAATTAGTAAATTTTTTTTTTATAAATCTTCAATGAATACGTCTCCCTCTTGCGTATACCATCGTGCATCTCCGCCGCGCCCGGGTGCGCACAATGCCACTTAAGGTTCGCAATTTTTTGGGCTATGTCGGTGACTTTCGTTCTTCTGCGGATCTCATCATTTCTGATTCGATCTCGCAAAGAAACCCCGAGCATAGCCCTTTCGATCGCCCTCTGAGCGACCTTGAGCTTCCTTATGAGGCCCATCGTAAGCGGCCACGTCTCGAAACCGTATGTCATCACTGGCAACACGCACGAATTAAAGACTTTCGTCTTGAGACACTGCGGTAGATGTTCCGAGAATATACTGCGTAGCTTCCCGAACGCTGCCCAGCCGAGTTAAATTATTCCTGTATATAAAATACACAAAAAAGAACAATTATTTAATTTATTCTTTTTAGTATTTGTTGTTATAGCGGCAACAGAAAATACATTTCATAGACAGACTGACAGGAAGCGGAGACTTATAGGGCCCCGTTTTACGGAACCCTAAACACTATAATTTTAGTGTCCAAATAAATTGCAACAATACGTGATACGTGAAAATGTAATACTTCGGGCTCGCAGTGCCAGGTTCTTGGATTTTTTTAAGAGAACAACTCAACAACCCATACAACATTTTGCCGTTCTGACTATTCTAATCGAATTTTCTAGTCTCCAATTATTGTGTCGGTCGACATATTAATATAGATCGATAAAACAAATCAAATTTGCAACGCATGCCGAAGAATTATTCTATAAGCATCTTGCTAAGAACTAGAGGTGGTTAAATTATTGCTTAGCGTTTTAATTTAACACGTTATGACGTTAAAAATTGAGCATGTTAACGCGCAACGATCATTAGCGCCCGAAGTCGAGCGGCCAGTATTCGTGCAGACGTGAATGCTAATGTACTAATGGATGAGAGAACGATTTCTTCTTGCAGTACGTTTAATAAACATTGCACGCGAAACCGATCTTGGATCAACGTGAAGGTGCGAATGTTAATGTAAGCGGTAACGATTTATTCCCATAGCATGTTAAATATGATCGTGTATTATTAACATTGCTAAGTTAGTTGATATTTTTGATTTTTTAGATTAAAGGGCGATTATGTGAGTAAAATAAAAAAAATGTAAAGTAAATAAATATATAGTTTTAATTAGATATAAATTTATGTATATTTTCGACATGATGAATAATGATAATTACGTATAAATTAAGTTCGTAATTTATCAATACAAATACGAAAAAGTCGAAATAGAATATGAGTTGTTTATTGAGATTTGAATACTAAGTCATGCAGAAATCAAGAACGTACCGTAGTGACATCTAGTTCGATTTTTGGTACTATTAATTTTAAATACTTTTCATGATGAGGAAAATTAAAGATAAATTCTTTATACGTAATAATACTAAAGATCGATTTTCTATCTTTGCAATGATCTTGAGATCGATCTGGGTGGCAAAAATCATTCAAAAAATGAAAAGTCGAAATCAAACAGATCAATTTCGATAAAATCGAATTGAGGTCGGAATCCCTACCCTAGAAATAACTAGTACTGTCACTGTCACTGTCTGTGCAGGAAAATGGGAGATGTTTGGTGTTTTGATGCTAAATAATCAATATTCGATGAGCCTCAAGGAAAAACTTATTACCTACTGTAAAGGTTTTTTAATATTTGACGAGATATTTAGAAAATAATTTCTGATAATCTACATTTGCGGCAATGGTGAGTATAAGTGTTTTTTTTTAAATTAAGAAATTATTTCTTTTGTACTACTTTGGATATAATTATATTGCAATTTTAGGCAACTGCTGTGGTTAATAATCAGAAGAAAACAGTGCCTTCTACCAATGTACCCACCGGAGGAGTGCGTAAAAAATCTGGACCAAAGTTTGAATTAACTGAAGAGCAGAGACGTGATATAAAAGAAGCGTTCGATCTATTTGACACAGAAAATACAGGAAAAATAGATACAAAAGAATTAAAAGTAGCAATAAGAGCTTTAGGTTTTGAACCAAAGAAAGAAGAAATAAAAAAAATGATAGCTGAAATAGATAAAGGTGATGGAAAAGTATCCTTTACAGATTTTCTTGATTTGATGACAGTGAAAATGGCTGAGAAAGATACCAAAGAAGAAATAATGAAAGCCTTTAAACTCTTTGATGATGATGAAACAGGTATGCTCATAAATAAATTTTATTGTCAAATCTTAATGCTATTAAAATAATTATTATCAATGTTGAATATTGTTTTAGGTAAAATATCATTTAAAAACCTTAAAAGGGTGGCAAAGGAACTTGGAGAAAATTTAACTGATGAAGAACTGCATGAAATGATAGATGAGGCAGATAGGGATGGAGATGGAGAAATCAATCAAGAAGAGTTCTTGAGGATAATGAAAAAGACAAGTCTTTATTAAATATTATGGCACAAATATGTACAAAGTACATCAAATACTTTGGGAATTAAAAATGTTCAGTGATAAATAAGGTTTTTATAGCTAAAGAATCTATTGTAAGCAGTATTATTTATAAATATTTGCAGTGCTATGTTTGCAAACTTCAGTATATTGATATTGGTAATATTACTTAATTTTATGGTGCACTATTTGAAGAGCATTATTATCAACATTATTTAATTAAATGTACCTATCAAATTATTTATTACATGGATATTTTCAATGCTAAGCATTTGATGTGTATCTAAAATATTAGTTGTGAATATGCACAATTCTTTTTGTCTTATAAATTTTTTCTAATTTTCTTATAAATTAGAAAAAAGTTTACATTCTTAAATATATTTATCCTATTGCCAGACTACTGATGAAAATTGTCATTCCAATAATTTTTGGCTTTCTTGCTGTTAAATAAAAATTAAACTCGTATTATTATAATTGAGATATTCTAAATAATAAATCTTATTTTCAATAATCTCGTTGGATTGCATGCTATGATGAGAATCTTTTTTATCCTACATGCATGGTAATATGTTCACTATTATAATATTAATTTTTTAAACGATATATATTAATAATAAAAGTTAGATGATGATTGAATGTTTGTTGATGTTGCTAAGTGTACTATGTTCTTTATAGAAAGATGGTGAAAACAACACAGTACCTATATTTTCTAGGTGGTCTATTTACAATTACATATCAGTATGATCCGAATCTGTTGCTTTTGGCTTTTATTTCAAGTAAGACCATTACATACCTATGTACTATTTACACAATGCATAGACCTAATGTAAATGATGGAGAATCCTGTATGTTATTATAGTATGTCATAGGCTTCATGAAATGAAACTAGATTGAAAATGAATCCATGCCTTGTCATTTTATCCTCCTAATATATTTTTTTAAGATATTTAAAACTCAAATATATGGAGATTTTAATGAAAATAATGCAGTAATATGAAATTTGGCATAATTATATGGAGAATTGCAAAAACCTAATAATTTTTATAGTACACTTAATGGAACTTACTAAAACTTTTGATACGCCATCATTTCTTTGACAGGCAGATATATAATTTTATTTTAAATAAATAATATATTGCATTTTTAGTTTATCATTTAAAATTAAATTATTGGTGACCATAGTAAACACTATTTTTATTCAAACTGCATAAAAAATGTATTAATTTTTGACTTAATTGTCAAAAGATTTAATAAATTGATTGGAAGAATTTGACTTTTTGTATTTAATACTGTTAATACCTGTATAGAATTTAAGAATTACTCAAGTCTTGAATTCAAATTTATATTTTTTTATAAAATTGTTAAGGGTGAAAAACTTGTGTTAACTAATATAAAGCAGAATTATAACATTTTTATATCTGTTATCTTTAAGGGAAAGGTTATACAATTTAAAGTAAATAATGTAAAACGGTCAATATTTTGATGCTTGTATTTTCATTGTGAATCAGTACACATCTATTTTACCCAATATATGATATTTTAAGGCCACAGGAAAACTTTTAATGTCATTCAGTGTCACTGATTTGAACTTTGTCTCCTATTGAAATATGTTGATATGATAAAAATACATAGGTCTGATTACCATAGTACTACTTGTACAAATTAACATGAAACCTGAAGGCCTATGCTATTTCTCCAAAAACGAAATTTCATCTATTATCAAAATGCTAATGATTCCAAAGAAATGCATTTTTCGGTAATTTATGATGCAATGGATGTAGTACAGGACACTGCTTCCCATGCACAGATAATCATCATGAATATAATTTTAATGAAATTATAAGAACTTATCAAAATTTTCTAATTTTTCATTTGAGGACAAATCAAATAGGCCCCTGGGTGTCATGTTAAAGCACACAATTAGTACACATTTTTCTTACTGCTTTTGGCAGGAAAAAGACAAAATCTTGTCAAAAAATACCTCTTTTAGAATACATTTAACATTCTGTATAAAAAAATATTGTCATAAAGCTAATAGGATTTAACAGTAACATTTCATAATACAACAATTACTTAAAACAAGATTAAGGCATCTAATCTACATGCATAATAAAACTTGACATTTTAACTTTCAACAGTGTTATTACAAAAGAGACGTTAAACAGTGTTTTATCTAAACTGTGTTTAAGAATATAAACCCTGTTTAAAATGATGTCTAATTTTTCCTATTACAAATTCATTTTTAAACATTGTCTAAGTAAAGAAACATTCGTACTACTGGCTTTCATTCGTTCATACACGTTCAATTCTATGCATGCTGTATACAAACTTATAATAAATTTTAGACGTAAAAAGATATCTTTTAAACACACTAGTTAATAATTTTTGTAAATGAAAATATTTAATCTAAAATTATCATTTTTAATTTAAATTCAAAGACATAATTCTTATCAAAGTCAAAACTATAGTGAAATATTGTGAAACGTAAGATACTCGATAAACAACATATCATGTGTCAACATGACATGTGTTTAAATTTTAAACAATGTTAAAGGGTTGTTTTGCCTTAACCAATGCTCAAATAGAACAATTTTTAAACACGTGTTTAACGCGTGTTTATCTTTTTTGTAATAACACTGTATGTGTTCAGGTTTTAAACAGTGGTAAATTCTATTTTTAAATATTAATTCACATTGCTGTTTTAAAATATATTTTGAATCTTACATATAACTTAAGATAATGATTTTTACAAACTGCTTGAATAAAAATCACTATAAATGAAGTAAACGCAAAGTATTAAAATGTACAATTATTGTACATGTACAAATAAAGTCTGGTTAGGAAAGTAATTTTTAAAATGTAATATTTACAATGAAGCTGATCGTTCAATCACAATTCCTTCTGGCTGGCCAAAGTAAGCTTTATGACACATATTTACAAATAAGCCAGTTTCCACTACTCCCGGTATATTTTTTATAGCTGTTGACACATTATGCCAATCTAAATCTTGATTGGTAAATAGCCAGTCTAGAATGAAGTTACCATTATCTGTTACTACAGGACCTGCTTTTGCAACAGCACTTCTCAATTTAATATCCCCTCCATATACAGATACAATTTTATTTTTAATGGGAACATATGCCATAGGAATTACTTCTATAGGTATACCCTTTTTATATCTTTCACCCAATTTCTTTGAATCTTTGGTGTAATCTGCTATAACAATCATTATTTTGGAACACGAAGCCACAATCTTTTCTTGTAATAAGCATCCACCGCCCCCCTTGATTAGAGTCATGTTGGCGTCCACTTCATCGGCGCCGTCGATGGTAACATCGAGGATAGGATTAGTATCAAGCTCTCCTAAAGTGAGGTTATGTTTGAAGATTAGCTGCTTTGCCTGAAAGGATGTCGGTATACAGGTCACCTTCAAATTTTCAGTTTCAACCTTTTCGGCGAGGCGTTGTACAGCGTAGACTACAGTAGATCCACTGCCCACACCGAAAACACAATTATTCGTAACAAATTCATCTACCGCTCGATATGCGGCAACTTGTTTAGCTTTTTCCAGAGACATTGTACTTAAAAAAACAGGTCTAAATTTAAGAATTCCGCGGACACTAAAGCACTTGTTGACTATGAGACACATGTAGTTCACAGACTTAGTAGGTATCAGACGACCAACTTCCTAACAAAAAATTTCTTCGTAGAACGTGATTGGGAGCCAGTGATACATGACAGCTTCATTCGTTTTAAATATATAGATCTACTATCGGCAAAGGCATTTAGCTATACAGCCCTGTTTTGGGTAGGTACCTAGCCGTCTTCCTAGTTTCCACATTATTTTTACTTTAATTTAAATTCCTTTTTTGTTTTAATACAACAATAATAATAAAGCAGACTGATAAGTCTAGCTTATTATTATTGTTGTATTAAAACAAAAAAGGAAAAATGAACACGTAAATAAAACACACATTTTTCCAATATTATTTATTGAATAATTTATTTTTTAACTTATTATATTTTTCACAGCTCTCTTCTGCATTCTCGGCAATTCCTAGCTACGTTTTTTTAGTGGCACAACCTTATGAAACTTTTCAAGGTAATCACAATTTTTTTTAAAGAGGGCACTGATTTTTGCATACCTTTTTATACACATATTTAAGTTTTTCTAAAATTTCAATTGCCTTTGGCCAGAAAGAATGATGGTGTGTCTTATCTGTCACAGCTCTTTTCCTTTATGCTTTTTTTGTTTATCGATGCTCCATTGACACTATCAAATAATTGGTCAAAGAATGAAACAACTTCAGCTGCATTTCTTAATGTTGTGCACATCCTCATAAGTTGCTGCAAATTAAAATATTCATATAATAATTGTATGAAACTTGATTCAAAACAATTAACTGTTAGTAAATTTCATCTAATACTCACAGAAATTTGCAGTGTAAGACAAAGCTGCAGACATATTTTTACACAATTTTTTACCTGCAAAAAGAGATATCATATTTAAAATTATCTTCATTAGAGAATCATTATTGTAATTTAAGTGTAAACTATATTAACTACTTGTTACATAATTAAAAATACAGGTCATTGAATCAACACTTGCTCTGATAGAGAATATAGAAGCTGAATACAAATTATTTATTTTATTTATACTAATTTAAGTTATACTAATATAATAACCAATGCATTACCTTCATCTTTTTAATTTTATCAGGTATAACTCATTGGTCATTTAATTTATGACGTAGCCCAGCTTCAGTGTGTTGACAGTCTGTCTCATAGACATAAATAATATCATGCCATTTTGCAAGTTTACCACCAAAATTATTCCTGATACATTTTATCAAGTGTGTAGAATCATAATGTTCAAATCCACCCCACATATTTTAAGAATGCCAACTGAAACAAAAATTTAAGAACTTCTTAAAACATAGATAACAATATAAAAATAAGAACCTTCACTACTTTCATTAAATCTATTAGTTTTCTTTCATATAAATATAATTCTCTGTACCAACCTGTGATTTCAATTTAAAATTTGATCACACTAAGTGTCTTCTTTTAGATTTTTGAGTGCTGATTGGAAAGCTGAGCCTTGGTCATATATTATTGCGATGGGATTAAGGTCCAATTCAACAACTTTTTCTACTACTAACTTTAAAATATTCTTGATGTACAGTAGATGTCGCTCCTTGACAGAAATAAATAAACATAAAGGCTGTTGCCACTTGTAAACAGCACCAACATAAATACAAGAGTATGATCTGCAAAATCCACTTTCTTTTCTTGGTGTTCTACAAATCCATTAATGTTATCTTTAATCCTTATTACTTTTATTATACGAAAGTGCTGTTTCTAATGACATCTCATCAAATATAATGGAGCATATTTTTTTGGAGTTTCATTTGTCCACCTGAAAAAGTAAATTCAAATAGTAGTAGAAAAAGAAAATATTATTATTTGGTAGTAATACATAAAATTATAAAAGTAGTATGAAAAAACTTATATGGAATATATTTACCTCTTACATGAAGCCTGGTTCTATGATCAATTTTCTAATCATAGTATTCAGTGTAGTTTTGGATGATAAAATAAAAAATTTTGCTTAAAAATCAATAACACTTTGGACTCTGCTTTGATATTGATAAAGCAATTATCTTTTCTTCGGTAGTGAATCACCTCTCATGTTTATTTTTAGAGCACATGCTCACATGCATTTCAAAAACATTTTTGCAACTGTGTTCATTTTTTGTCTGAACTTCTCAAATGATAACTTTTTACAAAACTTAAAGGTATTTAAGTATTCTTAACTTTTTTAAGAAAGTTAAACTACGTCTTTGGCTTGTTATATTCTTCATAAATTCTCTGGTATAAAGGTGACAATTGGCTTTATTTGGTAATAAGCCTTTTCCTTTTTGTTTGGGTACATTTCACAGGGTCTGTAACATCAAAAGTATTCAGTGAATTTCTCTATTAGAACTACTATTTGATTGAAATAAAGATACACTAAAGAAAGAGACAGGTCTTACCAGATAGTTTAGTTTGTGTCATATTTTAATCTCCAGAGCAAGCAACTAATTGAGTAAACTCAGTGGCTGCAGACACAGGAGTCTCAATTTGTTCTTTTAAAATTACACCACCTATGAAATCAATATTGATTATGTGTGTAAGATTAAAAAACAGGATATAATCTTAGATGATATTAGAAATATGTTATTTATATTATCAATTTTTTCTCTGATCAAAATCACTTCTAGCGTGCCCGCTAGAGTTAAGTAACTTAATGTAATTTTTCTTTATATGTGTAAGAAAGAGAGATCTACTAGACTTTTTTAAAGTAAAAATCTATATTAAAATACACCAAAACTGCAGCATGAACTTTGTTATCTAAATAAAGTAAATTAAAAACAAACCTCTGTTCAGTTCCACTTTCTAATATGTGTGGTCAACATGACTTTTTCTTGCATAGCTGTGTTCCCAAGTGAATATAATTTCTGTAATAAAAAAAAATCTAATGAAGAATAGCTGTATTCCAAAACACAACATAAAGTGAAGATACATATCATTTTAATTACATTATCTAAAGGTAATAGCAGATTAAACCAGCCTTACCAGTATTGCTTGAAGAGGGTAGGCTGATTGAGAGCCCATCATCATTAAACAATGACGGATATGCATCACCCAAGAGTCATGATTTTGGAGTGATGAATCTTGGTACATCGTGTTTGCTACAAATGACACTTCTGCCTGGATTAAAATTTTCAGTATCACACACAGCACTAAGACATTGTAACCACTTGGAGAATCTTTTCTCGTTCACTAGAATCTTACAAAGAATAGCGTCCTGTTCGTACTTTAACAATGCGTGTAACACAACCATAACACAACACACCAATTTCTTAGGCATCTTCTACAAATAAAAATACTTCGAAAAATGGAGAGTTTATATTACAAATAAAGCGAACAGGGTAAGCACAAAAGAAACTTTACTCAATCACTTGTAATTCCCTGATATGTAGGTACATACTTTAGTCTTCTTCTTCTTTTATTAATGGCATATCTGCGCATTTCACACAATTTTGCCAATGTGAAATGAATAAATTAATTCCAACAAGTAAAATTAATTAAAGATTAATTAAAACATTAGTATCTTTACTCTTTGTTGTAATGACAGTTTCTGTCAGGTGTCATGTCTCCATCTACTAACAGGGGTGAGGGGCGTGTGGAAATGTCATACATCACTGGACCCCTACGGGATTGGTTTATTGTACGGAGTTGACGGGCCGTAGATGGTAATACATCATGTAGTTTATGTGTGTGTGTGTGTTTGTTTTTTTTAAAATTGGCTTGGATGCAAAGTCATAGAAGCGAAGCTAAAACTTTGTAATAAACATACCCTGTCTTTGATTTCATAAATATAAAGAAAATTTAGCACTTTTTCATTCAAAATCCCCCAAAGAATCCTCAATTAACGTAAGCACAGAACAATAATAAGGTGAGTACGAAGCACAGAACAAAAGTACTCTACGTTTTTCCCGCGATATATTGGCTTTCGATATTTATTTTCAGATATCAAATTCGATTTTTTATTTTTTATTTCTGGTGTCTGCACATGCGTCACGTCATGTATTTCTTAAATTTAGAAAAAGAGTAGGTGGACAGTAGGCTGTATGAGTTTAGTCTATGACCTGTTTGTGTTTTTTGTTTCTCATTTTATTAGACATTGACACTGCTTGTTGGTTTAGTTGGTATCACTGAGTGTGCTCCTGATGACAATGTCAGAGAAATGCACGTTTGTTTGAACAATCTAATTTTGGTTCTGTTAATAATGTTGTTTTCTTAGCTTTATGTGCCTATTTTAACTAATAAATCTGATATCAAAACAGCCAGGTGTGTAGTTGCTTCAAAATTTCGAATATTTTGAAATTATCATTGATAATCGCTAAATACGCAGAACATATCGATATGTCAATATATCGATATATTTTTGATGATATATATCGATATATTTGAAAAATATCGATTCGATATATTTCGATATTTTTTTTCCATTTGCCCATCCCTACTGGGCGCCGTCAAGTGAAGGGCAAGTTCTGTTGAACTGGCCGAACATTGATCGACTATCAGTCCCTATAACTGCTTCAGTTCGACTATGTGCCTAGAAAGATAATCAGATCTTGAAATTTTATCCATTGATATTGCCCAACAGTTAGATTATTCCAATTTAATAAAAAAATTCGCATGCGTAAAAATATAAAAGTTTTATTCTAGTTTTAACTGTCTTCAAAATCCAAAAGGAGGTAGTTACATGGTCGACGACGATGTATTTAAAATTATAGAAGGGGAAATAACATTTGGTCGAATTGATCCCTCTTTTTTTTTGAAGTCAGTTATACATGAAAAAAAAAAAATATTATTTATCTTTGCTAAGTAATCAGGTGATAACTATTACTATATTAGGGTGCAAGATTTCATGGTGGCTTTATTTTTGTACTTTATTTTTGTAAGGCCTCCATGCATGCGCCACCATGAAATCTTGCACCCTTTATTCAATCTTCTCTATGTCTTGCATCGCCTAAAAATTAAGCTAGGACCACCTCTGTAAGTAAGAAACGACCGTTTCAATAGACGGCTTAGTGCTAGTGATGCGACTCCAGTCACTCGAGTGAATTTGTCAAACTTGTGTTCGATTGAAAACAAATGCACTCAAGTATCGAGTCAACTCGGCACATTCTGCTGCCACAAGATGTCCCTTCGCTACTCTACATTACGTAACTATACCGTCTTATTTGTTTACTTTGTTGAAATTAAATAAATAAATCAATATCTAAAACTATTTTGTATTTCATTTCCTATTATGTTTATAGGTATTTGTTTAAAATTGGTATAAGAAATCTAACCCAAATTATTACAAAATGCTATTCGAGTCGCTTCACTAATTTATACAAGAGTTTGACCATAATAATTTGGAATTTTTCGTAACTAAAATATGCGAAATACTTTGGCCACAAGGAAGACCCTTTATTCAGGGTTTGATTATAAATCAAATAATCTTAACCCTTAGAATAAGAACTAAAGAAAAATGTGGATTCGTTATCTCATATACTTTTATAGGTAAATTAATTTGCATTATAAGATACAGATAGCTATTTTCAACTTTTACTTCTATCATGGTTTCTATGCTTTAGTAATTATTCTAAGTGTTAAACACAAACCTCATGTACCTTAATAATGTTAACCTCTAAATGGTACTTAAGAGGTTAACTTTTCATAAATTTATTCCAGTTAAACTACTATTTATATTATGTAAGTTTATATGGGCTTCTAAACACGTGTGTAAAATTTTATAGATGTGTATAATTTGTTTTCTGGTTGTTTGTCCATGGTTGTCTCGCAAACTAAAACTTCAAATTGATAACATAATCCTTAGATCAAGATGGAGAACGTCAGTCAAAAACGCTCACACATTACATGGTGCTTGTTGCGGACAACCCCCTTACTCTCAAACGCAATAGTAACCGATCAACATTGCGATTGTTGAAACTAACGTTAGAATATGCTAGTGAACCAGTCAAGAGTGCGTAGCGGTACAATTGCAATGTCGATCGGTCCTGATTGCGTTCGAGAGTAAAAGGGCTGCTTACGAGCTCTTAATTGTCGAATTGACGCTAAAGTTGATAGAGGTCAGAACTCTAAAGACGCAAAAAAAGATCGAAGTGAAAGAGTACCGCAACTTCTTGAAAGCAGTGAGAAACAACTGGAATGAGTGAACTGACGTACCTCTTGTAAAGGAGACTCCCGAACTTCTGCGGAAGAAGATAAAAAATATATTAAAAACGCGACCTCATAATCCGAGCCATCACCAAAAACACATAGTAAACAGCATTGGAAGACTGACACTCTTGTTTTGATTAAGCGAATACGGGAGATAAAGGCCAAAGGCTCGGAACTTAAATCTGTTAATATCTGCTCACATTCAAGCTAAATGTAGACAAGACTTTAATGCATACTTTAGAAGCATGCACAATAAAAATGAAGCCCACGTCGAATATATGAATCAAGAGACCAATAATAATAGCCATGTGGTGAGAAATATAAACGAAATATCTGAGTTGTGGAAAACAAATTATCAGTCGTTATATCAGGACCCTCAAACGAGGGCTTTTCCATTAAACATTAAAAAAATCGAAAAGCCACAGGCAGTGATGCAATTCCAATTGATACCATAAGAGCCTTTAGGAGAGTACGATGTCAGCATGTTTCATACTATCTGCAACAGGATATGGCGGACTGGGATGTAGCCGACCGACTAGACTCACACACACAAAGGTTCAACTAGAATGTGTAACAACTATCGCCTCCCTTATATTGCATGCAAGCAAAATCATGTTACACATTCTAAACGAGCGACTAAAGGTATATCTCACCGGAGAATTTACATATTCATCATATGCCAGATTATCGAGAAGGCTAGAGAATTCAACAAACCGACAATTATATCATTTGTTGATTTATCATAGGAGTTTGACTCGGTGTAATGGTCAATGCTGTGGAGCACTGTGCTGGAAATGAGTGCACCTAAACATTTTGTTCATCTTTTACGATGACTTTATGAGGATGGCACAGAATCTGTTCGAACAGACGACATCTTGTCAGATAATTTCTATCCTAGTGCAGGTGTCCGACAAGGATGTATATTGTCACCACTCCTTTTCAATGTTTATACCGAGCTCATAATGAGAATCACTCTCTAAGACTGGACAGAGGGTGCCGCAATAGATGGTTAAAATATTGCAAATTTACGCTACATAAATGATACAACCACAGAAATATATCTAGTTAGAAGGAAAAAGTGTACGTACTTCGTGTGCCGAAACGACGTCTAGTCAGCTTCATTGCTCGCCGCGAGGGTCAGTCCACTTTCGATCGCAATCGGTGTTGGACGAAATTTAAAATGACGCGTTGTTCGATAATTACCTGCTCAAACACCACCAATATGGTTGGATCTTATAGTCGAGGTATTTCCTTCCATCTGTAAGTAACTATTTGCCTTGATATATCTATTTTGAATTAAAAATCATTAGTTTTGTTGCTCCGTATTATTTTTATCAAAACGGATCATGTGATCCAGTAATAGCTTTCCATTGCGGCTTTAATTTGACAGTCCAAATTTGCTGTGCTTGTAAAACCATCGATGTATAATTCAAGGTCAATTTGTTGGAGGACAAATTATCATTTTTTCTGTCAAAAATGGAGAATAGTGCTGTGCAATGCGATTTTTTTACCCGATTAAAAAATATCGTTTTTGAAAGCAGAAGAAATGATAATTAATTTTATATTGAATTATACTGTAATTTTTGTTTTAGTTTTCCGTATGATCCTCATATTGAAAATAAATGGATTGAAGCAACAGGACTCTAAGGCAAATAGTAGGTATACTTACTGGACATGGAAACTTTAACAAAAACCTTATATAACATGGGTTATTCTGACAGTCCTCTAAGCAGGGCGTGCATGGAGACTGGGGAGATTGTCTCCTCAGTCTCCATTCCAGTATCACATAAGCGCTTGTGCACTCATGTGATACTGGAATGCAGGAGCCTATTAAGACAAAAGGACTACATATCTATGAAGCCCAAGGATACTAGTGGAAGCATACGGCAGAGTTCGAGATCTTACGGGCTTCCTGGAGGAGCTGGGGTGGCAGGACTAAAGCAACCCCGTGTCATGCAAAATAGGCACTGAGTATCGAGTTGCAGAAAAGCCCGCCGTGAAACATAACATAACAACACAGGACGTAAAAATGTGTAGCGTGTCGGGAGGGGGTAGCGGCTACTACAAAGTGTTTGCCCACAGAAAAATGCCGATTTCTATTCTATCGCATAAAATCTTTTTTGCGCCGATTCACTAAATTACATTCGTGAGTTCGTGACATATACATAATATTTAAGCAAAATGGTAGTCTGTCTATAAGGTCATGAAAAAAATTGGGGCGCAACAAATGATTTTGATAGTAGGATTTTTTTTTTACTTTTATTACCCCAGAAAAGGTAAAGAAAGGCGTATAATTCGTAGACAATGAGTTTATTCTACATTGAAGATTACAATATAGTAATCGTAATTTTTGATAATTTTTTCTTTATAATTACCAAGTTGTTTTCTCGTTTTACTGCAATGTGTGCTTGTGTTCGATTAAAGCCTGTTACTTTGACACTCTTTGTAAGGAAACCTAATATATTTCAGAATTTAACGCAGGACTTCTAGGCTACAATTAAAATTCAGATCGGTTTTGGCAATCCACTGATGTTTTCTTCATGTAGGTACCTCTTAGGTCACAGAGTAAAAGAACTGAATCTTTTGTCGAAGTGCACAAATGTTGCAGTTAACCATTTATTTCTTAGGACGACTATCTATGTTTCCCAGGGGTTTCAAATATGCCACCATTTTTATAACCTTCATCTACAATACGTATCACTATATTCTCTGATTTTCCTGAAAGATAGTTTTAAAAATGTAATACCTATAGGTATTTGGCAAAAAGAATGGAATCGCCACAATGATCAAATTAATGCTATAATTTTAGTAATATAAAGCACAAACTTTTTATTGGCGTACGTAGGTAAAAATCGTACATTCCTAACAGGTATATTTTTTATTCAGATTAAAATCAATGATAAATTTGATTATCCAAAAGTATTAAAAGTTCGGGCCGCACTACAATATAGCCTTCTAACATTTTCAATCTAACCTATAAATGCATAATGTAAACAATACTTATTTTAGACTTAAATTCATATATTTAGTAAATTTGAAACTTCTGGTAACCAAAACTCAATCAGTAACACGATTACATACCAGCCATAACTGCCGTTCGAGCTTTAACATCCTACAAATATGATAAAATGTGTCCAGCTTCTTGTTCCAATAAACATCACTGAAAAACTTTATAAATAATATCCTGAGCTTCACTCTGATTAATTCTCTTCATTTTTAACACTTTTCGACGGAGTTTAGAAGAAGTAGCTTCAGTTTAATCAAAACAAATCAAAAATGCAGAAAATCGAGCTAAAAAATCAAGTTGTTGACAGTCGATGTACTTTGATTCAGTGTTGTCATACTTGTGTCTAATGTTAGTTCCTCAAACATTCTTTTCATGACTTTATAGACAGACTGTACACGTTGGTCTCCGTCGATCGATATCGTTTTTTCAATCGATAAGAATCGGTATGCCGTTTCAAATACAACATGTATTCGATGCAAGTGAAATTATGTCTTCCATCACTAAATTAAGATCGTGACGTCATGATACCTACACAAAATGTGGCACGCTCGGTCTTCATATAAATCGACGAACATTTTCCTTCTAACTAGATTTATTTCTGTGGATACAACCCTATTGGCATCCATTGTAAGCCGTGTTCAATGCAGAATGAACACAAATTCTTTTGCAAAAAAATGATTTAAAAAGTTTTGCCGTTTTTGGCGGTCTTCTCGAACTTCTTGATTTTTGAAACGCGTGTGGGCTATAGCCACAAATATTAAATAAATTATTATTAAGTAGTTTTAATGGCTAAATATTACGAATTATAAATTAAACTAATGTAACACAAAGTGTGTAAAAATAATAAATTCTTTCTTATGTTTACAAGTGCGATGTTTTTATTTTATAATCAGTGAACTCAAGAAACGACCTATGGATAAATATTTAACATTGAGCGTCGCACACAACAAGCCGTATGGAATAACTGCTTCTGAAAATGGAACGTGTGAGCCAAATGCTTGATGATTAATCGCAATAAAATAAAGATGATGATCATGGATTGTGCAAAAACAACTTGCCCGAGATAACTCAGATTGCAAACTGTGATGTAGAAACCAAATATGTATATTTGGAGGCGTTAATTTAAGTGATGGTGGTTGCATTGAGGAAGTAAAACGACGTATGACTATACAGACCTGCCATGGATGAGGAAAATTTGGAAGAACTACAACATCACGAAATACTCTAAAACCCGCAACATATTTATAAGATCCCGCACAGATATTTATAAGAAAAATATCATGTATGGTAAGAGAAAATTAGCATTTCTGATAGCGCTGTTTTAATTCTTACTAATGACATAGCTGGCACCGACCTCAAAAAAATTGTTGGTGCTTTTTGTGTTTCGATTGTATTGAAGGTGAATGTTTGTGGTATTATTACTCTTTTCAGTCGTTTTTTTATATTACGATTTTTTGAAGTTGGTAAATTTTTTCCTTAATTGTTTTATCGATTTAGTTTTAAAATTTATAGTGTTTCATACAAAATGTTAAATGTTAATTAGAATTGTATAAATAATACCTCAAATATTAAGTCCGCCTTTATACGTTTGTGTAGGTATGAAAAGGAAATAAATAATAAAATAAATATGGTATTTTATTATTACAACATAGGTAATCCTGGAAGGCTAGTTAATTCATCTGACATTTTTTTTAAATCGTCTAGCATTACATCTTGATCATCAAGAAGATTTTTTACTAAAGACAAATGTGATGATAAATCAAATGAGCTTTCATTGTTCTCGCTTTGTGTACGGAAAGTATTATTCAAATTGTCCATTAAACCATTTTTACAAGGTTCATCAATTTTCAGAGCGTTATTTTCCATTATTTTTACTAGTTTATTTTTTAACATATTATTTTCTTTATGAAGTTTAGAGTTTTGGTATTGAATATTTTTTAATTCCGTCGTTATTCCATCTATGTTTGTTCCTAATATATTGATTTTGTTATTAAGAAATCGATTTTTTTGTTCAATTTGAAGGCAGGTTTCTTTTTCATTGCAATAATCGGCATAATATTGTCCACAAGAGAGAATAATTTCTTTCAATTGAATAACTGTTGTTGGGTTGTCTAACGAAATATTTCTCATCTTTTGCAGCTCTACATATCCAAGATTAATAAATTTGTGTAAATGTTCTAATTTCTCACGTAAAGCTTTGTTTTCCGATTTAAGATTTTCCGTCATTTCTGCATTTAATTTATTTCGTATATAATAATCAGCACATTCATCTCTGATGGTGTTTATGTCATCATGCAACGATACCGTCTCACTTTCCTTTGCAGACATTATGGTTTTAGCCACAACTGAAATGAATAGAAAATATTATAAATATGATATTTTTAGGAAAAGTTTAGTAATAAAAGTAGAGCACATGTCATGTCATATATTAACTTGCGTCGAATAGTCTCCGACACTACTGAACGAAAACGTTTCCATACGAACTATTGTTTACTATTCAATTCTAAGCTTGGACTAATATATGGGTTACTTTTTATCCCTCTAAACCTTCCCTAGACCACGTGGGCGAAGCCGCTGGCGCTGGCTGACAGACAGACGTATGGATGAAAAAGAAAGACAAACAAAGGATCGTGGATTCCTATATAGGTTGCGTTTTTCCTTTATCTAGACGGATAAAAATAAAAAGCACATTTTTTAAATGGAAAAGCATAATAACAGCTGCAATTACGTATATCAAGCTTGTCCTGCGCGGATCAGTTATTTTATATATTGAGACATGACACTTATTAATGAGGCAAAGGATACCATATCAATCGCACAAACGTCCATTTAGGTTTAATAACGACTTTAAGCTTTAATAAATAAATCTAAATTTGAAATTTTGGATTGGTTATCGTTCAGTTACACAGACGTTCATTAAGGTTTAATAACTTCTTTAAGCCTTAATGAATGTCAAATTTGTATGGATAATGTCGTTTTCAATTAATGAAAATTTTAATTGATATTTGTGCAACTGGCTGTATTTCGCTTTAAATTAATGACAATTTAATGGACGTTCGTGCAACTGGCTGTAAAATAAGTAGTTTAAAATACAATGAAAAATGCTTAAAAATCCACTTTCTACCTGGCACTCTGAAATGGGACTCGAACCTATGACCTTTTTCAATCCGAGCGACTGCTCTAACCACTGAGCTACCCAGGACCTAACACGACTAACGAATATTTCAAGCACTTGTTACTTTTTCGGTTCTACAGTAAAGCTATATTTTGGTGTATAGCATTGTGAACGCAAAATTTTAAAAAACTTCTTACTGCATGCTTTCTTCAAATTTTCTTTTAGTTTTTTAATTCGTTTCCTTTTTACTCGAAGGTCAGACTTACATAGACTTAATTTCTCATACAATTGTTCATTATCACTGAAATTGTGACATGACATTGATGTGCTAGCATGGTATCTGAAAAATATGTGTATATATACATAAGTATCATTATGTGGCATCGGCCGCGTATATATAGCTTCCCGTATGCGAAAGACTTTTAAAACCAGTACTTTCGGAGCCTATTCAATAAAACAAACAAATATTTTCTCTTTATATTTTTAGTATAGATAAAGTAGTTTAGCAATATTTGAAACTATGTAAGAATTTATATTTAAAACGCAACATGTTCCAGTATTTCAATACATAGTCAGGTGAGAATGATATTTACTAACTTACTTTTCCATTTCAAGGGCTATGGCCGATAACGCAGATATCATTTTGTTTGTAGCCACATTTGTAAATTTTGGTAGTTTCGCTAAATGGATGACTTCAATTTTTTCTTTGTTCATTGTTTTTAAACCATATAAATATTAAAATTAGATTAACACAATATATTTAAATCAAAAGACATTCACTTTGAAGTCACTTAAGCACATGATCTTGAAGATTTTTTGAATCAATCTATTTTTGTTATATTGTAAGTTAAAAGTTTAAAAATTGCATGTAATTTTTTACATATAAATTGTTTATTAAATAGTTAAAAAAATAAAGAAACTTGAAGGGAAAATATAAAGTCAGATATCAAAGAGTATGTAAAATATAAAATACTAGGACTATATAAGATTTTCTCTATGAAAATACTAAAACGTCAAAACGTATGTGTTATTTTTATTGAAAGATTACAGTTTTGGTTTTGGCCAAAGCCAAGAAAAATGCTTTTAGTTATTATTCTTAGAGCCAATGAATTTTTCTACCTACAATAGTTCATGTTCTTCGAAATCATAATCAAAAAGGACGAGGTTCTATGTTCGTTGGATACATATGTTTTTATTTATGTTATTGTACATAATATTCATTAATTTCTTTGCGAATTTTAGTTCTATTTTTATAATAAGTTTTTTTCGAAAGCTTTCGAAAGCTAAAAATAAGTCTATAGGATGATGCCTGGGTAAATATTTAGTCCGTCAGTCAGATGATAGAAATATATAAGATACTCCAATTTAGATATCTAAGTCAGCCTTTCCCAAAGTGGGCAATAACGCCCCCTTGTGTGCGCTGCAGGCCAAAATGGGGGCATTACTTAAAGGCTTAGGAAGAGTTAATTTGAGACTTGTGTACTATACATACTAAGCTCAGATCTCAAGTTAACTCTTGCGGGTTATACATAGTAACAATCGGTCCCTGAGTTGATCATTTAAAGATCATTTAAAATTTAAAGTTACATAAGCACGTCTCATCAAATTATGTCAAAATGTCATTTAAACAGGTTTTCATTTCTGATTTAATTTTTTTTTATAATCTTTTGATAGCAGTTTGATAAAAACTGCGACTTTATGCCTTGTGAAAAGTAAAAAACTTAAAATTCTTAATTAAAAATGTAGCATTGTGAAAGCAAAATTGACCAAATATAATAAAAAGCTTAAGTTATTGGAAATACCAGTTGAGATTTTACACTTTCTTCAATTCACTTTCTTTTATAATTAATAATTACTTTATTTCATGGGTTCAATTCCCATCTCAGAGTGCCAAGGACAAAGTGAATTTTTAAGCATTTTTTCATTAATATTATTTTTCAGTATTGTGAATGCAATATTAATCGAATATAATAATAATTAATTTAATTTGGAGTTATAGTGGTTTTAAAAATGGGGGCGCTAAAAATAATTTATTCTCAAAGTGGGCAGTAGACGGAATAAATTTGTCAACTACTGATCTAAGCTATTAGATTCAGGCATTAAAGTTAAAGAGTGGGGGCTCGCTACGTCACAACTATGTAGAAAATGAAAGGTGTAAACATTTCACCTCAATTCGCAATCGCCGTTGATTACACAAGGTCGCCGTCCCTATTCGTGGAGAAGTTAATTATATAACATACTGTGAGCCTATTATTATTATAGTGATTCTTTTTACTTTGATTAATAAAGAAATACTTGTAAAATGACTATGACTGAAATTAATAAGTGTAGTATTGACTTGAGAATGTAATTGTATGAAATGTTACTATTTAAAACACGTAATTTCCATGATCACACATATTCATGTATTTGTATTCGTATTACTTATTGTATTTTATTAATATTGTTACAAATAAACGATTAATATTAATCGCTGCATATTAAAAAGTACGATATTGATTTAAGTATGCAATGTTCAAAAATGGTATGTACTAATTATAAAAAGTAATTTCTAATGTCGTTCAACTATATGTTTGTGTATTTCTAACAGTTAGTTATGATTAAACAAACTCAATTTACAATCCTAAATTAGAATATTGATTGTATTGAAAACGACATCTTGCGAAAAAGTTTTTGTGATTGTTGGCAATGGAATAAAAAGATGGCAGAAATGTAACACGAATGAACGGCGAGTCAGTGTGGAATAAAGTGTTTTTCAAGTAATATTGGTGTAAATTACTGCATCGTCCCAACTTTTGAGTACGGCCAATAATACATAAAACATACATACCCATCGTATTTAGAACCTCTTCCTTTTGAATTAGCAGGCTAAAAAGAGATTTAGCCTTTTTTAGGACGATTTCAATGATGAAACTGAATGGGGTTTGTAGGTAATATTATATTCAAACATCTTAAATTAATTAATAATTCATTTTAATAAGTATAATACGAAAAAAAATATCCATCAAATGCTCAACGAAGCTCAGCGTGTATTAATTTTAATATTCTAAAAACAGTATATTAAATATAAATTTATTTATTTCCAATTTATTCAGTATAAATAAAATGTCCGTCCATAAAATAAAAAGGAATTCCTCTTGCCTTTGGCTTGTGATGAAAATCATAACAGCTAAGGTTTTACGGCGTATCGGCTCGTAGGCATGATGGTTATGAGGATTGTTTGGATCCTTGAGGCCTTTATACGGCACGCCTATTATTAACTTTTGTTATAGAAAGAAATAGACGAGGTTCAAAACAGATTTAATATTACTATTACCAATGATATTACTACAATGATTAAATTGTCGTAACAGCATTTAATGAGTAAAAATTATCTTAATTCCACTCGATCACTACATAGTATGAAACAAAGTCGCTTTCTCTGTCCCTATATCCCAATGTATGCTTAAATCTTTAAAACTACGCAACGGATTTTGATGCGTTTTTTATCATAGATAGGGTGATTCAAAAGAACAGTTTTTATGTATAATACAAGATCACGCAGGCGAAGCCGCTGGTGGAAAGCTAGTCTATGCAATAAATACAAGTACAACTTTTTGTGCTATCTATATATATCAACAGAAATTGAATTTGAAGAAACATTGTTCATATATTATTTAATTTTATAAGTGTTTCGTTAAAAAAACAGGTTATCTGTATTAATCAAATGTTAAATGTTGTTTCCATATTTAGCCTGTCACGTCCGTTTGCAGTTGCTCTGTATTATTTATTAAGCTGGTGTACAGTGCGCGTATGGTGCGCTAGCCAATTTTCCGCCAAACGCCCCGGCGGGGACGCCCGCCCGCCATTCCGTTTGTTCGCGAGACAACCGCTTCGTGTGGTAACCATTTCACGCTCGATTTCTGTTGTGCCGCTAAAAATAAGGACGTATCTCCCGAACAATCTATTATATGGAATAGGGGAAAATTAGAAAAAGAAAACCATTCATTGGCAATTGGTTGCGTTTTCTTTGGCTTCTTTACACTTGAAAGTTATATAGATTGAAAGATTCTATATCGGGAACAATAATGTTCACTTAAACGGCGAAGTTTTTATTCAAACGTACCAGTGTTTGTAAAAGAAAATAAACAAGGCGGCGTAAACAAATGAAGCTCTGTGTTCGGAAATTCTTTTTCACGGACAATGCGAGTCTTTCGCTAAATGACAGATTTATTATACTTGTTCAGAAGAGGACCTAGTTGATGAATGAAAATGATTCACCAATATATTCTAAAGGGATCCCGATCTTACTTAGCCGTTATCCGCACGGTCGGTTTATTTCAATTTCCTTCATAAAAGACGCTATTCTCGGATTTGAAGTAGATTTATCATGCTTGGATAAAGCGGGCACTTTTTGTGCTTTTCTTATGCCTGGGTCTGACCCGAGATCTGTCCACTTAATGTGAATAATGGTGTGCGATGGAAAACGAATGCGAACCCAAACACAAAAGACAACAATGCGAAACGATTTCAAGACTGATACAAGGCTTTCGCTGATATTATACTCATAACAGCATGTTTTTCAAAGTCTCACAAAAAAACGACTAAACCTGCGCCTTTACTATCTTATATAAGATTCCAATACTACTTGATGGATTTTCAATGCTCCCAATAGCTTTTCCAGTCACTGACGGTTCCTTATTTTATACTTCACATTATATCTCATCTATTTTAAATAATATATGATCAAAATTTATCTACGTATGCACCATAATAAAATTAAAACTGCTACATAAAAGCATGCTCTATATTTATTGGTAATAGTGGAGATTACATTTGTTACCAAAATTTATGTGTATTTAATGGATGTGACATACTACGATTATATTTCCACATTTGCAATTTTTAAGTCTAGACTATAGAATTGCTTTCTTAGACCATGTAATTTTTGTCTGCAGGCTGCGTTAATAATAATTTAGTCTGTAGCCTCTGTTTGGGATTGCACTGTGGGACTCATGAGTCGAAATAAAAAAATCCTTTTATAGGAACTTTTTTGAGGGATAAAGTTAATCGAGAGAAAAATCTATATCGGGGGATATGGCAGTGCCCCCGCCAAGTTGAGCGCGAAGCAAACACTACCGTACCATCCTTTACTGGAACCATTTTGCCGCATTATCAGGACCCTATTAGAGAACCTCTGGATAAGACCAGAACGCAGAGATTTTCGTCATCTAGTTACCTATAATCACACACTTAAAATCAAATTTCAAGCCTGTAGGTCATTTAGTTCCGAAATTAAGCGAAAGCAAAGTTTCACATTTATGACACTCACTCACTTATAATCATCAGAATAGAACTAGTATGTACTTCCCATAAACTCAGACAGCTGTAATTTGGTTCAGAGTTAGGATTTAGTGGTCACTTATAGTGAAAACTATAAAAACTAGGATAAAAACTAATTATAACTACTAACTATAAAAATCCGATTTTTATAGTTAGTAGTTCTAGAGTACCTGGTGACCCTGATTAGAAAACACAAGAGTTGAGCTCTTGTGTTTTCTAATCAGGGTATTAAACCAAACCAAACTATTAGATATATAACATAATGTGTAAACAAAATGGACTTGTACCCACTAACGTATAATTATAAAGAATGTTCAATGGCCAAGTTACACAACATTAAATATAATAATAAAGAAATCGCAGTTAGGAACCTTAGACTTGGCTCGACTTTGTCTAGATTTCATTACTTTTTAAAGATTAACAAGGAGCTTGGCTGCCATCGAGACTTGGCTAGTTTTTTACTGAATGTTTTTGGTGGGATTTTTTTTACCGAATTGCATCCAAAGCGTTCATCTGAAGTGGTCTAGAAACAAACAATTCATCCATATAAAATGGATTTGTAGGTAGGGTCGTCAGATAGGGAATTAATAAATTAGGGAAATTTTTTGAAAAGACTTTTAGAAACCATAATCGTACAAATAAATGACAAAAGTATTAACAAAAGACAAACCAGAAGCATACCGACTATCTGATAACGCTAATCGTTCTTAATATTTTCTCCCAGCTCTTTTAGAATAAAAAATATAAAAATACATCGTGTGCAAAAATTCAACAAGAAGTCAATCCATCTCAATAAGATTCCTGTTTTCGTATTTATTTTTTATTGTTATATTTATAGACTTTTTTCAACTATTTTCATTTCTGATTTCCAGTGTCATGATATTCGTTATCTTTGGATTTTTGCTAAAAGAATCTCCGTCCGTTATTGTAGCACTTCTTCGTACGTGATGGTGACATGCGCCCGTATCGGTTTCCCCGGATATTGTCGTGTTATGTCTCAATGGGATCAGACGAGACGAGACGTTATCAACTGTTGCTCTAAAATTCTTTGCCTTATAGATATTTTTCCTCTCGTCTACTGCATTGTAAATGGGAATTTTATTTATGTTCAAAAACTGAGTCGAATTAGGGACCCATCTCTCGGGAAATGTTAAGTTCTATCATCGATCGAACTATTTATAGTTAAATACAACCATAGCTCAGTGGCGTAGGGGATAAGCACCGCGGCTCGCGATCGTTGTTGATAAGCAACTTCGCAAAGGTCGGTCACGGGATGGGTGACCAAAAATATATTATTTTGAGGTACTCCGTGTAATTAATTTTTACGTGAAGCCGTTGGGCCCGGTAGCATTTGCAGTCGCTAATACCCTCCACTCCGCAGTCAGGGCCCATCCTCCTTAACCATCCATAAGAAAGGCCTGAGCTCCTGCAGTGGGGATGCAAAATTGCTGACGATGATGATAGTAAATCTATGAAAACAACATAAAATTCTCAAAATTAGACCATTAATAAAATATGAACATTATAAGGTTTAAATAACAAAAAATGTAACACTTTATGATGGTTTGATATTCAGTACATAAACAAAAGTAAAATGAAACGTATTTACGTGTGTAAACAAGTATAATGTTTTTCATGGTAATTTTTCATTTATTTATTGAATGTTTTAAGCATTATTAAAGAAAAAAAAAACAATGCATTGCAACTCTTTTTCTAAATTCTGGTTCCGTTCTATTATTTACGCAAAACGCAAAAAAAAATAACGTTTGTTAGATGGGAACACCCCTTAAATATTTATTTTCATCTGTTTTTAGTATTTGTTATTATAGCGCAACAGAAATACACATGTGAAACTTTCTAGACATCACGGTTATGATACCCGGTTTCTGTATCGGACTTAAGCCATCTTAAATGTCTCTTAAAGAAGTTTTCGTTTCTGATCTTATTTTATAACGATCAGTTGATAGCAGTTTGATAAAACTAGGACTTTTTGCCATTTAAACTTAAAAAACTTATCTTAAAGGAATAATCAGTTGATAATCAATTTTGTATTTACCTCAATTCAGAAACTGGCTGCTTGTAATCCCGTTTTTACCCTTTTTGTACAGAGCTTTGAAAAGCTGCTATGATTAATCCATAATGATTTTTAAAAGCCTATTTCAATGATAAAAACAGAATTTCTTATAATCACTAAAACCATTTATACAGCTATTTACTGAGTATTATGACGCAATTTAAATCCATTGTATAATTTTTCCTTTCAAGAGTAAACATGTGCTAACTGTCGGCAAATTCGTTAATGATAATATATCACAAAATCCTTCGCTTTCACCCTTGTCAGATCATTGTGTGATACTGAAATGAAACTATTCTCATAAAAACATTCCACAGTTTTGCTCGTTGCCCTGACATAACTTTGCAATATTAACGAAATACGACCCAAGCCATTAACACAGACTGAAGACTGATGAGCTGTTTTCGCTACATTTTCATGAATGTAATTCCGTGAATGATACTAGGGATTCGTGGCCGCTTTCTTAGTAACGTGAATTAAATTAAAGGTTCTGTTAATTGATGTAACAAGTGTTGATTTGCCTTTCGTATTGTTATTATTATTAAGATTAATCTATTGCTCCTGAAGAATTTCCCTCAGACATAATACTTACTAAGTGTTTCTAAAATACTTTTTATATAGTCGGTAATTTTTTTAAGTATAATAAAATTTAAAATATATGCTTTAAATGTTATTTATAACATTTATTTCTGATAATGCCAATATCTGTGAAGGCCAATCAAAATGGGTATGGCCGAAGCCATTTGAGCCATTTTCAATCCCCTGTAATTTTATTGTTGTGTAAACTAGAAGCTTAAATTTTCAGTAACCAAAAGGCCGTTACTTAGCTAGATATATTTCCAAATTAAACTTAACTTGAACCAATATTATAAGAATTATTGGTAGTAAAAGACTTTTAAACAAACAATTGATAGATATCTTTAAACAAATAAAGCGCAAAGTGATAATTTTAGATAGATTTTGTTTTATATACGATTCTTTTAATGTACCTACTTAAATGTTTGCCTTGTTAGAATTTTATTAGAAGTGACTAAAAAAAAGTTTCCTAATAACCTTATTAATTTAAACAAAGACTATAGATTAATTATTTTTTTATATTGGATTTGTAGCTTTAGAAAGTTTTATCGAAACTGCTTATAGCTAATTTGTTTCAAATTACTTCGTTGTCTGTAATAATGACGTCAAAGAAAAGGTCAACAACATTAACATTGTACTTTATACCCATAAAATAAGCGTCATAATATAAACACTTATACATTTTACAAAATTTACTCTTGAGCCATATCTAATAAACTTTATGCATCATGAAACTAGGTTCTTCGTATTATTCTTAGTTACCAAACCGCCGTGAAAGTATTCAGGTAAGTAGTTTACAAAAAATAAAGACAACACTATAATAATGGACGGTGAAATCGCTCTCTCACGCTAATGTTCATTGTAGAGGCAACAAATAACCTTCAATCAAACTAACGCCCTACCGCTATTTGTCTTGACTGGAGAAATATTGTGTTCCTTAGTGCGGTCGGCGGCGCACATATATGTGGGGAACATTACACTCCGACTAAACATTAAACAAAGAACTGAGATAAAGTCGAATTGCTCCAATTGCTGCAAGTTAAGAGCTGATTAAGTAAATCCTAATATAAAAATTAACTTATCCATCAATAGGATACTGATACCCACATTTATGTTAGTTTTGTTTCAACTAGCAGTTTGAAAAATGTTTTTGTCTCGATACTTCTACAATCACCATCATTTAGTCCATTGATGAAAACCTTGTCAATATAAGTTCGGTAAATTTTGAGTTCATCGCGTTTAGATACCTCTTATAGGCGTAGAGATCGTGGCAAAAATGTACTCAGTACCTAAGCTTAAAACTCAGTACATACTCAGTACTCAGTGCGAATGCTAGGTATTGGAACACCTGGTGGTGGTGGCGGCGGCGCGAAACCGACGAAATTTTTTAACGAAAAATTTGTGTATATACAGCGTGTTTGGTAATACCTGTATAATCCCGAATATGGCACATACGGTATGATGAATAGAACCCAGAAAAATGATAACTAAGTCTGAAACCCAGCACATGACCTAGATATTCAGCTTTTTTCTTCGAAGTAAAACTGTACGCTGACAACCCTAAAAACAGCTGTTGTGTTGTATTTGGTCATCGACTCCATGTGCCGAACTAGTTTAAAAAATTACAGAAGTTAAATAAATCTAAAGATAAATGCCTAGAATAAATATGCATCCGAGAGTAATTTATTATTTCCAAACAGAAAAAGTTAGTAGTAAATGACTTTTAACCATAAAAAAACACTAATCTTGTGATTAACGGTGTTTCAAAAACTATTATTAAGGAAACTTCTCTAATAATACAGTCAAAATAAAAAAGAAACTGCAAATACTTTGATTGAAGTTCAATATCTGCACCATTGCTCACATTAGTCTATGCAAGAAGGAGCGACAGAGACATAAAATCGACGACGATGTGTATTGAGAAACTCGGGTTTCTGATGTGTCAGTAAGGTTCTGAAGATTATTTGCTTTGAAGTTTTGTTATTTTTTTCATAAAGTCGTGTTATTTTTACGAACAAATAAAATACAGACTTACACAATGATATTAATAATCTAAGTATCTCGCTTATTCTTAGTTTAAATGATAATTAAATAAAGGTTAGTTGTAATGGAAAGGTCTAATAATAAATAATATTTCGTTTCTTTTCTAATTTAATCAATAATTTTTATGCCTTATAATTTTGTTAATGACTTGGTCTTAAATTAGGTAACCACTTTTAATATTATGACCTTTTTTTCTTTTGTAACCGTGAAAAGCGTAAATAAAATTGTAATAATAAGTAAACAGCCTAATTATCAATTTCGTCAGTAAAAAATGGTATGATAAGTTACTTTGAAATTTCATTGTTTAATTCAATAAAAAAATAACGATTTTTTGTTAGGTAGATTACGTAACACAGAATTTGATGACGCGGGACCCTAAATCGGTGCACTTTAGATTTAGGTACATTGGTGTTCGAGTTGCAATAATAATAACCTATGTAGTTTTGGTCATCGCGTCAGTCGTGTCCGTGACTTTCATCGGCGTACTTGTGAGTTTTCAGAATTTAGAAGGTCAACTTACGTTTTCGTTCTTTCGGGACTTTTGGTTTGTTTTTCATTCTCGTTCTGTTTACCTGTGTGTTATGTTTGTGTGCTGTCAGTGCAATGAATTCGTACTCAAATGCCTTATATTACGAGATGATAATGTGTGGCGGTGCTTGTGACGGTAATCTTGCTGCGGCTCGGCGGCGTTATGACGAGCGCCACGTGTCAGGAAGATCTGAAAACCATCGACGTCTTCCTTCTTACCGGTGATTCGTGGACCGGTGGTCCGTGGTCCGTGGACCATTTGTGAACCGGTTACATACAACTGGTTCATTCCATAGTGTGCCACAGGTAGGCCGGCCGAACACCTATTCCATCGAGACAAAGGATATGATTTTACGTCGAGAGTAACACGACACGGTCTGTGTCGAGTCGAATGGAGATGTGTGTTTTATGCGGTGGCTGGCGGCATATCGAGACCCTGGACTGATAAAGTGGATGTGAAGTGTAGGTAATGTTGACAAGTGAAAGCTGAAAGAGTGATTAGAACGCTGTAAGTATGTACCTGTTTAATCTTAAATTGTTTTAATTACAAGTAAACTCATACGTAGTGGAGTGCGCGCGTCGGCGACATCAAAATGTATTCTAGGAAACGAGAGAGTGAGAGGTAATGAGAGAGAGAGAGAGAGAGAAAGAGCGAGTACGTCGGGACGGCACGTATATGCTTACAGGGTTGTAGCATAGTAATTGAAAACAAATTGTTCAAATATTTGTATGAAAATATCAATTTACGTGAAATTGTTTTTTGACATATCAATTATGTTCTTTGTGCTAGGTTGTATGGCCATGTTTCGGGATTATACAGGTATTACCAAACACGCTGTATATTCTTAAATAGTAATAATTTAATAATTCAATCAATACACAATAAACTTTTGGAGTTGATTTTTACATCAATTTCTAAGATCTGCTAAGTTTTGGCTTTTTACAGTTGAGTTGTCGGTGGAGTTAATTCTCCAATTTTGTATTAAGAAAATTAGTTTCTCATAATGTTTAACTATCATGAAGCACTTTTGATGCGTGTTACCATTTTATGTACAATATATACTTTACATTCCGCTGCTGCTACGAAGTGTCCCGACACCCGATTTCCGCTCTGTGCACTAAGTGACGTACAAAATATCGTTAGCACCCACATATTTAAGTACTAACCGTTAAATGCTTGAACATTTTTGTCGCGAGCTCTTGCACTAATAGCTGACAGGCTTATAACTATGCAGGACTGCAATAAAAAAAATATACTAAAAATAACGAATCCCAATTAAAAGATATGGAATCTAGTAAACTAACCTTAGTAATAGCTATGATTAAAAGGTATAATTAAAATTGTTAACGTAATAATGTAATGTTTTCATTAAAATATATAATATTAAGCATTTGAATAATACTCATACAGCTAAATCTAGGTTTCTAAGGCTAAGATAAAGACAATGAGAATTGGTTTATTTCATATTAATATACTGTTTATTATTTGTTGACTTGTATACAACGAACGGAATGAATGAAAGAGCGATTATCATATAATACCGCAGACGGTGAAGTTTCCAAGTGTAGGGTCGTCTCGTCGGTTGGCGAAGTGCAGAGGAACTTCAATCGGACTTTAAACGAGTTAATACCCTTTTAATAAGTGTTGATGCTCCCGCCCCGCGGTCGTCTGTGATGCGCAAACATTATCTATAACTATATATAAAATTATGTCGCTTCCCGCTGTCTGTACGCTGAGATCATTTAAACGTTTATGTATAATACAGGAACACTGAGCAAAACCGCTGATAGTAAACTACTATATAAAAACCGAATACATTACTTAAGTAAATTTACTGATTAACAATAAGAAATATTTTTAATAAATTAATATTGTATAAAAAATGTGGTAGATATTTTTTTTATTCACAACACAAATATTCGAGTAAATGCCTTTTTGCGCGATTTTTGATAATGTCTCAGAGACCGTTAGGTCACATGAAATATAGTCTCCAGTGGCAGCAAAACTCTTGCGCTGCCACTGGATTCAAAACCTATCTTTAGTTATCACATCCCTTGTAATAAAAAAAAGTAGTAGAATATGTAGGTACATTTTTTGCGTAACTCTCTTGGCTGTCATGAAAGGCACTCGTGACATTTTTGCGTGTTGTCGATTGAGTTAATTTACACGAATCGTTTTTACGGGATTCCTCTGTCGTTGTTCCGGTTTATTTTACCCAAAGGTGTCATCTCTAGGAAATTGTTTCCATGAATCCTTTTTGTGAAAATGAATTTGTTAGCTCTATTTACGTAGATAGGATATTTACTTTTTTTTATTTAGTTGTTTACATTGGATATTCATATTTTGTATTTTTCTGTTACTACAAAATGTTAATATTTAACTGATGGTGTATTTAAAATAGGGAGTTAAAAATATACTTTATCAAGCTATTTCGAATTTTAAAAGATAGTTTAAACTGTTGCTTTTAGCAGCAACTGCAGTCATTAGTAACCAATAATTCGTCATGTTATTTCGGGGAAAGGGCGCTTGTCCACTACACTGAATTTTCATGTCCGGCGGTCCGATTTTTTCAGGTCCGATATGTCAGGCCATATGTAGGTAATGCGCGCTTGTGCACTGTCAGGAATTTTACCGTCCGGAATTTTACTTTTCTCTATTCCGGACCGGTTTTTTCAGGTTCGTGATGGCGGCAATGAAAAACGTGTTAACGCTTGTGCACTGCTGTGTCCGAGATCCGGAAAATTCATAAGGAATAGGCATTAGAAAAAATAATCCATTTGAATCGATATTTATTTCGGCAATATTGTTAATTTCCAATAAACTTATAATCGATATTAATTGTTGATTATAAAATGCTATATTTTATATGATGATTTAATATAGTTGGTATATATCACTAGCATATGCTTTGGAAAACTCGGTATAGTTCTAATTTGATCAGCATATGGTTCTAGTATCGATACTTAGTTAGATTTTAGAATCGTATTAAAAGTATCGATAGCTTAAGTAAGATAAATAAGTGTTGTTACGTTTAGACAACTGAACCCATCTAAATGGAAATTAATATAGTAAACAGACTTAACTTTAAGAAAGGACATAGGCTACATTTTATTGCGAAAAATAGGGGATGAAAGTTTGCCTGGAAATTTGTCATTATCAAATTTTTTTTAAACAATTGATAAGTATAGATAAATATTTGACAACAGAAGTAATAATAAAGAATAAACAGAAGATTAACAAAAGTAATTATGTAACACTCAATGTGTTTTTCGCATTTAATAAAATTTTAAATGTATGTTTGTGTCATTAATAAATTTAAAAAAAATAAGTATTCTAAGGGAATAATATTTCTGCTCAAAGAAACTACACCACGCGTATAAATTTATGCCTATATATAATACAGTCAACTGATCTCGTAAAGTTCATTTAGCATAATAATTCTCCGCTAACACGGCACTAATTTCGATTTGTTTACGAAATGGCGCCACTGATTGGTCTATCTCTGTAATCGCTGAAAGTTGTTTTTACAAAACTTCGAAAAAAATAGCACCTTTAAAAATTTAAACATCAAGTACTAGACCATTATCAGTAATTTTATTCTAATGTCAGATATTTTTAGCTATTGTATGTGAATAATGCTGTTCCTAAATTAGTAAGGGTATAAGTTTTTACATCTGATAGTAGTCATCCGATAGTAGTAAAAAAAGCTTTCGTCTTGCCATAATTTATTATGGTTTATGTAAAACGATCAGATCATTATTTAGGTACCTTTCTACTTCATCGAACGGAATTACCAACGTTCCAAAAATCTCATCGTACCTAGCGAAAGTGACGTGTAGCTTCAAAGAGAGCTGCCCTACACTGCGCCGCTCCGATCAGGAAAAAAACGGACAAGTGCACAAGCTACTCATCCGAGTTTTTCATGTCATTCCGGACCGGAAAAAATCGGACCGCCGGACCTGAAAATTCAGTGTAGTGCACAAGCGCCCAAAGGGAAAGGGTAAACTATTAAAAAAATCAGGAAGTCTTAATCAGGTCGTAAACAAGATCCTAATACATAAATCCGTTTAAAATTTGCGCGTAATGGTATGCTGTCAGGTTGTATTGAGTTCGGTTTTGTTTTCATAAATAATATCTGAAAGGAACAGAACATATTTTATCACTAATATACTCATTACATGCACTTTTAAATCGCCAAAAATATTTTCGCTATCGCTCGTTCAGGACACCTTTTGGCTGACAAGAAAAACAAACGAAATAAACTTGCCCACTCTGCCATCAGAAGTAACATTTAAATCAATCATGTCATTACGAAAATAGTCCATATAAAAAAAACAATAATTAGCAATTATCTGTCATACATATAAATAGTCAGTTAGTCAAAACCAAAGGCTATTAATTCTATGCAATGCGGTCCTTAAAATAATCCAAATCTAACTTATAAATTTATTTACAGGTAGGGTTCACGCAGACCCGTTGGAAGACCACTGTGAAATGATGTGGCAAGGTGCAAACTGGATCAAAATAGCCCAAAACAAATCAAAATGAAGATAAATTGAAGGAGGCATATACCGATCACCGTGGAAACTGGACTTAGACGATGGCAATGAGATTAAAAACATAAAGTGATAAATAAATCGTTAACAACCCTGAGGGTAGTAAACGGTTAAGCATTTTGTTTATTTATTATCAGTTACAAAATCAAATATAAGGGCGCTTGTGCACTAGACTGAATTTTCAGGTCCGGCGGTCCGATTTTTTCCGGTCCGATATGCTAGGCCATGCAAAGGTAATGCTAGCCTGTGCACTGTCAGGAATTTTACCGTACGGGATTTTACTTTTCTCTATTCCGGACCGGTTTTTTCAGGTCCGTGATGGCGGCAATGAAAAACATGTTTACGCTTGTGCACTGCTGTGTCCGCGATCCGGAAAAGTCATAAGGAATAGGCTTGGGAAAAAATAATCGATTTGTGTAAAATCGATATTTATTTCGGCGATATTGTTAATTTCCAATAAACTTATAATCGATATTTATTGTAGATTATAAAATGCTATATTTTATATGATGATTTAATATAGTTGGTAAATATCACTGCATATGCTTTGGCAAACTCGGTATAGTTCTAATTTGATCAGCGTATGGTTCTAGTATTGATACTTAGCTAGATTTTAGAATCGTATTAAAAGTATCGATAACTTAAGGTAAGAAAAATAATTGTTGTTACGCTTAGACGCATAAACAACTGAACCCATCTTAATGGAAATTATATATTAATAGACTTAACTTTAAGAAAGGACATAGGCTACAATTTATCGCGAAAATAGGGGATGAAAGTTTGCCTGGAAATTATCATAATCAATTTTTTTTTAGACAATAATAAGTATAGATAAATATTTGATAATAGAAGTAATAATAAAGAATTAACAGAAGATTAACAGAAGTAATTAAGTGACACTCAATGTCTTTTTCGCATTTAAGTCTGTGTCATAAATAAATAAAAAAAAGAAGTATTCTAAGGGAAAAATATTTCCGCTCTAAGAAACTACACCACGCGTATAAAATTATGCTTATATATAATACAGTCTACTGATCTCGTAAAGTTCATTTAGCATATAAATTCTCCGCTTACACGAAACTAATTTCGATTTGTTTATGAAATGGCGCCATCGATTGATCTATCTCTGTTATCGCCTAAAGTTGTTTTAACAAAACTTAAAAAAAATAGCACGTTCATAAATTTAAAACATCAAGTACCAGACCATTATCAGTAATTTTATTCTATTGTCACAGATATTTTTAGCTATTTTATGTGAATAATGCTCTTCCTAAATTAGTAAGGGTGTAAGTTTGTACAGTAGTAAAAACTTAGACTAGTTTTATAGTAGTAACAAAATGCTTTCGTCTAGCCTCAATTTATTATGGTTTATGTGAAATGATCAGGTCATTATTTAGGTACCTTTCTACGTCTTCGAACGCAATTACCGACGTTCCAAAAATCTCATCGTACCTAGCGTAAGTGACGTATACCTTCAAAGAGAGCTGCCCTACACTGCGTCGCTCCGATCAGGAAAAAGACGGACAAGTGCACAAGCTACTCATCTGGGTTTTTCATGTCATTCCGGACCGGAAAAAATCGGACCGCCGGACCTGAAAATTCAGTGTAGTGCACAAGCGCCCTAAGTGTACAATCAACAAATTAACGGAAGTAAGTACATAGTCTGTTCGTCTAAGTGTACAGTCGCGTAGAATTTAATAGTGGTCAGTTTTTACTTTTTTATTATTCCTTTTATTTGTATTTCTCATAACGCGCACAATCATCATCATGTTTATTAGCCGTAGGCCTTAAGCTGAGTATAGGCCTACCTAATAGATCCCCACGACGATCGGCTCTACGCTGCCCGCATCCAGCGGCTTCCTGCAAACTCTATAAGGTCGTCGGTCCCTCTGGTGGGCCACAGAGAGAGTCTAAGGATTGGTCGGTGCGAATAAAATCAAATCAACTTTAAACGGATTTATTCTGTATAATGTTTATATTTTAAGATGTTTTGGAGCTTTTGTTCTATAGTCACTGAACTGAGATACTAGTCGTCTAAATTATTCCGGATATATAATTGGTGTAAATTATCTGATAAACTCGTAAATTAACAAACACGTCAATAATGCTGTAGGTAATTATTTTCTAGTTAACATATTCATAAGTATTATTAGAATTATTTGAAAAACTTTACTTCAAATAAGTTAAGCTTTGACTGTCATAAACTAGGTAGTAGTCCTATTTTTATTGAGATTGAGAGAGATTTGATTTAGAGAAATAAAGCATTACTTTCTTGTTTAAAGTTTTTTCGGCAGTTCTGGTAGTAACGTTGAAAATAATTTTACCATAAAAATGTTTGAGTATTTTGGAGAGAATGAAAAATCTTATGATATGTGTTATTAGCTTAAAAAAACAAAATAGTACACCAACGCAAATAAACATAACTTTTTATTGACAAGTTGTTTTGCTGTAATGAAGAGGTTAAAGTGAAATTTAATAGCAGCCCATTGGTTTTTCTAGTGACTGTACCTTTTAAGAGATAAGGTCGGCATCGGGCGGCGGGAAATCATTTCCGTTATGTCAATCACACGGCCTGTTCGTCTGTCTATGTGTAAGTACGCGAGTCCACTAATGAGTTTGTAAACTCGATTACCTAGGTATCTACATAAAAAAAATCAATTAAATATCTAAAGGATTGTGAATAGAGAGGAAGCTCATGAGTATAAGAGGGAAGAAAGGTTGAAGCAGACAGAATTACTTTTTTTAAATAAACACTATCTAACTTTATGTTATATGCTCAATTTTTCTACTCTATAAAATTGAAAATTTTGTTAGAGTTTTTGTAAAAAAAATCATCACTACATTGAGCACCGCAAAAAAATACAAGCAAAATATCAAATATCAGAATAATTTGATTTATGGTCATTCGTTTGCATATTATAAAAAAGCAGCAATTTTTATTATGAAGATTAGGAAACAAATCCATTAAGACATGAAAATTACATATAAAAATTCTTCTTGGAATAATATCGCACGTCGCGAGCCGTGATGAAGTGTACTGATTGCACACTACAGTGCACGCTCTTAGAAAAAGATCGTCTTCATTTCCGCACATCGATCATACATGTGACAGGAGAAGGGTCTTCTAATTCTGATAGATCGTGGACATAATAATGTCTATGTATGTTATTCATTACATGCGACCTCCTAATTTGTTCCGTCACTCGGGAGGACTATACACACTGTGCACCGTTTGTTGCCTTAATGACGTCACTTAGTTGATTCACGACTAGATTTTTATACTAGTTTACAGAGCTCAGTTGGGTCGTGTCTTCTAAATTGTGGCAATTTGTAAAGTGATATACTTTTGTACAAGAAGTTTTGGCGTCCTAATATTATATATTTCAGAACTAAATAAATAAAGCAACATAAATTAATGCCATATACTCATTTATAAAAGGAATTCGCAATTTTTGAGGTCTTTTTATAAAAATCACAATATTATGACGGTTTCTAATAACTTTATGTGAAAATACTACGAAGTCTGAACTTTGGTAAAGAAGTTTATATAGAATCATTCTGGATTAAAGTATCAAAAGAAGAGGTAAGGCGTAAAAATATCTCGGATGCATAGCCCAGTCTGTTTCAATTTCACGGGGCGTTTGTTTGGCGACAAAGACGCCCAAAGGCGTCATTTGGCTGAGAGCTTACCCGAACTTATAACAATTTCATTTTTTATCGTCGAAAGCAAACTTTCACAGCGATTTACAAGAAAGCATTGGTACTGCATGTTGGTGATTTGTAGTTTTGAACATTAATGCAACATAGAGTAAGTAATGTGCTGTTATAATCAAACATTAACTAATAATGATAGGAATAATAAATTGAAACAAATCTGCACATCTCATAACATTTTATGATACATAATGAAATTATTGTGGAACGTTATTGGTGAAGCCTTTTTATATCCTTTCTTTCTTACGTTTTCTTATTTTTGCTTTTCCGCTCTATCTATGATTTCCCTAAGAGTTCACAAAGAAATATCTGGTGTGCTTTGGGAGTCCGCTGCTGTGTCTAGAAACCTAAAAAGAGTTCGCATATGCAATCATAAACTAACAGTGAGCCGTTTAAACGTCATGACGGCATTATTAAGAAAAAAAACATCATTTGTCATTTGTCTTTTTCACACAGTACATATATTGTATTGTATAAATTTCATAAAATATTGTTTTGCTAACATTTGCCTGAATTGTGGATAGTGCGACAGTCGCAGATTCGAGTCCCGGTGGTGTTCATAAGCCGGTAAGTACTTTAGATTATATATCAGAGTTCTATTGCGTGTACTCTAAGGAAAATTTAATCTTCCTTATGTGACGGGTTCGGCACTTAAGTGTTGGTAGAAAATGAAACGGCTGAATAGACTTGATAAGTAGGAATATGTAAATAAAAAAGCCTTTTCTGGGTTTCCTTCTTAATATATTACTTATTTATCACATTGACTTTAGCTATTTTAGGTATAACATATTATTTATACACATTTCATATTAACAGATTACTTAAATATTTTTATTAAAATCTAATGTACTGTACTGGTAGAAGAATTTTCACGAACTCACATTTAGTCAGAACCTAAACTTAAAATTACGAACAATGAATATAATATAATAATATAATATTATAGATCAAAGACAAAAAGTTTGGATGCGGGAACCTAGTACAAAATAAGCGGTGTGGTATAACGCACTGTTACATTTATAGTTTAAAGAAAAAACTCATCTCATCTCATCTTCAAATTTTGAAACTAACATACTTTCCGATTAAGCCCCCATGTGAGGTCTCAGCTATTAAATTTACAGGCCGACTAATCAGTTACGATAATTTTGATAATTTAGATTAACACAAAGGTGTTATTATTTGATATTTGTTAACAATTATAATATTTTATACTTAATCTTAAACATTTAAAGCGATATATTTTCTGATTCCTCAATAATCTAGGTTACCTTAATATGTCTTTCTTTATTATATAAGTATTTGCATAACCTGACGGGCAGTTTAAATGTAGTCTAGTAGTTTTAAAAATATTTTAAATTATTACATTTAAGAAAAGTTTAGTCTTAATAAAGAGGCAATCAATGCCTGTTTATTAGTTTGCATTCGACAGTCTCCGAAACTATTGGTCCAATTACAAATGTCTTTCATCTACGGGAAGCTACATAATGCGCGCTATAATTTATACACGTGGAGAAGCAGGAAAACAGCTAGTTTTATAGAAATTTGTTCACAATCCGAGAAGAAATCAGTGAATCCTACTCTCATAAAAAATATACATACTCATTAAACACAGAAAATTCTAACAGCCCTGCGATTCTGTAAAAATTAAAACCCGAATTCGAATTCACTCAGATGTAGAAATTCACTTCAAAAAGCTGCTCAATCTTGAATTGGTAATAACGTTTCGTGGCATAAGTGATGTGAGTTTCGAAATGACATAGGAATAGAATATCTGAGACACATTATACGTATCTCAGATATTCTATTCAATCAATTTTGTTTTGTATTTTTTTACAAAAAATGGAATCAATAGAATTTCTAAACTAAATGACGTGAATTTGGACACATGAGGGACTTCGAATTCGGTTCTGGATTTTTACAGAATCGCAGGGCTGATTTTGAATGAATTCGAAATACGCTATCTTTTGTTTTTAGCTGAAATATTTAGATGATACGTTTATATTGTCTAAATGTTTAGGTGATATTTATTTATTTAAGCACAAATAAAAATATCTGATGAAAAGCCTATTTTCTTTTGTAAAACAAAACTACTAATTCCATTTAGATGAAAATTAAATGGGACCGCCTCGGTCCATTAAACTGTTGAATAAAAAAATAATTTTAAAAATCGATCAACAATTGGCAGAAATATCGGTGAACAATAAAAAAATATATATACTTCAAAATTGAAAATTATGAGGTTGTATGTCCAAATACAACCTCATAATTTTCAATTTTGAAGTTGGTTAAAGATAGATCCATATGTTTTAAAAAGAATATATTTACCGTTTATTTCTTAAATGTTTCGTTGTACGTCTTAAAAAGGATACGTGTACGAAAATATTGGCGTGAACGAAGCACCCTCTGCTAGCCGATGCTGAGTGCAAAGGCGTGTTCTCACGGTGCCGTGAAAATTCGCCGCGGCCGGCAATATGGACGCTGATGGAACCTTAATGTTTCCGACTTGGCCGCCACTTGCGGTCAGCCGGTCTTCGATGCGCCTATAAAAGTTCCCTCCACAATAGAGTTACGGCGACAAACTGTGACACGACCCATTATCGGGGACTGAACGTTTACTTTGTATGCTGTTAATAATATAGATTTAAGGACAAGTTGCGTTTTGTGTTGGAATCCATTTTTAGTCGTCCTAGTCCTTGATACTGCGAAAGTCTTATGTAAAATATATTGAGCTTGATAAAAAATTCGACATTATTAATTACTCAAAAGTTATTTAAGGTTTGTTTGGTTTTATGTTGAATTTGTCAGTAATTATTTGCAGAATTTTATTTTGAAATACTCTGGCTGATCTCATTTTATTGTCCTTGCTTTTACACGACTACCCAAAAAGGAGTTAATCTATGAATGTACGTATAAGAGTTTCTTTATTTTACCATAACTTATAAAATTCTTTACAGAAATGAATGTTTAGGGTATTGTTGAAAATGCTTCATAACATCTTTTATAAAATAACGAAGGTTAACGGGGTTTGAAGCTATATAATACAACTTATTTCTTTTATTTTTTGCTTTTGCCAATTGCGTTTTTTAATTTTGAACCTAATAAGTGTATTTTGGGATCTGAATCTCATATTTTATTATTCACTTTGTGAATACAGAAAAAAGAACTAGGAGATAACAAAAAATATATATGTAACGTTTACAGCTGTTAGATGCGTTCAGAATAATTTATTGCGAAAAGGATTTTAAAAACACATATCGCCCGAACCCTCGGATAAAGCTGTTTTAAGAATATGTGGGAATTCTTCCAGGTGAAACTTAAGTGTGTCTGTATTTTTATACTTAAAATTTTTGTGGAAAGCACATTCAGTGTATATTTTTGTTAGAATTTTCACGTAATCGATATACTCAATAGTAGCGACTATTTTTGTGACATGAAAATATAAGTTCGGGTGAGCCATATTTTTTTTCAATAACAAGAAACGGTCTTAGAATTATTTGTAATCAAATATAGGTACATGAGGTTTCTAGTACTCGTATATTTTCGTAACTCTGCTACTAATTTAGATATGTGACGGTGTAATTTTTTTTCCGTATACTCTTTTGAAAACTTAAATTATTTATATGTAATTTTATGAAAAATTTGGCATTTATTTTTTTATGAAACTATATATAACTTATATTAATTTTACTTTGGGGGCAATATTATTGTACTAGAGGCTAAACAAAGTTGGTTATTTTCGTTTATTTTACTGTTTTTTTGGTGATATTGTATTGAAAGGAAAGTAATTCTTTTTATCGATAGGAAGAACTTCAATTGATAAAAAATTGAAAAATAACAATATAGTACGAGTACTTATTGTAAATGTGTTTATTACACTATAATATTACATTATTATTTGTAATTATTATAATATTATAATTATTATAATGTTATTATAATATTATTTGCATTGAACGGGATCCTAAATTATTAGACTGACATCTTTCATCATCACGGGTGGGGTGACATAGCTTATAAATTTATGCAGGTAAATAAGACATGTTATCATTGGAACAATGTTGACATTTTATATAGTATAAGTACGAGAGAAAACAGTAACTCGTATTTTTTGAGTTAGGCAGGTTTGGATATAAAAAGTGAAAATAATAAAAGATTCCTTTGTTCTTGAGTGGAAAACTTCTTGCTATCTATCGATCGATATTTGTTGATTCCAATGGACGTATCTCCAAGCCATGTAATATACGATTAGTTAAATTTCTATTTCTGTATATGTCAAGCATATTTGCAACAAACGTTATAAGAGTGCAATAGGACCGATTATTATTTGCCCGGCTCTCGTGTGTAGTTCCATTCAGCCACGTCGCGCGCTATTGTGTTTGCGGAGGGCTCAATGCACGCTGTCGATTGCCAATCGGATGGAGATCGCATACGGCCATTTGCCGCAATGAAAGGCATCCATTGATTATTTGCTAATCATTCCCTGTTATATGTGCATCTTGCACAGAGAATTGCTTTATTTCATAACAAAAGAAAAAATGTATATTTTTACATTTTTCACACCGTCATTGCAATTACTTACTTAATCAACATATCCCGTCTTTATAACACAGAGCAAGACTTGAGAAGGGTTTGAATATTTCATAAAAATGTTTTTGTAATATTCATTCAAGTCCGAAAAAGGTTCACTTGGAGAAATAAATATGAAAAAGTCGAGAAGAAAATAATGAAAAGATCACTTTCCCAAACAAGTGGACGTATTTAATCAAGTAGCTAATAATCAACATTTCTTCTGCTCAGTCTTAACAATCTTGGCAGAGTGGTCGTCATCACTTTCTACCAAAAAGGAAGCATTTAAAAAATATTAGTGCCCAAAATCAAACTAGATGTTGCTACGGTACTTTCTTAATGTCTCTATGACAACCCTTCCGGTTTTCTTTCATGTACATAAGTAAATTAATTTTCAAAACTCAATAAACAACTCATAATCTATTTGTACTGTTTCGTATTTGAATTGATATCTAAGTTTCGAACTAATCAAATTTCAGTTTTTAAATATGTTAGTTCAAAGGAACCGAAATGACTGTCTTTGGTCCATTCGTTTCCTGCAAAAATCAACTTTTGGTAGTGTCGCCATCTAGTGAGGTGCTTTATTATCATTGACATCTTTAAGCACTCATGTTGAGACGTGCTACCTACCATGGACGATGATCAAGTATCGATGATTGTCCGTGCGGTCCGTTCCCTTGTACCTTACCTTGGTTGTCTTAAGATCAGTTCAGATAATGTTAGGATGTGAGGTCAAGATATTTAAAGTCACATTTCTTGGGAACGTATATTCTTCTTTATAATTATTATCTCGCAAACTCCACGTCATGATTTATATCTACCGTTATAATGTAGGGGCATAAATATTAAAGTGCACAAGATAACGTGGTTTTAAAAATCTGCGTGTTGAATGAAGACGAAAGATATTAGATGGGTAATCATAAAATTTTATTGATACAAAATCTAAAATAATTGATTAACAATGAATTTTAAATAATTTTCTCTTTACATTAATTAAAGATTATGATCGCACTAGCTTTTGCCCGCGACTCCGTCCGCGTGGTAAAGTTACTTTGAGCAGCATTTCTAACGAATATTTATTCTTTATATCGTGTAAAATAAAGTTTCATCCCCTATTTTATCCCCTTAGTGATGGAATTTATCAAAATCCTTTCTTAGGAGATGCCTACGTCATAGTAGCTTTATGTATGCGGAGTCTCAGCCCGATCGGTTTAAAATTGACAAAGTTTCATCTCCTATTTTATCCCCTTGGGGGAAGAATTGATCAAATCCTTTCTTAGCGGATGCCTACGTCATAACATCTACCTGCATGCCAAATTTCAGTCCAATCCGTGCAGTGGTTAGTGCTGTGCGTTGATAGATCACTATGTCAGTCAGTCACCTTTGAATTATATATATTTAGATTGATAGTAGTAAATATGTACGTACATTTTGAAATAATTTATTCAAATTGATCACATTAGGATGAAATCTCAAAAAATTAAGCATTTTATCAAGAGACGACAGTATTTCTTATTTTAAATGAAATAAGCTTGAAAACTATTAAGTCTCGGATTGTGCATTACGGTCGTCAAGACGCACTCTCATTTGATTATAAAATGAATGTTTTGTAAATTTTAATACATATAAGCTAAGTGTGTACCTAATTATTGTTAGTACTATGTGATTATTGTAACTACAAGTCTCCGACAACAAAATATTTGCACATTAAAGAACGCTAAACTACAGTGCATCTCCCGCGGGAGTGCAACGCGAATGCGAGTCGAGTAATTGCCTTCACATCGCACCGGGATATCAGGCTGGATTAATTAGCTGGCTTGCGAGCTGAAAGTTTTAATCTTTATAATGTACCTACCGAAGGGCAGCGGCCGAACAAATACAAAGCTGTTTCAGTGATAGAGGATTGAGGGGAGAATAATAAATTGTTTTTATTTGTAATTTGAATATATTTAATGAAAATGTTGTTTGTTCAGTTTTGTTTCTTGGTTTGTCTGTCTTTGTGTGACAGATGATTATATAAAAAATGTAAAACAGCAGTGAGTTGACCATCGCGTATGTGTCCTTCTCTTTCTTATTGTTATAAACAATAAAGAAATAAATAAAGTCTCGCATTTGTATTTATTTGAACGATAAAAACTATAAAATTGCCTCAGGGTATTTGAGACCGATGGATTTTAAACATTTTTCATTAAATACATTTATCATTATAGCATTGTGGTTACAAAATTGAACAAATGTAGTATAACTGTTGAAGATGTCGGAAAAAAATTTGCTGGCGGGGAGCCACCTATATAAAGCCTACATCTATATATAAATCATCTATATAAAGCCTATTATCTATACTATAATATTATAAAGCTGAAGAGTTTGTTTGTTTCAACGCGCTAATCACAGGAACTACTGGTTCGAATTCGAAAAAATATTTTTGTGTTGAATAGACCATTTATCGAGGAAGGCTTTAGGCTATATAACATCACGCTGCAACTATTAGGAGCGAAGAAATAATGGAAAACGCGGGCGAAGTCGCTGGCGGCCACTAGTTAGTATTATATTCATAATTACACGCATCTGTTTACTAAAAAAACTATATGTATTAGTCCAAAGTGAGTGTCCTAGTAGAGGGTTAGTTATACTACCATGATTTAGTAACAAATAACATACATCATTTCTTAATTACGATATTGGTTGGGATAAGGATTATTTGCTCAATTAGTTTATTTGTTCATTTTCTTTCATTCATCATAAAGCAAGAAGTTATATTGTATTTTTTATATCAAGTTTTGTTATTCCATTTATGCGTCCAAACTTTTAACATTTAAATGCACCCCGCGCTTGGTTTTTTCAATCCATCGGCTTGCAATCGGTAAACCGAATCGATTCCAGGTATTTGGTTGCCGCCCGAACATTCGTGGATGCCACACGTAATCGAATACTTTATAGAATCTGTCGATGTACCGCTTTGATGACAGGTCACCTTGTTTGTTGACATGAAACTGAATAACTAAAATCTTCGTTTATATAGTTGAGTGTTCGACTGTTCGTTTATAAAGGTGAGTGCATTCATTACAGTATTTGTACCAGGACTGAATTAAATCTGCATTAGTTTATATATTTGATAATTAGGGTAGAATTGGTATAACAATATTATTCTCGAAGAAAACAGTCACACATTTGAATATGATTCTAGTTTCTACAATTATTTATGATGTCGCAAACCTATATCATTATAAATTATAATTGATGAACCAGAGTAATAGGATTATCATTTGGATTTTCTAAAACAGATTTTTGCTTATTTCATGCTGGTTCTTTTCGATTAACATTTCCTGCTTTAAATGCGTAAACTAGTGTTGTAATTCGGGCGTGGCTTGAATTTTTTTTTCATATTATTTTATATCTTATAAGTATATACAATGAATGTTAATATTTTTATGTTTAGGCGTATATGACCTATTTACATCATTTAAATACTTACGTATTCAGGTTCTATTGGTTCTATGCAATCAAAATGGTTTGTTATATAGTGCTGCATTTTCGTCCCGGTGGACTATCCCCCGTTCATAAATCGTTGCGAGCTCCCTGTGTGGCGCTTCTAACTACCGCCATTTATTTGTTGGGTCTCTGATTACGGCATTGCAAACAGATGAGGGCGAAGATAAACAAAATAGGATAATAATATATTTATTAGTATGAATAGAAAAATAATGAAAAGCAGTAGGTGTACTTAACAATTGTCAAAGTTCCTCGCTGTATTTAAAGCATAAAAATATAAAATATTGTGGTAACCTGACGTGCTGCTTTGATTTAATTATTGTCATAAAAAGGCATTTTTAAGAGGGACCAACTCAATGAGCTCAACGAGCAATTTCAGACACGTCTTTCTCAGTATTTAGTGATTAAACACTCACGGTCACGGATTTTCAAAAAAAGTTTGTTTCAATTGGCTCTTAGAGGATCAACAGAGTGTAAAGGCAAATTAGATATAACGAGGTAAAATACAGAGCCATAAATTTTTTTGACTTAATATTACATGGCATACTTTTATTTGTCTTGCATTTAAAGTTTGGATATGTAGCACGTAAGCAAAGAGAATTGGTGCAATATCCGAGGCGCCGCCGGGGTAAAAAAAAATCAGTAAGGTTCGAGTATAACCATACCATTAACCCATAACGGTCGAAATGAGCTTAGGCGACTCGTAAGTCACATTTAATAAGAGGTTGTGAAAAAGGCAGTCTTCAGATAAAAATAGCATAGAAATACTTTTTATGATTAGATCTACAGTACAGTATTGTGTTTATAACTTAATTTTAAAGAGTAAAGCTGTCTCTGTCGACATCTACGCCTTATGCGGGCTGTGAAGCAGTTGACACACTGTCTTTCTTTTTTATTTCTAGGCCAACGTGGATGGCCTAGAAACAAAGTGTTTCATGTGCTTTTATTTTGTCGAATTTCTATGAATCCAGTAGTAAAATATGTATACAATTGAATAATTAATTATATTGTATGTTATGTGCATATTTTTAATTTGCTTAGAGTGCGATTGCAACTAATAAAATTTAATTTAACACGAAACTGGTTTGTTTCCATTTGTTCATCGTCTCTTTGGTTTGTTGCAGCAGGTTTGACCTTTCAGATTCATAGTTCACTGCAAGCAAATAGCCGGGCGACGGCGGGTTGACTCAGCTCTTCAGGGTTCGTGTAGCGATTGCACGGCCGCTTTCATGCCACGTTTGTTGTCCTAGTCCGTGCCTGTATTCTATACCTACATTAATTTGAAAGACTGGTACGTGTGCAATACGATCCTGTATTCGAATACAGTGTTTGTTAGTTACCTTTGGATTCATCCTTACGTTGTTTTTTTTTAATTCAGCGTTTCAAAAGGCTATAAAATTGTTAATGGTTTGTACGAATTTGTATTTTTACTAATAGTGATATACCTAGACTATCCAAAATGCATGTTCACTAAAACAATATTGTAAATTTTATTATTTATATTTTGTAATTTTTTGGGTTACATCACAATTTCCTACGACATTTGGTATAACAGTTACTTATGTATATTCTAATAATACCATACTAGTATTTAACTAACGTTATACTGGTATCTATTGGTTATTTTTAATCGATTCTACATTAAGGCTTCTATCAGAATAACAGCGCCTTTAGTATCGTTCTGCCCATCTATGAACGATACTAGGGTCTTTGCTGAGATAGGGGTCCATCTTGGCCTCGGATTTTTTTTTCTCTTTTTTACTGTATTCTTGTTTACGATTATATATGTGGGTCAATAAATTTTTTTCTTTCTTTCTTTCTATTCACCAAGCTTAATCCGTCAACATAAATGAATTCTTTGCTTTACAAAGCAATAAAATACTGTTGTAATAAATTTTTATATGTACCAAACAATTCCTTCTTAAATGTTGATTTTTTTTTAACAAAACCAAGGTAATTGATAATTTTTCCACGTGAAATTTGAAAAGTTATTTGCAAAAATGTACAAGTATGTGACAAAAAAGATTGGAAATCTATAAAATTATCTTTTTCTCAAATAAGATTGTTTCACAATACATTACTATTTATTTGAGTGAGTTTATGGATTCAAAATTCCATTTGGCCAACGACAGTTGAACGTTCTTTATCTATGCACAGAAGGTCCTTTTATTTGATGGGCTCTGGGATGCTGTTGTCTCATTGGTACGCGGCAATTTATAGCAAAAGTATGGATATGACAATATATTTATTTTGTTTAGAGAAAATCTTATATGTAGATTGAAAAATATTGCATAGAATCAATTTTCTTGCTCCGCATCGTAAGTATTTGGTTTTAGACCAGGTTTTCTGTGATTCTGTTGATCTAGAAAAAGCATTTGACAGAGTAGTGTGTAATACGCTCCGACATGGCAGACAGAACTTTTGTTTCTTCGACGTTCGTAACTCTTAATACTCCTCACCTAACGTTACTGTTTCTAATGCCTCGACAATACGCGACTGACCTGATAGTGCCAATACTGGCTGATGATGATGAATTAACAATTTCAGTGAATGTCGAAAGATTTTATTTGCTTATTTAGTAATCTAATCTTATACTAATATTTTAAAAAGGTAATATTTCTCACTTTTTTTGTTTGTAGGGGGAATCTTCGGAAATTCTTCCACCTACGGGAAGCTAGATCATACGAAGATATTTTAGGCTATAATTTACGCGAGCGAAGTTGCGAGGAAAATAGTCTAATATAAATAAAAAAAATATTTACATTTAAAATACGACCACATCACTGTAAAGCTAACGTGTTGAATATTCATCACGTTTAGATAGTGAGGCCCGATAGACCCACATCAGAAAAACATCAAAAATGCATCAAGCGGAAATATCCGTCTACGTTGTAAGAGCAATATCGAGTTTCGCGGGCCCAAGCTTTATTGGCTTAGCCTATGATCCACGTGTAAATACAACGAAAAAGGATACTGTGATAAAACTTAAAGAACATGTATATGTAAATTTATAATACTATGAAAAATTATGACTAATATATTAGCAGACGCACGGACTGCAAAAGGTCATGGATTCGAATCCAATCTCAGAGTGGCAGGGACAGATGGACAGACAATGGCAGGGCAGACATTTTTCAGTATAGCATTGTGATCAAATATCTAATAAATTAGAATAAAGTTACAATCATTATGGAAGCCCGTGGCTTTTAAAAACTTCTAAGTTTAATGTCTACGTTGTTATCATGTGTCTCAAAATCCATTGATTCACAAACCTGAATAAAAATGTGTATTATTGTATCATAACAAAAAAACGATGGAGTCCATGGTAGCATTGATAAAATGTTTTATTATTATTTGCATTTATTATAAATAAATTTTATAATATATAAAACATCGCGTACAACTTATTGAATCTCGCTCAGTTAGCTCAATTGTTTATAATTGTCGATGGAATTGCAGATGAAACTTGTTAAGTTTCTGAAAATACTGACGTCTTAACACGTCAGATATATATGTATGATTAAAGGATAATTTAGGTACTTATTTACATAAACATCTTTCGAATGACCACACAGAAAAATAATTAATTTCATGAAAAACATAACTAGTGAAAGCTAAGGCTGTACAAATTGCAGGGCGGGAGTATATCGTGACACCGACTGCTCACTCACAGTTAATGAGAGGTCACCACATACGAGGGTTGCGGTCCATCTCTAGCTTGCCCTGTTACTGTGTAAAAAGCGAATAAATGTTTCTGTAGGGAATGGGCCCAGGGAAAAGTAAAATCAGTCGATGTCTTATCAAAATTCTTTATTTATATTATTATAAGTATCGATATATCGACTTGAATATATCGATAGATCAAAGGGTTTAGCCGGATACGTATGACGAGTCGGCCCCCAAATGGGAATCGAAATTGAAACTTATGTTTTAATATAGACTTGATGTTCAAACACGATTTATGTACTTTTCGCGACCGACTTCCGCTTTGACCTTGAGATAGAGAGCAAAATATCCGTATGCTTGACTATTACTGAATGTGATATATCTCTGAAGCTAATTAAGATAAAGAAGTGAAACTAACGCGAAGTGTTAGGTTACATTACAGAGTATATCACATATATTTTTTTATAATTTTTAGAATAAAAAATTACATTAAAAAATTAAAAATAAAAAAAAATCATATTTTTTTTCTGAGTTCTCTGTGACTTACAATCACGAAATTAATATATGTTATGCTCCTTTGTGTGCTCTATTACCCATAAAAATTGCGTGAAAAAAAAGTTGGTGCAACACAACGAAAAAAAATTATATGTGATTCGCGCCTTGTAGTGTGAGTGTATAAACAAACAAGTTCGAACTTGTTATCGAGCTGTTTACTGCATCGTTTGTTTAGCTAAAGTAGCAGTCATTTGTATTACACAAGAAGGCAGTTTGGGACTCAAATTCTGTCATAGGTATTTTGTATCAGCATTTTTAAATTATTAACTATCGAACCAAATCATTATTAAGTAATAATGTCGAGAAAGTGTAAAAATTGTAACAAGTACCTGTGTAAGGTTCCTGGTTATAAAAAAATTATGAAGAATGAAGAAGAAGCTAAAGTGTTTAGTGACTGTTTGAATAAAATCGTAATAGTTAATGATATTTTTTGTAAGAAGTGTTGACTTATCCCATATATTAACAAAAAAGCTTCTACTTCTAAATGTGCAGCATTTAACTTGGCCGAAATAATGGACGATCAAAATAATCTCTCAGTACAATATGTGAAATCAGCACCTAATATCATCAAAGCAGAAGTAAAATCAAGACATATAAATAGAAAAGTCTATCGAATTTACATTCACTATATTTCCGAAGGTAATGACTACAATAGTATTCTTCGTTATTGCTGTGATTGCCCCAATGGCAAACGTACAGTGGGATGCTGTTCTCATGTAGCAGCTATTATTTATTATCTATCATATGGATGATATTTGTCCAAAATCGTACGTCCTGCTGAGGTCCTAACTAAGTTATTTGCGACTCAAAGTGTTCCGATTGTAATTAATTACAACAGTGACGATGATTAATATTTTGTTTCTTGTATTTCGATAGACACGAAAAAGTAATAATAATAAGTATTGAACACTGGCTGTTTTTTTTTTCATTTCTTTTTTAACTATTATCCCATCTCTTAAGACTAGTTACTTATGTTTTAAAACAAGCTGATGTGAAATTTCGAAAAAAAAAACAATGATGTAATGTGAAAACCTTATAATACAGGGGTATACCATAAGACAGAAATCACATATAATTTTTTTTCGTTGTGTTGCACCAACTTTTTTTTCACGCAATTTTTATGGGTAATAGAGCACACAAAGGAGCATAACATATATTAATTTCGTGATTGTAAGTCACAGAGAACTCAGAAAAAAAACATGATTTTTTATTATTTTTATTTTTTTAATGTAATTTTTTATTCTAAAAATTATAAAAAAATATATGTGATATACTCTGTAATGTAACCTAACACCTCGCGTTAGTTTCACTTCTTTATCTTAATTAGCTTTAGAGATATATCACATTCAGTAATAGTCAAGCATACGGATATTTTGCTCTCTATCTCAAGGTCAAAGCGGAAGTCGGTCGCGAAAAGTACATAAATCGTGTTTGAACATCAAGTCGATATTAAAACATAAGTTTCAATATCGATTCCCATTTGGGGGCCGACTCGTCATACGTATCCGGCTAAACCCTTTATTTTCATGTCATCATTTATTTATTTATAGAAAGACTTACAGCTAAAAATGATAAAAATAGTAAGAACAGAGAACATTTAAAAGCCTCAGTTAGCAATCGAGTACAATAGGCTTGTGTCCTACAAATGAAAATACAGGTTTTTGTTATATCTTCGAAAAATATGAATCATTTTTACTTATAAATGTTTAACAAAACAAATTTTAAGTCACTGATTTGGAAAATATTACGCTTTGAAAACTTGAAAAAGTAGAGAAAATCTACTACAAAAGTTTGCTAAAATACACAAGGCACTAAATAAGATAAAAAAAAATTTAACAACTTTCATTATAACAGCTATAAACATAAACGCACAAATAACAAAGATATTACAAAAATTATCCAGACTGTCCGCTACTGTAGCACCGTGTGATGTCACTAAGTGCGTTGAATTTAAAGGGAGCATTTTCGGCCAACTAGCAGCAGTTCTACACACACAGCACCGTATCTCCGAAACTATTAATCGCAGACATGCTGTTACTTTAACATTATTTCTCAGGTGATAGACTATTTATTTATGAAATAAAAAAAAAAGTTGTCAACTAGCCTATTAGTAGATGTGCATTTTACCCACACCTATTCATTATCACACAGTCACGCACACTACAGCGACCGCAGCAAGTACAATTTACAGTAATTTTACTAATATCTACAACTCGTTAAAGAACGCACTACTAAAGATACAGCTAGCCCAAGTCTCGCTGGTGTCAAAGTAATCTACTTAGAAACATAAAAAAATACGTAATGTTCATATTATTATTGTTATACGGTAAACCCTCAGGTACATAATCTTCTTAGTGATATTTTAGGATATTTTTCTATGAAAAAGATAACTTTCATTTTCGAATTCCGATGTTAGTAAAAAATAAATTATACCATTAGTATAGAGAGTGATCAGTTATTTACAGTTTTAACTTTTAGAAAAACACTTCAAATTCAGTTATATACAAAGTACAATTAAATTTTATTTAATTAATAATATTATTAATATATTTTTCCTTTTTCAAATAATTACATAATAGTAGGTAAATGAAGATAAAACCATCAATACCTACCATCCCAATTGGCCATATAATTATTAATATTAGCCTAGTGTCTAGTGTTTATGTAAAACCAATTAATTTGGGCACTATACTTATTACGAGTCGTACTTCTGCTATGCGCACATTTGTTTACTTAGATTTAATAAAACTCGATCCAATCTCTACCGATATTATCTCTTTTGAATAAATATCGCTGTTTCCACTTCCAATACTATTTCGCCGGGATACAATATCATCGCGAATGCGGGACTCTATTCAAAATATTCGCAAAGAACACGTGTGCATGCCTCAACGATTATTATTTCTTAGGGTGAATTCAAACAAACCGTCGTATATACGAGTATACCGTACAAGTTGTTCTGGTCGCTTATGCGCTACCGCATACAATAGCTGCTTTCGTTTCGAAATGAAAACAAAAACAGTTTTACGTTTGTATTTTTTTTACAGTTTTGCGATTCGACTTGGAAGTTTTGTGCGCGTTATCTCAGCTTGCAACATGTTATAAATGTATCAATTGATTTAATAAAAAAGGGGGTAGTTTATTTGTTTGTTTTTTCGTGATATCGTTGTTGATTGTAAACCGATTAGTTGAATATTCTTATTTAAGATACGTTATTCAAACGTTATTCAGTAAAACTATTATTAAAAAATTTAAAACCTTGTTAAATACATATTACTTAACTTAGAACGACCGTAAATTAATATAAGAAATGTGCAAAAAAAAATAGAAACCTTTGAAACTTAGTCAGATGAATATTATTATGTGTATACCAGAAAATTAAACATTAAATGGAAGTCAAATAAAATTTCCATCTGATTAGGAAGATTATACGGTAATCTTATATTTTCGTACGGTTACTAACAATATGAACCATTTTTGTACGTTACATAAAAGTATCTATAACATTTGTAGTGAATATCTTAAAATAGTTTAGATACTCGTTTATTTTTTAATTCATTTATATGACACATATTTTTATTATTATTATTATTTTTATTCAAACTGAATTAGAATATTATTTTCCCGCTGAGAGTATGCACACGCCGTGTTTTCCTCTGGAACATTCTGTTTTAAATTTTATAGATAACTGATATGAAATTGTTTAATATATGAACATAGTGTAACTTCCTACAATTGTTTCAGTTACTAATGGAAAATATTCTTTTGTTTTATATTTTCAGCAAGTAATACCAGTTTTCTATGGTGATAATAAACTTATTTAAAAACTCAATCAGATGTTTATAAATTAATTGGAAAATAACATTTATTTTTTTCTACATAGGAACAGAAATAACTATAAAATATTTTATAGTAATTTCAGTTAAAATTTCATAATTTTTTTTAATAATAGTAAACAATCTTGCTACAGATTGTCAAAAAACCGGTCGTTGACCTTCTAGTGCGGTAGCTATATCACAAGTAGCAACATGTTTATATATTTCATTATTTATTTCCGATGACAAGTAAAAAAAGCGAAAAAAATTTTAGCAGTAACGAAACAATATAAAAAAATTGTGCTCTGATTACATTTTTCATGTATAAGTGTATATTTAGAAAATAAATAATTTAACTTCACATATTGAAACATTTAATGAATCTATAACTTTACTATCAGTTACGAACAGGTATTTGTAAATCTTGTACACAATGCGGCTTTTGGGTAGATAAACTAATATTATGGAGCACATATAGGAAACCGCAACATCAGGAAAATGTACCCCGAGCCCTCTCGGTATGGCAACTATAACTTCTATGTTTAGCCCTGTATATTATTTATTACATGAGGTGACCTGTTTACATTAAGATAGGGTTGCTTAGCGTTACTAACTAGTTGTTTTCTCGTGACTTCGGTTACATAAAACAAACACACTTGCCGGGACACACACACACATTTACACTTAAACACACACGCATATGGCTTTCCTTATGAATATCTATCTAACCATAGCATATAAATAATATAATCAAAATTTGTATGAGATCTTTGTTAAACAATGGGGAATTTGTGTGTCATTTTTTAACGATTTTCTTCGTAAGTTACGACGTGAACGTTGGCCATTGCTGCTGAAGAGACATGATGTCTGGAAGATACTGTTTACCGACGAGAAAATTTTTTACTGTCGAAGAAAAGTTCAACCGACAAAACAATAAAGTGTACGCTAAAAGTAGCAAGGATGTCCCAGCTTCTGCACGGAGTGTCTCGCGCTCTCATCATTCGGCTAGTGTCATATGGCGAGTTTCGTATGATGGTGTCACTTCGCTTCATTTCTACCAACAAAGTGTCAAGGTGAAAGACAAGAATTATTAGAGTGACATTTTAGAGCCCGTGGTGAAACCCCTGTCTGATACGTTATTTCACAATAAGGAGTGGGGTTTTCAAGACTCGGCGCCATCCCATAAGGCAAAAAGCACCCAAGCTTGGTTGAGGGAGAATGTGCTGGCCTTCTTCGCGGCGGACGAATGACCCTCCTCCAGCCCCGACCTCTACCGCCTGGATAATTGGAACTCAGGGCCTGCCGAAAGTCCCACCCAAAATTGGAGTCACTGAAGCGAACCCTTGTTCGAGAAGCAAAGCGATTTTCGCTAGAAAAGATTCGTGCCGTCATTGACGACGGGCCAAATCGTCTAACGGCCTGTATTAAAAACAAATTTTGAATTAGATAATCTTATCTATATAATGGTTACTAAAAATTTTAGAAATTTTAATTAATTATTAAAAAAGTTACGCAACTTTTATTTCGTCTCAAAACTTATGAACACACGCGGTATGAATAATAAAACAGTCTTCTTGAAGATTTGTTTAATGTAGTTAGTTTCGTAGTTTCTAAGTTTTACAATGGTTATGACAAAACCTTAATAATTTGTGAAGATATTGAAAGCAAATAAATGTATCTTAACTAATATATTATTATTGAGAAATAAAGTTGGCTTAGTAATCTAATGACCAGCCCTGCGATTCTGTGAAACAGAAAGTGTAGAAATACTATTGATTCCATTTCCGGCATAAAATACAAATAAAAATTGATAGAATATACGTGTCTTAGATATTCTATTCCAATGTCATTTCGAAACTCACTTTACTTATGCCACGAAACTTTATTACCAATTTACCTGACACCTGAGTGAATTCCAATTCTGGTTTGGATTTTACACAATCATGAAAAAAATCTTTAACCTACGGAACTCTACAACGTACACATAATTTACGCGGGTATAGTTCAGATAACAGCTTGTCATAAAAAAGTTTAAGATAAATAATGATAACTGGCAACCCTAGGTTCAACTTATGCTCATGTTTATACCCACAGCTCATTTACTCATTTCAGATTATTAGCTTTAATTAACTTTCCCTGATTACAAAATAAGCTAATGATATCGAGGTGGTTTTATGATATTTATTAAATTCTCCTTATTAGATTTTATTTCGATTCCATCCATGGGGAAGGCCTGAGCCCTACCAGTGGGCTGGTATCGATGGCTGGCTGGTGGTGACAACGATAAAATTCAACTATAATAATATTATAAGCGAGTTTCGAAACAAGTGGACAGATTATATATTTTTTTTTTTTCACTTACGGGAAGTTAAATCCTACTTAGGCTATAATTAACATAAACGAAGTCGCTGGAAAGGAACTAGTGTCATATAATTGTTAAGATTTTAGAAAACTTCAATATTTACAAATCACTTTTTATTTTGTTGCATATTAAATCTATTAGTTCCTTTTTACAATAAATACATTGCTTTTGAGTATAAAAAACTAGTGTTGCGAAAAAATTAAATAAAAAATAGCACAAACATTGTCGACGTTTAGATATAAAAGTCTCGATTTTTGTCAGGCTAACCTTCTCAAGTCCAAAATACACATATTCGGTGACCGCCGTAGACGTGAACTGATCAATTTGGATGGCACTCACACTCTTCATTGTCTTGGCGAGTGGGGGACGCGGGTCAGTTAGCGGCGACAATATATAGGTTAGGTATTATATTAATAAAATAAAGTAATCCTCAGTGCCTTTATTTTATCAGTGAATACTTTATGACTTGTCGGAGGCTCGCGTAGGTTCTTTGCACGTTGCCTCATTAATGCACCAACCCATCACGTTATCAAAAGATCTTCAAGTTTGATTGCGCTTACCATTGTGACATTAACAATAGATGTGACATTTGTTCATTGTAATCATGACCCACGTCGGAACTACATAAATAAGTAATTATGCGTATTTCTTTTTCGAGCTTTGAATAGAACTGATACGAGTCGCATTAGCTGCAATTTATTTATATTTACCACGACTTTAGCCGTAAATCTGGTAGCACAGAAGTTTAGTCGCTAAATCAAACAGTATTATGCGTTTTGATAGCACAATATTGTACCAAACAAAGTGTGGGTCGTGAGAAGTGATTAAAGTAACATTTCCAAGACCGTCACTTGTGTTAGAGAATTATAACTCCGTTATCGGTCAGTACCAAGTGGGGCTAGTAATTTACAGCGTTACATGTGTCTTATAAGTTACTAGAACTTCAATAGAAGTTATTCCGTACGGCCTAAATTCCAAAACTATTACTTATATGCTCTCTATTGTAACTAATAAATTAGATAAAAGATTCTTTAAACGATTGGGTACCATTTAAATATCTTATCAACAGATTATTTTTACACAATATGTTTCCTCAATTCTCAAAAAAGAAACACCATAAAACCTATTATATTATTAATGTCTCTAACAATTCATCTTGAAGCAAATAAAGATTGAATATAATTGTAATCATGAATTTTTCACTTAATATGTTACAAGTTCTATTGAAACTTGTTTATTTATTAATATTAATCAATTTTGGTACATATTGCTAAGATATAGGTATGTGTATTTTTTGTATAAACGGAAATTCGAAAACTTTTCAACACCACTACGCATGCGGTTAGTTTATCTTTTATATTGAAACAAAGCCGGTACAGAACAAAGTAGCATTAAATTTACGGTAGAGTGAGCGTAACGTAAAAGTCGTAAAAGTGCCTCATATGTCAATACCTTTTGAAATACGGTAATGGAAATGCGAAATAAAACAGAAAGCAAAGTATGATTAGTTAGTGCCATACGTCCCATTGTCACACTTTACTGCCGCTCGCCTCCGCGATATCCATTTCAATACAGGATATAAATATTTAAAACATTCATACGACAGATATATTTTCTTGTGCAGTTCATATTCATTTGTGACTGTGCCCAAAAGAGGAGTTGTTCATTTATAAAACGAACAACTCTTTTCTCCTCAAATTTATTACAGCTAGTTTACACAAAAGAAGTGTACCTATATACAAGCAGTGAGTTTAATATGGTAATTAAATATTTTCAGTAAGTATATGCCAACTACACAACACAAAACCGTTTTAAAATGAAGAAATCTTGTTAACTTATGTGAAGTCAGATTGATGAAGAAGAAAGATATATAAGCATAAAAGTAACAGGACTGCATTTTAGAAACGCTTTGAAAAGATCATCTCTTCTCAAAGTTTTAGAATAATTTTTACCCTAATGAATAACTTAAAATGTTAATTATAATTAATTCAAAGCCTCAAAGAGTTTATTTTATTGTAATAATGATAATATTTTGTTTTTCATTATATTGTTGAATATTCATTAAAGATATTTTAAATTCAAAATAATAGGTTGGAGAAAAAGTTTCTTTGCATTTTATATGAAAATTCTTAACATTTTTAATAAAGTTTCTTTACATTTAACTAAAGTATGTTGTAACCATTTTGTTCTATAACTTTTTGCCATCTTGTAGCAAAAAGTTATAGAACAAAATTGTAGGTAGGGACATGGTCCCATTGCTATAGAAATTTTGGGGCTTCTGATCAAACACTGCGACAGGTGGTTTGGCAGTCCTCGTGTGATGTTAACCTGACATTGTCTAAAAATTCTGAAAAGACCGAAACGTGAGAATCTCAAGGTGCAAAGTCTGGACTATACCTAGCCTAACTAGTCTTGCGTTATCATAATGAAAAAACACACCACTTCCATTGATTACTCTGGCCATTTTTTCTCTTCTTCTTGCTTTAATCCTATCAGTTATTCGCAGCAGAGTTCAGAATCGATGGTCTTACCTGGCAGTATGGCTTATAATCAATAATGCTCTTCCAATCCCATCATACACACAGCATCACCTTGTTGTGAGTTAACCCGGGTTTCGCCATAGTCTGTAAAGTCTTGTCGTCGTACGTGATCCACTTTTAATTCTGCAAAAATGGTGCGGTTTCATTACGCCGTAATAAAGAATCACAAATGAGTACACATTAGGTTTCTTTCAGTGAGATTGTGAGGTGCCCAATATCCAACTTTTTTATGTACCCAGCTTTTTATCTGTTTTGTGTTCAATCCCCAGTTCTTCAGCTACATCAAGAAAAACAAATGAAAATCACATGTATTTACTTAATTTGAATTCGGAGTTTTCTTCCTTAAAATTTAAACTTTTTAATGATACCAAAACCAACCGATACAAATGGTTTTATTACAAGTGTATGCATACTGTAATCGACAGCAAGCACAATGGACTGTAGATAATTTAATAAGATAACTTTTAGCAAAGATAAAGATTTATTTATGAAGCACAATATAAAACACAAACCAAACATTGACCAAGTCAAAAAGTAAAAAAATATAAATTAAAAATAAGTATAAAAGCCACCTCTATAAAAAGGCCAGTAATAATATATTAGAAACAAAGTAAGGCTGTCGGCAACTACAAGCGCAAAGACTTTTTCCCTAACCTAAAAGTATATATTTAAACCAAAAAGAATAATACAATTTTAATGTTTAGTAAGGTCTTCATTTGAATAGTATTTTAACAAATAATGAGATACAGTAAATAATAAAGCTATATAAAAATACAGAGAAACATTATTATTTAAATAATTGAAAATGTTATCTGCGAGTAATTAAAAAATCACAGAAAGGCAGAATATTGCATGCAATCGAAGAGCAACCGCAAATCTTTCGCCAGTTGAGATTAAAAGTTCGATACACTTATTTGCGGTTGAAGTTAAATTTACTTTGAGCAGCATTTCTAACGAATATTTATTCATTATATCGTGTAAAATACCTGAAATATAGTTTTATTATATTATATTTATTTTATACCATTACGGGTGGAATTTATCAAAATCCTTTCTTAGGGGATGCCTACGTCATAGTAGCTTTATACATGCAAAGTCTCAGCCCAATCGGTTAAAAATTTACAAAGTTTCATACAAATTTTCATCCCCTATTTTATCCCCTTGGGGGTAGAATTGATCAAAACGCTTTTATAACATCTACCTGCATGCCAAATTTCAGCCCGATCCGTCTACTGGTTTGGGCTGTGCGTTGATAGATCACTATGTCAGTCAGTCACCTTTGAGTTATATATATTTAGATTGTATCTTATTCCTATTTAAAAATAAAATAGCGTAGAAATAAAGACAAATTACAGTGACTTTAGGTCTATAGCTATTATGTAAACAAATATGTAATTAGTTTTACAATTTATATTCGACACTAACGATGGTTATATAACAATAAGAAAATAAGAAAAAGATACAGACAAATACTATTTGTTTGTAAAGATGTAAGGAACTCCTTGAACATTTACTGCTCTAGTAATTTATATGTCTTTATCCTTTATAACACGCGATTTCAGTGTAAATGTGAGTCTATCGCTAGGTGAGATTAAAAGTCGGCGCGGTTGTTTGTGGCGGCCCCGAGTGCACATGCACTCGCTGCACTGACGGCTCTCCTCGTTATGATTAATGTCCGCTCTCCCCTACAAATAAATGTTGCAGGATATATTGCAGCGTTGTTCGAGTTTTATATTCATTTGTGCAATATCAAGGCTGTGCTTTCAGGCCTTTTTCATTTGAAACTAATACTAGTAAGGAGTAAAGTAATTATCATGTGTGACTGTGCTATAGAGTATTTATCGTTTTACTGCACGGTCGTTGTAGCTAATATGTTTTATGAAACAATATTTGGTAACAATCTACGCAAGAAATTAGTGCATAGGTATTGATATTATAAATGCTGTCTGTTACACTTAAAATTTCATCAAATTGTAAGTTAATTTTAAATAGAAGTTTGAGACCCAGGTAAAGGCATAGACAATACATGCCAGTAAAGAGGATGAAATCTAATAAAAAAAAAAGAAATGTAAACAATCCGTACGAATAGTGTCTATAAATTCATCAGGGAGTTAACCAAAAAGAGATTGTTTCACAAGTCCGTTCTAAGGTGGCTCTGAGATTTATAGGCGTAGGCCGCGACCGCTAACGACGCCCGCCGCCCGACTGACTGATGTCCTACATTTGTTTCAACTGATTTACTTTCAGCGGCGCGCATTCGCAGCCACACTACCGAACCAGCGATTTATCGATCTATTCATAATATTTATTATGTTGTTACCATAAAAAGTTTCAATTGTTCGTTATTTTTTAATCTTTCAATTATTGTTTTGACATTTACTTGCATTATGTTGTATTTGTATTCAAGTCATTAAACCATACCTACGTAGCGGAGTGGTTTGCTCGCCGGTTTCAAGGTATCTACATTTCTGAGATCTCGGGTACGATTCCCGGTCGGGTCAATGTAGAAAATGCACTTTTATATATTGTCTTTTGTCTGGGTGTTGTGGTACCTTCGATACTACATAATATGAAGGCTTTAGCTACTCATTTAGGAATCTGAGTAATGTATATGATGTTGTCTAATATTTTTTTATTTATTATTGATGTAACTCTTCACCATATTAGTATAACACTGACAATAATTATGGAAACTAATGTTGATGCTGTTGTTTCAAATTAAGTTATTAAAGGTTGCTTATGATAATATTTAATCAGGTAACTAAGACAGAGGAGTACGCTTTTCAACTTATTTATATGTTTTCATAATACCGGTCTGTCAAATATATTATGTGAATTAATAGCTAATATGTACCATGAATTCTTAACAATACCTACACAAAGTTAGCGAGTCACTAGTCAACTTCGATGACTCAACTATGTTTTTTGTTGAGAAACAGTTTTGAAATCGACGGCGACAACAGCGCTGTGACCGATAGAGCTTCATTAAAAACATTTGTTACTTCTTGAGATTTAACTTGGTCGAACTTCTATGTTGTGACAGTGTTGTGTTTGAGACTATTTTTGTAACAAAATAATACCAATACGAAAAAAAGCGCTTTAAAAATTATTAATATAAATAATTAGTATTAATGATTCACATAATGTTTTTGATAATTTTGAATAATAATTTACTCAATTATTTTATGTATGATCAAAATTACTTATATACAAATGATTATAATATTTAAATTCAATGAATTTTACATCAGTAAACAGAAACAATGTCTGTAAGAAAGTTAGCTAAGATTTTCCCTGTTTAACTTTTCGCAACATATGACGTCAGACATAATTGTGTGTCGCTATAAAATTGGGCAGAGGGTGAATGTGCACCTCAGACGAAGTTTTCATTAGGGGCGGGCGGCGGCGTAAGTTTGTGGCGAGTGTGCGGCCGGGAAACGTTTGGCACCGCACTGATAACACAACAAACAACTTGTTACAAACGTGTTTAGTTTTAGTTATTGCTCCGAGTTCGAAGCTTCAACTCATCGGTCTAATAATGAAGTGGTTAGAACCTCAGCAATTAAGCTTAGTCGCGAATATTAGGAGATTTACTTTAAGCGGACATCAATTTTCCGTCAAAATGATACAAGATTAAATTACGCTAAACCACCGGTTATCTAACGGTTTTTTTTATATTATTTTACAGAACATTCGTTTTGGCCTGTGTCAAACAGATCTGTAAACCGAATCCAAATTGGGAAATTTGTGTGGATTGGAATTTATATCCGGCGAACGGTATGCATGTTGTGATTTACAGAAGTTGGGCTACAAATAAACGTTTCGATAACTCTGTTTCGGGTAAGCCCGGTCGGCGGCTGGTTTCCGAGGTGAAATCTAAAAAGTGAGGCATTAGATATGTGCCTATTTATACTTGCCTTTTGTAGTGTGTCCGTTACACGATGTTAGGCAAAGAGGCAGGAAGGGGAAGCGGTTTATCTGTGCTCCGGAACTCAGGAAGACTCACGTTCGCTCCAGCGGGGCCCGGTTCGCGCTGAATTCCTTTAGGCTCCACACTCGTACCAAATTCCTATTGTAATGCGCTATTCTAAAATGAGGTCGCTAGTTTTATTCGCGTAATTGTTCTGTGAGAAGGCCGAGTCACTTATTTTAATTAAAGTGAAAATTCAGTGAAATTTAAAATTATATCAAACATTTAATTTTGAAAACCAAGATTTAGAACAATGAGAGTTGAAAGATTTAGTGGACTTAATTAAGTGTTTTCAAGTTGTATAGTATATGAAAACATTTTTGGTTATGGTTATCTGTATTTTGGTATAATACAGTAAACATTACTATTAAAATTGGTCATATTTGTGACGGGCTTATTATATAAATATATATTTTTGTTAATGTCTTCTCTTTGCTTGATATGACATTTTAAACTTTGTCGTCATTATTAATACGTTTTTTAAATTACAGTTTTCTATTAGAAGAAGTTCGAGATAAGCCGCGAAAGAAAATCAGATACGGATATTTTTGCATTTAATTTAAAGTTCAAATTGTTCCAAAGAACTGGTACGATGTAGAAACAGAAACAGTCCGCACAATAGCTAAGTAGTGGATTTCTAAAACTCCCACAAGGTAAGCGCAAATGTCCACTGGAACAAGAAATACGAGAAAAGCTAATGACGCTATTTCCTTTACAGCAACCGCAGTGCAGCTACACCAAATATAATTTACAAAGGTGTTCGCCGATAGGTAACACATAAATTTAAAGTGCGATAGTAATAGGCTACTGTTGCCCGGGTATGATTTAGTGCCTTAAGCTAAAGACGATATCCGGGGTAAGGTGTTTCTTAGCGGAATATGGATGTTTTTGTTGCTCCGTTGGATTACATTGTATGTTATGTATTAACCTACAAATATTGCGATTTACTGTGACTGTCTGTTTATTTCGTAATAAGGGTGAAAGTATGAAATTGCTATTTTTTTTCAGTGTTTTTTTTTCTATGAAAGTTTGTTTATATATTTCTGCCACACGGTAGAACGGTGAATTAAAAAGCCTTCGAGAGAAAACTCCGGGAACCTGGACTGTATAAACAGTGTTTAAGCTTTGATACGGTTTCCTGAAAGAAAATATTTGCTGTATCCATCATCACTCAGCAACAACACATCAGCTTATAAAGCTTAACTAATAGCAAGTCTATAATTATGAGTTACTATAATTTTGTGTGATCGAAAGCTATGCATCTGACGTTAATGGAATATGGAGTAAGTTGTTACTTATTTCAACAGAGATAAGTAAGAACTGAAGTACTAGACAGTGTTCAGAGATAGTAAGTGCTAAAGAAATCTAATGCCTATTTTCACTAAACTTAGGAATAGCTCCAATCTGACTAATCTACTTGGGCATTGTCAAAGGTAAAAATGCGTTTCACCAATAACAAAGAGTCAACCGACGACTTTACAACTTTCTGTGTTCTGTGTTTACAGCGCTTAAAGTTAGGACATGCATTTGCTTAATGTGACATTGCTCTTTAGCGATAACGGATTTGTAAAAGGATAAAATCGATTTAGTAAGTTGGAATCAAGGAGTTTACATAATACTTGTTTTCTTATGTTAAGCATACCTACACGTCTCAAATAATGCATATAAAATACAGCAAAAAAAAATATTTATATCTTCAATGTAGAGAAAGAACACGGAACCTAAAGAAGAACTTAAATATCCGAAAATATTTCAAAAATGTTTTTATTTATTTATTTAATCTTTATTGCCTAGTGAAATAGACAAATGGCGGACTTACAGCTAAAGAGGCATTCTATATTATTGAATGAGAAGCATAGATTCTACTCATGCTTAAAATATAAGAAAACAAGTAATAGAATTAAGATATAAATAATGATATCTTTTGAATTTTCGTATTTTTTATGGACTTTTATTATTTTTAATGGACAATGACGACTTGGGTGCTCGTGTAAATACAAGACAACATACATTTTTTTCTTGTTTTATTATCTCTAATTATACATTTTTAAAGAAATTAAAAAAAACAGCTTTGTTCTCGGCACTATGAAATGGGACTTAAACCCATGACCTTTCTCAATCCGGACTGCTCTAACCACTGAGCTACTCAGGACCTAAAAGGACTGACAAATTTTTGAATGCAAAATTGTTCAAATATAATAATATATATATTTGGTAAAAATATGCCATACATTAAAATAAGAAGAAGAACTGAAGCACGCAAAATCATAGACAAACGTTGATTAACTTAGTAAGTACTTAGTAAGACGTTGATTAACTAAGTAAGTGAAGCATTACCTATTATAACGTTATGGGTTTGCTGAAATGACAAATCTGCTTAAGCTATTATTGGTGAAACTGGGTATTAATTTTCTAAATTAATACAATATATGTATTTGTTTTGAGACGACCGATTCACATTGCCTAATTCATGTGTTCAATACATAAATTATGCATTAAGAACATAAATTTAACTAACCTGGCCATTACTCTGCCTGGCTCTCAAGGGCATAGGCAAGTATTTCAGGAGTGTCCTTTCTAATAACTGTCTAGCGGCATTTACCATATCTGTTACTGCTATTTGTTTCTTTAATTAATACGTGCCTGTTTAGAAACACTTCCTTTACCATTAGGTAAACAGGCACATATATGCGTGTATATTATCCAAAATAATTATTAAAACAATTTATTATCTTAAATCTTTTATAACATTTATTGAAAATTAGTTTCTTTCGTTTTGAGGTAAGGAACCCTTAAAAACCAATAACTACTTTCTTCTTCTTGATAATTCTTCAACTTACAGAAATCTTATGTAAGTATACCGCTGCTTATAAAGTAAAGGGCCACAAAGCAAAATTATTCTAAACACTTTTTTAATTTTATGCCAAAAGACATCCTTATTTCCTTTTTTCACAATTACATCTCTTATAAAAAGATTTTGTTATAAAAAGATTTTTTTTGCTTATAGGGATATATTATAAACAATAATCTTATATTAAAGTAAATATGTCTAGTCTAATTTTACATTCACAATGCTCTAATGGAAAATATTATTAACGAAAAATGCTTTAAATTCCACAAGTCCTACTTACGAGTATTCTGAGGTGGAACTCGAACCCGCGCCCGGATTGCTAAAGATCCGGGCGCTTGCTCTAACCACTGAGTTAACCATGACCTAACAGGACTAACGAGTCCTATCTCAGAGTTCCTAGAGCTGGTGGATTTTTAAGTATTTTTCATTATAAATATATAGGTAGTATAGCTTTAAATAATTGTTACAGCTATTACGGTTGCTTTCGAACTTTTAAACGCAGACTTTTCTTGTTCTTTTTGTAAGCACTTTATGTTACTTAAGTGTTACTTAACGGCATGTACCTTAATGCATAGTGTTGGGAGGGTACCGAGTAAGTGGCGTTTTGTTGAGAAAACAAATACACTGAAATTAACTGCGCCAGCTCCGGGCCGGGCGCATTTCGGACGTCCCGCTATTAGGATAGTGACTGAGAATTTTGTGTAAAGAAGGAAATTGTGTAACATAATTCTACCCCGTTAGGAATTGTGTGAGACATTATAGGTTCTTTACAGGAAATAAATATATCGGTGCATACATTATTTCCTATGATTTAGTATCATTAATAGTACAAATTTACGGTGTTTTTTGATATTTCATATTTAAATATTATAATCGATAATTTTAATATTTACTTACATTTTAATATATTGTAGTAAAAAAACTGTAGGTAAACCTATTGTCACATAATGGTCGTCGCCCTCCGTGTACAGTAGGTATATTATAAAAAGCAATGAGTTTTTAGACTCCTTTTTTAAATCTCCGATGTTAGCAGATTAAGAATAGAGAACAAAAATTGTGAATATTCTTCATCGTGACGATTTTTTTTGTACTGACAAAAGTTTTTTCTGTATATTCTATTCATAATTATTAATTCAATTAACATCCAATGCAAAATACGAACTAATATTTTTCTTCATTCATATTTAATTGCGATTACAGTACTAGTAGCTACTTACTGTTGTTTATTAAAAAAACTAGATCAGTTTGGGGCCTTTATGTCATTCATAGAAGATAAAAATTTATATACCTATGTCTAGCTTTGACAACGCACAACATGGCATAAAGTGTTTGTTTTTCTTTCCCTGTATTTTGTAATTTTATATTGTGTACGTGATGCGTGTTGTCAAAATAAATCAATACAATTATATTCAATTCTATATACACTTTTTTATTTATTTAAAGGTAGAGATAGCGTTATATAACTATAGTGTAATAAATTAATAATACTATTTTACAAAAACCAACATTCACTATATACCATCCAATAACAATTATATATTAAATCTGTAATTGCAAGCAAATGCCAATATAATTAGTCTATTTTAATTAAATATTTACAAGAAGGATGTACCACTCGTTATTCTTGATATTCAAACTCATTTAACAGCCTCCATGCGAAATAGTTTACAATCGACCGTAGAGCGGTCGGTGAAGAATTTGGAATACGCAACGTTAATATAACAAACGATATTCGGAATAAGAATTCCCGTGAGACTTGTGGCTTCGTTTCAGTTAATTCATATTCCTGAAATTTCACCTGCATTTTTCCCGATAATATATTTAAAGCAGTGGTGAGACTGAAAAGGACGTTGCAATATATTTAACCTCACTGGGAATGACCCGTCCACTGCTTTAATTAACTTTTCAAGCAGGAATTTCTAATAAAAAGTAAAGATCAACTTAGTTCAAGAAGCACGTAGATAACTAAAGTTCGGAATCTGAGTCAAGTTACACATGCGAACTTTATGGCTCGAGAAACTTTACTTGAACAACTTTATAGTTCTTATATTTACAAAAGACTTTGCTGTTCACAATACTCTGAGAATGTAGGAACTAAAAATATACAAAATACTTAATTAATTAAATCTATAAATAATTCTCAATAACTGGAAAGACGATTTACAATTTAAAAACCATCGTTTGAATTCGGCTGAGGATAAAAAGCTTCATAATGATTTCAGTATATTTGAATTTCTTAACTGTGATACTGATTATGTAAATTTATTTTTGAATTAATGAGAAGCTTGATGGTGCAGTGGTTAGCGCACTCGGTTTGCGATACGGTTGTTAAGTAATTTGTGCAATGCCCGGTTATGGGATGGGTGACCAAAAGTTATTATCTCAAGCTCCTCACGTTAAGCCGTTGGTTCCGGCTGATGCTGAGGTGGTTAATACCCACCAATGCGCACTGGGCCCGCTTGGTCATGGCCTATCTTGTCTTTTCGATTCCATCCATCCAGCTAAGAACTGAACCCCAGTAATAGGAATATTAATAGGCTAGTGATGACGATGATGATTTTTGAACTACAGAGAATAGTGAATAGAAATCTGAAATCATACATCGTCAAAGACTTTGCAAATATATCAGTTTAGTCTACAATTGATTGGAGGTAAAAAATTGTCGGTAATAAAGTAATGTTTTAATAAGGCTACAAAAAATGAGGGCTTACAATAAAAATGTCGGTAATATTGCACCTGCCCCAATTTGACGTGGGTCGACTTGCACGTATGTATCACCGTGACAAGATGAGTAAATTTCCTCCGCTTGAATAAATAATTTCGTCATTTTTGTCATAAAAAATGTCACATCCGAAGATAAAGCTTACGGGAATATGTTATACTTTTATTATACTCCTAAACCTGCACTAATACATATTTGACATTATATTATTGTAACTTCGATCACTATTTTATATCTCAAAGTCTTCCGCAAGTCAGTATCTAATTAAAAAATAATTATTATCTGATGTGATTTGGACAAAAATGGTTTGTAGGGGTATTTCATCACGACGGGATTAGAGTGCGGCACGAAGGATCGAAGTATTTGAAGCTGTGGCGATTTTTTCAAATCAATTAATTTATTTACATTTACAAAAATAATAAATACTTATAAACTAGCTTATTCTAAATAGAACTTAAAAATTACTTATCTATATATTTACGTTATTATCCCAAACAATAAAATTAATGATATAAACATTACTACAGCTGCTTAATGACATCCTATTGTTCGTTTGTTTCTTGCAACAATAAGGATGCCTATTGAAAACAAGTAATTGATACTCCTTCGCGATTGCCAGTATGAGACCATAAAGTATTTTATTGTGAGACTAACCACGAACCGAAGTGCACGTCGTGCGCTCGCTCCATACGTCTGTATGTATTTGTCTGCCCGTGCGCCGATTGTTATTTTAACTAATGTTTTTCATTTCGCGCCTTGAATTTGGAATACTGGGGGAAATTATCCCAGCACAGTCATCCACAAAGTTAATGTATTTATATGTAAAATCAACTGTACATCAGACTGTATCAAATAATCGAAACGAATCTGTCAAATTTCTTCACTTGATTTTAAACCGTAATGTTTTGTGGATAGTTTAAAATTAACTGGAGAAGTATGAGGTAGGGCTTCTACGGCATGCATGTTGAATATTATCAATCTTGCCGCTGGGTAAGGCTGTGGGTTTCATCCGCAACGTTGTACTCAGATTTGAGAAGGAAGATTTGATTCCCGGTCGGGTCATCATCATCATCATCATTACCCTTTTACGTCCCCACTGTAGGGGCTCAGGCCTTCCTTATGCCTGAGCCCCTACAGTCCACGCTAGCCCAATGCGGATTGGAGGGTATTAACGACTGCAAATGCAGTCGGGACCAACGGCTTAACGTGCCTTCCGAAGCACAGAGTAGCTCGAGTTAAAAATTTTGGTCACCCATCCCGAGACCGACCCTTGCGAAAGTTGCTTAACGACTACGATCGCGGGCCGCGGCGCTTATCCACTACGCCACCGAGCTACTCGGTCCCGGTCGGGTCAAAATATGAAATGGACTTTTCTAGATTCTCTCGGGTCTGGGTGCTGTGTTTACGTCGTTGTTACAGACTTCAATAATACTGAAGAAACTAAGAAATCTACTATACTATAATATAATACTGTCAAATCTCAAATTAAGTGCTTTAACTACTCCATTTAAAATTTGAGTAATATATGTGATAATATCTAACATTTATTTATACTGATATCAATCACGATTCGCTGAGACGGGAAGTTAAGAAATTTGAATAAGGGGAGACCGTATATCAACATAATAGGGATTAAGGTTGATTTTTGACTGTCTGTCCGTTAGGTGGATTTTTGAAGATTACTAAATACTTTTTTTTATATATTTTGGACGTAATCAATAAATTACGGCGATATATTGAGCTGAAATATCCTATGACGTCATGCCATTGTACATTTTCTACATAATTGTGACGTAGCGAGGTCCTACTCCACAACTTCAATACCTATTATCTATGCCATTTCTTGTTAATTTAAAGCAAAAAAATATATACGTATTTTTTATTATCTGATTGATGGACTAAATAGAATTTCTTTATTTTTACCCAGGCAGCATTCGTATTGGATTAATCGCATATCAACTGCAACCGCCATAATCAGTTGATATACTGTGATGCCAACATGCTAATGGTTTTTAAAATCAGGGTTGTTTCAACTCACCTTTGTTTAAGAACTCCTTCGTCTTCCCTATATTATTTTTATTATTGCTAATCCAATGCATATATTAATAAAAAAGCCACAAGTATGAAATGAAAAGGCCATGAAATGTGTTAGTAAACATAGCTTGCGGTGAACAAAGACGTTTCGGTTAAGGCATTCAAATATATTAGGTGCGAGCACGCGACTCGGCAATAAGTCTGCCTCGCCTAGTCCGCTAGATAACAATTATAAATCTTGCTAATACTTCTTACTGTCCGCGCCGCTAGTTGCACTACTCTACCTACTGAAACGAAAAAACTTGTATTAAATTCTTATTTCATTGTATCGATCGATAGAACAATGATCATGAATGCTGGAAGCACTTTATTTTTATGGAAATACTGTTTTAATTACCAAACTTCAAGGTCTGATTTATCACATTTTATATTAAAGGTCCAGCAGCACCTATGTAGCGAGATATTACTGGTTGCAGGTCTGATGTAATATTTTCGAGCCTGATTATCTTCATCAGTCTCTTTGGCCTGTGCCCCGGCTTTCCTCCTTTTAGGGATGGGATAGAATCGATTTGCAAGGGTGTAACGGGTTCGGTAGTTTCGATGTTGGTGGTAAATGAAACGGTTTACTAGAATTGGCAAGTATATTTATGGTATAAACAAAAAAACACTTTCTGGGTTTTATTTAATAAGCTGGAACTTAGCCTCGTAAATACAAATTCAAAAATTCACTTTACTAATAAACACATAATTTGAAAAAATCTTATTAGTAAGTTAGAATTTTTAAGAACTGACATTCATAAAGAGCATATCCTGTAATTCAAAATTATACGATATTCTCTTTCGAAAAGCGAATCGAAAATAAAAAAAGAAATCATCTTAAAGATGAAAGACAAAAAGTTTGGATGCGGAAACCTAGGACTAAATAAACGGTGTGGTGCGACACACATGGGCGATTGGGACATGACCCAACACGAGGGCCCGATGCAGGCTAGATCAATGACGTAACGGGCTTTCCGAAGTACAGAAGAACTCGAGATAATAAATTTTTGGTCGCCCATCCTGTAAACGGGCCTTGCGTAAGTTACTGAACTTCCGCATCGCAGATCTAACGCGCAATATAAAAAGTACAAAAAAGAAAAGAAAAACAAGTTGTATTATGGTGTATGGGATTGATAGATACAAATATCCTTATCTAGATAAATTTACTCATCTAGAATATCGTAAAGAATATTTTGAACATAATATTCCACAGAACGGTCCTCAAACTGCAATGAGGAATTTATTTATCGCTCACAAGTTTATTGGCGTGCAATAAAATTATTTTCAAATAAACAACACTATTCAAATGCGGGAGCTATTTGTGGGAAATTCCTTTATACTGGCAGACGTGATCGGTGAAGTTGTCTCTAAGCAGATACAGCGCCTCTCGGGGCGGAACCATCGCAACATTTCCGTTGAACTCGAAAGACTACTACCATTTTTAGACAGATTTTTCGAAAGTAAATACTGGAATGAATGCAGCTGTGAAGACAACTGAAATAGTAGATATCACCATTAATAAATTGAGTAAATAATAACTACATTTCTTTAATCATGCACTTATTCAAAATCTGTAGATAAAAAAAAACAGATGGTAGATGTAAGTTACAAAATCACGATTGTTGTTGCTGTTGGAGAATATTTTTTATTCTTTTTTTAGTATTTGTTATTATAGTGGCAACAGAAAACTTATCTGTGACAATTTCATATGTCTATCTATCACGGTTCATGAGATATAAGCCTGGTGACAGACGTATAGACAGTTAGTCAGACGAACAACGGAGTCGTGGTAATATGTAATCGTTTTTAATTTTTGGGTATGGAACGCTAAGAAAATAAAAACAAACCTATAATTCGACAGTGTAACCAAAACTCGACTTGGATAAACAAGTATAAAAATCCAAATAGTTAATAACTAAATATTGGATAACATTACATTATTATATACAATGTATTTACCTGAAATATCACGTAGTTTAGCTTATAGCCTTGTTATACTGAATTCCGAAACAACGAAAGTAGAAGAGGTTACTACAATATTTAAAAATTTCGCAGTTGACTTTGATATCTATGTCAATGCACTAAAGTTTAAAATGAAGTTGGTGTTTTGTCACTTTTGTATAAAATGTTGACTGTACCACATCATCCAGATACGAGATAATATAGAAAAGTTCTCAGAGTGCGATAACTTGACCGTTATCTATGTCCCTCGTCCATCAGTATCGTTGGGCCATAATTTTTTTTATAAATGATTATTTTATAATTTGATATCTTCGCTAAATAAAAAATGATTATTTATATTTTTTGTAATAAAGTCATTTGCCAATACCTTGAGGTACAAAAGACGTCTTATGTGAACAACCTGTTACAGTCTTGATGGGTTCTTAATGCCTTTATGATGTTGTGTCCGCAGCGTGTACGAATATCTTATGACATTAGACACGTGATATTTTTTCTCCCGCACTATTCGTGGTTAGTGAAGCAGACGAATAAAGGGTTGAATACTTTATAACTTTTTGATTTCATGTCCAGACGGAGACAGTTAGTTCAGCATCCATGCATAGTAACAAAGAAACAAGAAATTACACTAGCTTTCTGCCCGCGGCTTCGCTAGTATTATTAAGTATTATTTTTAAACCTATATTAATTCACTATAGGGGTTGAATTTTTTTAAAATCCTTTCTTAGAGAACCTCTGGAGCTCAACGTTAATAGATCTGTTTTATTTTAACAGGTCTTTTTTTATTATTTATTTATATAGTTATGCATATTTTTTATAATTTTTTATTTAACTTGCCTTCTTGGTTCTGAAACTCACTTCCCAATTACCGATATTTGAAAATTTGCAAAGTCATGTATTGATTAACATTGTCTGAGGACGATATTTCAATATTATGTGTCAGTAAGCTTATGTAATGATGAAGTCGAAAAGTGGTCATAAGAACTTAGTGAATAAATATAACGTTAATGTTTAAGTACTTATAAACAAAATTTACTCTAACAGTAATTGACTTTAAAATCTTGTAGCGCTAATGAAATCAGGGACGAAGAATTTTACATATTTTTTATTTTATTTTCCTACGATTTAGTATCTGCAATAAAATTCATTTATAATAAGAGTAGTAAACTGTGGATTACATTAATATTACATACATAGATGGTTACAATTTTTAAACAAAATTTACTAAACATTTATCTACATATTATCATTTCTATAATAAAATTATTTACAATATAAAAACCAATTGTTTATTTTCTATATTTCTAGTACGTGATATCACTACATAAAACAAAGTCGCTTTCTCTGTCCCTATATCCCTGTGTATGCTTAAATCTTTAAAACTACGCAACGGATTAGGATGCGGTTTTTTTTTTCATAGATAGGGTGATTCAAAAGGAAGGTTTGTACTCGTATTTATAATACAAGACCACGCGGGCGAAACCGCTGGCGGAGAGCTAGTAGATAATATACTTTATTTAGCTTGAAACATCGTGAGCCAAGAGTATATGTCAAGGGTCACCTACGACAGCAATTTAAAAATATTGCCTTTAAAATCCCACGGAAGTGGCTCTCCCACAAAAACACCTGTCAAAGTCATCTCGAAAATTTTGAGTGTTTGCTTATTAATTTTAATGATATAGCCGAAATCTTGCTGAGCGTACCTCTTGAATGAAGAGTACTTGTTTAAAAAGGGCCGGTGAGTGGGCATGGGGACAAAGTTCCTTATGATTGCTATTCAGCCTCTTAACTTGGGGGCAAGATAAACGGGCTGCTCTTACATTATTTGAAAGGTTTGTCTGGGCTTCCCTTTTGACTTTGAATAAAAGGAAAGTTCTGTTTAACTATATTGATACTCTTTATTGGAATACCAGCAATTAATCTATATTTTTACATTTGGAACATACGGGTCGGTGCAAATCTGACGGTAGTTCCTTCAAACGTCTTACGCAAATATGCGTTGGTACTCGACGGATCCAACGTCGAGTGTGCAAGGTTAAATGTATATTTTTGTGTGCTGCCTGACTTTCCGCGACCGAAGTGTCGCGAGAAATCTCTGTCAGATATGCACCCACCCTAAAATTTGAATAGTACCCAACAATGAATACATACATTAAAGGCTATCGTACAAAATATTGTTGAAATAATCAACTATATAGGTAAATAATAAAAACTCTTTTTTTAATTAAATTAGTTTGCCATCGTCTAATAATAATGTTTTTTACATACTAGACTTTGTATTCTATTCTTAGTTGGTACAACTATTTGACTAGGCAAATAAAGTTTAATAACACCTTTAATTTAGGCGATTTGCTGGTATCTTGTATCACTATTTGAGACACCAAGTAATATAAAGATCGATGTCTCTATCGTTTATTTAATTAAACAATTATCTAGAGTATTATCGATTTGATTATCATCAAATAGAACCACTTCTTGTTTTACATTAAAAATAAACCAAATAATGCGTTGAATATATATATATATATTTTAAAGAAAAAACAAAATATGATTCTTGCTAAAAAATTTAACTTACCTGCTCATAACACCTTTCCTTTACTGTAAATAACGTAATCACTAGTGATGTAACCTTAACTCTACTGTACTAAGCTTTTGATCAACCCTTATGGCTATGTTAATGTATAGAATTATGAACAATTATTTTAGGTAGGACTATTATATATTTGCGACTTCCCCATAACACAGGTTATTATAGGTTTCTATCGCTACTGTATTATATTATAACGTTTCATTTCATCCGAATGCCGCGTCGATTAAATAATTAACATGGCATCCTTCTGAAATTCAGACATTCCGTTCAATATTCAGTGAGCGTTATTATTTTGCGCCAGCACTGTGTACTGTGAAGTACTGAAGACACAAATCGGGCCAATATTGAATTATTTATAAACAGTAGTTGAATGGCAACGGTGGAGTGTTCTGACACCAGCCATTGACTGCATACTTATGACTTCTGACTGATGGCTCCCTTTGTGCCGTTGCTTTTGTTATGCGTTATAAATGAACGGTATCATTTCTCAAGTGGCGTAATATTTTGTATTTATATTTCGTTTATCGCTTATTGATTTAATGTTTAATACAGTTTTTGACGTTGAATGATTATTTCTAGAAGGTTATGCGAGTGAGTTTCGAAATACGTCACAGCTGATTTACTCCGGATCTAAAAACGGAAGTGTAACGAAAATAAACTTTAATTCGAGAATTGAAAAAAAAAAAAGTTATATTAAGAAGATTTACGGTAAGAAGTGTTTTGAAAAACATATTATGATTATGATGAACTTTCATTAGTTATTATACAAAATTGAATATTGTGATCGTTTCTGTAAATTATATACGGTCGTTTTTTAACGTCTATACATGTTGCACATATGATAAACCATCCTACTCTACCCGGAGTCTAATGACCGATTTTTGTCTATATAATTACAGTTTGTTTACCAATTAAAATATATTTAAAATTAATCAATTTTAATATTTTAGGAGTAGGAGGTCAGTACAGTGGTTAACATGCTCGGTCTACGATACAATTGTTAAGCAACTTTCGCAAGGGTCGGTCATAGGATGGGTGACCAAAAATGTATTATATCGTGCTCCTCTGTACCTCGTAAAGCTCGTTAAGCCGACTGTCTTGGCTGCATCTGCAGTCGCTAACCCCCAACAATCATCACTGGCCCCGCGTGGTGGATCATGACCCATTTCCCCTATTTGATTTGATACCATCCGTAGGGAAAGCCTGTGCCCCAGCAGCTGGTGATGTGATGAATATGAATCTTTTGTTCATAATTTATTATTATTATTAAATTTGTTTTATTAATTTGTTCAATAAGCTTTGTAAACGCAATAAGTTTCTATGTTTTGCGTTAATACTATACACTAATTTATTTTATTTAAAATAGAGGTAACAAAACTGCTGTTGCAACTTTGCCGAATAAATAAATAAACATTAAATAATAGGAAAAACATTGCGCAGTGATAACAAAATTTTCTTGTATTCTTATTAGTGCTATTTCTATTTTATATCACATACATATTTTTGTTTAGTCAAATTTAGTAAAGGTATATAAATAATTATCTATGATATAAGAATTTCACTGATAATTTCAACGAGATAAATATGTAAAGTAGGTACACGAGTGGCTGTCGTTTTTAAAAATCTCGCGTTGTTTTCTTTTGGTCGTGTATAAAATATTATTGAAGTGCTTCTACTACGTCAATATGTTTTTTTAAAATTTAGATTAGATACGCGTAATTTTCGATATGATATTTCAAATAATGAAAATATACTATAAGGACACTTTATGAACGATTTAGTGGCAAGTTCGAACTCTGCAGTAAATATGCAGACTTCGTCCGCGTGGTAAAGTTACTTTGAGCAGCATTTCTAACAAATATTTATTCAATATATCGTGTAAAAAACCTGAAATAAAGTTTCATCCCCTATTTCATCCCCTTAGGGGAGGAATTTATCAAAATCCTGTCTTAGGGGATGTCTACGTGATAGTAGCTTTATGCATGCAAAGTTTCAGCCCGATCGGCTTAAAATTGACAAAGTTTCATACAAATTTTCATCCCCTATTTTATCCCCTTGGGAGTAGAATTAATCGAAATCCTTTCTTAGCGGATGCCTACGTCATAACCTCTACATGCATGCCAAATTTCAGCCCGATCCGTCCAGTGGTTGGAGCTGTGCGTTGATAGATCACTATGTCAGTCAGTCACCTTTGAGTTATATATATTTAGATACTCAATTTGCTTAAATATAACGAATATAACGAAAATTGTAAATCATAAAAATAGTAATAGATTTAATCTTTAATATTAACTTAAAAGTGTGATTGGATATGATATTTTTATATTGTTTTTGTAAATGTCATTACTTTTATTAGAGCTGGTGAGTTTCTTGCTCGTTCTTCTTATCAGCCAAAAGACGTCCTGAACGAGTGGTAGGGAAAAAATGTTGGACGATTCAAAAGTACTTTTAAGAAGTTTATTTGAATAAAGATTATTTTGACTTTGACTTAGACTTTGTTTGACCCGAATTTTAGGCAACACGTTATTCACTCTGAACAATTAATCCTTTAGGCGTTTTAACACGAAAAAATCCTTTACTTGTTCAAGTACGTAAGCAATCTAGTAAAACCGTGCGAACGGAGACAGGTGGGATACATAACTTTTTTCTTTCGTCTGTGAACTGTTTTAGGTTTGTACTTTGTATTGGAGTATTTTCAGAATTCACAAGAATAGAAAATTAGTTTACCTATTTAATGCGGAGAGTTCCACTTTCGTAGAAATATTACACAACATAGAGGAAATATTAGATTGTATATGTTTGCATTGATAGGCTCCGAAACTACTGAATCGATTTAAAAAATCTTTCAACTCAATCACCTTGTAATTTTTTTATTGACTTCAAAAAATATTTTCGACATGATCCTTATCCTATCGGAAACTTTTAAAATATCATTATTATATTATATATTATATAACATTAAATAAAAATATTCCTCGCATACAAATCCAGAATCACAAGTCAAGTTGCATGATCGAATTGACCACAAAATTCCATTACGTGGCGGACAAAATAAAAACATACCGGCCCTGTACGGAACCGTATCGTGTATTTTTTGTTCATTTCGTTGCTTCGAATGCCTCCAGTGTTTATGTATCTATACTGTCACCAGTCACCAGGCGACTAAGACCTCTCTCGGATAAGCTTTTCTTAACAAAACGGAGAAAACGATGGGCCTTCTTCCTTTGGCTGTTGATGACTCGAATCTCCCTCTAGTCGAGAAGTGACACCTTTGTTCAGATTTCATGAAGTTTAATTAAATATCAAATATGAATGTTCTACGTAAGTCGAGTGGTTTATGACTGAAATGTTTGAGATCTGGAAATGAAGTTGCCATTTTCGATGAAGAGTAAAGTTTATTGATTGTTCAATGTTCCTTTCATAAAAGTATAAACTAATATACGATAAAATGTTTTGTTCAGTACAAATGGTGAACATTAAAGAGCATAAAATGAAATAACAGCTTTGCTCCATTGTGAAATATGTCAAGAATATAGCGAGCCTTAGAACGTCCGCTGCTCGGGGAGATAATGTTTATAGACGACCGCAGAATTGGCGCTGTGACGGACACCGCATGTGTGCTCACAGCTTTATGAATTTCGGCTTAGTACGTTATTTGAAAATATGGTAAGACAAAAATGTGATTTATAAAACCACTTATGGCATCATGGTTCTAGTAAAAAAATAGTTCTATCCGAAGATGAATCGTTTTCAATAATATTTACTTATAAATACCGAAGTTGAATTTACTTCCCTTTATTTAAGTTAACTTTTGTAGCACTTTTCTCGTGAATACGTAAATAAATGAATTAATTCGAGTTTACACAGGAGTGCACTAAAAAGTCTATCTGCCAAGACAGGAGAAATACCCCGTGAAATTAACTCCAGAGTGAGAGCGCAGAGTGGACAACTCAGGTACAAGACAAATGGCCCACCACCCCGACTACGTTACATGATTGGACTGTGAACACTTCTGCACCGTTGCTAATAAATTGTATCGATAGAAATTTACTGTATTCGGTATTGCATTTATACTTTTTTTTTTAAATAAAGTATAAATGAAAGCATACTTTCTAATCGTACGTGCGGGTACACACAAAACCGCTTAATTTTAACTGGTCTTATACAATGAAATAATGTCCAAACAGGTGATTCAGAATCAGAAAGTTACATTATATTTAAAGGAATGTTACAGTTGCAACGTTTTATACAATTATCTCGAGAGTTATCTTTATACAATTATCTTACCTTCTTGTCGTGTTATATTTTTTTGGTAAATATGCGAATCATTGTAGTCGAGGGACTTACGTTGGACTTTGCAATAATTGTGATACTTTGCGAGTAAATAATAAAAATCAGTGTTAAGTTGCAATACGAAGTCTTAGTCTTTAACTAGAAAGAGAGGGAAAATGTTTTGGCTTTACACCGCCTTTTAAGTGCAGGTATAAATGGCTTAAAATATTTGGTTTCAATCCATAAGTAGGTCTTTTGGATTAAAACCCTTCCTTTGAATTAACTGAGTTTAAGTTTAGATGTAAACTAGGCCAATAGTGCTGATTATTTGGTTGTGATATGTAGTTATAGTAATAGTTCAGGGGATATGTCTTGGATTTAAAGTAACATAAATTAGTGGTCTCAGATTATTACACAATTACTTCGCATTAATTATTATGATTTGTAATCATAATAAGCAATACATTCGCGTCAAAAGGACGGGATAACTGTAATAGTCATCATCAGCCCTTTTACGTCCCCACTGCAGGGGCTCAGGCCTTCCTTATGGATGGTTAAGAAGGATGGGCCATGACCCTCCACGCTGGCCCAATGCGGATTGGAGGGTATTAACGACTGCAAATGCAGCCGGGACCAACGGCTTAACATGCCTTCCGAAGCACGGAGTAGCTCGAGATAATATTTTTTTTTGGTCACCCATCCCGTGACCGACCCTTGTGAAAGTTGCTTAACGACAATGATCGCGGGCCGCGGCGCTTATCCACTACGCCACCGAGCTACTCTAATACTGTAACTGTAATAGTAATTCGTAGTAACTGTGAATCTAGTTGCCGGTAGTGCACTATGCAATAGAAATACTTCGTTACATTAAATGGATATAGCAGTTGTGGTTAGTTACCTTCATAGTTACAATTAGTAAAATGGAGTATTCAGTTAATTCTTTACATCCCTACTAATGTTATAAATGCGAAAGTAATTATCTATGTGTAAAATTTCACGTCTAAACCACAGAACCGATACAGAGATACAGTTCAACAGATGTATACTATGTGACATATATTTTTTTTATTTTAATGATTTATTTACCCATTCTGTGTATCATTCAATTGTTTTATAATTAACTGCTAGTCAATTAAAGACTTCTACATATATATGTACAAACATATGTAGAAGTCTTTGAATAACTAGCAATTCTAATAATAATATTAGACGAGCTGTTCAGAATTCAAATTGCAGCACATGCAACGGAATCTAGATGTGTGCTTTTAGATAATATTGTTTTAAAAATATAATAATTTTTCTAAACTAATTTGAAATCACGTTCATATAACTTATAATGTTGGTATTCACCACTGGTGAAACAAATGCGTTTACGGATGCAATCGAATCAAATCGATTAGGAAAAATGGGCCATGACCCATCACGCGGGTCCCGTGCGGAGATGGGTTGTTAATGACTGCAGATGCAGCCGGGACCAACGGCTTAACGTACCTTTTTAATAACGGAGAAGCTGAAGAATATAAATTTTGGTCACCCACCACATGACCTGCCATTGCCATTTTCGCATTGCAGGCTGAACGCATCATTCACAGTACAATCGAGTTTCTCTTATAACTAAGAAAAACGTTCACATTAGTAAACATTTTGTCCATTAAAACCAACCGAGACCAGTTGAAGCTCGTCAACTGCTCTTCCAGCTTGTTAACGATGAGTTTTCGATACACAACATGAACTTAGTAATTTGAATTCAAGAATATTGTAGTGGTCTCAGTCTAAATATAAACAAGCAAAAGCATGAGAGAACATCTATTTCATGAACTCATTCAGGACATTTTCTTCTTTTGTAGCTTCCTTGTGGATACATTATTGAATACCAAATGTACACAGACGAACTCAACGCCTTGGACATTCTTTGCTAGTAAACCATTGACCGATGCAATGATAAAATCATACATAACTTTCTTGCGTTGTTGCTATGATTTTAATTACGTTTTTTCTTTTATGCTACGCAAAATTCTGTTATTGTGGCATCGTAACGTTTGCGTAGCAAATGTCGTAGCATTCGTAGTAACACAATTACAGTTCTTTTAAATACCTATGTATTATTTTAAGATAAATCGTCTCATATAAAATGTACCATAGAGCACGTTTAGAATCCTTTTCATGCTGTAACATTTTCCTTTGCATGCCAAAATTAAAAAGTCGTCGGCGTAAGTGGCACCATCTTGTTCTCCACGTGAATACTTTACGTCGTCGTCGGCGGGCGTTCATAAAAAAGACAATTTTCCTTATTGCCGCAATCTGTTACACATGTTCCTGCAGGGTTATGTCTGCGCCCGCCCTCATAAACGACAAAGTAAACCATAATTTATTGCGCAAATTTAGGGTCAAACACAACTCATAAATTGCTTTAGTAAATTATTTGAAGCAACTGATTTAGTTCAACCGCCGAATGGGTTGAAGGAAGAACAGAAATTTGGACATAAAATGCTTCGTTTTATTAAGAATAACGTTAATCTGGAAAAAATCTAATCAACAGGTATTTCAGTGACATATTTTTTTTTAGGCTCACAATAACTAAAATTTGACCACATATGTTACCGAAATATTTCGCTAATGGCTTAGGAAAACGCATTTGCTATTGTTGTGCTACAGAGAACAACTAATATTAAATAGCCTATTAATAGTTATAATTTAAAGTTTATCAACAAGTAATAAATTAAATCTGACAGCACTGTTTTTTCTTTAGTAAATTTAACTTCTTTTAAAGCAGCGTTAAATTATTATAACTGTTAAGAAAAATAAACAAGCCTTTCCGTCACTAAAGTAAGTCGAGTTTGCACTAACGATTGAATTACATCACGAGAAATGTTGGTATTGGTCTGAAAAATGCCAGCTGAAACTTTTGAACGTCTGAAGCATAGGTCTTCTTTTATTCATGTTCTGACATATGGCGTTCCTCCGTTGTATACAAGCTTTCTTTTCTAACAAAATAAATAACATTTGCTTCGAGTTAGGTCCTTTGAGAGACTGCTTCTAGTACCTACTAATGTTTTATGAATGAGACTATGCAGTTACGTTTAGTATTTAAAAATATTTTTATAAAGTTAAACGCTTAGTTTTATTTTCTCACCAAATATTATTACAGAAAACCTTTATTATATAGCGTTTATTTACCCATTCGTTTTAAATAAAATACTATTTCCATCTTACGGTTTCTTAGAACATTTTGAGATCATCCCCTCCAAGAAAATCATGTAGGCCGTGCCCTTTATCTGGAAAAACTGTATTCATCCTTCTCTCGCATTGGAAAAATTCAAGAGTTTCGCGACCGTTCTTAGCGTTATTACTTCACGATTTTGTATTCAACAGATCTGTTCGATGAGTCTGAAGTTCAATAGTACTGAGGCTTGACTTAGAACGTTTTCGTATCACGTAGATGTACCTTTTTGCCAGTGGAAACTTAATGGAAATTATGTTTTTTTACTTGATTCAATAAATTATGTTCTATAGTTGAACACGTAAAGGTTGTGTTCGTGTGCGCTCTGTTTGTTATTAAGACGTTTCGGTTCGAGGATGTTGATAGAAAACTTGAAAGGTTGGCAAGCGGGAGCGTATCGGCCGGAGTGAGGCAAGCTTTCAGTCGCACAGCGCACGTGCTGGCGCGCGGACTAGTTGGAAGCTGAGGCTTTACGCGAATTATCGAGAACTTTCCGAGAACTTTCGTACTTTATTACGTACACGATAAATGCCGAATAAATAACTCATTCGTCTTTTTTTAAGTCAATTAACGTGTATTAATCGTAGTTTGTTATTCATTTTTTGACTTATGAAGTGAAACAATCTTACGTAGTCTCTACAGCTGTTTTTACAAGTATGTACCAATGCAATTATGAATGTGTCAATTATGTTTGCTTCTTTGATTTTTATTATAATACAATTGCTAAAACTTGCCCTTGCGAGATACACTGGTAGTGGAAGAAGACTAAATTATTTTATATTCTCTCTTTCAAATTTTTAGCTTTTGCTTCACGGTATATAGGTATACCTTTTTAACAAGTTTATATGAGCAAACAAATAATTATACCGACATCAAATCTTATTTTTAAATTACTTTCACTAACATATAGGTAAATTATTTGTTTATAAAAAGCACATTGATAGCTATCAATTTTAATATCGCGTGTAGTTTTGTTGAGAGTTGTTTAGTGTATTAAAAGGGGTGAAATCAATAGATAACCAATAATTTAGGGGTTACTGAAAGTCGTCACCTAAAATGTGATTGATTAAAGTAGGAAAACATGCAAGCAGTAGTTTAACAAATAAAATAGTTTCAACATGCGTTGCGGGTCATTCTAATATATATTTTTTTTAATTATAATTAATCACTTTTTTTCTGTCAACATTAGTTTAGACATAGTTGCTTTAAAATTTTTGTTTTAATTTCTTTCTTTAAAAATATATTTATCAGTGAATTAGTTGGCGTTTGTGTTTTTTTATTTATTAATAATATCAATACTTTTTGGCATGTGGATTTTGTGTCGCTTACTCACAATTAGTTTAAAAGTAAAGATTTGGTTTGAATAAGTTGTTTGAATGTCTATTTGAAATACTTAATAAATCAAAAAGTTTAAATATCAGAAGTAGTTGTATTTGTAATTTATGTATAAAGAAAAATTAAAAATACGCACATAAATACATCGTAAAGTAATAATCTACAAAATCTAAAAGCATCTAAAACGTCTGTAGAGTTATCAAAACAAATCTCAAGATTATCTGGTTATCTGGACAAATCTAGATTTTTTAGTTATATACCTGCGAACAGAATAATTTTTTTCTTGGTTTTTTTTTGTTTTGAAATCAAATCAAATTGTCATCAGAATAAATCATAAAACATATATTTATTGTATCTTAGAATAAATTAACAGAGACAAATCCATTAAGTAAGAGTCCAATCCTTTTTGTAATAAAAATTAAATAAATATATATTTAAAGAAAACATTTTTTTATTTTTGACATTAAATTTATTTAACACATCTCTAAAGTTCAACAGCATTCTAAGAAATGTATAACTATAGGAACATTAATTAATATAATAATAATAATCTTTCTTTATTTTTCTCGTTAGATATAATATATTTATATTTTTTGAGTGATAAAGTAATATCGAAATGACGTCATTACTTATTAGCTGATACGGTTGAGGTTAAAATAATTATAGTTCGGGGGTAATCGTAATAGATTTAATACCTTTTTTACTATGTAATTAAATACGCTCTCGTATACGTCAATATGAGAGGAAACTTTAATTATTTACTTGCGTTATTCATACTCTTCATTTTAAAAGAGATATGATCGGAATATACAATGACAAATGAATCTCCGTCGAATATTAAATATCATAAAAATATAGAAGATGATAATTATTTTAGTACGCCTAAATTCTTATTTAATGAAAAATATCAAAACTATGTGCTACTGATTTGTACGGGAACCTGTGGTGCAGTTATCCGGTTTTTATATGGTGACACACGTACGGCATATTGAATATTAAAAAAAAACATAACCCTCCTGTTTCGTCATTTTAAAAGTTCACATTCATACATTACTGTAAGGGTTAAAATAACACAAAAGGTACACTCTTTTTTAGGCAACCATGTAATACGAGTATATAAATGCGAGAACTTATGAGAGAAGTTGTTTTATACTTTTCTACAAACAATTTTGGTTAAATTGTGAGAATACATGGAATAATTCAATTTCAATAATGGTAACACCCACACAATTGGTTAGTAACTAGTTGTTTTCATTAGGTTCCATGATTTTACCTAAATATTCGGATTCATTGAACCATTGATAAATTTGCTGAGCACATATTTGCCTAACTATAAAGTAAACAAACCGCTAGTAAAATCTTCACTGAAAATAATATTCGGACAAATGGAAATACCAATGCATTTTGAAACTGGGCCTCCGCGGGCGGGTTTTAATTCCCTTGACTGTTGCGAATCGGCGCATGTTTTTTCATTAAAACGCATTCAATACGACGACGAGACGTGGCTTTTAAAACGCGGACCTTTTCAAAAAATATTTTCCTGACATTCTACTTTGCAATGCTGGTGATGTTCTTTTCATTTTTATTGTATACCAAGTTTGAAAATCAGTTTTTTTAATATACGGTGAAAACAGTAAGACTTCAGCGTAGCTTTTAAATAAATACTTATTTTAACTAGTGGTCGTCTGTCGGTCAAATACGACTGTAAATTTTGGATATTATTATAGAACGGTAAGTTACATTGCCATAGAATTTTTTTAATCGGTCCAGTAGTTTGGAAGCCTATTCAATGCAAACAAAATGCAACAAAAATCTGTTCTCTTTATAATATTAGTTAAGATCCTGATTTAAATAAAAATAAAAAATGACATCAATAACAGTGTGGAGCTCTGCTAAGTCATAATGCTAAACTCAACAATTCAAATAATTAAAACATTTTTCAAAAAATAGAACCGGTTTGAAATTAAAAAAAAAATGATATGAAGTTGGATTTTCTACAATTTATTAATTAAATGATAGGATGATCTGACTTCAATAGTATTTTGTTGAATATTTCGCTTTTGTGATAAGTAATATTTATAATCCTAACATTGAGATATTTAGGTGGTATCTGGTGAAAAGCGTACTTTTTTTTGTTGTAAAAGAAAAAATACTGATTCGATTTCGATAAAATTTAATTATGACCACCTCGGTTCATCAAGCTATCGAAGAATGAATTTTGAAAATCGGTTAACAATTGACGGATACATCGGTGAACATACATCGCCATCATATAACCTCTTTTTTTGTTTTTCGAAATCGGTTAAAAAGGATTATATATGAAAAACAAATGATGCAGTCATTAATACATTAAATCGCAAATATAAGTATACCTCCATGGTCGTGTATAAAAGTAAAACACTTTTTCTCTCACATATTGTATCTTGTATCACATATCACATATTGTATATTACTTTTCAAGTTCGATAGTTTGTGTCATGATATTCTAATAGTTATCAGTATGTGTACTCAACAAGCTGTATTTAGTTAACTAAAATAAATTCAAGTAGATTTATTTTAGTTAAACAAATAATTTAATTGTAAAAGTAAAAAATATAACAAAAAAGTCTATATTAAAAGATTTTACTAGCGAAATCTTTAGAATTTAAAGATAAATATCGTTTGTGACAAAGCTGCATTGTTACCAACTCGAGCGGACGGTGACTTAATGAAAAGGTTTCCATTACAATAAACTGTTTGTTCATCCATTATGAACAAAATTTACAAAGTATAAAGAATCTAAAACAATCAAATGACATACTAATCACAATTTAAATATTTATAAAATGTTAAAAGACACATATGAAGTGGATTTTTTAATATGTTCGTTTGTAGGGGATAATTAACATTGGACCAGTATCCAATCATAAAGATTATTTTACCTATGGGAAGCTACATTTACATAGGTTATAATTTACGTGAGCGAAGTCACAGAAAAGCAGTTAGTTTTAGAATAAATATATTCTAAAAAGTACATTAGATTAATAGTAGTTAAATAATAGTATATAACGGAGCTATCGAAACGGGGTAACTTACCTACGAAAAAATATAACTTAAATCAGTGTTAATTATAGTTTCTCGTCTGACATTCGGCTTGTGCTGAAGTGGTGGTGGTTAGTAGTGGTCGCAATGACACCCTCACTCCTCCATTAGCAGCCGGTGGAGCAGGGTTAACGACCAGGTCGCGTGATACCACACCACTTTACGCTTATTTATACGATGAGGCAAACAAACCCAGGCCGACATTCGAATGGTACATCGCAAGCGACATATCAAATTTCCATTATCTGTAAGTTGCCGATGCGACGGATTCAAATAGTGCCTTGACACTTAAAATAATCAGTTATTACACTGATAAACTCGTGTGAAAGTATGCTTTAATAACCGCTTCAAGGAATTTGAAGAAAGAGACATTCATTTTCAAATCAAAATATGTTTATTATTTGAAAACAAGCATTACATTTTTTAAGATTATTGTTAAAGTTCACAGAGAGACTTATACTTCTTCTATTTCAGGTACGATGAGAAGGGGACCAATATCGGAGAGGTTCGATGGTTGAAGCTACTGCCAATAGGCTTACGATTATTACAATGAAAAAGCCAAAGGACGATGGATCAGTGAGCGCCAAAGTGTCATAGACAAATATCCGATGTCGGGGCGAGCGAGTGCATAGACAATGCGAAACCTCTTCGGAGCGGCCACAGCGTCAGCGTTACTACAAATATTATTCTCCTTTGCGGGTAAGGTGCTTATATTTTTTGCTAACGTTTTGAGTCATGCATTCAATATATCAGACACCCATCTGTTTATTGGTCTAGTGGCAATGGCCATTGATGTATTGCTATTCTCTAAAAATACAGAGTTGACCACAGTGTTGAACACAATGTAACAGAATTATAAAGATTCAATCAGCTAAATTTTATTAACTTTGAAATTTGTTTATTTGATTGAAGCTCTAATGCTGACACAAAGCTCTATTTGATGCTGTGTTCACCGATGTCACTTTAACAAAATCCGAATTGGCTAAAAGTGTCATGGTTATACACATTATTTGATAATTAGTTAATGAATTAACTAGTATTGCTGATAGGCGTAAAAATGTCAAAGAATTGTTATTAAAAATCAGAATAACACTTTATATTCCTTAAATAAAGTACCCAGTCACCTGTAAACTTTGACGACATTCAATATCTTCTCGTAATTATAGTCTATTTTTAGTAAAAAAAATATTAATATAAGTCGACGTTGCCTGATATTGAGCTTTTGATCAATAGTTGTTTTCGATTAATTAATCACTCAAAATTGATTTACTTTAAGTGAACTACGCTTACGCTTTTTTTAATCATATACGTCGATCTTTATTTGTCTTATTGACTTTTTCATTTTATCTTCCATTTAGTCAAGTGGATGCATATTCTATGTTTCGATAGAAAAATATTGCTGTATACTTCATATATTTTTTAATTATATGATTGCCATTAAGAAAACCTAAAGCTCAAATGTAATGGCTAAAATGTAATACAAGTTTAATACAAAACTTATAGAATACCGTATATAATCCCATATTGTTAATTTTAAAATTGTTTCCGACTCAGAAAGTGCTTTTGCATTGATCATTGCCTTGCTACTCTAATCTTTTGCACAAAAGTATTAAATTTCAAAGGAAACAGTGCCAATTTACTACTGACGACGACGTATTGTTTGCTCTCTATTCCGTCGAAGGTAAAATGGCATTAGGTGAGGTCCAAAGACAACCGTCAAGCGCCTCGGTCACCGGAAGCAGCTGTGTCGTCGCGTGCTGTTTGCCAATTTATCACTAAGCTGATTATATATAGGCCTGTTCTTGTGACGTGCTTTATGACCCTGTTTGCTCTCCTATTGCTTCACACTCCTTTGTTTGCACACCTTTTAAATCAAAGACAATAGAGGCGTTATATTTTTCTTTATAGTATATAAATAAAAGCTTTATAAAATTTAGAAATGAGGTTGTGTTATTGTTTTTCAATTTCGTTCCGTTGGAGTTAAAGCTTTGTTTTGAATTCGTTGTGGCATAGGTATTGTAATATAATACTAGGACGCAGCCACTTTTCGATATTAGTAAATGACAATTTTTTAGATGGTAAAATAATATTAGATTTTTATCATACAATAGTAGATTAGTGTTTATTAATTTTCAATTGATATATTGTGCATAGAGTAATACACAAATACCAAATATTCATATTATAAAAAAACTCTAAAACAGACTCATCTATAGGCTAGGAAGTATTAATTAATTAATTATTATACGAATTACTGTTTGATGATAAAAACATACAACTTATTCAAAAGAACATGTTCTTTATAGTACGTAAGATATATTCGTGTCCTCCTTATATCTTCATAATGCTGTAAATGTGGTTAAGTTCTGATTCCTCGACATATTGAATAGATAAACTTTTTATCTCTTTTATCGATTTAGCGGCCATAGTTTAAATTTATGTAGAAATTAAACATATTACATCAGAAATGGACATGAAATTGTTAAAAAAAAGAGCACAACAGTACAAATTATATCTCCAGGAATATGTTTGGCTCAGGTGCGGCGAGGCCTTAAGCCAGCCACCGCAACGCCAAATCCGCGTCCGACTTTAATTTAACTTTGCTCTACTGAATAATATTGTCCTTGGTTGCACTAAAATTTGAATTATGATCTTAAGCAAAAGCATGCACTTCATTTGAACAATTCCGCCAAGAGCTATTACCGAGAAACTACCTGCGTGGTAATATTTAATGTAATATCAAGTTTGAATAAGGATATTTCTGGTTTAGCTGTGTTTTTATTGAATTTGATAAACATTTTATATGTGTAATTCGTTTGGTTATATTAATCTGTTTATAAATCGAAAGTGTTGCTATATAATTTAATAAGTTTCGTTTAAATAATGTCTGCGAGTATGACGCACATTGCTGAAAATGTCGAAGAAATCATATAATCATTCATTCGAAGTTAAGACGAGTTACTAATGGTTGATATTTTTTATGACGTTTAGAAATAAGGATTTTCTAATAATCATCATTGAAATTCTTGAAAATAAATGTATCTAAGGTAGAAAATATTTATACAAGTATTTTTTTACCTTAGTTCAAGCTTTGAACCTATAATTTAGGAACTAAAATAGAGGCATAACTATATCATTATTATGTACTAGCATATCGTGGTTAGGTATATATCGAGTTTAATTTACATGTTTATGGAGCTCCAAAGTGTTAGTTTTGAGTTATAGGTATATAGCAAGCAATTATTTTCGCTTTACTGTTGTTAAATTCTTTTTTATTTTTTTTAAAGGTATAGAATGAGGCGTGCTCGTATTAAAAAAGACTTAGTATAATTTTGGTAGGGAATTATTCTTATTACTTTTACTCAATCCATAGGGAAGGTATGTGTCTCAGCAGTTGTGACATTAATAATATGAAATGATTATTATTATGTGATAAATAAATGATAAGCATGGTTCATTGGAAGATTACATTACATAGTTGCCAGAAGCTGCAATCTAGGAAAACGCTACAAAGAAAATTTAATACCTACCTAAAAAAATCTTAAGTTCAAAATTGAAAATGATATTCATCAACGTTTATTTGAAAAAAAAATACCAGTGCAAGTTGTATTAATATTAAGAAGGGTCATAAGTTCGAATTTTCATATCGCTCACCAGAGATTACTGATGTATTTTCTATAAGAAAGATGAAATCAATAAATAAATATTAGTGTTGTCACACGTATTTATTGAGGATGAGCGAGGACCTCGTTTTACCTCATGAGGTACTCGCGAGGTACCCCTCATTTGAGGTGAGGCAAAGAGAATGAAATAAATGCAAAGAACGACTATGTTCTCTACGAGTGAGGCGTAAGGCCAATGAGGGAGGGATTTGGTCGCTACATTGTGCTTTCCACTACTCGCCGGCCACGCCATTTGTGATTAATAAATGATCCAATATTGGAAGTTATAAGACTTAGATACATATTATTGTAAAAATATTTTCTTGCGCAGAATGAACGCCTTTTGTTTATTTTCTTTTTCTTCACTTAATATAAATTTTTGCTCTTATTTCTAATTACATTACAATTTCCTTTTATTTTTTCTCACTTCACCTGACCTTACTTTAACCAATCAATATTATTAATATACGAGTAAGATAACGTAAAACTAGCTGTGAGGAAATGCTAAACTAAAATGAGTTGTTCTATCAAACTCTCCGATCCGCTTAATCAATCGTTAATATGTTAATTACTTATGTGTTCGACTCGACATTTCATTCAAACCAACTAACTATTCTGCTGAGTGAGTGAGATAAGTATGTTTGCACCTCGTGCTCGAGGCCTCAAAAATTGAGGTACTAAAAGTTGAAAAATTCTGAGAAACACAAACGAGGTATCTCACGAGTGAGGGACATATCACTCATAATTTTTATACAAGCATAGCATTATGAATGCAAAATTGATTAAAAATAATAAAGTAAAATTTATCTAAATAATAATATTTCATATAATTTTATGTTGTCCTTTAATTCTGGTGGTAATTTTACCGTAAGTATTTTTTATTGTTCAATATGCGAATGAACAATTCTGTCTTTGCTTTTGGGGTACGGAACCCTACAGAACGCTCATTAAGGGATTAGGATATTTTATCTGTTGCTTAACTATATTGCGGTTCTTAATGAAAAACTTCCGTAACTCGACGCGCTTTAGATCGCGTGAGCGCAAAACCAGGGCTGGCAATCACCGTTGAGGTACTTTTTAATTGATGCATATGAAAAATCTTGATTAAAAACTACTTAAGTAAATAGTTTTATAAAAAAAAATGTTACATAGTAAATCAAGTTATTGTGTTAGTTTGTTTTATTTGACTGCTAGTTGTTTAAGTAACTCTAACAGTAGTATCTACTGTCTAGTAGAAGTAATTACTGTAGTGTACCTATGTATATATTTATATGTACTCAAGTAATAACTAATAATAGACGATAATGTGATATTATAATAAACGTGAAATTAAATTGAATCTAGTGTAAATTAAATTATCCATAAAATGCATCCCAATTTTCTATCGGATGCAATGAAGTTAAATTGTATAATTTCTCACTTATAACAAGCCAGTATCATAAACATTAGCTCTACAGTTTTTTTTAATATGTAAGCTTAGACATTGTGAATGCGACAATGATCAAATATAATAATAAGACAGTTTTTTTTTAACAGTGAAATTCATCTTTAATTAGTCATTGTGATTTGCCTCTATCGTTTCGTGATAGATTGTTTCAAACAATGTGCTGCCATCTAGTGAGATTTATTTGACTCGTCAGTACAACTAGCACTCTGTGGTGTGTAGTTGTGATATCGACGGCTGCATCGAATAAATGTGTAAGAGCTATTACACAAAAAAAAATGCGTAATTCGATGTAAAATGTAAATTTATTTGTGCGTTTTACTCAAATATTTTCAAAATTATAATAAAATAAATGTTTGTTGTAGGGAATTATCGATATGATTCATAGCCCGAATATTAGTAAAACGCAATAACAGCACTCTCACTCTCACTTTTAGCACACGAATAAGCGTATGTAGTTTCATACTCAAATATTTTACGCGCTCTAAATTGCAATATGCTTTTGAATGCTTAATCGTGCGAGAGTGTAAATCACCTTACAGCTTTATCCTTATCTCCTATATATCCTTGTTATACTTGCAGAACTGGCAAACTATAACCATAATATGGTGTATTAACGTATTGTACTAAATAAATTAAGCAACTATTTTAGTAATGTATTATACACGGATATTTTCCGGTTCCTTATATGAATCATATTTCGTAAATGAACATAATACACTTAAAACATCGTTTTATACACATTTGATACATGCCTGAGTCTGAGTTGTGTGGTGATGTGTAAAGCGAGTGCAGGTTACATTCTGAATGCTGGTAGTTAAATTAAAGAGTAATTAACTACAGCAACTTATTATAAGAGAATGTTCAAACTGGTTAAGTAATAAGGGTAAGTAAAAACAATTACTATTGTACCTACTACAATATTGTGTTTTGCCTAATCTCATACATACCGACGAAAACACACCGACGAGTATTTTTTTCAAATAACGTAGTGATTGCAACTGCTTTCTATTTAAATTTAATAAATATTACACAACATCACATACATTACTCGGATCCCAAAATTGAGTAGCTAAAGCTCTTGTATTGTGAAAATCTGATGCAAGGATGGTATTAAAATTCAAATATTAAAGCTGACCAGTCCCCAGATAATATAAAAGCTGTGGCATATTGGAACCGGCATAAGCGTCATTCAGCCACGGCGTTTGTGTGTTTTTTACTCAGTGTTAGCTGACAAAGCTAGAAACATGATAGCAGCATCAATAATCGTCTAAGCCCGAATTATACACGTCAATATGGGCTCATGTTATTAGAACGGCCAAAGACTTAAGAGTCAATTAGCCAAATTGACCCCCGACCGAAGATATCCCGGACTTTAGCTTGTACGAGATAAGTGTGGCTCTAAGTAACATAAGAACAACAATGCACCAGGTGAGGATAGAATCTTATCTGAGATTTTGAATCGAAGTCTATGGAACGCCTGTGCTAAATCCTTCAGAGGATATTCAATTCCATCATCTACAATGGCAGAACGCATCAGACTTAGCACAAGAATTAGTCTTATTGAAAAAAAAAGTGACAAAAGCAACTTAAAAATTTTCAGGCCTGTACCGCTGATGAGCTATGTTTACAATTTTTTCCGGGAGTTACCACGAACCACCTTTAAATAGGTTTGACGACGAATAGGTTTCCGTAAGAGCTTTAGCATCATAGTCCACATACATACTGCACGCCCAATAATCCAAAAGATCGTGGAGTAAAAACTGCAACTATGCTTGGCGTTTGTGGATTAAAATAAAATGTTTTTGTTTTATTTCTAATCCACAAACGACCTAGGCAGTGTTGTAGTCACTCCATATTGACTATCGTTATTTCAAAATACTGTATATGAAAACGCCACTATGTCAGTTTCGTAATCAGAATTTGATGTTGGATAAACTGTAGTGTGGTGCCAGGCAAGACGATGTCATGCTGGCGAAGCTCTTCATCACTGCATCGGTTGACGTCTTTATGCTTCTGTACTGGATAAGACTCGGAATCAACATCAACGGCAAGTATATCATTCACCTTCGATTTGCCGATAATATTGTAATCATGGCTGAGACTTTAGAAGAGCTCGTCGAATCTAATTCGGTTATTATTATATATTAATTATATATATTCTACTTATTATTATAAATTACTCGGTCATTTCGAATACTGTAGTGTCTCTAAACAAAGGTTTTACCCACTGTGTGATGACAATGATAGCGGGCCGCGGCGCTTATCCACTACGTCACCGTTTCTAACTATGAGCCTCATGAATAGGCTTAAAGTCACTTAGAGAGTAATCGATAGGGCCATGATCGTAGTCTCTCTGCGAGATCCAAAGTGCAATGGGCCGAGCACATAGCTCATTACAACCATCTGGGTTGTTGGGATAGTAAAGTCCTCAAGTGGCGACCACGGATTAGAAAACGGAGGAAAAAAAAGAAGGCCTCCCTTAAGATGGACCGAAGAATTAAACAGGATTGCTGGGACCGAACGTCGTGGAGATGGGGGGGGGGGGGGGTAGGTGCTGGTTCTAAGGATGATGTTGATTCCTTAATTTGTAATGTTGATTATTTTTATTATTACGTCGAATGTTTTGAGATTAATTAATTAGTATGGAATTATTTTAGTTTTAAGTAAAGCTGTGCATATTCTTTTTTATTACGTTTGAAATTGAAAAATATTGCTAATTTATTAAGGCGTTTTCTTATTATTTGCAAGTACAATAACGATTTCATAGCAAAACTATATCGCAAAAACTATTTACATTATAGAAAAAAACTAAGCAACAATAAAAGTGCAACAGCTTAGTACCTAACTTTATTCAGAATGAACGTGCAAATATATAAGCTGTTCTAGAATATAAAAATACAATAGTTTATCGCAAATTTCTGCTTTTCTTATGATGTTTTTCATATTATCATGTCTTCTATCAAAAGCTATTATTTTATTTTTGACTTTATTAAACATTGTATAATCATATTTTATAAGGGCTTCGAGATATTAAAATAAAACTGTTTTTTTTTTTTGCTATAAAGTTGACTTTTTCCATTGCACGTTTATTGATACGGCAGTCGATATGCTAAAATTAATACTAAAATTTGGTTAGCTTGAAAACATGATGTAGCGGCAAATCGCAACAGATAGGACTCAACAGTCTTAAAAAAAGTAAGATTCCAACATGGTTTAAAGAATGGATTTTATAAGATACTAAGTAATTTGGCAATATAGTGGTGAATTCGTAAAATTGAAACTTAAAATTGTCGGAGGTAGTTATTGCAGCGAATAATTAATCCTCAATATTAATGTTATTTATGAGCAAAGTGCCAATGCGACAGCCTTCATAGATACTAGGTGAGTTCAAATGCAATAGCTCTGAATTTGCATAGGTAGGGGTTCGCATTGCCAGTATGGTGTACGACTAGAATACATAAATGCGACTGCATCAGCTTATGCCGGCAACATTCGCGTTTAACCTCTCAGTCCTTAGTTTGTTATTTATAAGGTTTATAATTGAATACAATATATATAACTGACCGCAATGTTCGAGAACGGTATTTCATAAGCTCTAAGCCATATTTCTTTGAGCTACTGTTATCTGGAATGGTTTAAAAGCAAATATTATTACAGTGTTTCTAATAAACTATCTGTATGAATCAACGTTAACGTGAGAAATAATACAACATTTCAAATACGTTTTTTTTTAAATAAAAGCTTAATATTATTAATTGTTACCATAAACTTGAATTCTATATCCTTTTTTGGTTCAACGGCTTCGATTTGAAAACATGCAAAACGAACAGACACAAACTTGTATATCAAGCCCCGAATTAAATTAGAGAAAGACTGTTTATAAATCAAGTGCAGAATTAGTTAAATCGATTTATAAATGATTTTTATCAATTAATAATAAATGTACTAAATGTACAATGAAATATGATTACTGGTTTATATTTCTCTATAGATGACCGTTTTTAGCAACTTTGCCCGTTTCATTTTAACTTACGTCACCTGCGACGTAGCTGCCTTCCCGAATTTTTAAATAATTTTAGGAATAATAACATAATTTTAGTCTACGAAGCGAATCAAAATAAGGAACCATTGGTAAATTGGTAAATCGAAATTTAATCGTGTCAAATGTATGTAAATGTTGTATTATGAAAGCCTATCAAATTGTTCAAACTGAACATGGCAGTGTGAAATTTTAATTGCGCTATTTGGAACAGAATCGACGATAACAAATATAGATACTATACTAAATTATTTTATGGTAGTAATTGTTGTACTAAAGTAGTGATGTATATTTTTTAAACTTTATGGATTCCAAATTAGCATAACATTAAAGACAAATTTTTCAGGTACATATAATAAAATAATTACCCATGAGAGTGAGAGAGAGGCAGTGAAAAATCAGAAGTATCTGCGATTAAAATTATTCGCGCCACTGAAGCTTTTGTGATGCCATTGCAGACTTGCACATGCCACGCAAAGGTGACCAATGCACCGTGAAATTGCCTATTTTCCACGTGATTTTATTTATTTATTTCATACACCGACGATTGTTCTATTTGAGCACAACTTCCAAAAGATACGAGTATATGGATATTTTTGATGTATATACAACATGTTGATTAACAATATTCAGACTGAATTTTCAAAGCGTATGTTCTATTGTTCCGTATTTTAGTCTACACAAGATTTAACACATCATTGATGTGATATTATGTTTCCGCAGATACTATATTCCGTTTAAAATTGACCGTTCAAAGTGTTGTACACTGTCCTGTGGTGTAGTATTAAAGTTCCCTTTGGAATGCGCGCAGTGACATAGATATATCCTTTGTTCAGTGAAAACGGAAACTGATTCATTTCCGATGCATGGTTGAAGCTCTTTATGGAGTTCGCCGGCGGCGAATTGCTCACGTTTTGAACGTTTTGATTGCGACATTAATACCTTTGAAGATTTATTGATTGCGTGATGTGCGTCACTTTAGATTCTGGTGAATTGTTGTGTTAATTGTACCGACGCTTCTGACGCTAGCGTTCGTGTTTTCTCGTGAGATATAAGCCTGAATACTGCCGTCTTCGTTCACTCGCTCGAGAGCTAATGCTGAGAAACAGACGCTGACTGGCATCTCTCGAGCGAGCACTTCCCTCCACGTAGTATTCGCGTTTGCAAAATGCAACAATGCATAAGAATTCAATCTCACGTATGGTTTTATGTACATGTTTTGTGCACCGCTTGCCGCCAGACGTTTGCATTATGTTCTTGTACAGCCATTTTATATTGATGACGGCTACTTTATTGGAGAGCATCTGGCACTAAGGGAAATGAGATGGATATAAGATTTTATAAAATATATTTTATACAGGCCAAAAATTGTTTTAAAGATTTATTTTTATTGAGATACTTATATCGTTTAACTTAATACCAAATAGATATTTTTTTAAATATTAGAGGTATAGAAGAGACAAGTCAGCGATATTGACTTACAATACGTGTTGTAGATTTTTTTATATTTGTATGTTTAAAATATGTTGCAATCAAATCTTATTATCATAGCTGAGTTTTCGTAAGTTTGAGATATTTACAACAGCTTTCGATAGTACAAACGCGTAGTTATTCAAGCAAATATATAAACCCGTTACGTATTTTAGTAACAAGCGATTGCACGCACTATGCCTCAGGTGCCGCGTGCGGCGCTAAAGTTCCTTTAAGCCCTACTGAGCCCTGGCTTTACTATTGGCCGAAGAGTTACCTCTGTCACTGTTAGCCCATTGTCTAGAGTAAAGTATAAGCGGTACTAATATTAAAATATGCATTATAATTCTGTAAATATACTAGTTATATTTAACGTATTATACATATGTAGTAGATACACATTTTTCAAGTAAATTTGGAACATCATCACCAGCCCTTTTACGTCCCCCCACTGCAGGGGCTCAGGCCTTCCTTATGGATGGTTGAGGAGGATGGGCCATGACTCTCCACGCTGGCCCAATGCGGATTGGAGGGTATTAACGACTGCAAATGCAGTCGGGACCAACGGCTTAACGTGCCTTCCGAAGCACGGAGTAGCTCGAGATAATAATTTTTTGGTCACCCATCCCGTGACCGACCCTTGCGAAAGTTGCTTAACGACAACGATCGCGGGCCGCGGCGCTTATTTAATTTGGAACACACAGGTCATTATGATTGACGTGAATTTAATGACGCCCACATAACAGTATTGATAATAGTCTTAAAGTGTAATATTTTCATTAGCTTTACAATTGATAGCTGGCTAAAAATGTAACAATATACAATCGATTACACAAAAGCCATCGATCGCTTCAAGCTATTCATATTTAATGTGTCACTAATACAATTTGATTTCAATCATAGATATCTACAATTCATTGTCGCGTTTCTCGACAAATTAATATAATTCATTCACTACACTTTTGTGTGTACCTACTCGGAATTCGTTTACTATCGGTATAGTAAAAAGCAAATCCAGTGAGAAAAGTTTAATAAGTATGTTTTCTCTTGATATTACTGGAATAGAAAATTGTTCGTAAAAGCAGTTTAAAGTAATGGCCGTAGAAATTCAAAGGGAAGGTTTTAGTATCCAATTCATTATAAGAAAAAAATAACGAAGCTTAAATAAATTTCAAACTTTTTAATTTATCGTCATCAAACCCCACTATCCAAACCCGGTAGTTAACATTACTCAATGTATCATCAAATGAAATTATATATACCCATTTAAAATTAATCTATAATAATCATGTTATTAAAATTATTTATTTTGGTTGAATATTTTATCGCAGTCAAAAATTTGTTTTTTTATAAACTCCCATAGTCTACAACTTAGATACTCGTACCTTCACCATTATAGGGACATCTTTTTACTATTTATTTCTATCGGTCGTGGGTTTCTCTCCCACAATCATTATCATCACCAGCCCTTTTACGTCCCCACTGCAGGGGCTCAGGCCTTCCTTATGGATGGTTAAGGAGGATGCCCTAGCCCAATGTGGATTGGAGGGTATTAACGACTGCAAATACAGCCGGGACCAATGGCTTAACGTGCCTTCCGAAGCACGGAGTAGCTCGAGATAATAATTTTTTGGTCACACATCCCGTGACCGACCCTTGCGAAAGTTGCTTAACGACTATGATCGCGGGCCGTGGCGCTTATCCACTACGCCACCGAGCTATCCCACAATACTTTTGGCCTTTTAAAGTAACCAAATGATGTGTATGTACAAAAATTAATTGTAGGTATATTGTATGTATGTATCTAGAAAAAAATTGTATTAGTATCTACGTTGGTCATCTATTTGTTATTAAATATTAATTAATATATGCATGAGAACTCCGTTAAATGTTAATTAAAATAGAATCCGAAAGGGTCATTGTTCGGTTGACATTAGATATATTCGTAGAATCAGTAATTCATAGACTGGCAGTAGTTTGTGCCTCAGGTGTTATGAGCGACGGTAAAGTTGCTTTAAGCTGCCTGAGCCGTACTTAGTATCCGTGCAGGCTGTACGGGTAATTTTCTTTGTTTCAGAGTCTACCAATATTAATCATAGGTTATTGACCTTTATATTACCAACTTTTAAATTTGTCCGACAATTGTGTAAGAGCAACTTTCACACATCAGACTTGAGACCGATTTTTTTTTAACGAGAGATCATCACTAAATTTATGTTGATTTTGTACTAGTTTGAAATGGAATGCAATAGTTAATCATAACTTTAATGGATTCATATTTACTAATTGATCGGTTCGCCTCAAACTACTCCACTGTGATGCATTAATTGTGATAAGCAAAAAAATCTGCTCCATTTCTCCGTGTAGTTTAAAAAGAGGTAAGATATAACCTAATGTAGATCAGTATTTTTAATAAAGGGTTTATATTGGGTATTTTAAAAATATAAATAAAGAGATATACTTATGCGTATCATATTCTATTCTTTATAATGAATCTTTATTTTGAAACTCCTTGTTTTTAGACTGTAGAAGTAATATTTTTTTACTATTTGAACAGTAAAAATTTTAATATAAGTAAAGTACAAAAATAATTCGAGGAAAAGAAAAGATAATTAACTATTTCACTATTACTAATATTCAGTTGAATACATTTAATCGGCATTTAAAAGCGAATTTGCTTACTCCGCGTTCAATATTGAAAATAGACGCGTGTGTATCGTAAACTTGGGAGTTTGTTGAGTAGCATTAAAAGATTAAAAGTCGACAGTTCGCCAAGCCGTATTGAATCGGGTCGTTCCGATCCGGTAGCGTATATTTGTGATGCAGACGGCGGCGGCGCGTCCAGGCAAACTTCGCTTGCCGAATGCAAAAATTTAAATTAAAAACATAAATCAGGCGTGTATCGAGTAAGTTTCGAACCGGGTATAGTTGTATTTTGGTTGCATGCTTCGATTAATGCAGTTTGAGGCTGCGACTGTTTCCAATTTCCTATTTCGTTGTATACTAGATCTCTTTGTTTTCGTCTATGTGTTGTTTTTTATAAACGGGAAGTGATGACTCGTCGTTATGTCTACTTTTATAGATAGAAGTGGATAAAAAAAAATTTGGAAGTAAAGTTTAACACAACATCACATACATTACTCAGCTTCCAAGACGAGTGACTAAAGCCCTCGTATTGAGTATCGGAGACAACGTAGGCACCACAATACCCAAGAAGCGAAACAATATAAAAGGTCATTTGAAATCATTGAAAAGTCATTACATCTTTATTATAAAAATGCGGATTATTGTCAAAATCTGTAAAGATAGAGTAAATTCAAAACATATGTTATTTCTGATATTTAACATGTATTTAAATATCTTTGATACTATTCCCTATGCATAAATTGTCCTAGTATTTCAAGTTTCGCGAAAAGTGTAAATCAAACCTTATATTGAATTACAAGAAATTCTTGATAATGTCTCAAAGACACTTGAAGAGTTCAGTTCATAATTTAAAAGACAGCCGCTACGCTACTTTCCGTAGACCGGTACATTGACCCAACCGTAAATCTCGAACCCTTAACCTCAGAGGTAGTATACCTTACTCTACACGGAGATCTTTAAAACACAATATGCTGATGTTACTCGTACGTTTCGACAAATGAAGAAATAATAAATTAAGGTCTCACAATAGGGATGACGACTGGGTCATCATCATCAGCCCTTTAACGTCCCCGCTGCAGGGGCTTCCTTATAGATGGTTAAGGAGGATGGGTCATGACCCTCCACGCTGGCCCAATGTGGATTGGAGGGTATTAACGACTGCAAATGCAGCCGAGACCAACGGCTTAACGTGCCTTCCGAAGCATGGAGTAGCTCGAGATAATATTTTTTTTGTCATCTATCCCGTGACCGACATCCGCGAAAGTTGCTTAACGACAACGATCGCGGGCCGCGGCGCTTATCCACTACGCCACCTAGCTACTTAACGACGACTGGAAAAAAAAAGAATTTCTATTTACTCCATCAGTCTGAGAATGGAAAAATGTTAGATAAGTATTTTTTTTACTAGAAATGGCACTAGAAATGGCAGTTTCAACAAGAAATGGCTTAGATAAGAGGCATTAAAGTTGAGGAGTGAGGCTAACTACGTCACAGCTTTGTAGAAAATGTACAAAAGCGTGACGTCATACGACATTTTAACTCAATGTATCGACGTGATTTATTGATTACGCAAAAAGATAAAAAAAACGTATTCAATATTCTTCAATAATCTACCTGACGGACAAACACAAAATTTAGTCGTCATCCTTATTATAAAAAGAAACGTAGATTAAGTATCATTGATTTACTTAATTGCTTGCAATAATGAAAGTATCATTATCTCGCAATTTCATTTGAAGAGGATTTTATCAGGAACGACTTCTTGAAAATTTATAATGATTTGATTTTTATTAATATTTGATAGAGGCAACGTTAATTGTAATACAAATTTTGTTTCATGATAATAATTTCTTGAAAAGGGAATAATCGTTCATTTAAAATAGACAAATTATTTTTTTCATATATTGGTAACAGAAGAAATATTGCTTTGTGATTATTTTTAAGCCGAAGTTAATAATAATGTTTTTTTTTTATTTATATTAAGAGTATGTATATTATCTGTTTTTAAGAACATTGAACGTTTTATTACGTGTACATTATCTTTTTATAGCATTAACATATTTTCTGATTTGAGTGTGCGTATCGAAGTATAGAGAGAATTGGGCAAACTCATGAGGTTAGTCAATGGGACAAATATATTACATTTATTGTAAATTCGTTCAAAATCAGGTAATTATAAGAACTGATTAAAAATCGTTGATAAAAATTCAACAAAAACAAAAGGATTTTTTCTTGTCGATAACATTATGTAAAGTTTTCATGTTAGTATTGTACTGTTACTATAAAGAGGAAAGATCCAATACAGCAATTAACATTATAAGCGATATATACTATATACATAGACTATAATTGACGCGGGCGAAATCGCGGGATGACTACTAGTTATGTATAATTCTATTTATTTATATAAAAGGATATCTTTCTAAGATAAATATTAATCATATTAACGCATGATATTGTTCTGTATTCAACAATACATGGTGTTAAGGATTTCCTTCAAGGAAAAGTAAAATCAGAAAAAGCCAAGGCAGCGTGAATAATTCCAACCATTTATTGCTATCGCGTTGATTCAAAATTGGCGGAAAAATGACATAACTCAAAGCTCATTTCTAAGGGTTTTGTTTCAAAAGAATAACGATCTTCCGACTCATTGGTTACTTATTTCGTTTCCACTGAGTCGGCGACTGTAAAAGATAAAACTGAAGCTGAGAACAATAAATGCTGTGACAATTAGCGTTCCGAGTCGTTGAAAAAGATTTTTCCAATGAATTTTGTAAAAGCAAATGATTTGAGTGCTTTGTTCGATGGCAATCAGAGCGATTTTGTTTATATATTAAATTCCGTAGATTTTTGCTAGCGTCTTCTAAATGACTTTGCTTACTAATGAATCTTTTTGAATTAAAGATAAAACACCCATAAATGTATTTGTTCACAAAGCAACTGCTTTCAAACTAAAACAGTTTTTTTTTATTTTTATAATTCAGTCTAGGCTGTTGTGAGAGTCGAAAGCTACGCCATCAGTTAGTAAATTTACCGCGGGAGACCTTGTACCGAGAAGAACTGGCAAGAAACTTGGTAAAGGCTGCTTTTTTCTCCCTGTTATATTTCATACAGAGCGTCAAAATTGAAAAATGACTTCATTAAAATATGAAGTCACTTTCCATTACAATATTAGAAATATAAGAGTAAAATAGTATTTTCGTCAATCGAATCACATGTGTAGCCAAAGCAGCTGACAGAATAACAGAAAAATAAGCCATATTTAACACCAAGCAATTTTGTCGTTTAAATATTCATTGACAGTATAACAATTGCATCTAGTACAAAGTCATAGATTTTCATTTTAATTATATGATTTTCAATGTTGATATAACAGGTAGGGGAAAAAGTTTCTTCGCATTTTATATAAAATTAATATTTACATTTTTTTTCAACACAACCCCATTGCTATTTAAATTTTACGGATTCTGATCTAAAAACCGCGATAAGCGTTTTTGGCAGTCCTCGCGTGATGTTAACTTGACATTGTCTAAAGAATTCTGAAGAGATTGAAACAGGTAGAAATCTAAAGGTCAGGACTATCCTTAATTAACATGATGAAAAACCTCCCCCTGCTATTGATTCATTCTGGCCGCTTTCTCTCAACTTCTTGCTTAAATCTCATCAGTTGTTCGCAGTAGAGCTCAGAATCGATGGTCCTGCCTGACAGTAACAGTTCATAATGAAAAATGCCCTTCTAATCCAACCATACACATAGCATCACCTTGTTGCGAGTTAACCCGGTTTTCGACACAGTCTGTGAAGCCTGACCGGCCTTTGACCATGACCTTTTTCGCACGTTCTTGTCATATGGGATTCATCTTTCATCACCAGTTATCAGCTTTTTCAAAAATGGTTCAGTTTTATTAGACCGTAATAAAGAATCTAGAAGAAAATTTCCGAACTGAAAACAATTAAACCAAATTTGTGCTACTCTTACAGAAACTGCACTAGGTCCATAAATGTCACATTTTTTTTTCACTGCTTGTGTTGCATTTTTACTTTTTTTTATATAAAATTTTAAAATGTATCGAATTTCTTTGAAGATTCACTCGTTTTGACAATAACAAAAACAAACGAAAATCACACATTTTCCTAATTTGAATTCGGAGTTATCTTTTTTAAAGTTTTAAATTTTTAATGATACATATACCAGCTAGATACAGATGATATAGCCAGAAATATTTTATTACAAGTTTATGCATACTATATGCGAAAAGACTTTTCCCCAACCAATGTTTGTGTTGATGATATTAGTCTAATTAATGGACTTCTTGAATATTTTCACGTTATGGAGATGTGTAATATATTAACTTTGATATTTTAGTCTCAATCGTTTACCTACGAGTGTTCATTATATAAATGACGCAGACTTAATTAGATATGGTTTGATTGCAGCCGTGCGGGGCGTCAGCTGGGAGGAATGGTGGACGTACGACGGGATTTCAGGTGAGCATTGCACGTGGAACCGACGCCACTACTATCGCTCAAATGAAATTATTATATAGTTAGCTAATTAAGAAAATAACCTAATTAAAAAGGATCAATTAGCTATTATTAGCTAAATTTTTCAAAATGTAATTTTCAATTTCATCAGACATTAACTACCTACGAAGATTGCAATGTCTGTAATAATTCGAATAAATTAGGTCAATGAATGCAAAAGTAATCAATACTTGATAGTAGCTTTTGATATAAAGACCTTCAAACAGACATACTGGGCAACTTTATTTTATTAGTATTATAAGGCTCATATATCACGGATCAACGATATAATATCATACATTGATTATACAAACTTTGATTAATTGAAGAAAAAATAAACTTTACTTAATTATTTTTCTTTTATTTATTTTTTGGTATATAAATGGGTTTATTTCTCTCTGATCACTCGGATCATCGTGTTTCCTCTTCGAATCAATCTGCAATGAATACCTATTTATCGATAATATATTAAAATTTATTTAATATAACTTTATTATGTCATTTAATTATTTGTATATTCAGATCTGTGGTATATTTTTTAAATACTTTTTTGATATCACTCCTATGTTGAGTTAATGCTTGGGTAAAAAAATTTATTTAGCGCCTGACGAGGTATAGCAAAAAATTAGATTAGCATTTTTTGGCTGAAGTTAACAAGAAGTGTTTACTTTATTTATATTTGGAATGACATTATTTAGGCATAAAAGTTGAAGAGTGGACCTCATCATCATCATCGGTTTTTTATTGATTATACAAAAATACAAAACCGGCCAGGTTTCGACGGAGGGCTCCGTACCATTAACTATATAAAAGCGCAAAAATTCACGTTTATTGTATGGATGCACCTCGTAAATATTTAAAATACATCATACATGAAAATTTCAACTGTCTAGCTATCATGGTTGATGAGATACATGGTCATAGACAGATGGACAGAGGAGTATTAGTAATAGGGTCTCGTTATTACTTATAGGTATGAATTACCTAAAATACGCGTTTAAAATATATATTTTTTTAATCTATTTCCGGACCTAAAAATTTTGGACATTTAGCTATTCGCAAACATCGAGAATATACAGTAGGAGTAAACCTATAACTATGAGTATGTTCGGTGTACCAGGTGTGTCACTGTAATACAGTCCGAGTGCGATTGTTCCGCTAGCATCTGTGGTTGACCCTGCCTGACTCTAATTCGTTGACCGGATGAGCTAGATGGCCGATCAATTAACTCTACTATATCTATGTAATGCTCATAATGAGCCACTTAATTTGTTTGCTACGTCATCGTGGTGAAGTGTGATTTAATCAGAGTGGTTTTCTCATTGGTTTCCCGTTTTCTCTGATTCATTTTAGAAATTGAAATTACTTGTAGATTGCATATTGAGGATAAGTATATGCATAGTCTGATATAATATTAGTCCTGATTTTTGGCACAACGACATCTGTTCGTTAAATATGAATTAAAATTTCTTTATCAACCTCATATAACAACATATGAGTGTCTTTATTCATTGGTACTTTTTGTTTTGTTATATTTCAAAAGTTGAAGATTTGTTTTAGTCGTAGAACTGAGTCAAAATTTTGCTAATATTTATCTATGGTGTCTCCATGTTAATGGTGATAGTTAGTTGTTCTTTTTATCTTTTAACGAAAACTGCACCAATAGAAGATGGTATAGAAAGGCTATAACTACGTTAAATTAACTCAAGCCCAGTATGATGAAAATCAATTTGTGTGAATGGGAAAAATAATTGGAAAGAACATAAAAGGAAAAATAATAAAAATAATTACTGCTTTAGCTACTTCAAATTACATATTCATTAATTATACGATGCTTCAATTCGTTCAAAATATGTAGTTTTCATTATATTAATGTTAATTCGCTTGATGTTGTAATAAAAAAAAAGAGAAAGCCGTTTAAAATGGTGCAATTCGTGGATGTTACTTATACCAAAAGAGCGTGGAACGTGCGAAAAATTCAATGTATGCCATTGTGGGACGAAAAATATTCGTTTGTGCCAATGCCGTATCGGCTCCTCTGAGCTGATAACATTTTTGCCAATTTTACGTGACGTGGAATTTATACGGGCGATTTATCATGAGCTCCCATTACCTTACTGGCGAATCGAGGATGTGTTACCATATTATTCACCTTACATAACTGTCGTTGGGATTATGTAATTGTATTTATCTATATATGTACTATAAAAAAAATATTCGTCTTAATTAAAAGTGCGCACTAAGTAGTCGTGACAATAAACGAAATCGTAGGGATCATCTTCAGACAAATAGAGATACTCAATAGGATATCGAGTGGAACAAAGCGTCACATTTTAATGATTTATTTGAAAACTATGATATTTTATTCTAAACTATTTATTATGAAGTCGCTTGTGTCAGGCTGTGGCTATAGGGCCACTAGCTTTTTAAAATTTTAATATTAAAAAACTTAATTGAATTGAGTATCATTAAGTTTTAGACGTAATTTTTAATTATTATTTGAGATTCTTTTTATACAGCCACGAATCGACTCAGTGGCTTCATTTATTAATGCAGTTTTCTCATTTGTTCGTTTGTTTTAGTATTTATTTAGATTATGGTTTTGTTATTTGTGCTTTAAGCGTCCCTTTCACCACTTGCCAGTTGCATATTACGAAATTTGAAGTTACCTGGTATTATCATTGTTGAAATTTGTCTCGAAATTTTGGTCAATAAAAATTTGGACAATACAAACAGTATTGTTAACCTTTGTTATCTACACTAAAGGTAGTAAAATTTTGATTATGTATTTGTTTGTTTTATATAATCTTACAGCTACATAGACTAATGTAGATTATGTTTATAACATTTCATAATTTTGTATTAATAATTCTTTATTGATATATAAAAAAAATATTTTATTAATAATTTAATATATCTATATAATGAAAATACGGTGGTGTTAGGTTATTATAGTAGAAAGCTTATGCATTGAAAAATAAATAAAATAAGGTTGTGTTATTTTTTAAAGATTTTATTTAGGGGCTATACATAAATTACGTCACAAGTTAGGAGGGGGAGGGGGTCAACGAACTGTGACATTAGAACAATATTTAGTAGAATTTCTATAGACAAACATGTGACAGAAGGGGGGGGAGGGGGGTTAAAAATCGTAATTTTGTGTGACGTAATTTATGGACGGCCCCTTATCAAGGCCATAGAATATAACATTAATTAATTATTATCAGAATTGTTTACTTATTCTTTATCCAAATAACGGTATCTTATATGTTCATTCGTTAAAAATGTATCAAGTCTACCTGGATAAGTTCTCCAAAGTTACAGGAATGGCGTGGCGTGCGGCCATAATGTTCTCTTCTCTTACAATATTCAGGTCATTAGTGTTGCTATTTGCCACGTAACAATTTTCTTTGTTTGAGGATTTTGTTCGGATTTATAAATTACTAGCTGTTGCCCGTGACTTCGCCCCCATGGTTTTTCATTAGTTACCACCTACATCATTATAAGATCTTCTATACAAAATCGTAGAGTCCTAGCACTTCTAGTTTCTGAGATATGGTGAAAAAAGTGAGTGAGATATGTTATATATACATGTTTTATTGCAACTGAAATGTGTAACTTTTGTTTATGGTTCAATAAATGTGTTTTTTCTCTTTCTAACTGCATAATTCACTCAGTGGTGTTCTATTTTTATTAACCAAATAAAATAAATTAATTTTAATGTTTACATTTTAAAAAGAGTCTGTAAAAGCAGATCGTTAGCGTTTAATTTATACAAGGGTAATATCCTCGTTCAAATTGCACTACCGTGGTCGTCGTGAATAAAAATTATAATTCAGAGACAATTCTGCCCAATTTTTTTGCACGTAAAGGCTAAGAGCGTCGGTGCCAAAAGCAAAAAAGGTGCTTTGCATTAATGGAAAGTTCGCTTAACGCGTGCCCATAAAGTGGGCGTAACCACAACGGCTGTGTCGGCTTTCTCGTGCAATTTTCAAGGTCATAAATAATAAAACCGTGAGCACGATCCAAAGCACTTTGGCTACTTTTGTGCGCTCTCGTATATTGAAATGCCTCGGGAAAACCAACGTGGCTAATCCGACGATTGTACGATCTGTTGGGGGATGCGGTGGCTCTCTTATCTATGATTTAGATATTTGCAAGTCATGCGATGAGAGAAATTAATATAAAATTAAGTTTTATAGCATATTGCCTCGAAAATATAGATATTTATCTTTTTATTATTACCTAATTGATAGAAAACGTAATCAAATTACGAATCTATCAAATTTAATCGGAATGACAAACAAAAAGTTCTATTTTAACATTCTTAAATAAAATCGAAATGTATGTGATTTCTAACACTAACGTCACGTGTGTTTTTGTTGCAAACCTATTAAGGGTTCCGTACCCAAAGGATAAACCTATAACTAAGACTTCGCTGTCCGTCGGTCTGTCTGTCAGCAGCCTGCAAATAAATATTAGATCCTTACATATGAAACTGGTGTTTGGTATGGGAGGAACAAAAAGTCGAATATTTTTTAATATAATATATTTATTTAATCAAAGTATAACAATTGTTATCTTTGCACTTTTGCCAGCTCATAGGTAGTTCATTGATCCCCTTACTAAAAAAAACCATTCGGACGGGAATCAATAAAATCTTTGAAGGCGATTTGGACTGCCCCATCGGAATTGAATTTTTCCCTTGCAAGAAGTTATCCAAATTTCGAAAAAAATGGTAATCTGTTGGAGCAAAGTCCGGGGAGTACGGTGGATGCCTTAGACATTCCAATTGAAGCTCTTCTAAATTGGTAACCGTTTGTTGTGCAGTGTGTGCTCTAGCGTTGTCGTGAAGTAGCAGTGGCGTAGAGCGATTAACCAGCCTCGGTTGTTTAACAGCTAGTTTTTCCAGCATAGTTTGCAATTGCTGACAATAGACGTCTGCCGTTATCGTCTGGTCAGATTTGAGAAAACTGTAATAAACGACACCGGCACCAGTCCACCAAACGCTTACAAGTATGTAACTTTTTTGGGGTCTATTTTTGCTTGGGACAGGATTTGGCTGGCTTGCCAGGGTCCAACCATTGCGATGAGCACTTCCGATTAACGTAGAGAATCCAGTTTTCATCACAGATAATTATTCGATTTAAAAACCCTTCATGATTGTGCCGGTTAAGTAATGTAACGCAGCTGTCGAAGCGCCTATTCGGTTTGCTTCACTCAATTCGTGAGTTACCCAACTTTCAAGCTTTTTAATCTTTCCAATTTGCTTCATGTGGATTAAAACAGTTTTATCACTTACACCGCAGCCTGAAGCTAACTCGGACGTGGTTTGCGATGTTTCCGCATCCACAATAAGCCTTCAATTCTTCATTATACTTGGGTCTCCGGCCGTCCACGGGGCTTGTTCTGCAGGTCGAAATTTCCAAAACGAAAACGTTGGAACCAAAAACGCACTGTGTTTTCTTTTGCGACACGACCGACATACACATCGTTTACGCTTCGAGCCGTTTCCGAAGCACTGTTACCACGGTGGAACTCGTATTCGTACTACCACCCGTAACACGATATTTCAAGTTTTCCATTTTTTACACTGGGATGACGTAAATAGGACAAACAGAAGAAAAAAATAAATAAATGCCGCCTAACGAAACACAAATGCATGTGTAAATGGCCATATAAATTTGAATTTGGAATTCCCATCCAAGGAGGAGAAATTTGAAATTAAAGTGGCCAGTACGACAAAACGCCAATTTCATATGTAAGGACCTAACTGGGCTCTCATACAAAAAACGTGATTTTTTTTGCTCGTTTTCGGTACGGAACACTTCGTGCACGAGTCCGACTCGCATTTGGCCAGTTTTTTATAGTTTTTATAACACCCTTTATATTCCGCAACTTATTAGTAATATTAAAACGACAACACTTTTGTTTGTATTTTTTTATTTGTATGTTAGTTAGCATCGAATAAGACCGAGTTTAAAAATTCTTTCACATTCGAGAAACTACTTCACACGCAGGTGACATAGGCTATAATTTAATATTATGAAAAAAGAATAGATTGATTTTGTTTTTCCGTTAGCACCGAATAAGCTCCGGAACTACAGGATGATTTTAAAAATTCCTTCACCTACGAGAAGCATCATACGTGGGTGACAAAAACTATATTTATGCGGGTGAAATCCTTGTGAAGAAACAGCTATGTATAACTAATATAAAAAAGCGATTAAAACATTTGTTCAATTTGACCGGTATTATAACAAATTTGCCTAACCGCTATAATCGATGGTTATAGCTTGATATTAAGAACTCTGTATATGCATGCGATCATTAAAGGACTTTGATCGGTGAAATTTGTATAGACACTTTATTAGTGAAACTTTCAGAATGCATTTTCGCTCCACTAAAGGCCATTTTCATAGCGACAAATTAACAGGAATTTCTGTTTCATTTGATATAATGAACATGTGCAGCGGCGTCTATAACACGCTCGTGCATAATCCTCTCTATGTTCTGGATGCTTCATGTAACTTTTGTATTTAAAGTTAGCATAAATTAATGTCGTTGGCCGCGTGTGCCATTTCAATGTTTGATTTAACATTCACGAATAGAAATTATCTTCAGTGTGTGTGGATTATATAAGTTAAATAAATTAAATTAGCGGGTTCCGTACCATTATCAATTAAAAAAAGTAAAGTCAGATTTTTTGTTTTCTATCAACTGCATAGAAAACAACAAACTTTTGAAAGACTTGTGCAACTACTTCCACACTTTAGGGAATACGAAATAAAAACATATCATCCCACTTTACATATAGGGGAGGTACACTAATACATTTTTATTTTCGAAATTTTACTTTATGTAATGTATATTTATTTTGTTACGGCAACACTGTGCTAGGAAAGTTAATAGAAAAAAATTGTTGACCTATGATAATTATGAATAGGGTGATGACAAGATTTTTTTCTGTCCGTCAGGTAAATTATTGAAGATTAATAAACACCATTTTTTGCGTAATCAATGAATTATGTTGATGCATTGAGTTAAAATATCATATGACATCACTCTCTTGTGCGTATACTACAAAGCTGTGACGTAGCGAACCCCCACTCCTCATCTTTAACTTAGCTTAGCTTAGCTCTTTTTGAATGAATAAATTGAACTTCTTTTTTTACCCAGGCATGATCTCTATTCTCTTAATGACGTCACTATGGTGTGTATATTACATTTTTCTTATTTTATTACATATATCAATTATATAGCCTGAAATGTAATTGTCCCTCTTAGCTAAATATGAAGGTGGGTGAGAAAATGAATTAATATTTATTCAAATTAATATTTATTGACCTCCGTAGCCGAGTGGTTCGCATGCCGGTTTCAAGGTGTCGCCATCTCTGAGGTCCCGGGTTCGATTCCCGGTCGGGTCAATGTAGAAAATGAACTTTTCTATATTGACTCGGGTTTGGGTGTTGTGGTACCTTCGTTGTCTCAGATACTCCATAATACGGGGGCTTTAGCTACTCATCTTGGAATCTAAGCAATGTATGTGATGTTGTTAAATATTTATTTAATGATTTTGTGGCAGGTCCAGCGTTCTGGGGACTTATAAATCCAGAATGGTCCTTATGCAACAAAGGACGTCGGCAGTCACCGGTAAACCTAGAACCGGAGAAACTGCTCTTCGACCCCAACCTACGGTTTTTGCACATAGATAAACATAGAGTGAGTATTCCAGTATTTTTTTTTTATAAAACAATAAAGTAATATATTAAAATAAAAATATTTTAATATATTGCTTTATTTACAAAAGTAAATGAGCTCCGTAAAACCGTCAGTGGGCTACAAAGTTATAAAATGTATTAATTTTAAAAAGAGTATGATTATGAGAAGAAATGGAGTGTTGATAATTTTAGATATAATATATGTATGTAATAGTTTTAGAAATATTTTTTTTCTATCGAAGAAAATTTTTAAAGTCATATTTTGATTTTGCCAAATCCATCAGAAATGTGATGATGTCGTATGTCCATTTATAATTACTACTTATTTGGTTTTTATTTATTCGTACAAAACCAAATGAAAGTTTGTGAAATTTGGTGTTTATACTTTCTTAAGAATTGGTTTTTTAATCACTTATTTTAGAAAAACGAAAATAACGATATATTCATTTATATATATCCAATTACTTGATTTTGTACAAATCGATGTGGTGATTGATTTCGTAGTGAACACAGTACTATTTAAAGATGGTAAACATTTTATGATGTTTTGGACATAGACCTTACTAAACTCTATGATTTTCTCTTATCAATGAATATAACTTTATAGTATATTAAAAATAATCTTGATTCGTCGGTTATCACTGAAGATATATCTCTTTTACATGTCTAACTTTAATCATTGTCTTTCAGATAAATGGCTTAATAAGTAACACAGGTCACTCAGTCATCTTTACTGTGGAAAACGAGACAAGACACCACATCAACATCACCGGTGGCCCCCTGTCTTATAAATATCAATTCCACGAGATTCACATACACTACGGCCTTCACGATCAATTCGGATCCGAGCATGCAATCAACGGATATTCTTTTCCTGCCGAGGTGAGTTTAAAATTTACCATTTTAAAATTTACCCTTTACCATTTTAAGTTTTCATTCAGATTTATATATCATGTTATCTTTAACAGAATTAACGTAATCAACTACAAATCGTACGAGAAAAGCTAATAAAACAAAGAAAAATATTCAAAGATTCATATATTTAAAATGCATGCATCCTAGTTTATAATTTATGAGTGGTATATAAGTTCAAAGAAGTGCTAACAAAAACAAGTTTAACAGTTGGACATTTCTAGAATAGTGTTCGAGGCATAATTTTAAACAGGTAATAGGTTTTATTCTTTTTTCTTAAATCGTCTTTTGTTTAATAGTTAATGTTTTGTTGTCAATGCATTCGAACGTTTTTCGTGGTCATGGATAAGTTAAAAATTAAGTAATTTTGGAGTATGAGTACCATTGTGACAGCAAAGCGGCACAAGCGGCACGCATAATCAACGACATTAACGCAGCGAACACTACAAAAGAACGCACCACCGGTTATTGGTTTGCCCGCTTCCATTCTGGGAATTTTGACCTGAAAAGGGAACCCCGTGGTAGTCCAAAAACTTTGGTCGACAATGACAAATTAAAGGTGATTGTAAAAGCTGATGAAACTCAATATATAGCTGAATTAGCTGTAGCTTTCGATGTTAGCATCAAAACAATATTGGTCCATTTGCATGAAATTGGCAAGGTTAAAAAGTTTGACAAATGGGTACCCCACGAACACAATTATGAAAAAATAAATGAAGGAATTCTGAACCGCATTGTTACTTGTGACGAGAAATGCAATTTATTTAATGAAAAACGGCAATTTCATAGGTCAAGACTTAATATTTGTATAGTGTAACTAAGCTCAATATAATGTATTTATAAAAAATCTCGATGCTGATAATAATTCCATTCATAGACAAAAGTATAATCCTTATAATTGTAATAGTAGATGTGACATAAATAAATTTTTCTTTTATTTATTTTTATTTATAAAGGAACAAACAGTTATACAAAATTACATGTACAGAAAATCTAAGAAAAACATACAATACCTATAGTTCCCTACATTACATTTGTTTTATTGCACGTCTGCTTAAATATATACATATATATCAAGGTATAAAAGGTGTTAAATACATTGACAAAATAAATAAATAGGTATCGAACTAACTGATACTCACTTATAATAATAATAGTAGCAAAATACCTCGATTAGAAAATTAACTTGTTCATTCATATATATAATACTATTTTTCCCCCAGCGGCTTCGCCCGCGTGGTCACCAAGGAACTGTTTATTTGGATAGCGATTCATATCATGACACGGATATAATTACAATCACCAATTGAATATTAAATAATCGTTACAAACTTTCACTCCCATTTTCATTCTTTTATTTCCTGCTTTTCTAGATAAAATATGTTTACCGTATATGAGTTTCCCGTAGGTGAAAGAATTTTTAAAATCGGTCCAGAAGTTTCGGAGCCTATACGTTGCGAACAAACAAACAATCAAATCTTTCCTCTTCATAATATTAGTATAGATGTATACATAAAATATTATATTTCAATGTGTGTTGAGAAATTATAGTATTGTATCAGTACTATAAAACATTATTTCCTTATATAGATATTAAAAAACAAATTTTAGATATCTAATTTAGAATGCGATATCATAAAGAAATATGTTAGTTATCTGTTCGTTGTTACATGAATACAGTTTTCATAAATGTTTTATGTGATAAGAAGATTGCCCCTGAGAGCCTTGAACAAGAAAAAATTCGGATTAAGAAGATTTTTCAGATGGGTAGGACTGTAAAATACACTGTTTAACTCACAGGAAACAAATGATAAAAATAATTATTTAAGATCCGGAACATGGCTATGAAATTGAATCTGTTTTTGTGCAATTTTAATTGCTATTGCTGTAACAAAGTTTACCTTTGACATTTTATTAAAAATACAGCTTCGGACGCAGCGTTAAACACCTTGTAATGTAATAGAACCTTATGATGTACCCTTTGAAATAGGCTTCGATTAACTCCATTGAACCTCTGTTTTTAACTGAATAGCACTTTAGGTAACATCTACGGATAATATAAAGTCATAACTTTGTTTGTTTTTTAATATAATTTGATATCTAAATTCTTCCACATTTTAAATTAATTTAAATTGAAACAGATAAATATTCGAGAGTAGTCAAATCTGAACAATGATAACCAATCTAAATAAAATAAATATTATATGACGATTCTCAAATGTTGTCACACATAATTATACAGTATAATAAAGTTAAGTTATTGTAACTGAAAGAGTAATTACTTAGGTATATGCATGACGTAGACACGTGTAGTCAGCACAGTTCAGTTGCGTCTCGCAAACATATCCGACGGGTTACAGTAATTGCTTGCTGACGCACTCGTTAATAGTTAACAAAACCGTCATGTAACTTAATTAAGAAACGCAATGTAAACCAAAATTAACCGAATCTTTACCATAAATGTATTGATTGAGTTATAAATCTTTATACAAAGAGCTATGTATACAATCTTATTAATTTATGACTAAAATATGGGTGCAAAATTATTGATAAAACTATTTGCAAAAGTAACGTAATCTTGCTAATTTATGATTAAAATAATGGATGTAAAATTATTTGTAAAATATCCACTAACAATTTCATTTCATATATAAAATACTAGTTTTTTTTAAAGTATTCGGGTTACATGTGCTTCGCAAGTGTGAATAATCTCTCCACTGTTCGTCTCTCCCTGTCGATAGGTTACTATTTGAAAAATATTAAGTCCCGAGGAAAGGCTGGGTTGCCATTGAAAAAATCTGAGATGTTGTCAAAGTTGATTAAGTTGGTATACTTTTCTATGTAAATAATTAATTAATTGGTGTGAGTATATCCAAAGTTGATGTTTTAATTGATTTCCATATTATTAAAATAAATTTCCTACTTAAATATTTTTTATTTAAAAATCACATATATAAAAGAATTTATTGTTATTATAAAATATCTAAAGCTTTAAGAATGGTGTATATTTATTAAAAATAAAAAGCTTTTGTTTTAGCAAAATAAGTCCTCAGTCCTGTTAAGAGACTAAAGACGAAGAAATCTCAGGAGAAATACTGATATATGGTAACTCTACAGGTCATCTAATCTTCGCTCACTTACGGTCGCTATAATTCAATTACTATAGTGTATGCACACGTCTTGGTATACTTGTTCCGCTAATTGATTGCACGTAGGTACTCATGAATAGTGAAGGCTATTATTAGCTTACTTCTCAATGGTACACGTAACCGAATAGTATTAAATTAATTATTCAATAAACACCAAGAGAACTAAACATTATTAGTAGTTAATTAATTTAATTGTAGAAAACTCTCAATGTATTCATTTCATGACGCTATACATTGCAAATGGATGCTATGGATACCTAAAGATCTTAAGTACAATGGTCAATTTTTTAATCAATATTGATAACTTCTCAGATCTATTGATTTAAATGTATTCATGTATTCATAGAATTTGAAAATTGATCAAATATATTAGTTAATATTCTACTATGAATAGATTAAGACACAAAACCAAGCATAAAAAAATCAATTTTTTATCAATTACCTGAAGAGCTGTTAAATGTTTGTTTTTCTATTGTAAAAATTGATTGAATAAACTATTTTAAACGGTTTGAGCGCATATATATTTGTTTTCATGACTTTTAGGACCCTTTACAGATACCGTGTTAAATGCATTAATACGTTATCAAAGATACGGTAGGTGTGTAAAGGGAGCGTAACAGATGTTTTCACGCACTGCTCAGCCGTCTCCCTGAGACGCCCGAATCCCTGATGTAATCCCGGCAACGACTGCGAACAACTCAACCATGTATCCCGTTTATTTGTGTGACAAATTCCTACGAAGCCACCGTTACCAAAACAGCAGATTTATTTTTACGCGTAACGCTTTTTAAGAACATATATAATATTAACAATGCATTTTTTGTTACTAGTTAGAGCAGATGACTTGGTTTTAAACCCTAGTCCCCTTTTGGGACGTTAAGGCGATTTAACATAATATATACGAGTATAAAGGTAAATATATTAGTTACTGGTATATGAGATATTAATTCTTATACCGTTGCCAACTCCGATGTATCAAAGTTCTCTACTTCCTAACTTGGTCAAAATCTGGTCTTCTGCCCTATTTTAAGATAAAATGCCATGTAAATTAAGTGTCTTCATAAGTTTGTAAGCTGAACTCAGTTATTTTCTATGTTGTTACTATTGAAATTATTATGTAATTGATTGCTGTTTTTATTTAATAATTATAATCCTTAGTGAAAAATGCTTAAAATAATAAATGATTGTCATTTTAGTAATTCATTATTAAAACTGTTGTAATAGATTCCCGTAATGATAAATCGTCAAATAAAGTTTTGAATAATTCTATATGGTACGAGAATAATATTTAAGTTTCCAGAAATTGTGTTTAAAATTTATTATGATTATTTCAACAAATTGTTTTTGTTTCAGATACAAATATTCGGATTTAATTCACAACTTTATTCAAACTTCTCTGAAGCGTTGCACAAAGCACAGGGGATTGTTTCTATATCTCTACTTTTGCAGGTAAAATGTTGTCTTTGTGTAGAAATATTTTCCAGATAGCAAACCTTATTAGTCGTTATTGTGAGCATAATATACCTACAGACAATTGTTGGAGTAGTTTGTAGCATTCTTATCAATGACTTTTATTTAAATAAAAAATCAATTACAATAACAAGTAACTCATAAGATCTCCTCTCACCTCACGACCAAATTATTGATTCTATTCAGCCAGAAATCACGTAGTCTGGTATAAAAAATAATTATTGAGTTAGATTTAAGGTTCTCTTCGTTTTTGAAGGTTATGCCCCTCATATGGTTTGATAGGGAATGGAGAAGACGCTATTCTATAGGAGTTAACAGCAGGGACTAATGCACACTGAGCCCACGTAGTGGGTTATTGCCCATTCTTTCTAGTCAACGCGATTCGATTCCAGCCATAGGAAAAACCTGTACACCAGTAGTGGGGATATGAATTGATGCGATGATTAATGATAATGAAAGATCTGAAGATATAGCAAATGCTGAAGGACTTAACCCTTCGAGCTCTTGAAATCCAGCGTTGACGACTTGTGCAATATGGGATTTGGTATCGTCGTGAAGGAGTACAGTATGGCCTCGTTAATGGGATCTTTTCACTAGAATAGCCTCTTTTATGCGGTGTTACTGAACTTTATAGAGGTCCTTGTTAACCGTGTCACCATTCAAGCATTTGCCAGTGCACCAGCAATAAAAAAATATATTTTGTCTTATAGCGAAAACTGTTTTAAAATAAAAGAAAACAAAAAGGGCTACGAACTTATTTCCAAACATTAATAATTTATTTGATATATGTCTAAATATGACATAGATTTATTTTTATAAGTGTCCTATTGATCAACTTACACTGAGTCATTATTATTTGTAAGTTAACCCATTAGTAGTACATTTCAAGCGCTATAAATTTACAATGGTATACTTTGAAGCGAAGTGGAGAGTGCCTATGGTTGTTTACATGAAGGAGTGGATTAGCGTGATTTGCATTTTTTTTTCAAATTGGTGTTGCGCTTTCATGTAATTGATGTTATAGGCAAGTTATAAGAGCCACACCTTTTCATCGCACCTTGCCTTATTCCGCCGAACTGAGCGCGCTTAATTAAGGAAATTGGAATTTTCTGCGTTCCATTGGATTAGCCGGCAAAGCTATTAGTTCAAATTACGAACTGCTAAATGAACGTAAACTATATCGCGAGTCACTTTTGGGGTCGACGAAAACAATTTCGATAGTGGCAATTAATTTCCTGCCAGTCTACCTCTGGATTTGTTTATGTTTTGTTTGAATTTAATTTAATGAGTGATTATTTTCAATGTCACCGCTGCCTATGAGCCAGACCTCCTTACGGCTCACGCTTGATTAAACCATCGATGACATACCAGTTCTGGCCCTGAACTAAATCAGTGGTTAATTATTCTTTCATACATTCTCTATTGAAAACATATTCACCCGTCAGTGTATTGGATAGCACTCTTAATATCACTGTCGGCATAGGCATTGACGGGTTTAGATTAGATACGTTTATAGAGAATGTATGAAAGCATTTTTCTGTCACTGTTACGAGTCTGTGCTGGAACTGATACGAGGTAGATATAGCATCGATAAAAATACAATCGAAATTATATCGTCAAAAATACAAAATTGTCTATAATTCGAGAGTAAGCGTCTGCTGAGCCAACTAAGATTGTAAGATGAAGCCAAATTGTAAGATGATAAGTGTAAAGATGTCGTAATAAGAAAATCTTACCCTAAAAAATAAAATTATTTATTGATATTATTAGCCACATTATTTAATTAAATTTTTTGGAGAAAGATTAAATCACCATAAGCTTAGTTTGCTGGAATTTAAAATTGAGACCGAAGGCTGAATATAAATTTCGTATAATTTGATAAGGTAAATGTAATACAAAGCAAAATTATTGAATTGTAATACTATGGTAGTGTTCATAATTGAATTCATAGACGAAAATATCTATATTCAAAATTTTCAGTGAGGCAAGTCTATGCCAAGAATCTGTGGAATTAGTTTATCATTTAAGCGAGTTGCTTCGCTTTTAAGCCTTCGGATGTTATTTGTAATCTCAAAGGTACGTGTTTACGACACCTTTATTATATTGTGATATGCATTATTATATTGTGCTTCTAGAGCTGACAGTAAAAGTATTAAAACATGTTTTATGATTGATTCCAAAAAGGTAGGATAACCCTTGCAAAAAAAGGATTGCGTGCAAATATTTTTTTTTTTTAAATATACATAGACAAAAGTTTTCCCTGTAATCTGTAGAATAAATAACAAAAGAACCAAGCCTCACAATATCCGCCAAGTATATAATATTAGGTCGTTACATATGAAATTGGCGTTTTGTCGTACTGGCCACTTTAATCACAAATTTCTCCTCCTTGGTTGGGAATTCCAAATTCAAATTTATACAGCCATTTACACATGTATTTGTGTTTCGTTAGGCGGTATTTATTTTTTTTTCTTCTGTTTATCCTATTTACGTCACTCAGTATAAAAAATGCATAACTAACTGAAATATCGTGTTATTTACAATTTATTTACAGTGCTGCGGAACGGCTCGAAGGGTTAATGATCCCCGGACCTTGCTCCAACAGATTACCATTTTTTTCGAAATTTGGATGACTTCTTGCAAGGGAAAATTTTCTACTCCAATGGGGCAGTGCAAATAGCCTTCAAAGATTTTATTGATCCCTTCTGAATGGTTTTTTTAGTAAAGGAATCAATGAACTACCTATAAGATGGCAAAAGTGCATAGATAACAATGGTTTATACTTTGATTAAATAAATATATTATATTAAAAATATTCAACTTTTTATTCCTCCCATACCAAACACCAATTTCACATGTAAGGACTTCATATAACAGTTTTGGCGTTGCGCTACCAAAGAAACGTGGAGCTTCTTCCGTCAGATATGAAACATATTATCTAAAAATTCGTTAAATTCGTCTTATTGACAATGCATGGTATATATGTATGTACCTTCTTTTTGAAAACAAGTTTCTTAAAATTAAGTTAAATCAACAATGAATTATAAATATTTTTGTTACAGCTTGGTGATTTATCAAATCCAGAGTTAAGAATATTGACTGAAGAGTTAGAGAACATCAAATATGGAGGTGAGGAAAACATATTTTGAGACAATTATATTATTAGATACGAAAACTTACTATAACCATTCAGAACTCTTTATTGATCGAAAATTTAGTAGTATCTTGATAAGATTGATCAATAACTAGCTATTTTCTCACGACTTCGCCTGCATAAATTTTAGCCTGTAGTTTCGGAGCTTGAATGTAAACAAACTAATAAACGATAAATTTTCTCTCTTCATAATATTAGTATTATCTATAACTAAATGCATGTACTAAATGTGTAGCTCGGTGGCGTAGTGAATAAGCGCCGCGGCCCGCGGTCGTTGTCGTTAAGCAACTTTCGCAAGATTAGGTCACGGGATGGGTGACCAAAAAAAAAATTATTATCTCGAGTTAAGCCGTTGGAGTTAAGCTGCATTTGCAGTCGTTAATACCCTCCAATCCGCATTGAGCCAGCGTGGAGGGTTATCTCCTCCTTAACCATCCATAAGGAAGGCCTGAGCCCCTGCAGTGGGGACGTAAAAGGGCTGATGATGGCGATGATGATGATGATGATGATGATGAAATGCATGATATTGTAATTAGATTTATTTGGGTTATATGGATGATAATTACAATATAAGAAAAAAAAACATTTGGAGTCATTATTAAATAAATTAATAGGAGTGAATCGAAAAGTGATTATGATTAAATAATAGTCGCTATTTACAGGTAATCATAACAGTAAAACAGGTTACTTAATATAGTCATCAATTTAGATTACATATAGCCCAACTCTGACTTGAAGGTAGCTGATACTTACACTGTATCAGCTACCTTCAAGTCAGAGTTGGGCTATATGTAATTGAGAATTTGAAGTTGAGCACATCTCAAACCGTGGTTAAGCCATTTTAAACGTCAATTGAACAGGCTTTTATTACTGATTTATATATATATATTTTTACTTTTTACCATATGAAACGTAAATAATTAGAATAATCAGTTGAGATTTGGTGCTTTCTCAATTCAGAAACCGGCCGAAAGTATATTGGAGAGATCTATGGCGTAATGGTCAAAGTGTTCGGTCTACCGCTACAAAGGTTAACCAAATATTTGCAAGCATGGTCGTATAATAATATAACAAACCAAAAATTTACTTATCTCTAGCTCTTTAATATTTCATAAGGCACGTTAAGCCGTTGATGCCAATTAAATATGTATTGCTATTCTATTATATAACAGCGCCAAATGCGATGTCAAACACAACGTTGTTATGTCAATGGACCTTTATTATCTTTTGAAGTAGGTTTTATTTCAATAAACCTCTATGATTTATTACCTACTTCAAAAGATAATAAAGGTTTATTTAACTGAAGTTACATGACATTATAGCGCTGCCTTCGACGATGAGTTCGAGATTGTTTTGTGAACAGAATAGCATGTATAATCCAGTCGCCGAACAAAAAGAATTTCATACAATGACCCGAAGGCCTACTCTGTTTCTCCGAAAAATGAAAATTCGTCCATTTTTCAAACCCTAATACGACTCTAAAGGAACAAATTTTTCAATAATCAATAACGAAACGGAGGTAGCACCCTAACACTGCTTCTGATGCACAGATAATATTAATGCATATGATTTTAAAGAAATTGTAAGAACGGTTCGTAATTTTTGTAATTTTCGTTCGTAGACAAGCAGATTAAGACCCTCAGGTATTATATATCCCTTTACTTCTGCGCAATCATATAGCTATTGCACCCGCATAGATTCATGTAGCTAATTTTGTCATAGTAAACAAAAAATGTTTACGATATCCATCAGTAGTCACAAAGATACGTACGGAATCATATCTGTTTGACGACCGGACTTACAAACGTTAACGCCCACCAGTCCGCACCGAGCCCACATGATTGTTTACCGTTCTCCCTATGCGATTATATCTACAGTGGGAGCTTGAGATATAAATAGGCTGATGATGCTAGAATTTGTTTGTTCAAAGGAGCCGAGATGCCAGTCAACAAGTTGTCCGTACGTGGGTTACTCCCCGACACAGATTATTATATGACGTACGACGGTTCCACTACAGCGCCGGCGTGCTTCGAAACGGTCACGTGGATTATCATCAACAAACCCATATATATCACTAAGCAGCAGGTAATTTTATTCATTATTCACTTTACTCATCTTAAATGGATATAATATACATTGACAAGAACTTTTTTACAGGCGATTTAATTTCTGTGGTCTAAAAAAATACCTCGAAATTTAAGATTGCGTCTTAAATTTTTAACTATCACATAACTTTCAGGGATAAGTCATTTAATATTATATACAAATTTTCCCACGGATCATCGTCGTACAAGTTGAGTCTAGTATGTCAACTTCAATTTTACTTTTAAAATTGTTATTCGAACATTCAATAAAATATTTTAAAAGATTTGTGAGAGAACCTCTTCCATTTTTGAAGGCAATTGAAACGTAAATGCGACTTAGCCCGTGTACATTATTTTTCCATGTATGATGAAAGTCCCGTAGTTGAAAGATTTTTAAATAGTTTAGACTTTAAGCTTTAATATATGTTATAAATTTGAATCTCCGTATAGGTAATATAGCATTAAACTAATGGCAATTTTAATGAAAGTTTGTGCAACTGGCTGATAATATTTTTTTAAGAAACGCATTCAGTAAAATTAAATTTAAATACTTATTCTGTCCTTAATTGTTTTGAATAAGTTCGTCCGCCTTTTCGATTACAAGCATTCCTTCATTCTAAATCTTTGCCACAGAGTTAGTATAAATTGATAAGATAACTCTTAATATTAAGGCTTTACCTTGTCTAAACTATCTATACTGAGTTTGTGATGAGAAAGCGAAACTTGTAAAATATTTTTATTTTTTCGATAAAATTGGCTATCTGTCCTGTTTGACGACCTACACGAGCGAAGCCACACAATTAAAATACATAGGTAAATATTATTATCATATACATGGGGTGTACTAAAATCAGATGCCACGAGAAAAGTTAATTTTCTACATTGAACCAAACGGGAGTCAAACCCGAGACTTCAAACATGCCGACGTGAGGCGACGAGTTAGCCACTCGGCTCCGGAGATCGCATTTAAAATGGAAATATTGTATTTAAGTGTTATATTGATCTTTTTTTATTACGAAGTGTTGTATTTTTTGGAAGTAAATAATTTGCAAAAACAATAATAATTGTTTATCATTTAGTTAGATACAATAAAATATTTTTAATTACAAAAAGCGGTTAGCCGCTTTGTTTTCTTTTTATTTTTATGCATTTAATGTAAAACAATCTATGTGTAACATTGGAAACTACAACACTTTAAGTTGAGAATAAAATTTGCATGCGATAAAGCACACGTTGAAATTATTATTCAAACTCACGCAACGCAGTTTAAAAATAAATTGTTCAATAAAACTGAATAAATATTTAGGATGTCTGAAGTAATCATCATTGATAAAAACTCCGGCTCTGTTGCATCCGCCAAGTTGGCATTAAGTTCATCTTGTTTATATAATAACCTCCCTCGATACTTTTCCGGATGATATTGAAGGCAAAGTATATCAATTTCAGATATTATATCAATATATTTACTTCAAATTAATAATAAAATGTATCTACTTAAATAGACATCCTATTGTTATATGAATTAGTTTGCCTGTGAACTTACCATTTCCAGATATATGAGCTAGATCTTCAAGCCATGGTCGAGGTCGTGTAATAATAACATTTTCATTTGTGCGCCGTGTAAATAAACAACTCACGTCCCTCGCCTTAGACAAAGACTCCGCCGTGAATTATGTACGTGTTAAAAGTAAACTGAAAGTGCCGCGTTGTGTGGCTGTTATTATAAATCATTGTTTATGTTTTCCGTTTGTTGGTGAGAAAATTAAGTGCTAGTGGAAACTGCTTGCAATCTCGCGGGGACTTGAACGAACGCCGTGTGGTCGCTTCGACGCAATCTAATATACGTTTGCGTCAAGTAAGGTTGTTTCAAACTTTAACTCAGCCGGTTAATGTTCGTAATCCAGGACTGTCTCGATTGTCCACTGAAGTTATAACTGAAGGACATTTGCAGCCGTATTTATTTTCTCAATAATATTATCGTCAGCTGAACATATTTCGACGTAACGAATTATGCCAATTCAAAATATTTTTATGTATAAAGTTCAATATTATCAAAAAAGTTTTGAATGTCCAATTTTAATTATATTGTTTTTTCTTTATGTAAAACAACAAATAAACCTTAATAATGCTAATTTGATTAAAAATCGAATATAATATTAATTAACTTATCACACATAGATTCCAATATGAGAAAAATTTCACAGAAAAAAACATAGTTTGCTATTAACATAACACATTATTTCCTGTATTACAAAGGCAAACACATTTACATCGTCCGACGACCGTAAAAAGAGTAAATTGCTGTTCCGTAGAGGGAAAATCAAAGTTTAGGTGGAGTCTATAATCAGAATCAAATTGTTTAATACAGCGTAAACAGCGATGGGGATGAGATAGCGTTCGCGTGAGACCGGCCCGTTAATCCCCTGCTCACTACAACACACAGTCGACATATAAACGAAGAAATTTCAATTTACTTGGCACCGTTATGGTTGGATTTTGCAACCGCTAAATATAGAAAACGGTAGCCAGTCGTAATAGGTTTAATTCAATAATTCCGGCAAATGTTTATTTCGCAGTTTATATGGCTTTTCGTGATTGTATTAGGAAATCATTATATGGACGAATAAATACTGTCTATGTTAATTTGGAGGCTGAAAATGTAATAGATGTTGCCGTTATTGAGTTTATTGAGCCCTAATAGTTTTTATTTTGTTTTTATAGTCTTTCCAACCTTTGTAAACGTATTTTTTCTGCAATTATAAAATTAGGATGTCAGTAATGTATATAATATTGTCTAATATTTATTAGTAGCTTTTCTCCAGCGGCTTCGCCTGTATTATACATATAAACCTTCCTGTTGAATCACTCTATTAGTATACATTGACCACATAGAAATCCGTTGTGTAGTGTAAAACATTTAAGCGTACAGCGGAAGCGATTTTGTATTAATTATTGTATGCTTTGTATACATTATTTGAATATGTCTCTTGCTTTTTTATTAGCTGCATGGGCTGCGACGACTGATGCAAGGTGACGCAAGACATCCGAAAGCCCCTCTAGGCAACAACTTTAGGCCACCACAGCCGTTACACCACCGCGCTGTCAGAACCAACATCGATTTCGACCTGAGCAAGGTAATATGATCCTAAACATACATAATATTAAGTTATGATTTCAATAGAAAAGATGATTACAAAACTAATATGAAAATTTCAGTATCCCGGAAAAACTTGCCCCAGTATGCACCGAGACATGCATTATAAAGGTACGTTTTTTACTATTATACATCTATAATGAATAAAACTGTTTCGTAGTTTTAATTAAGTAAAACAAGACAAGCAACTTTGTAATTTGAATTACATCAAAAGCAAACCTAGTGCAATGTGAAGTATCTTAATAAATATAATTTCTTTTTTTTCAGCCAAAAGCTGGACACAATACTGAAGATCTATTGGTAGACACATCGGTAGGCATTCATTATTAGTTTCGTTGTAGAATTCAAAATAATGTAATAGTTAATATTAAGATAATTGTATATATCTGTGTACATATCTACTATAGTGACGCTTGGTAACGGTACTAAAAACTATCTAAAGTAACTAAGTACAACTAGTAATTCAGTTAATGCTATGAATATAAGAAAACTAAGGATAAAGTAGATTTCACTAGAGATTATTGTGATAAGATGTTTAAATTTAATATTGAAGACATTTTATATTATTATTAAATAAGGTAGAACGTACATACATATTTTCGGATAGATTGTTATGCCAGAACATCGGCGCCACTGTCAATACTTGGTACTTACTAATAAAGTAGAATAATATACCATTAGCGTTAATTATAATATTTGACAACCTATTGTAAGTTGTATATTTGTTGATTAATAGAGAGATGGTTATTATTACAATACCGTGCCATTTAGATGGATATTGTTCTCTTGAAATTTTTGTTGTTGAGTTCGGTTAAGACATTTCCAAATGTAATCAATTAAAATAATGTTAAAATGTGAAATTCAATGAATTAAATTCGATTAGATATCTAAAAGAATCATATCAAACATTATGTATAAAATAATAAATTATGACTATAATTCTTAATATGTACTTATGCTCTAAGACGTCTATGGCTTTAATATTGAATATTAGTAATTAGGTGTACTTCCTCGCAACCAATGTAACATTATTGATTTCACTATGAAATGTATGGATATCGCCTGGCTTCTTGTAAGATCTAATAGAAATAAAATATCATTTGACAAAATAAAACCAGAATTGATTTTATTTATGAGTATGTAATTTTTAAGATGTCAAAAACGAGTAGAGTAGCTTGGTGGCATAGTGGATAAGCGCCGTGGCTCACGATCGTTGCCGTTAAGCAACTTTCGCAAGGGTCGTTCACGGGATGAGTGACCAAAAAATATGATCTCGAGCTACTCCGTGCTTCAGAAGGCACATTAAGCCGTTGGTCCGGGCTGCATTTGTAGTCGTTAATACCCGCCAATCCGCATTGGACCAGCGTGGAAGGTCATGGCCCGTGCTCCTTAACCATCCATAAGGAAGGCCTGAGCTCCTGCAGTGGGGACGAAATAAAGGGCTGATGATGATGATGATGATGAAATACGAGTAACTGGTGAAAATGTTATTAGACACCGTGTTGAACGCCCAAAGGACTGTTGATGATGTAGCGTTGAAATAAGTGAATGTTATTGTTTACATTAGAATTGCGTTTAGTATTTGCGTAAGAAGGTATTTGCATCGCTGGTATAATCGTGGATATGAAAGTAGGTACAGGGAACAGTGTAAATGGAGCGAAAGGAATAATACTACTTGGCAGTAAAACCTGAAGCGAAATGCACAGTTCACAATGCGATACTGATTCCAACGCTAATGTGAGATTTGAATATGTAAAAGACTGCATGCAAAATGTGTTGGTAAGCGCATAACTCAACAACGCCTCGACCAATTTGGCCAAATCTTTTTTTAAAATGTTCGTTGAAGTTCAAGGATGGTTTTTACGGCGAGAAAAATTAGAATTATTGCTGGAAAAACCCTAAAAATAGCCCTTTTCTTTTTCCCATACAAATGATTTGTAACTAAAACGTAGTCAATTTGAGCTTTATTGCTATGGTATAAAGTTCATATTAAATTACAAGCACTCACTGTTGTCTAAGCAATGTAGGTGTGTTCCTAACGTCAAAGAACATATCTATCAAAACAATGTGCGTGTGTGCGTTGGAGCACAGAATACATAGTTGGAGGAGTTTAATGTCGCGTTCCGAAACTCGCGTTTCTTTTGTATTAGTTTCGGCACGCGAGATAAAATGCATCAGTTTCCACGTCATTACATCAGTCAAACAAAAATCGCGTTACCAACAGTGTTTTATTATTTTTAATATCCAAACTTTAAATCAATAAAACAATTCGTACGGCTTAAAAGGATTTGACTTCAAGTCATATAAAATTTAAAAAAAAAAAAATTGTCTGTGACCTAATCTACTGAGTTTGCTTTTGTCAACTGATACACGAAACAAATTCGTATATCGTGTTTTGTGCAGAGTGTTTACTTAGTTAGTGTTTGTTTAGTTCGTGATTAGTGAAAAAATAATTTATATTTGATATGCCTCCTATAAGACGAAGCAATTTAGGTAGAAGAACCAGAAATGCTACAAACCAAGCTAATTACCGATCTAATCGTACTGCACAAGAACGTGACGACGGAAATGAACGTGAAAGAATTCGGATATCACAAACGCGTGAAGCGCGAGCGCGACATTCAACTAATAATCGCGCAAGTTTGAATCGAGCTGCTTTCAGTTACGATGTGTCAATTGACCAATTGACACATCGTAACTGAAAGCAGCTCGATTCAAACTTGCGCGATTATTAGTTGAATGTCGCGCTCGCGCTTCACGCGTTTGTGATATCCGAATTCTTTCACGTTCATTTCCGTCGTCACGTTCTTGTGCAGTACGATTAGATCGGTAATTAGCTTGGTTTGTAGCATTTCTGGTTCTTCTACCTAAATTGCTTCGTCTTATAGGAGGCATATCAAATATAAATTATTTTTTCACTAATCACGAACTAAACAAACACTAACTAAGTAAACACTCTGCACAAAACACGATATACGAATTTGTTTCGTGTATCAGTTGACAAAAGCAAACTCAGTAGATTAGGTCACAGACAATTTTTTTTTTTTTAAATTTTATATGACTTGAAGTCAAATCCTTTTAAGCCGTACGAATTGTTTTATTGATTTAAAGTTTGGATATTAAAAATAATAAAACACTGTTGGTAACGCGATTTTTGTTTGACTGATGTAATGACGTGGAAACTGATGCATTTTATCTCGCGTGCCGAAACTAATACAAAAGAAACGCGAGTTTCGGAACGCGACATTAAACTCCTCCAACTATGTATTCTGTGCTCCAACGCACACACGCACATTGTTTTGATAGATATGTTCTTTGACGTTAGGAACACACCTACATTGCTTAGACAACAGTGAGTGCTTGTAATTTAATATGAACTTTATACCATAGCAATAAAGCTCAAATTGACTACGTTTTAGTTACAAATCATTTGTATGGGAAAAAGAAAAGGGCTATTTTTAGGGTTTTTCCAGCAATAATTCTAATTTTTCTCGCCGTAAAAACCATCCTTGAACTTCAACGAACATTTTAAAAAAAGATTTGGCCAAATTGGTCGAGGCGTTGTTGAGTTATGCGCTTACCAACACATTTTGCGATTCCTTTTTGTTCCTCCCATACTAAACACCAATTTCATATGTAATGACCTAATATTTACAAACTTATGTACAATATGAGTTATTAGTAATTTGTATGATCTTGAAATTCAATGGAGTGCCTATATTTTTCAAGCAAAGAATGAAATATTGTTTTTCCACACTTTCAACACATAGATGTCATAAGTGCATATGGTTGGCGGAGCTACGAAAAGTCTGATATTAAGGTCACAGGTTTTGTATATGATTAATAATAATTATGTCCCCACTGTTGGGCCCAGACCTTTCATGATAAAGACAGAGAATGAGCCGTCTTCGATCGTGGTGTATCTACTTACTTAACCCGGGTGGATCAAAGGCATTTTTGTTGTTGTTAGTCCAACTAAATTATGAGGAATAAGAAAAACTAGAGTATCAATGGGTATAAAAGGCCATTACGAAAAATCTCTGCTAAATTAGATCACAATTAAATTGATAAATAAGATAACTAATATAAAGAATGCAATACATATCCATTTTTGGGGTTCTTTACTCAAAGAGTAAAAACGGGACGTTATTACTAAAACTCCGCTGTCCGTCCATCTGTCACCAGGCTATATGTCATGAATCGTGATATAGAAATATTCATAGGTGATGTGTTTCTTTACCTTTTTTTGACGACCTCCGTAGCCAAGTGGTTTGCACTCTGGTTTCAAGGTGTCATCATCTCTGAGTTTCGATGAGGGGGTTCGATTCCCGGTCGTGTCAATGTAGTAAGCGAACTTTGTGTCGGGTCTGGGCATTATGGTACCTTCGTTGTCTCAGATACTCCATAATACGAGGGCTTTAGCTACTCGGAATCTGAGCAATGTATGTGATTTTGTCTAATATGTATTTTTTATTCTATTGCCACTATAACAATAAATACTAAAAAGATAATTAAATAAATATATAAGGCGTGTTTCCATACATCAAACCTGCTTTTAATTTTGTTCGTAAATAATGGGTATTCAGTTTTACTTTCTACTTTCAGTTTAATTTTTTTTTTTACTTTCAGTGTAAGCCAGGTTTGGTAATATTATTCAGTAAAAGTTCCACCATCTGCAGTTACTACGGATACTAGCGTTTTTATGGCTTATTAGTGAGATAACTCAAAAAGATTTTAATCTCTATAATATGTGTTTAATTTTATACTTTACCTAATATACCATTGGTTACTTGACATCCTCTTCAATCTTGGTAAGTTCTATTACGGTAATAAAAGGATAAAATATAGATGATATAATGAGCTCTCTTTTAATGTAACTTAATTATCTGATACACGATTATAACTGTTGATGTCCAAGTTTCTAGACGTAAATTATATGTGTGATGCCGACGTGGGTCTCTAGATTTATATAAAACCTTAATAACAGCAATATGAATGAAGCTGACACGTAGAAAATATTAATTTCATATATTGCAATATTAAATGTTTCCTTTAGGGATGGGGAAGATTAAGATATTGCGAAATGAATCGGTTGATTTCACGCTCGGAACTAGCGCCGACGTTATTGGAAAACTTTGACTTCGCCACGTTAATAGACTTACACAAATTGAGTTTATTACGGAAAATAAAATGGTGGAATGAGAGTGTACGTGTTCCACTGCTGTTTTTATTGCCTTTCCATAATTATAGAGGAGAATAATGGATTTATTTATTCAAAATGTTTTCAAGTTAAATAAAAAGATTTTATTAGCGATAAAACTTTAATAATTATGTGATGTTCCGACTATTTTCTAAAATCTAATATGTCTCCAAATAAACTCATTTCACGTTAACTTAAGATGTAACGGAGGTAGAACCAGACACTGCTTCTCATGCATAGATAATCGTCACGAATGCACACACAATCATCATCTTTTTACGTACCCACTACAGGGGCTCAAGTCTTCCTTATGGATGATTAAGGAGGCCACACACTATCACTATCAAATAATGCAGAACATATCACGGTGTACTTGTGTGCATATAGCGATGTTGCTATTTTCAAACTGGTTATGATGCAGAAACAATTTTTACTACTTATGTAAAAGTGAAAAAGATCTATGTTTTAAAGCGTCGCTTTTCCGAGGCAATGCTTTCTTATTTAATTTATATAGGCCAATTTTTATTTCGAATGACTTAATAATCTCTATTGTGAATGCCGTCATTTTACATGCTTAAATGTTTAAGATTTTACTTGAAGACGATATCAATAGGTAAAGCATTGTGAATGCAAAATTAATGGAACAACTGTAATAGGGAATGCTTACATTTACTCGCTAACAAATAAGGTTAATACTTCTGTTACTATAGAAAACGCTGTGGAATATAAATAAATGTTTAAAGAAACATAAACGAATTTTAGTGTTCATCTCAAAGGTCCCACGGGTGTTTAGTAGCGTAGAAAAATCAAGCAGAGCGTTAAAGAAAGTTGTTTATTTTTGCATCGCACCGTTTTGCCGTCTGCCGCGCGGGGATTCTGCATGGGAGCTCTTATAAGCGCTTCACTCAATTGTTACATTCCTGTCGAGTGTTTCTTGGAACGATATCGAAACGACGGTATAAAGTAACTCTTTGAAATAAAGTTTTTATTACGATTAAATTAAATTATTAGTTTTACATAATGAAAATGTCAAACATACTAAGGTTGCCTATTTTTCTGTAATATACATGATATAAATCTGCAATAAGCAGTGTTATTGATATAAGGCGATTTCTTTCAGGCAACTCCGCCTTTTATGCACAAGGCACAATAAAAAAATTCTGGAAGTCGGGTGGGGGGTTTATGTAGGTAATTAACTAAGCAAGAATATTTTAATGTTCAATACCGCTGAACTGATTTTGACTGAGGATGTTCCCTTCCTTTTTACTCCTTATAGCTGTAAGCTAACTAATTTTAAAAAAATCTTTACTATTCGGTGTCTTATTTAAAAGTAATACATAAACTTACCTACATACCCTTACAAACGTTATCTTACGTGTTTGGACGTGTAAATTACATTCATCCTTTTTTTCAAGTCTGTCAAAAATAATATTTTCATATAACTAAACTGACCTGTTTCTCATTAACGCCTTCAAAGTAACTCATAGTAAAAATTATTATTTTATATATGTATATTATAATTTATTAACTAAATAACCACACACCGCACATATCCATTTTGAAAAATTTATTAGATTTCATTCTACAAAGGAACTGAGTAAATAAGTTGTTTTAAGCTTTACGCTTTTGCGCATCTCTGAAAGCCAGGAATATTATAGACTATTTGAAGTCTACCAGGTTAAAGGAGTTACTATAGATCTGGCGGCGAGGCACAATATATCTTCAAGGTCACAGTGAAAACAGTTCCTCAAGGAACTACATAGCATAATAATGTACGCACCGAAAATTGGGAACTCAATAAAAACAAGATACAATCATACTTATCATTCTAAGGACATAATAATAATCGACTTATAAAAATATCGTTTTAGCACTCTAAGATATAACCAATTACATTTCCCGATCGTCCCGTATACGTTCTCAATGAAAATATTTTTCATCAAATCAATCTCCGTATGAGCATGTTTGCGTTGCTTGCTAAACACTCGAGGAGTGGGGCGGCTCGAGGGTGCTCCAGCCCGAGTGAGCCCGCTCCACTTGAGTTGGAGTTTATTTGCTTTCTTTACAAGTGTTACAGAGATTTGACACAGCGCTTATTTTGATCGCACACCATCTCTTTAAAAAATTAGCCTGAAATTAATATGATTTTATACAATCATCGTCATCCGTTTTTAGGTCCCCACTGCAGGGGCTCAGGCCTTCCTTATGCAGGGTATTAAAGACTGCAAAAGCAGCCTTAACGTACCTTCGGAAGTATGGAGTAGTTCAAATTAATAATTGTTTAGTCACTCATTCCATAATCGACCCTTGCGAAAGTTGCTTTATAACAACAAGCGCGGGCAGCGGTGCTTATCCATTACGCCACCGAACTAGTCAATATATATTATATATACAAAGTAACTTATTATAGCTATATTAATAGCTGTATGCATTAGCTTATTTGTCATAAGAATATTCAGTTGGCATGAAATAACTAATTTTAGTATGTTTACTGATTATTTAAAGTAAAGACATATGTGCTCTATTGGATGAGAATTTAATTTAAATATATTTAAAAGAACATATTTAATAAAACCTAAATTGAAAATCTGTAAGTGATTTTATTGGCAAATGAATAAAAAAATGAGCAGTTCTCTAAACTGAGCGAGTATTTTACTTCCGATTGAAATATAAAAGTTATAGTTGGAAAAGTATACAAACTACACTCATAGCCGATGTCAAGCGAACTAAGCTTCGCGTGGCAACAGTCGGCACACGTACCAATTCCGCTTTATGCAAATGTGCGTGCAGCAAACTCATGTTCCGACACGGATATCGTTTACAAATACAGATTTTATTTTCAGTATCTAGTTATGAAAGGCAATGATCATTGAATTTGTTTATTTAATAAGTTACTGAATAATTTTAAAGCAAATACAATCCCAAATATAATTTACATAATATTGTAAATTATATTTGGGATTTTGTCTTTAAACTATAGTAGTATCCAACCAACATAATTCAAGAAATTGAGTAGATAGGGCAGATGAACCTATTTTGTATATTTTAAAAGTTACGAAGAAGTAAAATTTGATTCATCGCAGCTGGCAACGGTATAAGCTTGGCTTACCACCATGCGACATTTTAAGCATCATGTAAGGTAAAGTAATTTATATGCTATACTAAGTAAGAACGCCTTAAAGTTCTAAACGGTCACATAGGGATCAGTGGCCAAAACTGAATCATCCTAAGCCCAACCAAAAATATCTGATATTACATTTTTGTACTAGCTGTTTTCCTGCGAATTCGACAGCGTAAATTATAGCCTACGTGACATAGCGTATTATGTAGCTTCGCGAAAGAATTTTCAAAATCACTTTAGTAATCGTATTTTTCAATTTCAGAAATGAATACCTAGGTATTAGTAAAATTGTTTGATAGCAGTAATAATAATTGAATTATATTATCTGAATTCCAAAGTTATTTGATTAGGTGTATTTTCTCCGAATATCAGATGATATTGTTAGCGGGTTAAGTGTATGTAATGGTGTGCATAATTTATTATTGTAACAACTTGGGCCGCCACTTGGGCACAGCGGTACATATATCAAACGGGTCGAAGGCCTCCGAAGCTACAAGTTCAATAAAACTTGAGTGGAACTTATTCAAACGCGTCGCCCGGTGAAAGCTGTTTTTAACTTCCACCCTTGGGACTACCGTTCAAATAAAAGAGTTGGCAGAGGCGTAAATATGACTTCCCAAAGTTATGAAAACTATTTACTGAAAAAGTTCCCCAAATAATTTAATTTGTTTCACGTGTAACCTAAATTAAACCAACATTTTAAGGGAGGATGGATGGATTGCGAATGCTTAAGGGAAATAAAGTAAAAAAACGTATTAGAAATAATCAGTTTACCTTTATTAATTATGAAACTCTAGTTCTACACCTATAAAATCAATATTAATGATTTTATGAGTCCAATCAACGATTATAAATTTTTAATCAAAAACGAAACCCTTTGTCTCCGTAAATCTTGGGATAAAATCGGACAAATTATGGATTAATTATAGACATCGTAGGATATTTATGGATTAGGTCCCGCTTCATACACAAAAGTCACAAATAAAGCCTCTGGAAGTAGTTCCAGCAGTGAATTTTCATGAGCTCACTTCTAATATTTTGAACACATACTTTCCTGAGTGGCTCACAGTTCTTTTTCTGTCGATAAATACAAAAAAAAGTAATCATTACCTTGCTCTGTTTCAAATTTTTTTACACCTTTTGAGGGTTTTTCTGTATTGATTTTTGGTGTCTTTGGCCTCATTACAATTATTTTTCCTCATTCTTCTGAGTCTATCTTTTGTTCCTTTTCTTCTAGGTTTCTTCTAGGCTTACCAAGAAGAAAAATTTAAGCATTTAAAATTGTACTGGTGAAAATCCCAGAATGTTTCAATTTTACTAATTGTTTGCTACGACTAGGTTGTATAGTTGAATTTTATTATATCTATAAGCAATATTGAAGATTTAGAAATCGCTGTCCTCGCAAACAAATTTGTCAAAAGGTAGGATAGGTTCATCTGCATGAAAAATGTCACTAGAAATATTGGAGCAGTATCATTGGGTTAAGATTGACTTGTCCTATTTTGTTTTAAATTAGAATCCGGGAGCTGAGGTTCATGAAATCCTGTATCACTTAAAGTACTATCCATTACAAAGTTGAGATTCGTTTTGACGCTCTATTTGACTCACATTATTGAAATTTGTAATGCTGGTATCGAAAGGAGTCCTTAGTTCAACTATATTACCAAAACTTGCGAAAGTATCCTTAAATTTATCCTGATCTACTGGGAAAATTTAGCACTCTTGAAGCCTCTTACAGCTTTGTCTATAGATGTTGTTCGATTAAAAGCTTTTGTATAAAAACCCACATCATAATTTGTTGTGATTTTGGCTCCCGGTTTGTAGTACATAAAGGTTTCACATTCTCTATTGTAATCTGTTTTAAGTGTCCATGGATCTAATGGCTGCATACGGTGCGACGATGAATGAGTAGGCAACATTTAAACATAGTTCTTATAGTTCTTGTGAAAATCTTATGAGTTTTAGCTTTTAGACTTACGTGGCTCTCGTTATTGTTCAGTATGAGCAATTGGGATCGTCAGCTGATGGTTTAGCAAATTCTGTTAAAATATGAAACCAATCAACAAATATTTGTTAATCCAATCAGAGTCTGAAACATAAGCTACCATGTTTGTCTTACTCTCTCTCATAAACAGGTCATTAATTCTTTTATTTATATATAAAAAATTGGACCGCAATTACCCCAAATAGACTATAAAATTTATGCGCTACGTCTTATCCCCGTACTTTATTTGACACCCGGAAATATGCTACTGCGCACGTTGGAACTCAGCAGTATGTAGTTGTACTATCATCATAGTATTTCATGGAGTATTTATTGTTTTCTTTTAAGAACTTTTTATAATATCTTGTATTTAAATAATTCGTAGGTTGGTAAAAAAAATATTTATGAAAATGTGCTTGTTAATTTTCCATTCCAGAATTAATTTACTTAATAAAAATGTCGTTCCAATTTCGGGCCCTTTTGTGTGCCCATTTATTTTATTTAATATTTTTTGATTATAATACTCAAAACATAAATGTCATAGAATACTACATTCAATTATAAATTCATAATTATTCTCTAATGTAAAAAAGTATGTAGTTCAAATATATACATTTTATCTAAACTATCTTGGACCAAAGCAAAATGTTTTTCCTAATACATTTTCTACATCCATTTCAAGTCCTTCAACTCACGTGATATATTTGTAATGTGAACAACAACCAACTTTCCGTGCATGATGTTTGAATAACTTTTCCTCGAGTTGTGCTCCCCTAACTTTTAGGATATCGTTTGAACTGTTCGTAGTTGGTATAAATTACACGTTATATTTGTATGTAAAAATGTGACGGTTTTTATATCGAGGGCATAAAAACCATGAGATTAGTTCTTCAACTATTTTTCGTTTCAAACTGTATTGTTTTTTATTTTATATATTAATAAATAAATTGTTGTTAATCTCATTTTGTTCAACAAATGTGCAATGGAAAGTTACGAAATACTGCAATTATTTTTCTAATTATTCTTCATAGAAATGGTTAATTTCCTGGACTTATTGACAATTTTTTTTTCTCTATTAGGAACAATTTAAAATGGATATCTGATGTTTGATAGCAGGACTGAAATTCCACATTCCTTTACTTGGCTCTATAACACATTTTACTCATATGTTAATTTTACCATATTATTAGATGCTGTTGTTTAAAATTGGTTAAGAATGAGAAGACAATAGAATAGATGCAGAAATATATCTACACACGGTAAAAAAGACGAAAACATTGAACAAAAAAGAAAATCCGATCTGTCGGTCGGATAATAATTCCGGATTATTCCATAGTTTTGCCAATCTATAATTTAATTCCTGAAACACAAACGTGAAAAATGATTGTATTAATAGTTACAATACACTTTGACACTCCCAGAAGATCAGCCTTACATATATTATTAATAGGTCTAATAAAACAACTCATTTACTTTACCGGAACATTTTAACGAAATTATGATTTAAAATGTATATAATATTACAAAAGTGCATTATGCGATGGCTTATAACACTGCACGCGAATTCAAACCGTTACGACGCTACGATGCTACGGCTATGAACGTGGGAACCGGGCCACATGCAGGGCTCGTCTCGGCAATATTAGCTTGATGCTACATAATTTTATCCAGTGTTGGCCGTAAATATACCACCTCAACCCCATTATTGTTGCAAGAAAGTGGTACTAGCGCACACCGGCTTAGCGTTAACGGTTTTAGCTGTCAAATTGTACACAATAAATTTCAAGATATGTGCTTCTATTTGGAATATTTTAAACACTTAAAATTTATTGTCGAAATAATAACAAATGAAACATTGTTAGGATTGTTGCTTCATATCTTACATACTTCAAGTCTATTAAAGAGGTCGGTAAACATCTGTTTTTTGAAATGGAAGTAAGCTACAAAAGCTTCGTAATGTCCATTTATTGTGTCGTCAATAAGTTAGCATCTAAAGAATAATTATTAAAGTTATTTGATTTGGTTTTTATTTTTCTAAACATTACATTTGTGTTTTATAAAGAAATATGTGTGCAAGTTCATTCTGTTGGTTGGAATAACCGCAATCCCGTTACAATCCCCTAGATAGTCGTTTGTCGATTGCAACGCCGCTGCCGTTACAACATATCACATTACAGATTGATATTGTCGTGAATTCTATGAATTTCACAATGTTCTCTTGTAACTTTTACTATAATAAATGTTTATTCATTATTTAAATGATCATAAGTTACCCTTACAAATATTTAAAGTGATCATATTGTTATGCGAATAATTAAGTTTAAACGATTAAATTAAAATGACCAAGCTTCACTTTGGGAGGTAAGTGATTTTTTATTTTGAATTCATTAATGTTTAGTTGATAAATTAGCTTCATAATCAATATATTTTTTTAAGCATAGTCGACTTCCTTCTTTAGTAGCTAACGTAACCATACTTAATTTGATCTCATTTAAATAACTACGAAAATAATTTAACAGAAATCTCAATTAAGTTTTGTTATTCAGAAAACGTTTCTATTTTGAATGTTTTCGCAAACGTCTTCCTTCCAGCGAGTGTCACAGAATAAAACTTGTTCCAGACATCACAGCAACACTTGGTGCACGCCTGTCTTAATTAGATAGTTCGACACTACTCGCGAATCGAATATTAAAGGCGAGCATTGCCGAATCGAGCTTTGAAGGCGGACGAGGGAGCGTGCAACGGTTCCCACGATCCACCGCAGACATGCGACGTTTATTAAGCTCTTCACCTTTTTGTTACCTGCCGGGAGATTTATTACTTTTAATTATTTTTCATTGTGCGCCTTAGAGGCATCGCGTTAAAATTATTATGCTCACGAGGAGTGATTTACTGTTGTACGTCACGTAATTTGGCGGCATAGTGAGAGAAAAACTGCTCACCTTTTGTTGAGGCGATCTAATTTTCTCACGGATACGCACTGATTCGAGATTGGGAACGTTTCTATAGGTATCACTAGCGATCAGAGCTTTATTAAAATTCTAAGGTCCTATGAAAGGTGAATCTTCCAGTTTTTTCAACTGACGAACTTCGATTGGGCTTAGATTTTATGCGGTGCGTCTTGGCACACAGCTTATCTTCCATAAAGGTGATGTTTATTAACATTTCAAAAATATAGACGAACTTTACGCTACTAGTGTTTAACATGTTGATTTCTCAATACTATTTAGGCATGCATGATTAAAGAGAAACTGATAGGTTACCACGATCTTACGTCTCTTTTAACCGCGCTTCATTTTCACTTACAGGCATCTATATGTCTTAGCTAATCCAGTAGTATAGCTCTATATATAAGATACACACTGGAACTGGCGAGCGAATCACTCAGTCACTGACTCATAAATTAAGCATTTAAAATTGTTTAAAACAATATATATATTATATTAGATTAGGTCGATTATTATTATATATTTTATTAGTTATAGTAATATAATATATCATTTTATTAGTTATAGAAAAGCAAGTACCAAAAGGAAAGAAACCAAATATGGAATAATATAGCTATAATCGAATACTGAAATAGGAATTTTAATACGACGAACGAGTTCTTGTTTTATTTTTTAATTTGGAGTAAGTAACAATTTTCTTCACATCTTATTATTTTTTTATGATCTGACTTTAATACCGGACCAGACACAATAACAATGACATCTCTTATATTATTATTAATAGAAAGTAAAAGAATTTGATTCTAAAAATACATAGAAAGCATCTTATCATATTAATAGCTACATAATTTGAAGAGAAACTGGAGCATTATAAATTTCATCGATTCTCTTATGACTGAAAAGCTTATGGGTTAAGATATTCGCCTGAGCTGAGACACGGACCATTCAAAAGGTGCTCTAAACGGAAGGATACGAGCCGTAAAATAGGATTTCATGCATGCGTTGCCCTGTGTGAACAAATATGTACGGTTGACAACGCACGACCTTTGGTAATAACCATCTGGCTAGAGAAAAAAATATTCTAAGGCCCTTTTGTACGAAATTATTTAAGTCAATCGTTTACTTACATCTAATATGTTTTATATTCTTATAATATATATATATATATATTTTGTTTTCTTGTTATGCGGTGTCTTTATCAGACATGTATCACCATATACAGACTATTAAAAGACGACTAATTCTTAGTCAAAGTGAACATGAGACCTGCAAAGGATTCGAAACTCTGAATAATGAAAGATTTTTTCAAATATACACGCGTAAAACACTTTTAACGTAGTTTTATACATATATTTCTTCAACTGATTAACGTCTTACTCACTAATTAGTAAGCTAAAATTATAATGTCTAATATTAAATTATAATATTACTTATTTAACTTAATGTTAATGTTTCACAATTTCACCTTATAATTTTTATATGTTTATAATATAGCTACAATGTCAATATTTAATATTGACATGTTTTTTTCCATTACATTGTAGCAATGTTTACGTAAAGTTTTGGTAGAATCAATACTTCGAACTAAGTCTTCAATTATTCAAGCTTGCGTCATAGGAGCTATGCAATATCGCACATTCGTTTATATTTGCCGATTTTCCATACAAAATGTGAATTTGTGATGGAAGTGAAATCTGACATGAAGTAGACGGTGGAGGCTTTATCTTTGTTTATAAAACTAAATATACTAAGATTATTAATGACATAGTTTTTATGAAACTTATGCCCGTTTTCACTAACATAAAACAAGGCATAGCTTAACTAGAAATCACTTAATATTAAGAATAGAATAAGCAGATCTGTCGTTTCACCAAACCTGTAACATTAGATAATGTCTTACTAAGCACTTGCCTAGTTACTTACATGCTTCAGTTCTTTTTCTTTTTCTAATGGCTTATTTGAGTTTTCACAATTCTGCCAATGTCACGTTAGTCGGCTTTACACGTAAAGAGACAATAATAAAATATATATTTGGAGATATACCTAAAACAAGAAAAACTGAGCCCCTGCAGTGGGGATGAAATAAAGGGCTGATGATGATGATGATGAGTAGCAAAGATATTTTAAATAATTACAAAAATAAAAATATTGGTTCATTCGTCTGCGTTGAGCAGGGGTTCCCAAACTTATGATGTCTACTGCCCACCTTGAGAATAAAAAAAAATTGGTGCCCCCTTTTTTTCTCCTACTTAAAAACCACTATAACTTCTAATTGCATTAATTATATTATTGGGAGCTGTATTAGCGGAAATTAAAAAAATCATTCTAAACAAGACTTTTAAACGGAGCACCGATTGACATGAAATTTATTTGATTTATTCAATAAAACAGGACAGATATGCATATTAATAATATAAATTACACAGAGTGAAACTTAAAACAGAGTTATTATGATCAATCACTTAATTAATATAATTAGTTGATGTTCAGTTGTAATGTAGTTGATATTCGAAAGCTCAGTCAGTGTCGAGTCTTGTACATGAAATTACAAATCGCCCTAAGTCTCTACACAATGCTCTCATTTTACTTCTGGGTATCGTACCCTTTAGGCCTTCAGCGCCCACAAGGGAGCATGATTGTCCACTTTGGGAAAGACTGGCGTAGAGCATTACAAACGTAATTTACTATATGCATTCTTTTACAAATTTATTCATAAGTATGTTTCTGACAACATCTATAGAATATGAAAAAGTAAAAAACTGTGTTAATGGCGTTACTGACTCAAACTGTTACTGAAATAAGAAAAATATAATCAGATAAAAAATATATAGTGCATTGAAATATATATGAACATTAGATAGTTTTCTCAAAAAACAAAAGGCATATTTGTGTTATCATATTATAACTGTTTGTTTGTAAATAATGGTTTTTATCATAGTCCGTTAGACTATATCAGATTCATGCCCAGGGTGCTATTCTCAAAGCAATCAGCTCTACACGTTTGTGTCTGCAAGGTCCCGCGCGGGCAGTCGCAGAGTCGCTTTGAATATTGCATTTAGCTTCACTACATCCCTTAAAAGCTCTGCTTACGCCATATTTTTTGTTCAATTTGCTTGTGTATTGCGTCGCGCAGACCCCTTTGTGGTATTAAGCTTTGGTCAATATTGTTATAGACTATTTCCTTTTGTGCTAGCGTTCATTAAATTCAGTATTTCTACAATTCAGCTTTCTTGGTCGTTGGAAATGTTTACATTACATAACTTATCTATATTATATTAATTTATGCATACCTAATGTTTTTACAATTTCATAGCAATTATTAGAATCTGTTATAAAAGTTAAACAAAACAATACGACTGTTAGAGTTGTACTTTGTCCTACACAAATTTAGTTTTTTTTTAATAACAGATTCAAATACGTTACAAAATTCTATGATTTATCTCTAATCATAACTTAATATTAAATTTTCTAGTCAAAAACCATAAGTTACCTTAATTATAACCATAGTTAATACTTGGCACAAATTATATTATTTAGTGATTGTATTTGTTGCAGCAACTGCATCACCGCATTGAACTGTATTTTATTAACTCAATGACTTTTTCTTAAGATTAAACAAATGAACAAATAAAATCGTCAATATAAATATATGTAATTAATTATAAAAATGTAATCAAACAATAATTATGAATTCCAGTTTCATTCACGGCGCAAACAACACCTCTCACTTGTATTTGCGTCTCTTGGGCATCGTAATAAAATTGTTCTGAATATTGTATATTGCGCAGTCCTCTGTTTCATGCGGGGTACAACTGTATAAGCTTTGGCTCTTAATGTTTAAGTTTTTATTTAGTGCATTTTAACCGTATTGTTTCAGTAGATAATTAGGCTATATTACTTATACTTTTCAGAGGGAGACAAAGTTTTTCGATGCCAATCGCCGTTATAAACATATATGTAATAAATTAAAAAAAGCTTTATAGGTTTACCCGAGATATCAACTTAAAGGCCGCGTGGCTAGACTTACTGTGAATAATTCCGAATTCAGTTCAACTGTATGTAAAATTAAGTTTAAAATAACTTTAATATGAAAATTAAAAGCTTTCATTTGTAACAATAATCACTTTGTAATGATAGCAATAATGATTACTCTGAATAAAATTGCTTAAAAATCCACTTTGTCCGTGGCACTCTGAGATGGGTGTTTAAATATTTGTAAAAATATTTCTTTCGGCTGTTTGGGTGCATTGCCTGAACATTGATGAAAATACGCTCTGTAGTAGCGAAATAGTAGCAACTGCTTGAAAAATTCGTCAGTCCTGTTAGGTCCTGAGTAGCTCAATGGTTACAACAGTCGCCTGGTCGCGAAAGGTCATGGGTTCGAGTCCTTTCTCAGATTGCCAGGAGAAAAGTGGATATTTAAGCATTATTTTTATTAAGAACTAGCTGACCCGACAGACTTCGTCCTGTCAAAAAGCCTACATTGCTTAGACAACAGTGAGTGCTTGTAATTTAATATGAACTTTATACCATAGCAATAAAGCTCAAATTGACTACGTTTTAGTTACAAATCATTTGTATGGGAAAAAGAAAAGGGCTATTTTTAGGGTTTTTCCAGCAATAATTCTAATTTTTCTCGCCGTAAAAACCATCCTTGAACTTCAACGAACATTTTAAAAAAAGATTTGGCCAAATTGGTCGATGCGTTGTTGAGTTATGCGCTTACCAACACATTTTGCGATTCATTTTTATATTATAGATGTTTTTCAGTATAGCATTGTGAATGCAAAATTAACCAAATATAAAAATTATTAATCTGGTTAATTATAAATAAAAAAACTCAAACCTTACCTAATTTAGTACTTATAATGAAATAGTTATAATTTTTAATCAAAATTAATTTCCAAATTATAGGATATGACATAGATATTCTTTAATAGTTTAGGATAAGCTTCTTTTAATGCATTTACTTGTTATTGTTATCTGGTTGAGAATTGCATCAACTTTTCATAAGTTTAGGTACTCGACAAAAGAAAATTTTATGTTGATTTTAATGTGCTAGCTCTGAAATATAGTGATAGATTGGTGTTAGAAAGAAAATTAAAAAAAAAATAGACATTAATTAGAAATATCTACTACATATTGATACAGCAGACTATATACATTTCATTTGGTAATACCCGACATTGTTTGTGATTCGATCCCAAACAGTGGTAATCTAAGTTACTGGTCGGATTGTGGATAACTTAGACAGAACTGTGGAGGCGCATCCATTTAACTAATGCACTGTCCGACTATTGGTCTTGGTGCAAACGAGGTACTTTGTTCCACCGAGTAACATATTAGTTATGTTACTTGGAACTACTTGGTGGAACAGCACAATTTTATGGTTATTTATTTTTATCGGAACGTAAACTATTTTTCAATCGAATATCAAACTAAGAAGTAACATAAGCGAAACACATAGCCTATACATGAATTCACACATTCCCTAGATAACCCAAGTTTAGGAAACCGAAAACAGCCCACTCTATATTGACATCAGACAATTTAGATTAAATTAACTGGCATAAAACAATTTAGGCGCAGTTCGAATGCGGCACTCGCAACGTTATTAGTTCCAATTAACAAGGTAACCTCAACATATGTATGGGCAATTAAATGGAGTGATACCTCTTCCATTAGTAGCTACCCTGTGTTGTTTACATCAATTAACAGCGAGTTAATTTTAATGCTCCCACGCCGACCGCTTTGTATAGCGATCGTTTAGCTACATGTTGGCATGTAATTTAAACATTGGTGTTGTAATTTGACTTTATATAATGCATTCTCATCCTCAACGCTCATCCTATGCCTTTAAATTTTGCAGTGTCAATTTTAGAACCATGTTTAAAAATCTTTATACCCTAGCGCAGGTACGCACTTATTTGTCCATATAAGTGTTTATATTGTATGACATGCGTCACATTTAAGTATATGTGCTTATATTTTATTTAAACAAAGAAGTGTTCCCGTGTTTACATCTCTGGCGAAAGCATTTTTCATGAATAACATCTATCATATTAATTAATTCTTTCGTAAATATACGTATTATGAAAATAAATTTATGAAATTATTTCGTATATTATATATTAGACAGAGACATACATTATTTTTTATTATGATAAAATATGAAATATGACCAATCGCTAGGAATTACCAATATGTAGATAAGCTTATAAAAATTTTAATTACTTAAATTGTCCAAAATAATTCTAAAAATATTAGAAAAATAATTACATTACTCCCCAGAAAAATTATTTACTTTGTTCATCACGTTTTTAAAACATGTTGTTTTACGATAAGACATGCTTGGTTGTAAAATTAAAGTTTCAATTCATCATTCTGCACAATATATTCAAATACCTACTAAACTACTTCAATATATTTTAAAGTCAAAAGTGAAAACAACAAATCTCCCACCAACGCCTCTGTAAATAAAATTAAATCCGTTATCAATGTAGCATCAAGCTGAAATGAGACAGCGTCTCAGTACCGTTACGTCGGGAATGCAGTGCCACAGGTCGTCGTTTTTACACCCTCCTTTAATGTTATTTCCCCCTTTATGACACTATAAAGACGATACCGGCCACTATGCGTAATGAAATCTTGTGTTCAATACCCCACAGATAGTGTTTTAGCTATTAACACCTACCGGACGTACGAATAACCAAAAGCCATCACGCGAAAGTGTATTTCACTAAGTAATTGATTAGTAACTGCTGTAGGAGTTCCCCTTATCGGGTGTGGTCGATCCAGGCTATTCAATTCTGTTACAGCAAGACAAATTTCAAACCTATGAATAACTAAAAGATTATCATATAAAAATGAAATGCAGATAGGTGTTTATATGTCTTTAAGTTGTACGTCCATTCTGTCCGTACATAAGCAACGAAGTACGGTCACGTGGTACGCAATGGATTATAAAAATTGTTCGATGTCATACGTCCCCTTCATCTGGATTTTTAATAAAGGTATCGTTTGACTGTTTTGACATAACGCAAGGAAGCTCTAGGAGCAAATATTTGTAGACCCTTTCTTCGTGCTCACTACTATACTTAATAGCAAGGCGCTGTTTCAAGCTTCTACTTCTAGTAGTTAGGGATGTGCATTGATATATCGGTCAGCCATTAGTCAGTTTTTTTTTTTAAATTTCAGACTAGAAAAACCGTGTAATGGGATAAAGGGTAGAATATTTATTAATTTAAGTTTAGAATTATCTTTATACTAAAAGTAGTTTTTGCTTGAAAGAGAAAGAAATATCCATTACATACATATACCTATACTCAGAAACTTTTCTGAGTATAAGTATATTTTTATTAGATTTAATTCTATATAATACTTCATAGGGTACGTATACACATCGTCTTTGTACTACGCCCGCATGAAGTGAGCTAATCTAACATTCAGGCTGCACTGTCATGGTTGCTGCCGAGCACACTATCATCTATTAGATACTAAGTGATATTGCCTAACATCCGCATGCCTCTTGACAAGTACTGACATCTAAGAGCGTCGGAAATTAATCTTAATACATACTATATAGGTATTGTTATTGATAAAAACTCTTGTTAATATTGAAAATACTCATCAGTACTAAATTCTGAATACATTTCGATGGAGAACGTTAAAGAGTTGGTACTAAACTAAATCAAATCATGACAAATAAATCGCGGGCTCAATTCAATTGCCATGGAAATAGTATAAGAAAGAATAAATTGTTATTGGAAATGTAATGGATATGACTGTTGATGTGTTATGTTATTCAATAATATTAGCTTTTTGCCTTCGTCAAATGATTAAAAAATCCACTTTGTTATTGGCCATCCGGCTGACTGCTCTAAAGCAGTTGCGAAAGGTCGTGGGTTTGAATCCCATTTCAGAGTACCAGGGATAAAGTAGCTTTTTTTAAGGAGGTTTCATAAAGAATATGATTCAGATATCCGGCCATAAAATTTCTCTTATCATTTAAAAAAAATAACACAAAATTTATCTAATAAGCGTTTGTGTAATTTTAGTGGAAATAAAAAAAAAATATTCGTTCATTTTTTTCTAGAATTAACGTATAAAATACGCAAATCACTTCCAAAAATTTTTTAAATCTACTTTATCCGCATAATATGACGAATTGAAATTAATATGAATTTAAAGTTTTCGTAGGTATAAATTAGAGAATAGATTGATACAATTTCAACAAGTCCCTTAAAATCTTCATTTCCGTGGATTTTTTTTTCCTTAAAGATTTAAAGAAAAAGAAATCGTTTTTTTTAAGTTTTTGATAATATATGTATTCTTGCTTAATATCTAACAGATAACTTAAAAACTGAACAAGATATACTAGATTGAAAATCTCGGGTCACGGCAATGAAATATGCAAGCACGGCAATGAAACAAAAGTCCACGACAATGAAAAAACTGTGTGCCACGGCCATGAAATCAATCAACGGAAATGAAAATCCATATTAAATATTTTATAAACTAACACTTGATTCACAATGTTTACTATTCTCCTAATATTTTTCTTCTAGTGAACTTACTACACCTGCTCACAAAATATGATATTATATTTTGCGAACTAAGTACCCATTTGTAATTTATCTGCGTAAAAGGTAAAGGAGTAAAATTAAACAAAAGTTAATATAATAAAAGCAGAATCATTTATTTCAATTCTTCTACAAAAAAATATTAACAAATAGGATTTTCAAAACATGCAATAGCAATTGCATGAACTACAAACAACTTACATAACACAACATGATTTTTCAATTTGCACATCAATGCAAAGCAAAACGATAACATTTTTAAAATCTAAAGATAAAATCTAGTCCACCATCTGTCTTCGTTTTTGTTCGTTCCTTTACACGCTGTATACGTGTGATAGTTCATCACATGGAAACATTTTTTTGTAGTTGACTGTACAGTAAAACTCATCACCTGTATTAAATGCAAAAGATGTTTTCTTTGCTTAACCATACCATGGCGATGAAAACAAAAGCCACGGAAATGAAACATCTGACCACGGCAATGAAACTAAATTGTTTTACAAGGCATGGCAATGATTTTTTTTTCATTTCCGTGTATTTTTTTTCATTACTATAGCAAATTTTGTCCACGGAAACCGCGGAAATTAAAGCATGGCGATGAAAACCAAGGCAAAAATATAAAATAACAAAAAATGTATTAATTATTCGACGTAATAAATACTTCACAAATAAACAGAGCAGAAATGGCGAATATCAGAAAACTTAATCAAGAGGATAAACTTATTCAAATAGAAGTTATACCTAGCCACGTTGATGAAATAAAAAGTGTCCAGTGATTTAAAAACTGAATACTTACATTTATGGCACGAAAACGCAGGTACATATGTAAGTCCTTCCAGGCCGGGCATGTAGGCGGCACTAATATACATACATTTAGCGCACAAAATGGGTAACCGCACGCCGTTAGATAAAAAAATATCTTAAACAAGCTTAGGCCACGTCGATGAAAGGAAGTTCTGGGACAAATGGATTTTTATTGCCTATTCGTTTTATTGTTTAAATATTTGAATAAATGTATTCCGTAACAATACTTTAACTATTCACGTATGAAATAAAAGTATGATATAATATAAATAACCAATAGATTTTTATCAATAAAGTATAATACACATCAAGGTGGATTGTGGACAAACACGGGAATGAAATATTTCGAGGTTTAGTAATCTTTAAGTAAGTACTCATTAATCCCATTAATGTAATATTTAGTGCTCCACATAATTCACTATTTCATCTACTCAGAAAAAAATAATAGAACATTATAACTAGGTTTTTTAATACCGATTTCATCGATGCCACGTGCGTAACTACGGATTGGATACGAAAAATAAGATTAAGGTTGAAGTCGAAAAACTTGCAAGCCTTGGTGACCATGAATAGGTCAAGAATTGTTGGTAGAGCAAGCAAAAGAATAGAATCGAGTATGCACGATACATATATTTTAACATATAATTTCGTATAATAATTTTAATAATTGAATCACGTAACGGAAGCTACTGGGATATCGGAATATTACTACGAATTTATAATTCTCCTGGGAGTTTCCCGGTATTGGATCAGCTACCTAAGTGTCTCATATCGAGAAAGTGACATAATAATTTTTAGTTTAGGTACATTATTATTTCAAGTAGCGATTCCAATAAAGAGAAATACGAAATGAGCTAAATTTAGTTTTTTTTATTAGAAATTTTTTAGCATAATAACATATTTATTTATATCACTAGTATTATATATATCTAAATAATCTTTGTCGGCACCATCGCGACACGAGACGCATCTTTTTCGCGTCTTAGATACGTCCAACTTTTCAAAGCATCTTGCTTTTTGTACGATTCTTCGCTTCTTGTTGCGAGAACGTTTTTCATTTGTTATGTAGGAATGATAAAGACGTGAGGGGATTCGAAAACGAGCTAGAAACTTATTGGAAATACTCAGGTGAAAATGTAGACGTTACGTGAGCATGATCGTCAAGCACTTTGAGAATAAACTAAAGTATACACTTAACTGTTGCCTCTTAGCTTTTGAGGTTAGGATTTCCAGAGGGAAGAGAAATAATTAATCACTATAAGTCAGTTTAATATTCATAACAGGACGGGCGGGCGCTCGCCGCCGCACCAACAGTTGAACGAACGAAAACGCTAATAGAATTGGATTTTTAGCATCGCGAATAAAAGAGCTTCAATTGCTTTGCTATTCGAAAATATATTTGTGTAGAACGTCGAAGTTTTGGGCGGTTAACTTTTTCTGGTCTCTTACTCATGCTGGGATTAAATTTTAAACTTTTACAGAGTAGTCTCATGAAGTTGAAATGAGTTGAATTTATATAGTGGACGTGATTTAAGTTTAAACTTGTTGGTGAAAAAATAATTTTAATAAGAGAATTTAAGCTGTTACACATGTTATAACTTGTTTGTTATAAATTAGATATTTTTGTTAGATATGTGTTATGGTCACAGAAAATGTTTTAAATAGAATCCTTATTTTATTATACAAATATCTTTATTTACCTATTCTAATGAAAAATGCTTAATAACTACTTTGTCCTTGGCACTCTGAAATGGGACTCGAATCCATGACCTTTCGAAATCCGGGCAACAGTTCTATCCACTAAGCTACCCAGGACTTAACAGGATTGACGAATTTTTAAGTACTAGTTACTTTTTCGCTACTACAGAGCGTATTTTCATCAATGTTCAGGCAATACACCCATAATGTCATTATATTTAATAAACCTTAAACAAATTGTTATGAGCCTATTATATCTTAATAACTTTTAGTCAATAAGAACAGAGTTGGGTGGAGGTATCTTAAGTAAACATTGTGAAACAAGTATTAGAAGGCAAACGGCAATCTTCCATCCTATTATATAATCGATTGCTGATGTTATTGCACAAGTTCCCCAACTATATTGATAGAGTTGCTAAAGTAATTTCTGTAAACATGGCTTAGATATTGCTGGACATGAACAATAACTTAACAAATATACCTATTTAATAAGTGTTACAAGTTTTAGGCCCCCATAGACTACAACCGATAAGACTTTCTGATTAGTGCGGTTATATAGTTATTTATTCAACAAAAAGAGTAAGACATACATAACGTAAAGTATGTACATTTGAGATCCGATGTGAATCGATAGATCTTAATGAGCCACTTTATAACCGGGAATTATGCAGCACTTTTACAACAATCGTAATGGTTTGCGATTAATTCATTAAAAACCTTTTGTTCTCGCAATTCGCCAAATGCTATCTATCTCATTGTTCAGCAATGAGTATTACCATCCAGGGTACAACGGTATTTTAGATTTACGCCTCCTCTCATGTAAGCAATATATATATACTTAACCCTGAAAGACATACTTGTAATACTTTATACTACACCCACATATCTGCACTAGACCCATATGGTTTGGTTATTTGTTGTCTTTGTGCTATTTGTTCTCCATGGATTTCATCTATAAGGAAGGCTCGTACTCCAGTAGTAGGGGCAATAATAGGCTAGTAATGATAATAATAACAAAAGAAATGTTCCAGTTAATTTAATACGTGATATAACAGTAAAGTTTGTCCGTGTATCACTAGATGGCTATTATCTAGATATAAATATATCTTTAGATGAATTTTGTAATTAACCAAAGTAGATTTAAAAGAGCAAAGAAAAAAAAGAGAATTTGTCTTTCAATACATATAAATATTGTAAACAAAAATAAATACTTTTATTTCTAGAAATTACATTTCTTGTTTCGATCAGACATATCCCGAGGGTCAGATCGGGTGCAAAATCACTGTCGTATAATCGTCTCGCAGCAAATGGTATCGGTGCATTTCATCGGTCGTTCTAAAGAATTTCTCTTTTTAATATGAGCATCGATTCCAATTACAAAAGATCAAAGAATCGCCGCTCGGCCCACTTCGTCTTTGTTCAAACGAAAGATGAATAATTCAAAGAGCTGGAAACGTTTCAATTGGCCAGCTATAAAAAAAGAGACGCTTCGTTGCTTTTTCTACTGAATTAAAATTTCATTTTATTTTTATTTTAATAGACGATTTTGGACATTTCTGATTTGAGGACATTGGCTAATGAACTGACCATTCAAGCTGTTAGGGAATGGGTTATTTGTATCTTAGTCCAGTCATTCAATGGATTCACCTCCGATTTCTGTAAAACAGTATCGAAAAATTTGGAATCATCCTTTAAAATTATACAAAAATGTACTATCCTTTAAAAGGTACTGTTATCCTTTAAAATTATACAAAAAATTAAAAATAATCCCAGTAATCGAAAGATGAACTTGTTTTAAGCATAAAATAAAGTAAAAAGTTATTCTGTCAAAAAAACACGTTTATTAACAAATTTTCATGAATAACTTAATAATTTTAAGTTTTATGGAAATAATTATTAGTATCAAAATTAACGTATATAAAAACAAAGAAATAAAGCACTTGTTACTTTTTCGATACTACAGAAAGTATTTTCATCAATGTTCAGGCAATGCACCCAAACAGCCGAAATAAATATTTTTAGTTTAAATATTAAACTTTCGATAAAAATGAAAATTTGTTTTAATTGTCCGTTGTTTTGGATTTTTGAAGAATTATATATTCTTAATGAAAGATTGATTAATTTTTGATTAAGATTATTTTCCAGTATAACATTGTGAATGCAAAATTGAACAAATATAATAATAAGAAATTATTTAGTTTTTAAGACTCATTGAGGGTGATTTTTTTCTTGTCGTAAATTTATCAAATAGTTTCAAGAACAAATAGCGAAATAGCTAAACATTTATCGAAAAAATATTTTTATCTTTTTTAAGGTAGCCCAGTCACAGAAAGAGCAGAATGACCTTTAAAATGAGCATTAATAATTGTCACAATAAAAAATAATCATAACGTATCTAGAATTAACTTCATTTGTTAGTTTTAGAAAAAAATCTATGTTTCTTTCAAAATAACACAAAAAGTAATAATGCATTACGAATAAAATTATTTTTTATTTTAAAAATATATTTTATTATTTGATTAAATTTTAATTTATAGGTAGGGAAGATTGGGACCATTCGTACACTTTATAATCTGTGACTTTTAAAATATTGATAATCAAAGATAAATTACTTTAATTACTTGTTAAGACATAAGCTAATATAAGCTCATTAAAAAATCAAACTCGATATTCTGTGAAATAAATGAATGGATTAAATTTTACTAAAAGCTTATGATTGTCCGAATCTATCCCTATTACGGGGTACAATCATACATGGGCAGGGCAACATTCAGACAGTGTGGTAGCTTCATATACGAGTATATTAAGTAAAACAACAAATTAATTTTAAAAAATCGTTTTCATTGATCTTAAACATATCAACGATGTAATAAACTAAACGTGGCTGAAAATCATATATATATTTCATATTCAGCATGCAATGGGTGCCTTTCTTGCCCTTTAACCCTTAAACTCTCTGAACGTGAGGGTCTAATAATTTTATAATTCACATAATCATAAATTATTAAATTCCTTACAAAACTATATTAGAATGAATAAAATATCTTAAAAAGGGACCGAGTTATCGTTAAAAAAAAACATTTTTTTTAAAATATAATGTTTGGAATAAATTTTGAAAGTTTTTAAGCATTTATTCTTTCGTATATACTCTTAACGCATTTGTTCACAACATTTGAACTTATAGATACATATATACCACGAAATATATTACAGACATTATACATAAAAGATAAAAAGGTAAGAAATATTCTGAAAGAAAAGAAACCTCTGCTGACGGTTCATTTTCTATGTGTATCTCCATAATTTAACACTCCATTATTATTAAAAAAAAACTTAAACATTTTAAGATATCAACATGTCATTATAATGAATTGCCAATGTGATTTTCAGTTCATATCAAAAGGTAAATTGTTACACCCACGTAAAATTACTGTTATTTTAAATAAATAAAATTTAATCAATTAATTTCTTTAATCAATGTTTGGTAATTGCATAAAATCAATGTAAAACATACATATTATTACTATTGACTATCAATATTATCAAATATGCTTTAAAAATCTATAAAATTACGAATATGGTGAGGTATTTTAGAACTATTCAATACGAGTAAGTATCGATACTTTTCATTCGATACCGAGTAGGTATCTATACTTCATGTCCTATACCTAGGTGGTATCGTTTCATCTCTAGTCCGTATGATCCAATACAGGAAACTAACATATACACCTATTACGCCAGAAGGTTAAACATAAATATTCATAATAAATTCTTATTACTAATACGATTATACAAGTCATAAATTTCGAGGTGCAATTGAAAACTAGGCGTGCAGTTGAATGACGTCATTCAATTGAACGACTAATTTTAAGCAGTTGGCTGCGACATTTATGCATTATTTGGATGTCATTCGTGTTCGATTGTTTTCTCAAATAGGTAAAGTTCAAAACGTTACTCATGTACCGCTAGCTTTTTATTTTGCTTATATTTGTCAAATTTTAACTTAACAGGTCCTGTAATTTGGGATAAAATCGACCAGTTAGAGTTAATATTTGTCGCACACGATTGACCTAATAATAATAATTATTATTATGCTTATCATTTTGCTAACGGGAATCTTATTAATGTTTACATATTAATTTTAAGCAAAACTTACATAAATAATAGGCATTAACAATAAAAAAACATGGTCATTATTCAGGATAACTTAAAATTCATAAATTACTGTTCAACATTTTGTAATTAAAATTTTGTCACCATTAGCGAGGCTTCTTGTAATTTTTAACAATCCTGAATTTATGTTGGCGACACCTGGCGAGCCAGTGATTGAGAGAACAGGGCCGTACGCGGAATTATGAAAGCGTAATTTATGCTCGCAATTTGTACGTAACTTGAATTCGTTTCTTGCGTCATTCATCACCGCTGCCAGGGGCGCGATTAATTTCGACAATCGTCTGTAAAAATTTGCGTTGTGTGATGTATTGCAATTAATGTCTGTGTAACGTATGGAGATTATAACTTTGCGACTTGCAACGTATGACAAATATGAAAATACCAGAAATGTAATTATTTATTATGGAATCAGGCATAACCTTGAAGGAGTCTATTGCAATAACTATACAGCTAGTATATAAAGCAACTTCGATGCCTATTAGTTAGAAGTTACAAAATTTAAGTGCACCGGCCGCAAACAAATACACGTGCACAAACGATAACTAATTTCGTAGCCATCACTCTATAACTCCCCAGATGTTTCGCTCTTTCGCGGAATATTCAAGGAGGCTGACAATTCAAAGTCTAACAACTTCTAAAGTAATATTATTACAGTTAATTGCCTGCAAATCAGTGTTTCCTCAAAGGTGACCGTAATGGGTGATTAGTTTCCAACCACTGATTTTGAGTGAAATTTAGTTTACAATTGCCGTCTGGTTGGCAGAATTAAAGTTATCCATGTTAGAACGCTTATTTGCAACCGTATGGGCTGGATACTTAAATCTCGTCGTTATAAGGTCAGTAAAAATGAAATAATTATATAAAATGCTATTTACTTTCCTGTTTTTTTTTTAATTGTAATACTATTAAGTAAACATTTTTTAAAAGCAGGAAAATCAGAATTCATAAAGGTAATGTATGTTCTACACAATAAAGCTATAATAATAAAATGAAAAAAAAGAAAACTAGTGATTCTGCATAATTAATTTGGGAAGTTAAAGATTTCGGAGTATCTGTATCTGCATAAGATGGCCGTCAGTGATGGCGGCGCGCCGGCAGTTCCGGTCGCTTCCGCCGGGGAAGGCCCTCGTTAATTTTATTTTACTGACTGCTCGGTGGACCCGATTATATTGTATACATTCACTTTGAATTTCGATGTCTTGAGAATCGATATAATACTTTTATTAGAAATAAACCGGATGCCTTATACGCATTTTCTACATAATTCAACTTATATTTTGTAGAAAATACATATAAGTATTTTTTAATGAGACTAGTTGTTTTTCTGCGACATAGAATCCGCTGAACTTGAAAAATTCTGAACCCGAATTCGAATTAACTCATGTGCCCAAAAAACATCATTTAGCGAAGAAATTCCATTGATTTCATTTTTTGTAGTATATTTAAATACAAAACAAAATTGATTATACGTGTTTCAGACATTCTATTCCTATGTCATTTCAAAACTTACTCCACTTATGCTACAAAACGTTATCACCAATTCATTTGCCGCTTTATGAAGTGGATTTGGACAGCTTTATTCGGTATATTTATTTAAAATTTTACAATTTGAATTCGGTATATATTTTTACACAATCGCAGGACTGGTCTACCTATGGATTTCATTTTTTTCTCCCTTTCAGTTAGTAGAATCTCTCATCCTCCCTATTCTGGACTACGCTGAAATCTACTATTTTGACACCAATCAAAACCTTCTTGATAAATTGGATCGTATGCTTAAGTTCCAATTTTCAAACAACATGGAATTATATGACAAAAATTATAAGGTTTATTTTTGTTATTTGATTCTATTACAGAATCTTAAACAGTCTCTGTAATAGTATAGAATTTTTTTTTTAATAGACATATTTTAGCAAAATTTCGAAGGGGAACGTTCAACCCCGCGTTGGGGCGAGTTGTTCCATGCTTGGGGCAAATTGTGCCTCTTGGATAATATATAGGTTTGTTTTAAATGTAACAGTCATTTTTAAAGCCAAATTTAGTGTATATTTATTGTATTTTATTGTAATGCTATAAAATATAAATAAAACAACAACAAAACATTTTGTTCTACAGTTCTAGTTACATCTAAATAAATATTAAGTAGCTCGGTGGCGTAGTGGATAAGCGCCGCGGCCCGCCATCGTAGTCGTTAAGTAACTTTCGCAAGGGTCGGTCACGGGATGGGTGACCAAAAAATTATTATCTCGAGGTACTCCGTGCTTCGGAAGGCACGTTAAGCCGTTGGTCCCGGCTGCATTTGCAGTCGTTAATACCCTCCAATCCGCATTGGGCCAGCGTGGAGGGTCATCGCCCATCCTCCTTAACCATCCATAAGGAAGGCCTGAGCCCCTGCAGTGGGGACGTAAAACGGCTGGTGATATAAATATTTTGCCAGTGCAAACAGTTAACCAGTGGTTAACTAAAATTGAGATCATTTAGCTTTTAAATCTCACTACCTACATGCTTAATAATAATTTAAGATACAAATTCTTACCGGAAAGGATCCTAAATATTAATACTTTTTTTAAACTAAAAAAATTGAGTACTTTCATAACATAATTTAAAAAATCAACAAAAAACATAACTAATAACCTTCAGATTAATGTTTATTTCAAACTATATTAGAGATTCATCAAGTTAAAAATCATATCAGATACATAACTGCACTTTTTATTTGTCTTCCATCTTGTATGACAGCATTGGCAGCTTAGTGCAATAAAAATTTGGAGGTTTTCCCTCTCTCCAACTTACCATCCTGAAAAATACAAAAAGGGTCTTAAAAATATGTTAAATTTGAAGGTCAATTGGGGTGGGTTGTTCCGAGGAAAAACCAGCCCCTTTAGAGATGAACTTGTTGCTACGATTTAAGTTTTTGTATAAAAATTGACATACTAGCAAATTAACGAAATCAATTGAAAAATATTCAGACAATAAGATACTTAACTAGGCATTAGTTAGGTATCTTATTGTCTGAATGTTTCTCAATCTCAAATATAAAGATATACATAAGTCGGTCAATAATAAATAAAAATAGACCAAAAAGATTATATCCAAAAAAATTACTCATATGGTGTTCTAATAGCAAAATACACACAGCCGTTCATCCGCCGCTGTAGGAACCACTAAGATAGCGCCCCAACCAGGCCTGATGCGTAAAAGGCGCACTTCAAATGTGTTACTATAATTTTCCTTTGAAAAGTTATAACTGTTGGAACAACTTACCACGGGAACTTTCAGCCCGGCCTCCCCAATCAAGTTCATGTTCGGGTTACGTAAGTTCGACCATGTCACTCAGTATAAGAATCAATTAAAACAATATGGATTTCAAATATTCTGGAGTACGTAGATAGTAAACTACGTACTCCAGAATATCTGAAATCCAGATCCAGACATCAAAAACATCCGAGTGTGACTTTGCTGAAATCTATGTCACATTCAGAAGAAAATCGCACGGCAAACAATATTTCGCGTGTTTAAGTGAACAGAATACTGAAATCTTAAGATATGATCTTAATATAAAGATCATATTTCATATATATGCCTATAGGCCTATAGCCGTTAAATAGTTCACTTTTTAAACGATCGTCTTCATTAGTTACGACGCGAACGCTGTCAGTAGCGTCAGCGCTGTCAGTAGCGGAGACATAATGCCAGGAAGTTCATCTTCACCGACGAGATTTTTTTTTCTTTCAAAAAAGTTCAACCGACAAAACAATAAAGTGTACGCTAAAAGTAGAAAGGATGTCCCAGCTTCTGCACGGAAGGTCTCGCGCACTCATCATCTGGCTAGTGTATTGGTATGGTGGGGAGTTTCGTGTGAAAGTATCACTTTGCTCCATTTCTGCCACCAGGTGTCAAGGCGAAAGACAAGAATTATAAGAGATTTTAGAGCCCGTGGTGAAACTCCTTTCTGATACGTTATTTCACAATAAGGACTGAGTTTTTCAAGACTCGGCGCCATCCTATAAGGCAAAAAAACTCCCAAGCTTGGTTGAGAGGGAATGTGCCGGCCATCATCGCGGCGGATGATTGGCCATCCTCCAGCCCCGACCTCTACCAACTGGATTATTCTTTATGGACTGAATTAGAGCTCAGGGCCTGCTGAAAGTCCCACCCAATCTAGGAGTCACTGAAGCGAACCCTTGTTCGAGAATCAAAGCGGATTCCGCTAGAAAAGATTCGTGCCGCCATTGATGACTGGCCAAATCGTCTAAGGACCTGTATGAAAATCAAGAGCGGTAATTGTCAATAAGTATATATATTGTTGATTATAATCTACTTAATGGTTTCTGAAAATTTTTGAAATATAAGTTAAATATTCCAAAATTTACGCAACTTTTATTTCGTCTCAAAACTTATGAACACACGAGGTATATTCAAAGTTCTCAAATTGCTTATGTAACATAAAATAAGAAACAAATTCCTACGAAGCTTTTTCAATGTCTCCTAGATTTATATAAACCATTGTAGACACTGTACCGTAATACTAATGATTATTTTTCAGAGCCTAATTAGTTCCAAAAACAATCTTATTATAATTCAAATCAAGTTTCCTTTATTCATTCATGGATTATAATAAAAATGAAATTATACTGAATTTTATTATCTTCCTCATCGGGCCGCATAACTCAACAGAAATATTCATGAGGAAACTTAAGGAAACTTTTTTAACTACCAGAGATTTGTGATTGTTCCGATTTTCATCATCAACATTAAGAAATAATGGTAGTGCAAACAAAACTATGTAACTAATTATTATCTTTATTTTATGAAAAACGTTGTAGCTGAACTGCACCATAATGAATGAATGAGTGAATAGGGATGGCTGGGTAAAAAAAAATCTATTTAGTCCGTCAGAAAGATAATAGAAAATTATTAAATAAGTATTTTTTTACTTCAATTTCACCAGAAAAAATTAAGTTGAGGAGCTGGGGCTCGCTACGTCACAATTTTATAGAAAATGTAGAAAAGCGTGACGTCATGTGACATTTGAATTTGGACAAAGAAACAAAAATTAGCCATCACGTCTTTTGTTTATTGAACACAAACACGACAGCAAATTACAAAAGAAACAAATAATATCAGTCACAGTTAAGTTACGTCATCTAAATGGGCTGAACTCAAATTATATTTCAATCTACAATGTACCTCATTTAAATAAAAATAAATTATTATTATTATTAAACATAGTCAAACGGTGCAATTGATTATTTGCTTAATCGGTATTTTATCATGTTTGTTAAATTTAAAGGAAGTTGGTGTAAACGAGATTCAATTGCTTACGAGTATTTATTTGTGTTGAATAAACGAAACTATCGGACCTTTCTTTCACCTACAGGATCTATATACGCGGGTGAACAAGGCTATAAGAAAAAGAAATCGCGGGAAAACAAATACTTAGTAATTTGCTCAACGTCATAATGATTATAAAGAATGGTCTGCGTTTGCGAATGTTAAGCAAAGGTTAATCATTGGAAGGGTGTCCCAAAATTTACTACTACGAACGTCTTCATTGTTCCGGCTCCCTTCAATTTCCAGGTTCGGTTGTATTTCCAGTTCACACTGACCGATCCGCACTGCAACAGCGTGGTTGCTTCTATTTTTATATTTTTAGGGGCTAGGAGGCTGTCGTTGATTAACTTTTTTATTCGATTATGGCGAGTGATAAAATATAAATTTATCAGACGAGTAATTTTATGAATTATCTCTATTACTTACCCAATTACTGTGTTTGTATTTAAAATAAAGCTGTTTAAATTTACGGAACAGAGAATATTAGTAATTGATATTTACTGTGATATAATAAAGGTACATAATATGAGGATTACGATTAAATTGTGTATTAAACCCCTAAATTAAATTGTGTCTCTGTCTAAATAACTGAAGCTCTAATTATATGCTCTCCATATATGATAAGACGGTAGTACCTACATTAAACACTATCTTTAATATATTGGAGTTCCGTATCATTTTACAGATTTTCAGGTTAGATTAATGTTAGGTGACCGTAACAGGTTATTTTGCCCTTCATAATATTTCAAGATTCAGGAAATATCTATGTCTAGAGAAAAGGGGTACTAGTATAAAGAATCATTTTGAACTCAATTTTGGAGACGGCTAGAGGTTAAAGTCAGGGTTCGATTAACACCCAAACTGAGGAAAATTTTCCAATCAGCCCCTGTAAATTGGAAAACTTTTTATGTGCGTTCAAAAGTCCAGGTGTATTTCTACCGTTGTTCTCGCCGGTAGGGAGTTTTGTACCGATCATCTCTAAAAACGATTTAATTAGAGTCTATTGAAAACGATGGGCGTGAAATGAATATCGTATTGGTATCCCACAATTTAGAGTTCCTTAATAATGGGTCTAGCGACATATTTTGATATTATAATATAGTGGACATATATCAATGTTTGCGTTTTCATTAAGTCGTGAGCTAGGAGCCAAGACACAGTGCCTTACGAATTTTCTGTTAATCCTTAGCGGTTGACTGGTAGAGAATGCCTCCGTCAATATGTCTGTCATTTGCTTTGATTTAGCAATAAAGTATAAATGAATAAAACAGTTAATCTTTTATAAATCAATAAAATATGTTTTAGAGGCTCTAAAATAAAGACAGAAGAGTAAACGAGACCAACGATATTAACGGGAAATTGAGATCGAAATTGACAGACTGCATATCGTATCAAAAATCATATTTATTTGTTACTCGCAAACTATTGTTGTTACTGTAAATGTTTCCAGTAAGCCCCCAGCTACAAAATTACATGCGTATCTATAAATTTCCTTTAAAAAATAAATTGAATTTTAGGGGCAACTTTGTGATTTATTTGCTATCGATAAAATTTTATAAATTCTTGTTTTAACTGAAACAAAACATAATTTACGAGTAGTTTTCCCATTTTAATCGATTTGTACGTTAATTTCTTCTATAAAACTAAAAAGACAATGAGTTTTAGAGTACTTAACGGTTTTGAATTTTCTATTCTTTGTTGCTTTGGATCTTTTGATGTTTCCCGTTTCTAATAATAATAATGATCATAAATTAACGTAAGGGACGTTAATATTGTAATAATACATTTTTTTATTTCTTGCATTTCATTTATTTACCATAAGCGTTGTGGTTGTAGTGGTGTCCAATAAAGCATTCATTCATTCAATAGCTGTCGTAAATACGGATGAATGACCGATAACGCATGTTTTCCAGAGAATTTTATACATTTTTCTATATTATCATAAAATATTGAGTCCTTTTAGGAATCTAGTCATTAATTGGCATTCATAAAAATATAGTGTAATACAAACCAAATTCATAGCTCGTAAAAGCGAATATAGCTTGGCTATTTTTTATTATTTCACGTATAAAAGATTGGTTCATTATAATTCTATTGTTTACGTTCACGTCGCAGGTTTAATATCATCATCTATTCAAAAGTAGATTGCGGAAAATTTATTACCCATTGATTTCATTTCAATAAGAATGATTTATAAAAATGAACGTATTTAGCTTTCAAATTATTCAAATATATTATAATATGATCCAACATAAAATCTATGCAGATTGATCTTTTTTTAATTTTTGTTAGTATAATAAACTAAATAACACCATTTGCACTTTGATCGGTCTTCGGTAGAAGCTACCCTTATATAAAAGGTTTTATAAAGTAAAATGGCGTTGTTTTATTTCGGATAAGTGTACAATGTTGTTATTAATGCTTTGCAAATTGGTTTTTGGCTCGATCCCGTGCGCCACCGCACGTCTCGCGTTCATTACCAATTTGGCCGGGCACATCGCCATGTGAACTCACTACTTTATGAAACTATGTATACGGTAAAATTGATTTAGCTCATATTAAAATGGATATCGGGGTGAGGGTTTTTTTAAAATATAAATCACTTATTTTATTTAGACATGATTATTTTTGATGAACAGGTTAAATTGAAAACGCAACATTAGAAACTCTTAATTGTCTTAAATAATATCTTTCAATTGGTAAATAAATGGATTAGGATAGATTTTAAAATTAGACCATTAAGCCCACAGTTGGAGCGTTCGGTCTGCAATGCGGATGTCAACCAACTTTCACAAGATCCGGATTATTATCTTGAATTCCTTTGACCTTCAGAAGACACGTTAAGCCATTGGTCTTGGTTTCATCTGCAGTAGTTAATACCATGTCTGCAATGGTCTTACGTTCTGGGTTACATACATATACTATATGTCTTGACTTTATACTAATTTAGTTAATAGGTAAGTGTATTCGTTTGTCTTTCTTTCACCTTTATGTTATTAGTATGATTCCTTATGTGAAAAATAGGTAGTTGAGAGCCTCGCAGAGCCTGGTGGCCCTTTGTCGAGCGACGTAGACTTACTTTTAACGCAAAAAAAACATTTTATTCACTTACAAAACACGAAGGAAACCGAGAGAAATTTCTTATCTAAACTAAATTACATTAGATACTCCTTGGACTGATCCTAGGTTGACAGATTGCACTAATACGCTATATTTTTACTGAAATAGGCTATATGATAAATAGTCACAGCACATTTAAAACTTATAAGAATGAAAATTACCTTGTAATTTGAGCACTATATTGACTGATTGAAGTTTAATTTTGGCTTACAAGTGTACACAATAAATACTAACGAGATGCCGCGCGCAGCCTTCTCGTCTGCGGCTTGCTGGCTCAACAAGCCCAGTACTTATAGCTAATCAACATTCCTGTCTTATGCTGTGCTCATTAGTAACCTTTGTGTTTAATTAACGGTGTACTCTTTGCAGTAAGTACCTCCTGCGTAGTATTTCTCCTTATTACGTAAAACGTGTTAGGCTGTCTAATTTTAAATTTCAATGATTACGCATCTCTTTTTAATTTTTAAACAAAACATGAATTATAATTATGTGTTTATCATACTTACAATGGAAAAATGTTCCTGTATTATAAAATAGAAGAAGATTTCTCTTGGATTGATTGGATTGGCCAACTTAGGTCTTAGGTCTGAATTTTTATGAGGCATTTTTTTTCGTTATGTCGATTATAAAAATTCCAAAAACGTTTAGATTTTTGGCGAATAATAAATTGTAAAAACGTAATATTCGTGAGTGTATAAATACGGATCTAGTAAATATGGACTGAGTTCACTGTATGGTTTTTAGTATTTTCACTCTGAAAAAAAATCTTTTACTCTTTCAAAAATTGAGAAATAGTAAAAATACAACTTTCTGATGATATATTAATATAGTATAGTAGAATCAGTTATAAATTTCGAATAAGAGCTCCCACTCAGCTTAGAGGGTGCTTTCGTAAAAATTAATGGAGACCTCTCTAGCTGCCATTCGCAAAGATTTGGATTCAAATTATTATCTGCATGCTTCCTATTATGATACAGGAGTGACTCGAAACTCCTTCTTATCTTTCTTTGATGTTCAAAAAGTGAAAGGAATTCCAATCTCGATAATTTTGTTCACGCAACTGAATGATTGTCAATTAAAATTTGTTTTATCTACTCGAAAAATAAATCTAATTAAACGTTTTTCCCAACTTCTGAAAGTAGGAGCGAAGAATTTTTTTTTTCACGAAAAGTCAGCCAAAATTAAGTAAAACAGTGGGAGTATCCACGATAATTATTCAAATTGCTCCCTTTATATTTTTACTCAGATGTTATAGTAAAAATTTAATTCGGCGTAATTCAATTCTTATCTTCTCCGGCAAGACCATATCTCAGAAGAAATTTCGTAAATTATTCATGAGGAAAGTTTTAACGGGGACATGATTTTAAAACCGACATTTGTAAGCCGCAACGCAATAATCTCTTAGGATTTCGGTCATTTTAACAGCGGAGGTGTTCTTTTAAAAGAAATTTATACTTTTATAGTCTCCTTAATATACCGAAATATACAAAAGAAATGTTTGTTTAAATAAAAATAAAAAAGACGACGTATTTCAGGAACTCGTCTAAAATAAAGGATTTGATATTATCTTTTCATTCCGAGTATTTTCTTTTGGACTAAATATATTAACATGGTTATTACATTCGCAAAAATAGCAATTCCATTTTCCTTCGGTCATTATATTGTCAGTACAATATTTTATATAAATGTTTATTCGACAGTTTAATTATAACTTGAAATGTGCGATGTTGAAATGTGTGCTTGAAAAGTGCTTGATTCAGTAGTCGAAGTGAAAATGAAACATAACATTTTCCCAGCAACAAATAAATAGACAGTTCTTGAAACGTCTACTCGGTTCGAACTCCCGCGTGCTTTGTTATAGCAAATTTATAAAGCGAAATAAGAAAGCAAACAAGCAATAATATAGAGCTGTAGTCATCGTTTAATTTAACAACTCCAAGTGTAAACAGTGCCGTCTGCGGAGCGGCCTCAGCTAGTCTAAAAGTAACTTCGAGGACTAGTATGCAAGTTGCCATTGTTTTATACAGTCAATGGAAAGCCACTCCAAGTTAAGCTGTTAGTACCGACAAATACTTACATTTTAAAAATAGAATAGCTTCCATATATTCGTCAAAATATGAAAAATACGTAGTCACTTGATTACCATGAAATATTTATACAGAAATCAATTAACTTTTCAATTGATATTTTAGGGTATTCAACCTACATAGTTTTTTAACAATGTCAATCTGAAAGTGAAGCGCGAGTTTATCAAACGTCAAATTTAAAGTAACAGTTGTAATGCAGTGCAATGGATAATTTGCCATGGCTATTTTAATATAAATATATTTGTTATGGCAATCTTTTTTGAGAATTGTAATAGTGAACTGCGATGGGGGATATACTTTATTCAATATGTTCAAATTTAGTTAGTCAGGGAAACGTAACGCACTGAAAGATATGATATTATGTTTTTATAAACAAGTTGGGTTAACTATTACGCGACTAATGCGAGTATTATAACGATACTAATAATATTATAAAGAAGAATATTTTAAAGATACTAATATTATAAAGAGGAAAGATTTGTGTGTTTTATAACATTGAATAGGTTCCGGAACTAGTGGACTGATTTTGAAAATTCTTTCATCCACGGATACGTCATACGTCGGTGACATAGGCTATAATTTATGTTGGCGAAGTCGAGAAAAAAAAAACCTTTCATACTGCGTAAATTTACTGCGTTAAGTTTAAGAATAATGGGGTTCCCGTACCTTCATAACTACGGACTTTTGTATTAAAATTAATCGAAGGTTGGTACATAGCATCTAATAACAATATCGTAAAATCACGTACGTGTAATTATGTGCCATTCTGATTTATATGCAAATAAGTTTATACCACAAGTGACGCCAATTGCGAGTGGCTTGAAGCGTCAATAGGAGTCTAATTTGTTGCTTCAATCAAATCTCTATAATTATGCTGGGATAATTATATGCGAGACGTGTGTACCGTCCGTGAGCTTCTGTAATAATACTGAAGGTTTGGAATATGAAAATAAAAATGGGAATGTAATACTTTCATTTTTTTATTAGACTTTTTATATTTAATTAACACCATCTCAAAGAGATTAAGTAATCTATTCTAGTAGCGATTTATGACGGTCTACAGCTTTAAAGAATATTTAAGTAGGGTAGAGGACCACATTTTGATAATGACTCTATTTTGGATATAACAAGAGTTAGGAAGTGAACTTTGATACATCGCAACAGTATAAAGTGTCCAAAATTCAACATTTAAAATACCCTCTACGGTACAATTATACTCGTATATTTGCCTAAATGTAAATTAGAATGTTTTAAAGTCCCAAATAGTCAACAGAGGGCCAGCGGTCGAAACCGCGTCGTCTGCCCTAGGTTAAAAGAATACGAAGAAAACTCAATTTCAATAATCAACTGTAAATACTCAATAAAAAAAAACTACAATTAATGTAAGCTATGGTTTATGAAAGAGAATCAAGAGAACAGTAGGTATTTAGTAATGACTCAGCAGAAACTTTTCATTTTATCCACAGAACTACGGGATACGGATTTCACGGGTCTTAGTGACAGATTGGTGGTGGGTTGGAAATATTAGGTTCGAGTTAGCTAAGTAGTAAGAATCGTATTAACGAAGAAAGGTTACCACTCAAGGAATACTATATAAATGGAATAGACCTTCAAAATACTTAATAAATTATTAATTTTCGAAATTTAAATACACTTTAAAAGAAGCTAATCAAATCCGTAAACCGATCACGAGTTATTGATAGATTTATGAATTTAAACTATTACGAACAATTTAAGATTAATTGAAAAGGGAAATCGTAATGAACAATCTAAGATGAAATTTTAAATATGCCGTATCTATTAATTGAAAAGGGAAATCGTAACGTGGGCAATAAAATTAGGTTGATGAGGTTCTTAATTAGTAATTTCATATTATTCTTATTTTAAATTACGAATTAAGAAGACATTACGATGAACATTTCCATTTCCGTTTTCTATTTCCAAAAAAGCTTGGATATGTGGAATGCAATCAAAGTGGAAGGAGTCGACGAGACCGTACCGTAAACGATACTCCTTTACATAGTATCGTTTACGTCAAATGTATAAAAACTGAAGCCTAATTTTAATCTTTTTATAATTTAACCTGACTTGTGTATTAGAGTTAATTAATGTAACAGTTTGTTAGTTATCATAATAGGCAGATACTGAATAAATTAATTTATTAGTTCTATGTGATGTGTACTATGCATGGCGTTTGCGTGATAATTTAAGGACCCTAATTAATAGGGACTTTTTCATTAAGATATTACGACCGTTTATTGGTTTATTGGTACTACATGAGCGATATAAAACAATGATATGAAGTTTTTTGACTGCTTTGGTTTACATCAATTAAGAATTATCCCAAATTGACACACTACAAAACAGTTAAACAAAAAATTATTAATACATTTTCATGCCATTTCAAACGACCTAACCTTTTTTATTAAAATAATTTTTTAGATTAATAATATCGAAATCCATATTCAGATGATGGATCTGTTCAAACAGTATAATAAATATAATTTAGTTTACGTGAAATTGCCGAGAGGGGAACAAATCGAGGCGGACTGTTTAGTGAAAGGAGAACTACGCAGCTGATCCGAACGGGCGATTGGATTCGAAACAAAGCTAACGAACCGGCGTATCATGTAAACAGGGCAAGACGATCGTCTTGTTTACCTAAAGAGCCTTTGCTTCATTAGGATCCAATTTACTGTCAACAAATTAATATCCCTCCCTTATTGTACCTGTTCTGTAACGCCGGCGATAAGTTTATTCATTGAACTTCACGTAATTTACGGGAGTGTTTTGAAATATAATACAGTTTACTTAACCGCGAGTTAGGTTGTAAATCTGGTGTTTATATTTTTGAATTATACAAATTATCATATTTTTTTATAGGACTAATATCTGAGGCTAATTCATGGGTCTGCCGAAAGGCGGCAGACTTAGAGAGTGCTTGGAGAAGAGATCTACGAGAAGTTAGAAGAAGGTCATATGTAGGGATATCTAAGCATATAGAAAATGGGTTGTATCGCGTACTAACGCATCCTTTCATGCTCAGAGCTATCACGGTTTTGTATTTAGGAGAAAGTCCTTGCAGATGGAGAATCTCACATTCTCCATCTGCAAGGAGATGCAAGAATTGACATCGTCACGACAGAGGTATAACAGACAAAATAGAGAGATAAATCTTTTGCCGGCTCTTGTTTTAACGCCGTCAATTTTGTGGCCGTCGACTTATTTTTTTATTTTTTACAAATGCAAACAGCTTGGTCTAAATAAATGCCATTAACCTCAAAGTTCAAAATAGAAACATGATAAATAATAGTTAAGTATACGAAATATTAGGACCTAAATTTTAATGTATCATTGTAATTAGAAATTATTATTATTTTTCGTACTTTTATTTATGACTACATTAATATTGTAGTTGGTACACTGTAATTTATATTCTTATACTAAAGTTTATCGAAGGATGTCTTAAGATATGGACAAAGTTCCGGCTCTGTTTAAAATAAACTTTGGTACGTTTTGCGAGCAAAATCCAACAAACAGCCGGTACTCTCGTTTTCAAAATAGCTAATAAAGGAAATCGTTGAATAAGCCAGTTCAAGCCACAAAGCTTCATAACGGGAAACTTTTCTATTGTTGTATTTAAAATTAATTGCTTTATCGCTATATAAATAATTGAACTTTTGCTGGCAACGTAGAAAGAGCGTAATGCAATTTGTTAAGCAGACAATTTGTAATAATATTTATGGCTAGCAAATTAATGTATATGTTTAAAGCCATAATATTGAATAAAATACATCTATACTAATATTACTTATATTATATATATAATATCTATGCCCAGCAGTGGGCGTCTCTCTGCTGAAATGATGATGATGATGATACTAATATTATAAAAAGGAAGATTCGATGGGCTATTTAAAATATCTTTCAACACAGTAAGCTACATTGAACGCGGATAACATAAACTATTATTTACATGGGCGAAGTCGCGAGAAAACAGCTACTAGGGTTATAAAAACGTAGGATGCATGAGATGATTTATTTTCATCTCGCACAAGTCGTAAAGATCGTTAAAAGAAACAGATGATGTGATGTCCCTTATCCTATATACAGGTGGATCAAAAAGTTTACAGAATGGAGGACTAGGAGTAAGGAAAATATCAATATAAATAAACTGAGCGTCTATCAATATAGTTTATAGAATATATAAATCAATGGTAGTTCCCAGAGGTACGTCAATTTGAACACAGCTGAAATCCTTTTAATCGTTTTCTATTACTAAAGTTTTTCCTATAAGTAACTCTAACAAAGTAGTAGCAGATGTTTAATTAATTAATTAACACGACTAAACGCAAAGATAGCGGATACGACAAGAGGATATTTTTTTTATTATAAAGTGATTAAAATAAGTCTTATTTTTATCATTTGCTGACTATGAGATGCCAAGCTTAATGGCGTAACTTATGCCAATTAATAATATATCGAATCCTAATTAAAAGTCATTCAATTAGGTTTTTTTTTATTATAAAGTTTTCTTAAGCAACTATAAAAAAGTGAGATGACGTCACTAAGTGGGATTGTTATTATACAAATAATAAACTATCTCTAAAATATAAATATCGAGTTCCTTATCACTAAAACAAAAAAATTATATGACTACCGCCTAATAATTCACCTATGATATGGACCATAATATCAGTAATAATCAAAAATCATATCACAGTGGAATATAGTTTCAAATCATGTAGTTTACAAATCAAATAGGCATCCAAATTTCTAGAATAATTCAAACTAGTACCTAGTATTCGTAGGAAGATCTAATTGCTTGTCGAAATTCGCAAATTAATTTAAAATACGTGCGCGTCGAGTGAGACTGAGTTGTTTGTAGTACCTGAAATAAATTGCAATTAGGAAAGCTGTTGTGTCTTGTTATCGAGTTAGCAGCCTTTAAGCCTCACTGCAGATTCCAAGTGCCGTCTCAACATAGGTTTCAAGGAATCATTATTTATTTCATATATTTATCTAACAGCAAATTTTTACAATTTCAAATTTTCTTTTCGTTGTTTAAACACTGGTTTATTTCCGATTTTTAATTTACAAATAGGCACGAATATTTTGTAGATAATTGATCAGCAAAAAAAAAGAAAAAAAAATATTACAAAAGTATTTATTAAGTATTTATATATACAACAATTATATTGTCATACCCAAAGTGAGCCCGAAATCCCTTTTAGAAGGAGCACATTAATTGTGTTTCACCTACGCGAAGTTACATCATATGCGGGTGGTGAAGTTAATCACTAGTAAAAATAATTGGAGAATCACAATAATAAATCTGTAAATTTCAATGGATTGTTTTAAGAAAATTGATATTTGATATCAAAATACTTAAGTAACACTAAGTTGAGCTTTCATATTATTACTATTAATCACAAAATAGAAATAGCCGCCTTATGCCTTATTTTTTTAGTAAAACAAATGTATTTAATTACTCAACATATAACTACAAAATAAATATAAACGAAATAAACATAATCGTATTTTTTAGTTGGAACAAGATAAGGAATAACAGATTACCACGAACAAAAATAAAACCGCGTGCTCGACTCTGAGTAGCCTCTCTAAAACTCAAAGAAACAGTCACAGATAAAATAAATGCCGAATCTTTCCTCGTAAATCTGTCAGCAAAACAATTCCTACCCTTTCACGAGCAATAAAATGCTACCAAGAACAGAAGCTTCGAAAAAAAGTATCATAAATATAACATTCATTTATATTCGTTCAGTCGACCCCTTAAGGGGAAAAACTGAAACCTCTTTAGAAAAAAAACAATATATAGAACACGCTCCAACGTTAGCATTTATAGGCAAATATGTATATAAACAAATGTATCATGATTACATTGATTTTTAACCGAATGGTTCGAGCGTTAAACGAGGCAACTTTAAATTAAATCCAACAAAACCCAATCCCTCTTTTGAATGCGATCAATCGGATGTTTCCGAATTTTTACGTTATTGATTTTTCATGTCCTTTGATCTATTCTAATTTCTCAGAGAGCAAGGGCGCTCGCACACCAATGCTTGTTTGTTATCACAACATTAAATGTAGCGTACTCGTGTAATTTGCTTAATAGAAAGTCAAGACCGTGTCGGTCTCTGATTTACAATGTCATATTTTAGGTTTCCTAGCTAAGCTTATTTGAGTTTAACATAACAATAAGAAGTATGTTTAACTTATTAGGCAACATATTAATTAACCTTCGTTGTTTATCGTTGTTCTGTGCTAAATTTACTGGATGACTGGTAGAGAAAGCCTCTTTGTCATCAAGTCTGCCATTTGTCTATTTTACTAGCCATTATGTAAGATTAAATAAATAAATCAGTTATAACTATTTTCGTTTTAAAGTCAAAGAAGTTATATGATGTATTTTCATTTATACATGTTTTTATTTTAACGGAAAATAAATCATTATTCTTCTTTCCTTATTAATCCGTTAAAAACTCTATTTCTTATTATTAATTTGAATGTTATAGTTTAAGCTATCGACACTTTAGTCAATAATACGTATAATTCTGCCTAATTTAAGTCTTATAATTGCCTTGTTAATATAATAGTGTATTAGTAAAGATTAACAATGTACCGATTCCTGTACGCACGTGGAATTAACTTTGCTAGACGGCTTTATCTCGAGCGCCGATGAGACTGTATAACAGATGAGAGAACAAATCCGTCCTTAATTACCCATTCGTGTGTAATCTTTTAATTAACTAAGTGTAAACTTATTATCGTTGTCGACAACATTGTGAGGTATACGTGACTTAACGCTTTGAAATTATTTGAATTCCCATAAGTGGATTCTCCAGTAGTAAACTAATAATTACTCGTATTTAAACTGAATTGAATTCAAATTTAAGTTTATTGTTTAGTTTAAATAGTTTGAATGTATTTACCAACTATCAAAGACGTATTTTGTTTGACGAGGAAAATTGTCACAATATCTGTGAACGGTATTTTTCTCATGCGATAGTTTAAATTGCAAAAAATAAGTCCATTTATTACTCGTCAAATAAGTGGAAGTTTCATGCAATATTAGAGTGGTTAGTGCGCACGGTTTGCGATACTGTTGTTAGAAAATTTGGCAATGACCGGTCATAGCATGGGTGACCAAAAAATATTTTTGAAGGCACGCTAAGCCGTTGTCCTGGCTGCATCTGCAGTCGTTGTTACCCACCAATTTGATTTGAAGAATTTTCATAATGCAACATTTTAAAGTAAAATGATTAAAAAAATCACCAACGCAGGTCACCAGGTTCCTGAGATAGGATTCGAACCTATAACCGGGCGAATCACAATACCTGAGACTCTAGACTCAAATTTCTCAAACACCTATTACTTTCTGTTCAGGTTATTCACTTTTCCACCACCACCACCAGCCCTTTTACGTCCCCACTGCAGGGGCTCAGGCCTTCCTTATGGATGGTTAAAGAGGATGGGCCATGACCCTCCACGCTGGCCCAATGCGGATTGGAGGGTATTGACGACTGCAAATGCAGCCGGGACCAACGGCTTAACGTGCCTTCCGAAGCACGGAGTAGCTCGAGATAATTCACTTTTAATATATGTGAATTTTGAAAATAGGCTAGTTAACTACTTTTTTATTAACCGTTTTGGCGTAGTTTCGACTTTAACAAGTGCTATGTAACAGCCTAGACCGAATAAACAATTTCGTTTTTCTGATTTTGGAGATATGGTGCTATGTTTGTGGAACTGCTGCTAGACGGTTGAAGACGCTCCCCACAAATTTACGCCAAGAATGTGACGTCGCGCCTTATTACGGTAGCGAAAAATGTTTGAGCATCTAGGTAATCTTTGATATTTGTGCGTTTATGTTTATAGTTGTTATTTTGTTGTTACGTATTATGTAATTAATTTAATGTCATATGTATTTTCGCAAATCCTTGTAATTTATTTTCCCTTCTTTTCTCAAGTTTTCAATTATTTCATTTATTTGGAAAATCATATTTTCTGAATATCGTATTTTCTAAATTAATGTATTAAGATTTATTTTGTTAAATATATATAAGTTATAATGGTTCATATTTTCCGAACATATTACAGAAACCTTTGTTTTTAATTATATGATACAACCCTATTCACTTTTAAGATAAATGTGTATTTTATGCGATAGGCTCAGCCCAGTTTTGCACTGGAGTTAGGTAAACATATTTTTTAAATCAACAATCGTAATAAGCCTTTTGATGTATCATAATTTTCTCGATATAACTTTAAAATTAAATATTCCTACAAAATAATTGACTACATAAATTGTATAACTAAATTTAATACTGCTTCGCGGTGTTTTGTGTATTTACAAAGGAGTGTTTCATACATGTATCAGACAGAAGGTTTAACTATGTGCGTTTGGAATCTTGGTTGATCTCGTTTCACTTTGATGTTGTTCATAGAACTTAGTGTTTCATAGATTGGATGCCGTTATAATGGTTCTAATATTCAATGGGGGTAGTACAAAGTGAATAGGCATGTCGCAGTCGTCGTCAGGTGTGTGCTGTGCCGTGCCTGATAGACTTTGCTCATTGTCTGCCGTGTAATAGCATATAATCGACAGTGATTATGTGTACGTACACACTAATCGATCTATAAACTTTACCACCAACAAATTAAAGAGTTAAAACTATTAAAGACATCTGACAGATTTGAACAATCTGATGTACTGTTCGAATAATAAAAGTGACATGCCTGAAGATTAAACGGATTAGTGAAATATGATTTTTGAATACAAAATACTTTAATTAATCGTCTTGATTAGTTGACTTAACAAATGTTTCGGTTTCAAATAATGAAACTTGTAGCAAGCAGACGCTCACGCAGATCTTGGGCAAGCTCACAGAAGCAAAAGTTGGTGAGTCTTTTAATAAAGTTTTAGACATTAAGTTGCCCTTATACGATGGTCGCGTTAGTGAGTGGCTTCTTTTTAAGAAGCTGTATGAAGATTCGAAGGCATCGTTTTCTTCTGCAGCCAATTTAGCGCGGCTGAACACAGCGCTTCGTGGTGCAGCGCGGGAGGCTGTTGCTACGCTAATCGTTTCTGCACAGGATCCAGATGACGTCATGGTGGAGCTTCAGCGAAGATTTGCACAGCCTGATTTGATTGTTTTGCATGAGATAGCTGCCATTAGAGCTCTACCTAAGCTTCCTAACGAAGTTGGTAAAGATCTTAATAGCTTTGCATCAAAAATTAGAAACTGCGTGGAAACAATCAAGCTTTTGCAGCGACCTGAATTTTTGTCGTCGCCTGAACTTTACACCGCGATCCTGTCAAAACTTACACCTATGCTACGAGCTCGTTTTGTCGATTATGCAGCTCCCAAGCTTCACGTTGGCAAGGCTAAGTTAGAGCTTATGGCAGATTATCTTTCTCATGAAATTAATTTGCATTCTCAGTTAGCTTTTATTCCTGAAAAAGATATTCATTTTCATACAGATAAAAATAAATTTGACAAGAATGTCAAAATTCATGCCATAGACGACACCGCTACCGCTGGCGAGTTTTCGGACAAGGAGTTTGTACATGTTGGTACATCGCGTTCAGTCTCTTTGACATCTTCTCATAGAATGGCGACAGTACCAACATTACCTGAAAAGTCTGGGAACTCCGTGGTTGCCCAGTGTGTTTTTTGTAGAAATGGTTGTCATGTTTTGAATAACTGCGAGAAGTTCCGTTTGATGACTATTGATGATAAATGGCAGTTTATTATGAAAAATAAAATTTGTAGAAAGTGTCTTAGGCCGGCTACACATAATGTGTACACATGTAGACGGCAACCTTTTTGTAAGGCATCCAACTGTCAGCGACCTCGTAGTCATCACACGATTTTACATCGAGACCTGACAACTACGCAGCATATTGATTGTGTGCCTTCTACTTCTGGAACACAAAATTCAACGCAAAGGGTAGTCGTGGATGAGTCTGTTTCCCATTCTTTTGCAGACGGTCCGCGATCATCGCCAGTCTTACTTAAAGTGGTGCCTATCATAGTTTCCGGTCCTCTAGGTAGTGTGAATACGTATGCCTTGTTAGACGACGGTTCTACGGCAACGTTAATTGATAAAAAGGTCGCAACTACCATTGGAGCGTTAGGTCCTACTTCTTCATTGAAAGTCAACTGTATAGGTGGACTTTCAATGGAGACCGTAGTTAGATTCGTGGAGTTATCAGTCAAGGGCCGAAATAGCACGGACATACATGTAATTAAAAACGCTCGGGCTATTTCTAATTTAGATTTACGTCCTCAATCAATTCGCTCACAGGATATCAAAGGTTTCGCACACTTGACTGATATTGCTCCAGGATTGTGCTACGAGAACGCGACTCCAACTGTTTTAATAGGTGCTGATAATTGGCATCTAGTTATTCCATTAGCGATACGGCAAGGCCCACGTGATCAACCAGTAGCGGTACAAACCTTGTTGGGCTGGGTGTTATTCGGGTTTACATCCAGTCGAACTAATCCGGTTGAAATCGTTAATCACGTGACTACATCGTCGTCCTTTTATGCATGTCAAAGTTGCTATTCTAAAGATAACTCTCTGGATGAATTGATCAAAGAATATTACAGTTTGGATTCAATTGGTATTACTAAAAAAGATTTTTATTCAGACGATGTTAAACGTGCGTACAATATTTTGGGAAAAACTACACGTCGTTTGCCTTCAGGTCGTTTCTCTACTGGTTTGTTATGGTGTGCCGATGATTTACATGTACCAGAAAGCTACAATTTAGCGCTTTCACGTTTTCAATCTCTTGAAAGGAAATTTTTAAAAGATCCGGTCTACGCGAAGCTTTACCGTGATAATATAGAGAGCACTATTAAAAAGGGTTACGCAGAACCCTGTGATTCCATACCTAGCTCTGACGGTATCACTTGGTACTTGCCGCACTTTGGGGTTTTTCATCCACAAAAGAACAAATTACGGGTCGTTTTTGATGCCGCTGCTAAAGCTATGGGTGTGAGTCTCAATTCCTTGTTATTGGCTGGTCCCGATCTCTTACAACCTTTGCTAAGTATTCTTATGAGATTTAGAGAGGGTTTAGTAGCGCTAAACGCGGATATTCGGGAGATGTTTCCTCAAACAAAAATTAGGGAGGAAGATCGAGATGCACAAAGATTTTTGTGGCGTAGTACTCCTCAGGGTCCCATTAGCACCTTCCGAATGTCTTCGATGATTTTTGGAGCCGTTTCAAGTCCTTTTACGGCGATTTACTTAAAAAACCTTAATGCAGAACATTATCGATCTGATTTTCCTTTAGCAGTTGAAGAGATTGTGACCAATCACTATATGGATGATTATTTAGGTAGCCTGAATAACGTGCAAATAGCATCAAAATTGGCTCGTGATATAATAGACGTGCACTCTCGTGCTGGCTTAGAAATGCGCTCGTGGGTGTCAAACTCCAAAGAAGCGCTTGGGTTGCTTCCATCTGACATGTTGGCTCCTCAAGTTAATGAAGTTGCTTTGGGACCATCAGATGGACGAGTTCGCGTTTTGGGTACTACATGGAACATTGATAAAGACACTTTAATTTTTCTCAGGGACTTTAAAGAAATACCAGTATTTACTAAACGTTCAGTGTTATCTCAATTAATGAAAATATATGATCCTTTAGGTCTTTTGACGCCTATAGTAGTTCGTGGGCGGATTTTGTTTCAAAGAACATGGCGTTTAGTAAATAATTGGGATATGGTTCTTCCAGAACATTTTATTAAATTATGGAAGTCATGGTTTCAAGACCTTTTACAATTATCTTCTAGTTCTATTCCCCGCTGTTACATAAATCGTGATGATCCATGCGAGGTACAACTTCATGTTTTCGCTGACTCAAGCGAATTAGCATACGCTTGTGTCGCTTACTGGCGATTTTATTATTTTGACGGAAGTGTGAAGTTGGCTCTCATAGCAGGAAAGGCTAGGCTAACCCCTTTAAAACCAGTTTCTGTACCCCGCTTGGAACTTCAAGCAGCTTTAATTGCCGCTCGTCTTGCGCAGTACATTATTGAAGCTCATAGGTTTACAGTCTCGTCTACAATTTTTTGGAGCGATAGCGTAACTGTACTTCGTTGGTTAAGGAGTGATGCACGGGCATTCAAACCTTTTGTAGCTCACAGGGTGGGTGAAATTTTAGAACTTACTACCGTTGACCAATGGAGGTACGTTCCGAGCTCGCTGAATATTGCTGACGATGCTACAAGGTCAATTTCTAATTTCGATTCCTCATCCCGTTGGTTTGTTGGACCTGAGTTTTTGACCAATTCAATAGAAAGTTGGCCTAAATTGCCTTTTAGAGAGCTATCTGTCCCACCTGAGCCAGATGAACTTAAACAGATGGAACAGGTCGGAGTTTTAAATACCGCATCTTCATTGCCTTCACCGGTAGTGGCGGATATTACGCGTTTTAGCGTCTGGTTGCGCTTACTTCGCGCTTCAGCTAGCATCTTCCTGGCAGCTAGACTTTTTAGACTACTTTTGGTAAGAGATTCTCAAAATTTACCCTCAAATTCTAAATTTTTGAACTCTCTCGACATCAAGACTGCAGAGAAAAATCTTTTACTGCGAGCACAACTGGATTCATTTGGGACTGAATACAAACTTTTACAAGAGAATGCACCTTTTACCCGCAAGAGCACGCTATTGAAGTTAGATGTAATCATTGGCACAGATGGACTTCTTGTTTTATCTGGACGAACTTCTGCTGCTCAAATTGAAAACTTTCGATCGAATCCAATCGTGCTAGATGCAAAACATACCGTCACAAAATTATTGATCGACGACTATCACAGAAAGTTTGCTCATGCCAACGTCGAGACAGTGATCAATGAGATGCGTCAGCGATTCTACATTTTTGGTTTGCGAACGGCTGTTAAACGTTTGACGAAGTCCTGTTATTGGTGCCGATGCCATAAAGGTGTGCCTTCTGTTCCGCCAACGGGAGATTTGCCAGGAGATCGTCTTACCGTAGGAAATAGGCCCTTTACGTTTACCGGCCTCGATTATTTTGGGCCAATTACCGTTAGTCTTGGACGTCGAAAAGAGAAACGCTATGTGGCACTTTTTACTTGCCTTACTGTACGTGCAGTGCACCTGGAAGTTGTTACAAGTCTGTCAGCTGATTCTGCAATCATGGCCTTACGTCGTTTCATCACAAGGCGAGGTTGTCCAACCCGTTTATATTCGGATAATGGAACAGCTTTTGTTGGCACCGATAGAATCCTGAGAGAGGTTTATGAGGCTGAGATGCAAGCCGCTGTAACAAATTTACAAATTGAATGGCATTTTATCCCTCCAGCATCACCTTTCATGGGGGGATGTTGGGAGCGCTTGGTCCGTTCTATAAAGGTTGCTATACACGCCACAACTAGAAACCGGCTGATGACTGATGAAGTTCTGCATACGCTTTTATTGGAAGCAGAAGCGCTTGTTAACTCGCGGCCCTTGACACATGTTTCTGTAGAGCCAGGCGCAGAGGAGTCAATTACTCCCAATCATTTTCTATTAGGATCCTCATCACCATATTGGCCACTCGCCCGGGTGGACGATGCTGATCTCGTAAGAAGAATGTGCTGGCGCAAGGGGCTTCGCTTGGCGGACCATTTCTGGTCTCGTTGGGTCAAAGAATATCTACCCATATTGACCCCTCGCACACATATTAGACCTTTGTCCCCACTGAAAGTAGGAGATTTAGTATTTGTTGGAGATGGTAACCTGCCACGTGGGTCGTGGCCAAGAGGTCGTATTTCAAAAGTCTACCCGGGCAAGGATGGAATTACCAGAGTTGTGGATGTAACAACCGTGGCCGGGACCCTTCGTCGTCCAGTTCGGAAGTTGGTGGTGGTGGACACGTCGGCTCCTTATTAAGTAGTGCGTTGCACGGGGTCCGCCATGTTGCCGACGACGACGATAGTGGAACTTTTTATATAGTTTTTGTATACTTTTTATATTTTTAATATTTTCTATTGTATTTTGTTTTTATGATTGTCATTATAGAAAAATATCGAAACCCACGGAATTTTATTTTGCAATTATTATCTTCAATTCAAATACTCAACATATAAAACTTTTGCTTTTTGATAAAAATTAGCTCACAAACTAAAACCTGTCTACATCTAAATCACACTAAATCTAGTCATATGCCACTGATCATAACAAAACAAACTGTTGTGGCATTCGTCTATTTTAGTTATATATACCTATATTGATAGCCTTTGTTTTGTTGTAATGTCACATAGCCTATAGCATGCGGACAACTAAGATACTTCTAATAACTTCTCATTTGTTTAGTTACGATGAATAGTTTCGAATTTAGGTAACAGATGAACATTCTTACATAGAGGTACACATACCGGCCAAAATCATAACCCTTCTTTTCGCTTCGTCGTAAGTTTATCTCTTTTATATTTAAGTATTAAATTATCGTCCCATGAAAGATGAATAAGGAAAATATAAGGGAAAAAACAATGTTCATTGGAAAGGCATCGACACAGCTGGAGTTGTCAGAAAAAGCGGGAAACAGTTGGCTACTTACTTCAGATGACAAGTTGACAACGCTAGAACTATTTATTGCTTTAATATGAAAATAAAGAGAAATAGTATAGCAAAGAAAACAGTACAATAAGTATTTGTTTTTTTCCATTAAGATTTTTGTTAAAATAGTGATCATGAATAATGAGTTGTACCTAAATAATTAAGTTTAAATTTGCATTTGTGTAAAAAAACTAATTAAAAGGTTGTCTAGACTGGGATATGACAAGCCTGAGTATTTATTTAAAACAATAATGTAAATCTCAATGTCACTAAAAGTGATCCCAAGATTGATAATTTGTCGTATGGCAGGGTACGTTTACATCGTGTAATGTTGTCGTACATACACACACTCGCACACGCAACTACAAACACACACGGATACACACGCTCATGCACACACAAAGACACACATGCACAAACACATCATAATATACTTATTTTAGTATACCCATAAACAATGTTTATGTATTACCTTCATGTTATGTAGTTCAGTAAATAAATAAATGTATGCCATCATTATCATTATCATTGTATACTTACTGGGCAGGTCCCAGCTTCAGTATATTGTTTATGTAATAAATAAGTTGATGAATAAAATATTTATATTTATATGCAAGTGATAAAGTAACTCTGCTGTGTTTTACTATCATGAAAATTTACGTATTTCATATTTTTCGACATTCCACCTGACGGACAAACAAACAAAAATTAGTCGTCATCCGTATTTAGTTTAATAAATATCACAAATAAATAAGGCATACTATGTGTAAATAAAAAGAATAATTAGTGGTTGAAGGGAAGGGAACGTTAGTCTACGATGCCGCCATATCTAATGGTCTGGGTTTGTAAGAAATTATTACATAAGGGTTTAACTTTTTTCATCATGGATTTTAGCATTGTATGGAATAATGAAAAGTTATACTCTAATTAATGTTTGTAATGTAATGCCGCTAACTAAAGACAATTTTAATGGTCGTTTGCGCCACTCAAGGATAGTTTAATGTTTATTTGTTTATGATAATAAATTACTTGGAAAGTAAATACATTAATTTATACAGCTTGTTAATTAAATTATCATTTAGGTTGTCTAGACAGTGAGTTGACGAGAGAGTGCGTGATCCTTTTACAAACAGCTCCAGAGGGATGTAATTTAATGTAAAAGATTAAGAGGGTGCAAATACAGAATAACTTTAATAAGTCGATGCTGAAGAAAAAATCTTAAATACAAATACATTGAGGAAACTACATATGTCGGTGGAACAAAAATATATAAAATTTTCTCCACGAAAACAATTGTAAAGTTACCACTAAAATCTAAGAATATACTATAATAATATTATGTTTCATAAAAAAAAATTATGATAATTGGTCAACATTTTTGTTTGACATTTAACGATTGTATGTATTAATCGTTATAGTTCGCGAGAAATTAAAAAATACTCGACGCTTTATATTAATAACAAAAATGTTTTCTGGTGCATTAGTTCGCACAACATGCCATTGTCAATTGGTAGTATTTGGTTAACGATTTCGCCCTATTTTTCTTTTCTCTTTTACTCATAAAATATTTAAAAATATGGCGAAATCGTGATTTGCCATTTATACGTGTAAACTTATTCCAATGATATTATTTCAGATATAAAATATCTGGACCTACACTCAAGGAATACACAAATTTTATGTAGGAATGTTAAAAGCTGTTTCGAACTTACAATTCTAAGCGCCTTCTTCCGCTCAAGCAAAAAAGCAGCAGACTTTTAAAAACAGGAAGCCAACATTCTGAGAAGTTAAGTGGAAAGTTAGCGGTCTCAAGTCTTACTTTTATTTATGAACAGTTTAGTGTTGTAAATAACGTTCGTTTTAACACTTTCTGCCTTTCGAAATTGCCGTTGACATTAAAGAAAATTTTTCAAAGTGGAATATTGAATATAATAGATTTTATAGGCTCTTTATACTTGGGGGAAGTGGCTGTTAAAAGTGAGGGAACACGTTTTATCGGAAAGGCAGCCAGATGATAATGGTAGCTCATAAAGATGCGGTGGCGGCCGATAGATTCAGCAAGTTGCCAACTTTTGGGCTACGTCATTAGCGCGGGTGATGCGGTCGCCTCCGATACCGCGACATTATCGATGATGGTCACGCATTAGTGGCCACCTAAATACATTTTATGAACACTTTCGACAGTAAAATAAATATTCAATGTCTTCGATCGATTTTGTTGAAAATTTATGTTGTTCTAAATCATTCCAAAGCTTGCTTGAACTTTAATTTATAACCATCTTTATTTAGTTATCTTTAACTTATCTTGCGTCGAAATCGAATTAGAGAACATATATATATGTAACTTTACAAGGAGTGTGCAAAATTGAAACTTCTTACTATAAATAAAATATTTCATCTATCGCGAGTGCGATATACAGAGAGACACCTAGCTGGGTATGATACACGAATAATATTTATAGTCCGAATCGCACCAATAATATTACAAAAAACTTCAGGTTTTTCTGCTTTGATTGCTTAAGATATTGATAAAAAAATAAGACCATTTTGCTTTTGCGTTAATTTTACATTGAGGGTAAAATGGAAGGAGTAAAAAATAATGAAATTGATAACAATGAACAAAAATACTACTGTAAAAACTAAGGGAAATATATAAGGGAGGGGAAAACTGAAAATAACAGAGAAAGGTAAAGAAATAATACTATCTCAGTTTCCTGAATAAAAATATGAAAAATCAGCTACAGAAGACTGCTTACGCTTAGCTACAGAAGAAAATTGTAGTATTTTATGAATTAATAGCAAAATTTTAATTTTTGTTATATATTCTGAACTGCAAGTAACCTTTCCGTTTTAATCTCATCAAGAGGGTTTTACTTAACGAGTTATAACTATAGAATACAGTTTATGAGAAATTTATTATCATTATTCTTAAAGAAAAATGATTAAAAATTCGCTTTGTCCCTGGCACTCTGATATGGGACTTGAACCCATGATCTTTCACAATCCGAGCGACTACTTTAACCACTCAGCTACCCAGGACCCAACAGGACTAATTAATTTTTCAAGCACTTGTTACTTTTTTTGCTACTACAGAGCGTATCTTCACCAATGTACAGGCAATCTACCCAAACAGCCGAAGGAAATATTTAAACTTTCGATAAAGATTAAAATTTGTTCTAATTTAATTTAATTTAAATCATATTTAATTATTATTATTTAATTAATTTTCACGAAGTAATTAAATAAGAGAGTTAAGCTAAGTACATTTCTATTTATTACTACACAAAGTTAGCCCTTCCATCGTGGCTTGCTTTTCCCTACTAAAAATGAAATTAATATTAACTATTACAAATAATATAAGAGTCTCGTCTTAGAAATGCAAATGAATTTATAATGCTATCTTAAACTGATTTAAAGTTCATTTTAGTCGTTGAAATGTTTTATGAGTAATAAAATTTACTAGCAAAATGTTAAACACGATTCCCCTCAATTCAAATTTCCGTATTCTATACGAGGCAAAGAAGAACATTCGTTCGCTTTGATTCTGTGAACGTATTAGCATTGGATTTGAATAGAACAAACAAAGGGATTGCTCGAGACAGTGTGCTTTCGTAGGCGATTGTAAATTCAGCGTATAGTAAAAATCCCAGCTGCAGTCGCTGTTATATTCATCTGTGTTTTTTTCGGGACCGATCAGATTTGCCAACTTGTTTTTTTTTGTAAAAGTTTCTGTAGGTCAATTCTGCTAATGTTAGTCGGTAAGTCGATAGCGCTTCAACTACAATCCCTTATACAGTTATTGTTACTAGTTAACAAAATTATAAATATGTCTGTTACCATTGATTTGTGAGGAAGACGTTGTACTAAAAATATTGAAATTCTGCTAGATACTACAATTGCAATGCAATTGAAACTATTGAAATGCGATTATTACTCGTACGTGAAATTATCAGAATTAAGGCCCTGAACTTCAGGCTGGTCATATTCACGTGGTATTTTGTCCATGATTTATCTTTTTCTGTTGTAGTCAAATCATGTAAAGAATTTATAGGATAGAAATTATTTTGAAACCTTAAGTCTTTAAATGTTTGTTTTTTTAGAGTAACTTGTAGGTAAATTAAAATATATAAATAAAAAAATATATATTCAACCTTCTCACGCATGAAAAAGCTAATGTAATGGAACAATAGCAACTAATCAACTAACAAATCAAATTTATTTCAGAATACACGTATAACAATGTGGAAAAAATTGTTTCAGTATTATCAACTGTAGGTTTTCTTTTACTTTCGATTGGATGAGCAAAAATTAAGCACAGAGGAGTATAGGTATACTCCTCTGTGTTTCTGTATGACACCTTTATCTGCATTCCTTAACATACACCAATCCGAACTGGACCCACGTGGTAGGTTATGGTCCGTTTTTCCTTCGTGATTCTGTTATTAGTTTGACTAATGACCTGGCAGTGGTGACATTAATAAGCTGACGATAGTGATTTATTATAAGTGATAGAAAATAATAATACATCAATAAAATAAAGTTAGATTGTAAACATAAATCTATAGTTATAAAGTCAATATCGTTTGTTTTTATAGTGATATTTTGCAAATCAGATAAGACTTGTAAGCGATAGGTCCGACAATCCTATTCCGTAACAGAAGCGAATCTCCTAACACATATTGGTAAATCCTCACAATCTTTCTTGCTTTGCGGATTGCAATTCGCAAATGCAATTGCGCCTAGCATTACACTTTCATGGAAATATACCTTTTCTGGAATTAACAGACTAACTGAAATGTTTGATAAAATAATTGAAAACCTGCGTCACAAAATAGTTCAAAATCATAAAGAGATTTTTTTAATTGTTTGTTTGCACTGAACAAGCTTCGAAATTATTAGATTTTAATAATTCTTCTACGGAAAAATACGTCATACTAAAGTTTACGCGAGTGGAATAGAGGGACAATAGCTAGTATAATACACACATTTAATAGGTAATATAATTACCTAACCAACATTTCTTCGCCCAGAAGTTCCAACTTGACAATTACGTTTTAATATAATAACCGGCCACATGCGAAGCAAAAACGCACACGAAGGCTACAAAAGGATTTACGAAGGGAGCAAAAAAAAATCACATTTGTTGTATAGGAGTCCCCTTAAATATTTATATCATTCTATGTTGTTGTGGTAGAACAGAAATACATCATCTGTGAAAAGTTCATTATAACTATCACGGTTCATGAGAACCAGCCTAGTGACAGATTGACGGACGGTCGAATAGCGAAAGTAGTTCGGCTTTTACCTTTTTTGGTACGGAACTCTAAGTACTTAGAAATAAAACGGCTTTCAAAAACTTAAAAAAACCTCATCACATAGAGAATTTTATGAGGGCGGATATTTCATGTAGATTGTTTTTAACAGCCTGACTTCAAAAGAATTTTCATAAATATATGAATGGTTAATATATTCATCTTTTTAAGGCGAGTGTTTATTTATATGTTTTTGATTTAGGTTTTATTTTTTACAAAAAAGAATTGTATATATGAAAATTCTATGTTAACTAACAAAAATCAAAGCAAAGCAAAATTCACGTTTTGGTTTCTTCGATTACATAAATATGTCGTCCAAGTATTTTTGTTATATGGCAGAACGCTTCCAGTTATTGAATACACAACCTATTAAGGCTTGAAATTTGATTAGAAAAAGGCCTTTTGTAGTACCTTACGTGCTTTTAAATGTATATTAATTACATCAGTACATATTATATTATTATACTAGCTTTCTGCTAGCGGCTTATATAATAACATACGGCGTATATAATTATAAAGACAAATTGAATAGCAAACAATGGTTACTATTACCATAGTAACCACATTAAAACGTTACCACGTTTTAATTCCCTATACAAACTTCCACTCTCATTTTCATCCCTATATTTTCAGTTTTTCAGGATAAATTATAGCTTTTATTCACCGCATATATTGTACATGTAAGTGAAAGAATTGTTTAAACCGGTCTAGGAGTTTCGGAGCCTATTGATGCAAACAAACAATCAAATCTTTCCTCATTATAATATAGTATAGATGGATTTCTCATATAATAATTTCCACAAAATCATACGAGGTATAAGTGAAATTAAAATCTTTTCTCTTTTGTTTAAAGGATAACTCCAGTAGAATAGGGTCCAGCTCTAGGGGGATAAGTGAGGGTACTTGCCAGGGGCGCCAAAATCATCATAATAAAATACCTATTTACAGTTAAAAAGAAAGAGCTTTACACATTACTCAAGACATAATATATGCTATGATGGAATGGGACATGCTTTAAAATCTTTAAATGAAATAAAAGAAAAATATCATAAATCAGGCTTCACGGAGCGTAAGGAGGGGGGGGGACATTTCTGATTCGGTAAAAAAGTATCGTAGACCCGGGTCTGCTGAGAATAGTACTCATATCTTTAAACGAATTCATAACCAAGGACCCATTGCAATAATGGACACTTGACTTACTAAAAGAAAGACTTAAAAATCAAAGAGAGTATCATAATAAACTTAATGCTGCTTCAGATAAGTACAATGTGGTGTTATAGACAGTCAATAGTGACTTAACAAAAGTATCACGTCGCAGTCTAACGGGCATTCGGTCACACGCCTTCTCACCTTGCAGTCTCCCGGGATTGGAGGTCTTACCTCCTCAACTGGAATTAAATTGGAACTTAAAGTGGAACAGCTTGGAATGTTTGAGAATAAACTGTGTCTGTACCTTGAAAAAGCTTTAATAAAGCAATGCATAAATAACTGTTACTGATTTATATTATTTAAGTATCCACTAAAGACTAACTTACATAAACATTTACAGTATTGTTAATAAACAAGTTTTAACGTCGGAATAAATTTACGATGAGACTGCACTTTGTATTAGTCAAAATTCATATTATTAAATAAAGACCTAGGTTAACCCAGGTTCTACGGGAGCAATATTTATTCCTAGAAGGTAGTAGGTTTGCTTATTCTCTGTATAATATGAATTTGGATTAATACTAAATTATTTACTCTGACGCTAAACTTTGTCTAATATAAATCTAGTATGGGAGCAAAAGGCTTTTCTCAAAATATTCATTATATTAGGTTACGGAAAAGTCTTTTTGCATATAGCATGCATAAAAGTTTATGCATAATAAAATATTTCTAGCTATACCATGCGCATGTAGCTGGTTTCGGTATCATTAAAATGTTTATATTTCTATGAAGATAACTGCAATTCAAATGTGTGATTTTCGTTTGTTTTTCTTATTGTCAAAACGAGTGAATCTTTGAATAAAAACGATACACTTTAAAATTTTATTGCAAAAAGATAAGAATGCAGCGCAAGCCGTGAAAATAATTTGTGACGTTTATGGACCTATTGCAGTTCTGCGAAAGTGGACCTATTGCAGTTGTTTGGAATATGGAAATTTGGTTTAAGCGTTTCAGTCCGGAAATTTTGGTGTCAAAGATGCATGTCGCTCCGGTCGACCTGTTCCGATGCCACTGTTGAGAAAGTGGAGCAAGATCCACATATCAATTATTACAACGTAGCTTATGAACTGAGGATTGATCACAATACAGTTTTGCCGCATTTGAATAAAGCTGGGTGCACTTGGATATTTGGGTACCTCACGAGCTCACTGAAAGAAACCTAACGAACTGTGTTCTCATTTGTGATTCTTTATTACGGTGTAATGAAACCAAACCATTTTTGAAGAAGCTGATAGCTGCTGATGAAAAGTAGATCACATACGACAAGAACGTGCAAAAAGGATCGTGGTCAATAGTTGGTCAGTTTTCACAGACTGAGGCGAAACCCAGGTTAACTCCCAAATGTGCTGCTGTGTGTATGGTTGGATTGGAAGGGCATTATTTATTATGATCTGTAACCGTCAGGCAAGACCGTCGATTCTGAACTCTACTGCGAACAGTTGGCGAGACTAAAGCAAGAAATTGAAAGAAAGCGCCAGAATTAATCTATAGAAGAGGTATAGTTTTTCATCATGATAACTCAGCAAAAATCAAGAGAGTCTGGCTGGGAGGTGTTTATGCATCCGCCATGTAGTTCCGATCTTGCGCCTTCAGATTTCTACCTGTTTCGATCTCTTCAGAATTCATTAGGCACTGTTAATTTAACATCACGCGAGGACTGCCAAAACCACTTGTCAGCCCAAAATTTCTATAGCAAGGGGCCCCAAACAAGCTCGCATTTAAGTCTGCAGCTCGTAACCACTATTTCCTGTCTACTTCCATTTCATAATCAGACACCACCATTTCAGTACTCGTTATATCTTATAATGTATATGTATATATAATGTATGTATATTAATATTATGTATATATGCGTATATGTATTGTATGTATATATGCTAATGCTTATAGTTACGATTTTATGTACGGTTTTTAATCTTTACCGCCTACTACTGTTCTGTATAATCTAACTGGTTGACTGGGAGAGAATGCCTCTATGGTATTACGTACGCCATTTGTCCTTAGTTAGGCAATAAAGAATAAATAAATAAATAAATGATGTCCCCACCTACAAGATGGCAAAAAGTAATCGCACAAAATGGTGCCAACATACTTTTGTTGAATGTAAATAAAATTTATTAAAAAATGTTTTTAATTTTCATATAAAGTGGGAAGAAACTTTTTCCCAAGCTTCTATATTCTCCGTAATCCAAGTATTTTCTTTAACAGTTTTTGTTATTGACAGTTTAGTTTTGACATTGCCTATCAAAACTAAGCCTGGTTTGACATTGGAGTATTATTAACTTTATGAATCTATAAGATGGTCAGCTAAACCATGAATTGATAAATTCATGTGAAAGTAGTTTACGGCAACTTCAGTTACACTTTCATACTAAAACTATGAAAGTTTGGCAATAGTAACATGCATATGTAGTTGTTATTATGATTGTGATACATCACAAATCACGTTTACGAGGCAAGACGTGCCAGAGAGACATAGAAGTCACGTAGCCCATTCTGTGAGGACATAAAGCTTCCTAATGTGGGGAAAACTGTCCAACTCTAGCCATTCGCTACACAAACCGGGCGGGTACCTATTTCTAAACTGGTTCCATTAAAATGGATTGCTCGTACCAGTATAATAAATTCATTAGACAACGAAAGAGTTTTCCTTGTAACAACGCATCATAAACGAACGGTCAGGTTACTTTTTTCTTGTGAGTTTGTATCTCAATTTATTTTTCTAATCATTTTATAAGTCCTTTCAAACATAGTAGGAATGAATACAGTGGTTATCTTAATATATCTTGTTCTTAATGAAAAATGCGTAAAAATCCACTTGGTCCTTGGCACCCTGACATGGGATTCGAACCCCTGAACCCATCCCAATTTTTCATTAAGATTTTTTTTTCAGTATAGTATTTTGAATGCGAAGTTGGTCAAGTATAATAATTATTATGTTTTTTCTAAATCGAAAATTCGTGGTTATCTTGTGACTAATAAATATTCGAGTAAAAGTCTGAAAGGTAGAAGAATCCAAATCAGAAATAGTTTTTCAACGGAATATCAATGATGAAGGTTTATGTAGATATAAATTTATTTTTTATGTTCCAATTTCTAAATAACTTTGTTAGCTCGTGAGACCAATCCGTCATACAGCGTCTGTCCGAGATTGTTGGCATAACTCTGCGGGTCTCGAGCGATGTCCTCACTCTAGGCATCAAATCTGCATGACTCACATTCCTGTGGTACGCGAGATCTAACCACTCAGCAGGCGCTATGCCGAATATCTTACCTTAACACCATTCCGCAGTAGTCTGTGATTATGGAATTAGCAACCGTTCTTATCATCTAAAAATGACTGCTTAATTCATTTTTAAAAGTATTAGAATAATCTCCGTAGCCGAGCTACCCGCACGCCGGTTTCAAGGTATTGTTAATTTTTTTTGGCCGGTTCACCGAGTTTGATTCCTAGTCAGGCAAATGTAAAAAAAACGTTATACATAGGTATATACAATAGTGTTTTCTGGTGACATTTTGTTTCGAAAACTACAAAAGAACTATTACTTATTTATCTTAGAAATTCCTAAGTAATACAATTATTTATTGAATAAAAAATCAGTTTACTACATATGTAAGACTCGAAAAGATTAAAACTGAAATAAAAAGAAAATATATTTCTTCAGTTTCCCTAACCTTGATAAATAAAGCAATAAAAGAGTCGACACATTCGCATCATAAATGGCATAATATATTTACAGGACCACGTACGAATATGCCAGAGTCGACGTTAATGGAGATGATAATTTACATAAACACATTTGCTTAGATTTTGACACCCTCACTATGGTTGACATTTGAAATGTCTGACGTGAAAATTATTCGGTGTTGTGTTGAATTACCATCTCATCTTGATAAACAAGCACTGCTTGGTTCTAAGCTAAAAGCTTAACATTTGACTTTATTATTTTGTATGTATGTTTTTTCAAAAATATTTAAACTGAGCTTTTAAACAAATTTGATAAATATACGGAAATATCGTATTTGTTGAGTTTTATAAATATACTAGATTTATGGGACTTCGCCCGTGTCGTCCTGTGTTAAACATAAAAACCTCTTTCTTGAATCACTCCGTATATTGATGAAAACTGCATATTAATCCCACGTGTAGTTTCAAAGATCTCCGCGTGCAGACATCGGGCAACGACTTTCTCTTATACTATGTTTAGATGAGACATCTTATTAAACAGGTTAGTTAATCTAGTAGAATTTGAATATTGGTAATTATATTAACTTAAATAAGAATAAAATGGAGAAGTGATGGATAATTTAGATAATTTATGGTAGTGATTTGGTTTTTAGCAATCACTATGAAGTTTAATCAGAGTGCATTATTTTTTAAAATACAAAATGTATTGAAACGTTCACAATTAAAATTATTTTTATAATGAAAATATTTAAATATATAACCTTTTTTAAAGTGAAGCTAATATATATTATGATGAAATAAAATTAAGTAAAGGAGTTTTTTTATTTATTTTATAATCTCTTTGGTGGTTTCCGTTTGCTTTAGATCGTCACAAAAACATAAATGAAAAGTGCTTCAACTGACACCGCCACAAAAGAAGACTTGTTGTTTTTTTGCTGCGAAATAGAATACGAATTGCAGCTTTGTATTTAAAAAACGAACTTGTAAGACTTCAAAATATAGTAATTTAAAAGCTCTTTTTACAACGACAGTTAGTAAAGTATTTTAGGTTTTATTTTAATTTTAACATAGGTACAATAAAATAGTATTATAATATCCTAATAGGGTGAGGTGAGGCACAGTGTAACAATAAATACAAATGACAAGTGACGACAAAAATATTATTTTAATCAACATGTAATTGACTTTGATATAAACCACAACTTTCACTATTTATTTAGAATTATAAAAAAAAATGTTATTATTATCGAAAACTTAATAGTAACTCGATTGTTACATTAAGTCTGGGGTAGTTTGGTAAAGGGCAAGTTCTTTTATTTTCTGGTATAAATAAAAATCACAAGAAGCGATGTTAGGGCTATACCATTTTATATATCTTTGCAACGTTACAAAAGTGACATATTTTTCATTTGCTGCCTTATGAAGATTTATCACTCATTTGACCATCAAAATCGCTTCTCACATATTTGTTTCAGTATGAAGACTATGATTCGTCTTTCTTTTACGATTTCCCACCATATTATTTTAAAACCTAGGTACAATACAAAATGGATATTCAATTAAAACATTAAATCGACTAAAAATACCTAAGCATAAGTCCAAACGATTTCGCGGATCTTTTAAATACTACGAAGCAAGTATATGGAATGATCTACCCCCTCCCTTAAAAAATAAAATGAGTGTACACTGCTTCAAGGTTAAATACAAAACTGCTCTAGCAAAGAAACAGCGTGCTGCACAGGACCTTACTCATGCATATGGGAAATCGTTACAACTGAAATCTTACTTCGAATGACCTAATATTCTCTAACATTTAAGAGTGAGGTCCGTTGAATGAAATATTAATGTTCCACAGTATGAATATAACACACACAAACTCACACGCTCGCACGCACGCAAGCACACACACTTACACATACATGCACATAATACAATGACATTTTTTTATGGTATTTTTTTTATAATCTATTTTATGTGGCGAGGTCACAGTGCCCGAGTTCTATGTTTCATTGCTTTGTTTAAATATATAATTTCTTTTATATTATGTAATTTGTAATAAAATCAGTCCACAATTCTCGCTCTTGCCTAACATCATTGAGAGGTAGGGGCGGCTGAAAATCAGCGCTGGCTGGGAACACGATCCTATGTCAGCAGTAGCTGAGCCACTACCCTTTTGCACTATAACAAAATAATACAATACCTGTTTAACAAAACTATTTAAATGGCCCATGTAATTTTGTTATAAGCAGCAATAAAGATTTTTTTCATTTAATTAGGACCCATTATTACAATGTAACACAGTGGCCCAGATGAGCAAGTCGGACATACATATTCAGATGTTCTCATTTATGTTATCAACGTGCTAAAGTTATGTTTACAATAAATTAATTACCAATAATCTGAAGCCCAAATAAATAATTAAAACATTTAAATGTCAAAAAATTTAAAAACTTCAACGTTATTTTTTCTCCATTTAGTACAAATTCGTTATTTATTTAATAATTTCAATACACGGTATTAACTAAGGCAATGAGAACTGTTTCAACTGTTTGACTGTATAAAAGTTTGTCAAAACTGTATATCAACATCATCAAAATTAAAGAACTGTGCCCCGTGTATCACTGTACCCATCTTACCCTTTATATTTGGATTGAATAGCTATTAATGTAACTACATATTAATGGTGAATTACAAATTAAGTGGAATACTAACCTCTTTTCAAAAACAAATTTATTATGAGCAAGCAACTTTAACATCTGAAGTTAACGAATAACAAAACACCACACCGTCTTAGGTTTTAAACTTTCAGCGGTAAATGCTTCTAACTGGACCAAAATAAGGTAAACTTTTAATTCCTTCTTTGCAAAATAAACAAATTAAAAGTACACCATAGTTATTCCGCGGGGCGACTTCATTAGAAAAGTTTGTCTCTCTCAAAGCTAAAGCCCCACCGGTATTAATAAAGTTTTGTTAGGGGTCGCGTCCCGGAAAAGAAACGTGTTAATTATCTGCTGAACCGGTTGTGGTCATCTGTCACGCGGGCGAATGCCACTGGGACGGCCATTGGCTACGAACGGACATGTTTCTAAATGTACTTAACTCAATTTGCCATGGTGATAATCATGACTTTTCTTTAGAACTGTTTTAAAACATCAAATAATTCTTGTAATTAAAAAAATGTAAATTCAGTCTTCAATTACAAAATGTTATCAATTACATGATAATATTGTATTTATTTTATGTAGTGGTGGGTTAGTGCACAATTGTTATTGGTTGCAAGCTTACTTGTGCTTTGAATTATCTTGTTTATAAGTGTGTGCAGTTTTGGTTTGTAAACTGTTATTCTGCATAATTACTATACACAACAAGTCTAAAGTATAATAATCTATATGAATATTTTAAATTAGTAAAATACTGATTATATTATGAAAATTCCTTCACCGATAGAAAGTTATATAAAACGTGGTTGTTATTGTTGCTATATAAAAACAGACTAACAAAAACAAATAATAACATAAAAATGAAATAAACATACAAACAAAAAATATTATTATCACTAATTTACGAATGAGCAAGTAGTAGCTTTTGTTTAATTGGTAATTTTTTTTAATAACCAAATGTAAAACGAAGTACATAATAGAGACAATTGCCATTTTATTTACTAAGTTTTCTAGTATATTGTATCAAAGTAATATTCAAAATATTTCCATAACAATAAAATATAAGCGTGAAGAATTTGTTGGAATAATGAGGTGTTACTGAACAACAAGGACCCCATACGCAGGTGATAAATTTCACTGGTAATGCTTCCGAGCCAAAAATGAAGCAATTTGTTTTGTAGACGGCAGGAGATGAAAACCATTATCTAACAGAAAGTTTATTAAGTTAATAAGTTGCGACACGCGGCACGAGTTTAGCGGAGCGATACTTCTTCGAAATCAGAAATTTACTCTAAAAAACTATGAAAAAACTACGAATAATATGTTATGTATTTTTTAATAATTAAAAGTGATTTAATTATTATATTTGATAAGTTATCTGCGTGAAAGATACCAATTTTATTTCATTTTTTTAATAATATTAAAAAAAATATCAAATAGCATTAGTAGCTTCTAAAATCAAAGCGGAAAAGTCTGTTGTAACAGAGAAAAAAAAATATATCCATTCATCGGCTTAATCACTAAGAAGTAAATTTTAATAAATGTTGGGAGAGCGATCTCTTTAAAGACCATAATTTTGTAATCCTTTTCTTTGTATTTTTATATTTTACAGTGACATATTCTATAAGGATATTAAATGAAATTAAAAGTATTTTTCATCATTAATAAAAAACCCGCAAATATTAATAAAGTTGACCGAAATTACTTTTACTTGATGTCAAATTAAGTAATAAATATCTAGAAAATACACAAAATATGGAACTGTGAAACGGTTCTACGAAAATTGGAAATTAGATGATCGTTGATTTCATTACATCAGTCGTCAAACGAATTACGGCAATTGATTTACTCTGTCTGGAGCGACGACGTGGTCTCTAAGAAAATGTAATCCGACGTTTAAGACTATAATCGGGAACTGAGTTATTAAATAAATAACAATGAATATTAAACACGTACTGATTTAATTTTGAATTCTTCTTTCAACAATCAACATTATGATGGAATGTAATGGTTACGTTATTTTCAATATTCAACAAATAAATGATATTAGTTTCTAATTTGAAGAATAGAATTTATTTCCTTTACTTTCAAATTGATTTGTTTCTAGCTTAGGTTAGGTATGGGAACTCCAAATTTCCGCACTTAATCAAAACGAGGAGACGCAAAAGTAGAAGGATGTATAAACCGGGCTAGATCAAGTCTCACCTTTCAGTATCAGATTGATCGAATGTTATCGGAGCACGTTTGAAGCCTTCTAGTTAGCATGTATTGTACAAGTATGGCTGTTGGATACAACGGTGAGAAGATATAGAAAAATACTCGAGAGTGTGGTTAAAAGTCAATTAATATTTCATGTAAATTATTGATAGTGTTGCCCAAATTCAGTCTTGGTCTTGCAGTCTTGGTCTTGGTCTTGCATTTTTGCAAGACCAAGACCAAGAACAAGACCGCGTATTTTTAGCAAGACCAAGACTAATCCCGCAAGACTCTTGCGTCTTGCAGCTAGGACTTAGCGCTATTTCACGAAGTAGTTAGGAATAACGGTTCGGTTTATAGGTACGCTTAGGAATTCTATGAGATGCAAAAAACTGTATCAAAGAATATGAAAAACTGGACCTATGCGCATTACTGCCTTGAAACTTAAACTTCCTTGTGTAAATTGTGCCAACATAAAAAAGTTGAAATAAAAATGTAAAACAGAAACACTTCAGGCTTAAGGAAACATCTAATATCTTTTCACAAAAAGGAATCACAAATATTTCTTCCTGTTAAACCAAAATTAAGCGGAGATATCGCAAGCTTTTTCGTAACTGCTGGAAGAAGTGGACAGGTAAGAATAAATTTACTTATCTCACAATTACATTACACATATTAAGTATGTAAATATCGTGTTAAATAATTTTTATAAAACACCCATATTTTCATTTGCTTTCATAATCGGCCTGTAACAATTAAGTACTTTATTTTGGTAAATTACAGTACAGTGCAACCTTAATATAACAAACCTCAATTTAATGATTTTCTCGATTTAACAACAACAAACCTCCTCCTCCTAAACGCTCAAACCTAGTATGTTTTAAATAATAACACAAGACTTATTGTTTTATTTCAGTCGGAAAACAGTAATGACAACATCACGATAGCTACAGTTGATTGGGTGGTGAAAAAATATCTTTCCTTCTCTTTTTTCGATGACGAAGCTACACAAGTATATTTTCGACGTATTTGCCCGAATATGGTGTTTCCTAAAAGGTCCACACTTAGAAGGAAAGTCAAAGAGCGATTTGAAGAGCTCCAATTGAATCTCAAGGAATGACTTCAACAATTATCATCTAAAATGTCGTTTATCATTGATGGGTGGACGTCAATTGCTGGTAGGAGTTACTATGGGGTTACTATGCATTATATAGACAACGAATGGAAGTATCGATCTGTAGTTCTTGATTTTATACCATCACGCGGTCGACATACTGCAACGATTTTCCACGAATGTTTATTGGAATATGACATCATTGATAAAATACAAGGTATCACGGTCGACAACGCAACTGCAAATACCAAATTTATGTATGAACTAGACAAACAGCTGCCACCACACTTTGATTCAGACAATCAACATTTCCGGTGCTTTGCTCACATTTTAAACCTTGGTGTACAAGATTTATTAAAGACCTTAGCATTACACTGTGAGACTGACACTAACGCGCAAGATCAGCAGTATGAAGACTATGCAGACGAAACTGAGAAAGATGAAGAATATGCACCAAATATTGCTGACTCGCGTACATCTGTAACAAATTTACGCAGTATTTCCAGTAAAATAAAAAGAAGTGAAATAGTGAAGAAGAAGTTTCAGTCTGAATCCCATTCTTGACTGTCCAACGAGATGGAATTCCACACATGATATGATTGGATTTGGTTTAAAAGTGAGAGCGGGCATTAACATATTGTGCAGTTCTGTCACCGAATTGAATGATTTTCAAATCACAGCTAGTGAATGGCAAATACTCGAAAAAATACATAAATTTCTAATAAACTTTTAACTTTTAAGTACAAAACTTGGCGGAGAAAAATATGTTACATTACCGCTAGTCATTGTATTATTCAATCTCTTGCTCGATAAAATTGAATCCATGGTAAAACAGTTAGATGAGAAACCTAATCGGTCTGAAGTGGATGAAAGGCTTTCCAAGCAGCTCGAGACAAAATGCTTAAACATTATAAGAAGAGCAACTGGATTTATTGTACTTCTTTAATTTTAGACCCAAGGCATGAGGCTCAGACTTTTGACCTGACAATATGGGGGATGCAACTTAAAACAGAAAGCCTGCGCAAGTTCAATGAACTTTGTGAAGAATACTACAGTCTACACTCACTGAACAAATCTCTGGAATTACCAAGAAAAGAAAATAAGGTATGTGATGAAGATGAAGGCGTAATAGACTTTGATAAACTGTATGAATGTCCCTCGACGTCATCTGAATCTTGTCTTCAAGGCTTAGTAATAGACGAGTTGGAGGAGTACCTGTGAAAACCAAGAGCTGCCAGCTCGGAAGACATTTTAGATTGGTGGAGGACGCATGAGACAGAGTATCCGACTTTATCGAAGATGGCCTGTGATTTTCTCTCAATACCTGCAACTTCAGTACCTGCTGAGAGATTATTTTCTAAAGCATCATTAGTAATTAGAAAACATAGAAATAGGTTAAGTGATGAGTCAGCCAGATGGTTACTTTGTATTAATTCTTGGTCAAAAGAATTGATATAAAGTAACAAAACCTAATGACAAAGCTGTTGTGTACTATTATGTTATTTGATTTGTGTTGTATTTTATTTTTTATTGAAATAAATGATAAATCGTAAAACTCTTTTATTAAATTTCATATAAGTAGAGGGTTCAATCTCTTTCCAGAGAGATTCTTTAAAATACAGTCAATTTATTGTATATAATTGTTTTTTACATGTTTTAGCACATGTAAGCTTATAAAGCGTAAATGTTTATTAAGAAACACTTACTTCCATAGAAAACGGCATATAGCTCAGTTGATAACCATGTGGCAGTTATCGATTTTTTTATCAAATCTTCAGACATTTATTAATCTGATTGTTCTTTACTATGGCTATGTTAAGTCCTAAGATCTAAAGTAAACTTTTATAAAGAGCAATAGTCTAATAGGTAATTGCAAGACTTGCAAGACTCTTGCTGCAAGACCAAGACCAAGACCAAGACTGGCCAAGTCTCGTCTTGTTCTTGCATTTGGGCAACACTAATTATTGAGCTACCCGAGGTTTTATCAAGAATGGCGATTTTTTTTAAGCAGGCCAATGGTTAAAACACAAATATGGAATACGAGAGGTCGTGGCTCGAATCCAATCTCAGGCACCTGAGACTGTCCTTTGAGGATGATGTCTAATTATTATTTTTTACGTTATCAATAAATTACGCATTTTTATATGACATGTTTGCACATTTTTTACATAGCAATTATTAACTTTAATGCCTATTATCTAAGCAGTTTCTTGTTAAATTGAAGCAAAAGAATATCTAATATTTTTCTGATGGAGATATTAGTTTTCTGCTTATTGATAATAATTTTTTGAATGTGATTCTATTGTTAATTATTAGGTGCCTGCTTACAAATTGATTAAATTCCTATCTATTTTCCCATAAATCCACCCTCGTCAATTATAACCTATGTTACCTGCGTATGATTTTGTTTCCCGTAGGTGAAAGGATTTTTAAAATCGGTCCACTAGTAGCGAAGCCTATTCAATACAAATAGTCAAATCTTTCCTTTCTAAAGTCTATATAATGTTAGTATAGATGAACATATATTTTTATTTATTCAAAATCACCTTAATAAAGTTTAGTATGTTTAATCGGTTTCATTTGTCCTCCAATTTACGTAACGAGTGTACAAGAGTAAGACGCCCGCATCACTTTTATTATACTCTTACTCAGGAGCAGGAATGGCGTAATTTAGTCACGGCCTGACTCACCTGAGCAGAACGCTTCCAAGCAGCTGGTGTACTGATGGCGGCAATCAAAGAAATCACGCTAATTAAGTTTGTACCCTCGTAATAAGTATATAGCTGACATTTCTTATGTATCGCAAACGATGTATAAGTTTTAGTACACGGAATAATTTGAAAATTTTCCAAGCAGTCTTTTATTTGCAACTGTAGACCATTCAGATAGAGTTTGAATTAAGATTTATCTACTGGTTACCGCATATGCTTACTCGATCTTAATAATAAACGATTCTGAATTATAATCACGCCCCCCCGTAGCCGAGTGGTTAGCAAGCCGGTTTCAAGGTGTCGCCATCTCTGAGGTCTCGGGTTCGATTCCCGGAGGGATTAGTGTAGAAAATGAACTTTTCTATTGTCTCGGATCTCGGTGTTGTGGTACCTTCGTTGTCACAGATACTCCATAATCCGGGGGCTTTAGCTACTTTAGCTAATCTAAGCAATGTATGTGATGTTGTTTAATATTTTATTTTTTTATTTAAAAAAGAAACTAGCTTTTGTTGTAAATGTTGATAGGGTTGTTTCGTTTAATTACAGAGGACCCATAGCTATCTTCTGGCTCCGTTGTCAAATCAGCTCAATTGCATATATATAACGCAATACCATCGTGTTTGAGCTCATTTGATTAAGCTGATATATAAATATATATATTTTGCGTTATTGCGTTATTTAATTACAAAGTTACCCTGAATACGATTTTGTACTAATATCATTATCAAGACAAATCAAGTAAGCTCAAAATCTATGGTATTGCTTCGTTTGACTACAAAGGTACTATGGCTAACTTCCAGCACCATCATTAGTTCAGCTTCATTTTATATTTAAATAGCATTAGAATTAGAAAATGTTTTTAAAAATACTGGATACCGCAAATTGAATAAAAACTTGTAATAAATAAACACCGCCATGTTTATGTCAAAGTTACCAAATCTTTATAATTGGATTAAACAGTATGTAGAATTTCAAAGAGTTCAGTTAAATGATTTCAGAGTTAGAATATTATGCGGGCTTAATGCGGATCGGTGGGTGTAAACGGTGCTGATGCAGCCAGGACTAACGGCTTAACGTGCATTGTGCCAGTGTTGTGCACGGTGCTCAAGATATTAATGTTTTGGTCACCCATCCTGTCCTTACGAATGTGATTTTTCTACCTTTTTTCTCGTTTCTCGCGCTCTGGTTGTCCCTGGTGTCTGAGCATTTTATTCGTACCTTGAAACTGTTCTTCTTTTATTTTTGATCTTTTTAAATTATTATTATTTGTCTATGTGTATGCAAAATCGGCTATTGATTGTTCTATTTTCTATGTAATGCAGTATTTTACTTATTTATTTTACTGCAACGGGATTTTTAATTATTATACTGTACTCGTTATATATATTAATATTATAAAGAGGAAAGATTTTTTGTTTGTTTGCATCGAATAGGCTTCGAAACTACTGGAACGATTTTAAAGATTCTTTCACCTACAGGCAGCCACATCATAGGAGGGTGACATAGGCTATAACTTACGCAGGCGAAGTCGCGGGAGAACAGCTAGTTGTAATAATTTTCGCAATTTTTTTCTTTCTCTTCTTTAACCCATTTGATTTTGAGATGTAGAAAGATGTAAAAAGATATGTTTTTAAATTTTATTGCTACTTATGATATGTCGACTTTTGTCATTATGTCTATAGTTTGTTACTTTTCATAGGTTATTTATATTAATACTAAAATATTAAATAGAAATACTTAGTAAAATGTTTTACAAAAAATACGAAACCATAGTAAAAATGGTATAGTCACATTAAAATTACCCTATCTGAGAAAGATTACAGTACGTCTAATTTAAAAAATGTCGCGGTAATAAATTGTTATTTGCTCATTACTTTATAAATTTAATATTCTTAGACATAATAGAGACATTTTTCTTACAATAAGGTTGTGTCGGTTTAAATGTGTAAAATGTCTCGTGTATTGAGATGCGGGGCGCTTCCCCTACTAGGTAGGTGTTTGCTCTCAAATCAGTTGTTTAAATAGAATGTTTCATTTTTCCTCGCATTCCCGGAAAATTCAATTCTTGCTGCTTTTTCAAATACCTTTACATTATTATATTATCTGTGCCTTTAGCTCCGTTTATTCTATTTGCATTGATGAGTTACTATATTATTATATCTGTGTTATAGGACATTAGTGTATTCTAACGATTGCAATATTTCGTTGATACAGATTTCATTGTTCTGTGACACAGACATACCTTTGTAACGATGCGTCGTACCACACCATTTTGTCCTAGATTCCCGCATCTTTATTTTTGTATCTGATCTTCAAGCTCATTTCTTTTATCTTAATAACTTTTCGTAATTTTAAATTTTGAGTAACATTATATGGGCTTCTTGAATGTCAGTCGTGAACATTTATCCTGCGAGAACATGAATGTAATTTAGTCTAGAAAAGGGTTATCTATTTTTTTTTTTCATATTCTTATTATTTTTTTGTTATTACAGTCTTTTCTTTACACAAAAAATATACCTACTTATCAATCCTAGTACAAAATTATTCACAAATTGTTTTACATACTGTTTTACCGACATCGCTCACATAATTCATAGGCTATGTCACCCGCATATGAAACAGTTTCCCGTAGACGAAAGAAATTTTTAAATCAGTCCAGAAACTCCGCAGCCTATTTGATGATTTAATACAAAAAATAATTTTATTTTAAACTCACGTTATTTTCTGATACATACGTGAAAATGTGATTATCCTCCGTAATCCATGAAGGATGACGCCAGATTATTAAGCTTCATTTGCACTCTCGGATACAGGATTAACTTAAACTTGAGCAAATACTTGACAAATATGGAGAATTTGAGATATTTTAGTACTTACTGATTTTGTAATACACTTTCTTATCTTGATGTGGAGAATTGTTTTGTAATTCAATTTTCCTTAATTTATGCTACGTGCAATATGAGCATCAGTTTCATTCAGTGTGGATAATCAGCCTATGCTTTAATTTGGTTTCTATCGATTTCACAAATCTTTATTAGGAATAACGACGATAAAGTGTATTAGCATGTAGTGTATCCTACAAGTAATTTTTCTCATGATGAGTTTGATTTGATTTTTGTCAACTTGTCATATGGAATATGATATTTTTTGTTTTTATTTTTTCTTATAGTCACATTATGATCAAGTACCTAAGTAGCGTGGGTTAGGGATCTAAAACATTTCATTCTACTCTAAAATAAACAAGTAACTACGTGTAAAGAGGTGTTTCACAGCGTCCATCAGATTGTTGTGACGTCAAAAGAGTGCATATCAAAGGGGAAAATAACAAACAATTTTAAAATTGTGACTGTACGATAACTTTACATGCCTTTAACGCTGGAAATCTTTCTGGAACGCTAACATACAATTTTTGGTAAATACTGTATTTACTTAAAAATTGTAGCTACTTTACAATAATAATTTTATTAGCACCCAGAAACTTAAATAAAAAATAATTAGTTCCCCAGAAATAATAAAAAAGTTTAAGAAAAAGATTAATCTATAATAATTAAACCAAACAACCCTTTCAACGTGCGTTTAAAATTACCCAACGTAAAAAGCATCCCATCAATCGTTGAACTAATTTCGCCCTGATAATCGTGATAAAGCAACAAAATAGCAATTTGGCCGACCATAAAAATAATTGAGTTCAAACTGCGTTGGAGCAATAAAAAGCATGAAAGCAGGCCCAATAACCTTTAGGGGCTGAAACGTGGGAAAGCAAGCACCTGGAGAATAGTGTAAAGTAGTGTAGGCGATTAGGCGCCGGCGCCACGTGTAATGTGTGTAACGACTAGAACCGTGTCGAATGCACCATTAGTAACCTTTTTGTAAGTAGTCTTCGTTTGACAATTACAATGGATATGGTAATTCAATTTTCAGCTAAATTGTTATTTTCTGGTTTACAAAAAGACACGTTTTCTTTAGAGTAAGTCAGTAAAGTATTGTGAATAAAAAAATATTTAATATATTAATAAAATCTTTATGCATAGTCAACAGCACATCAGATTATACTTTAATCTAAATCTGGCAGATTTCTCCATATTACAACATCGATAGTATCGACAATTTGCATTGTTAAAAAAAACTGATACCTAGTTTAAATAGCCCTATTGATAGTGTTATCATCAATATCAAAACTATCGATATAAGAACAATATGGGCCTGTTACAAATACTGGTTATTTTATATATCGTAAAGTAAAATGAGATATGTTTAAGTATTCTTTTAAGATTACTACTTATAAGTAGATTATAACATCCAATGTAAGTTAGAATTTCAAACTAAATTGATTAGAAATATCGAAACGCAAAAGACTCGAGGCAATATTGAAAATAGTATCTTAATTGAAAGGTTAAAAATATTTATTTCGGTTGTTTATGTGAATTGTCTGGACATTGATGAAAATACGCTCACTAGTATATGAACGTAACAAGTGCTAACGAAATTTGTCAGTCTCGGGTGACTCAATGGTTAGTGCAGTCACCCGGGTTGCGAAAGGTTACAAGTTCGAATCTTATGTGGGGCATCTGGGTCTTGTGTTTTAAGGATATTGTTCAATTAGATAATACAAATCTCAATAAAGTTTTGTGAATGCAAAGTTTATGAAATATATTAATGTTAATATATTTGATCAATTTTGCTTTCACAATGCTGTACTGATACATCGCATCCCCGGTGCGACACTGGCACTTTTGCAAAAAATACAAAAATTAGTTAAATATGTAATAATTGTCCTAAAGCCCCCTTTACTTGGTGCGATAATGTTACTTTTGTAGATGAATCATACGGAACTATGTTCCGATTGTAAAGTCATTGTTTTGTGAGGTGGTAGAGTTTAAAACTCTTCTCCTGAAAAACTAAATTTTTGCATAAGTGACAGTGTCGCACCGGGAGTACGACATGTTAAAAATATCCACTTAGTCCCTGACTCTGAGATTCCCATTTCTCTCATTGGGGAAAATTAATGTTGTTTATGTATACAGTCACAGCAAAGCGTCGGGTTATACAAATCTTGCCAATTTCTTAATTGAATTTGAAACCTTTATGTATTGAAGATAGAGTTTAAAATCAACTAAGATAAGCTGACGCTTACGCAGCCATTTGTACAATATGGGTACTCTCGACATTTGACACTATAAAAGAACTAATAGTTTAAATAGTCATATTGGTAGTTTTATCATTTATCAATTCGTTTGTTACAAATACTGGCTATTTTAAATATCCTAAGGTATAATTATGTTTTTAGGTCTGATTTATTTATTATTAGTTTATTCTAAAACTCAATGTTAAATGTTTAATTTTTTTTTATTTCTAATACAGTCTAATTTTTTTATTTTATTTCTAACAATCGAAGTATGTGTTATGAAAAAAAAATCTATATTTCTATTATTAATAATGATTAAAGAATGAATTATGTACAACTTAAAATATATTGAAAATTAAAATGTGTTACTCTTTGTGTATAGTGATTTTGAAATGAGCGTCTTAAACGGCGACTGTAAAAACCTAAAGTACGGATAAGCGCTGTGTTGTTCTAGGAAATGAAGAGTTGTGTTAAGGGCAGTTTTACAGTACGCCTGGGAGTCGACTAATCGTGAATTATGACAACATTTTCCCCACCCTTATGAGAAAATACGACAGATTCCGCTAGAACTGGAAAGAGGACACTGTGATTCCCAAAGTTAATCTTCCTGCGAAGCTCCGGATTTTTAGACGTAGATATATATGCATGTTGTGGACATATAATGTAGATTCAATAATTTTATTTGATATCGAAATAAAACACTAATGACAAGGAACTCGACAAGACACTGATATTTTATAGTTTGATCTTTGTTTAAGATACATACATAATTAAAAATGAGCAGTTAAAATCTTGGTATTTTAGGCTATAAAATCTTTATAGAATACTTATCTAAATTATTATTTATGCAAAAGGATCTGTTTCGCTTGCAGAGACAGAGACAAATAAAAGCGTCCTTTATTATACCTTTTCATCGCACCGCTGCTGATTCGAATTGTTGTTGTCAGCTCAGCCAATTTCTGCTGTAAGGCTAATTTAATTTCGCTTAGTTAACAAATGATGTTCCATTTAATTAGTGATTGTATTTAAAATTTTGATAGAAATCGTGGTGACGCCTAATTTTCAGCGAATCTGAATTTTCATATACTAATATATGATAAATCAAGCTTCCATTTTTGCACATGAAATAATAATTCAGATGTATCTTTTAAGTATTAATATACCCACTTCCATTTCTGCCACTGCTTATTAGAAAATCTTTAACTTTAGACCGGTAACGTGCATGCTCGTAAAAACTTATTTCATCATATACTAGCTTTCCGCTAGTGGATCCGCCCGCGAGTACACGACGACTTGACAGCACATTTAGCCCTAGGAAACCTCAGTGTTCATTTCTTTCTGCAGACATAAAAATTAGATTTCAAATCGATGACTATGAATACTGAAAATCAAAACATTGCAGCCGGTGTATGATATTCTTGAATGTGTCGTGTAATATGTGAAATGGACCTAAAGCATTCATTATGCGTGATGCGTCGTCTCCCCTCAACAACACTACGGGATATAATTTTAGTGTATGAAATTAAAACGCCCTGCCAATTTAAAATTTCGTGCAAGAAAATAAATTTTAGCCCAACTTACATACATTTTAATAAAACTTAAATTATAAAATTGCGTTACCATATGAAAAATTAAAACTGGCGTTATTGTGTGTATGTTAGCATTTTCATTTATTGAGTTATGTATCAGTCAATTTGTAGTATACAAACAAACCCTTTCCGTGTTTATCGCCTATGACAAAATCATCTAACTTTGCCAGAAGCAGGCTTAGATCGGAACAATTAGACCCGCATCGGTTGCAATATTGACGAAGAGCTAGGCCTACTCGTGATCTAATATTCATTGCAGACGCCCCGCATACATGGCAAAGCGTAATACGTAATTAGATACAGCAAATGCTGGACTCCTGCCTGCCGACCACTATGCATTATGCACGAATCTAAATTGAATGTGCAGTTAGCTACGCTTATTGAGGACTAAATACGTTGTCTTGAGAAATTCTCTCTGATATAATATAATAGCCGGATAATTATTTATCATCAATATACATAAATTGCGATGGCAGAAGAAGTTATAAAATAGTAACACTAATTAAACAAAGGTCAAAACTTTCCGTGTTCTGTGGTCAAAACCATGAAGCTTTTTTGAAATGGTGAAATCAGTTACTAATTCTGAAATATCTTAATAGTATTTTGTTATCTAGCTATTGATTCTAGAGTTTTGTGTACTGTTCTCAAAAGCAAATGAGCGATACTTAAGTATAAGCCAACCTAATATTACAGCCGACTTAACAAGGGTATAAAAATTCAATAAAATGTAAATTTCCTTCCCTGTGTCTGATCGGAAACTTTTTAAAAGGAAGCCTGAGCAATTGATGGAAAAGATCGTGTGACTCAAAGCCGATCATGATGTTACTTTAGACATGATGAGGTAAATATACCAAGAGAATTGTGATTACAAAACGTTTCTATAAAATATTTGCTCAAGGAGAATTTTTGATTATTTCTAGCTGTATATTTTGTTTATATCAAGTTTATTTGCCTTGTCAGATAGATTTAAATTAGGTTGGATGAATAATTTTATAACTTGATTTCTAGAGACAAATAAATATAAATGGAAAATATCAAAATGTACATATAAACTAAGCATTTATATCAATTGCCATACGTAATTAAATTGGTCGAAATCAAATTGGTAAATCGGATATTATTTTTTAATGAACATAAATGTTAACACTCATTTTATAAAAACGACACTACCCAAAATATGAAGCGTGAGATCTTCATTTCTATTTACGTTTTATGTTTGAGATCACAAGATAAGGCGTTATAGAAAACCTTGACTGTTGAAAAGCCTTTTTTCGTTCATTCACTTTGTTGATCGCTTGACTTCTTTAAAAAGCTTCAATAACTTTGATCTACCAAATGGTTTCATAGAGTTTTTTTTTCTGTATACTGATAAATAGATAAAAAAATTCTTCTTCAAATGTAATGTAAGAATACTTCTTGAGCTAAAAATTTAACCTCGATTAAAGATATGAGAATATTAAAAGAAAGCATTTATCTAAAGATGTTTAAATACCTTTTTAGTTAAATAATTTTTCAGATAAGATATCATTTACGGTTACATAGCTTTTTAATAACATCTTAAAGTTTTCCATAAAGAAAATTTGCTTGTTTTTTTTGCATAACCAAAACTATATTTGTTGCAATAAAGAAAAATTATGGATTAATCTACTTATCTCTTGTCAATATGAAAGTGTCCAAATAAAAGAAGATATATAGTTGGAATTTTCTATTTTCATCAAAACATTCAGCAATAAATGAGTTACACTTATGTATCTGCTGAGTGAAAATTTTAACGCTGGTAGTCTGAGTTAGGATTTGAACCCACGACCTTCCGAAATCCAGGCGACTGGTCAAACCTCTGAGCTACTCAAGATCTGACAGGACTGACCAATTTTCCAATCACTTGATCCAAAATGCGAAAGGTCATGGGATCGAATCCCATCTCAGAGTATTAGGGATTGAGTGGATTTTTAAACATTTTTCGTTGAGAATATTTTCCAGTATAGCATTGTGCATGCAAAATTGATCAAATATAATATAAAAAATACATTATTTTTAATTTCTTAACAGATAATTCGCCTGATATATTTATTCTTGTATTCTTTCACGGCGGACATTGCAACGATAACTTTCTACCTTAACAACAAAGCAGAGTTAGCACCCTCGTGGCGTGCAAAAGCAGTATTTTCTCATAGAGGCCAACAAGATTGAGCGGGCAAGGCGTTCATAAGTCACGGTTAAACGGGGCCCGGTAATCTCGGCGCGGACGCTTCATGTAATCCACATCGTCCGTCCTCTGTGTATATCCATGTAATTTTCATCAGATATTTTGTGTGATCACATTTGATCCACTGAAATAGTACAAAAAAGTCCGAAATAGCCGTATGAACAAAAGTTGAGTCGTATCTAAAACAACAACCTAATAAATATGTACGAATGTGTGCGTGCATCGAATCGTGCATTTTGATGAATGCTGGCATTGGGATTTAGTCCGTCCAGCCTAGTCTGAATTGATTGCATTGCTATTTTGTTGTTTTAATGCTTCTTTGGGATTTAAGAGCTAATCAAAATATGCACTTATAGAAAGAAATTCACATGATTTTGACGTTCTGTGCTACATACCGTAACTGAACGCTTATATTATTTCATTAAACTATATATATTTTAACGTGAATACGGTCGGACTCATAAAATAAAAAAAATCTGATTTTTATAAACAAAAAAAAAAAAATATTTGTTTAAAAAATCAGTTTTCTTTTTGAATAAAATTTAGAATAAACGGACTATACGAGTATTACCAATTCGCTCAAAAAATGTATATAAAAAGTCTTGTCAGAAACAGGTTAATAATCCTGTCCTGTACACAATAAGACTGTCAACAAAAGAATGGGTTAGTAAATTGTTTTATAAAATAATTTTCTTTAAATAATAAATTTTCATTTTGATAATATAATAATAATATTTGAAATATTTTTTTTTACCTGAAAATATTCTGTGAATCGACCTAGGCAACGCGTCATTGCATTCAGGCACCGGCTGCAATAATAATGAAAGTAAGGCAACACGCTCTGAATTTATTTTCCAATTTAAAGTTCATTCAGAATTAAATACCTATGTCCGCTGAAAGATATTTACCTCCCTGCAATTAAGACTAGCAGGAGGCGTTGTCTGAAAAATGTAATAGGTACTTTGTAATAATTTGGTTTTGCTCGTGGTTTGTTTGAGTATAGAGTATAAATTGACATAACTTGAGTATTTATTTGAACGGTAATAACTTAATTGAACAATTGAACGGTGCCATTAAATTTTACAGCTAGTTTTCTAGTTTAATCATTATAAAATTTAAACCATTCAACAAGACCGCTGATTGAGCAGCCAAAGCGTTCATTTTGTATATTCCTTAATCACCTAGCGCTAGTTACGATTTGTTTACAAAGTCTAATTTAACCAGCATTGCCAGAACTTATTATTGCCAGAGCATTCATTAGATTTTAAGCTCCAATTAATGCCCTAAATTTAAGAATGTGTATCGGTAATAATGCTTTAAAGTATTGACAATTTTGATGAACGTTTGTACAACTCGTAGTGAATGTCATTTCAAATAATTGTCAGTTCTGACGTTCTGCGACCATCAAATATGCGACGCATCTTCCTTCCAGTCGTCAAATAACAAAGGGTTTCAGTCGAAAAGAAATATCTTCTTTCATAATCAACTTCGTTATAACACTTTACAGATTTATCAAATGATAGTACTGAGAACGATTTCACCTTGGGAAGGCCATATAATAGGTTATGGTTTATCTGTGACATAGGTTAAATGGGGGTTATAGGGTTAGAATAGAGAATGAAATTTTAATTAAGTTCTTCTATTAAAATGTCTTTTCGATTTCAAATAAGTCTAATCTAATAATATATCTATATATAATCTTAAGTATCTCTTTCACAAACGGACAGAAAAAATAAATAGCGAAAGCATGCGATTTGATTTGTCAGCTCAGACGAGCTCTATTAACGAATCGCTCGTTTGAATAGGATCGCTTTAAGTAACACAAGTTACGTCCAATTCTCGTAATGTCATTTTGTTAGTGACGCAATGTGAAGTATTGAAAAGTCCGTTTTATGAAGGAAAATCATAAGCAGAAAATTATCGTAATGAAATTACACTTTAAGATTTATGTGTCTTATGTATGAGAGAGTAAATAGTAAACTACCAAATTAAAGTGTATTATGATTATTGTTTTTGACAATTTTTAAAGTTATGTTCCTCTTATATGATGGGACATTAGAATAGATAAACGTTTGCTTAATAGAGAAATCGTTGCATTCGAGGGAATCAAAATATTAACTTTTATCTTACGTCGTACAAAAAGAAAAAAAAGTAAATGAGTACTTAAAAGAACACTAGACTGTTCTGTTGTTCATCAGAGTAATTATAACAACATGAAAACGGCAAGTCTACTTTTAGAGGCTGTATTCGGTAGATATTGTTTCGACGTTCATAGTAAAACAAACACAAAACTGCTCGGAACTAATAGTAGATTTGGCAGCTTATGCTTATTTTCTAAAAAATTACAAATATATTGTTTCCAAATATCTAACTTGTAACTATTGCTTTATTTTTTATTCTGACTGAAATAGATAAAGATCTACATTTCACATTATGCTAGTAAGTATCAATATTAATTGAAATGGCATCATGCAATTACGATTTCCAGTAGAACTAGTGTCGTGATACGATTTCAAACGAGCGTTTCAGAAATAGAGCTCCTGCTCGTTAGCGCAGCTTAATGCGACGCCTGCAGCGATGCTCGTTTTATTATGCTAACGGGTGTTGTAATATTTTGAGTACGTCACCGGTGGTGACACGGTGCATATTTAAACAAAGGCGTGTCGTGAGATCCGAGCAAAATTGCTGCACCATTAAAAACTGCTTCGGATAAAAGTTATGGCTGCTAGACTTTTTGTCACCGTTTTATTTGAGACGACTCAATCGTTATCAATTTGTGATAAATAATCAATACTAATAAAAATAAAATATTAATAATGTCAATGTAAATAATGTATGTATAATATAAATAATATAATATTAATAAGAAAGAGTAACGATGGGAGTGAGTTTAATGGGATTTAATATACCAAGAGAAATCAATATATACTAAAGTGCCATTTCTAATGTTGGTAACTAGAGCTATTTTATTTTGTAGGAAATACACTATTCATCATATTTTGACAAACGAGATATCGTTGGAAACATATATCGTTCCCTACTTAGAGTAGAATATTTTCTAGTTGCAGAAGAGTTTATGAAATCTTTTAAACACATCAGGTGAAAATTTAGTACCTAATCAACTTTGAACTTAACTTTCAACAGAGTAACGTATAAATCGATTGGAGGAATGTGAACTTTTGTGTTAACCAGACGTGCTGTTGAATGTGTTGTATGTACGCAATTATAGCATTAAAGCCAACTTGATCTGCTCTTGAATGTTTGAGTGTAGTTTTTCTATTAGCCGGTAGAAAGTTTACGAAACTGCGATACCGCAATATCGTTATTTCGCTGAGTTATTGAACGGACGATAAGTTTTTGGAATAAGCTGATCAATTTGTTACGTACATCGAAATTATTTTTTCAGTTTGTAGTAGCGGATAATATTTCCTCATTAATTTATAATACTTACTGAGGAGTCTTCAAAATTTCCAAATTTCATCTTTCTACGCTCAGTAGTTTCAGCTGTACGTTGTCTCTCAGCCAGTCACTTAATTAGTAACGCAAGAATTTTCAAAATTTTCATTATTTATGACTTGTTATCACGGTGGTTATATTTATTTTGATAAAGCAGCAATTAATGTTAGTTTTCTGCTAGATCATACTATCAACATTTTACTGCCTTTTAAAAAATTAAATGGAAACTCATGTATAATTAGTTTTCCGTTTTTTTTTCTGATTTAAAGTCAAATATAACATAATTTATATTAATTAATAATCTCAAATGTATTTGCGCCGAATAACTATTATAATCTAAAAAACGTTGTTAAACCGCTTATTCTTTACTTTTCGAATCTTTCATGTTTCTCTTATCCCTGTTAGAGACAAATCCAACAAATTAAAAATCAATAAGTCGAAGTAGTACTACTATAGGTAAAAATGGAGTCACTAACACGATTTTTATTTAGTCAGATAAGTCAGCCTGGCCTTTATTGTAACTATAAAATAAAAGAAATCAAACCAACATTCGCGAACATAGATATACTGTTTACAAACTTTCACCCCAGATCTCGGAAAGTGAAGTCATCATTGTGAAAAAATCGTCTCAACGCTTTTCCGATGGCGGTATGTCGCCTTTCGCAGTCGAGGCACATCGCAACCTGAACGATTTACATATTACGTGACACTCTTGCGAAGTCCCCCATTGACTGTGGACTGATCGACTGAGACATCGTGGATATTGTTTTTCAAATGTTACGCACAATTTTGTAGAGCCCTCCTCTATCAAACGTTTAGGGTTTCGTGTACGGCACATTGAAGCGAGAACTTCACGTCAACTTTATTCTTGTTTGGTATAAAGAGATAGGGCAAAGGTTAATATTCTTTTGTGATTGTTTTTTTGTTTATATAATATTACCTTGAATTTATATTACAAACACAGAAATAGTATAGTAAGAAAATCAAATTTATACATTAGAAAAACATACATGGCTGTCGAATATTCGAACATATAACCTTTTTAATTTTGAAGTCGGTTAAAAAGTAGCGTCATTATTGACCTCCAAAGCCAATGAAATTGTAATATGTGATATTATAGCAGTAATTATAAATAAATGACATAAATCATTTAGACCTCAAAGACAGTTTCTTGCTTTGGTCATTCACTCAAATGGCTGACCGTACATAATTGAACGTTGAGTGAATTTTGATTTATTTATTTGCTGGCCTACTGTGTAACGTTGTTATGCGGTAGACCTGCAAAATTATCTTTTAACTTCTTTTTTGTATCGGGTCTGGTTGATTGGGGCATTTTCGTTTCGTCACATTTCAAGATGATGTAGACAATATATTGAATGTTGTCTAAATTAACGTTATATATTGAATCTATTTCTAGTAAAATATTTTTATTTTAATAAATTTTAACTAAATTAAAGATCTTGTACTTAAATCCTACAAAAGAACCATAATGCATAACATAACTCGCGCCTGCTACGTTTTTATATCGCCTCCTGAAAATTCTATGAGCGCTCCGAGTTTCGCATTCTCCATACGAGAATCTTCCTCGTCTATTGATATAAAACAATGAAAGTCAAGTTTTCTCTAAGAGATGCTGCGAGACAGTAAAATTATTTATTAAATTTATGTTATGACACGTTGCGCCAGACGACGGACGACCCTCCGTGATGAAATTACTTAACGTAGAAACATAACGGCAGTGCTCTCAAACAATTTGTTTTAATCCATTCAGGCAACACTTATTAGAGTCATGTGGGTAAAAAGTGCAAAATAATAAGTAACTTTAAAATTACAAAGAAACCCGGAAAAGACAAACTCAAAAAGTATCTCTACAAATAATGATGCAACGCCCGACACTTATATTTCTTTAATTTTTCGTCGTTTTCTATAAGGAATGACTTGTTTGTTTACATTGAATAGATTCCGAAACTACTAGAAAGATTTTAAAAATTCTTTTATTTGCAGCAATTGGCATCATACGTATGTGACGTAGTAACATAGTTACCCGGATGATGTCGCGGGAAAATAGCTAGTTTCTAATAATAGTAAATTTGTATTGGAGTGGATTGAATTCAAACATTTGTATTGAAGAAGTTAAATTTTAAAGTTATTTATGTTTCTTTTTTTTAATTCTAAAGTTAGTTTTATAAATTATCGTTTTAATCAAATGCCTTCATCTAGAAAAATAATGTAATTTATCATTTTTAATAATATTCGGTTCCTTACTTGCTAGCAAATAATTATTATCATTGTATTGATAAAAACTTATTTTATTAATTTAAAAAATAAATTAGGTACCTACTCAATTAGCATCCAAACAAAATTACTACTCACTCTAAATTGTAAACGAGTTGTGAATACATTTTAAAAGCATTTGCTTGAAAGTAGTAAATATGAATCGGAAACTCTAGCCAATTAGGCGTCTTTGCTGCAATGGGAAACTTTTCCGGCTTGCTCGCCGAATGGGATCTAGAGCTTATTGGTTTTTTGACTTGTAAAAAGGAAAAATAACTATACAATACATTTTACAATATCGATTACAATCTTTAAAAATAATTATCTTTGAAATCGTCATTTAATATCTTTAGACGTTCCGTATAAGTATTATACCTATAGGTTATTATAGGTATATTATGACAATTGCATATAAAATGTCTGGTCCATAGTTAGTATAACTTTTGCTTAAAATAGGATGCGACTTTATTAGCAATTTTATAAGTATATATAATTCTCTAGCCACCTAGTATGTTATTTGATTACTAAGAAATTCAAAAACTATTAAGTCAGTATAATTAAGAGTTAAAATTTAAGTAGCCAACATAAAAATAAGTCAATAGTGACAAAAATGTGAGATTTCTTCAAATATGAAACAACTGGTAGCTGCTCAGACACAACTGACTTTAATTTGTATGCAAAATTAATAACAACGATATTAAAAATAGGATCTACGCTTTAGAGAGAATTCATCATAAGCCTATTTATACCAACTGTTAGGGGACAGCCTACCCTGTTGATGGAATTGAATGGAATCAAATAGAGACTACTGCCCATAACCCTTCTCGGTGAGTATTAACGTCTGCAGGTGCAGCCGGGACCAACGGTTAATATGCCTTTACAAGCACGGAGGAGCTCAAGGTAATAAAGTTTCGGTCACCAATCTTATAAACAGCTAATAGGAAATTTTGTTATCCTCCGCATCGCAAACCAGACGCACTTACCACTGTGCCATCGAGCTCATTAATTAAACTAGAAAAAAATAAAACGTGAGTTCAAAACTATCACCTAACTACTGAAATAAAACAAAACAAGGAAATATTATCATGAAAAAGAAGTGACAGGCGTAGCTGTATGCATCTTTACCCCAAAACCATGTGTTGCTTTATGCAAATTAACCTAATATGGAATATTGATTAATTCCATATTTAGGTTCAATTATGATACTCGTACATTCTCTTAAACAATACACTCATTTACACATCAACATTTCATAAAACTACCTTGTATAATTTTTTGTCTTGTATAAAACTATTTCCAGAGCTATGGCTCGTCTTAAAATGTGAATTAGATAGAAATAAATGATATAACTCGATTTGTATCAATCTTCATAGGACACACATAAACCTTTTTTAAGAATTTCCATCACAGTGTAGGTATACAAAAGCTTCCTTTTCTACAGTATAAAAAGTGAAACTTGTTTCGTGTTTCTCACCATAGAACTCCCGCGGGCGCCACATAATTCGGGATCTTAACAAACGGCCGGGATAACACATGGGCTCCAAGAGAATTTCTTCACCTTTCCATACACCAAACGTTATATAAAAGTACGGCGTGTTAAATGAACAAAATATAAAATGTTTTTTTTACCTTGCTACGTTAACCTTCTTCGTTACATGTAACATTTAGGTGGTTCAATTTATGGTGCAAGAATCGTCTGTGGATGGTTAATTAGTATTATGTATTATGTGTAATTTCTATATGAAAGATTAAGACTCTCGACTTTTACAAGTGCTTGTAACAGCCTAGACTGAATAAATTATTTTGATTTTGATTTTTGATTTTTAAGTAATTTTAAATGACTATACCGTTACAGGAAAGGTCTCCTTGGTGCATTATCTACTTTTATCCATTATCGATTACGCGGGTCAGACACCCGCGGAATCGATAATGGATTTGTCGGAATTTTAGCGTCAAAAATTGAACCGTCTACAGAATATTTGCATCAGATTCATTTTCAACCTCCGCAAATTTTAAAAATATTTATTACTTTCGTTTCTCAGAGTGGAACATACAATGAGATTCAATGTCCATTAATATCATAAATATCAAAGAAATAATGTTAAAGTAACAGCATCTCTGCGAATAAAAGTTTCGGAGATACGGTATATTGTTTGTTTAACTGCTGCTAGTCGGTCGAAAATGCTCCCTTCGAATTCAAGGTACTAAGTGACGTCACACAGTGCTACGGTAGCGAAAAACGTAACTGGACAATCTCTGTAATACCTTAGTTATTTGTGCCTTTATGTTTATAGTTGTTATAATAATAGTTGTTACGTCTTACTCGTACGTAACTAATTTTATGCCAGATGTATTATATCAAATTTTTGTAGAAAATTTATAATCTTTATTTTTCAAGTTTCAAAGTGTAATATTATCCAAATGAGCGTCATAAAATTAATTTTCTTAAATATTTATAAGTTAAAGTGGCGGCAGAAACCTTTATTTTCACTTGTAGGACACAAACCTATCATTGAAAGCTGTCAGTAACGACATTTAAATTAGAACTTTAAATGTTAGATAATATATCTGTTAAATGAACAAATAATTATATTTAGGTATTTTCAGTATCACTATCAATTGTATTTTATACTTAGCGAAATTATTATGAAGTTGATAAACAAGCAGCAGAATAACTCTTCTCAATCTTCGATTGTGCCAGAAACTTGACGTTAATTTAGCCCCCGAACTTCTGATAGTTTTCCGCCTGATTTCGAATTGTTGCAAATTTAGCACACAGTCAAAGCATACTGTACTAATCAAAAGTTTGGAACTGTTGCTACTGATTTATTTAAAGCCAATTTAAATATACATTTGTTAAATAATATGAATCATTGTTCCATGATAGAGACAATAGAGTAATTTAAATTATCAATCACATATTTTTACGATTTATGGTCTTATGGTTTTACGAGTCATGCCCGTATGTCCATCCGTTCGTTCATTCTCCCTTCTGAGATTCAGCTAAAAAAAATTGGTAATAGAAAGATCTAATTTGGTATTAGTATACATGTTAAACACGCTGTCAAATTGGTAAAATATTTATTTTACCCCTACATGTAAATTACTTAACTTTTTACTCTGAAATTTCAAACAACTCGTTTTTAATGTATAATTTTGGGACTCCTTCATGCTTAGGTCCGACTCGCACTTAGCTGTTTTTTTTTTAATATACAGACAATAATAATAATTCATAGAGGATGATAAAATCTTTACGAGTATTAGATCAATAGTTTTTTGTGAACCTGAATAATACGGACAGTTAAAATTATGGGCAACATATCCTTATGTGAATTAAAAATAGGTTATTTTTATTAAACGCTTTTTTTTATAGATAGTAAAAATATTTAACGAAGTTTGAAAAAGTTACCGATGTTCACTTTCTCTTAGATCGTAGCAATATTGGAATAGATGTGAAAAGCATTTCCATTATCTTTTAATAGGTAAATTATTATTTTCTTGACAAAATCCCTGTTACGCCACAATCCCTTACGCAGGGACAGGTGTCTAGCAGTGTGCCACAATAAATAGCTATTTGCCAGTGAGTGCGGCTGCGGTGTCGTACAAACCCTCGTCCGGGCGGAAGGTGTTCCCAATTTGTCGCACTGAATGAGATTGTCGCCGGTTTCTGTATTAGATAAGTGGCTTTTACATTTCACTTTACATGGCAAAACGTTTATCACGTCACAAGGACAACATACGTTTTTTGGAAAGAAATAAGTAAATAATTGAATTTCAAATAAGTAATTATAATAAGATTTAAAATATATTCTCAAAGATTACTGATTGATGATATTTAGTGTAGTGCACAAAGTGTAATACATATTATGAAAACCGATAATAAATATCTTAAAAAAAATTATATCACGTCTCAACAGCATGCTTTCAAAGTTTAAGAAAAAAGAGTTCTGTTACATTTACTTTGTGTCATTGACTTATTCTAACATAGTAATTTTATTATTTTATTACATAACTGATATCAGAGATGGTATAAAAAAAGGCATGTATATGTAACTAAAAAAACTGTGATATTTCTAAAAAATAAGCTCAAAAAAATATACATGAAAGCAATATCTTTTTCCTTCTTAATTACCAATGTTTGTAAGTTAATACAAGAAAAAAGAAACCGGATTATGATTTACTATATTTCACACAATTTACTATACAATAAAGGTTTTTTCCAGGTGGATTCAATAAAAAAAATAGTGTAGTGGAAAATTGGTATCGGAATTTAAATAGTTGCATGTGTATGTGAAATGGAAATATTATTTTGCATACATTATAACTAGGTTGATACAATCATACTATGTATGACAGTTATATAAGTAAGCAGGCAAATACCACCGACCTGACACTACCAGTTCAAAAAAACTGGTAACACAACATTTTACGAAGATGATACGTCCACTCATTTATGCTAAATCAGTATTGAGTAGACTAGTGCCATGTTATGCTTGTGAATTAAAAATATAGCAAGAAAAATGAGAGTTAGGATTCTATTAATATTTTATTGTGTAAAGAGTCTTGTGGAATGTGTGTCTATTCAACGTTATGAAGGTAATTTTTAATAATTAAAAAAGTTGATTATCCTTAGACACAATTGTAGGGCAATTCTGCTAATGTCAGAGTATTTATGGAAAGTCAATAGCACTTCAACTATAAGTTCTTGTTACTAGATCACCAGATATATATCTATTCATTTGTGAGAAAGATATTATTCCACTAATAATATTAAACCTCAGGAAGATAGTTCATAATGCAAATAGTTGAGATTCTATTGAGATGCAATTATTACGTAAAAAATAGCATAATTGTGTGGTCCTGCTTACCAAGTTAATAATTTTAATATAAATGTAAAAATAAAACAACTTTTAAACGGTTTCATCACGTTTGTATTTAGTTTGTATTGACGTTTCGGAACCTTTACAGGTTCCTGTAAAGGGTCCGAAGCGTCAATATAGAAAGTTCTAATATAAAAAGTTTAAAAGTTGTTTCATAGTGCGCGTAAAAATATAAGAAATCAACAAAGTAAATGTCACTAATAAACATTTATCCGTTTACATGTGTAAATGAAGAAATGCATAAATATAGTATATAGAATTACTGAAACATTAAATGAATTTATTTTTAACAGAACATCAATCACCAATACACATAAAAAAGCTATCAAGTGAACCAGTGAATAATCCCGTTAATAACAATCAACATGAAAATTATAGAGCAGAGCAATCAATCGAAATAATTCCAATCGAGCTAATAGAATTGGAAATAGTGGAAACAGAAGATATGAGTGAAGTTTCGACTGAGTCTAATTTTTATATGGACAGCGGTGGAATGTGGAATACATGGAATTCTAAAAACAATTATAAACATCAATCTACTCCATTTTCAAATGACTATAAAGATAATTCGACTGAAAATCAGAATTATCCACCTGTGTCTATTTACGAAGACCAGCAACCACCATATGAAAAGAATAGTTTCCATATTTCACATTCTCATGATTTGACGTCAAATTTCAACGATACTTATCAACCTTCCATAAATAGATATAACCTTCATAACCCATCAGTGTCCTACACAGATAGATCTGAAACATCACACAATAAAAATTTTGATGTATGGCAACTTCTCTCTCAGAATAATAAATATCATCAACATCCTTCTCTATCACCTCCTCATGATAGAAATGCTTACCCACCATCTCCAAATAATAATTTATATTACTATCGACCATCATTAGAATCACACTATTATAAACATCAACGTGATCCCCCATCGCTGCCTCAGCCTCATATTAAATATTATTACTATCATTCACCACAATTTCAAAACAAGAATGTTTTTGAATATCCAGTGCCATCTTCTAACGAAGATAATCTTCAGAGTAATAAAGTCTATGACCAAGACAATAAGAGAAATCAATTAACATCTATTGAAGACGAATCGATCGAGATAGATTACTTACCATCCAGTAGAGAAGCCGCTATTGACATAAGATCAATAAAAGCTTCTGATATTGAGTAGTGTATAATGTCAGTATTATTAATGTTTTAAGCGACAGTGAATGTAAAAAAAGAATAAAACATTCCTTCGTGTAGCATTTTATTCAGTTATTTATCTTCAATTATTGGTTGATTAAAATATGTAATCATTTAGTATCAAGTAAGATTTTTAGTATCATATTGTATCGTTTTTTCTTAAACTTACGTATTGAGTGTATTTAATTAATAGGTAAATATAACAAACAGCAACGGTTTTACTTTACCAGTAAAAATAAGTTGTTTGAGTTAATACTTATTGTAATATCCCCTCCATGTTTCATATACTAAAAATTACTTCAATTATGTGTGAAGTTGTAAAATGGCGGCTAATCTTTTAAATCTTGTATATTATCGGCAATTTGTATAATTTAGATATTTTATATAATACCTAGGGAATGTATACAATACTTGAGGCGACCAGACAATGGATAAAAATTATGAATATTATGATCCATAGCATACTTTCCCTATGTAATGTATACAATTCCTAGGGTATAGAGTACCTGCTGTTTCACCTAGTTAATTTCGTCTATATTTATCAATGTTGGCCGGCCTACCCATAAGTGAGGGGTAAATGAAACATGTTTTATGACTTAAAATCAACTTTATTTTAAAATTTCCAATTAATATCATACTTTTCTAACTGAAAAGTAGAAATTGTGTTATACCTACCTGCAAATCACGTGATAGGTTAGTTTTAAATTTCAAGGTTATATTTTTTCAGACTATAGAAATCACATGACCGACAAAAATTGTTAACGTGATATATCCACTTTATACATATAAACAGTATTATTTAATTATATGTAATATACACTTGTTATAAGAGTTGAAATACGTTTATTGCTTGTCTAACCACACGCCCACTCTTCTTTGCTATCGTCTTTTACATACCTTAGTGGCTCCTCATCCGGTATTGTATAGAATATGTAGGGAGAATATATAATTATTTCATATATTACATATACGATTTAGGCGTTTAATATATTTCCTACGCATTGTATAGAATACCGTGTTATACATATTACTGGTAATATATGTACTTGAACACTAGCTGAAAAGTTAAACTAAATTGAACAAATTTCCGGAAAATATTTTAATATATTATGTACAGTCAAAAGCACGTCCGACTTACATACTAAAATGACTCTTCTCTTGTTTATAAATCATAATACATTAAGGGTAGAGCTCAAAATTAAACATAGTTCATGACTGTACTTGCACAGAAATTCGCCATTTTGGTACAACTTACGTGTCACGTAATATGCTATATTTTTACAGACACAAAAATATAAAAATAACAATAATGCTATGTATAAATGATCTATCAAAAAAAAAAATCTTACATGCTTTTTGTATATTTCCTCGTAAATAAATCAAAATACAGGCATACACCTTCCATCAGGGGAACGTTGATAGCCAGCGAGACAGCCGCCACTAAAATTTTCTTTTCCTGATCCATCTACATCACTGCTATTTTTTTTAGTTGGTTCTTCAGTTTCAAATACAATAGTATCAGCTGTACTTCCTGTTTTGCTTGTTGCACTGGTAGGATTAGCGTTAGCTTGAAAACTGCTTGTATTCCCATTATCAACAAATGCCACATTACTGTTGGTAGGAGTTGGAACTGGTTTTTTTGTAGTGCTAGTAGTCTGAGAAAACGTAAAACTGTTAACTGGTTTCATTGTCGTACTAGTTTTCACGGGATTCATTTGGAATGGCTTCGGGACATCATCATCATCATCATCGATGAAAAAAATTGACGTATTATTTCCAGTGTTGACATTACTACGTACGGTAGGTCGTAACACCTGTCTTACGTCTTGTCTCACTTTCTGAGCTGTACCGTGTACTTTATCCAAAAATCCTTTTATAAGTTGGCATTCGATTGTTTCACATTTTAATATGAGAACGCCACAACAGAATATAAATGGCAGAAGCCGCATTTCGAAACTTATTATTGACACGACTGATATTTTTCTATCACTGAAGCCATTACAGATTACTTGAGGAGCAATAAATATGTCTAGATAAACTTTCACCTTTCAACCTTTGTGACTATCGCTTAACATGTACATGATAAGGTAACTACAACTACAATTTAATTAATGTTCTTATTTGAAACTTTATTTTGATTCTTCTTGATATTTGTTATAGCCAAACTTTTAGCTGAAAAATTTGTTGATGTATTACAAATATTGTAACTAGTGTGTATATGGTATATTTGTTTCTAGTAATCTCTTCCAGGCATCCTATGGAGGAAAAAGACAAAAAGGGTAAAGATTATATGGGGTATTGGGGGATTACTAAAAGCTGTTGTACAACATCTTTTTTTAGTTATGTAACGCATAACCTTAAAAATGGATTCGAATCATCATATTTTTATTCACATTAAAATACATATTTTTCTATAACATAGATATGAATATAGCTCTGTGAATGAAATATTATGAATAAGATTGATTCAACCGATGCCGATTTCGAGGTGTCACCATCTCTGAGATCCTGGGTTCGATCCCGTTCGGGTCTCGAGTCTGGATGTTGTGGTACCTTCGTTGTTTCAGATACTCCATAATTTAGCTACTCATATTGGAATCTGAGTAATGTGTGTAATGTTTTCTAAAATTTAATTACTTTATATTACTTTGATGTGATGATCTTTTTGATTTCAGGTCTTTCTTTAATATTTAATAATTATGTCCATGCAAAGTAAAAAAATATTTCTTAGGTTTCAAGATAAGTAGATAAGGCTGGCATATCTGAAACAACCAAAGTAAGACCAAAAAATACTTAGACACGTATTCAAACAGGTAAATGAATCCAGGACCTCATTAGTGCCTACACCTTAAATACAGCGTGTGAGCTACTCGACTTTGGAGATTGTCAAATAAGTTATGCAATGTTTGGTAAGCATCTTTTAACCAATAAAATGCTTTTGTTTCTTTATTTTCAATCTACCTCTCAAAACATATCGTCTAAGCCCGATGATTTTTACAATTTGTAAGAAATATAAGGTGCATAAAAATTCTTCAAACATTGATGTCAATAGCATGCCAGGTTGTAGTAAACTGATAAATTCCTCTACTTAATTTTCTACCTTAATACATTGTCTGAATAGTCAATATTAAATATATTGGGTTATATAAATCTGTGAATTTCTGAATTTGTTTGATGAAAAATTTCCTGGGTATGCAAAAACGGTAATTGTTATGTATTACGCATTTGCACAAAAGACACGAGATGAAGCAGGACCACGAATATCGGAGTGAATAAGGAGTTAAAGTCACTTTCATTACTACTCATATTTTTCTGTGCATTCTCAACTAAAAACACAAACGAGCACATTAAACTTCAATAATGAATTTTAATTAATAATCAATATTGATCTCATTACTAATTGAATCAAATCCTCGAATTTTGAAAACAAATATTTTTTTTATAAATAAAATGGTAAATAATATAATTCACTATGTTTTCTTAAAAAATAACACACATAAATTATAAACAAGAACGTTTTAGTTAAGTGCTAGAACATTCAGGCATACACTTGCCATTCTTAACACTATCTACGTGCTACTACAAAGACAACCGGCAGTAAGGTTTTTTTTTTCCGTTACCATCTACATCAATATTATTATTTGTGATTGTTTCTTCAGTTGTTTCTAGAAAAACATCAGCTGTATTATGTGCTACAAGTAAACCAGGATACTTGTAGCACTCGTATAAAAACATTTGTTTGATAATTGCTTGTATTTTCATCGTCGTTATGTGTTACATCACTATTCGTAGGATCTAGCTTTTTTATAGTGATATTAGTAATGTGATATGACGTTAATTTTTTATACGATGTTGTCGTAGTACTCGTTTTTTAGTATTTGTTTAGGATGGTACTTCTAAATCATTAACAACGATTAAATATCAAATAATTTTGTTTGCTTGGTGTTCTGTTTGCTGTGTTGATGTTACCAAGACCTATACTTGACGATCATAAAACCGTTCTAACGTCTTGTCTAATCTTCTGAGCTGTGGCTTCAAAAATCTTTTTATCAATCCTCCTTCATTGATTTCATTGAAAGAATGCCGCATCACGATATAATTGATAGAAGCCGTATTTTGAAACTTATTATTGACACGTCTTCTATCTTCTGACAACGTAGCCATTAGTGATTATTTTAGAAACACTAAGTAAGTCTCGATAAAGTTTGTTTTTCCAACCTTTTTATTTTCGATATTTTTTTATGTATTTTAATGTAAATGTGATAAGAGTTAAAATAAACTACAACTTAATTTATCTTCTTGCTTTAAACGCTACTTCCGGTTCTTTGGAGAGCTATTGATGACAGCATCTGTAAGAGACAATTTTGATTATTTATTTTTTTTGGTATTGGCAAGAAAGAAAAGTTGAAGGCGTATGGTAGTACTTCGTGAAATATTCATGTAACATTACTGTATGTACTAGTCAAATAAGAACAAAAAAGCAGCCTAGAGAAGCGCCCAAAGGGTATATTTTTAAACCATCGTCTTGTTTTTAGTTTTCCGGCAATATGTGGGCAAAGTAGTATCAGTGATCAGTTTATTTACGCCTCCACTGCTGGAGTATAAGCCTTTTCTATGGATATAATCGAATCGCTCCGAACCGAATACATCGAATAGGTTATGACCCACCACACGTTAGATAGATAAAGAAGTGCTCCCATGAAGTTTCTGTTTATCTTTTTGAAGTTGCTTAATCCAGGAGAAAAAGAATCAATCTCGGGCTGAAAGATAAGGTAGAAACTCATATAATAAGGGTATTTATCATGGTCGTCAGTTATTATTTTTGTCACCATGCACCTGTCATTCCTATGGAAGTAACCTTGTCACGTTCAAGTGCGCGTACCAATGAAAGGATACTCAATTGATCCTTAATTACGATGACAGGAGACAAAACTTCACAGTAACAAATATTTCTTTGAAATCGGAATTATTAAAGCTTAATAAAAGTGATAATCATTAAATATATTTCTATTGAAGTCGATTTCAATACGAGCTTATTAAATATCACTAACAAACTTCAAAAAAGGAGGTTATCCATATGAATACCGGTAAAATTCGTAGAAATTGCGTAATAAATATTTATTAATGTTAGGCTACTGTTAAACATGTGTGCTGGATTTTGTCTCCTATTAACGTAATGTCTATTGAAATCGGGCTATTAATATTTATAATCAACGCCAAACCATAACAAAATTTCCGCTTGACTTCAATAGAGAATTATTGATAATATAGTTTTCAATTTCACTTTTTTTTTAAAGCGGTTCACTTTTTAGTTCTTGAAATCCCGGTTTAGCGTGTGAAGTTATTTGAAAATCTATCTATATAATATATAAAATTAATTTCTGTTCTTTTGTCTCGCTAAAACTCAATAAAAAATCAAGGGGGGTTTATATGGTGAGGGGTGATACGAAGTGAATCGAGTCATTTTGTCAATTTAATGTAGCAAATTTCTTGGAATGTATCTGTAGTTGCTATGAGCGATGATGAATTAAAGTTGAAATAAAATGTGAGTTAAATATTGATATCACCATTGTCTATTGATATTTGTATTGATAACTTACATTAACTATATATGTGAGTATATAATGAAAAAAAAAACGGTTGTTTTATATTAGTTTTAAATTAGAACTTCATCCGAAACGTTTAAATTAGAACTTTCATAGAAACTTCATTCGCACGCTATATATAGTATATTGCATTTTCGTATATATTTACATATTATTAAGTCAGTTTTAAATCTATTAAAATATTTGTTCGTTTCTTCTTTACGTCTACTGATACTTAATTTTAACTTGACTGGGAGAGAATTCCATTAGTATTAAATCCGCCTTTTGTACCATTTCTTTACTGCTCGATAAAGTTAATAAATAAATATAAGGAAACATTGTATTGGATAACTTACATCGCATCAATAATACAATTGTGCTGTAACTCAAAATATAACATTGATCAGAATAAACGAAAAACTTGTTGCCAAAAAACAGCTGTGAAAAACAATTTTATTCACTTTCTATTAATGTACAAATTAAATGAATTTCTTTATATATTTCGAATTGAAGATATTAGAGATTTATAAGATCTTTTACGTTTATAACCAATTGACGTTTATAAGTTTGATTATAGTGTTAGCTTAATAAGATATATTTTGAGTTACAATATTACATTATTATTGCTATATGTCTATTTAGTCTATTGAAGTCGACATTTTTTTAATTCATCTTTTATCCTTATATAATCAATTAATCTTAATATAGTTTAAAAAGATATTTCTAACAATAAAAAATACGAATATTTTACCTTATAAATTTAAAACCTCAATCTACATGTCCCCGTAGCATCACGTCTAGATCCATCTGGACATTCGAGATCTGGTATTCTAATCACTTGACTAGATTTTGTACTTTCGGTAGTAGTGGAGGTAGTCGTGGCCATACGGAGTTTATCGCGAAAATTAAAAATCACCATGTTTTTTTCATTTCTTACAACCGAACACGCACTTAGCATCACAATCATCATAAAAACGACACACTTGGCGTCCATTTTAGTGAAATACGTAGAGCATACTACGCCGCCTTATAACAAGTATTACAATGTACTCATCAAAATCTAACTCCATATCATTCTGCATACCCCATTGATGTCCATTTCTGTTTTATTATTTCGACAAGCTTCTGATTCTACATTTAAAGGAGCAATAATCATCGAACCCGCTTCTATGTTGTTTGGTTTCAACGTAGTGACATTCACTTTTTCCTCTTTATGTGAAATTGATTTGATAAAATCTTTAAAAGGATTTCCAAAAATATTTAGAGTGTCACGACCCACTGATGGTGCAGAATCCACGTGAAACAATATATAACTCACAATTACAAGCACGACTATTCTTATGAACATGAGCGTCATGTTCCAGTAGTGTGACATCTATTAATATACGTAGGGTTAGCTTATCACTACACAAACATCCAACAAGAGGAACGTATGTATCGCGTTATCAGAATAAATTCAAACCAAAATTAATTGACAAAATTCAATAAAAATAGTTAACCATTATTTTTAGGTGATCATTTAGTAGTCTAGCAACTAATAGATACTGAATCATATTAGATAGAACATACCTGTCGCAATTCTTCATTCAATTTGGACTTGTCGCAATCTGGATGCACGTCACAGTATACGTTTAGCCATAACATCATATATTTAATTTCATCTAATTTACGGACTAATGTGTATGGACCGAGGTCTATTGCTTTTACTTTAGACTTTATTATAACCGAATTTTGAATATTGTCATCGTCGTTTTTTGTTGATACTTCATAATTATTATTTTCGTTCGGCAACGAAACTTCGTAAAAATATCTATCGGAAAAGCCATTTTCTGGTTGGCCTTCTACAAAGTGATTAGTGGGTTTGGAATCCGCATTATGTAGTAATTTCATTTCGTAATATTCACTTTCTTCATTTAATTGTTGTTTAATTTCAAATTCCGTACTCAGTGAGATTATTACTGACTGAAAAATGAGTAAAGTTAAACATAACTTTTCCATTATATAGGATAAGTATTTATATAATTTGAAAGAGAAACACTTGTCACAGCAAAGACTGGACGAATATGTTAAAATAGATCAGACATGGACATAAATGTTAGTCCGCAAATTGACTACAGTTGAACTCATTGTATCAATTGACTTCTATCATTCTATGAGTTGTTATTGTTGATCCCGACAATAGGGCGGTATTGACTACTACGTATTTACATATTTTGTTACTCCTTAAAAAGTTTTCTAGCATATTATCCATTTTTATACTCAATATTACACAAACCTTTAGCAGTTATACCACTGGCGTATATTCTTAAATGTTTAAATTTAATGAAAAAAAAAATGATGAGTATCTTATAATTACTGAAATAATTAGGTTAATGAAGTTATTAAAAGTTATTTCAAAACGGCAAAACATTCATGGTAAACTCACTGATTTGACAAACTTTGTCCATAGAAAACTTTGACTTTCAGATTATGTTTACTTATCTTTGTAATATATCTATGTTAATATTATAATTGGAAAAGATTTGATTCTTTGTTTGTTTTCATTGAAAAATTTCTTCTGGATTTAAATTAAAAAATCTTTCACATCAGTTAAGGTATCCCTTACGAATGCAAATTCGATAGTAGTTAAGTATAAGTCTTTATGTGCGTAAATAATTAACATCGGGGCGTACATTCCGAAAACAAAACCACGACAATTGGTGATTCTCAATAGACATGCGATAAACAGTATAATGAAAAGTAATACTATATGGCATGACATTTTGTATCGTGTAATATGACATTAAGGCATTACTCATTACTCTACATTAAGAATAACCTCAAATGTATTATAGTTTGTTTTTAAGAAAATTACTTGATCTTTCATTCATTTCATTTTTATATTTCATGTAGAAATTTATTTATTCACTTGATATTGGCAGAATTGTGCGATATGTGCAGATAAGCCATTAATAAAAGAAGAAGAAGAAAAATATGACCTAAGATGACGCGCTATGCGCACGGCGCGCTATTACGTAGCGGGCAGCCGGACCGATGAACATTCAGTACAAACATGTATCTTGTAATTGTACTGAATATTTTTATTCTTATTTCATAGCTGATCAACTATCTATAAAGAGTTATTTTTTATATTCAATGATTAATTTTCATAGATTTTTAATATTATTTGTATATTCTTGCTTTATTGTTTTATCTTATATACATTTTTAATTGCAGCTAATAAATACTAATCGGACTTTTTTTATTTATGCCGAAAATTACAGACTTTTTTTTGCTTAAACCGAAAATAACAATATGCCTTGCCGCGCCGGGAACGCTCGATAATATTATCTGTGGCATTACACTACAATATATCGATGTCATGTTCGTTGCTATGCCATGTTTAGTGTCATATGCCATGCTTAATTTTATCGGCTAATTCGTACTGTTATAGTACGCGGTCGTGTTATATTACGCGTTATACATTACTCAGGGTACCTACACATCTCTAATTCTCAATTTGCTTAGTAGCATTATTAGCAAAGGAATAAGATTTAAATAAAACAAATTAAACGGCAGACATCATCGCCAGTTTTGTTGTATCACTCTCTAAAATAAAACTGAAAATTTGTAACTTCAATTTGGGTTTTATTTTAACATTATATACTCATAATAATGCGATCAAAGAAATATACTCCTATAAATAACCTGTATCTTTTTTAATTGATTTGCTAAAATTGAGTATAAAACTAATATCATGATATAGACTTCAAAGGTAGTTTAAGTTGAAACCGGTAGAAAAACATTTCTGTTGTTATAAATGATAAAGAGCCCTCAAAGTTCATCGTTGTGAAACTCTCGTTAGTGGGCCTCGCAATACAAAGCCGCTTCACTGATTTCATTCGGTTAGGAGAAGGGTACCTAATTTTCGCGAAATAACTTAATTAATATATGCATTTTACCAGTTTAGTAATAAAATATTGTAAATTGAGAAGGTCACTTATTAATAAGTATCAAATTGTCTATGTCAATTATATAAAAAAAAGTTATAATGACTTTAAATAATACAAAATCTGAAGGCTATGATAATATATGTACATATGTTATAAAAATATGTAAAGAACAAATAAGCCCTATTTTATAATTTTTGATAAATTTGTCAATGGAAACGGGAATATTTCCTAATAAATTAAAACACTCTATTGTCACACCTTTATATAAATAAGGCCACAAAACTAATAAATTATCGGCCCATTACACTGATACCAGTTTTATTAAAGATATATATGAAAAAGTGATACATAATAAACTAACATCGTTTTTTTAATAAATTCAATTCAAAAAAATAAGTCGATTACACTTGCGGCCTTTGACTTAATTAACGAAATATTACAAAGCATTAACAAAAGCAAACATAAACAGCTCTTTTCTTTGATATGTCAAAGGCGTTCGATTTCGTTTCTCATGAACAACTACTAAAAAATAATATATAACAAAGGTATCAGAGGTACAGCTTTAAATTAGATTAAAACATATTTACAAAGTAGAATGCAATTTGTTGAAATAACTAAATTAGATTCAAAGGGCATAAATCGAAAGTATCAATCAGAATTAAAAGCAAAAAACATTGGAGTTCCACAAGGCAGTGTTCTTGGACCACTTTTATTTTTGGTATTTTATATTATTTGCTGATGATATATCAGTGGTAGTGACGACTAATAATAATATGAAAATTTCTGACCACGAAAACGACATAAATAATACAATAATGACCATAATAAACTGGCTTAAATTCCTTAATCTGACAATAAATATAGACAAGACATATTATATGAATTTTAATAATTTAATTTCTAATAACTTGATTATTAAATACCAAAAATGCACGCTTTAACTTATAACTACCAAAATTGAGATAAATAGCTTCTCATTTGCATTATTTAAATTATCAAGAGTAGCGACAAGAAGTACGGCTCTCACAGCATACTCCGCTTATGTGGAGTCAATTTTAAGTTATGCAATTATTATTTGGGGCAATGGTGTAGATGCGCAAAAGGTATTGATTGCCCAGGAAAAAATGCATAAGATCCATATGTGGTATCGCTCCCGACGTCTCATGTAAGCAATGGTTTAAATTTCTTGGTGTTCTACCTCTTCCTTGCTTATATATATTTGAAGCAGCGAAATTTGCCAAACGATACTCTAATTGTTACAAAATAGCTCATGAAGTGTATCCCAGGAACACTAGAAATAAATATTAGTTATTCTTGACATAGTCCCAAAAAGCGCGCGATTTAAAAATAACTGCTACTTTATGTGTCAAACAATATTTAATAAGATTCCGGAATCTATAAAGAATACACCTTTTACTAGATTTAAGAGAGAGTTATATAACTGGCTTGCTGAGCGTTCCTTTTATTCGTTGCATGAGTTCTTAGACTATAGAAACCGTTAGGCTGGGTGGATTAATCAGTACTTATAGTATCTTGTTTTACTGCATTTGCATGCTATTGTAAATGGCAGAATAGGTGATAATTGTATTATCTTTTATATCTCCTTTGTATACCCTATTCAAACGCAAATAAATTATTATTATAAAATAGCCTCGAATTCGATAACAAGCGCAGAACTGTCATACATAACGATGACGTTCAATCGAATAAATCCTACTCGAAAAGGTAAGGAAGGTTTTCTTTCGTTGAAGTTAGAAATTGTTTTAACTGAATGAATAAATCTTAATCTTCATCGAGCGATAATGCTAATAAGTGATATTTTAGTAATAAAAAAATTGAAAATCTAAGACATAGCGAAGAGCTGTGATCAATTTGTTGTCTGTTGTCTCAAGTCTACTGTCAGTCTGCTGTGTACAGAGTAAAGCAACTGATTACGGAATAAGTATAATGCTTATGGATTATTGTCATTTTTTCCATATATGGAAAAATTTGCAAATTTTCAATAAGTTCAGAAAATTCGTGATCTTATTACATATTCGTTTTGCTTATTTGAAAGTATCAAATTTAAAAAATAATTTGTAAAGAGTAAAAGAAATTTCGGAATCTCATTGTAAGTTTTAACTTTATCTATATCCCTACTACTGGGGTAGGCCTGTGCCCCATAAGAGATAGAATCGAATCGAATAGGGAGAACGAGCTATAATCCACTGCACGGGTCCAGCTCGTAATAATACATTTTTGCTCACCCATCCCACATGTGGCCGATTAGAAAGCCGCTTAATTTCCGCATCTCAAACCGAGCGCGCTAACTACTGCACCATCGAACTTCTCATATTTGGCGAATTTCTTTTAATACTCACGGAAATATAAATGATATCCTCGTCAACATTGAAAGTACCTATAATTAGGAATTAAGTAGCAGTTACGAAATAAAATAAGAGTTCTGAAATTTGTAACCGATTTAAAAAACGACATCTTTTTGACTACTTATAATATATATGTATTAGTTTACGATGGCTTCAAATCCGGCTGCATCTGCAGTCGTTAACGCCCATCATCCGCATGGTCAGTGTGATGGGTCGTGGCCTATTCTTCTTATTCGATTTCATCAATAGAGGAGGCCTGAGCCTGAACAGTGGGGATATATTATATTCCACCTCAGGAATCACTTAATATAGCTACGTACTTATTGAATGATACTCGTACTTTGGTCATACATTAGCAGAATAAAAAGATAAACTACTGCTAAAAACTACTACACTAAGTAATACATTTTGTTGTTTAAAGAAATCTCGAGCTTCGAGTCTCTTATATTATGATGTTGTCATATCGGCTTAAAATAGAATGAGGCCATATACGTACCAATGATAATAATAAAACACATTGATAGGAACTATAAAAATGTATATCTTATTACACATTTTAGTCTTTCGTTGCAGCCAAGGAAACAAAATTGTAAATATCGACACTGATATTTCTGATGAAAATGATATATGAAGCAGTAAATAAATGCCTGGTAGGGATCGCTGCCATGCGATAAGGTCATCACGTTTACTTTTTTGTTTTGTCACTTTAAGTAGGTATGCAATAAAATGATCATGTCCACTTTCCATACATTGATCGATCTGTCATATGTTTTTTTTAAAGGCCGCATCTCCCCACAAGTATGGATAATTTAAATTAGTTTTTGCTTAAAATAGTATAATAATTATAATAATATTCTTTATTACACAAATATAGGACACATTACAAAGAAAGAAAAAAGATCAGACGGTATAAAAAGGCGGCCTTATTACTATGCAACAATTTCTTCCACGCAACCAATGGTAATATAGAAAACATAGATAAATAATAATTAATGATGACGGGGAGTAGGTGCAATAGCGACAGGAATTAAATAGATATACATAAAGAGAAAAATAGATAATGTACATGAAATAGAGAGTTAAAAGTTGGAGAGAAAGTGGCATTTTACTTCTGCGACGAAAGATCGCAAAGTGCGAGCCTTCCTAATATTTTCTAGTAACGAGTTCCAAAGCCGAACAGCTTGAGCAGAAAAAGAAAAGGATAGGAAGTCAAAGGACTGAGGAGGGATATCAAGGGAACAAATTATGGGAATTCTATCCATTGAAAAATAAAGTAGTGCCATCATTTCCGTATTTCATATTATATTGTGATTATAACTTAATAACTATAACTTAAAGGATAATTGTTCCCTGTACGCGTAGCACGACGAACTCAAGAAACGGGGTGAGAGGAGATATTGTATCGGTGTATCGGAAAAAAGTGAGGTTTGGTGTAGACAAAAATCTATCAAGTTTGTCGTGCTACACGGGCTGGGAAAATTTCAAACTACAGATAACTTTTCAACTCGATGCAATTGCTCTTGATTAAAGTACATCATCATCATCAGCCCTTTTACGTCCCCACTGCAGGGGCTCAGGCCTTCCTTATGGATGGTTAAGGAGGATGGGCCATGACCCTCCACGCTGGCCCAATGCGGATTGGAGGATATTAACGACTGCAAATGCAGCCGGGACCAACGGCTTAACGTGCCTTCCGAAGCACGGAGTAACTCGAGATAATAATTTTTTGGTCACCCATCCCGTGACCGACCCTTGCGAAAGTTGCTTAACGACAACGATCGCGGGCCGCGGTGCTTATCCACTACGCCACCGAGCTTCTCAAAGTACATCAGCAGTTACATAATTATGACTCATAAAGTGAGTCTCTTTTAACACCCTTTTTATTACTAGATCCTGTAATATCAAAAAATATTTTACCATCGATTTATTAAGACATTATACTCAATATAACCCAGGTACACAATAGCGTGTTAATACAATTAACTGAAATATTATTCAGATGCTATTATGTGTCACCTTGCTATACAAATCTAATATTTAAAGCAGAATGGTGCTTTATATTTGTAGCAACATGTAATTCAATAAATGAAACTACTCAAGAAATATGTGAACACTGAACCTGTAAAGGGTCCGAAACGTCAATAAAACTAAATACAAACACGGTGAAACCGTTTAATAGTTATTTCATTTATGGAACTATCCATGTGAGTCTAGAATCTGTCACGCGCACTAGCGCATGATAATAAATCAAAAAATAAAAGAAATCAAAATCACATTCAATGTTATATTCAGCGTTAACTTCACATTATCGTACATCGAAACTTTTGATAATGGCACATAAGTTACATTATTGTTAATAATAGTTTGTTATTTATATAGCATTGACAATAGTGGCTAAACGATTATCACTAATACCAGTACTCTCATATATTTTTTCTCGCTTACTTTTATAATTCCAATAATAAAAAAATATTATTTTGATTTTAAGTAAAGTGATCCTCAGAATCTTAGCCTCTGGCGTTGCAAGGTGAGTGTTTCATGTGTTTTGACTTTTTGTGCTGCAACAGAAAAAAAGGGCAAAACTGAAATTAAAGTTCGAAAATTGTTATTTATATTTAAAGGAACTCTTCCATTATTATGGAGGAAGATATTAAAACCATATATTTCATTAGTCATTTTGAGAATCAAACGTAGAACATTAAGTATAAAAAACTCTTTAGGTGCACTATGTTGTTAGAATACATATTCTGCATCGCAGATATTGTTACGTGACGCAATGCTAGAATACGCAGTCTGATAAAGTAAAAGTTCTATCGTTTGAGAGCAAATTACTGAAAAAATAAAACACGACAAACGTTTGTCCTTTATAAGTCGTTTCCTTATTATGTAACGTTGTGGATCCAATTGCGGAGGGAGTTCACTGTTTGTCACTTTGCCCTTCGAAAAGTCTCTTCCGAAACAAGAAACAACTGACAGAAGTTTACAAATGTGTTTTTGTATTTAACACCAAATGTTTTCGGTCATCCGTTTTGTCAGTAGTTAAGTTCAAACTTGAAAACAAACCTTTTTATTATGTTAACCTTAAAATAGTATTATAATTCTTAGAGGACAATAAAACGTACTGTCGTCTAATAACGCCCACTGTTCAACCACTGCAGTACTAAAACACTAACTAGTATATATTTTAGTACCACACTGACAGATCTTTAAGGATAATGAAATTTGAAGCTAAATGAGACGTTTTTTAGCGCTTTAGAGGTAAAATACAATAATTAATTATTATATCATTAAACTATTTCAAGAAAATGAATAATACAATGTTTTCTAATTGCATTTTGATACATTATATTTTTTTTATAAATAGTATCAAAATTTATCTATTCAAATGAGAGCAAGCTGAAGCCGATGGAATAGGTGTTGAAAACTTTGACGATTATATGTTAAGGTTAATATATAAGTGAAAAAAAGTTGCCTATATAGCCAAAAAAAAAATTAAAACAGATTTGGAATACATTTTTCTAATAGGTATGATTTGTTGCTTACTAACGTTATTCTGTTGAGGTAACTTACATGTCCAGAATGACCATTACAATCATCCTCTTCAGAAGATGACGATGAAGATGAAGACGAAGACGAGGAGGAAGAGGATGAAGAAGAAGAACCACTGTTATTCTGAAAAAAAAATGTAAATACATGTTTATAAACACCATCATTGAAAAATTATAAATGGAGCAGAAATAAATAACATCACATATTTGCTAACATCGAAAGTAGGTAAATCCCCCTGTTCAAGATATCGATTTTTTAAACCTTGAATTAAGTCCTCTTGTGTTACTGAATTCGGTAAATCGCGGACATACATTTGTTCGGAAAATCATACACAAAAAGAATAATCCATACCTTAAAGGATTTAGATTCAGTACAAATCTATATTCGTTCGATTGGAAATCGAGACTGCAGAGATGATAGTAACTGTGATATTTCTTAATCAACGGACTGAAGTACTAATTGAATACGTCTCTATAGTCTCCGAAGACTTCAAGTTTTGCTTGCACAAAAAAAAACTAAAATTTCCTTTAAACTCTATCGTCTAATTAATCAAAACGGCATCTGGGATTTTTCAAAGTGATTTATATTATTTTAAAAGTTATTGAAAAAATGTTCAGATTCTATACTCGGTAGCGGATACTTTTTATTTGAAAAATATTTCTTAGTAGTTTCTAAAACAGGTAAAAAATATCAGAATCGTTGAAAGTTGTGAACCTCTTCAATTTGTTTGGAAATGATGGCGCAACGGAACCCTTCGAGCGAGTGTCGATTGCGGTTCTAATGAGCAATTATTATGAAACTGTTCTCAAACTTTGGCTTTAGATAATTTTACTTTTGAGACAATTTTTCTTTTATATCCCTTCGTTTTTCTGTGTCTACAGCGAATTTAAAAATTAAAAAAGAATGTTTTTGTATGTATTATTATAGTAATAAGTGTTTCTACATAATATAAAAGAGAGATTTCTGATAATGTAAATAGTACAAGTACAATATTATGTATGTTTTTTTTTTGTGTTGAATAATCCATTTATTGAGAAAGGCTATAGGCTATAGTATATATAATATCACGCTATGGCTTATAGGAGTGGTGCAGCAATGAAAAATGATGAAAAAACGGGAGAATATTTTACTTTTTTAAAGCTTTAAATGCGTGCATTGCGTAACCGATGAAAGGTACGCAGAAATCATTTTATTCGAAATTGATCCCTTTAAAAGTTATAAAGTCCTGCTGTATCTTATATAGTATCCAAAAAAGCACATAAAGGGATCATCCCTTTATGTGCTTTTTTAATAATGATGATATAGGATTAAATAATGTGATAATTAATTTAAATCGATAAAATCGTTTCTTATATTACCGGGTATTAGACGCGATTTTACACTGACCTACATCCGAGGATGAATCTTCTTCCACCCTCAGATTTTTCATCCAACTACCATCACAAACAACACTAACGGTGTCCTTATTCCGTACATGAGCCATATTCTGGGGATTTACCGATTGCTAAAGAGGGGTTGCGTTTAAGCAAATAATAATTTCCACGCTTGTATAATCTATATCCGTCTTCGCGATTGAAGTTCTTAGGGTTTTTCTTAATTGCAATCGCTTCACGAACTACTCTTGAATAAAAGTGGTGATCCATGGAAAGGACTTGCGTATGGTTAAACTCGATCCAGTGATTTGTGCCCCTTTCCAGTAGGTATTCCGCAATGGCAGGTTTTTGACAGCTGCTATGTGTTTTTTAACCCTTTCCTCGATCCACTGCTGCAATCGATTTCGTAAACCCCCTGATTTTGTCAATCAAAAGTAGAACATACTTGGGAGTCACGATGTCACTCACTCTTATATCGAGAGTATAAACTGTCGAAATAAAGTACTCACGTAATATGTTGCCGATCTTGTCCGTCACTCCTTTGGCTCCTTTTATACAAGGCTGACTGTCTACTCACCATAGGATGCCTGTACCTCTCCACTGGTTGCTTTTTTCGTCCCATCACCTGGTATCCATTTCTATGTAGAACCTCCTGAACATGCAGTAGCTCCTGCTTTAAATGCTTAGGGTCACAGAGGTCGTATGCCCTGTTTTTCAATGAATTTACTACAGATTTACTGGGGTGGTGATGAGATTTTGTGTTTAGGTATCTATCCATGTGCGTTGGTTTTCGATATATACATTGGGTTAGGGATTCATCAGATATCGCGGTTAATCGAATATCTATAAAAAGCAACGATCTTTCCGTTTCCATTTCGTATGTAAACCGAATATTCGGGTGAATGGAGATTAAATGGTTAAAGACTTGATCTACTTCCTGTTGGCCACCCCTGATCACGCTAAATACCTCTTCAAAATCTTCACTATACTAGAGACAGATTGTAGTGCCTTTTCTTCAAAATGCTCCATCCAAATGTTGGCAAGTACTGAGGCCACTGGACTTCTCATTGCTACGCCATCACTCTGAAGGTATAATTGGAACAGAAAATAGCTGCCCCGCAGGTAATGGTCAAGTAGCTCAACATAGTTGAGCGGCATCTCGTTATTCGTTAGTATGTCTTTTACTATGTCCAGTCACTCTTTAATGGGAACTTTGTAAAAAGCGACTCCATGTTAAAGCTCACCATTACATCTTCAGGTTTCACCTTTAGTTCCTTTATAATCTGGACGAAATGACGTAAATCTTTTACAAAAGGGAGAAAAAATTTGACTTACCATCGGTCGCAGTGGCACATTAAACTTGTATATTTTGGGCAGACCATAAAGCTTCGGTAGTTGATGTGCCTTGAGCTTATAGAGCTTCTCATATTAGTCTTCACTAAATACGTCCTTGTTCTCAAGTACGGCAGAACGGATTCGACGCGTTACTCTGGCTGTCGGGTTATAGGACACCGCTTTGTCTCGCTTTTTTATCACTTAGAAAATCAAGTATCTTTTCCTGGTATTCACTGGTATTCATCACTACAGTGGTGTTTCCCTTATCGGCCTTTAGCACCAAAATGTACTCGTTTTCTCGAATTTTCTTTAATGCTAGATAGACGCTCTTTCTTAGTGATGTTACTCGCTGGAGGTTTTGACTTACGTAGAATAACCACAACGACTTGCCTCAGCGGTATCTTCTTGCTTAAAATCGCATCCTCCACGTTGTCAATTATGTTTTCGTACGGAATTCGTTTCGGTGTAGGAGCAAAGTTTTCCCTTAGCTTACTAACAGTAGTTTTATCCAGGTTAACATCAGATAGATTTATTACATATTTTAGTTTATCCGATAGTGCAGATGATGTTTAAAACGTAGCAAAGCGATTACCCTCCAATCCGCATTGGGCCAGCGTAGAGGGTCATGGCCCATCCTCCTTAACCATCCATAAGGAAGGCCTGAGCCCATGCGGTGGGGACGTAAAAGGGCCGGTGATGATAGCGATTACACGGTTTTGTAAGCTTTCGTTCAAGGTTTTTCACTACATAATCGAAAGTACGACTCGCTTGCAAAGACGTCACCCGATCATACAAATCAGTGGATGGCCGGAGACCCAAGTTAATAATAAAGAATTGAAGGCTATTGTGGCAGTGGATCCATCGCGAACCACGTCCGAGTTAGCTTCAGGCTGTGGTGTTAGTGATAAAACTATTTTAATCCACTTGAAGTAAATTGGAAAGATTAAAAAGCTCTCCTCACTGAAAGGTCTCCTCACGAATTGAGTGAAACAAACCGGCAAACGCGCTTCGACCGAAGCGTTACATTACTTAACCGGCACAATGTTAAAGGGTTTTTAAATCGTATCATTACCTGTGATGAAAAGTGAATTCTCTACGATAATCAGAAGTGTTCATCGCAATGGTTGGATCCTGGCATGCCAGCCAAAACCCGCCGCGAGCAAAATTTGACCACAAAAAAGTTACTTGTTAGCGTTTGGTGGACTAGTGCTGTTGTTGTTCATTACAGCTTTCTCAAATCTGGCCAGACGATTACGGTAGACGTCTATCGTCAGCAGTTGCAAACCATGCTGGAAAAACTAACTGTTAAAAAACCGAGGCAAGTCAATCGCTCTACGCTACTGCTACTTCACGACAACGCTAGATCATACACTGTACAACAGACGGCTACCAAATTAGATGAGCTTCAATTGGAATGTCTAAGACATCCACCATACTCCCCGGACCTTGCTCCAACAGATTACTATTTTTTTCGAAATTTGGATAACTTCTTGCAAGGGAAAAATTCAACTCCGATGGGGCAGTGCTAATCGCCTTCAAATATTTTATTGATTCCCGTCCGAATGGTTTTTTTAGTAAGGGGATCAATGAACTATCTATGAGATGGCAAAAGTGCATAGATATTAATGGTTTATACTTTGATTAAAAAATATTCGACCTTTTGTTCCTCCCATACCAAAACCAAATTCATATGTAAGGACCTAATACTTATAGTTTACAACTGGTTTAATGAGTTTAAACGTGGTCGCACTAATCTCACTGATGATTTACGTGAGGGACGGCCTTCTACGGCGACGACTGAAGATAACATCTGTGTTGTGCGGCGTATGATAGAGACTGACAAAAGAGTGACCTATCAACAGATTCGGACAAGCTTAGGCATCGGTATGAGTCAAGTGCACAAAATCCTCCACGAACATTTAGCGGTCAGGAAGCTTTGCGCCCGGTGGATACCTCATAATTTGACTGAAGCTCAAAAACTCCATCGTGTGGATTGGTGTCGTAAAATGATTGAAAGATTTAACGGAGGTGACTCAAATGCTGTGTTCGACATACTAACAGGTGACGAAAGCTGGATTTACTGTTATGATCCTAAAACCAAAAGACAATCTGCTCAGTGGGTGTTTCCTTTCGAGGAGTTGCCAACTAAAGTGAAGAGAGATCGAAGTGCGGGAAAAAAAATGGTGGCCTCGTTCTTTGGAAGGATAGGTCATTTATAAGCAAAAATAGGACAATTCAGCATTAGTATGCCTGCCCAGTTTTTTTAATAATATATTTTAGTGAAGAATTTATTAATCGGACTACAAAATAATATACGAGTGACTATTAACGAGATACTTTAATACTTAACTGAGGGGTGTTAATCAAGTTTGCGAAACTAATGTATGAAAATGTATGAATTAAGATGGACTAAAAATAAAATATTTGAAATGAGCAACTAATGGTAGGAAACAGTTTTATCTAAAATAGCCACTAAAATACAAACTATTAGAGTTAAATAATAAATTGGGTGTAAAAAAATTCTAAGTAGATGAAATTATATATGTTGGATACCTACAAATCGAAGAGATGGAAGAATATCCTTTGGCAAAATTTCACGTACTAAAATTTCCCAGAATGCTCAATTGAGAAAGCAAGAATAAGTTGACAATCAAGTTGCTATGAGGATCAGGCGTAGAATAAGACTTCAATAAAAAAGGACTATTATTTCAAAGTAAATATTTGTTTGTATTTTTTGCAATGCGTGTCGATTCTACTGCGCATTAAAATGGAAAGAAGAGCAATGGTACTATTATATGAAGACTGTGCGTTGTACACAGAAACACCTGTAGATTTTTCATAATTGATTCCATCTATTGGGCAAGCCTATACCCTAGCAGTGAGGACATTGATAAGCTAATGATGATGATATAAATTAAGATTAAGATTAGCTTAAGACTCGAGTATAGCAGGCCGGTGTGCACACAGTACCCTCGGACCGCTTGGGCGAAGACACGGGTTACAGCAAGTCTATAATAAAATTTAGTATCGTCTTAATTATAATTACAAAAAAAACTTACTTTGCCGCAATCATCATCTTCTTCTGATGACGAAGAAGAAGAAGATGATGAAGAAGAAGAAGATGACGAAGACGAAGATGAAGACGATGAGTCATCATTACAACGACGTCTTACCTGAAATGAAGTGATATTATTAGGTTAAATATGTGTTAGTAAATTCATTCGGGGCTTTTTGTGTGCGCTTTTACAAAACAAATAACAATTTCATTTAAATCTTGTATTAAAAATGCTTATCAAGAATGGTGGCTGATTATAGCAGATAAAAATGCATGGACCTCGAAGTATATCTGCTATTACTATAATTGACTTTTTTTTAATTATACGTCTTTTGCCACTCACTAGCTCTATACTTCTATTTGAGCCGGCGAGTGTCTTTTGCTCGGTCTTCTTAACAACTCGTTCTTCTTAACCTATTCAAAACTTCTTTATAAAAGAATATAAAAAAATATAGGACTCTTCAAAAATACTTTTAATAATTTCCTTTGAATAAAAAATATTTTGACTTTGACTTTGTTACTTGTAAAGGTCAATTCGGTGGAGATGTGGAGAACCTTGATAGTGTTTGGGATTGCCGAGGTCAAACTACTTTCAAGAAGATCGATGTTCAAATGACCAAAAAGCATGTAGTTTTAATTTTATAGAATCGCACCGAATGAGGTGAAAAATTTTAGAATTGTCTCTGCACACGAGGTGAATCATCAGAATTTTTCTTTCTCGGTATTCAAATAATGACTTTAAATAAATGTGCGACTTATTAGACATCAAATAGATATGTAGAATAATGTATCAAGATAATGTATTTTCAACTTTGAACTGCCCTAAATAATATATCTGCAGTTTTTATATGACACCAACAGTTATGCAAAAACAAAATATGATAAGAACCATGTATTTTCTCAAATAAACATATACCTGGGAGCAATCGTCATCATCAATTTCATTTTGTCGGCAGCAGCGAATAGATTTCCTAAAAAAAGGAGGATTATTATTATATTTTTTAAATACATTTTAAGTTTAATAAAACATATTGTACATATAGCTTACCTTGAACATGCTGTTCTACTTTCCACTAATACTGTTAGAGTTACCAAACACAGCGTAAATAACAGAGCCGACTTCATTTTCATTTGGTTGTCCTGTAAATTAAAGTACGTAGATTAAGTAATTGATGAGTACTAAAATTATCTGAAAAACTAATCTATACTAAATAAAATAGTAAAAGTAACAAACAAGTACTTGATTAATTTGGTCTCTGGTAAATCTATTAGAAAAGCATTCACCCGAATTGCTTTAAACGCAAATTTAGTGTAGCGATCACTCAGATTCGAATATATGTACTGACTGAATGATGTTATTAGTTCTCGGAGATAAAATTAAATTAGGACAATTTACATAACATCTGATATATGCCCTAGGATCAAGGTCCTTTTCTGGCCAATAAATAAATAATAAGATATTATTTTAATGTTACGCACTGTAAGCTGTTTCATGTGAAACAACTTGATTTATAGAATTTGTTAGCAATGTGAATTATCAACGACTTGTGTATGGTACTGTTTCCATACAGTATGGTGCCCACAGATCCTATAAAAAGTCAAAAATTGTTAAAATATATTTCATATTAAAGCGTTATTTGCAAGTTCCAATCTAAAATTGTTTAAATAAATCATAAAGAGACCAGAAATGGAAATACGGTACTATGAAGTCTATAACCAACACAAAATATATCAAAGATAACGACGGAAAAGGGCAATGAAATTCTTTCGAACACTCACCAATATAATTATATCCGACGAATAACTTCATAATATCTTTTTTACCCGTTTACAACCCCAACTATACAAGCTCAATTCACTCTCTATCTGGATTATTCTATAAACGCCCGTCAGCGAGAAAACAAGCTTCTTACACAAATAGAAGGGATTTTAATATCCTTAAGTAGTGATGATACTGGCCGTCTCTCGAATAAGAGACTTGCAAGGTAATCCGAAGAGGGCGCACAGATCTCGAAAATCTGTCTGAGTCATCGCATCCTTTTTAAATAAATAGGGTCCGAAAAATATAATTTATTTTCGCATTATACCTTTCATGGAATATTCAAAGTACATTTTATCTCAACAATGATTTTATTGATTATTATTTGTATGAATAAACGCTATTTAAAACTTTATACTTTTAGAGCAGTTAAGTTGATATAAGTGAAAAAAAAAAAACACACTTTTGGTATATTAAGCAGTTGAAAGCTGTGAAAGGCTCTATTGTAATTTTTACAAAGCCATTTGAAAGCTTTTTCAGAAGCAGAGAAAATGACTATCCTTTTCAAAAAAGCTGGCTATATAACTTTTATATTATTGAATTTACCTCCTAAATAACTGTTAGGTAGTAAACTTGAGAAAAAATTACGAATCGGTTAAAAAGTTTCCGATGAACTGGAGTTCGAAAATAGCATTATAAATTCAGCAGTTTACAATCACAGCGCTACTTGGCGACGGAAAAAACTCGTTCTAACTTTTCCTATTTTTCTGCGTTAATTTCACCTGAACCCATTACACTTTGCAACAATTCTAAGTGAGAACGTTTCTATTAGGGTGCTCAAATTGCATTTTCGATGTTTTATATCTGACTTCAGAAGAGTTGTTTTCTTTATTAACTTATGTATCTGACTCTTTCGACTAGGAAACTCTTCTTAGTCGACACAAAAATCAAATACAGCATACAGAATTTAAAATAACAAATACCTAAATCAACTAATTTTCGTGTCGCATAAGTTTATTATCTATCTACCTATATCTTCATGCCATATCACTTGGGATGGGCAGAAAGACCCGAACGCCACAATGTACGATCCTTACATATGTCTTTCGTCTCATCCACTTTCATTACTCCTTTCATAGATACTCGCCGATTTTTATGGCTTCTGATATCACCTTCTAAGAGCATGCTATTAATTTATTTGCTTTTATAATTCCTTATTTTACTAAACTGTAAAAATCTCCGCAATATATAGCGTAAATCTATTAAAGTCTTCGATACAAAAATAATTATGATGGCTCAAGATATATTTATATATAGAAAATGAAGCTGACCTATGGACTCTCTATCTAGTTGAAAGATGATTATCATCATCACCATCATCAGCCCTGTTACATTAACACTGTAGAGTCTCAGGCCTCCTTCTTGGATAGTAAGGGAGTGACTGATAGTTAACCTAAATTATTTATTGTATTCGAAAGCAACATTATTGAAAGAAATAATGTATATATCAATTACAGTCAATGATACAGAGCAAATCATCATCTATATTATCACCAGCTATTTTTGACCTGCTACTGCTGAAGCACATAAGAGTGAAATAGAAACGAATAGTTAGGATCGGTGGGTGTTAACGATTACAGATGCAGACGAGAACACGGAGAAGCTCAATATAATAAATTCTTGGTTACCCATCCTATGACCGGTCTTTGCGAAAGTTGCTTAAAACCCGTATAGCGCTTACCAACATATCATCGAGCTTCTTTTTAATGTCGTGGATGAAAATAACTTTAGCAGGGATTGAACAGTGAGGGTTGCCTGGTCAATTTCTCATCCCATCTGGCTTCCGCGTTGGGTACTACGGATTTTGAGTCAAACATGTGAAAAGAATACCGGACGACATAAGCACGATAAACATAACCCGAAAGTGGGATGATAAGGAAACCGGAGCATGCACGTACACCCTTTTAACGAATTGATTGCGTATTATTGGAGGGTGAAGTCAGAAGCCATAACAATATGAATGAAAAGATATAAATGTCGAAGAAGCGAAAAATGTGTGTATATCATATTTCATGGTTCTCGATTTTTTCTGCTTCTAACAGGTCAGAAACTTACGAATATCGCTAATTTGACAGTTAAATTCGGTTTACGCCTAATAAATAACAATATACTGAATTCTAGAGATTTTTAATAATCGTTAAATTATGATCGTTATGAATAAGCGACCGAATTCGGTAAGATTAAGATCGCAAAGTCTGTTAAAACAGCCACACAGCCGCTGTAGTGTACAGCCGCTGGAGTAGTAATATTTTGGAATGTGCGCATATGCAACACTGTCCGATAATTTAAATCTATTTCGGTGCCTACATTATTATGATTCATTTTAAAACAACAGAAAACGCTGTTATTTGTGCGCAATATTCGCATCCTCCACCTATTAACCTCGATAATTTTTCCTGATGCGATAATTTTGTCTACTAAATTTAACATTTAAGTAAATGCCAATGTCATCTGTGTTAGTTATCTTAGTTCTTTAAAAATATTGATGCTTCTAAAGACACTTCCTTTATTTTTATCTTTGCGATATTATGTATAATTAATTATTTATATTGAAACATTTTTTTCACTTACCTGGAAAGTATCACTGTCTAGCAACAAGATCGCGTTTTGTTAGCTTTTTCTTGCAATGATGAGTATATTTATTGTCTATTATGTGTTATAAGTATTTCGTTGGGTAATCTTAATATCACTTTATATAAATAACCTGTCAATATAGAGAATTGATATCAATCGAGTTTAACCTTTAGCATAAAATATATTTTAAATTTAATTACATTAAATAACATCTATCTACAGAAAGTTATATCGACGTTATCATAAAAATAAACCATGCATCCTAAGTCTTGCGTTCAAAACTTACAAGCATATTGTCATATATCAAACTGTTAAACAAAATTGAATGTCTAGTGCGCGAACCGTAAGTTGAACAATTAAATGTTAAGAATGAATAAGTTAATTGGTCCCAAGAGCGTATCGGCTGCCCTCCTGTGGCACAGAGGAATGCATTTAAATTGGATTTTAAGAGCAGAAATCACCGGCGCTCCCTCTCTGCTATCCTTGTTAGAGCCAATCTCAAAGTTTACGTAAACGAATGAACCTTTGCCGTGAAACCTGATTTATCGGTACCAATTTAGTATTACTTTTAATTGTGTATACAAAATAATGAGTTATTTTGCGGTAACCTTTTATTTGAATATAATTAATAATCTATTTACATCAAACTGCTATATTGAAAGTTCTATACACTAAATAGAGATTTAATACTATTGATATCAAATAGGTAATTCTAAGATGTAATTTATAAAGTTCTTGTGTATATGTTACGCTCAAAGGCCGAAACCGATCATTGAGCGAATTAATTGTTCACAACGCATTGTGGTCACAGTAAAATCTCCAGATAGCGAAATTCGTGTTATGGCTCTAATGAAGACGATCACCACGCGTTTTGGCAATTACAGAAAAGCTACATAGAAAAACCCATGTCGTGTATAACTTGCTATTCGACCTCAACGCGTCGTAAAGAAGCAAAAAAGAAAAGCCAGGAAGCGTACGAAAACAATATTTGATTACAACATTAGTGCTTTGCGATATAGATGTAGATTTGTGTTCAAGACATTGCCATAAGTATAGCATCAGCAATAAATAGGGTATAACGTAATGGTTAGGATTTTTTAAAGTTTTATTTGTGATATGAGTGTTGTTTGTAGGTTTTATCTTATTTATGTTTCAGGGATCTAGTGGACCCACTATTTATTTGTTTGTATGTGCAATGAGAATACAGCCCCCATCCGAGCGCATCGAGTTGTATCTCGGTTTTGAGATGCAAAAAACCGCTCATCAAAGCGCTGGGTAGTGTACCGAGAGGATCCCACACCTGCCAGCGTCGAGTTGGAGACAGGCGAAGGAGTCCCAATCGGAAAGAAAAGAACGAGAGGACATAAGAAAAAAAGAGATAAAGAGGTAAGGAAGGAGAAAACAAAAAGAGAGGAAAATGAAAGGTGGGACAGATCGGATGAAGGTAGAGTGTGTCGCAGTACGTCGATGAGATGTACCGCTGTCAAGTGCCTATGGTACAAGCGAGCGTGTCGCGGCAGCGGCCATCGAAGTGCCAGAAGCGAATCACTTATATAAAATGGAACGGTTGGGTTAACTTAGGTCACATCAAAGGTTAGATGTGACGACGAGAGGCATATTATGTTGTAAACTTAATTACTAAAACTGGTAAAATACTTATAACATACTTAAAATAATAAGGGACTTTAAGTTATTTTATGACAATTTAAAATCCTGTCCGTCGTGATATGATTAAACCAATTAATGCTCAGAACGCGTCATAGATTTTCTTCGTGGATATTTCACCGTAACCACAACGCGTTGTGAATTTTATTTATGAAAATCTATATGTTGACTATAAACTCAAATACTTCTGATGGGATTGAATGAAATAGAAAAAAATATATGTGACAAATCTTTCTTCTAACCGGCAATCTATTGAAACTAATTACAATTTTTCATTGTTATCTGGTAAAGTGCACCAAATATGAAACATGATTGAAATATTATCCTATAATCGTAATTTATTTTCGTTAAATTTGTATTTGTTTTGAAATGGCTTCCAAAGCAAATGGTGAAGAAATTGTCATGTTTTTTCTATGTCACCCGCGTACCGTGTAGTTTTCCATGACCAAAAGAATTTTCATAATCGGTTGAGTAATGTCAGACTTTCCTGTTTATAATATTAGTACAGCTTATTTTTCGGTTGTCTAACGGTCAAAGTATTACACTTTTAATATTGCATCCGTAGACATTTTAGCGGTATATCTATTTTAACTTTTAAACTCATTAGTAAGGTAATTATGTGATCATTTTCCGCTTGTTCGGAGCTCATCACTCAAGCCAGTAGCGAACGTTACGCTAATGGTGAACGTGGGAAACTTACCATTTTTGCTATTTCCAGCAACCATAGTCTTACATGAGTATTCGTTGGATTATGTACTCATATCTGTATTTGTTAATTTAGTAATCAAGATATTCATTTAATTTAACTAAAAAACAGAATAAAAAAAATATAAAAGGATAAATATTATAGAATAAATTTTTTTTTTTAAGTTTTTCTTGGATAATGGTGTAGAACCCTGCGTGCATGAGTGTGACTCCCACTTGGCCAGTTTTTATAACTCCTATGGACTGAAGATTTGATATTTATTTGAAATAAACACCCCCGCGCATTATTTAGAAAAAGGGTCTTGACAGATGACAGATAAATTGACGAAGAAATGACCCCAAACGGGTTCCTTTTTTGGGTCGAATATAATAAAATATTTATAGATAAAGGTATCGTTTCTCGATATGTAAAGGTATAATCTAAATAACGGAAAGATTACTAATGTAGTATTATATTTAAAAGGTAAATTACCTTATTCATATTTGAAGTAAAAAAAAAGGAAATAATTAAAATGTAATGACACTCCTCAATTGAAAAAATATATTATTAAATGTATTTCTTTTTTCAGTATTTCAAATACATCTAGTATAGATTATAAAGAAGAATCATTGGATTGTTTATTTGCATTGAGTAGGTACTGATTTTAAAAATTCCATCACCTACAGGAAGTTTACTTAGACTTTAATTTGGGCAGGCAAAGTCACTGAAAAACAGTTAGTAATCAATAAAATAAATGTTCGACAATTCAGCAACCCAAAAAAAAAAAACGGATCAAAGTGGATGTGTAAATTACATACATGATTCATCAGTTTTCAGAAAACTGGTACATCAATCAGTCTGACATCATTTGTATTTGGGGGTAAGGGTATCTATTGTGGCCCTACGTTCAATACATACTTGTGCGATTATGAGTATATATCTAAATGTTACTATAGATTAGATGGAAAATATTATCCAGCGTTTCCATGTAACATAAATTTTACAAATTGTATAATAGAAGTAAAAGCTTGCGATCCGTAGAAAATGATCTATGTTCACAGCAAACACTCGACGTTGTTAAATTCTACAATAGCTAGTCACGTTTTTTTTTAATAATAATAATGATTTATTCAATAATTGTTACATTAGATTGTTTTGAGACCACCCCAATAAGAAAATTGAATTTTACTCGTGTTGAGGGTGGCTCGCTCATCCTGTCATGCCTTAAACATTGAAGTTAACATACATTCTTTCTTTCTCCTTCTATGTTTCCCAGCTCATGTATTGTATGTATGCAGGTGCCTGTATGAGAGTATGTGTGTATGAATGTGGGTGAGTTTTGTGTGCGCATGTACATTTGTATCATAATTAGTGTTTGTGTGTTTTTGTATGGTTATGTATAGAAATGAATTAGCAATAGGGAATATGGACATTTTTGGAAAATGTTTTTAATTGATAATTTACATCGATATATAACTGTAAAAAAATACCCGGCACTGAAAACCTAACATTTTGTAACATTAATAATTGATGAAAATAAGTAATAGCTGCGAGCAGTTTAAACACCGGAATTTTTGGCACGCTTGTCGTGACGTTAAAGTACACGACTAGAGATATGACATTTTAAATCAATATGGATTTTGAGTGATTGATTATTATTCAATAACCCAAATCGATTAGCAACTAATCGATTTTAAAAGTGTTATAGACTTTTTAAATAACTCATATAGTTTACCAAATAAGTGAAAAAAAAGCCTAAAAAACATGATTTAAATTGTAATCTGTTGTTTATTTTGCGACTTAATACTTTGATGTTATTGTCTCGATGTTAACTTTTTGCAATAACGACATCCCTGTACGTGTACATTTTCGTCACATCCGTTCAAAGCATGGCGTTTGAATATTTTGAAGTTACCTCATCTTTTTTTGCACTTATTCATAATTATTTTCAAGACGAAAGCGAACTAATGTTGAAAAATATTAACATAGACTTTATTCTAAAGCAATAATGATCGTTATAAAATTTATTTAAGCTTTTTTTTTTAATCAAACGCATATTCCCTATTATATTTACATAAAAGTGTTTCAGTTTCATCATAGTTGAGAGTATTTAACCATTTTGCTGTGGAATCTTTACAAGTATAAGAATTCATTTGGAAAATATTTTTATTTTGTATTTAATCTATTGTAAATTCGAATTGATTGGCAAATGTGCTGACGCTCAGCAAATGCTGTTTGTTTGTAAATGAGGCAAATAGATTAAAATAAATTTAATTAAAAGTTGCTATAGAGGCAAATAAATCCATTATAACAACACTTTTATAACCTAGACATCTCTGACGTCCACTAAACTCTCTTTGCAGAGCCTACCTGGAAGAAGCAGAAATGTGAGCGACTTCATTATACTGAAAGGCACCGGCGTTGCTAGATATACTCTAAGTAGTTATCGAACTTCACACCTGGATTCACGGACATTTCTTGAAGCCTCCAGAAACATACGTGATTTGATGGGCCTCAATGTTTCTCGTTTATATATTTATTTTTCCTAAAAAAATGTACCGGCGAAGGTACATACATAATGAAAAGACATGACTTGCCATGATGTGTCATGTACAATAAAATTTATCATACATAATCATGATTCAATATAGACGCCTTCCGTTATTCATCCGCTAACTGGTCGGCTGTCCACTTAACTTGAATAATGATGTCGGGGGAAGCGAACAGGCAACTCGCTCAGTTACCCCAATCACCTCACTAAACATACCAAAATTGGTTACACATCAAAACACCCGCCAAGTGTTCGACTCGAGCTTAAAAAGTTTCGGACAAATTTCCTGTAATCAAAGTTTCCAAATCAAGAGGTAAAGAAGCATTTTCTGTATTTATTTTAAAATTTTAGGCTTCATAGTTTTGGAGGTCAGAACGGGAAGGACAATCCATTTATGCGTATGTTCTTACATAAAAAAAAAAAACGATAAAAACCTTTAGGTCACCGATTTGTGTAACAAATTTCAAATTAATCGGTTCAGCAGTTTCTGAGGAAATCATCTACAACAAACGTTTTAACTTACATTTGAAAAACCATAGGTTTCCATATATTCTAGAAAATGTATCATATTACAAATTAATCAATATTCACACGTAAAAAAAAACAAAATAATATTATTTAAGTACCAATAGTACTATTGGTACTCAAATAATATACATGATGAATATTTTATTGCGAGCAAATATACTGTTAAACTAATAAACATTGTTTGTTTTGACTCATGGTATGACGGATTTGTAATAATATTCGTATGTTTTATGTCGGAGCAAGGCTTGGACAATATTTACATAATTTTTAAATAGTATAAGATGAAGTACTAAAACAGTTTCACGAATTATAGTCCTGCCATTTTTAGTATTTTGTTTTAAACTTTCATGGTCATTAACACCAAAATGATTACATGAGCTATCAGATAACCTAAGATTTGTAACGATTCCCTGACTACATTCCATAAATCGATCAAAAAATATAAGATCTAACTTTACTTCATAAACCTATCGTGCATGTTTTGATAATTGTTTCAACCATATACCGGATGTTATGAACATTTAAATTGGTAATTTAAATTGTAAATATAACATTTATCTGCTTTTTATAATTCTCGACGGCAATCCTTAATAAGTGTACTTACTCACCATGATACAGAGTATTGACATTACAAAAAAATTAAATCATAAAAAAACACACACACACACACACCTTTCTGTGTGAAAATTACTGCTGCTGTGATTGAACTTAGGAAAATTTGGTTTCTGTAATATTACTGGACACATTTTTTGCTTATATTGAGAAAAGCATGGGTTAAATATATCTAGATCGGTATTATTGCGAGTATATTAATTGTAAGACCGTCACATTCTCACCACTGGGTTATAAAACGAAATATTATTTTCAAAAAAATATTGCAAAATATTAAAACGACGAATTCTATATCATGAATTGATGCTAAGCGACGAGAGCCTTTCATTAATCTCTCATATACAACGTAAAAACTATTTAAACCTAAGATTCTTTTAAAAAGAATATTTTAGGTTTAAATAGCCTTTAAGGTGAATAAGATTCTTTTAAAAAAGAATAATTTTAGGTTTAAATAGCTTTTAAGGTGTATATGAGAGATTAATGAATGACTCTGGGCGCTTAGTATAACTTCTCCAAAATAACGACGGCGTAATGGCCGTTACAATAAATATAAAAGGAAAATTCTTAAAGGAGCAACAACCTGACCAATATCTTAAAGTGCAGCACGTGATATAAGAACACTCATTTATTTGTGAGTTCAGCCAATACTAACGCGTTGTAGCATATATTCTTTGACCGTATGCAATCTATAAAGAATTACAGCACTTTTACTATATTAGTATACAAGAATAAAAGGAAACACGCCTAATTAGTACAAAGGCTAATAACATAAAACACGAATGAGGCCTAATAATAAATGCTGTAAGCATAAGGCTGTAGTTGCGGTGCGTAACCCGTGGTGAGGAAACGGCTTTCTTTACGAGCTATTCCGCTGAGCCAATATTTCTTCGCGACAGTGCGCGCCGTCATAAAATAAAACGAAAAATTCCAGTACTGCCTCATGCCGCCATGAAAATCATAAGAGGCGAGATTTTACGGCCATCGAGACGGCGCACTCGGCAGGTGATTAAAAACATAAACAATAAACAGGATGTGTTATTTTATTTATTTTTAATTCCGCCAGCGGCTTCGGCCGCGTGGTCTTGTATTATACATTAAAACCTACCTTTTGAATCAACCCTATCTATGGAAAAAAAACCGCATTAAAATCCGTTACGTAGTTTTAACGATTAAAGCACACATAGGGATAAAGGGACAAAGAAAGTGACTTTGTTTTATACTATGTGATGATTTCAGAAATGGTTAACGTGCCAATAGCAAAGTATTGAATACGAATTAAGCTCACCACCACCACACCACCAGCCCTTTTACGTCCCCACTGCAGGGGCTCAGGCCTTCCTTATGGATGGTTAAGGAGGATGGGCCATGACCCTTCACGCTGGCCCAATGCGGATTGGAGGGTGTTAACGACTGCAAATGCAGCCGGGACCAACGGCTTAACGTGCCTTCCGAAGCATGGAGTAGCTCGAAATAATAATTTTTTGGTCACCCATCCTGTGACCGACCCTTGCGAAAGTTGCTTAAAGACTACGATCGCGGGCCGCGATGCTTATCCTCTACGCCACCAAGCTACTCTACGAGAATTAAGCTTACGTAAACGAAACTATTCACAATTGGAAATCATATTCATAGTCTTTATGTCCACGTGGTAGGAGTTCAACGATGCTATTCTATACCACGTTGAATTCGACTTCGAGCGCTGTCACGGCATAGAGGTTGAATCAAATAAAAATTATAATAATATTCGATAAAGATATAATTTCATTAACGGTTCGACGTTGAGTCAGAAGCTGTTTTTTTACAGAATAACATACTAGCTTTATAGAGAAACACATAAAGAGAACGAGCCATAATCTACTGTTTGAGTCAAGTCTGTGGGTTGATGAACGTTGGAAGTAACCAATACAAAAACCAATATTAGACGTAAAATTTTAGTCTTGCTTATTCAAAATAAAATAGTTGAATTTATTTCAGTTCTATTGAGTCATCATCATCATCATCAGCCCTTTTACGTCCCCCACTGCAGGGGCTCAGGCCTTTCTTATGGATGGTTAAGGAGGATGATTAAGGAGATGACTGAGTACAAAACTGGAATAGTACTTTGTGACTACTGAGCACAATGAGGAAATTAATATATAATTAATTGAATGGGAAATTAGATATTTTCCTTCTTATTAGATAAAAAAATTAAGTGCGAAATTTATGTTTTTTAAACATATTTAATTTACATTTTATAAGATTATCTTACTCGTTTTACGATATACAAACAAAAGCAATAGGTTCCATTAATGGATAATAAATGAATACCATGAATGACGAAGCTTATCCAATAACAAAGTGTACAGCAACCTTTTATTCTCGGAATATTTTTTTAAGCCGTTTGAATATAGAATACAGTGGAAAAACAGAGCGAGCAAAAACTTCAAATGTTTGTTTGCGTACATGCAAAAGAACAGCCTCGTGAGAGTGAGTGTATGGAGTGCACTTATTATATTGTGCTTTCGAGGTACGACAAATGCTTGACAAAATACTCTGCCAATTGTGTCGGAGCACCGCCCTCAATTGTTCGAGATGAAAAATGGCCTATTCGGATTGTTCCCGAACAAATGCGTGCCGTCCGGGTCATTACGCTTTGTTTTAGGTAAGTACGACAAAAAAAATTCGTTGTGAAAAACTGAAATTCTCTTTTCCGCCCTCTTGAGTTGCGAGCAAGCAGTGTATAAACTACGACCAATTGTTTTGTCATAATGAGATATTGTTTCCCTGGTATTCAAATGAGTACATAATATTATATATTATGTACTCATTTGAATCAATTAGTAATTAATTTTATTTCTGTAACAACATAGTTATCTATGTTGTTACAGAAATAAAATTAATTACTAATTGAGAATTAAAAATGAGATTAATATTAACGTATTCAGTTAAAGATTTCATCGTTAAAATAACTCTGTGGTACAGTATCCCTTATGGACAGAAAAATATGCCGTTATTGAACAAAGTTAAATCATCATCACATCACCTTCATCGCCAGCCCTTTTACGTCCCCACTGCAGGGGCTCAGGCCTTCCTTATGGTTAAGGAGGATGGGTCATGACCCTCCACGCTAGCCAAATGCGGATTGGAGGGTATTAACGACTGCAAATGTAGCCGGGACCAACGGCTTAACGTGCCTTCCTAAGCATGGAGTAGCTCGAGATAATAATTTTTTTGTTCACCCATCCCGTGACCGACCCTTGCGAAAGTTGCTTATCCACTACGCCACCGAGCTACTCACAAAGTTAAATAAAATAAATAAATAATATGTCATTGTTCGGTTAATATTATCCTTGTTAATTACAGGGATATACAAACGTAAATCAGTCATTGCTCAGTATAATTGTCATAAGTTCCAATGATTCATATCAAAATTCAAAATGAAATTCCGGATTGCGAAATAAAAATCTCAAACTGAAATCATACCAGTGAATATTTGACGGCGTCGTCATATCGGAACGAGGATGCTAGAGATTGTTTCAGCGGCGGATTGAGCCGATAATAACAATGTTGTCACTTCCTCAATCTAAGTTCTTCAATGTTCCCTCGCGGGCCGATACGCAATAATATTTTATTCGGCTGAGCAAGATTTTATGGCGAATCCTCCTTTTTCGTTATGCACACAATATTGTTTACTTTTATGTCAATTGCACAGTCGTTAGCGAGTGCAGTTTATGATTACTTCTGCTTATGCTGATCATAAGATGGGTGACAAAAAATATTATAATTTCTTTCGTTCACGTAGGTTGTTTATAGTCCTTTAAACTTAAATATTTATAACGTCAACTCACGAGTGTGAATCGTCTCAAGAAAGGAACAAGAATTACAATATTAATTGATGCTTATTTGTATAAAGTCAACTCACGAGTGTGAGTCGTCTCAACAAAGAAACAAGAATTACAGTTAATGCTTATTAATTAATGCTTATTTGTTAAACATTAACTATAATTCTTACTTCTTTCTTGAGACGACTCACAGTCGTGAGTTGACTTTATTACAATTTAAGTTTCAATGTCATTAAAAATTGTTTTCCGTGTAAGAAACAAGCCTAGGAAAGGGGACTATTTCTTGTAATACCGTCGTTGAGCCACGACGCCGCGCCGCCCCGTCGGCGTCCCTGTTTACAAGTGACTTTATGAGCCATGTAATTACTCTCATCGTAACACAATCGCCGCTTTGTCTCGGAGGCTTTAACACTGGAAATAAATTCATTTCATTACCTTGCAGTTTAATATTCTTTAAGGATATCTTCTGCACTGATGTAGCTGTTGACAAAGTCGACATTCAACAATACAATGAGCTAATTACTGTTGCAAGCTGTAAATTTAAATAATAATCAATATAAGACAATGGAACTAATATTTTTAAATTCAAATCAAAACAGAGAAAGTTTCTATATTATAGAACTCCGAATTATAGAATAACGGATGTACCACAACACCCAAATCCGGGACTATTTAGAAAAGTTAATTTTTCGTATTGGCTCTGGAAATTGATTGGAACTAACACACGAGCCACTCGGCTATTTATTCGGCCTAAAATTCATGTACACCTACTGATTACTGATTATATCGGTAAAATATTACGGTTACGGTTATCGGTTAAATATTAAGTTATCTTCTTTTATATAGAATAATCGTGGGAGAGCCACGCTTCGGCTTCTTGTTTTACGGACATGCAAACAGTATTTACAGCATATTATGCGTACGCACATTCAATACTTTCCTATGGTATTATCGTTTGGGTAATCTCCTGTGATATGGATATGTTCATACTGCAAAAGAAATGCATAAGAATTAATATACCAATATAGACCAAACTTTGTGAAACATTATAAACTAACTCTAATATCTAATATCTCTCTATCTACATTCTTGAAGTGTGCAAATTTTTCAGGAAGCATTCAGAATCCTATTGCCTTCAATTAAACAACAAATGAAACAATAGACATTTAAATAAACTAAAAGTAACCTTCTCTAAAATGCATTAAGTTACGTCAAGTTCCGATTCAATGTTAATTAAAATATATACCAATCATATAAAAATTTTAGAAAATCCTACACAATTTAATACAAAGCTAAAATCATATTTTATTTATAAATGTTGCTTTAATATAAAAGAATTTTTTGAAGACAAAAGTGGCAAGCAAATTTTAATTTTAATTTATTTTGACTTCTTATTTTTAAACATTTTTCATTGACAATAATTATTTTGACTTAATTATATCTAATGGAATTTAATTTCAATGCAATTAATAACTAAATTTTAAAATGATTTTTAATTAAAATTGTTGTTAATACTCGTATTAATCACAATTCAGTTTGATAAGTTCTTGCCTAAGATTATGTTATTATCTATTATGTTTTCACTTTGCTAAGGCTCTCTTCATATTGCAATGCCCTCGTAGGACGTCACATGTATATTTAAAATTTAATTATATCTCAGTTTTTGTAATGTGACACGCAATAAATATTATAATTTGGTCTCCTCTATCTAGCTACACAAAACATCAATTTTTCAATAATGGAACCTGTGGATGGAGTTGATAAAATCGAATAGTTACAATGGGCTATGACCAACAACGTGGACCCAATACAGATCCAGCCAGGATCAACGGCTTAACATGTCTTAAGTACGAAGGAATTCCAGATACTAAATTTTTGATCACCCATCCTATGACTGGCCCTTACTAATCTGACTGAGCGCACTAACCACTGCACCATCGAGCCCCGTATTTTTTCAATCACAAAATTAATTAAATATAATTATCAAATACTAAGAGAAGGTGACGAAGTAAAATTTAAATAAAATCACATATCAGGAACATCTAATTAATCTGAAATACTCAAAGCGAACTTAAAACTCGCGTTTCAAAGTTATCGTGAGGGATGAATGGTGATTAATTAATTAGTTGCGACCCTTCGCGTCTCGAGGGTTCCATTACTTAATTAGTATCAGGTAGACATGTTGCTTTCATATTTTCCAATTCGGAGCGAAGTCACTGTGGCTCTTATCACGCTTTTCATCTTTTATGGGTCAACATACAAATATATAAGTTATCAGTGAAACTTATTGTTTCCTACGTTGTAAGATTTGTATAAATTTGAAGATCTTTTAATTTCATAACAAATGTACGAGTATAATAATAGCATCAAAAATCTAAAAGATTTTTAAATTTAGTTAAAAATATTTGCTTATGAGGGCTCTATCGATCTCATGCGACATTTACACCCGTTTTCACTAACCTAGAACAAAGCATAGCTTAACTAGAAAATACCTAATTTTACTAATCGCCTAAGCAGATTAATTGAAATAAATATTTTTTTCTTTTATTCCAAATGTCTTCTTTAAACACAAATGCCTAGCGTAAGGCGCCGCATATCGAATATCACAACTTTAGACATTGATTAACGTTGTTAGATGGTTCCTAATCAATGGTGAATGCATTTTTGAAAGGCAATTCCTAAATATTGCTCGCTTATGATGTCTTTCCTATTCTTTTCTAATTGAGATTGTAAGTCTCTGTAAATTTTTAATAATGATATCTTCTAAATGACTTAAACAATAAGATCTTGTAGGTTTTCTTTTCTTTGAATTCAACGGTCATATATTGGTATAATAAAAAAAAAAGATCAGCCCGTGCCCTTATGATTCAAAATTAATTCTTTTGATGATAAAAGCTGGGGTTACTGTCTCGACATTGATAGAAATCGTTAAGTAGCGGTCGCACATCAGGAACATTGTTTATATGACAGTTGAACTCGGTGCGCGCCTAACAAATAACAATATAATAAGTATTGCAGGCTCACTTGGCGTTTGGATTCGGTAAGATTGCGATCGCAAACTTTGTAGAGATTGCAGGTCTGGGTCTATTCTCAGTCGGGCAAATATAGAAGATAAACTTTTCTTTAATATTTTAGATTTAGGTGTTAACATGATGTGTGATTTTATTGTTGCCAAATTACCATAATAAAAGTGCTAAAAGCTCATTTAGAATATAAGCAACGTATGTGATATTATTAATTATAAAACTAAATTTCCAAAACGAATTAGCTCGATGAAACTGTATTCATAAACAAAAATTATAGTGGAGGTCAAAATTCGGAATAACCTTTAGCTGTCGTACAGTTTGTAATAATTTGTTTTGATTATAAATAATGTAGTCCGATTTATAATGCTTTTTCATTTCCCGACGAAACATGAGTATAGCATTATTCAAGGTAGACTTTGCTAATGCATTTTATGGTCGTGGCAATATTTACGAGACTCAGGTGAGGAGGAAAATAAAGGAAGGCAACTCATCGGGTATGTTTTTAATACTTTAATTTTTATGAGGTATTATGTGAAGACAAGTATTAGCAGTTCGATGGTGCAGTGGGTAGTGAATAGTAGATGGTGCAGCGTTAATTTTACGATCCGGAAGCTAAGCAACATTCGTAAGGGTCGGGCAAGGGATGGGTGACTATTTTTTTTCCAGGTCCGTGCTTTGGAAATTACGTTAACCCGTCCTGGCTGCATCTGATGATGTTAACACCACTAATCCACACTGAGCCTAAGAAATGGGATCACCCGTTCTTCTATTTGACTCGAATACACTCATATACAAGACCTGCGACCCTGCAATTGAGAACATTATTAAGGTGAATTTACTATACGTGTGTTAGACTTCATGTAGCAAAATAGTTTATCTGTAGTAAAAAAAAATAAGGTTCTTTATCTCATAATGAAAAACGGAGCATTTGTGGGATTGTGCACTGTGTCTAACTGACATTAATTTTAAGTTGTGTATCAAAACTTTAAATCATAATAAAAAATGTTGCTTAATATATTGTTTGACACCGCAAAATCAAAGGGCTTGTTATAAGAATATCAGACTTTTTCTTATTATTCCAAGATAAACTGTTAAGAAAATATTTGAGAAAATATAAGAAAGTTGATAATTTCCTCTTATCTTAGAATTCAACAAGCAGATTGGTAAATAATTATTCACCTATTAAAGATGAGTCTATGAGACTCGTATGTTGATTCGTACTTGATTTCATATTCAAAGAACTTGCAAAATGAACGGTTATATGCCTAGTAAAACGTTTGGTAGAGGAGCGAAGTCCCAAAAAATCAAAACACCTCATTTTTTTTATTAATGATTAAGAATTTATACATAAAACACATTCTCTCATAAATTTTATTTGAGTACCCACCTATTTTTTTGTAAAATACGTTAATTTTAGAGATGACATAAATAATTATATAAACTCCACTTATATATAGAAAATATTTAAAAACTTGTCAGTTCCAGGTCTCCGGGATGGTTGGAATAGGTGGATATTGGGCACCTGGGTTTGTTGAATTATTCAACAATTTTTTCTTAGATAAAAATATCAATAATAGTATCATGAACTCGAAAATATTTCCAAGAATAATATTTTGATATGTCTTTTATTCCTAAAATTAACTAAATTGCCCTGAATATTTGGAGTTTTCTATCTACTTGCTAAATCAAATACGGTTGCCAACCGGCCCTGTGGCGCAATGGATAACGCGTCTGACTACGGATCAGAAGATTCCAGGTTCGAATCCTGGCAGGGTCGCTTCATTTTTATGCTTCCTTTTTTATTTCAATGTTTTCATATGAGAATATTGCCTATTATATTCACCTGTAAGCTTCCAATAAGACATGGATTTTAATCGTTTCAGTTTTTGTCGGGTTGGACTTACAACGTTATTTAGTGTCAGTTTTATTTTTAATTTATTACCATCGTTGTCTCTGCGTTTAAGTGTTTTTGTTTTTTTCTCTAAAATTGTCCTCAAGAAAGTTTGTGGCAAAGATTTTATAGCAGCCCCCCTAATTGCTTGTTATCTTTCTTTTGGCACCCAAGACTTAAGAAGCCGTTCTATAATCCCTGTATTAAGAGTTATGCGTGGCGAGGGATTTGAGACGTGTTTTCCCCCATTTTCTGAGGCCAGGCAGTCCCGCTGTCCCGGGGGATTCCATTCCGAAAAACCTCCATAAATATTTCTTACAGTATTTGTATCTTCCTTGGAGTATCGTTAGCACAATGTTGCCCTTTTTTCTTTGCGAGTAAGCATCTGCTCCCACGAACAGATAGCATTTTAAGTAAATGCTTTGAAATACAATAGAACAAATATATGTTAAAAAATAAACTTTATGTTAAGTGATAAAAATGCACCAATTAAAATTAATCCAAAATAGTTACCTTACATATATTTCACCTCAATCGGTCGAATAGTCTCAGAACGAATCGGCTATGATAGACGGACGGACAGTCAAACAACTTGTTATCGATAGCAGGAGCGTGGACTAAAAAGATAAATTAGCACAAATAAAATCTATTTAATAATAATTATAAACACACAAGATACAAAAGACAATCGGCAATAAACAAATATAATAAATGAAAATCATAAATTTAAATTAAAAAAATATACAAAACTCATCATTTATATATAAAGCATGTAAGGTTATAAGAAAAAATAAAATAAAATTGAGCTTACAGATAGTTGAATAATTTTATGAAGATAATATTTGCAAGTCTTTTTCACTTATGAATATTACTGAAATTTTAATAAGAGTATATCGTAAATAAAAATAGCATATCTTTTACTATATTTTCATGATAGAAATGCTAGAATTCTCTTACAACTAGAAATAGAATCATTCCCGTGTATACGCGGTCACAGTATCATTACGCTTTATCGTTGTTTTGCCGAGGGCGAAATAAATAGCGGCTATCAAAGAGCGATTACACAAATTGTTCACAATCTCATAAAAAGACAAACATAACGAAATCTCTGATGTCAAAGAAAAATAAATCGGTCATAAAGTTTAACAACTTCGGCGCCAATAACGCTGCAATGGCGGCCCGTGTCGGCAGTTACGTGTTAAATGGATTGCTGGTTATTAAACCAAAAGGCTAATTACGAATGGTGAAATTTGAAATCTTTACATTATCTGCTATATTTTGTTGTTTTAAAATTATCAATATTTAAAGTTACTTAGAATAGACATTATTAATTTTGACTACATAAGACAGGACGTCTATTAAGTCTTAGTTGCTGGAATGCAGGCCTACCTTGTTTCTTACATATAGATAGAGAGAGACATATATTCATAAAACATGGGACCAAAACAGCTGAACGTTACTTCAACTGTAAAACTACAACTGTAAAATATTATACCTATTGGATTTCTTAAACTTTGTAGTCATACATGTTGTGATTTTTTTTAGATAATATCACCTGGAAAGGTCTCCCCAAAAAATTTGCACGACGGATGACGGACGTACATTGCTTCCCTATTATTAATAGAGAGTAATATACTAATAAAATATTTATTTAAAAATTAAATAATGTATTCAATAATTTCTTTCGATATTTTAAAATTTTTTTGCTAACTGTACATTTTATCGTAAATATGTAAATACAATGCAACCATCATAGTTACATTCATGAAATAGTTCCTAGGAGACCACTGATATTTTTTAAGATATTCGTATACACAGTACAGACAGAAAATATGCTAAAATACCAGATTTTGTTATTGTAATATATTTTTAAATGTTTAAATAAGTATTTATTCTTACTGTCCCGTCTCAGAAATCTATGCTTGAATATAATTTTTTTAAAATCTATTTGAATCCGGATCCGTAAAAAAATGTTTAATTCCAGATTCTCAGTCAGGACTGAGTGGTACTGGTCATGAAAATACATCCGGTTCGATTATACAGGTTTCCCTGTTATGTTCAGTTCGCGCAGTATAAATTTTACTACATACATTTCGAAGGTATCGAAACTCCAGCTTAATTGACAATTTACGGCAGAGCCGTTTATGAGCGAGCAAAAACATCTGGCTCCTTGATTGTTTACGTTTTTATGCGCACTTAGAAACTCAACTTCAGAACGTACCTGGATTAAATAATGCAATCAAACGTTGCCGCATTTATACGTATATTTGTACGCTACTGTAAAAGCAGTACATTCACAAGTGTTATATCTAGTTAATTAGGGCCATAATTCTGGTTATTTTTACGTAATAACCTCCTCCCAACAGAATATGAACTACTTGCATTAATTGTAGTATCTAACTGAAGTTCGATATTTAAGGGCAATGTCTTTCTGACAGATTTACTAAACTTGGGCACTGTAGGTCTTTTTAGTCATTACTGTTTGTGAAATTATTGTTATGATTGATTTACATGACTGTTTGATGCCAAAATAAATGAAAAAAAATAATAATAACTGGCTTTCGCCAGCGGCTTCGCCCGCGTGGTCCCAAGTGGAAATTTTTAGTGGGATAAAAAGTATCCTATTGTCTAAGTCAGCTAATATCCTATCTGTGTTCCAAATTTCATCAAAATTCATTCAGTAGTTTCGGCATGATTGACGGACAAACATCCAAGCAAAAAAACTTTCCAAATGATAATATTAATAGGATTTTGTAATCTAGTAACAAGAACTGTATCTTATAAGGTTTTAGTTGAAGTGCTATTGACTTTCCATAATTACGCAAATATTAGCAGAATTTCCCTATGATAAATTTATTACAAGTAAAATAAATCGAAATTTTAGAGCAACATATAGATTATATTATTATTATCCACGGTCAAACTTAAAAATAGCTGATTGTTGACCGTTGTATTTTCATATTTAATATTCGACTCAATGTTAATATTAAATTCGTTTTAGTCATAATAGAACCTTTTATTTTCACAGTACCGAGTAAATATACTTTCTAATGTATATTAATATTATCTATAGCAAAGATTTGATTGTTTATTTGTTTGTTGCATTGAATACGCTCCAAAACTACTGTTCCGATTCACACCCGGGTGACATATGCTATAATTTAAGTGGGTGAAGTGGCGGGATACAATTAGGTGTTAATAAAAATTTGATAATATAATTTTGGGATTAAATGCAGTTTGTTGAATTTGTTAACTTTATTAATATATATTTTTTTTTAAATAATTATTTTTTAATGAGTTACTTGAGAACGATTATGATTATTGTAAAAACGCTCAACATAAAGCCTTGATTACAAAGTACCAGTTTCTCAATTATCAATACAAAAACAAATATACATAGTTAATTATTAGAATAAATTTTATGACGTTGACTTTAGTAATAACATGACAATTTATTTACAATTTATTAATGGCAATTTTTTTATCTCATTTTTTTGTTCCCAATTAATATAATATAACTTGATTTATGTACATTTTTACTAAAGGTCCAATCCAATAAAATATCAACGCCTATGATGAACGAGGATTCGAAGATTCGGCACGTTTGATTGTGACCTTATTTAAAAATAATGGCACAGAAAGATTCCATTAGCTGATTAGAGCCCTGATTGTACTAACTCAAATATATAAATATCAGTAATATATATACAGTTTTATTGCTTTATAGTGTTAAATTATAATTGAAAATTAATCTATAAAAAATAACAATTAAACAGTCAGGCAGACGGATCATATCCCATCTCTATTAATATCTCCATTTCTGGGGTACAGGCCTGCCTTATAGAAGGAAGTGAATCAACACGAACAAGGAACATAGATCATGCTCACCACTCAGGCCCAGTATGGATTATTGGTGTTAACGACAGGATATGCAGTTGAAACCAACGAAAAAAATATTTTTTGGTCACCCATTCTATGACCGACCCTTATAAAATCCGCTATAAAAGCGAGCACGATGGTTATTTTTTATGAGCTAAGAACCCATAATTACAAAATAATATAAGAAAGAATTGGCGACAAAAGAACTCTTAATTCATCTTACTTAAAATTTATATTAGTATATCAAGAACTCAGCATTGAAATCAATATTGAAATTTATTTTTATTAAAATTTATAGTAAATAAATTTTAACAGAATAATTGAATGCAAATGATATATTTGAACTTTATCATGGAAGTTGTTAAGTCCTAAACTAAAATTTTCTGGTAATTTTCTGTTAAAAGCAAATTCATGTAATGTGATCCCTTGAGGATTTTCCGTGACCACATGCTAAGGGCCAAACGAAAGGTTAGCCATACATGTATTTCAAATTTGGACATCATACTAAATAAGATAGATGTGTGTCAACCAAACTTTAACTTTGCTTATATAACACTCAAGAATAATATATTTCACGAGTTGCATAATTACGAAAATTTGTTTAATATTATTTATTTTTAAATAATTTAAAGTTTCTGCACTGAAGTTTCTTTCTGAAAAAAATGTTTTTATTCGAATATATGTACAAATATGTACTTGAAAAATACAAATCATAATATAAATAATAGTACTATAACGTTCATTCAAAACCTATCAAAAGGTATAAGTTTATTTTTCATTCAACAATATTCCCTACATTTTTTTACGGAACATGGCCAACCAAAACCTACGTTGATAAATTAAAGCTCGTTCTTTTCAATGAGAGTATGGGAATACACCTACAACATAGATGTGTATATATGTGATACCTACTAAAAACACATAATGAAACCAAGGCGATTTTTAAATTTAATACTCATAGTTTTTAATTTAATTATTCACAGGTAAATGTGATTGTTACTAGTGTATCTGTATTCAATCTCCTTTCACAAACATGTTACAACGTTTAGGCAAATTTGGCATGATACGCGACGCAACACGGGATTTGAATAGCCCTATGTTAGTTATTCAACTCGCGACCGGGCCAGCCACCGCTCGCTCGTAAATCAAACTCGCCATTCGCTTATGCATTATACAATTTTATTTGTGCCAGTCCACTGAATAGGTAATAAACCGGGAAAATTTGTTGTGCGTTTGTAGCGCCCGGGAAACTTCATGTGCACGCAAGCATGCGAAAAACAAGCTGTTTACAAACATGATAAAGATATTATGCTGACATGCTTTATCGCGTTTTATTTTTAATTTCTACCTTTAAATAAAGTACAGTAATATTCGTTATTTGACAGTAAAATTACATAATATTTGTTTAGTCTTATGTAAATATCTTATCGTAAATATGATCATACTCGTACATATTTTTCTTTCAGAATATTAATTGGAATCGGAAAATTAATTTTAATCGGAAAGAGCATTTTAGAAAAACTGTGTACTCGTATGTGCTTTGTCGAAGCAGTAAACGCATTATTATTATACATTTTTGTGGCAACTATCATACTCTTGACAATACAACAGTTTTAAATGTTATATGTACCTGAAAAATTGACTATTTTTATACTTATTTCGGTAACACTAAAACAAAGAAAAGGGGACGTTAAATATATTATGTTAATTTTTAGTCGCCCCTTAATTGCGGTGCAACGGAGCATCAAATTCATGTAGCCCCACACGAAAATTTTTGTAATATTTGCACCACAATGTAAGTGTTCTCACAAATTACGCGCTCACCTTTTACTTTAACGTTTCATATTAAGTATTGTTTTGAATAAATACTAACTTGTGTTTAAACAAAATCTGAAAACTTCGAGTAAGATTAGAAAATACCGTAAATCGAGCTTAGTTACGTATAAATTTATAGCATCCTCAACCGATAGTAGATTATATAAATTTATTTTAAAAACTTAATAGTTACTTTAATTATAAAAATCGATATATAGCAATACAAACCAACTTTACTCTTCTTCTCCAAAGACAAAATGTAAAAATCGATATATAGCAATACAAACCAACTTTACTCTTCAAAGACAAAATGTATTTATTCAAATATAATTGTTTTAGGTAGTCCATTTCCCTATCACTCAATACATGGCTTAATTTGGTTATCACTTTATCGTTTTGGGTAGGTATATTTTGGTGTAAGGAAGTGCCAATTTTACATTTTTATACTAACTTACTTATGAAGCTTAATATTACGGTCGCAAATAGCGAAGCTAGGATACAACTAAATGGGATAGGTGGCGTAAGAGGCCATAAATTTCATATGTTTTTCCTTGGACATTTTACACGGACACAAACGCCTAACCTTTTAGTGCGCGTTAGTTTTCCAGACTGTCTTCATCTCGCGGGGCGACGGAGCGGAAAATTCACTCCTACCCTCGTTCCACACGTGACTGCCCCTCCTACCCACACTAGACTGGCTAACCTTTTCAGCGATTTAATTATTATGGCCCAACTTTTTCAAATTAATGACGTGATTAATTATTGTAATATGTATAAGTTTTTATTTTATTTGCTTAAGCAACATTTCTTAATCTTTTTAAAATGCTGGATACTATTAGTCACCCTAATGAAGCTCTTTTGTTAAGCGTTATTGAAATATAGAAACAGATAAAGGGTGGTCGTTGACTGTCTCCGCACGCACCGGCCGCACATCCTCAATTATGCTGACTCGGAATTATGCTGACAGTTTTGACATAACGCTGTAAGTAATTTAAAGTACTTCTATGGAAGTAATCTGTACAAGGTCATCGGCATATTCAATGCTCATTTATTGCGTCTGCGGTGCGGCCGGAACGGATAGTAGACGGAGTGTTATTCAAATTCAGACAAAGATATGGAAAATACGTTGCGTATCGTGCTGCCGGTGCATGTGTGTGGATAATATGAACGTTCACCTTTAAAAATGTTTTTGCGCTCTATGTGTTTTCGAATAACTAGCCACTTATTATTGAGACTAACGGTTGGCACATGTTAATTGCTATTGCGTGATGGATGGGCCATGACCACAGAAATAAATCTAGTTAGAAGGAACATGTTCGTCGATTTATATGGAGACCGAGCGTGCCACATTTTGTGTAGGTATCATGACGTCACGATCTTAATTTAGTGATGGAAGACATAATTTTACTTGCATCGAATACACGTTGTATTTGAAACGGCATACCGATTCTTATCGATTGAAATAACGATATCGATCGACGGAGACCAACGTGTACAGTCTGTCTATAAAGTCATGAAAAGAATGTTTGAGGAACTAACATTAGACACAAGTATGACAACACTGAATCAAAGTACATCGACTGTCAACAACTTGATTTTTTAGCTCGATTTTCTGCATTTTTGATTTGTTTAGATTAAATTGAAGCTACTTCTTCTAAACTCCGTCGAAAAGTGTTAAAAATGAAGAGAATTTATCAGAGTGAAGCTCAGGATATTATTTATAAAGTTTTTCAGTGGTATTTATTGGAACAAGAAGCTGGACACATTTTATCATATTTGTAGGATGTTAAAGCTCGAACGGCAGTTATGGCTGGTATGTAATCGTGTTACTGATTGAGTTTTGGTTACCAGAAGTTTCAAATTTACTAAATATATGAATTTAAGTCTAAAAGAAGTATTTATTACATTATGCATTTATAGGTTAGATTGAAAATGTTAGAAGGCTATATTGTAGTGCGGCCCGAACTTTCAATACTTTTGGATAATCAAATTTATCATTGATTTTAATCTGAATAAAAAATATACCTGTTAGGAATGTACGATTTTTACCTACGTACGCCAGTAAAAAGTTTGTGCTTTATATTACTAAAATTATAGCATTAATTTGATCATTGTGGCGATTCCATTCTTTTTGCCAAATACATATAGGTATTACATTTTTAAAACTTACTTTCAGGAAAATCAGAGAATATAGTGATACGTATTGTAGATGAAGGTTATAAAAATGGTGGCATATTTGAAACCCCTGGGAAACATAGATAGTCGTCCTAAGAAATAAATTGTTAACTGCAACATTTGTGCACTTCGACAAAAGATTCAGTTCTTTTACTCTGTGAAAAAAAGAGGTACCTACATGAAGAAAACATCAGTGGATTGCCAAAACTGATCTGGGTTTTAATTGTAGCCTAGAAGTTCTGCGTTAAATTCTGCAATATATTGGGTTTTCTTACAAGGAGTGTCAAAGTAACAGGCTTTAATCGAACACAAGCACACATTGCAGTAAAACGAGAAAACAACTTGGCAATTATAAAAAAAAAAGATTTATCAAAAATTACGATTACTATATTATAATCTTCAATGTAGAATAAACTCATTGTCTACGAATTATACGCCTTTCTTTACCTTTTCTGGGGTAATAAAAGTAAAAAAAAAATCCTACTATCAAAATCATTTGTCTCACTACACAGGGTTGCTACGTGCACGATCACAGCGCCCTCAATTTTTTTCATGACTTTATAGACAGACTACCATTTTGCTTAAATATTATGTATATGTCACGAACTCACGAATGTAATTTAGTGAATCGGCGCAAAAAAGATTTTATGCGATAGAATAGAAATCGGCATTTTTCTGTGGGCAAACACTTTGTAGTAGCCGCTACCCCCTCCCGACAGGCTACACATTTTTACGTCCTGTGTTGTTATGTTATGTTTCACGGCGGGCTTTTCTGCAACTCGATACTCAGTGCCTATTTTGCATGACACGGGGTTGCTGCCACCCCAGCTCCTCCAGGAAGCCCGTAAGATCTCGAACTCTGCCGCATGCTTCCACTAGTATCCTTAGGCTTCATAGATATGTAGTCCTTTTGTCTTAATAGGCTCCTGCATTCCAGTATCACATGAGTGCACAAGCGCTTATGTGATACTGGAATGGAGACTGAGGAGACAATCTCCTCAGTCTCCATGCACGCCCTGCTCAGAGGACTGTCAGAATAACCCATGTTATATAGGTGTTTGTTAAAGTTTCCATGTCCAGTAAGTATACCTACTATTTGCCTTAGAGTCTTGTTGCTTCAATCCATTTATTTTTAATATTAGGATCATACGGAAAACTAAAACAAAAATTACAGTATAATTCAATATAAAATTAATTATCCTTTCTTCTGCTTTCAAAATAGATATATTTTTAATCGGGTAAAAAAATCGCATTGTACAGCACTATTCTCCATTTTTGACAGAAAAAATGATAATTTGTCCTCCAACAAATTGACCTTGAATTATACATCGATGGTTTTACAAGCACAGCAAATTTGGACTGTCAAATTAAAGCCGCAATGGAAAGCTATTACTGGACACATGACCGTTTTGATAAAAATAATACGGAGCAACAAAACTAATGATTTTTAATTCAAAATAGATATATCAAGGCAAATAGTTACTTACCGATGGAAGGAAATACCTCGACTATAAGATCCAACCATATTGGTGGTGTTTGAGCAGGTAATTATCGAACAACGCATCATTTTAAATTTCGTCCAACACCGATTGCGATCGAAAGTGGACTGAGCCTCGCGGCGAGCAATGAAGCTGTCTAGACGTCGTTTCGGCACGCGAAGTACGTACACTTTTTCCTTCTAACTAGATATATTTCTGTGGCCATGACCATCCACGCTGGCCCAACGCGGATTGGAGGGTATTAACGACTGCAAATGCAGCCGGGACCAACGGCTTAACGTGCCTTCCGAAGCACGAAGTAGCTCAAGTAAATTTTTTTTTTGGTCACCCATCCCGTTAATGACCCTTGCTAAAGTTGCTTAACAACAACGATCGCAGGCCGCGGCGCTTATCCTCTACGCCACTGAGCTACTTGATATTATATTGCTGCTATCTAATATCAGCCATGTTTCGGTGTGTCTTGTGTCAAGGAAACTAGGAATTAAATTGATTCAAATGAAAGATTGTATTTGTGACACACTAGCGCTACAATAACAAAAAGTTTCCTGTTGCTTAAACGTATAACCATTTTTCCCATTCTTTCGCGAATAAGAAGTATGCATATCTTGATATACATAAACAACAATGAAAAAATCAGACACAGTATGTTCGAACTTAACAAGGATACATGACTTACCCGGGGACAGAAGTCGCATGGAACATCTGTTAAGCAACTTCTTAAACTTTTGTGCAAGAACAAAGTGGAATATGTGTCCTTAGGGAGGGGGCGCCCGCCCGTTACTGAAACTTTCAATATAAACCGCACTCAATATAGGACAGATTTTTCTTATCTGGTTGGTTTTTATATACGTCCACTTGGTAAATTTGAATTAAAAATAAATTCATTTATTCTTGTGCAATTCTTTTTCGTCTGGCCTTATCTTACTCGAGCAATTTATCGAGAGCAGAAAACGCCGAATTTTGAGTTCTTACGCCTGGTACTTACTGTACTTAACACCTACCTAGTTTTCATAGTTAATTTGATACTTCAAAGTGCCATCTATTGTCACGAACTTAAACGAATTATGGGTCAAGCTCTGTGGTAACTTTTTAACGCTTTTAGTTGTTTTAAAGAAATACTAAAGCAAAGCCTAAATTGGTTTATGCGCATAATATTCGAGTTTTAAATATCATACTTCATTGAAATCTTCTTCGTATTGAGAACCGTGAGCTTGAGTTTATAATTTATATAGTAGAAGTGTATGTATCATATATATTTATATATTATGACAACATATAAGGACAACATACGATAAAATGATAAATTACAATAATCATTTACGTATTCTGCATTGAAACGTTAACAATGGCTAAATTGTGACAATTATAATCTCACAGGTTATTATTATACTGTCCAGTACAAATGGGCCCATTCGAGGGAAATATTTTCGGCGTAGTAATGCCAGGTGATTCGAGCGGCGCTGACAATGCAGTAAAAACGCCGCCTTAATTACTATCATTCCAGTTCCATTCCATTAAATACGGATGCTGATCGGCAATCAGCCATGTAATGTCTCGCTATGATAATTAGGCTGATTATAATAATTATATAGGAATTCCTTCTAACAATACTTGTGCTGTTTCAGTGAATGTATAATATTATATTCGTTTAAAATATCTTCTTACAAATGTCTCAAATTTAAGTTTCATAAACTTTTATGTAGGTAATTCAGAGTTTCATTAAATTAGCTTATATATCATCCTATCTCAGAATGCCAGAGACAAAGTGGTTTTTAAGCATTTTTTATTATAATTATTTATACAATATAATATTTAGAACAAATTTTCAACTTTATCGAAAGTTTCAATATTTGTAAAAATATTTCTTTCGAATGTTACATAGATAAGCTAAACATTGATGACAATACGCTCTGTAGTAGTGAAAAAGCGCTTGAAAAATTCGTCTGCCCTATCCTGGGTAGCACAGTGGTTAGAGCAGTCACCCGGATTGCGAAAGGGTGAGTCCCATATCAGAGTGCCAGGGACAAAGTGGATTTTTTAATCATTTTTCAATATAGCATTGTGAATACATAATTGATCAAATATAATATATTGGTAAATTATTTGACTAGAAAAAACGAGTCCTCTAGTAACAACAAAGGGGTAATCTTTTTCAAATAATAAACCTGATTTGTTTTACACTAACACCCAATTGAATGTTTGTAAAAAATCGTCAAGAAAGTCTCCTTGGGTAACTCTCTAGTGTAATGGAAATCGTGCCCCACGACCCGGGGGCACCGCGGGTTCCGACACAAAAGGCCCAACAAAAAGGTTCTGCCGTCACATGAACATTGTAAAACTCTCCTCGCATTCACTCCTCGCCAGGCAAACAAATTGCAACTCAACGTCGACAGCCTAAGCTTCATTTTTTCTTTGGCCTAATTGTTCAGTAACAGTTTTTTCCAATCCGATAATGCGACCTTAGCGTCCGGATCATGGTTTACTACAAATTGTATTAGAGTAGTAGATTTAACTATTTATGCGGTCCACGGAACATGCTACAGACTCTAGGGACGTGTCTCGTAACGCGTCACGAATGCTTGCGGGCATTATTTACTCTACAATTACATTCCATAGTGACATTTATCTATTTATTGTTTTTATTTCAAGGTACCTATTAGTAGGTGTTCATATATATACAAAAGCTGGGTGTTTTCCACGACTTCACCTGCGTTAATCATAGCCTGTGTCACCCACGTATGATGAAGCTATCTGTAGGTGAAAGAATTTTTAAAATCAGTCCAGAAATTTTCGAGCCTATTTATTCAATGCAAAGAAACAGTCAAAACTTTTCTCGTTTTATCATCAGTATAGATTTTCGTTTCTAAGTACCACAAAAAAGGAAATTGAATAATAAAATATTTTTTTAAATTCGATATACCCTCTAAATTTTTATATGTCGAAAAACAAGGTTAACAAGAACAAAATAAACGTATTTTCTGCTAATTACCAGATAAATCAATGTTTTTATTATAACACCAGTTCATTGGATATAAGAAGATGTTTCCTCTGAATTGCGAAAGTATTTATTTTTAGTTATTGATTATATTGCACAAAGAACTATACAAATAACACATTCCAATACCTAGCATTCTTTACCAGTCAACCACCATTACCAAATTAGTAACTGGTTAAATTTGGTCTTAATCCAAGTTGAACTGAATCTTAATCCAAATATTTCAAATTAAAATAACATAATCGAAATCATGGAGATTAATAGAAAGGTAAACAAACAATGTCATTAAAATTAACGTATAAATTCTAAGGCAATCTTTTAAGACAATACCAAATCCCAGCCATAGTAGATGTTTAACGTTGTTTTATAAATTTTTGCTCGCTAACTTGGAAAATGAGATGAGCACGCTCCTTTATCCGGCTGATTATACGGAGGCACGTAGATCGGATTTGTCATTGATGATACGAAACTGAGTATTGAATATTACTTTTTAAGAAGCAAGTTTAACAAGGCAATTGTAAAGGCTTTAAAGATATGCTAAGCAAGTAAATAATCAAAAGATTAGGAATGGATTATATCAATTTATAATATAAAATTATTTCACCATAGTTGTCGACATTTAAGTTACCGTTTTTAAAAACAACTAAGACACAGTTTCCGAATATTCATGTATTAGAGCAATATAGAGACTGACAACGATCTAAAACACAAGAGTTAACAAAATCTTAAAAAAATATTTAATTCAAAAATATAGGTATTCTAAATAAGGTTGACCGTTAACATCCGTTCCTAAATAAACAGTTTATATATACGTCAAAATATATCGGGGAGGCATTTTCCCAAAAATTGGCTGATAATTGAACAGAAACGTTAACTCGAACTCTTTTTATATCATAGCACCGTTTTATTACATTAAAATTCAAATCGCTGTGCTTGTATACTACTACTTATACAATACGTGCGGCCCGCGGATGCGTGCAATATAAAAATGTCGACGGGAAAGCTTTTATGGCCCCTTATTTCTACTGGGAACTATAAGCTGATACAATAGTATTCTGCCCGTTATGCAGTTCAAAATTAATGTTTACTACTGAATAAAATTAGCAGTACTCGGTATGCAGGTTCGCTATACATTTTTCATTAATGTTTCGTTTGATTTACGATAATAGTGTACGGTAATATAGCGTTAAAATAAATATAGGACATGGATTAACCGATCTTCAATTATATAGACTTTTTTCTATCTGTCTAATCTAATAATAGACCAAAAATAATCTTTTGAATATAGTTTGTATTCAAGATGATTTATCTCTTAATAGTATTAAGCATTTGGTATAATGATTGCTGCTAAACATAATTAGATAAAACGACTACATCAATTATTAAAATATATACTATGGACAAATGAGTTAAATTGAAATACTTTGATAAATTAATATAATTGGTATATCCTGATGAGAACCTAAGATAATGTTATCCTAAGATGAATTAATATTATGTTAATGCTTAAAAAATATATTTAAAAAACGGTTAAGCCTCTGCTAATTTGATTCTTTATTTATTTCATTTAACACAAGTCTCCTAAACAATTTCCAATGGAATTTTATAAGTTTTGGGTTGTTACCTGCACTTGATAATGTCGGTTATAAAACAAGGAAAATTGTACCATCAGCAAGAAACTCAAGAAGATTTGCTGATTTCTTCCTGTTTAATTTCAGATATATAACCTAGACATTGAAAAATAATTTATCGTATTTCGACACCTTTAATCCCTTTTTTCGTGATAAAGAGTTTTTATCAAGGTCAAGGCTATCTCTGTACAAAATTGCATTAAAATTGGTCTAGTAGTTTAGGCAAGAAAGCATAACAGTTATTTCGTTCATAGCAATTTGAAGCTTTTTATTATTTATAATTCATATTCTTTGATGACAGAAAATGTTATAGGAATCGAATCTGGTATCTTAAACTGGCACGCGCGCAGATGTAGGTACTCGTGTACATGGCAATAAGATATCCTTTAAAATTAAAAAAAAAAAGCCTACATATTTAATGTGAAAGCCTATGAATATAAGACTAAGGAAAAGAGAGGATCGTGGATCATCATTTCAGCTGTCAAGAAAAAGTAGAAATGTGCTGCGGACTATTATCCTGATCACAATCATTAATTTTAAGGATTTAAGCGATTATGGAACTTATTAACATTACGCACACCTATATCTAAACTGAGACAACTCAAAAATTTGAGTGAGTTTTGACTTAGTACAATATTCAAATACTCGGTGGTCATACGAATCTATCCAACATAACAGATTCAATAAAGGTTCGGGAATGAGCCGCTAGATAACTTTAGCTTTCTTTAATTGAATCAACAGTGGTCGCGCTCCTGCCACGTAAAAACATGTATTGTCAGACCTCTACAATAGTTTTTTGAGTTGTCTTAGTTTAGATTTAGGCGTGCGATTAGTTTGCTATATTTAACTTATGAGGAACTCGGTGGAAGGGCTGGGCAGCACCTTCGGTCTACAATGCGGAAATTAAGCAACTTTTGCAAGTGCCGCCCTTAGGATGAGTAACCAAAAATGTATTATCTCAAGCTCATCCGTGCTTTGGTAGGTACGTTAAACCGTTGGCCCTAGCTGGATCTGCTGTCGTTGATACCCAATAATCCGCACTGCGCCCGCATGATGGGTTATGGTCCAGCCTCCGTATAAGATTCGTTTGATTCCATCCATAGGGAAGGCCTGTGCCCGAGTAATGGGCAAATTAAAAGGCTGGTGATGGTGATGTTTAAGTTCAGTTTTTTTTTGGTAAAGTAATTTTTAAATTGGTGTATTTACACGAATTTTCGATAAGTAGAAAGGTCTTGGTAGATTTTTTTTTTCATAGCCATGTTTATACTAGTTGCTTTATTATTAATTATTTAAAGCTTACTATTTATTTATATATGGAAATAGCAAATAAATAGTTAAAAGTGGCAAACAACTAATTTAATTCCAGTCGCATCCGTTAGTGACACCAAAACTACAACTCATAATCTGCTGTCTACATTTCGAAACGTTAATTCAGTGTAGTCCCAAAAGTTAACTATTTTAATTTAATGTTGAGCAACTGGCTGCATGCCATACGTACTTATCTTACTTATTTAATGCTGTCTTTCGAGAAACATTTCAGATTAAATAAAGGAATATTTTGTATCTACATAAACTTCGGTTAATTACTTGTATTGACAACAATAACTTTAATATTTTGTACTGAAGTCATAACTTATAAGCAAGGACGGGGAACTATTAAGATACTTAAAAAAATAAATGGAGTTAAAAATTTTAATTACACAACATCAGAATCATTTCTGGTAACTAGCGTTCATTTGTTTGTAATAAACTCAAAGTGGTAATCATCATCAGCCCTTTTACGTCCCCACTGCAGGGGCTCAGGCCTTCCTTATAGATGGTTAAGGAGAATGGGCCATGACCCTCCACGCTGGCCCAATGCGGATTGGTTGGTATCAACGACTGCAAATGCAGCCGGGACCAACGGCTTAACGTGCCTTCCGAACCACGGAGTAACTCGAGATAATAATTGTTTGGTCACCCATCCCGTAACCGACCCTAGCGAAAGTTGCTTAACGACTAAGATCGCGGGCCGCGGCGCTTACCCACTACGCCACCGAGCTACTATAACCTAAAGTGGTAATAATATTTGAGAATGTGCCAAACATGTGGCGATGAGAGTGATATTTAAAATGCCAATGTATCTAGCGATAAATTGATATATATTTTAGGCATTATATACAATAACTACTAGCATTCTGCACTTGCTCTTCAAAAATCTTTGACTGTGCCATGCTGATCCATTCGCGCAATTCGCGTGATTGATTCACGGACAGATACAATCTGGACCACAATGAGGTGTCTAGTTAATATTACTATAAAAATCTTTACGTAGGTATTACAAATCAACACACCAGCTATTTAGAAGAAATAACTATAAGAACAAACATATAAACGTACCTACCTCTATATATCTACTTATAAGATTGTAGGCGTGTATCTGTGTCTGTATTGTTTCATTCACAACACAAGTGGTACTCAAATGAATGAAGCACATTACATTAATTGGCAGGATCGATAGAAGAGTCACTGTTGGATCGAAAAATTATCAACATCTAGTTTTATGTAATTGTAATCCTTGAATTTAGGTGTATTAAATGTATACTACACTTATATTCCGGATGTTGGATGCTTGGTGACTTGTCAAGCGGGTTTTATATTCAAGTGCAGGCGCCAGTCTCCACGATGAATTTTGTTGCCTCTCATACATTTTATGCAATTGTAACTTTTTTGTATTAAGTCATATAGTGGAGAAAAATAAATAAACATGATTCTTATTATATTATATTAGAATCAAATTGTTAGTTGTTATTTGTTAGTACCATAGTATATACAATACAGTAGTCGCATGAAGTAATTACTTGAGAAAAATGTATATCTTAAAAGCAAATATTTTAGCAGTTATATTTTGGCAGAGAACATGTGGAAGATAGTGTCTGATTGATTGATTGATTGATTGATTGAATATTCTTTATTGCACTATGAAATACAGTAAGAAAGGTACATAAAACTCCAAATTTTACTGAAAAAACGTTTGTGGATGAACAATTTAAGAAAGCCATAGAGCGAACTTATTTTCATAATTTACCATATAAATAACAAATGACAATGATTAAGGGTCCTTTATGAAGATTAACAATACCAATATTCGCAAACAATTATTTCAAAATAAAAACAAGAAATGTTAATTCTTCTTCTACAAAAGTAACCGAAGGAAAAGTTGTTATGTGTTAAAAATAGCTTGGAAAACATTAATATACACTACAAAATTCTGTTTTCACTACACAAAATATGTTGTGCTTACTTTATCGAGTTTACATTTTCAATAACCTTATTAGTACGCGAAGAAACTACAGACTTTTTTATTTTTTTAAATTTATTTTCACGGGTAAAAAACTACAGACTTGCAACAAAATTAATCTAAGAGATAAATAAAGGTTTGTTTTCATAACGAAACGTTACCGAGCTTATCTACTTATAATTTAATGCACCAGATGCAAGTTGAAACTTTGATAAGATTTACCCTAACGAAAAAAATAATTTATGCAATCTCAAATTTCTTGAAAAGCTACTAATAAGCAATACCTATGTAAGTATTGTATCGTTATATAGTGTTTTGTCTTTTTCACTTGAACTAAATGTTATATTAGAATGATATGAACAGAGCTACTTGTGACTAATAAATATATAAGAGGAAAGGTATACAATATCAAAGTTTCAATGTATAGATTATGTAGCATTTAGTAATTGCTAAGAAAATAATTAATATTAAAATGATATTGAATTTGGAGTCACTAAAACCTTCCTTGATTTACACCGTTACTGGGACTAAATATTATATATAGATACAAAATAATAGGATTCAGTAGGCTCAATCGGGATATCTAACAATGTTTCTTCTAATAAACTGTCACTATAATGTTGAATAATTTTGGACAAAAAACCAGGACAAATGACGCGACGGTTTGATTCATCAAACAAAATATTACTTTCTCGATTTCAAATACGTTTATTTTGTTGTTGGTTTATATTTGTCACAATATGAGATGACATTTTTATTTTCTTGAAGGGATTTACGTTTGAATTTTATGACAGCACAATTTCAGATGTGCAAGTTCATCCCTGTGCTCAATAAACATTTACAACGAACAAGTCAAGATATAACTGAGCAAGGAATATCTCCAGTGACGCTCCTTATGATTCTGACACACCGAATCCCCAGATTAAATTCATGCCCGGAGGTACAATTCGTTGAGAATAGCGTCGCATCGTCCACACTCCTACGGAGATGAAAAATGGGAGTATTATCTCGATTTCACTTGTCAAGTCGAACACAAAGAAATTTTGCAGTATTTTAATTCGCGGCGCCGGAATATCTTATTTTTGTCCCAACTTAATTCGCTATTTAAATAGACAGGTAAAGTATTACAAATATAGAAAAAAAATTTACGTTGAATATAGACAAAATCCATTTGAAGATATTGAAGAAACATGTCTATATCGATTAATAAAGTCAACCAACCATCCCCAACACATACATTCCCATCCCCAATAATTAAGTTCAATCAACCCATATGATTACTTTCGTTAAATTATTTTTATAAGAAAACGAGTTTTAGAAGACTTAAATTATTTGTTAACTTAAAAAGACTTGAAACTTAAATATTTTTGCTCAATAAGAATACTATTTAAACTATTTTTATAGTTGTAACATGAGTAAGTAATGAATTACTTTATTTTGAAACCATATCGTTTTGGGTTTGACGTCAGGAGCAGTTTATAATAAGCACTTTATAGAGAAAGATAGTAAGACAATTAAAATTTACCAAAATTAAAATATAACCTTTTCTTAACCTACTAGTTTATATGTAAACTACATCTAGCTAAAGACTAAAAATACAATTTTACGACTACCTATTTAAAAAAATTACTGTAACCGCCAACTTATTCACAATAAAATATGAAAATATTTTCTTAATTGCAACGGAAGTAAAAAGCGAAGGCAGTTTTTACGGGCCGTAAACAGTTTGCTGGGAAGCCAAAAATGTTACGCAAAAAACTTCTCCAGCGGAACCTTGCACAATGAAATTAACAATAAGTCCACTCGAAACAAAGGGAGTTAACTTGGTAAATAAAAAATATACCAAGGGACAAATGGCGGAGAAAGCCGAAACTCAGATTGAGAAAAGTTTCGGTCATTTTGATGCGGGATGCGTTCATTGTGGTTGACTCTATTATACCTCGCTAGGGTTTTAAAATGCCTAAATTAAGATGGAGATGTCCCAATATCCGCCGAAGATGGCTTTTTCGTTAAATCCAAACGCTAAAATATTCATAAACAAAGATATCGTGATAGCCGTTCGCGTCAGCAATTACGCGGTGATATTAAAACTTAATTAAAATTTGTTTATCACGGCTCGAAAGCGATTAAAAGTTTAAACGAAGCTGCGAGAACGTAGCCTGCCTTAACGAAACGAGTTTATTTACGTAAATAGTGTTTCAGCGCGAACCCCCTCCGGAGTTTTCGATGTCGGAAGTTGGATATTTGATTTGTGCGATTGTTTCCAAGTGGTGTAAACGCTCTAGTGCAGATTAGCTAGCCGTTAATAGTAATGGGAAAAATCTGAACCCATACCGATTTAAATTGGGGTATAGATATACCTTGCAGTTAATTCATTATTATGATTTTTTTAAGGAACGTAGGAAACGTACTAAGGAAAAGCTAAATCAATTTATGATTTCGAAGCTAAAAACGGTTTTGCTTGCTTGCTTTCAATTTTGAATATAGTACCAATAATACCACTAATCACATAAAAATATTCAGTTGAATCCGGAAACACGTACTGTAAAAATGTCTTATCCATATTCTAAATGAATCCAAGTCTTATCTATGTTCTTCTTTCGTGAGCATTTAAGACGCAAGTAACATAATATCACTGGTAATAAATAACATTATGACATAAAACGTTCTGGCATACAGGCTGGGTACTACCCGCTAAAACACTCTATCCAAAGAAGGAAAAGAGAAAGAGGCTGCTTAGAGCGATATGAGCGTCTTAAATTTTATGAAATATGCCATTGATAATGTTATATTATTTAAAAAAAAAAATTGAATCTTAAAAGTTTATTTATATTTAATATAAATTTGGGTAAGTCAACACTAAATTAATCTTAACTTTTAAAATTACACTTTATATGTAAAAGATGATATAATAGGTAATTCAATTTACCAACATTATTGTATCGTTGAGACATTAGTGTAACAAGCTCAGTACCGTGTGTGAATACATGATATGCCACATTAAGTTACATCGGTTCCACATTAAATTATTTATAGCAGTTCACAACCGACTCAGCCACTTGGGGCACATTCTACAGGGCGTACTTATTTGGACTTCTACTTGTTTGTCCAAGTTATCTCGGAATTTATGTTAGGGCCGCACGAAGCCCGCGGTACGAACTAGTGAAAATTAATGAGCGCCGTTAATTCCACCACTGAAACACAGAATGTGGCCACTATTGACGTTGAAATATTAACTTTTTTACTGTTTAAACATCATGTAAACGCGAAATTGTTTACTTTTGAAATTGCTTTGAAAAATCAATTGAGTAATTAAATATTTATCATCATCATTATCAAAGCATCAAATGTTAAAAACCTACTGGTACTTTTTTTTTTACAAATACATAAATTTCTTAATGTTATCATCCATAATAATACCAATATGGCAATATAGTCATCACGTAACATTTGTTTGCAACGACTTCAGTTTGAGGTTTTCAGACTATTTGTTTGTATTCATATTCTTGAAAATTATGTATAAATTAGATATCACAAAGACACGTTTTATCACAAAATATGATACATATATTTACTAATACTGACAGCGCAACGTCTATGATATATTATGCGCAAAATTTGTTATTGTATTGTTTCTCCCTGTTTTTAGGTTTCAATTGCGAATTAGTAAGTAGCATAATATTTATTTGTAATGCACCGATAAATTTTTATTTGTTCATCTCTTAAAATATTTTAATGTCAAAACTCAAGTAATACAGATAATATCGAGCGTTAACACAAAATAATATTAAGAACTCGTGTTTCCATCAAATTCTGACCATTGAAAGTTAGTGCGCCAGAGTCTACTGCTTTACGAGGTAGAAGGACGTATAAACATTTAACAGAAACGCCCCAGGCATCGGTCTTCATGTTGCTTATAAACTTTGTTGTTTGTCTTTATTAAACAGTGTATACTACTATTGGCTTTACTCCATCGATTTTATAAAGCAACATTAAACAATACTGTTTGTTTGTAATTAATGTTTACGCATAATTAACTCAATTAGGAGAGAAGGCCCGTAAAATTTAACAGCTTCGATTGTGCATTGATGATAATTTTAATTGGCGCAATAATCAAATGAACATCGCAATTATTATTTTATTTGAAATCTTTAATTGTGTAAATTTAAATGTGTGATTTAAAATATTCTTTTGGATTAAATTTATCATATTTTATTCGGCTTACCAATTTATTTAAATTTCATCATTTGACTAGCCCGGAGCTATCGTGTAATGGTGTTACTTGTGTAAGTATATAAGTTGGCATGTTGGCAACAAATATATCTGAATGAAAAACCTTTTTTACACCTTTATGGTATTTTTTATCATAATGATACTTATTAGTAAAAAAAAAATACAAAGACTTGTCTCATTATAAGAAATGTTGCTTCTAGGTAGTAGTCAGTATTACATACGCTCCAAATTGGGACTTTAAACCGAAAAGTATATATTTTGAATTCAAAACAAAACTTTAAAGTGTTATAATTAAAAATCATTCTTAAATATTTAATGTTTTTACAGTTTTTTATATCTATTAATATAAAAGCTGGACCACTGACAATGGCTACAGCTGGCAACGACGTCATTAAAACCGTATGAAATGTTTATCATCAGCATACATCAGCTTAAAACTTCTTCTGATTTATGAACACCGTAATACTTATGTAGTGCACATGCACTACATAAATCTAACAAACAGATTCTTGTTCAAGTAACCAATATGCCTTTTTTTCAATTAAATATTTAGTAACCTCTTTTGAATCGCTTCTAGCATGCTTACTCTCGAACTCAATAGCGATCGATCGTCATTGCAATTGTGCCGTTTTTTATTATTGAGTACACTATCATATTCTGGCACTGGTGTACCCAATCAAGAGTACGAAACGGCACAATTGCAATGTCGATCGATCGCGATTGCGTTCGAGAGTAAGCATGCTGGTTCCACTGAATAATTGGATTTTGAAAATTTATTGATATGATTAAAGATACACATAAACTATACTATAATTGTACCTATATGATGTATAAATTTAAAAAAAAATAATAATTTATATTATAGATACCTACAAGTTGCTGTCAACCAAAGGTTATTGAAAATTGCTGTTGTTAAATATTAGAATCCGAGTCGCTAGCAAGTGTTACCGACGGCATCGTATATATACTCATAAGATGAGCGATGGTGCCGTGACTCATCTGCTCGCAAATTAACAGCCCTGATGAATGCGTCGCAACACACGACCAGAACACCTAGATCTGCCGTAACAGAACATGATACCCCCCGGAGTATCGGAACATCTACCAACGAAAAGAGGAGAGGGGACCAGACGGAAGTGGTTGGCAATAGGTAGGCGCGGTAGGTTACAGTTGATGTATCACTTTCATAACGTCCACGGTTAATTAGTGTCAAATTACAGCGTTAATGTTTTTTCCTGCCTGACTTATCCTGGTGTACGAAAGATGAAACTCCGATTTGTTCTCTCTAAAATAAAACTCTTAAACCAATTTCTAATTGTGTGTGATAAATCAATAGATTACTATGCATGCATATTGTGTTTAAAATAATTTTTTTCGTGACGTTCGATAACCTTTTTCACCCGACTGCAAAGGAAGGGTTATGTTTTTCGCGCGTATCTTGTATATGTATATGGAAATACATACATATTCTAATATTCTTTATTATCTCGTATCTTTTCGCTGAACGGAATTAAGTAATTGAAGTATCGTTAGATCTGACTTGGTAGCCCAAGTGTTTTTAGATTGGTAATGTTAAAAAAATCTAAGATGGCGGCTAACATTATATTTAATGATAATTCTTAATGTTTCAAATATTACAATATTACAATCAAATTAAAGGACTCAATGCAAGGAAAGAATGATTTGACTTATTATTCAATTTCATGCCTCCAACTGCATGTAAGGTATGATGTTGCATAAGTTGGAAAATAAATGAGGCGACTATCATTTCATTTAATTATCCTACAGAAAACCTCCTTCCGACTTAAGTAGCATTTTCTTGAATAAGTCGCTTTTGAGATAAATATTATTTATCACTTTTTCAATGTAATAAAAAAAGTTTTTATGTTTATTACACTGGTATGCACTGTGTTTGTAGAATATGAAATTTGACTCTATTGCCTGATATCCGGGTTATTCACTAAGACAGACACTAGATAAATAAAATATTTATACTTTTGGGTTTTTTGCAGTAATTGAAATACTTTGAAGTCAACATTCTTTTTTATTAATTTCCAAAATTTTGTAATTACCAAATTTAGGCAATTAAAAGACCCCTGTTTTTTTATTTGAAAGGCCCTATTTTAAACTGTTCATTGACTAAGTCAAAATAAAGGTTACGGTCGGCGGGTAGTTTTTGAACTTCAAATGCGCCGTAATTCGAGTCAGGGTTTAAACCTTAGAAGTGAGTTGGGGACAACAAAAGAGTGGTTCATTCTCTTGAAGTAATTTATACGTGACCGAGACTGGCTGCCCCAGGGGAGACCGCTCGCGTGTCGGGACTGCCGCTACACGGGAATGACTGGGAGTCGTAAATTTTAAATGTTTTTTTTATTTTATTTAAAAACCAGCCACTTATGAATATGGAATAACAAAACTTAATAGTTGAATGGATTGCCCCTATTCGTTAGTGCAACACTACAAAATAATCACATGGCTATTTCATCTGGCGTCTAATACAGCGCTGCCGTAATAGAACTGCTGTTGTACATTTTTATTAATAAAACTTAAAGTTTACATATATTTTTTAAAAATTTACACTTAAATAGTAATTTAATGTTCACCAACATAGTCTCAAAATTATTTAGAATCTAAAGTGAAAAAAAGGACCAAGTAAGTACTTACATAAGATTAGTGTACAGTTATAGGTGTGTCTAGTGGACGTTTATTTTGTTTTCTCCGTTAATTATACGGCTGAGAATTATGAAGGGCACAATTAAATCGAGAAGTAATGTCGTGAATATATATTCGTTTACACCATCAATACATCGCTAACGTTCAAATTTGATGATTTTTATTTTATTTATCTGTGTTTTGAGTTTTTTATAATGTTGTTCTTATATATACTTACCAATAAACTAAGAACTAATTTTAGTTTTCTAATAAGATGGTAATTGTATCAAGTTAACGTGGTTCATATGATTGAGTTATATTTACATGTTTCGCTTTGAGGTAATATAGGATAATTGAGAATACAGTAAAAATAAAACACTTAATATCTAGCAGTATAAGTTGAAGATAATTTCCTTTTAAAAAATAAAGAAGGGACTATACCTTCGGTGTCTACTAAAATATATTTTCCCTGGAGTAATAAATTAGTTATCGAACCCACCAGGAAATATTTCTGACACTTCCAGGTTATTGCGTTTCATAGCGTTAACCAGCAAAAATAATATTCGTTACGGCTATCGAGCTAATGAAGTTTTCTCGTATCTGACAAATGTGTATCGTGTGTCCAAACTCACTGGAGTAATGAAACTAATATAACAGCCTCGATAGCTATTACACCGCTCAACATTTGACAGATCGGTTGCTTATAATTATGTACTTACTTAGCTGATATTTATCTAAATAATCCAATGATCGTTCGTCAACATTATTAGCCTATTTATATTTATGTTTGAGTATATAAGGAGAATGAACCATTACCCATCACACTAGTGAGTCCTTTCTCCAGTGAGTGTGGGTGGTTGTTAAGTAAGCGTGTACACTAAAAATGATTTACTTTCAATCGATATTGTATATAAGAAATAATATATAAATAAGTAACTATTCTTGTGGTTTGTCACAGTCGAAACAGGAAATTTTCTCGATAGAAAAGTCACAAAATCATTTTGTTGTTCACTAGGAATAATCGCACCTCGAATTAACCTAGTTTTAAATCGAAATTTCTTTTCCACCTCACCTGTTTTATTACGATATTAGTTATGAGTATATTATTTTATAAGAAAACTTTATTAATATAAATATCCACTTTGTAAGTGAGAGCTTTACGAAGAATTTTACAATAAAAATCATAATTAATTAAATACTACACAACATCGCAAATGATTACATCGATCGAAAATTAAATAGCTAAACACTCGTGTTATGGAACCATAAAATCCAAAACTAATCATTTGCTACATTAACCCGATCCTGAATCGATGCCAGAACCTAAAAGATTGTGACCCGTTGAATTAATTCACAATGTTTTGAATAAAAAATTATGGTAGTAAATTGAAAAATAAAAAGTAATGAAGTAACATTTTATGTTTATTTTTTGCTTTATTTTACTAACTTGGTTGGTATTAGATTTATTAATGAAAATGGGAATATTTGTACCACTAATTTAGAGAGAAAGAGTAATATTATACCGGGCATTACAACATTTCCTGATCTAACATATAATACTTATTTTGGCATGATAATCGGTCTACCTCATTAAGCTATACTTGTTTTCTTCATACTTGTGATGATTAATGTAGTAGGATAGTAGTACCTACAAAAAGTATTGCTTAACAGATTTTTTTTTAATGGTAGTAAGAAAAGGCTTAATAAAGCCAATTGATCGGAAGGTTGATACTAAAAAGCACACAGGAACATTAATTAAAGCAATCACGATATGCGAGTGAGTGACTTGTTTTGATCAATCTAGTAACGCGACCAGCAAGCGCCAACCGACACTGTCACCGACAAATGGTTCCTATTTGCTGGCTGTCTGCTGTCATTGCTACCTGTCTGCCTAACGTACAAGCAGTTCCTGCAATCATTTGTTAACTTTTTGGTGTACTATAATGAAAATCTTTATACAATTACTTTAGATAGGTAGTGAATCGTCCTTTCAAATTGTCTACTTCAGGTTCTATGATTATACATATATAGAAAAGATTTTATTGTTTGTTTGTTTGTTTGCAACGACTTATATTAATTGATCGTAAAAAGAAAATGTTTAGTATCTTAAATTATATACATACATTGAGAGTGTACAGCACCACAACAAACCTAACCAGGTTTATGGGTGCAAAGAATATTGTATGTAGGTTTTCATTTTATATTACAATAAATAAAAAAAAAACTACTGAACCAACTTTAAAAATTCTTTCACCTACGAGCAGCTACATCATATGTGAATGGGCTGTATTTTAACTGGAAAACAGCAAATAAGAGAATGAAAATGGGAGTGGAAGTTTGTTTAGAGAATTAAAACGTTACCATAGTAACCATTGTTTACTATTAAATTTGTCATTTTAATTATATCCGTGTCATATGAATCGATGTCCAAATAAACAGTTCCCTAGGGACCACTCGAGCGAAGCCGTTGGCAGAAAGCTAATAAAGTATATAGGAGTTTTCTTATATTATATTATATTACGTTTATTTCTGTTTAATTAATTTTGGTATTGATCAAAAGGCACGATATGATGATTATTTGATTATTTTCAATTTACATTGATTGGTTTGGTAATTTGAAATCAGAATAATTTCAAATGTAGTTTAATTATATATATATATAGTTTAGTTTTTTTTTATGGGATAGGGGGCAGACGGTTCGCCTGATGGTAAGTGATTGCTGTCGCCCATGGACACCTGCAACACCAGAGGGGCTACAAGCGCGCTGTTACATTACTACAAGTTCCATTTAGAGCAGCACTCAACAGCAGGAGAAGGGTATCTATGCTGCTTGATTTCAGTGATGGATAGATTAACAGGTTTCCTATCACCCTTGATTATACCATATATTTTTTGAGAAAAAAATGTTGCGATGCAACTGTATATTGAAAATACCATACTTGCAAATATTTAAGAATATGTCACCAGAAATTCGTCTGCTATTTTTAACCAGTAATGTACTATTGTATACTCCGTGATCCAAACGCGAGTCAGTTAGGTGGTATGGAGCTCTTCCCTGAACGGTAGTCGATATCCAAAAACACTCCAGGGAACCTCTTCCTACGAAGTTCGCCCTCGTTTCAGTACTCTTACAGGATCCCTTTATGGATTGGGAAATTTAGTCGGCCCGCAATCTTTTCTTGCTGTCATGTTAAGGGCAGGAGATGTGTAAATGAGCACTGCCACAACTCTGAGAAAATATCCTATCTATACCCTGTACAGGGTATATATAAATATATACCCTGAATATCCTGTACGTATTGTGTTTGACGTCTGTCCAAATATCGACAGTAATGACAAATCCGACGTCAGATCTAAATGGAGTCGAGCCGTATCGAAAGCAAAGCTCTGATTCACCATTTAATCCGTAACGGACGCAATACTAGTCATTTGATTGCTGATACTAAGCGTTATCGTCATAGCCTATGCAGAAAGAATTCTTCATATAATTTAAAACTATGAATAAATTCATTAATAACATAAACACAGTTTATTATAATTCTCATTCACAAATCATTATTTAACTTTTCTTAACTGGCTTTCATCAGATAACTATTCAGATACAAACATTTATCCCTTGTTTCAGCCCCTTGTTTGCGACAAAAAGTAATGCATGTTCTTTCCAAAAGTCAACTCTATCTCTGAAAAACTATGGTACATTTTAATATAATATATCGAGTTCAATGTGTTGGACGTAAAAACTTAACAGGCAGAAGGCTCGTTTCGCATTTATAATATTAATAGGTATTTAACTCCATTAATTAACTTGCGCACTCAATCTGTTCTTAGATTAGCAGTGATAATGATATATGCAGTAACGTTTCCTACTTTTCCCATTCTGCTTTCCTGCCGGTATACACTTGATTCTACCTCATTCCCGGATCTGAGGGTAACTTCTCCCCGAAGCGTCATATAAATAAATTGTTGGCAGTCTTTATTACGCCCGGTTTACGGTGCCGTTTTTCCCGGCATGTTATCTTCTTTGGGAATTCTGCCCTTATATTCGATTCTATTGTGATTTTGTTCGTACCTACGATTATCATAATGTCTGCGTATATTCTGCGAGCTACCGTTCAAACATACCATTCCGTTGATTGCCTTTAGTCGATGTTCATAAATTGTTAACCGTTCAAATGGTGAATAAAGCTATTCAGTCGGCATTTTGTTGTGATATTTATGTTGTTTGTAATCATAAGAGATAAGTGCTATCATGATTCATTTACTTAACTTTTTTCAACTAGAAGTAGTTATAAAGAGATTAATGAAATAATAGAAAATAAAACCTATTCCAGACTTCCAAATAGCATCTTAAAGCGCTTTTTTTTAATTATTAATATGCACTTTTGTCTTGTATGCACATTTATTTTCTTTTCACAATCTTTATATCAAAAACTTTACTCTACTAGTCGTCAAAAGGAACTTAAAGCGTGTTGACAATAATATTTCTGCTTTAGAGAGATACAATATTCATACCGAAAACTTAATGCAAAATTTTAAAACTAAGATAATTAAAAATTTTGCTCGAGATTTTATGCAAACTTGTTAAGAGGGTTTCACTAGAAGAGGATGCAAATTAATTCTATTAAGATGAGCGCTGTATGCACTAACGTAATTACATAGAACCGGTGTAACATAGGCTCTCACCGCGTTGTCAAAGCTTTCGCGGGAACAAATGCGAGGTGAGCCATCGAAAAAAGAATATCATAAATCTGGAAAAGAAAGCATTTCCATTAATTCTCGGCATACCTTGACGAGGGTCGAAAGTTCAACGGATTATAACAAGTGGCGGCACTAACTGTCGCTAGCAGACCTGGCCTCGCCACGCCTCACGGCTTAATCGCCAAACTTTCCCCTACGATTGGAGTTTTTGTGGAATTGCGGCAGTGGTGTGTGCCCGGCCACTAATTTATGCGCCACCGAGTGAATTGAGAGAGCCCTCGACTCGTTCTCCGCTTCTATTAGGTATTCAAGACATCGTTTAATCGACCTGCACCAGAAGATCCGAGATCAACGATTTAAACAGAATTTGAAAGCACTGGCAATCGTCCCGCAGAATCTGATTGGAAGCGACCCCTCGGGGCGAGTGCACTGAATTAGAATTGAAAATAAAACGTTAAAACTGAACCCTGTAAGAATCTCACGGGCAAAATGAACGTCGAGATTGAAACGAAATAGTGATAGATTTATAGGTATCGTTTCGCTGTGCTTACTCAGTCTTTTGCAATTACAACTTTTTATAAAAAAGTACAGGCACGTTGAAACGATTTTTTATAGGAAGCTCGAGTAAATTGTGTCTGTACTATTGAAAACGATATACACAGTGATTAACTGATCGAAATTGATCCTGTTTAGTTCTAGAAGTAAAAAGAAGAAGAAGACAAAGTGTGAAAATTTGAGTTAACGTTTACCATGTCATACTTTCTGTAATCGACAGCTGGAGCATTTGGACTGCAGTAAATGAAATATTTATTTTGGTAAAGAAAAATATTTAATTAAGAAAATAACCAGATACACGGAGATAGCAACAAAAAACAATAATTGACAAAAGTCAAAATTCAAAAAATATAAATTGAAAATAAGTATAAGAGCCTCCTTAAAGAGGCCAGTAATATTATATCAAAAAATATAGTAAGTCTGTCGGCAACATCCTCCCCTTCTGTGGTGAAATCACACTTAATGAATGAGCTTGGTGAGTGGTCGCCGTAACCTACCGCCTAGCATGTCCACCTTCTGATAACTCTTACTATACGTCACGTCCAGGAACAAGACGACCAACACGACCACGAAGCCATGTTCCATATTAATCGTTCCCAAATTATATCGATATTCGCTTCAGCTTCGCTCGTGGATTTCGAAATTTTACTCGCTCCAACAAAGGCTGTTCTGTTCTGTTCTGTGATAAAATCATTATTGGGTTCCTCTTCGGCTTATAAAACGCTTTAAACTTATGAGGGCACTATCGCTGGAAAGACTCTTCAAATCCAAATACAGTGCTCGGGATGTTAAACAAGTGAACATGGCTACATACCGTTTTTCATGATGTCGACCAACTGTGATGGTTACAGGACACAATTAATACAAGCCCACATATGTAAAAGATCATGTGTGATGGGCCAGACATCCTTCAGGAAGGTCACCCATTGCTGGTGTCATAGGTTTGCTCGCTTCATCGTACACCTAACACTTCTATGCGCAACCAAACGTACAGCTGATCTTAAGTGCACGACCCACATCTTCTGATGGAGCTTATTAGGTATCTATAGTCCAATGATCTGATTTTCGATCACACTATTTTTTTTTTCAAGCTATTTAATTCAAATTTTAAAGTTTAAAAAACTCAGCCAGTTATTCAGACACTGAAGAATAATGAAAAATTTCGTCCTGGAATTAACACAAGCGATTTATAGGTGCATAAGTACCTACCCATATATTTTTTACAAACAACTTTCTGTTCCGTGTTTCACCAACTTTGAGGGTTTGGGTAAAATTTCGAGATGGACTGAAATGTTTGTAATTTTTTTGTTAACGTGCTTAAGCTTTTTTTAATACAGTTTATGATTTTATTTTAATATGAATTTTATTCTTTAAAATAGATACAGTCGGCCAAGAAAGTGGTCTACCCTAAGGTTTAAGATCGCGTGTACGTCAACTAACAACAAGGTTGATTTTCCGTTGCATTAATTTTCTGACACGTCAAGGACACGTCACTATTGCAATTTTCAACCTTTTTCACCATTTTGACGTAACCTTTGACAGTAATTATCTATACCTATAATAAAAATCTAACAATTGGAATAAAATATATGGACGGTCTTCATGGGACCGATAGAATCCAAATTTTTTTTTCTGTGTGTTTGTCCGGGCATCACGCCAAAACTACTAAACTTGCGTTATTAAAATGAAATTAAATGCGGTTTCCACAGTTGCATTGTTTAAACTTAGAAAATAGACTATTCCTCCAAAAACCAACAAAACTGGTCCACGCAGACGAAGCCGTAGGCGGAAAGCTAGTTATTTATTTCTCTTGTAGTTTAATAAAAAAATATTTAATAAAATCAAATATAATGGTACCAATTCTCTTGTGCATCTGCCTAAAATAAAAAAACTTTTATTTGGATTTGATTTAACGTTATCCCATAGTCATATACAACTAAAGAAATATAATTTAACTATTGTATGCTAAACTATAATAAGTTTATTATTGAAAACGCAGTTTATTATTGAAACCTAAATTTAATCTAATACTTTGTGCAACTTAATTGTTTCTTAGTTAATGCATATACCTGTAGGTGCACCGACCGCCCTATTAAATAAATACACTTGTACAAACGGCGACAAATCTCACAAACACTAGCAGTACGTCGTCACGGGCTTCTGTTACTGAGGGCTCTGCAAATCAAAATCATAATAACATAATAAAGTTTAAAATGTATGAGTCCGGAAAGGGGAAGGGGGCTTTTAGTTCCTGCCTCAGTTGGATCCGGGCTTATTGCCGCCCCGGGCCTCCTATGAGGTTAATCCGCCACTGCTATGGCTAGAGAGTTAGGCAATAGCAACCCACAACTACTGGGCCGATTTTCGGGACTGGGCTTTATCTTACACGAGGGCCTAATATGACATAGGTACTAGGTGGTTTTAGCGACGGTGGAAAGTATAAACCGACTTCGATAAAATAATTAATCCGCAACAGTATGTGTTAATGTAAACCGCAGAACAAAGAATATGTTTTGTGATGTACCTAAACTTAGTCTTTTCATCAAATTCTTAGTTAAAAAGAGACTATGTATTTCTACCTAAGCTTCTAACCACAGATTTTTTTTGTCATCCTGACTTATTGTTTCAGTCATCGTGTAATTTTTTAAATTTTTAAAAAATAGTACATGTCCTCGAGAAAAAATCTTATGAATAATCGTCACTGATTATTTCTTTGTAAGTTTAAGTAATTTATTAATTTTCTAGGCAAAAACAGCCATTAGCCGAATCCCGAACCATTTCGAATAAAGACATCATTAATAATAGGGTCGTTTATTTTTTTATTTTTTTTTATCATTATTGATACCAGTATCAATGACTTTAAATACTAACAAATAAATTCTTTGAGAAAAATAATGGTAAAAAAGTTGTTAACAGTGCCCTCTTAAACTAGATATAGAACTCAGTACTACATGTTCCGCAGATACGTTACAAGATACTTTTCCTTTATATTTGATTCGTATTATGGTACTAGATGGCAGCACAATTCATGCGCTTACACAGCGACATCTAGGTGAAACGCACATTACTAATTTCTTACTAAGTTACCTTCTGCTTTGAGGCCACTGTCAAGCACTTTCAAGAGAAAATAAATTAAAGTATTTCGCTAGATGGCAGAATTAGTCGCGCTGCTACCAGCAAAATAATGACTGCATTATCTATGCCGAAGTGAACTATTTAAGCTCTCACTATATCGATTTGTTTTCTTTTTTCATGATTTACCCACACTTTTTTATACTCCTACATACTTTTTATTAGTGAGGTCGATGGCGCAGTGGTTAACACGATCGGTCTGCGAGACGATTGTTAAGTGATTTTTCGCAATGGCATCATAGGATGGGTGACCAAAAATTTATTATCTCGAGCTCTTGCGTGCTTCATAAGGCACGTTAAGCGGCACGGCTACTGCATTTCCAATCGTTAACACGCATCAATCCGCTTTGGTCCCGCGTGGTGGGTGAGTCCATTCTCCCTATTCGAGTTTACTAGATCCCATCGGGAAGGCCTGAGCTCAGCAGCAAGAACATTAATAGATGATGATAATGATACTTTTTATAGGTACTTTTATTTTATTTTTATAAGTTACTCAAGAAAAATGAGGACATAAATATATACGACACATACTAAGTCTATAAATACTGCATTATTTGATGCTTATTAATAATAAAACAATATTTATTTTTTAATGAAAACTGCTTAAAAATCCACGTTGTATCTGGATTGGACTAGATGGGATGGGATGGGTCCCATTTCAGAGTGCGTATGTTTCTACTCAAATAAATAATTTTAATTAAGCATTACGCACCTTACCCTCGCTTATTTATTGCTGGGCATATGATTTCTTCTCACAATTTAGGGTGCCTGGAAGGCCGCCTATTGTACAATTAGTATTTTCATGTTAGTATTGTTCTACATATACATATCTGTTGTGTGTTGAGTAAATAAATAAATAAAATGCATTTTTTATGCATTTTTCATTATTCAGTATGATATTTTTTCAGTTTATCATTGTGAATGCATTGATCAAAGTTAAAGTCAAAATAATCTTTAGTCAAATAGACTTCTTAAAAGTACTTTTGAATCGTCCAACATTTTGTTTCCCTACTGCTCGTTCAGGACGTCTTTTCTCAAATATAATAATATATTTATTTATTACCAATCTCCATAGTAAGAGTACTTTAATAGTACATATGAATTTACGTTCTCGTACCGAAATTCTAGGTAAATATCTATAAATATTAGTAGGGAGGGATGATGTAGTAAAATAAAACATTATATTTATACTCCGTCAGTCGGATACTAGAATAATATTAGATATGTAATATTTTTTTGTTTCAATTTCATAAGAAATGGCTTATACTTCGATAATTGGAATTGAAGTTGAGGAATGGGGTTCGCTACGTCATAACTATGAAGAAAATCTACAGACGTGACATGAGGCGACATTTTAACTCTATATTATTGGTGCTCTAAGATGCTTATATTAATGCCGTAACATATTGAAAACTCAAAAAATAAAAAAAAATACATGTTATTATCCTTCAATAACCTACCTAACAAACAGACAGTGAAAAATTATTCATCATGATTAATATTTGAGACGAGAAAAATAACATTACAAGCGTCTATTTTTAAAATCGTTGCTGAATATCACCGCCGTTTATGCGTAAGATTACTTACTAATACTTATTCCGGTCACCCCCTGTTTGATTTCACATGCAAAATGCTTCGTCTGACAAATGACCCTATTACTTAAGATTTGTCGCGAATGATAGGGATTTCTGCTTATATGTGACAGACTTCAAAAGATTGCCTGCATTCATATGATAGATGTTATTAGGGGACGATCGGGTGCTGATACCTAAAATATCGAATTACAGGAGACAGAATACATTGCAGCAGTAACACTACATAACAGGATGTTCTAAAAATCATTATTTGTTTGTTAATTAGATATTTAGGATGGCGACAATGTGGATTTTTAAGTATTTTACATTAAGAATATTTTTAGTATAGCATTACGAATGCACAATCAATCAAATATAATATTTAAAGTGTTTTCTATTATTATTTTAGATTTTTCACAATTTTTTTAATAGAAACTAGAAATAGATGTTTTATTACTTTCTGACAATCGTCTTCATTTTTAAATTTATTATCTAATTAAAAGCTATCTGTTTCAATCGCATTTTTTTTCATATATATTCTGTCGCCTATTGTAGCCTAAACTTAAATTTTACGATAACAAGCTAATTTGCTGTCGCGTGATGTTTTTGTTTAATTATGAGAGTGAAAAATATAGTTTAGTGCACTTTTATGTCTATTGAACCTTTGTACCTACTATACTATAAAGCAAAGGATATCGTTGAGTTGAGATGCGATATTTGGATGTTCATGACATTTATTGTTTTACTTTTGTTTCTAAATTAATCTGTAGTTATTCTTACTTCCAGATACGACTAGTAATGCCTCTTAATCCAGCTCAAATGGCTGAAGGTGTGTTGTTAAGGAGAAAAGGGCGGAATCAGCGAGAAATTGCTGAAATTTTAAATGTGCAGCAAACAACACCTTGACAAGGTACGAACAGACAAGCCTCTATATGAGAAGACCAGGAAGTAGCGGAATCAGGTGCATGTCACCCCGAGATGACCTCTTTATTATTCACAGAATTCTGAGAAATCGGTTTCTCACTGCCATTGAGATACGACAGCGCCTCCAAACGACGAGAGAGGTCAACGTGAGTGAACAAACCACAAGAAGATCCTTCTTAGAACGAAATTTTCATGCTCAAAGACAAGCCTGAGACCCAAAACTGCTCTTCACATTTTGTTTAATTATCTTGATTTCTATTTTTTCTTCGTTTCGTGTTTTAGGTATTTTTAGATTTTGTTTGTTAAGTTTATTGAATTCTCATTATTTATTAGTGTAAATCAGTCATTGGTATAAGAAAAACAAATAAATAAAAAATTTGCCAAAGAAATTGCTTTTGGGCCACATTCAGTACCGCTGAGTGCATAAATCGAATCTAATAATGAAAATGAAAGTTAATAATGAATATATCATAGTATATATATCGCTTTCGATATTTTTTGACGAAGAATAGCATGACATTCACATTACATAGCAAGAAACCAATGACGAAAACAACAAATGCTATTATATTATAGATAGGCTTTTATTTTATTTTTATTTTTTTTTATTCTAGATAGGCAAGCACTTGACCACAGATCACCTGATGGTAAGCAATGCAGTGGTCTAAGATGGAGCCTGCTTGCCTAGAAGGAACCGATTCACTCTTGCCTTGAAGAGTACCAGATTGTATTTGTCCGGAAACAGCGAGTCCGGTAGCGAATTCCACAGCTTCGCAGTTCGCATGATTAATGTGGAAGCGAATCGCTTGGTGCGAGTTTGTGCAATCTCCACAGTAAAGCGGTGACGCTTAGTTTTACAAAATAATAAATATATTATATACTTATAAATGTATTATAGCTATTGATAATAACCATAACTACTAAACTAATAATTCATTAAACAGTGTACTTATTCAAAATCGTCAGACCTTGCATCTTGAAAACGGTCATCAAGCCGTGCGCTAATGTTTTGATACGGTCCAATTATAGTTAACACATCTGCCTGAAGGCTCGGATGCCGTATCAGCCGTAACATCGGAACATCGCCAGCATGACGACTCAACCCTCTCCTGGGTGCCGGCGAACCGTTAAAATGAATAATGCCGGGGTTAGTAATGCTGGGGTTCACAACATTTTGTAGTATCATTATTGTTTTCATCTGTCTACTATTTTTTTTTAATATTCTAATTTAATAATTTTTTTAATTTACGTTATTGATTTTAGCTTTGATATATAACTTTGAAAAATGTGTGCTTTTGATATATAACTTTTATGCTTCCAATGTAGATTGTATATATGTTTGTCAAATCGTGCAACTATAGTATAAATAACGATACGTGATTGGTTAATTTATATAATTTTAGATTAGATTAGATTAAATGAAAGATTGCGATAGAAAGCTTATGAATGTTAGTTATTCAGAAGCTTTTTATGAATATATTTATATACTCAAGTTAATTAAAAAAAAACTGTGTAACTATTAGTGTTAGTGACCCTCTCCGGCTTCTTTATTCATCGGTGTAATTTGAATGTTGCTAGTTTGCAGCGGCATACTTCCAGTTGTCGTGACTGTTTTTGACATCTTAAACAGTCATCAATAAACTATCGATAATTAAAAATTACTCTAAAGAAGTTATACACCAAAATATGTCTCATTAAATTATATCCAATTCTTTGGATAATTTTTGAGTCCATCGCATGGTGCAGATAGTAAAAAACATCTGGATAGGTGTGAATTGGACTCACGCGCGACGGATTTACCACCTGTTATCATACAAATGGACAGCAGAGTCTTTAGAATAGTTTTTTCCATTAAAAAAATTGACATTGACCTAATTTCATAAACAACAACGTTTGGTCTACGAGTTTAATTAGGTATAACTCAATATTTTGAACACATAAGTTTTTTTTTATTATATTGTCTTGATATTTATAGATAAAATGTGACTTACTGCGACTATTAGATGCACGTAGAGTAAATAACATTCGAGCGGAAAATAAAAAATATTTTTTGTATAAAAGCAAAATGTTAGTTATGAAATTTCGAATGTTATAGAACAAGTTTATTTCATGTTAGTGTTTTACAACTAATTATCAATTAATTTCACATTCAGTAAAACATTGCATTTTACTTTTTTGGTATCGATAAAATATAAAGGAACATAAAATAATTATCAATAAAAATACCCGATTCAAATAGTTGAGGACCCCTGCTACCAGTCGAAATGTACTTATTAGTTTCGTACGTATATAATAAAAAAGTTGTGATTATCATTTAATTTCATAGTTGGGAAACGCTTATTGATTGTAGCGGAGCGGGCGCGTGCTGCGGCACCTGCTTCCGTCGCTGATAGGGTTAAATCAATATTTGGACTAACGTATTCAAATCTTTACTTCTTTTTTCCTCGATCAGAGATCGGGAGAGTGGTTCCATTAATGTAGATTGATTCGAATTTGAATAATTGACCTTGTTTATGGAGAAGGTGTCCGCTTGGGCCCAATTTGTAATTCCAAAAGGATGGCTGATTAATTCATTTTAACTTTCCTTTATTATTTACTATATCAGGATGTTATTTAATGTATATCTTAATATTTAAAATAAAAATGATATTAACATAATTTAATGTGTGTTTTAAGTATATTAAAATATTTAATAGTTATTTATTTGCCTCACGGAGTATCTATCTACATAATTAATGATACTAAATTGATTCTACTCTATTTGTAACGATCGATGTTTAAAAAACATAGGTGGAAAACATACCATCTATAATATAATAACTATTAAGCGAAACATAATCGTTTAGCTTTGTTATTATATTAAAAATACAACGTCGAACACAGCACTGTTAATCAAATATAACTTTTATTAGGTACCTTTTGAAGTTGGTTGCTGACCTAGGACAAATATCTGTAGGAAACAGCAATAATCGAAGCCAATACCCTACTTTCAAAACCTGCGTTCTATTTTTCTTTTTAAATAGGCGAGTAAAAATGAAAGTCAAAATTAACTCTATCATTTTACCCCTATATCTTTATATTTTCGCCAGGATAAGATTTCTCACTGTCAAATGCTTATCTGTGTTGAAAAGGAAACATTTGTATTTGATCAAAAGTCTCCCGGATAACAATCGAGTTCAAAGTTACAGTTAAAAGCTGGGACAATTTTTAAATGGGATCAATGGAAAAAAAAATAAAGTAAAAAAGCAACATTTCTATCTTAGATTGATTGGTTCGGCCTGACCCTTTACTGATGCAACCGAGTTTTTATAAACTATCCCAAAAAACTAAATATCTCAGTGTTTATTTGTGACAATTTGCTTTGTCGGTTCTTGCTGATTTACATTTGAAAAGTCTTTTTTTTTCTTACTGATGAGCAACCTGCAACGACACTGTGAATGACACAGGCAGAACTAAAATATATACTCGTTTGACATAATTTGATACTTAGAAATAAATAACCGTTATTGGTGGTTGTTGTAACTAATTGGCATGTGTGACCGAATATTCAAAATGCTTAGGTCACTGTTAAAGATGGTCAACGTGATTATAATATCGTAGGTAAGTATTTAGTTCACGGACATTCTATCATTTAATCAGATGTGGCATAGTAGCCGCAGTTAAATTGAGAACTCTTGTGGGGATTAAAATAAAATTTTAATTACCTACCCATTTATTTTGAGCTTTTGTTTATTTTTAGAGCTTTAATTTAACTGATAACCATACCAACCTAGCAAACGTATGTAAAAAAAAGTATGTATCAAAATAAGTTTTAAATGGACGCTTACTAATTTTTGATGCTACTGATTACACCTATAATACACCTTATACTTTAAATATTATTTTTAAACTGTCCAAATAATACAAATATTTTTAAGGTGTCACCAATTAATTTACAATGCTTCCTGATTATATACTTTGATCATAAGAATATTCGTAGGATCATGTTCATTCGTTCGGCGTATACGGGAGCGAGATGAGCGCATCTCTACGCATAGGTCCCGCTTGGGATGAAGACGTAATCATCCATCAATCGCTGCTCGTCACCAGCGGGACGACCGCACAGCGAACTCCGTTTAGGGAACTGTCTCTGGAGACCTTATTTACGTAGGTCACCGTGAGATCTACTTAAAAGAACCCTGGGAGAATCGAGCATTACTTTATAATTGTTTTATACAATTTATTGAATCATAACATCTCTTACCATAACATTTTGTGATAGCAAATATATGTTTCTGTAAGACTAATTATTGAGAAGAGAATGAAAAATGGGGGAAAATGGAATACCTCAACAGTGGGAATGAATGACAATGATTAAATGTATGTGTTGGCGACCAACCTTTTTTAAAAGATATTTTTAAATTATGTTTTTAGGTAAGATTTTGTTTACTCTTTGTTTTATAGTTATTATTAACAGTCTTCAGATTATACGAATATTACCCGGAAACTTTGACTTTTAGAACGGCTTTCAATAGTATGGTATTATCTCAGGCTCGTATTTGTAAATATTGCGGTGTTATTTGTGATAAAATATACATAAAAAAACGCATTTTATAATTTTCTAATATACTAAATTTTTTTTTACATTTCATTAATGTATTTTACTATAACGATGTTAATTACTATAGAACCGCTTAATTCAAAAACAGGTTTACATTTAATGAAAACATCTACGGAATAAGATTCACTAAAAATTTATTTGTATTTTATTAAAATAATTTAAATTTTTAAATAAATATAAAATCTCATACTCTAATTAGATATACTATTATTAAAAATATATTTTAGGATTCCGTAGTTGGTGTAATAGTCAATATAAATAATGAAATGAGTTCGATTGTATGGAAATAATTTTTGCTGCTTTCTACTGCTCTCACATTTCTAAGTAAATAAATAAGAAATAGATATTTAAATTATTTTAATTGAGGTCCTTTTTTGTGATAGCGCATAAAAAAATAATTCCAACGAATTACTTTACTTTCTTTAGCCTCCACTTTTATAATTTAGATTATAGAAAAGCCTAATTTTTGAATGTCAATAACGACTCTGATACCATACCATAATGTTTTTGATAAATTATGTTTTCTATCAATATAGATAATCGACTTAAATAATAAAGATAATCGATATAGTTACTCACTATCAGATTTTAATGCGTTTGTTTTGAATGACGTCTTTTATGAAATTGAGTTTCACATAATTATTTCCATTTACGAAATCCAATATAAAAAGATATAAAAATTAAAATGCTTGATCTATCTCTTAGGTGTGTATTAAAATTATATTATGGTCTGCAATAGACTTAAGAAACAATTATGATGATAAATCTATACAGTTGATTATAAACCTCATGAAGGTCCACCCTTATTATGATCGTCACGGGCACAATAACAGCTGTCAGCATAAATTCAAACCCACCCATTATAAGTATAAAGTACATATTGGAACTAGTAACGATATCGATACATATAAATCACCGCTCTCTCTACGGGGAGTAATATACGGCGGTTGCCACTATGCATGCAATAATACCTGTGATCAGCTCATTGCTACTACTCGGATCATGCAAGCCTACAGAGCTACCGTTTTACGCGTGATTTCTCTCATAGCTTATGAATACGTAAATATTTAATAAGCGTATATTAATGACGATATAAAACATAATCGAATTCGTTTTTTCTATTCAGATAATATAAATTTTATTCAATTGACTATTCGACGATATTTTTCAACGTCAATAGTGTTTAATGTTTTAATTTATTGTATTTTCTTTTCATTAATGTATGAATTTGAATTTAATGAGCATTCAAAATCAGTTTATGTGTCTAAAAAATGATTCGACTTTCGATCCACTCTTTAGCATAGAATATACTTTAATGTACATACAAGACAAAATACAACAGGAGACATACAATTGGCGGCGTTATCACTAAAAGTGATATTGAACTTTTTTCGGTAACTTAAACAATTCAAATTCAGAGTTGTACCTTTGAGTATCCCTTGATCTAAGTTGGAACGAGACATTTATATCATACTCTACCTCTTTAAATTCAAATATAGAACAAAACCATTTCCTAACAGCAAACACTGAATATACACAACTCTACGCTTCTACTTTGATAAGCAAATTATCAATACTCATAAACAAAAGAAATGAAACGATCGTCTAACTTCCATTTAGAACTTTACTACAATATAATAGTAATCTCTAGTATACTGCTTGAAATTATGTTGCAATAAAAGTGTAATAAGAAATAACACTAGTATCATATCCAGGGTGCGTAGATGCAGCATCGTAAATCTAAACGATAGCGCCCACGCTGCGCATTTCAGGAGCTGCTGTTACGGTCTCAATAGATATTGCATTACATTATGAATTGTACGCCTGTGATAATATCAAAGTTGTATTGGTATATATTTTAAACGATTACTTGAAGTTCAGATACCTGTTGTTTCTAACAATCATGGATTTGGGAGAAGCAATAAAAAAATCATAAACCAAAAACCAAAAAATTGCAATACACGTAAGTAAAACGATTATGAAATAAGTCTCAACAAAAATCAATAAGTGAGTCTTATTTAATATTAGTTTTCGTTATTCTTCATCTTATACAATATCAATTCAATAGAATTTTAAAGCTGAAAGTTTTTAAAGTGTATTATAAGTGGAAAAAGATCCTAATTATATAGAGATATGCTTTAATTTTGGCTCAAAATATACTTAGCAGTGATATCTATAATTATATATATATATATATATCAATAAGAAAATAAAAGCAAGGAAAGTAAAAACGAATAAAATTACTACGTACCTAAAATACATCTGTCGAGTTCATATGCGTGATATAAAAAATATACTATGTAATCATAACGTGTCCCTTGATGTGACCGAAAAAATCGAAAGCATGCGGTTACTCTTTGAAAATAAAAGTAAACTTAATGTCAGATTGAAGTCAATAATTACAATACGAATTCCACTATCACAAATCAGGAACACACCTGTTACAACCGAACCGTATAGATTTTTTGCTGCCGATCCTTTCACGAATTTACATATCTCCCAAGTCTTTGTTAAAGCTAACGAGGGTTATTATTTCAACCACAAAATGTGGATTTAACTGCTTCTGATTGACAAAGGTAGCAGAGAATATTATAAAGGATTATGTAAAGCGAGCTCCGAAACGTTCTCATAGCATTTTCACCTCGTTAGCGATTGTTAGCATCTAATTTCTGCTCAATTACCAAATGTGTTCGAATTACCAGAAATAATCTCTTCGAAATATTAGCACATTCACGCTTGTTGCACTTTAAGAGAACGCATTATGTTCCATTAAGTCTTGGCATTATAATCTTATCGATTTCTTAGGTACATGGGGCATTATAGCTGTCGTTACGATCGACGAGTGCCTAATTAACGACTTTAACCTATGAAAGATGCCCGAAGAAAATGATGGCTCTCCTATCGAATTCCTTGCTCTTCTTTTATGGAGGCAATGAAAAGGATTTATGACATCAAAAGCGATTTTATGTCAAAGTGCAGTTCATTGCCACCCGACAATGTCCACGAGACAATGTAATTTCATGCTCAAATGAACCTCACCTGAGTGGAACTCATTCGGAAAATTTTCAATGGCAATTTTGGTGTTGCTCTGTGTCTCGGACCTTTGTTTTTGGCTCGAATTGCAGTTATGCTTTATATAACAACAGAAGCGTAACAGCTTTCCACTGTCTGCTATTTGAATGAAAAAAGAAACCGAGACGAACACTACACTTGTGATAACTTGCGAATCCTGAAGTTTCAAAAGCTTTTTTGAGATTATTAGTATACGATGTTTTCACGTCTCCACGTTTGTCTTTATCATCTTATAATGATGAGGATAGATGCCATATAAAACAACAACAAAACTGTTAACTCAATTATATTTCATTTTATTTTTGAATAAGGAATATTAAATACTTATAATAAAGGATTATAATACTTGTTATTCTTTGTATTCCAAATAATTCTTTTATTTTCAATTATAATAATTTTAATTGGGAATACTATACTTACATATAGATCTTAATATCAAATCGACTTTATTATTTTGTGACATTGTTTATATTCTACTTAAATTATTGTTGGCGACTGGCTAGAAAGATACCGTTTTTATAAGTTTATATATTTGTACAGTTTCTCTTTCTTTACTTTTTCGTTGCCTTTTGTTACTATTAATATCATTGTTATTCCTGTACATTTTGCTATGATTTATTATTAATCATTCGTTATATAATTGTTGTATAAATTAATTCAGTTATTGTAACTTCATTATATTTATTAATAGCTTTCCGCCAGCGACTTCACCCGCGTGGTCCTGTATTATACAAAAAAAAAAAACTTCTTTTTGAATCTCCCTATCTATGAAAAAAAACCGCATCAAAATCCGTTGCGTAGTTTTAAAGATTTAAGCATACATAGGGATATAGGGACAAAGAAAGCGACTTTGTTTAATACTATGTAAGTGATACTTGATTAATCTATTCTGAATAATATTGACTTAGCCCATCTCAGAGTGCCAGGGACAAAGTGGATTATTTAACCATTTCTCATTAAGAATATTCATTAGTTTCTATTTACAGTCCTTATTCCCACTAACTATCAATTAAAGTTCAAATTGACATTTTACATTTACGTTCTTAAATTTACTTTTAAATTGTCTCATAATAAAATACAAAAGCTCGAAACAAACTCGCTCAGTGTATATAGATAAACATCTCTCCACAAGCCGGTAGGTGTTGCCACTTAATTAGTAATTTATTAACAAGTTGCACGCTAATAAGACGAATTAGGATATCGCTGGCTTCCTAACAGGGGTATAAATCTCCCGAGCTATTTATTGAACCCAAAAAAACTGATCTTTGACGAACCATTGATGTGTAATTGGATCACCGGCTCCCCATAATATACGAGTTCTTTTGCCCTTTAGAAGGTTTTATAGATAACATAAACACTTAATTGTATTTTTTGTTTGGACATTCATACACTGTTTGGATGCTGATATGACACAAATATTAAAAAGATTATTAAAAAAAAACATTAAGTTTCTAACATCTTAGTAAGAAAAAAAGTGTAAATAAAAAAATAAAAGTGCATTTAAAAGTAACATGAACTCTAAAAAAACATCTTTTAAATGTATGAATGGGGTATTAAAATAAGCCTTGAAACTAATCCAAAACGTTTTTAAAAAAAGGGCTATTAAATCAATTAAAGTTACTTAAATAATTATTTGGCTCAGTTAACTTTTTTCACAACACAATTTCGTTTAAAAGCATCGTTATAGTGTAAATACAAAATCTGCGGCATTAATTGATTTTTGAACTAAGGTAATATTATAGACACAATTGTAAGTTTTAGTTATCTTTAAGTTGGTGTACGTGTAAAACCTGTGCAACTCACGAGATTTTAATCAAACTGTTAGCTTGTCAATCAATAAACCTGAACGAGTGCAAATACTTTGCCGATCAAGATGAGATAATATGGACATGCGGATTCGAACTCGGGAAATTGCTCGGGAAACGTATTGTCAACACGTATTGTCAGTTTTGTGGATGCATCTATAGATTTTGGATGCACCCAAGAAAATTGACATATTTTAATATCACTCGATCATAGAGCTTAATATATAGTAGGGTAAAAAGAATACGTATGTTTGCCTCTATGTGGAAATGTAACGCTGTGTAAAAGAGGGGGAAGATCTTAGTAACCTATCAGCTAAGCTATTGTGTCTTGAATTCGATATCGAGCACAGCGCTTTCACAGCATAGAGCTTCCATGAAATAAAACCATTATTACCTTTTGAAGTAGGTTTTATTTGATTAAACAGATATAATTAGACAGATGGGATATTGTGATCTCGGTATTATGATATAACAAACACGTTAGAAAGAGCAGGACAGACGACGAAACAGTCCAAGATATAAAGAATGTTGATTTTAAGACTGTGTTTAGAGAAAATGTTCAAAATCATGACTGTTAATAAAACCAATGTTATCCTAACAGATATGAGGGAAATTCATTCATACACACATGAGAGTGGTTAGTCCTACTTTTGGAATTTACTGATTTTAATGGAATCTTTTCATTTTTATGTTGTAAATAATGATAGATAATAATAATTTGCCTGTAGTTCTGCGATTTGCTGTACAAAAAATATTTGGGAGACTTCTTAAGTTTTAAGGTAATTAATTTTGAAGGTAAGTGTAGTAATAATGATCATAATGTGTATATAAAACTAATTTTTAAGTTAATCAGACACTGACAATGTTTTGTATACATGCTCACGGCTAAATATTATATACTCAAACCCAATGCAATTTTTCAGTACACAGTTCTTAGACGATAGCGCAGTGATTTAGAATTTCGGTGGCATAATAGTTAGACAGTTTGGTGTATTATCCTGAGTTCCACCGATTTCCGGAAGGCACGTTAAGCTAACAAATTACTGTAAACTAATCAATCGATAATTATACAACAAAAAATATTGCGAACATTATCTTCTTTGATAAATTTGCATTCACATAAGTTTATAGAACCTTCGGATAACCTATAGAATCAGCTGTCAAAAACATTTTATCGAATGTTTTTCGTTGTTTTCATTTCGAATATATTTCATTGCTTCGCGTGTCGTATCCACACTCACCTTTCGTTCGATAAATGTTACCACAGCTCTGTGATAAAAGTGACCAAGTTAATAATTTATTGGGCATACCAAGCAGAAACTTCGTAAAAATAAACATGAATGGCTGCCTTATTGGGGCTTGATTTAATACAGCCAATAAAACAGTAACTAACCTTATATAAATTACCAAACAAATAAATAACATCGTTGGCCATCAAACTTTATCGCGGGGTGGATGAGGCGCATCAAATTTTTAACATCCTGCCTCTTTATACGATGTACGCCTTTTATTAGGTATATTATTTTAATTATTAGATTTTTAATTAAATATAAACTTTATTTTTATATCCCATCTGTATCTGCATTTAATGAAAAAACTGTCATAATTCAATATTCAGCATAAATCTAAAATGTACGTGGTAAGTTTCTTATTTGATGTTTTGATTTTGTTTCGAATATAACACTATAAAAATACATGTTCATATTTTTATTATTAAATATTGCTGCGAGTACATCAAAATATGCCACAGTGATCACGTTAGACTATTTATAAACATTAAATATTTATTTTTATTTAAGCTACATTGGCTAAAGTTTTCGTAAGGTTAAAATAAAAATTATCTTTACTAAAAATAAATTTATTGTCAATAGGCCGATAAATAATTTTACGTTCATCCTATTTTTAGGTGTAAGATAATTTACATGTATATCACAAGATTTATGTAATAAAGCTTTTGAGAAATATAGCTTCGGAAAGTCAGTGTCTAATCACAACGGCCATTAAATTCAAGTAATATCTCTTACATAGTAGCGTGCACACATAAAGTTGTAATTCTTTGTTAAGGCCCTTTATTGCGAGAGATTGATGGCAATTCTCCTTAGGTGGGCTTGTTAATAATGTTTTGACGATTCGTATTCAAGTCTGTAACCGTTGCGGGTTCGTTCGATTCAATTTTAAATTAGCTGCAATGTCAATAACCGCATATCGGTATAATATATAGGTATGAATACTCATTCATCTTTCTAAATCGTTGTGTTGTGTTGTCTATGAAACTATTTATTTGTAGATACAATTCCCTCTCCTCTTAAAAATAATTTACTATGTAGGCAAATAAATAAGTTTAACATATGATATGACAGAAATTAGAAAATTAAAGTTAATGGTGTGCCTTATTATATGGTATAAGTAATTATACCATAAAATAAAAAAATCGACGTTTACGGCATCGTATCATTCCTTCCAGTTCATCTATATTCCTTCTCCTGAAAGTCCTCAAGAATATGTCACATCTCAATAGTCGTCTGTGTGACCTCACAATAAGGTCACGGTCAACGACTTACCAATGAAAGTGACCTGCAGAAATCACCCGCACTCCGCGTGCGGACCCCATGACAAATGTAATTGAGTCACACGGGTCCTAATGCATCGACGACGCATGGTGGCTACTCTCAAAAAGGCACTGTTGTAATTTGAATGACCTTTAGTAGGGGTCATTTAGTTATTATTACTTTATTAATTTACACTACATAATTAGACTAATAACTCATGTCATTTACCAATGTAAATAAATCTCACAGAAGAAAACCGTAACTTTTCGTAACTCTCCGCGTTTTATGAAGTGAATTCCTTATTTTTTATTCCCTTAAAACTTTATTCAAACCGGCCGATCAAAAGTGTTGCGTTTACAAACGAGATTACATTAAATTTTTATTCAGACACATATATAAATTTCGTAATCAGTGAAGTATAACGGAGATACTATAACATGTCGTGCCGCAAACGAGTCGTGGGCTTAGAACTTTTTATTATCACAATTTATTTTGAAAGTGTTGTCAACTGCTTTTCTTCGGCAGTCACAAAGAATAGTTGCCATAATGGACTTGTCAGATTCAGCCGGTGGAGTCGTGATCCGGTCCCAATAAATAACGATCGTAACCTTTCGTGACGACCAGCCGCCCTCAACACGTCGGATTTATCTGCTTTTGTTCTACTACATTTGTAATATGCAAGTATGAACATATTGTTTTATTATATTTTTTTTACCGAATAAGTTTCACTGCAGTGGACCCGAAACGTTGGCCTAGATTTAGTTGTTTGGGATAACTTCGTGACATGAGATTTGTACAGTTACAGATGATTAATAATTTCCACAATTTTTGGATTCGTGTTGATTGTTGAGGCTGAGTGAATTATATTCTCGTTTACTTGTAATCCGTTAAAATGACAAAACAGAATTTAATGAAATTCTAATCCATAGAAGACAATGAACAATGTGTGAATTATTATGCAAGAAACAGAGTCCTTACAACAACACGGCATACATTGCTGAAACATAAATTCCTATGCCGGCGTTATTGTGTCCGAAACACCTGCGAAAATAACCTGTTCGACTTATGAAGAGTAAAAATCGGTGTTATTTACATCTCACCTTGCTAATTGTTTCCGACACAACATTCGTTTAACTCATACTTATGACCGATCTGTTTATTGTAAGGATACTTCCATTTAATATGAGAATGAGATATAATTTTTTAAAGGTTCTGTATCCGATAAAAACGGGATACCTATCTCTAAGATTACACTGTTCGTCTGGTTATCTCATGATCTGTTTTACAGATGATGTATTTTAGTTGCTGCTTTAACTACAAATACTAGAAACGGAATATTTGTTGCAATAAATGAATTGCAATAATAAGCATAGATAATGTTATATAAACCTTCATGCGAGAGTTCGATTCGCATTTTTTTTAATAATAACCTATTTTATTATATGCGTTCAATGAATGTTCAGGTTATTCACCCAAACAGGCAAAATCACATATTTTTACAAATATTTAAACTTTCGATAAAGATGAAAATTCGTTTTAATTATTATATCTGATCAATTTTGTATTCACAATGCTATACTGAATAATATTTTTAATGAAAAATGCTTAAAATATCGACTTTGTCCCTGGCACTCTGAAATGGGACATGGCGAAAGGTCATCCATCTTTTGAGTTCCATCTCAGAGTGCCAGGCACATGGTGTATTTTTCATTAGGAATATCACTAATTTTGTTTGTAATCCGTAGATATTACGTATCATGTTGAACATGCATTTCCAAACTGCATGGACACAGGCCTTCCCACCTTCCCTATGGAAGAAATCAAAAGGAAAACTGCTGCTACTACCAGTGCAGGCAGGTTAGTACAGGTTATTATAAATTTTGATCAACTGAAAATTGCTTTGAATGCGGTTCCCACTGCATCACCAAGCTCCTATAATATATTGTTACGTTTATTTGTTTTAACTCCTGGTAGAATCACCCGGACGGGCTTGTGCTGGCATGAACAGATGGTTTTCTTTGCCTTACAAATGACGCTAGAGACAATTTAAACACAAGATATCTACTTGTCCCACGACATTTAGCAGTTTTGTCATTCATAGTAAAGGTATTTTGATTTAAAAGCTATAGCGAGTATAAATCATTTCATAATGTTGTTTAGTTAAAATCGAGCTAACAAGCTAATTTAAAGTAGGTATACCTCAAGACTCACAATGTTTTCTGACGCTCTGTCTGTACAAATGAACCAAAAAGTCTCAGGAAATTTCTTCACGTGAGAAAGCAATGCCGCCCTTCATTATGAACGATAATTTGACATGCCTTGACAGCTCATATTATATATTGAAATTGATTTGTGTTCAAGGTTGAATTAATTTTGACAGAGTCAATAAGCCACTGCGGTCCTAGAGGTGATAATAGCCATTGGTGAATAGTAATTTGAAGTTCTAAAGATGAAGGATACTATAAGTGATAATATTAATTTAAAAAGTGATAATTATACTATTTTAGATGTATTGTTACTTAATACTTCTTTTACTCAAGGCAGTTGTTGGAATGAGATAGATCTGCTAATATAAATTGATTTAGTGACAAAAAACGATAGATTTCTATTCGCTTAATTTTAATTTTTATACTCGCTGTAATTACAATATATTTTAATCTGTTCTTTCGTAAGTTTTACATTTCTTTTTTTTATTCAAGTAAAAAACTAGATTAAATAATCTGTAAAATGATACTCCATAATTAACCTTCATAGCCGAGTGGCTAACACGATGGTTTCAAGGTGTCACCATCTCTATGGTGCCAGGTTCGATACCCGGCCGGATCAATGAATGAATCAATTTTTCCATTGGGAGAGCTCGTGACAAAAATGTCGTACAGTTCATTCTCCGCAGACACGTTTTGCCGATGTCAGCGCGACACGCGTAATAAATACAAGCAAATTTGCACACTTTTTGTACAACAATATAACAGATTAGCATCCACCTTTTTTGGGTTATTGTACTTTTTCACTTATTATAACGGTTTACGGAAATCAGTGTTTTTCTATATATCCAACAATTTTCAGCGTGCGTCATAAGTAAAACTAAACTGTTTAAAAACTGGGGCCACTTAAACCCATGCGAATGTACAAAAATCTTTCGAAAGTATTGGTGAACCCCAATTCTGGGCCATCAATGTTTCAAATATATTTAAAGTGGATACTATGCATATGCAAACACGTTAAATAAAGATTTTATGAATTTTATTTATAGTTTGCAAGAACATCAAAATAGAAGTGAAGTAAAAAAAAACAATAGGCATGGACAGCTAATCACAAAAATAAACATTGTGTCAAATAAATCAGAAGAGTAAAATTGTTCTAAAAAAGTATTTTATACATGAGTAAAAACTCCTTGCTCTAACAGAAAGCTTGATGTTTCAGTATTTTGAAGTACTAACACATCACTGGTATACAACACCTGGTGGCATCGGGGGTGTTAACTGACTCATTTTGAAATCTGAGCAATGTATGTGATGTTGTCTAATAATTTTCTTGTTGCCGTCTAATAATTATTTATTATTTATATCAATCGAATAAAAAAAATCTAAATCAGTTTTGGTTAGTGAAGTGATTGGTTCATCAATTCACAAAAAATATACAAATTGTTCTACTTTTTGAAGTCGGTTTTCATCAAAACGTATTTTATTTGTAGTCTTTCACATTAAATTAAATATGGCGACTTCTAGAGTCATAAACAATATTATTTATTGATGTATTTTAATGTTGAATCAACACATCATATATAATATATTTATGTGTTGATTTTCTAATGAAAGGGCTTTTAATTAGTACATTTAATCGATGTTCATAGAATAATCCATAAATTCTGAAAGAGTCAATTATCTTCATTTGAAGGTTTTATATCATAATATCATAAAGATTGTCCACTAATTAATTGCAGCGAATAGGTTTGTTAATAGAACATATTAACAAAGTTTTTTTTTATAATACTTATCTTGATATATAAATTATTTAATGTTTATTTCAATATTTGATTTACAATGAATACACTTATTTTTCCTGTATATAAATATCTCTAAATCTTACGGCATAATTTTATTAATTCAATTTCAAGTTAAAAATGATGTTACTTATTACATTTAGTATTCAAAATTATCCACAAATAGGATAGGGTTACGTAGTGGTACTGGTCAATAATATATAACCTTCTCATAAACCAATTGTAAAATCTCTGTTAGAGGTATTACTGGCTTATTATTGCCTACATAATAATGAGTAAGCAGACTCAATAAAAATCAATTTTACTTACATTTAATTTGGCAAATGTTAGTACACTACACAAAAGGGTAAAGCTACTCGTGCTGATTACCACGTCGAATCAAAAAATTCAACCACGCCCCGTATAATTTGAATTACTATTGTCGATTGTTTGAAACTTGTATTGTTTTTGGTCTTTCAGTAAAAAAATAGAGATATTAGCTACCTATGTAGATATATATCTATCTTTATTTACAAGAGTATTAACGTATTTTTATAGTATTTTTATATATATTCAAGACCATTAAATGGATGATTATTGAGAGTAGTTATTAACTATCGTGTAGTTATTGGTAAATTCAGATTTACTTATCGTGGAAAGGTTATAACAACTTTTTTTTTGCTAACTCTATGTCTTAACATATTATTTACTATAGTTGAATTGACAGATCGCTTTATAAATGCCTTATCAATAAAATCGAATTACTGAAAATCTTATTTAATTGTTAATTGACCTATCAGACTTAGTTTTTTACACAATGTTAGAGAAAAAGAAACATTTTAAATCTTATCTACCAGTTTTCTAAGAAACCTTCCTATTTTAATCTAAATGATAAACAATAATGGTTGCTTTCCATTAATAATAAATAAATGAAATCCAAATGAATGTATTTGAAGTTTAAGTTATCAAAACAGGTCACTGATTTCGTTTCAATTTCAAAGTGAATGAGTACATGAAATAAGAAGTTCATCAGTCAATACCGATAGAGCCAAGCAATAGCAATTATATCGAACAGACGAAAAACATAACAAGTCTGAGGCTTATTTAACATTCCTCTATACGAATATGGCTTTTATGGTTTGTATTTAACACGATTATTATTTTTAAGAGGTCTGATGTGACTTGCACTTTGACGGACGATCCCCTGAGGTGTCGAGGTGTCTAGTTGTCGAATAATAGATGCGTCTAGAGCGATTGATTAATGAAAGACCCGGCGAAAACAGACCAGCTACCTAATTAAATACTCGCGTCGGTAGGCTATTGTGACGTGTCAGGATTTTTATGATTAACTAGAGTTTGAGTTGTATTATATGAAAATATATGTACGCTTATTAGTATCGCGTAAGAAAGACAAATCTTTTTGAAAACTTTAGTAGTAAAAATAAATTACGTTTAAATTATGAACCTGAATCAAAACAATGCTGAACATAAATAAACAGAATCCAAAGATCCGAACGTATGGAAAGAATGCCGGACAAAAGAATGACAAAACTGATATACAACAAGGAAGTGGAAAGATGTTGAAGAAGAGGAAGGCCAAGACTTACCTCTTACCATCAAATTGATCGTGTGATGTTAGAAGCGACAAAAACCGGCAAGTATGTATGTAAACAGTAATTAAAGTGGAGGAGATGTATGTAAGAAATAGTCGGAGAGCTCGTGACAAACATGTGCAAGAGATTCCTAAACTCGTCACCAAGTATACAACCGCTTGTCCTCCGCAATGGATACTGAGTGTTGCATACTCGTACCTCAATATCCATTGCGGAGCATACTGAAACATTAAGCTTTAGAAAGCTCTCGCACATTTTTATGTGCTCACACCACAAGATATACAGCGTGAAGATGTAGTAGAATTACAATCATGTTTCAAGATCATTGTTTAGTCGACCGCGGGGTTATAATTAAAACAAATTCCAGTAAATATTTCAGCATCAATAGGGCTTGTTTAAATATCAACAATTTACCTGCTTATAAAAACAATTTCAATTCTCCAATTCTGTTCGAACTTACAAATAAAGACTATGTTAAAAACTACCGCTTTAAAAGAATGAGGTTTTTTACTAGAATACGTAAGCCAGTAGGAGCAAGAGAAATAAAATTATCATCATTAGTAGCCCATCTGTCTGATTTCATCAAAATTTCATTAAATTAAATAATCAAATTTATTTTAATGTCATTAAAATATTAAATTATACGTAGTTTAATTTTTTTTAATTTTCCGGAAGCTTTTTTCTCATTTTCTTTATGTTTTGATCACGTTACATTTCCACTCAATTTTGTAAAAAGTACAGTGTTGAACGCAGTGTCGAGCACAGCGCTGTTTCAGTATTAGAGTTTTAATCAAATAAAACCTTTGTCTTTTTCGGTTTTATTTCGGTGTTAAAACAGCACTAGCAGAGGAGCACTTGAACATAATACAATTGATTACGTGACTGTTTTGAGAAAATACTAATAGTTATTTTTCACATTTAAGTTACCATTTCTAATATATTTCATAATTATTGTTATAACTATCAACTACACAATTAGCTAACTTCCATACAAAAGTTAATGAAGGCAAAACCAGTTACCCAATGCCTATGTAGCTGTAAGTTTAAAAATGAAGAAGTATTTATGGATTAGGGAAGTATCCAAGGAAGTGTAAAAAAATATATATAAGTTAAACTTTGACACATTTCTGTCATTTTTTACCGGATAGTGACCGATATTTAGATAATAGCAACTTAAATACGGATACGATCATTATATCAAATAGACCATAGTCTGTAATTTTGTTTATTTTATTCTTTTTTACTTACCATTATTTCAAAAATGAAGGTTGCGGTTCAAAAAATAAAAATATGTTTTTGATATTAAAAGAATCACAACGAGCTACTGAATACGACGAAGACTTACTTTAATTTCTTTAAATTTTACAACTATTATAAATTGTAATAGTATGTAACGTACACTGCATAATAGGTAACAAAAATATTGGAAAGTATTTCATAGACAAACTGACTGATACTAGTGTCTGTGATCAAAGATTTCATTAATTTTATAAAAATACCTGTCTTCTCATTGACCTCTAACTGTGACTTTACCATAGATTTTACGTGGATTTTACGTATTATGGTATTTATTTTACATCAAAAAGTTCTAGGGCTTCCTTTTAATTGTTTAAATTTCTGAGGTCTAGAACATGTCTAGAATCACTGAGAGAAAGAGTAAATGTATATATAACTAAGGTTTTATATAACATGAGTAACCATGGAGTAATCACTGGCTTTCAAATTTCCCTTTGACATAACGATGTCAACAAAATTATTTGTTGTGTCCGTTTTGTGTTATGTCTCTATATTCTATAATTATGTTATTATTTGATAAATAGATAGTAAATCATAACTAAAATGGTTTACTATCACACATCAAAAAATGTTAGAATGATGCGAAATATTTTAATGGACTTTAGTGCCTCTAGTGAAGTTTCTCCTTATGAGTACATGAAGATGTATATCGATAAATGTCCTGATACCTCAGATGATTCGAAGATTTCTTGGATAGCTGAAACCTTCTTGGGTATCCAAAAACACGGACAATTCCTAAAAGAAATAGCCTCACATATGTCTAATGAACTTTCCGAAGAAGATCAAGATTACTTCATGATAATTTTTCATTCAATAATATTTCTAATAGAACCTAAAGATACGCAGCTTCTGTATAAATGCCTTTTCAACCTTAGTAAACCATTACTTTATATGTTTACTAAGTTTCTGAGCAATAATGAAGTTCTTACTTTCATCTCACAAATAGCTCAATCCATGTATGATATGAATTACATTACGGAAAAAATAATTAATCCATTATTTACCTGGCAACCATATATCAGTGAAATGGGTCATACATATGCTGAATATGTCACGAAATTAGAAAGCCGAAAATTGAAGCCTCCTACCATACCTATACAGCCTAATGTACTTAATAAAAGAACCAAAGAACATGCGGCACATTCTAATGATACACCTCTTCCAGTTACACCACCAAATTCTTTTCAAATTAAAAAAAGAATGCTTACAAAAAGCGCAATTGATCGAAGGCTTAAGAGCAGTTATGAAAAAAATAAACAAAGAGCCGCAAACGTGCTAAGTGATATAAGAAATAAAAATTTCCATTATGCTCAACCGAAATCTGAAAAATATTACAATATTATTAACAACATTAAAGGTGAAACTGAAAATGAATTTACGAAACCATTGCCAAAAAGTAAACATTCATTAACTCTAAGCACTAAGCTTCCTCCCGTTAAAGACACAGTAGCTAACTTAAAAAGAACAAATAGACGAATTCAAATCGTGCAAGCGGAAGAAGTCGAATGGTTAGAAACTTTACTAACAACATGTAGAAATACAGCTAAAATAAATGAAATGGAAGAATTCTATCGTCAAGAACGTGAAAGAGAGCGTTTACTTGATATAGAAAAGAAACATCTTATGGGATTAATTTCATATGAAGAGGCTGTTATTTCTAAAAAGAAACTTCTCGAAGAGAACAAGAAAAAATATGAAAAATTTCTTAAAGAAAAAGATATTTGGAACCAGGAAATAGAAAAATGGCGCAAATTAGAAATTGAGAAAAACCGTAAACAATTTGAAAAGCTATCGCTGATACAACTAAATTTAATTCAAGCTAGAAATGGAGTAATATCTAAAAAGAAAGAGATAGCTAATAATACAAAAAAGGAATCTGAAATGCTTATAGCCAATGCAGTAAAGGCAAAGCAAGAGGAATTAGACCACAGAGTTAAGATGATAAAAGAAATAAAAATACTTGCTACAATTGCAAAGGCAGCAAAGGTTCCTAAAATAATCGATTTGACAGAAACTTCTGGATTAGGACTACTTTGTGAAATGTCTATTGCAGAATTGCAAGAAAGATTGAGTGCTTTCAAAATTGGTTTATATGAAGAATTAGAAAGAAAGAAAACAATGATAAAACAAGATAACTTAGCAATGAAGCAAGAACTTAAAGAGACAAAATTATCAATAAACAAATTTATGGCCGAACGTGCAGCGATGCGTAAACAAAATCAAAAGTCTAAAATAACGTTTGATAATATTTCAAACAAAGAAATAAATGACTTAAAGAAAACTTTGGACGAGAAGAGAAAGCTGAGAACTCAACTTACCAAAAGCAGTTGAAATAGTTTTATTTAACGATTATTATAGTATTTTTTGTATTTAATAACGTTTTGTTCCATTAGTAAATAAACGTTTATTTTTCTCAGCTCTTTCGTTTAAACTGCTGATATCGTCTATATTTTATATGATATTTGATATAGTTGATTTAACACAATATATTGCCTATTAAAGCCGGTATTTATCCTATCATCCAAGGTGTTCTTTAATTTGGCCTCTACCTAGTTTAATTATTTAAACGGCAATAAGTAATATATTTTCAACGAATCCTGATCTAAATGCTACATTTGTATTACTAAAACATTATTGTATCCATTCCAGATATTATCTTCTTTAATCTGCTTGAATCTTATTTTTTAAATCACGATATGCAATCAAAAAAATATTAGTTATGAAAAATTTACATATTTGTCACGAGCTTTTGTAACTGTTAAGATTTTCATATTCATATATCTTAAGCATATAATTTATATAATAATATTTTATATACAAATCCTTTTTCTTCCCTATCTCCGAAGTAAGTAAATTAAAGGAGAGCGAAAAAAAACGTGTCTATAATTTATAGTCACAAACACAGTATTAAAGTTGTACTTATTATTTTTTCCATAAACAAAATGTTTTATTGAATGTGCCGGTCGGCTAAAAGAAATATGTGGTTACATTTATATGTCATATTAATAATCATACCTGAAGCAATCGAGTTAATAAAGATATAGCTCTGCACAAATTAGCATTTAAGCTTTAAAATGGATATGCCATGCAATAAATTTGTACATAGAGTTACTTGGATATAGAATCGTTACTATCTATTTACTATTAATTTTGTCATTATCTATGTAACTTATAATTTTGAATCACAAATTCTACTACACACAAATTCTTCTGGTAAGTATTTATACCAAGTTGAACTCATGATTTCATCTGCTTTAACTTCAAAAATGTGAACAACATTAACTTCTCGTTTTTAAATCAACCATTGTGAACAATATCATCGTCCACTAGTAGATCTCAGAAGATGAAGTTTTGAAATTTTTTTACACATATTTTGTTACCTATCAAATTACAAGTGCACGTGTTTAATTTATGTATAAACAAGCTATTTTCCCGCGACTTCACACACGTTAAAAAACAAATAATCAAATCTTTCCTCTTTATAAGATAAGTATTATATATATTTATAACTGTATCTATTTTAGGTTCAAGAAAATCCTTTTTGTCTGTAATTTGTATTTATTTATTAAAAATAGAAATATAATTTATATATTCCAGGAAATTTTATAAAAAAAATGTTAATTTACTATCGATATCAAAATTTAAACAATTTATAATTTGGGTTATGGGTATATCTGATAGATAAGTAAGTTTATGAAACAGAAGACTATAAGAAGCGTCCACTAATGGCATCCTTGCGGCGAAATTCGCTCGAAGCGCATGCACGAATTGGTTATTACTAAGAAAGAGATACATAGAGAATATTAATAATTGGGATTTATGGTTTTCTGTTGACAGGCCACCTGTTAAACTCGAACGAATATAACTAATTCATTCAAAATTCATTTGAAATTCCCAGTACATCATCATCAGCCGTAAGACGCTCACTGCTGAGCATAGACCACCTTCATAGATCTCCGCGATGATCAATCTTGCACTGCTTGCATCCAGCGGCTTCCTGGTGGGGAGTCCATAAGATTTATATTGTTCAATAGATTTAATTGCAAGTTGCTGACTTGATTACCAAACTTCGTATCTTTTTTAAATTAGCGGGAAAGAAAAATGTGGTCAAAAATTTTTACATATTAAATATAATATATCATACTATACTAATATTATAACGGGAAAGATATGATTGTTTGCATCGAATAGACTTCGACAGTACTAGACAGATTTCAAAAAATCTGCCACCTCCGGAAAGCTACGCGAGCCACATACATGCATGTTAATAGTATCTGCAATGTGCTGAGGAGCTGTTCGGGATGACCCATGCATATTGCTAGGCGGTACCAACCTCAATGATTTACACCGCTTAATACAGATGGATATTGACGCGGTGGGAAAATGGACACATGACAAGGGTATAGTATTAAATACAGAAAAAAACTAAAAAACACGTTGACAACGATAGTGACACAATGCAAAAAAAATGCGATTTTGAGTAATGAGCGTTTAAAGTTCAAGAAACTGTAATCAGCCCCTCTAAACGACGTATTGGCACTACGCCACCTAGAAATTTCTACGCAAGCTACGTTCACAGGGATCTTTGCATTTTAAAGCTTATACTTAACAAAGAAAAATGTTGCCAAAAGTAAAAAATACGTCGCTTTTGGTTAGTGACATTGTCATTGTCAACGTGCGATTTATTATTTTAAATTGTCATTCTCAAGCTTAAGCTCATCTGCATCACCACTACGTATATTTTCTTGTGAGTTTTCATGCATCCAATAAAAATATCATAAATTGTAAATGTAAACCAATACAGGGTGTCAATACCGTCCGTCCGTATCTGGGTATGAAAATAGATGAACACATTTCATGGGCAATCCTTATAGACTATATCTGCAATTTACTAAGGTATTGTTTGTTTGATTTGTTAAATAAATTTTATCTTCTAAGCTTCAGAGTACCAATTGGTACTTTAAGATGTATTTATATGTCTTTGGTGCACCCTAATTTTTGTTATGCACTCGATTCTTAAAACCTTTTAAGTCCTATTTAAATAAGTTAGAAACATTACAAATGAGGTTTCTTCGATTATTAGTTAGTAAAAGAAACAAAACACAAAGATGTAGAATTATAATAAATTATTTAAAATAAGTAATATTCTTCCAATATTATTGTAACATAAATTTCTCTTGACATTAAATCACCACGGCAGTATAGAGCACAACCTGGGCCATGTAGTTAATAATACAAGATCAAAGGCCACTGATAAATACAAAGTACCTAGAGTTTATACTTATTACGGCGACAGAACACTAGAAAAACGCTTACCGTATTTACTAAACGGCCTACCAGTGCCTACCCAATTAGAAACGAACCCAACAAGAAAATATTTAATAATAATAATAATTCTTTATTGAGTAACTACATAGCGTAACAAATCAATTTGCCCTGTCTCCCAAATTAGGTTGCCCTGTATGTCATATAAAATTAATTTTTAAAGATATTATATTACCAACATGAAGATTGTAAAGTTAATAAGTGTTGTATTTATGTAACGCAAACATATTGTGTGTGTGTGTGTTCAAAAATATTATTGTTAAATTTAATGTTTTTTTTTCAGCAAACAATTACAACGGCAATTAAAAAGACTCACTGCCTCCACGGTCTAATCTGGCACATGATTTTGTGAGACTATGTTATGTATCTAATTGTGTCAAGATAATAAATAAATAAAATAATAAAACATAGACTTTAATTAAAAAACCGCTAGTATAGTATAAAATGCTATAATTAATATACTCGTATTATTATGGTATTTTACACCTATATTTATGGTGTTAAAATATGGTATTTTACACCAGTAAGAATTTCTTCCTCCCGGTATAAAGAGATTTCGTATCTCTTTCGAAGATATAATAAGCAAGTAAGCGAAATAACTTCCTATACATTCCATTAATTATCGTATACCTACTCGAGTATTGAGCTTGAAATGATATACAAAAAATACATGGGAACGATACAGAATACCAATAAACAAAAATTTATGACGGCGCATAAACTTAAATATTGTTAAAACATCGTCAAGCAATAATCCGGGCTTATAATCCAATAACACGCCGGAATCGTCGTTATACTACAAATCAGGTGACAATGTATCGAGAAATGCTAGTCGATATAATTTGGATTAAAGCAATAAATAAGACGAGGTCGCCCGTTCATTTGTATCGGCGTATAATTTAAATTCTTTAACGCCAATGTTCAAGATTACGCGGCGAGATAGAGGCGGGGCGCCCGTGTCGCAGCGACAACCACCAAATAAATTTATATTTCCGACGAACACCGAACCGACTCTTCTCTTTGTAGATAATTCGGTAACGTTGAACGACTCTATTAACAGCTTCCCTTTTTGGGATAAATGTCGCTTTTGGACAGTGTTCCAGATATCTATAGTGCGGACCTTTTTGATTTGTGTAATTACTGGCTGATTGTAAGTACCCATAGGTTTTATCGCTGATTTATAATGAATAATTTGACGGATTTCTAAAAAGGAAGATATTGATTTGATATATACGTTTGTTATTTTATATGGAGCTAAATTGTTTGTGTATACGGGTCTGTATATCTGTGCACGTGTTTTGCACGAATCATTCAGTAAATTAGAGTTTTTTTTTTGTTTGTTTATTTGAGACACAGCAAAAGTATCATAAGAATCGATTCAGTAGTTTTGAAAAAATTAAAGTTTAAATTTATAAAAATAAAAAGAAACAAATAAATCAATATTAAACAAATAAAACAGAGTTTAAAAAAAGTCTTTAATAATGAACAGTACCGAAAAATTTATAAGTTAAAAATATTAACATACTGCACTAAACCCCAACTGGAATTTATTAAAAGCAATTTTTATAAATTATACAGAAATATTCGTATTACTGATTAAAATAATATAATTAAAGTCTAAACATATAGTTATAATATAGGCTAAACATAGAAAAATAAAGTAATTAAGGAGTAACTACTACTATATTATGGAGAGGTGTTAGGACGAAGCAGGGTGTTAGATACAAAAGTATATTACGCATATATTTATTACACTCGTGGTACTAAAAACATAAGAAAAACTCAATGCAAAAAAATATATTGTATATCTAAACAACACTGTAAAATTTTAAATGCACTTTCTCATAAAAACTTATACGCAAAGAACAAGTCATAAAAACATATATCCGTAAACTTTTATTCAAAAAAGGTAGACTATAAATACGGTACACCGTTTCGAGATTAAGTTGATAACAGTGAAACGTCAATAACCACCTAATTGGGAGAGAACACTTCACTGCAATCACCTAAGCGTCGACAGTGAGAAACAAATAAATATTGGAACCGGCCACGAGATAATTCCCCTGATAACTTAATGTGCTTACATTTGGAATCTGCTCATGATTTTTATGAGAAACCACGATACTATATCTGTGTCTCGTATATGAGTTAATAAGACACATGTTTGTATTTCGTTTTCCGTTTTTTTTCTAATCTTAACTACTTTATCTATTGATTGGGCATTTCTTTTAAGTCATAAATTTTGACTTATACAATGATTAGCGCCTTAATTCGTTAAAAATCTTGTTTCATATTCTAATTTCCATTTCGAACTCTGTAGGAGAGTGGCTTACTAATTTTAAGTGGCGTTTAGCCTTGGTTAGATCACAAAATTTTATAATAAGAGGTCAATATATAAAGTTAAAAATTCAAGAATTTATATATTTTTAGCTGCTTCATGATGGACCTAGTAGAATATTTTATATATTAAATTTTATCACCTATTTTAATACTTCTTTAAAATTTCGAATTAAAGTAATGATCAACACAAAGTGCGAAAAGAAATATTATTTCGTTTACTCGAAAGCGATCTCTCCAAAAATATGTAAGTACCCACTTGTTTTTATGACAATCAATATAAGCAGTAAATAAAAGGCAATTTTATTAAGAATGAAAAAATAAAGACATAAATGTGAGTGTAAAAACATACTAAAAGAATTGAGCCGATATGCTTCTGCAGTTGATTTTTGAAAGACTAATTTTGAATGTCAAAGAAAAAAAAATCGATACAGTCGTTACGAACGAACATTATTTTATTGGCCTCCGTTATAAGCTTGTTCAAAGTGGGCATATTAAAGAATTTATGTTATGATTGCTCAGTCAATTTGCATATGAATAATATTCGAATTTTATGTGCGAATGATGTCATATTCTTTGGTGTGCCGTTAAGAAATGTGTGAAAAGTTTATCGAGGATAACAACGTTGTTACTTAATTTCGTTTTGTAAATGAAAACATATCGAGTTGTTTTTACAAATAAACTAAAAATAAATACATTTGCATAACATTTGTTCCTTTTATAATTTTATTTATATTTATCTGTAATTTCATAATATTGTTTATATATGTCTTTTACATAGAAATCGTTTTATCAACAAAATATTTTAGGGTTAAAACAAATCTTAACTTCTCAAAAATATTTTCTCGATTTTCATCGTCATGGTTCAATGATAAATTCATTTAAATATTGTACGTACATCAAGTTTCGCCGAGTAATATCTCACCGTATATTAGTATTTTTCCGGTTGAAGTATAGTCCAGATAGCGCGGACTGAGCTCACAACGCAATCTGTATCATTCCTCCGTGACAGGAGCGAAGCACCCAGAATGCATTAAGCCAAACAACACTCAAAAATATTAATAAACCTTCACAAACATAAAATGAAACCATCATATTATTGTTTGGTACACAAAATAATAATATAAATTAGACAACTTTAAATATTTTATCTAATGCTTTAATAAGAAGTTAATTTTGTATAATGAATTTCAAAGTAACTTATATCGAAATCTAATATTTTTAATACTTCTTAGTATAAGAGACGACCACGAGTTCATCCCACTTCGTATTTCAATTACATTCCCTACTGTGACTCAGCCGTTCAGCTCGAGGCGCAATAGTAAAAACGTGTGAATGTGTGAACGGCGCTTCAAACGACGCACAAAATTTATTGTTATTGGTTCGGCTTGCGTACATGCATCCACACTTCGCGCCTATCACCACAGCACAACTTTATCTGGCGCGCCACTATTCTGAATAAACGATTTTTTAATCATATACCAACAATTTAATAAAATTAAAATAACTGATTATTAACTTGTAATAAAATATACACTACTAAGGATTAGTAATTAATACACAAACTCATTTTACTCACAAGCAATTTTTATTCAATTATTGTGAAATTCAGTGGTACAAAAGCTAATATATTATCTTACTTCTCTCTGAAAGAGTTAGTTATAATTTTTAGAAAAATCAAGCGTTTTTCTTATATTGCAAGTTTTCACTAAATACTAGTAAGACAGTTTTGATTGCCAATATTATTTAATCTGTAAATTGTATTCAGTATATATAGCATTGTGAATGCAAAATTAATCGAATATAATCATACGACTTAAATTAGCATTAATGATGATACTCTAACGGAAGATCTGTCAAGCGTCTCACTGTCTAATATCATAATATAGATAAGCACGAGTAAAAAAAATATATTCAATTTAGTTTGTCACTTAGATAAAAAAAAATGTTAGATATTTTTTTGCTTCAATTTAACAAGAAATAGATAAGATAATAGGCATTAAAGTTAAAGATTAAGGACTCACTACGTCACAACTATGTAGAAAATGTATAAAGGTGTGACGTATTGCGACATAATTTATTGACTACTCAAAAAAATACGTGTTTAATGTTCTTCATTAATCTTCTTAATGAAAAATGCTATTTGGGTGGATTGCCAGAGTAGCAAAAAAGTAACAAGTGCTTGAAAAATTCGACAATCCTGTTAGGTCCTGGATAGCCAGTGGTTAGAGCAGTCACCCGGATTGCGAAGGGTCGTGGGTTTGAGTCCCATCTCAGAGTGCCAGGGACAAAGTGGATTTTTTATGCAATTTCTTCATTAACTTCAAAATGCAAAATTCTTAATTAATTTTACTGACGGACGAAAAGGTATCAGTCATCATCCCAGATATCATACAATTTCTTAAGGTCAACTGTACTGTTCTTTTAAAAAAAAGTCTCAAAATCGATATCGAGCTAGGGCATAATCAATGTAATAAAACCTGTATTTATTTTCAAGAAGTTCTGATTGAACCTCTACTCTCTGACAGCTCTGCATTCATCATCGAGTTCGAGACAGATTTTTATAATAAAATAGTACTGCTTACGTTTGCCTATCTACTAAACAGGACGCATCTTCAGTCAGGTATGTACCGACACTAAATTAGACTTCATAAGTGTAAATTAATTTTTATTCTAATTTAAATAATCAGTTACAAAAAATAAAATAGTATATTGAAGGATCGGATACGAACAAAATTCTAAGACGATCATATGGGAAACGGAATAAGGCACTTTTCTCCAGTATATGGCGCAATAAACTAAGCGCACCTTCGGCAATTTGTTAATGATAGACTTAAATCTGCATAATACGCACATTTGCTAACACGCAGCCGTCATAAAATAACTTTTCTGTGGCTAACTCATTCGTATATAATTTACCTATTAAATGAAACGGAATTACTATCTATACCACATTCTACTATGATTATGAGAGTGTCATTGGTAAGCCGATATGTTAAAATATGAATATGAAAATTATATTATGTTAAAGTTTTTGATACAATGTAAATAAATTCTTTTACTTTCTAAATAAGTTTGTAACAATAAAGCAATATTTACGAAATACGCTAATAAAAAATAAAAAAAAGTCTTATGTAGCTACAAAGTATCAAAACATGGAAACATACAAAACAGAGAAATACGAGTATATTGTGATTGGCGTACTTTCATTTTCTGCTTTTTTTTTGTTAAAATATTAGAGATTTGTCTTACTTAATATTTTTATCGATGTAGCTTTTATCCGTAACTTCGTCCGCATGGTATCATTAATTTGCTACATTTCTAAAACGAATATTCATTCATTATATCGTGTAAAATATCTGAAATAAAGTTACATTTTTTTATCTTTGCCAATGACGAACTTCCGTACAAACTTTGATTCCTTATTTTGACCCTGTTATTACAATAAAAAGCAACCTTTGTCCTATCTCAACTCAACTCCTTTTATTGGGTTATTCGTGAGAGTGTTACTAACACATACACAAACCTACTTGTGAATAATATTAGTATGGAATAATTAAACGATTTTCCTCGTAGCTCATTACATATAAGAGATAGCTCATTACATATACCTAATAAGAGATTAACAGACAGTTACCAAAATAAATAGACCAGAATAAATAGACTATTAAAATTGAAATTCAAAATTTAAATTCTTAACATATATATATAATGAATATGTTGTAGCCAACTGGATATGAACGGCATCATGCACGACATATGTCGATCAGCTGAGTAACCATCACAATGTCCTTCAACAGTGCGGCTGTACAAAGCTCAGGGAACTGGTTAACTGTCAAGGATCACGACACGAAACACGATTATAAATTTTATTAATAGCAATATTCGAATAAAAGTACTTTGATTTTCAACTTCAAAGACACTAGACACAAAAAGCTCTATGAATTTATTTATTTAAAGTACAACACAGCTATTACATGTAATTTAACCGACTAATCTTCAATATGTTACAGTTCATTATCTCTGAAAACTTTAAAGCTATTTATCCGATTTACAGATGGAAAGAAAAACACAAATCTAATGTCCACACAAAACTCAATCGAATCCTAGAATAAACAAAGAAGTTTCATATAAAGTTTTTTAACCCCTTTAGACCCGGGGTGGAATTTCCAAAAATTCGTTCTTGGTGTACCTCTATGCAATAATATAAATGTACCCTCCAAATTTCAAATCTCTACGACCAGCGGTTTAAGTTGTGCGTAGTCTGTTAATCAGTATGTTAGCAGTACATCTCCTTTGTATGTATAGATTAGGGGAGCGGGAGGATAGTTGTAACAGAGACAAGTAGTAACAATAATTTTTGACCTACACAAAAGAATGATATTCATTTCATTTTCAACCCTATTATTTAATCTATTACTTCAAACCTATTATTTAATACGCAATATATCATATCAGCGCAGTCACTATCCCACCGGATGGCGCAGGAAGCGGTGTTGTGGAGGTTCTCCGATAAAGCCATATTAGCAGTTGTTCGGTGATTTCATGTTTTAGGATTTTATCAATCAAAAGGCTGATTACTTAAGATTTTCAAGAAATAATATTTTATTGTATTTTTTAATATAACTCTATTAGATTAAGAATAAAACTAGAAAGTATAAGTTTGTTATGACGTGCCTAAGGTTTATAATATTAAATACGCTAAATTAATCAAAAGTCTGATTACTGAAGTAGTTAAGATTATAAATGGTTGTAAACCTAAAATTCCTAAATGGTTAAAGTAAAAAGCAAACTCGTTATTTGAAATTTTTTAATATTTTTTTGTTAGATTAAAAATGGAAATTTTTAGTTAAAAACTCCGTGAGCGCATCTGAAGTTTTTGATACCAGATAAAATGTAAAAATCATTTTCAATTCCACATGTTACAATTTACCCCTGGCCCGTTTCAGTTAGCCCCAATCATGGGGTAAGTTGTAAGACTCATCAGTTTTTCTTCAAAGCCGTTTCTACAAAAAGTCGTTAGAGATTTGATTAAAATATTATTTATAATCGATAGTTGAATTATTTATAATAGAGAGTTGTTAATTGGAATAGTATTGCTAGAAATACCAAACAAGTAAGCTTTTATATCCAAGAGACCACAAATTGTTACAACTAGATACCCATTTTCCTACTAACTTGTAGTTATAAATTAAAAATGCAACCATCAATTTAAATATATTTACTCATCAAAATCTATTAACATTGCTGTGTCAACTGCAGGCATGACGTTTTTATCGATTGAGCACTTCGTAAAATCGAGGCTATAAAATATAATAAGCTAAGGAACTGTTAATGAACCTTTGTCGGGAACAAAGCTTATATTTTTTTGCGATGCAGTCAGCTTTCACCAGAATGATCGTCGATATCCGGGAAGGACCGTTTTACTTAATAACAATGGGAAAAAAGGATAATTGTCTCGTATGATCCGAATATAAAGAATCATACAGTTATTAATTTCCGATTTACACTATTCTTAAGTGAAAGGATTAACCGTATAAATGCGGCATCCGTTTGTAATAAAGGAAAAATTAAAAAGTTATTACATTATATCTTAAAATAACATGGGGAACGTTTTATTGTTACCTATAATATGATATTTAATGATACAGCAGGTTAATTAACACTTTACCTGTGTGTATAAATAGTGCCTTTGAAGGCGCATAAAGGGTTGCGTACTATTAATCTATAAAAAAAACGCAAAAAAAACAATCCTATTTAATAAAAGAATAATATAGAGCAAATTAATATTCAACCTAAAACAATAGTTCTTATGAGGAAGAATTGATATTGTATTTTATGATTTGCATTTACGCTGCTGCGTAACTCGGTGGCGTAGTGGATAATATTCACTTCTTCTGGTTTTTAGTATTTGTTCTTGAAACAGCAACAGAAATACATTATCTATGTAAATTTCTACTGTCTTACTTTCACGGTTCTTGAGATAGGGCCTGGTGACAGACGGACAGACAGACAGGCAGGCAGACGGACAGCCAAGTCTTAGTAATAGGGTTCCCGTTTAACCCTTTGGTTACGGAACCCCAATATTTTTTATTCTTTGACTTATTTAATTATTTAATAATTATTTAAAGTGCTCAGAATTAAAGTACTACAGCCATTTCAATAGATGATTTATTTAGATATATACTTACTATGTTATATACTTACTAAAGAATGCAAGGGCAAAGTGGTTTTTTTAATCTTTTTTCATTAAGAATAAGGGTTGCGATGTCCGTCTGTCTATCTGTCCGTCTGTCACCAGATATCTGTATCTAATGAAACGTGATAGTTAGGCAGTTGAAATTGTTACACATTATGTATTTGTGTTGCTGCTATAATAATAAATAAATAAAAATCTAATAAAATGAATATTCAAGGGGACTCCAATACAACAAATGTGATTTTTTACTTGTTTTATGTTGATATTGATAACGGAAACAGGTAGAAGCTTAAAATATATATAAGATGGTATGGAACCCTTCATGCATAAGTCCAACTTGCACTTGGTCGGTTTTGATATTGAAAAAGTTTATTTTTTTCAATTCTGTATAAAATAAAACATGAAGATGAAAGTAATCCTGGGTTAGTTTTTAGCTGGTTCTTCTCAGTACACAATCTCCCGTCGTACACAAATGCTTATAACAACTTAGAATTAATTTTAGTTTAGTTTATCTCAATCTAGCTTATCTATGGCATTTCCTTACCTTTGGCTCAGAGCCCCAAAGTGGGTCTTAGCTTCTAACATCTCTACGCAACCTCTTGCCAATGGTCGGCTTGTGAAAATGCTAATGTCACTTGGTCTCGCCAGCAATATTTCGGTCGACCGACCAGACGGCGACCGTTCGTCGACCCAAACATACTTTCTTGGCACACCGATCTTCCCCCATCTGTTCGATATATTCGAGCCATCGAAGACGTGTTAGGCTTTAATTTCATAAGGTTGGTTGGATTTTTCTATGGTTCTTATATTTTGATGATCGCATCTATAGGATAAATAGAACTTTGATTTTGTCTTTAAGTTCAGTTACGTTATTCTGTAAAAAAAAACAGCCTCGACTTCAAAGTTGAGCGCAGCACTCTCAAAGCATAGACTTTTAATGAAACCTTTATAACCTTTTCAAGTAGGTTTTATTTGATAAAACCTTCATGCTGTGACAGCACAGCACGCTTGTAGTCCAGTTCGAGGTTATTTTTATTGTAGAATTCACTGCACAAGAATTCTACAATAAAAATTCTGTACAAGAATTCTACAATAAAATAACTCACTGACTTTAAAAATCACTAATACTATGATATTGCCGATATTCTTAATTGGTTTGCTATGTAACAATTACTACCATTGCTGTTAGTAAACTGCAGAACGATCTTCTTAGCTTAATTGTTGTTTTCACGTTTGCATTTGCAATATAGTGATATAATTAACATATCTCATTGACACGCAAACAGACCAAAGTAGCTAAATGGTATTTGTAGTTTTTGTACAGTCATTGTATCAATTTTTGTAGTAGAACTTTAGAAGATAAATTCAGTTTTGGTTTGGTTAGGTTAGGAAGGTCGATCAAGGGTCTCACTGATGTATGTGCAGTACGTGACGGAGTTTCCACCGAGTTTACAATATCCAATGTTATATCACATAATTTGACAGTTTTGACGTTCCGCGACCGATGGGACGCGACGCGACTAATCGTGAGACCTTTAAGTTGTTTTCGTTATCACTAGTAGAAGGGCTGAAGATTTCCACTGATACGACTTTTAACCGACTTCAAAAGAGGAGGTTCACAATTTTATACATTAAATATTTTTGTGTAGTTTCACCTCTCAACTTCGTTACTTATGAATTAATTTTGATGATTCTTTCTTATTGTTAGAAAAGATTGACTGAAGTCATAGGCCTATTAATATTCACAAAGTCTCTAATACAAATTGCGTAATCTTTAAATTGTCAATATTTACATCTCGGCTTTAAAATTACTTTCAATTATCTTTTTTATAACAGCTTTATATTTATTTGTCCCATTTCTAAGGTCCCTTGTTCAATTCTCTGTCAATGTAGAAAATGATTTTTTCTGTGTTATCTGGGTGTTGTGGTACCTTCGCTGTCTCAGATATTCCATAATATAAGGGCTTACACTACATGTCCATGCAGACTTTAATTAGATATAGGTAAATAAATATAAATATTTATTCATTATTTATTTACTTATATCTCTTTATGCGGAAGATAGAACTGTCATAAGAAGACTCTGTTTCTAAAAATCTCATTTATAACTTAAAGGAATTACAATTACACGCATAAATAAATTAACTCACCAATTTCGCTGTCATTATTAGACTAGGTTGAATAAGTGAATATAATAGTGATGTACTATATTTAGTTTTTTTCTGACTGGATGAATTTCATATCACCTCAAAATTTTGTTAATGTGTCAGTCGTCATGGCACTGCGATTTTTTGGTTTTGTCACCGTGCTTCTGCCATCTACGGAAGTCACCTAATTGTCACATTCTCAAGGGCGAGCAGAGGCGCAAGGATAAATAAGCATGGCGAAAGAGATAAAATATCACGGTGACATAAAATCACCAGTACGCGTGTACTCTAATTTCTGAACACTCACAGTTCTGACAAGTATCTGAGGGACTGTTCGTATGCAATTTCTTCAGATTTTTCCCTTCTTCGAAACATTTCTTGGAATCCTACAAATATTCATAACCAAATTAGCGAAATCGGATCCCGTGTATTTTAATTTATTGATTTTTGATTTTATTTACTGTTTATACATACATACATACTTCCTTATTTTACAAAAATATTTTATATTAATTGATGATCAATGACGATTATATTACACAGTTAAAATTAAGAATTATACTAATAAAATAATTGTTAAAATCGATCCACTTTTAATCCAGTTTTAAAGTTAATTCATTACAACTATCATAATATAGCCTCTTAACGTCTTTAGATTATTTGTGAAGGTGGTTTTTTTTTTACAATTAATGAATTATTTAGATGATACACATAAAACATCAATAAATCAGCATTAAAAATATTATTGGGTACATTCGTTTTTAACGTTACAAGCAAAAGAGCTTCTGTAAATAGAGATGTTATGTTGAGTATTTTGGAGCTTGCAAAAAACATGGAGCAAGTCAACTTAAGTTTTAGGTTTACACAGGTAAACTTTTCAAATACACTTTTTTCATAATAAATCTACTAACTTAAATCTTGGGGAAATACTTAGGAAAATCACAGGATTTTCCTAAGTAAAGTATGCATGATCTCAAATGATGTACGTGTGCTAAAAAAATAAAAGGTGGTAAATAAAAAAGTTTATTAATTTTCTATGTAATTTAATACTTCTGGGATACTTATTTACATACATTTTCTATATTATTTTACAATAAACTCATATTTATCCAAGCAATAAATAGACAGTGCCAGAGGCTGTTTAACAATATATACACAACACATGTATAAACTTCTACATAGATTCTTTAGTGCCCATCTTAATAAAACCTACTTTATGGTGCCAATTATCGTAAACATTTACGGTCTCATTTTAATTACTTATTTGACATTAAAACTGCAGACAGAATATTTTGATTTATAGTTTATAACCTTTTAACATGAATTTGTATTAGGAACTTTAATTTTCCTTAAGCCGTGCTATCTATTGATAATAATACTTTGGTATTTTCCTTCCATAAATTGTACTTATTATGACTGAGCTACGACTATTCAAATACAGGTGCACGAAAATACTTAGTCTCAATTGATCTTAACATAAAACGAGTAACATTAACTATTACCCAACCAAGTAACACAACATGTCTCGCTTTGACGTTTTCTCTACTATCATTGTCCATTTATTTTAGGTGGTTTAAACCAAGTACTGACTTTAGTCCTAGTTTTGTAATAAGACAGAATATGTCTCAAACTTTTTCATCGCTAGTCTGCGCCTAACATAACACAATACACCGATGCCACGGGCGGATTTAATTTCGATTTATATAAGTTTGTATCATTGCGTGTATTATCGCAATACGAATTCGCTCAATACCTTGCATGTCATACGCGTGTTAAGCTGGCACAGACTAATGGATGTTTAACTTTAGTTTTATATCACAAATTACAATTCTTTTACGATAGGCATTTTCAATAATGAAATCGGGAGCTTGGTGCTCATGTTTATATATTTGACGTTTTCCTCAAAATAATTTTCCATTTGACTGTACGTAACAGTTAAAATATCTTCTCCAATAAATAAAATAGTATATTTTGTGCATGAATTTTATTACTCATTCATCTTACTTGCATTAATTAACAACTTAACTAGCTACATATTTACATTAATTTACAAACAAACTGGAGTATTAGCACTCTAGGTTCATAATTTACATAATTATTTGGAACATCTAACGTTCAATAGGAATGATCGTTAATACTTTTATGTAAACATAACTATAAATTCGATGACTATATCAGCGATCGTGTTTGGTGAGTTGTAGGGGCAAGTCATTGGCCGGTGGCCGTCGGCCCGGGCTCGGTGTCCGAGGTCTCACTTTGTTTTTGTGTTTCTCACTTTCATCATCACTTTCATCGTGCACATTGATCTCTTCATCAGTATCCGAGTGTGATTCGTATCCTCGAGCTAACTGTATCGATTGTGCTGCTAAAAGCGCTGCGGCCGCTGAATGCGGGACTAACGCCTTAAAAGCGCTGTTTTCCAACGCAGGATGATGCTTGAATGCTTCGTTTTCAAACTGTTGCTGCGACAATGCTTTCAGTGCGTTACTGCCAAATTGCTGGTGTGATAGTGCCTTTAAGGCGTTCGTGTCTTGGTGCGCGAGCGCTTTGAACGCGCTATTTTCGCCGCCCATCTGAGGGGTGTGGTAAGGGAAGCGCGAGGGGGACAAAGAACGAGAACGGGAACGGGAAGGGGAGTGGGGGAGGCGGTGGGGGGGCGAGCCGCCACCTCGTTTCAGGAGGTTCATGCGCTGATGGCGTCTCCACTTGGCTCGTCTGTTGGAAAACCAAACCTGTCAGTAACGGTAAATAAACGAGATTAGTATGTTGTTCTCACTGCGTTAACAAATTCATATATGTAAATTGGTGTGAAAACGATAGCTCTGATTTGATTAAGCCGTGTCGTTCGAGTGATATCAATAAAATATTATTAATTGGTTGTGGGTTTATGAACATCATAATTATTAAGATTTTATTATGGTCGTTACCTGTACGCGCGCTTCCGATAGCGATGTTTTGGAGGCGAGCCGTTCTCGAGTAGAAACGCATGGGTAATGAGATTTCTCGAATTCCTTTTCTAATTCTTCAAGTTGGTCTGGGCTGAAGGTAGTTCTGTTCCGTCGGAATTTCGGTTGTTCGCCATCCAAAGATCCGGAATCGTCGCCGTCTACGTCTGTTTAATAATACATAAAAAAATATCAGTGATCAATTTGTAATTTGATCCGTCAATAAGAAAGTTAAAATTAATAAAAATATTTACAAGGAAAGTTAGATGAATTATACATTTGTTTATACTATATTTAAATGTTAATGTTAATGACTCGAATAACTAATCAGATCGTTAAAATTACCAATGAGTCCACGTCCAGACGATGAAAGAAATCCTTGTTGTACGGCATCTGGGTGAGGGACGCCGGAGGGTGGAGCTGGTACTCCAGGGGGAAGGGAGAGTGTTCCTGGAGGCCAAACGCCACCTCCTCCGGCCCATGGGAATGCTCCGTAGGGTGGGGGAGCAGCATATAAACCATAACCAGCTGCCCTAGCGAATTCTGCTGCAGCTCTTTCAGCTGCACGATTTCTGAGTATCCTGTTGATTGATGACACACTTGGCGCTGTCGCATTAGTGCAAACACCTGCGAACAAAACAAACCATATTATTGAAGAACACAAGACAAAGACTTGTGATTATTTTTTATTGAAGTTCAGTCTATACATCCAGTTCGTTTAAAAAAAACTTGGAATACTCCCAAAATATACGAGGTATTTTAAAAAATAATAATGAAAAGAGTTCCATTCACTTCATAATAAATTCTATTTTACCTAGAACCTAAGTAAGTAAGTCATCGGAATTTATGTGTGTAAGTTTATTTTTCTATGAATGTAATCTCTAAGTCTTAAAATATTAAAAGGAGTATTAAAAATTACGTTATTTCGATTTCAAATGGCTGTCATACTTAGGAGAAACAAACGACACAATATTAATAATTAAAAACAAATGGACATTGGCAGTTGCAATGCGCGCTCTGACGCGTTAAAACCAATGCGTCATTGGTCGTTGAAATCGGCGCAATTATAACTTTTAATGCGTGCAGAGGATCGCGTGCGGGCGCAGCCTTGGAGAGCCATCCCATGTAATTTTCAGGAAACACTCCGGGTAAGTGCCATAATTTAATCATAGCCTGTCCGAGCGTAATTGTCGTAGAATTCGTTGTGGAGCTACTGAGCGAACGCGCGCAACAATCTTGCTGGTTATTACGAACTCGCTTCTGAATTGCTCTCTGTGACGGAATTAGGTTAAAACTAATTCGATAGGGAGATTATGATTGTATTATAACGTAGGTACCTCTAATTATTGAATTTATTTCGTGAAATATAATAATGAAAATTTAGAAATCATGAGATAAAATCCTCCCAAATCAACTGATTTTGACGATTCATGTTTGAATTGCAGTTTTTTCATATATTGTACTCAAATCTCAAAGTTCTCACAAAAAGTTATATATTATATATTATTTAATTATAGCTATATAAGCTATAATTAAATAATATATAATTGGAACCTGTAACTTGCATATGACTGTAGATTAATAGGTAAGAACACCTTTTACATCAATTCAGTTATCAAATTAAATATCAAGATTGAGCAATGTCATAATAGCTCAGTTTATATTTATCCTTATTTACATAAAATAGAACCATTCCGCTTACTCATTATTATTGAAACCTGTCATTTGAGTGTTGCCTATAGCGAACAATTATATGTAGAAATAATAATTCAAAGTAATTGCTTAATGAGTGCTCTTTTAAAGTACGGTAATAAAAAGACGTTTTCCGTGCTTGTTACACAAAATTGTGCATTTATACACAAGTACAAAATAAACCGTTTGGTCAATACATACTTTATCAGAATACTACTGTAATAATTTGAAACCTTCTAAACAGAGACCTTTAATAACGTCTGTAAAGTATTTAGTACATCGTGATTATTTATTATGATGGTTTTAATGTGGTCACTGTTGATAATGAACCTTCATTGTCGAGGCTCTGCGCTGGCGCATCGAATAAAACGGACCTGTTATAATTTACTCAAAACACAAAGCCTTATACAGTATAATGGTAATGATCAGTTGCGGGCCTTCACTCATTGTTATCATGTCGAAAGCATAAAAAGGTGCCTTCCACACAATTTGTTTGCTTCATAATCGGCGCTTTGAGAGGCAGCGTCGATAGATCAGCCTTCTGTTACAGACGCAACGTCAAAAACTTGATAAGGCAAGAATACTTCTAATGGTGACCAGTCATCACTTACCATCCGATCTTTAATTATATTGAAGCGTTTGTTAAAAAGAAATAAAACCGTTGAAAATCTGTTAACGTTTTGTGGGAGCTCAGCGACGCGTCGCCCCGCTAGTTAATCTAGTTCGTTCATACTATTCTCTTGGGCGACCAAAAAAATCCTATGATCTTTAACAGAACAGTTAAATTGGTTTTTGTTTAGTAACAAGAAGTGACTATCGGACATTTGATCGACAATGTTTCTTTGGTTCCCAATTCTTCGGCGTCGTGTTTTTAATTCACTTAAATTGATTCGATTTTTATACTGACTTCCACTTTGAACTTTACAATATGAAATATCTGCACAAAACAAGAAAAAAAAAACTAATGAAAATTAAAAAAAAAAGCAATTGAGCAAATGAAAGGATTGAGAATCGTTACTCGCGACCTCATTTAAATTATCGATCCAGCAATTAAGGGCGATCAATGGTTAGTTTCATTATTTGTTTAGAAAGAGATCATTATCCATCAACAGGTTGCAGGTGGGAATGCGATATCTATAATTGTTCTTTTAATGATTTGGGATCCAGTTCGGCTCCCTAGATGCCTAGTCACGGTCATGCAATTTGTCTAAAGTCGTTTAATCATGATTAGTCACAATGGGCTCCGCTTCTATTAAAAGGTTAGATGTTTTCAATAGAATGAGCTTGTTATATTACAGTGTCTGCTATTGCGATCGCTTTAAGCTTATAAAGCATTTACGGTTCCGTATATAAAGTGTACCAATTGTCATAATAATTTATATTTCAAAATAGGACATGAGATTCAATGTGTATCATAGATGTTGGAAATTAGACATATTCCGAATTCCCAAAAAAATTTCAAAGAAAAGCCTATTTTCCATGTAACTATCGCTTGTATTTTTGAAAAAATTCAGATAGTTCGAATCCTTTACCAGTTCCGTGTTCATTAAACTGAGATTTTGGTTGTATTTGTGAATGAAATCTAGTTTTATATGACCAATTTTTTAAATTATGATAATGCTGCAATATTTTAATGAAGAAATTAATAAAATGCAATCATGGCCGACTATTTTACCTCATTTCATTATCAGTTAGGTATAGAAACGTATTAGATGCAGCGATAAACTGCTTCCCATTGGTCCTAATAAAGGGCAAATTGGTATAAAATGTTAATGTTTCTGCTCCATGTTGTTACCTGCCTAAAAGCGTGGCATGTCCGGAGATAAGACGATCCGGCGCCGTCTGCTACAGAGTGTTTAATCTGGTTAATTTATCGATAATTGACGGAGAACCTTTTTGTTTGTATTACCCGGGAAGTAACAGTAATTGTCACGCCTTTGAAGATTTACGCTCTTTTCTAAATTGAGACATTAACAGTCAGATCTCGTGCCTAATGGTTCGGAATGAATTTGTTTGTTTGTTTCACACGGACCGGTTCTTCGTTAGAATTGGTTTGTCGCACCGATTATTTGTTTCAACCAATGCGGTGCTTTAGTTTTATTCGATTGAAATTTAGGGTGCAATATGTTTGTTAAGCTAATTATTTTTAATTGACATTTCAGATTTTATGATATTATAATATACACATGTTGTGAAAAGCTTTTAGTTCGAAAATATGAGAGAATTTTAGACATTCTTGAATTTTTTTTAAGTCATCTTCTAAACTTTTGTTTGTTAAGTCCTAATTGACACTACATAGTTTACGTTATATTAATATTATCCTTAAAAAAACATACTGTCAACAAAAAGCTAATGTTAAACTATGTTTTCGCAACACTCAAGTAGTTAACGTCACACTCCCTCCCTGTTTTCTGTTCTCACCGGAACTGCGTTAGAATCACGTCTTGCTCCGAACCAGTTAACGAATGAGTGGCGTCACGTCGTCTAAATGAATTATTGTTGGCTTTATGGGGAACATAAAACGATGAGATCGGAGGCAATCAGGCGGCACCCGCGGTGTAGAAGAGTAAAAAGGTGCCCAGAGCAGCAGGGGGCCAACGTGGCAGCGCTAAACGCCTACTCTGCGCACCCGCTTTCCAACCCATTTCAATTAGTAGTGAATGGGTAAGATAACAAAAGGTCTGCTATAAGTTCTGGAAAACATTTTGCGCGGCCAGTTTGTTACTTTCGAATGTTTTGTCAAACAGTACGTTATTAGTATTGTAACTTATACACGCATTATTGGCGACCTGCAGCGCAAACCTTTTTGGTGATTTACAACAAAATTCTCAGTTTAAAAGTAAATAGGTCATTCGCAAATTTAAACTTTAAAAAAAAATCTTCAGTTCAAAACAAATTCCTGTACAAAACTTGGTAGCATGTCGTCTGCCTTTATTATTATTTATTTAGGCTAATTGATTCCAAATATTTTCTTAAACTTTGTTAGGTTAACATTTTGCATATTTTAATTATAAAATACTGCCTGAATATCTTTGAACTCTTTTTTAAATTTACAAAGGAATCTTTCAGTACCAAAACAAAACGATTTCAGACAAAATCTCATCAACGTTGTTCTAAATCTTTCATAAAAACATTGAAACGGAGGGACCCGTGAAACTTAAAAGAGCAACAGTGTTGGAACGACCGATGCACTGCGGAGAACCAATTTAATACTGTAACAAATTAATAAAAGTATCGGTTTATTGGAAGCTATGTGGAGATCGATTTGATTTATCTCAACAATACAATGTCGGCAAACAAGGTGGGACCTTTTTAGTAAATGTCAAGAAATTCTTGAAAAAAAATGCTTGTTTACTGCTTTAGAGCTGAAGCCGTGACTTTTATTAGCCTAAACGATAAAGATATAAGAATTCATCGCTCACTCAACAACTTAATACGGATGTTATCAAAATTAAAAACTGAGACTGAAAATTTGGAGGGCTTTAAAAAATCGAAATTCAGATCGTAATATATATAATAACCAATTTAAGATAACCAAAACTAATAACTATAAAGGTGTTTTACATTCTCTCAAAATATTTTCACACTCCATTATATTTCAAACTCACACGTCATCGGTTTCGCTAATTAATCGGCGCCAGTCAATATCCGTAGGACTCGAGGCCGAAAGAATGCAATTAATCAAAATGTGGTCAGTAGCCAGAGCCGGCCGTAACGCCTCGTAAACCGATATCGATTTAGTCGATAAGTTGCGCAAGCTATTGTACAAAGTTGCCACGTCATCACTAACAAAGGCGGTAGTGGGCACCTTATTAAAATCTAGCCTCTCTATGAACCGTTCTGTTTTGATAACCGCGCCCCCGAAAGACGGGCTATCATCTGACATTCGAGTGGATACCGTTTTTGACAGATTCCCTTTTGTATTCCGCGTTTGTAAATATTAGGTTGGGGTAAATTGGGTCGTCGGCACCTTTTAAAGTGCTGATTAAATTTTATAAACAGCAGTCAAGTAACATTTCCTACGAGTCATTCTTATCGCAGTGAACGCCTCGTCAGTGAATGTCAAGTTATCAATGTTGATAATAACTCCTATTATAATCATGTCACGGTTTGTTCGCGTAAATAAAAAAAGTGTGCAACTTATTCATGAAATTTAATCAATTTAAATTATTTCAATAAGCGCGCTGAGTCCAGCACGTGTTTGGGTCAAAAGGCAGGCAATTGTAAGCGTGATCATTTTATTATAAATTTGATTAAAATTCTATTACTTATGAATGTTGATAATGTCAAAGATTTTATGTGAATAGAAGTGACATAAAGGCATAAAAGAAAGCGATTTATTATTTAGATTATTTTCTTGTAGAATTAAATAAAAAGTAAATTATATTGTATGGGCTACACAGGCTATACCTACAGTATTTAATATCACGAAATAAACTATTTACTTGCATAATATGCCAAGAACATATATCATTGAAATTCAAAATACACTCTTTGTACTTGGTTGCAGTTTTTGATTAATCAATTACAGAGAATAGATGTCTTTCAAATTCAAATTGAATAATAGCTTATGTTTAAGCATATGTTCAAAGTTTCATGTATAATCAGCTGAAGTTACAAGGCCCTTCTAGTAACTTTAGAACGTTCGTGTTATAAAACTTGTAAGGGGCTCCTTCGTCAGCAGGTGGTCCGTCCCGGTCAATACGCTTTGATATACCGAAACCAACTCTGATCTAATGAAATCAATCATAATATACCAGACGCGCTCAGGAGCGTGTTGCCCAAAACACGCATTGAAAAGAGCACACCTAACTGTATATTTTAAAACACGAATTTCACAAAATATATTTAAATATCAGCATTTACAACAAACGTATGAGCATTTACTCGGAGCGACTGTCATGCAATTTTCACATACAACTCTGCCATGGGCGCGCACCGCGCACGAGCAATTATTTTAAACACATTTCAACAAATGACGATAATGCCAGCAGACCGAGCAGATAAGAGAAAAAAAAAATAAAGGTTCAGTAAGCAATTGTTCGACCTCTTGCACAAGAATGTTTTCAAAATGTACCGGTAGGCAATTCGTAAGTATGTATATTATACCTGACTTCAAAAGTTATTGTTTTGTATTGGAAATCGATTAATATTAAAGCTTAAATTATAATATGTATTATTTCAATAGCTTTTCTTTGGATCTACTAATTTAGAAAAACAACTACGGCAGAAATTAAATATTTTGACGGAAACATTGTCGCTCCCCGTTAATTTAATGACTTTGAGCCAATTTAACATCTCAGTTCAGCACGGTGTCTCCCATCGAGAATGTTATCGTCTCCTAATCCGGTCCTCGGTGATATCGTAAACCAGAAGTGGTCTTAAGCGAAACCCGTTTCACAGACGATCGCACGCACCCTACTGCTCTGCACTACTCGCTAGAGAGAAGGCGAAACCGCACATTACAAAAATGCGCTAATAACCACCTTCATTAGGCGATTTTAAGTCTTACAACTTTCGCCTGAAGAATTAATGTTGCGTGTTTAATGTTTTGTACTTGAGCCTTTTTTTATTGGTATTAACGCTATTTAACGTCACGCATGTACACGAGAGGTGTCTTTGTTGCAATTATCGCAATTGGCTCGCTAGTCGCAGCTTGCCGCCCCATCTTACACTCTCCTATCTTTGTACGATATTATACATGTGTTTAAATAATTTTAAGACCAAACCTTCATTGAGACTTATCACGAATATCACTAAAATAAATGACGCAAACCACGATGCTATCAATATCATAACACTTCAGTAATTGGCACGACAAAACTACCAATTTATCCTGGCGTGTTTGGTAATTTGTATATTCTAATTGGCGATTACAGGCGTAAATTTTCAAGTATGCAATATATGGTTGACGATTATAAGCTGACTAAAAAGGAAGAAAGAAGACCTAAGTTTCTCTTTATATTTTACGAGTATTCGACGTTTCTTGGATATGATAGTCTATCACTTAAAGCATTATCTTCACATTATTTTAGGTCTTTCGAGTTAATTATTCAGTAAAGTTTCCAAAAAAAGATAAAGTGTTTTCCATCTAATCGTTAGATGAAGCAAAGGATCATATTTATTTTGCTTGATACACAACAAAAAAAATACTCATTACGTATCAGTAACGGTTGTTGCGTTAAAGAGTTATCCCACGGTAAGCAGCCGGCTCTCGTTACATTATAGGCAATCATGGATGCTTATTAATTTCCCCACCTCATTGACATAGAGGCGTGATCGTCCGTACTTATGTTACAATGCTTATATAAGATCACGGTTGACGTGGTTACTTTTTTCTGTAGCACATAGCATTGTTTACGCAGACCAGTTTTATTTCTGTCGACATACATAAGCCTAAATCCAATACATCTTCTCATGTTACCCGTATCCGGTAAGCTGGCATCCATTAACGAACTATTAGACCATAATTCGGGGTTGCACTTTGATGGCTTTACCTATTGACCCGCCGAAGTATTTGACACTTGACTAAAGTTCATTACTCAATAAGTCAAATCCTTTAATTGGATAAATATTTACTTCGTCAGCGAAGCCGGTGTATCCCTAATCTTGCGGCACTAGTATGGTGTTATGGTAAATGACAGCTTTGTATACGAGATAAATACCTGTTATGTTTCATCTCTAGGTAGATACTTTCATTACAGCCTAAAGATCTTTACTTACTAAATAGCTTCTTTATTTATTGAAATATAATCTTACCACAACACTGAAAAACTCAATCACTAGATAACAGATATAAGTATACAGTTCTTAAATGCATTTTTATTCATAGTCTGTATACGTCAAAACAATTTTATTTTAAAAATATCAATTTGGAGTTTAATATTTTATTTCTGATTAGCATTTTCTTTTCATTACATTTGAATCTTTTGACAGCATGGATATATATGTGAAATAGATACAGGTAATTAAAAAAAAGGATGCCGTCTTAATAGTGATGTGACACAAACAGTATGCAACATCAACGAACATACCATACATTAATTAAAAGTAATTAAGAGGTCTGACTTTAATGCATTAATTTAGAAAATGAACCTCGAAAACGTCCAATAACTACGGCTGACCACGATGCTAATAGTGAAAGCTAAAGATACTCTATATGAGTCAATAGCAATTCGAAAGCTTATTAGTATCAAGGTAATAATTTTATAAATTATCAAAATATAAAAAATGTCAAATTAACTCAATAAACGCCCTTACAAACATTAAACCTATTGTTTTTCTGCTTTACAAACAAAAAACATGAGATTTTGAGTGTCATTATTATTTGCAATAAAATGTATTGCTTTCGAGACTCGTTATTGTTGAACCCTTGCATTTATTGTTGAACCCTGGTTCAGCACCCAGCTTCTTATCAAATGCATATGAAATTCGTAAACAACGAAAATACGTAGGTACACAACTACCAAACTCTCTAGAACTGAAAATTTCTGAGGAAGAAAATATATAACCGAGGCAGTACAGAACGGCTTAAGAGTTTGTTATCTTCCATCCAGCGGACTTCTTTAAGAATAGTTATATATTAAAATGCCGCTGCTATTTTTTAAGATTAAAGTTACAATGATACATAAAATTAAAAAGAATACAGTGAAACCTGGTTAACTGAGATCTCAAGGGACCAAGAATTTTGTACCATTTAAAGACGTTTTCATTTATCTAGTATTCCAATTAGACAGATTTGAAATTTTGTTGTTTCATTTATAAAGGCCTCCGCTTATAGAGATCGAATTGTACTGTATAAAAAAGCGTATTTTTGGTGTTATGAATTAAATGTACGTATGTATTTATTATAAAAAAAAATATAGTATAGTTTATGACTTAAAGTAACCAGTTATGTATCTTTGTTTGATAGCTGGTTATTCAACCAGTTTTTCTAGATAGAATAAAAATTAAAAAAGCTTTAATTTTCAGATTTTGTAGATCAAAATTTAAGACAGGACAGTATTGACAAACAAAGCATGTGCGAAAGAATTTCAAATGTTTGTAAACAATCGTGTCGAAATCTGTCTCAACTTGATAAATTGTCTCACTTATACAGGCAATTAAGCTACAAAGTTCCAATTATAGATGTAAACATCGAAAAAATTCTATAAATCAAATCTCATTTAACCAGGTTCCAAAAGTCCCATTTAAAGAGGTGATTCATGAAAACGTGCCAGGACCTCATTGCAGTTCTCAATAACAGAGGTTGCTAACTTATCAAGGTCCCACTTAACCAGGTTTCACTGTAAAACAAACTTTAATCTTTTTAAAACGATTGTGCAGTATGACTGGACACAAAAGTAATAAGGGTGTAAATATTACACTTTGGATATGTGAAAACATGTAATATGTTTAGTCTCTTTCCAGTTAAAAAACTAGGGCCTTATGTGTATTTACTGCTATCAGTTTGTTGGCGATATTTTCTGTCTATTTATACAAATGCTTACATAAAGTTTGCAGAACGATATTAATTTACTACTGATTGTAATTCATTTTTAAAAGTCGGGATATTTTTTTTTTTACGATAAAAAGTCTTTGAAATACTAATTGTATTAAAATATCGATATAGATAATTGCCGTAAGTGTTACGATGAAACGTATAAGGTGTATCCAAAGATTTAAAAATATCTTAATGTATTTGGGTACGTTTGTTTTAACGAGAGCAATAAGATAATAACCTGCACCCAATATTATTTCGGACCTCAATAAATTTGCAAATAACTTTCATTGATTTTTTAATTTTCTTGACTTAATCTTCAGAAATCTTCAATTTCTGGAAGTGTTATGATGAAGATTATACCAATATTCGTCGAAACTTTTAGCTTTTTAATGTTATATTTTTAATTTAAATAATAATAAATTTAAATATATCCTCGTAATTTTTTCAATTAATCCTTTGATTCAGTTATGTTTTCTTTGCAAAAAGTGCTTATTGAAGAAATATGTGTTTGACAATATTTACATCTGTATACTGTATTAATATATTTAAAATTTTCCAGCGTGCAATTATTTATATACATTTTTTTATGTAATACTTAGTCTTAGTAACAAATAACAATAATTCAACTTATTACTATAATTTTTCACCAAGTGATCAATGAAAAACAAAAAAGAATTAATAGATACCTTCCGATATAAGTCTTTCGCGTATCTCCCAGGCGAAGATAGTTGGGTTTTCTCTCTTGTATTGTTCTATCTTAGATACTACAGCGGGTGTGGCCACTTTTGGCTTACTCCCGCCAATCAGGCCCGGTGGTCGTAAAGTACCTGCCAATGAAAATACACAAATGAACACATAAGGCAAAATTATTCTCAAAAGTTCAATGATATAACAGAAAAAAAATACGTTAAAGCATAGACACTCAAACAAACTCTTTGTTATAAAAAAAAAACATACAATATAAATTCTATTTTCAAATCGACTGCCCAAAAAATAAAGATAACAAACAATTTGTAATTTTATTGGTACGTGCACCTGCAAATCGTTAAATAGAATCGAAATGAAATCGTGGTCTCCAATAAAATACCAATGAAGTCGCCACGATACCGAGTGATGCAGTTTCATTGAAGATAAACGTGAATAAACGCGAATCGCTCGTTTCGGACCTTGCCTTTCATTGTTAACATTGTAAATGTTATTTTGTTAAATGAACCTTAATTTATTAAAATAAGATCGATGTTACAATGAAACTTAGTAACCGTACATCGGGAATTACATGTCCAAAAATGATAATCGCACATATTATTTCGAATAACAATGAAACCTTCAAATTAGTAATAATTACAGAATCGTTCACGACATAAAATGTACGCGCGAGATGTGAATTCCAAATTAGATAATATAATTACAATAATTTCGTTATGTTATATTAATTAAAGTAAGGTATTGCTTAAATAGCTTCAGTATGATTCTTAAAAAGAGCCGAAAAGAATAATTTTGTTTTTTACTTGACAAATAATTTTCTCTCTATATAATTAAGAAAATGAGGTGACATCTAATATCTAAAACTATTGTAACGTTAAAAAAATGTCATACAAGTCTTTATATATTATTGAAAATTTTTGAAAAACTTGCTTTTTATCAACACGAAATTTAAATGATAGCATTAGTTAGAAGGTATTGATCTGGTATAATTTCTTATGCCAAAAATAACATGTTTTTGTATCTTGTTTAGATCTAATGATTTATTTCCAGTCAGTAGTTCCTTTGAATTTGTTTACTACTGGTACAAATATAGAACTGAATTTGACGACGTTTATGTCTTTTATAGAGACAAACATTTTGTAAAAAAACTCTTGTAAAATCAAGATTGTTATTTTAGTTTCATACAAATATAACTTAAAAAATAAATCAAACCTATGTGTTGTGTATGAATGTGTATATAAAGTTAGATAAAAAACATATTTTTGCAAAAAAATGATTGCTTAAACAATTAATGTGCTTAAATAATTATCCTACAGATACTATAACTAGAACTCGATAATTATGTAATTATGAGGTACTGTCAGTAAAATTTTAATAAAAACAATTGAAATTGGCAACTATTATTTGCTCTGCTGAGAATTTTTAAATTGCCTTCACTTCAACGAGAACAAACAAATACCTTACAGAATGAAATTCAAAACGTCCGATTGTTGAGCTCATTCAAAATTCACAATGCATCGATTGGTTCATGAACTCGAGAAATATTAGTAAAAAGTAATGGATTCTGCAATGCCTAAATCAGTTAGATAAGTGATGAGCGCATACTCGAAGACAATTACGTAAAAACGCATCTGACGCGGGCATTCCGCCAGCCGGCGCTCGGACGGCGTTTTTACCGCGCGCTGACGACCGTCCTCCATACCGATAACACGCTGAATAATTCATCACATTATATTCACATTTTTATCAACGCCATTCACGATAAATTCATACGGGTCTTTATGTCTTGATAAAACTAAAGCTCAGCTCCGAAAATGGTGCAGACGTACAAAAAGTTATGCTTCAAGTTTACACGTCCGTTCCTACTCAGAGCCATAATAGGATCGTGTCATTATAATATTTCCCTCTGTATTTGAACAAAATGTTAATTTTCAAAAAGTATTATTTTATATGTAAGTATTTTAAAGTACTTGGCTGCTGTGGCTATTAAGTGAGATCGCGTGATTGCACGTTTTAGCTTAATTATTTCACTGTAAATCTGAAACGTAACAATATTCATAACTCAATTTATATGTTAATATTTTTGATATTAGCAGAATATAAAAAAAAAATAAAACAATAAAAGTCTGTTTACAAACCTATTAATTGAATACTAACACACTTTTTGCTATTGTCAAACGGATGAAAAAAAAAACCATCTCGAAAATAGTCAAACTATTTTAGCATAAAGAAGATAATTACGAACGATTTTACGGTGTATGTCACCGTTACTGGCTGCCGCTATTTACGTGCGTGCTCGAAAATTCGCCTTTCACTGTACACTATGTTTTGCAGTACGATCTAAAATCGTTGCTATAAACGAGCTCTAGTATTGATTGATAGGTAAATTGCGAGAAGCCGGCACACTGATCATTTTACAATAATTAAATCGGCATGGAAGGTAATCGCATGACCGCCGCCAATTACTCGCTATTGCCTAGGCAAAGGCGGATCGTGTGAGGTACCAATGAAATTGTACATAAATGTCTATTATTTGAGTGAAACGCAAGCGCGTGCTCCCGGGCGTGCACTTGCTTCAGACTTAAGCTGTGTGCATACTTAAATATAAATGATTACATAAATACATTGTAATATTGGCCAATCATTGTGCTGTTTCCATGGGAATTTAAGGTCAAAAAGATTATACACAATACTTAAAAACGCGGGTATCAAAGTTACGACTCGATTCATCTACGTTTTTCAACTACGTTCTTTACGTTATATACTACTTACGAAATTTTTGTCATATTTACTGACGGTTTCATTAATAGAGGTGAGAATAAAGGTAAATTTAGTTAATGAGAGATAAACAAAAGTTATAATCGGGCACGTTTATAAACTGCAACAACATAATGCATACAGAATGCATCAAATATTTAAAAAAAAACTGTCATTTTAATCTGTCTTTTGGAAGTATCAAATATAAAACATGTTATCGTGTTAGCAAAAAAAACTGTTATTGGGGGTGATTTACGCACAAAATAAGTAAGATGTGGAATTTGCGGACTTACGAAGATTTAGTAAAAACAACGGAAATCTAGATTCAGTATTATGCAAGTTAGACAGATGCTAAGATACATTGATGTTACCACAGTTAGTTAGTCAACATCTATAAAATTCACTGGTTTAACTATGTCGATGGAATCCCAGATATAGATAGAGGTTTGCTTTATTCCACTGAGAGAGGTAATAAACTGATGGGACCTTAAAATTAATTTCAGCTTTGAAGGCTTGGCACTTATCCACGTCCCACTTCCCTCTGTATTACTTTTTTTTATAAATAGTGAAAAAATCCTATACCTCTTCATAGACGCATAGAAAAGAATATGTTTTAACTATCTTATTTTTTTACACTGCACCCTAATATAGCCATATTGTGTGCATACCCTTAATTTGTAAATTTGTAAAGGTTTACAAGACCGTAGTACTATGTTTTCATATAATGGGATGACAACTATACAAGTATTGTATTGTAATGTAAACACTACTAAGTTTTGGAAATATTGCGTTCCTTACCATTAATTATATACAAGTGTTTTTTGTAACCTATTGACAATGGAATAAAATAAGATAAAGATGTCTGTAAACACATTGGTATTTATTATCCCTGTTGTTACTCGTGCGTGACTGCATGAATTCGTAATTTCTATATGAATTTTGAAAATATTCTAATACGAATTCTTTTGTTACGTAAAGTGTACTACATTGTGCTTTCAAATATTACAATTCTTCGGCCTTAATCTTTACTCGGAAGTATTTCGAATTGTCCGTTTTGTTTGTTAATTAAACATTGTTGTTTGATCCGACCGGGAAACGAACGTAGGAACCTCAGTAAAATTCAAGTTTTTAATTTCACTTAGTTAGTTACTTAGTACGCACCGTTCTCATACAAATGATTAACTGTGCCTATCCAATGGCAAATGTAGTTTTGTAAACTCATAATTGAGTATAGAAGTGTACTCGATTCACACAAGTCTATTAATCAGCCTCGTAAACGGGGAAGTGGAAATAAAGGGCATAACGCGTCCACGGCATCGTTTAATATATTTCCACACAACAATCATTTAGGGACGCTTTAAGTCATTACACGGTGAGTCTTCAAACAAGGACAAGATCTTTGTAAACGACGTGGAAAGGCCCAGATTCAGTTAATTAAATTTGTATTAAAAGTTCTTTATATTAGCTGGCGCTAACTATACCCAAGTTTCACCTCGTCATCCACCTAATAGATCAAAATCTGTAGCGGCGGAGTGGCTTTGGATAGGCCTGATTTATTGGAGTTAATGCAACGCGTGTGCTAACGATCGGTGAATCAGTGATTGATAGATGTGTATCTAAAAAATTGGTTCGCGCTCGCTCCTTCAGAAGCAATTTATAAATATTTTTTGAATGCCATCGTTTTAGGTTAGTAGATCATTATAACAGCATTATACTTAAATTTATTTTAGTTTATTATAAACAGCAATAAATTATATTGAAAACATTTTTTATTATTTTATTATATTACAAACTTTTTCGATAGCGCGAAAGTAACTATCAATACAATCTAGTATCAAATTTTGTAGTAGGCGTATTGATTTTGATAAGTTTGTTATCAATAAAAATACTTTTTAGCGCATTTTACATTTCAATTAATATGAAAGTTCGCTTTGAGGTTCTTCGTTATCATATTTCGCTTCTTGTATTGATGATGACATATTTAATGTCAATTTAACGATAACCTGACAGTTCATTCGACGAGAAACTACATACTTTCTCAAAGCGTCAAGTTGCATCAGGTTATGTCACATTTTTTTAAATTTCTTCTTTCTTAAATGAATCGTTTTTGACTTATCACCCGCGTTGCGCATTCTTTCTTGTACAGATAATTTTAATGTACGTTAAACATATTAATATATTCATTATATCTATCATACAGTTTTCTGTTTTCTGAACTTAATACGTTTTAATGATATAGCTTACTTGTTGTTGACATGAACTGTCTTTTTCTTTTTACTTTTTCTCTCTCGTGAAAGGAGTTGAGTTAGCCCCGAACTTAAGGAATATGATTATTAAAATATATATTATTATATACATAAAAATATATATATATATTAATTTATCATCGATTTATAAATACTTAGTAGTAAATGTGTAAGTTCAATAACATAAGAACTCTTTGACTTGACTTACACTCTTGGTTAAAGGTCTAATCAGTAATTTTCTTATCAATGACGATATATTATATCACTTACAATCTAAAACTAACTTATCGACAACTACGAAAGTAATAAAAAATTCAAATTGATCTACGTGAATTGGAGCATAAAAAGAAAAGGCATCATTCTTGACTAAGAATGTCAACTCGGGTAATTCAATTTTGATTATAGTACCAAAGCTTAAATATAGGCCCATTAACCGTACCGGTGTTCCGCAGACAATCTTCCTGAGTAGGTATCATTAGCTACCAACAAAATTTAAGTAATATCGAAATAAAATGAGCGGTTTAATATGAAATTACTCGCTTAATGATTTCGGCAGTTTTGTGGACAATACCTTATTTTGTACGTAAACCTAGATTGTTATAACAATCAAATTCGTATAATGACATGTTACAGAAAGTACAAGGCTGCGTTGAAACATTTTCAACTAGAGTTTTGTTTCTTAATTTATCGTATACGTTAGACTACCACAGATTGTCACCTTAATTAGTTTTGAATTTCATTTTCAACATGAAAATCGATCGATTTAAAGCTTAAAATCGATCGCAGAAAATTTCACTTTGTATTATTAAACGTGTATTTATGACAGCTGGCCGTTACGTTTATGCAAAAAAAATAGATTTCTAAATAAAATTTAAAAAATAAATAAAAGCTTATCTCATAATTATATTCTCTAACAAAATAAAAAATAATATTAACTAAGTTTTTACTTTCTAAAAATTATCCGTTTCTTATGAGAATATATAAATATTAAAACACCATTTTCAAAACTTTCTCTTTAAAAAATCTAAGTGTTCTTTAATTATATCATTGCGTAGCCATCGCGAAGTCTAGTCAGTAGAAGTCATAAAGTAATTTATCCATCACTATCCTGTAACTAACAATTTAACAGTCAAAGTTGCCCATGCATCGTGCATGCATAAATAACTATTTATGCGTGCCCATTTCCATGCAGTCAGCTTGTAAATTGTTTAGGTTAGATAATAACATTTGAGCTAAAGTTCTGCCTATGTTAAATACGTAAGCGCCGGGACATGACGGCCCTCGGCGTATCGCGAGGCTTCCGTGGGAACACAACACGTGACGTTACGAAATCACCACAGGCCAAAATTGATTGACACAATACTTATGCTATATGCAATGCAACCGCTAGAAATTGCATAGTACAATACACTATTATACAGAATATATATATTTTTTTGTAATGAAAGAAAATATGGTAAACTTTTGGTTTTCTTAGATTGTCATTCGTTTAAATATCAAAAGGCTATTAATATACTTTATCATTCTATGACCTTTACTTTATACATGTCTTATTACTGAAAATTTGTCGGATACGAATGTATCCCAGAGTGATTGATAATAACAAAATAAGTATTTATACCACTTTTAATACAATACCTTAAATATCTATGTAAAATTACTTATAATAATATCGTTTCCCGGTAATAAATAATTGAATTTACCTAACATACAATAACATTTAATTATAAAGTGAATTAATAAAACATTATGTAAGTGTGGATATATCAGTTAATTGCATTATTCACTAAACATTATTATGAATTCAAGATATGAGATAATCGGCACCGAATATTAAAGACGGAAAACGTTCAATAAAAAATAAAGATCAAACTGCGTAAAATTATATAGGATACGAACTGAACGGTTCAGTGCTTTCGAAATCGCCCGTTCACGACTCCTGAGCAAACACAAAGTAAGCTTGTGTCCTAATGATACCTCCGCCATAGATCTGATACTTAAAAATAACTGAACACACAAGTGTTTGAGGCAATGTCGTATTCACCTCACGCTTCGTTTAAACTGAGTCGTATTATTAAAACTGGCTAATTGAACCTAGGCAGCTTATGTTACGAAACGATCACATGGTCTACGCCAATCGCTAATTGTGTATTTGTTTTTACGAAATTTTCTGTAATACATGAAAGCGGAAATGCAACCCCGAGCCTAATTGTCGTATTTTAAAATCTATTGTGATCCCTTTCAATTAGACATTTGAAATATATTCATAAACTTCACACTACAACTGTTTGACATATGATAGCGATTGCAAGCATGACTTTTTTTTAATATATTGAATAAACTACACCGATAATTGAACGTTAATTGGAATTGTCTAAGTAAAGCGAAAAATGCTTGAAAGCCATCTAGAATGTCTAATGAAAGAGCTGAATGCAATCTTTCGACGGGTTTAACTAAGTTTTTATTATGTTTCTTAATTATTCGAATTATCCTTCGTTATATGACATTGACTTCGATTGTGACATTGAAAGTGACATTATTCTATAAATCGTTATACCTTCGAAAGGGATTGCAATAGACTTTAAAATAACACAGCAGACCGCTTCCAAAGAAAGAAAACTAAGAAACGGATGAAATTAATCAATCGCAATCTTCGACGGCATTGTTTTATTTTATCATAAGGTCCAATTAAATGATTGCTCGTATTAAAATACAACCATGATAATTGTAAAGGAAGCAATCAAATATAGGGTTGTGGTCGTGAAAAATCACCGATGGTCAGATAGTTCCCACATCAGCATCGCATTGGGAACGAATGCTCGCGGGGCCGAAGATCGGTCCGCAGTGCGGTGGCTTATAATTAACACGCTGCAAGTTTTATGAATCGATTATGATCTAAGCTTTCATCAATAGCTGCTTTCATCGCGGCAGGCTTCGGAGATGTTTTATCTTTGATTAATAGCAATTGAGATTTTTGCTCAGACTGTGTTATTAGTCCGGAGTTAAAGCACTGAACGGTGCGGAGCGGAGTCGCTTTCGACAAATTACCGAGTTGTCAATGTGTGCTTTAAAGTAATTTATAATCCTGATAACCTCACTCACTTATACGAGTGAAGAGCGCTCTTGATTTTATTGAATCTTTTACAGCCACGCTCGCGAGAGTAATCATAAAACAACATCGCCTTCATTAATCTGCAACACAACTTTGAACTTTTTCTCACTAAATATAAAGTAATAAATAAATAATTTACAATGGTTAATTTATTAGATACAGAGCCATAAAAATGCATTGATTTTAAGAGCCATCAGGTAATATGCATAGGTTTAAAACGTATTGATCAATCTAGTGGCGAAGTAATTATCGCAAATAACTTAGTTCCAGGCTATAACAGCTAGGGGGCAATTCTTTAAAGAGCGGTTGTATAAATCAATACAACACTGAAGAGTGCTGGCGAGCGAACTCTCTATAAATAATACATGCACTAATTATAGTGGAAACGATACCCAGTAGGTAGACGGTCCCTTATCAATTATCTCCCTTCGAGCAATTCCAACATATGTGTTTGTTGTTGTTACGTATAAAATGTATCGAATTTTATAAAATAATCCAGTATTACTGATTGCTTGTATTTTCACGTGCTCTACTCTTTAACTTTAAACGGTTTAACGCTCGTTTATATTTGTTTTCATAGCGTTTCGGGCCTTTTACAGATTCCGTGGTCACTTAAGACTAAGGTGTCGATTATCTTTTCTTAATTATGACCTTCAAAAGAATACTATTGGACACAATCACAAAACAAAAATTTTATATTCTATGAAAACGTTTACATTTAATAAATTATTATAAATAATAAATTTGACTTATTTAATAAATTGTTCGTTTATTTAACCCTGACTACCGTAAACTGCCACCAATTCCTAATTTAAAAGGTTACATGGAACCTGTAAAGGATCTGAAACGTCATGAAAGCAAGTATAAACGTTCTGAAACCGCTTAAGGTTGTTTCATTAAAATACCTATTTCTGCATTTTTTCTCTAAATTGTCATCCTTATAATCAATTATAACAATACGTTATTTCTTAAATAGGTTAAAATACATTAGGTTGTGATATATCGGTATTTAAAATTAACTAAGCACTTTATTTCTGTTTCTTTACTTTTTTCTGTAACAAGTTATTTGAAAAATGAGTTCTAGGATTAATATGCATGCATTGACTTTTACATTTTATTTATAGTAGGTGTAATGTAAAAATAAAAGCAGCTTGCTTACCAAGCAGTTTCGTAACAGCACCTTGCTGAGACAACACGTGATGGGCGATATCGTAGTGCCTCAAACCAAATCTTGACAACTCCAGCAACCTCTGCTGGGATAGTAGAGATGTGAGAGGGTGTGATGCGGCGCCCGGATAAATAGGAGTTGAACCTCCGCCGGTAGCTCCACTCGCTGACGATGACGGAGACACAGGAACTAAAACAAAAAAGGATTGTAAAATATAAAGTCATCTAATTGACACTCACTGTTTATTAAACACTGTTTACTAAAAAAAATAAACAAAATACGTTCAAATTACAGTCTTATATTAATTCTGGTCAGCCGATCGTAGAGTTGCAACTGAAACTCTACTTAGTTTATAAGCACAAAAAAATTGAAAAATAGTTCATTGTATTAAACTGAACTATGTCATTACTACCTTTCATAAATATGTATACAGCTATGGTCATTGGGATATTCCAGCAATTTTTTATTGTATATACCATAATTCTAACTTTGGTCTAAAATTGAGTTAATATTATAGACCTGTAGCATGCAGCATGTAGATAATTGTATGTATAAAAAGAAAAATTAAAATCGTTTTGTTATTCGTGCAATATTAAGCTTTCAAATCATAAACATTTCTGTGTATCTCAAAAACAAAATAAATTCCACGTCAAGTCAAGCAACAAATTGCTATTTGTCATCGGAAATGATTAGCTATAGTAATATCGATATAACATGAAATTTAAGAGCAGGTATAAAATAGTTAATAAAGGAAGCAATTAATGAATCAAACCATATATTTTCATTGATTAAATTAACTGTTTGGAATACATTGAATATACAAGTCACCGTTATCAGAATTAAACGGCTATTTTATGAGAGTCTGAGATTTGAAACTAATTTGTGATACACATATCACTATAAAGCAAAGCAATATTAATTTTCTGATCTATTATTTCTATCAAGTGTCAAAAAAATTAACGCCTTAAGCATTTATATCGTTTGTTTAAGTTTTTTCTACTAAATGGAGTGGAGAATAGATACAAGTTTTAAATTTAGACTTGGATGTCAAGTAAAAACAAGAAAGTGTTTATTAATTTCTTGTTTTTTAATGTTAAGATATAACACATTCGAACTGTGAATCTTTTTTCGAGGCAAGGTAACTTTACAATTATTGTTTATTATAATAAAATTCACTTTAATACTTTCACTCTTATGTTTTTATGATGATTTGATTATATTTTGTTATTGCATATTTTAAATTTCAATTTTTTTATATTATCGATAGTTATGATTGTGTTTATGAGTGTTAGTGCTTAAAATAAATGACTTCTTATTATAAGTATTATAAATAGATTTAAGAAAATCGAATTTGGACATGAGGTGAGTATATCTTTGTCCGTATATCTAAACGAATAACTGAACTGAATTGAAAAGAATTCGGAACTGCTTTCGAGCATTTATGAACAGAGTATCTGGCTATTGACTATCTACGTTAATAATCTGAGAATTTAAAATGTTATTTCTGATTATAAATTCATAATTTAATATTTTTATTAGCGTTCTAATAAGCGCGCGACACGTCAACATCAAAAACACCTACATATACCGTTTAAAACGAGAAATGAAAATATATATGTTTATATCAAACGTGCTCATAAAATGTTGAATTATTTTATTCATCGGGGTCGCGCTCTCATAAAATCAAAGAGCCTAAATTAAGTCATCAATGAGCCAACGAAAAAATTACAGCAGTCATTTGTCGCGGGTGCGGCCTCGTTGAAATAGCATTAACGTTTTTTTTACTTTGTTTTCATAATGAGAACGCCTCTGGCGAAACATTCTGTGATTCCGAGTACCTAAGTGAGGGCTGGGTCAATCGCTGCTCACTCATTAGCCGCATATGTCATTACCCTGCTACAAAGGGCTTACCATAATCCAGTCTATAATATAATTACAAATACGTTACCTTTTGATATTTGATATTTATTTCCTATATCATGCCTGTGTAGAGATAATAGGGCGAAATGAAAATGGCCTGTAATATTTTGTTTTGCAAACATACAATTTGAATGATGTATGATAAGCGTTCTTTGTATTTATACTCTGTTAATATAAATTATTCACTGTGTAATGATAAGACAATTTGTTAGCTTAAAAAAAGTAATATTTTTATGTCTTAGAATAATACTAGGTGGTTTCCTCATTTGTACCAGTAAAATACTTTCTTGAAATAAAGTCATAACACATCACCATACAAATTAAGCTATAAACTTAATTTTCTTTAATTTGTTTATCGAGTTAAGCATCGAAATTAATGCATCGCATAACTTTACACTTTTTATTAGCGAGTCAATAAGGCGATTTCGTCATCGACAGCATTATAAAGCCCAAAACATTGTTGTAAGCAAATATGAATCATAAAGTTGTAGAATAAGATACAATTTTCAGAATGAACATCGCAGCGATCGAACTGTCAGGACTGGACTTCGACGTATAATTTCTCGTGTAATCGCTTTCATAATGGGAGAAAAAAAAGTGATATTATCTGCCCACGGTCAATAAATTAACACCGTTTAGAGCGAAAATGTAGATTTTTAGTAAGGCTACTATTATAAATAAATTGGAATCGAACGGATCGAAGTTCCAAGGGGACGTTCGTGAGACGTGAGTGCGTGTGTGTGTTGTTTTTATTTGGGTGCGTGAGCAATGAGGCCTTATTAAAATATTTCGAGTGGAAACTGGAAGGACCACTTAGTGGTGCGCGGGAGTTTCACGCCTGAGCTGATACAACATTAAAACGACAAGATAGCTTATTTGTGCTGAGCTGGAGATTAGTGGCAATAAATCACTGATTAGAATGTATTGACTGGCGTTGACTCTGCGGCGCGTTCGTCTTTCTTATTTATAGAGCAATGGTTTGTGTATTTTATAGTTTTATTTCAGTTATTTGTTAAAGTTTAATAGCACGAACTGGACAGTTAGCTCGGTTTATTAGTTCGACATCTAACTTTAAATGTTATTTCGCTTATCTTTTTACAGTTTCGAACTGTATAAGGCGATACCAATAACAGTTGCCCCTCTAACGAGTTCAGATGGTCAATTAACATGTTCGTGTTTGAATAATGTCATGTGTTAAGATAATATTTATGAGTTGAGATATGGATTTGTTTAATGGTGTAACATATTAAACTACTAAATCGACACTAAGTTGAACATATTTATGATTTGTTAATTTTGTATGAACTGAAAGTCGGGTCACTTAAACGACACACCTGCGACGGCGCGTTCAACGCGGTCGCTTAAACATGTAAAGTGATGTGAAGGGAAGCTCGCACAAACATCGAGATCATCCGAATGTGAAACAGTTTAATGCAAAATATATTGTTCCTCTACGGGAGCCGGCGCCATTAATGTCATCATACACCGGAAAATTACCAGGCTTCGTGTAAATTTCAATGTAAACTCGAATGTGCAGAGAGAGTCCGGCTATAGTTCTTTGGGAACGATTTGAACGCACTTATTATGTTTATCAGTTTGGTCGAATACCGTATTTACTCGCTTCGGCGTCGAAATTAAAACATTGGTAGGTTTTATTAAATTGTGTGTAAAATTACTTCAAGCTCCACTAACACTGAACTTGTAATGGATTTTCCTTATAATAAGCTGAGCAATCGTAAAAGATTGCTTTTTACGATAGCGAAAAATTTGTAAAATGTGAATTTTTAATACTCAAAAGTGATCTATGGTAAAAGGTAAAGTTTCTGACTTTTTTGTTTGTTATAATCTTAAAATCTACTGATCCGAACATGAAAATTCTTTTACCTTAGGGAAGCTACATCATATGAGCGATATAAGCTATTATTTACGTGGGCAAAATCGCACAGTTAAATATAAAAGGAAAATTGACTACAAAAATGTAAACGTATCTATAGTGCATGCGTATAAAATATGAGTAAGTAAATTAGCTTAAGTCTCACATAGTAAAATCTGAAGAATACACGGTGTTTACTCATACCAACTGCTAAAAAACTTTATCGTTATAACTAAAAAGTTTTACTATCGTAATTTCCAGCTTTTAGGGAAAACGTATATTATGTTATCTAAGTAGCGGATTTGCTAGGATGGATATAAAACGATAGAGTTAGGTATTTTGTTTTGACATCTTTTACTTTCTTTCATCTTTATTTTCTTTTCCCTCTTTTGCTGCTTCGGTCCAAATGTTTAAGTGGAGTAGAGAATGTATTTGTAATTTTTAGGATAACTATTATTCTGTGCCCATGTGGAGCGGAGTATGTGCATTTCCTGAAAATGTGAGCTCACTGTAGATATACTGTACTGTATAATTGGGAGACCCAGACCTAAAATATCGTCCGTACTTGACTTCCGCATTATTTAGCTCAGAACTTTTGTCAAAACGCTAATATTTTACAAATTATAAGCGGTGTCTCAACTATACTAAGTCTCCCCCATATGACTAGAGACGGTGAGTGAGATCAATAATTAATTCACAGGTGTTGTGTGTGCTTCTATGATAAATTTGTAAGTAAAAGTCGAAAATCAAATTAAAGTAAACTACAATTAAAAATCTTTTATCAAGAAAGCTCAGATTAATCGGATTATATAACAAATGAAAATGGTTTATAATACTTAGTTGTTTCTGTCGCTTGGATTCTATTATATATAATTTCACTCAAAAATCACTCTCAGAAATAAGAAACTCGGTGAAGTAGTGGATAAGCGCTGCGGACTGCAATCGTTGTTGTTAACGATTTTCGCAAAAGTCAGGATGGGTGATCAAAACACTATCTCGATGTACTCCATATCTCGTAAGGCACATTAAGCTGTTGGTACCATATGCATTTGCTTTCGTTAACACCTTAACACTACAATTATTTAATATTACTAAGAAGTGTTGATTCATGTTTCACCTGTCCTTTTCATATCATAAGGCAAGATAATCGTTTCTTAATTATTTTATTTCAATTTCATAAAGTATCCATCTGTCAATGATCCATGAAAAATTGCCATCCGTCGCATTGAACGTGACCTCAACGCAACGTACAAAATCCATAAACACGTCAATGCTTAAATAAAACAACAATAACTGACAATCAGCTTGTGTCCATTTGGACATAAAAACATTAAAGTTCAAATTTAGAGCATCAATGCATGCCAATATACGGCAGAATGTTTGATTAATTACAGGATAAAAAAAAATCCATTGCCTCATATAACTTTTGGAACTTGAATATTGAGAGTATGGACATAAATAATAGAAATATAATATTGTTATTCAAAAATTTTTTTCTAATTAACCAAGTAATAATGAATGCACCCAATTGTGACAATTTGAATTTTAATCTGTGGAGACTTAGCTTACTTATCTTTTGTTTGCTTAATAAGTTTTATGATTTCATACTTACTCATTTTTAGCATTCCAGCAAATAAATAAAGAAGAAAACAAAAATAAGAGACACAAAGTATTGCTTAAATTAATTTTATGTAATTATCTCATTTAACATCATTTGTGTGACTTTATAACGTTATAATTACTAACGTACAAATACTAATTTATTTAAATAACTGATTTGGAAAATTAAATAATAGAAATATGCAATTTAGTCTTTTGGATGTAGCTATTTTATATTTCCCTCGTATTCTGATGAAAATCTTAAATAGCATTTTAAATTATTCATAGAAATATAAATTTAATATAGAATTTTTATTTAACTTGACAGTATCCATAAAATACTATAACTTCGCTGATTTGAATAATGTGTAACGAAAATAAAACCACTATATAAACATAGCAAAAAATCAAATAAAAAACGGATGCTTTTCACAATGGCTGCAGTGCGACATCGGTGAGTGACATGGACGTGATTAAGGCGGTTGTACACGAATACATTTGCGTCCTTGAACTTCGTTTATCCGCACGGTTGCATATTCAATGTAGACCATGGAGATTTAATAGTCCGCGACTTCCAGAGGAAGTGAGCTTTTAGTAAAAAACCGGCCACGTACGAGACGTTGATATAGCTTATAGTATTGAATTGAACAATTATGGAACTGTCCAGTTATATCTTCTAAATACCTACGAGTTTTAAGCAAATTAATATTATGGGTGTTAGATAGAATTTGTTTCAGTATTCGCGATCTGTCTGATATATAAAAAAGTAAACTTATCACTCAAAAAACAGCCTAAGGGCGCATTTATAATAAGAAGAAGTATTTTCTAGGTGCGATCACCGCACTGTTTCCATCATAAATATATGGTTTCCACAACAGCCGTCTAGTGCGGCACGTTAAGACAAAATGAAAATTTTGATATATGACGGGCCAGATTCCGATCCGGTAATCGAGAAGAATTAAAATTTACCTAGTCTATAGATTTGAAATTTAATATGTGCAAAAAAGATATTTTTGCTTTAAATAGACACAAATGCGTGATTTATGCGCTAGTCTGAAGCAAACATGCAGAATGTAATACTTAAAATTATGCACATGATATATATTTATATATTAATTTGATATAATAGCTGGGTGGCGTAGTGGATAAGCGCCGCGGCCCGCGATTGTAGTCGTTAAACAACTTTCGCAAGGGTCGGTCACGGGATGGGTGACCAAAAAATTATTATCTCGAGCTACTCCGTGCTTCGGAAGGCACGTTAAGCCGTTGGTCCCGGCTGCATTTGCAGTCGTTAATACCCTCCAATCCGCATTGGGCCAGCGTGGAGGGTCATGGCCCATCCTCCTTAACCATCCATAAGGAAGGCCTGAGCCCCTGCAGTGGGGACGTAAAAGGGCTGGTGATGATATTAATTTTTAACTACATTGAAAACTGTATTATTTATATTTTATATAATATGGTGAATATTAAATACAGTCGTATATTAACGATGCAGTACGATACCATTTAAGTTTGTGTGAAAGAACCCTAACAAATCAAATGGGTCTGCCTACCGCGCTGCAGTTTTTGCATACTGCTCGGTATGGTAATGATTTCGTCATTACATCGATTACCGTACATGTTTTAAACACTTTTGTGTACCTTCGCTGTAGCGTACCTTCAAGGGTTGTATTCGGTTGATTATTTTTGATTGACAATAGAATTTATTTTTGAAGCTTTTCTTATTAAAACAAATGTATAAAGACACAATATGTTAATATCACACAACATAAACACAACTTTTGTAGACTCAAAAGAATTTATATTCATATATATGATTTCACATATTCTGTTTTAATTTAATGTGAAATAATGGTAAGCAAATATGCGAATGCCGAAGTTTATAGTATGATTGGTGTAGTGAAGACTGTTGACGGCGAAGTTCAGTTGTTGATGTTGTTGCTGTCGGTTAGCGAAACAGCAGAGTTAGGTTCAAGTGGAAGGTAGTCCGCAGGTTAGTCCTGTGCGGTGGCGTCGGTTGCTAACGTCGGGGTCTCGGGATGATAAGTAGGTAATCAGCCTTCAGCCCAAGTTGAGCAGCAGCTCGGACCTCCTGGTGTCATAGCCGAAGAAAAAGAGGTTCCAGTATCAAGTGGTGAAAAAGAGTAAGTCGCGGACGCATTAGAAAAACATGAAAATTTACGCGCTGATAAAAAAACTTGGCGAAGAAGCTAGATAGTAACTTTAATATGTTTGAAGTAAAAAAATACTTACCTAATACTACTTACGAATAAACGTAAAACGTCCACTTATTTGAAATTGATTAAAAAAAATAATTACTTTTCGCTTAAGTCAAAATTATTATAATTCACTCTACGAAAACGGCACAAAACATTAATTTTACTGTACCAATTGTGCATTTCAAAGACACTAATTTGTGCATTCGCGTCGCTTCGATCATCAATTTCATTTCAATTTTGTGGAAAAAGAACTTTTTGTTCACATAAAGAGGTCTTTGTCGTTTTTTGTGAGTAGTGCGCACTATAAAGTAGTTACGCACGTACAAGACTGATTCTACACGTACTCATCTAGTAGGAGACTTATTGGATGCAAACTAGGTTATTTTAGTTGGGTACGTATGATCATAATTATTATTTAAAATAATATCTAGTTATATTAATTTATCAATGTTATTCTATAGTTACGTGATCCAAATTTATAACTTTATTTTTCATAATGACGTAAATATTGATTGTATTATGTATGAATTTCAGACAATTTCGGACTTAGTTTATTTTTGTAAGTCAAACTGCTATTCAATGCAATTTTCGATTTTATTTTTTTAATCAATGAAATTGTTACATTACAACTTCATTATAACATTGGTTTTTTCAAGTTCCCAATTAGAAAGTATGTACTCTTGCCCGACCGAAGAACTATAAAATTAAACGCTAACTTAAAATATTGACTAATGATTTAACTCACTATTTGGTACTGTTTAAATAATAATAATAATAAAAAATAACAAATCAAGTAATACAAAATAAAACCAAATACAGTTGCAACAGCAAAGTATCATAAAAAAAAGTACATAGAGACAAACAAAATGCTCAAAACACAAGTGACAACCAGAAAGCGAGAAGTGTAAAAAGAAAATAGAAGAGCAGGCTAAACGTTAGAGAGGAAATGGGATTTTAATTGATATTTGAAGGAGTTTAACGAATTCGCCCGTCTGATAGATTCAGGTAGAGAGTTCCACAGTTTTATAGCGTGTACTGTAAAGGATTGACTATTGAATTTAGTGAGATTGGGAGGAATGAACAATCGTAAGTTATTAGAAGAGCGAAGCGAGAGATCATGCGTAGATGTGAGAAATTTAAAGCGTGATTTGAGATAAGGGGGCAACATGGGATTGAACAGTATAGAGTAGAGAAGCGAGAGCATATGCATATCCCTACGACGACGAATGGGGAGCCACTGAAGTGCTGAGCTGACTGTGACTTTTCACAGATCGTTCAAGCTCCGCCTGTCTTATATAGAATTTTCATGAATTATTTATCACTTTTATCAGGCACTCTTAAACTCTGATGCTTTATTAAAAAAAAATTTTTTTTGTTATTCATATATGTATATTATTTACGTTAAATTAAATTTCATCCTGACGCAAAGCAAAACATCACTGGTTGTACTCGCAAATCGCCTCTGCGCCTAACTTTGTGTCCTTTAAACTGGTCATCCTTATTGGAATACCAATAACTAGACAAATTCAAGAATGCAACCCTACTCGAATACTGACAATTGAAAGAACAAAATTAATTAAACACCCGATTCAAGGACTCGATGAAAGGTCGTGCGCAGGAGTTAAAGCATAACGCGCGATCATAATTCACTTAGCAATACAATACGCGATGTCCTCAACAAAATTGATTACTATAATTATCTCTATTCCATTGAATACGCATTGTGACAGAAAAACTGAAATAATTACGATGGTATGCAATGTTCGCCTCTCGCATTTGTATTCGAGACTTGCGTCACATAGTCGGCAAGTGTGAACAAGTGCCTCAAAACACTTACATCTATAGTTTATACGGCTGTTTTACACGACTTTATGGCTCATTAATAAATTAATACTATTGTCTAGTAATTAAGGAGCATCGTGTCAGTATATAGAGCCACCTGATTATTATGCGTGGTCACCATTTAAATGTTAATTAGATTTATTAACACACCTGATCAAACTAGCGGCATATCTACTGTTATGAAGTTAATTCAATGAAAATTTATTAAATGTTTATTTTATTACTCAGCTGTGTTTGATACTTTATTAAGTACTTATTTTTTTGTCATGTGAATGATGTCATGATCGTTAACATAATAATATTTTGATATTTGTATAGTTTTAAATGCTTTTACATAATATTTATGTTAATGATGGTACATACTGTATCAAAATAAAATATTAAAAATTGCTATTCGTACTTAATACCAGCCACTTTAATTTAAAAGAACAATACCATAAAATGTGTGTTACCAACTTACTGACTGAGTTGCCGTTTATTAAAATTATCAAAATAAAAATAATATTAATCAAATGAATCGTTCGGTATTCAAAAATGGGTCGAACACACAGCTGTTTTAATAGCCTTTATATTGTTTGATATCGTTAATCAAAACGTTTCAAATATTAAACTGCTAATTTGAACAGGGTTGCAACGTACGCTAGGTAATGTAGAATAATTTACTCGCAGGGAAAAAGGTCGAATTCAAAACAGCCATTAATTATATCGATTTCAATAAAGCTCTTGACATTCCTTTTTTGAAAAACAATATGAAATAGGCATAGGATGATAAATATACAACTTTTTACAAGATGCCATTTAGCTATAGAGCTGATGAAGGATATTACAATAAGGTACGACTTTAGTTTATTACCGTAATGCTATCATGAGAACTGTACAAGCAACCCTATACCGGGCAAATATTGAGCAACATTCACCGGAAACGCTACTGGGCAATCTTGTGGCCGATCTACTGGCTAATTAGTGATCGTCGATACTATGCTGACTATGTGGTCGGTACTGGATGCGCTTTTCGCCCACTCATCCTAACAGCTGCCGTTACATGACAAATGACAGTCGTCGACTTCAAATAATTACCTTGAGTTTGTTCGGCTATGACAAGGTTGGTCTATCTTTCTTGATATAAACTCGCCAAGCTCTCCTGCTACTTTTTCTTTATTTATTTATTAAGAATATAAATATCATATTTGATCAATTTCGAATTCACAATGTTATATTGAAAAATATTATTTTTTTAATGAAAAATGCTTTAAAAACCACTTGGTTTCTTTCACCCTGATATGGGATTCGAACCCATGACCTTTCGCCCGGATTGCGAATTAAGAATGTAAATATCAATATTAACATGGGATAATCAATTCAAAGAAAAAAGTTAGTAGAATAAGAAATGGTACCATGCACACCGAAACAATACATGCTCTTATTTTTTTTGTAATTTGTTTTTGGTAGCATTACCTGATCATAAATGGATAATATTAAAAATTATCGAAGACAGATGTCTCATAGTACCCAAGCAGTGCTGGCCAGGCTAAAGATACATCTATATTAGACAGGAAGCGGCCAATGCAGTATTAAAAACTTAAAAATTATAAACTCGTTAAGTTTGAGACAGCCAAATATCTCGGCGCGGCATACTGAAAGAATAACTGAATAGTCCTTTTGCGACAGAATCAAACTCAATTTTGTTTTCGTCAATAGGTTGAAACAAATACTTTAGATAAAGACTACCCAAATGTTACACGCAAGCTCTCATGGTCTTCTCTGACGCTTACAAAAACTCATCAGGTACAGACGCTGATGTAATGTAACACCTCAATATACATATCACTTCTCTCTGTCCTTACAGTCTTTCAGGCTGCGTGTAATATCATGAGAGTCAGAAGCGCTCATTTTCTGTTAAAGTTCTAGAAAATAGACAGCAACAAAAAGAGTAAAAAGAAAAAGTATTAGTCAGTTTATAAAAAACTATTTGGCACTTACTTTCCCATCCTATGTCCGAAGAGGTCCTGAAGAGAGGGAATTAGGGGACCTTTATCTTGGTGACGAGGACGATCACTACAAAGAAGTTAAAAAGACTAAATATTTAATCCACTCTAATAGCAAATTTCTTGAGATATAATTTTGTTAAGTAGAGTCTTCTTGAGTATCATATATTACCTTAAACGTACTAGTAACACTGAATAGCATCGATAATATAAATATGTATTCGGTAGGTTAAAGAAACATACAATTGTGTGGAAAGTATGCAACTGACAAACTAGAACGTAGAGGTGCGGCCATAACAAAAGTAGGTTTTTAATCGATTCTCCCCCTCTAGCTGCCTAGTTAGTAAGATCCGTGAAACTATATCAGTAGTACTGGTAATGTAACTTTCTTTTCTTTCAATATTTCCACAAAATGTAATTGACCTAACCATAAATAAATTTAAAATTTATGTAAAGAATATACTTATGAGTAAAGGCTATTATAAAGTTGTTGATTATTTTAAGGACCGCAATGCATGGAATTAATAGCCTTCGCTTTGTTCTATAACGACTAATTATATGTACAACCTATGACCTACAGACTTTAAAAGTTGTATTTATTATTATGATAAAACATATTATTTTGGTAATGACATGATTTATAAAAATGTTATTACTTATGATAAAGAGCTGGTAAGTTTCTTTCGCTTGTTCTTCTTGTCAGCTAAAAGACGTCCTGAACAAATGGTAGGGGAAAAATTTGTTTTGGAAGATTCAAAAGTGCTTGTAGTAAGCTTACTTGAATAAAAATATTTTCATTTCATTTCATTTATTTGGCCTGCAAAGTTGTTCTACCCCGAGTGAACGTTCGACTTCACAAGGCTAAGTAAATCATTAATACACTTAGTAACATGCACTTTTACTGATAATTAAAATTTTTTTTAAATGCCGCCGATAGTCTGCTGCAGACGTTGTATGAAAACAGAAGAAACAGCCGCCTACGTTCTATTTAAATGTGATTTATGGGCAGCTGGCAAGATATCTTGGTTCAACAGGCTATCCCCTGGACGTCATCCTCGATGTAGTCATACCCTGCCACCTCTATATCCAAACCACGGGAAATTAGAACTTGAATTGTAGAGACGTTCGGAGAAAGAAGAGAATTTTTAGTGACAGTATGATTAGTCAGAAATAAACTTCATCTTAAGCATCAGATACATAATCTTCTCTACAGTACCTATATAGGACATTATATAATCTAATCTTTATAGGTATTAATCATCAATATATATTGACATTTCTTAAGAGAAAAAATAACCGACGTTAGTCGGTTATTTGTGGTTGAAGAGCAGTCATAAGGCTACGCACTCTCTCTCACCGTCACTTTTTGTCTCCTGTCTTCGTACTTGAGACTCCTTGCGGAATTGCGCGCACTTGAACACGTGATTAGTTGATTTTGGAAACAATAAGTCGATATGACAAAAATGATGGATTATGATTTACTGTGCTTTCTGTCAAAACAAATAAGGTTTCACTATTAAGATCTATTAATTATATTGAAACTTAAAAAATAATTTTTGTCATTTATTTAAGAATAATAAAGGCGAAGAGAAGACATGATCAGACAAAGACAGATAGAGGAAGATGAAGAAGTATTGCTCAAATTGAAGTGTTTCGCGTAATTTTTATTTATTTTCAATATGCAATCGTATTATTACTAAGTAACTAGAACTTTATATTCTGTCTAGAATATAAATGTAATTCAGATTTAATCACAATTAATTCATTTTAACTTTCTCAATTACAATTATTCCTATTTTATTTCTTTTGTTCATGATCAATTTGTTAAATACATTTATATAATTTTAATAGACAATCCGAGTATGCTTTGTGGTTATATATAAGGTATAAAAATATACGCCTCTGGTGTTTTAATTAATAAAAATTCATTGCCTTAAAAGTTTGCTATTTTTATGACAAATTACTTCAAAATAAAGTAAGTGTTATCCCGCGTCTTCGCCCGCATGAATTATAGCCCTTGTTACCCGCGTATGATGTAGCTTCCCGTAAGTTAAACCATGTTCATGATCAGATTAGTGTTTCTGAAGATTAACCTCTACAAACAAACGAAGGCATAAAATTTAACTCTTTTTGATATTATTATAGACAACTTCCTCTTATATTTTGTTTTATGGTATATCGTATATTACTACCGTTAATCACAAATATAAAAAATTAAATTAAAATTATTATTAATTCACAAAGATCTAATAAATAGTATGTTCAGTATGCAAACAAACACTTAATTTCTAGTAAATCGTATAATAATTTTGACAATAAAAAGTATTTATTGGATTTGTTTCATGTATGGTTTATTCAAGTTGCATTTAGAATGACGAAGTGCGAGTCAAACTCATTCGCCTTTATTAAAGAAAACTGTTGTGTTTGTAAATACTAAATCTATTGCGTAGGTGGATTGAATAATTACAATCAGTAATGTACGTTATTCTTTTTATTAATTAATAAAGCTTTACAAATTACTTTATAATTCTTATGTAATCTAACAAGATAGACAGCCATTCTTAACTATAGACAATCCCTGAATCCTCTTGCCATAGAACGTAACTCCTGACTTGAGTTATCATGGACATAGTATGTAACAAAAACATTAGTAACAAGAATTAGATAGCGACTTTTTCGCTCACTTATAGGTAACTTTGAACTAATAAGTACAGAATCACAGAACATTACTAAAAGAAAAATAATAGTAATACAATTGTTTACTATTTATAAGCAAAGCATTTGAAGGTTTTTTAAAGAATTGAGTTCTTTTAAGTCAAGAAAAGTAAAGTGTACAAATAAAATATATAATTCGAATATATCACTACATAATATAAAACAAAGTCGCTTTCTCTGTCCCTATATCGCTATGTAAGCTTAAAGCTTTAAAACTACGCAACGCATTTTGATGCGGCTTTTTTTTTCATAGATAGGGTGATTCAAAATGAAGGTTTTTATGTATAAAACAAAACTACGCGGGCGAAGCCGCTGGCAGAAAGCTAGAAACGTATACAATGTTCAGGGTGTTTACAGTGAAAACCAATACCAATGATAAGCAGAGTATGCACACAATAAATTTAAGAACTACTTACTTAAAAAATACCTTAACCCATATCAATATGAATGAAATGCACCGAAGAAAGGAATTTTAGATTTTTTTGTATTTAAATAATCGAACCTCGACACTCCAGTACGAGCCGTATCGTTAAAACTAACCTGTCATTCATATGCGGAGTGTAAAAAAATCGTTTCGGTCGCTTCTTACGGCTCGGATTAATCTGCTATCAGAGCTAATGACTGGTGATAAGGACAGATTATACACCAAATAATATACTTTGTAAATCGCTAGTAGGATCATATAACAGTAGGTAATTCAAACGCATCTTAGTTCGACTTTTTAAAAACAGTAAGATTTCTTAAACTATACTCACTCTGGATACGAATTTTAGGCAAAACGTAGACAAACTTATGATTATTCTCGTACGAACTCTGTTCTTCTAAATTCATTTTAAATATTCGACCTGTCGAAATTCGGATTGTATTCAGGTGTTGGAACTTTAGGTACCATGTACTAAAGCGTTGGTTTGTAGATGGGAGGTGAGAAGCAACTCCTTGGCTTCAGGTAAAAAGAACAAAAAAAATACCTAACGTTTTACAATCTCTATTTTATTTCTCAGGCGGTAGGTACAGAATGGTTCGTATTGTTCTTGTATCTTTAATTAAAAGGAATTATAGTCCTTTAGACTCTTATTGGGGAGGACTTATGATTATAAAAAAATACTTCAAGGTAATAACTTGTAAGCAAGCAGTAAAAACTAAAGAAATTAGAGCACTCACCCGATTTCGGGGTTATTTAACACAAACTTTAAAATATTTGAAAATTACTTAAAAACTATTGCTGCGCGAGAGGTCGTTATACTATTTCGCCATTATGAGCCACGTTGTGCTCCCATGTCTGCCTACCGTCATATTTTAATTGTTAGCAATGTAACAACAATTATTTTAAGAATTTTTTTTTTAATTAATTTGTGTCAAAATATAAAAAGTAACGAGAGAAAGATAAACAGTTTATTTAGAAAACTGTTATAGTGCGTATAATTAATTCGCGCACAGTAAGAGCGCTCCCAAAGCACTTGTAAAGGCAGCATCATTCGTGAGTTTTTATACGTATTCGCACGAGCAAAATTTTTACAAAAACGTGTCCGTTGTGAGCATAGCCTTAGACGGCATTACCTTATTAAAACTTTTCCTTAACATAATCTTAGATACCGGATATCCTCAGTAGCTTTTTAAAAGTGTTATGATTTCCGAAACAATAATAATATAGAACGAAAATAATTAAAACTAAGCAATAAAAATGTTTGAGTGGTTAATTCGTATGCATTCGAAGGAAACTGAAGAGTTTTTGTAATGTTTATATATATTTTTAATATAGGTAATTGCATTATCAATAATATTCCTTTATACTAAGATAATACAATGACATACCTGTTTTGTTTGTTTAAATTACAATTGACAGCTCATCAGCTCACAATAAAAGTGTAAACCCCGATCGATTCAGAGCCACAAACTATTGATTGTTTCGTCCAAAATTAATTGCAGAAATTTTATCTTTTTTATATAACCATTTATTGTATATTTTACCATTAACTTGTCTTGTAATAAATGTATTTATCCTTTTATAGGCAGATAAATTTGTCATATACGTATTACACTTTATATGAGACCTTACCAAATTACAATTTATTAATAATTAAATGTTATTCTTTAATTTATTTTCATTATAAGTTTTTCTCTCCATTCTTATGTGATTGCGGTATTTGCAGATTTATATTAAATGCAGTTTTGAAGTACCTATAAGTTAATGCCATTAATATCAATTAATTACTTTTTTTGTATAAGTGCACTTATATAAACATTACTCAAAAATTATTGAATTCAATAATTACCTGTTTTATATAATTTGCTTTAGGCCTAACTCCCAAGCAAATATCTATAGGTACCTTTTCTATTTAATTTAATGAATGTATTTAATAGTTTTATATTTGTATCTCCATTAAATTTTCAAAAGAGTTAAATTTTATATGCAAAGATAAAAAGTAAGTAAAAAGTGAAATATGCTCCTTTTGTAGCGGAATTAGCTTTTTAATATATCGTAAATCCGTTTCGTTATAAACTATCTTGATGATAACCTTACTGTTAATATTGTGACATTTCGGAAACAGCAACTTTCATATTCAAAAAGTGAATGGTTAATAATAAAAAGAACTATACGGTACTTAAATATATAACAGTAAAGCACAACGCATGGCAACACTTAACTCGGAGGACATTACGGTAGAAAATATTGTTTAAAATAGGAATTGATGTAGCTTATTTAGATAATAAGCTGCATTTGATATTATCTGATAGATGTCCAAATATTTTTACTTTCATGCGCTTACAACTAATCAAATAATTGAACCTCTAAAACCAAAAGCCTACCTACCCTACCTATGCTAAAGTAGAATGCTTCTCCTTAATCTAGTTGTACAGTTTTTTTTTTTTATATTATCGTCAACTCACCATTGGGTGATATGTTGAGGGGTTGTGTGATGGCAGCGGGCGCTGGTGGCGCCGGCTCCATCTTCCAGGATGCGCAGCACGAGGCAGGCGAGAACTCAGGCGTTGGGCCACTGCCCGCAGATATCAACATGGTCGACCCACCGTACCACAGGGCATTCGCGACATACAGTCCACTACAGTTCACGACAAGTCTGTCAACTAAGTCCTCGTAACTTTATTGGCATAGGCACACGGACGCGACTGGTCGCACGCGCTCGCTCGAAGCTCAACCAGAACACTGAAGAGCGCGCTTGCCATGCCGGCGCGCCCACTCGCGCGCCTACTCCCATTCGCGCCTTGAAAAAATCTCCGCCGCCAAACAATAACAAAAAACTGCCTCCACCGAGAAGAGCCTCCGTGCACCTCTCTCTCTAACGTTCTTAATTCGATTTCCAAACGCGTCAAAATTACAGCAACGCTCGATTCGATTGCAACCTTCCGTCCCATTCTTAGATTTTTAAATTCAACTAATGGCCCAGAATAACCATCACCGACTTTATTTATAAAGTAATAAAGACTCTATTCGTTTATTTTTAACGTTCCGCTTATGGCGTTTCTTATCAAAAGTATTGAAGCTACTCCTACTCGCACTCGTTCGGTTCAGCTTAAGCTTGAATTGCATGAAAGAGACAGGTGCTCTACCAGCCGGTAGAATTACGATAGTAAGCACAGGTGATCTTTTACCATTCCTTTACGGTGGAGGTGTTAATGTATACCTCGCTCTTTCTAACTGTCGCCATTCTATATAAACATGAAGAGACAAATACAGAATGAGGATCACTGTTTTAATTAAATGCGGGCTTAGTTGACCATGCTTAGCATCCGTTTTAATAGTTAGTAGTATCGGACGCGCTCTATTTTAATTAACTCAAAGACTAGATTCATTATTACAAACTTTATTGCTTGAACTGAAGTCTTTATTTTCAGGCTGAATCATTACAATTACATTAATAAATGTGGGAAAACACGTGGCTTCTGAAATTACTAATTATACTCATTTATGATATATTTGGTTTAGGTATACAAATATGTATATGCTATGAACGTCTGAAATGTATGGGATTTTATGCCTGGAAAGGGGTATATTAGTTTATTGGTATATTATTTTCCTAACAATATTATAAAGGTGAAATTTGTAGGTTTGATTGTTTGGATGTTTGTTACTTCTTTACGCAAAATCTACTTAACGGATATTCATGAAATTTGGTATATAGGCAATACTTAGTCTGGATAAACATATAGACTACTTAATATCTCATTAAAAGGTTATCTAGGGGTAGAAGTACTACCAAGGTCGCCTATTAAGTAAACGCTGCCTAAACAGGTTCGTATATCAAGAATGCTTTCTAAAGAAAAATAGGAGAGCTTTAAATTATCTATAAAAACGTCCGCGATGGCTTTTGAGTCTGCTATTCTAAAACAAATCTCATTACAAAAAATCTTTGCCAAATAACAATATTACAATTCCATCAATAAAGTAACTAATATCGAGGATGCAGTATACCACCATTCATATTTTTTGTATAATCTTCCTCCTCGAGAAAGCTTAAACCCCCCTATTTTTCGTGATGTTATTAAAATGGTAACGTTTAACATATATTGCATTTTTTAACTTCGACTTAATTTATATCGCACTAGAGCTTAAAATATAATTTTATGCTGGTTACCAGAAAAACCACTCTCTCGCAATTATTTGTTTAAATTAATAAATCCTTGTAATAAACCTTCACTTTGGCATCAATCTTATAAGAGTTGTGATATTTTTACAACATTATCTGTTTAACAAGAGAACTGGTACTCTTTCTTCGTTAACTATCCTTAATAAAGAAAATTAAAAGTAACTCGCTGTGAAACTATTTAGATGAAATTTTCTATTAAAAGTATCGAGGGCCTTAATAAGATATAGAAAAGATTTCATACCGGAATCTTACGATAGTACAAAAAGACGGATATAAGTTTCCATGGAAAATATTTAATTACTTAAAAAATCTTTAAAACATTCGAATATTTAGTCTCATAGATATAAAATTAAAACCAATAAGCCCGACTTTAAATGAAGTTTGAAGAATTATTTTACATCTGTTTCTCTTTAAAAACAAACATTTTTATTTTACAATTCCTTTGTAGATACTACACCGTCCGTCAGATATTAAAAATAAAATTACCGATTTAATTTCGACAAAGTTTTACTGGTAATCCCATTAATTAATGTCATTTCAAAAATATACTATTTTACTCAAATAAAAAACGTGCAACTAAGCTACAAGAAAACAGTCAAAATGAAAAAGTATTCTTTTTTTTTTGAAGTTGGTTAAAAATAAATTATTATACTACTGTAATATAATAGTCACGCAAACGAAGTTGCAAGCAAAAACTAGTTATTTATAAATTAGTTAAATGCATTTTTAAAACGATGCATAACATATGCATGCCACTTGCATAATATGTGCTATTTACATAACATATGCTTGCCACTGTCAAAGGAGAGTATATGCAAAAGAAATTAAAACGAAATTAATAATAATTACATTGAACTGTGGTCGACAAATTGCGGTAGCGAGAAATAAATCTTTTGATCGAGCTCTATTATAGACTTAATAATCAATGCGAGGTTTTATTGTAATTACAGGAACAAGAGAATTGCTAGGAGGCTCCACCGCACGCAACTGTCGCTCTATCTGAGCGGAGCTTTGAACGTGAAATACACTCATTCTTCCATTTCATGTCAGTTCCGATTGACATAATAGTTCCACCTTCGTGCAAAGGAAACGCATCCATGTAAAATAAATTAAAGCGACTTAACTACAGTAACTACAAATACCTGTAGGTATTTGTAGTTACTGTAGTTACTGTAATAACTTAATGTAAATATTATTCTGTTCCTTTTTTATTACATTTTTTGTGTACAAGCAAACTTGATTTGGAGTGTTTAGAGCGAAAATATATGCTATTCTCTAGTAGTTTAGTTATATATTGTTTTATATTTCACTTAGGCACTGAATTGTGTAATAAATTAGAGCTTGATTATAGTACAGTAAAATTTTTATAATTTAATTTTCGTGTTCTCGGAAAATTTGAAGAAATTCCATAGCCTCGATAGCTAGTTGTTTTCCCGCGACTTAGCCTATGTTACGCGCATATAATGTTCGAACGTAGCGTCACGTAGGTTATAGAATTTTTATGATCGGAATTTTCGAAAAAAGAAACAGTGAAAGTTAGAAACTTCACCCTTTTATATTATTAGTTAGAATAAAATATAATTATTTTATTTTCGAAATTTGATTTATATTGATTGAAGATTGAATACGAATATTGATCGATTTAATTTTCGTTTCTTTATTACTTTGACTTATGTTATTTATATCATTTTAATATTGCTCTAAAAAAAATCGATCATGAATTACACATATATATTTTATCATCGTTATTATTTCCCTTAATACAAAATTTTAACATAAATTATTCCTTTCAAACTGATTATAAAAACATGCATATTAGGATAGAGGTAGAGTTTTAAATGTAACAAATTTTAAATTTTTATTGAGACCAATTTTTTCGACATTTTTCATAAAAATTATCTTCTTTGGAATTCTTTTAAACAATTAAGCAATTGTCCAATTTGATAATTGAAAAATATTCACGAAGTTCGTAACAACTATTTGACATGTGATAACGATTGCGATGTTTTTTTTAAGATATTGAATGAACTTCATTAATTTAACGTTAATTGGAATTAAGGCTAAGTGTTAGAAGCAATTACCTAATATAACTTAAAGTTTCTGATCTTTCAACCACCATTCATTCCAAAATTGGTTGCAATTTTAAACGTTACATAATAATATCGACATCAGAATTACACCTTTGAAAGGGATTGCAATAGATACTAAAATTAGACTGGCCGCAACTATAAAAGTAGACGAACACTTGTCGGCGTTCCCCTTCTTTGAATTTTTATTTTCCAGAGTGTACCTTACAATGTCTGTGGAGTGGCACCGGGACACGGAGGATTTAGTGTCGAGATAATGCGTGGGTGTCAACTAATGAATATATTTATTTATGTGTGGACCGGCCGCCGGCTTTTATCTCGCACCGACTGAGTATGTTCTGTGACCTAAGTAGGTACTTATAACTGAGTAATGATTAAAATAATTAGGTATATATACATAATAATTAAATAAATTACCCGTATTATGGAGTATCTGAGACAACGAAGGTGCCACAACGCCCAGACTCGGGACAACATAGAAAAGTCCATTTTCTACGTTAACCTGATCGAAAATCGGAGACGGCGACAACTAATAATCAGCTTGGGAACCACTCGGCTACTTTTTTAAGTAGCAAAGTTTTATACAAACTATCATCCAGAAAAACAACCTTTCAGCGAATTTTCGCATAATCCCTTCTTAGTGTTCACAAATTATGAATTTCGTTTTAATTACTTTTTACATATAACATCCCATTTGCAAGAACATGTATCATTTTAAAAATCCTCTATACTGCAATATCCTTTTATAAGCAATTTAAATAATCTTATCTAGATATTAACCCTATGTGTATTTAGACATTTACGGTATATTAATTAAAAACATTTATAATAGATACCAATACATCATATGTGAGTATACCTAATTAGTAATTTCAGATGCCACTTGATTTCCCACATTTATTAATATTTATAAATAAATAAAGACTTCAGTTCAAGCAATAAAAAGCTGATCAACTAATTTCGTACCGCATGCATGGAAAATGAGTAGGATAAGAAGTCGGAAGTATGACGAGGAATATTAAGGGTTAAGTTAAAATATGAGCGTAGAGTACACTGTGAAGAGGAGGTTCGGAAGGAAAATCATTTTTTAAGGTAAGGAGGGGCCATAGGTAGAAAAAGGATGGAAAGAGAGTAGCGTAAGAGTATGTAAGTCTCTGCGCCGGCGAATAGGGAGCCAGTTTAGTTTGGAGCGGAAGTGTGACACATGGTCATATTTGCGGAGATTGAAGATGAATCGGATGCCCAAGTTCTACAGACGCTCCAGCTTGTTAAGAAGCTCTTCCGACAAATCAGTGTAACAAACATCAGCGTAGTCAAGGATTATTTTACTATTCGCTTTTACTTCACTATTCTTAATCAGCTCAACTTAATAGTTAGGTTAGGTTATCCTAACAATCAAATATTTATCAGAATTTCCAAATGAAAAGGCCAAGTAAAACTACAAATTAACCGACAGTTATAATTATATCTATGAATATGCGACATTATAAGACGCAGAATAATTTAACAGTCTCGTGTTCTACGTAAGTTGTGCGCGAGTAATAATTTTCTACACGTATAATTATTATCGGAGGCATTTCTGTGGGTCAGTTGTTATAATGTTATGATAGTAGTGTCTGAAGCAGAAATATGCTGTCGATCTACGTCATATCTTGTCACACCGCTAACGGTGTCGATATAACTATAGCCCGAGGATAAACCATGACTATACTCGTTCCGATACTATGACCGGTAGCGGTTGCTAATAAGCAATAAAAACATGGTAACAGTATTATTTATAATTCCAAACATTGTTAAAAAAGATTACGATGAAATCGGACAACACTTTAATAATTGTATGTAATTTAATTAGATTCAATAATTAGTAATATTGTAAATGAGAAAGTGTTACTATTTTCACTTGCCGTTCTTTGACATTTCAAGGGAAAGTCGTTATTCCATATTATTTTATATGACAAAGAAACATTTGTTTTGACCACGCCAGTAAAGCCGCGGATAACAGTCAGTACCTACTCACAGTTTCACATAAGTAAATAATTAAAAAATAGTTAACAGACATTAAACACTAAAATATATAAATAGGCTGATGTTGATATACAATTCATTCAATAAATAATAATAATCTACAAAAATAATTGTATTACATATCCTAACATGATAATATCACAGTAAACCCAAATTAAAATAAGTTTATTTTTCTTCTTGTTTAGGAGTATAACAAAATTTGCACCACTATTTAATAATTCATTAATGAATATAACACTTTAGAGTTCCTGCGACTCACCCGGGTAAATTACAGCTTAAGTACAACACCTAAGTTACAACACCCGCTTATGATGTAGCATCTAGTAAGTGATAGAAAGTTTTAAATCGACCCGGTAGTTTCAGAGCCTATTCGATACAGGCAAACAAACAAACCATAATACTATAAAGAGAAAAGATATGATTTTTAAAGAATTTTAAAAATCACATCTTTCCTCTACATTGTAGTACGTGCGTGTACGTAGGCTATAATTTCGAAGTCGCGGCAAACCAGCTAGTGTTCTATATTTTGGAAGATATCAACAGTTTTGCTAGTCAAAGATCTTCCTGTTCATATTAAATACTGACTTATGGTCACTTTAAACAAGAGGCAGCATATGTTTGGAAAATCTTTGAATAACTTTCAATTTAAATCTTCGTATGAATTAACTATATTGTTACTACTAATTAACTGTTACAACTGAGTTAAATCAGAAGCGATTACTTACTAACAATCCTTTTTTTATCAAAATAAAAATGTTTATATTGTCTAATGCAATAAAGCATATATTGACTTCCCGCTTCAATTTTCCTAATTACAAGTCTTCAAAATTAAAAAAATAAAGTCTTATCTAACAGTTTAAAACTAGCTTGTCTTTAGACACTGGTAGCATAATTTACAAATTGAAAAGCTTTGTTACAATAATCATAGAGAGGGTAGTGAAAGGGGTAGACTAGATACTGGGAAAAATCCATTTTTTAGATTAGCTGCAATTCGTCTAAATTAGCGTATAGACGATTAAACTGATACCAAATAGCTTACGATTAGAACTTATAAATAATTTTAAACTAAAAAACAATAAGTACAAAATAACAAGTAATAAGACAATAGCACAAAATGACCTTTAAGTACCGCTTATTTGGTACAGTATTTCTTTTATCGTTAATAGTACGCCAGGTAGAAAAACTGGCGACAATGGACCGAGGTGTCACCCTTTTTACAATGGTCGTTTCGCCCACTGCCACCGAACGCAATGGCGTTGCCACACGTCAGTTGCCTGCCTGCTTCGACTTACAAAATATAATAGAATGCCACTCGAAATCAGTTCTTATTTTGTGGCACTTTTAACTTAGTATTGAATAAAAAGTCTCAATTCGACGTACTTTTTTTGTTTCGCTTCGCTTAAAATTAGATTTTACTACCAATACTATATTTCAATATTCATCTAATCAGTTATTTCGTTTTCATAATTCATGTTATTAAAAACAAACTAATTCTGTAGGTAGGTTACTCGTTACTCTTTAAATATATGATACCTATTTAACATCCGAATAACAATATTTGCTGATGGTTGATAAACCTCTATATTAATTAACCTATATATATAGTTTAATAATGTTCAGATTAAAAAATAGCTTTTTTGTTTTTGTCGTAGAAAGATACGTTATCATAATAACTGGTTTCAAGTACTGAGCAAAACTCAAATCAGTAATATTTGTACTAAATATGTATAGGTAATAGTGTTACTTACGCCGTTACAACTCTACATCTATTTTTTTTTCTTAGATCGTTTTAAATTGTTATTCATTTATCTGTTATATTTGGACATATTTACTCTCTTTTGCTGTTCAGATACTAACATATAAACATAATACAAAGCGACATGCGACTATGCGACATCAAAGAAATCTACGACGTCCAACATAAAAATCATGACGCGACATCGTAATAGGGTTACTTGTGGCTTTCTTATTTTTGTCCTTGAACTCTTCTGATATTTTAACCAACAGTAAACGCTCATCGAATTAAGTTATGAAATTTATGACATCAATATCAGCCGTCTTTGTATATCGAATATCAAACGGAGCACCGGCTAAGAAGCGCACTCTACGTTATGACATTGGTATATTGCACCGCGGCGCGTTACCATATCGTGTCTTAAGTTGTTATATTTCTACGATACGACGCCGCATAATGAATCGATGACGCATCGTACGTAGCACGACACGGCGGCGCGCAGCGTTGAGCACGTTTGATTCCATTGACTTTTAGGTAAGATACTCGTACAAATATTTCGAACGTGCGTTTAATAATTAAGTATTGTCTATTTTATTTTCTTTTAGACAAAAGCGAAATAATAATAACTGTCTCAAGTATTAACTTCAGACATTTATAATTATTTTGCTTTTTTCTCTAATAGTAATAGCCTTTTTTAATACAAAATTTGCTAAAAAACATTTTATTACATTTCAGTTCATTACTTAAAGATGTTACCATTGGCTATTTCATATCGATATCTAATATATTATCTCTTTCTATCTCTCTCTCATATCTGTACAGTAAGCATAAGAGGATCCAGTGCGACAGTAAAGATAAGCAGACTCTCAAACCGACCAACCAAAGCAATGTTTGTAACATACCGATACGGATTAACATTATATACCAAAGTATTGCTAACCGCCATGCGTCATTCGTCGTGCTCTATACTACAATATGAATACTCTTGCGGCTCTTCAAAACGGCGATCATTTCCATCATAATGTGTACAAATTTTGGTGTCGGAGACCACCCAGGTTGCGACACACGATCTGTCGGCTACCTGATAAACAAAAACATCTATTCTTATTTAGATCGGTACGTTCCAATTCTAGCGGACTGATTTGGGTCATTGATCGAAAAAATTATTTTTAACATTCAAAACAGTTATAACTACTTTGAAATGGAACTTGTACTAAAATATATTGACATCAATATAATCTCTATTGGATAGTGATAAAAATTAACGAGGTAACAATACGCCTATTATCAAACATATAAATTTTAGATTTGAAATCTTAATTTTTATTATTTTTATTTATTTTTGAAGTAGGTTTATTTTATGAAATTATCATCGTTAAGTAGACGAATTCCTGATTTCAATTGTTTCACCGATAAAAACAGGGTACCTGCCATAATTTTATTAGATAAAAAAAACATAGTATTAGAAATTAGTGGTAAGTGGTAGGAAATCATTAATCTATATTAAGTAAATTACTACCTACTTAGTAGTAAAATATCTATTAGACTAAAACCAATTTAATGTTACTTAATCATCATAAATGACAAATCTACGTAAAACAATTATCCGTCCATTTGAACCATGTTCAAACAGCAATAATGTGAAACCAATGAGACATCCATAAATGCGCATTAATAAGTTCATTATCTATGAGCGAGCGCCAGTGGCGCCGCCCAGCGGGCGCACAGTGGGCGGTGCCGGTTAAGCCCCACCCCCTCCAATACTAGCGAATTAATATTTCACACGACAGATGTCGCGTCAATTAGGCTGTTCAATATTTACGTTTGCGGAATCGATATAGCCAGCTAATGCAGTGATTATAGAGTTCCCTTGAAAAAAAAGTACACTTTATTATTCATACGGGTAGATACAAAGGACGATGTCGCTTATAATAATAACTTACCTACCACCATACCTTACTTACTACCAGCCTTTATTCAATGTCTCCTAGTATAATAGTACCTAATACTTTATCTAATTAAATGCCACACTAGTTTTATGCAGGCATAATCATTTCGTTACCTACCTATAAAAAATTTATTAATAATAAATTAATTTAAGTTACCTAAGCATAAATATATGACTTAAAGCTATTCTTTGATTTTTTTTTTCTCGTTGCGCCCGTAGTGCTTATTAGTCTCTCTTACTTGTCGACTGGTAGAGAATATATTGCATTAAGTCCGCCCTTCGCTGTATTACAAGAAACAATATATAAATATAATATTTAACTATAGTATCTGATCAAATAAAGTACATACCTACCAGTTGCCATGGTTTAGGTATTTGAAAGAAAAACCTCGAGCAAGCAAACTATTTATTTTTTTGAAGTATCAGAAGTAGGAAAATGTTACTTAATAAACTTCTTTAAAAAACGGATGTATGAGCAAATCGGCCATATATAATATTTAAAAAAAAAAAAATGTCAGTTCAAAGTAAGTAATACCAATCGCAATCGGTCATAGACGTCCTTTTAGGATACAGTAAGTACCAAAAACAGAAAAACAGAAGCACTCGGTTGTCTATCTCTCTACGTTGTTACACGAACATGTTATTTAAGTTTTTTTAAACTCATGAAAGTGCATGCCAAAAAAATTAAAGTAATTCTTTGAACAGAATTTATGTTTCTGAATATTTTATAATGATAACGCATATAAAAGTCTAATTACCATTTATACAAGTGGCCTTCAATTAGAGATTTGCCTGGTTCAAAGTGGGATGATTGACCCAGTATATAGTGTTGAAGGTAGTCTTTTAGGATTTGTATGGGATGGATTTCTTTTTAACGAAACAGGGCTGTACCTGTCTGCAGTCCCTTAGCTCTAGTCTTTGCTAGCCCACTCGAGAATAATTTCATCCTTATTACATAGTGTTGAAGGTAGTGTTTTAGGTTTTGTATGGGATGGATTTGGGATGGATTTCCTTTTAACGAAAGAGGGCTGTCTGTAGTCTACCTGTCTGTAGTACCTTAGCTCTAGTCTTTGCTAGCTCATTTGAAAATAATTTCATCCTTTGGCCTCATTGCATTAAACGTTTTCATGCGGTTTTTAACCAGTTTTGAACTTATCATATCCTATGGCATTGAGAGCTGCTGGATTGACGGAGAAGATATAGATGGTCAGACTAGTGTCTTTTCGTTGGCGATTTCACACGTTGTAAAATGGCATAGTGTCGTGCGGGTAAAATGTATCCAGTAGAGTGGATTAAATATGGACCAATTTTTGAAATTTTTATATATGTAAGCTAACATATTTCCTTTTATGGTGTTTTTAATCAGACAATTCCTCGGTTTCGCTTTAATATTATTTATTCACTGAACTTAACTAATGAACGAAAGTCTTGTAGTTTTAGAATCTAAGCAATCGAAAAGTAAAGTCAGCAATTTCATATACTATATATTATAATTGCAGTATAAAAATACATTAGATCTACTGTAATAATCGGGAAGCACTGACATATCTAGTAATTTCAAAAAATATTTAAAAACATGGAAGCACCGCCTTCATATCTCAGTGCATCTGCGTATACAGGACGTGACGTCCGAGTGTTCCCGATAAATTACCAATATGTCACTCATTTCTTAATTTTCTCATGCCATTTTCTATTTCCCAGATATTTAAACAGAATATATGCACTTTTGCTCCAAATAATTCTACACCTTCATAAATTCTACCTTGGCCTAGAAAATTGCAGCGTTTATACCAAAGTCCACATTATTGTTCAACCTAGTTGTTGAATCTTTTGTCACTTCCTACATTGTGGACCATATTAGATATAAACCAGAGCTCCTGAAATCCTTTCAGTTATGCAAGAGTGGTCTCCTTCTAACCATATCCCTCTGCTTTGTATATCCACTTAGTAATTTCAATTAAAATTACAAAACGGGGCTTATGACGTATGTGGTCATTGTTTTACTTTTAGTGTTTTTTTGAATACATCATTTTTGAAGTCTATGAAATTGTAAACAAAATAGTATGTATCATAAAATTTGTATCTTGTTTCTGTGATATCTGTATATATTTTATTATGCGCTTTTGTTTCCATAAAACGCCTTAATTCTACTTTACTCCGCTTAAACAAATTAACAAACCAACTAACGAAACAAACTAACTGAGTAGAGACTTTAGTATTTAAAATATCTTCAAAGACATAATTATATTACGAGTTTTGGTGCCTTAAAATTTCTCTTGACTAACTGTAACTGGACAATAAAAGCAGTTGTAACTTGTCAACGTTAGCAACTGTCATATTTGTTAAACCATACTCATATTGTTACCGGTATTAGAGTATATGTAAATATTAGGTATATCACGCAATTTATTGTAATTAATTGAAAAAATTATACACTTTGTTAATCGCTATAACGAAAGACTCGCACGCCTAATATTCTTTTTGCGAGCACTTCAGAGATAGAATATATTATAAATACTTAATATTTAAATTAATTACGTCTTTTCATAATAATAAATTTTAATGACTTGCTGTTAATAAGTGATAAAGCTTTCCACTTATATAATTTACATCAGTTTTAATTTAAATTTACCAATTTCATTTTAGTTACTCAACTTTAATATGATTGGTTTCGTAGTTAAAAAATTGTAAAGGAACATATCAATATCACAAATATTTTTTTTAAAATAAACAACAGTACTAAAAACTAATGTAACGGTATAGGAAATACAAAATTTGTCCCACAAACTAAAGTAGCAAAAAACCGTATCGAGGGGCATGGTATGCCCGCCCGCCCCCGCCATATGGCGACTGGCGGAAGGGGCGAAGGCGCTCTTGCCTAAACTGCCTACCCCGTATATTAACTCGCCTAATTGTTTCCCATTTACATACATTAAGGGAAAAAACGCAACTGACGGCGGCTCGCTATGTAAATAAGTTTATGTAAACCGTTCCTATTAGCGTGTTTTTACGCTATAATGTCGAATATATTGCTTTTTAATATATTTTATTTAAAAGTAGAAATTTGTTTAAAATATATCCATAATTTTTAAAAATAGAGTCTGTCCTGAAAGATATAGCAAATAATATAACTATAAATTCGTTATTTTTTCGAAATATATTTATATGGTTATTCACTTCTGCTGTTGTTTTACATACAACCATATTGTGCTATGTTTGTAAAGGCTTACATATAAATATGTGGATTTAAATAAATATTTTATGCTAACTTGTTTGAAATCATAAAATATACGTATAAACAAAGTCATATATTCAACATTTCGAGTATGACCATCGCAAACACAACGTAGAAAGAACTATTAACGGATTTGTTTCATATTTAAATACATACATTATTCCTTATATGCAGTAGACATTTCATTTTAATACACGTTAGCTGATTAGGTAGCACCTATTATTCAGAAGAAACGTTAGGTAGCCCATCATTATCATCTCAAACTGTATGAATACGCTAATTACGTACGGTCAGTTAATTAAACGGCTGTGAGAACCAAACGCAACAATGGCCACCGGTAATAAGTTAAATTGGAGCCAATATAATGAAACATTTTGTGAAATCTCTTGTCGGATATCTTAAAACACATTGTTCTATTAGCTATTGCGTCGAAAGAGTCATAACCTGCAATGTTATTAGAACTTTGTTCCCATATTAAAACCTTAAGAACCACTAAAGAATGAAATACCTTGCCTACTTGTTACTAATGATCGGTTCTCAACGCTAAAATAAAAAAGATTTTATTCAAATTGAATATTTACTATGCATCTATTAAATGCAAGTCTTACATCAAGCCCGTACCAAATAACGAGAAAAAGAAACTCAGCATGCATTGTTTTTTCTACGTATGTATTAATAAATATGGTATAGGTTTTTTTTCTTGAAAACAAATATTATAAAGAAGAAAAATTTCATTGTTTGCATGGCTCTTAAACTACCAGAACGATTTTAAAACTTTTTTCATCTGAAGAAAGCTACATCACAAGCAGCTGACATAATTTATGTGAGCGAAGTCAAGGGAAAACAGCTAGTTAATGTATAAAGTAATGCCGCCTACGAAGGTCACTGTTTTTGAAATTTCAAATTAATTAAAATCACAATATTAATAAAAATGTAATTACAATTAGTAGCTCTAACTCGTGTAAATACTTATTACCTACATTTTAAAGCACAGTGTCCTGCCCTGTCAACAGATTTGCTATGTCCGATGGGGTCCAAAATTATACTTTTTGTTTTTATGAACATCTTGCAGAAAAATAAATAATTTGTAGTAGACATTTAACGTTTCAGAATTTTTTATTAATGATTACATATTCTCTGAGATTACCATTCTCAAATAATCAAGTACTGATACGTAGGTTTACATTTCTACTAAAGTTTTATCAGCTATTCCCCTTATGTCTTGATACAAGTACATATTAATAAAATATGCTCACAATTTCGTAACAAAACTTTTCCATAACAAAATATGCGAAATCTTTGACAGTGTATAAATGTCTGACAATCACCTGAATTAGTATGTATGTACGCCACTACAATAGGGCTTTATCACAGTCAGGATCAAACAAAGGCTACTTACAACTGTTCTTAATGATCATTTCACATACGGTTTCCACTGACGCGAGTACGTAGCTTCTGACGTGTGTCTGAAATGAAAATAGATCAGGAGATAGTTGCTGAATAGGTGTACAGTCGGCAGATGAATAATTGGACATAACTTTATATGCTGTAAGTAACACATTTAATTAATTTACTGTTTGTTTTTTCATTAGGCGCCCGTATCTTGTTTCGTCTTTACAGCAGCAGGCAATGAAGTACGATGTTTAAGAGATACTCTACTCTAATAGCTCTGAAGTTATGAAGAATATTCCCTTTAAAAAACTTTATTGAAAATAAGGCAATAATACATACATGACGTTTTTTATAATACTTATAAAATACAACTTACAACTTAAAACGAATAACTTACTAATTGCTTTATTTCGGAAATTTTCAATGTCTACACGAAATTAATCCATAATAGGCATATAATAGATAGTTTTCTTTTCTCTTTTCGACATCATGCGTTTTCTTGCTTAAGACATTTATTCAAACGAAATTGAAATGTTAAAAATGCCTCAGTAATCCACTTTTTCCCTGGCACTCTGAGATGCACTCGAATCCATGGCCTTTCCAATCCGGGCTACTACTTAACCTACCTAACTACCCAGGACCTAACAAGACTGGCGAAGTTTTCAAGAACTTGTTAATTTTTCGCTACTACAGAGCGTTTTTTCGTCAATGTTCAGACAATCCACCTAAACAACGGAAAGAAATATTTTCAAAAATATTTAAACTTTCGATAAAGATTAAAATTTGTTCTAATTATTATATTTGAATTATTTGATCCTTAAAAATTCTTAGGATCCTTAGTTTTCCGTAATTTTATTTTAATATAAAATTGCTCGTTCTAAAACTATTTTTGCACTGGTAGGTACACATTTCTAGTGCAGTTATCCTGATTTACATAGATAAGGAATGGCGTTGCAGCTCGCGAGAGTACACATTGAACACACAGCAACGCTTTCCAATAGCAGAGGATTTATGGTGATATAGGAAAATATTTGCAAGCATAACTTTCTTCCCAAAAAAACCTTTGTTACCATAACTAATACAATATTGCTTTTCATTTCTGTCATTCATTTCTTTCTGAATGTCACTTTAACTTACTCAAATAAATATCAAAGGACGTAGGTCACGATGTCTGTTTTTTAATTTTATATCTTACTTATCTTCAAATTAATCAGGTACTTTAATTGTATTTTGATTTTATATCTAAGATAACTATGTATTTTACAGTGCCTTACCAGGATTAATGTATGGAAACATTTCTCTAAATTAATCACCTATGTAAACCACATGAAAGCAATCAAGTTGAAATTGAAATTAATGTGTATTTCAAGTCTGTTTAAACCTAAGAAAGATTGTAATTCAAAATTTTAATCACACAACTCCATTGAATATGTATTTTTAAATCATCTATAATAGGGGTCAAGAGCTACAATAGCACAACATGATACAACAATCGAAATTAATTTAATATAAGAAAGTTTACAACAAATATGATAAGAGAAAAAGTAACCCATGACTCGTTTACATACTCATTCGTTTTCATATAATACATAATATTACATTCAATCGTATGACTGATCAATCTCAGCGTAGTAAAGCAATTAAAACGATCAACTGAGCTACGCAGAGATTGTTCAGATACGTGAATCTTTCAAACATTAATTGCACACGTCCGCATTTCGTAACTAGCGCATGTACACAGGCAAACCTCTTCCGGGCACTTTCTTGAATAATTCACGAACCATCGTTCTCCGGTGGTTTATTTTTTAATTAGTGGCCGCTTTTTCATAGGCCGGCTTCAATCAAGATATGCCGTGTTCGTGTGAATGGCCTACGGTTGCCTCGTTGCCTCACGCATCGGGGACTGCCTCACCGATTATATGCTAATGAGATGTCATAACACGTGAATAATTACGGACAGCCACGAGTCGCCCTTTCGGGCGCCCGCACAAATTGGATTTACGTGAAAAGCGAGTTTTACCGGCGTGACACGAAACTGATGTATGTTTTAGGGTGGCGGGGGTAACATGCAATGTTATAAAATAATCTTGGGCTATCATGGATTCGAGTAGTAAACATTATTCGAACGAGTTCATCATCACGAATATTCAAACGCTTTACAAGGAGTCATTCAACTTTATATGTTAGTTCTGAATATTTTAGTCCGAAAGAAGCGATCTATAATATAAGTACGAGTAATAAATAGAGGCAGCTGTGAAAGCTGATAATGACAATAAAATTTACAACACATAACTCATTATGAAACAGATGAGAACATGACAGAGAATAAATTTAGATTAGAAATGTTTTTTCGGACAATATCTAGAACTAATAAATTTATAAAGTGTTGTACTTAATTTCATTTATAAAATAATTTACGTAACTGTTCGGATTCATCAAATTCTTTGCTTATCATTCGGTAAATCTATCGAATTTTATTCCATTCCATTGGAATACAATTCTCAAATGCACCATTAAATTCGCAAACATTTTTTCAGATATCAATTCTATAAACAAACTGAACAGAGCAAGTGATATTTTTAAACGCCCCACCACTTTTCACGAATAGTCCCGCTGTGGAAATTGCGACCAACGTCGGGGGGCAGCGTGACCAAGCATGTTGCGTTAAGGGGCGCGCGGGTCGTTATGCTAATACAACTTTTAATGCGACAAATGAACGTAACCACCCTATAGTTTATCGAATAATAAACCTTACACTTTTGTACATAGATCACATAAGAGTTTATATCCTGAAGTGATGTGTGCCTATTCATAGTGACGAAGTACGCAAAGTCTGCGTGTCCGCTGGCTGTAGTCGCGATAGCTGGAAAATGGACGGTTGACTACGTTTATGGCTTACCCGCCAGCGTTTGGATTAGAGCACTTGTTCTCATAAATACAGTACGCCGTACAGACGTAGCCGGCGAGATAGCGCACCTTAATAAGGTTTATTTTCTAAACAATGGCCAAGTGTCGTTGTGCAAGAAATTTTATGAAGTCGGCCATTTGATTTATTCACCATGCAATGTGCGAATTGATTTCAAGACATTTTTTTAAATGAAACTGCTTGTGCACACATTTTTAGGTATCATTAAAACATACATATGAGAGTATCATTAAATGAAAATCAGAACAAACGCACGGATGTTCGTGTGGTTTTGTGGTTTTACGCGTTTCAGTACCGCTGACGCCACAAAATAACTTGCGCTGGTATTGTTGTTAAAACGGCTGTGCCTTTTGTGTGGATCGTCGATAATAATTAACCTGACATAGTTAATTCCTTATACTCTCAGTAAATATATCGGGACGCTCTGTACCGTGGGATCCAATATAACCTTGAGTTATTACACTTTCACCGTGTCCTTCGCAATCCAAGGTGAATAATAGCGACTCTACATTGATATAATGGAACGCTACCGACAGTTATTGATTGGATTGATATTATCGATATACAACATCTCTCGTATTTTTTTTTCTCAAAATTTTCAATGTTCAAAAGCATGTTATGAGATTTATGACGATATTTTTTTTTATACAAATTGATTATAAACAAAATAAATAAAAATAATATAAAAAAATCACACATAAACAAAACACATCACTAACGTAACAAAAAGTCTATAATTAAAAAGAACTCTTTACTAGATTCTACAGAAAATTCCTGATAATTTCGAAAAGTGGCCGTGACACCGGACGTACGCAGACATGAGGAATAATAAGACCACTAGGAGTATAGTTTTCTCCACTCGGCTACTGACCCCTAAAAATGAACTAACTTCAACATATAAATGGTAATGATATTCTTTTTAAGGTGAAAATTTAGAAATATCTAGGTACGATTTAAAATTAAAATTTTGACAATTTCAATTATTATTAGAATGGTCTTCTATATTCCGATTGATACTGATAATATGACATTTCATAATATAAGCTTCTTTTTGGATAAAGCATTGATTTTTACGCATTAACGCTCATATAAATAATTATCTTTGTATAAAATAACATCACGATTTTGTTAATTTGCTGGTTACTTTGTTCATAAAACCTATTGAAAAAACAAAAACAAAATATATTAAATAAAAATGCAGAATATAAAACTTTGTATTTGAGAAATATCAGACATTGCCAAGTTTCACATACTTAAAAATTTATAATAACATTATTATAAAAAAAAACTACAACCTCTGTTGGTTTCTTTGCAAGAACAGGAATAAAGGATGTCCGAAAATCTCCGAAAGTGATTTTCCACATTTGAAAAATCATTTACCACAACTATTATTCTGAATTTAAATATCATTCTTCATTTTGAAGATAAACTTTCCCATCTAAAATTTATACATACATTGCCTAATGACGCGGTTAATCTTTATATAAGCACTAATCGAACGAAACGAAAACAATTTCAGTATATACAACAAACAGTAGCCTTCGTAAAATAACCGGTAGCAAAATCGTGATGTTTTTATCAATTATTAAGTACATTTTATTAACACAGAGAAACATAATAAGCGTGCTCAAAAGGAGATAAAAAATGGAACAATGTTCTTTGCGGTCAGTCCAATTTTTTTTAAAAGACACTCTCCCATTGTTCCGCTCTTACTGTCTGTTATAAGTAATTTAAAAAAAGTATTTTAGCTGTTTTTTAACGCGTACACAGTACGCAAAATTCGAAGTCTTGTGGTTTTGACGATTGATCTCTTCCTAATTATGGGTTGCTCATACTGCGTAATAGCGTAACGGTGCCAATCTAATGGCATTGTATTTTTTTGAAAGGTGAAAATTTAAACGTTGCTGTTTTAAAAACACAAAATTGTGATATAACAGTCTTTAAATACATCCAAACTGACTGCCGACACCGCAAACAGCGGAATTGTATTTTCGCATACAATCTTTTTTAAATATTTTAAAAATAATAATTGGACGGAATAAATTATTGTAATTTGTGTTTAGTCTGATTATCAGTATTGCTATCAATATTGTTGTCAATTTTTTTTTTTAATATGTATTCACTTACATTACGTCAATACCACGAGTTCAAACAACTGAGCAGAGGATTTTTAAGGAATTTCATACTTCAGTGACATCTTACTTCGACGACCTCCATAGCCGAGTGGTTCGCACGCCGGTTTTAAGATGTCGCCATCTCTGAGGTCCCGGGTTCGATTCCCGGTCGGGCCAATGTAGAAAATGCACTTTCTCTATTGTCTCGGGTCTGGGTGTTGTGGTACCTTCGTTGTCTCAGATACTCCATAATACGGGGGCTTTAGCTACTCATCTTGGAATCTAAGCAATGTATGAGATGTTGTTTAATATTTATTATTATCTCATCATTCATCTGCGGCTATCGATTTAGGTGTAGTCCATTTCTATAAGCGTAATTATGACAGTGTTATACAATATAAGTAACAACATCTATCGAAAAGTGTTTGTGAATAAGGAACAAGGCAGGTGTGGTCGAACCTCTCCGACGCTAATGAACACAATGAAGACGTATTCGAACGACTATATCCGGCGTTGATCGATTGATTTACTCGCTGCCACCGCGCTCGAGCTTTTTGTATTCGAATGTCGCTCTCGATTTGCATATTCGAGGGCGAATTTAAAACAAGAACGACGGGAACAGTGATACGCTAGATAGCGATATGACATTTCCATGTGACACGTCGACTATTAATCTTGTCGTTTTAACAAAGGAACCGTTAGCAGAGCGCCGTGTGAGCAAGAGGAAATATTTAGGTATGTAAGTTTGTTGTAATCGCTGACTTCAATAAGAGATGAAGGAAGAGGTGCTTACATGATATCAGTGACATTTCAGTATGCAGCCGGGAGCAACGGCTTAACGTGCCTTCCGAAGCACAGAAGATCTCGAGATAATAAATTTTTGATCGCCATTCTTATGACCGCCCTTTACTTGACATCTGTATCGCAGACCGAGCGCACTAACCACTACGACATTGAGCTTTTGATGCAACACAATTGTACTTATATTTGTCAATCGTCATCTCGAATAAATTGACAGCTTGTAGTCAACAAAAGAAAGGCGACATAAAATTTATAGAATTCTTAATCACAGGTTTTTAAAAGTTTGGAAAGCAATCATATTTTATGTATTTCTTTCGGGTCCCGGTCAGCAAAGATCGTAAACTCTTAAGCATTGAGCACTTTAATTTAATACTAATTTCAAGGATAAATTAAGATTAAGATAAATAAAGGATAACTTAATCAAGGATAAAACTAAGACCTAGAAGTAAAATTATTCTTACCTATTCTGTTACAAAAACAATGAAATGTTCTAGAAACACAATAATTTTTAATTTGCACACATTTAACATGCTGGCATTACCGTCAGTACAATGACGTGGGAAAACGAGATCTCAGTAAATCTACAACCAACGCAGCGCCATTCATAAATCGTGAGAACAGGCTTTCGTAAACTTTATATGCTAATATTAGTTAACCCATATAATCTCTTAAATTGAACGACTCGAAAGCAACTATTTCTTACATTGCTGTTTTAAATTCAATTTTAGAAGGTATTTTGTTTAATCACAAAACAGTTTGTTAAGGTTAACTATCTTATTTGATAACATGATAAGAATAAACGTCTGAATATATAATTCTATGCGTTTTTGTGATTAAGAAAAAGTATATTGGCCATTTTTGATTCGTCGTCATAATCGCAGCTGCCTGAGTATCAAGCTACACCTAGAAGTGTTTTATAAAAAGAAAAACTTTAAATCAACTTTTTAAACATGTATATTTTAAGTAGACATAATTTAACTGATATTACATTTGAGAAGAAGAACATTCTATGTATGTATTTTTAATATTAACAACCTACACAAAATCTCCATTTAATAAAAAAATTATGAATATATAAACCGGCTTTAATATTTTTATTTATTTATGAAACTTTATCAGTAAAGAAATGGAAAAGAAGGCTGACTTAATGCTAATGGCAAAAGGCTGACTTAATGCTAAAAACATATAAGTATATATGAACACATACATACAATATCACAAATATACATACGTAATATTGATGATGAATTTCACATATGTTTCATAAAAAAGGCATGAGCTTTACGTTTAAAAATAAATTTATTCTGAGATTTTCCGATGGGGTGAGGGGGGCTATTCCACAGTCGTATGACTTGAAGGTTAAAAGAGTTGAACATAAAGAATGAAAAAGATGAGTAGAAAGTGAGAGAGTGTTAGTTGAATCACAAAGATACCGGAATTTACATTTTACGTAATCAGGAGAACGTAGATTGGAAATAACAGAAAAGTGTGCAGAGCAGACGTGATTGTTTCTGCTGACGTACAGGAAGCTATTTAAGTTGAGACCTATAGAAAGAAACTTGACAATATTTTTGAATATCAATATTATTTTTCACGTTTTTTAGCTTATTTATTTCACTTTTATACTTTACGTCACCGCTAAGCGGAAAACAACATCATTCATATTGTACGACATGCAACATATTTATAAATTACCGCTCTAACGTGACAATCGCAACATATAAGTGCACTCCGGACAATTGAGTGTTATCTTGATGTTATCTTGACATAGGCACGCTATAATAGTACACACAATGGACACAACGTAAAATACAATTTACATCATAGCAATAGAAAAATAGAACACCAATTCTAAATACGGTCATTGGCTTTAAGTATATAAAAAAAAAAAAATGAAAACGACTTAAACACTGCTCAAATCTTAACCCATCTGGACCAATGAAGGACAACAACACCCGAACCTGTTACAATAAAGAAAAGTTCTATAGTGGAATATTTTTAATGGCCTTCTTTATATATATATAGATAATATTACCTAGTTGTATGTTTCGCAAAGATAATAAAAAAAAAATTTTTTCTACATTGATCCGGCCAGGGGTTGATTCGGTTTAAACATAAACATAAGAAAACATAAATGTAACTATAATAGTCTACTACAAAGACACGTGTGTAGATAGGTATTAAGAAGTGGAAAACTAACTTCCAATAACAACATTTAATTCAAAATAAACAAATAGTGACAAATAGGATTGTCAGTGATATAACTTTTGACACGATAAAAATATACAATATTTATCTGTCCCTTCAGCGACGCTATGTAATTCATTATTAACTTTCTCAAATTCAAATGCTTTTATCTTTATTAAGTGTATACGAGGTTACTAATAAGCAACAAGAAACTTTTAATACAACTAATTGAAACCGATTACAACGTATTTAATTTTGACATCGCAAAGTAAATTATGCAAAACAAAACTGATATGTTAATATGTTGGCCGGACGATTTAGCACCCCCACGTATCGGCAGACATTTGTAACTATTTAGGGTCGCTATCATAATCTTAATCTACATCAGATATCATTTTCTTTCATCGGCTACACGTTTTATAAACGTTAAATGTATTTAAAGTTGCTATTGAATTATCAAACATCTGGTTTAAGTATTGTAATGTTTTGAAATAAAACATTTTTCAAAAATACTTTTTTTAATATTCATACTTATATTTACTGTTTAACATAAGTCTAAATTGTAAATTACTTTATTATAATTAAATTTTCCAGTTCTATTAATTATAATAGAACCGATTATGCTTTTATTTTGTTACTTACCTACGTTCTCACGATGGTCTACAATCTACATAGTCCTAGTCTTCATAGTTATAGTTCTAATTCTTCCGTTCATAAATCAGTTACATTTAATATGCTATATTGATACTTGTTACCTAAGATTTGTTTCATGAAATTTTTGATACCTTCCCGTTTGTTTGGTGATAAACTATCATTCTAACGTAAATGACAATAAAAGCTTAAAACAACATATTTCCAAGTTTATATTTCCAACTATAATTTCGACACATGTCATATATAAACATAAATAAATAACAACATTAATTTTCTAATTATTTTGTGGCTTAATTTAAACTGATAATTTCTAACGAGACTGGTGCTATTTGGTAATTTTCAAATTTATAAGTTCAACCCTTCCCTGACTATATTTGAATACATTAGAATCCTAACTCATTTTTGACAAGCTGCTAATCATATTCGAAGGAACACCTTGCGACGCTGATGCGTAGTGTATTAGAATTTTAAAACATGAAGACCCAAGGCAATTGATAATTTTGAGGGTTTTAGCTGAAAGAAAAAATACTAAGCATCATCGATGCACCTGTTAATGCTACTTAGACTTTAATTATTGCATTGTTAATTAACATCGGAATTTGACATTGTATTTTTTAGTAATAATTGACTTAATTTTACGATTTTTAAGATTCCTTTTAGGGTTGTTTTTAGTGATACGATTTAAAAAAGTATTTTTGATTTATTTTATTGACAACGTACCAATATCTTTTACGTACCATTATATTCTTATGTTTCCTTTTAAAAAATCATAGAGTATAAATCGAATTTGTATGTAGTATAATGTCACGTTGTATTGGAAATCAGTTACAAGTCTGTCTCATGAAAAAGTTCCGCGGCATAACTCTTATTCCTTTGTAATAAAAGCGAAACATTGTGATCCGAAGGACTTCTTTCGTGGGACGAACTTTACAAGTACTTTACCGACTGTAGACGACGCTCCTACAAAAAAAGTATATGTTCTTAATTCGACTGTGATTTGTGCCACAGAGAAAGAAAGTTGTACCTATAATTTGTAACCTTAATTAAAATATCATATTCAAAATAAAGGTAGGCAGTAAAATTCTTATTTCCTAAATAGTCAACAATAAGAAAAGTTTCTAATTTACCTTTTACTTACCCGTAAAAATATTGTATACGAAAACAAAATTTCTATACGAATTACCTAAATTAAGTTCCGTCAAGGCGGTTTATTTACATTAGTTCAATTAAAAGCCCATCAACGGCACCCATATCCTTGTGTGGTCACCCCGTGACAATCATCACCCACATCTAATACCACACTTCGATCCAGTATTCAGCATGTGTAATTTGAAGATGTTCGAAAACCACTATATAAAGACCTTTTACAGACAACTTCGAAGTGTTAAATTTTAAGAGTAAGAGCTTTCCTAGAGGTCTTCTTACAATAGACGGTTGTAAATTAAAATTTTATGTATGTTCGACGTTCCAAAGAAAGGCATTTACCGATGTAGAAGATAAGCATCGCGCAACTGCCAGTAGCCATTGTTTTAATATACGATGTGAAAATACGTTTCATTCCGTCGGAGAAATTAAAATTTAACGGTTTGGGTAATTTGTTTTTAATTAGTCGTAAGTAAATACCGTTCGTGATGGCGGTGAGTTATATTAGAGGTGAGTAATTATACATAAATGTTGAGAAATTGGAAGACGAGTGTTATATTTGTATTACAGTTTTTATTTGTCAGAAAAAAGTTTTATTATTATATCTGATCTATTTTGCATTCACAGTGCTATACTGAAAATATTCTTTTTGAAAAATGTTTAACTAATCCATTTTGTCCCTGGCATTCTTAGATGGAACACGAACCCGTTACCTTTCGTAATCCAGGCGACAGTCTGAATAGTTTAAAAAAAAACACATTATCAAAATCGCTTCGAAATTAGTCATATTTTTCTAATATGAACTTATTGAAGTTGATTATTTCTTGTTATGATAATAAGAAATGCATTAAAATATGTACTCGTAAGTAATGATTTGTTTCAAACCAATAAAAACCATTTATTATTTATTAATACATTTTAAACCATTGGCGTATATTTAAATAAAAATTCGAATAAAAAACGTGATGATAAATTATAAAATTAAACTATTGACAACTGTTTCACCATTTTGCCATATAATATTTACAACTTAACACCATTTTGCGTTACGGGCATGTTCTAAGCAACGCATTGTACCGTCCGACCAATCAGCTGGCCACAACGAGCAATAAAAGCTAATTGCGCGGTAGGGGAATGCTCGATGAATGCTTACCAATGAGTAAGCATTAGGGGGCGATTTATATAAGGAATACATAACACGCCCGCTTATATGGAATTAACTATAAGCAGCTTCGTGTAGTTCAGTTATATGCATTTGAATTACACCGTATTTACTTACACGTACTAATCTAATCTTGTGACAATGTTATTTACTCACTTACATAATTTAATGAAAATTTATTAATTTACTGTTAAGTTAATATTTTTACTAAGAAATAAATTTACGATAAAATATTTTTTTTACAGTTGGAAACAGTAGGAAAGTTTATTAAAGTAGGAGAGAACTGCGAGCTATTTCACTATCATAAATAAGAGAACATAAACTACTAAAATAGAACGAACTCTTCACTCGTTCTTCACTCACTCTTGTGGGTTCATTCAAAGCAGTCTGAACTTGGTTACCGCGTTTGATTTACGTCTCCATCCCTGCGTCATACATAACATGGTGCAGCCGGTAGTAGGATCGGAACCTACGCTCCCACAGGGAATCTGATTTCCAATCAGGTTAATATTTATAAAAACGGAAAATGTATGTAATAATCCTATTAATAGTATAAATGTGAAAGCTTCTTTGTTTGGATGTTTGTCCGTCAATCACGCCGAAACCACTGAACGGATTTTGATGAAATTTGGTATACAGATAGGGATAATAGAATACTTTTTATCCCACTAAACATTTCCCTAAAGTCCACGCGGGCAAAGCCGCTGGCGTAAGCTAGTATGTCATAATTATGATTACAACCAAAGTTATATAAAAAGGAAATTGTGCGTATTTGTGAACTTAAGAAAATCATTAATGTTAAGAAAGCAGTTTGAACTTGGTATCCACGTTTGATTCATGCCTCCATCCTCCGCCTAATTTATGCAGACGGCTCAAAATCTCATTAATTATACAAATATTATTTAGCCATGAAAACAGAGTAGCTCGGTGGCGTAGTGAATAAGCGCCGCGGCCGCGGCTCGAGCTACTCCGTGCTTCGGAAGGGACGTTAAGCCGTTGGTCCCGGCTGCATTTGCAGTCGTTAATACCCTCCAATCCGCATTGGGCCAGCGTGGAGGGTAAATGGCCCATCCTCCTTAACCATCCATAAGGAAGGCCTGAGCCCCTGCATTGGGGACGTAAAAGGGCTGGTGGTGGTGGTAATGAAAACAGAGAAGAAAGAAGTATCAATATAATCATTTGCCTATTACCTATAAAGATATTATAAATTAATACCGATATATTTTCACTTAATGCAGGCTTTCTTACTTAATTTTAGGATGCCACATTTTTACGTCGTTGCAAAGAACTGCTTTTAAGTAGTTTGAACAGGTAAGACGGACGCTTCAAAGGAAAAAATAGAGTATTTAAATTATGGTAATTGCTTACCGTGGCTTAAGTTCACCTCGCCACAGCTTATTATGTCTAAATAACAATAACATTGCCATAGATTTACGTGTAAAATAGAAAAAAAGTAGGAAAAACGATAATAATAACAAAGTACGTTATAAAAATTAATATCTTTTTCGCCTTTTTACACTTATTTTTTTACTTCAAACACAAAATTGATATATTATTTTATATATTTAACTGTATCTTTTTTCTTACATCTTAGTATTTTGATTTTTATGTAGAAGTTCCAAACTACATTTATATGCAAACATATTCTTATACTGTAATGTTAATAATAGGTATATAAATACGTTATTTTCTACTACCCACACACTAACAGGCAGTTTTTGCAATGATAAAAGTACAAAATCACAAATAATTATTATCGATACCTAACTTAAGTTTTACGTTTCATTTGGTAAAAAGTCCTAGTTTTGTCAAACTGCTATTAACTAATCAATAAAAATATAAAAATCTGAAGCGAAAACCTGTTTATGTGACGTTTAAGATGGTATAAATCCTCTATTCAGAAATCCTGTGTAAATCCCTTACCTAAATAATACCTAATTATAATTTTCAAAACTAACTTAATAAAAGTGCTTTAGCTACTCAATTTGGGATCTTAGCAATGTATATGATGCAATGTAATATTTTTTTACAAAACTTATTTGATGTAACAACCTAGTAGATTTATCAATAATATATACACCAGGTTCACAGTACTTCGAAAAAGCTTTAATAAGGATATGTATCTTCTCTACTAAATATGAAGTAACTGATATTCCCTAGAGAATTTTTATCGTTGCGTAAATTATGATACTCTAATTATTACGAGTATATTTGATTCACAATATAATATTGGTAAACATTATTAATGAAAACATGCTTAAAAATACTTCCCATCTCAGAGTACCAGGAACAAAATGGACTTTTAAGCATTTTTTATTAAGTATATGATACTTTGATTCTTGTAATAAACATCCAACTCCATTTAGATTTAAATTCAATATAATTTTACATTAATAGAATTAACAGAATTCCCTTTTCATTAGAAACAATAGATAGGCGGGAAAATGGTCAACTATTTAGTAAATAACTGTTAACAAATTGGTTCACCATTTTTCCATTGTTCAATTCTGTAAATTAGTAGTTCTAGTAGGTAGGTGACACGGAAGCCCGCTACTGTGCGCTCCCATTGTGCGGCACTTTGCGGCAGTCGCACTCACCGGCCACCGGTTCGTCGCGCTCGTATCAAAGAGAGCCGCACTATTGTCACCTATCCACACATTGTACTTTAAGACGACTCACTGAATTCTAATAAGACTATAACACTTTGAAAGGTAGATTGTGAACTAGAACAGACAATTATAAAAACTTTTTCGTTGTTAAAATATGCATTATAGAGACGTTTAATCAATTGCAATTTTTTCATTGCCTATTTTAATAGCGTCTTAAACTATTTAAAATTTCAATAATTATGCTATACAACATATAAAAATTAATGAATATTACAGTTCTATTATATATGGTGCATAATGGTAACAAAAATAATGCTTGACATATAAATTATTCTATTTTTTGTTAATCGTATCACTTGAGATTCGATTAGAGTTTGAATAGGGTAAATTATTTTCCTACCTATGTATTGTAATATCTAATTAAAAGATAATTTATAAGTGTTTAATTTATAAAATTCGGGGACAAAATAAGAATGCTTAAATAGGTCACAGACTGTAGGATTCATCATTCATCCATTTATTAATGATTATGATTTATGTTTAATTTTAAAATGAAATTTACCCCTTTACTTAGTGGATAATTGAATAATTTTGTAAGCTAAATTCTGGAATTTGTAATAAAATATATACTGAGTTATATCAATGTAAAAGTGGCTCCTCTATCTAAACATCTGAATTAAGGAGCCATATTGAACATTAATGGAAATATATTGGAAAGTAATTAATGTATCATAAATATAACAAATTTCGCATTCACAGTGCTATACTGAAAAATTGTCTAAACAATGATGAGAACGCACTCTGTAGTAGCGAAAAAGTTAACAAGTGTTTGAAAGATTCGTCAGTCCTGTTAGATTAGTCCTGGATAACTCAGTGTTTAGAGCAGTCGCCCGGATTGCAAAAGGTCATGGATTCGTATCCCATCTCAGGGAGCCAGGGACCAAGTGGATTTTAAAAGCATTTTTCATTAAGAATAATATTCTATCATTCAGTAGTAATTATAATTTAATGAACTGAATGGAATTTAAAATATTCTTTTTAAAATGTACAAAAGAAATATCATATAAATCATAACATCAAGTTTATTCTTACAAGCGATTCCTCCTCAAGCACGTCTGCTCCTAAAATTTATGACTCTCAATATTGTAAACAATAAAACGCAATCTGTCAAAACAGTCTCGTATAATACAATCAACGCCTCAAATAGCGGCCTAAAAGTCCATAATAACCCAGTCCAGTCTTGATACAAAAGATGTCACAAGCACAGAAAAAAGTCTATGAACTTCTGTAGGAGTTAATAGATACAACACAAAAGATCACAGCGGTGGTGTGGTCCCTGAATGGATACGACCCACTAATTCATATTTATGACATTTCCATGTTCAAAGGGGTTCCTCGTATCAAAATTTTCGTTCTTTGTGCTCTTGTCATCGTAGAAAATGTCATAGTGGACTATATCAAAAGAATATTAAAAAGTAAAGAAAGGAATGATCTATTTCATAAGTCATAAGTGGACAAACCGTTAAGCCTTCTATTTGATACACAATGGATTAGTTAACGCATTAATATAGGAACTCAAGTTTTATTTATGTCCATTTGTTGCTTGATTTATTGACTTCAATACTTATATCTACATAGCGAGCAATATTTCCAATGCATTGCATGCCTTGGTAATAAATTTGCCCGATTGTTTGACCTGCCGAGATCTTTTCAATGACCGCTGAATGATCGGTTGTCGTCGTTTCGATCGCGTTCAAATATTTTGTTGTGGTTCAAAATCAGAGCTGGGTGCTACAACAAAAGCTCAATGGTATTTACATTTAGTTACCGGCAATACATCAACGGGCAGTGTTAGTCTCGATAGAATACTCGAGACAATCAGTGATAAACTGATAAAGAAATGATGCTAATGTAAATAAATGGTCAGCGATATGTTAGTGTCCGGTTAGATTCGATAACATGGAACACACTTCTGTGCTTTATTACTTTTATATATTACTTAAGCATAGACGACTTTCATCGAATGGTGCGCGTCAGGCTTATAATGTCCAGAAATCAATTAACAGCCGGGTCACAATTTTCTCGAATCTGGATGATTCAGCTATCTTCGATAAATAATTTTGTTTTCAAATAAATTATAGGTTCATATCATCATAAGAAATCGTACAATTAAATGGTGTTCGTTACCAAAGTCTTCATTCGGAACTGGGCTGGTTTAAAATAACTTATATAATTATTAAACCACGATTTTTTTTTTCCGAGAGAGGAAAAATGAGATAGAAATCATAAAAAAAACATAAATAAATACCTCTCCATACTATGAAGCTGTTAATCCGGTCGGCAATGAGCGCGCGCGCATAACAAGTGAGCCTAACAAGCGTCGATTGAACAGCATCACCGACACTAAGTCCAAATTATAACAGCCAGCAACTAATCACTCTTCATACAAGACCAATTCACACTCTGATGAACCTCGAATATTTTATCAGCATCTTTGACTAGGTATTAGTACCTGTAAGTACAGCAATTTTATAAACTCTTTTACAATATCTAGTTTTTACCTAATATATTATATTTATTCTCATGGTACTGTATATACATATAATGTTGTATGCGTCCATTCATCTCATAAATAAAAATCCATGAATTGATGATGATAGAAAAATACAGACTGACATTATATCCGTTAGGTCACATTAGAATTTATTTCGCGTATCCAAACTCTACTACCCTACGCAATTTTGTACAAAGTTATTCTAAATATCACCCTAATATTGTTATAATACATGAAAACGCAACAGTCTTCTCGACAGGCGAAACTTATCGAGAATGAACTTTCGAACGACACGAGCGAGGAATTAAGTTTGACAGTAAATAGAGGTGTAATTCAGCGATGTTCGTGCTCGCGAGCCGGCCCTATCGACAACATAATGGTTGCTCAATTTAAGACCTCGCTATCTATCGCCGTTTGCTTTGCAACATTATTAATCGTATCATTATCGACACAGCACCTCTTAGTGTTGATACAACATCTATCGGTATAAAACAAAAATATAAATAAGACCTTCTTAAGTAGTATAGTAAGTCTAACAATTGTTCCATATAATTAGTTTATGTGTATCTGTGCCACGATCCAACCAAAATAAGCCAACGGGTTGTTGACATCTTCTTTTCTGTCTTGGTCAATTCGCTGTAGCTTCTATGTGATTAATTATGTTTTTATTACTTATTTTAATGTTCGTTGCATTTTGAATCATTCATCACTCGACTCGACAACTAGATATTAGATCCCTGTTTTGTGGTGCTCGGTCTTTATTATTTCATTATTTTGTCAATTTATTGTCAAAATCTAGTATTTTCCAAATTTACATCATAAAAATTGGTTTATACACAGTTTAAAATAAAATAGTCAATAATTTATGCTATTTCACCGCACTATCCGCACTATTAGGTAGTAGTAAAAATGTTCATAGAGAAACCTTAACACCATATAATCGGATGAGTACCTTAAGGCTTTACACATAAGAGCCACAAATTTCAGTGTAGCGTTCGTGTCGTTCCGATGAAGGCTCACTCAACGAGTTCAAATGGCAAGAGCTATCTGTTATCGATAATATGGAGGTTACACAACTGAATGCTACAGATGCTGCATTTTCTTGAAGAATACTTTCACCGATATATCCGCCAAATGTTGACAGATTTTCAAAATTCTGCTTTTATTTGACAGTTTAATAGATCGAGGAGGTCCCAGTAGTTTTCTTTTTTCCTTTTACAGCAAAAACATATCGATTTTCACCAGTATAATTTAGATGATATGTATTGTATTTCATGTCTCTCAGCTGAAAAACAAAAGATTGCGTATTTTGAATTCACTCAAAATCTCAAAAGGAGGACTTTCTGTGTTCAAGGAATATCTTTTTTTTAAGTACGTATATCAATCGATTTCTTCTTGAATTGGGAAGAAATTTCAATCAAACTGGCCATTTCTCCGCAACTTCGCCTTCGTAAATTATACTCTATGTCCAATGCGTATTATGCAGCTTGCCGTAGATGAAAAACTTTTATAAATCCATCCAACAGTTTCGTAGTCTATCCAATGAAAACAAACAAGCAATTAAATCTTTTACTCTTTATAATATGAGTATAGAATAATCGGATAATATATGTCGAGCAAATAAACAAATCTTCTCTTCTAAGACTTTCACTTTGTTGAATATTTTTATTTATATAGATCTATGTCTATACTAATATTATAAAGAGGAATTTGTGTGTTTGTTTGCAACGAATAGGCTCTGAAACTACTGTACTATTTTAAAAACTCTTTCACCTACGGGAAGATACACCATATGATGTGAATATAGTCTATATGTTATCTCTAAGAACAGAAAATAAAGGGATGAAAATGGGAGTGGAACTTTGAATAGAGAATAAAAGCGTTATCATAGTAACGATTGTTTACTATTTAATTTGACATTATAATTATATTCGTGTCATCGAGTCATGATATGAATCGATATCCAAATACACATTTCCCTAGGGACCACGCGGACGAAGCCACTGACGGAAAGGTAGTTTTTTTTAAATATTTCTACCTATTATATAAAAAATATCAATAGCACAAAAAGCATAAAATAAAAAAAGAACTAACTTCAAACTTTAAAAAAGTAAGAAATAATACTTATCTCCAAAAGCGACCTATTCAAGAAAATGCTATCGAAATTGGGCGCCTATCATTTAATTCATAAAATTACATAAGACCCCTGACGGACTTCAATAGGATTATTTTATGTAAATTTTAATTTTTTTAAGTTGCATTTGTTTCCTTTTGCAAAAAAATATATATAACTAGCAATGTGACGTCATCTATTTTTTTTATTTCCAATATCGATATAATCATGACACTATATAAAATGTTGTAAAAACAGCCTCGAACTCTATGCGCAGAGCCGTCATTACGTAGAGGTTTATTCAAGTAAAACCTACTTTAAAAGGTAATACTTAAATGTTTTATTTCATTGAAGCTATATAACTTCTGGTTAAATACTTTTCTTGTATTGGTTGAAAGTAACCAGAAGTTACAAATTAATTTTTCTTTCTTACATGTTTCTTTCAGCTTCTTTTATAAAAAAAAAACTATGACAAACAATTTTTAATAACCCTCATTTTATTATGCAGTTTCATAGTATTAAATTATGAAGTGCTGCTCAGAATTTATTGAACATTTAACAAAAACTCTCACGGACTGGACCTAATGGTTGATCTTGAGAAATAAGTCTACCTACATCGGAATGAATCCGGTTTTGAATGAAAAGTGAAAAAAGTATAATTAATCATTATTCCACACACGTAATTACTGTTCACTAGGACTGCACAATTTACAATGATAAACCACCGAAGGAACGTTAAGCAACGCCGCGGGTTGTGGGCGCCGCCAAAGAGCCCCTAATAGGTGCCTGTAGGACAAAATAACAAACACATTTAGGACCATAATGCAAATCCTCCGTAACAGTGAATCTGCGTAATAAATAAAGAACATACAAAGTTTATAGAACTGAACTTTCCGTTGATGATAATCATTAATTCTTTAATTTACACAAAAATTAAATCATAACGTGTTTAAGTTGCGATTGCGATTAGATTTATGAATAATTTGAAATTGCTGTTTCTAATATTTATTAAGTACTTAGAACGAAAAATTTAAATTTCATACGATAATTAATTTTGATAAAGAAAAGAAAACAAAATTAGTGAAGAATGCAACGCCAATATGCAATGTCATTTGTCGATAGATTTTTCAATTTATCAATTTCTTAATAAGTGAAACGTTTACTTTGGTTTGCTTTTTACGTCCCAGAATATAGCGTACCTTGTCATTACTCGCTGAATGACATGTAGTCAGCTAGTTTTCCTGTAATGTTCCACAGGTCAAGTCGTTTCGGCTCCGTAGGTCAAGACTGGTAGGACTCATTAGTTGAGTACTCGATTCTACGGACATTGTGGCAGTAAGACGAGAAGATATGACGCTTTATCTATCTTATTTGCTTATTAAGGCCATTTTATTTAACTTTTATTATGATTCAAATATAAGTTACATCATCATCATCACCAGCCCTTTTACGTCCCCACTGCAGGGGCTCAGGCCTTCCTTGTGGATGGTTAAGGAGGATGGGCCATGACCCTCCACGCTGGCCCAATGCGGATTGGAGGGTATTAACGACTGCAAATGCAGCCGGGACCAACGGCTTAACGTGCCTTCCGAAGCACGGAGTAGCTCGAGATAATAATTTTTTGGTCGTCCATCCCGTGACCGACCCTTGCGAAAGTTACTTAACGACAACGATCGCGGGCCGCGGCGCTTATCCACTACGCCACCGAGCTGAGTTTACATATGAGCAATTAAATTTTTTTATCACTCGTTACTAGTTAACATTTTATCTATCTCTAAAACCATGATGTCCTGCGAATTCTATGACCATGCTCTTCAATAATTTTGTATGATTCCATATTTTAACTCTGTGGAAAGTGAAGCATAACTTCACACCCTAATCGCCACCTTCGGGCTAGCATTTCAGTCGTGCGTTGATTTCACAGTCACCTGACACACTTATTTTTGCTGATCACAAATTTAGACCTTTTGCATTGAATATAGAGATGAAAATCATTACCGTTGCTGCAAATTAATTACCGAATTGTGTTACAAGGGAAAAACATCCATAACAGAAGAGCCTAAGGTCGAATATTTTATAAATATAGACTGATGTCCTAGGGGTAAGTGTTACTCTCAGATCACTCAAAACCTACTCCGAAGTGCTACGTGTTGGTGTTGCTGAGCAAGCTTACAAATAGCTGCATTTATGGTTATTCTCTTGACGGTAATGACTTTTCCATTTGCCTTGCACTTTAAGTATGATTTTCATAGCCTTCATGAAAACTACGTAATTGCAAATTAATACCTACTATAAATATGAGACAAAGATCACATTATGTGGTAAAGAGCAATAATGGACCTTTATGATATACCCTTGTAAATCATTATTTATGATTTAATGTAAGTATATTCCTCGTATCCTTCATTATAAATAAACGTATTATAAAAAAGCATTATAAAGCTTCAGTCGTAGTTTGAAGAAAATCATTACAACTGTTTAAGTGTTGCATCGATAATAATGAAATAGCAATAAATATAAATATAAAACATTAGCAGTTTTTTAGGAGTTTCTTTATATTATTGGTTCACTTTCATATCGCAAACATCATAATTAACTTAATTATTAAATAACATATTGAAAAGCTCAGTTTGTACTATACCTTTACAACCACAAAGCCTATTTATTGACGATACGATAAATGCAAACTATCTGCCGTAGGCATTGTGAATGGACACCCGGAGCCGAGGCCATGTGAACCATAAAGTAATTGAAATCATAAAGCAAAGCGAATAAATAAATTGAACTCTTTTGTACCAGTTTCTCAACCATTCATCATTTCAAAGGCCAGGAGTATTGAATAATGTTCTTAAACCTAATAGGTTGGTATTAAGCCAATTTCTCGAGCTAAGTAAGTGAAATTAAGTGAATTGCGAATGCAAGCAACCTGACTTAATATGACTTAGCCTCTAGTTATCATGTATCAAATACCGTGTCTGACATCCTCCGGAGCATTTTGAGATTTTAATAAGATGTCGTTAGAATATTGTAGAGTAATCTCAACGTAGAGTTTAAAAATAACCATCATTATATAAAAGTTAGTTAATAAATTTCACTAACTAATTAGTTGTCCATTATATGTCCTAAAAAGGTTTTAGGATAAATAATGAGTTGACATAACATTTTGGATAAAATTAGAAAAATTACCGAAAAATATATCACTGAATTGTACTTTTTGAATGCCAATAGTATTAACCTAATAAATATTTCGAAATCGTATATTAAAAATTGGTGGTATGATTTTAGACAAGTATTACCAATTAAATTAATGTCCAATACAGCATTAAGTAGCAACTATAAATAAGATAACCTATAACTACCAATCCAAACAATTTGTCATTTAGTTTTGAAAAAGATAGCAACTCGTAAAATAAATGTTGACTAGACAATTTATATCTTAAATAAAATCTTTAAAAACTAAAATAGCACTTCGGTTTTAAAACTGATATACTTAGAAAATCATGTTTATTACCATTTAAAGTCAAGAATTAAAATTATAAAATCCTTGCTTACAATATTCTCTTGTCATAACTTATTCTATGTAAAAAGCCGTCGTCCAATGCCGCCGCCGTCGCTGCCTCGCAATGATTGATGGCTCCCGAATCCCGCGCCGCCGGCAACCCCAGGATTTATAACCGGGACTCCTCGCTAAGACGTCTACATCCGTTCGCGCGGTCACGAGAAACGCAAGCGACTTATCCAGAAACTACCACTCTAATGTAGGTTATATCAACCACATACTGATACAATAATCATTGTTAATTTTATTATAGAGCAACGCACTCTAAAAGAAACACGGAACTTTTTAGGATTATTAGCTGATTTCTCCGAAATAACTAGACTGATTGAGTTGTAATTTGAATGTACACATATGTGTTTGTTAGTGACCCAAAAGCGGACATGCAATGTAAATAAATTAAATTAATGGATAGATTAGAAAACGAAAACAAAGTTATGCAAGCTATATTGTGTGATATATCAAAAAAGGCTTTAAGAAAATAGGCGACAATGTACTAACCTCCTCTGAAGGCCGAAACTACTCAGTCTAAAATTCACCAAGAAAATACACATAAAACACATTTGGGTAAAATGTACGCAGTGGGTAAATGTCTGCAAAGGTAGTATTAAAAAAAATTCAAGAGCGCCAACCGATGCGGCCACAGGACGATGTTTGAATGTCTTTAATAAATTAACCAATCTGTGTCACGTTTATTGTTTTTTTTTTTGGTGTCGTTTTTTTATTTTCTAGAGAAATTTAACTGCTTTTGGTAAACATGACTTTATATGATGTGGTGTAAAGGAAAAATATTTTAAAAGGACTGTCCTAGTTACTGACCAAGGTAAAATAGGTTAACCTGTTATAATACTTCAGCAATTATATTTTTAAAGAAATCAAATACTTACTCATATTAACAAAAAAATGGTTAAATTAAATTAACCAAATATAAAACCCTACCATACTGTATTTAAATCGGTGTTCAATAAGTGACGTAATATATAAGATCCGAATAACATCGACTCGTAAAAATACAATTTCAATAAATCACCTTGCTCAAGTCCTCAACCACACATTAGAACGATAATCTTAGCCTCCGCAAGTGCAGTTATTATTGATATGATTTACTGCACCGCCGCCCATTATACTCGAAAAACTGTGATATTTGAACCCTTTTGTTCAACAGCCGCCAGGCAAACAATGAACAGGTGAAACTGCACCGGAACGGAGTACAAATGTGGCTTTCTACACGGTTTTTGTTTGAGTTTTTTGTCGATCGTAGGTAAGTGTCCGATAGAGGTCGAAACAACACCAGCAGTAATTAATAGCGATTAATAATCGGTTATCTTGATCACGGCTCTACCTAGCGTAATAATTGCTGAACCTGTTCGATGCCGAAGACATCATTCCGACCGTGCCATCAAATTGAATATGATTTCTTTCCCTTGTACTAGTTTTTTTTTTACTATTGTTGATGCGGATTCTGCATTCTTAACAATATTGGAAGGATGAAGAAAAAAAAATTTTTTTATAAGTAAACTTTAAATTAAATAACCAATTGCCAATAAAAGGTTTCCACTGTATATTATAATAATTAACAATCAACAATTAGCGTGGACATATCGTATAGTGGACAATTATAACAGATGAATGAACATATTTGCTCCAGAAAAAAAAACAGTATAACATTATCTTATAAATCATTCTAAAGCAGTTTATCTAATGATCGTTTGTATAAAGCAAAAATAATAAATACATATATATAGTAACATCACATACATTGCTCAGATTCCAAGATGAGTAGCTAAAGCCCCCGTATTGTGGAGTATCTGAGACAATTGAAAGAAAAGTTCGTTTTCTACATTGACCTGGCCGATAATCGAACCCGGCCTCAGGCCCACACTCCACCAAAGCGGAGATGTGCGGAGATGTCCAATGTGGAGACGAGAAGAGATGTTATTCGGTTCGGGTGAATCCACCGAAGCTGTGCGGAGATGCGTATTGTGTCGCGGAGATGTGCGTTAGCTAGCGTTGAGAGTGTGCAAGGCATTGAGTGCTCAGTATGCGTTCTGACACGAAAGGTAGACGTTATGTCGCTTTTATAAAAACGTACGCTCACATCTTCTCGTCTCCGCTGCGTCCCGTCAAGGCACAGCTCTCATCTCCGCTTCCATCGCACCATACAAATATAAAACATCTCCGCTTAGCGATCTCCACTGGAGCTTAGCGGAGACGAGATGTATGAATAGCGAAATTCTATTGGTTGTTTAAAAAACATCTCCTCTGGATTCGTCTCGTCTCCGCTTTGGTGGAGTGTGAGCCTCAGAGATGGCGACACATGTAAAAAAATATAAACTCTAACATCTATTATTGCTCTTCTCATATACTCGTATTTATTTACACACACTCATGTGTTTGATCATCGCACATCTTCTAGCTCTCACGCGTCAAGAATCCCCAAGTTCATTCGATTGATGTTTCATCATTACACTATATAATATCTAATTTTAAAACCATCGATCAATCGGTGACCCGAGTTCGAAGATACGTGTCAATTTATAAACGATAACATTGCGTCTTTGTTCGTCGTTTGTAACTCGCACGAGATTGAGATCGCTGATATGGTCCTTATGTATGTTCGAAATCAATTTGTTGGAATAAAAGCATGGTTTATGTCATAAGTAGTCTTTATCTACGATCGAGTGGTGTCGGCGCGTTTCGCGCATGCGCCGGCAAGAATGTGACGTGCGCAGACTCTTCTCCGAATCATACACACGCTCATTCGCCCAATATCAATCAAATATAGAGAAGAGCATCGCTATCGATTAATTTTATATTACTCTATATAAAAAATAATAAACGTCGAAATGTATGTACGCGCTAAACTTCAAAACTAAGGTCAAGGTTTGTATAAAAAATAATTTTCAAGAAATTGTATTGATAGTTGTAATTTATTTTTTATTCGGTAAACCATCCGTGCGAAGTAGGGGCGAGTTGCTAGTTTAAATTAAATTAAAACTGTGCTTAATATAATCAAGGCTTTAACTTAAGTATATTAATGAAAATTTTAAATCTACGGAACTGTCAAAATTTGGGATAACCTTAGCATTGTTTTTCGACCACATAATAAACATAACATACCTATAGAATAACCCAATACATTATTTATTTAATTAACTGATTGTTCTTTTTATTATTATTTTTTAGTATCATATCTATTCTACGTATACAATTTAATACAGATGTGACTATCAAAATTCTAATGTATTGTAATTAAAACAGATACAATAGACGACTTTTTGGTTTGTCTGTATTATTTTTCATTATTTTATGTTTACCTACATGTATATATGTGAGAATATGATAAGTTACTAATAAATCATTAAAATTTACTATATTTAAAATTGTGCTCAAATATATGTAAATCTTATACAAACAAATGGAAATATAACACTATCGATAAAATGATAAAATTATATTACCCCATCCGTAGCTCGTCAATGTCCAGTGCAGTGGCGACCCCTCGTGGCGAGCATTTGATGCATCTCTTCTGATGTCGATTTTATACTTCGTACAGAGTTCAGATATTACTAATTAAATTAACATCCTATTCATTTTATTTCAACTTTGTACCAACTTATAAAAAAGTTATGTCATAATTTTCCCTATAGTTCTATATTTATTCGTTTGAAATAGTAAATTTACCTATTAGGGTTTACATTCTTAAGTTCATAATGTAAATTGGAAATCTTAAGCAATAAAATAACATTAAACAATATTGAAACATAGGTTTGCTTAAAAACCACAATAGCCTATATTTTAAAATGCGCGAGTCCTTGATATTAAAAAAACGTCGATATTATTTTTGATAATGTATTTTTTACATATTTTTTTCAATTATTTAGAGTTCCAAGCTTCAGACTTCAGACAACCAGAAGATCATTTCTGGGTAAATGCATTGCTATGTTCAATAAAGTTCCACAAAATGACCTATCTATAAATAAATTTAAAATTCATGTTAGGAATATAATTATGAATAAAGGCTATTATAAAGTTGATGATTATTTTAAGGACCGTAATGTATGGAATAAATAGCCTTCGCTTTGTTCTATAACAACTAGTTATATGTACAACCCATGCCCTACAGACTTTGAAAGTTGTATTTATTATTGTGATAATACATATTAAAAAGTATATATGTACCAATAGGTAATGACATGACTTATGTAAATGTCAATACTTATGATAAAGAGCTGGTATGTTTCTTTCGCTTGTTCTTCTTGTCAGCTAAAAGACGTCTTGAAAAAGTGCTTGAAATGATCTTACTTGAATAAAAATATTTTTATTTCATTAAATATTATGAATGAATTAACTAAAATACCATTAATATATATTATGCTTTAGAGTAAATACTCTTAGTGATACATCGTTAATTATTTAATCGTAATTATTAAGTTACACTTATCAATCAAAAGCAGGTGCATCCCTAATTTAAATCCAATCTAACCCTTGTATTTATTTACAGCGACAAACGGAACAATAAAAATACCGTTAAGGTTTTAAACAATAATAATAACAATCTGATTGTATGTACATCCCTTTATAATGTTATTTGTGGTGGAAATAAATATCATTATTAATAATTTTAAACAAAGTTTAAGTTTATAAAACTACTAGCTTTTCGCCAGTGGCTTTGCCCGCGTGGTCCCTATGGAAATAAATAGGATATCAAATCATATAATGACACGGATATGATTACAATGATATATTGAATAGTAAAGAATGGTAACTTCGGTAACGTTTAAGTCCCTGAACTCACTTCCACTCCTATTCTCATCCCTTTATTTGCTGTTTTTCGAAATAAAATGTAACCTATGTTCACAGTAGGTATATGATGTAGCTTTCCGTAAGTGTAAGAATTTTTAAGTTTTAGTAGTTTCAGAGCATATGAACAAACAAAGACACAAACTAACAAACAAACAATCAAATCTATCCTCTTTATAACATCAGTATAGATTTTACTTATCCTTCTTACAGTAATATATTCTATGTATAGTACCTACTTGTAGACGACGACAGCGACGTATACAACCTCCGATGTTTTTAATTAATTAGTCTATCAATGGCACCATGACACTATTGACACTATAGACTGCATCACTCTTCTCGACCTCTCCAGTCTACGATCCTACGATCTTAAGTATAATACAGTCAATTGTATTTTCTATAATATTTTATACATGAGGTTTAATTATCTAAGTTCTGATATAAGGTGACGTGTGTACTGTATTTTTCATATATATCTCTAAAATAAAAGCATAAACACGTTGTTTACACTTCTATTTTATCTATTTAATTAAGTTTTGTTATAATACCCTTTGGATGTGTGATCGAAACGTGTAATTCGTTACAAGTTTCTCAATAAAAGTTCACAAAAAACCCTAATGATGTAGGTACCATTGTCTAAGAAGTGACGCTTTTATAACGTTTATAAATTGAATGGACCGTCGTCGTTTTGTTATTTCGGATCCACCTGATAAGTCTTCCAATCTTGTCGAACATGACTTATTTATAACAACCGTAAAACGTATTTCGGGCCGATTTGGTCATAGTTATATCACATTTTTTTATCTAATTCTTATTTCTGCTATACAGAAGATTATGTACGAAACTGTTTACAATTTAAAATCTGCGAATAATAACTTTATATCATATAGACAATAAAAATATATTACTTAAAGGTCAAGAAGGAGGACTATGGCTATTAAAGCGTTCGGTCTGCGATGCGAAGTTTACGCAACTTTTTTAAAGGCCGATGATAGTATGAATGACCGAAAAATTCTTATCTCGAGCTCCTCCGTTCATTGGAAGGCACGTTAACATTGGTTTCGGCTGCAACTGCAGTCGTTACACCTACCAACCCGCACTGGGTCGGCGTGGATGTTATCTATAGTTATAGCCCATTCTCCCTATACAATTCCATTCTGTTCCATCTATAGCCCTAGTAGTAGTAATATTAATTGGCTGATTATAATGTTTGTTAAGCTCTTATTACGCATGCATTAAGATATGTCTTCATATTTGAACTTTTTACCACAAAACCACCATGTGTGCCAAAATTCTTTAGAATGTAATTTAGTAAATACTTTTTTGGTAAAACTCTTTAGGATGCACGCCACGCGACACCGTTTAAAAAAGTATGCGGTTTTATTGTGGTTACTGAAATTTCGCTAAAAGGATGCCAAACGATTTTCGTCTTTTAAATGTCAACCCCGAGCAATCTATTGAGCCATTGTTCCCCAATCACCTGCTACCAGGGAAGAAGGCGCGTTGTTTGTCATGTTTGTAGGGAGGAAGATTTAAAAGATATGTAATAATAAAGCGTTTTATTTTGCATTTCTAAAAGACGCCAGTTAACGAGCCCATCTGGTGTTTAAGTATAATAACCTGGAAACGGTCTTATGTTTACCGTTTTAAATAGCTAGTATTTACGCAGGCTACTTTTAGAAGTTCGGTTATTATATACTTGTATCTTATGGTCCGTTTGGTTTATCGGGATCCATTAAAAATCCTTTTCGTGAATGTTCGCGGTTGTACGGAACACGCGAACCGCGCTTCACGGAAAGGCAGGTAGGTAAGCGCCGCCGACCAGTCTTAATTTTACCGCTTACATCATTCACGGGGTAATTAAACCAAGGAGTAAGTTACCTCGCTGGTGTCAAATAAATTATGTTGACAAAACAAAACCAGTGCACTTGATGAGAAAAACTACATTGTAATCATTTATATATCTATCTACATATATAAAAATCGATTGCTGTTCGTTCGTCCCACAAAAACTTGAGAACAGTTGAACCGATTTAGCTAGTGTTAGTATTGAAATGTTTCTCGTAATCCAGAGAAAGTTTAAATGGTGAGAAGTGATACGATGTACACTTCTACCAGGTCATCTAGTATTAAATAAAAATATGAAATTCTAAGACACAAGGCACTTAGTATCAAATTACTTGTCATTTGGTTTGTTTTATTATCTAAATACATTCATTACTTAACATAGCTTGATATAAAGCAATAAAATTTTCAGAATAGATGTTAATTTAATTAATTCCTCACTGTGATAATTATGTTGTATGTTTAATCATTTAAAACTTGTGTTTTAAAAACATGGTTCCTACAGCAAAACATCTTAAGCCTAATAAACTTAACATTTCTTTCGCATTTAGTAGATTTTAAAATTTTAGTTCTCAAAATATAGAATATAGAGTCTGTAATGCTTTTTTGCTTTTCCTATACTATTACAACACTAAAACTTCCCAATAAACTATAGACCTATCTATCAATTTATTTATTTATTAACCCAAAAAAAAAATATGTTCATTTTTTTTTCAGATTTAAGATATGACTCACAAAATAGGCCTATGCAACTTACTACAATTCCAAACTTTGTTTGATTCTGCTGCGCGACGTAGACCAAATTCAGTTCAGTATTCAATTCAATTCTTTGCTTTTAAATTAATTTAAAATATTACTAAAAAATACTGCGCGAAAACAAAAAGCACTTAAATATTGACCAGTATCAGGAACTTATGAAATAAAGGTTATTGGTGTTGTTCCTACAAACATTTTCGTGTTACGTGCGATTGAACACACGTATTTGACTCGAAGGAATTCGAATGCCTTAAGACACAGAGCTATAAGTTTTTTTTCTGTGGTCGGCAGCGCGGTAGGTAACCAGCGAACCATCGGTAGCTACCGAGCCTGCTCGAGAGGCATTTCATGCGCAAGTTAGTTCAAACAAATCGTACGGTGTCTCTTTGCATCACGTCAACCTTGTATCCGTGATCAAATAATGTGTCTATCATCAAAAAAAAACCAGTCACGAATCTAGCAAACGGTTTAAAGTCAACATATTAGTTGTAACAGTGGCTTTATTTAGTTCATTACATTGTTTGTTCGCTTGGTGTGTAAAAGTTTTTATTGAAAAGAAGTAATAATATATTAGTGAATTAAATCATAATAAACATATTAACATCATGAAATCAGTCATAATATTCTCACTATTCGGCACAATTATATTTCAACGATAGAAGAACAGCTATCTTCTAAAACATGAAAATTCTAGATATATTAAATTGTTAGTCCAATATCTGATAGTTGACCCTTGCGAAAATCAACCAACTAACAACGACTGTATTATTTAACCACAAAGTCAAATGCTCAAGAAAAAAAAATTATATCAAATATATAAAGTTTTTTTTTACTTTTTTAATTTTAACAAATATAAGGTTTTTTCAATGAGTAATACAAATTACGTAATCAAAATGTTATAATTAAAATAAACCCAGGACGATGGCTTCCGACGATTAAAACAATTTTGGTCAGGTTTCGCTTTATTCTTTTTGTGAGAGGCCAACACGATATCATGTTTCCATAAAACCATCGAAGCGTCTATTATTCGTTGCTCATGCTTTGTCGTAAATAATGAAACCACAGTAATGAATTTTCGACTTTCAGCGTTAAAACAGAGAATCTATGTTTGTTCTTGTAGAATCCAATGTTGTTACATTATGAAATTGAATTCGCGATGATGCCCAGTAGCCTAGGTAACTCGATAAGGTGGATATCGTTCTGCCAGCGCACGAGTATTCGGAACGATTAAGATGAGTTCAAACTTTTGTTTTAAGACTTTTAACCTTCAAATTGTATTTTGTGACTTTTTTCTATTCAAATTAATAACTGCTAACACGTTATTGCTTTAATAGGTGCTTTAGCTAATCTGACAAAAACAAATGCCGCTACAATCGAAACTGAAAACAAAAAATTTTGAAGATTCCTTTTGTGAATAACAGAGGAGTTTCTTTTACAGATGCAAAATGTAAGAATACGCAAACAAGGACGAGGGACATTCATCGCATTCAATATCACGTCAACATCATATTGTTGACCGATTTTCAAAATTCTTTTCTCATTCCCATTTAAATTTTAAAGAAATCAAATAAGAACTTTTCTTTTATAACAAAGATAAAATATAATTTACATCAACTATCACCTAAATATTTTGATATTAAATGATATGTTTATATAAGGCAAAAAAAAAAAACAAAACATTGTGTATTTTGCATTTAATTGTTAACTAGCTGTGCCCGCAACTTCGTATGCGTGGGAAAGTATATAAGGAGAAATGTTTCTTTCCTATGGTTGGGATCGAATCGAGTACGATCAATGGTCCATAACGCACTACGCGGGCCCAATGCAAATTGGTGGGTGTTAACGACTACTGATGCAGCCGGCACCGACGGCTTAACTTGCATCCCGAAGCACGGAGGAGCTCAAAATAATAATGTTTTGGTCATCCACCCTATTAACGGCCCTTACGATAGTTATTTTTCTATGATTTTTCACACTTCTCTGCTCTTGTGTCTGACAATTTTTATCGTACATTAGATTATACTTTACGCTGTTTCAACTGGTCTTATTTTGATATTGATCTTTTAAAAATATTATTTGTTTATCTGTCTGAAAGAAATCGCTGGCTAGCGCTAAGTTTGACTTTAGTACACAGTTATGAATGTTATGTATGTAAAATATATATGTATGTTCGTGTCATTTTCTTGTTGCCCAATAAGAATTTTACTGACTTACTCTTAAAAAGAGTAGCTCGGTGGCGTAGTGGATAAGCGCCGCGGCCTGCGATCGTAGTCGTTAAGCAACTTTTGCAAGCGTCGGTCACGGGATGGGTGACCAAAAAAAAATATTATCTCGAGCTACTCCGTGCTTCGGAAGGCACGTTAAGCCGTTCGCCCCGACTGCATTTGCAGTCGTTAATACCCTCCAATCCGCATTGGGTCAGCGTGGAGGGTCATGGCCCATCCTCCTTAATCATCCATAAGGAAGGCCTGAGTCCCTGCAGTGGGGACGTAAAAGGGCTGGTGATGACTCTTAAAAAGAGGAAAAATTTCATTGTTTTTTGCATCGAATTGTTTCCGAAACCACTAAACTGATTTTAATAATTCTTTCACCCACGGAATATCCTGTATCATCTTAAATATCTATTTTCAATACAAGGCATTCGCACTCGTATTGAAATTGTTCTGATAGAAAAAAAAAACGGCCGCTTGGGTTTTTTAAGTGATGCTATTTATTAGTAAACTATATAGATATAATAAGCAATTACTAAAGTATTTAATAAATTGTAAATGTTATTCAAATTTTTATTATAGTTAAGTTTAATAATTAAAAATTGTCAAGTGATTACCGAATACGCATTACGATGCTTCAATCCCTTTTAAAAAAATGATCCATTTTACATACGGATTTTTTAATCTTTATTGGATTATATTTCAGAAAGCATGGGTAATAAAATTTAAAAAAAATCTTAAGTCTACAATTTTTCCACACTATCTTCTTGTTTTTTTTTTCTTTTATAAGAACCTTCTCCTGACAATCACAGATACAACAAAAAAAAGAATTAGTGAAATCGGTTCAGCCCTTCACGTGTGATGGCGTGACCAAGGGAAATAGGGATTCATTTTTATTTATATAGATTTAATATTTTAAGTGCATAATATCAATATAAAAAGCATATTTTTTATATAGAACTGAATTAAAAAAAAAAGTCAGGCGGCTATCATTTAATAAATAACCTATAGAAAACTTCCACCGGGCTTTTAAGATAAGTATCAATTCTCACAATTTTAAAGTTTCAAGTTGTTTCCATATTATGAAATTTTTGGTTCATTCTACCGCACCTCGCCTAACTACTCTACTATATATTAATGTGTAAATTGGTGTAAAAAAATCAATGCTCCAATAATTTAAAACCCTTAAAATTATATTGTATACAGTATATCTATACCTACTACAAATCGTCTCTAAATTGTCAGTTTTTGTTGATGCGTGTGTCATAATGTCAAACTAAATTATTGATGATTGTTAAAAAAAAATAAACCATCTGGCAATTCGTAACGGTCCCATGAAAAAATGGACCTTTCCCTACTGTATCCAGTAGCTTCCTTGCTTCAATGACTTCGTTTAATGCTATTACGTAAACGTAAACAATACTTTTTATTTCAAAATATGAGGAAAAGAAATCAAATTCAATGTGTTTGATTGCAGAAAACTTATTTTAGATTGTTTTAATATAATTTTCGTTACAAATCGTAATAACGTTTTATTTTTTTTTATGTGTAGTGTCTTCCCTGAGTATGCTAACATTAGCTATTATTAAAAAAAACATTTTTTAGGAGTGTCGCTTTTCTGAAATATATTTCGAGGTGATAAAATAAAACAGCCAACATTTTTAAAGCTACAAACAGATTACTTAGGTTATACAAATACTATTTATTGTACACTCAATTATTGATTAAATAAAGATAAAGCCACCACAAGGTAGTAAAGGCAGCTCCAAATTCAGATTACTTCTAGAGGAGAATTCCTGAACAGTCTCATAAGCGATCATTTCAGCTCTTTGCAATAGACAGAGACATATATTTATTTATTTATATATTAACCAAATGCAATAATTTACATATTAATTAGAGATTTATAAACTTATGACGAATGATAAATATATATATTTTTTAAATAAGTTGTTTGTACTACATGAAACTTTGTTTATCGAACAAAACAATACGATACCATCAAATGAATAATCTTTTTTTTTTCCTAGGCTACCCTAATCGGAGTCTATCAAAAAATAGAACAGCGTAATAGTCAGCTCCCACCTACTGCGTTCCCATACAGGGCACCGTTCACGAAACCAAATATAGGACGATAATTTTATAGGACGCGCTATCGGAGCGTTTATTATAATTCGATCTGTCAGTATGGGACAAAAAATCCCTTGACTTGGCATCGCTACCGGGCGCCTCGTAACCCGATCTCGTGCCCACAAACAATCCCAACTGATGATGCACAGTATTATAAATAGTCCGTACAAATTGATACATTTTTGATGACTGTAGTTTATTGCCGAGTTTTCAACTATGTTAGTCGATTTTGTTGTGGTTAAACACCATTGTACGGATACCTAGATCATGTCTATATTTAGGAAAAGAAAAACATTTCGCCTGAGAAACCTCTATAATTAATACATCATTGTTTCTATTGAAATTATGTCTATAATAATTTCTATATATATAAATTATAGAAATAATTTAAAGAGAAACAAAAGTATGGCGTGATTAAATTGTTGTATTTATAATAGAGGTTTCTCAGGCGAAAATATTTTTCCCTATATATATACATGTGTGTGTGTGTGTGTGTGTGTGTGTGTGTGTGTATGCATTATTTTTTTAATTTATATAAACCACCACAGCATAAAATGCTCAAAATTTTATCTTTTTACTTAGGAAAAAGCAACCCCTCTATTATTTCGTACAAAGACCCTCCCACTTCCATTTACTCTCATTAGGGCTAAGCACGCAATCATTACAGGCTCGGCAATTAAAGCACGCATGTCATATTCATACACAGGCGAAGAGCAAGCGGCAGCGCCAGGAACCGAAGTGGAATCATGTTTCGCGGTGGGATAAGGCGCGCGCGACCGCGCAATTTCTCTACACATACTAGGGTTGCCAATAAATCAATACCCATTTTAATTTTTATTTTATTTTAGCAAACATAAATATTATTGATACTTTTTTCACACTATTAATGTCGATTTTTCCTTATAATCTTTTGTAAGCTTATTGTTATGTACTCCAATTCACTATGCTATATTTTTTATTGAATTTAAGTAATATAATTCTATGATTCTAATGAATATTAATGTTGTTTTTAAATTAATAATACAGTTTATACGCTTTTTTTTTTTCATTGATAAATATTTCGTGAATGTTTTTTTTTAATATTGAACAAGAATGATAACTTCTAAAAGATCTATTTTATCCCAGCATTTTAATTTTACAACAAAAAAAAAAACAACTGTAGCAATATTATTTTAATATTAAATTGCTTTAATGACAACAATCAGGAAATTCTGAAATGTCTAATTGCCATCAAGTCAGGGCTTTTTATTTTTATCAACTTCGTCATAACTGTTAATACTGTTAATTATATTTGATCAATTTTGTATTCACAATGCTATACTGAAAAATATTCTTAATGAATAGTGCTTTAAAAAATCACTTTGTCCCTGATACTCTGAGAATTGGTAAATAAAATATAGTAAAATATTGCTTGTTTAATGTAATTTTCAGAATGTTCCCGTTTTCATGATTAGTTATACTAAACATAATTATAAAAATTAGTACCTACCTATATTACGTAAACACACATGGTTTAAATGTAATTTATGTCATCATAAAAATAAAACATATTGTTTTATTATCATATAGCAACCCTATACAGGTTGGCCAGCAAGCCGCAGACGCGCGCTCGCACACCAAACGATTACGCAGTGTCAACTTCCCAGCATCATACGACTGTAGCAGCTAGCAACTCTCTAACACAGATGACTAAAGCATGCTTCATTGATCTTTATTGTAATGCCACTTAATAAACAATTACATAATATAAGAGACTGACACGCTACTCTAAGTACCTTCGTCTATATCAGTAACTTTCAATTTATTAGGTCGGTTTAAAAAATAGTAAGTATTAATTAAATAGATAAACATTTTCATATGAGATTAAGATTTGATATATTAAAATAAGTAAGAGTACAATTAAATATAAGTTATATTATCTACTATTCAAAGCGTTTTCAAAGTGACCTATTATTAATTAGATGTTACGCTATAATAGGTATTATAATAATGGTTCAAATCTTGTTGCCCAAATTGGAAGTCATGGCAACAATAACAATATGCCCGTAGCTACCCATTATTGAGCGATAGGCCATATAATTTATGAAATTGTCAAAAATTATATTCCAGTAGTCAGTGGCCAGTTACGGAGTTTTTTTAACTGTTGCAACCCCAAACCGGAGACCGACAAAAAAGACGTCAGAAGCACGCGACACGCGATGTTTGGCGTCTCGACTAATAAAAAAATATTAACATCAATAGTCAAATCTTCGACTTCGGTAGATATTAAACGGCTATAAATTATCCTAATAGCTGTTAACTATTATATCGTGAACGCTTAGCCGACTCGAACATACCAATCTCTCGTCAGACCTAAACGATTTTTTTTTCACCACAAATTAAGGTTTTGGTTTTGCTGACCGAAAGATATGGGTCGAATGGCAATTTGTTACTCCTGGGGTCTTTTTCTATTAATACACTGTCATTAAAAACGTGCAAAGAAGTTATAGATACAATAATATAAAGTTACATAATTGAGACCATTCAAGGCTAACCCGTCCATAAAGGCGAACTAGGCATCTGCCTAGGGCGCTCGTATTTGAGGGGCGGTATGGCATGGCAAACAAATAATGCTTTCTCTAATTATTTTAACCTTAAAAATGCAGTACCTTAAAATATACTCCTTGAGTCTATGTCCACAGGATTCAAAAGGACATTTTTTTCAGATTAGTAGTACCTTTATAAAATATAGGAACTCGAGTATGACAATGATAATAATGTTTAAAATAATTAATTAACAATAAAGATGACATGTAAACAATAATAAATAATGTGACATAGGATATTGACTTATAATTAATAAAATGTAATTGTAACAGTGATGAAAAAATTTATTTAACTCAATATTTGCATGCTATTTCTATATGGCTAAATGGGTTTTAAGTTCTTATTTTATTTTAATTAATTACTATCAAATTGTACCCTATTTAAAGGCAAATAAATGATTATTATTATTATTATTATTATTATTATTATCAAAGGAATTTCTTTTTTTCATTGGCAAAAAAAGGTGAATCTACACTTTTGTGTTTTTCCGTTATTATGACTGTTTTATAGGTGTCGTGCCAGCATTTTCCCTAGAACTCCAAATTTCATCTGTTTTGTCTAGGGTGATAAGTTTCAATGAGGAAGCGCTGGGACTATAAGAACATACACATAAACGGACCATAAATAATCCAATAAGCAGTTTCTAATATCGGTTAAATAATTAAATTCAGCTAAAAAAAAAAAACAGACATAAATTTATAAATATTGTTGGTATCCAAAGTTTTCTAATTTATAAAATAAAAGGAAATATTTAATCTGGATATTTAAAGTTAAAATAAAAAAGAATCAAATAATACATACTTTTGAAAAATTGAATACGCTTTATAGAGCACTTTAATACTTAATAGTGTACCTACGTGGCGTCATCTATAATTTCTATAAAAAGAAAAGTTGTGACGTTTAGAAAGGCTTAAAATTACGTTTCTCCAAATAGAATGCTTGTGAGAGAATTAGTATTTCAAAGTATTCGCTAGAGCGGCGCTACTGTTCGGGAGCACTGAATATCAGCACCCTCTGTTAAAATAGACGCTAACTTTACGCCCCAATATATTGCCGAGCCGAAAAGCTCTCATTTGTAGACATCGAGGTTTTATCATCTTACGTAGTTAACAGATGGCGCTAGAACTAATTTAGAAATTTTATCCCTTTATAACTAATGTAGTTTACAAATCAAATTATTTTTATCTCGAAAGAAATTGATTGACATATGTCAACCTGCCTAATCCTATTATTTCCTATTAATATTATAAATGTGAAAGTTTCTTTGTTTGGATGTTTGTCGGTCAATCACGCCGAAACTAATGAACGGATTTTGATGAAATTTGGTACACAGATAATGTAATACCTGACTTAGATAATAGGATACTTTTTATCCCACTAAAAGGTTCCCTAGGGATAGAAGTACCTCCAACGGCGCCTATTTTGTGAACGCTACCTAAACGGTATGAGATATACGAATGCTTTCTAAAGAAAAGTTGGAGAGCCTTAAATTATCTATAAAAAAGTCCGGATGTCATATATCTATGTGCAAAGGTTTTACCATAAAAATAAAAGAACTTCGTATAATTGTATTTTAATTTTTCGTCCGTATTTAAACGTTTATTTGAGTAGGTGATATTAAATCCTTATGAGAATAAATATGTTTATCGTCGAAGAAATTAAATATACATAAAAATAGTCTTTTACACCATATAGATTGGATGAGTAGTTTAGATTTTACTACGATGTTTTTGAGAAAAGAAAATAACGTATATTGCCGATTGTCTAAATACTTTTTTGTGTACATGTATGTATTAAAATTAAACAGCATTCTTAAGATTTTCAAGTTTATAATTTTTACAAATCCTATTTTTTACATATTTTGTTCATTCATATTATGTAAGCACCTAAGTATGGGTTCCCAAGTATAAATGTCGAGGCCAGATCGTAGAATTGAACAATTAATGATACGGCCAACCATTTTATGAAATGTTTGTACGTATTTCATGAAATTAAGTTCCTATATTGTTCACTACTTTAGGTCACGTGATGGTATTAAATTACGAGGTTGTTTTTTTTTTTCAGACCACAAAATCATAACTCTAACGAATAAACAAGGTATTTCAGCAAATAATTAGATTTATTTTTTGTAGGGTACGTACATTAATAATATGACCAAATGTGGGTTGACATATAATTTAACGTTGACGTTTAAATGATATGAATGAATGATCAAATGGCTTGCCGGATCATAAAATCATCAATTCTACGATATGGCCACGACGTATATACGTAATTGAATAAGTCTTTTATTGAAAAAAAATATATATGTTGCACTGTAAATAGAAATATTATTTCATCATCAGGCCTTTTGACTCAGGCCTTCGTTATAGATGGTGGTAAGGAGGATGGGCCATGCCTTCCACGCTGGCCCAATGCAGATTGGAAGGTATACGACTGCAAATGCTTCCGGGCTTCATCTGTCTTCCAAAGCACGGAGTAGCTTGAAATACTAATTTTTGGTCACCCATCCCGTGACTGACCTTTATGCTAAAGTAGTCTGTGCTAACGTTTCTATCAAAGAATTTTGCGTAGACTACGTCTTCGATTAAATTTTCAGAAATCCATAGTCTCAGAAACTTCTGGAATTCATTGTTTTTTTTTCTGTTGTATGTAGAAAGGGTGAAGCAGCAATGAAAAATGTTACAAAACTTTTTTGGGTGCGGTGCGTAAGCGGTGATTTAAACTCTTTGTGCAGGATTCAATAATGTTTTAATTACCTAATTCTAATCGGTACTATCGTTGTCGCTAATATTGAATCTCAGACCAATTGGTCGTTTTCGTTACGAAACTATCATTTATGTGACTTTTTTAATGCCACCTTTTGTGTACTCTGTATTGTTTTACCGTGTAATTTCGTTCTGTTTTCCTGTCTGTATGTGTGCAATAAAGGTTATATTATTTTTTTTTTTTCTTGGCTAGTTAATATTTTAAAACTACAGTTTTATTTTAAATAAACCAACTGCAAAAGTCTTAAAAATATTTCTTAAAAACAACAAATATTTATTTAGACTTCATTTAAATCTAGAGTGAATCATATAATTTATTGAATTTGTTAACTGTTTTTAATAACTATTTTACATATATTCAGTCTATTTGAATCGAATCGGACGGCCCAATGCTGGGTGCATTGGGGACATTAATAGGCTTGGTGAAAAGAACATTTCAAAAATATTATATCTTGTTTGAAGTATTATAAAAAAAAAACACGTTTGATGTCTCCTACCTATCCAATCAAATCCAATGATATAAAAGCAAAGAAAATACAAAGTATAGAGGAGTAATATTGAAAGACGGATTAAAGAATCGCGATAACGGAAAAGGTTGACAAGTCAAAAATTACGAACATTGAGAGCAGACCATTTTCATTGTGAGCCTTATAACGAAGTTCCCATTGTTAAAAGTTAACCTTTTTCATTACACTGAGTTACGGTACTGCGTAGGCGTGCTTCTTCAGAAACTTTCAAACTATCATCAATTTAAGACTCGACACAAAGTCAGAGTTAACATGTATAAATAGTTCAGGTTTACTTTGAACTCAATTATTTAGTTACTTTAAACCAAGATGTAGCGTTCATTAAAATTTTCAGCTTCTTTGAACATACCATAGAATGGGAAACCTAGTTAAAAAAAAAACACATTTCAACTTACCCCAAAAGATCTCTGTGTCAATTATATTAAAATGTTTTATTAAATTAACACTAAAGTATTTAAGCCGAACATCCGTTTAAATTGATCATGACATACGTGACAATGACTTAATAAATGACGTGTAAGTCATACGGTAAGTTGCACAAACTTCCATTAAGGTTTAATGATGCCTTTAATCCTTTATAAGCCAGTTGCATAAACGTTAATTAAAATTCTCATTATATTAACGCCACATTACCCATACAAATTTTCAAATTTGGAACATTCATTAGAGCTTAAAGTCGTCACTTAACTTTAATGGACGTTTGTGCAACGGGCGGAATGAATGTTAAATTGATATGGGTAATATCACTTTAAGCTAATGAAAATTTTAATGGACGTGAAATTAAATAGTATGCATATGTAGAACCTAAAAACAATATCCAAGTGCAGAACGCAAGTGAAGAAAATGGTGTCGGTGATACTGCTTACCCAGATTACTTTAAATAAAACTAAACTACAATTTATATTTTTTTTAACGTTATTCCTTATTATTTTTGTGGAATTATTATTTTTAATTGCTATTAATTATTGTTATTTCAGACCTCTAAATGTCAAATACATAGATATTTTAGATGAATCGAAGCTCGTCAACGCAGATTAGGCCCGGTTTAAGTCTATTCAGTGCGTGGCTTATTATAATAAATACATAGTAAACAAAATATGAATTCGATTTACACAATATTGATATATGATTCGACTATTAGGGACACTACCAGCCATTTGCACAAACGTTCATTAAAATTTTCATTAGTTTAAAGCGACATTACCCATACAAATTTGACAATCATTAGCGCTTAAAGGCGTAATTAAACCTTAATGGATGTTTGTGCAACTGGCCGGAAGTTGTTATAAGGTGCTTTGGAGTAATACACAAAAAAGGCACATTCAGAATGCCTGAAAGTGACGAATGAACAACGACAAACAGGATTTTACTAGATAAAGGAATCTTTTAATCATAACAAACATATTGCTTTTATTTACTATCGGAATTTCCCCACTTTCGTAATTACCCCAAAGTACCGAAAGCTTGGCTGTGGACAAAGATCCCTTTGCGTATGCTTTAATTTTCTAGATTTATTTCTGTGTAACCATACCATTTTTTTTAAACTTAATTCTCCAAAAACAGGGGAACTTTCAGACTTGATATTTTGATGAAAGATTGAGTCTAGATTCTATAAAAGAAATTTCTTGATAGTGGTTAGATTTTATCGGAATAAAGTACCAAAAAAACATTCTCCTATAATCTAGTTTGTGCAACTGATTTGCTACCATTGTGATGTTTTGTTAAATTTTATATCGTTAGTAACTGTACTAGCTGTCCTGCACGCGTAAATTATAGCATAAGTCATAAGTATGTAGCTACCCGTAGGTATTTTTTATCGATCCAGTAGTTTAGAGCCTATTTGATGCAAACAAACAAACATAAAAACATATCAACAATCAAATATTTTCTCTTTAAAATATTGGTATAGATTTCATTTTTTTTCGAATAATTTAAATAAAATGAAAAATTAAATAGGTAGGTACTTATTTAGTGGTTAACTTATTCAAGAAAGTTCTTTTGAAGCGAGTTGGGATTTTGAGATAGCTCGACTTTGTGTAGTTTATTAAAATTGACCGCGCGCCTTTAAAAGAATATCTTGAATAATTCAACCGTCTTTCAAGAAAATACTATATTTACTTTAAGGAAAATGTTATATTAAAAAAAAATGGTTAGTGATTATAAGTACTCCTTTTTTGAAGTTTATAATAAAATTAATTTAATTTTTACCCTTGCAATAATTTTATAGGTAACTCGATGGCGCAGCGGATAGTGCGCTCGATCTGTGATACGGTTGTTAAGCAACTTTTGCAAAGGCTGGTCATAGGATGGGTGACCAAAAATTTATTATATCGAGCTCCGCCCTGCTTCGGAGGCACGTAAAGCTAATGCTCTCTACATCTGCAGTCGTCAACACTAATGTAAGCACCTACTTATCCGCACTGAGCCCGCGTAGTGGATCAAGGCCTATTATTCGATTCGATTTGAATTGATTCCATCCGTTGCCTGAGTGGGGACATACGTTGGTGATGATGATGATTATGTTCCTGAAATCTTGCAATAGGGATGATGACTAGGTAAAAAAATGCAATTCTATTTAGTCCGTCAGTCAGATAATAGAAAAATATTAGATACGTTTTTTTTTTTTACTTCAATTTAACAAGAAACAGCTTAGATAACAGGCATTAAAATTGAGGATTGGGGGCTCGCTACGTCACAGTTGAGTAGAAAACGTACTCTAACGTGACGTCATGCGAAATTTCAACTCAATGTAACGCCGTAATTTTATGATTACGAAAAAAATAACAAAATACGTGTTTTATATTTTTTAACTCTCTACCTGACGGACAAACAAACAAAAATTAATCATCATCCCTATTGAATGTAACAGTAGTTATCCTCAATCGATTAAACTGATTTTTTTATACAGCCTTAGTGTAGTCTAGCTGTTTTCCCACGACTTCACCCACGTAAATTCCCAGGAGCTTGTCAGTCGTGTATGACGTAGTTTACCGTAGTTGAATTTCGTAACGTACCCAAAGCAAACAAACAATAAAATCTTAATATAATAATAATTAGTATTAGTGATGAAAGAGACTCAGTCCTTTAAGTCGTTTAAGATAAGACGCCTCTTTTTACACGACTTTGCTTTAAAATTAAGACTTTAGCTGTTAGTCTTAAATAATACGACTCAGTCAGATAACGTATAAGACTAGTTGCGCTAAAACGATTTAAATGCCTAAAACGACTTCAACGACTTAAAGGGCTACGTGTTTTTATTGGAGAGAGCTAGCGTTCGAGTAAAGCGTTTAGTTTTCAATAAAATCGTTTTTCTTAATATATGGAAAAAAACTATGTCCTACATATTAGATAATAATCAGGGTTTATTATGGAAAAATAAATACATCTGATTTGGTTATGGTTTATTAAATTAAAAACAATCTTCTATTTTAGGTCATTAACAAAAATAAAAAAAAAACCTACATAGTGAAAAAAAAACAATACAGCTACAGAAAAGTCATCCAAGACGATAGGCACATTGACGCTCTGATGCTCTTATCACTTAATCTGTAACGTTTTTTTGAGATCAGGTTACCAGATTTCGAAAAGGCTTGTTCACTTGGAACACTGCTTGCTGGAATACTTAATATATCTTTAGCCATTTGCGTTAGGCAAGGCAGGTGATACTTCTGATTGGACCACCAAAGTAAAACGTCTGGTTCCTCTGTTTCTAGTGGCATGGATAAATACTTTTGTATCTCGTCTTGCTTCGCGTTTGTTTGTTTGTATACCGCAGAAAAACACTTTTCTTCTCAGTATTTTGTGATTGAGATGATGTGGCTAACGTTGAATCTATACTTGAATTTACATAATGCGTGGTGAAATAATACGTTTTAAAATGCGGTAGAATATCTTCGCATTCGTAGCTTTGTTCAACAATATAGGTATTTTTTAATCGTGGATCCAATATTACGGCAAATTTTGCAAAATCAGTATACAAGAACGGTGATTATTCCTGTAATTTTTCAGTCATTACAGAAGCGCAATTTTCAAAAATCTCATTATTAGCTTGCAGCCGAATTTATTCTTTTAACACGTCCACTATTGGTACTACATAATATAAGCTTGGATATTTAGATTTCGAAAGCAACAAAGTTGCATCATGAAAAGGCTTTAGAAATTGAATAATTTAGTTGACTTCATCCCAATTCTGTATATTCACATTATTCACAGCAAATATTCAGGAATTTTGGTGCTTAAATATGATTAAGCTGATTGTATTTACGATAAAACTATTATGCAAAATTTGTTATGGATATTACTATTATGAGTAATTACATAATTAGTATAAATTACCACTCTACACCATATTTTAGGGTTCATTTTTTATGCAAATGGATAATGAACCTGCTTACGACTCTCGACTCCTCAGGCGATGAGTCACCAGTCATTTAAGCTGTTTAAGTAACTGCTGAGCGTTTTAAGTTAAAAGACTTCGACTAATGAGACTAGTCTTAAGACTAAATGTGGGGGGCTAGAAGACTGACGTGAGTCAGTCGTGAGGCGTCAAAAATAAGGCGAGTCTTTATTAAAACCCTTTAAAGTCTGAGTCTCTTTCATCACTAATTAGTATAGACAACAATGCATTGTTTTGTTAAGCTTTAGCTGGAAATTTGAACAATGTATGTGATATTGTATAAAATTGATTTATTTATTTATTCTAAATCCAATATGATGGATTATCCAAATAATGCACTAATTATCTGTAAGCATTCCAAATGTTCACCAACGGTCTGACGGAACCAATAAACTTTAGCTGCTACATTACATTTATTAATGAATTTAAAATCACTATTGTATTTATTACATCAAAACTTTTTTTTTTAATTAATCTGAACAAAGATATTGCAACCCATTTCGCTAGCGATACAATTATTATACACAAAGACACCAACCATCGTTGTACAACTTTCAAAACAACTTTAGGTTAGAAATTTACTAACGACCCGCTCCGACTTAGCACCGATGCAATTTACATAGTAATAAGCTGGCAGTCGGCATGATTGTTTCCGACATCTTTAACAATCAATGTCATACTTCAGCTTGTTTACACAAAACCTTAATCAATTATTCACCAAAATTACTTTGTCTGTTCAAACCCCAATCTCCTAAGCAAGCTTGACCGTTTAGATTTCGCCTTTTTTACTATTCTTCGTTTTCCTGTTATGATTTTTTGTAATAGCGCTTTATCTTTGAATTTTAACAGACTGTCAGCCAGTGGCACTAACGTAAACCATAAATTTAAGACATTTATTAGAGCTTAAAGGCGTCGTTAAACCTTAATGGACGTTAGTGCAACTTACCGTATGTAATGTTAATATCGATTATTGACCAATGTCATCGATTTTTTTATTGACGCCCTAAATGGTCATATTATTTACAGTACTATCACAATTTCTGAATGTTACTTGAAGGTAGTAGAGGGATTTTATTTTATAAAATTTTCTCACACTTCTATTTACATACAAAGATAATAGAAGTCTTTGCTTACATCTCGAGTCTTAATTGACTGTGTATCATTATGTGTATACATTGTATAAATAAATATAAATATTACACAATATCACATACATTGTTCAGATTCCAAGATGAGTAGTCAAAGCCCCCGTATTATGGAGTATCTGAGACAACGAAAATAACAAAACACCCAGACCCGACACAATATAGAAAAGTTTATTTTCTACATTGACCCGACCGGGGATCGAACCCGGGACCTCAGAGATGGCGACACCTTGAAACCGGCGTGCGAAAATACAGAGCTGCTGTTGTTACTATTAAAAGGTAACAGTGTATTTCATAAAAATAACAAAAAATTACATCAGTTACAATTTCATTTAATGAGTGTTGCGTTATAAATTTTAATAAACTTTGAACCAACATAATCTCTCGTTCTAGGTAGGCTGGTCCATTTGTCTCCGTCCGTGTTCAAATTTACGACCCGGGCATGCGCTAATGTAATACATTGAGTCCATTGTTCCTAAAATTTTGCATATCTAAAACACTCAGAATAATAAATCCATATTAGGATGGTTATGGACTTAATTAAAATAAGTACTCTTGAGTCCACTTAATGATCTTGTTCTTGAAAAAATGAACTGTCTACTTTCCATATTCAGTCACTATTTTACTCTGACTTGTGTAAAACTGTATTACTAAAAACCTAAAAACGCTTGAATGTATTCCAATAAAAATGAAACAGTAATGTATTCCATTAAAACTAATTCAAATAATTGCGACAAACCTTATTCATTGCAATATGAAACGAAGAAAATTATTAAGAATTCTACGGTAATAAAAGTAGAGATTATTTTTTTTTAATGTTGAGCCAGGCTGACGAGATGATTCAAATTATTTTTTACCAATAGGTACTGGTGTCAGATTGATTTAGGTAAAAAAGGATTAGCTGGACAGCCCAAAATGTTTTCTCACAAAATGTTTTGTTCTTAATATATTTTCTGCTAACTTTACGAAAGTTAGTTACAAAAGTTCGCTTAAGACGATTGTTTCTTGACAAATCTTTAACAAAACAATGATAATATGTTACAATCTATTTTAAATGTTGCCAATAGTGATAATGAAAACCTTCATAGGAGCGTAGCTGACACGCCGCTGATTTCAAGGTGTGTCGCCATTCTGTGGTACTAGATCTGGATACTTCATAATCCGAGTACTTATCTAGTCTGAGCAATGTAGCTATTATAAAAACCAAAAACCTGACTTTTTTTGAGTTGTAAACAAAGTCCATGAGTGACACTAGTAGAAATTTACGAAAGAAACTTATAAAAACAAAATTATAATGTCTTAAAATAATATAAGCTTTAGGTGTATCATTTTTTGTTAACTTGTGTTGTTTTACCTGAAAAATTAACAATATTTATAAATCCATCTGTAGTTCAAGCACATGACTTTAAACTTTGAGCGTGTTAAACACAGGAAAGAGGTGTGTTCTGCGGACAGAAGGTTAAGCGGCGTTAATATGGGAAATGAAATTTTGAACATCAAAATAATATTTAATAGGTTTTAACTATTTCTAAAAATACAAAAATGGAACACCAAAATTTCATTTCATTTCGTGCTCACTTATCGTGAGGTATATTTACATGCCTGTCAAATATACCTCTAATAATCTCTGGGGGCCCTGAATTAATTCACTAATGGTCTATGTAAGGAGATTTTCGTTCTGTGCTGTTTAGGTAGTGTTTACGATTTTAGCAACTGCTTTAGCGAACTTTTTTAACTAAAACATGGGCATTGTATGTGATATTCCGTTTCTGTGTGTTCTGTTGAGCACCAGGGCTCCGCAAAGCATGGATAGTTTGTTTTTATCTTCCGTAAAAATATTTTAGTACAAAAACTGTTCCATCGCCAAAAAGTTTGAAAATCCCTAGACTTATTTAGCAAATCGCAAAGCGAGTCGCGAAACACTAAGGAATTAGTTATAACAGTTAAATAATTCATTCTCCATTCCATTCCATTGTATAACAAATAATAAAAGTTAATTCTAATATAAGTTACAGTGTAAATTTGATATGAGGTTATATTATTAAAAGTTTAAATTTGGTAATCCTTGTTCTACTAAATGTACCTTCTTTATAAAAAAAGGAAAAATATAAGTAAGTACTAAATGATTTTCGATATATTTCACGGGAACCACTTAGCCTCGCTACTTTTTTTATCTCTCGGCTATCTATCGATAGGTCGAAAGGTTGTGCGATCAAAGATTTATTATACTTTAGTATCTCGCGTATACACAATATATTCAACTGTAAGACGTAGTTACAAAAGGGCAATTTGTAAAACAAACGGATATCTCTTTTATATCTTTCCTTGAACCAGCGAAATGTCTGAAATCTACGAATTCCGTCACGTAAATTACTTTTATTTTAAAGGTAAAAATGTAGCCTTGGTGACCTTTAAAAAGATGGCAAGGTCGGTTTGATAGAGTCTTCTTATTTAGCTACATTAAATCTGAACTTAGAATATAGAATTGTTCTAAATATACCTATTAAACGATTTAATTTAGAAGTAACGTTATATTAATCACTAATTATAACTCCAATTAATTACGCACTTCCGTCGCTTAATAACTAATGTCCCAAATTTATCTTCGTCATCCCGGAGTTCCCAAATTTATTCCATGGATTGTTTGGATTTCTACTGAAAATTATTACTACGACAAAATAAAGTCAATTAATTTCACATTACTCTAAAAGTTTCATAAAATAAAAAATAGCCAAGAGCGAGTTAGGCGGGCTCGCACATTTAGGTTCCGTTTAAATTTTAAATAAAAACGTCACCTTTTTTTACTTGACAAATTTCATAGATCTAATTTAACAGAAACTACCAATTTTGATTACCTGAGAGTGTATGAGAGTATATGTTTTTGTGACGTACTTAAATGACCGTGTCTTTACTCAAATAGTAAAACTTCTATGTCACCACACTCTTGACAGAGTAGAGTGGTCATGGTCATTACATCAGCCTCCATCACCACCTTTGCCATTCTGTATGCCGCCATCACCAATGTGCATTAGTGGACTGGACCGTTAAGTGCAGATTTTATTTGGTCGGTCCAGCGCTAGGGAGATCTGCCGCGTGCCCTCGTTTCTACAGACGTTTTCCTCGCACTGTGACATGACCAAAAATAATTAAAAAACGAGAGTGCGGCCCCGTACTATGCAAGAAAGACGCTGTTTTTCTCCAATATTATGTAAGTTTTAATTTGATATGCCAACCATTGACCTTCAACGCCACATTCCCAGAGCGTCTATCTACTTCTTCACGCTCTCTCTTAGTGCTCATGTCTCGGCACCGTAAAGAAATATGGGAAACACTTACGCCTGAACAAGTCTTTTTTTTTGTGGCTTTGTGAGATTCCTATTTCTCCATATTTTCTTTAGTCTATCCATGGCTGTCTTCGAAATAGTCATACGCCGTTTATTAAAAAAGATTAATACTAAGACTCCGCAGTCCGTCTGCTTGTATGTCGTGAATTGTGATAACGATACAATTGAATTTTTTACACATTAGTAACAAGTACATAGTATACTAAAAATAGAATAAAATAAATATTCATGGGTGCCATACAACAATCACGATTTTTTGCGTTTTTATATAATTATGTAACGGAACACTTTTACACATTTTATACAACTTCAAAAGACTGTAGATCTTTTAAGATATGAAACCCCAAAATGAGCTAAGAAAACATCGTATCTAAACACCAATAAAATAACTGATTTAGATTTTCACTTAACCATTTATTTTTGTATTAATATCGATTATTTGCTAGCTGACAGCATTTCTGTAGCGGCTAATTGGTATATTGCCAGGGGTTTCAGTTCTTGTGTTACAGCCATTGTTTCTATAGCATCTAATCATTAATTTGCGTCAAAATCGGTATTATTCTAATATATCATGTTTCGCTATTATATCTGATGTTTTTGGAACAGTTTCTTCTTATTTTTTTTCATACTATAATATCACATCTAATTAGTATGACGGTTTATCATTCGTTTCTTTGATCAAACTTTCAAAACCTATACGAGTAAGATAATTTTGGATCGAAGGTGACTTTTCTTTGTTGGTAAAAATAATCGGCTTATACTAGATTTGGACTAGAGCACGTAGGGTTCCGTATAATGATCCATAAAAAATAAAAAAGTCATGTTACTGGGTTTTATGGAGTTGTTCGAAATTTTTGAACTAAATACTCATGATCGACTATTTCTCGTTAACTTGTAAAGCCATTTTAAAAGAGAGGGGAAACAGTTGACTGTAGCGACAATTAGCTCTTAAAAGCTTAATAAGTTCATATATTCATGGTTTGTAAATTTTCCTTGTAAGACCTACCGTGAAATTTTTGATAAGCCTTATAAGAAACGACTGGCTTTCCTAGGAAAACTACTAATATTTTAACTTAAATTTAGGCAAACTATGTTTATTTCCTTTGGTTTCATAAACATATCCTTATACGATAATGCACTAGTTAGTACGACGGTGCAGTAGTTTCGAATGTACAGTAAAACTATGATATAATAGATTGTTGCCTAAAACTAACGTTTTGTAACTAATGACCGAATTCCACGTAGCTTGAGATTGCACTGCTATAATAGCAGCACGATTAACTCGCCGCCGCGTTTGTAGCTTTAAGTTTGAAGGACCTTAGAGTGTAGTAGAAGAAATATGTCTTTACATGTCAATAACTACCACTTTTTAATAGTTGGCTTTCAAAGGTACTCGGCCTTCAAAAGAAAGTGGCCTTCCATAATCTAACCACCTTATATTAGGTATTGTTTATATTCCTTTGTTTCCCATTAATCCTCAGTGTTCTAAAAGAAAAATCATAGTAATTAATTTATCACGTATTTTTCGAAAAATTATCTCTTATGAGATAATGTGTTCCGTACCTTGATATATTTGGAAATCATACCACTGTCATATCTGTATAAATAAAATAAAACATATAAGGTTGCTTCTATAGGTTGATAATGCTATTGAACTAAATAAAAGTACCGCAAAAAGCTTTCGTTTCATTTGTATAGAAAATTTGGTAAAGCTTAAAAACTACAACCGAATTCAAACTTTAATAATCATCATCACATCACCAACCCTTTTACGTCCCCACTGCAGGGGCTTAGGCCTTCCTTATGGATGGTTAAGGAGGATGGGCCATGACCCTCCACGCTGGCCCAATTCGGATTGGAGGGTATTAACGACTGCAAATGCAGCCGGGACCGACGGCTTAACGTGCCTTCCGAAGCACGGAGTAGCTCGAGATAATAATTTTTTGGTCACCCATCCCGTGACCTACCCTTGCGAAAGTTGCTTAACGACTACGATCGCGGGCCGTGGCGCTTATCCACTACGCCACCGAGCTACTCTAGCTATAGCTAACTATAATAAACTATTATATAATACTTATCTCAGAAGCATCTTATTCAACAAAATGCTATTGAAGTCGGGTGAAGGTCTTCTGTAGGTTTATTAATTAAATGGTAGGCGTAACTGCAATAGCATTTTCTTGAGGAGGTTACTTTGAGATAAGTATTGGGTTGGCACAAAAGTAATGAGACACACTAGAAAAATCTATAACATTTCCTTTTTAAAATAAATTTTTTCGATAATATACTAGAATGTTGTAGAACATTCTAGGTACTTCTGGTGTAGGGTATATAAAGCCGCGCTCGAGATTTGTTTAGTCAGTTTGAAGAAAAATGGACGAGCGACAAGTTCGAACACTATACTTATACGAGTACTTGTTAGGCCACAGTGCGCGGGCTGCGGCTGACAATATCAACAATGCATTAGGCGCTGGAAGTACAAGCCATGCGACGGTGTCCCGATGGTTTGACCGTTTTAAATCAGGAGACAGGAGCCTTGAAAGTCAGCCACGCTCAGGGCGACCACCCGCAGTGAATGATGACGATTTGCGCCGCGAACTGCAGTTGAATCCGGATGCTACCACTCGTGAATTATCGGAAGCACTTAAATGCAGTCACCACGCCGTGGAACACCATCTGCATGAGCTTGGTTATCGAAAAGTTTTGGCTCGGTGGGTACCGCACATCCTTACAGACGCCAGTCGTGCAGTCCGTGTCGCTATCTGTCAGTCACTTTTGCTGCGACCCCGACGTAAAGAGTTTTTGTCAGATCTGGTTACTGGAGATGAATCATGGATTTATTACGAGAACGATACACGTCGTGCTTTTTGGCTGCCTCGAGAAGAAACGCCAACAACTCAACCGAAGCCGAGTCAAAAGAACCACCGAAAAATTCTGCTTTGCTGTTTCTGGGATGCGCAAGGCATACTGTTTTATGAGCTATTACACAATGAAACTATAAACGCTGACAAATATTCAACCCAGCTTACCAAATTATCTGCCGCTATCAAGAAAAAACGACGAAGACGAGTCAATGTAGTTTTACTGCACGATAACGCTCGACCTCACGTCGCATCTGTGGTTCGCCGGCAGTTGGAGAACTTGGGCTGGGAGACGATACCCCACCCACCTTATTCCCCAGACCTCGCCCCATCAGACTATCATTTGTTTAGAGCCCTGAAACAGCATTTGCGGGGTAAACAATTTAATGATTTCTCTGACGTAGAGGCGGAGTTGAACAACTTTTTCGAGGCACAGCCATCAGAGTTCTGGGCAAAAGGCATCCAAACTTTGCCGGATCGTTGGCAAGAAGTCTTAGATACTAATGGTAATTACATCATTGACTAAACTTTTTTTATTGTAATAATAATAAAAAAGTAAAAACTTAAACCAAGTGTCTCATTACTTTTGTGCCAACCCGATATTAGTTATCATTTTTTAAAGTTTGAAGTCGTTTCATTCTTTTTTTTTTAAATTTTTATTTCATCCTTTTAATGATATAGATTTTTATTGTATAATAGGTAAAACTGAAAATATTAAATACTAGCTTTCCGACATTAGCTTCGCCCGCAGTTTCATATCATGACATAATAACAAAGATATAATAACAATGACAAATTGAATAGTAAACAGTCATTATTATGGTAACGTTTTCATTCCTTATAAAAACTTCCATTCTTATTTTCGTTCCTTTATTTGCTATTTTTCGGGATAAAATGTTTACTGATGTAGCTTCTCGTAGGTAAAAGCAATTTTTTAAATCGGTGCATTAGTTTCAGAGCCATTCGTAGCAAATAAACAAACAATCAAACAAAAATATTTGCATAGATATATAAATAAAAATACTCAAAATAGTGTGTCTTAGAAATGAAGATTTTGTTTAGTTGGTCGACATATATTTTTTTAATAATTTTATACTCATAATATAAAGCGGAAAGATTAGATTGCTTGTTTGTTTGCATTGGATAGGCTTCGAAACTAATAGACATATTTATAAAAGTCATACTTTACGCGAGCGAAGTTGCGGAAAAAAAACAGGTAGTTTGATAGAAAGTGGTTCGTCTTCTTCTTTTATTAATGGCTTATCTGCGCATTTTTCACAATTCTGCCAATGTCAAGTGAATAAATTGAATTCTACCTGTAAAATGAAAATGAAATGAATAAAAAGAACCAACCTTAACTTAATTTGTTGTTTTCAGTTTTCACTATTTTGAGTAAATAAATGTTTTTAATTTCATTATGAAACGGGTTGGTAAGTTATATGATGCCAATACAATATTTTTACTACATTTTTAAATATTTGCCAATAATATATTATTTATTTTATGGTGTTTTATTACTGATGAAAATATAGTGAGTATGTTTTGCATAAATTATAGAGCATATTATGTAGTTTTAGTAAAAGTAAATATATTTAATGTTACAACTATATTTTTAAGTTTAACGGCTGATGTATAAAATTATCAATAATTGTCTATTTTGGAGCACAATGTGGTAGAGCTTCATAAAACTTAAGTTTAATAAAAAGTAATAAAAGCTAGATAAAAAAGTGATTTGTATATTGCACAATAAAGAAAGTATTATTTAATAATTTGTTTGTTCCATTTATCCAAAAATCAACGAATAAACAATGTTTACTCGTTAGAGTGGCCTTTTATGGTCCACCCACCTTAACACTTAATTGAAAAGTGGAAATTGTCTTATCTCTATAGTACACGTGGGAGGTAAGTAGGTATTTTTTATACCACAGAAATTACATGGTGTATAAAAATAATCAACGAATAAATACCCTTATTTACTGCTAAGAATTCGTTTCCGTAAAATCAATTACTTTACTTCCCTGTTTGTTCTCCTCTCTACAGCCCGCATAATTTACCAGTATATTTTTTTCAATTTTGTGTAATTTTGTTAAATATATAGAAACTACTTCCATGTCTGTAGATTTATCATCTATAAAAAATAAAAGTTTTTAGGATTCCGGACCCTAACGAGAAAAACGAGACTCTATAATGGATTAGGTATGTATTTTTATCAAATTGATTGAGCACCAAATGGCAATACTCATAATGACAAGACAATGTGATAAATAAGGAACTGAAAGTCATATTTATTTCATTATTTAGCCTGAAACAGCTTAAATAATGCCCGGGTATTATGTTAAATGCACAAATTCATCACTTGGTCGATAACACTTACAATATTTAGTAAACGTGTATAGAAGCTCATATGAATCAAAACTTATGAATGTTCTTCTGTTCCGATTACATAGTTATATACATATCATATTCATAACCATTAATTAATTAAAGTCTTAATATATTGGATCACCAACTGGGTTAATAACTCGTCCACTCGCACCAAGTAAAGATCACAATTTAACTATAGCTGATAAGTAAATTACTATTATGAACACCCCCTTAGAGAGTTCGGAAATATGGTATTATCAAATGAAGTATCATTTTTCGTGTCGTTATCATTAATTCATCACCCAAAAAGGTTGAATTTAATAGCCTTTGTGACCTTTGCGCCCCTACAGGGGAACACAACGTATATAATACTTAATCGTCACTGAACCTTTAATAACTGTAAACAAAGAACATTATAGATTAAAAGTTTGTGGAAAAATGTGCAAGAGTTTTCTGTATAACGGTTGATTGATACTTTTGTACCTATGTAAAGTACTAAGTAAAGTCAGCGGCATGTCAAGTTATACAAAACTGTCAAATTTTTCCTCTTGATTTAAAAAAATATGGTTCGAACATAGAGCTCAAAATCGATTGTGGAAACTTAACATAATGTGATAGCCTGACATGCAACAATGAGCACATCACTCAGTACACAATACAGAGGTCAGATCCTGGAACACCTAGTGTCAGCAGCAGCGTGAAACCAACTGCTTTCGATCGCTGAATGTGTTTGTTCCACAAAATGAAAGATGATATTTTTTTTAGTTTATTAGGTCCAAAAACAAAGGAGGTTCATACAAACATACTTTTTGACCTCCGACGGGGTGGAATTTTCAAAATTCCGTTCTACGGAATAAGAGGAATGTACACTCCATATTTCAAATTTCGACGACCAGCGGCTTTAAGCTTTGAGTTGTCTGTCAGTCAGTATATCAGAACATCTTCTTTTATATATGAGTAGATGTTTTTATGGTCACAATTTCAGTGTAAAAATAATCAACGGTCATGAAAAGAGTGACCAAATATATGCAACGCTCGCGTTTTTCGAGAGGCAAGTAAAGCTATTCGTCGTATCTGCATCTGTAATCGTTAACACGCAATAATCCGCACTGGGCCCGTATAGTGGGTTGCGTATGACGCAGCCTCCCTCTCCATGGGGAAGGCCAAACAATTTTGGTTATTAATAGGCTGCTATTTTGATAGACAGAGTACAAAATCGCCGTTAAATTAAGGTATTAAAATAAACATATCACAGCAATATCACAATTTAATGGACAATAATTCAAAATACAATACAGATCTTCTCTACAGATTCGCACATAGTATTTTATTATTAGGAAAAAGAATAGATATTTAGCATTAATAATACAGAATTCTTACTTGTTATTAAGAGAAGAGATGACAAACACTTTTATGTTTACTATATCAAAACAAATGATATCTATAAATGTCAATATATTAAGGCAATTAGATATCGACACCTCAAATCGGTAGTTATCGAAAATTATTGGGTTAATTAGTGTATTCTATTATGGCACGTATTATAAGAGTCATGGTGTCAAAAATAATAAATTACTTTTTGATTGATACGGCCCAACTAATGATGTAGAACATTGACTCTTAGATGAAACATGACTGAATTTGATATACCTATCTAAAAGCACATCAATAAAAACAATTAGATTGTACAGTCAACAGCACGTCAGATTATAAAAAAAAAACTGGAAATTTTATCAATTTGATTTTAAACCTTAATACTCGTAAGGGTTGAGTGTAAAATCAATTGCGGAAATTTGACATATCGATAACCTGACGTGCAGCCGTATGTATGTACATGAAAACATTTTAATAAGAAATAACAATTCATTTATACATAGAAAAATCATATATGTAGCCTCTGTCGACGACGTATTGACGTGAATGTTCATTGCAATTATGAAACATTTTATAATTACATAAGAATAAAAAACATTTATTTTTAACTAGTAGACGTAGTAGAAGTTAGTGATGTACCAAGTCAGGCTATCTCGAGTAATAATACAATCTCGACTCTAAATTAATAGGTAAATGAAAATCTGTAATGATAGAATTAATTGAATTAGTATCACGATACGGTATTTATTTCGTATTAATACAATATACATTACATTATTTGAGTGCTAAGTATATTTTTTTCTTGTAGATCTTTTTAACACATAAAGTTAATGATGCCTTATTTCAGGAGGTGCACACATTAAGACATATTTCTTAATGCATTTAATTTAAAGGAAACACTCAAATATTATATTTGATCAATTTGCATTCACGTTGTTATATAGAAGAACTATTTAATACAAAAATTCTTAAAACGCTTTAAAGAATTTTTCATGAAAAAACAAAATTTTTTTTAGAGTAAAAAACCGACTAGATACATCACAAACAGAAGGATAAACAAGCATTCGTACTTTATATAATAGAATAGAACAGCATATAAAATAGAATAGAATAAGATTATTAATAATATTTTGGAACACTATTATTTTACGAATTATTCAAAAAGTTTTTCTAAATTCAAAGATAAGGTATGTAATTAATTTTATTTCAAAAAGCTATTACTGGCACAGAAACACTGGAATGCTTTATAATTGATTAAAAAGATATGTATATTACTCAAACTACTTTAAATAGGACTAGAATTTCAAAATACTTATTTTAAAGATAATTGAATAATTAGATTCCTCAGACATATTCGGATGAACCGAATGATTCAATCTTTAGATACCTATACATTAATATATTTCTGTTTATGGGCTAAAATAGTTGTATTTTATATATCCAAAAATGGTGCACCATATCATTAGTTTTTTTTTATTTTAAAATTAATAATATAGATTATTAAAATGCATTTATATGAAAATGGTCGATGCAAGTCGTATAAAGAAATATTAACTAAGCAGTATTATCCAAAACTACGAAATAAATAGGTATCCCCGTGGATTGAAGAGTTACTGCTTTAATTGAAACGTCATTTCATTGTTCCCATTCGTTAATTGATAGATCAATATCAATAAAATTGTATTAGCAAGGAAATAAAATCTATAAGTTATATTAATGACTGATCAGTTCGATGCTAAGCATTATTCATATCTATATACAATTGATTAAAATTGGCACCAATTATAAAAATTAGTTGTTATATCAAAATAGTTATATCGTTAAAATATTTTATGTGATTTTACTAAATATAACAGGATAAAATATATCTATAACGTTCCTTCTACATGTTAATTGTGAGTACAGGAATACGCAAATTACAATATCTAAGATTTTAGAAAAATACTATATAAAAGTAAGACTATTACATTCATCAATAATATCCATAAATCTCTTTGAAATATATTAGGCATTTTTTATAATCATTATTCATGATAAATGTTACATTACGATTACATACATAAAGAAAATAAAATCACACAAGTATAATTTTACTGACATTGAAACATTTCATATTTTTTATCTGAATTCACAGATTATACCAAAGTAAAGAACTGTCAAGTACTTGAAAACCGCATCCTCCAAATAGTTTTCAGTAAATGGTTGAAAGTTTTGTCCACGAACAAGGAAGGGTGACATAGTATCATCATTAATCCCTAAGTTTTAGATGTCGCTTTCTAAAAGCCCCGGTCTTTTTGGTGACTCATAGTCAATTAGTTCGATATCCTGTTCCTCAGAAGCATCTATTTCTTCACCCATTACGTGAACATTGCCATTCCTTTCTTTATTCTTATCTTGTATTCTCAGAATTTCCATTTCGACACCGATCTCATCTTTATCGACCGCCGTCCTACTCGGACGACGGTCAAGTTCCTGTCAGGTGGCCTCTATATCCCCATAATCTTCGTCTTGGAGGCTTTTCTCCGCTAATCTGAAACTCTCTAGGAATTCGTTGAGATCGACCAGCCCATCCTTGTTGATGTCCATAAGTCTACAAATGTCAACAAGTTGCTCCTGTGTCATCGGATTGGGCATGTACTTGCCCAGCAGTTGGCAAGCTTCGGAAAATTCCTCCAGTGTTATATAGCCTAAAATATAATATATTATCAAACTCTCTTTTGATATACCTAAATATGCGGATTGAATAATTTCTTATAGTTGACTATAGTTAGTGCATACCTGACGAAAGATACATCGCGTAACGTTAAAACTAATATTAATATGACAACAAGAGATCCTTCATTCCGTCGAGCGTAATAACATATACATCCGTTGATACGTTTGACGGTTTCTTCGTCAGATTTGAACCAAGCCTTATAGAAGGACACATTAATTATAATAATATCTTAATTGATCAATGTTATTATACTAAACGTCTTACCAGAATTATCTTTATCCAAAATTTTGAAAATAGCTTCTAAGCTTCTTTTGTTTTTATAGAGAGTTTCCACTACTGTTTGTGTATCAGCTTTTCTTCCAATCCTCTGTAACAAAATCGATAATCAATATTAAGATAACACTGGGACCGAGTAAATGTTCAGTATCTTTCAGTTTATCCGTCTCAAGATGGCTGTCTAGACGTCGACGCGGTGTAATAAAATTTATAGGTTATCTTTTATTTTATAGCTCGATAAGATATTATAAGCGAAATAAAACTAAGTCATTAAATTGAAGATTTCATGAATATTTAATTAATATACGTATTTAATTGAAATTGAATGATGAAAATTAAATTTTAACTACTTATATCATAACTATGAAAACAACGAATACTGAATCTTCAACACTAAATTTACTCAAATAATTCACTATCAATGAAATTCCGAAATTAAGCCCAAATAAATTCAAATTCAATTTATTTGGACTCAGTGATTTCGGAATTGAAGCCGATATTCAATATTCGCCTATTTTTGAAACCATTGTATTATTATTATTAATTTCATTTTTTTTAAATATGTTTGAGATTCTAACTATAATTTAGTTTATTATGTCATACCCCCATTTTGGTGCAGAATCCTAAAAAGATCTTTCATTACTCACATTGGAATTGAGATCGAAGGTATCCATGTAGCGGACTCGACGGGTATCAGGGTCGGTATGAACCAATTTATCCTTGAGCATTCGCCATGGCAGCCCTAGACGAGTAGTCTCTTCCATTGCCTGGCACCAATCTCCCACAGATATGTAACCTAACAACAAAATTACGATTGGTGTTTACGATTTAATATGGATATTCCTTAATTTATTTTTAATTCATTAATTTACAGTCATTTTTGATACGATGATTTATTCGGTAACATTTCCAAATCTGCAAATATTCTCGCAATATGTTATGTACTTAAGTATTATTCCAGATTCAATTCAACGGAAATCGAATATTTTCAAAATATATTAAAATAATTTCATAGCGTATATAAATATTATGAAATATAAGTTATGGTTGTGTAACTAAATTGGGAAAAATCAAAATAAACATGGTGGACTCGCTATCGCAATAATTCAATTGCTACTTGAATCGTAATTTTCATGAGAGTTGTTGAATTGAAATAATGAAAAATATCCCGTCCACCGGCCCGTAATATTCTAAGTTATAATTGTTACGCTTCGCTGATTGAAACGAGTCTAAATAAGGCAAATGATAACTTGCAAAATGGAAATAAATTATTTTATAACTTAAAGCAAGATTATTAATCTGTAACTAGTACTGTGCCAGATAAAAATAGTACATAAATGGTGCCTCCAACAAAATTTCAATCAATCTTGTATTGTGATGATTAGCTTTTTACGGACAATTGGTATATATTTTTGGTAACACGAAAAAGATTACAAAATGGATGACTATTCTAAAAATAGATAAGCGCGAGATGGCGCTAGTTTATTCAGCAAATAGGGTTGCGTTCCATTACACTAACACCCTCCCCTGAACGCAAGCCCGTTAATCCCATTTTTGATACACAGAAAGAATGCTTATCTATAGTGGTTCCTTTAGTCAAGATATCAGCTACCATTTGACTACCATTACAATATTCAAATTTAATATATGACTTATTTACATAGTCCTTAAGAAAATGGAAACGTATATCAATGTGTTTCGTTTTTGGTTTATAACTATCACACTTAGAGAGCTTAATTGCACTTTGGTTATCGTTAAAAATCACTAGGGGTTTATCATTATCTTCTGCCAGTTCTTTCTGTAATTGTTTCAACCAGAGAGCCTCTTGCACTGCCGACGCCATAGACATGTACTCTGCCTCTGCAGTCGACAGTGCCACAGTCTGCTGCCGTCGAGAGCTCCAAGAGATGCCTCCGCCCTGCGAGATGAATATGTACCCTGTACATGATTTTCGATCATGGATATTATTTGCCCAATCGGCATCACAGTATCCAATTAGATTCGAATCATCCTTCCTATACATCAAAGCATAGTCCTTGGTGCCTTGTAGGTACCGCATTACTCTCTTGATAGCCTGCCAATGTTCCATCTGAGGATTATTATTAAACCTACTAAGAGTACAAATTGCATAAGCAATATCTGGCCTGGTAGCCTGTGCTAAATATAATAAGCAGCCAACTGCCTGCTGGTATGGAAAATTCTCATTACATTTATCTTCAGATGCTGCAAACTTAATACCAACTTCAATTGGAGTTTTCACCGGTCTACAGTCCAGCATCCCAAATTTGCTTAATATCTCTATAATATATCTCTTTTGATTAATTATTAATTTACCTTCAATCCTGTCTCTAGTTATACTCAAACCAATGCAACTTTTCAGTTCACCTAAGTCCTTCATACTAAACTTTAATTTTAGTTCTTGTTTAATTTTGTTTTTGATTTCATTGTTTGTTGTAAACAAAATTAAGTCATCAACCCAGACTGCAACGAAACATTTTAAATTTATATTATAATAAACACATGGGTCTACCTTTGAACGTTGAAAGCCAATTTCTTGTAACACTTTATCTAATTTATTGTTCCACAATCTACTTGCTTGTTTTAAACCGTAAATTGACTTATGTAACAGACATACTGATGGACCTTTTTCATACATAGGAGGTTGCTCCATATAAATTTCAGTATCGATGTCCCCCTGCAGAAAGGCAGATATTGCATCCATCTGATCTATCTCCAGGTTATACTTCACAGCCAATGCTAACAAATACCTAACTGACGTGTATCTCACCACTGGGGAGTATACTTCTTCATAATCAATACCCTTCCTTTGTTTATATCCTTTAATTACTAATCTGGCCTTATAGCGTATCACATTTCCAACCTGATCAGTTTTAGATTTAAATATCCATTTGCACTGTATGACCTTTTTATTTAGTGGCCTCTCTACAAGGGTCCATGTATTATTTTGAGACAATGCCTTAAGCTCCTCGACCATTGCCTTTTTCCATTCATTCTTATGTACGGAAGATAAAGCTTCTTCAACTGATTGTGGATCATTAAGATTATCATAACAGAAAAAACTAGTTTTGTACTCATCATCTTCTGGTTCAGATGGCTTTGGTCGACGTGATCTTAAGGTTATATTATTATAATTATCTGAACTACTTATTGGCCTGTCTGGAACATATGTCTCATCCTTGTCTTGTCCTTCATCTGTGTCATATTCACTGGTACCAGTGCTTTCTCCTCCATTTGCAGAGTCTTCATTTCTCTTAAATGACATTGAAGTAGATAGTCCACAGTCATTCTTGTCAGTAGTTTGTTCATCTGTAACTTCACATGTATTATTAACTACAGATTCTTCTAAAAACAAAACATCTCTACTTTTAATCAGTTTTCTAGTTTGAGGGTTCCATAAACGATAACCTTTGCTATCATCACAATAACCTAAGAAAATCATTTTAACAGACTTAGGGTCCCATTTTAACCGTCTCTCTTTGGGTATATGTACCATGGCCTGACAACCAAATATCCTCATGTGGGATATATCTGGTTTCCTTTTTGACCACATTTCAAAGGGAGTTTTCTTATCTAATGAATTTGTTGGGGACCTGTTAATTATATAGGCAGCAGTAGCTACGGCTTCTGCCCAATAACGTTTCTCTAATTTTGCATCAAACATCATACAGCGTGCACGCTCAACTAGTGTTCTATTCATACGCTCTGAAAGGCCATTTTGTTGAGGTGTGTATGGTGTGCTTGTCTGATGAGCAATCCCATTATCCTTCAAATAACTTTCAAATTCCCGTCCACAGTATTCTGTCCCATTGTCAGTACGAAGAACTTTAATTCGTTTGTCAAGGTCATTCTCTACTCTATTTTTAAAATCTTTAAATATGTTAAGGACATTTAATTTATCTTTCATAAAGTATACATATACTTTTCGGGTATAATCGTCTATGAAATTTATAAAATATTTCATACCTCCAATTGATGGCGTCTCCATTGGGCCGCAAACATCACTGTGCACAAGTTGAAGTGGCTCAGTTGCTCGGGAGTCGCTTTTGCTGAATGATAGTCTAGATTGTTTACCCTCACTGCATGTTGTGCACGAAACATTACTTTTAGTTTTCTCAGTAGGCAAACTCATACCTTCAGCACAGCTTGGCAATCTATTTACATCAGGGAAGTTTAGGTGGCCCATGCGTCGGTGCCATAAGACAGATTCATTAGAAATCCCAGTGCAAATGAAATTTGCTCCAACATTTGTATTTAACTGGTACAAATTGTTTATGAGAGTTGCCGAACAGATGTAGTCATCTTTATTATTATACACATCACAACCAGTGCTATGAAATATTAATTTACATCCACTTTTACTCATAGCACTCACTGAGAGTAGATTTACTGCTATATCAGGAACATAGAGGACATTTCTCACCTGAATTTTACTCTTCTCACTTAAGTTTATATTCACTTTACCAGTACTGACAACAGACAGAGGCGTCCTATTTGCTACTGTGATCTTGGATATAACAGGCTTATTAACATCATAAAGCCAGTCCTTTCTCTTCGTCATATGCATAGCGGCACCGGAATCAATATACCATTGATCATCTGAATTACCTTGAAAAACAGAAAAAGCTGCAACAAAACCAGAATTATTAGAGTTGTGGCCCTTGGTATCTTTATTATTGTTTGACCGCCGAGGTGCTTTGCAAAATTTGCTTAAATGTCCTTGTTTATTGCAATTGTAGCACCGAGGGCCAAATTTTTTACTTTTGTTTTTGTTCATATAGAATGCGGAGGGCTCTGGGTTTTTGACTTCTTGTATGAGTTTCGTTTTTATGGCGTCGGCAGTGATCTGGATTCCAGAGCTCTCTAAAGCCATAATCATAGGTTTATAAAGGTCAGGAAGACCGGCAAGCATTAAAGTTCCAATCCACTCGTCTTCTATATTGAAATTTATGCTTCGCAGCTTATGTGCTGTGCTCATAATGTGATTCACATATGCTTCAATACTTCCTGAGCTTTCCAAAGTTGTGGTGACCAAATCTTTCAAAAGTCCAACTTTCCTAGTAAGACCATTGTCATCAAAGGCTTTTTCTAAATTTTTCCATGCATCTTTCGCGGTCTGGGCGTCTTGAACATGGACGTAGTTCACGGGGTCCAGAAGAAGGATGATTTTCGTTCGGGCTTTGACATCTTTACTAGGATTTACCGGCTTGGATACGTCGGTTGGTTCTATACACTCCCACAGTTCTTCGTGTTGTAAATAAGTTTTTGCACCGAACTTCCATGAAGAATAATTCGATCGTCCCATCAATTTCTCTAAATTAAATGTACTTGCGGACATTTTTCAATTTCTTTTTGAACGGCGGTACTTAACCTCTCAATCACATTGAGCTTTCGGCAATTGTTAAAGAGTTATTTCTTTTACGAATGGTTACGGCCTGAACTTCAGAGCAACCACGCTCTGCTACCATGTGGTAATTTGAAATAAAAAGAAATACTTTTTACGGACAATTGGTATATATTTTTGGTAACACGAAAAAGATTACAAAATGGATGACTATTCTAAAAATAGATAAGCGCGAGATGGCGCTAGTTTATTCAGCAAATAGGGTTGCCGTTACAAATGAAAAAAAAAATTAAGTACCCGCTATGAAATGTCATGTTTTCCTATTTATTCCTATCGTTTAGTAAGAATACATACATATTTTCTTTTTATGACGTCTCATTTTTTTTCCGTGAGGATATGACAAATTACACTAAAAATTTAAAGATTCAAACATAATTTAAAGATATCTAATAAAATGTACAAGATATTTTTCATTAATCGAGTTTATTTTTTATCATTTTGGTATAAAAAATACAAGAAAAATCAATGCATACAATTTAAACCCAGAATACCTTTATATTTTTACTTTATCTTTTGTGTTTTGAAGGCCTTCTCATTTTAGACGCCAGCAGTAATCGCCTAGCATAGTTGTATCCCAATGGCCTAGAAATCGTCCTTCAAGCTTCTTTATATCTTGGTGGAACCTCTCATGACAGTCAGCACCAAGATTAGATAGAAAAAAGGAAAGTGGGAATGAAGAAAGTTAATTTTTGACGGCATTCTACAACCCAACTTTCCGTATGCTTTTAACATATAGTTAAGTAGCTGTTCCGCATTTTCGGCTCTATGGTTCCCTAAAAATTATTTAACAGTGATAACCAGGCGTCTGTCGTCATTATATTTTACAACATTTGGCATATCTTGCGCTTCTGAAATCCCAATTTCATCTTTGGTATGAGGTAATGGAGGAGGCATTTCTTCTTTGTGAGGTATTTGTTTCAAATATAAAGGAATATCAGGATACTAAATGATGTGCTTGATTTTCTTTTGAAAATTCACGTATGTCAGTCATCCAAAAGTAGCAATCACAAAAATGATTACTAGGTCCACGCCATAAAGCTGGTACGGCAAATGGCATTGACGTCTTGTTTCCATTTAACCAAGATATGAGAGTAGCATAGCACGTAACACAAAAAACTGTGGTATCCATAATTTATCTTGATTTACACATCCAAAATAAAGTAAATATGCACTTCTCACTTTTATGAAAACTGAAAAAAAATGTACTGTCCACAAACATAACAAAACTTATTTATTTGGTTCATTTTTACAGTCGCGACGGCTTAGTTCAGTATTCATGTTGGATTTTTAAATAAATATGTTTAGAGATATCGAGGTTATCGAATAAAAACGATTTATTAATAAAACAAAACAATAAAAAAAGTATAATACATCGAAAACCTCAACTGTTTCTTTTACTCCTAAAGTGAGAGTTTAAAATAATGATTGACATGTACCTCGAAAACTAGACGTGATGGATACCACATATATTTGGAACATTTTATCTGTGACTCATTACCTATTCATTCCAGCTATCAGTTTAACGGGTACCAAAATCGTGTAACGCAGTGTAATTAGATAAATAATGAAACCACCCAGTCTGGCAGGTAACAGTTTGAATAGAACCTTCCTAGGACTTTTACAAATATTTCAAAATTGAAATTTGCCACACGTACTCCAGTTTTAGTAATATTAACAAACACCATTTCTCCAAACACAATTCTTATACATATACCTCAATTAATATGGAATCATATTTATAAAAGTATCTTCTTCAGCCCGTCACACACGTAGCTATAATATATATTAATGATACGATGATACGATATATTTTCTATACAAATATTCAAATGACCGCACACGCAGCTATAATATATATTTCTATGACTTCACCAACGGATTTATTAACGCATATTAATATATATTATTGCATATTATGGTAGGCTATAAACCTATAAACGCTAGGCTGACCATCAATGAAAGAGGGCAAAATATATTTAATTTTTTATTTTATTTTATTATATATATAACGGCGGGTAGTCCGAATGGGCTATTACGAAGCCCAAATAGATAGTCCATATCGGAGGTCTATCTTTAAAATAACACTGCAGGCGTGTATACCAACGTGGATTTGTTACATTTTATAACTTTTCTTACGAAAATATAACGAGATGAGCGTGATATCATCTGATGTCATTACGCCTCGGCGTTTGGAAACAGAATGTGTGCCAAAATGGCGGTAACTTGGTTTTTATAAACGAACTGTCAAAGTCAGTGTCACCATTCTAATAAAATCAAAAGTATCGATGATCACGCTCTCTTTACAATCGAGTAATTAAGTAATCAAGTAACTAGCAATTAAAATAAAAGAAACTAAATCAAACGATCTTCGTAATGATGATGCGACATATATATTAAAGCATTGTCTCCGTGTGTGATAGGTTAGTATAATATATATTATAGCACGGCATATTAATATATATTATAGCTAAGTGTGTGATCGTGAAGGTATCATCACAAAGAGTGGGTTTTTTTACATAATTACAGTCAAAGCCATATGATTGTATGGGTTATTGGGAAAGACGAAAACATGAATCATCAATTCGATAATCTACAATAAACAATCCCCTCTAGATCGTTTCACGAGAAACGTCCCTCGAATCACTATTATTTCGTTTTTATTACACAATCAATAAGATTACATATGCCAAGGGAACTCTTTTATGAAACGGGTATACGTAGACACATAATCAAAAACATAACACGTAATATTGTTTCTTTTAATGTCATTGGGAATACTACAGGCGTTACATTTAAAAATTACTTCGAGAGCATGAAGTCGTCTACCCACACGATGTGGATATACAGGACACAAATTGTGTCATGTAAATATATTTGATACCATAAGGTTTATAAAGCTTCTAATAAAATGTGTGGGTTAGACATACGAATAAACTACGAGTATTCATTTTCAATATTTTTAGTACAATCAATATTGTATGAATTTTATTTTATTTTAATAGTATTGTATAAATATTATCCAAATTGCAAAAGGTTCTCTCAAACTATCTACATTATTACAACAGGTCACATTGACAGCAATTACCAATCCCCACAAAGTCCGTAAGATTTTTATTTTATTTTCTTTGGAAAACATACAGTATCGATATAAGTAGTGTATATAAATGTATATAGTAAACAAGGAATCACATCAAACCATTCACTACACAAACGTTGTGTGAAATTAGTCGGTTTACTATTAAAAATGTCAAGCGCGGAATCCACCAAATTATGAAAACTTTTTGCTGAACGTACAAAATATTGGTTTCTCCTATACTTTGTGTAACAAAACGGGACACTGAGACTGTCTTGGTGTCTTGTACCTTTTGTTGGAATTCTACAATTATTTAAGAGATGAGTAATGGAGAATACGAGAGATTGTGATATTTTAACAAACGTGACTATATCGATAATTTTCCGTCTCTCCACGAGAGGTTAAATACGTCTTTCTGTGTTCTGTGTAAAATATGATGTTTCCTACACCTCGCGTCGTAATCAGTTTCATAACCGCTGCACCTATACTGTAAATACTTAAGAAACTTCCGTTGTATCGTTTCTACCATATCAATATAAATTCCATATTATGGGTGGATCTTCAGGGTAATGCGTACATTAACAGACAAATAATAATGTTAATGATGTAGTGGCAATATGATGTCATAAGTAACCAATCTAATTTCAAGTTATAATTATAAAAAAATAATTTCCTACAATTTTAATTACCTTAATAGATGTCTTATTGCTCTCTATATTTCCCTGACACACTTTTTTTGCCAATAAACGCCCTGACATAAAGGGGACGACCGACGATAATAGCCACCATAAAACGAAACCACATAACCTAGGTACCAAACTGTTTCCTTGAAAGCTGTTAATTTCTTCATTTGCTTTATTTCTTAGTCAATGTTTTTTCTCACTGTCACTAGAACACAACTTCAAAAGACTTTGTGAAAACATTAAATCATTATTTCAATGATATTTGCCAGTTTAAATTTTGAAAAAATTCAATATCTTCGTTATAGCAAACAATATCATCATAGAAAAATAAACAAAGTTCTTAAGAACAAGACATGACATTAAAATTTTACGGTCACATGCACAACATCAAAGGGTAACTCGAGCGAAACTGACGTCTATTGTTCTGACCTGATTGAACTTTCGCCAATAAGCTTTTATACTAGAATAGGGAAATGTGACTCGGTTAAAATTAGAGGGAAGATCGTTGTTATTCGTCAGTTTCGTTTTACTCACAGTATATTTTAGAATAAGTAAAGAGTAAAGTAAAAATTCAATCATTTAAAGCAGGCAAATAAATATAATATCCAACAATATAATCATATAACTCTAGTATAAAAGCTCGCTGAGTTCGGCACGTTACTGCTATACGGGCGCCATCAAGAAATTATTACTCTAAAATAGAGCTTAACTTATTAATATGACCAGCCAACCACAATATTATTTTAAAATAAGTCTTGCTAAATTTATGTAACTTCTATATTCCTAATGTTTACTTATCAAAAATCATTTACTTACTCAACAGATGAAAATTAGAAGAAGAACATCGAAAACCGAGTAAAAAACTGTCAATAAATATAAATTTTCATTCCAAACGTATTGTTGACAGTTCGTAAACATTTTGCTAACTAAAATATTTTTTGTTAATGCATTTAATTCATTAAAAACTTAAATTATTTCCTTTGACTGTAATGCTAAAGTTAATAGGTAAACACATTTTTATTCTCTTGCGATCTAGATAGTAAATATGGGCTTATAAAAACCATAGTTTCTTATTCTATGGGCTTATTCATGGCGACAATCTTACAACCTGTCACTATATAAGAGTGACATATAAGTCGATGCACCGTTTAGTTCAAATATTTGTAAAGCTTTACTTTGGTGTTGGCACGTATTTCTAATATCCCTCGAAGTTGTCACCCTATTTCATTTAAGCTCGTATACCAACTTTGATTTGATTGATTCTTTTTATATATTTCTTTTTGCTTATAATCTATGTCAACGAGATCAAGATCATCGCCATCTTTTATTCATTTCAATTTACATGTAGACATTTATTCACTAGACATTGGCAGAATTATGTGAAAGGCGCAAACGAGCCATTAACAAAAGAAGAAGATCATTGACATATATATCAAGCGATTTTTAAATAACTCTTTCCCTTAATCCTTTCAAATAAGTTTTTTTAATATAGTTTCTCTATTAATGAATATTAATAAACAGCTTTGATAACTCGATCCAATAGAAAATATTAACTATGGCCAGTTTTGGCGAGGCAAGCACACATAACTTACTTCTCTTCTCTTAAAAAATCACTGAGGAATCAATTAAAAAACTAGAAACTCTAAATTAGTTTATACTTATTAACTATTGCTAAATGTTATCTTATCATTAGTGAACCTATCAGTGAAAATCATTATTTAACAGTCGAATTACCAACTATTCAAAATCATTACACGTTAACGACATTTGGACTTATCTAATAAATAACGCCGTGAGCGTTATTACATAGTTTGATGATTGTCATAAAACCCTGACGGGAACCCATTTTCAATTTAATCGATTTTCTAATAATACGTAATTAGAAAAGTATCTGCACTAAATGATTGGCAATATTTTAAAAAAGCTATTTAAATAGATCTTATGGATATTACGAAGACATTAACTTGATTTACATCTTTTAGTAATTCGTAAAAGCTGTAAAGATTGCGTTAAAAAAAATCTAACACGGTCTCATCGCTCACCTATTTATATGAGATTAAGGTTAAAGCAAATATTGCAATGATTAGCTTATTTTATGTTATTTATTACATCTGTAGGATTTATAGTAACTTAGATATTAGTTATTAATAATGATTTATATAAATAAAATACAATTTTAAAATTAACATCATTATCAGGCAAAGCCTATGCTTCAGCATTGGGGATATTAATAGGTCGGTGATGATGATGATGATAAGACAATGATATTGGTGGATAAAGCACAAGGGAAGCTTCACCATGCGCCATATGAGTTAGAGCTTACAGTAATAGAATTACATAGTAATTCAAGGGTCCGCTTGGTGTGTTTAGTGCGCTAGGTGGGTATTAAAAACTGCAGTCACGATCAAGATGAGCCCTAGTTTAACTGTCCTACCAAAACACAGAGGAGTTTAATATAAAAATAACCGATACTAATACGATAGTTAACGCCATAATAACCGACCGAAGATTGAGCTCTTACTACTACTATCTTTTTTCAAATTTGAAATATAAGAAAATGCATAGTCGATTATAGATTTACGTGTTGCACTCACCGCTTTGGTCCAAGTCCATGCTCCTGAAGGTAGCCTCCAAGGATCTCCGTGCGATCACAATCTGGTTGTGGAGTTCTCGCATAGCTGAAGATTCCACCAAGCCAACTCTCTGGCGGAACGTCAAACGACGCGTGCGGGACACGGCTGCGGTGTATTGCACGAACTGACGCTCTAAGGAGTTGCCTCGTAACTTCAAGTAAGCTCCCTTGTTGGAGCCCAGTTCGTAATAGTTGGAAGCAGAGAATATTGTTATCACCTGTAACCAATTGATAGTATAAATAAAATGTTATTAACCTGACGATTGTATAGGCAATTTCCAGAAACTGTATGTAATTACACTAAACAAAGCACAAGTTACCGTTAAATCAGTTGGTGGAAATGTAGAAATAACCCACACATTTAAGGAGCATAAAGAAAAAGTATGAAGCTATCAATAATATTCATTCTACAAATTGCAAAATACTAAGGCGTTAATCCCAATATTCGATCGTACGAGCAAACGATATGAATTCACAATACGACAAAATTAAACACTCAAATTTCTTTAGACTGTCGTAATTGAAAGTAAGGAGTCATCAACATGCAATCAAAGGTAAAAAAGAGTGTCCTAATAAGGAAAATGACTGGGTAAAAACAAAATTCTATTTAATCCATCAGTCAGATAATAAATAAATAGTTACTTTTTTTTAAATACTTATTTAATTAAAAAAATCATCACCCCTATTCTTTTAACTATAGACTTTTACGAGTAACGCCCAATCCAATGCACGTGGTTGCCCGACCACTTGCTTGTCGAGCTAACTTTAGCTAAACCGTCGTGCTATTTATATTAATAAATGCTAGCTGAATATGACCAATTGTAATTTTCGAAATAAAGCCTTATGTACTTTTTTACAATTTTCCGGAGCTACCTTTTGTATTCTTTACAAAATTATTTCAAAATTGAAGTAATCAAATTAAACTTTTATATAAATATCTAAACAAAACATTGAAAATATTATTTTTAACCATATTACACAATCAACATCCGACGTAAATATACAACAACATTGTAGGTTAGTTATAACGAATTTCCCTCACGGACAACGGATGATCGTCACGTCTGATCTTCGCCATCTGACCTTCTTCATTTATAGAGTCGTCAGACTTCGGCTTCGTGAGTTGCAAACCTTTTTATTTATTCTCTGGTTGCAAACAACAATGAACCTACGGGAAGACCCGCCCTAAATCAGTTCACACAAAGATTTTCTGTTGGAGTAATTTAAGTTGCGGGCGACATGACAACGAACATCCTACACATCGGTTGCCGGTCTAATGAACAAACTGACGCTCGAGAAAATTGCTCCCGTAATTGCAGTAAGAGCTTTGTGGAATCTGGAAACTTGGTCTCTAATTAATGTGTTATATTGTGACTTGTCACAGAGTTACTTACGTATCTTTTTTTATTTTATCAAATAAGTATAGACACAAATGAAACATATTTATATACACAAACGACAGAGTTACGTACTATTTAAAATTCATTTAATAGTTTTTATCTTTATTTGTATGAAAAGTCACCCTATAATGACTTATTATTTAATTACTTCTCTGCTTATGTCACTAGATATATCTGATGGAGTCTATGAAGTTAGTGGCATTATATCCTACCTACGTATACAAACAATATATAAATATTATAGAGGTAGTATATGAAATGAGTATATTGAATAAAAGTTTAATTCCAAACAAACGAAATTTATTTACCATTTTTTTCTGAGAAGAAAATAATTGTATTCTTTTTAATTACATCGGTAGCATTAACATTACTCTTTTAAATAAAATATTAAATTTCTTTACTCAATCGATATAGTTTCTAACGACAAAGTCGCGTTTTGCGTCTATGTTATTAATTATATGTGCTTCTATGTTAACGTGTGCAAAAAAGTATATTCATTAATTCCAATCAAATATTATGACGTTTTATGAATACTGATAACGTCTTTTGAGGATTTAAACTTTTGAAAAAAATGTAAAAATGAAAACACCTATAAAATAACTGGCAATAAAAGTATACCTATCTGTTGTATTTCATAATATTGTAAGACGATGATTTGTCCTGACGCCAAAGTGACTGCTATCGATAAGTTGTTAAAACTTTACCGTCTGCCGTAGCGAAAATCGGAGCGACAAAGTTACAGGTATCCAATATCAAAACTAACTATACCAGTAATAAGACGTATTCACATGTCAGTCAAGCGGCTCCATGATAATTTAGTTAAGTAACTTCAGTAGATAAAACTAGTTTACATGACAATCCGATCGTGATCACAATAGTTTAACTACGTATCATCTCCCAGACTTTCAGTTGCAAATTGGGCTTCATTTGATGCTGGACTAGCATGTATGGTATAATGAATCCGATATCTAATTTATTAACCTTCAAAATTCGCAAATAGGTTATTTTGTTTAGTTTGATTTTTGACACATTCCACCAAGACATCTTCAACGCTTTAACACACGTATTATACATTGTAATATGGAGATTTTACTTTTTCATGAGGTATACAAACTTATTTATATCGAACTAAACATGTCAGCAAGTTATATCAAATCTTTTAGTAAGATAACCTAATCTACCAAAGAACATAATACATACAATATCCAAAAACATTGTTAAAAACTGGTGAAACATATCAAATATAAAGTGAAATTGAAACTCACATTTCCGTTGTGCAGTATCTCGTACCCACCGGGCTTGCACTCGTGGCTACGGACGATAAAGCTAAGCTTATTTTTCTGCAAGAATGAAGCGGTGACGTCTGGGCCAAAGTATGTGCCGGCACCTCTCAAAGCGTTCGCCACGCACCCACCAATGCACTGCGGGTCCGACCACAGGATGTCGAATACCTGAATAATTAAAAAAAGGTAAACCAAAAAAGTGTCTATTGGTTTGATCACGACAAATGTAAAGGTATATGTTGACCCTGCCCTAACATATTTCTGCGTTTCATTGCATTGAACTTCAGTCATCGGAAGAGATATTTCACGAAAAATTATAGCGTGTACTTTGTTTAAACCAAACTCAAATGGAAGATGAATAAATGAATTTTGTTGTTTCATCTACAAATGTTGGTCAACTCACGTGTCACTTCTAAATAAGGAGTCACGAAATCGTATTTATATTGACGTAAATTATTTTTCTGACCGCTCTGAAAGAATATCATTAAAAAGCTATAAGGTATAATAACTCGTGATGAAATTAATATTATCATATAAATTATACTTAATATACAAACTATACTTTTAATTAACAACATAATATTATTGAAAAATTCCCCTTTGTTTGCTGCTACCAACCTAATAGTTTTAATGAAAATAGCATTATTATACTTCTATAAATACCCTTTTATTACAATGTTCAGAAAAAACTTACAAAACGTAATTTCACGCTTTCGCAATTATGATTAATGATCATACTTTTACATCTGCGTAAGCAATTCAATCCTTTTAGGATCACGTGTTTCTATAAGGTATCTTTTTACCAATATTTTAAGAGTGGTTTTGCTTAATGGCATTTCGCTTTTCCGCAAATGGTGATTTGTAGAATACTTCAAATACCTCATACATTTTTACCACTATAGTAGCTCACTTTTAATTTGTTAATAAGTGTAATTAATTTGAAAATAGCATGCTACTAAATACTGATTCTATGTTTTACATAGAACCTAATCGATACTTCAAAGTCGTAATTAGATGTAGAGGATTACTTCAATCAGATCGCAGATTACTATGAAACGAATAAGATAGACAAGGATAGCTAGTAACAAGGATAGTAATTATGAACGTAACGAAAGGCATGCAGTAAAAAGGTTTGGAACACAATATCATCCTAATTATCACGACAGCGTTATATATGCTTATATATGCAGTGTCATCTAGGTATAATAACAAGGAAAGTTTAATGAAAACACTGCCTGATTAACGCTCTTGAGGAAAATATATTCATTTGAATAAAAGAGGGAAAACCCAGCGATCTCTTATTATTCGCTTAACAATCTTTCCGCCTTTCAAGAATAAAACCGGTTAGGGAAATTGGAAATTATTGTAAATCGAAAATCTGTTCGAGATAAAACAATGAATCTATTTTTGTTTTATTTCATACTCACTGAAAGTTTTTTACTTTATAAATAGCGTTCACTGTATGTATAGTAAACAAAGTGACAGATAACATGACTAGAAATATAAGATGGTGTTAATAAATAATCCAAAAATAAATGTACACAACATGATGATATCTTCTCTAGGAGAATCTGTGCAATCTACAATAAGGTTATGCCTTTTAATTACTTCAAATCATGATAACATGAACTATCTGTTTCATTGAGTTATACTAAAATTTTATTTTTTATAGTTAAAACTTAGATAAATATGATATATATGTATAAATGGTAATTATACCCACTCATATTTCCATACAAGATGAAAGTATTGTTATTTGAATATCATAGAACATTCTCTACCAATTTTTATAGAAAAATAAAAATAAAGTAGATAATAATAACTAATGACCGGATAATATGCATTTGCATATTTGCATATGCATTTGCATATTTAAGCCATTTTCAAGGCTAATAGCATATTTTTTCTAAGATCTAGTGATGATGCATATTATTGCTATAATTTACAGTAGGTATTTTTCGAGCGTAGCGCACTCGGCAGCCGCGCGTCTTTTGTTTTGGTACTCATAAAATGAAAGAGATAAGTGATCGCGCCGCCGCGCGCTCGCCTACCGCGCTACTCCCACCTATTATGCATGTTATTACTTTGATTGTTGACACGCTCGTGCTCGGATAATTGACCTGCAGTTAAAAGTTTTTGTGTGTGCACAATGCCTCCCGAAAAAAAGTGTGTCTTCGTGGATAAGTGAATTTCCTGGAACATTTACTAACGACGGAAATGTTTTATATTGCCGAGTTTGCGAGAAAAATATTTCGTGCACTAAAAAGTTTCAAATAGACCAACATGTCAAGACAAGTGTTCACGTCGCAGGATTGCAGAAAAAGGTCCACGACAACAGCTTATAACCGCTTCTGCTTCTAGCTCGAAATGTAAACAAAACAACCAGTTTAGCATGGATTTATGTGAAGCATTGCTTGCAAGTAATATTCCTCTCCATAAACTAAAATATCCTATCCTCAATCACTTTCTGCGAAAATATTGCTTAAATTAAAACATACCAGACGAGTCAACATTGCGTAAAAATTATATACCAACAATTTATAAAAATGTTATGGAAGAAATACGTAATGAACTCAAGGAGAACCTTATTTGGATTTCAGCTGACGAAACTACCGACAGTTGTGGTCGTTATATAGCTAATTTAATTGTTGGTACATTGAAATTAGAACCTTCTCCTTCCTATTTGGTGGCCTGCAAAGAATTAGAAAAAACAAATCATTCTACGATGGCCAGATTTGTGAACGAGGGTATAAAAAAATATTTCCTGAATCATCTGCAGAAGAAAGAGTATTTATATTTCTTTCAGATGCTGCTCCCTATATGATCAAAGCAGCCAAGGCCCTCCAAGTATTTTATCCCAATTTGATTCATGTAACGTGTTTTGCCCATGGAGTACATCGACTTGCTGAAGAAGTACGATCCACATTTGGGAATGTAAATAAACTGATTTCATCAACAAAAAAAGTGTTTCTTAAGGCACTTGCTCGTACTAAAGCCTACAAAGAAAAAATACCAAATGTTCCTCTCCCTCCCGAACCAGTTGTAACCCGATGGGGGACATGGATAGAAGCTGTACTGTTTTACAATGAACATTTTGAGGCCATCAAAGGTGTAGTAAATGACTTTGACAGTGCCGAGTCAAGAGCAATTTGTGAGTCACAGACAGCTTTTAACGATTCTATCATAAAAAAATACATAGCTATAATTTGCACCAATTTTTCTCACCTACCCGAAAATATTAAAAAGCTTGAAACTCACGGTTTGGCATTGAATGAATCTATTCAAACAATGAATAAAATCCGCTATCTTAACTCCACGTTGCCAAGTACGTTGCCGCATAAACTCAAAGAAAAGTTTGAAAACATTTTGAACAATAATCCAGGCTTTGAACATCTGTGTCAAATTGATAGCTTTATTAATGGACCGACGGAAGTTTTGCCAGAAAATATAAGCGCTAACATAGCACCCAAGTTCAAATTCTGCCCAGCTACCTCAGTAGATGTGGAGCGATCATTTTCGACCTATAAAAATATTTTGAATGATCGAAGACATAATCTTACCACTGAACATTTAGAACAATACTTGATTGTTAATGTTTACAAAAATATTAAATAATGTAACATGTTACTGTATCGATTAACATCTATCAATGGATAGTTTACTATAAATGTATGCCGAGTTTTTTATTTTATTAAAAAACAATAAATTAAAAAGATACATACATAATAAAGTAAAACATAAAACAAGTATTTACTAACAAAAAAAAATTTATCTAAAGGAATAATATTTACAAAACAACAAAAATAGTCATTTAATGTTGCTTATTCTGTCAGTTTTCGTGCATATTTTAGGCATTTTTCATGCATATTTGCATGCATATTTCAAGCTTTTTATGTTGCATATTATCCGGTCTTTAATAATAACTAACGGCTGTTTCACCTATTTGTGTGGTGTGAACAATCTAGAATTTTCTATACTGTTTTTTCATAAACAAAATACATCTATTAGTTTATATATCAATAACGCATATCATACATTTCTCTTTTTGAATAGACCCAAAATGAATTGCCTATTCGGGCTTTATAATTTCCATCATTTACCAAAAACATTCTGAATAATTTACACCCGTATATTGGAACTCATTATAAGGGGCTAGAATGTCGACAAAAGCTATGTTATTTATGATCGTTCTTCACATGAAAGACAGAAAATAGTCATTGTTATGATATGCTGTTAACGCACAGAGACCAAATAATTATCTAAAGCGTAGTTATATCGCCGAATTAGAAGTTTAATTAGCATATAAATAACTCAAATGAACGTAGACTTCTAGTTTGTAGTTGCATCTGATTTTCATATTGGCTTAAGCTTATTTTACTTGTAAAAAGACCAGAACATTATATTGTTTTTATTCATAATTGAATTTAATACCTTTGTTCTAGAAATCCTTGTATATATAAGTACATAATCTGAATCTCTGAAACAGCTCCAATGATTTTCATTAAGTTTAGTAAGCAGGGGGTTTCGGGAGCGATATTTTGATCTAGCTAAGTCATTAATAAATAAGAAAGTAATTCTCTCTGCCTGTATGGATGTAATACTTTCATGCCTAAATTACTGAACCAATTCTAATAAAATTTGATACCTAAAAAGATTTGGAAAGGACATTAGATTTTGTCTCAAAAAATAGACTTGACGTACGCGAAAATAAACAAATTCCATGCGGTCGAAGCCACTTTGGGTAGCTAGTAATAAACATAAAGTATAATGGGTGGCCTATTCGGTTTAAACCAATTTCATTCAGAAACCCCAAAGTTGAACTGAAATGAATATTGGGTAGTACATAGTTACATATATTCAACACTTTTATTACGGAAATCTGAAACAAAGAAGGTATCACCACATCCAGACCCATAAAAAATATAGAAACTCATTTTATATTGTTAACGTAATAGTAAACAGAATGTATAGTATAAAAAATAATTAATCATCTTAAATGTCCTATACAGGATTTGATTAGGGATGACGACAAATTTTTGTTTGTTCGTTCGTCAGGTAGGTAGATCATTGAAAAATATTAAGCACGTATTTTTTTATTTTTTCGTAATCATTAAATTACGGCGATAAATTGTATTAAAATTTCACGCTTTGGTACATTTTCTACAAAACTATGGGAAACCTCCACTCCTCATCTTTAATACTTAAGACCTAAGCTATTTCTTGATAAATTGAAGTAAAAAAAAAAAACTTATCTAATATTTTTCTATTATTTGACTAACGGACTAAATTGAATTTCTTTTTTTTTAACCTAGTTGTCATCCCTATTCGTAACCTTTCGCTGTGTGGGTGACTGCTCTATAATTTGATGTACCCGTGACCTATAAGCGAGAGGTTACCAGTGCGAAATTCAGTCAAAACAGCGGGTGAAAAAAATGTTCAGTTTATTTAAGACAAATATATAAGATAAATAAAAAAATATAATTGTTATATAAAATTTTAAACTTTCGCGTTGCATTATATTAGATTGTATAAGACCGGTATTAAAAACAGTCAGCCCGTGACCGCGGCCGGTGTAACCTGGTCGAAACGTCGGGAAATATAGATAGGTGAAAAACCTAACTATCGAAAATTTTATCGCGTTAATACCCTTATATAATCTAATATAATTGTTACTGCACATTATAAAATTTGGGGTTATAATTTCTGTTAGGGTAATAACATTTGAAACGAGAATATACAATATTATATAAATTTCATTAATTTGCACTGCGAGCTCTTAGTTCAATTAGTACAGAGCTCGCTTTTTATTCTACGTTGTCGGGTCAAAGCCCCTGACCAACGCTACTAGCAACTAGTAACATTAAACTTATTTTTCAATTTTCTTACTCAAAAAGTACCACCCGCTTTGTACACAAGCGGTACTGAAATAACTTGCTACAATTTTTTTTTATTTATTTTCTGTCTGTCACCAAGAAACCTACAGAAGTTTATTTTTTCATACAAGTTATTGAATACATATAAATAAGGAGTCGACTTATTACTGTTTGACAAAAAAGAAGGATTTTTTACTTTTTACAGGTACCACTTATTTTAAATCAGAAGGAATGTTTTCCGTTAGCAATGATCATAAATGATTTTTTTAAGATAATCTTCTGTTACTTCTATATTTTATAAGTTAATACTATTCATGCTGTGTACACTGTTTTTAGATTATAGTCTAGTCCAAATACTATAAATATATTAGAAGGTTTCTTTTTTGATTATGATCTTTTTGTGTGCCATTTATAAATAAATAAATTTTTACCCGATGGAGTATTTTAAAAGATGGGTTTAAGTTTATAATTTAGTATTTATATTTTTTATAAAAGTTGTGACAATCACTGGAAGTTATGTTAATGCAACCATGCGGAGCCGTGTAAGGTAGCTAGTTATAAGTTCATAATGTACACTCCAACTCGCAATTTCATAGTAAAGTGACAATGAAAACCCAACTTAATATATGGGCCGACCTTTTACCCTATCATGGCTACCACAACCATTATTAAATAGATAAATACACATATGAGACTCCACTTGAGACCGTTATCAATAACTTATCCTAAGAAATAAAGTATAGGCATATTAGAACTTTATTACTGCCCAGAGCATTGTTGGTAACATACTTTTAAATAATATCAGGACAGGCTTACGACATCTTGTATAACCAATAATTTTCTTTATTTTATCTTATTACATTATATTTGATCTTTTATCATCTTCTATCATAATTATTGAATCAAAATAAGCTAGCGAATTATGTATACATCTGTATCACTTAAAAAATCCATGAATTTTATTTCAACATCTCAGATACTAACTACACCTCGTATAGGAGTAACTTATTTCAGTACTGTATGTATTTTATTTATGATATTGTAAAATTTATATATGATTTAGAATAATAATGTGATTTTAATCAGTAAGCTGAAGTTCGTAAACTGAAAGAACACTAGAATCATTCAGTGTACAAAAAAAATCATATTCATGAAAAACGAACAAAATTTTATATATATATATATATATATATTTTGACCAACATGATCTATTAGCTTAAACAAGTTAGCAACCCTACATTTGTCACAAAATAGAATATGGACTGGCAGAGTTAAGAGAAGAGTAAAGTTTTAAAAAAAATTGTACTTGTAGCTTTTATTCATCTCCTAAATTCCTTTGGACTATTCGCATTAATTCTTGACCTAAACTGACCACTAAGCCGATAATCTATGCATCTTATTTTGTATAAGTAGTTTCTATACAACTGTCAAATTTACTCAATTGGCATTAGGGTCCTAACGTAATAAATATTAAGTGCGAAGTCGATTTCAACTTGGCATTTCGTAGATACTTGATGTATTGTACGTGTGCATTGACGGATCGTTTAAGTTGGTACATCATTCAAGCGGTTCTCATTATTCATCGTGAAAAATCAGGTAGGCACAAAACGGAGAAAGGTTGTACGATACTGACCGGCATGGCTTTATAAAATTTAACGAGTCCTTTAAATTGTACTGCTTTAAAAAGTATGTAGTGAAGTTGAGGTGGAGCCACTTTCTGCTCGTAAAATTTTTCGCATTCTACACTTTTGTCGTCACAATCTAGTTTCAATCTTTCCCTCTTTTATCGAGATTTAAATTATACGGTCATATATTAATTTTTTACGTTATAAATATATTTTATTTATTGTTGCAAAATTTCGTTTTTTTTAAGTTAACGGCATGTGTCGACACAATAAAATATTGGTCACAGCAAATATAATTAGTTTACTAAAACAGTTAAACAATTAAGAAGGTTAAAAAAGTTTATAATTCTATGCCTGACGGCTTATCTACTCTGATATTCATTTCTTTACGAAGACACCCCAGAGAGATTATGCAAATGATCGGAAAGTTTTGAAGGCCCACTGAATTATTATGTAATTCAAAAATACAGTCAGTATTACAATTCAAAAGGCAACATCGCTTATTAAATCTATAAGCAATTAAAAAAACATTCAGGATTGTTCATTCTGAATTTTCCTTAAAAATTACAATTTCCTGTAAAAGCCAAAGCAAATTCATAAACCTTTTTTATAAAATTCCTATAAGCGACTCTCACATTACTACCGCCAGCTACTCGCATATTGTCTTATATAGTCGCTGACATACACACCTTTTACGCCATTAACTTTTTTATAACCTTAACTTTGGTTTCCTCCAATAACGATTCCGCAATATAACGGCCTTAATTACGGTTAAAATATGGTATATTACAGAGAAAAAAGGAACAAATTCCCATTTACTCATACTGAACTTTTTTAATACAGCAAAGGGCATCAACGATTTTGTGTAAATATTTAAGTAATAAGAATCAATAGATCATTTTTTGGTCTTCTTTTATGTATGTTAAAGACACCCATGGCCATTGTCGCATTTAGGAATCAGAAGGTTAAAATACGTTTCACCAACGACTAGGGACCGCCTAACGACATTAAGCAATGTCTAAAGTTATGAAATGCGATACGCAACGCCTTGCGTTTGACATTAGCACTGGTCACAGAAGTGTTAAGGGATAAAACAAAAAATCGGCCAAGTGTGAGTCAGACTCGCGTACCGAAGATTCCGTACAAACCTGTAGGTATTTATAAAAATATTTTTATGTGTGATGTAACAAAAAAAAAAAAAACGATTTTCGCAATTTTTACTTTATCTGTGCTATACGACGTTACTTCGTACCAAATTTTAAGATTCTGATTTCACGGGAAGTATCCTGTAAGTTTTGATTCCCTTGAGAGTTTCGGAAATTTGCGAAAATTTACGCCATAAATGGTTGTATCATTTGATTGCGTTGGCTTAGAAGTTTGATGTTTTCACATCACCAAGGGACAGTACCTGAGTATTTAATATAACTGTTAGCTCAATACCTCCACGTGTTTCTCATAATAAGAATCTTCTCAGACGGACGGACGGACAACAAAGTGATACTATAAAGGTTCCGTTTTTTCCTTTCCCTAATATACCTTGTCCTAAGTTAATGAAAACGGATGTCAATACTAAAAGCTCACCAAACTTTTATAACATCTCATATATATACTTCTCATACTATTACTAAATAATTTTGAGAGTTTGTGAAAAAAAATGTGCAAAAGTTTTCTTTTCTAAAGCTAGATATTTCAGTATGCCACGCAAGTACGAAACGGGTTCTAGTAACAGCAAAGGTAACATTTAAATTTTAATAAGATTAGTTACTGCAGGTTTAATGTCAAGTAAAACTTTTGAATACCTCAATAAAGTGTATAGGGAGCCGAATTAGATTTATTATTAATACATATTATTATTTACAAGTTAAAGTGTAGTAAGTGTGTAAGAAGTCTATAGAAATATTGTCAATTCACATAAAACTTCCACTACAATATATTCACATAGGTACATATATTCCTAGAATTGTCAGTTTAGACTGAGGTTGCTGATTAGACGTATTGATTATAGTATTACATGCCTTAACATCCGTTCTCTGTCTAGTTGATTGTTATCGGTTCAGTAATAGGAACAATTGGAATCGATGAGATGGCAATACGTTGGAAAAGGAAGGAATACCACAGGTGGAGTACCGTCACATTTACGTGAACTAGGCGCTACAATGACTTTTCACTTCAGGGAACTCTACAAAAGCCACAATCCACGAGCCAATATCAACGACCTTTTAACATTAAATTGTATATTGAAAATGTTCAAGCTTTTCGGAATTGAGTTAAAGTGTAAAGTAACTAAGTTTTATGTAAGAAATCAATAGAATTTAGACAACAACAAAGAAAAGTACTGACTTCTCACCAATATGATGTTTTTAATTATAAATAAATAGTTATAAATATTAATAGCTAGTGAAAATCAGTAGGGATGATATCAAAGTGAAACAAAAGGCGATTATTTATTATTGTTTCATTTCGCTGCATTTCATTTAGTTACATCAAATTTAATTAAGTTTTTTTCATTTCATTTTGTTACGTTCCATTTGATTCGAACTCCTGATTTCTATAATATTTATTTAATTTATATTACACAAATGGCAGTTCACTAACTTACGGATAATTGGCAAAACGGCGATTGTACAAGTTGTTACAATATCAGCAAATTAATTTTTTGTACCGTACAGTTTGCCTGGTAGTATATGTAGAACTGTTTGGTAAAAGTTAACGAGTTATAACTGTCAGAAACACTATATAGGTTAGCGTAGTTAATAATTAAAGAGCTTGTTTTCGTTACGTATACAGACATGACCTTTTACATACTGGCCAACCCTAACCCGCCAGACGCTTTGTCCTGTCAAATCGGCTCAGCCTTTCCTAAGTTATTTTTTATTTGTTTAACACAATTTCGCCTAATAATCTACATAGAATGTATTACAAAAATATCGATACCACAGTTAAAGAGGTCGATAAATAACGATTATAAACGTACTATGATAAAACTGTGACGTTTACTACATTTATTGCTTGTATTTGTGCAGTGTCTGAAGCAGACGACAAAATTGTAAAAAGAACCACGCCTTTGGGAGCCATGTACATAAAATGGCCGCTGTAACTTTATCGTGCTCACCGGGACTCCGACCCTACCAAATTGTATTATGCCTAGGATGACGTTTGTTGAAATTGCCACGAACGAAAAGAAATAAGATAAGATCATTGATGTAATAAAGCAGACAAAGCCCCACCAATAATCGCGGGAGTGGTCGAATCGAATTGTAACAGCAAAGGGAACTTAAGAGTGCTGACAAGGAAACGAGGAGAAATCGCGAGGCCCGTCAATGAGGCAAATAGACTCGGACAAGGGCGAACAAAAATCTATATATACATATATTGTATTTATATTTATTGGATAAACAAAAACATATTCACACGAGCTTGTGCAAGCTCGTGAGCGTGTATTGTGAAGATGTGAAGTGACGAGCTAGTACATATTTCTGAGTGAAGTCTCAATAACATGTTGCCACGTCAAGGATCATAATATCTATATTTATAATTTAAATTTAAAAACAAATAAATGTAAATTACGGAACAAACGTGTTTCATGGCAACCGCATAGTCCTACGATATTTTGTATTAGAATTGAATGAACCGCTACGATGCAGTATCTTGGGGTCGAGGCAATATTTCAATCTCACTGATGCAGATTGCAATAAATTTCGTTAATGAATTTATCGAGGATGTCTATAAAATAAATCATCAGTTACCATTTTGATTGTTATAAAGTCACGACTAGACTAAAATAAATTTTCACAATTGCACTGTAATAAAATAGACAATATTTGAGACAACCCTGTAAGTAGTTTACATTATAATTATGAACTCATAAGTGCTCGGACAGAAATGTGTTTTTGTTATTATGTCTAATAACGTATGATAATTTGAGCAAAGTAGATAATAGGCTGCATTTCCCTTTATGTTACTGATACTCAAAGTGGTCTATATAAACCGTCGGAGGTCGACAATAGCATACAACGCGTCCACGATAGTATTGGAAGTGGAAAGTGGCAATATTAAGAGGGCACCTAAAACACAAAAAATAATTCAGATTATTTTGGAAAAAAAAATAAAAACGAGAAAGTACACCTTATACTAAAGGAGATATTAATAAATAAGTGAAATAAGTGGTTTGCGAATAATAAAAGCTCTATAAAATATTTTTTCTCTATCCATATCTGCCACATTGATTAACATGCTGATTTACAATCATGATATCGCTGGGAAGAGTATCCCGGTCATTCGGCTACGGTTTCCAGTACCTCATGTCCATGTCGAGGGTACACTATGGTCCATTGAGCGAATGCCGGCTGAACGAAACCATAGAGGTGAGTACCACACAACCTTGTCAGTCGCCAAACGGCTGGTTAAGCGAAAAGCATTTTCCCTACTTAAAAAAAATAATGTAATATCCTCTATTAAAATTATTTTCGAGTATTAATGGTATTTCAAAGGTTCATAATTCATAATTCAGAACAATTTTCCTAATGGCTACAGACCTCTTGAACCGAGAAATCGATGTGTCAACCGCCTTCACAAAAATGCCAACAAGCGAAACTTAAACTAACTGGTGTTTTATTAATATCAGATTTTTTTATAAGAAGGTAATGTCATCTACTTCTACTCTTGCAATTATTTTTATTCGAAGAACTATTAGTATTTTTTTTTTATTATACTGTTATATTTGACTGTCTTAAACTATTATTTATATTACAATTATTTATTTTTTACATGAAGAGTACTTTTTTATTCTTTTTACAGCTAAGTTACTAAAAATAAATAATTCAAGCATGAATTAAGAAGTAACTAGAAATGTCTAAAGGAAATTATATATAGTCACAAATTAATAAGCTACGTCGTTAAAAAGAGATGACTTAACTAAGACAGACTTTTTAAGAACCTGTTGGGTGTATGTCTAAAATACTGCCACATTTATTTTCACTAATTAATTTTCCAAAACATTTTACATAATTTTTAGGTACTACCCTCTTTTTCTGTTCTGTGGTACTACCGAAGTTAATGTTATAAAAACTTTTTCCTACATACACAAAGGGTTTGATTTTATTTGTTCATATCAGTTCAGTTAGTATTTTTTCAAGTTTCTTCTATAATTTATTTTTTATTAAGACTATTTCAAATAACAAAAAAAACTGTCATACTTGTGTGTACTGCTGTTACCCTGTATATATTATACTAGTTAAAATTATATACAAATTACTATTGTCACTTTTGAATAGTTTGGTTTGAAAAATAAATGTTAATAAATAAAGTATTCTATACACATCATGTGTGGTGGAAACACAGCAAGATATAACGGAAAGCAGCTTGGAAGCAAGACAATTAATTGTGAAAATTCGTTATCCGACATATGTAGTATACCAGTAGTATGAGTAGCTTCAGAGCTTTATTTGACGTGAGTAGATTCGAAAATACCCAGAATATCCCATTTAGTTTCATAATAGACACTCCGCAAATGCCATGACAGCGTTATAATGAAGCTTCACTCGAGGTTGTGAAATATTAAACCACAAGAATTCCACGCGACCAAACGTCCCAATAGACGACGACGCGCGATGCTTTTCAATATTATCCTTTACCACACAAAGCTTAGTGGCAAAGCAATCCAACTTTTTTAACACATTGCTATATTTAATTTCATTCAATTACATTATCGCTAATTAAGAAATACCAGCCAGGAGTATAGATATCATTTCATTTCATTCCAATCTTTAAAAAAAAATTTCATGTTTTATAAATTAAACGAAATAGTTATCAAACTCTTTTCTTGAATCCGCTAAATAATTGGCTAAACAGATCAGGTTTTCGCAGTTTCCCATTTAGATAGGTACTAACTTTATATCGAAGAAATGAAATAATCAATTAAGTAAAACTATCAATAGATATAATATAATTGCTGTCACAGGATTTTCATAGTTGATATTAAACACAGATGTGTTAAATATAAATATATTCGATTACCTAATATTAAGTGCGCTAGGTTACGCGGGTATTTCTGTGTGTGTCAGTCTGGCAGCGTAAATAAGCCAAAACTACGTAATTTGGCTATTTGTCCCTATTTCATATCGGACTGACATATAAGGGATTAGATAAATCGAGAATTCTTTTCAAAATCGAAGAGGGTGATGCTGCTAGCTTGACACATACGACAGTTTTACGTTCACAGCTCATTATGAATACTTATAAAATAATACTATACAGACATAAGACTTCGTTTATAGGATCATTAAAGCATTTTAAAATTCTATTACACCTTGGTGAGAAATAAAATCAAAAAATGTTGTTATAATATTAGGTCCTTAGATATGAAATTGGCGTTTTGTCGTACTGGCCACTTTAATCACAAATTTCTCCTCCTTGGTTGGGAATTCCAAATTCAAATTTATACAGCCATTTACACATGTATTTGTGTTTCGTTAGGCGGCATTCATTTGTTTTGTTTTCTTGTTCTGTTTGTCCTATTTACGTCACCCAGTATAAAAAATGGAAAACTTGAAATATCGTGTTATTTACGAGAACGAGTTCAACCGTGGTACCAGTGCTGCGGAAAAGGCTCGATGGGTTGATGATGTGTATGGCGGTTGTGTCGCAAAAGAAAACACAGTGCGTTTTTAGTTCCAACATTATCGTTCTGGAAATTTCAACCAGCAGAACAAGCCCCATGCACGGCCGGAGACCCAAGTTAATAATGAAGAATTGAAGGCTATTGTGGAAGCGGATCCACCGCAAACCACGTCCGAGTTAGCTGCAGGCTGCGGTGTTAGTGATAAAACTGAAAACTGTTTTAATCCACTTAAAGCAAATTGGAAAGATTAAAAAGCTTGAAAGGAGGGTACCTCACGAATTCAAGGAAGCAAAGCGGCAAACGTGCTTCGACTGTTGCGTTACATTACTTAACTGGCACAATAATGAAAGGTTTTTAAATCGAATAAACCTGTGATGAAAAGTGGATTGTCTACGATAATCGGAAGCGCTCATCGCAATGGTTATCGCACCCTGGCATGCCCGCCAAATCATGCCCAAGTGAAAATTGACCCCAAAAAAGTTACTTGTAAGCGTTTGGTGGACTAGTGCCGGTGACTCATTACAGTTTTCTCAAATCTGGCCAGACGATTACAGCAGACGTCTATTGTCAGCAATTGTAAACCATGCTGGAAAAACTAGCTGTTACACAAACGAGGCTGATCAATCGCTCTACGCCACTGCTACTTCACGACAACGCCAGACAATACACTGCACAACAGACGGCTACTTAATTAGAAGAGCTTTAATTGGAATGTCTAAGACATCCACCGTACTCCCCTGACCTTGCTCCAACAGATTACCATTTTTTTCGAAATTTGGATAACCTCTTGCAAGGGAAAAAATCAACTTCGATGGGACAGTGCAAATCGCCTTCAAAAATTTTATTGATTCCCGTCCAAATGGTTTTTTAGTAAGAGGATCAATGAACTATCTATGAGATGGCAAAAGTGCATAGATAACAATGGTTTATACTTTGATTAAATAAATATATTATATTAAAAAAATATTCAACTTTTTGTTCCTCCCATACCAAACACCAATTTCATATGTAAGGACCTAATATTATAATATATGTATGAAAGAAGAAATGAATGTAATTTGATTTGACTGGTAACTTTATGCTTATATAACAGTAGCAAAACGGCCAAATCACACATCTTGATTAAGGTTTGTAGAGTTTGTAAAGTTAAGGTTCATATATTCTTAATAAAATATGCTTCAAAAATCCACCTTGTAACTGCCGGGCGGGCATTCGCCCGGACTGCGAATAACTTCCAGTACAGCATTCTGAATGCAGCATTGATCATATATAATAATTATATATATTATTATAATAATATATAAGTTCATATAGGTATTATTCCTTGCTCATAAATAAAATCAAATACTGTCCGGTGGCTTCATCTTCATTGAACAATATCCAGTATATTATTTAAGAGAGGCGCTTATTTCACAAAATTACTATATATAAAATTCAACCTTGGATGAGTTTGACGTCATGATGAGTAGGTCGACTACCTAAGTACAATTATGTCACAGCATATGTACGTCGTCAACATCCACATAATTATTCATTCCACAATTAATCCAGCATTTCATTTTTCTTAATATTAATTTCAAATACTCATGTAATCTAAACCGACTGCTGTCATACCGGCGGCGTATAGAAATAATTTTTCATTGCATAATCCCATCGCTCGTATTTATAAAAGATATAATGACATCGCTTCAGTCAAGTAGACATTAAATTATTTAATAATAACCTCTCAACATTTAAGAATTGTATTAAAAATGTAGGGTAAACCAAGTATCTCCGCTAATTGAGATTACTTATTATTGCCTTCCGGCCTTCCATTTATTATAATTACTTTAAAATATGACTCATGCTTATGACATTAAACTATAAAATAATTATATTTATTTATGCTTTTTATTTATAAAAAAACATGCCACATTAAAGATGTCTGAGAAATTGTAGGTCAAATATGTAACCTGCATATTGTGTAGCTTTCCGTAGGTGAAATAACTATTTTGTTAAATAAGAATTTCCTTAAATTACCCCATGGATTACACTAACAAACAAAGTTAGAGAAACTTTCCTTAAATAAGATGAAATGTTTATAATTAGAGGAAATTTATGATTAATAAGATAAGATAGAGGAAAGAAAATACATTTATTGGCCATATGGTACAATGATAACATACAATAGCCAATCAGGATTCTGCTATCTGGTCCTACAAGATTACTTAATGTCTGCTTTGTTCGTCCGAAAAGGAACTGTCTTATATTTTCGACACGCTAATAAGACTCTAAAAAACGGATATTTCTTTAATATACACCTGATATACGACCAGACACTTTCTCTGCTGCTCAGGTAATCAAAGATTTTAACAAAATAATCAGAAATTTCGTTGGTGGACAGAGCGACAGACTGGCGTTTTGACTAATTGAGAGACTCCTCTTTTTTCTGTTTTAATATTAATTCAAATTTCATATCCAAACTTAAACATAACCATTTCGTCATGATCAATATATATAACTACAACGCTGAAAGTACTTACGGTCAACCTATTTTAAAATAATATTTAAATTTCTGTAAACTGTAAGTACGAAGCTTAAATACCGGTCTATCGTCAGATAAAATCAGTAATATCCCAAAATTTTATTTATATTCTTAAGTAAGTATATATTCATGATGTGTATTTCATGAGCATAGTGATTAATCGTGAATTATATATAATGCCCGCGACATTTTAACAATGTCCAATATAAGAAGTAAATGTAGTAAAAAGTATAGAAATAACCACATTGCCTGGGCATTATTAATCCTCGTAACCTATAGATCAGCACAATTGAAACGAGGTTTTACTACGGCACTATTTTTATTTCAATAGTATAATCAGATCAGTTTATAAAAACATTATCAATAGACATTAATAGTCACTATTAATTGTCTTTATATATAGAGATATGAAAAAGAACAATTTAATATTATCTTGTCCCTCCAGGTCACATGATAGGTTAGAAACTTAACGATCGTCTCAATCACATGACTAACAACAATAGTTGGCTTGATGTATTAACTTTATATATTATATTACTCGGGCATTATGAATAATTCCCTAATTTATCCCTTAGTGTACGTGCGATTAAAATAAATTAGAATTTGGGAGTTCTTCGTTCAGAAATACCATGAAACGTCTTCTGATGCTTGAAAGAAAGAGGTATAGTGTATCTGGTGGGTCCTAAATGATAAATGTAACCGTTTAGACTATGCCATTGTATCAAAAAAAATTATAGTGATATACATTTTTATCGACTATCGTTCAAAAGCAACCAAGTGGGTGCCGAGTGCTGGAAAATGCACCAAAAGGAATTGCTTTTGGTGGTGGTACTTTTTCATACATTATTATTCAAAATGGATGTATATTTTTGTATAGATTGGTATTCGGTGCTTTATGACTTTTTAAATCAAACAGGAATCCGTTCCTTGACGTGCTGCACAAGGAATCTCCGTCAATAGGGTGGGTGGGTTATTACAGAAAGTCAGATATATTTACATATAACTTTATTTTGACTCCCTAAAAATTGTCCGCGCAGTCTATCTATCTATCTATGTCTTCACGCCATATCCCTTGCGGGATAGGCAGAGAGGACCGAACGCCACTATGTACATACTTTTAATATAATAATAATAAATAATATTTTTCTTCGTCTTTTATTTATATTAAATTAAACAACTCTTTATTTATCTACATTTAGGTACAGCATATAAATTACGTGGGCATAATTGGCACTGCATGTGAATGTAACACTTTAAGTTCATGTCCTTCACGAAAATTTCATTCTTCGAAAGGTAAAGAACATATCTTTGATTATTGTGTACGCGATATTATTATCTGACTTTCAGCCAATTCCATAAACGTCCATTAAATTTTTCAATAGTTTAAAGCGACATTACCCATACAAATTTGACATTCATTAGAGCTTATAGGCGCGGTTAAACCTTAATGAACGTTTGTGCAACTGACCGTTTGTCACATGTAATTTTGTCATTAGAATTGTGGAGTAAGCTATATGTAGGTGAATTCAAATGTACTCCAACTATATAAATATTCAACTACTAAAATGTACACCATCTATATAATTATTAAATCTATGGAACCATCGCACACATATACGCACTGAATCGTCAAAAGTGTAATATCACCTGTCATTAATTCGCAAGATATAAAGAAAAAATCATTTCATTCGCCTCCTCCGGCTCTGAAAGACATGCGATTACCATTAAAAGTTAAAATCTTTAATGACTACGGAATCCTAAACATTAAAAAAACGCTGCTTTAACAATAAAATGTCGGTGAAATACCATTTGAATAACTTTAATATCCTGAAACAATTAAATCTAATTGTAATTAATTGTCAAAGTAACCTAGACACATGGCCATATTAAATTGACTATCGCAGATCCTAATATCACTTGATCAAATACAATCTAAATTGCATGGAAGTAATTACATCAAAAGCCTTAATGAAGTATACACATAACATTAATACGTTTAGTTCCCAGAATATAGAGCGAAGTAACTCGGTGACAGAATAACGAGCACGAAGACAGCAATCAAGAGGCGGTTTTGAAAACAATTTACGTGTTTACATTTATCGATTAAGCTCTGTTTACGGTCGCAAATATCAGGCTTCATATTCACTAAGTGATTGATCGGTTCCTTCCGTTTCTGAAGAGATCGTTCAAGTGCGAACTGATGAAAAGCACAGTATATAAATTCCGCAGCCTAATAAATCAAGTAGCCTACATATTACAAAATATTTAAATGATATCGCTAGCTCATAGTAGTTTTAATGTCCCTATTTAATATGTCTAATAATAGCTATTTATTACTCATTCGTGACTATTATATTATTGATAAAATACGGAAAATACGGAGTGAAATAAATATTCTTTACTAGTGGCCCGCCCGGATGTGCACTGATTTATCAGGGATAATGTAGGATTCTAATGGAAAAAATCCTCTTTATAATATCTCATCATCAGCCCTGTTACGTCCCCACTGCAGGGGCTCAGGCCTTCCTTATGGATGGTTAAGGAGGATGGGCTATGATCCTCCACGCTGGCCCGATGCGGATTGGAGGGTATTAACGACTGCAAATGCAGCCAGGACCAACAGCTTAACATGCACGGAATAGCTCGAGATAATAATTTTTTTGGTCACCCATCCCGTAACCGACCTTTGCGAAAGTTGCTTAACGACAACGATCGTGGGCCGCGGCGCTTATCCACTACGCCACCGAGCTACACTTTATAATATCTGGCCTTTATAAAATACATTAGTATAGACTAGCTGTTTTCCCGCAACCTCGCCATCGTTAATTATTCGTATGGCGAAGCCTCTTCCATAGGTGATAGAAGTTTTAAAATCTAGTCGGTAGTTTCGGAGCCTATTTAATGCAAACAATCAATCAAATGTTTATTATATAAGTATATCGTCAATTCATAATGGGGGAAGGAATGCGAATATATTTTATTTGTTAGGGTTACATTTTACTGGAACTATTTAATTGGTGAAATTGGAATAAGCTTCTGTAATCAGATATGTGAAGTGCTCTACTTTACAAAAAATATTATATTATACTATCTACTATAAACAAATTAAAAGAGTCATTCACTGCCGACACGTGAAATTAAAAATCTACCTTAGAAATTTTTATTTTATAGAGATATGATTAATTTTAAATATAGGTAATTTTATATAAACATCTTCAATTTATTATCTTACGTTTATATTTACGACTTCCTAGTGATTCGCACTTCGGTTTCAAGGCGTCGCCTATGTCTGAGATCTCGGGTTCTATTCCCGGGTCGAGTCGGGTTAATGTAGAAATTGAATTCAAATTTCCAAAATACAAGTATTTTAGCTGCTTAATTTATATCTCAGCAATGTTAATAGAATTTTATAATATAACAACAACACAGATATTATTTATAAATCGATACTGTTATTTATAAATATACGGTAACAAATATTATGTATATTATATATGTACAATTAAACGCATATATATGTTCCATGTTCAACGACATGTAAGAAAAAAATACATAAAAATATAGATGGCTTATTCTCAACATCATTTATGCGAAGACATAAACGAATCCAAAACCTCAATTAATCGTTTTATAGACATTGTGTTGAACACTCTAATCAAACTTAAACCTAAAAAAGGTCAGTCCTGAATTCATTTGTTATTCAAACTGTAGTTCCAACAATGTACACAAAACCCGACGTCAATAGGAAACGGTCGTTCTATTTTGTGTCTAATTTTGGAGAGAACTCGCCGCATTAAATGATTGATTAATCGAGACTGACCTGTTTCCATTCCACCTTGTCTATCACTTCACTGCCCGTAGCGTTTTCGGTCACCGGTGGACGTAACAGCGACACGTACTGAAATAATAATACTTGTTAAGGCACGTCACGATTTCATTAGCTTTAACTATCATGAGATAACACTAGTGTTCAAACGTGATGATAATTTGATCAATGGAAATGTCCATGTTAATTTGTAATGGAAGTTTTGCGCTTCCAAAATATTTTTGTTATATCGAAACTAATTCACATGTGCTGAAATTAGTTTCGTGAAATTTGTTTTACACAACACATCATGTTGATTTCTTAATGTAAGTTCGCTTTACAGTCAAAACTAATAAAACCTCGGCGTTCGAATATACATATATATATAATTATGTATAGTAATGTAAGGTTATGTTTTTATTATCATCAGAATCTTTAACTACATTTTTTATAAAGTATAATAAATATTATCATTGCACAAAGTTTTTCTAATTCATATTTGAGTATTAAAATTGATAGTTTAATTTCTATTTTGATTAACAATATAGTTTTTAATAGAAGTGAGCAATCAGTTGTTACATACTCTTAATACGTATATATTAAGTAGCAAAGTTTTTATAGGCATCTTTTTTGGTTTTTATCTGTGATTTTATTAGGTTCAGAGAAAAATATGAATATGATTTACTGTAAGTAATACAATATTTAATACGCACTGACTAAAAATTTTTCCTGTATAAAAGTTACTGTGTATGTTTATTTAGCACATACGTTAACTTCGTCAAAAAGGAACACTTTTAAACTGAAAGTTAAGTTATCCCTTTTTCTGTGATGGATCGCAAGAAGTTCGGCTGCTGATAATAACTTTAAGAAAAGGCACATAAAAGCTAAAAGCTTATCTCGGAGAATCATAAGATATAACATCAATACTACCAATACTAGCATCACATAAACCAAGATGATAAATATACTTACTGCACACCACACACCATATATCTTGTATTTTGCCGAAAAGAAAGAATGGGTAAATGCCCATCTATCTTACATTATTTATATAGTTTTTTGGGACTAATAATTTATTATTAAGTAATTAGTATTTAGAACGATAATACTAGAAAGTTAGCTCACGTATGATGTAGATGTAGTCACGTGGGTGAAAAAAATTTGAAAATCGGTCCAATAGTTCGGAGTTTATTCAATGCGAAATCAAGAAATCAGCTTCCAAAGAGTTTTATGACGTCAAACCTTTTTTTTTCGTTTGGTATTTTCAAACATATGCATAGAAATATTATAATACGCATCAAAACTACAATCAATTTATTTGAACATTACCAAATAATGTGACATACAAACACTACAAATAACTTTAATTACCTTATCTCTTTCCAAGCTTCGTATCATGTCTAAATCAGTAGTATCAGATATACCTCCGTGGACGACAAAAACACGATTGTTAATTATTGTACCCAATGGAAGCCAACGGTAGACGCACTCTATAAGCTTCAATAGACGCTCTGCATTATGCTAAAATAATAAAATAAGAGTTAGTGTTTTTTTTTATTTTTATTAGTGATCACAGGGTTTTACAAAAAAGAAAGAAATCATCATCGATTTCTATATTTGAAACGCCAGGTCAAATTAATTAAAACTCTTTTTAAAACTACCCAAACTATGTAATAAATCTCAATGCAACGGAACATCCGTAAATCTGAGTTAGAAGCAACTCAAAAGGTATTCAGATTAAGCCGGAGCATTCTGCTTAAAATAACATCGAAGAAGGAAACTCGAAAGCTTTGGCTCGTTACCAATGAATTATGGCACACAACAATCAATCTTCGCAATCCTCGCTCTAATGTCAGACACTTTTTTGTGTAACACAAACGAAAAACTTTCCCATCTCACTAACGTAGAGAAATGGCTTTTACTTTTTACTAATAAGTCATGTCACATTGATTATTAAAGCTGTAACTTTTAATAAAATATCACTCACCCTATATTTCTGATGAACTTCTTTAATGAAGCCGTACCTGTTTATAAAACATTTTTTACAATATTCAAAAATATATAGAAGTCTGATATCTCCTAAGATGCAATATTGTAAATGGAAACACTATTAAAATTTAAAGGGCAAACAAATGTTATACAAGTACTAACGCTCACCTGGAATTCATAATGAGGTCTTCGTGGTTACCTCGATTGAGGTATACTCCACCGGGGAAGGCTAACATGCACGCCAGCAGTAAAAGGAATACTTCTAAGCCCTTTTTGCCGCGATCCACGAAGTCCCCGTTGAATATGTAAGGGTTCTCAGGTGATGGCAGCCCGTTCTGATAGGTAAGTGCAGTTTAATATTCAATCAGATTATAAATAACTCACTTTTATTAGAAATGGTCCATTATTGATGCAGAATTTTAAATTACATTTATTAAAGGAGCAAGTTGACTAGGCGAAAAGGTCAGTATAAATTCTGGAAGCACGCAGCGTATAATGGCTTAGAATATTTTATTACAGATCCACTATTTATGTTTATCTCATCTGGATCGTTGTTAATTATTACTAGATGAAATCTAAAATGTCACGTTTTCGAATTAATTTATATTATCAGAGTTCTATTGTAGCACCACCACTTTCATGGAAGGATTTTTCTAACAATAATTCACGATGAGACCTCCGTAGTCGAGTTGTTCGCACGCCGGTTTCTAGGTGTCGCCATCTCTGAGGTCGTTCGATTCCCGGTCGGGTCAATGTAGAAAATAAAATTTTCTTTATTGTGTCGGTTCTGGGTTTTGTGGTATCTTCGTTGCCTCAGATACTCCATAATACGGGGGCATTAGTTACTCATCTTGGAATCTGAGCAATGTATGCGATGTTGTTTAATATTTAATATATTCAAAACGCCTAAATGCAATTAACCTATTTACCTAAAATACGCAAATATAATTATTTATCAACGTAGACTACCTATACAATAAATAGGTAATATGGTTTCTAGGTTGAAAGCATACACTTTAATTATTTCGAGCTATTACGTATGTCCCATTCGCAATATTACTCAAAGTTATTAGAGCATGCAAAACAAAGCTTTTAGAAACCATTACACCTTACGATATTTACATAATTTGATAAATTTCATAATAAAACTAAACAATGACCGCAACCAACCATACTCAACTCTAAAATAAATAAGGTAAATTTGCTTATGTAAATTGTTATGACTACTTATGACCAAGAATTTGATCTGTAGGACTGAGACCTTCGTCATTTATTATATTAACTTGTCCATACCATCAAAAATAGCTATTGTATTAATAATCACAAAATAGTATTTTAGATATATTTCATTTCATTAGCGTCTGTGACGTCCCATGGGTGAAAATGAGAGATACGAATAAAAAGTAATAGATAAAAGCATAAACTAGTGTTATTAATATATTAAAGATAGGTATTTTAGCTACTTTTCTTTTAAGCAACGTTAATTGTTATAACCTAAAACCTTTATTGGGAAAGAGACATAAATAAGATTAGGAGAGTTCCTATGAGTCATGTGGATTTTGAGTTTATTTTGCATTATTCAAACCAAATTTATATAAATAATTGAAAATTTAAAAAATATATATACTTAGTAGAAAATCAGTTGTAACTAACGATGCAAATGATGCGTTGCAAATGGGCGAAAACTCAGTGTGTATTTACTCAAAGAGAAAAGCACTGATTTTCAGTTTTTACCCTATTCCTCCGGTCCTCTAAATTTCTAATTGCTCAATAACTGGTTTTACGATGTAAGCTGTTTGATGCAGCTTAAAATGCTCCTTTCGCAGTCGCTATCAAAGGTTATCATTAATTCAAGATAAAAAAAAACTTGCACGTTTTCCAGGTCAAGTCAGGTTCTGTGCCTGCTGAATCCACAAATATCTGACTCGTTTTTATATGAATACCTAAATAAATACGGTTAATCTTTCCATATTAAGTATGTAGCTACAATATATTAGGTATAGACACTAACACAGACGTGTATTCCCCGCGAAACGATAATATTCAACCGAGTATGGATTTTTATTTACTCTCTTCCCTATAAGAGCTTCAAGTAGCGAAGCACATCCTCGTAACACATTTATAAATGCGACGCCACTTATGGATGCGTCGAATACATATATATTATTTTTTATGGTCAGACTGAAAACATATGATTCGTATCCGCGCCCATACAACTTACATACATATATACACGTGCCACATACTCCATATTTAAAAAGTGTGTCTGGGGTAACGACACACATATCATAATAAATTGAACCTAAACATTTCCCAAAGGGTTCACAGCCTTACTACTAGCTTTATTTACGAACTAGCTGTTTTCCCGAGACTTCGACTTCGTAAAATATAGCTTGTCACTTGCGTATATTCGTGTTTTTTTTAATCAGCCTAGAAGTTTTAAAGCTTATTCGATGCCAACAAACAATCGAATCTTACCTCTTTTTAATATTAATATAGATTCCGACAAACTATTGTTAGTTATTATAGTGCCTTAAAAATATTTTAAAAATTAAAAACCTTGTATGCAAATCACTACATAGTATAAAACAAAGTCGCTTTCTCTGTCCGTATACCCCTATGTATGCTTAAATCTTTAAAACTACGCAACAGATTTTGATGCGGTTTTCAATAATAGATAGATAAATTCTTGAGAAAGGTTTTAGTGTATAGTAGTTTTGTGCAAACTGACGATATTAGTTTAATATATCGGAAAAAATAAAGTCGATCGGAAGCTTTCCTCGAAAACGCTGCCAAAAACTTTTGAGTTATAACAAAACATTGTATGGTGGAATTGTACCTCTTTAATAGATCCACAATTTTAATACTCTTTAATAGATCCGCGGTGGTATATGTATAACCTATATTCCAAGGATAACCCACAATTACCATTTTTTTACGTATACTTAAAACAGTAAAATGATGGGTTATTTACGAACCTTTATTTTTAACAATACAGTATTGATCCTTATTCAAATAAATAACTTAGATACGTTGTGCAAGTAATGAATATCAAAATTGCTCTTTACACTATATGAAAAAAAAATAACTAATGAGTTATCGAAAAATAAAAACCACCGGGCGAGCTATTAAATATCGATGATAAAAAATAAATCGCCGAAACGTATGTACGCGCATAACTTCAGAATTCCAGTTCCGACTGCACCAAATTGGATGAGAATTATCCAATTTTTTATGTGATCCACGATTCATGACACAGTTTGTATATAAGATTAAAAAAAACGGGTATAAGGTGGTACGATGTACGCCGGGTCAGCTAATTGTTAATAAAAATAGGTTGTATACAAAAAATGGTATAACGAAAGTAGAAAAAGCATAATCAGATAATACAAGTTAATTGGCAAGACAAGTATCGACTGTTTATTTGCACAAAAAATATTCAAATAATTACGTATACGGTTTCTATTATTACATTTAAGATGAGTTAATGAAATATTGCTATTTTTATTCTTATCAAACACACTCGTAACACATACAGCCATTAGGTTATAATTTTTCATATCTGTTCCAAAACATTTTCTGGGAAAATGTATCATTTTCCAATCTCCTGTTATGAGGAACGCTGTGATAAATAACGACACTCAAAAAAATGTTCCATATTTCTCATAAAACACGTTTGAGGCACCGCTGTATAAAATGTTATGGTTAGACATTCAGAGACATATTTTACATATTTATTGGCACAAAATCATTTTTTCCAATCCAGTTGAACGACTAATATACACCTACTTGCACAACTACTCTATGTTCAAGTCTTTATAAAGAAACTGACTATTATTTATCAATAGAATTATTTTGAGATCATTTTTTGGATTCCAAAACTTAGAAGAAAAGATATTTCTTTTATATTACATTTTCGTCAAACTAATGAAAGTGTCAAGTTCAAAATTATTATCAAATACTAAAGTCTGCATTCAATTGGTAAATATGAGAAAATCAATCTTCTGTCAATGAAATTAAAAGTTATGGTATTATAACGCATGCTTCAATATTCAGAGATCAAAGCCAAGGGTTCTTCTATACATATGTAGTTTTATTTATTTCATACTCATTGCACAAATGTACAAAGTTGGACTTAATGCATTGGCTATTCTCTGCAATTCAACCCTTGGATGATGTAGAAATAAAAGTATGTTGTACGTACCTACGTATTTGTATTGTAACTCTGTACTTTATATATGCACCTGCATATCTAAAGTACAGAGTTTTACTACAATACAATTAACTAATCTTACTATCGCATTGCATAGGATAACAGTTTTCCAACAATTTTTCAACGTACTGTTGCACAACGTAAGTGACAACTAATTATTTTGATTAATACTTTTACTAGTTACCTAAATGATTAAACTGTTACTTCATATTCTCAGTGCACGTGCCGTACCCACTCGATATGCCTACGACTTGTGGATATTATATTTAGCCTATAATATCCACAAGTCTACCATGATAATCATGAAATTAGATACTAAGTCCATAGGAATAAACCAATCACACGCACGCACATCCTCGTATAATGCTTGTATAATATTAAAAAACGGAACACATCCATCGCACGGTCACATAAATTCTAAATATATTTTAGGTTAAACAAAAATAGCAGCCTGTTTCATTGCAATACACAGGTATTAAAATCTCTGTCGCTATGTCAACCTCTCAACATTATTTTAAAACCTTTTTTCTTTTAATTTTCAGTCATTTTTCATTAGTAAATCATATTTTATTATCTTGACTTATATCATAAAGAGGTAAGGTTTTGTTAATTTTTTAGTTTGTAAAGAGTCTAGAGGGTAATATTTAGAAATACCTACTGACTCGACTGTGAAAATTCTTTCACATATAAAGGCGATTTTTCTATTTATAAATAAGGATAAGGATTTGTGTTGACCTTTTTCTGTCGTATATTGATTTTCAATTTACCTATGAGCCAGCCTAACAGTTAATGGTTACACTACTTATGCATTACACAATCAGTGGCACCAAGCTACAGATATATTAAGTTACATCATGTTAATATTTTCATCATAAATATATTTTCGTTAAACTTTTATTTTACTTGATAAAATAGATAGCAGGAAATAAATCTGAACGCTAGTTGAACACATTTCACCAAATTCAGAGAAATGTCAAAGCGTCCTCTGGACCCATCTCAATTTAAAGTGTCGCTTCCATCACAAACAGTCCCAAAGTTACGGTTCGATTACAAGAGAGAGGACAAACTATTACATGATCACCGATTCTACGAATGTCATTAGGAAAAACTGTATGTCATTACAACTGCGTTACGATAACGTTATGCGTGATTTACGGTGATTAACGATCGCGTTCGTAATGAATGTCCAATTGGTGAATCCTTACATCTTCAGTAACCGAGGCGACTTACGCAACGTGTCTGCAAATCGATAACAGCTGTGTTATGTAACTAAATCCTTCAGCTAACATTTTCCTAATGCCGTGCTCAGGATCGTATAATGCACTAAAGCTGTTAATAGCTAGTCCATATTCCCACTCTAGTTTAGTGAATTTTGTGTTTTATATAAACATTAATATCGATAGTTAATTATAATGATAATTAATTAAGAAGGTCAGAGACAAGGCCATATGAATTTCACACATAATAATTTATGAGTTCCAGGGGACCTATCCAAGTGCTAATTTAGTAATTTTATCATAAAAAACTAACATAAGCTAAAATGTCATAGTAACAGCTATAACAATGTATGTATATTTAGATAACATTTCAACTAGATAATTTAAAAGCAAAAATGTCGGTTGAGGATAATAAGCACGTAGTTTACTTACATACGTGAGCGAAATGAAAATCTTTCGCCCAATAACAATTCCTAAGCGGTCATAAAATATATATGTATGTATATATTAGTATTCACAACGTTCTGTGTATCTGAAGTTATAGAATACCGCATATATTAACTTAAACTGAATAGCTTCAGGGAAAAACAAGTCGTTCTCTTGAATTATATTACATATCTAAATAAGAGCAACTACAAACACTTATATTCATCTATAGTCAAGTAGAAATAAGTTACATGAGTATAAATATAAATAAACGAGAAACAAAAGCATGAATTTGAATGAAATAAGCATTCTTCGAAGTACTATTAGTAATACTATTAGCTATTGACAGTACTTAACTCATTCAAATTCACGTCTATTGGATAAAATCATGCATAAAAATTTGCTTAAGTTATTTCTTATACTCCAGTAATTACTTCTACACGACTGTAGGTACAACTATTAAAGTGGTACTTTCGTGGATTGTTCTCTAGCGCTGATAAACATACACGGGAGTATAAACATTATTTTCCAATATTTCCATAGCGGAAACATCAGTTGGAAAACAATATCGACAAACTAACGAGGTCGTCCGGCGTTACAGGCGGTCTATCAATCAAACAACACCAATTAGGTGACGCGTGCGCCGCTCCCGATGTTTGTCCAGCGGGGTCGGGGGCCAATCGCCCACTCAACGTCAGAACCCCCCATTAACGATCGAGAAAACAACATCGAGGAAGCCTTATTTCTATCTCGGTACAAAGTCCAACACCGATGTGCTATGAACGTCAATTCTTATAATAAATGATTGGTACACACTGCAAGATATGCATGTGGAAAACAAGATCGAAAATCGAATTGCTTTTCCGCGGATTAATAAGTTAGATAAACAGATTTACGAAGAAGCAAGTTATGAGAGACTATAAAGTTCAATAGAAAATAACTTTATTAGCTTGATGCCTCAGAATCAGGACATTCAAAGTCTTAATAATTGAAATAATATTGTAAAACCGTTCAACCAATTCCTACTATTTGCCTTCCTACGTTAAATTCAGCGAATTATGTAAATTTTCGTGGAAACGGCGTTCTTATTTGCGTAAACAGTAGTAATACCTAGAACTTCAGTTGAACTATGACTTACATTAAAAGGTTAACATGGGATCCGGACAATTGGTATCGACATGACTGGGGTTGACACGAGGCTAAAGGAGGATCTGTATTACGAATTTCTATTATACTGTGGATGTACACACAAAAGCTTTTTAGTAGGGTTTTAGGATTTCCATTTATTAATAAAAACTACATTTAAGAATTTTACAGGTTCCTACAGAATAGGTTTGTATTTTAGATTTGTTTTATAATATCTAAGTATGATTATTCCTTTAATTGTTTTGGTCTAACTAATGTCAATTTTATAGCTTCCGATAAAATTCAAATAATGCAAGAATTGTACAGATAATTTCTTGTAATTCTATTTTTAAATTCAACCAGGAGAGATAGCTTATCCAAAGTCTACGAAACTGAATGTAATAATAATAAACCTAGAGTCACAGTCAATGTATAAAAGGTAATCTAACACTGACAAAAGCATATACATTGACGTCAGTTTTGAGAATATTATAATTGTATCTATCTTACATCCACACACATGGGCGTCACGTGAAAACTATAAAAACAGATCAACGGACCAACTTATAATTTTAATAGGTAATTTAATAGGTATACATTTTTTTTATTATTGATGGCATAATATATTTACGATTCTATTCATGCCAATGGATGAAAATATACAACAAAGCACAATTTGTTTTCAATGTTCCTATATTTACTTAATATCACTGAAATTATGTAAATTATGGCCTATGTCACCCGTGTATGATGTAACTTTTCGTAGGTGAAGGAATTTTTAAAATCGGTACAGTAGTTTCAGAGCCTATTTAATGCAAACAAATCATTCCATATTTTATCTACAATATATTAGTAATGATTCGTCATCTTTTAATTCTAACGAAAATCAAACAAACTATGTGATATAGAATGAATTTTCTAATAAATCCATGTATCGTTTACCTTGTGAAATATGACCAATAAATCGTCAAGCTTCCCGTGCAGATCGCCGCAGACCGTAATTTGGCTGGAAATTGAAGTGGTGGCAACATTGATGTTGGGCATCCGTTTTAACGCTTGCGTGGCTTCTTTCAGAATCTGTGCCACATATTTTGGATGTAGGCGGTGCTGAAACGAAACAGTACAAGTTAGTCGTGTATATTACATTGTGGTAGCATATTTTTGTTTATTAAATTGACATCATTAAATATTCTTGTTGACGCAGACTGACAAAACTCTTTTTTTAAATATACTTAAGCAAGGCACAAACATATAGCTAGGTTTTTATTTCTATTTGGAGTTTACAAAATACAATAATAGCAACACGGGTTGTGTTCTCAGAATAAAAAAAAAATCGTTCAAATTCATTGATCACGTACCAAATTGCCTTACCTTACAAGGTTATATGTTCATACGTTTATACTGGTAACATCTTTTCAATATTACGTATTTTGAGAATTTATGATTCAGTATTGAAAAATAGCAAACGACTCGGACTTGACTTGTTTTTATTAGAATATAGCATAATAATAGTACAGGTTGGCATGTCACCCTTTACCTTCAAAGTGTGGAACTGTGTCAAGTTTAATTATGTATGCAAAGTAGTGTTAGATAAATCACATATGCTGTTTGCTATTTCTAGTGAGACATCGTTATAAACTGTAATAGTAAACCTCTTATAGCTCATTTAAATTGAACGATGGAGTCCGTATGCGAAGTACGGGTGACCTCTGTTGGCTCATTTCATTATTCGATAATCAATTGAGCGACCAATAAAAAATGGCTCACAGAATCGCCTGCACCCAGCATGTGAACCCCGTCAGACACTGTAAGTGGGCTGCATTACAGTAAGAACAGATAGATATGGCCACTAATCCAACTAGAAATACCAGGACAACATAACATCTGGAGAGCATGTGGGCAAAAAACTACAAAATCTTTAGCTAATAAAGTTTTACTACACTAATAAAATCAAACGAAATGTCTTACTAAATGAAACATCTTACAAGATTATATTAGAGACAAAAAGGTTAGCATTCAGTTAGTAACTATATTCGTCTATATTACATAACAAGTAATACATATAACTTACGTTTGTAAATGCCAAGCTCTATAAAATAAAAATGTTTCAATAAATAAATTGATTAATATTAAATTATATAAATGAAAAGTAAATAATTATGTCACTGCTTTGTTCAAAATGATTGATAAAAAAATTCTTGTTCTATAAAGATTAATTCATATATATTGAATTGAGTCTTTATGGATTTTTAAACGCTGATATCAACAACAGTATGAAAGAGGGTTTTGTTTGCGTATGTACCCCAATGTCTCTATTTGTTTTTGTAATCGGTTTGATCAGTTTTGGTATGATTTACTGTAATATGTTTGATTTATCGACCGCGGTCCTTATGATGTATGTATGAATGATGTTACGATAATTACTCGCCAGTATGCGTCACAATTTTTAGATTTCCGTATCTGTAATGAAACCTATATCACTCATGTGTCTATCGGTCAATTTAATCTGACGTGAATAAATGAATTTGAAATATGGCAGCCTCTTTGGGGTTAAGTCTAAATAAAAAAAAGATTCGCAAACTATATTATACGATTTCTCAAATAAAAAGGCTTATCATGAGGATCATGAATACATATAAAAATAAACGATATTTCCCAACCTCACCCCCTCTTCGAAACTACGGGGCCTAAAATGTTGACGCAAATACAAAAAAATAATTCATAATTTTATAATACAGGGAAAACTATAAGATAATTTGAAGAATATTGTGGTTTTTAAAATTTAATACTTGTCTCTCTGCAGGCGAGTCCTTCAAAATTAAAAAATACTCATTATATCTGAGCAATTTTTAATTCGCAATGCTATACTGAAAAATTTGCTTAGTGAAAAATGCTTAAAAAACCCATGACCTTTCACAATCCAGGCGACTACTCTAATCACTGAGTTACCCAAAACCTAACCAGGACTGACGAATTTTTTAAGCATTTGTTACTTTCTCGCTACCACAGAAAGTATTTCATTAATGTTCAGGCAATCCACCCAAAACAGCCAAAAGAAATATTATTATACTAGCTTTCGCCAGCGGCTTCGCCCGCGTGGACCCTAGGCAAAAGTTTAGTGGGATAAAAAGTATCCTATTATCTAAGTCAGCTAATACCCTATCTGTATACAAAATTTCATCAAAATCCGTTCAGTAGTTTCGGCGTGATTGATGGACAAACATCCAAACATCTAAACATCCAAACAAAGAAACTTATTTTTAATATTTGATCAATTTTGCATTCTTAATGAAAATTAGACTGATTAAAATACTTCTATAAATTGTTTGGGGCTACTCGGTGACAAGTTTGGGTATTAAATAAACCTATTCTAAACGGTTTTAACGCGTGAATTTTTTAAATTTAGTTGTTATTCAGAAGTTTACAAGTCAATTCAATTAATAAGTAAATGTTCGTAAGTATATAAGAAAAAAGTCTCAATAAACAAAATAATAAAATTATGGCAAGTAAAGTAATAAAACAAAAGGGGGTTAATGTTTTTTGATAACATTCCTACTGAAATAAAGTAAGATTGTAATATATTAATATAGTAAAAAATCCAAAAAAAATCTGTCCGGGAAGCCTTGCCTATAGTAATTTCACCGATTCGTAATTTAATTGAATAGCTACTTGTGCACCTTCTTTACTGCTACAAAGTAATTGGTATTGAAGACGGAAATGGCTACAGTAGCCCCGACGCACATTCATGGAAATGTAATTACATTAATAGGTTCTTACTTCCCGTCGTTGTGGTTGGTTCTTTCCAAAAAACTTGTTTTTTTGCAATTATGTAGTAAAAAATTACGACGACTCAAAGGTACTTTCATAATAAGTTCATTCAAATAAAGATTTGACTTCGACCCATCATATTTGGTTTCTTAATGTTATAATGATTCCAAATTATTTTAACATTAAATGACAACTTGTGATTCGACTAAACTTTAGTAAAAAATTTAGTATTAAATTATTAATATTGTATAATGATTTGGAGATTACTTTTTAGTTTTATCTGTGATACATAATTTTATTCAGGAGTGCTTAACAATTTATTGTACGACAACAATTAACAAAAGTTTATATGTGTATGAACTTTAATATTTAGAAATGTATGGGCTATATATCTAGACATATAAAGTGGCATATAACATACCTTTTTCTTTCGGAAAGCCTCGATGAGAAGGTCAATGTCTTTCCTCTGCAGTGGGAATTCTATATCAGGACCGTGCGATGGTTTTGACGGCGCCGTCTCGTCTACACCCCCTCCTTCGTCTGATTCCTCGGAGAACACTTGTTCTACTGTAAAGCATGTTTACTATGTATTTACATATTAGAACCCAACCCTCTAAATAGCTTTGTTTTTATAGCGTCCCTTAGATCGTTCCTTTAATAAATGGGTTTCAGTTTCACTCAACTAATAATTCATTTAAAAGCGCCAGAGTAGTATAAGATATTTATAATATTACAGATGTATCAAGTTAAATATCAAACAACTTTGACCTTTAATACGAAAGACAAAGACGCAATGTAACTTTAGTTACGTTTTGAATATCTCATTTCCAATTCCGATATACTATTTTACCTACTCACACAGACTTTAAAAAAGTAAAAAACTTTCAATTGCATTGACAATAAATAATTATCTGAAATAATTAATTTAAGATTTTAATTGTTGAACTGCAATTACATAACACAACGACCTCTCATGGTGTTTGAAGAAAAACATGCAGAATATTTATTGCTTTTAAAGCTTTTAATTTTTTTTTTTGGCCATTTTGAAAGTTTTATTTTTATCTTTTGGTATAGTTATATAGTTATTAGAATAAAATAAAATTGAATTTATTTTAATATATCTATATCTAAGTTAGTCGATGTTACAATCAATGTGCTTTAGCCACCGGTTACCCTTCTAATTCTCGCAGCACTTAGCTGTATTTTTCGATGTACCATTGAAATGTAGATTATTCCAATTGATGCTACTTCTTCTACAATCTTTAATTCTACTTTAGTTTTTCCTTCTACAAATTGAAACTGTACGCTTTATTTTCATTTATACGCTGCTTAATAATTATCATTGAATATTATTCAAAAGCGGATGTGTGTCAAGCCACGAATAGCCGAGGCCTAGTTTTATCTGCATTTGGTTATAGCATGTGGAAATGTCACTGCGGTCGGTTTTAAATTGTATAACTGGACATGTGTAAAGATACCGCAACGTCGCGTGTTTGCAGCCAGTTAAATAAAAGAAAAACGGGAACTCTGGGAACGAGGACGACGAGCAATAACACAGTGAAGTGTTTACTTGGATTAACTAAGTAAAAGAAGTGTGATTAAAACACCAGAGTTTGATTAATATTGCCAGAGAAGAATTAATGGTATATTTATATAGAGAAAATATCATTTATAGTTCAATTATTATTTTTAATAACAATCATTACATATTTAACGAAAAAGTCCAGCCCCAGATACTTGCGATTTGCGAAAGATTGTTTGTTCGAGTCCCACCGGATACCTGAGGCTAATTGGATGGTTAAAAATTTTTCATTAAATATATTTAAAAGAGTAGCATTGTAAATGCAAAAGTGATGAAAATAAAAAAAATATATTTTTAATTTTAGCGTCGAAAATAACATTGTCGAAAATTATATCATCATGGCGGGCATTGTTTGAGACCAAATTTCGTTTTTTTTTTATTTTTTGTCTTTATATCCTAATTGATCAAAATACCCCTGAAATATATCACAGTTGATGGCTCTATCCCAATAGTCAGCTTATACAGAACAGCAGACTCACTTATACAGAAGTGTATACTTGAATGATAAATAAATAAATGAAAAAAACAAGGCATTTATTTGATTGGTAAAAAAATAATTTACTTTTCTTATATTATTTTGGATTGAAATAAAACCCAATGTTAAGGAAAATATTTACGTTTATAAGTATTGCTCTATGTTATTAATATATTTGTGGTCTTAATAATTAACATATTGTAGGTACACGCCTCTATGCAAAAGCTAATAATGGACAACAAGTACATATAAATTGACCGAATTGAACAATTAACGAGTTGTTTCAACTTTGACTTTAATGTCTCCTTTCAGAAATTAATAAAACTGTATAACTTTTAGACGTTAATTTGGCGCCTTTCACACAAAGCAATTTTCGTGGAACCATTAATCTAAAACGCTACCATTGAGAAATTAATTGGATATAATTGTTCAAATCTTTTATTGAGTCTACAAAATCATTCATGCTACATAAGCTTGAATTAGTTAATATGTTTCAGTATTTTAGAAACCGAAAAATTTATTAAAGTAGTTTAAATTAAACTAGGATTAATCAAAATGTTCCCATTGGTCTAATAAATAAAAAATATCCTTAAACATCTAATATAGGCATTAAAATTGCAAGAAACGAACAACTCGGCTCTTGAAGTGTTGTCAATGATATCTTAACAAGTTATCATTAAGTTTATTTTTTTTTTAATTGTCTACTGACTCTACTATCTATTATTATCTACTGATTGTATTATGTTTATCATAAAATGAAATACATAACGTAAAAGCTCTCTAAATTTTAGAAATTTAGCACCGAAACTGAATTACAACCTAAAGTGAATTCATTTCGCGTGTAATTTGACTTTCCATTGCACGAGTTACTTATGAAATGTAAATTTCATCTCCGAAATGTAAATTCCATTGTTGGCGTACTCACACACTGAGGCTGTGCGGGACGTCCGCTCGGAGGAAGGGCGCCCACTAGTGTCCTTCATGTGACTCAGCAGCGCATTAAAAAAGTTGTATAACTGTAATAAAAAGATAGCATTATAAGACGTCCTTCAAACAAAGGAAAGTAACCAAATATGAAATAGTATCTATACCTAAAATGGAATGCTGAAGTTATTCTTTTAATTATTCCTTATAAATTCCTGATTATATTTAATATTTGGTTATTTTCCACTAACAATAAAAATAAGATAGAAAAATATGCATCCACATTGCTTTTCATATTGAACAGGCATAATGTCTATCATGTATTAAAACCATATTTCCGTACCATAGCTAAAGATATGTCTCATGAAATTGCCAAAATAAAACACTAACAATAGTATTTCATTTATCAGTATGTGATACAAAAGAATAATGTGATTTGCATATGTTACTGACAGTATAAAAAAAACAAGCAATTATCGTCAATATGTCAACCATCGATAATATAGGTTCTTTATAAATTATCAAAAGAATCTTTTCCTATTATACTGATTACGAAAAAATAATAGTTAATATTTTTATTACATCACTCAATCATAACCATAGAAATAATATCCTTCCAAATGACATTTTTACGAACTTTTACATACCTATAACTTACTGGGTGGTTCAATTCGTACAAGCTATTAAACCATTTCTAGCTTTTCGATTAAAAAATTTCATGCATATTATAACTTGATTAATATCAATATGGAATTGAACTGATCAAACAATGGACTCGAAAAATAGTCGTGGGACCTCTGTAATTAATCAAAGCAACCCTGTCGAATTAAAGCTAGTTTGATTTGTCTTTACAAGATCTCTAGTCCATAATAATATACAACTAAATGTTGATTTTAAGAAGAACATATTTATTATTGATACTTTTAATCAATAAACTACCAATATGAACTCAATCGTGTCACTGAATATCATCCTAAACACAAAAAGGATAAATCAAAGCACTTTCCACAGACAACCTTATCCAATTTACAACATTTTTCCGTCGTTTGTAGTAGAAGTTGTAAATAAATCAAAACTATACCCAACAAGTAGTCCTTATTTTAAACAATAGTTGGTTATGTCAATGAAATATTAAATATTTGCATAATTTGTATAATAATCTCGATTACCAATATTAAAAATAACTATAATCCTTAAGATACAAACTTTCAACATTAATAACTAATATTAAAATAAATTAGGATGTACAGTGACAACTTCATAAAGAGCTGTTTCAACTTCATAAAGAGCAGTTTCAACTTCATAAGTGAGTTATAACAATGCCTGAGAGTATGGATGTGAAAACCCTAAGCAGCTTTCCAAATATAAAGTGACTTATCGATGGTGCACGCTAAAGTTAAAACCAGAATGTATTTTTATCTAAATTTCTTCCTCCTTTTGCTTTTCCTTATGTAGGTTTTATACGGATACATAACGACAAGATATACAATTATTTTCAAAAATATATACATAAAAGATAATGTTTAATGACCTTAACTCCTTTTCAACAATTTATTTAAAAATAAATATTGAAATTATTATTGCTTGAAACAGCGGCCAACATTTTTTTTTATGGGATAGGGAGCAGACGATTAAACGGATCACCTGATGGTTAGTGATTACCGTCGCCCATGGCCACCTGCAACACCAGAGGGGCTACAAGCACGCTGCCGACCTTTGAGGGACGAATATGCTCTCCGCTTGAAAGTTTAAAGGTCATATCGGTCCGGAAATACCGCTAGTGACAAACTGTTCCAGAGTTTGACTGTGCGAGGCAGGAAACTTCTTGAAAAACGCACAGTTGTGGACTTCCAATCATCCAAATGATGGGCGTGGATTTTTTGTCGCGTGGAACGATGGCAGAAGGTAGCGGCAGGTATGAGTCCGAACAATTCCTCGTAGCATTCCCCGTAATAGATGTGATAGAAGATGCACAGTGAAGCAACATCTCTACGCAGGGCCAGTAGATCAAGCCGACTTGAAGTGTCCCGGCAATCGATGATTCGAGTCGCTCTCCGCTGAATGCGATCTAGAGGGAGAAGCTGGTATTGCGGTGACCTTGCCCAAAGATGAGAACAGTACTCCATATGGGGCCGAACTTACGCATTGTAAAGCTGCAGGCAATGTGCTGGAGTAAAATACTGCCTCGATCTATTAAGCACACCAAGCTTCTTAGATGCTAATTTAGTCTTACCCTCTAAGTGACCTGGACTTAACCTCGGAACTGGACCTCGCTCGATATGTCGACACCAAGAACCTCAATATTGAGGCAGTTAGGGGAATGTTTTGAAAGCGAGGTGATACGACAAATTGGGTTTTTTTGGCGGTGAACGCGCAAACCTGTGTCTTAGTAGGGTTGAAATGGACCAAATTAAGTCGACCCCAGTTAGAGACTTCCTCTAACGAAGAATCAATAACAGACACAAGTTGATTCCAGCTCTCAATAACGCTTTCCCGAGAAATACCTGCGAGACCGTTATAGGAGGAATCCATCGTGCTGTCATCCGCATAACAATGAATACCGCTAATTTGCAGCATGTCATTAATATGCAGAAGAAAAAGTGTAGGCGATAGTACACATCCTTGGGGAACACCAGCATTAATAGACAGTTGGTCTGAGCATTCACCGCCGATTAAAATCTTAATGCTTCTGTTTGCCAAAAAACTAGTGACCCATGCACATAATTTCTCGGGAAGCCTACGAAGGAAGCTTACGAAGGAAGTTTTGATAGAAGAGCATCATCAATCTAGTCTTAATCTAGTGAACACATAACCAGTAAATGAGCCGAAACGTCTGAGAATATATATTTTTTTTCAAATTCAGGCACGATAAAGCTGTTTAAAAGTATTTATAATTAAAGAGTGGTGATCGTGAGAAACAAATTAACTGTAAATTATCTTTACTAACTTTTGCTAACAGGAAAAATTTAAAAAGTATATTTGACTATAAAATAAACGAACCCTATTTAATAAATATGTACGATATAAAACTACCTACTAATACCTATACGCAACAACAAAAGTAGATAGGTATAATTATTTACATTACTCACAACCCACTTGCTACACGAATGTTACTGACTTAGGGACAACACACTTTTACGAAATTACATTCATTGATTTTTGTCATCAGCAATATTTGTGTACAAAACTCAAAAATTTAATAATTTAATTAGTCTTTGTTCTAAATGTGGAATCGCTGCCCAAATACGGACCCGGTTTCTGCCTGCCGGTTGCCTTTTAATAAAGAAACTCTTAGAAGAAGTCTCCGCGTTACTAAAACTATAATCGTCAATAACATAAGAAGTAGTAATAAAGGTAAAAGAAACAGTGATTGTTTTATTAAAAATAATAATAATTATTCAAAATAAATACAGTGCAAACAAACAAGTTTTTTTTAAACAAAATTCGTGCACGTTGTAATAGTAAGGATTGTAAGATTTAGAAACAAAACTGTAAAAAATATGTTTTTTTACCTTTAACAAATATAATAAAAACTTTTGCTGAGAAAATACATGACTAAATTTATCGTGGAATAAATAATGCAACCAAAATATAAACTAGATTTTATCTCGCTACAAAATTTGATTACTCTCCCCAAACGAGACCAGTACATCTCCAATCCTGTGGGAGAAGTGCAGAATATTAAATGAAATATCTCCTTCGAACAAACGGTTTTTATAATGTTCAGACGGTAACTTTACCGCTAGCAAATCAATATCTATAATTAAAAAAAGAAATTGGGAATGAATTTGGTACGGAATCAGTTATTTCTGTAGTGTACCTTAAGAACCTTTCTTCGGAATTGTAATTGCAATTTGGGACAGTGGAATTTTATGTGTAGGTGGATTTTAAAAGCTCCGTGAGAACTTTGTAAAATACATTTAAAAAATGGTTTTATTTACAGTTATTATCATCGATCGTAAAAAGTATACCTAATACTTTGTAAAACTTGATATATTAGAACAACATTCTCCTTTTTGAAGAACAATAATTTACATTTCTGACATTGATTTAAAAAAAATATAATAAATATTAACGGTATGCGTTCTCATCAAGTTGCATGAAGTAGATAGTACTACAATTCGTGAGTTGACTGTTGACGAGAAGAATATATGTGATGTGTTTTATAAACACAGAATGTAAAAAAAACGTATATGCAAAAGACTCTAGAAAAAAAATTACATCATTGTTCAAAATGACAGCACAGAATGACAACATTAGCATAGGTGTATAGATTCATTTAAAAAACCTATTTGAAATCGATAATGTAGATAGAATGATTTATCATCATAACATTTTCGAACATGTCCAAGTGTATATTATTAAAGATAATTTAACGATAATAATAATCACGTTTTATTTCCATCGAAATTTGAATTAGTAATAAAATAGTTTTTTATTGCTATGTATATTGTAAATTGCTATGTATTACTCATAACGTGAGAAGTATCAAATATTGAATATCAACCAGTATGGTTTTCATAAAGGACGTTTCACAGGACTGGCAGTAAATGCATATGGCCATCAATTATTAAAAATAATGAGTAATAAGCAGCACGCTGTTGGTGCTCCACTGGAGAAAGCAAAAGCAAAGCTTATGTATAATAGGGTTTTAATCCAGTCCTGAATAAGCTTTATAACATATGCACACGAGTTGTTTACATCATTTTGCAGAAAAGAAGTTCTATATAAATGTATATTTTTATTTTATTTAGATAGAGTTTCATGACCATTTAAGTAGTTAATAATAAAAAAATTGAGATCCGACAAAGTAAATTTTATGATATCAGATAGACATACTTACAGGTAAACTATACTTACAGTTTAATATTACTATTGTTAGATTGACTTTAACAGGGTTCATGTCAAGGTACATTAAAATATGAACGTCATTTTCACCACATTTAATCAAACCTAGTCTGTCATACTAAACCTCGTTACTATAGGTCGGTATACAACTATCCTACATTAGCTGTAGTAGCGAAATCCAGCAGGCATGCATGCAGACTTGCCGATAGCCGTATTTTAAATTTTACTTGCACTCAGGTTAAAATCACCGTAGTGGCTTTGAATGGTGGTGTAATTGTGCACTCGCTTGTGCAGCCGCATGGATGCGCAATGCCCGCCGGGGTTAGCCTGAATCACGCATTCGTCCGTGTTCGACGAACCCTGCCTGTTTAGATGCGTCCGCCAAAAGATTTTTAACGACGGCCCTAACATTTTAATTAGAGCACATAAATAATTTAATTATTTCAAATAATTTAATATCCGACAGGGGTAAAAGTTTATAGTCTCTACATTATATTTAAACTAGCTGTAAATTATATCCTATGTCACACGCGTATGGTGTAGCTTCATATAGATAAAAGTATTTTTAAAATCGATCCAGTAGTTTCGTAGCCTATTCAAGGCAAACCGATAAACAATTAAATCTTGCCTCTTTATAATATTAAGTCTAAATAATGAAAAAAACTCGATAAAGTCGCTTCCCGCTGTCTGTACACTGTTTTATAAACTACACAACGGATTTTATTGCGGTTCTAAAAATACCCAAAAATAACCTAGACACTGAAATTTGTTTCTTAAAATAAACAACAACTTATACTAACAAGTTCTAAGGACATCCCGAAAGGATCAAGATTGTTAGTTTTTAGTGTAAAGCATGTGTGAACGCTTTATAATACGTCAAACTAATAGTGTAAGTCACCAGTAGTGGTGGTGGCAACGTTCAATCTTATATACTTGTGCACTATTAAGTTCGTTGAATCGTAATAATCGTAGTGAAGTGTTCAGTGAGCATGTTCGCGTCGACATTCATTCTCGAGAGAGCTGTCATGATGGAATACCGTGAGCCGGCACGATCATGGTTAAAACTTTCCCAGCGAATCGGGATTAGTCGGTGCTGTTGGAAATAAATCTCTTTTAATTATTCACTCACTTTGAATTTAGAAAGCCCTACGTCGATGTTTGACTTTTTACGTTAATGAGAAAGCGTTGAGGATTTAAAATAAATTGTTATACTAATACTTCAGCAGCGCGGCAATCCTTTAAATACTTAGACTGTCTTATTTTAGAAATGCTATAAATAGAGGATAAAACCATTTAGGATTTATTTCGGAAATAAAACTATTAAAATTTTATGCAGTCCTAGCGTGTATTTGATTCATTTTTATCTTACCGCGCCTAATCATTTATGTAAATTATGTTTAAGAACAAAGTGTAACCGTACCGTAAAGCACTTGCCAACTCTCGTTAAATTTATTATTTATTCGTGGACAAACTTCCATCACAAATTATCTCGTAAAGCCCTAAGCTTTATAGTTAAAGAAATTGTACTCGCTAACAATAAACTTGATATAGTGAGAATAAGCAAAATACATGGACATAAATATCATTGAATTATTTATGTATATTAATAATTAAACTGAATTTAATAAAATAAATTATAATTTTCTGTTCTGGAAATGATTTATTCGGTGTATAAACAAAATCAGAAATTCAGATTATAAATAAACTTAGGGCTTTGTTCTCTAAATAATTTAGGTATGTACCTACTTCTTTTGCTTTTATTTCCATGAGTGTTTTAGGCTAAGTACTTTTGCTATTAACTAGCAGTATTTTCACGCCCGCGTAATTTCACGTAGGTGAATTATTTTCATTTCAAAGATGTAATGAAGACAACTCTTCCTCGTGGTGCACTATAAATGATGGAGTCCCTCAGAGTGGCGACTTATCTCTTGTTCTCTTCTCTATGTTTATAAATTCTATCACACAAATAATTCCTATCGCCTTTATGCTTTTGATCTACAAATTTACACCCAAGCATCATTGATGGTTCTTTCCGATGCAGTGGCAGTTAGCAATACCGACCTCTCTAAAATCTCAAACTGGAGTAAATCATTTGGTCTTACAGTCAACCCTTCGAAAACTCCAACCATTATAATTGGCAGTCCTCATTCGTTTCGAGGATCGATGTCTTTATGTATGTATGTTTGTATGTATAAACACATATAGCATTGCACTATAAATACACTAGGTTTGTAAACAGTTGATTTTACTTATGTATCAATTGTAATTTATAAGTTAACTATTAAAATAAATTAATGTTATTATTCTATATGATACTATTTACTTATCTTAAACTATACCTCGTGATTACAATTTCGAAAACAACGCAGAAATTAGTTTCATAATACTTAATTACCTATATGCCCATCAAGCGGACCTACGCTTGATTGCTTCTTTAATAATATTAAAGCTTACTTTAACTTGGTCCTGCTCGCCGGCATATTCGATGCTCTGAAATATGGTCCAAGTGTAACGCCTCCTCACTTCCATTCTTGCTAGGTACCGCCTATACCACTGCTGGATCAATATGGCTGCCTTCATAGCTGTAACAAATTACTATTATTAAAAATTGTTTAATGATACTCGTTGATTGTGTAGGTGCGCAATAGACTGGCATTTACTACCTACGAAGTTCTGAATTCCGTTCACGTCCGAATGAAAACAAACTTTTCTTGGCATCTCGGGATGTTTTAACATCGAAAATAAAGTAAGTGTTACTTATTTCGCCTTTCACTTTGTTTTTTTACATTGAAGAGTTTTCTAAGAGTTAGTTAGTTATATACTAAGATAAAATTTCTGACACAACAGTGTCAGCCAGTGAACAAATGTACGAGTAACAACGTAATGTTCGCTGCTAATATCAAAATATATAATTTACTTAGTGCAACGGCCTCATCCAGAAACTTATATTTATTTTAATAAATAAGACCTTTTACATCGGCGATGATTAAGCAGGACTTATGGACTTAAATTTAAGAAATATATCTTTTAAGACGGTTTCTATCCGTGGTTCTTCATACTTATAAGAAATTTAATAAAATTCGTTTATTTTTAGTTGTTTTATATGCATATTAGCTTTTACCCGTGACTTCGTCCGCGTAGTATAGTTACTTTGGGCAGCATTTCTAGAAAACGCTTAAATAATTATTTATTCATTATATCATGTAAAATGCCTGAATATAAAGTTTCATTATTTTGTCTTTGACAATGACGAACCTCCAAACAAACTTTAATGCCCTTTTATCCCAATAAAAAGCAACCTAATAACCCTCAAGTCAATTTTTGAGATATATACGATATATTTCATACTACATATTCTTGTTTTTTTTATACATTATTAAACAAAAGATTAAAAATCACCCCGCAGTTGAATTTCTTTAATATTAAAACAAAACTACAAGTATTTATCAAACAAAAGTAAACAGAACTATGAAATTTCACATAAGGGACGATAGAAATGTTTGTACGTATGCATATATCAGACCTATTCAAAGTATCACGGTTGCACGTCAGGTTAACACGATATATCAAATTTCGACAGAATACCAACCCTACATTTAATGTATGAAAGTTTACAATCTGGTGTAGAAATTTGATAGCTTTTTATAACAGCTGTTGACTGTACGTAGTCAGATTATTTAAGCTACATATTTGTTATCTCTTTAAAAGTGCAGATACTGTTAAAATTTTTACAAAAATAAAATGCAGCATAACTCAATCTAACTATAATAATTCTCAATCAATTGCCGTCCAATTCACTGATTGATTATATCCTTTAATTTCGTCTTATAACCCCAATAAAAGCAGCCCGAACGCGCTCAGATTAATAACCAGTCCATCTTCGATATTAATTATTTATTTAATTACTATCTAATTTAGGCAATTAAAATTGTTATTGAAAGCTTTCAAAGAATGTAGGTCACATACCAATCATAACTTATTGGGTCCTTGGAGCCTAAAGCTTGGTACTTTGTAAAATTGAATTATATTAACTGTTCGTATGGTTAGGTTATTTTTGAACACTTCGAATGCTTTAGAAATCATTTTCTCTTATTGAAGAGATTTAAAAATAGTCATTACGCAATAATAGAAAAACATATCACTACAAAAAGAACATAGAGTTAGTAATAAACGTCAAGGAAACGAATATCGTGTCTAAAGACTGTACTTTGTAATCATCTAAAAATACATTGGGTAACTATATAATAACTATAAAGAAGAAAGGCTTGATTGTTTCTTTGTTTGCGTCGATTGATAGCAGTTATATGTAATAAGGTCCTAGTTACATGCCTTGTGAAGCGTAAAAAAGCAACTTATTGAGAATAATCAGCTGAGATTTTGTACTTTTGTCAATTCAGAAACCGGCCGTAAGTCGCGGGAAAACAAATAGTTTTTTTATATAATTACATCTATGGACGTTTAAAAATAAATTACACACAACGACTACAGCCGTATCAATACTGTCTCATTTTCTCATCAATTATCATGGTGACCACATTTGTATTGCCAATATATATTTTTAAGTACCAACATGGAGTTTCTCTTATCTACCGATGGAATAATAAACAATTATCGTATGGACTTTATGCGTAATAAATCGGCCTATTTAATTTATTGAAGTTGTTAGCCCTTAACAGCCTTACGTCGACCTCAGGACTACCGATGTAGATAGCAACATTGTTTTTGTTGGTATATGATTCAATCAAAATGCACTTATTATTAAATACTGTATTCTTAGATATAGTTTATATGTTCAATAAATACATCGGGTTGAATCAACAGTTAATACAGTAATTGAACGTTGAAATCGATCGGAAGGTGAAATTTTTGAATGATCCACGTTAAAGAAAAATCTTATGTTAAAAAAAATCTATCGACTGCCAAAGAGTATAAAAAAGAATGACTTACGTAAAACTTACTAACACATAATTTCATTGTAACGAAATTAGATGTAGTAAAGCATCAAGTATAGTAATACCTACAACAAAATGGAAAATAATGAGTATTTGCTCTCTCAAGACCTACTGCGAAATTTTTAATCTGCAGGCTGAAACTTAATGCTCTGTTTAAATGGTATGTCGTTTCATATTTCCTATGTGCTGTATTTTCCTATATTCTTTTCAAGAAACAACGACTTCATTTATTATTTTGGCATATAAACATATTGACGAATTGAGTGACTACTATAATATAACAACAGCCTGTTGAATAGGCTAGTCGCCTATTTTTATTTTATAAATAAATAGTCCATTTATATATGAGACATGATGTAAAAGTAACAGCATGTCTGCGGAGGTATGGTGCTATATTCGTGAAACCGGAAGACAAACTGAGGGAAATTTGGTATAATAACAAATCTTATTTTGAATAATTGACTACTAAAATGTACAAGCCTAGCCTAATTAAGCTTCAAGAACAAGGTTCAGAAATTAAACAATCTATTATATATCATTATATTTCATGTGTAAAGTGTTGTTTGTACATACACATTTAAACCATTGTTTTTTGAAGATTTTAAGTTAGTGAGTTTATAAGTTCATTGTTATCATCATCACCGGCTTTTTAATGTCGGGGCTCAGACCTTCGCCATGGATGGAATTGAATAGTTAGAATGGGCTATGACCCACCTTGCGTGCCCAGTGCAGATTGGTGGGCGCTAACAACTGCAAATGCAGCTGAGACCACCAAGCATGGAAGAGCCCGAGATAATAATCTTCACACATCCTATGACCGGACCTCGCGAAAGTTGCTTCACAACCTTATCGCAGATCGAGCGCGCTAATCACTGCGCCATGAAGCTTCTCCAAAGGGTACTAGTTTCAGATATAGATAGGTTATTTATTTATATCCCATCATCATCACCAGCCCTTTTACCCCTTTTTTTACGTCCCCACTGCAGGGGGTCAGGCCTTCCTTATGGATGGTAAAGGAGGATGGGCCATGACCCTCCACGCTGGCCCAATGCGGATTGGAGAGTATTAACGACTGCAAATGCAGCCGGGACCAACGGCTTAACGTGCCTTCCGAAGCACGGAGTAGCTCGAGATAGTAATTTTTTAGTCACCCATCCCGTGACCGACCCTTGCGAAAGTTGCTTAACGACTACGATCTCGGGCCGCGGTGCTTATCCACTACATTTTTATTTTATTTATATCCCATTACGACATAAATATATACCATCTAAAAAACTGAATTTTAAAGAACTAGACTCTTGTTATTTTGCTGTGAAAATAAAATTGCTGATTCCGTTTCGTTAAAAAATATTGAAACACCTCAAAACCATGATATTTATAATTAAAAAAATTTGAAGTCGATAAAAAGGTCTGAATGACGCAATGGTTAGTGCATTCAAATTATGGCCCATTCTTTCTAATTGATTTCAACTATAATGGAGGAAAGGTCTGTACTTTAACGGGCACATTAATATGCTGATGATGACGATATTTTCGAAATAAAATCTATATTAAAATGATTTAATGAATTAATTAAATATAATATAATAATATATTACCATAGATAATTTAAATATATAAATATTTAATCTATCATTCAAAATAATACTTGCAAGTAAACGTAAATTAAATTAATTATTTAAATAATATAAACATATCCTAAACCCTAAATTATTCTAAGCTACAAATATTAAATAAAATACATTAAGATGGTGTTTATTTTATTTTTCCATTAGGTAAACAAAGGAAGCATTTGTGGTTTTGTTTTTGTATTATAATCAATGTCCAACATAGCAACACACATTTTGTAAACTTGCCAATTCAAAATTATTGCATACTTATGCTTGCATAAATTGAATTTAAATATTTTAATTTTATGATTTCCTTTTATAATAATACTCAATATTGAACTCACTACCAATATTGCCGATCATACTACGTATTATGTTTGCATAAATACATTTTAAAATCGTCTTCAATTATTCAATAGAGACCCGGCTCTGATATTTTATTGAGTTGACCTACATAAATATTCTTCGTAAAGTCAACCTGCAGAAAAATGATGAGTAGAGCCGCACTCCAAGAGGTAACACAATTTACTCTTACACCAGCTAAGGATGTGAAAATGCCTATAAAATATGGATTTATCAACCTTTCAGAAATAAATGGAGACCTTATCAAAAATTAGAAGAGCGCAGAAATCCCTTGTTTATATAGCTATCACATTTAGATCCATTACATGTTGTCATGTTACAAATGGTGTTTACATATATTGAAAGAGTAATATTACTAAAACCATTCTCTAGTAATATATGGTAAAGTCATGGCCACAATACTCACCCATTCTGATCAGCCCCTTACTTTCGAACGCAATCGCAACCTCGCAATCGATCGACATTGCAATTGTGCCGCTTCGCACTCTTGATTGGTTCACTAACATGCTCTGGCACTAGTGTACCCTTCCTATTGATTGCGTTCGAGAGTAAGGGGGCAGTCTATGAAATACCCACTGTTTATTTTATGAATAATTAGATAAAAGCGTAAAAATTAATAGACTATCGAGAGCGTTATAATATCTCAAAACTTCTAAAATCTTAACGGACTGCATGATCCTTTTTTGTTTTTCATCATCAGCGATAAGGCCGCCCATTGTACTATTTGTTCTTTGTGTTATTGTTATCCTATTATTGGTGTTCATATACAATAAAGAATCAATCATTCATTCATTTATCATCATCACCTTATTAATGGACGGAATCGAATCGAATCGAATTGAATAGGGAGAACGGTGGCCCGTTCTTCATGCCTGAAGCTTTATTCTTATCGCCTTATAAGTGGTCTTTAAAAACTGTTCTGATTTACTGGTATAGAATGACAGATTTACAGGAATTAAGACCGCCTTTTGTGTTTTTTTATGAAATAAAGAATAAGTAACACTATACCTTCACGCAGTATACCTTGAGGGGTAGGCAGAAAGAGTAGTAATAAAACAAAAATAAATAAAAATATTAAAGCCATAGTTACATCTTAAATAATAGTCCTTATATGAATACGAAGGTTTCTTTATAGGTATATAAAAGTAATCCCTCTCACAATTATTCAACAATTTCTTTATACTATTGATATACTAATATAACCGAGCACCTAGATATCGACCCGTAATTATTAAAATCATTCTTTTACAAGTTACATGGGAGAAATTAATCAAAGTTCGCTTCAAATAAGCAGGAAATATCATTTTCTAAAGCAAAGATCACTCGAGTGTGCTATTAATAGGACGAGCGATATGTAAGCCTTTTTAATGCAGTCTATCATGATACGCTGGTGCAAAACAAGTGATCCATATATTTCATAAAAAGGATTTATTTGACAGCAGGTGGTGCATACATCTAACATTTGAATATTCTACCAAATTTTGCTTAGTAATAAACTATCGAATATCATGGAGTTATGGAATATCAAAAACGAATGCAGAATTCCATTGTATTTCATATATACTCTTGGATTATAATGTTTTGAATTTTTCAGGAAGTAAATAGAAAGTATCAATGGGTTTTAGCGCCCGCCGTGTCTTACAATCTACTTTCCACTAATTTGCGAAAAAAATAAATAATCTTTTAGCATGTTTCATTTCATTCAAATTTTAGATTTTTATATAGCTATTTAATTTATATTACACGAAAATCAAGCAAGTCCATGTGTTAGATCTGGCAGTCTTGTTAAATATTGGTAGTGCAAATTGTCACCAGATTAGCGAGCATCTACTCAGTATCATATAGCTTGTGTAATAGTATCGTAGAAGGTTTTGTTCAGAAGTTTATTGAATGAAGACTTTTAATGGGTTCCTTAGTGACAGACACAAAATTAAAAATAAATGTTTTTCCCTTAAAACAAGCAAAATTGATTTATCTCTGCTTTGTAATGCTATAATAACGTATGTTTGAGAAAGAAAAGCAAGAAAAACACATTTTTTATTAAAATAAAAACAAACCAATTAAAAGGGATCATATTACCTACAATGATAATGCCCCTCTCTCACATTAATATAAACAACCAAGACTTAAAGGGATGCAATTTACATTTCCTAAACTTTGAATATTTATAGGTTTCTACTTATATGAAATTCAATTCGGTCCCTCGGGTGAACACAAATTGCTTTACACTAATTCAATTAATCCAACTTAGATGTGAGCCACATTCATCTGTTACTGACAAATTCAAATCTCGTCCGGTTTGGGCTTTGTAACATTTACACGTTTTCGCCTCCGAAAGTGAATCAGTGAATAAATAATGAAATCGTTTACCTAACAAATTAGAAAAATAAAAATGTTCATTGGTGAAGTTAACGTATAATTATCGTGTCAACCTGCCTTTTAAACAATGAAGCTGAATTACAGCGCATCCGATGTACGGAACTTAAGCGACCTTTTTAAGGGCCGGTGATAGGATGGGTGACCAAATTTTATTTTGTCGAGCTCCTATGTGCTTCGGAAGGCACATTAGGCCGTAGTTCTCGGGTGCATTTGCAGTCGTAACACCCACCGATCCCGCGTGGTAGGGTAATGACCATGGCCCAATGACCTTTTCCTAAGCCCTGGAGTGGGATGTAAATAGGCTAATAGCAATGATAGAGTATAAAACACTTACTTCTTTCGGCCTTGGTCATGCTGACATCGTCTCTCCTCCAAAACTTCAAGAAAGGTGCCAATGCTTTTATGGTACATTCTCCATTAAGAACTTTTCGACCCAACTTCTTTGGCACCTCCTGTTCTAGTTCGGAACTGCGGCACGAGGACGAATCGTCTCCTAGAGAGCGGGTGCGCCTACTCCCTCGAAAGCTGACGCATCCACAGCCTTCAGCTAGAGAAAACATTGTGGGACTCTTGTCCTTTCTATAGTTCTTATCTCTTCGTTTCCGCGTACATCTCGGTTTGTTAGGTCTGGATTTGGGAATGGTGATGTTTTTACTCTACAGTAATTAATGTTACATAAGCCAGTCGCTTCGACTGGATAGGACCTGAAACAAAATGTAAAAAAAATAAAATTAAAAAATACAAAATTTGGAAAATTCAAAATCTCATGAAAAGAGAAATATCATTTAGAAGATGGCCTTCAACTTTAACTTTGTAAAACGAAGTTAATGAAAAAAGTTAATGAAATTCAAATTGTTTGGCCTAAAATTAAAAGGATAAAGAATTATTACACCACAACGTATAAGGAAAATTAAATTTAACAATGTCATTCATAATTTTATAATCATTTATAATCGTCTGCGTATTCTTAATAGATTTCAATTTACTTTCCACAATCATCACATAAAATCTTTCAATGGAGATAAGAGGCATTTTTTAAAAGAATTATTGTATTTCGTTTTATTAACGAGCTGTTGGAATCTCGGAAAAATATTTCGTCACGGTACATTTAATATTGAGCATTGCCTTTCAGTTGGAAGTTCAAGGAGCGGCTTTCATATCTTATTAATCAGTATTTTCTCTAGAACATTCTATTTTTCTAATATGAACTGAAAAATTATCATTATATAGATCCCGTCAGAATTGTTCACAATAACTTCAGACGGTTCCTTCTTACCTAATAATTTAGAATATTTCTCTTCTATGTAAAATGTTCCTACTACAGACAACGTCCACTCAATTAGGTATAGAAAAGTTATCTACATTGAAATTTTGGAGTTCACTTGAGCGCTCTAATTATAAAAATGTACATCTTTGTTGTTTTTATTTCGTCATATATGAATCTGAATACTTAACTGTTATATATGAATCTGAATAATAAGTAAGTTATTTAGTGTTTCATAAAGATACCTGGATTTTACACAAAAAGCTTTTAAAATAGCTTATATAAAAGGATTATATAAAACTTACGAATAAATATAAGGAGATATAGCAACAAAACCTCTTAAATTTCAACGTTTATAAAGTAATCTATACTATAATAAAAACGTAACTGATCGATGTCTGTACATTGAAGATATATGAAAGAAATTGTTATGAGGGACATTTATAAGCGTAATAGAACACAAAACAATGAATTTTAAATTTTTTGTCTGTTTGTCTGTGCGTTTGTGGACCGATTTAAATGCAGTTTTCACTATTTTATTGCGGTATTCTTCCGTTAACATTTAGTGTAAGATTTATTTCAATCGTTCCTCAAATAAAAAAGTTATGTCAATTTGAAGTGATGTGTTCACCAAAATTGCTATGAAATATTAACTGTCTTATTAAATTTTCGTCTTTGATATATTGATCATCATCATTAACTCTTTCACAGCCAAACTGCAGGGCCTCAAGCGTTTGTTTAATAATTTTTGGTCACCCATCCCGTGAACAACTCTTGCGAAAATTGCTTAGCAATAGCGATCGTGCGCAGCGGCGCTTATCCGTAGCGCCACCGAGCTACAAATTAATATTGTCTATATTAAATGATAAATTGTATGATGACAAATAAAAAAATAAGATTCCAAAATTTTGACAATTCCAAAGTAAGTTGACCTCATTTATATATGGCCAATGATATTAAATAGGGTTCAGCTTATAATGTACGTATGGTATACGATCACGGGAGTAGGAGAACAAGCGAAAAGTGTTTTCCGATGATGCAATTAAGCATCGAGTAGTTTGCAGTGAACGCATATTTTTATCAGTTTAGATTTACGTCGTCGTCGGGGCCAGCGGAGGTGGTTGGCAACCGCCCCCGCATTGTACGGTTTCGTCTGTCTGGGAAAGGCACTCGATTTACCCGAGCCTCTCCAATTTTCCATCTGCAAGGTGATAGTCCAGTACTTGAGTGTCCTGGTGACTCAGCCATAGTTTGCCGGGTTTCATCTCCCATGAGAGGGTGTAGCGTACGGGTTTTGGTGAGTAGGTTTCTGGGGACCCACTGGCCAGCTCTCTGTCGGGTTCACGGAGAAGAATCCTACTCACTCTATGTTACTTGCCAGGTAGCAGAGACAATGTCAGAAGCTTTTCCACGACATTAAAAAAGTTAGATTCACTTTAACTGAAGTTAAGAACGTAAAGACAACTCGAGTTATATATTTATTTTTCTCTTATTACTTTGTGTTAATGCTCTTTTTGTTTTTGCTACAGCAATTTGTATGTCAAATAGGTACTTCAAAGTTGGTATTTTTTTCTTCTTCCTTCCAGTCTTCGCTGGAAACAATGGTTTATTTATTGGTCACAAGACTCATATTACGCGAGTCTGTGGGTCGGTTCAGATTAGCTCGTTGGCGTAGTGAATAAGCGTCATGGCCCGCAATTATAGTTGCTCAGCAACTTTTGTGAAAGGTCGGTCACAGGATGGGTGACCAAAAAATATTATCTCAAGCAGCTCCAAGCTTCGGAAAGCACGTAAAGCGATTGGTCCCGGTTATCCATCCTCCTTAACCATCCATAAGGAAGGCTCCTGCATTTGGTGACGTAAAAGGGGTGATGATGATGAGGGCCGTTCAAATCTGACGAAAGCTCAGTTAAGCAACTCTCGGAAGTATGCGTTAGTAGACGATTTCTTTCGAGTGTGGAAAGTCGATTTTTTTTTATATCAATAAATGAAACTCCACGTATCTTCCGTCAGACATGTACCGACCAACTTTTATTGACAAAGAAAGAGATCGGACGGAAAGCGCTCGGTCTCAGGAGACACCTGAAAAACGCGAAGCGTATTTGACTGCCCATTGCGAGGCTCATTCACTATAAAATTGAACCTGAAGCATTTACCGTCAGGGATAATCTCTTGAGCTCTCAGAGAACTCATACAACATGCGTTTGATCTCAGGAAACTTCTGAAGATCGCACAGCGGGTCTAACTGCTAATCGTAACGTACATGCAGTATGGTATGAATATGAAACTTCCTTTGATAGAGAAATGCGCTTGGTCTCTAAAAGAGCTCGCAGTTTGCACAATAGAGATCGAGAAAATAGTTTCGATTATCGCCAACCCGTGTAGCCTTCCTACTCCACAGGCGTACCGCAGATAAGTTTTGGAAGGGTATCATGAACCAGCTGTTTTCCCGTGACTTTGCCGCAAAATTATAGCCTATGACATCCGCATCTGATGTAGCTTCCCGTAGGTCGGAATCGCTCTGAAACTATCGGTCCAGTAGTTAAGGAGCAACTTCGATGCAAACAAACTAACAACCAAATTTTTCCTCTTTATAATATTGGTATACCTTAGGTATAAGAGGTCTGATGGCGTAGTGAAAATTGAAGTTAAATAAGTAAGTAAATACTGCACAACAAGAACATACATGAATACTTATTTTACATAACTAAGTACAAACGACAAACTCATCGCCAGCCAGCAATTTCTTCCAGGCAACCTAGCATTACATGGAAAATAGAACAATAAATAGCCGATTGTGCATACAACTAGACAAATAATAATAATTTAAAAAGATCAAAAATAAAACAAGGACTTTAAACTAAAGGTACGAATAAAATGCTCAAACACAAGCGACAACCACAGCGCGAGAAACGAGAAAAAAAATAATAAAATAACAATCGTAAGGACCGTTCACAGGATGGGTGACCACAAAATTATTATCTTGAGTAGGTACTGTGCACAACACTGGCACATTGAACATTAAGTCGTTAGTCCTGGCTGCAACGGCAACATTAACACCCATTGATCTCATCGATTCGACTCCATTCATAGGAAAAAATAATTCTACCAAAATACTTCCCACGCAGACGAAGTCGCGGGCACAGCTAGTATATAAATACAAAAGTAATACGCCACGTTTAATCTACAACGGTATTCTGTATAGGTATAACGTCAAATACACTGTCGAACATAACAACATAAGAGGTTCAATCAAATAATAGACACGACTTTTATAAAATAGCAAAGCTGACCTTTCTTCTACACGTACTATCTTCTATGATAAAGAAATTTATTTTATATAGCACACATAGCAAAACATCGTCACATACTACAAAACATAAAATTTCCTTATTTTTTAAATTAAATTATCAACAGATTAATATTTACAAATACAAATCGCTTGAAAAATAATAATAACACTTTATTTCAACATCACAGATAAGCAAACTAAACAATATATCAAAGTGTAACAAATGGCGGTCTTATTGCTGAAAGCGATCTCTACCAGACAATCTGTGTATAGAGAGAAATGTTAACTGTAACGAAACGGGGGTGTAAACTTAAAGTAGGCAATTCCAAATAAATAATTGAAACATAATAATAATAGACACCAGAAGTTGAGTAATATAACAAACTAAACATAAATAAAATTCCGAAAAATACCGAATTGCAAAGAAAATTATGAAACTCTGTGAACGCAACCAGAATAGCCGATGTCAGGTAAATGCAATGTTCTTCAAGAATCTAGCGAGAAAAATAAAGTTTGTAGTTTTTTATTACAGCTGCTACTTGTTATGAGAGACCAGATAGTTGTTGTCTGTATTATAATCTATATATAGTATAAATAAACCAAAGACGTCTCCCGTTGTCCATACGCTCTAAGAACTTTTGAAATACACTACGAATTTCAATATATAGATTGATTCAAGAGGAAGATTTTTAACTATAATAAAGGACCACGCGGGCAAAGCCGCTGGCGGAAAAGATCTACAGATGGAGATCTCGTGACAACTACAAAGTAATTAGTAATTCATAAAAATAATCTCAGACTTTCATTTTATGTATGTAACAAACATATTAAAAATTACTTGAAATTTTTTTAAAGTTTCACACTTCAACATACCGAAATATCAAGCTTTAATGAGCTCTTGCACATTTTGTCACGATCTCTTAGACTAACAGTAATCAGTAGTGACAAAAATGTTCAGATATTTACCAGTTTCGGTGATTTTTATTATTCTTGTTTATATTTTAAAATCTACATTATTTCTAGACCTATAAAATCTGTGTCTAGAAATATGGATAAAAGTTCAGCAGCTTTATCTTTTGCAGTAATGGAAAAGATAAAGGGACTTTACCGATGTAAACATTCAATATATAAAAGGACACAATACCGACTTTATTATAACTGACATCGTCACCATTATTCTATTAACGTCCCCAATGCTGAGGCGCAGGCCATCCCAATAGATGGATTCAACCTAATGCGGATTAGTGGGTGTAAACGCCTCCAGACTCAAGATAGTAAATTTTTAGACACCCATCCTATGACTGGCCCTTGTGAAAGTTGCTTAACAAGCACACCGCAGACAGAGCGCACTAACTTCTGTGTTTGTAACAAATACGTCTTATAAAAAAAACAGTAAATAAGTCTTATTACAGTTCCTTATTTAAAATACTACCACACTTCCAATAACAACATCAAAAAAGAACTTTCTTGACGCAGAATGAAATACAATGTGGCTGGCGATGTTGTGTGGGACATTCGTCGACGGACTTACTTAGCGAAGCCCGATAAATCATTTGAGGCCCACCACTAAATTCCCTACGATGCTTTCCTCTTCGAAAAGAACAATTATATTGAAGTATCATTAGAAGTGTCTTAGTTGTCTGCGTGTTATAGGCTATGTATATTAAATTGGTAAGAGCGCCCTCTAGAGAGCATAAAGTAAGAAACTAAAAAAATATATTATTCAGTCATTTCGTGTAGGGTTTCAAATAAAAGGGCATAATTTATTTGCGATTTTACTAAATACACCTGAAAATTAATTCAGAAAAAAATAACAAGTTCAAAAACTGGAACCCGACTACAGCTAAATTATAATAGCGATGACCGAAGGACAGCGTAATGCGTAATCGTTTGCCAATGATTATAACAAAACAAATTGTTGTGGCATTTGACTACGCTGTCCTGAGCGTGATTTAGCTGTAGTCGGGTTTTAGTTTTAGAACTTATTATTTTTTATATATTTTCAATCTATCCAATTATTATTTTCTATTATTTCTTTTTTTTCAATAAATCCTTAATAATATTTTTTTTAGTTTGTCACAATTTCTTTTTTATTTATTCTTAAATACAAACAAGAAAAAAAGGCGTTTCTTTAATCATATACTGTTGCTTTTCCATTCAGATTTTATTCGCGTACCTAACATAAATTTTCCTCAGCGTTTTTCCATTATTTCAACAAAGATATCTCGTTTGATAAAGCGCCTCAACTTCAAGCGAGTTTTCGATATCCGTTTCGTACCCATGCATTGTCTTTTAAAAATTAAAACGTATCCATACGTGTTTGTTCTTAATTGTGGTGTTATTTAATAATTTAAGAAAATAACAAAATAAGTAACACAATTAATAAAGCTAATTTTAATAACAGAGCATTTGATCGGATACTTAAATGTAAGAAAATTTTCCATTATTAGAGTATATACTTTTGATTTTTGACCCATTTAATACGATAACCTTTCTATGAAGAAAATATAAAATCGCTAAACAGGGGCCGCCTATAGTGACTATATTTATATATGACAATATTTATTCATATACTACTACTTTATTACCAATTATTTTAATTAATTTTTTGAAAATCGGTGAACATACATAGAAAAACATACATCCCGTTCAATCATATAATCTACTCCTTTGTAATTTTGAAGTCGGTTAAAAAGGAAGAGGTTCTACATATTTTTAATGGAAAATGCTTAAAAATTGGCTCGAACCAAAGATCTTTCGCAATCTGCGTGAAAGATCGAGGGTTTAAGTCCCATCTCGGGGTACCTGGTGCTGTTAGATTTAAGCATTTTTACGAAATTTATGGACCCGAGTTTGTCTCAAATTTTATCAAAACCAGATAACCAGTTTTGTTTTACAAGTTTATAATAAGTTTGAGTCGACATATTGATATTAACGAAGTAATCAAAAGATAGCAAATTTTACCAATTAACGTCAAACGTATATCCAATTTTTATTAAAGTTATAAATAACTTTAATAAAGTAAATAAAGAAGTAATATGCCAATATAAGTGAAGTGAACATGATTTTATTACAGAATACAACTTTGGCGTCTATAAAAACGAATATTAATTTCATCCACAATGCTACATTTTCTTGGTCATATTTAGTGATTTGAATAAGCCTGAAAGCAGCAAAAAAACTATAACATAGATAAAATATACAAATTATAAGAATAAATATAAGCTATATCTATAAGCTACTCGTGTCACCACTCATAAGTTATGTGTTTTTCCCTTTACACCAAAAGGCTGACACTGTTAAGGACACTGGATAATCCAAGGGTTGATTTACGGTACACGGAAAGTAAATAGCAGTTGCTTGCATTTTGACAATAAGTACCAAATCTCGACCCAAACACACGGGTAAATGATATCTGATGATTTATGTTATTGCCACTATAATTTATTAAACAACTGTATATTTGAAGCTTTATTATATTAAGATAAGCACTTCCTTTTCCGCCTTTACTTCCCTCTTTTTTGTATCGCAAGTTGTTGTCCCTGTCGCACTTTCACCCCACCATCACAATCAACCGGCAGGTCCAGCTATTAGCGCAGTGGACTCAAGCCCATTTGGAGTAAAATTTTCCGTACACATAATAAAGAAGACACTGACTACGTGACATTACTATACTTGTATTAGTATCCAATAAATTCGTGCTTGTGGCAAATTACTGAGGTAAGTTCCCAACACGAATAATACAATAACGGTGTTACCGTTCGATTTTATTACAAGCTACCGGTGGGTACCGACTTTTTTTATTATTTATTTTTGTGTGTATGTTCAACGTAATACAGAAATAACGTTATTACCGTTCATTTTATTACTAGTTAATTCAACTTGTAACATTAATAAGTGTATCGGTGGGTACTGACATCATTTTTTTTCTTTTTGTGTGTAAGTATCCTTAAATTTTAGATGGCTGTAAAAAGTACCTAAGTCGTGACAATAATACTAAGATAGAGATAATGAATATCTACGTGTAAGAAGCGGACTCATCGGAGGTGAAGCGGAGGTCAAGCAGTTCGAGTTCGAACAGTTCAAATCAGAGTTCCTCATGGTCAGAAGTCTGTCCAAAAGAAAAAATTCAATATAATATATATCATCCAACATAATAAATATATTACAAAGTAATGGTGTTTCAATAAAATAATTGCAAAGCCTAATTGAAACATTTAACTTTGCAAATGTTGTTGTACCCAACGAGCGATTTTTTCATCGAAACTTGTTGTCAATACTTAATAAATTACGCAAATCTGCGAAATTATTTTTTTGAAAAGTTTTTTTTCATAAACTGTTGGTATTCGTTATGATTACGTTAGAAATAATATAAAACAGCATTTATTTGGCTTTTCAGATTTACCTGATATAGTATTAGCATATAAATAACTACAAGACAAAAATTTTAAAAAATAATTAAATGGTTTTTTTTACTATTTTATAAGCTTTATTGAGTTTGAATGAAATAAAAAAGAGTAAAATAAAATACATTACACAAATTAAAAAACAATCAATAACGTGTTAACTTTGAAAGGAAAATGGGTTTGTTGGTTTTTGTTTATGACTTTTTACTTCATCTCTACATATCATCCAACAATAGTCCACCACCATATTAACGTCCCAACGGCCTTGATATCTTCTTTCCAGTTCTTTTATATCTTAATGGAACCTTTCGCCTTGCTCCTCACTGTAACCACCTAAATTTATCAGAAAAAAATCAATAGGAGATTTCAAAAAATGGAATTTCAAACTCATTTTACAATCCAAGTTTATATAGGCGTTTAACATTTCTGTGACAATACTTTTATAATGAGGATCTTTGTTATAGCCTAAAAATTTTGAAACCACATTTATAAAGCCATTCAATGCATTTAGTTCTAAGGTTGTCATATTTTTTTCAATTTATACGTCTTTTAACAGTTTTCTGATGTCAGATCCCGTGAGTATTCCTTCTTTCAACTTAGCCTCAGATAAGGTAGGGAAACATGAGCATAGGTACTTGAAAGAATTGCCATCTTGTGATAATACCTTTTACTCCAACCTCCGATTTTGGTCTAATACGCCAATCAGATATTTTCCACTGTATGTTTCTTGCGGTACTATCCCATTCATAAAAATAACACGGGAATTTCGTAAACATTAAAATTATACAATAAAATTATGCAAATTTTATGATACAATAAATACTAATTAACAATAAAATTATGCCAATTTTTTTGTAAATTATTTAATTAGTTATGAAAAGCTCTGTTTCATTTTGTGAGAAAGAAAACAAAATAATAAGTAAAATATTCCTAGTTAAATTATTAGTATTAAAATAATTTAACTAGGAATATTAATATCTCCACCCGGCGATAACAAACAAGTCTCAATATAAGAAAGCTGTGAATATCGGTACAGTTGTTTAATAAAAGCGTTTTACCTACAAATAAAACGCTTATTCCTTATTCCGATTACTCCTGCCTGGTACTCAACGAGCCAGAGAGTCCTAACTACTGGGGGAAAAGTGCGTTTGAGATAACAACTATAAGAAAAGAGGGAATTAAATTCTGATAAGAAAGTGCTTATCTCAGTATAACAAAGCTTCGAATATGGTATGATTTTTGTTACAAGCGTTTTATTTGTAAATAAAAAACGCTGTTAATATTGATTGAAGCATCATTCAAATAAGTGTCGTAAGAAGTACTCGTTTAATTAAAACGTAAACCGAACAACGGCATATTATATTCGATTTTAAAGGATTTTATTATGAGAAGGAGCAGTAACAAACCGATCGTTTCGCATTGGGAATCGTAAAGTAAGAATTGGTAAACACAGAAACTGCCAGTTTGTTTATCAAACCCAGTTTGATTGCCCTCCCAAGCCCGATTTACTTTATTTCCCTAGTGTTTTGTGGACTGCAAACCGGACATTTTTTCATTGGGTTAGAGAAACTGTTTTCTCTAACCCAATGAAAAAATGTCCGGTCCGGATATTCTTGTGTCTAACAGTGGTAGCACTAAAAGGCTGATGTTAATGTTAATTATTATAATTGAGTTTTTGAAAAGACATTCTTAAAATGCAATTGATATTCATATTTTATTTAATTTAAAAAATGCCGTTGTATTTACTATACTGCTTTAATGATATTTCATTTCTATGTTATATGATATACAACAAAACAAATATACTTAGTATATATATATAACAAAGAATTATTACAGCAAAATACTTGATAGTATAAATTATTTAAAATTCCTAAAATCTTCTGGCGATTTTGTTTTCCATAATATACCCAATAAAAACTGAGATGAGGGATTAGTGATTGTGTTTTTACACAATCACAAGTAACAAACTTACGCATTTATAATATAAGTAGTTAGTTGTAGTTAAATTATTTCCTATTAAAAACTGTCCTGTGCTGATTTTATACACATATTTTACACCCTGTTTAACATTATTTAGTGCCATGTTGTTGCTGGGCTTCGTTCCATTTTTTAATTCAGAATGGTTTAATTAGTCTATAGATTAACAAGCAAAGGTCATTGTAAATGTCATAAAATTACGCCATCATTATGCAAACCTTTCTATAACTAAGTAATTCTTCAAAGCTACCGTACCGTTGTACCGTTTAACATGAAAGAAGTATTCAGTAAAACTGTGTATTAATTACAGTGAGTAAATAAACAAATAAACATGAACAAGTTTTATTTTCGTAGCAAACTAATTCTTTATCACTATTTCTTGGAAACGTTCGTAGCGTAGTCACGTAAGCAAACCGCCTGTAATCGAAAACCTCTTTCTTCGGATCGCATGTCTATTACCAAGTGTAATCTACCTTCGTTCAGCTAATTAACGTGTCGCCATTTTTCGTATTATATCTTTTTTCGATACTGATCCTGAAAGATCCGCTTTTCTAAGCCATTTACGATGTAATTGGTATAATAACAGTATTATGCTCCTCGTCATTTGCGTTACTTACTTTCAAAGCCATCCTTATTATGTTAATAAAATGTACATAATAGGCTTCTTTATAAATTTTTCCTTGTATTTATTTCGACAGAGAAGTTTCACAACGATTTCAAATATGGACGGAATATACTAGAATTGGTTTTGCTAATTCGTACTTAGTTTGGTTTGAACGAATTTGTTTGCCTCTGAAAGATAGGAAGGTTCTTAACCGGTGGTCCCTGGAAGTATTCCAAATGATCCGTGGAGCCTCATAATATAAAATATTTACTACGTTAAAATAATTATACGTAATACTTTATGCTTTTTTATATTATGGTACATAATACGTTAAATAATACTTCATTTATATAAACCTAGATAAAACATTGAACTAAGTCAGTCCTTCGCTTGCATTTTGTACCTGAGGAAAAAACTTAATAGCTGCCATAGCAAGATTGAAAATGATCGCTTATGACTAAAAAAATCAGTAATCTCGATCGACAGTTTGGGGTCGTAATAGTTTCCTTTCTAGAAAAGTAAATACGCAAAAAACAAATTTTGGGGGTTGATAAGTTTAAAAATCGAACTCTATTTCAACACAAATCATTATTATCAACATTATCAAATATGTAACATACCGTGTTATCGATTGCATTATTGTTTACGTTATTTGTATTGTTATTAAACTTTTTATATTAATATTTGTTCTTTTTATTAGTAGTTTTTATTAGTTAAATATTAATTAAAAAATGTTTAATTTTGTAAGCATTTTCTGCATATGAAAAAACAAGAAAAAATATTTACAAAATAATTGTACTATGAGATGAGTTATAATTGGGATTGATCTATCTTCGTTTAAGAAAAAGGAGTCTCATGGAAAAAATATTTTAGGAAGGATTTCCAATTCTAGATAGCTAGCTAGATAATGATGTCGAATTTTAAGGCGATTATAAGGCTGATATGCTCTTTGAGAACAGAAGCCTTCCAAATATTAAAAAATAATAAAATAAAAACCCACACAAAAAATAAATATACAAGGAATACGAGTAGCTGTCTCCCGCCTCGAGCTGACAAATGTCAACAGGATAAGGCCAACATGTCGCTTTTAAATTACGAAAATGGAATATTCTCCTATATGAGATATATTATATTAAAAAATGACTAGAACAAGGGACTAGCACAGTCATCTAAAAGATTTTTCTATAATATTATTGGCGATTGTATGTATTGCAATTTTTTATGAAACAGCTGTTATTTTTTTCGTTTTCGTTCGTTTTTCAGTATATTTAACTCAACCATCCCTTGAAGAAATGAAATGAAAATATCTTTATTCAAGTAAGCTTGTTACAAGCACTTTTGAATCATCCAAAATTTTTTTCCCCTATAACTTGTTCAGGACGTCTTTTAGCTGACAAGAAGAACAAGCGAAAGAAACTTACCAGCTCTTTATCATCAGAAATGACATTTACAAAATCATGTAATTACCAAAATAATATGTATTATCACAATAATAAACACAACTTTCAAAGTCATATTTAGGTCATATTTTTTACATATAATTAGTCTTTATAGAACAAAGCGAAGGCTATTAATTCCATGCATTGCGGTCCTTAAAATAACCGTCATCTTTATAATAGCCTTTACTCATAAGTATGTTCCTTACATAAATTTTAAACTTGTTTATGGGTAGGTCAATTACATTTTGTGGAATTTTATTGAACATAGCAATGCATTTGCCCAGAAACTCTGGTTTTCTGAAGTCTGAATGTAGAACTTTGCCGTGAGCATCATTTACATCGTCAAAACAAGTCCTGGCATACTACCTTTCATAAGTATCCGGTATGTATGTAAGAATGATCATCTGTTCCTGTATAACTTCGAAACTCATAGTAACTGGACAAATGAGGTATCATTAGAAGCTTCTTGTTGTTTGCGTGCTATAGGCTATGTAACGTTACATTAGATTAGCTTACTTTATCTCTAGAGAGCATAAAGTAAGGAACTAAAAAAATATATATTATTCAATGATTCCGTGTAGGGTATCAAATGAAAGGGCTTAATTAGCACATTTCAAATATATATACTGATAACTTTTGCTTACGATTTTGCTGAAATACGCCCCAACATCAATTAAATAAGCCACTCATCATAACAAAACAAACTGTTGTATCATATGACTTATAAGTTGTATTATTATTCTCTGACAACAATGAGATTAGCATTTAGTTATTGAAATGTTCACCAAAATCTTTCATAACAATTACAGAATAAAACAACATCTTCAACACGAAAATAATATCTTCAATTCGTTCATGACTTCCAATGATCGTCTTGTTTCGACTAATGTAGCAGTAATAAAGATATAAATTGAAATCCTAAAACTGGATCCAATAGGTACTAATCAAATTTACAAACAAAGGATTCAATTCAATAGAACAATCACCAGGGTCACATCAAGATCCCCATAGGAATAAAAAATATATTATTGACTTTTATTTGTTATGATGTAGGCCTTAGTGATGATAAGGGACAAAGGACGTCTCGTTCGTTGGTCGGATAAACTTGCTTTAAACGTTTCTTGTATCTCAGACTCCCGTAGGAATAAACTTATTGCATTTATTCTTATTATTTGTCGTCGTAGCAGATTTAGCGTCTAATATCTGATATATGTTTCTGTATTTAAAGTCCAGACAATATATATAGCAGCATATATCTACGTTAGTAAGATTCCATGTAGAGCTATGAAGCCCTTGTATATGAAGTAATAGAAATAATGCAGGTACCGCAACCCACACCCAGACCCGTAGAAATGTTTATACGACCGGGGAATCCGGGTCTTCAGAGATGGCGCCACCTTGAAACCAGCTTATAAGCTATACGATAGCTGCCTAAAAGGAGATATGACAGAGAGAAACAGACAGGGGAATTGCGCATAATAATTAAATTACGGTGCATGTAATCCGAAATATAATAATGTAAGATTTTATACCCAAATATAAAGATTACTAACTGCTATTAATAATAAAGCAATACAACAACCACTCTTTGATGATTACAACGCCGTGTAGTACACATTACCTCGGTCGGTAATAACACAATAAAATAAACGCCTACACGTTTTCAGGTACAGCTTATTATCGTTGTCATAAAACTGACATCAAAAACATTATTACCGCAGTTATTTCAAAGTTGAACTGAACATAAAGTTTGCAATAATTTTCAAGTGGAGACTATATCGGCACGAAATAATGCTTTATTTTTATACATAAGTATATAATTATTATTGATAATCTATAAGTATAAAAGCAAAGGTCAGTCACTCACTCATCACGAAATCTCAGAATACGACCACGAAATCTCAGAAACTACAAGAGTTTCAAATTTTGCGTGAGGGTTCTTTTAGGCCGCAGGTGCTCACTAAGACGGGATTTTATAAAATTTAACCCCTAAGGGGGTAAATTAGAGGATGAAAGTTTGTATGAAACTTCGTTACTACAAGTGCTAGGAATTTCAAATTTTGCATGTGGGTTCTTTTTAGGACGTAGGTGCTCACTAAGACGGGATTTAATGAAATTCAACCCCTAAGGGGGTAAATTAGGGGATGAAAGTTTTTATGGAATTTTCTCATTTCTGGACTTAAAACTAGGTCACGCGGGCGAACTCGCTATATACATATATACATATAGTGTAGTATATACATATATATTCACGCTTTTAATCTATATTCAATCTAGGTCTGAACACTGACATTGACATTGTTTCTTTTTTGATTATTTATCATCATGTTCTTTTAACCACCTGTGCCAGTGTATTTCTGTCAGTTCTCCTGATTTCGTAGACAATCTTTCTAAGAAATGCCAAACACCGACATACTGATCGGCCTTGGCCTTAGGAATTACGCTGAAATAGTCTAATAAATGCCGATCACACGACGTAATTCTGTGATAAGTGAGCCATAAAGACTGTCTTGATTCAGAAAAGACATAAATCTCAAGGATCACACGGTACCTGTTCGCTCAAAGGGTCAACCACTTTATCTAGAGCAAGATCACGAGTAATAGGTACTCAGCATAATTGGGGTCGCAAATCACGTTCACTCTTGTTTCTTAATTGTCCGTAAACATCCGAGATAAGTACTCTTGCGAGTCAGTCTGTTTATGTATTACACTTGGCTATATGGAAAAGATTTCTACAGAAAGACCATTAGAAATCGTTTATTAGCTTCATATAATATCAACGTGAAATAACTATTTCATTAAAACTACTATATTATGGTCTGTTAAGGAACATATTTTTTTCAACTAAATGGTATTTATTTACACTTCTTTGTACAACACACTATAGATATATAAAGAACAATACAAACATGAAAATCCTAATTGTGGGCTTATCGCTGAACAGCGTAAACAGGCAACCTAAATTGGTAATTAAATATTCTAGCAAATATTAAACGGATTCGAAGAAAAAGAGGGTAAAAAACATATAAAACAACACTACAAAGTTTCTTAATTAAAAAAGATGTAACGACGGTTTTCTAGTCAAAGAAAATTGATATAATAATTCTGAATTGCGAATGACATTCCTATTTTTGTAAATAAAAGAAGTTTATTTTTAAGGATTATTGCATAAAATAGCGCTCGTTAAATGGCCAGTCAGCCTCGTTAAATGGTCACAAATGAAAGTCAAAATGTTGTTATCGTTATAAAAAATATTTTTCTAAATGAGTTAATTTTCTTTTTATTCCTTAAGTCTCTTTGTATATCATGTAATCGTTATAAGTAGACAATACCTATAATTTGCTGAAGGTAAAGAGCAATATTAGTATTTCTATTAGCCGTTGATGATTAATAATAATACAATAATCTAAACTTTAAATCGAAACATTTTTTTTCATGTTTTTACTTTTGAAATAGAAAAACTGACCAACTATAAAGTTCTGCACAAAAGTTCCTCCTCCTTTGATAGCACGTATGTCTCAGTTATTCACTTCCCGTATAGAAAAAAAAACAGTATCTACAAACTTTTCAAATTCAGATACCAACAGCCAAGTTACGATATTGTTTCATTTACAAAAAAAAATATGTGTGGGTATGTCATGTGTTTTTCCGAACATTTCTCGAAGACTAGTAATCGGATTGCAATAATTATATTTCTAAATTATTTTATTGTTAGTGAATCAAATGAGAACAGTGCAAGTTTTACAAAAATTTATTCAGTAGTATAGTTTTCATTAAATTGATTATTACATAATTTAAAGATTTCATAAAATTATTCATTGTTGCTGCCGTCGAAATAAAAAATATTATTACTATCTACAAACTAGTAAAATATATGTTACTGTAAAAATATAACCCAATCCAATAAACCCGAAAATTTAAAATAATACTAGGTACTTACATTATATAGCATTTCGATTAACAAATATAAGTCACTTAATATTAAATAAATAATTATTTTAACTAATAAAATGAATTTTGTTTTACCAGTTAATGTAACAGATCATCTTGTCATATGTAATACATAATACAATACAAGGTTTCCTTCACCATGTATTCATAAGCGGTCAGGCTGTATAAGTGTATATATAAACCAATATCCACATAAGTCTAACCGTAAAGTAGAATAGCCACTCGTAAAAATGGCGAATAGACATCCACGACCTTAGTATTTGTTTTATGTGCGTTTCCGACCAGACATTGGCATCATCGCTAGGATCATAGAGGAAATGTCTTATAACTACAGAACTGATTACTCAGCATGTTGTAAACTAAACATTACGGAAAAAAGTTTCAGTAAATAAAAATATAGGAAAAAATATTATCGGTGCCTTTTCTTTCTTTGGGTTTAGTATCATTAATGGAAATATATTTTTATAAAATTCATGTTCATGGAAATGATATTATTGTCATTTTTACCTTTCTTTTGACGATAGTAAGGAAACTGTAAAGGCACGTTAAGGGATTACTAATAAACTATTTGTAAGAGTTATGTATTTATTACAGTGTTTTGGCTTTTTTGCGTCAATGAGAGTCATATTAAAATAACGTGAACAGAGCGAAGTGTAACTTATTAACGGTAATAATTTTCTTATTAATTATCAATAAGTATATTTAAGTAAAATGGTCATATACTTCTGTGCACGGCAGATATATCATAAGTAGCAACGTGTTTAGATAGTTTTTATTTTTATCTCCGATGTTGTTAGTTTAAAAGATAGAGAAAAAACATGAATATGATTCATCGTAAAGAACACTATATTAAATTTAATGCTCTGACAACAAAACATGAGTATATTAAAATACTTTTATATCATAATCGAAATTCATAAATCATTCATTATTTCATAATCTATCTATACAAATACTACAAATGTGAAAGTAAATCTATGTATGTTACGCCTATGGACCGAATGTAAAAATCGCTCATAATGAAAGTGTTTTTTGTTGTATATGGCTTTGTAGAGACCAAACGGCTTGGCCAATTTTGATGATATTCATCAATCTATATTTCTTAACCTTGCGAATGTGACTAAACACATAACAGTAGTCAAAATTTCTTCTTTTTTAGGGTATCTCCCCTACATGTAAAGTGGGGATGATTTTCTTTTTTGTCGATTTCCCTATAGTGTGCGATACTGTTGGATAGGTCTTTCAAAAATATTAGAAATGTACGAATACCATTTTTAGATATAGTGAGCCGTTTGCAAATTATTAAGCTTTTAAGTGCCAAGAACTATTTTGGGCAGAGCTGTGGTTGACTTAAATTCGCGAATTTTTGCTAAAGGTCAAACATAGCTTTGAGCGGAGTGAGGTCTCTAGAGGGATCAATAGTTAAGAACATCGCAAGTTGCTTAATAATCCTCATGATAGAAACTCCCTCGATGAAATGACAAGGTTGCGATATTTACCGTCTTATAGTTCTAATAACGAAGTCAATAAGAACTTACTAAAAAATAATAATTTAAAGAAAAACAAAAAACCCGACTGCGTAAAAACTTATTTAAAAAATTAACTTAAATAAAAACTAAAAAGAAAGAAACAAGCCCAATAGTTTAGAATTCTATTAATTAATACTAAATAACCACACTATTGAAATAGTTTTATAATTGATACACACATAACACAAATCATAAATTCTAATGCAGAACAGAACGACTCAAAGTCGAGGCTCCTTGGGAAGATTTGATTGGTAAAATTTGAATGGGCTATACAGAATGTCTATATATATGAATGTCTATATAGACATAAAAAATATCATAAATTCAAAAGCAGAATATAAGTATCAACAATCGGGACCCATTCAAATTATAGGGGACTCCGTTGATTGGTCAAAAAGGAATGGATACTTACTGTCGATCCTTCTTTCTATTCTGCTTTTGAATTGTTTATGTTTTATGTGTGTATAAATTTTAAAACTATTTCAATGGAGCTGTTATTCAGTGGTCAAAATAACATTCCAAACTACCTGGCTTGTTTTTTCTTTTAATGAAAGTAATTATGTATTTTTTTCACATTTTTCTTTTGTTTTTTATATAAAGAAATGCCAAAAATGCTCTCAAAGTTCACGTAAACAAAGTATCGGGCAAAAAGTAGTTCTCCTCACATATAAAAAATACTTCTTTTAGATGTATCCCATCGCATTATTAATCAATTCTAAAAATAATTGGTAGTAAAAAATGTATTTGTTTTTTTCATCATCAACGTCACAATGTATTTTAGCTTGAAAAAGTTTTACTGCGTAATTTTACATGTGATATTTCATAGTGAAACTTTTTAATTTGAATCGGCGCATGCGGTAAAACAGCAATTTAATATTTTTAAACTTCTATTTCAGAGGTATTAATATTCGATAAGTTCTATTATTTTATTTAAATAATACGTGTACACTATAACGCTAATTGTAATAATATAAAATTGAAACGACGATGAAATTATTTAATTAATTATATCTAAAAAACTAATTATAGACATATTACGATAACGATATTATAACAGTCTGTCTGTTTGTGTTAGAACCATTATTCTGTAAAGTAATGTTATTAAGAAATAACATTAATATTCTTGTGTCTAGAGAAGTAAGAACAATAAAAATAAAATATAACTGAAGCCAATGATTTCGACTTTTATCCGCAATATTTTCGTTGTTAATGTTGAAACCCAATAGAAGATGGCAAACAGCCAACTGCTTATTACAATATCAGCCCACAAATTTTACACAGACAAAATTCTGTTTTACTCCAAAATAAATGATTACAAAATAATTTTGGTACATCCATTAACTTAGAATTTTCAAAGATAAAGCTTACTAATTTATAGGATTCCGTACCTAAAGTGTAAAACAATAACCCTATTACTAAGACTGCGCTGTCTGTCCTTCTGTCACCGTTATACATCACATGAACCGTGAAAGTTAGACAGTTGAAAATTTTCTTAGGTGATGTAGCGGCAACAGAACCGCTATAACAACAAATACTAAAAACTATTATAAAATTAATATTTAAGGGGACTCCCACAAAACAAACGCGATCGTTTTGCTCGTTTTAGGTATGGATTTACATTTGGCCGGTTTTTTTTTGGCCTACTGGTGAGTTCACCGTGGGTTCGACGGCGCAGATTTTTTTTTCTCCTTAGTTTGAGACATAACAGTCATTCGTTACTGTTAAACCTACATGATTGTGTAACAAGAACACTCTGCCGATTCATTTAGTTTCATTTTATATATCTTTATTACAACAACAAAATTATTGTTAACAACGGCGTAGGGTGAAATATTATAAAAGGGAACACAGACCAAAAAAACTTACTTGACATTGTGGTGAAACGATGAAGAGCGATGGGACTCTAAAACTAAATTATATAATCAATGTTTCACTATAATATTAATATGGATATCAAAGGGTTTGCCCTTATTTATACCCATATCATGATAGTACGCGATTTGAGTAGAATATAAAATAATAAAAAATCTTAATTCTAAATACAGTATGGCGGACCTCCCAAGGTGCTGGACTAGTTATCTCTAAGCACTCTGTTCAATTGGCATCAAAAAAAGTTTTACTGAAGAAATTGGAAAAAAATAATTGTTTATATTCTAAATCTAATATGGCAGTACATTCAGAATAGTGGAACAATTAAGTATAATAAGCGATAAAGAGAAACGTTTAATTATTCCATACTACGTATTATATTATATAGCGTAATAATAGTATAATATTAAATAGGTCTATGTATATTTCTGTTAAGCTTTTCTGTTAAGTTTAGGTGTGAACCTAAACCACTAAAAGTTGCTTTTTATTGTGATAAAAAGGTTGAAAGAGGGATTTAAAGTTTTATGGAAGTTCGTTGATGTCAAAGATAAAATCATAACCTTTATATTCAGGGATGAATACTATTTGTTTTAGTGTTTTTAGACATCAGTAAGAGGTAAACAATGTATTTTTTATTTTATTGCAAATTTCTCTGGCCTGGGACTGCCCAATGAAGTCGCGGGCAAAAGCTAGTATGGGTATAAAAGGAAAAGATTCGCCGAGAGTCAGAGAAATTTGCAATAAAATAAAAAATACATTGTTTACCTCTCGTATCATTATGCTACATTAAAATATAGGTATAAACACATAAACATTTTGTAATAAATAAAAAACTTATTTAATTTTATTTCATCTTAATTACATCCAAATGCAATTACATTTACAAAATTCAATTTTCTAAGTTTATATAGTCTTTGTAAACTATAAAGTATTTATTTTAATATGACTGACTTCAGTTTCATTTGTTCCCAAATAAGTAATTTTCTTCAGTAATCGTATGACAGATTTGAAGGAAATAGAAAAAAATCGAAGTAGGTAGTAACCTTAAAACTATAGTAATAAGCATACCTGAGCACAGTCTGGCGAAAGCGTTTGTGAGCGTTTATGTACCATAATCATTTTAAAAATGCCATCCTGTAATATGTGACATTGTAGAAACAACATAAGTAAGTTATCTAAAGACTAAGAGGTCCCATCCATTCGCAAGTATACATTTAAATTTATTTGCGTTTTAATCAGACAAATAAATAATAATAAAACTCTAAAACTACGGCGTTTGAATACGGAGAATCGAAACCTAACTCCGGAGCTAAAAAATATTGCGGTTCTGATTTCGATCGAAGCCCTCGTGTTATTATACATATTGTATATCAGGGTCAGGTTTATTTTATCACTTGAAAGCTTCATTATTTATACATGGGCAAATAATATATGAGACTTAAAATACATTAAAGACAAGGAGAATTAATAATGTTAGACAACAACATTTTAAAGTTGAACTCTTGATCGAAGTCCTTAACTCATTTAGGTAAAAGTAGGCATTAAGTATGCATTAAATCATTATACATCTGGTCTGTGACATGTTTAATTATAGTCAATGAATAATTGGATAGTATCGTACTATGTGGTATGTATATGCTGGAGACAATTTATGACATCATATTACTAATGACATGATCAACTTTTAATATTCAATTTTTAAAACTACTTATCTCTGCTATGACTAAAACAATATTTTTAAATAAGAGAGTCTCGTATAACTAAGGTAATAATGTTGAATAAAATAAAAAACCCATTGGAAGAAATCTATTTTAAACAAAGATGCGTTATAACGCAGTCAGCAGGGTGATTACGACCGCAGTATGTTCATTTCAATCGCAACGCTGATTATGAAAATTTTGAAATTTCTATATTTAAATACTACCTATAAGCAATGGGTGAAAATATATAGATACTAATATATGAAGAGGCAGTATTTCGAAAGCTTTTTCAATACCTACGGTAAGCTACATCATACGTAGGTGACTTACGCGGGCGTAGTCAGGGAATACAGTTCAATAATACAAGCTCAAGCCGCAACAAATCTAAAATAAATCACAAAAACCACATGAGATAATTGCTAAATACCGAAGTTTTACAATAACCTATTGCAATGGACTTGTACAATTCATAAGAACAATTTTCTTAAAATATCATTTTCATTCTTGTTATTACTTTCAAGCTCCAAAACATTTGACAAAAACTCATTAAAAGCCGCATTGGATGGACGGTCATGTGGATCAAGAAAGTCTTATTCTTACTATCGTTAGGAGGTAACCTTGGAAACTCTGATCCTTTTTATCCGCCTGAACCGTTTCTCTTACAACAAAAGATATCCATAAAAAGTTTACGAGTTTATCCCTTAAACATTTCTCTCACCGAAATATCTAATAAAATATTAATTATAAAATAATGAAAAGACATTACAAAACTCAAACGTTATAACTGAAAAAATATGAGTTTAATAATTTTAACCGAAATATATGGAAAGACTGAAAATGGTCAGGAACTTGATGAGGCAACAGTAAATTCATTCGATCAAGCAACTTTCGCAAAGGTTAGTCAAAGCCCAAACCCTATTTATTGGTCCTGGCCGCATCTAGAGTCATTAACACCAATCTGCACTGGGTCCACATGGTGTGTTATAGCCCGTTCTGTCTATTTGATTCCATCCGTAAGGATAATTGTGCCCTGTAGGGATATACAGGGTTTATGTAGAAGAGTGTAAGGCATTTTTAAAACATGGTGTTCTGGTAAAACGTAATTGGTGCCATTTATCAAACCCTAATCCGAGAGGATAACTTTTTTAGCAATCTACGTCACAGCTTTATAGCTCGATAAAATGTTAACATTTTTAACCCCTATTAAAAGTTTTATATCATACACGAAGAACATATCCATGTTAACTATATGATTGCTGTTTACAACAAATCATTGACACCAACGGATGTTAAGTTATTAATGAAAATTATTTCAGTTCATCATACGTTGTCGTCACGGCTATTTAAAATGTCAACAGACACGGAAAGGTGTGAAATGATGATGACATCAGGCAAAATTTCCTGCGTTCGAAATATCAACGATAAGCTTTTGGATTCACGAGCATTTTATGTGTTCCAAATGTCGTTTCAAACAAATTGCCGTTCAATCGAATTCCGAATAACACTCTTCAGCGCTTTCACAAATCTGATTTTTGCCCACTATTTTGCTGGTTTGCAAACAAAAGAGAAAAGATTAAATGTGTTCATAAAAAGTTGTTTGTCATTTAGCGCGAGTATTTTTTATATACGTAAATCCGTCACATGGTTTTATTGTGGCCAGCTTCATTTATAGCCTTTGCTTATTTATAATAAGTATTTTTTTAGCCCAAACAATTTTCAAGATAATTATTTTATTTATTCCTATTATATTTTCTCCATATAACTGGTTCCTTTCAACCTCCTGTCCGAAATGATAAAATGGTGTTAAACTAATTTCCAAATTAATGAAACAAAAAGTAATATCACGAAAGATGATTGACACTTTTAGTTTCCATTGTTAGGTGAAGCTAAATAATAAATAACGAAGTATACAAAGCCCACGGTGAATTGAGGACGGTCTGTTCGCTTCACATGATTGAAGGTAGACAATAACAGGGCGCGTATGTTACGTGCGTGCGCCACCCGACTACCCAGAGAATAAAAGGATAATCAGTTAAACTGTTTTTATCCATATTTCATCAGAAGGTAAAATCTTTTCAAAGAGTACCATTATTATACCAAACCACATACGACCAACTTTATTATGTACCTTTCCTAATATAATATACAATCTCTCACAAGATTTCATTTTATCAGTGATACACTTATTTTAGATACCTCGTGTGCTCATAAGTTTTGGGACGAAATAAATGTAGCGTAACTTTTTAATAATAAACATATATTTTATTTAAAATAACCGCCCTTGTTTTAAATACAGCCCCTTAGATGATTTGGCCTTCAATGGCGGCACGAATCTTTTCTAGCAGAATTCGCTGTGCTTCTGGAACAAAGCTTCGCTTCAGTAACTCCAAATTTGGGTGGGCCTTTATCTATATATTCCATAAAGAATAATCCAATGAGTTGTGATCGGGGCTGAAGGAGGGCCACTCGTCCGTCGCGATGCAGGCCGGCACATTCTCCCTCAACTTAGCTTGGGTGCTTTTTGCCTTATGGTATGGCGCCGAGTCTTACTGAAAAACCCAATAATCAGACAGAGGTTTCACCACGGGCTCTAAAATGTCACTGATAATTCTTGGCTTTCACCTTGACTCCTTGTTGGCAGAAATGGAGCGGAGTGACACCTTTATACGAAACACCCACCATACTATCACACTAGCCGGATGATGAGTGCGCAAGACATTCCGTGAAGAACCTGAGACATCCTTGCTACTTTTAGCGTACACTTTAATATTTTGTCGGTTGAACATTTCTTCGACAGTAAAAATTTTCTCGTCGGGGAAGAGTATCTTTCCGGCATCATCTCTCCTATGCAATGGACAACGACAGTTAAACAATCGTTTAAAAAGTCTCTAGGGCTATAGGCTTTTACCTTAAAATCATATTTAAATATTCTATTCACTGAAACGCGAGAAATATTAGTCTGCAGAGAGAGTTTCTTCTGAGTGCGACACGGATTTCGGCGAAATCACTCTCGGATGATATTGATGTTCGCTGGCCTCACAGAACGTGGCCGACCACTCCTTTTCAGCTCGTGGAAACTGCATCGGTTTTTTTCCCGCCTTAAATAGCGAAATGACAGTTGCCCGTAATTGTTTCACTCCCTCCATCACGAGAAATATAATATAAGCAAATCAATTTGCGATACAAATAAACTAAAAGTTAACATTCCAAATTCAAAATCGGTAAAAAAATAACAGCCAGAACATTTTATTTTATTTTTTCAGTAAAAAGTTTGTCTCAAAACTTATGAACACACGAGGTACATTCAATATAAAACACAAATCTTACCAAAAGAAACTTAAATATTCCTATTATTATTATATTTTGATCAATTTTGCATTCACAATGGTAAACTGAAACATATTCTTAACGAAAAATGCTTTAAAAATCTAGTTTATCTCTGGCACTCTGAGATGGGATTCGTACCCACGACCTTTCGCGATTCGGACGACTGCTCTAACCACTGAGCTACCCAGGACTTAACAGGACTAAGGAATCTTTCGAGCACTTGTTACTTTGTTTGTTAAAGGATAAAGAAGATTTTTTAAGCATTGTTCTTCAAGAATATAAATTATATTTGAACCTTTAAATTTAAACTTATAAATAAAAAAAGGTTATTCTATTCATTAATACAAATGTTTTTTACTTCTAACCAAAATAATATCCAATTATTATGTTTGATTAATTTTGCATTCAAAATACTAATCAATATTTTAAATGAAAAATGCTTAAAGAGCTAAATATTATATTTTCCTAATCGTACACGATTCTAGCCTTGACTCTCAGTCTCGTTTGAAGAGATGCAATGACAGACTTAAAATATTATTCTGGCCATCATCCATCCGGAGCGTACATACGGCACTCTAAATGAAATGTGTTTGTACCATCGCGTCATGTTTTGCTTTATAGAAATGCAAACATAAAACTGTTAGATCACCATTCTAAATTTACTCTGCCTGTTAAATTTTTACGTTCTCTCTGGAGTACGTTTATTAACTGCTTTAATCTGAAAGTTTATGAGCCATTAAAAACACATGTGATAACGTTATCCAGCTGAAACGTTTTAATTTCTCATCGTTATAAAATTACTGGCATTCTTGAACCGCTTCGACCTCATGATACCTGGATAAAAAGATACGAAGAAGAATCTTTAATAATGTATTCAGGTTAGATCTTTGAAATGTTCAAAAATCAATCTTAATGAATAATGCTTCAAAAATCCACTTTGTGCAATCGTCCGGATCGCAAGGATTGTCGTCGTGGGTAGGTTGTAGGTATTTTTCTGCGTAGCATTGTGTATACAAAATTGTCCATTATTATATCAACATTGATATAATAATGGTAAAAAATCAATTAGACATTCTAATTCCAAAATTACCTTTCGCATATACGAATAAATATGTACTTTTTTTTATTCACACTCTTATAAATAATATTTTCATATAGTCTTCATGGAGTCTTATAGCATAATGCAGTTGTCGTTTTCCGAAATTATTGCTACGATAGAATTGGAACTTACACACACATACTCGTATGAAGTTCCTGATACAAAGACGGCCTTACAACGTAGAGTTTGAAACATGGTAGCTTTTTTGAAGGTTAGTAAATGTTTTCTGTGCATAACTGGATGAAAGCTTTTTTTGACCACCATATACTAAATACCAAAAGATTGTAATGATATAGTACAACTTCTCAATATATGGACCAACGAAATAATACCCAGTCAGGGTATTTATCTGACAAGAGGTGCTGTCTTTGGTCTGTTTCCGCCATCAGCCTCTAGAATGCACCCTGAACACAAGAGAATAAAATCGTGTACGAACATTCTGTGACCTACAAACGCACCATAACCACTGTTACGTTATATCGTCAATGAGAAACTCAAGATAAAATAGGTATGAACTTGAAATCTAAATGAAGCTATCATGCACACTTCGCTAGTTCTGGAAACTTTTTTGTAATGGATAAACATATCCTTCAAAAGCTATTAAATAAGCTATGACTAAGACATGTATTTCAAAACTGTACTTTTAGGATTTAAATTGCATAGAATCTCAGACAAGGTTCTTTTAAATTTTGATCCCTAACAAATGAATTTATATTAAGCATTTTGTGAAATGTTCGGACATTTACAAAACGTGACTTTGTTGTTTATGGTTGCGTTACCCAAATATCTTCGCAACTATTACATTTGTATTGTCACCGTGTTATTCTAAATCATCGTCAGCTTGTAATTTATCTCCTGAGATCACAAACTGTTGAGAAGTTGTGAAAAGTAATAACCATTTACAACCTAAAACGTCCCGTTTCTGTCAAGGTAGGTATCATATTAGTAGTGACACAAACAATGTGTTTCAGGGACTAAATGCATTGACTAATGTACACAATTAATGAATTATAAATTATTCAATTTGTTATAATAAAAAAAAAAGTTTTTTTAAAAACAAGCTTTTATTTGTGCGCGCTAAAAATATAAATAATTATTTTATATATAAAAATATGTGTATTTCTTACATAATAAACATTAAAGTTGAGGGCTCACTAACTACGTCATATTTTAGTAGAAAATATACAAAAGTCACGCTTTTGTCATGCGACATGTCATCATTAATTGATTACGCAAAAAAATACGTGTTTAATAATCTTCAATAGTCTACCTGTCGGAATAACAAACAAAAAATAGTTATCATCCCATTTCTTATACAAATATCCACTCCCATTTTCATCCCTTTATTTGCTGTTTTTCGGGATAAAATATAACCTATGTTCACTGCATATGATGTAGGTTTCCGTAAGTAAAAGAATTTTTAATATCGGTCCAGTAGTTTTGGAGCTTATTCGTTGCGAACAAACAATGAAATCTTTCCTCTTTATAATATTAAGTAGTATAGTTTTGTTTCGAAATATATTTTCACTGACGTATTTTCAATATTGTGTCCACATGTAAACTAAAATAACATCAAATGCTTCTTTGATTAGCTGAGGAAACGCATCATTTTTATGACCAATATTTACATTCGTCGTGTTTCTGTTCATTATAGTTCGTTTGGATTGATTGGCAGTGATAATCAGCTATTTTCTATTAAAATCACATATATGACTCTAGTTTGTTTCTTTTAAAATTATTCAAATAACAAAGGCTTAGTAAATTAATCAATATATTCCATTTAATGTTGCGTAAGATATAACCACATATCATTATTTCCGTGGACGAGCACTTTAGTTAGACGATATTCTGAACGTGTTCTGAAATAGTGATATCAAGCGCTAGTCTAAAAGATCAACCGTGAGATATGTTGTTACTGGCACTTTGGCAATTAACTCCTCAGTTGCAAACTTATGTCGATAAAGATTACATTCGTTGTTTAGTAATTTTGTTACGTCATCGTCATGATGTTGTATTGGAACGCAAATGTTGAAATTGGAACTCCTTTAAAAGGGAGTAAGTTTTGGGTTACTATATCTTTGGATTTAACTATGGATCCCTTAATAGAGTTGCAAACTGCTTTTTGCAATAACAAGGCCAGCAATGATAACCATAATGCACAACTAACAAAGGTTCAGTTATCCTATTTGTTGTGAAAAAGTTTGTAATGATATTGATGCAGGGGTCTTAACATATAAGCAAAACATTACTAAGAACTCCGTGAGCATTTTCAGGAGTGCATTCGTTAGAAACATATTAGCTGTCTTATACAGAAGTAACATACAGAAGTGATTGCGATAATAGGCACCAGCTCAAATGATTGATGTGACCTCTAATGTGTCTCTGCAGTAACATACTCAGGTGGAAAAAAATTGACAACAGATCTGCCACTAATGCTTTTTGGAGGATCTCTTCTCACCTTTCAAGAACCTGCAAATACACTTGAGAATAGACGTTAGCATAATTTAATGTCTGCTCTAACCACTAAACTGACTTAAATCCTGAGGCCCTGTCCTCTGTCACTAATTAACTAGGCGTGAATTAGTGTTATAAAAATTTGCAACATTCAACTTAAAATCACGTCCTTTTTCACATGTAGTGAACAGCTAAATGGAAATTTGTTGTTCATTGAAATAAGATATTGGTTATGTTTAAAATAAAATAAAAATAATGAACCTATCACTCATTTCAGATATTCGCAAATTATAATTTAGTTTTATAATTTTGGCTGGTTTCGAAAACTTTAATTTATTTTTAATTTGAAAATAGATTATTATTAATAAGTAAAATGGTCAAAATGGTCAAAAACACCGCTGACAATGTTTAACTTTTCTGATTTCGCTACTAGTTTTCAATAAATTGAATTTTCAATTATTTTAACCTGAATAAGTAAGTAAATAAGTACCCAACACTCTGTAACATGAGTTATATATTGTATACACATGAGTTTCTTAATGACTGAGAGTGCAGGATAAAAGCTAAACAACAAACAATAAGCCCAGTTAGTCAAAACATAATGTAATTAAACTCCGAGGACTCTTATACCTCACAGATGAAACTAACTTACATTTTACTTGGGCACCTTTGTCAACATAAACCAACCCGCAGACCGTGCTATGTTTATGGATCTAAAAGCTTGACAAAATTAACATATCCAACAATGAACCGGCTCCGTTAGACGATTAATACGAATATATTTACCTCTCTAAATCACAAGATGTCTGTACTTATTGAACTTCTGATATTATTTTTATTACTTGAAAGCAAGAGTTTTTTCAAACTGATATTAAACTCTTACTGAATTTATTTGTTTAGCTAGAGAGTGTGCGATATTAATCAGACAGTACGATATTAATACAATTCTGTTCTCTTCGAAATATAATTTCATATTCGCTCTTACTTTTAAATTACTTATGTTAATATCTTAGACCGTACAAAATCAGTATTATAAAAAGCTTGACATTTCAAATAATTTGTTCTCGAATCAAATACATGTCGCTACGTACTTTCAAACAAGTGTTTTGGCACTATCCCTGTTACCTGACAAGCAATATCGAGGTGTGGGACTCTCCTCCGTGAACCCACTCGAAAGGTGAGCTGCCCAGTTAGACCCCGGATGCCTACACAGCAAAACCGCACCCTCCCGTGGGTGATGAGATCGAGATGACCCGGAAAGCCGTGACCGAGTCGCCAAATATATAAAGAATTTCAACAGAATCAGCCAACAACAAGTCCCCTGCGTACAATAAATTAACTGCATAGAAAATTTTATAATAAATACGTAAAACTGGTAAATAAACTATCTTCGCATACTCTGATCTTCGCAAAAGAAAATAGTTGATATTAAAGTTTTAAAAATTCAACAATCATTCTATGATTTCCATTCACAATAGTACATACTTTAAATTGACTGATATCCCAGTAATTGAATTCCATGAGAATCCCGCTGGATAAAATAATAAGATTTAATAATGTGATTTATTTTTTAAATCGTATGGCATAATATTTAGTAATATTCTATTCTTTAAGTTCTTGAAAATTATCGTCCTCTTTGTCCATTACATATGGATGTAATGGACAAAGAGGACGTCCATTACATAATATGGTTTTTTGTCATTTGGAGAAACACTTCTTTTTCGTCATTTGGAGAGTAGACAATCATGAAATAGAGATAATACATATAAAATAAAACAAAAATGTTCTTTTAATTTTTCTTCATTTACAGTTTTGAAACTGTCCTACACAAGTAATGTAAGTACTTGTATTTGACTGTTTTTCTCCAGCTCAGTGTTAGGTAAATGATGGATAATTACATTATCATTCCTTATTAATTTTGATTACTATCTAGTAGGAAATTAGACCTAAAATAAATTCAGCTAAGCGTCGTATATTTTATCAGTTTAATTTCCTACATTTTATCAACACAAAAAGTATGAAAAAGGGTGCGTTACAAAAATATCAATGACAAGTTAAACCTAACTAAAGCCGAGTGAGATTAGTGGACGTGCCTCGACAGCGCCAGCTTTCCAGAACATGTACAGTGTAGACAATAATAATAGATACGTAACCGAACTAAATTGTTATTAGCCTTTATACAATTTATTTGTCTATAAAAATGTTATAATAGCTAAATAGTTCCAGCCTTCGCAAGTAACTACAAGTGCTAACTGAACAATAATATAGTCATACGATGGTATAATTAATTAAAAAAAAATTCAATACGAGAAAGCGCGTACTGAAAAACTCGTAGAAGGTGGGCAATTTCTTTTATCGAACTGAATTATCACGTTTCTCGCCCAGAAATTCCACCGTGCCAATTTTATTATATATTTTTTTTTATTTCACTGTGAACGTATAATATAATAATAATAAGGAAAATAAATTATACATCATATATTTTTAATCAACATTGATTCCATTCACTCACTTGTGTCTGACTATCTGTATATCACAGCCAATATACTTTGAAGCTACTGGACCAATTGAATTAAAACTTTGTAAGCATAGACGTAAAACTGTGACCCAAAATCGGTCACATACCGTAAATAAATTATTTTGTAAGGTTATTTAGGAAATGAAAATAAACGTTCTCCAAACTCCATTGTTATTTATATAAAATGGAAAACGTTAATATAAGGATCTCTATTTTTTAAATAAATAATATTGCAATTGACCGACTACCCGACCCATGATCTCCGAAGGATGTACTATATTTCGAAAAGATACAGAAAATAAAACAATATTTATTAACAATAACTATAAGAAGTCTAAGTATGTTTCTTTTAATTTAATATATGCACGTGAGTACAGCTCGCTTTTAGGCGGTTTTTTATATATTAAACGTACCTACAAAATTCATCCCTGTTAAATAAAGTTACAATTTTATTAAAGGTTATAGATAAAAGGAATTCTTTGTCCAAAACTCGACGTTCTTCTGTCTTCCAATAAACATCATAACATAAAGGAAGACGTGATCTATTATATTAACGGAATACCAATATTAATTACATCATTCCCAAATTGTTTCATGATTAAAATTACTATAGGCATTCGTCTATTCCATTAGAAATATATTTGAATTTTTTACATAGTAAAACATTTATGATGACATTTTTATGAATACGAAAAAAACTTAGTATCATGCTGGTAAAAACTGTTAACTGTAATTTTTTACAAAAATGAGTTAAATGCACCATTCGAAGAAAATTTCAAGCCAAATATAAATCCCATTTCGTTTTTGTGAAAATGTGTAATAGATAATTTTATCTATGAAGTTTTAAATTTATCCAAAATTTTATTTAGACTTACAATTGTAAAATACACGATAAATAATAAAAAGTCCCTAGTGAAGCTACATACCTAAATTGTCTCCTGTATTCCTGTTGCAAACATTTTCGTTGTACAATGCGAAAAGAACATTAGCTACCAAGATTTTAAGGAATTTACGTTCGGGCCTCTGCTCCTACGAGCGATACCAATAAGGTTCTATATGATATGAAATCGCTTATTGAGCGAAAAAATAGTTCACAACGCGTTGTGGTCATAGTAAAATATCCACAAAGCGAAATTCGTGTTATGGCTCTTATGAAAAAGTTCACGACGCGTTGTGGCATTCACAGAATAACCATATAGCGAAATTCGTGTCGTGGCTGTCATGCTATTCGACTACAATGCGTTGTAGCTATAAAGAAAACCCATGAAGTGTATTAAACCAAATTTGATTAGTTTAAGTTACGTTAGAATATGACAAACAAATCACTATTCGAGCAAGCAAAACGTGCGTACCGCGGCAGCCGCCGACGAATCGCTATTGTAAAATAAAACAGCTAGTTAAACCAATTCATTGATTTCGATATGTGATTATTCTGGGTATGCTGTTGTAGCAAATGGAAAATTTCGCTATGTGGTTATTCTAATATTGCCTCAACGCGTTGTGAAATATTTTTTCGCTCAATATGCGATTTCCATCTTTGAGTATAACATATACATAGCTCACCTCCTTGAAGTCTTATTTATGTTCACTGATAACAGCTTTAAAAAAAAGGATAATTTCGAACCTCACTTGTTATTTTTTCTCAACGCTTAAATATAAACCAGTGTGGGAATACTGGTAATATCTGTTTGTTATCTCAAAATTCACAAGTTTTTATCCACTAAATAATACCTGTAGAATGATATCCTAAATTGTAAGATGTAATCTGGCACAGGTTCAAGTAATATTTGATGGTTATAGCTCGATAAGTGCTCTCGATTACATATATCGGAGCTCTACCAAGTGCTCTACACTACCGACGTTTTTCTCACAAACTTCCGTATACATATATGTTTTCTTGTTTATATTTTTATTCAATACGAACTGACGATAATGTTGCTAGTTATGTAATTATAATGATACTTCCTTCATTAGATTATCAGTAAAACTGATTATACAACAGTATGTTATCCATATAAGAAGTAAACATTTGTATTTTATTTTTAGAATAGAAAGCTTATTTCTATTATTATACTTAAAGTTTATACATATTAAAGATATATCTACGTAAGTAATTCTAATTTTACCAAAGTTTGAAATGAAGTATATAGTTGAAGAGATACGTTCAGATAGATAAAGATGTCTAGTTAAAAACAAAGAAATTCTGTTTTGTCTGTAATTCAGATAATAGAAAATTGATTGAATTTATCGAGAAATGGCTTAGATAATAGGCATTAAGGGTGAGGAGTGGGTGTTCGGCTCCCTACGTCACAGCTATGTAGAAAACACGCTAAGTTATTACTACATGCGACATTTCAACTGAATGTATTGGTGTTATTTATTGATTACGCAAAAAATAAAAGAACGTGTACAATAAATCGACGACCACACAAAAAAAAATTAGTCATCATACCTATTCATTTAAATGTTATATAAACTGAATGATGTAAGGATAACGAATGAGTTTACTATGCGTAAATTAAATTAAAAACAACCTTCCATTGTTATAGTCACCCAACCTCAACTCACTGTTTCATTTACAATTCTCCAAATGAATGGCTGATTTGAGTTGATTTTGTTATTGATTTCTAAAATACTCGTAAAAGTTAAGCTAATGCACAACATATATCAATAGATATACTTGTATACGCTTCACTCAACTTTCTGCTTCAAACCATCCGGCCCTCCAAAGTTATGCACAAAACAACCGTAAAAAACTCAAAATAAACATCCACACCACTTATCCGAGGCTATTATCAAAGTTAAAATGATTTTACGGAAAGCTTATAAAAAAATTCTCAATTCATAATTTCATAAAACCATTGAACTTTGTAAATTTTAACGCACTTTAAAGATATTTAGGCTTAAACCAAACCATTCGCATTGTATACCTTGTTTGTTATTATAGGCAGCAAAATCACAAGAAATGTGTGCATGTACCATAAGTATTCTTAAACACATGAAAGGTATTATTAATTTACTTTGGTTTTCTGAGTGATTCTACTATAATAACAAATTATTTAACTGCCGACAAAATGACTGATCTCAAAAAATATATGGTGAGCCTCCGAGCCCAGTTTTGACAAATAAAGTGAAATTTTCTTCTCAGCCTACAGCGGTCTGTTGAAACAAATAAGTTATTTCTTCAATACTTAAGCCTCCTCCTGAGTTTCCAATCAAATTCGTTTTATTTCAAATGACAGAAAGGCACGAAATTCCGTTTGTAATGAATACACTTTGAGAAAAGCACAACTTTAACTGAATCCAATCAATTAGAATACAAATTGGCAAATAAACTTTTTCCTAAGGTAAAAATATTCGGTTCACCCTCGCAATTGAATCACAAAATTTATTAATAGTTGCATTTTTATGGCTCTAAATTAAGTTCTAAATTAAAAAATGGTTGTCATAGACGTTTTATGACGCGAATAACTAAAATCATATGGAGTCCGTTTATTTTAACGCTTATAGTGTTAAATTGTTATTGTTTAAAGTAAGTTCTTTCATAAAAGTTTAAATAAAAATAGAAGCATACCATTACTTTTAATTAAGTATTATTTTCTTTGAAAATAGGTTAAACATTAATTACTTTATCTGTATAATGAACATCAATAATTTATTTAAAAGTGGCTTGTAAACGGCCGTACGAAATAGTGAAATTCTCGGTATTAGTTTGTTTTTGGACATAATTTTGGCAATTGTCAAAACAATATACTCCTTTTTACTCTTCTAGCCGCCCCATCACCAAAAACCAGGTTCAGTTATGACTTGCGGTAGTAGGTATTTGTACAACACGCAAAATCCTTCTTTTTCTCCTCAAAAAGGTGTGGAATAAACCAAGAAAGGTACTGACGGGATATTTTGGAGGGTAGATTTCCTTATAATCATATACAAATATCAAATATACATTAAAGCTTGAAGCTAAGTTATTTTGATAATAATAAATATCTCAAAAATGTGCAATTTGAAAATACTTCTAGTTATTTTTGGTATTGTTTTTCGTTGTCAAATGGTAGTTTAAGAACTGTTGATTATTTTAAGACTAATAGAAAGTTCCTTTAATAATTATTTTCAGATTTATAGATCAGATTTATAGAAATCAATAAATAGTACTTTATTTTTATTAGATTGAACTCACAGCTCCATTTTAAACAATAAAATTGTTTATAATATTTGGTCAATTTTGCATTCACAATGCTTATACTGAGAAATATTTTTAATAAAAAATGTTGTAAAATGGATTGTGAAAGGTCGTGGGTTCGAATCCCATCATCGAGTACCAGAAATAAAGTATATTTTTTAAACATGTTTCATTAAGAATAAAATTATTTGTCAAACTAATTTTTTGCAAGTGCGAAAATTACACTTCCGAAAATTTTCTAAATATTTCAGTATATATCCGTATTGTTGTTTTTTATAACTAAACATTTGGGTTCCAACTAGCAATACAAAAACAGTAAGTAATATTATAGATTACAAATACATGAAGCATTCTACGTCACTATGACCTAATAAATATAATATTACAATTCTATTTCACCTTAAATTAATGAGATTGGATTTCATCGGATACTATCTATCGATTCTATTAATTCAATTAAGTAAAAATAGAATCTTTAGATAATCTCATTCTGAATAAAACTCATTAGTAATAAGTAATTAATATTTTTAAGAATCAATTTCCGCGTTGCATAATATATATAAATATATATACGTATCTATCGAAATCTATCGCGTTAATACCCGTCTTATACAAACTTATATTACTTCTAGTATTCCGAAAAAATGTAATAAATAATGATAAGTAAAAGCTTCTCGAAAGTATATCTGTATGAATATCAAGCAATAGAACTTATGCATATGCCTTATTCAGGATATAGGATCATAAATAATTGAATAAAATGTAATTTTGTGTTGTTTCTAAAATCACGTTATTTTTAACATTTTGTATAACTGAGAGAAACTACTGGTTTAACTTTTAAATTAATCTTTATAGAAATTTTAATACACTTCAAAATAATCCAAGTGAATGCGTGAATCGATCACGAATTTCCTGGACTTATACTGAAGAATAATTTGGATATTTAATTTTGTAAATAAAATATAATAAGTGTCGCAGTATGTAAGAGAAGATTATTTTTATAATATAGGTACTTACTTATAACTTTGGAAACTTTTAAACAGACAATTCTTTCAAGTTGTTTGAGTATATTAGTTTCAGGGATTATTATAATGTTTTCAAAGAAATCAAAACTTTATAATTATTGTTAATTTAAAACAATACTGGCTTATTATTTACTAATAAATAATTTAATGAAGTTTGTTAGTAAATAAACCATTTTTTATAATTAAAACATCAAATTTGAAAGCTTTTTATTGTTAGTTATTATATATTATTAACTGAAAAGTGATTTCGTCTGTTATAACTCGTTAGAAACGCTTTATTGTTGAATTTTTAAGTGAAAAAACCATTAACTATACCACGCTGACGAAGTCGCGGGTGAAAGCTAGTTTAGGGATAAACATAATTTTGAACTGCCAATATCAGTGGGTAGGTAATTTAAAAAACGAAAAGTCCAGCTTTAAAGAACATAAAATTCACTCCTGTAATTTTTATTCAGATCACGGACTGTTCGGACGCTACATAAAAGTTTTGTTTTAACGTGGCATGCGCAACTGACAAATTGCGAACAAACTGACAGACTGTGACGACATTTAGGGTACTCGTAGAATGTGTACATGTCTAAACTTAAACTAGTATGTAAGTCGTGGTTTTTAAAAGCCACTAGGTTATTGAGACATCGCTTTCACACTATAAACTTTTTCATCTATCTATACCATAAGTACTTAGTATAAAAGAAAATCGTTTCCCGCTCACTGTACGCCAAGTTTTTTTAAACTACACAGCGGATTTGATTGCGGTTTTCATCAATATATAGAGTGATTCAAGAAGAAGCTTTATATGTATACAGAATAATGCTGGCGAAGCCGCTAGCGGAAAGCTAGTATAGTAATAAAACTCATATAACTTGACAACATATTTAAGTCGTTACATTGATATTTTTATTCCAATAATATAAATGATGCGATGCTAATGGAGTTTATAAATTACTTGAGTGTAGAAATATCTTTGTTTGGAATTAAAGTTTAGTTTAACCTTGTGGTAAATCGATGTTTTAATATGACCAGTTTAACTACGAAGGCAGTTAGTCGAATCAAAGAAAAGGCAGATGACTATGCATTAAAACATAACAAAAGATTTATTATGAAGACGTGGAGCAAAGCATTTGCGCGCATTATTCAAGATAAAATGTGTTGGATCAAAAATTTTATTAAAACAAACTTTATGACTTTAGACACTTATGAAAACAAACTTTATTATCAAAAAGAGGATTTGTGATGATGACATAATAAGAACTATTTTCCGTTTTGCCGTTTTCTAAATTTCCTTGGATCGAATGAGGGATTTAAAAAGTTGTCGTAACGTAACCTTTATGTTTATATTTAGCTACGCAGTCGGTTGTTTAGGGTTAAAATTATGTGGATTTCTATATTCCACCATAACTATTGAAAGACTTCCTGGATGTGAATGTAAAGTATATAATTAAAAACCTTATATCATACCGAGGGACGCTGGCCATTGCAGAACTATCTGCAACGATCTTAAAATAAGCAACTGGCACAATCACGCATAAAGCAATAATGTGTGTGCCATCGTAACCGTGCGACTTAATACATACAAACGTAAAAATATTTGCTTTATAAGATGAGAGGGAGCTAAATTTAATTTATATGAAATAGTCTGTGTTAATAAAGCATCGTTTCAGTTAGAATAATGGAATCGATTTAGCTTAAGCATAAATGTTTCCAATATTCCAAAGAAAGTAAAATTAGAAAAGTTGCTCTAGTACTGAATGCTTTTTTCCATAGATTTTTATTGAAATTGACAGTTTTGTGGTTCAGTTCAGTATAAATGAAATTGTTATAGTAATTTCTTAGTCGATAGTAATGAACATATTACTTGAAATTGGCTGGACTGATTTGACTAATTTATGTGTTCATTATAAGAAAATTATAGTGATTAAAAGTGAGAAATTTTTAAAAGTGCTTTAATGGAGTCATGTACATATATATTTAATTCAGTAGTCAGTTAGTTGTAAACATTGACCATCTAATTGGTTTTTCAAAATTTTGAGATTTTATGTTCAAGTCATTATTCCCTTGTGGCTATAATTATTACTTTTTGTTTCTGTTTATTCTATATAAATTGTAGTCTACATCACCCGCGTATGATGAAGCTTCCCGTAGGTGAATGAGGTTTCATGATCGAATCAGTAATAATATCATCAGTAGTAATAATATTGGTATAGATGTTCCTGTTTATTTCTGTTTAGGTATTGATTGAAAATGTAATTTAATATCATTCATAACAATGGTGGAGCCAAAATTACCAATTAATATGTAAAAAGACTTATGCATTTTGTAATTTTGGCACCACCATTGTTATGTATGATATTTAATTTCATTTTTAATCAATTTTAATAATGAATTATATATATATATATTAGTGGTTTACAATTTAATATGTTTCATATGAATGAATTCTTAAGAGTCTTTTGAAAATTTTTCGACAGGAGCATAAGTAAATAAAAAACTATATAGTTCAGCGCGGGTAGTCACGACGGACGCGCGTCCATTCTCCTTTTTACCTGTTGTTGTCGTGTTTTATATTCGTACTTAGTGAATATTAATTTTACTTAAACAGGGCAACTCCTGGAAACAGGAGCCCCTTTAAAACAAAATGTATCCAATCCCAGCGTCTCAAAGCCCCCCAATGTCACAATCAACTATAAACTATCAACATAAACCTACTTCAAGCTACGCTAGCGTGACGTCATCAACATGTTTTCCCAAGAAAGATCAGGCCATCGTATTGGATTCGATTGATGGAATAACACTCAGGGAGTACATTATTGCTTTATCATCAATTATACCAGCGACTTGTATTCGATTTATATCTCGTATTTCCAATGCACGTATTTGTATATACCTTGACACTAAAAAGACTGCAGATAAATTGTTAGACGAAAATAAAAAGATTAATATTAAAGAACATATACTAGAAATAAAACCATTGATTACTAGAAATAAAAGAATTGTTTTATCAAACGTATGTCCCGTGATTCCCAATTATGTGATCGAACAAAAATTTCATGAATTAAATATACAAATAATGTCCCCTATAACATTCATGAAAATAGGAGTGACAGATCCAGGTTTTTCTCATATATTAAGTTTTAGAAGACAGTTATATGTTAGCCCAGAAGATAATACACGTCTACCAGAATCATTCCAATTGACATTTGAAGGGACAAATTACTGGATTTACGTATCAACTGATGCCTTAAAATGTTTTACATGCAATACTGAGGGTCATTTATCTAAAAATTGTCCACAAAATACCACAACTTCCCAATCCTACCAACAACAATCAGAAAGCCAAACAACACAAGAAATAAAAAAAATTTTTGAAAGAAATGATGACACTATAATAACAGAACCAGTAATTAATATCCAGAACACATACGAATTTATAACACCGTCTCAAACAAATTTAAAAGGAAAGAAGCGACTTCATTCACCGACCACCAGTAACTCATCAAACGTAGAAGTAATAAAACAGTGTGCACAAAAAGACCATCATGTATCACTCGATATCGACACTGATGAATCCAGTAGTAATGTATCACAAGATGACATGGAAATAAAGATTAAAACTAAAAAGAAATTAAAGAAAATCGACCCTAGGACAGAAGAAGAAGTTTGGAATGAAATAAGAGACAGTATAACAGAATTAAGTAACGAAGAAATATTACCTATTAGTTTAGACCAATTTATTAGTTTACTAGATAATTCAAGAGGAAAACAAAATATAAAAGAACTAGTTTATTCATACACAGAAAATATTAAAGATCTTATTATAATGTGTAATACACTTCACAGTAAAATGAACAAAAGTTTGAAAAAAAGATGTTCACGATTATCTAGAAAGCTACATGAATTATTAAACCACAATTCTATTGTCACATCAGAGACAGATAAATAAGTTAAATAAAAACCAATTATTTTATAGTGTATAAATATGGATATTCTGCAATGGAATGTTAATGGTTATTTTAAGCGACTAGAAAATATTAAAATTTTAACTAAACGATTATGTCCCACTTGCATTTGTTTACAGGAAACTAATTTTAGTGCCAAGTATTGTGCTCGGCTGAGGGGTTATGAACACTTCTTCAAAAATCGAGTGCATAGTAATAGGGCTAGCGGAGGAGTAGCTATATTTATAAAATCTCACACAATTTCCGAACAAATAATATTGAATACGAATCTTGAGGCAGTAGCAATTAAAATTAAATATCCCTTAACTATTACAATATGTAATGTTTATCTACCTAATAGTAATACACTTAATCTAAATGAATTCAATCAATTGATTACTCAACTACCACCGCCGTTCATAATTTTAGGAGATTTTAATAGCCATCATTTTTATTGGGGTTCAGAAAAATGTGACACTAGGGGTAATAGTATAGCTGAGTGGCTTGATGAACATTCTGATATAATGTTATTAAATACTGGCCAACCCACACATTTTGATAGCAATACTGGTCGCACAAGTAATATAGATATAACTTTGGCTTCACAAAATATAACGTCATATTTTGAATGGAACGCCTTAGACGAATTATATGACAGTGACCATTACCCAATTTCTATAACATCTCAATTTTCTTCTGATATCTCAAAGAGTATAATATTACCAAAAAAATGGAAAGTTGATAAAGCTAATTGGCCAATGTTTAAAGATGAATTTGAACAAAATATTCACAATCTGATTCCAATTAAAAACGTATCTGAAAATTCGATCAACACTATAATCGAAAAATTTACAGAAATCATCATTGAAGCAGCCAAGAAGTCAATTCCCAAAACATCAGGTAGGATAAAAAATAATAATTTACCGTGGTGGAATGAGGAGTGTAAAATTGCAATGAAAGATACCAAAAAAGCACTGAAACTATTTAAAAAACACGCCAGTAACGATCCGTATTCAAAATATAAAATAGATTATAAGAAAAAGAGAGCATACTTTAGAAGACTACTTAAAGAAAACAGAAAACAATATTGGCGAAATTGGGTGTCATCGATTAGTAATAAGACACCTATTGGTGATATGTGGAAAAAGATACAAAAACTTAATCATCGTACCGCTAGAATTGATAATATCATACTCGAAAAGTCTGATGGATTATATACTACAGACGCTACGGAAATATCCCAGTTACTAGCGAACACGTTTGCAAGAAATTCGAACTCAGATAACTACAACAACGGATTTAAAGATTTTAAAACAAACCAGGAGACCAACATGAACTTTGATTTAAATGATAATTCAAATCCAGTCAATAAGAAAATATGCATGCATGAATTATTACTGGTACTTTCCCAATTAGGTAATTCAAGTCCTGGTCCGGATAATATCCCAAATATTATAATTAAACACTTACCAAATAGTGGACTTGAATACTTACTCCAAATGTATAACTACATGTGGGAAAATCAGGTATTTCCTGATAGTTGGAGAGAAGCATTAGTAATCCCAATACTAAAACCCGGTAAAATATCAAGCTTAAAAACAAGTTATAGACCTATTTCCTTAACATGTAACCTATGCAAAATTTTTGAAAAAATTATCAGTAAAAGAATCAGATGGTATGTAGAATCAAACAATTATTTATCACAATTTCAGTACGGTTTTCGTCAATTTAGATCATCAATCGACCATTTAATGAATATTGAGAGTGAGATACTCGATAGTATAGCAAATAAACATTATTCTGTGATTGTAGCTCTGGATATAGAAAAAGCATATGAAATGGTGTGGAAACACAGAGTCCTAAAGTTACTAAATGATATTGACATAAAAGGTAACACCCTAGCGTTTGTTAAAAATTTTCTCTCTAATAGAACTATTAAAGTAAGGATAAATGATATACTATCTGATTCTGTTACAATCGAAAACGGCCTGCCCCAAGGGTCAGTACTCAGTGTAATTCTCTTTTTACTTGCTATTAATAAACCTGTAAAGGGATTTCTCTTTGCTGATGATCTAACAATAACATGTAGTGGTAGATCACTTAAACCTACATTAAAACTTGTTCAAAATTCATTAAATAAGCTTCAAGAATGGTCTAACGAATCTGGGTTCAAATTTTCAAAAACTAAAACTGAATTCATTATTATAACAAACAATAGAACGAAGTCTAGAAACATTAAATTAACATTAGACCAACATAAAATAAAAGAAGTAAATAGTATAAAAATTTTAGGATTAACAATTGACAAAAGTTTACATGGACTACACATATAAATCAACTTAAATCAGAATGTTATAAAAGAATGAACATAATCAAAATCTTATCATCAACAACTTGGGGAGCTGATAGAAAATCTCTAATGCAAACGTATCGTGCTATAATACAGCAAAAAATTGATTATGGCTCTGTCATTTATGATTCTGCAAAAAAACACACCCTAAAATCACTAGAAAGTATTCAAAATACAGCACTTAGACTATGTATTGGTGCCTTTAAAACAAGTCCTATTAAAAGTATATTGGCGGAGGCTGGAGAGATGCCACTAGAATTGCGGAGGAAACAACTTGCGATTGTATACACTATTAATATTTTATCATGTCCACAAACCTCGACATATAATTGTTATAATAAAATAACAGCTGTAGACGTTAAATACAAATTCCAACCCGACCTGCCGAGACCCCTACGGATCAGAGTTCGTAATTACTTAAATGAAATACAATTTAAGATCCCTCCAATTTTCACAAAAAAACTTAATGCTTACGGACCGTGGGAAAATTATGAATTACCCATTAACCTAGAATTAGCCAAAAATCTGAAATATAATACACCAAAACACATATATAAAACGTTATTTAATGAAATAAATAGTAGATACAACAATTGTAAGGTTTACTACACTGATGGTTCCGTTATGAATGGAAAGTCAGGAATCGCAATTGTATCCGGTGATAAAATTCATCGATATAGACTTTGGGACTTCTTTTCAATTTTCAGCTGCGAAGCTACAGCTATTTTAAAAACTCTAGAAATAATAGAACAAGAATCAAATTATTCACAAAAATACATTATTTAGACAGACTCAAAATCATGCCTAACAGCCTTACAAAATGCTAATAATACAAACCCACTTATTATGGAAATTAAATACAAAATTGAAAACCTGCTAAATAACAATTTCTTGATCGAATTAATATGGATTCCTAGCCACCAAAGTATAATTGGCAATGATAAAGTAGACACTGAAGCTAGAAATGCAACAAATGAAAATGATATATCCAGAGTATTTAAATCAACACCAAAGGAAGTACAAAAATTCATAAAATATAAAGTAAAAAAAATTTGGGACCAACATTGGAAGACAGAAAATACAACAAAATTATATAATGTCCGAAATTCTATTTTTGACAAACCACTAAAAATATCTTCATGTAGAAGGGATCAAGTAGTCATTACCAGATTACGTATTGGGCACACAAACATGACACATATCCATTTAATAACCAAAACCCCTAAAAACAAATGCAAATGTGGACTAGATCTAACTGTAAATCACCTCCTAATAGAATGTACTTCTTATAGTAATGAAAAACGATTATGTAATATACCTGCTAATGCTAACTTGAAAGATTATCTAGGTCAAGAAGGATATACTCGAACTTTAAATTTCTTAAAAACTATTAACATGTATGAATTAATATAATATATAATATAAATATTGTATGTCAAACGTGGTCGTTGATGACCTTGATGTTAAAAAACGACCTAAAATAAACAAATAAAAAAAAAAAAAACTATATATAATAATATAGGAGACCCGTATACTACTAATTACTAAACAACCTAGTGTTTTATTTACATAATGCCTTTTTGTTTGAGGGGAACTTTAAAATTGTATATTAACCATATCACAATATTCTTTGTCTTCGAATGCAACAACTTCTACAAATAAGGTAGTTTTATTCTTAAACTGAACATTTATGAAACTCAATACATTTAAATATATGTCACGCTATTTACACACCATTTTTTATTTTAAAATTTGCTGTGATCAGTAGATCACCATCGCACTGGTTCTATGATGGAAATAGGCACAACAAATACAAAATTATTATAGACATTTTACTTGATCTATTGAAGCACTTACCTAGAAAATAAGTTAAGCAAAAGAATAACACGTGTAATGAATAAAAAAACTATATTGAGAAGCTGTAGGAACTATACTTATTTGATAAAGGAATTATCAGAAACTCGGAAAACATTCCGACGAACCTCGATCCATAACGAGGTATAAGACGGCTTTGATGGAAGTGGTTATGTGTAATTGAACAAATATGTAACATTTTGACATAACAATAGAACTTTTATGCTTTTTGTTTTCGAGAAACCTAGATTCAATATTCGAACCTTCCTTTATGTAGTATGGAAAATATGTTGTAACATTAGAACTCAGATGTTCGCTACAGATCGAACCGAAACCGTTGTAGGCCTCTGCAGTTAATTACTAATTGGAGCCATGGAAATCTATATCTATATACTATACTAAAAACGTTAACTGATCGATGTCTGTACATTGAAGATATATGAAAAATACTATTATGAGGGAGGTAATAGAAATATGGTTATGGCTATGTTTTATAAGGTATGGTTTCGGCCCATTGATCCTAATGGATTCGATTCCATCGATAGAAAAGAAAGAATTCTCCATATATACATTACCACGCAGACGTAGTTGCGGGCACAGCTAGTGTGTCAATAAGAATAAATAAGACTTATAAGCACTAATTCATAGAATTTAGTCGATGTAATTCTGTTAATTGGATGTGTACTTATTTTTAGGAACATACTGCTACACTTACGACCTTCTAATAAAATTAAGTAAGTATGACGTAATAAGAATCCATATATATAGATTCTTTAATTAAGTTAGTTTTAAGACTGAAGTATTAATCAGTTGGTTAAGGCTGGGATAATATTTTGAATGACACATTGTTAGTAGATTATTTGACATGTACCAAAATGTTCTGTACTTTTTTCATTATACAGTCAAAAAAGACTTAACGAAGCTATTGATTTTTTCAAGTGCTTGTTACTAATATTTGTAAATTAGTAGGCATTTATCAATACAATACACAAATAATATAGAATAATAAAATTCTTTGCGCTTTTTATATTATAAAATATAATAATATAAATAAAATAGAAAGTTAAAATAATTGTAAATAAATACAATAGATATACTAAACATTGATGAAAGTAAGATCACTAGCAGCGAAATTAAAATCAGTTCGATACAAATTGAGAGCTATAGGTAATGCGGCGCGCATCTCCGAATATCATTACCCTTTAAAATATTGTGATTTGAAAATAAACTGATTCTAAATTCGAATCTTTACCTAATCAAAAATACTCAATTAAAAATTCAACATGAAGAAACGTCGTCCTTATAATTAGTTGATTAAGCCATTGTTGCTATTTGGATCTCGGTCACAGTTTGTCGTCTTTGCAGTATACCGTTTATTTTTGATGTTAGAGGAGCGTTGACTCAGTGAGATTACGATTTAAATATAGGCGGGGGCGACTTGCCAAATCATCGAGGAAAACGCTCACACCAGCGTTCTCCGGATGTTTCGACAAATCTTGATTGTTCCGACCGCACTCTCATATCGAAGTCTGGCAAACACCTCTCAGTGACACATATCAAAACGTCGATGTTAATACAGACATCTCAATATATATATTAGTATCTATTACACTTATCATCATTTGTAAAATTAATAGCTTTATAGATATTTTAAGCAACAAAAACGAAAGTCAATAAATTATCTAAGACAGAATCTCACAGAAATATGAATATTATAAGATAAAGTGCATAATAAGCTAAGCAGTAAGGTAAGAAGGGGCGAATTGGTCGAATTCATGGACATGTAGACATTCTACGAGTACCCTAATTGTCGTCACAGTCTGTCCGTTTGTTCGCAATTTGTCAGTTGCGCATGCCACGTTAAAACAAAACTTTTATGTAGCGTCCGAACAGTCCGTGATCTGAATAAAAATTACAGGAGTGAATTTTATATTCTTTAAAGCTGGACTTTTCGGTTTTTAAATTACCTACCCACTGATATTGGCAGTTGAGAATTATGTTTATCCCCAAACTAGCTTTCACCCGCGACTTCGTCAGCGTGGTTTAGTTAATGGTTTTTTCACTATAAAATTCAACAATAAAGCGTTTCTAACGAGTTATAACAGACGAAATCACTTTTCAGTTAATAATATATAATAACTAACATTAAAAAGCTTTCAAATTTGATGTTTTAATTATAAAAAATGGTTTATTTACTAACAAACTTCATTAAATTATTTATTAGTAAATAATAAGCCAGTGTTGTTTTAAATTAACAATAATTATAAAGTTTTGATTTCTTTGAAAACATTATAATAATTCCTGAAACTAATATACTCAAACAACTTGAAAGAATTGTCTGTTTAAAAGTTTCCAAAGTTATGAGTAAGTACCTATATTATAAAAATAATCTTCTCTTACATACTGCGACACTTATTATATTTTATTTACAAAATTAAATATCCAAATTATTCTTCAGTATAAGTCCAGGAAATTGGAGGTTCTCAACTTTGAAATGAATGAATCAATGCCGACGAAAACGTCTAAAATTTCGATAACATTATTCTTAAGAACTACAAGGGTGGTTTACAATTATTGAATAAACATAATTTAAATCCTAGCTCGAATTCAAGTTTAAATTCAGCAATATTTCAAATACCATCTTGATATTCTTAAAGTCAGTATTCCTGTCTTAAATGAACTGATATTGTGAAGTGGAATAACGGTTGACAGTGGAGTAACCATCTGGGTTACTACACGTTAACAAATGTATAAAGTAAAGAATAATAAAATTTTGCATTAAAAGTGATTCCTTGGTAGTCAAATATAAAAGACAACCCGCGTAACAGCGGTAGATTTTTTATTCACGCTTTTTGTCTTCGGTAGTAAGCGAATCTTTAAATAGAGCTCTCCAACTGTTCTGTCCTGAAAAGGACAGGCTGTAGTGTGGTTAGCCTGCCTAGTAAAACTCGCTATGGAATACGCTAGTTATGGGTAAGGATCCAGGGTCCAGCAAAGAGCCCACCGCATCCAACTACTTCATGCCCTAAACAATCCTAATGCATTAGGATTTAGGCCCATCCTCTACAAGTTTTACAAACATCCTTATCTTTGTGCTACCAATAGTTGTGCTGTATGTTTCTGGTGTCTCTCAAGATGCGATGGCCTAAGCAATTCCTTTTTTCAACAATTTGGGTAAACAAACAGTGACAAAATACTGTATATATAACGATATATCACAAAACAAATCAATAATTTTGCCACTAACAACATTTACCATGTTATTATACATTTGCTACAATTAAGCAATTGCTTATTTTACCTATAAGCTAATCCGGCAATGTTTGTCGGTCATTATGTGCTAGATACTCCAAAGTTTCTCATCTAATAGCATCACATCGGGTCACAATGGTACTGTAATCAAATTAAGGGTCGAAATTAATTAAACATCACCAAAATCTAACGCCACTTAAGCAACTTAATGACTGAGTTGGGAACGTATAATAAGTGCTGTCTGCACTTAGAAATACATTGGTAATTTAGCAATTAAGTTATTATTTTTTTGGAAATAATTTCCTGTAGATTCATTTACTGAATAAAAGTATGACCTATAGAAAACACATATATTTAAACTGTTTTCCATTGAAATAGCGTTATTCCCAACATAGGTCAAGCCAGATATTTATTCTTTTTTGACGAATTCCATGATTATTTCTCAATGAAGTCTCTATACGTATCTTTAGATTAAGAATTTAGCTACCGACAATCGTTAGCTGCTAGTAGAAACCTAAGAGCGAACGGTTGTCGGCATTATAGATACGATAAGTAGCTACAACCGTCAAAAATATTTAAACCGGGGGTTAGAAGTTTCCTTCACGGTTCTTAAAGATTATTAACCAGGGGTATTTGATATTAATTTCAGCGTAATCAAACTTTCCTTTTAAAAACAGTCTCTACAGGCAACCAGACCAAGAAACGCACAACGAATTAATCTTGGTGATTCAAATTTTCTTATTAGCAGCAGTAGTTTAGTAAAATATAATAAATAATTTAACAATTGTAGCACCTACAGATTCATATCAAATACCATTTTGCTTTTGCTAAATACATAAATCTGTGATTTACAGAGGCCACCTTTTGATTAAAAAAACACCTGGCTCTGTTTACTTTCAATGTTCATTAAGATAAAAATGAATATCTTGAAGAATATTGGGTTAGTGGCAGAAAAAAGTCTAGACTTCGATATATCAACAAATATACAATTTATTAAATGTGCTTTAATTTGATTGTTACGTGTAGTGTGTGCCTATTTAAATCAATAAACACTCGTAAAATAAAATAAATATTGACCTGCAAACCGCAAGTCAAAGTAAAATTGTGTATTAATCACCAATCAAAATGACTAAAATGATCCAAGCCTTATTTACTTATAAACCTAACTACCTTATTCATTAGCTTTAATTAAATTATTTCTCACTATAAGTATTATCTATATAGCCCGAGAATATCTTTAGTTATTATCTATATAGCCCGAGAAAAAATAGCCGTCTGAACTTCATTATGTTATGATCTCTATGATAGAGCTTTTCATGTCATAACGCAGTACAACGAATAGCATAAACTTCATTTCGCAAAAGTTGTTTGACACACACTCACATACTAAACTTAAATTAAAAAGTCATAATTTTGTAAGACGAGATCATTTATGGGTATAAATTTGTAAATAGAATAATTAAAAAATAGAACCATCATTACAGAATTGCCTTATGTCATACATTATATTTTTAAAAGAAACGATGTTGGTAGTTGCAAATGGTTACGTTATTTTATTTTGGTATTTGCTTTACTAATCGAATTATATGAAATTAAATTTCGCCAAAAGATATTCTGCCATCTAAATGCAATCGATAACTATTCTTCAAAAAAGATTATTTCAAGTCTTTTATGACCAATAAATTTCGTAGCAAACTTCATTACCAAACCATAATGTAATTGGTAATGAAGTAGGCCGCCTTTTGGTACTGTCAGATAAAATATCAAAAGGAGAACCGATGGAGATTCTTACAGATAAAGGTTTTATACGTAGGATATTACAATTTGAATGAATCAATAATTTTCATGACAAACATCTTAAAGTTATGACGAACAAAACAAATCAATAATTAAATTTGGTATCCATATCTATCACTATAATCGTGAGATAGTTCTAAATCCTATAGAGAAAGACAATTTTCCTGTTGGCAATAACTCATATTTGTTCCTCTCCCTAGAACCTTCATTTTAACTTTTACCAACATTTAAATATTTCAAATTGGTCGAACCGTTCTCAAGTCATATGCTACCGCATAATATAAACATCATTATTTTAATGAGATATCAACAGCATTTAATTTCAATAAATATGAATAAGCACTCTGTAACGGGTATAGGTATAATGTTATTTTTTATATTAAGTTTACATATTCTATTATTAAATAAACAATTTTTCTGTGACAACATAACTATTTATTTTAAAATGAAAACATTTTGTCAAGTCCTCGAGTAATTCTTTTGTCTATCCTATAATCTTACCAACTTATTTCACAACTGCACAAAAATAAAATCTTGTATAAAGAAAATATACGGTGATCAATCCGATTCGAAGGAGGTGACCGAAACGAATCTTCTTTACCTACCTTGTAAATGAATTACAGGTGACATTAGAATTCTGAAACTAGCGTGCAATTGGTGTGCAAGGTTTCATGTTTTCATAGGCAATAATTCTAAAATTAGTTTCTTCCGTCTCCTTCGGCGCGCTCGATCAACATTAATGTGTTTTTGGCGTATTAATTAAACAACACATTTTTTTCATTTATTGAAAACTTTGTTTACCTGCTCTATGCAAATTCCCAAAAGACGAAAAAAATTTTTAATTTTTTGTGATCTCTACAATCTAAACAGAAATCTTCAATATATGCATTCTGAGCCAATTTTGATACGATAATGGGTGAATCTATTTTTTTTCCATTAACTGATACGTTATCGTAATCTACAAAAATTAAGCTTATTTGAAAATTAACAGACAAAAATGCGATGAAAAGTTTTAAATATATACCGAAGATTGAATGACATGTAGAGCTTAAAATATAGTGGCAATATACCGTTATATAGAATCTTCAAAATAAACATAATATAAATTCCTACCATACTCTTAGAGCATATAGATAATTTAAAATTCTTTGTGTTTTTCGGACTTTAAAAAAGGATTTATTTTATTAAGAAAAGTTTTGTACATTTACTTCTCAATTTCATCTACAATTTTGAACTGCTCTATTAACTTAGAGTATTGTTTCTCTAAATCCTAACTAAATATATTATTCCTCTTTACAAAATGCTTACCTTTTCCGCCTTCGGTTCGGTTTCGGTTTTCTTACGAAATCAAAATCTTCAAAAAAATAAACTAATCACAAATAATAAAAACAAAAGATCATCACAACATAAAAATCACATACTCCGCGCTCAGAAATAAAATGCAATAAAATGGAAACATATCACCGTAAATAAGTTTTTCCGTGGAAGCTATCAGATATAGAAGATGACGCGACGCTAGTCCCTACGTGCGGATGTAGCACTCGCGACGGTACGCGAACGACTGCCCTGTGACGCCGGAGGACTGCACACGTAGATAAATTACATCCAAGTTCAACCGTATAGATATATTTAAAAATAGGTAGTGCTGAAAAACTGCAAGTTGTCATTCCATTAGCGATAGAATAAATGTCAATATCAATAAATATCGAATATTTGTCAACATAGATTGCGAAGAAAGTGAAACAAAATCATTATATTTTACTGAAAATAAATTTGTAGGCTCTGCGTCTATTTGCCTTTTTCTGTAAAAAAGTATAAAATGAACTACATACATTATTTTATACTTTAACAGGTTCTATGACATGCTACAACTACAGTAAAAACCCGTTTAAGACGATTTCACAGGGGCTCACCTCAAAAAGCGTGTTAAGCGTATTATGCGGGATTGCAAACATGGGATCTATCTGGCATCAATTTAAAAATTAAACCGATTCGTCTGTGTTAAAAATATCTCTCTCTCCAACAATTCGGAAAGTGTTGCCACCCATGTTTCAACATCTTGCTGTGCCACTGTCTCCGTTTTCCCACCGATATTCCCAGCTATTTGAAACATTTAAATACGATTTACAGGTTTTCATCAATTTTACGCGCTATCTCGCATATTATGGAACGTTTTAAAACTCGTGCTTGATGAAGTAATTCCACCAATTTTTTTTTCTAATTTATCAAACTTTCCTACATTTTTTCCCGATCTATATTTTTCCTTGATTTCTTCTTTATTATTTAAAATGATACGTAATGTAGATACTGGTAACTGAGCAACAGAGTTTGATTTTTAGTTTGTGATTTTTTATCAAAACCTTTAAATATCTTATTTTTTTCTTGAAGTGACAATTCCCTTTCCCTTAATTGTAGTAATATATTATTGGTCTCGTATTAAACGGGATGACGAATCGTATTAAACGTTAAGAAATGTATGAAAACATGTCTCAAGTTGCAGGGACTGGAGCAATATGGCGGATTATGCAAATATTAAACAGGTTCTACTGTACTTCATTTTATGTACATCTTCTTTCATATTTTACTAGCTTCCCGCCACGATTTCGATCCTATACATATTATGCATATAAACCTTTCTTTTGAATCTTGAATCTGTGTATATTCTTAATAAAAATGCTTAAAAATCCACTTGGTGCCTGGCAATCTGATATGGTATTCGAACCTATGACCTTTCGCAATTCGGGCGACTAATCTCACCATTAAGCTACCCATTACCTAACAGTGCTGACGAATCTTTTAAGCACTTGTTACTTTTTCGCTTCTACAGAGCGTATTATCATTAATGTTCAGGCAATACACCCAAACAGCCGAAAAAAATAATTTTACAAATATTTAAACTTTCTATAAAGATGATTTTTTTTTCTAATTATTATATTATTATGTTTGATCAATTTCGAATCCCATCTCAGGTTGCCGGGGACTAAGTGGATTTGTAAGTATATTTCATTAAGAATATTTTTCAGTATAGCATTGCGAATGCGAAATTGTATATAAATGGAAATCGCATTGAAATCCTTTGTTTACTTTAAAGGATCTCAGCGCATTTTATACCTACTAGGTATCCATAGAAGCAGAGCAATGCAACTATTCGTGTTTTTATTATCTACAAATAAATATAATACAGTGTTTTCTATTCAGTTATTTATGTTATATGCTTGTATGATGCATGGATCATACCGAAAGCGAAATGATTTTTTTTACTTTCCTGTATGAAAGGAACCAGGGAGAAAACAGCAACATCGATGAGTTTTATGCCAGTTCATCTCAGTGCAAGGTTTCCTGTCTTAAATTTACAAATCATTAATTGGGGAATTACATTCTAGCTCACACCGTGCAGCGTCACGCACGAGTAGTTAATCAGTTTCATACATTTTCCACGACAAGCGAGACGGGACTAATATAATCAGTGTCATTCTCCGCGTGACAACACGCGGCACTGTCCAGATATAATTCCCACTTTAGACGAGCTGTTACAAGCACTTATAAAGATAAGTGCTTTAACAGCTTAGCTTGAATAAATGACATTGAAAAAATATTTCATAGGATTTGATTTATTACCGAGTCTATAGCAACTCTGATGACGGCACACGCTAGTAAATATGCCTTCCTGTTGACAATTTTAGTATGATGAGGTTTGTTTATTTACTAGTGTATGACAGACACATTGTTTTTCGCGCGGTTTTTAAAATTTGACCTTTGCCTTTGATTTTTATTGATAAATTCAGTGAATTTCCTCGAAATATTAATAATGTGCTTATTTATTACATATTATTTATCGCACAACGATAGACAAATTATTTATATTAGTTATTTATCTGGAGTCTAAGCTAGGGAAACCCTGCAATTCGGGACTCCAGGTCCCATCCGCGAATCATCCCAGCGCTCGTCCCAATGCACGTCAGTAGTGTGAGTGAGTGAGTGTGTGAGTGCGTGCCTGCGTTTGGGGGTAAATAAGTGTGTGGGTAAATAAGTGTATTATGTGCGCATGTTTTATTAGAAATGCGTGTATCAGAAGAAAAAAAAAGAAAAACTATTGGGGATATATTAATAATGATTCTATGTCTGTGTAATTTAGAGTAAGTAGCTACTTTTCAAGAGTAGATTTGCACTTGTAACACATTTTATTATGGCTATTTAACACCCTATTCAAAGTCCAAAAGGAGGAGGTTATATGTTCGTTTTTTAGCGTTGTGTAACTCACTCTTTTTTAATGAGGATGAGTGAGGACCTCATTTTCCCTCGTGAGGGGCTCGCGGGTTATAGTTCATTTGAGGTAGGATAGGTAATGTTACAGTAACAGTAAATGAGTACGAAGCGAGGCGCGCGCAGTGTCTCATTTTGTACCAAACGGCATAGTACAAAATGAGTTCATTCTGCGTTTTGATTTGTTTGTAAGTGAAATTGTGAAAGATTCAAGTAATAAACAATCAAATAATTACCTACCTACTTTTATAGTAATAATAATAATAAATAAAAATAATAAACGATTATGGCCTTTTAAAAAGAAATCGCCTATATGGACATACTTCGAGTCTACTTTACTGATGAAAGTGAACCGAAAAGTATCGTGATCGATAGTCTAAAGATGAGTTGTGAAGAAAACAGCGACAATAGCGCAAATTCGACCCATACTTTGGCAAAGAAGGTGAAAACTAAAGAGCAAAGTTTAAGCCATACTATTCACTTAACTTTTATGGATTGCTTCGTAGAAGTGATAGCAGAAAAAACACAGCTTATAGAGAGACAAAAAATGCAGTTGCGACAACAAATCAAATTCCACATATCAAATTTCAATTTCACATTTCAACAAATCAAATTTAACAGATAGTCCACAATCAGAAGATGATTGTGGACTATCTGTTCTTGACTTTCATGATTATAAGAAATATTTAAATAATATTATTATAAAATAACTCAATAATTTATTTTATTTTACGAATTATCTCATTACAACAAAATATAATTATAAGATAATTGAGTATTCGGTATTCGGCCGAATAGTATAGACATATACGTTATTCGGCCGAATATAACAAAAGCAGCCGAATAGGCCGAATACCGAATACTAACCGAATATTCATTGCAAGTCTAATAATAGTTCTTAGTTGAACTAACAGCATCAAAACTAAATTAAATCTCAACAATATTTTTATAATAGGTATGTGCGGCGAATGTATTGATGTGAATACGCTCTGTAGTGGCAAAAGGTGACAAGTGCTTGAAAGATTCGTCAGTCCTGTTAGGTCCTGGGTAGCTCAGTGGTTAGAGCAGTCGCCCGGATTGCGAAAGGTCGTGGGCTCGATTCCCATCTCAGGGTGCCAGGGACCAAGTGGATTTTTTAAGCATTTTCTAATAAGAACAATTTTCAGTATGGCATTGTGAATGCAAAATTGATAAAAATATAAGAATTAATAGGGTTTATTTATCAGAAAGGAAGATCAGAAAAAAGCGATAATTATAAAGAGGACGTATTTAAAAAAAAACATTAGTTCTCGAAATCAAACTAGTTGTCGCTACGGTACGTTCTTAATTTCTCCTTGACAACCCTTCCGGTTTTCTTTCATGTTTAAAAGTAAATAAGTTTGCCATATTCAATAAAAAACTCATATTCTATTTGTACTTTTTCGTATTTGTATTGATATCTAAGTTTCAAACTTTTCAAATTTCAGTTTTTTAATATGTTAGTTAAAAGGAACAGAAATGACTGTCTTTTGACCATTCCTTTCCTGCCAAAAATCAACTTTTACTAGAGTCGACATCTAGTAGAGGTTCTTTTTTAGCGCTTTCGTTTTTTTTTAATACTCAAAAAAATCCATTTTTATACCTATGTATATATCAAATATACAAAGTACTCGTACCAATTAATCCCACCCGTCTAGAATGACGTTAGTAAAAAGTACAACGTGCAAATAAGTTATCATTTCGAACTTAAAAATATATTTTACATTAGAAGACTAAGACCAGATAATAAATCTTACATTAATAAAATAATTTTATCTTAATAAAAACTAAACAATTAATAAAAACATCAGTTCTAAACGAATAGCAGAATATTTCAAAATCACAAAGACAAGTAATATTTATTATACTATCGCTACTGAACTCGCATGGCAAAATCGGATGAATCGAGTCAACTGAAGTTACTAACAACCGATAATTTTGCTCATCACTAACGTAACATAATAAAAACTTTAAACTTGCAGTTCAAAAAAATAAAATAAATTTGAAAGTTAGATATTACAAGAAACACAAAACGATGTCATATTTATTTTACAAATCATTATCTGAAAATCATCTAGTTTTCTTTTGATTTATTGTACGTTTATGCAACTAGGCGTATAAGATTCCTATAAATATAGAGTAAAAGAATAATACAATGTAATTATAAAGACTTATCGATTTTCCTTTTTTTTATTGAAAATTATTTGTTGTAATCTAATATATTAGAAAAATAGGACTGCACTACTTATGTCATACGACACGTCGCTATACGCTCGTGTCATCTATCTGTCAGTGACTGTCAATTTTGTATATTTTGTATCGAAGACCACTGTAGCATTTTTACTATTTTGTACCTTCAAATATTGTAATAATATAAAGCCCACAATATTACTATATTCTCATCACACTCTTGACCAATGCGTTTGAAAAATCATCACAAGAAGACATCGAACTATACTGCTAAACAACATAAACCTAACCTTCATTTTCCAGGATTTATTTTAGATGCGACAAACAGTTTTCTTCTAGTTAAAATATATAAAGTTAAAAACCACGGCGTCGAAACGATTTGAAGAATCTGCCCGTTTGGAAGCAGACCATCGATACAAGGTAAGGTGATAAATATTGCAAATCCAAAACTTTAAGTTTAGTTGGCGCCAAAGTTGTTTATTTATTTACCATATGATTGCATAGTTATCTTTATGAGAATAATGTTTATTTTTTTAACCGTCATTAGTTTAAAAACCTCACTGGCTGTTTTATTGGTGAAATTAATTAAACCAAAAACAAATTATAAAGTTAAATTTGCCTTTTATTTTCAGATGCCAGCAGCTAGTTTTGGCTCATTGTCTCAGCTACCAGCAAATGGGGATTGTGGAATAAAAGATGTGTGGAACCATAACCTCCATGAAGAATTTCAAATCATTAGACAGGTATTAACACATTTATTTAAAATTCCATATACCTACAAATGCCAAGATTTATAATCAGATTCATTACTGTAATGCAAAATGTCAATAATTAAAACAAAACAATAGAATAATAAAACTGATTTTAGAAACAAAGAAGTATTGTTTGAACTATTTTTTGAACCATTTAAAAGTAGTTTTTTTTATTACTTTATGTAAAAATATTAAATAGAGAAAAAAATATACATTTAATAATAAAATACTTTTATCTTATTGACAGTATCTATTTGTAATGAAAAGTCAAGTCTTATTTATTTCCAATTGATAACTGAATTTTGCTTGACTAGAATGCACAAATTTTATTTGTAGTTTCTTTGACTACTAGTAGTTATTAAATTTTTATATATTTGTATACTGCAGGTAGTCCAAAAATATCATTGGGTGGCAATGGACACTGAATTCCCAGGTGTAGTAGCTCGTCCTATTGGTGAATTCAGGTCCACAGCAGACTACCAATATCAGCTTTTAAGGTAAAATTCATTGTCAGTTTGCTGATATATATCTATTTACCTCTCATGGACAATACTAATCAAAGCTGTTTTTTTTATTACAGATGTAATGTTGATCTCTTAAGAATTATACAATTAGGTCTCACATTTATGGATGAAAATGGTAAAACTCCCCCTGGATATACCACATGGCAATTCAACTTCAAATTTAACTTACAGTTAGTAATAAAATATTTTAATTTTTTTAGATTATATTAATAATAGTACTTACAAAATTACTTTTCTTAATAGAGTTATTATTTTTAATGTTACTGGTTCATAAATTAATATTCCAATTCATGTGATTGTCCAATTTATTTATGACTTTTAAAATACTAGCCCACAAGTGACAGCTATAGATAAAATATTTGGATATTATTTTAAAATTAAAAACAAACTATAAAAATTGTGATATATATCATGATATATTGTCAATCAAAGGATTGAAATGTTTTGTCTTGTATAATGTAAGTTAAAAATAGACATGTATTATATTTTACCAATTGTTTGACCATTATTTTATTGTATGCATTAAAATTTTGCCTATACAATAAAATAAATATATTTTAGCAATTAATAAACAATAAATTGTATATTTTTTCCAGAGAAGACATGTACGCACAGGATTCAATAGATCTCCTCCAGAATTCTGGACTACAATTTAGAAAACATGAAGAAGATGGTATAGAGCCATTAGAATTTGCTGAATTACTCATGTCATCTGGTACATTATCTATTTTGTTACTCACTATCTATCACTATCGCTTACAAGAATTACAACAATATATACAGTCCAGTTTAGTGTTAAACCATTGTCTTAGACATTAAATGATAGAAACTGTTTAAGTTAGCATAAAATATGTAGTAAATCAATAATATAAAACTAATAAAATACATAATAAATCTTAATATTTTTAGTATAACATTGAGAATGAAAAATTGGTCAAATATAATAAATCAATAGTCTTCATAACTAGATTTATTATGTATTATGCTTATGAATGACAAGTTTAAAGTGCTTAAAGCTTTTTAATTGTCAAGTTGGCGAGAAACTAGTAGGATGAGGAGGGATATATTTCATAAGAATTGATATTATGAATTGTTTAACTATATTAATAAATATACACATTTTTTATTTAATGTTATCATATAATAATTTACAACGTTAAATAACCGTAAAAAATAGCTGGCACTGAAAAACTAAAATTTTGTAACAATAAAATGAAAATAAGTAACAACTATGAGTAGTTTAAACACCGGAATTTTGGGCGAGCTTGTCGTGACGACAAAGAACAGGACTGAAGATATGACATTTTAAATCAATATGGATTTTAAGTGATTTATTATTATTCAATTACCCAAATAGATTAACAATGAATCGATTTTTCAGTATAATACACTTTTAAACAATAATATAGCTTACCAAATGAGTGAAATCAAAATAAAAGCCTAAAACAACATTTAAATTGCAACCTGTTGTTTATTTTGTGACATAATACATTAATGTTATTGCATCGATGTCAAATTTTGTAACAACGACATCCCTGTATATGTACATTTTCGTCACATCCGCTCTGACAAGTAGCATCATCGCGTTACTGCATTTGTTTTTCACTTTTTAATCATTATTTTCAAAATGAAAATGAACTAATATTGAAAAATATTTACATAGATTTTATTCTAAGGCAATAATGATCGTAATAAAATATATATAACCTTTTTTTTAATCAGACATATTCCCTATTAATAATTATTTAATATTTAAAAAATATTTTTCTGAAAATATGAACTTGTCAATTTTTTATTGATTAATATAATGTTCAAATTAGTATATTTTATTGTTTACAGGTCTTGTTCTAATGGATAATATAAAATGGTTGAGTTTTCATTCAGGATATGATTTTGGTTACCTATTAAAACTATTGACTGACCAAAACTTACCACAAGATGAAAATGATTTTTTTGAGAGTTTACGACTGTATTTTCCAACTGTTTATGATGTCAAGGTAAGAAAAACAAACTTAAATATACCTATATAAATATATAGCGGAGATTTTTATTTTGTTGCACTCAAGTAATCAATTAAAAAACAAAGTACTCTAATCTACTCTAACGGATTTGAATGCAAAACAATTTTAAAATATACGTACGAGTATATAGTCCTCCGTCATGTCAGGTTAATCAAAACTAATAATTTCCCACTCGATTTTATTACATAAACGTAGGGATGACGTCTAATTTTTGTGTTTGTTCTTCAGGTAGATTGTTGAAAAATATTATGCACGTATTTTTTTATTTTTTCGTGATCATTAAATTAAGACGATACATCAAGTTAAAATATCACATGACGTCACGCTTTTGTAAATTTTAAAGCGAGCATATATTCCTCAACTTTAGTGCCTGTTATCTAAGCTATTTCTTGTTAAATTGAAGTATAAAAAAATAAGTATCTAATATTTTTCTATTATATGGCTGGCGACTGGCGGACTAAATAGGATTTCTTTTTTTACCTAGTCGCCATGCCTATTACATAGTAATACAATTCCATTTAGAATTTCCAAATTTTTATTGTTACAGTACCTAATGAAATTATGCAAGAATTTAAAAGGAGGCCTACAGGAAGTAGCAGACCAACTTGAACTGAGGCGTGTTGGACCACAACACCAAGCAGGCTCTGATTCCCATTTAACGGGCATGGCATTTTTTAAAATAAAAGAGGTTAACCTTTATTTCTTCCTGGCTAAAAATACTAAAACTTAAAAAATATTAATTATTTACAATCATACATTTCCGTCATAAGACTTTTGACTGTGAAACAATAAAAACCGCATCAGCTTTAGCACATCCAAAATTGAATGAATCTTGTACATGTCAAATATAGTGAACTTTTTTGGTTACTAGTTTATTTTATCGTAATTTCTATAGTTTTTATAATCATTTGTATATGATTACAGATCTTCTTTGATGACAACATTGAAAGTTCCAGTGGCCATCTATACGGCCTAGGCGCGCCATTCTCCGTCAATGTTAACAACTTCCAAGACAATGGTGAAAACGGAAACTCGTCCTGATCTGGCGATTCCGCATGCTTAGGCAGACTCACGCCACAGTGCGTGTTTCACCTTACAGAATAAACCCTTTGCATGCATAAATTCTTACATTTATATAGCAACTACGTGGTAAACATTTTAGAACCAAATCTTAAAAAGGGAGGATGGATCCGTACCGAAACCGATACCGATATATCGATGATATCGCGAGCTTTTAGATATATCGGAATCGGCGATATTAATTTGCCGATGCACCAATATATACACGCATGGGATCACCACGTTATATTTTTTTCTTTGACTTGCACTGCCCCAACCAACAAGCGAATTGGACATCACATACCCCAATTCGCTAGTTGATTTTCGCTTTGATATTTCTAAGTAGTTGTGATTATGACGTGATTTTTTAGTTTTTATACCTTACATGCTTTCTTTGAATCTTCACTGTCCATATCGTCGATACATTTTTATAAATATCGGTATCGTACCGGTCGCAGCGCATATCAATGCAAACTTAATCATAAGTCATGTTTCCCACCACTAAGCATTATTGTTCGACATCAATTTTTCTAATAATAAAATGTTTACTTATTAGTTCCTATTACCTAATAAAGCAATGTACTGTACATTATTATTTTAAATGAACAAACTAGATTTAGATTATCAGGCTAAACTCTATATTTCGAGATTGTAAATAAAAATCGCGTGTAAATAATGTTTTCCAGATTGATATTTCGAGACTGTTTTTATGACGAAAGTACATCAATATTTATAATGAATTAAAATTATATGTTTTCATTAGCAAATAACGTGAAATTTATTAATGCCCAAATAATTTTTGACAATTTGATATATACGATTATTAAATATTAATAGATTGAATTTTATACGCGATAGATTAAGAAATGTTTATTATTCTTTTTAAGATTTTACAATATAAGTATTACGATAAAATATGTAACTTTCTTTTGTAATTAATAAGTTTAGTATATATATATTTTTTGAGATTGGCGAAGATGAAAATATAGTATCATAATTGCGACGCCTTTTTTTCTGTCCAACATTCTTAATTTGTTTCATATTTATTATTATTTCCTAATATAAAATAATCTATATCATAAGATACGAAAATAAATTATAGTATATGCGTCTGAATCGAAAAAAAGTTAAATATTTTTTTATTACGATCATATAAAAGCTTTGGAATAATGCCTATAATTTAAAAGCTTTGGAATAGTACAAATATTTTATTTTTTAACACTATGTCGCTTTCGTGTTCAAGTGTTAAAAAAAACTTTTCAAACGCAATGCCATTTTTGTCAGATCGGATGTGACGGAAATGTGTACACGTATAAGGATGTCATTGTAACAAAAAGTTAACATCGATGCAATTACACAATACATTGATTAACGCAAAACAAAACCAGTTTTAATATAAATGATGTTTTAGGCTTTTATTTATATTTCACCAATTTTATGTTTTTTAGTTATGGCCTAAGTAGAGACACGAGAATCAAGAGACTGAACGGTAGTTAAAATTAACCAGTTCTTTGAGATTGTTCTTTCTCTACTAAAAAAAGGACAACACAAAAGCAAACATCACTATAACTACGGTATACGGTATTTTTATAAACACATAGAAGAAGATTTTGTAACACTTATTGTTATAATTTGATATTATGTTTTTTTATAAATTTGCAAAAGAAACCCGGGTTTGTCAGAAATAGAACAGTGTTAAGATTAACTGGACGGGGAGTTTTTGGTTGGAGTTGATTTGTTAAGTTAAAAAAAATGTGATCAGTGGTACCTTCTTCAATTCCACATTCGCAGACAGAACTATTTAAAATTCAAATCTTTGAAAGAAAAACAAGGCGTAGTTACGTGTCCAAAACGTAGACGGCATGGGGTCGTGCCACTACGTCTGGGGATATCTAAACTATTACGTTCATTTTTGATATATGTCATATATTTTAACGTAACGACAAGCGCGAAAAAATCCCGGTGTTTAAAGTGCTCCAATATTCAATAGTTGTTTGTAATTATTACTTAAACTCATCATTTATTTTTATTACAAACATTAAGTTTTTCGTTGCTGGGTATTTTTTACCGATATATAAGGAAATAAATTATCAAATGTAATTTTTTTTTTGTAGAATATATATATATTAATCACTAAATGGCGACTCTAGCAAAAGTTGATTTTTGCAGGAAATGAATGGACCAAAAACAGTCATTTCCGTGCATATTAACCAACATATTGAAAAAATTTGATAAGTTTGACACTTAGATATCAATACAAATACAAAAAAGGACAAATAAAATATGAGTTGTTTATTGAGTTTTAAAAGCAAATCTACTTTTAAACATGAAAGAAAACTGGAAGAGTTGTCATGGAGAAACCAAGAACGTATCGTAGCGACATCTAGTTTGATTTCGGGAACTGCTTTTTTTAAATACTTCCTCATTAGTAAAATACTGTTTTGTTTTATTTAAAAATAAAAAAAAAACTTTAAAAATTTCTTTAATTTATATTAGAAGACCTAGAAATAAAACTAGTTTAAACTATGGGTGAATAAAGTAATTCCCCAATACAAATTCCCGATTTTGTTTCATGATAACGTAAATATAAACATGCGGAAGAGCAGTGAGTGTTATATTTTTTTGCCATGTATCTTGTAAAATCTTGCAACTGAATTTTAAAGCAGTTACCCTCAATCGATTGATTTGAAATTTCACACATAATTTTGCACACATTTTGTTTGTTGTAGTGCTCCTCGATTGTAAAATCGAGACTTAAATTCATCACAATCAACTGGACCTTTAATCCCAGAACAAGCTGAAGAAGTACAAGAACTGACAATGTTAATCTGGTACCAACTGGTACCGAACGTGCAGTCAAAATCTAACCTGTATAATGCAAAATAATGAAGACCGTTCTTGCCAAAATATTCTTTAAAATTAATGTATGTAATGTACAGTATTAATTAAATATATTTAATATATGAAATACCTAATTAAGAGGGTGGCAAATTTGTCTTCCGCCTACATTTATTTATCTACACGATCATTAATCACGATAAACAAGCGATTTTTTTTTTTCTCTGCAAATAATAACTATTGATATTTTTTTTTTTTTAACGTGCCATCCGATGCACGCAGGAGCTAGAAATTACAATTTTTTTGTCACTCATCCTGTGATTGGCCATTTGGAAATTTGCTTAACAACTGTATCGCAAACTAAGCGCGTTAGACACTGCGCCATCGAGCTCCTCGATCCAACTATATCTATAAATAATTTAAGAATCTCAAACTCACGCCCGAACTCTTACTTTGTGAAAGGAATTATTTTCGATATGGTTGTCAACCATCAAGGTCAGCTTGATTAGAGTTCAGGATTCCAACTATGTGAATGGATTTTTACAAATTCCGATGCATGAAAATGTCGATATGTCGAAAAAAATTATCGATTACTTTTCACAAGCCTAGTAACGTCAACACCGGTTAGCTTTTGAAATCGAACAAAATTGCAGTTCACGAATTACGATTATTTAGAATTATTACAAACAAAATAGATTTGCACTGTCGTAATAAATAATAAAATATTGCAGGAATTTATGAGATTTTATAGTCTCTTGTTATTAGTTAATATAATTTATATAGGAAAGACGAAGTTTTTGTACTAACCTTTAAGTATTTCAAAATTTTTCTCCTTGAAGGTATGTTTATTTGTCTTTTCATATTCTTCAGTAAAAAAATAAATAACGTACGTAAATAATTTTGAATACCAGAATATACAAAAGTAAGCAAAATAAAATGTGTTCTTATATATTTCGCGTTGCCTAACAATGTGGTTTAATATGAGTTTTTAAATACAGATGCCAGCAGCAAGTTTCGGTACCTTAGTGCTTACGAATGCATTGAAAGAAGACTGTTCTATTAAAAACGTTTGGAACCATAATCTTCATGAGGAGTTTCAGGTTATAAGACAGGTACTTTTTCAAATTATAATTTTAATTTATATCAAAGTTATTTATATTATCATCTGTAGGTATGTGAATTTATTGATAAATAAATTGTTTAGATTAAATGAATATACATTGTTGACTTTCTATTCTGCAAAGTTTTCTATTGTCACCTTGCATTTTCAAGCCTCTTAAAGCTCATACATATTTCAGATATAAATCATTATTTTTTGTTAAAATATAATTGATAAGAGTACAAATCTGTGACAATAGTATCAAATACATGTGCAGTATGAACACTTATGTGATCAATTAAGTACATATCTGTTTGGCACTTAGGTAATAATATTAAAACAAAAGCAAATTAAAATAATATTTTTTTGTTTAAAGAGTGCAGCAGAATTTACGCCAATGTAACACTTTGTAAAAAAGGATTTTTAGTCATTCTTTCAATAAAATTCTCTTTGGCTATATGATAGAATATACTTAACAATATTTTTGCTCTGAAAGATCAAAGATAGACATCAAATATTACTATAAAAAAGGAGTGTTTTAAAATCTTAAAAGCTAGCTCAGTCAGACTCATGCATGAAGTGTGACATACCAATACTATATAAACAACAAAAAATCATCTCTTGTATGTGAGCACCCTTAAATATTCATTTTATTCTGTTTTTTTTTTTAATATTTGTTTTTATAGCAGCCTGGTGACAGATAGACAGAAATAAGGTTCCATTTTACCCTTTGGGTATAAAACCCTACTATTATTTGATGTCTAAAAAATTCACTTTAATAAATGTCACAATAAAAACAAGCTGTTTAATGTTGTTTTTTATACAAATAAGAATTAATAATCATTTAAAATTTTATTCTCAAATATTTCATTAGGTAGTACAAAAGTTTCATTGGGTGGCTATGGACACAGAATTTCCTGGGGTAGTAGCAAGACCCATAGGAGAATTTAGGTCTACTGCTGATTATCAGTACCAATTACTAAGGTAAGATGTGTTTTTAAATTATTTTGAAATGATCATTATTAGTGCTAAGTTGTTATGATTTTAGTAACTCATCCCTTTATAATAGTTTATATTCAAACAAGACATTATAAACTGATCATGTTAACAGTTTTACAGTGACACAGTTGCTGCTGCAGCATACATTGCAATCTTTTAGTTTTGGTCATAGTCTAACCTAAGCAATTGATTAGTTCTGTCTTTGAGATGTTGTCATAAATTCCATTTTTGTGTCAACAGTGGCTACTTCACTGCCATTTTCACTTGCAATATTATTTACTTTCGACTCCTCATGTTTTTCTGTATAAATATTACATAATGTCATAATACATTAATGATTAAAAAGCTTCATCTTTATACAGGTGCAATGTCGACCTTCTAAGAATAATTCAACTAGGACTAACATTTATGGACGAAAGTGGAAAAACACCACCTGGCTGTACCACATGGCAGTTCAATTTTAAATTCAATTTACAGTAAGTTCCATAAAATCATATACTCTATCATAGTCATGGATTATAAAATTAAGTTGAAATTTACAAATACTTTACCTATACTAGTATTAAAAAGAAGTAAATTGTCTGACTTTGTTAGTTTGTAGATGCTAATCTTCATAAATACTGATCATATCATGAAAATTAGGTGAAAAACCTATGGCACAGCCAGTAATGCAACTTGATCCATTTCCTGAAATAAATACCTACCCTTCATTAGAGTGTTAAGGTTGCCTCCTATATTGAGATTTTCATGGCATTTTCATGACATACAATTGGATGTAGTTACTCAGAAAGGATCCAACCCACAAATTGATTGAAAATGAGTTAAGTATACCAAAATGTCCATCAGGATCTACAATTTCATATAGGAAAAAAGCTCTTAGCTGTATTAAATATTTGACGATTTTTTCAATGGTAGTTACCATCCCGCATCTTTGGTAGGTTCATATTTTAGTTCCATGAAAACAACTCAACTTTCTTGGGTCCGTACAGTAAAATAGCAAATTAAAGGCACTAACGTTGGTTAAAAATCACACCATTAGTTCATAACGCATGAGTAATTTTTGTTAAAAGGTAATTTTTATTAAATGGTGAAGGTAGGTAATTTTAGATAGTGAGAATACATTTGACATTAAATATTAAAACAATAAATATAAAGAACCTTTAATAAATAGTTTTTATGATAAAATTTTGGCGTTTCAGTTAATTATGCTATTATTTCTTCATTTGGATCGTTTTTGAGATTTGTTTTGTAAGAATAAAGTAATTAAAACCTAAATAAATCAAAAACCATCCAGACATACTTTAACCTTTATATTTTATTAAATATTGTTGGTTTTGTTAAAATGACATAACAAGATAATGTAAGTGGTTTTCCATGCAATTAGATAAAATTATAATACGCAAAATGTTACATCAACATGCAAATACAGTTTAATCTTCAATCGTCTATATCTCAAAAGTGACATTGTGTGGGTTGGATCCTTTTTGATTAACTATGTCCAATTGATAGTCTTGCTGTAGCAAACGCAACCGAGTGCACTACTAAGAGCACTTAGAATCCTTATAAGAGTGTGAGTCTCTGTGTGCACACGATTTTGACAGTTTATTTCTAGTTATGCTACTGGATTTACGGTGCCTATGGGAAACTACATCATACGTAGTTCATATAGACTTTGATTTAAGTGGGTGAAGTTGCGGAAAAACAGCTAGTCATATAATAAACTTACTACTGTTATCACTATTATAATAAGAACTTGTATCAATAAATTTTATTTCAGGGAAGACATGTATGCTCAAGATTCTATAGATTTACTACAGAATTCGGGTCTCCAATTTCGGGAACACGAGGAACATGGAATAGAACCTCTTGAATTTGCTGAATTACTCATGTCTTCTGGTATGTTTTTGCTTTTATGTAATATAGCTTACTTTGCTTCAAATAGCCTTTCTATCTATCTGGGTTTGTACATTCACGACATCATTGTGATATGCACACAAAATCTTTACTCTATGCACAAAACTGATGCATAGAGTCGATCATTAAAAAATGACAATAAAACAAGAACAATTACATCTAACGATCGATTATGAAATAAAAACATATAAATAAGTTAGCTTAGCAGCGACATCTAGGAATTTGATTCATAATTAATAGGCATATCTTTATGACTAACTAGTGGCCGCCAGCGACTTCGTCCGCGTTTTCCATTATTTCTTCACTCCTAGTAGTTGCAGCATGATGGTATATAGCCTAAAGCCTTCCTCGATAAATTTTTCAATTCGAACCAGTAGTTCCTGAGATTAGCGCATTCAAACAAACAAACTCTTCAGCTTTATAATATTAGTATAGATCTGACAGATGTCACCACAGGGACGTCACACAATGGCGGGACGTGTTTCAAGTCACGTGAAACAGACAAAAAATCGCGACTTTTAATTTTTAGATAGTCATGCTATGTTGAGACTCAAAATGTTCATGTTACGATGTAAATTTTAGTTTTTATACAATTTCGGGACTTATTCTTAACCACCGAAACTACTCTACTGTCGCTATTATTATTATATTTTTTTAATTGCAGGTATTGTACTTATGGATAACATCAATTGGTTAAGCTTTCATTCTGGTTATGACTTTGGATATTTACTAAAACTGCTTACAGACCAAAATTTACCTCAGGAAGAAAATGATTTCTTTGATAGTCTCCGTTTGTACTTTCCAACAGTTTACGATGTAAAAGTGAGTATTAAAAATCGATATTCCTATTAATATGTCGGCTGCACGACAGGAGACTACATTATGTCAAATTTTCTCAATTGATTTTGAACTCTATCTACAATGCATACCTAAAATCAAGTGAAGGAATTTGAACCTGATGTACTGTTGACTATCGTCATCATCGTCGACCCTTTCACGTCCACTTTAAAGAGGCTTAGGCCCTTAACCCATTTCCCATTCCTTACTTAAAAACATGACCGCCATGCCGTCATACATCCGAGTCGGTTCGCCTATTGGCGGAAATGACATCTTAGTAAAGTATCTTTGCTCGCCGACGGCGTTTTCGGCATGAGGCTTTAGATTTCAAAATAAACTAGACTTTTTGTGTAACGACAGTGTTAATAATTTTATGACATACTAGTTTCGAAGTTGTGATCGTTTTACTGCAAATGCAGCCGGGACCAACGTGCCTTCTAAAGCACGAAGTAGCTCAAGATAATAATTTTTGGTTATCCATCCCGTAACCAACCCTTGCGAAAATTACTTAGCAACAACGAGCGCGGGCCGTGCCACCACTGCGCCACCGAGTTGCTCGGTATTGTTGGCTGTACATAAACAAAAATTCTCTTTATAGTACTTGATGAAGTTATGCAAGAATTTAAAGGGAGGCCTCCAGGAAGTAGCTGATCAGCTTGAACTCCGACGGGTGGGTCCACAGCATCAGGCGGGTTCTGATTCCCACCTTACTGGAATGGCTTTCTTTAAAATAAAGGAGGTGAGTAAATAGCTTAACACATTTTCTTTTAAACTCACTTAATATTAAGAATAGCATAAGCAGATTTCTCGTTTCACCAAACATGTAATGTTAGGTAATGCCTTACTAAGCTCTTGCTTACGCAACGTTTGTCTATGATTTTGCATGCTTCAGTTCTTCTTATTTTTTTAATGTATGGCCTTTTGCGTTTTCACAATTCCATCCATGTCACGTTTAGTAGTCTTTACATGTAGAGACAATAACAAAAAATATATTTTGAGATAATAAAACAAAATTTTACTTCGTCTTGTATTTACACGAGCAACCAAGCCGTCAGTGTCCTAAAATTTTAAAAATCTTGATTCCAACTTATCAAATTGATTTTATCCCTTGACATATCCGTTATGGCTAAAGGGTAAATGTATCATTGGTGAAACGCATTTTCACCTTAGACAATGCCCAAATATTTAGGTGTCAGATTTGGACGTCTCCTAAATTTAGTAAAAACAGGCATAAGACTTCGCTGTTCTGTTTGTCACCAGACTGTACACATTAACCATGAAAGTTAGTCAGTTGAAATTTTCACAGATGATGTATTTCTGTTGCCAATTCAACAAACAATACTAAAAAACCAGAATTAAATAAATATTTAAGGGGGCCCCAATACAACAAACATGATTTTTTTTGCTTGATATCGATAACGACAACAGGTAGACGCTTGAAATATTTACAGAATATCTACATATACAACGTGTCCCAAAATTCAACGATAAGCGGGCGCCAAGAGGTAGACCTGCTCATGTGTACTTATGGAAAAATAAGAAAAAAATTATATCTTATTAATCTTTTTTATTATAAAATTAAATTCGAAAATCTTCGAAAATTTACACCTTTTATGATATTTTCAACTACCACGACCACAACTTCTCAATTATGTTGAATCTTTTTTTGGTATCGGATACCTAAGTAGCACTACTATTTGCTTCAACTCTTAAAAACACCAAAATGCCCGCAGTTTTTACACAAAAAACAATGAAAATGTATTTTTCCCTTAAATTTTCACAGATTTTTACATTCCGTAATCTTTGACTTACGGTCTTGTAAAAAAAAAGTATGGACACCACTGTGGCAAGTTGTTTTTAAAATTGACTGAACTCATCAAGATTCCAAAATGGTATAATAATCTAAGATAACTAGTCACAGTAAAAAAATATGCACACCATTTGTAAACAAACGAACCAAATTATAAATATTCATTAGATATTTATTTATTAGGTAATGCTCTATTTCTGCTATTTTGAAAGTATTGTTTTTCATGCCACTTCGCCCTTTACTTGTGTCTATGTATACCAAATTACCAATTCTACCAGCTACCTGCACCCGAGCGGCTGCATCCCTTTATCGAAAACGAGTTCTGCGGCATTGTCACATTCCTTTGACGTGATTTGTTTTTCTAACTCAGTTCGCACGTTTGTAATGGCTCAACTTATAGTTGACTCAACAGATAGCGAGAAGGGTATGTTAGAGAGGGATAGATAGATATTTTATGTAGAATAACAACAATGCAGGTACATAGAGAAATCCTGTTCTCAGCAAATCTGAAGTCGGATCAGTACGTTCTGCTCCTTTGTTTACTGCGCACCTTTCTGTATTCAATTGACGTGGCTCTCGTACTAACGACTTTTGGCTTTCTATTTTGGACTGGAATTAAGTGATCTGCAAACTGAACTAACCTGGCATTAATTTGGACTGTGATAGTGTTTTGTGAATTGGACTTTCGTCGTATTTTGGATTGTTTAGCGCTATCATGCCGCTACAATACACGCCGATGGAATACGCTAATATGCACCTCATTTATGGAGAATGTCGGTGCAATGCTAACGCTACTAGCAGATTGTATCATTAAAGATACCCAGATTACCGAGTATTTATGAATGTGCATCGAGCGTTCTCGGAGGGTCGTTTGCCATCAGCCAGAAGCAACGCTGGAAGACCTAGATCGGAATACGATGAAGAAGTTCTCAATGAAATAAACATTGACTCAACTACTTCAGTACGCGCCATAGAAGCAGCTACGGGAATCCCAAAAAGTACGGCTCATCGAATTTTAAAACGTCACAGGCTTCACCCATACCACTACAGACGTGTGCAAACATTGCTACCACGGGACTATCCACTACGGATCACATTTTGCCGTATTATGCTTCAAAAGCACCGGGAAGATCCTCAATTCTTGGACAAAGTACTATGGTCGGACGAAACAACATGCAAGAAAGATAGATATTTAAACCTCCACAACCTACACAGCTGGAGCAATGAAAATCCACACCTAATGAGACAGGAAAAATCCCAATATCAGTTTAAGGTTAACCTATGGACGGGCATATTAAATGGAAAAGTGATCGGGCCTTTTGAACTACAAGGAAACTTGAATGATTTGCCAGAATTGCTTGAAGACGTCCCCTTAAGAGATCTACAAAATATGTGGTTTCAAAATGATGGTTGCCCAGCTCACTACGCTCGTCCTGTGAGACAATACTTGGACCAAGAGTATTCCGGGCGTTGGATTGGGCGACTTGGTCCTATCTTATGGCCACCCCGATCACCCGACCTAAACCCCCTGGACTTTTTCTATTGGGGTTGTCTCAAAGACAAAATCTATGAAAAACCCATTACGACATTGGACGAGCTTCGGCAAAAAATTAGTCAGGCTGCGTCACATATCAATGCTAAAAGGTATGCACGAAAAATAATACGCTCTTTTTTAAGGCGAAGTCGTGCATGTATTAATGCCGGTGGAAAACAATTTGAATATTTACTGTAATGTTAATTATTAATAAATGAATGAGACTAAAACTCACTAGTTTTATTTCAATATTTTTTTTAAATATTAAAACATTTCGGAACAGTACAATTTATTACTCACAACTTTGGTTCTTGATTCTAAATGGTATGATTTTTATTTTTTGCTAGTTATCATGAAGTATTATACCATTATGGAATCTTCATGAGCTGCGTCAATTTTAAAAACAACTTGCCGCAGTAGTGTCAATACTTTTTTTCTACATGACTGTGAGTCAAAGATTACGGAACGTAAAAATCTGTGAAAATTTAAGGAAAAAAATACATTTTGATTGTTTTTTGTGTAAATACTGTGGGCATTTTGGTGTTTTTAACAGTTGTAGCGAATATTAGTACTACTTAGGTATCCGATACCAAAAAAAGCTTGAACATAATTGAGAAGTTGTGGTCGTGGTAGTTGAAAATATCATAAAATGTGTAAATTTTCGAAAATTTTCGAATTTTATTTTATAATAAAAAAGATTAATAAGATTTTTTCTTATTTTTCCATAAGTACACATGAGCAGGTCTACCTCTTGGCGCCCGCTTATCGTTGAATTTTGGGACACATTGTATATAACTCAAAGGTGACTGACATAGTGATCTATCGGCGCACAGTTCAAACCACTGGACGGACCGGGCTGTAATTTGGCATACAGGTAGATGTTATGACGTAGGCATCCGCTATGAAAGGATTTTGATCAATTCTACCCCCCAAGGGGATGAAAGTTTGTATGAAACTTTGTCAATTTTAAACCGATCGGGCTGAGACTGCATGCATAAAGCTACTATGACGTGGGCATCCCCTAAGAAAAGATTTTGATAAATTTCTCCTTTAATGGGATAAAATAGGGGATGGAACTTTATTTTAAGTTTTCTACACAATATATTGAATAAGTTAGAAATGCTGCCACGCGGTCGAAGTCGCGGGCATAAGCTTTGTATTTATATAGTAACTTTAAAAATAAATAATTATTAAAATTAAACAAATATTTATTTTCTGATACAAAAAACGTGATTTTTCGCCCGTTTGCGGTATCCGGAACCCTTTCGTGCATGAATCCGTGTCACACACGGCTGGTACCTAGATAGACATGAACTTTTAACTTTCAACACCACTGGAATACGATTTTAATCTTAAGCATTACATCACATGAATCCTATTGCAATTTCTACGAAATAATTAGTTTTATCTACTGTTGAACTTCCTTTACAGATTTTCTTTGATGACAACATTGAAAGTACAAGTGGCCATCTCTACGGATTAGGAGCCCCATTTTCAACAAACGTTAATAACTTCCAAGATAATGGCGAAAATGGTAACTCGCCTTGATTGAGCGAACTTTTGTATTTATAGAGTATCACCTCGAAACCAGCTGGAAAGTCAGTGGCATGGATTGAATGCTAAAGTTCAAATGTGCAGAAGGCAACGGTAATAAATCGAGTGAAAAATCGAAACTAATAAGTTTGTATGATTGTCCCAAAGATATTAAAAGTAATAATAATATTGAAATTTCAATGAATTTTAAACCTTCTAATTATTATTGTCATATTTTTTATGAATATTATGTTTGTATCTTGAGCCTCTCTATGGTTAAAGCAAACTTTCACACCTTATATAGACTTAAATATTTTCGTATTTTTAATTTAATTTGCAAACTAGTTGTAAAACGAAAGAATTGAAAAATTTTGTCGATATCGGACTTGATTTATCAGCGCAACTTTGCATCTTTGTAACTTGTGACATTACATATATAATATAGCATGGCGACGAGATAATGGTTTTACTGCAATCTAGTGCGAAAAATTGTGGTTACTAGGTATAAGTAGTTATATTAATACAGCGGTAGAAAAGCTAGTTATCTATTTAAGATGAAGATAGATTTAGTAGTTGAGAATTTGGGTAACTATAAATTGAGCCGCCAATTAGAATGTTGAGACGACGACATCTTATGAAAGCAATTCTTTGATTCTTATCAAAATAAAGTAGCTTTTGCAGATTAGAATTATCAGAGTAAAAATATGTGATATTGAAAATCTTTTACTTGTTCGTTCATGATCTAACGTGCATAATTAATGGTACGTGTCTGTGGCAATTTAGCATTTATTTAAGTACAAATTGTAACTTTATATTATTTCTTCTTTGCTTAAAATGTTGATTTTTGATTCTGACAAAATGTGTAACTGTTTATAGAATACTATCAATTTTATTCACAAAACGATGCCTGAAGACCTTTCATTCAACAAGAGATTTAAATAACGTTTATTTATATTATATATAACACCAATGTGAACTTTGGAACTTCATAATAGTTTAATATATAGCCGTTTTCATGTAAATAATCGCTTGTTTTATTTTTTATTATATACCCTGACAGTAGTTTACGTCAATAGTACGTTAAGACTGTATAAAGCTGTCAAATTTCCCCATTTAAATTTAATCACCTTAATACAATGAGGATAAGAGTTAAATATCAACTTTGGAAAGACATATTGTGGTAACTTGACGTGCTGCTATATTGTGCTACAATACTACCGAACAGCCCCGCGACTCTGTAAAAATCCAAACCTGAATTCGAATTAACAGGCAATAGTGATGCGATTCGAGTAGGATATTATGACTCGAATCATACCCAATTTTTCATTGACTAGTAAACAAAATTCAAACGGGCTACTTCTTCTTCTTAATTTTAATGGCACTTTGCGTCACCACATTACTGCCAACTTCACATAGGAGACCATTACACGATTTAAATACATTCATTAAACAAAAAAATTTTGAATTACCAATTCTCTTTCTACATAGATTTACCAAAAATAACTTAATACGTTAATAAAAGGGCTACTCAAGTGAGATTTTTTTCATAGTAATAATATATAAAATACACATTAAGAATTTTGACATATTATATTAAAAAATAAACGACATAGATTAAGATAGTAGCGAAGTGTCATCTAGTGCCAAAATAATCAACTCGATGCGCCGAGTTGACTCGATAACTCGAGTGATTTTTTTTTTCACTCAAGTAAAAGTTTGAAAAAATTCAATCGAATGACTCGAGTCGCAGCACTAGTAAGTAAAAGTTATTTCAAGAGTGGTATTACTGTTTAATTTTTCGAATATCGTAAATCGTCTCTAAACTAGTTTATCCAATTCTAGAATTGAACTTTGAAAGCAGATATGGTGTAAGGATAATTACGCGGTAAAGCCGCAGGGCCGAGATACGATTAAGTACTGTATATCTTTACCGTGGCACTTCGCTACCGCCAGCCTGATCCGATCCGATAAGATCAGTCTTAACGAAGCCTAAGGCTGCGCTCAGTTTGGACGCGTTTTCGTACGAATTTGACTCGTGCGTTCACGTACGAACATGCACGAATAATCCCGACCTTAGAAGTACTATGGAAGCGCTCCGACTGCGTGCGAGTTAGTCGTGTGTATACGTACGTATAGTTACGACGTCAGAAACCAATCCGAACTTGTTGGGATTTTATAACTTATTCGTACGTTTTTTCTTAAGAATGGATGTAGAAACATTTATTAATTTAGTTCACAGTAAGAAATGTTTGTGGGATCAGAGTGATTTAAGTTACATAACCATGAAACAATTCAGCATTTTTATTTAAGTCTTCCATAATATGATGAAATTCGCCGAAATCATTTCTTTTCAAATATATTTGTAGACGGACAAACACGTATTCAGTGTGAACACTAGCCTAAAGGCTACGCTCACTTTAGCCTTACACTGATAGATTTCAGCAGATCCATAATTATTCAGATTCTGGGTTTTATCACATTATAATAGTATTTTTGTAAATTATTAACACTGTGGAATACTTTAAAATAAATTATTATTTCGTCACCAAAATATTAGTCCGACGTTAGATTCATTTTCTTTAATTTTTACAAGACTGCTCAAAAAAGGAATATATTATGTTTAGGGTTAATAATATATGTGTATAACATTTTCATCATCTTTCATACAAATAATGAGGAAGTATATAAAAAACAACTGTAGTTCCCGATATCAAACTAGATGTTACTATAGTACTTTCTTGATTTCTCCATGGCAACCCTTCCAGTTTTCTTTCATGTATAAAAGTAAATTAGTTTTCAAAACTCAATAAACAACTCGTATTCTATTTGTACAATTTCGTACTAGTATTGATATGTAAGTTTCAAACTTTGCAAATTTCTGTTTTTTAATATGTTATTTAAAGGACTGGAAATGACTATCTTTGGTCCAATCGTTTCCTGCAAAAATCTATTTTTACCATCTAGAGGGCGTCCTTTTTTAGTGCTTCCTTTTATTCTTAAATACTTCCTCATTAGCTAGACTTTTGAGATATTATTGGGATTAATTGAAAAAACGATTAACCCGTAATCACAATTAACGGTTTACATTGGTCAATGAGATCAGCATGTGAACTGAGGATGATTTCTGAACCTTACTATTATTAATTGGTCATCAGTTTATCGACCAATAATTTCATTGCTCGCAGAGGTCGACCCACATAAAATTTAGACATTTACATAAACGTTAAAACTTCTCTATAGTTTTCAGTCACTTTATTTTCATATAATAGCTCAAGGCGTTAAGTAACGCCTGTTGCCTTACAACAGGTGTCTATTATTTACCAAATAAAATAAATACCATACAAACAATTAGAAATTTGTAGGGAATGTTTACGTAAAATGAGACAACTTCACAATAGACTCATCTCATAAGTATTCTTAAAACTATAAACGCACAATAATCTTCATATAATTTTGTACTCAATATAATTAAGCATAAATTGAGGTCCTGAAAATACTGAATGAATAGACCGTAAACGTCAGGTGTAGCCGATTCTACGTAACTTGGTTGACGTAATGGAACTTAGATTCAAATGAATATACAATTATATTATTTTCTATTCCGTTGTTTATTGTTCATCTGGCAATCTTCAAATTGTGCCTATATTAAGGTTTTGGAAGTAAGTTTCATTTCTTTTTCTTCTTTTGTTTTTGCGCATTATCTGGCGTATTGTCTGCTTTACGTTTGCCAGCATTAGCTCCTTTGCCAGTTGCATTACCACCGGGAGTGTTTTGATTGACATTACCACTCTTTTTCTTCTTTTCTGCACGTTCTTTTTCTTCAAGTTCCTGATTTTCTCTCTCGATCAAAGTAATAAGTGTATTACATCTAAAATAATAAAGAAATTAGCCATTACCAATAATATAGTAAAATAACTGAACTGGAATGGACATAATATAGCATTTTGTGCACCTATTACAATTTTCTCCTATTACAATTCTATCTTATATTATTGTAGCCTTGAAAACCATGTCATTTATTGGTAATACAAAATACTCATATTTTATTTCTATTAAAAAGGTAAATAATATATCATCGATAATGCCTTTTATAATATACATTTAATATTTACCGTCGCTGTAACTCGACAGCAGTGCGCGACTTCAAGAACCAGTCGAAGCGGAACTGTGGTGCCGCGTGTACGGCCGCGCGAAGCTCCTCATACACATTTTCTTTGTCGAATCCAAGTTTGTGTAACATGCACACCAAAAATCTAGAAAATCAAAACATATTTTTGATATTCTTATATGAATAAGTATAACCTAAACATTATAAGAATCATGTCCAATTTTGACCTAAAATTCACTAACGCGTCTAGTGACGTGATGTATTTTTTTCTCCATATTTACGAATTTACGAGTCAAACTATAAAGTTTTGATTTTAATGCATTAATTTTTTCAAAGTAGCTTCATTATTATCTCGAGTTGTGATGACTATTATATAAGATAACCTCAAAACATTATTTACAAATTACGAATCTGCCGGGGTTCCAAATAAAAAGATGCCGAGATATTATTCTATTTTACGCAAGAAATAATTTAAATTATCATTAAAGGTGGCTAGACTCAACCTTAAAAAAACATGTGACGGGTCAATCAATGTATGTAAAATAGACAAGATTCTTTACAGAGAGAGTTATAAATCATAAAAAATTCTGTTCTGAATACCGTTGACACCCCAAAATTGTATTTTGTCCTGCCTCGCCCAAAACTTTCGGCTTTACCACGTAACTGAAGAACTGATTAATCTGTCAAAATGTAGCCTCGAGTAATCTGTCAGAGGACCAATCAGTTTTGATCTGACAATTGATTTATCAGTGTGACAGATTAATTTCATTGTTCAGTTAATTAGAACTTCAGTTATGCGGTAGATCTCAATAAATAAACAAATAGGCATGGGCAAAGAGGGCTTAATCAAACTTGTAACCAATCAAAAAATAATAAGATACAATATAATATCCACAAAAGTTTATTACCTGTCCTCCTCTTCTACATAATTTTTGCCTTTATTAGTACCATAAGAGATTCTTAGTTGATGGAATGGCGCCCTATACCGCGCCATTTTGGCGTCCAACGCCTTCTTTATCGACGCTCTTCTTTGTATCTTCGCTTCTCCTCTTTCAATCTGCCCCATAATCCTGTCAACGTCTTGAAGTTCGTGACATCGTTCCCAAAATACAGCCGAATATTCCATCACCTATAATAAAAAATAAATAATACCAGTATGGTGATTAAATTAATTTAAAGTGAAATAATTTTACGTACTTCTTCAGGCGTCTTGCCTTCGACATCTTTTGCAATGTTTTCAATGTCATCTCTTCCATATTTCTCATTTGCTTTGATGAACTGATTGAAATCTCGTTTTGTCCAGTTTGTGAAACCTAAAAAAGAACAAGTCATATTTTTTTTTCTATTTATTTATTTATCTATTTACAATCAGCCCAGCAGCTATAATCAGATTTTTTGACATTTATTTATGACAATTTGGGTTATTCACATCCTGCGATGTGTCACCTCATATACAAAAGTTTAAACAGATGTTTACAGCGTAGCTATTCTTTCTTTTTAGCCGGTAAGCAGATGATTTATTATCTAACAGCATTACAGCAAGCTGGTTTCTATGATGCTGTAGCTTTTGTTTATAGAACAAGTCATATAAGTAATAAAGGACTCCAGGAAAACTAGGCAAGAAAAACTTTATAAGTCATACAACATTTTCTTACTATTTATTCTTTATTTTGTTCTATGATTAGGTACAAATATTTGTTCATTATTTTATCCCAAAATAACCATTCAGATCTTAGCAACTAGGCTGATTGTAGATGGAAAGAATACAATATTATATCAAAAATGTTGCACACAAACCAGCACGCCAGGTTCCACAATTGGTCATATTTCCTGTTGATTTTTTAAAATTAAATGGAAAAATGTGAGATTTGTATAAAATCTATGGCTCGTAAGTTACCTTGTGTCAGAAGCTGTTCCTTTTCTTGTACCTCTTCCTCAGTAAGTGCTTCAGCATCATCTATTTTACGCTGCTCTTCTCTTTGTATCTTCGCTGCATCTGGACCCAATTCTGGATTGCGAGGTACTTTGTAGCTGTTAGAAACAAACATATCATTAATTCGCCTTAGTTTATCTACTTAATATGTTAAGAGGATTTATAAAAATAATTTTACCCTAAAGTTTTTCTGTAATGATATATTTCTTGATCGAGTAGCTCAAAAAGCCGAGGTGGGAAGAACTGGAAATCTTGCACAATCGGTTGTTTTGGAGGTCTTGGAGCCTGGGTAGAAAAATAACGAATGTTAATCAACAAATTTCAATAGACATAACTATCAAAAACTGCATCCAGAAATTACAGCACCCCTCTTAGGTTAGACTGATACAGACTCAACTTTAAGTACCTGGAGCTAGTACTCGATGCTCGATGGAAGTTCGATGGACAATTTCAACAACTATCGCCTAGACTGAAGGATAGCAGCCGCGCTTGACAGACCTAACATTGGGCCCCGGCTCCAGGTGCCAGAAGTTGTTTGCCGGGAATATAAAAAGTAAAGCCCTATATGGAGCACCAGTGTGGGCAGAATTCGTCAATCAGGTGTATAAAACCATCTTACGTAGACCCCAGAGGATCATCGCCAACATGGTAGTAGAGGGCTACGCACTCTGTAGAGGCGGGATGTGTGCCTCCCTGGGAATTGGAAATCCAGATCCTAAGGGAGATGCGCCGACTAGAGGAGAACTAGCCAGCATCGAAAAAATGAGTTTCACTAGACAAACCGCAAGGGAGAGACTGCTGGAGGGTGGTAAGAACCATGCTAAGTGGAGACAGATCCTGGCAAGTGGTCGCCTCCTTTTACAAGGATTATCTCTCAAAAAGAGGTTGCAGAGAGACAGGGAGGCGATTGCTCCAGCAATCTCCCTCTGTAGTATATAAAAAAGGTTAAAAGGCTGATAAAAGATGAAAGGTGGGAAATAATTATCGTCAGTCTGGGAGGAAGCGATAGGAAGCTTTTAAGAGTATAATGATGACGAAAGAACCTAGGCTGTCACCTTTCCAACAGCATGAAAGATCTAATATCCGATAATATTTATCTCTAGAAATTATCATAAACTGAAAAAACAGAGACAATTATTTTCAAATTGAATTGTTTGGGGTTGCTGTAATTACGGATATGCACTATCTACTCTACTAAAATACCATCTACAAATATAAATGGATACTAAAGTATGATTTACTAGTAACTATATCTACTTAACTTTTAAATGAAAATAATACGGCATAAATAAGATTTAATACAATATAATAAAATATTTATATTATAAAAATAGATCGCAAATAATAGTCTCTATTTCAAATTAGTATAAAGAGCTAATAATATACATAATTGATAAATATATTATGTGCTATTATAACCACCACCACGAAAAGAGTAGAAAATTGCTTTGCAGACTTACTGCTTAGCTCTTTACACTTATTTACCTGTACCTTGGGCGCCTTGGGTTCGGAGACACGAAGTGCCTCCCTGAAGTAAGCATCCACTGCATAATTAGCTTTACGTTCACGTTTAGGTGGTTCTATCCAGTTCCCTATAGGTATTATCTTCTGCTTCTCCCTGTAATCCTCTCCTAATAATGGAAACAAAATTAGTATCCACAACAAACAGACCACATCAACTATGTAGCCACGATGATAATATACAAAAATTATAAGCATTTTGATTTGTAATAGTAAAAAAATATGGATACATATTGCTCTCAGGACAGAGCAACATTTCCAGAGCATTAGAATGACTAACCCATTGAAAATTTCACTCAAATCATGCCTTTATAATAAATAAAATAAATTCTGTTCTCTATTTTTATCCGTAAATGTGTTTTTAATATTCTAATGAAAAGATTGGCAAGATTAGAACTTGTAAATGTTGAATCATGGTCATATTTTATTGAGTGTCATTTGTTCACATTGAAAAATATTTTGAACTTATATATCCTCACGAAACTATTACTTTATAAAATAGAATAATTACAGCACATATATTTTTTAACAGACTTCAAAAAAAGGAGATTTGACTTGTATTATTATGAATGTTTGTGCGCGATTATCTCGCGTTTGCTGAACCGATATTGAAGCGGTTTTCAGAAAAGTATTTTTAGTGTTATTATATAATATAAAATATATATCACTAAAAAGTATGAAATTTATTAAAGTCGGGCGGAGGTTTTCTGTAGGTTAATGCAGGTAGGTTATTAAATCATTAACCATAATCAATAGTATTTTCTTGAATAAGTCGCTTTTGACATAAGTATTATTATTCCCTTTTAAAGTTGAAGTTGGTTCTATTTTTTTGTATTATGTGATTCATCTTAAACACGTATGAAATATCAAACCTTTAAATAAACACATTGCGACATAATAGCTATAAATACAACAGCAACAAAAAAGTTATCTTATATTTTTTTCTGAAAACACCTTTGTGGTTGTACATAAATACTATCTACTTTTCTTAAGCAAAAAATGCTTGAGCGAGGTACATCATGTAATCAACCCATCAAATGTGGAAGCAAAGTCAATTCTTTTAATCTTTATCGCTGTAGCAAGTGAATTAAAAAGACAGCATGCCATAATATGTAGTAAAGGTGTTTGTGTAAGATACTTGTACCTTCAAATTGATAGACAGAATCAGTAGTTGCACCAGGAGTGTCCATAGAAAAGGCTCGTAATGATGATTCTCCTAAGCTTTCAAGTTTCTGCTTCAGTTCTTCAGTCTTTTTCGAAAAAACATATATTTTAGGAAAAACATATATTAAAAGTTTATCAGAAAATGCTACCATTTATATTTATTTAAAATTTACATAAAAAAATCATACCTTGGTTTCTCCTTTAGCCAATATAGTATCTATGTCATCATCAGTAATCTCGGAATCCTTTGATGAAAAGACATGATTAGCACCATGTCTAATCATATTGAGCATTTCATCTTTGTTTAATTGGTTTTTCGTATCAACTAGACGGCCTGATTGGATAACCAATTTATCTAAACGAAGTTTTACTTCAGCACGCTCTACAATCTTTTCTTCTACTGTGTTTTCAGTTATAAGTCGGAATACACGCACCTTTAAAACATCAGTTCTTTATTAATGAAAAAAAATCCACTTAATTCAAGATTATTGTTCACTTATCATTACTCTAAGTAAAAGACACATGCAAAATTTGTTGACTAAACAGAGTTTATAAATTTGAAATATGAGCAACTATGGACAGCTCAGGCTTTTTTTTTTCTTTTGATTCCATGTCAGTATGCAAGACTTAATGGTTCCATGATCTTATTTCTTGTAATGTTATTCAATAATCTTGAAGTAATGAAGATATTTTAAACAGATATCATGAAATATTTCAAATAAAATATACTCATACAAACAACCTCATTTCTATCAGTTATTTTCATAAACATAATTTTTTTGATTAATAAAAGAATTAATTTCATAACTTGTTATGCCTCATAACTAGAAAAATATAAAATAAAATTAGCATAGCAATTGATCTAATTTCTAAACAATCTGAAATAAAACACCAATTAAAAATTGTAACATGTTACTTGTTTCTTTTGTCCAATACGATGAGCTCTGTCCATAGCTTGTAAATCCATCTGGGGGTTCCAATCAGAGTCATAAATGATTACAACATCAGCTGAAGTTAAGTTAATACCAAGACCACCAGCTCTTGTTGATAACATAAAAATAAATTTTTCACTGCCTTCAGCATTATACTCCTCAATTTGTCTATTCCTGTCTTCATGTGGGGTTTGACCGTCAAGACGGCAATACTGAAACACATATTGTCCTTTAAAAATATAGAGACCATATCACCAATAAACTAAAAAAAGTTTTTTCTTACTTTATATTGCCTCCATAGGCAATAATCTTCTAATATGTCCAACATTCTTGTCATCTGTGAGAAAATAAGTACTCGGGACTCTTGTTCTTGGAGTTTTGGAAGTAGCTTATCCAGAATAGCCAACTTTCCACAGTTATAGACTAAATGTTCATCAGTAGTATAAGGAGGACCAGGTTCAGCACCATCAAACAGGTATGGATGATTACAACATTTACGCAACTGCATGAGAATATTTTGCAAACGCATCTTCTCCACTTTTCCAGCTCCATTCACTGAAAATAAAAACAGTTAACTAAGAATACTTGTGACATTTTTAGTCTATAAGCCTAAAATTTTACTATTTTATAACATACCTACGTCAATATCCTTCATAAGCACCTTTGTATACCAATCTCTTTGCATTTTGCTCAAACCAACATAAACTTTGAGTTCTTTTTTAGGTTTCAATTTCTTTTCCACTTCAGACTTTAAGCGTCTAAGTAGGAAAGGCCTCAGAACAGCATGCAAACGTGAGACCAATTGATTGTCTCCCAAAGCAGCATTAGTATTAAACCAAGAATCAAAGTCCTGTGAATATTATCATATCATCAATACTAGGTGAAATTGGATAAAGGACTTTTTTTTCTAAGTTTATAAAAATACTTACATCTGAACTATTAAATACATCAGGTAAAAGAAAATTAAGTAAAGCCCAAAGTTCATGGAGATTATTCTGTAATGGTGTACCAGTCAAAAGCAGCCTATTCATACTTTTGAACTCTCTAAGTAATTCAGAGAGCTTTGATTTTTCATTTTTGATTCTGTGTGCTTCATCTATAACCATGTATCTCCAATTAAACTTCTTGAAAACAGATCTCTCTCTTATTATCATTTCATAAGATGTAATGCAGACATCCCAATTCCCAGGCATAAGAGTTTCACGAATAAATGTGTTCTATAAAAAATGCATTATGATAGAAATCTTTTAAGAGTTGACCACCCAATAAAATTACTATAGTAAAAATTCTAAACTGAAAATGTTTTCATCTTTATTACATATAATTAAATTAAATAAATATAAATCTATGAAAGCCACTTTTTAAAAAGATTTACATAAATTTCAATTTACACCAACTTATTTTCATTTCATAGTGGTTTAAAACAGTCACCGTTGGATAGTATGGAAATACAAACTAAGCATCTCTTAAACATACCCTAGTTTCCTGGTCACCAATAAGACAAACAGCTTTCAAAGACGGGCACCATTTTTTAAACTCATTCATCCAGTTTGTTAAAGTAGACTTTGGCACTATTACAATATGTGGTCCAGGAACATTTCTGTAAGTAAATTATATTAAAGATATCTTAATAATAATTCATGAAACAAATATTTTGTTTATATATGCTCATACTTAAAATTCTTCATGTATCCTAAAAGTGATATAGTCTGAAGGGTTTTTCCTAGACCCATCTCATCTGCCAGTATTCCATTAATGCCATTCTCATACAGTGAAATCATCCAGTTTAGACCTCTTACTTGATAATCTCGCATTTCACCATTTTTTATATATGGTGGAGAAGACTCAAAACGGAAAATAGTTTTTATTTTTGTATTAGTCTCAGCAAGAAGCTCCTCATCTTCCTCTTGTTCAGTTTTTCGATGTCTATGACTACAACAGAAGACATAATGAACAGAAGAAAAATATTTTGATGAGAGATCCCAAAAAATTACATAGAGGACTTACTCTCCAGCTCCACCAGAGGTATCAAGATCTTTGTTCTTTTTAGGTCTTCCTGCTTTCGGCTTTGGAGGACTATTTGATTTAGATGTATTTGTCATGAAATGAGAAAAAATCTCAGTTTGCTTGAGCAGAAAGTCAAATCTTTTAGAACGATCAGTTTCAATTTTACTTTCAAAATCCCCTTCTTTGCCCCTGGATGAAGTAGTGTCACTCGATGACCCATTCTATATAACAAAAGCGATTAACTGATAATATTCAACGTCTATTTTTATTAAAAATATTTCAAATACAAAGCCTTAGATTTTACCGAATTATCACCCGCATCAGCGACATCCATAGCTTCTTCAGTTTGAGACATAGTTGCAGATTATTCGAAATTGTTTGTATAAGGCTATTTAATTTAATATGTAATATACATTACGAAAACATCTGAAAAATAACTGTAAATATTTTCACCGGGCGCGAAAATCACCTTCACACACAAAAATGGCGACGAGCGCACAAACTATATAGTGGTGGGATGAATGACCTATTCAATTTTATTGAAATAAATATGGGTATTCAATTAATTACCAATCGATTCTAAAAAGTCATATTTAAAAAAATATATCATAGATTTTTCAAATAAATAAAGAATTTTAGTTAAAACTTAGCACGGATGGTAACATTAGCAATCAACGTCCTCATCATCACTAGCCTATTGATGTCCCCTTTGCTAGAGTTCGGTTCAGGCAGTTCTATGAATGAATTCAAATCAAAATCGAATAGGAAGAGCGGTGTTGATACAACATTTCTTTTTATAATAGAGATGATGACTAATTTTTGTTTGTTTGTCCGTCAGGTAGAGTGTTAATAAAAATATTAACCACGTACTTTTTTATTTTTTTCGTATTCATAACATTACGGCGTTACATGGAGTTGAAATTTCACATGACGTCACGTTATGGTACGTTTTCTACTCAATTGTGACGTAGCGAGCCCCCACTCCGCAACTTTAATGCCCGTTATCTAAGCTATTTCTCGTTAAACTGAAGTAAAAAAAAATACGGATCTAATATTTTTCTATTATCTGACTGACGGACTAAATAGAATTGCATTTTTTTTACCCTGTCGTCATCCCTATTCGTTTTTCGTAACTTAAAATGAGGAAGTGTTTAAAAAATAAAAATTAGTTCTTGAAACCAAACTAGATGTCACTAGCAATGTTTGGATCTTGTTTATTCATTCAAATCTTGTTTCTGAGGTAATAAAAGTAAATTGAGTATCGAAAATCTATAAATATGACATCGTTTCATGTTTCTTATAATATCTAACTTTCAAATCAATTTTATTTTTTTTTGTAATCATAAGTTTAAGTTATTTATTATGCTACATATAAAGGAACGGTGTTTGGTTTGTATCACAGAATAACAATATGTTTATATGTCTATATTGGTGATGAGACAACTTATTGGTTGCTCGTAAATTCAATTGACTCGATTATCCGAATTCAAGTTTGGAATCAAGAACAAAAAGAAGAGCGCTGAATTCAGATTGATTTTTATGTACCATATTTCCATATGTGCCATTATGCACCCACACGTCGAATTATATTAATATAAAAGCTATTTGTTTTTTAAATACTTCTTCATTAGACTATGGAGTCAATTTCCATTATAATATCAGAAGTCCTACATACTCATTGACAAATCAATATACAATATTCATAATAAAACAAAATGGATAAAACTAAGTTGGCTCAGTGCAGACTCACCCTTACTGGCACCCGTTGACGAACTTGACTCATGAGTCAGCCATCACTTCAATCATCTATATTTGAAGAAACGTAACGACCCGACGCACACGATACCACCGCAGAGATTGTTAAGAGAGCCTGACTACTCTAGGTACTTAATAAGTAATATATTTCAATAAAACTGATTTCTAGAGTAGGTTAAGTAGGAAGTCAATCTATTATTGTAAAAATCAAAACAGCACATACCCATCGTACGAATTAACGTAAAACCTAGCTCGTCATGCGCCATCGACATGCAAGTTCAGTAGCGATAGTATAATAACTGTACATGTCTTTGTGGTTTTGAAATTTAAAGTTAAAACCATGCTGTTCGTGTCGAACGGACGTTCCTTGTGGATTGCTGATTTGTTTTTTTTTTTAAGATGATTTAATTATGAATATAAGATTTAATAACTGAATATAGCTTTTTTTTTATTCTTAATTTCGAAAGGAAAACTTATTTGCACGTTATACTTTGCATAAACGTCATTCTAGCTAGAAGTCATGTTAGTTTGTACAAATACCTAGTATATTTGATACATGTCGGGAAAGTATATTGATATAAAACGGATTTTTTATTATAATGAGGAAGTATTTAAAAAAAAAATTGTTCCCGAAATCAAACTAAATGTTGCAACGGTACGATCTTGATTTCTCTATGACAACCCTTCCGGTTTTCTTTCTTGTTTAAAAGTAAATTAGTTTTCAAAACTCAATAAAAAACTCGTATTCTCTTTGTACTTTTTCGTATTTGTATTGATATCTAAGTTTCGAACTTTTCAAATTTCAGTTTTTAATATGTTAGTTAAAAGGAACGGAAATGACCGTCTTTGGTCCATTCGTGTCCTGCAAAAATCAACTTTTGCTAGAGTCGCCATCTAGTGGCGGTGCTTTTTAGTGCTTTCGTTTCTTTTTTAATATGAAAACGAAAAGAAAAATTTTGTAAGCTTGTCAATTTTGTTATTGTTTCTTTATTTGTAAAAGCCACAAACGTGACATTAGCGGAATTGTGTAAACGCAAATAGGCCCATGACTTAAAGAAAAGAAGCAGAAATTGTAGTCAATTTCAAAGGGTAAAAGTGTATAAAATTTTTCTATAATATCTTATCCTATTATATTACTTATCAAAGAGTCATATAATATTTAGGGAAATTATTTATATTACTTTTCATGAACGTATTTAAATACTATGTCAATGTGCTTAAAAATATTACAAACTTTGCGCCGCTTGTCATCTACAAATTACCCTAAAATTGTACCAGATGTATTAAAAACAGGTTATTACAGAAATATACATTTCAATTCAATATTAAAAATCAAAATGTTTATGGAATATGAGAACAGATATGCCTATGATATAATGGAAAATAAAGGTTATGCGAGAGGTTTATATCCTGAAAAAGTAAAAGATACTTTACTGTCCACAGAAGAATTCAGTATGATCCTGAAAGAAAATTGGACTAGGAAGTCTCCTTCTGAAATATTCAAAGTATTTTCGCTGTTAGGAATGTACAGCTCTCAAAATGATATGTGCATTTCAAATAACATTTTTGACTCATTCGTGGACCATCTCACAGACAACATAAAATTTGCATCAGATGCAGAACTACAAGCTTTATTTTATTCTTTGTTAAAATGGCCTGAAACTGAATCTATTCGCACTAGAAATTACATTGAAGTATGGGCAGCATTAGATGATGAATGTCTGAATAGATTTAAACAGTGGTCCATTGATGAAAATTTATCCTTTTTAGCTTTATTTTACATGTTGAATGTTTCAAGAGTAAGTGATTTTTCACAAAAAGCTTTACAAAGAATAGCTTCTAAAGCAAAACAATTGTCTCCTGGTCAGCTAGTACAAACAATGTTTTACATTGGAGTAGCACGAAAACCACCATTTGATATGCATAATTTGGAAGTACATTTAGAAAAACTGTTTGCAGAATTTACTTTAGACGAATTAGCAATAATGTCAATGGGATTTTTTAAAAGCAAAACACCTATCCGCAATACTGAGTTAACAACAAAGATTATACATAAAATAATTGAGAATTCTAAAGAAACTCATGAAGTGTCATTAGCTGCATTGTTAAAAGTCATTCGTTACTCTTATAAAGCAAATAATGAAAATATTATATATAATTTGTTGGAAAAATTACAATATGAAGTTCCACGATTATCCATAATGTGTAATGTTCATTTAGCCTTGGTTGGTATGTCGACACTCACATTACATAAAGAATGTTTAGATAGGATAGCTGAATTAACTCTCAGATCTATTTCTGAAACACGTCTTAAAGATTTGGAGAGATTAATACTCACATATGGAACATTTGATTTGATACCAAACACAAAAGAAAACTTTTTTGAAAACATAATAAAGGAGCTTAGAAAACCAGAAAGGTTATCTGAAATTGAAAGATATGGTAGATCCTTTGCTTGTTGTATTGCATTTTTAGGGTGCTTAGGAATTTATCCTGTGGATTTAATGAATAAAGTTCTCAGTAAAGATTTTTTGTTAACAACATATGGTAAACATGTTATCACATATGGCAGGGAGGTGTTATCAATTCATAATTCAGCACAATTGTTTTGTTCTGACCAAAAAATTAATCTCCTCAATGATAAAAGTGCTATAATTCTTGCCAAAAAGTATACAGATTTTGTACCTAGGGAAAATTACCAAAAACAATATAATGTGAATGAAAAAGTAATGTTGGATATTATGAGAATACTAAAAGCATGTAGAGGTGGCGATGAATATGTAGTAGGAGATCACATAGTGACACATCATCAAAGAGGAGGTGAGCTACCATTTACAATCTATACATAGTATAAAATAAAGTCGCTTCGCGCTGTCTGTACGCTAAGATCTTTTAAACTACACAACTAATTTTATCTGACTGACTGTGACATAGGATAGTTTTTATCGCGAACAATAGGCTTAAAAAGCTTCTAGGAGAGAAACTGAATTTCACGCAGGCGTAAAGTTAGTATAATAATGAATCTGATTAATGAATAAAAATTACATTATGTAAGCAAGGGTGAATCCAGTTTTGTAATGCCAATGAACAAAATATTATAATTTGTATTGCCCTGATTAAATTTCGACTTTATGATCCCTCCCCCTCCCTCTATCTTTGTTTTATTTGAGACTTTGTGTCTATATGTTTGTGCATACGACGTCTAGCGCATTTGATATATCCCTTTCAGTGATATCTCCTTATTGCACTGCAGTTTATTGAAATCAAACTAAGGTATAGATATGATGTAGGTAGGTCGTTAGATTTAGTAATTTACTTCAAAAATTTTCAAAAATCCATTTTATTCCATTTATGTTCCAGATATAATCATATGTAATGACAGTAACGGATCCCCAGTAAAAGTCAGAGAACATTTTTATAATACTAAATTTGGTTTATTGCGAAGACCACCAGATTCAAACAGTTGGGTTGCTCTTGTTATTGCTGGAAAAAATGGTGTTATCAATAATACAGATATCCCAACTGGGCCCTTCAAAAGCAAACTTAGAGAAATTGAAGCACTAGGGTTTTATGGAAATTTGGTAAGAATATATATTCAATGGTACTTCATCAATGGTAATGTGGTGGAAGTTCTGGGCCCTTATTCACTATGACCACTTATCGATGCCTTGCTTCCAAACCAAGTCAATATCGTATTAAGATAAGACATTTGCAATAGCTGCGTTGTCTATGCACATGAATGAAATTCAATGGAAAACGCACTACTGCGCGTTATGAACTGTCAACAATTCCACACTCGGAACAACTGTGTCTACCTAGTCTACACTCTACTCCAAGTTGTAAAACGACGATAATTGGTTCGCCCGTACCCGGGTAAAAAACAACGTTGTCCATTGGTAGATATAGCTTGATTTCTTACTCGTGACATGGTTAGGTCAAGATGTGATTTTCGCATGGTAATATCAAATTTGAAAAATCGACTCTCGGTCGTAAGGAATAAGGGTCCTAGGGTTCCATTTCTTTTATATAGATAACTTTAATATTATTTTGTCATCATATGACATGAAATGTTAAGTATTTAAATATATTTTTCAGATAATATCATCCAAATATAATACGTTGACATCTGATGAATCAAAAGCTGATTACTTAAATAACCTAATAAAAGAAGCTACAGGACATACTAAGAATAATTAAAAGAATATAACAATAAGCGATATATCAGTTTTTCATTTTAATCCCAGAAAAAAATATTATTCTTGTTTAATGCATGTTAAGATTATAAAAACAAATTATGTGATGGTTTAAATCGGCAATTTTTCTACCCTGTCGCGCCCCGCGCGAGTCGTTATATGTAGCATGAACACACGCCTGCACGTCAGGTTAAAATAATATATCTCTAATAATATATCTAAATGAATTTCGACCTCTACTATCAATTTATTAAGGTTTAAAAACGAGTGGCGAAATTCGACAATTTTGTATAGTCTGACGTGCACTGTACTTATTAAAATTCTTTTACAATCTTCCTCTCAAATTAGAAGGAAAAGAAACGCATTTCTTTTCATCTGTACTAATATTATAAAAGAGTAAGAGGAGTAGTATAAAAGAGTTTTCTAAATTCGGGATCACATTAAACTTTTAACTTGTTTTACGAGCCTTACATCTAAGAAAATAATAATAATAACAGTACAGAGTCCAAGTTGTAAATTTACACGAGCTTTTAACTGTACAACTGAATAAATAAAACTTGTAAAAAAGTTATTACATTTATTAGAAACAAAAATAATTGGAGCGATTGAATGTTCACCACTCCCATTCTCGCGCTTTAACCGTGTTCATTCTAGTTTCGACTTGCAGGAATGACCAATTGAGCAAGTAAAGGCAGACTTAGGACTTTGATTGCTTAATAATAAGCAACTATTTTTAGAGAGGAGGTGGCAACTGCCTATTGGACGCCCTTGGTTCATTACATAGTTCTTTGTCATTAAGCACTGTAAATGGTAATGAAGGGTAAAGTTAATGAAATCATAGATATGTATTGTTTATTAAATTATATTTATTAATAATATTTGACTTAGGCAATTCATACATTCTTTCAACGCCATACATTTTTATCTTCTAACGTGAATCACGGATAAGGCGCTATCCATTTATTATGTATCTAACACGGTATAATTGAGTTATTAAGATCCAGTTTCTTTCAACAAAATAAACAAACTTGTATTCGTTTTTATTTATTTATTCCTTATGTAACAATTATGAAACAGGAGAAGCCGGGAAAATAACTAGAGGGCAATGCTCGCGGACAATTCTGCAGACATACAGTCATTTCGGAGACCTATAGACCCGCAGACATGCCTGTATTGTGAACTCTCCACTAAAAGATGGTCAGACGATCCCTATATTTTTCTTTTACGTAATAAATGGATAAATACATTAAAACATTTTGTGATAGTTAAAACCTCAGGGTTAAAACACACTTATTATGTATCGTATAAATATTTTTTGATAATAATATTTCGATTTGACAAAAACCCATGCAACTTTATGTAGGTAAAATGACGAGACACTCTAAAAGAATACTTTAATTAAATTACATTTAACCTTTTAACTTTGGTAGAAAACTTAAATTCTAACCAAGTCTCTGTTACCCTATAGCTCATTTTGACAATTTTAATTGTTGCATTATAATTATCTATTAATACCTAACGTTTATTTATATATGCAGGTCCTCTTGTTTATCGACCATCGGATACCTATCGACCTGCATCAGCCTGTAAATAAAAGTCAACGGTTAATAATCATAATTCAAAATATTTTTTCCGCTTCCACCATCTACATACTAAGATTATATTGATAAGTATTACTGATTTGAATACCGTCACCAAAACGATTGATTTATCAAAAATATTTGACCAATGACATTTAAAAGTTTAGTTTTCAACATGTGATTTGTGAATTATCATAAAAACTATTACATGCACATTCGTGTTCTTAGTGGTTGTAAATGCCAATTGATTTATAAATAAAATTATGATATAATTCATACTCTTTAAATCATTATCAAACTGTTAGATGACGTGAGTCTTGAGTTTTGTAACTTTAGGTATAGTGACTGAAGGTGGCAGCGGGAGAATATTGTTGCCATATCTGGCGTGAAAATTTTTATCAATAGAAGCATCACTATCATCGTTCGTGGCCCTATAATATCTATCAGATATGCCATTATCCTGAAAACATTTTAGGTATATGACATCGATATAAAGGTGTCTATATTGATAATTAGGTATTGTAATTGCTTAGTTATTAACAATACTAACCAAAGCCTCAGTCTTCTTGCGCAAATTGGATCTAGACAGGGTGAGTGCCAGTTCAGACTGCAGCCTATTAGTGATAGGCACATCGTCGGTTTCATTATTTCCATCGGACTTGTCGCCACTGAGAAAGTCCAGCTTGATCGGCTCCCGCCTGTTGCCTCCACCGGCGTATTCGCCGATAGTTACGGACACAGGACGCGCAATTTTCTTCATAGTGGCTGTCCCATTTGGAGCTCTCATGAAATAAGTAGACGGTGGCTTTGGTAATACGGTAGTGGGATTCTTCAACTTATAAGACTCGAGTGACTCCAGTTCAGCTTTTTCATCTTTACCTTTAAAATTGGACTGCACATTATCGGTTTTGTTATTATAGTCCGGTGTAGGTGTTCTTGTTAATGTACCGTTGCGAACGTTTAATGATTTTATTACGTCTGAATTAAAGGGTTTCGTAATAGATTTATGATTTGATTTGGAGTCTCCGTTCTGCTGCCCATTCGTATTAGGCATCTGTAATTTCAAAATAAGTAATTTAGTAGGTAAATAATATTACTACGAATTAATAATGAGTTTATTGATAATCATACATACCGGCGGTGGCGGCGGTGGATTGTCGGTGGCTTCTCGCTTGAGTGGCGCATGGTTGTTGGTTGCGGCATCCGTCGTGTCGTACTCCGCCTTTCTTAATGGTAAAGTCTGCTGCCGGTCCTAAACAGAAGAAAAATACTTGTTAGTTATGTTTTAAATCATACCCAAAATTCCTTTAACAATTAACGAGATCTCCAATAATTATTTCAAACCTACACCAATGGGTGTAGGTTACAACAACAATACTTAAGCTCTGTTACAAGATTATTAGTTTTCGATTGAAATGTCGGTATTACGCCAGAAACGTTGTTTTTTATGACAGTTTTTAATTAACTGAGAAATTACTCTGATTTTTTTTATTAGTATCCGCTACCGTTTTAAGGTGCACAACAATTCATATAATTACCTACTATACTATGCTTCCACATAGACACCTGCCCTACGACTCTGTAAAAATCCAAACCCGAATTAGAATTTACTCAAATTCTATTGATTCCATTTTATGTATAACAAAACTTATTTATTATATGTGTATCAGATATTCTATTCCTGTGTCATTTCGAAACTCACTTCACTTATGCCACGATACATTATTACCAATTCAAGATTGAGTGGATGCCGCTTTTTGAAGTGAATTCGAATTCGGGTTTGGAATTGGATGTATACAGAATCACATGGCTGTTTAGGTGATTATTTTACGCGTATTCCATTTTTTGTTTCCAAGGTCATTTAATATAATCTGGAGAGCGACCGTCTAATTCATGGACCTGCTATATCTCCACGAACCAAAATACTTGGTATCGAAAGAACAAGTATCGAGTAAGTACTTGTATTAACTCGTATCGTTTTATCTACCATCACCACATTTCTCTAACCCTAAAGCTACACTAGGTGAAATTATTTGATATGGATTAAGGAAATAAAAGTAACTACGTATAACATAAAATATACTATATATAATAGTCTCCGGTTATGCCTCGGTCAATAGAGAAAAATACGACGTAAAAATAAGTTTTAATTAATTATTATTCGTAAACTATCATAATATTACGAGTGCAGACCTCCGTAACAGAGTGGTTCGCACGCCGGTTTCAAGGTGTCGCCATCTCTAAGGTCTCGGGGTCTATTCCCGGTCCAACTAATGTAAAATGATGACATTTATCTATTGTCCCGGGCTTGAGTGTTGTGGTACCTTCGTTGTATGAGATACTTCATAATACGGGGGATTTATCTACTCATCTTGGAATCTGGGCAATGTCTGTGATCATGTCTAATATTTATTTATAAATTTTATTTTTATTATTTGTAACGTACTGCAAAAGTTCACCTGCTACAAAGCGGCTCGCATAGGTATTTATAAATTTCGCTATAAGAAGCATACTATTAGGTCTAACAATAAATGGGAAAATAGTGAATTTTAGGTGTTAAATTTTATAAATCCCCGTTTTGGTCAGTCTGTAGTTTCTTCTTTTGAATTTTCTACTTATTTGCAGGTTAATTATGTATATATTTATATAAAAACTAGTCTTGAACTAAGTCAATTTATAATCAATTACAACTTATTCGGACGTTACTCATATATTGTACTCGTTCATCGTACTCATGTCTTTGTATAAAATTAATTGATTATAATTTATTAAATAAGTATTTCTAGTAGCGTTTAAAATCGGCTATGGAAATGTTGTATAGATAACTGGAAGAGTTAAATAATATTTTTATTTCATCTATACTAATACTATAAAGAGGTAAAGTTTCTAACTTTGTTTGTTTGTAGGTGAGGTAATCTTCGAAAATACTGATCCCATATTAAAACTTCTTTCATCTACGTACAGCTATTATAGGCAGGCAACATCCATTTAAAATTATACATGTGGAAGTTTCTGTGTTTGGATGTTTGTCCGTCAATCACGCCGAAACTACTAAACGGATTTTGATGAAGTTTGGTATACACATAAGGTATTAGCTGACTTTGATGAAAGGATACTTTTTATCCCACTAAATAGTTCCCTAGGGATCACGCAGGCGAAGCCGCTGACGGAAAGTTAGTAGGCTATAATTTACGAGGGCGAAGTCTTTCCCCCGACAAGCTAGACATTTTTTAAATTATTATATCGACTATTAAGACTATTCTGTTATGTATGTTTATATTTATAGACAAACAACATTAAACCATGATTATTACGAACAGTTTACGGTTCTACATTTAATTAACTACTATATATATATATGTGTGTGTGTGTGTGCATGTGCTTATTGAGAAATCTATTTTTATTTTGCCTTCCGGATCAACTTAAAAGCCAAAGTAAAACATAAAATGTTTTACATGTAACTCTTTAAAAAGCAAAAGAAGACTTGGTCACATTATATAATATACTGTAAAATTTCGGTTACATCATGAGTCACCACACCACTGCAAAATGATTTCAAATTAGTTTTGTCAAACGCGGATTGGACAGTCTGAACTATTGTTACTGGTTATTATAGTATAGAGTAGACCGGAACAATAATAACAACTTAGAAATAATACTTGTAGCTCTTAATTTGCATGTTATCAAAGAAAAATCGCATATGGGTGCGTAAAATTTGTATTTGCTTCGTGTGTAGCATACTCCAGTTTACACCCAACGTATTTAGGTTGGAGTATATTTTGTAGCACCTTGTAGCAAATCCGTGTTATAATTAACCTTATGGATATGCATAATAATATAACACGACTAGATAGGTATTTAGAATCTCATAAAGTATTTTTTAATGTAACATAAAACTAGATTCAGTAACACAAAGGGTATACTTATAAGAAATTGATTGACAATTTTAAACAGAAATAATTTTGAATGACTGAAATATTTCATCCTATTTTTTGTTCGCGTCGTTTAGTTATTTCTGGACAATAATTTCAAAAACGTTTAATTGTGTCTAACCAAGTACCTACTGTTTCCTAATTTTATCTTTTACAAAGGAATTTTTCATCCCTTATTTCAATTTCTTGCATCCCTTTTTCGCTATTAAGGGTACTTTAACCAATATTCTTTCCCAAGGTCAATTCTATTTCTGTACCAAAATTCATTGAAATAAGTTCAGTGGTTTAGCCCTGAAAGCAGACAGACAGATGAACAAAGAGACAGACAGAGTTACGTTCACATCTATAATAGTAGTAGAGATTTAGTAAGGAAAAAACTATGCCATATCAAAAAAAAAACCGGCCAAGTGTATGTTACGTAGGGTTCCTTCCATACCCACTTTATTAAATTATTTTACACAATTTTTTTTATAGAAGTTTGTACAAAATTTTCCTTTTTCGTTTTACAAGCAGATTTTACAAATTAAGTAAGGTCAAATATTATTTTTAATAGTTTTCCTTTTAACTTCATTGTATGTGCATATGGAATATTGCGGCCATGAATTATTTACATATCGAGAAACCGTTTACCTTAAGTATTAAAATGCTTATTTTTATTACATTAATATTTACAACTTATTGTTGTTCCGTATCAAACGAAGAAATATTATTTACTCTATGGTTTCTTCGATGTCGAAGTCTAACTTATGCCAATTCTCTCTAACATATTATAGCCAAAACTACAGACATTGATAATTGTTTTTATTATTAATTTAATAAGTAATGTTTTGCTTATGAATTAATGAATTTCATTACTTCTGAATAAAGCTGGTAAGTTTCTTTCGCTTGTTCTTCTTGTCAGCTAAAAGACGTCCTGAACGAGTGGACTTGGACGTTTTAAAATTACTTATAATAAACTTATTTGAATAAGAATTCTTCATTTTTATTTTCTTTACTCTTGATATCAAATTTGAAAAAAAGGAAATTCTCATACTTTCTGTATTTGAAAGAGAGAAACATGGTTTACGCGTACTCCTACCCGTCCCCACGTATCCTATTTTTTTAATTATAATTTTACAACAATCAATTTATAGGGATATCCATACTGAATTAGTTTCTGGATTACTTAACCCCCGGACAGACAGATGGAAATGGCGAAACTCTACGGAATCCATGTTTACTGCAGAACTCAAAAAACTAAATATCATCTAATCTTGATGTGTGTACCTTCTCCTTGTAGATGTAAGCATTCGTCGATTGGTTAAGGAAAACCAAAGATTGTTGTAAACTTAAGCTAGTGTAGGTAGTATATATTGGTTGATGATTCACATAACGATCGATAGATATGATCTTAAGTGCAATAGCTCATGTGTTTTAATATATTTTCCAATACCTACATTTTTTATATCATTACAAGTATGTTATCGTACAATTGCAAACACGCAACATGTACCTAATAGATAATTTTCACCTAAAACAACTTTGCTTTAAACCTATTTATGCCTTTTTGTTATTTCGATATAGGAAGAAGAAAGAATATCATTTTCAATATTCTACGATTTGTTAAAAGTCATGTAAGTATATAGGTCCGACTTGTGTTGTTTCGCTCCAATAATAATATAAGTCCAAATAAAACTAGAAAGTCAACTCACTTCGTAGCATTGAATGATCACTAATGGCTTAGATTTATTATTCTTCATCACGTGTTTGTACAAAGGTCACGATCAGGTGTTAAGGCTAACAATGTTCTTGAATAGTTATGATAGGTCAGACTCACTATAATGTCTTAATTATCATAAAATAAACAAACATTTGAACGCTTGAAAGTAGACTCACAATCACACACTGTACAAAAATATCGTAAGCATTTCAATGGTGCCTGAAAAACAAATGAAGGTCGCGCGATAATTTATCCGAAGCGCGGAAAGTTGTGATTATGCTCGGTTTTAGCACGCACACTGAGGTGTGTACAATACACGGTGGTATGTGCACAACGCGAGCGAGGTGGTTGCCGACTGATCGGAGGCGCCCCCGCCGCTGCTGCCGGCCGGCACAATCTGCGGCCCTCCGCACCCGCGCTGCCGTTATCAGTGCAAGGCAGCCGTGTAAAAATCACAGTGCGCCTCCAACCGTATACCACAGTGAACTGTAATGAAATTTCTATCTCGGCTAACCACGTCCGTGACGTTTACCGTTCGATTGTTCGATTATTGTATGCATTACCGACCTCGTCAACTGCCCCGATAACAAATTTTATCTCGTATAAGTCATTTTGATAAGAAATATAACAATAAAATTGAAGCAATATTTATGATTTATCATAACGTGATTGATCGGAAATCTATACTAAATGGTTGAGGTTATTATAAAATCGTAAAACAATAGGTTTTTTAAATCAAAGTCACTATTAGTTATGCACCTGAATTAATAAAAACTTATCGTTACAATTCAGAAAGTATCAAGGCCGCAAATATTTTTTGTTTTTTAGTTGATCTACCACGCCAATACATAGATCGCTTTATACAGCTAGTGTTTTATGCATATAGAAAAGAATTACCACAATTTTATTTCCTCATGATATTCATATGTACCTATTCCTCAGTTATGTTAAATATTACCAATGTTATGTTAAAGTAACTTGAGATTCAAATAACTGCCTACTTTATTCACAAGAACTTTAAACGTTTCTATGGAACTATTAGAGCAAATTACACCATCCACTTTACTGAGTGTGTAGGCCTAAGAAATGAAATGGAATGGTTAGCCGAGATAGAAATTTCATATATGTTTATATATTTAATTGTGATAATGTGATAATTTTATATATATAATTGTGAAAAACTAGAGATCTTCTTATTGTATGTGATCAATTTTACATTCACAATGCTATACCGAAAAATATTCTTAATGAAAAACGCTTAAAAATCCATTTTGTCCCTGATACTCTGAGATGGGACTCAAAAAATGGGACTAAATCCATTTTGTCCTTGTTACTCTGAGATGGGACTCAAAAAATGGGACTGAGAGGTCATGGGTTCGAGGGAATGAAAAATTTATTAAATATAGTAAATGTTCGTGTTTGATATTGTTCGAATATTTCTAAAAACAAGTAGGTATTGAAATTTCTTTCCTGTTCCAATAATGAATGTAGTTTTGTATTAAAATAATTTTGTTTCGGGGTTTTCTATAATATTAATCAGTTTTTCCAACTTACAATCTAATAATTTGATATTGTGAGACCAGAAATCTAAGACTTAACAGAAATTAATTACTTATAGGTAACTAATTTCTGAGAAGTTATAGACTTCTGCTTGAGTTAAAATAATATAACCATACTGTATGGTTGATTTAGTGAGTACCTCTAATAAATATATAGGTAATTTAACTTGACTTCTTGATATAACTTCTTAAAGTTAAAACCTATGTGTCCGTGAAGTAGTAAGGTATGACTATCTTACGGGGTTTTGTCCATTTAATTCGGTTTTATAATAACTTTTAAGAAAACTGTAGTTAATTCGAAAAATATTTAATTTAGGTCAAAAATGTTACACATTACATTAGACATGCGTTTGACTCCAGATGTTTAAATGTAGGTTAGATATCGTGCTAAAATTCAATATTTATTAATCTATTTAGGTTGTATTTTCTTCGTTTACTTACCATTACTTTTCATCTATCAAATACGTCTTATGTAATCACGTAGTAACTATTCGTGCCAAACGATATTATAACGGTCATAACCGTTAAGTAGGTATGAATTTCATAAGAATTCCACCTAATTGTTATTTACGAAATATGATGTAATAGAGGAAATGGTGCATGCACTATGTGAATTGGAAAGGGTTTACGTTTAAAACATATTTTACTTTAATGTGTTGTTTGAAACGGTATTATAACTCAATCAGCTCTTGAGAATATTTAAAGAAAAATAAAAGTAAATTTACGCTAAAATTATTATACAGATATTATAATATTAATGATTATAATATTATACAGACAGATAATATGCAAATCTACTACCTTCTAGGAGAAAATATTACTCTTGTAGAACCTCGTACTAAGTTAACCTTTGCTAAGTTCCTGTTTTATAATATTAATTTCGACTAAGTGCAATCTCAGCGCAAATTTACTCCAACGCTAAACTTTGTTTATTATTATTAATAACACTGTATAAGTATTATGAACAAAATATGTCCAAAGACAAAAGAGTACCTACTTGCGTAAATGTCCTGATATAAAAACAATCGATTTTGTTTTTATATCAGGACTATTTTACATGTTCACATTTTGATTATGACAACATCTTAGAAATATGATCTGGTTTTCTCATTTTAGATTATAGCTAATCGGACATTTCTTTCGTTTACGTGTCCTCTTAAAGCTAGGCGTAAAGACAAAACACTGTTCCAATCAATGTAATTGTGCACGGCAATTAATTATACGCAAACCATTTCTATTATTGTAAAAGTGTAACATATTGCCCTCGGCTGCCAAACGACTCACATATTTATCAATTTTCTCTATAGAAAAAATAGTATAATTATGAGTTTTAATTAGGTAAAAATAAAAATATAGTAAAAATAGGAGAATTATGAGAAACTGAAAAGGTGCAGAATTACAGGGGTTTGTGATATTTCTGTCGAGAAAATTTTATAAACGCCTTAGAAATGTGACGTATTTTCTCATTGTTAGTTACAGCTTATTTGGATGTTGTTTCTGGATACTAAACCATTTGAACGATATTGATATTTAGTGTACGTGCCCACTTATGAACAACGGGTTACGGGATTATAAAAATTGTTTTGTATATTTGATTTTAAAAATAAAGTAATTCTTATCAAATTATAAGAATAACAGACTAATTGACATATTAACGGGCCTAAATTGCTTCTATTGCATAGAAAACGAGTACTACGAAACTTTATTTGGAAAATTCCATGACAAATAGTGAAAACTGCTGCATAATACGATACGAATAAAACGATCTTGTACCTACGCAATATTTCAATCAAAATGATATAAGAACCGTAGTACCCGCATTGATGCTGTTTCTGAATTATTAATACGTATAATGCCTAATAATAAAAACACAACCTTCCTACTTTGACATTTTTAACAAAATAACGGTTGGATAGATAATAGTAATTATTTTGACTGCAACTAATCGATTATAATGTTTGGATCTTTTTATCACTTTTCACACAATCGACCAAACTTAATTTAACAACAAGCACAAATTAAGTGTAACTTCAGATTGTGATTATTTACCGTAGATACATTTCATATTATTCATAAAATAAAGCAATATTTGAAGTCATATTTTGTGACAAACTTGACAAGTCCCCGAGTGCGTTCTTTAAAAACTTCTGACGAGTACTCAAGGTATGTTATTTGACGTCATGTTATGTAATCGTGATTGTTTAGGTGTGTGTTTTCTTCGGAAATCAAAAACATCATTGTTTTACGCATATAACCCGCATGCGAAACGCTAACGAGCAAAGGGCAAACGGGTTATAGTGTTATGCCAAGTAAATAAATCAGTTGTATTTCAGTTGTTTTTTTTTTCAGAATCAATTCAAATCACTATAGATAGTTCATATTATAAAATAAGATTATATATAGATTAGCTAAACATTTTTTAATTCATGCATTGAACATTTAAATATATCCAATCCATAAGTTACGGAAATTGTCAATTTTTAGTGGACTTATGATTCGTCTATAGACAAAGAGACATAATTATCGCTTTACTATCGCGTCACGGTCGTCAAGGTCGCAGTACTACTTAGCAACAATTGTTGTACAAAACTCACTAATTTATCTATGGTCTGCAACTATTAAGCAAATAATCGCCATTAGCGTCTACTTGAAACAGATAACAAATTATTGCAACAAACTATTGGAAAAGGATTGGATATTTTACACCCCGACTTTTAAGAAGTGACTAATTAAAACACAGAAGAATATACTTTCTTATGTTATAGCTTATCAAATATGATATCTATCTAAAAAAAACTTCTTATTTTTTCACTATATAATTGACGGAAGTGATGACTAATATAATAGTTTTACTAATAATATAATCATCCAAAACAAAATTAAAATTGACTTTAGTTACCCATCACGCAAAAAATCGCAATGTAAAACATCTCGTAATGTCATCATATTAATAGAAAAAAAATACCAAAAATTTGACCAAGAATGCTAGTGACAGACCTTGAATTGTATTGCAATTGTACTTGGCGGTTACTAATCTAAAAGCATTGAGACATTCAATATGAAATAGAGTGAGAGATACGGTAACTGCAACTTTTTTATTTTAACTGGTACAGTGGTTATTCTATGACAACTCATGCAAAGAATGGCTAATAGTCAACTAAACAAAAAACAATAAAAAAGAATTACTTATATTCCATGAGCTGATTATTATGCCACCTTATTGTTTTTTGAAGCTTTGTAATAATGCTATCGCAAAATAAATATTACTAACAAAAAATATTTACAGCCTGAGTGCAAATATCAAAATAAAGTATGCGTAATTGTTCACTTGCTAGTTGCTACTGCTCACATTTGTTGCGTGGGTAATATTTTTTATCATTAAACATCTATAACACAAACATTTTAATTTATTTGAATAAAAAAAATAAGCAACCTTCGCAAAGCCCGCTCATAGGATGGACGCATTTGCCGCCAGCAAGCTCATAAAATATTGAAGCCCCTACCACAGTAAAGATTTCATTAACTTCATTACCCTATTACCCCTATCAACCTCTACAATTCGATTCCCTAATTCACAATTATTTTAAGTACCCTAGCGACGTACTACGTACGTACGACGTACGACAATTTCACGTTGATTCTCGCAACAAACACAATAAATACGCATGCAAATAGAGTATATGCATCGGGTGTAACTTCATGAAAAGAAGAAATTTAAATCTAAAATCCAAAGATTTTTAATTCGGACGCTAACATAATTTATTTATTACTTAAAAAATAATATGATGAGGATACAACGGGACACATTCTCGTTGTCACGTCGTTGTCAATACAGTGCGACGCTTTATTATGTCTTACTAGACTTTGATGTCGCATTCTTGTCAATTAGTTAACTTTGTTTAATCATGATTTCAAACGTTTAAGCAAAATTATTGAAATACTTTATTATAATTTGTTTCACTGAACATTAAATTGACGCTTTAAAAACACTTATTTCGTATTGGTAATCAAATAGGTACATTATAAATATTATTATTTTATTTCTGTAAGAATAATTTAATAAGAAACAAGAAACCTCCAAAAATATGCCGCATCCCGTAGACTCAAGTTTTTTTAAGCCTGCCGCCTAATGAATCGGCTACTACGCGTAATCAATTATAGGATGAATAAAATAAAAAAACGACAGCAAAATTATCGTAATAAAGAGAAACGAGATCACCACAAATTTTTATCTTCAATAAAATCAGAACAAAAAAATGTATACACCAACAACTTTTATTTGAGGTCGGTGCCAGTAGTCTTTGTGGTAAAAAGTAAAATAGCACTATCAGAAAATTTATTTCTTATTATGATATTTTTCTTATAAATATCCGGCACCGACCTCAATATAAATTGTTGGTAAGATTCTTGTTTTTTTAAATTTGTTTCTTTTTTTAATAATATCAGTTATCACATAATATAAGTTTTAAGTTATCCAAATAACTTACTTCTAACTTTGACACCTTCATCATACATACTTATATAAAAATACTTATATAATATTTACCGCATAAACATTTTCTGTGATGGTTGCAGTTCTAACCTAACCTAACCTACTGTTCTGTAACAGTTCGTTTCTTAAGTCATTTAGTGAGTTTTCTCTTATGTTGTCTCTAAGTTGAATTTACGAGAAATACGTTAAATATATGTATAGACACACACACATAATATTATACACTTACAAAATGTACCACACGTGTTTAGAAGCGCGTATAGACTATCTTAACTGTAATAAGTTCTATCAAATATATATGAATATTGTGCCATATTCGAACTAAATTACATACATACAGATCCAATTGATTTAATTTTATTAAAGGTTGGTTAAAAACGTACAAGTCAAATTAAGAACCTCTATTTTTGAACTACTTTATTGACGTACATACACAGGTAAACTGACGGCCTCCTTTTTTGAAGTTGATTAAAAAGAAGGTCATCAATTTTAACTCCTTTTATAAGTCGGTAAATTTTTTACTCCTTTCAAAGTAGCTTAAATTTCAAAAGCTTATATCTTTAAAACTACTGAACCGATTTTAATATTAGTGTACCCTAACTTGAAAGCTAAGCAATTAAACAAAAAAGAATCTGTTGCAATTTTGCATTGCAATCCGTTAGTTTGCGAGGTATTCGTAGACAAACATAGAGACATACATACTCACATACATACATCTATAAAATTTTGCCCGCTTGTTTAGAAGATTATATGAATATTACGCCATTCCAACGAAATTACATACATACCTACACCTCGAACCTCCTTTGTTTGAAGTCAGTTAAAAAATAGTTCTCGAACTTAAACGAGATGTCGCCACGTACTTTCAAAAAGTAGTATTCAATTTAAATGTCTCAGATTGGCAGTCCGATTTTCTTTGTGGGATGCAATCGCCTATCTCTCTAGCCATAAGATACGATATATAAGCGGATATTATGACGACCTTTTGTTACATATTACTACTTTGACATGTCTTTTGGTGTATAAATGACTTAGTTGGAAACACTGCTGTCTAATCCATATCCATCATTCTTTACCATTCGCTTTTTGTTATTAAACTACTTACATGTCAAAGTAGTAAAATGAAACAAAATAGAATTATAATTCTATTAGCATTGCTTAGATGTTACATCCTACGGCTAGAACTACAGGAGTGAGGCGGTGTCTGGATGTAATAAAATTGAATTAAGTTTGCACAAAATAATAATAAGTCTATTTGCTCATTATAAATTAAACTAAGATTTTTTTATTTAAGCAACAATTACTTACCAAAGTATTCATATCGGTCTCGAGTCCATCGCGTACTGGCTCTTCTTTCTCCATGCCCGAAAACATTTTCCTGTGAACTTTTTTAAACTCGTCCATAAGTGCGTCGTGCTGCTTTCTTTTATCGTTGTCCACTGGCTTTGGTACTGGTTTTTTTGGTGGCGTCGGTGCAATTTTGGTCTCTGGTTTTGATGATTGCTTGTTCTACCAAAACAAATATTAATACCATATAATATATGTATTTTTTTTGCTCTTTTACTAATAGTAACTATAAAAGACATCAACGCGTTAAGAATTTTATAAACTAAGTTTCAAGGACCTATTCTTATCAATAAAATGTCGTTTGTATTTTGATCATTGTAATTATGTAATAAAAATAAAATAAAAAGATTAAATTCCAAGGAATGTGTTCTTTGTTCTTTTTTGATTTTTTTTTCATTAATTCACTATTGGAGTGAATTTCAAATTTCAAATTGAATTTCATCTCTATTTTTATATAAACATCAACATTATTAAAATATCCTTAGTTATAAAATAGTCTTTTTAAATACGATCACTGGATACAATATTTTCAATAAAAATAACCGCAGATTCTTTCATTGAATATTGCTAAGGCAGGTGTCAGTGCAGTAACTGTAAAAACATAATTACTAACCAGTTTCCTCCTCTGTATCTCTTCGGCAATGGCACTAGATAATGTGGTTGAACTCGATATACTCGTGGAATCAGTCAAATCTTTCATCGGCGGCGGTGGATAGTTACAGTTCGTATTTGCACACGACAAACCGCTAGTATGATGCACTTCTACTACGATAGTTTTCTTTTCGTTTTCCCTAATATTTTTTCTCGGTGATTGATTATCGTAACTACATTGTATAGTGGCACCGTCTTCTGTTAGATTTATAATTGTTCTATTAGAGGGGCTAGTGATGAAGTCCTTCTTCGTTTTATTCCGTATATTATGTTTATTCTCGAATGTATGTGGATTATTGGGTATGCTAGGACAGTCGTAGTCGGGCTCGATGTCAGAGGGGGCGTCGAAATTATGTATGTCGTCGTTCTTCCAATCGAATTCTAAACTGTCCCATGTTCTTCTTTTCAACCTATTCATTGTTAACCTGTAACAACGTCTTTTGTTAATGAAGGTTATAAATAGACTTCAAAACTTATTTTTCTATCTTTTTAGTTGCACTAACGAGTGAGAAATTGTATAGGTATATCTTTATCACGTCACTCAGCGTTTGAGCAATCTTTGTTATTTGTGCGTTTATAGCTGTCATAATGAAAATTGTTGTTTTATGTAACTCATTTAATGCCATATGTATTTTAGCAAATTTTGGTAATACATTTTCCCTACTTTTTTTAAGTAATAAATAAGTGTGATAAAATTCATTGGTTAAATATTTAAAATTTTTGAGTAAGATGGTTAGGACGCTGGAGAATAACTGATACAGCCGTGAAAAACATTTGTTTGTTTTTTAATCGTTACATTATTATACCTTCAAACTACAGAACCGATTTTGAAGATTGTGCTGTTTCCTAAGTTGAAAGCTAATTTATTAAACAAAAAAAAAAATTAGGATCCTATGTCTAGTTTGACTAATTTGAGAGATAAGTGGACAAACATACAGACAATCCTACAAAATTAAGCACACGTGTTCAAAAGTCCGAGTTTAGAATTTATTAAACACTAGCGTAACTTCATGTACGTAAATTATAGTTTATGTCATCCGCTTATGATATAGTTTCCCGTAGGTGAAAGAAATTTTAAAATCGGTCCAGTAGTTTTTCGGACAATGTCAAATAGCAACAAACAAATCTAAATAATATTAGTATGATATAATATATGAATTGCATGCTATTTCAAGAAAATTACATACATACACGTCAAACTTTCGCCCCTTTTTTGAAGTCAAGTTAAAAATTACCAATGTATCTTTATTTTTGCAAAGGTTGTAAGTAACGCGTAATATTATCTATACTAAGGAAGGTTTGCATTGAATAGGAATATACTGAGTCAGTGTTGAAAATTCTTTCTCCTATAGGAGTCTATTGCACAGGGTAGCTGCATCATATGCTGGATATAATATAGATTATAATTTTCGCGAGTTTAATCACGGGAAAACCGCAATAATAAAAAGAAAAAACTTTCAAATCAGGTTTCATTGAACTGAGTAATCGAATAAAAAAATAAATCGTAAATAGATAGAAATCTGGCGTCGTAACTAGGAAATATACTGTACATATAGTGGTAAATATAGTTTTCTTTTTTGATATGTATATTTTTTTTTAATAAATCGCTAAAACGTAAATGCTTTCATGGTCACACAAACCCACACAATAAAAATGAATAAATGGAAACGCTATGTCCGCGCAAACAATTAATCTATTTAATTACTGAATTGAACTGAATATAGAAAATTAGGCCCACTGTAATTATATTCTGCCGAATTCAATTATTAATGAACCAAAAGGGACAAAATATAAATTAAATGTTGTATTTATCATATATACAGATTCACATTATAAATTTTTTGTTTGTAATGGAATAATTAAATGTTATTAATCGAATTTTATTAATAGATAAAGAAAGTAGAAAAGTAACGGTTATTCGCGGCTTTTAACTTACGCAGGACATTTACAATACCTTTTTCATACTTAAATACTTAAACAACATCACACATCCTAAGTTAAGTGGGTAAAGACCGGGGAAAGTAATAGTATTTCTATAAAGTTTATTTTCTACGTTGACCCAATTTAGAGCTGAACCCGGAATCTCAGAGGCAGTGAAGAGAAACCGGCGTGCAAGCACTCCGGCTCTCTGCTCTGTAGATAGTCAAATATGAGAGTTTATTTAAGGTACAAAGTTTCTAGAATTCATACTCGTAGAAACGACGTGGGAATTGGTAATTAACTCTATACTTGGCAAGTATTTTTTTATAAAAAATATTTTTTTGCTCTTGGCATGTGCTTTTGGAAAGGTGATGCCTTTAGAATAGAAGAGGATTTAGTAACTAAAACGAATTAATAATCCAACTGCTGACTGACTGGACTGACTGGAATATTTATTATGTACTTACATTTATGCGCAAATACAGAAACAAGAAGCCTTATAGTTGAGCAAATTGCATGTTGTAATTATTAGTTTATTCAACAAAACTTTCGATCAACTTATTGTTGCCTCTTTTTACGATATCTATCTACATTGTATCATACCATGGCCGTAATAGGCACATGCCAGATAAATTCACTCCCATACATGTGTAGCATGACGTACTCGATAACATTTTGTCTACAGCCACATGTGACATTTCTCGGGTGCGTCCATACAACATCTCAGTCTCGGCCTGAGAAAGTGACATTTGTGTGTAGACAAAGCGTTTCTCGGGTGTGTCATGCTACGCGTGTTGGATTTACCTATCAGCTCGATCGGCGGCTTCTTCCGCTACACTGGCCAGCCTCCTACGTAGGGCTGCAGGCGGGGCAAGCGGCGCGGGCGGGGGAGGCGCGGGGCTCCTCTCTCCCGCCGCAGATGATGCGGAGCTGTTGTAGCCAGAACTCTCAGGAGACACCAGCTCCGTACCCGCACCTTCGCGAACCACCAACTCGAGCCGACCGACCGCCTTCATGGCCGATATCGCCTGCAATACGTCGAAACAAATTAATAAAAATAAAGTCTTAAATATTTTAGCCACCATTTGCTATTTTTTTTCCCCAAAATAGAGGTCCATCATATACCTTTTGTGCATCAATAACTTTAACTGACATAAATAAAGTCATACATTTTATTAAACAAAAGCCTCCTAAAGCGACACGTGTCCGTGACACTTGCATAGAAAGTTGTAATTTAGAGTCATTAACTAACATTAATGGCTTATACAATCGATTGGAAATTGAGTTTCTTTAAAATGTTTTTAAAGGTAAAGTACCTTTGAGTTTACATAAAACTCGAATTTATTTTACCCTCAATACTGTTTTATTGAGGGGTTAGTGCATTCAGTCTGCGATGCGGAAGTTATGCAAATTTCGCAGGGGCCGGTGATAAAATGGGTGCCAAGAACGTTAGGTCGTTGGTAACGACTGCAGTTCGATTTCATCCATAAGCAAAGTCTGTTTCCCTGCACTGGGGACATAATATTTATTATATACTCATAGATATGTTATATTTTTGTATAGTATATTTTAATAATTATTGCTATTATTAGTTTAATAGGTAACTAAAATGTTAGTAACTAAAACTATGCAAGAACAGAGAAGTTATACCCTTTACCTCGTTGAATGTGACATTGGCAAAATCCTGGCCATTGCAGGATATGATCTGATCGCCCGGTCTCAGGCCCGCCTCTTGCGCGATGCCTCCTTCCCGTACAAACTGTACGAAGATGCCAGGTTTCCATTCGGGCCCTTTACAGATTCTGTAACATATATAATCATTCAAAAAAGAAAATACTAGACAATTTCATATTTGCTCTTTTATATGTGTAGAGTAATGTACTCTGCATTAGTACCAAAGATTGTTTCTACATAATATGTTGAGGAATTACAATAGAATACACTCATCAGCACATCAGGTTACTGTAAAAGACATCCGTGGCCGAGTTGCCAAGGTGTCGCTATTTCTAAGGTCACGGATTCAATTTCGGGTCAGTATAGAAAATTTCTATATTGTCTTAGGTCTGGGTATTGTGTTACTTTTATAGTTTCAGAATTTTATAATATAAGTACTTTAGCCACTTCATTTGGAACCTGATCCAATCTGTATGACATTTGCTTAATTTAAAGGCCCAATTTCTGTGATCAATTTCAATCTGTACATGAATAATATTTCTTTTGGAAGTTAGTCCTTACTGTTTTAATGTGTTATCGACTGACAAAGTATCTGAGCTCTGTATGATTTATTAATATATGATTGATTAACAAGATATAGATCATCAAATGATAATAACCCTGTTGAAAATTTTCGAAGTCTAATTTTGTTAACAATAAAAATCTAAAAATGAACTTACCCGCAGCCCAGTTTGGCTCTCGGTGGCACGAGTATTGATAGGCGCATATCAGCCATCCGCTCTGTGTCATGGCACAGAGTCGGCGAGGAGGACACATCGGACCCTAACGATGCTCTTTCTGACACATATTGCCAAGACAAACTCTCGTGGGATTTGCTATAACAAACAAACACTGACCTTCGAAAAAAGTAAACAGTATATTCGTAGAATAACCTAAAATAGGAAAATTTATTTAGTAACTAGCTAGTCTAGCTCTCGATTCTCAGAAAAATGTTCAAAATAAGGTTCAAAACCTTTAAGTTATTTTTTAAAGAAGTTTAAATAATTAGGTTTTCAAGCTAAGCTTTTTTTATATTTTTTATTTTACTCAAGTTGTCCGTAGGTGGTCTCACTACTATACCTACTATATAGACGTCTTTGCTTATTTTCAGGGCATAAATTAATTATCTATAAGTATTATAGTATAAGCTCAAATTGTATTAAGGATATTATTGTAAAGTTGTTTAACAACAGATGACACAGTGCAGCTTACATACACCACTAAATATAAATAAAGACACTTAATAATATTCTCTCTCGCTACATGTCCTTCTACGAGTACTTTACACATTCCTTGAGCCGGAAGTATGGAAATTTGGGTAAAACGGAGCACTTCAAACTTACTTCATCTTTATGAAATTAGATCTGTGATCGGAATTAGCGATGTAATGTTTGCGTCAATTCACAACTCGCACGCGATTAATTAGATTCAAAATATTTCAAAAAGTCACTGTTTTCTTGAATAATTGCAATGAGCCACAGTAATATATTTATTTATCAATTCGTTTTATTATATCTATTTGTTAAAGAAGAAAGGTTTGATTGTTTTTTTGCATTGAATAGGGTCTAAAACCACCGAACCGATTTGAAAAATTCTTTCACTTACGGAAAGCTACATCATACGCGGAGGACTTAGATTGGATAGGCGGACACAGCTAGTAATAATAATAATAGATATAAATACGTAGTAACGTGTCCATAGTCACATTTGTATACTAATTACAAATTCTTCCTTCATACTCGCAGTTATGATCATGGTCCGGCGTGGCCTTTTACTTTTAATATTTTTTATTCTCTATTATACTACTTGATAAAAATAATTAATAACGTGGTAGACGTAAATTAAAAATTTGATGACTTACTCCTTCACAGGCAACATTCCAACATCTGAAAAAAGAAACAAATCTAATTTACCTCTTTGCGCCATAAATTACTACATAGGTATGTCGTTTAATGTGCAAAGTTCTAAACGCTTCGTCTAGTGTCGCTTAGTTATTGTAACAGAAAAAAAGAGAACTCGTTATTACAATAGAAGCCAGGTAGTGTGACTTTCAATTTCGTTTGTAGTATTTTACGCAACGATAGTGTCGGAGACCGCCCATGATTCAGGTTGCCCACGCGCTTTCTCGATTATCGCACTTAAAAATCGGTGCCGACAATCGCACAGGTTTTTAATATGGCGTAACCCAAAGAAATAAGATTAATTAATATATGATATTAAAAGCTACACTATTTTAATGCGGCACCTACGTAATTGAAATGATGAGAGTTGGGAGCTCTTATAAGAGATATTGGATAAAAAATATTGTTATTTAAATGAAAAATGTAAGAATTTTTTAAAAATATCATAGGAAAATGAAGAGTAAATGTAGAAAAAATACCTAAATTATTCAAAGGCCTCAGGTGCTGAGACAGTTATCGAACTCGTAACCTGGTAGAGCAGACGCTCAGTTATCGATAGAGTAGGTCTACCGATTCAATTGTTGCCCTAGACTAAGGTCTGTCGCAACTGTCGATTTCTGCATGCACTATAACCGCAATGAGCGGTTTTTCATTAATGTTAAGGTAATCTCGACCTCCGTACTCGCATGCCGGTTTCAAGTTGTTGCCATCTTTGAGGTCCCGAGTTCGATTCCCAGACGGTTCAATGTAGAAAAAATAACTTTTCTATATTGTCTCGGTTCTGGGTGTTGTGCTTCCTTCGTTGTCTCAGATACTCCATAATACGGGGACTTTAACTATTCATCTTGGAATCTGAGCAATGTATCTAATGTTGTATAACATTTATTATTATTATTATGATATACCTGCACTTTTTTATTAATTTTCAAGTATTTTTCTTGTTTTTTGAAAATTGATAAAATACCTATATTAGGTACATATAGGTTATACATATTTTTTTTTTGAATTCTGCGTTTTACTTAATAATAAATAAGCTATAAGTGTGTTTTTTATGGATTTTATCAAGTTTCTCAGTAATTAATAAAATTAAGTTATGGTCATTAATGTTTCAAAACCATTACAAATTTAATCGATTGATCTTTTGTTGAATTTGTATTTATTAAGTTTATTCTAAGTTTCGCAAGAAAATATCACTGAAGCTTGGTGTATTTACTCTATAAATCTCAGTGTTACTCAACAAATTCGCAATCTATATCTGTTTATGTAACAAACAACACAATCTATTATTCTTGCGACGGATCTTGTAAAACAACTGTAACTGGATTACACATAAGTAAGTACAGTTAAAATTGCCTCAAACCAGAATATAAAATATTTATTAAATAAAGCTTAAAAACTTTGTTTTATTGTACAAAAAACTTATTTATGTGCACAGAAAGTGCAATAAGTTTTCAAGTATAACATTGTAAATGCAAAATCCATCAAATAAAATTATTAAACCAGATTTGTTTCATTAATACAAGCGTCTAGCGCATATAGTAAGCTCCCACTAGGTATGAATTTTCTTTGATATCTTTCCATAATCATCATACTTCAGCCAATCTATTTATATAGATTATATAGTGTTTGTGTATATTTCATTAAGGGTTTATACCCTTAATGAAATATACACAAACACTTTCCTTGTAAATCGATAGTTCCTAACCGGTGGTCTTTGGAAGCATCCCTAGTTGTCCGCGAAGCTCATAAAATATTACTATAAAACAAATTTTACATTTTTTTGTTTTACATTTCCAACATATTGTTAGGAAACTTAATAAAATATAGTATATATCTGAATACTTACGTCTGACTTTGATTTTGAGTCGGGTCTGTGAAGCTAGATAGTGCACCAGTTCAGAATGTACTGCGTCATCTACGCGATAACCGTTCACTGTCACCAGTTGATCGCCAACCTGAAAAGAAAACATTGTCTTTATTGTTTAGCGTATCATGATAAAAAAGCTGTCATAAAATCAAATTAAAATCCTAATTATAATTATCTCGTTCAAAATCTTTGTATATTTTTTTCTATGTGTATTATACCTACGTAATTTAAAATAATTTGTGTGTGTTTTTAAATAGTATTGTTTAATTGATCATGATCTTAAAAAATGAGAAATCAAAACTGGGCAACTGCTCTACCCTTTGTGACAAGTGATTTCCTTTCCAGTAGCCGATATACATATCTATAATTAAATTATAAAGAGAAGATATTTGATTGATTGTTTGTTTGTTTGCATTGAATATGATCCATAACTGGACCGATTTTTTAAATTATTTCATCTGCGGGTAGCTACTCAAACGCAATTCTTTGGCAAACATAAAAATTCTTTTACATCAGTCACACGCGCGTGACATAGGCTATAACTTCCACGGGAAAATTCGCAGGACAAATACTGAATAGAATATACTAAGAACAGAATTCGTTATAGAGTGTCGAAGCAAAGAAAACCATATTTAGATTTTGATTTAGACCAGTAAACTTATTCATAAGGAAAACGTCAGCAAATTGATAAAGTATCTATAAAGTTATGTAGGTACATTATGTGTGGACAGCGCATAAGCAGATGCAAAGATGGTGATTTCTTTAATTAAAAACAACAGATGCGTTCCTGTAGTCAGTACCAATTCGAAAACAGGGTACGAGCGTGATGCTTAAGTGTCTTAAATAAATTAACTAATCTGAGTCACATTTACCTGATTTCTTTTATTGGTTTATATTAATAATTATATAAATATCGTTATATGCATTCGATTTAGATTTTTGTATTGTAGACGTATCTATATTGTCGTTATTTTGTTTTCTGTGTCACCGCATTCTTGATCTCTCTATTTCATAACTCTCCGGTTGATTGGTAGAGATACCTATTGGCATTAAGTCCGTTAATTGTACAATTTATTTTTGCAATGAACTTTAAATAAATAAGTAAAAAAAATAATGTCCAACACGACGATGACAGCAAAGGAAAACTGTTTCATTTATATTTATGCTACAAAATCATAAAAATTATTTTGGACATACTAAATTCAACATCTAACGATAAAAGCGTTTTCAAGACAAGTAACCTTAACCCATAAGTTACGTAGCAATATCCGCTTGTTGTAGAAAAGTTCATTTAAACTGACAAGACTGCTGTTATTGTTTTGATATAACATCTCTTTACTCAACGCTACCATGGTAGAACATTTTTTCGACGAACGAGTGATTGTGACGTAACGAGGCCAACCAAAGAATGCCCAAAGATGCATGGGAGTTATTATACTACTCTATTATAGGAATTGAGTAGTTTATCATTAAGGTTATCGACAAATACCTACGGGCTGACTATTGCTTCATAAACACAATTATATAGTTAAATCGTACAGATTTAATCTAGTTTTGGGAACAACATTCTTCCCATTCTATTACCATTTAGTCATTATATTGAATAGTTGTAGAGTTAGATCCATGTACTGTCGTACAATTAATATAAGACTGCGATAGACAACCAATCGGCTTCATTCCACTACAAGGCATAATACAAGATCTGTTTTAAGCCGATACCTACATATAAGTGTATAGTTAAACTTAATCCTTTACTGGGCAATAGTGTATGTGTGATGTATTTGAGGCTGTGCACAATGATTCCGCTGCGGCTTTATGTTTAAGTTAGACGATTATATTTCACAGTATTGAATATATAAATAATTGATTTGCAAAAGTATTCTGTACTTCGTATAAACAGATAAATAAATGACCTGTTCATAAAATTTTTTCAACTTATTTAGTCGTGACATGCTTCAACAATGTAACCGGTGCTGGCGTGATATTATATATGAATGATGTGACGTCACGCTTTACGCTGACGCTGACGACAGGTCGCCGCAAGCGCGTCTCGCCCAACAGCGAACGGCGCGACGCGGGTGTTCACTCAGTGTGAGGTGACGAGACAACACTTTCTTCACGTTCGTCTTGGACACGGGCGCAGCTAGCCGGACAGGCCGACTCGTGCCCCACATATTGGACAACTTTCGATCGAACTTTCGTTACGAGTCGTCTTTTTATAAATGAGGCACGCAAACGCCAGACTCGTTGCCGCCCATTTCTTCGAAATAAGTTACTTTCTTCACCAAACCACATAATTATTGTTTTATGAAATGCCGCCTTAGTGACAGACAGAATGTTGTACAGAGAGCTCAAAATAATTGAAATCACTATATTGTATTTTTAATATACAATTAAAAGTAAAACACCCAGTGCGATATCGGAAATGATAGCATAGACTTACATAATAACTAATTCAACAAACGTCTATCACAGAGAACATGAAAATTAATAAATTTTTGTTGTAAAACAACGTATTTTTTGAACACCTTTACGTGGCATGTATAAGAACATAACGTTCATACGTTCACATCTGTATACGCATATTTGTATTGATATTTGCACGTAATCCATGCTATGAATGACTCATGCTACGATAACCGTACGTCGATTATTCATGTTTGTATAACAGCAGACTAACTAAACTGCGCAACACCTGAATTGAGTTTTCTGAAAGAGAAGGTTGTTGTATTATTTGCTTGTGTTTTCGAATGAAAGAAAGCAAACGGGTAGATAATATTAATACATGGGTAGATAACATGAAAGTATAAATAACTTGATAACTAGAAAGGCTATTAATACTTTTTTATTTTTTATTTTATAGATATACATGAAATATATCTAAAAATATTTATAATAAATATCATTAATATAATAAGTTTAAAACAAATTTAATTTTCAAAGTTTTCCCGAAAACGCCACTTCTGTCATGGCGTCGCAGTGACTACACGGCACTCCGATAAGAATATCGTTCTATGTATGCATAAGGTTGAATTCTCTAAGTTCTGATACGAGTAAGAAAGGCGAGACAACGAGAATAAGCAATATAAAACGCATAAAAGTGTGATTATCTGTAATAGTATATTAAAAACTACCAGAAAAAAATATGTTTATTTTCGTATACTGTCTACACCCGTATTAAATAAGAAATATTTATACTTTTTTTATTTATTTAATAAAAAAGAAACACTTTTATTAGCTTGTGCACAAAAAGCCATAAGTATTTATAACTAAGATTAGCTCTTTGGTTATTTTTAGGGTTTCTTACACAAATGTTAATATAAAGGAAATTATATAAGCGGAGACTATAACAACAAACAAATACTAAAAAAAAGATACATATTGCATGTGAGCGAGTCCGAATCGCACTTGGCACGTTTTATTTTAAATTCTGATCCAAATATGTTTTATAAATAATCACCTTAATATTTTATGAAATCAATGATTTTGAATCTACTCTTCATTTATTTTAAGTACCAAGACGAAGTTCTAGGTTAATTTATAAACGAAAATAAACCCTCAACTTTTTTAAACCTGTTAAAAAAAAGTAAAAAAATATAAGATATTTAATAACCAAAATTCCTAAAGAACATTTCTATAGGTATTTTTACTGTTCATCATCATCAACATCACTAGCCTGTTAATGTTCCCATTCATGGGACTCAGACCTTCCTATGGATGGAATCGAATCAAAGCTAATAGAGACAATGCGCCATAACTCACCACTCGAACCCAGTGCGGATTGGTAGTTGTTAAAGACTGCAGATGCAGCCGGGACCAATGGCTTAACGTGTCTTCTGAAGCACGGAGGAGTTCGAAAGAATAAATTTTGGTCACCGATCCTATGGCCGGCCTTGCGAAAGTTGCTTAATAACCATATCTCAGACCGAGCACGCTAACCACTGCGCCATCGTGTTCCTTTTACTGTTACTGAATTGAAACATAGTTTTGGAATTTTTTTCTTATACGTTTTGTTTATAAGTTTTGTTTATAAAGGTCACATTTAAATCCAGTGTGCGACAAACACAACCAAGGAATAGTAAACTTTAAACGGCTACTTACTGATAGCGCATTAACTCTTGAAAATCTCATGTAGTTTAAAGCGGTAACATTTCAAATTCAGTAGGTATTCTTAAAATCTTGGCCATATGAGATGATGATAGTTTAATCCAATTGTATAATATTATCCATTAGTTATGATTATTAGGTACTAATCTTGTCTTTACTTTTCAAATGAAATCAATTTCAAATATCTCTCGAAGCCAGATGATTTTATATACAAAAGGAAAAAACATATGATTACGGAATGCACTAATTAACTAAATAAATAACTGGAAATCTAAAAATATGTAGACGTTAAAAAGCTTCGACTGATATTATAATACGTCCCTTGAATTTATTATTCGCTACAAAAAAGTATATCTGAAAACTTTATTTAACAAAAAGTTTTAAATGATATTACCAAATATTTAAAATATTATAAAATCATAGTCAATGCGAGTTCGTAGAAAGTTAAAAATTACTAAACGACCTCACTGGAAACGGGAATTCCTCTACATAGCAAGGAGGGTTATTTCTAAATAATCATGTAATTGCACCGTTTTACGCCACTTCCTGTAGCTTAGCTACATAGTAAATTAGCAGTTGGAATGTATACTTTAAGATCTTTTCACCGCAGGACACATTAATCCCAAGAATTATATTTTCCTGACTTTGGCACTTCAATAAAGAAAACTTATTAGACGATTTATAAGCCAGGTATATTTCTTACGTTTCTTACGTTATGATAATCTTTAATGAAGTACAACACCTGTCGAAATTGCTGAATCACAATGAAATCTACTTTTAGTAAGTGGCACAACTTTATAAAGTGAACGTATTTTGTATTTGCGATTCTAAAGTTAAAAGAAGAAGACGTTTGTCTGTGGCCAAAGTCGTTGACTCCAGATACAGTTTCAAACTATAAACATAAAAGCAAATCAACTTCCCAGGATTATATATCTGCGATAGTCACAAAATATTCTATTGTGATATTTGAACAACGGCGGATGTACTTGTGACTTTTTCGTAACTTCTTTGTTAGGGAAGTGAACGTGTGAATTAATAAGAAACCTGGCAAAATAACACATGCATTCTCATTTTAACTGTCTAATTACATTATTCTCAAAGCTGTTATTGTAATACGGTCAAAATTCTAACTATCCCATTCACTCTCAAACATCTTGAAACGGAATATTTTTACTCGTAGAAAGTTGCTTTTCACTGGCTTAAGTAAAACAATGTTTATAAGGTTTCGTTTCTAAATATTTATTTATTAAATAGCTGTAGTAGAGATTGAGCTATTTGAAAAGTCTATTTGTAAATAACTATATAAACTATTTTAATTGCTGCTACACTTATTGTTGAATGTAACAGCAATACCTCGACTACGACGCAATAAGAACAAAATGTTGACCTAGTTGCTTCAGTGGACCCCGTCATCATCAATGGAGCTTCAAATAGAGTAATTCCAAAGGAAACAATAATAGTAGAATTAGTTATATAATTGATCCAAAAGAAGGCCAACGCATCTTGCGACAGTTTAGCCTCAGATAAGTAATTACTCCATAAGAGCAATCGCAAGTAGCCCAGTAAGATAATTGTTCATAGATGAAGCATTCGCACGCGCTCTGTTGGATAAGTAGACAGGAACTGTGGGAAACTGTGCAATGGTTACGACGATAAAAACTGTCAACAACAAAGATTCAATCTTCCCTTATGGTCATGTATGAAACAAACGCAGAAACTAAACAATACAATAATGTCTTATTGCTCAATAGCCGTGTAAAAAGAGCAACAGCTAAAGTACAATGTACCATTTTAAGTTATACAACAAACGTTAAAGGCTGCCTCTGGCAGGTGCCATGTTTGTGTACTTGTAGGTATGTAGTGTGTGAACGCAATTAATGGTTTGCCTTTAGTATAATAATATATCTTCTTTCGTTATTCAGATTATTCGGAAATATGTAATGCTTTGGTACATTAAATAAATTTAAATTATGATAATTGTTACGTTCAACTAATAAACGATTTTTGAATCTTCAAACTACAAACTAAACAAATGGTTTTTAAAAAAATTTACAGTTATAATATTACTAGTTTGTAATATATTTGCTACAAATTGTTTTTTTAGAGATATTTTAAAAAAATATGACTGGTTTTATATCATGTCTGAATACTCTAATCAACCTTATTTCTACGAAGAAAACGTCAGATAAAGCGCATCAAAAATACCTTTAAACCCTGCAGATGAGCTTCCGAGTTGAAGTCAACCCTCGATACGAAGAAGCCGGTAGCGTACTCTTTCCCACCTCGTAGCGAGAAACCAAAGGCTGGTGTAACCCTGCGCGGGCGCAGTAACCGCACTATACGCACGCGCCTGTCTACGGGCCCACCGCCCGCCACGCGTCCTGAACCAGACGTCGTTGACGCCGTTGATGTTGAATACATCGCTGAACTGAAAAAAAAATATAAAAGAAATTCAGGAATATAGGAAATGGGTAAACACACAAAAGAGTAAAATAGTGAGCAAAATGTCCTAATTTTGATAAATAAATACCTACGGTTATTTATACATCTTAATAATACAAAAAAAATACTTTTGGCATTGACTTGTGATAGGTATTAAGTTTTGTACTGAAATCGGAAATTTATTTCTTTTTCAAATCATGATCATTCGACTTATATTCATAATCAATATTACTAATGCTTCATTATTAAATATTATCTCGTCACTTGAGCTCTCAATTTTCACGCATTTTAGCACCAATTTTCATCAATATTTTTGACCATTTGGATTTTTTCGGAATAACAGTTTCGATTTCATAAAATTTCATGTATTTGGATTAGTAATCCCGTGAAAACTTAGAAAAATATGTGAACAAAACTAAGTAGGTACACTAGTTTTCCCACTAATTTTTCGTTGATTAATACTGATTTGGAAGTATCTCTGCAACTTTTGAAGTAGAAAATGTTTTTGCTACCTTTATCTTAGACACACCTCCAGTACCACGAAAATTAGGGACAGCAGACTTTATCTTCAAAATCTTATCAAGTTAAAATAAAAAATTCAAATCTCGTTTTGTTGCGATATTATATTTTTTTTTGAGTTCCTGTAGTGTATGAAGATTGCACTAGTTTTTTCTGAGAATCTCTTAACTACAAAAATTAAAAATTATTTTGTATTTGTTTCTTCTACTTCTTCTTTTTTGATTAATGGCTTATCTGCGCATTTCGCAAAATTCTGCCAATGTCAAGTGAATACATTAATTTCTCATATAAATGAAAATGAAATGAATGAAAACTAGGCGATCAAATCTGACAACCAAAGAGTAATAAGCACTTGTGTTATAATCAGAAACAACGAAAAATAACAAAAGAGTAAAGTATACAACGAAAAAGTCGGAAAAGTGACAGTTATAACACTGTGAGTTACAGTTTGTAGTAATTTTAAATATAGAACAGCAAACGAAGCGTTTTTTTAATATGTTTACATTATGCTATTGCCAAGCAATATCACTATATGGCAGCACTGTGTCTCAAAATGGTGTAGTCTGAACAATTTTTGCACAGATGGCAGCTATGAGTGCCTCAAAAACAAATGCAGAAAAGAGTTTAATATTATAAAACACTTATTTATGAAACTTAGCATAAATAATTTGTCATACTGTAATTTATTTTAAAGACAATATAAATTTTTCTTATTCTTAATACAAAATGCTTAAAAAATCCATTAATAAATCCAAGAATAATTTTTAGTATGGCATTGTAAATGCAAAATTAATCAAAAATATAATGTATATTTTTCTGCCTAAAATATTTGAGAAATTTTGATAATAATTGAATTTAATGATTTCATTTACGGTTAGGTACGAGCTGAATATTCAACCCGCGGTATAGGCGTACAATTGATTAATATAATCTACAGATTCCGACTGCTTTAATTATAGCTATCCGCTCTCCTTTAATATAAAATATTTAATAAGCAATTATGTATAGATACTGCAATGATTTTTTAACTCTATAGTAGTAGTTTATAGTATTTTTATAAGATTTTTTATAATATTAAAATAGATCGTACAACATCACACACCCTTTGGTAATAATAATAATAAGGGAAACGGTTTGTTGTAATATCGAAACGAGATTTTTTCTAAGATTAATCGTGTATGTCGTACGTGTGTCTGTCCGTCTATTGGTCATGCTTTCGAAACTATTCATCCGAATTTGATTCGAAACTATGGAACCTATGGAGTCGTACGCATATATAAATCGGTGACGTTAAATATTTTGGACAAACTTTCAGAGAGATAATTTTAAAAGTTTTGCAACGTGACATTAAAAAATCAACAAGGTTTTCGGGAGAACCTCATTTTTTTATAAAATCTAGATATAGACTAGTTATTTAGACAATAAGCGATTCCACCCTTGTTTTCGTAAAAATTTACTGTGAAACTGCTACAGAGACTGGGGCGATATATAAAATTTTTTGATCACTAAATCCACATATTCATCCATATCGCTGAAGATAGGGCAAGATGGCGAAACAATAGTTTACTAGAAAGTCAGTCAGTGTGGTCACCACCTAACGAACTTTAAAGATGAACGACGTAAGGAAGAGGTCCACATTAAAAAGTAACACTTATTATGGCTACAATGACTAATATACATTATGAAAACTATTCTTTTTATACACAAAAGCAAAGCACCACAAAATATCTCTAATCAAGATGCAAATATCTTAAAAACACCGAAACCGTATAACAAACCCCAGCTGCCCATCCTCTTGCTATTATTGTTACAATGAAGCTATGTTGCGTTTCCTTGACATTATCACCGGCATACCTTCGTATAGATAAATGCCAAAACTCTAGTTTTGTTTGAATGGAACTTTGATTCAAAGAGATTATCCATATCTATATAATTCTTGCGTTACTGAGTGACTGACTGACAGACAACGAACAGCCGAAACTACTGAGCGTAGAAAGTTGAAATTTAGAATGAAGATTCCTTAGGGAGAGGAGCACTAAGAGAAGATTTTTGAAAATTCCACCCGAAGGGGCTTAATTAAGGGATGAAAGCTTGTATGAAACTTCGTTACTACAAATGCTAAGAGTTTCAAATTTTGCTTGCAGGTTCTTTTTAGGACGAAGGTGCTCACTAAGATTTTACTAAATTCGACCCCTAAGGGGGTAAATTAGGGGACGACCGTTTTATGGAATTTTCTCATTCCTGGACTTAAAAACGACCACGTGTGCGAAGTCGCGGGCAAAAGCTAGTCTTTATATATTATATGAAATTAAATTGCTGTTCGTTCGTCTCGCTAAAACTCGAAAACGGCTAGGCCGATTCAGCAACATTATTGGTTTTTAAATATTTTTCGTAGTCCAGGGAAGGTTTAATTTAAACGGTGTAGATGATACGAAGTACACCGGGTCATCTAGTAGTGTAAAAAACTACAAAAAATATTTAATATGAACTAATATTTATGTTTGAAATATATAGTTGACATAATTCTATATTGATATTTATCTTTAAAAAATCTTAATTACTTAATGCAATCTTCTTTGGTGCTCGAGATAAAAGCATAATATATGAAATATAATATTTAAAACTCATTTAATTATTATATTTAATCAATTTCGCATTTACAATACTATAGTGCGTTTTTCATTAAGAACAATTTTTTATTTTAACTAAAATAAAAAATTATTGTTGTAAATTGTAATAATCACTGTATGGTGTATTGTATTGTTGTAAATTGTAATAAATTGTAATAAAATTGTAATAATCAAATGTTATAAAAAGGAAAGATTTGATTATTTGTATTAAGTAGGCTCCAAAACTGAATCGATTTTAAAATTCTTTCACCTACGGGAAACTACACCATACTCGGGTGATATGCGCCATAATTTACGTGAGCGAAGTCGCGAGAAAACAGCTAATCATCAACAAATTTAAATTAATTTGACCTGAAAAGAGAATGATATGTATTGATAAAATATACAATAACATGATGCAAGATTGAGTACAATATATCCGACTAATGTTTATACAATTTAAGTTTCATAATTAATAGCTTCATAACTAATATCTATTATTACTATTAGAGGTTAATCCATAGTTGTGTTATAATAATTAATCTTCATCTATTTACTTTACACAAACCTTTAATGCTTATGTAATAGTCACACTCACACTCACACCACAAATACCTAGTAACTGTCAATCAAGTAGGGTATGTCAGTTTAACTTTTACCGATTCAGTTAAAAGAAAGAATTGTAATTAGGATGAATATCTAGGTTTTTATTTTTAAGTCTGGGCGTAAAGACAAAAGTGAAAACCAGACGTAATTAACGCGCCCGTCGAATATGCATTATTTACTCGCAAGCTTTTAATCAATTGGCCTATTTTATTATTCCATGGCTTCTATAAATTTACGATTGATACGAATAATTACCTGTGTGGGTCTCAAGTTTGATTGCAGGTCTAAATTCAACGCACACCATCAACGATATGCAATTGATATATTCCATCTACCTCCATGTCATTCGTTTCCCAGATTTTAACAGATGATCAGGCTGTCGCTTACTTACTTACAGGTTAACATAAATTTGTTTCAGAGTACAAGCATCAGACGTGACACTCTATTATCGTTTACTTTCTCTTCCAGGCCAAATTAGTATAGCAAAGTATGTATTGAAAAAAAGCTGATTTTAAACTAGTTCTATGAAACTCGCTTTCATGAAAGGATATTGATTTTTGCATTTTATCATGTATACTATCAGTTCGTTATCATTATCAGGCGAGCGTAGGCGAACAAAAATGTATCATCACAAACACCATCTCGCAAATTACGCAATATTATAAATGAAAATTAATCATAAAAAACGAAACACTGTCAAAGTCGGTTCGCATTAATCAATGTGCCTTTCTATTTGTTACATAAAATACTTATAGAAAATTTTGCATGTCCTAGTTTGATAGTGGAAGGTGCAAAGACGAGCGGGTGAAGGCGGGGTGAAGAGGCGAGGGATGGAGGTTCCCGAGGTGCAACGACCTCGCAGCGCCCGCGCAACCTCCTGCCTGCCTGTCTGACGAGACTGTTCGCACATTGACTTATTTAAGTATATGTCGCAGAGACATTATAAACTCAGCGATTTCATCGAATCCCTAAGAGATTAAAATAAATCACAGAATATTGTGAATTTTGATTAGACAAGGAAATAATCAAAGGCGGTAAAATAACAACTAAATTTTAACATTTCCCTAAATAAATCTAGTAATTGAAATGATAAAATTACCAATTGGATATTTTGATTGTTTTATATAATTTAAGTTTTTTTTTCACTTACAGGGGTACCTAAGCCGTAATAGGTAATCTCTTTAAACAATATTCTCATAAAAATACAAAACAGCCAGACCACAAAAGTTCATTAAAATTGTCATTAATTTAATGCCACGTTGCCCATATAAATTTTCAAATTTAGAACTGTGATTTGAGCTTAAAGTTGTGGACGTATGTGCAACTGACCGTAAGTGACTCGCATTGAAATAACCAAAATAAAGCTTCTCATAACAACAAAGAAAAATCAAATATTTTTTGCTATTTTCATAATTTTACTGAACAAATTTTTAACATAATTTATTTTTTGTTATTTTATCAACTCCCGTGATTTGACTATATACGAGTATTATCCTTTGGGGAGGTGTTTTCTCAGAAAATTGTTAAAAAACATTAATCAAAGACTAATAACAAAAATAATGATAAAGGCCTCGTTGAGTATTACTAAGTTATAAGTGTGTAAACGAAATCAAATATTCTTTATTTACTGAAGTAAGTCACACAAAAGACCTTAAGGCTCAGCAATAAATATCGTCAACCTACCTATACCTATTTAAAACACGTTAATATAAAGGATGGTAGGGTAAAATAATCAAAAGTCGGACCCGCGACAGTAGTCTGCCTTTACAGGCTTTATAGTCATAAAATTTATATCAAATAAATAATGTGGAACTTGGTTTATACCATTAAAATGACGAGTGATTATATTATATATTACTCCTTATTTATTATTGAATGCTTTGAATTGAATATTAGTTAGATTAGATTAGATGAAAAATATCAATTATATTTGGGTTACGCAAGTATGATCATGTATTTTTATTAATTTTGCATTCACAATGCCATACTGAAAATTATTCTTAATACAAAATGCTTAAAAAATCCACTTGGTCCCTGGCACCCTGAGATGGGAATCGAACCCACGACCTTTCGCAATCCGAGCGACTGCTCTAACCACTGAGCTACCCAGGACCTAACAGGACTGACGAATCTTTCAAGCACTTGTTACTTTTCGCTACTACAGAGCGTATTCTCATCAATGTTCGGGCATCTACACAAATATCTCGAAAGTTCAATATTTGTAACAATATTTCTAGTGGCCTCCTCCTCCCCGACTACAACCCGCTGGATTATTCTTTATGGACTGAATTAGACCTAAGGGCCTGCCGAAAATCCCACCCAACCTTGTTCTAGAGGCAAAGCGAATGCTGCTAAAAAAGATTCGTGCCGTCATTGATGATTGGCCAAATCGTCTAAGGACCTGTAATAAAAACAAGGGCAGTCATTTTGAATAAAATATATATTTTATTGTTGATTATTCCTATTTAATGTAAATTTACTGAAAATTTAGAAATGTGTTTTTTATTTAAAAAGTTTCGCAACTGCTATATCGTCTCAAAACTGATGAACACACGAGGTACTCGTATATAAAGCCCTTATTTTTGTAAATATAGTTGAATCAAATTAAGATTCTCATTAAAAGGCCGACTACTGGCTATTTCCCTACTGCTTTTTGCAACTAAAATATTGATATTTGAGATAATGATACTATTGAGTTGTTATTGCACTGGCACATATTTGTCGTGCTAAGGACTTTGCAGACCCCCATAGACACGGTCGCGAATCCTAGGGACTGCGGACCACAGGTTGGTAAACACTTTAGGGATTTGGTCAAATCTCTGTTTTTGTCATATCCCTGCGACATATACGACACTGTGACAGGTCACGGTTGGGGTTAATTAACCTCAAGCGCCCGATAATTCAGTCTTCATAGATATTTGCAAGTAATTGTGTAAGCTGCAATATAGTTATGTAATACTGTAGCTTTTTTTACAGCAATCATCATCGATAAAATATATCGACAAATGTATCAGCTGGTTATCATAACGTGCTGTGGATAAAATCAATTAAAGAAATAATTAACGTTTTTCTTTTTAATTAAAGAATTTATTTTTGTTTATGAGTCCAGTAACGACATTATAGATACTAAATTTCGTAAGTGGTTTACCTACACGGACTCTCAGCAAGAATAATCGATTAAAGTATATTAATTGATAATTATATTCCGCGAAGGTATTATCAGATGCAAAGTGAAAGCTGCAATAACAGTTTCAAAGATAGAGCACTCGGTATAAAATGTTTAACACGTAACATTCAATACGGAAATCAGCAGCCCGAGGAATGCAGGCAAAATAATTTGATTGTTGTCACTCCGCCCGCTCAATCATCACTCAAAGGCTTAACATGCGCCCGCAGACGCTTTGCGCAACTATTCCGAATTACTGTCGTGTTATGTATTCGCATCATTACTATAATCTCCCGTAAATAACTAAACCTTGCATGATGAGACTACGGTTCTAAACTTTATAACTTTCTAAACTTTATAATCCAAGTTAATACTCTTGTATAGCCCCGTACAATGACATTAAACAATGATCCACTTAGCTTAGATACCATATGCATTTGGTAAGATTAGATGCGCACAATCTTTGAATTTTATTTGATAAAATTGAAGCTCTTAAGCTAGAAATAAATATATAATAGACTCTTATTCTAAAATTTTGCGACGTGTATGAATATTCCGTGGCATATTGTGGTCATAGTTTAGTGGCGACCGAGCAGGTGGCACGCGCTCAACCATGAATCCCCGCTACTGCGCAGCCCCGGCCGACAACTGTTCCCCGTTTTTTCTCTCATAGTCGAGATCAACGCCCTCCCCGAAAATTAAAGCTAAACAATAGAGCAACTAAAACATATCCTTTTTGGCCACTTTAACCCTGAAGGCTAAGTTCGAGAGCAAAAAATAAAACTGGTTTTTGTGTTTCGAGGAAAAGACAGTTAACCACAATTTTTGATGGCTGTTTAGATTGCTACTTAACGATAATCTAGGTTGTTAACAGTTATATGAGATTTTGACGGTCTCCTTTGTAGAATTGTACATTCATCGGTTTCATGGTGTCGCCGCATCTAAATTTCTGGAATTTAATTCCCAATAACGTGAATCCAAAAAAAAACATGTAATTTTTTGTCAGGTTGCAAATTCTTTAAGTAAAGGTTTTTCTGTTTAGAATTTCAATGTTATATGAGATGATCAAGGACAATAATATGTGATAGTATCTTATATATATTTTACCACTCAGTCAGTTACTTGGTATCCTTTAGCTTTGTTGTTTTCTAAAATTGATCAATATTGCTAGGATACAAAACAAAAACTTATGGGGGACGGATAAATTTTGAAGGGATTCCTAATTTCCGGCTAAACGAGGGAAGCCCGCACGACATGCCAGGAAACGTATTGTATTTCAAATTCCTCCATTAATATAATTGTTACGTTGACGCAATGTTAAAATGATACAAATTATATATACTGAAAATGGTTTCAGTATGATTTATTCCGACATTGCAATTTTTATATTAATGTATAAAACACTAGTGGACGCCCGCGACTTCGTCCGCGTGGAAGTCGGTATCCCGTGGGAGTGAGAAGTTTTCCCAGTAAAAAGTACCCTATGTGTTATTCTGATGTATAACCTATATTGCTGTAAAGTTTTATCCAAATCCGTCCAGTAGTTTTTTCGTGAAAGAGTAACAAACATCCATACATCCATACTTACAAACTTTCGCCTTTATAATATTAATAGGATTTAATATTTCGTTAATGATATTCAAATGGAACAAAATTACCATTGCGAACTAGGAATGTAGTATAAAATAATGACTGTGTAACTAGTGGGCAAACCGGCCGTAGCCCAGCCGACTCTTCGCCAATTAACCGGCCGCGACCTCTACTTGGCCGCGTGTCACCCTCAGTGGCCGATACTATTCATATAATATTGTTGCACTCACATGCCCTATAATATTGACTATTATCGATTTGGCCACCTGGCGACAACAGTAGGAACAGAACAGAATTCAAGACAATTTACTTTAAAAATATCTCTCCCCGAAATTTTACCATCAATTTCTTCTAAATATTGGAACAGCAAGCTTAATTTTTTGATTCTCACACACAATAGCCTGATCTTATTTTAATTAAGTATAATTTAATTCAAATTGCTCACAAACAATCGAATAATCTAAAGTCGTTAAAACATTTAAGTAAACCAGCAAGTCGATGTTGCAATACAAGTGATGGGGAGATTCGAAGCGAAGTCCGCTGTGCAGACTTGTGCAATCAGGCACATCTCGATACACCTGCGGCGTTCAGAACAAACTCTCCAATTTGCACGAACGCAATTATTCTCTGTAAACTTTAAATGTTCTCGCAATTACCTACGTAGGTAAAATAAACTACATATATATTTTTTGTAGGAAACTATTACTCTGATAAAACTACACATATTTTTGCATTCTATATATTTTGTTGACCAGTTGTTTTCTATTCTCGGACAATATTTCTTTTTTATAAAAATACTAGCTGCTTTCCAGTGACTTTGCTTGCGTAAATTGTAAGTTAGGTGTAGGGCGAAAGGCAATTTAAAATTGGTCCAGTATTTTCGGAGCCTATACAATTCATTTATTTGTAAAATTTTTGAGTATTGTAACATTAAAAGGATTGCTTTTGGGACTCGGGTAGCTTGACTGTTCGCTCAATCACCCGGGTTCTAGACCCATCTCGGGATACTTGGGGCTGTGGATTTTTTATTTAGCAGTATAGCATTGTTACTACAAAATTAATTATTTATTATAAAATATAATGTTAAGCAAAGGAATTATAGCAAAAATAAATCACAACAACAATCTTCCTAGTTTGACATAGAAAATTAACAACAAACAAGCAATCTAATCTTACCTTTTTTAATCTACTTTATAGTAAAAAAGAAGGAAGTTATAAACATTTAACACGATGGCAATGTATTTGTTTTTATGTATGTTCATTGACTTTTTTGCACATTGTAGACCGATTGTAAAATTCTCTGTAACGGCTTATGGGCCCGAGATAGTCTCATATATTTTTTTTCGAATTCGACATGGTAGTTTTGTTTATATATAACAAAACAAAATATTATGTTTTACACCAAATATCACCAAAATATTTAGTCAATATGCTAAAATTAGCGAAAAACAAAAGATTGCGTATTTTGCATTCATTCAAAACCCGAAAGGAGAAATTCTGTGTGCAACGGGTATGTAATAATTTTAACTTAAGTACCTAGGTAAGTTAACCGATTTCTTCATGAATTGTGTACCAAATTCTATCAAACTAGCTGTTTCCCCGCGACTTCGCCCACGAAAATAATCTCCTATGTCCCTCGAGTATGGTGTAGCTTCCCGTAGGCATGGACCAGGTGATATTTTTGTAAATCAGTCCCGTTCTTTCGAAGCCTATTCAATACAAGCCAACAAACGATCAAATCGTTCCTCTATGATGGTATAGATATGTAAAAAACATAATCTCCTTTCCTAAGACTTTCACTATATTGAAATTTTTTTTATTATATCTATTTTTTTTTTTCGATAAATTGGAACTCCTTAAAACTTTTGGAAAGTGAGAAACAATACTTATCATAAAAGCGACTCCATTATTTAAGAAACAGCAAAGCGATTCTGTAAAAATACGAAACCGAATACGAATTCACTCATGTGTCCGAATACATGTCACTTAATGTAAAAGTTCTGTTGATTCCATTTTTGTATAAAAATACAAAACAAGATCGATTGATACATACGTGTCTCAGATATTCTATTCTTATGTAATTTCGAAACTCACTTCATTTATGCCACGAAACATTAATACCAATTCAAAGTTGAGCGGATGTTGCTTTTGAAGCGAATTCGAACGCCTGAGTCAATTCAAATTCGGGTTCGGATTTTTACAGAATCGTAGGGCTGCTGTTGAAGTCAGCTGAAGGTTTTCTGCAGATTATTTAAACGATAATCGATAATCTTCTACTGCAGTTGCTTTAATAATTAATAAGGTTCATTGAAAAAATATATATGATATAAGTAAGATCTTTTTCCTTAACAAATAATTAAGTGTTAATGTATACCATTCATAAACTGACTATTAAATGTAATAACTTTGTATGTACAAATTTCACAAACGCGCCGTATGAGAGAAACATAAACAAAGAAGAAAGCTAGATAGTATGAAACACCAGTATCACATAAGAGCATATAAGACGTTGAAAGAAATCGTTTAAAAAAGCTGGAGATTCCATGAATGGATGGAAAGTGAGCTGGCGGGACGACGCTCTCGTAGTTTCTGTTCACACGCTCCCATAAATGCAACGGGTTTTATTTGTAAAAAATTACATCAAATCTTATTATCAAAGGTAGACCTTAAATATATAAAATTGAGATTATTTAGTCCTTGAATTTCACATCTATCTATATTTTTGTTTTTTATTAAGTAAATAATCATTTTCCGGTAAATTATTTTAAATAAAGGATGTATGCTTCAACTTGAAACGGAAGATTACAATTGTAAAAATCGCAGTTGTTTCTGTTCATTAATAAGAATGCATTGAGTGAGCCATTTATGATTTCCTAAACTATAATATTTATACTTACTAATAATAAAACTGAAGAGTTTCTTTGTTTGTTATGTTGTTTGATCGAACTCTATAATCTTAGGAACTACTGGTTCAAATTTTTTGTGTTGGATAGTCTATTTATTACGATATTACTAATAGGAGAGGAGCAGCAATGAGAAATATTACAAAAATTGGGGAATATTTTACTTTTTGAGATATCCTTGCGTGCGGATTCAAAACGGTGAAAGTTACGCAAAAAGTAATTATTACGAAATTTATCCCCTTTAAAAGTTCTAAAAGAAAGTCCGCAACAGCATACATAACATATATGATATTTGAAAGGCACATAAAGGGATGAAAATGGGAGTACAAGTTCGTGTAGGGCATTTAATCATGACCATAGTAACTATTGTTTACAATTTATTTTGTCATTGTAATTATATTTCAAGTTATCCTTTTCCAAATCCATTATTAAATGATTTAAGCTGTTTACGCAGGATTAAATAATGTTTTGAATAATTCAAATCGGTACAATCATTGTTACTAATATTAAATATATATGTTATATTGGTTAAGTGCACGAAAATGTTACATTTAGCTGACGCTACTGACCGTAGATGACGTTACTGTATTTTTTAAAAGGGATTTTGATTTTTGTTATTATTGTAGTCTTATTTTTTCAGATTTTTATTAAACAAAGAAACGATCGTTTTCATTTTGACGGTTTTTCCGATAAGATAATTGAATGGGGAATTATTAGTAGTTCGAAAAATTTTATTTTATATTTAGCTGACGATTCTAATCACTAGATAACGTTACTGAACTTTTAAAACAAGATTTTGATTTTTTTAAACTTCAAAAAAGGAGGTTATCAATTCGAGGTGTATGTATGTAATTTCGTAATAATTTAGTAATATTCATATATGTTGGTCTATAGAGATTCTAAACAAGTGTGCAAAATTTTACTAGGGTTCACTACAAGTTTCATTAAGATGGGTTCAGTAGTTTTGAAGATATAAACTACTGAAATTGAAGTTACTCATCAAAGGAATAAAAAATTAACCGACTCATAAAAGTCGTTAAAGTTGATAACCTTATTTTTAACCAACTTCAAAAAAGGAATCCAGCGATTTGCCTGTGTATGTATGTTCGTCATTAACCGACTTCAAAAAAGAGGTTCTCAATTTGACCTGTACGTTTTTAACCGACCTTAAATAAAATTAAATCAAGTCTATACACGAGACACGAGATATCTTAACACGAGTGCTACATTTTGTAGATGTATAATATTATGTATGAGCGTCTATATGTTTGACAATGTATTTCCCGTAAATAAGACATTAGATTAAAGATACACCTTATTTGTTTGATTATCTATGTAATAAAATATTCAACTTAGAGACAACATAAGAGAAAACTCACTAAATGACTTTAGAAACGAACCGTTACCAGAACAGCAGGTTAGATTAGGTTAAAACTGCTAACATCACATAAGACGTTTATCCGGTAAATATAAGTATGTTTATATTTTCAATTGTTTTTTTAATGTATAATGTCTCTATTGTTTTTGCGATTTTAATCAAACAAAATTGCTTCCCTTTTCAATATTGTGGTTTTTAGGATTCCGTAGTCCTAACCTACCATCATGTCTGTCTGTCGGTCCGCTGTTTAGCTCAAAAATGATTGGTATTAGAAAGGTAATTTAGCATGAGTAAACATGTCAATCACGCCGGTAAAATAAAATCTTGAAAAATATTTTTTTTCGGTTACCTCCCCTACATATAAAATTTAGGATATTTTTTTTATATTCCGTTGGCAAAATTTAATTTGGCGTCACGCACAAAAATTTTTGAAAATGCTGAATTCAGAAAGCAAGAAAAAGATGAGGCCAAGTGCTATGAAGATCAGGCGTAGAAACTTGCACAAGAATCAAACTGTTTTAAACCCCTTTAATGAAAGCCTTTATCTGTAATTCCAAAATAAGCAGAGTAGGTAGTCAAATATCTAAATCCAAGCAAAATAACGAAGTATTATTCAATAAAGTATTGAATTAAGTAAAAATTCAATAAAAGGACTATTTTTTCAAAGAAAACATTTCTTTGTATTTTTTGCAACAGAAAAGCACCTGGACTATTCTATGAAGACATGCGCGTTATACACAGAAACACCGGTAGATTTTCCATAATTGACTCCATCTATTGGACAGGCCTATGTTTGAGCAGTGGGAACGTTGATAAGCTAATGATGATGATATAAAGTTAGATGCTCATTGGCAGATTTTTAATTAAAGATTAGCAGTATAGCAGGCCAGTGTACACACAGAACCTTCGTACCACGTGCACGAAGCCGGGAGCTACAGCTAGTTATATTAAAAGAGGAAAGATTGATTTTTGTGTGCTTGTAATGGATAACTGCCTGATTCTAAAAATCCCTTCATAAATTTATAGGTTTACGTTATCAGCAAAAAACTACTTACACTATTTACAAAAATGTTTGTTTGTTTCTTTGTACTTTTTTCACGTCGTAAGATATCGAGTATGGAAACAGTTGGGAAATGGAAGAGGAATAACGGCTGCATTTTATAAAAAAAAAACATAAAATTCTTTTTGCCGCCACCGAAGACAATAATCGGGGGTAAATAAAAATAATTCCTGACAAATCTGCATCTTCAACATTCGGGTATGACAGGAAGTTGAAAAAATGTCTACCTTTTCTCCTGCTAAACTGTTTTTTTTTTTAGATTTATTATTTATGTAGAGTAAAGGCAGAATTCGAATAAGAATGACGTTAGAGAGATGTAAAGTGAACTAGTAATTAGTGTAACTAATGTATTTTTATTATATAATCAATTTAGGAAATTTGGAATTGAAAAAAAATGGAATTAAACCCACTATGTAACGACGATCTGTTACGGTGTAATAGTTCACAGTACATCTGGTTGGTACACAGTTGATCACCGAAAATTTTTACTCAATATAATGTAGTTCCAGATTTTAATATTCTTTACTTTAACTTAACAATACCAACAAAATAATAGCCCATAATTAATCTTTTACGAGTAGGGTTAAAATGAAACAATTGTAACTTAAAATGACTAGGTACTTTAATTAAAAATATTACTTACACAATTTGTAACATAAAATTACTACTTCAGTTCAAAAATAAATATTTTGTAAATTACCTGGTGAATAGGTATTAAGTTATAATCAAAATTAACTAAATCAGTCTTCCAAATTAAAATCCGACAGATTGTAACGTACTCCTGTTGCTTGACGGTTCTTTGTGTAAGAAATTCATTAGTTTATGAAAAACTACAACAGCGTTAATATTGTTACTATAGCCACTGTTACCGCCTTGGCCCTATTGAACCTTCGATGCGCCAGGCCAAAACACAATTAACCGATTTTTCAATTAATAAAATTTACTTTATCTGTATTGTCTGTAGTAATATAAGTTTTTTTATGAGCAACCATCAAAAGTTGAATGCTGTCTCCAAGTGAAACAATTAGTGACCACTACTATAAGGCAGTTGACTTACCTTAAACTCCAACATAAAGCATTTAACATGAGGTTGTTTGGAATATAACAAGTCCAACATCAATGTCGACGGACTTCTAGTGATTCCATTGAGAATAGAGTTTTCTAATTGGTGTCATGAGTTAGAAGGTTTCTTTCAGTTTTTGTTGATAGTAAAACGACGGAATTTTGTTTAGAAGTTCAAATTTCACCCAATATTCCCATTTCTTAAGGCGGATTTGCAATTTTATCAAAATAAATAATAAATAGGACGTTCTCCTTTAGGAACTTAAATTGGTAAGTTAATAAGCAGGTTTTGCGCTGTTTAATAATATGTTACTTTTTACATCGATTTCAAAAAAATAAAATTGTAATATGTTTATTTCAGCCAAAAACAAAAGATTGCGTATTTTGCATTCATTTGAAATCCGAAATGAGGATAAATCTATGAGATATTCTATGTTCAACGAGTATGTATACTTTACTCTTTGGTGGAAATTTTTTCAAATATTTTTTATAGTAGATAGTAGGGATCAAAGAGTAAAGTATATATATTGGGTTGGCACAAAAGTAATGAGACACACTAGAAAAATCTATAACATTTCCTTTTTAAAATCAATTTTTTCGATAATATTCTAGAATGTTGTAGAACATTCTAGGTACTTCTGGTGTAGGGTATATAAAGCCGCGCTCGCGATTTGTTTAGTCAGTTTGAAGAAAAATGGACGAGCGACAAGTTCGAACACTATACTTATACGAGTACTTGTTAGGCCACAGTGCGCGGGCTGCGGCTGACAATATCAACAATGCATTAGGCGCTGGAAGTACAAGCCATGCGATGGTGTCCCGATGGTTTGACCATTTAAATCAGGAGACAGGAGCCTTGAAAGTCAGCCACGCTCAGGGCGGCCACCCGCAGTGAATGATGACGATTTGCGCCGCGAACTGCAGTTGAATCCGGATGCTCCGAACTGCAGTTGACTCGTGAATTAGCGGAAGCACTTAAATGCAGTCACCACGCCGTGGAACACCATCTGCATGAGCTTGGTTATCGAAAAGTTTTGGCTCGGTGGGTACCGCACATCCTTACAGACGCCAGTCGTGCAGTCCGTGTCGCTATCTGTCTATTACTTTTGTTGCGACCCCGACGTAAAGAGTTTTTGTCAGATCTGGTTACTGGAGATGAATCATGGATTTATTACGAGAACGATACACACGTCGTGCTTTTTGGCTGCCTCGAGAAGAAACGCCACCAACTCAACCGAAGCCGAGTCAAAAGAACCGCCGCAAAATTCTGCTTTGCTGTTTCTGGGATGCGCAATGCATACTGTTTTATGAGCTATTACACAATGAAACTATAAACGCTGACAAATATTCAACCCAGCTTACCAAATTATCTGCCGCTATCAAGAAAAAACGACGAAGACGAGTCAATGTAGTTTTACTGCACGATAACGCTCGACCTCACGTCGCATCTGTGGTTCGCCGGCAGTTGGAGAACTTGGGCTGGGAGACGATACCCCACCCACCTTATTCCCCAGACCTCGCCCCATCAGACTATCATTTGTTTAGAGCCCTGAAACAGCATTTGCGGGGTAAACAATTTAATGATTTCTCTGACGTAGAGGCGGAGTTGAACAACTTTTTCGAGGCACAGCCATCAGAGTTCTGGGCAAAAGGCATCCAAACTTTGTCGGATCGTTGGCAAGAAGTCTTAGATACTAATGGTAATTACATCATTGACTAAACTTTTTTTATTGTAATAATAATAAAAAAGTAAAAACTTAAACCAAGTGTCTCATTACTTTTGTGCCAACCCGATATATATATATTATAGGGATAGCCATAGATATAAGAATACACATTTTATCTGAGTAAGTACGTTCATTGATTTCTTCTTGAATTCTGAACCAATTAAAAACTAGCTGTTTCCCCGCGACTTCACCTGCATAGCATTGTGAATGCGAAATTAACCAAATATAATAATAAGAACAAAATTCTCGTCTTTATCGAAAGTTTCAATATTTGTAACAATATTTCTTTCGGCTGTTTGGGTGGATGCCTGAACATTGATGAGAATACGCTCTGTAGTAGCGAAAAGTAACAAGTGTTTGAAATATTCGTCAGTCCTGTTAGGTCCTGGGTAGCTCAGTGGTTAGAGCAGTCGCCCGGTTTGCGAAAGGTCGTGGGTTCGATTCCCATCTCAGGGTGCCAGGGACCAAGTGGATTTTTTAAGCATTTTGTATTAAGAATAGAATTTATGAAATTTTATCTTTTATGAAGTCTATTGTATCTAACAGATTTTGAACCAGTGTACTTAAAACTAGAATATTGAATCGTAACGCGTCTTTAAAATAAATGTAAAATTAACCTAAACAAATATTAACATCAAAATCTTTTATATCTAAGGAAATCCTCCGCAGGATGCAAGACTGGTTTTGAGCTTGTAAAACGAGTAACTAACTGTCGGTGTCCTGTTTGAGTGGATGACTCCTGCTATTATTAGTTGGGGTATCTAGAGGTATCCACTCTTTGTAATTAAATTTATGTTTCTACAGAAATTATCAATAATTGCTGTATTTGCAACTTTTCCATTTAGTTAGCGGACATGTCTCCGAGGGACAGTAATAATAATCAACGTTATATTTGATCAATAAAAATGTTAATGAAAAATGATTATGTTAACTGTCGACATCTTTATGTAATTGAAAGAAACAATATCGAGTAATTATCAGACAGGCGTCAGTTGTTTGAAATTTTTTTCTCAACGCCTGTCTGATATTTTTTTATTATTCTTAATGGAAAATTATTAAAAAATCTACTTGCCCCAGGTACTCTGAAATGGGACTCGAATTCACGACCTTTCGAAATTGGGGCGACTGCTCTAACCACCTTTGTCGCTACTAATGAGCGTCTTTTCATCATGTTTAAGCAATCCACCCAAACAGCAGAAACAAATATTTTTACTAACATTTTAAACTTTCGATTAAGATGAAAATTTGTACTAATTAATATATTTGATCAATTTTTGCATTTACTATCCTATACTGAAAAATATTCTTAATGAAAAATGCTTAAAAGTACCCTCTCAAAGTACAGGTACACGTGCCCCTCTTGCCTCTTGATTTTTTAAACATATTGTTTCTTTCGATTGCATAAAGATGTTGACAGTTAACAAAATAATTTTTCATTAATATTTTAATTATTGGGTAGATCGCAGAGCACCAGTCATTATTTTTTTTTTGGTGTTACGATTTGTTGGCTAGGCTAATGTCAATATTGACTTAGATCGTATGCCTATATGTTAGCTTGACCCGACAGTCGATTTTTATACATACCTAAGTATATCACTACTCAGCTCTCTAAGAATCTCATGGCTTAAATTTAGCTCAAAAATTGTTTTTATAAAAAAAATGTCATTTGGCATGAGTATAAAAGCGTTAATCTCATCGACAAAGTAGTAATTTTTTGTAACGTTGAGCGCATTTTGATTATAGCCAATATTAACAATATCCCATCTAATACAAAAAGTCCAAATAGCGCGTAGCCGTTTTAATTAGACGGTAGGCCCACTGGATACCATAGAAAACAGACGAGGGGTATTAAGATACTTTATACGATATGACCACTTCTTTAAAAACAGCCTGCAAATAAAAACAAGCAAAAGAAAAAGTAGTACCATAATTTTAAAAAATACCACCATCTGGAAATACTATTTGAAAAAGTAATAAATTAATTATATAATAATAAATTCCATATATAAATCTCCGTTTTGGAATCAAAGTTATGACTTTTTTTCCATCAATTGCAGTATTTCTTTAACTAGGTAAACTTGTTTTACAAGAGAAGTGGCACCTTTTCTTTATAAATGCGAAAATCTGAACCGATTTAGATGCTTAGTGAGGAGATATTAGAGATCTTGGGGAGGACATAGTTAAATTTTATGTCAGTAACTATCCTCAAAGAATGAACAAAGAGGTAGGAGTTTGTATAGAAAATCATTCATTTACTTACAAATATTTCTTGGTTCACGAAAATTCGCACGGAAAAAAAATTTACTGTACTGATGACCGAGCTCGGCATTTTTTTTTTTTGTAAATGAAACCTAGCTAGATCGATTTATCACTCCCGAAACCCTCTGTATATAGTAACCATGAAAATCGTTGCAGCCAAGATTCAAATTCAGATACATTGAGATCAAATAATAGGCAGATTAAACCACCGTATCTTTTAATTGTGGAAATTTGACTTAATTCTCCGTATTTTGAAATATGTTCAAGTCCAGTTCGAGTCGTTCGAGAATAGGTTTAGGACTTTCCCAGTCTAACCTATCTCGGAACTACTAAGACTGACACTGCTTAATATGACTGGCAAATTGTCTAGATATAAGCAGCAAACTTTATAATGTAGGTACTGTGAAAACTACTCATGCTATAGAATGTACAATGTAGTCTATATCTATACTAAACTATACTAATATCAAAAAGCTTAAGTTAGCTTAGTTAAAAGTGCTAAACTCAGGAACTAATGGTTCGAATTGAAAAAATATTTTTGTGTTGAATAGTCGATTTATTGAGGAACGCTATGACTAATAGGAGCAGGCTTGAAAAATGTCGCAAAAACGAGCAAGCCATGCGGTTGAAGTCGCTGGCAGAAAAATAAATTGAATACAATAGGCAACAAATATAGGAAAATATTAGACAGAATTATAAAATAGTTCTCTTGTCCTAAGATAAATGGGTAGATAAATAAGTATGTAACTGAAGTGCTGGTAAAGATAATATTTTTACTTTGATCAAGTGGTTTAGACAATATCAGACAGTATCATTAAAGGACACGGTATCTTTCACAGTTTATGCAATATTACATAAATGAGTGATATTTGTTTATTTGCAAAAATATGTAGTATGTATGTATCTAAAATACCTATGACATTTAGCGTATATTAAAATGATCTAAGTTTGCGTCATAATAAAGTCTGATATTCTATTAACTAACTAATTGTTTAGTAAATTACTGAATATAAAATGTTTCCGTAATAACTAATAAAAAAAATACTGTCCACAGAATTTTTTTATAGTTACTATTTCTAATATTAAGAAAAGAATCCAAAACAATACAATGTCCAGTTGATATTGAACCTGTATACAAGCAGCTAAAACTTTAATACTGTTAAAACAAACAAATACCAAATAAACTCACCAGTGTTTTAGACGCACCGTTACTTTTTTGCTGATTTAAGTCCAAGATATTAATTGTTGATCAAATTGAGATAACGAACATTTAACGTTTTCGTTTCCGCTGGACGTCCCATTTCACTAGGTTTACTGAATAATTTTTCATTGCACTAGTTCACAAAAACGAAAACCTTATGTATTATTAAACCTTTTACAAATATTTATTATGATAGTTTTGATAACTGATTCACGGTCAGTTTATTATAGCAAAGTCAGCGTACCGTCTCACTGTTACCGGTTTTGAATATACTTATAATGTTGTAAACGCACACGGATCGCGGGCACACGTGCACTCACAGCGGAGCACCGACGCGAATGGTAAAATAAAAGCAACCAAAGAAAGTTCGACGTCAGTGGCACTACACAAAATACCTGCAGCCGTTTCAATTCTATGAGAAGATTATTCTCTGACGCTGCTACTGTTCAGATAGTGACTTTGGTCCACAGATTGGTAAGGCTAACAAAAGACTCATTCCTCATATGAAAGACAAAGCAACGTGAATGATTGATTATACATCAATAATTTAATTAACTGGTTATTGCTAAAGCAATCTAATTGTTGTTAAAGACACTAGTCCGTCAAACTATCTATAATAAGAATCGGTTAAACGTATTTTTTACAAAAGATTAATACCAGGTAGGTATTTATCTGTAGATATTTATCTACATAAGGATCTATTAAAATATTTTTCAAACTTAAAAAGAAAAAAGTGTTTCTGTGAAAAGTCGGAGAGAGGTGAAATGAAATAACATATAACCACATTTGAACATATTTTATTAATAGCACAACAACACTAAAACTAAACCCCTCAGCATTTATCACATCGTAACCTTTTCTATGCCGATCGTACCTTGCCATTTCCTGTGTTGTATTTTAAATAATTTATCAAAGATATGCTGTCTTCCGTCTCTAAAATATCACCCAAAAATACAGCCTTCTATAACACTCTAGAACATTTCATACTTTTGGCATCGTTTATTCTAATATTTACAATAAACATCTATGTAACATCGATTTTTAATCAATAATTTTCTAAATACATCAAGTTTAACAACAATATCGATAATCAATTAGGCGAGCTTTAATTGTCTCTTAGAAACATACGTATTTGTGAGAAGTTTCTATCGCGACATATATCAATTCTATATACCTGTATCGGCGCGCACGCTTCTATTTGGCATCATGATCACCGTTGCGGTGTCATTGTTACCTTCCATTACACTTGCACTTGTGACAAAAACGTCACATTATGCGTTCCAAAGTTTGTCACGAATTCCTGCGTACCTTTACGACTCATACCACTATATCTACTCGACACATCGTCTTATTATTAATTTCTGAAACTAATCACGGATTGGTTTCCTATTTAAAAGCAAACAGTTACTTTTTATTAAATATTCATATAAATTGTAAGAGGTTTACAAAATTGTTCTCTACAGGACAAAACGTGATAGTTATATCAAAATAAATTCATCTAAAACAACGTAACAAAAGAAACACTTGGGTCGTTACTAGGATTATCTTAATCGCTAGATGTCTAAGTTTCGAATAAAGTATCTAAATGACACAAGTCTAATTTACTAACGCGACTTGATACTGATAACATTTTATTCTGCAGGTGCTATGCCAATATAACAAGCATTAAAGTACATTTTTTTGTTATGATATTTAATAAATGCACAATGCAGAGAACTAACATTTTCCTAGTCAAATAAATAATTAATTTCAATGGTAATTACTATTTGAATTTATATATGACAAACTTGGTTTAGAGGTTAAAAACCTCTATAGCTGTCCAACTGGCGGTTATTAGTAAATTTAAACAATTACCTCTTGCGTACTAAACAATAAATGCACCTTTAAATTTTTTTATACGAATTCAGTTTAGTTAGGTACACAAAGTCTACGGTTTCTAAGTATCTAAATCAACAAAACATACTACGTATAGATAAGAACAAGAACCTACAACTTTTATTATAGTAGTTAAATACTTTAAGTGCAATTGATCGTATTCCTAAATTACGCAAAACGGACTACGGACAGTACTTTCAATTATATTCTTTTATGGCTTGTTTATTCTATTTGATATTTATAAAATAATATCAGTTACAAAATTGGCATTACAGAAATGATACAGCCATCTTTCATTGACATATTACTTTCACACTCTCTTCATTATATTTTTATCACACGCTCTTGGAAGATGGTTTTATAATCACCTAAGTAGTGCCGCTTATAATGAATAATTACAAAAAAAATGAAATTAACTTAAAGCATAGTTTTCTTTTAAATTTTATTATAAGACCAAAAAATTAGTACCTAGTATTAGGGTAATAAAGGTTCGAAAATATCAGAAATTAAATCATTCATTTTACTGCCCACCAGAATTTAGGTAATTCCACATCTGCAAAAATTTTAAAGTTTTTAAGTTTTTCAAGATTAATATATGGTTTCCGATTTATATACAAAATAAAAAAGATTCCAAAAGACTTCAATAACATTTAAGACAAGATGATATTACTTTAAATCACAATTGAAAAGAAAACTAGGTATAATTTTCGGCATGTACGCGCTAGCGTTATTAAAAATGGCTCTTGACGCAACTTCGAACGTATTCTTTTTGGCTGCTTAAATAAAGTAAGAATAAGATTCAACTTTTGTGCAAAAACAGACGGATTTATTTTATGTGGACGTATCTACTTAGGTAAAGTGGAAAATTACTAGAGAACTACCGAGGTCCTCCAGTTTCCTAATTCAGAAATTAATATGCAACTGGACTGAACTGCAGTAAAATAAACTGAAAACATATGTTCAACTATTGTCTTTTTGTATCTTATTTGATTAAAATTAACCAAAAATTAAAAAATATTACTGGGACCATATAATATAACAACAATACCAATAACTCGCAATACATAAAGTCTCTGAACTCAGAAATAATTCTCATTTTGTAACTCACTTTTGTATCCAGGATTTTACCAGGAATAAGTTATAAACATAGACCGTTATACAATTATATAAGAAACCCAGTCAATGTACACTTAAAACCAATTTTCGATAAATCGCGCACTTCGAGTTATCTATTTTACTTTACTTATTTATTTTAACAAAATAGATGCAAATTAGAGCAGGATATATGACGACATAAGTCTGTTGATACATATCGAATATCGAATTTAAGAGTGCCTATTACCTATAAACCAAATTTAATATCAATGCCGGAATAAAGGAAAGAGAAGTAAGTATAGGTTCAACAGTAAATATTATGTTTACAATTTTTTTTCTACTTATTTATAATATTAAATATAAGTAAATGGAAAATCATTTTAGACATCAAATCATTTAGACAAAAAATCCATGAATCTGTAAAATAATGGGATGATAATTACATGAAGTATTACAGAAAATTTACTTCAATATAGTATTGTTCTTTCGATCACATTTTAATTAAAGTATTGATCATCATATAATACTTTTATCTATTACAAAGACATGTTGACTTAATAATAATATTGGCAAATTTTCTAATATTACGACCAAATAAGGGTTAACAATTAATCAGTAAATTTTTATAAATCAAAATCAATATTATTAGTCGTATTATCTGTCGCTACCCTGCGTGTTTTTATTCTCTCATTGTCATATTTTAATATTGAAGATAATCAAGAATAGATAAACCTTTTAATTCGAGATTGATAATATCGATTTAAATTATTAAAAATTGACAATGGGTGAGACGAAGGAAATCATCTCTAAATGGTCTCGAAAATATTTAAATATTGTCTATGAAAAATATTATGTCTTTCTTAGCACCACTCTATCTTGTCGCAACGCTGCATGGTATCAAAGAATTTCATTCTCATACCTACTACGTACAAAGATGTCTTTCATTTATTTTTATATTTTGATATATTTGATATTATTAAGTTCATTAACATACATTATGTGTGAATCACACAATAATCAAGTCCATTTCAGGTATAGGCACATAAATATAAAAAACAAGATAAACATTTAACTAGATAGATTAAAAATAACTTCATAAATTCAATTCCATGTGACCATTGTATGAGCAATCATCATTTGTTTTAAGATGGGTAAATCTAATGAAACAATTTTATTGACAGTATTATTATAAATCTACCATCTCATAGATTCGGTTTTAAGAAACTAGACATGCATGACATTAGTTTTTTCGCTTTTTACATTTTGTTTTCGTATTTACATAAAAAATATGTTTGTTTTTAAGTAAGTTTTAGATTAAATAAAACAAAATTTTCTTTGCATGTTGACAAGACATATTGGTTATTCTTAGACTAACTGGATCAATCATATTTTGTCGAAAAATGATTGTCATGGAACTTAAAATAATAATTAATTTATCACTTTGGATTGAGCCAAGGGTTAATTTTAACCTAAAAATTATTTAATTATAGTTCGTCGTGTATGTACACTTAAAATTATCATACTATTTTAATTTTTCCTTTTTAGATTCACTACGCTCTAACTGATTTTGATTATGTGTTACGGATGGTTTCGGAGGAGCTGGTAAAGGTGTTGTTGTTGGAGATTTGGCACCTGTTACACTCGTAATTGAACATACAGAAGTATTACTTGTTTTCGTGGATGATGACAACTCCGTTGTTTTTGGCGTTATATTTGTAGAATCAGATTTTAAATTATTGCTTTTTGCCTGTGTTGAAACACTAGCAGCTACGGTTCCTTTAGTCGATTCGGGTATTTTAATCGACGATTTAGTAGAACATGATGTTGTTGGTTTTGTTGTATCAACGCCGCTTATATTACATGGAGTTAATACTTTATGAACTTTACTTGTACTTCCAGTAGATGGGACTATTGTTATGGCTGAATACTCTTTAGTAACTGTACTTGGACACGTTTCGGTAGCAATAGGTTTTGAATCGGTACTATATGATTTATTAGATGATGTTACAGATGGTATTTCTTTTGATTTTTTTGTTAACATACTCGATTCAATATCAGCAGTTACTGCTTCTGTACGCTTTACTTTTGCTGCCGATTTGTCGGATAATGTGGAATTTGTACTTACTCTAGCTTTTGCTACATCTTTTGGGTGTGATTCTAAAATTTTTTTCGTTGTTCCTATGGACACATCAAAAGGCTTCGAAGACGTTATAGGTATTGTAGAGTTCCTTCCACCTTGTGCATTGGATATTTTTGCGACACCCGATTTTATCGAAGAAGTATTATTTAACTTCCCATTACTAGCCGTAGATTTTTTGTGTTCCAATTTATTTGCAAGTTTTACTTCAGTTGACATTATACTTACAGTATTTGATGGAGCAGCAATTGAATTTTTCAATTTTGTATTGCTTGCAGGTGTTGTATTTAAAGTTGTTACTGTAGTTATTGGGATATGTTTTGGAACACATGGCAAGACGTATTCCGTTTTATTAGTACTAGGTGAACTAGAAGCTGAAGTTAACTTTGTCACCGATGTTATTGGCGTAGATATGGATGTAGTAGTAACAGTAAAAATAGGTTGTGAAGTAAGATTTAAAGTAGATTTTTCTTTAGCTGTGTTGACATTTGTTTTGACTATTACATTTGGCATTTTTGTGGATTGTGAATTCATAGAACTTGTTGTCTTTACCAATTCTTCTGTATCTCGCAAAGTTGTTTGTCGTTGTAATTGCTTATTACCAAAAGAACTACTAACTTTAGCACTTTTATCTTTTGAAACTGAAGTATAACAATCAGTTTCAGGTACTTTTTTAATATCTGAACATTTAGAGCTAGTTTCAAAATTTTTATTCATATCCATTTTTAATGAAGTGGAAGAACTAGTTCCATCTGATGTTGATATTTGTTTCTCAGCAGGTGCAGCTTTTATCTCCTTGCTTACTGTTGCACCAGTTAAGATAGAAGATTTAGCGTCGTCTAATTTATTTTCTGACTTTTTAATTGGTAGTTTTGATTTATCAATTGCACTGGTTTTATTCAACACTGGTGGATTCATAACATCGTTTTCCTGTATTCTGTTAGTTGACACTTCATGTAAGATGGGTGCAATAGTATTATTATCAACAGGAATTTGTACTCCTTTAAAATTATTTCCCAAAATTGTAGTGAGCGCTGTGTCTGACTTTTGAATATCACTACTTAATATGTTATAATTTTTTACCAGTTTGTCTTCAACATCTCTTACAGGACTTGTTTTAATAATGCTTCCTTCTACAGTAGACAATATAGGTACCGGTGTCACCTGCAAAGGTTCCATGTGCTTATTTGTGCCATCTGTATGAATTTTTGCTGTTGTAAAAATCAAAGGTCCTGGATTATAGGCGCTTGATTTATTGCTATCAATTTCTACTAAAATATGCGATTTTGGAATACTATCATTTTTTGCTCCATCTGAATTATTGAATACGTTGGTATTCATATGGTTGTGAACAGTACTAGTTTCAACAACGTTTCTAGAATTAAAACAAGTGGAATTATCTTTCGCGCCACTTGTAGAACTTTCTGTCACACTATAAAACATAGCTTTTGTTGACGCTATCATATTATCACCAGACTTTTGTTTATCATTCAATTTTTCATTTTTTATATCAGTCTTTGTTTTTGATAATAAAAACTTGGCACTTTGACTTAAAGTCTCAACTTTCTCTTTTTGTAAAAGAGGTTCACCTACACCATCATCGGATTCGTTACTAAAATTCTGTACTTTTCTTTTGATGGAATTTCGTTTCATTTTAACAATTCCAGCGGCTGATTTCTTAATTTCATTTTCTATGCTACTTGTTATGGACGTTGCATCACCGCCATCTTGAGAAGTCTGTAAAAATTCAATTAAACAGTTAACCTTTTAATTTTAAGTTCATAATAATAGACTGAACTTCAAAACTTATAGATGTAGAACCCTAAGTCAGAGTTTTGGTTGAGGAAATTCAATTATCAGCTCTTAATACAGCGTTAGACTAATTATATAATATACTCTCCCAATAACCTACATCCATTTCGATTTTATCTCTTAGGTCGCTTTAAAGAAGTTGTCTAAATTGTGAATATAAATCATTCTTAATCCTCACATATTTTTTTTCAATTCTAGGTTCTATCTATTATGAATATTACAACAGTTTTTATTTACTTCAGTTTATTACTTGTTACTTGGAATGAACGGGAAGATGGCACCTACAACAGGAGATTTAAATGAAACGTGATAGCAAGAAAAGGCGTTGAATATTATTAAAATTAACGTGAACATTTAGGTAAACGCATTGTTATAAGTAAATTAAAGAAATTCACTTATTACCTAGATGAAAGAAAGAAAAACCTTAATTTCATTGAAACAATTTCGTGTGTTCTGTCTTCTGTACCGTCCTTTACCTCTATTTTTTCAGTTGGAAAATGGGGGAATTTGATACGGGCTATCACATGTCCGAGACCAAGAAACACATTGTAATCCACCAAGTGGTCAAATTTCGACTGACCTTCCGCATCGCTATCAGCGGATGAGTGTGCGGGGGTCATGCGCCTCGCTCCCTCAACACCGGCCGGCCATGCAGCAGCAGCACAGGTGGCGACAGCTCTGTCTCAGCACACAGCACACTCGAAACACCCGCAGATGCCGAAGGACCCCACTCTTCAGTAGGGCGGGCTAGTACACGAGCTTTCTACAATAAACAAATATGTGTGAATGAAGCTTATATATGGTTAGTGCGATTGCTGAGGTTAAGCAACCTTCATGAAGGGCCGTTGTCAGAAATACAATATCCACTTCGCAAATATCCGATGCAAGAATACGAGTATATAATCAAAGGCAAGAACATGTAGTTAAAACGTAGACTTCGTAATAACATAGAATTATATTACCGTCTTTATAATTTAAATTGTCTTTTTAGAACTTGTCATGTACCTCCATTATTGTAAGATCGTCAGGTCCGCTACAGATCTTATCGACGGCCATCAGTACTACTACCACAACAGGCAACACTCCTAAAGTCCAACCAACCGCGTCAGCCCACATCGGATACACGTAGTGACCGTACGACGCTGGTTTGTACTCGATCCAATTGAACACCAAAATAAACTGAAAAACAAATTATTTAATTATTACCTATACAGTACAGTCTCGACTAAATAGACTGTGCGTGAGTCTATTCGGCCTGTAACGGTGTGCCGTACCACCGTTCATTTTGTCTAGCTTACATTGTCTCGCATACAAACTTTTAGTCTATGATATTCAATATAATTTCTTTAATTATTCATCTTTCATAATTTGAAATTTTGACTAATCCAATATGCTCTTTATGAATGTCAGTTCGTAAAAATTTATCTGTTGTTAACACGTTATTGTAAAGCGTATAAATTTAAATACAAAATATAATAATAATGAAGTAATTATGATTACAATAGAAATTATATACATTTATAAAATTATATCTTGAAATATCGTCCAAGTTTACGTATCACGGAAAACCCAAAAGGGGTATGTATTTGTTCTATTTGGTAATTGTAATTTTATATTTAGTAAAACATACGAACTGTTTTTATATTCATTTTTTGTTTGTTACAGTTTTTTCTTTACCCTTGACTTATTTACCATAAAATAAATCAATTCCAAGCTCAGTCAGCCTTTCATTAATTCGCCCAAGAATCGAAACCGTCACAGGCTTTTCAAACGTACGAAGATCAGCCCTGCGATTCAGTAAAAATCCAGACCCGAATTCGAATTGAATCATGTGCTCGAATTCAGTTTGATTCTATTTTTTGTATGAAAATACAAAACAAAATTAATTGAATATAAGTGTCTCAGATATTCTATTTCTATATCAATTCGAAACTCACTTCGCTCGAACTTCAGCTCGAAGCGTTATTATATTAGTTATTACTAATTCAAGGTTGAGCGGATGTCACTTTTTGAAGTGGATTCAGACACCCAAGTGAATTCGTATTCGGGGTTGGATTTTTACAGAATCGCATGTCTGAGTGGTAAGTGTAAGTTTTTGTATTAAGACTTGTAGTTCTTGATAATTACCGCTAGGGGCGCTGTACTAGATTCCATACTAAAATCTTAACGCGTTCGCGATAATATTTGAGTATGAACGACGATGAACGTAAACGTCAAAAAACTTACACTAAGCACTCTGCTCTTAAGAATCATGGTATAGATTTTAGTGACAAGAATTGTTACGTAGAACTACATAAAAAAAATTAAGCTCCCACAATTTCATTAAACATTAAACCGTTTGTGCAGCTGACCGAAGACTAATAAACTAATTTCACACTTAATAAATAAAATTACTCCTATCCTCTTATAATTCTATTTACGTTATTATATTTCATGTAGCTAAGGACTACAATTAAACAAGTAGGCTTTTTAATTAAATTTACAACGTACCACAAGAGCTGCGGGTGTGATTACTCTCCACATGGCACTCCAAAATATCACCCAGAGCTTCGTCTGCCGACCAATCATGCATTGTATATCTCGACAAAACTTTTCAGCTCCATAGATCCATGCAATAAGTATACACTCGCCGATAGCAATAATTAACACTGACCAATTCGCAGCGTACTTGTCCATCAGTTGTAACCAATACATACCGCTCTGAAAATATATTAATCGGTATAATTTTTATATAAATAATCATAATGTCAGAATAAAGAAAACAATAGGTATATTTTAGCACATCAACATTTGGTTAATAAACTTACTCATTTAATAACTAATAAATAAGGTTTAGTCTATTTATTTCAGAAAACCTTTGTTAAAAGAACATTACTTATTGTAAATATACGTACTACAGAGCTATTCTGTAGTATATAGTTATATATAGTTATATAGTTATATACAAATTCAAACTTAATGTCGCGCTCAGCATTGTCATAGTAGGTTTTGTCTAATTGAACCTCTATAATGTGACAACGCTACTTACATTAAAAGATAATAAAGAATTTATTTCATTAAATCTCTTTGCTGTCACAGCGATGTGCTCGACGTAGAATATGGAATGAATTTTAACGGAATGGAATTGCAATACAGCAATGCTGAACATCTTTATCTGTCTAATATTTTAGTACCTTCTGGTCAAATCAAGATAATTTTTAATATGGTTTGAAGGTAGGTACAACCAACTACTACAAATAACTGTTAGTATAATAAAAATGTGACTTACATTAGTCGTGAATATAAGACCACCCAAATAACCAAACACTGCCACCGTTAGTACCACCCAAACTTTATTTTGCCGGAAGTTCGGAAATCTATCAAGAATTGCCGTTGTGACAGTCTCCATGAGCGCAAACTGTAAATAAATCTCATATAAACAAAATGTTAAGTACGAATTAAATTAAATACATAATTAAAAGTTTATTACCTGAGAGTCAAGTCCGAGTGTAAGCAGCATTACAAAGAAAAGTATAGACCAAAGTGGTGATACTGGCAGTCTGGTAACAACTTCGGGATAAACGATGAAAGCGAGTCCTGCACCCTGGTCCACCACTCTTTCTACGCCAACATTCAGCTCGTGCGCCAAAAATCCAATCACAGAGAATATTACTAAGCCAGCGAAGAACGACGTTGCTATGTTAGATACGGCCACAATTAAAGAATCACTGCAAAAAACACAGGTATTATCTATGACTTTGTAAATAGATACAAGTGGTTAGTTTATAAAAATATTGTTTATAACCTACATATAACAATTATTAGAAAATTTGTTATATGAAGACAGAGTGATCAAGCCACCCCAAGCTGGACTCAATGCGAAGAAAATTTGGACAGCTGCATCGCCCCAGACCTAAAAAGATATTTTAATTATATATTTAAATTAATAACATTGGGTATGTTATTGATCACAAATGTTATGCTTATATAAACTACTATATATTGTAAATTTAATTTACTCACCTGAGCATTAGCTAACTGGCTGAAATCTGGTGTGAGATAAAATATAATTCCAGTTGATGCACCAGGTAGAGTCACACCGCGAAAAAATAATATGACAAGTACAACATACGGAAACAGAGCAGTAAAATACACGACCTGTAAAAACAAATACAAATTTCACTAAAGTATAAGTACGTTAAACTTTTCAAAAAATTATGATGTTAAAGTCACATAAATAATAACCTTTCCAGAGGATTGAACTCCTTTGCATAAACATAAGAAGACAATTAACCAAGCAGCCAACAAGCACACTGCCATGCCCCATCTAATGTGACCTGTTTCTTCAATACCGGAAGATAATCCAAGCACTTGATTTCTGCAGAAAAGCCCATTATTTAGACAATAAAATTATTTCATTAACACGTATTAGTTTAATGAAATTGAAAAACCTTACGTAAAATATTCTTCCGCAGGTGGTCGCCTCAAAGCTACGTTAGCCAATGCAGAGATGTTGTGAAGTGTGACGTAAGTTTGATTCAGACACTCTCTCAAATAATATGTCCCGTTTCTTGCTTCACATTCATCTGCTTCTTCGTAAGAGTAACAATCTAAAATATGCATTATAACAATTAATAACTTATAATTTGCTAAGTTTAATACGATTACAATAATGCTACAACGTAGCACAGCGAGCGCGCTAATTGAATACGCTAATAAAAGCTTTAATTACATTAACATTGCTACTTACGCTGTGTACTCCAATCAGCATCACAGTTTTGCCAAGGTAACTGATAAAAAATGCTCGCAAATGATACTGCCATGTAATATATAGTCCATGCTATGATTAGGTTGTAATATAACATGACGATACTGGATACGATGACCATTCCGTAACCCAGCCCGCGGAATAGAGGACAAAATTTGTTATATACAGCAACGGGACCAAGTGCGGCATATTGTCCAAAAGATAGTTCCATGAACATTAGGGGTAAACCCGCTATTATAAGCATTACGGTAAACGGAATCAAAAACGCACCTAGAAGAGAAAAGAATATAAAAAAATTAAAAAAATATCCTTTTTTATTGTCTTAGGAATTATACAAAACATGCAGATTACACAAATTGAGTATTATAATATTGCTGTTGACAAGGTAATATATCAAATAAAAAAAATTTTAAAGATTTCACCGCGTTTATATTTGATTTCATGACCCTTGATATCGAATTCTTTACAGGTATTATTTAATGAGTAGTGCGTGAAAATATAAGAAATCAGCCCTTCGATTCTGTATAATATTCGAATTTGAATTCACCTAGGTGTACGAAGCGACATCCGCTAAACCTTGAATTGGTATTAACGTTTCATGCTATAAGTAAACTGAATTTCGAAATTACATATTGATATAATATATGAGACACGTATAATTAATCAATCTTGTTTTGTACTTTTATACAAAAAAAAATGGAATTAATAGAATTTCTACACTTAATGACATAAATTCGGACACATGAGTGAATTCGAATTTGGGTTAGGATTTTTACGGAACCGCTCTGCAGTAAGGTAATAAATATATCTTTACTTTATTTATAATCCAACACGTGCTAATCAAATTTAGCCATATTTTTATAGAAAAAATAACTTTAACTTAGGGCGGTTTTGCGGTAATCGGTCCATAAGTTCACATTATTTATTAAAATATGAAAGACACTTACTTTTAATTTTTCTAGGGTTTTATATTGAACGGTTTCCAGTGTTAACATATTTCCTTGTAACCGTATGTAAATTCAAACCTACTACGCGCAAAAATTATGCTTCAATTTCTAAACGCTTTAGTTTTTAGTTTATTTCAGTTCTAGATTTGAATTGGCTTTAAATACCGGCATGCTAATAGAATAAAATAGATTTTTCATATCATAACTGACTCTATGATACTCTCTCAAATAACAATTATGTTACAGCACTCACCCCCTCCATTATTGTAACATAAATAAGGGAATCGCCACACGTTACCAAGTCCCACACTGTAGCCCAGTAGTGACAGAAGGAAGTCAAAACGTCCCGTCCAATTACCACGTGCCGGTTCCACGTCCTCTACTGTTGGCTCCATGGCCTCATTCTCCTTTTCCTATACACAAAATATATCTTTTTAAAGTCTGGATTCTGCCCCTGAGTCGACACTGTTTAAGTTTAAACTATGTTCGATATGAGATGGTATGTCTTATACTTAGACAGTTAGTTTATTTAGGTACTAACTAAGCCATAATCCCATATCCTTAATCGGGGTTGTACCGGCCCATTGGGGGCACTGGTATTTTTGGAGCTTATTCAAACAAACAATCAAATCTTAGGGAATTAAAGTTTCTATGGATGTTCGTCATCCCACTATAAACTTTACATGTGTCATAATTATGTTAATGTTGTGGTTTAATTTACTTTCAGTTTATAATATTGTAGTAATTTCTCATATATGTACATGAGTGTGTTTGTGATGCAAATTAAGATTTTATTTATCGTTATCTAATCATGAAACTTAATATTCAGGTATAATGACGATTTAATGAAAAAATATTTGTAAATATACCACGCGAACGAATTCGCGGGCAAAAGCTAGTATACTACTAGTAGTACAAATGCAGGTACCTGTTTTCTTATTTGTACTGCAATGCTTTAAAAACAGCCTAGAAACCAACGTCAACGCAGCGCTCTCATAGAATAGACGTTCAATCGAATAAAATCTACTTCAATGGTTTTATTTTATTGGAACCTTATGCTGTCAAAGCTCTGTGCTCGACGTCGAATTTGAAGCTGTTTATAAACAGAATAGCATAGCTGATAGGCTGTTTTTATAAGAGAATAACACTGCCCGTTGTAAAGTTCCTGTACTGTTACGCGTAGAAAAGTGCTGTTTAGAAATATACAAAAACAAAATTTTCCCTCCATAAAATGTAATGGCCGCGTAAAGAAATCCGCATGTAAGTAGTTCCAATCCAATGGCCAAATGTATTTTTATAGTGCATAGCGCACGTTTTGACATTTAACATCCTAATTCAAGATAAGTACTGGACCTAATTCTCAAACAGTTTAATTTTACTTGTTTTAAAGGTTTTCCTTACTCACTAGTAACCCAAAAAATATAATATGCCCACTTATAACTTTATTTCTGTTAGCTTAATGATTTACTGAATGGAAAACCATTTGACAGTATTAAAACTTTCATAATATATATCTAAGAAAATTGTCAGTAGTTAGTTACCTATTAAAAAAATCCTGTGTATAGCTGGCACTTTTTAAATAAGTTACGTTTAAATCAAGTCTAAATGGAAAATCGATCGATAGTCAGCAAATGTTGGACGATTCAAAAGTACTTTTAAGAAGTCTATTTGAAGAAAGATTATTTTGACTTTGACTTTGAATGTGATCTAGTGACTGCGACTTCTATGCCAGGCGTGGGAGACTCATGTCTTAGTTTTAAAAAAGAAAGTCGAGAATTTCACAAAGAAGATTATTTCGCACTTTACTATCTCTTCTTAGTCAAAGTTGACGGAAACATCAGTAATAGGGCCTCTATTTATCATTGACCTTATCGTCTTAGGTTAAATATTACTAAAATGTAGCATATGTACTAATTTTTTTTGGAAAATTACAGAAATATAGACATCTTTTTTTATCCAGATTTTCCGATTTTACTAGATGCTTTTTAGTGTTTTCGTCGTTAAAAGGTCTATTGAACTATTTAAATAAAGTGTCAATTAATTCCAGATAATATATTTAATGTTTAAATAATAAATATCTATTGTGTAAGATTGTGATGTTCCAGATTTTAAAGCGACATCGATGGAAGTGAGAGCTCAATGGAACACATGGTTTGAATCATTCTATGGCGGTCGATCAGCTGATAAACATTTAATCGTGCTACTGCGGGCGATTTTTTATAAATCTCGTAACTAAATGTTCGTCCGGTTATCATAAAAGTTAATTTTCACTACTGTCAGGATAAAATATGTTATATTCGATCGCTACATACTCACGCCAGAGAATTTAATATCCATCGGTGAGATACATTTTGTCCCAGAGGAAACAGGAGTTTTATTAGACTTTTCCATGTTGTCATTCAATTGGAGATTACTTTTGCACCAGCTGCCGTTTGAACATTTTAATTCCAATCACTATTGAACCGATATGACCGAAGAGCCATCGAGAACCGCACAGACATCACACGACCGGAGGAACAGTATCGAACATTAGGTACTACATGGGAATCACTCCCGTGCAATTTGAACAGAAGGTTTGGGAATAGAAATATTTAAATAAATAAATTAAAAAACGGTCGTTTGTAATATACATTAATTCGGAAAATAGAAAACGCAGGAACGCGCAGATGTCAAGTTTCGCATCGACCGAACTCTGAATGAACATGTAGGTCAATATCAAGCCTCCGCCTCCACTCTTCCCCTCGCCTCACTTCACCCCGCTATGAAATTTTCTCCAATGAACCTACATATCATAGAATTTGTCCTAAATCTTCTTCAGTGTACTGAGCTGTAATCTTCTTCAGAATATAAGAAAATTGTTTTAAATACAGAAAATTTTGCACCTGAACATTTATGCATACGTTCATTGTTCTGTTACTGAAAATAAAATTAATTTAAATGAAATCGCTAATTTTTGTTATTATTTCACAAAAACAATTAGGAGATTTTTAAGAAGATTGTTGAGGAGTATATTTGCCTCATAACGACAAATATAAAAACATTATTCAATTGTTTTTCGAAAAAAAATCACTTCACAGTACCTACTGAGAGACTAATAGTTATGAGGAGAGAGGCTGTTAACGCTCAGAAGGTCACTGAAAGTAGAACAGTGTATTGATTACAGGACGCCGCGCGGCCGCTTACCCTACCATGTTGTACTCTCCATGCATAAAAAGTTATTTCCGCTTCCCCAAGATACAACTGCATATACAATTTGCATTCTTTCAGGAAACAGGTACTTGGGATTACTGTACGCTTATACCTGCTACAGTAACAATTTCTATGAACATAAAATGAATGCGCAAATAATTTTTGAAGCACCACTTAAGTTTTATTTAACTTAGATATTAAATGCCTTGCAGTTGAGTATATTTTAAAATTTGCCTTAAAGGAAACAACGTCGGAACCATTTAAAGAAATGAGAAAAATAGATCGACAGAGTTACTTTCGCATTTGTATGTTGGTAAAGAAGTAAGAATTAGTAAGTGAATGGTAAGAATAAAGACGGTGCAATGGAGCAGGATATACCTGCAACAGCATAGATTGTTATGTGTCAAAAGTATATTGTTATGTGTCAAATGTATATTCGAGTCTTTTACCTGGGTATTACATAAATCCACTAACCAAGCATCATGGAATACATGTAGCTAATCTTATAGCTATCTTGCCAGTCTTCACGCCCTTTGTTTCCTCCTATTTACTTACATGTATACCCCTTATGTTCTCTACTTTAAAAGTGTTTATTAAAAGCAGTGGCTTTTAAGAATTTTTATGGTTCCGTACCTCGATATATATTAGATCGCTTTGTTGTCCGTCCGACTGCGTAAAGGCAAATTCTATGTAAGAACCACGCTCCAAGTTTTTTAACAAGCTTAGTCAGCTGAGACGTAGCCAATATCTACAGAATTTCGTGTATAGCATTTATTTTATACTATTTATTTAAAACGAATATTAGATGAAATTAGAATACGAATGTATTTATTTTATTTTACCAAAAACATTTAATGAAATCGTAGAGCTAAAGATCCAGTGCTTTATTGCATTTGGCATATTTAAATATTTTTGCCTGCCAAAACTATCGAATTCATTGGATTTGTAATAAGATTTAATTGTTGGAAAAAAACGATTTAATTTATTTTAAATAGGTATTAAGGATACCAGTAACTTCAAGACTTTTGATAGGCGAATGAAATAAAAAAAAACTAAAATAAAATAGAACCGACTTATAACTTTAAAAGTGAAAAATAATATACTTCTCTCAAAAGCAACTTATCCAAGAAAATGCTATTGAAGTCGGGTGGAGGTTTTCTTTAGGTTAGTAATTAACTGATAAAACAAGTCAGTTCTCAATTCAATTCGATGAGTCCACTTTACCAACTAATGAAGCGTCGTCGTCTTATGTGCGGTTTATTAAATATGAGAAAATATGTGAAGAACTTTTGTTTCCTAGAAGTTTTGTAAGGAGAAAGAGATTTCCTCAAAAAATATTATATTAATTACTACGGATCGCACTCCGGCTATGACAGGGTGCCATAAAGGCTTCGTAACGCACTTAAAAAAACAAATTCCAGATGTACTTGCTGTACGTTGCGTTATTCATTGACAACATTTGGTCGCTAGATACTTCACTGAACGACTATTCAATCAATCACTACAAGTATATCATCAAAGCAGTCAATAAAAGTCACAACACCACTTTGAATAATAGATTATTTCATCAAGTTTGTGTTACTTACTTACTAATAACCTTTATGTTACTATACTAATGACGAAGACTTTAACCGTTTGTTGTTTCATACTGGAAGCTCGTTGGCTATCAAGAGGTAATTGTTTAACTCGATTTTACAACTTGTCTAACTTTGTGATAACTCTATCACATCTTGGCAACTAAAGATACAGAATGCACAACAAGCTCATTACATCAAAGAATGATATATTATATATAATTGTTAAACGACATGAATGTCCATTGAAAGGCGATGAACTAAATTTGATTAAAACAAAAAACGTCGTTGCTGCTTTCGCAGGCAAACTGCTTCTAAACAAGAAGAATATGAGCAAACGTAAGTTTCACAATTTTCCGAATTTATCAAAATCCTGCAGTAATAATGATTTATTTGCCTACTACCAACATTTGGAAAAGCTCCATATTAACTTCACCGAACGATATCAGGATATTTTGAACTTGGAAATACCAGACTGGGTGTTGGATCTGTTTTCAAATGTCAACACAGCAATGTTACCTCAGCTGGAAGAAGAACTTACCCCTGAACAAAAACCGATCCCTGAATTGTACGCTGGATTGCGATCATATTTGTGTGAACCTGGATTTAATAAAGTTGCATTTCAATAATCATTTTCATTGGCAGGCCCGTAAGAGTTAACTTGAGACCGAGGCGCGGCAGCCTAACTCATGGACGTAGCCGTAGTCGAAGCTATAACCTACCCCTATAAAGATAGGTGTTTAACATGAATCTGTTGATATTGTTAAAGTTAAACGAAATTTACGAAATGTCGAATTGATACAAATAATGCAATTTCGAAAAGAAAAACAAACCAAAATGTATGATAAAATATATAAATAAAACAAATAATTTTTAAAGAATATAAATAGATTCATAAGAAATATCGATAGAACGTAGGTTATAGCTACGACTACGGCTACGTCCACGAATTGGGCGGTCGCGCCCCTGAGCGCCGTTCTGTATTACCGAAGTTAACTCTTGCGAGTTATAGTAAAAGTCTCGTTTAAAATTAATGTTTAATCTCCGCTAATATAGCTTACAGTAATGAATTAATTTAAATCGAAGTTATAATGGTTTTTAAGTAGGTGAAAAAATGGAGGTGTTTAAAAAATAATTTATTCTCAAAGTGGACAGTAGACAAAATACGTTTGGGTACTCTTATTGCAGTAAATTATATATATATTTTAATGTTCATGCTTTTTGAACATAGAAAATACACCTTTCAGATTTTTTGAATTAATGCAAAATACGCAATCTTTTGTTTTTTTCGCTGATACATATCATCTAGCTAGATCATTCGATTTCGATAAAATGGGGTCACATCGGTCCATGATGCTATCGAATAAAAAATAATTTTACAAATCGGTCAACAATTCGCGGAAAAAAGTTGAACATAGAACCTCCTTTTCGGATTTGAAGTCTCTTAAAACTCGCTAACTTGCAATTGATTAAATAAAAAGAAGTGATTCTATTGGTTGACATTATATAATCAGAAAGTACTACAATTATTGGACTAAACTCCATATCAAAAGCCCATTCTCCTTCCGAACCTCTGTAGTTACGTGTTCTAGTACTCGCACACTTTTAAGTTCAAAATATTAACTTGGTCGAGCTTAAAACAATATAATACCAAGCAGCATATCTTATATAAATATTTAATACTTTTAGTGTTACCTATTATTCTCGGTGGAACAGAACGACCGACACTCCCGAGGTTCCTGGAGAGTACTATTTGTCTTTAATATGATGTAAAAAAAAATTACAAGTCTAGGTCAAATAGTTTCGGAGATATTTCATTACAAAGTTTTTGAAAAAAAATGAGTGTTTTCAACCCTGAGTCAGCTGTTTTTGGGACGTACTAAGGAAAAGTTTTAAATCGGTCATTGACTTCTTCATTTCTAAGAACGAAATAAACTAGTTTGTTTTTTATAAGACTGCTTTCATGCAAATCAATAAACAAGGCAGTCAAAATGCTTAAATCGATTTACAGACTAACAGCCGGTTTCTGATTAGAAAAAAGTAGAAAATTTCTACTGCTTATTCTCAATAACCTAAGTTTTTTAATTTCACAAGTCAAATAGTCTTAGTTTTATCTAACTGCTATCAACTGATCATCAAAAAACTAAAATCAGAAACGAAAACTAAGTGATGTTAGTTTGAGTCGTTTAACTTTAAATTCTCAATTAAGAAACCGAGTGTAAAATTTCCTAAATTATTGTAGAGAGATCAGTCTAACATTAACCTACGTTATTTTAAAAGAGCAGCTCTCCAAAATAATGTTTGAATGGGGTAATACTCTTTTAACAACGGGATCGTTAATTAAACTCGATAAACTCACAAATCTTCCAGCAATTCATCATTAACACAAATGAACTTTGTTTTAAAATCATTGAGGAATTTGTTATTAAAATAGCATTTAAAAAGAACATTATAAAATGCGTGATATCAAAAGACGAAAAAAAAATTTGAACCGAGTTCGTCCCTCGATATCAAAGCCCCACCCGCCCGCCAGCCGCCAGGCGGCTTCATTATTCTGTCGATATTTTCCGGCCGATCAGTCGCCGTCGACCTTTTGCGCTGGAGTGTTGTTGCGCATCGCCGCCGACGCACCGCCGCGAAGCGTCTTTTTTGTCGATTTTTGTTTTGTTCTAGTGCATTTTTAATTGAATTCTTGTTAATAATATACTAGAGTGTTCGTCTTGAGTGTTAAGTTTAGTTTAGTGAAGATTGTGTTTAGTTTTGTGTGAAATATGATGTTTTGCGCGTGCATGCACCGGCATTGAAAAGAGCGTGCTTAGCTCAGTCTTCAGAGAGGATGTGGACATTTTCAGCATCGACTTTTGGCTGTATCGGTCATTTTGTTCCTCCCAGTATAAATAACATCAATGTAACTAAAAAGCAAGATATTTTTTCGAAATACTTTATCGACTTTATGCATTAAAAAAGTGATAAATAATATCTCAAAACTCAAAAGCGACTAATTCAAGAAAACGCTATTAAAGTCGGGGGAATGGGAGTTTCTTGAATAAGCCGCTTTTATATAAGTATTATTTATAAGGTTTGACGACTGTTCTATTTTTTGAAAAAAATATCGATGTCTTTACGATACATTTTCTTAATATTCAATATATCATACCTTCATTAAAATTAACTAGGTTTATACAAGAAACAACCTTGACTTATACAGTTTTTCTTTTTTAGGAGTACGCACGTACACCTATCCAGACTGTTGGATCCAGCAAAGATTTCATAAGAACCTATACGAAACCACTAATCTTAGATTGTAATTTTTTTTGTTTTTTAATATGCCTTATAGCATGATCACAACTAGATTTATATTATTAACATAGATTAATCGTACACGATAGTAGATTTGTAGGACAAAAATCTGTAGCCGCTACTGATACTAAATATACTAGGTGGATTAGCTTTTAGATCAGTATTAGATAATACAAGGATTTGTAATAGTTGGATAAAAAGTGGTATATGCTAAAATAAAAACATATATTTCATTTTAATATTTTTATTTTGAATATCAAAAATAGTAAATTCCACATCCCAAGCTTAAGTTTAATCATAAAAATCAGTTAAATTTGGAATGTTATTTTCATTGTTCCCACATTATATTCACTTGTTTTTTTTTATTATTTTAAGACGTAACAATTCAATACGAAAACCTTAACTGTATATGTTTCGCAATTTGAATAACTAATATGTGTAAAATATTAATTGTACCACATATATTTTATTTCGGAATTTGCAACCCGATCCTAAGAGTCACACTCGACTAATTTCTAATTAATAATAGCACCAGTCAGGCAACCCATAGAACTTTTGTAAAAGTTTCTTTTTGTAAATATTTCGTCCATTGCTAATAAAGAAAACAACAAGTATAAAAATTGTAACGTCGTTAAAACGTATAACTCAATTAATTTTTAGCGAGTAAAGTTTTGATTAGAGATTCTAGTTTTCTAGTGTCTGCAGCAAACTTTCTTATGCCATCAGAAAGCTTTTCAGTAGCCATTTGATTCTCATTAAGATGCCAGCGAAACTGTGCCTCGGTAAGCGAAATTTTTTCAATGTCACATTCAGCAGCAACTTTGGGATCAAGAACCTGTAACATAGACATTTTTTTTTATAAAGTAACATTTATGAACATATATTAAGATATTAAACCCATGATTGAAATTTATTTAAAGTGAGTAATGTGAAGATATTATTTTTGCTTTATTATCTTAAATAACAGAATGTAACTCTACAAAAAACGATAATTATTGAGTTTAATTAGTACTAACCCTCTTTAGTGGTTCATCATTGTCAGCAAGTTCCTGTAAAAGTTTAGGGCTTATAGTGAGCAGGTCACTGCCAGCAAGTTCGCGAATCTCACCAGTGTTTCTGAATGAAGCGCCCATGACTTGAGTCTTGTAACCAAACTTTTTGTAATAGTTGAAAATGTCGGTTACAGACTGCACACCAGGATCATCTTTGCCTGCATAAGTTTTCTTTGTATGGTCAACATACCTGAAACATTCAAATTGTTACTCTAAAAGTTACTTAAAAGCTGCTGTAAAAGATCTTAAAAGTGGCTGGGATTGGGATGGACCAAAAATTTTCACTGAATTTTCCCTGCCTAGATAAAGCCAGCACATTACTATAAATTATTTCATATAATAGTTTATCAATCATATTCATAACTGACAATAGTATAAATTATATATTTGTAGGTTTCAGCAATTGTTAAAAATGCTGAACCTTCATAAAGAATCACTCGGTTGTCTGTCTCTGTCTGACTGTAAACCTGTCATAGCTGGCATACATATTTGGTATACATGTGTCGGGATGTAAAGCCAAATGTGGTTATGCAAAGTAATTAATATATCAATATGGAGGGCTCTTTTGGGAGGTAAAATAAAAAAGTTTCACAAACTATATTTGTAACGTGTATTGTATTGCTGTGGTAACATTTCAAGATAAATTATACCTGAATCTCATAATAAATTCACAAATTGGCTCAACAATTTAAGTGTGTAATTGTTACAAATAAGTTACTTATGCATATAATGTTATACAGTGCTATTAATAAACAGACTTGGCAAAGGTTAACCAAATTCAATTAAAACTACTAATATAATAGTAAAATTACAGCGTAAATTTATTCTGATGCCAAACTTTGTTTATTAATAACACTAATAAAGTATTTAAAAACCTACTAAAAACTCACCAATCTAAAATACGCCCAACAAATGGGGAAATAAGTGTGACATTGGCTTCAGCACAAGCAACCGCTTGATATAATGAAAACAGCAGTGTTAAGTTGCAATGGATCCCATGTTTCTTCTCCAATTCTCTTTAACGTAAAACAAAAATTTGAAATATTAAAAAATCAAAAAACAGTAATCTTACACTTTTAACAGTTATTTAACTCTTATTATAAATAGACTAAGGCCAAGATTAGATAAATCATTCTTGAAGAACAACAAGAGTCAATGAGATAAACTTTCTTAAAATGTTTAATACTGCAATAAAGATAAACCATTCGATCTAAAGTGCATCTTCAAAAAAAATATATAAATAACTAAATCCTGATAATTTACTTCACATCCACTTACCTTGCAGCTTGAATGCCTTCCCATGTAGATGCCAGCTTAATCAATATTCTTTCTTTTTTTATTCCTTGTTCAGCAAACATATTTATTAACTTAATAGCCTTTGCAATGCTTGCATCTTTATCAAAGGATATTCTAAAAAAATATACATTACACAAATTAACTCATTATATCCTTTACCTATAATAGAACAACTACGTATTAAACTAAACAAAATTAACATTATAAACTTGATGCATGAAGTTAGGTTCACTGCATTAATTTCACAAGTAAAATAAGAGAGATAAGTGATAATAAAATACAATTATAGTTAGAACTAACTCCTATAGTTAGGCTAGATGACAATTTTTTTTTTTTACAAATTTATAGGCCATTAATATTTGAGAAAAAATATAGAAGTAACAGCATGTCTGCGATTCAAAGTTTTATGTTTGTGGAACTGCTGCTAGTTGGCCAAAAACGCTCCCTACAAATTCAAACCATTAAGTGATGCCACACAGTGTTTTGGTAGCAAAACAACATATGGGTGTCTGGACAATCTTTATAACATCTATGTTATTTGTGTTTATATTTATAGCTGTTGTAATGAAAGTTGTTAGGTTTATGTGACTAATTTAATTTCATAAATTTTTCTAAAATATTTTCTCTACTTTTTTGAAGTTTTCAAAGTGTAAAATATTTCAAATTAGTTTTATTGTGTTAAATATTTATAAGTTAAAATGGTTCATATTTTCCGAACACAAAACAGAAACCATTTTTACTCGTAGGGCACAACCCTATTAAAAGATTTTTATGACAAAAATAGAAATATAATGTACCTTGCATCAACTTCTACTGAGACTCTGCCTGGAATAATTTTAAGAATTTCACAGCCAAATAGAACACTCAGCATATCCAAAGTTTCTGCAATTTGCTCCTCAAGAGTACTGTAAAAAGGAATAATATTTGAACCTCTTAATCAAATGAACCAAAAGAACAGTTATTAGACCCTGACACTACTTTTATTCATTATTTCACTAAAAACAATTATTACACTATTAAAGTATAAATTTATCTAACTTTAATGTTACAAATCTTATAATCTGTTTCCCTTCATTAAATATAAAAATCATAAAATACTACTACAAGTTACATAATTCAATGACATATATAAGAAAAAAGTATCCCTTTCTTTAGAATTTGCATAGATTTTTTTTATTACTGGAACTGACAAAAAATACCCATTATTAAATTTTTTGAGTGAAAAACTGATGAGTACTAACATTTCACAGATCTTTCATTAAGTACCAAAATAATTTCATAAAAACTTGTTGCCACAGATTTATAATGTACTATGGGTGTAAAATGGAAAGATTAATATTTCCTCAAAATCTTGATTATACATTTCATTTTGATGACTAATTTCATACCTGCCTGTTTCTTTCCCATGTTTGATCGCTTTATCGAGCAAATGCTGATATTGATCCATGCCAGCAGCTGACAGGATCAAACTAGGATTGGTTGTGGCATCTGTAGGTTTGTAGGCTTTCATAGCTAAAAAAATAATTAAGAATAGTTGAATATAAGTACTATTACACCATGACATAATATCTGCCGCGTTGATTGAAAATCGCAGCTTAGAAAGACATTACAAGGTCATTATGGTAACATCAACATTATGAAGGGCATTTTAAAAGTCATCATCAAAATTGCTGAAGCATTAGAGAGCAATTATTGATAGAAAATAGACACTTAAAATTCATTTCGGATGAAACGGTGATATTAAAAAGACTATAATTTTAAAATTCTAACCTTCAAAATCCCCGGTATCAGCCACTACTGTGGAAAACTGTTTTAATTGCTCCAGAGCACTCATTTTGACACGTTTCGCTTGTGGTTCACCGCTCATACTGAATTACTTCGACCTGAAAAGCGGGTAATATAAGAAAACTCAATGTTCAACAGACCTCTCACGAGTCGTTTTTTGACCTCGATAATACCAACTTTTTGACAGAGGATAGTTTTCGACGTTGACTTTGAAAGCTTTGAAGGTGACCTACACAGAATATTTATAAAATCACATAAGAACAAGTTCATCCAATAGTGCGTCCCCTAGCAAACGAACGGCCAAGAATTATACATATTTTTCTATGTAAAAAAATTTGTTGTCCACCATCTCTGTTTTTGTTTTATGATTCTACCAAAAAACAAGTATAAAAAGACATAAAATAACATACTATAGCTTCCAGTTGATATTTTATATGTATTTTTTGTTTACAGTCACTTTGCTACTTTAAAAAAAGCACTAAAATGCACCTCACTAGATGGCGACTCTAGCAAAAGTTGATTTTTTGATCGTTACTTTTACATTAGCTCGGCTACGGCTAAGGAATCGGTCCCAGACAATCACAAAAGCCAACGAATGTTTGGTTGTGAACATCGAATCACACTCGTTTGTTACGTTTCAGTTTGGACGCACGATAATTAATGATTAAACGAACTTACCAAGTGAAGTTCTATCATAATTATACGAAGCGCCTCGTTCGAAGAGATTAGTATTTATTTGATTAGATTATATTACTAGTAGTATCGCATATGTGTCACTACTCCGGCACTATAGTTGAGATTTCTTTGCATTTGCTTTTTTTTTTTTTATTACGAGGGTAGTTCTCATCTTCTTAGTCGATACCGTTCCCTGCCATCTTCATTAAGTTTAGAGATAGATCTGGTTTATTGATGTATTTCCGGAGAGCTTAGTATTGGGAATAATGTTCACAGGGTTGGGCGGGTTTACTAATCTCTTCGAACGAGGCGCTTCGTATAATTATGATAGAACTTCACTTGGTAAGTTCGTTTAATCATTAATTATACTTCGCGCCTCGTTCTCGAGATTAGTATTTATTTGATTAGATTATATTACTAGTAGACTTTGAGAGTGTTGAAAAATAGATTTAGGAAATATCATCAATAAATGACGATAACTTGCTTTTTATATATATAAGTATTTATTAATTATTAACAAAAAAAGAACATAAAGAGAATTGTTCAATTTTGGCTTTTGGTGGACAAGCTAATAAGTAAAAAATATGTAAACAGTAAATTATTATTAAAACTGAAAGAAAAATTATTTTTAATACTCTCGTCATGGGAAACTAAACATGAAAAATATCACATAAAAAAGTATTTTTTGGATTCGGATGTGTTTTGTTAACATATTTCACTGTGTTTCCATATCAATAAATGTTATTGAAGTACTATTACTAATAGTATCGATTAATCGATAAGTTTTAACTTTAATAAAAATAAAAGTAATTAAAGTATTTATATATTAATACATATACATTAGGTAATCTTTTGCAATATCATGTATCATATATATTAAAAACATAAGAAATAATCCTTTTCGGTTAGATATATAAGTTAATTTACACAAACCATCGATTACTTTTTAAACGATTAATAATTTTTATAGGGCAGCACCATTTCACTTTTGTCAACAAAGACATTTGAGTGATAATGATAATTCTTACGTTTTGATTTTGTTGTTATTTTCGACCAATTTATTTATTAACCTCTCGAAATGATGACCCGGCTATACCTATGGACACCAAACCAAGCTCAAGTAGAGGACATCGTCGGCAGCTTTGTATAAATTGTGGAAGATCTATATTACGTACTAGATCACATCTGCAAAAAATATCCGTCAAAGAAACACATTAGTAATATAATTATTAATTGGATATCCCCACGACAGGTAGGATTATAGTTATTTTTATTTATTTTGATTATTTTACCATAATTAAGCTTCCTTTATGACAAGTAAAACATTAATATATCGCTGCCATATCGTTTAAGTAACCTTTTGTTGACAAATAATTTAATATTATATTATACTCTTTAGGTGTATGGCAGATCCATATCGCGTCTGTCATCTATGTTAGCAGCAAGCAGATATAATATTCCGGAACCTATATAGATCATTACCGGATTATAAAAGAGCACCTGATTCTCAAGTATATTGTTTTGTTCCTGGTTGCGACTCACCACAGCGACTGACCATTCCCACATGGTATCAGGTAAAATTGTTTATTATTTTTGCCTTATTATTGTAAAAATAGTGAAACTAGTTTGTGAGCTTTGTGCCTCTTATCCTTACTTATATTATAAACTAGAAAAATTTGATTGTTAGTTGAGCTTGTTAACAAACTTCGAAACTACAAGACTGATGTAAAAAAATCCTTTTACTTAAGGGAAGCTACATCTTTCATCAGGATGATATAGGCTACTATTTACATGTGCGAAGGCGTGGGAATACTGTACCTGTAGTTCAACATTTAATGTTAATTTATTTTTTAATAGTAATGTACAAATGTACTGGATAGGTGTTTTAAAATAGTTCTTTCTGTTAATAGACGCAGATGTAAATGTGAGTCTACAGCCACTCCAAGGCGAAAAGTTATTCTCGAGGGTGAGCACAAATTAGGAGAATAGTTGTGTTTGACTGCAAGCACACGTCATGAGAGGCCATGGAAGATTTAACGATAAGGACATCATGTGACCAACTTATATAAATGTAGCTGCTTTTTTGACCACCCGAATGCCAGCCTCCAGCTGAAGACAAACTGTATGAGCAGTGTAACTTATTTATTAAGTGATCATGTAAAGTCTATTCTTATAAATAAGTGTATTTAGAAGTACTGTCTTTTGATTGTAGAATTGTATTGTCAAATTAAAGGTAAATATGTGTAAATCTACAATTTTTTTATTTAACCATCTCTGCTTCTTATTTCTAACCTTAAGATATGAAATATTGAAAAATAATGTTTTTATAACTGTAGATAATGTCCACTCAAAGCCAAAGTGCCCATACAAACTGAACAATTCCTTTTGACATTTATTTCCATTCTAAATTATAGTATAGGTAGTAATTACGAAATTTTGATACACTGATTTATTTACTTAATGGTCAATAATTGATTGGGCTAATGATGTACAACCATGATTATGAATAGGCCTGTTGTAAAATCGTGCGAACACGGTAGAGTTGCCCCTCCAGCCCGCAGTATTACGGATCGCACTGACGGCTTTTTAGTACCTATAAACAGAGCATTAGATTTTCTTAAGGGAGTTTGTCTCATTAATATAACATAGTAGTGTTTTTGCTGGACACACATTTGGCCTACTGTTGAAAAATGGTAGATAAAGTATTGGTTGCTGACGACCTGGTTTTGAAGTATTAATAATTTGTGGTATTTTAATAACAACCTGACTGAGATATGTGTATGTTTTTGATTTCGATTTTTGACAACGTTTGCATTCTATGTGCTGTAGTTAATGCCAGTAAGGTTAATGTCTTTTTAGTCAATTGCTCTAACGTTAGGTCCTCATTTGGGAACCATTGGCTTATCTGATCTAAAACGCAATTCGTATCCCATGTAAAGTTATACTTTGGAAGGGGTGGTTGAAGACGAAACACACCCTTAAGAATCTCTGAACTCTGTCATCTTTACCTATGTGTGATCCTAATAAAAAAGATAAGGCAGATCTGCATGAATTCAATGTACCGAATTGACCACCATCGTTAAACAACACAGTAAGGAAGTAAATAACGGTTGGGACTGAAGCTGTAAATAAGTCAATGGAATTATTATTGCAAAAGGTCCACCATACTTTTTTTTTTTTTTTTTAAGAATACGTCATATTGACTGAGTGCATTAAGGATAATGATGCTAACATTATATACAAGGAGGAAGTTGGTAAGCTCCTTCTTGATAACGCGTTCCTGGTAAGGTTGCTGCCACCAGGGTAATCGATTCGTGAATCCTTCGGGAATGTATTCAGTAGCGACGTCGTCCCTGTGTTTGAGACGGTGGCGGGCGGCGGTGGTGGCGGCGGCATCGGTTGCGGACGCGGCCACTGCCTTGGGGAGGTAATCTGCGCGGAAATGCAGGCTCGCGACTCCTCTGCGATGGGCCTGGTTGCCTGTACGCCGGCCCTGGAGCTTTCCGGTTTAACTGATTCTGATTAGATATTTTTTGCCGTTTACTTATATTTTTTGTAGAAGGGTCAGCCTTTAATTCGATTCCAGACTTGTTTATTGATTTTACTGTCATAAGAGTTTCAGTCAATGTTTCGCCGAATAAAAATGAATAGATCTTTTTTAATGAAAACATTATAAAGTTTCTTCTAGTAACTGAATCGCTATGATGAATATCGCACAGTAAACGACTGCGGTCCATTAGCAAAAGCGGTTATTCTTTATCCTTTTCCTTAGAGTTAAGATGAGCAATAATTATTTCTCCAAGACAAGCAATAGCACTGGCCATTTTGCGTTTGTTTACCCTCTATGCCTTTGTCCCTCTTAAAGAGTATTTTCAAGTATGCCAGCCTTGATTTCAGGGTTAAGTTTTGGAGTACTAATAAGAGAGCAATTAGCAGCAATTGGGTACTTCGCTATCAGCTCCTTACGGATAACCTTATTAAGCCCCTCTATGGTAATATGAGTTATTATCATTACCGAGCTTCTCTAAGTGCGAAGGATTTTCGCCGAGAATTTAAAGGATATCGGTGTCCAGATCATTTTCGTTATGGACCCCTTCTTGGGGCCGTAACTCTGACTCGACAGGTGGTTCGTTAACGGTCGTCGCGTCGACACAGTCATCCTCAGTGTATAGTATAAGTTTTGAAAGTCACTGATACCAATCATGGATTGTGGTTCATCGTCATAATGAGGTTGTTCTAATAACCAATCACTCGGCACCATAGGTGGGGTGGCAGAAAGATAAGAAAATCGTTTGAGATTTTCATTCATATTATAACTATGACGATCATAGTCATCCATAAAAGTATGCGACGAATCAACCCCAACGGCAGTTCAGGTGCATACTTTTTGTTTTAACGTAAATACGTTATAGTCTGATAGGTACGATATGTACAATAGCAATTTTAGATAACGATAGTTATCTTGTCAAAGTTAGGTAGATCCCCAATGGATTGAACGCTAACTGATTTACTGAATGCGTTGAATAAGCCCCAATGACTTTTCTGATTGCATTCCGTACCCATAAATTCGGGCACAAGTCACTAACTGAACTTTCCTTATCACATATTTTTTGTTCTAATTTACGCATTTTCTTTTGAGGATGTTTTAACTCTTCTTCACATGTTCTAACTTTCATACGTTTCGGCATTTTAACGATCTGTTATACACGTTATTGGGAATACGACCGGAGCAGTCGGGCACTATAAAGCGAATGAAGATGGCAGGGAACGGTATCGACTAAGAAGATGAGAACTACCCTCGTAATAAAAAAAAAAAAAAGCAAATGCAAAGAAATCTCAACTATAGTGCCGGAGTAGTGACACATATGCGATACTACTAGTAATATAATCTAATCAAATAAATACTAATCTCGAGAACGAGGCGCGAAGTATAATAGCTCTTATTTGGCTATGGTAAAGAAGCAACGATACCTATATAGGTTGCATGGACTAAATCCCTTTGCTTTTAGTAAGCAACAACATATTTTTTTGACACTGATGACACCATTTTGACATACATAACTTTGACACTAGCGATTCTAGAAAATTCGGGTAGGTACCTACGGCTGGCCGTTTGATAGAATAGATTACCAACCGGTGTTCGATTGCGATTGCGGTGTTTGCGGTTGATTGTACGTGAGTTGATGGAGTGATTGCTAGGCTAAAACAACGTGTTTCTATCGGTTTTTCGTTAAAATACTATCGAGAATAAATTACAGAACCAAAATACAGAAATTTTTCTTCAACAATGGCCGCTATGTCTGTGATTGGTATAGATTTTGGAAATGAATCTTGCTATATCGCTGTTGCAAAAGCAGGTGGTATAGAAACTATAGCCAACGATTATAGCCTTCGAGGGACACCGTAAGTATTCAACTAATAGTGACATGTTTTTTTTTTCTATGTAATATAAAAGAAACCTTGAAGGAGTTTCGTGTTAATCATTTTACTAATATGTATTTCAAAAACGTATTTGAACTTCCTACGACATAACCATTAAATTGGAGAACCCAAAGACTTATACGGAGAACCGAATGAAGTTTTTGATTTTGAGTCACCTATGATAATTTGTTTTTTATATAATTTCAGATCATGTGTGGCTTTTTCACCCAAAAATCGTATGTTAGGTGTTGCTGCCAAAAACCAAATGGTAACGAATATGAAAAACACTGTATTTGGATTCAAAAGATTACTCGGAAGAAAGTTTTCTGACCCTCAAGTCCAGAAAGAAATAAAACACTTCCCATTCAGAACAGAACAAAGACCAGATGGTGGAATTGGAATACGAGTTAATTATCTTGGCGAGGATAATGTTTTTAGTCCAGAACAGGTTTGTATTGCAGTTTTCTGTTTTATTACCAACACTGATTCAATAGAATAGATTCTTATTAAAAAAAAATGTTTAAAGTATAGAAATTAAAATATACAAATTAAAATTAAGTTGCTTCTTTGTTGATGTTATAATACATTTCAGATTCAAATTATTTTATTGCATGTCACATTCTTACAAACAAAGAAGTGGTACATCAAGTTAATGGTTTGATTCAGATAAAATTAAAGAATTGAATTTCATACAGTTTTCATTTAAAATAATATAAATAGCCTATACAAATCATTAAATATTTATTGGGTTTTTTTGTTACATCGTGAGGAAATACTGAATATTTGCAATAATATAGGTTAAGTAGTTGCAGGTTCACAAATATGATAAAATTGTTAAATTACCTCTGGCATTAAGACCGCCTTTTGATTTTGTTAATAAGTAAATAAATAAGATTCACAGCCTTTCTTCCCATATAATATATGAACTCAAATATCTGTTATTTAATCTTGATATAGTGTACCATACCATTTTCAACAACATATCAGGTTTTATGTTGTTTCTGCTCTATATTGTTTAGTGTAACATTTTTATCATTAAACCATTTTTTTACAGATCACTGCTATGCTGTTTACTAAACTGAAGGATATAGCTGCAACTGCGCTGCAAACGCAGATTAATGATTGTGTGATATCAGTTCCAAGTTACTTTACCAATGCAGAGAGAAATGCTTTGTTAAATGCTGCTGCAATATCTGGTAAGTTTGTCATATCTTTAATGAAAACACATCTTTCATTTAATTAAATGGAATTAGTTGAGGAAAACTTAAAAGCACATAACATTCAGTATTATGAAAATGTGTGTTTTAATAAGCTTGATTACTTAAAAATTTAAATTCATAAAAATCATTATAGTGATTTCTATAAGATGTAACAAATAGCATATGCCAACTCAGATGTGTGTGTTTGTTTGTTGTATGTGTTTTCATAGTTCTGTGTGATGTTACTTATGATGTATATTTATTATCCACAACCACAAACCTTGACCTTTATGGTCTCTATAAAGAATCAATAGTGAAAATGAGTAACTACTTCATAATTTATTAAATGGATGAAGAAGAAATAGTGTTTCAACAGAATAAGTTTAATGTTAAGTGTGGTGTTGACTTTCACAATTATTAAAATGTCTTTGCCTTTGAATTATTTAAGTTAGACCACAATTAGATCATTTCATTGAAATAGAACTACTAAAGCTGACTGATTGTGCTCAGATTTTGTTGCGTAACTAGCATGGTCCTGTATTATTCTTACATATAAAGCTTCCTCATGAATCACTGTATGTTTATGAAAGTCGCAGTAAAATCCATTGTGTAGTTTGAAAAATCTCAGCATACAGATGGCAGGAAGCAATCTTGTTTCATATTATGTATAGAAATGTCAAAAAAAGTTCTAAATTTATTAAAATTGGACGACAAATAGGTATGGTTATTTGTCAGCTATGTACCAAATCATAATAAAACCCAGTTTTTGAATTGAGAATTTAAAGTTAAACATGTCTCAAACTATACTTAAATGTTTCTTAAACGGGTTTTCAACAGGTTTCTGATTCTAGTTTCTTAAATAAATCGTTGATAGCAATTTAATAAAACTACAACTATTACTTTTTACTTTTTTTTTTTACTACAACAATTTACTTTTTGCATTGTGATATGATACACCTCTTCCAGTAGCTTTCCTAAACATTGAAGAATTTACTACCAGAAAAGGTAACAAGTAATGTCTTTTTCAGGACTAAATGTGCTGCGCTTGATGAACGAAACAACTGCAACAGCTTTAACTTACGGTATTTACAAGCAGGACCTGCCTGCACTTGAGGAGAAGCCCAGAAATGTTGTGTTTGTTGATTTTGGTCATAGCTCACTTCAGGTAATTATTATTATTATTATTATTATTATTATCAAAGACAGGCAGACAGTTGCAACAACTGATGTGGCCTGTATCCCGATATCTTTTTTGCGTGATATTTCATTCTTCCTGTTGCATGAATTTGTCAAATCTATTTTTAAATTGGTTAGTAGTCTGTGCTGAAACTACATCTGTCGGTAATCTGTTCCAAGCTTCTACCACTCTGTTACTAAAAAAGTGCTTATGTGGATTTATAGACGACGCCCTCTTTGTCAACTTTAGATGATGTCCTCTCAAGTGAGTGTTATGGGAATATTGAAATAACTGCTTGTCGAAATTTTTGATGTCGTAATGTCCATGCAGTATTTTATATACCTCTATCAAGTCTCCACGTTCTCTCCGTTCCTTTAATGTGGTGAGTTTTAGAGCTTTCAACCTTTCCTCATAAGTTTTATTCTTAAGTGTTTTAGGGAGTTTGGTAAACCTGCGTTGAATTTTTTCCAACATTTCTATATCTTTTTTGAAATAAGGACTCCAGATTTGAAAGGCATACTCCAAAATAGGCCTAACATAAGTTTTATGAATCTTAATTACCATCTCTGGTGTCAAATGACCAAACGCTTTCCTAATAAGGTATATGAAACTACTGGCCTTTTTTGTGATAGCAGAGATATGATGTTCCCATTTAAGATTTTCAGCAATATGTACACCCAAATCAATTTGTACTTTGGCTTCTTTCAGTGTTATGCCCTCAACATCATAAGTGTAATGAGGATTTTGACTACCAATGTGTAGAACAGTGCATTTATCTATGTTAAGTTTGACAAGCCACTCCCTTGACCATTTTACTATACGAGTTACGTCCGCTTGGAGGAGATCATAGTCGATGAGTGGATTTGCAAAAATCTTAGTATCGTCTGCAAACATGCTAACACAGCAGTTCAGAGATTTAGGTAGGTCAAATGTGTAGAGAATGTACAAAATCGGCCCAAGTACGGACCCCTGGGGTACTCCACTCCGTATTTCTTTCTCATTCGAAAAGACATCGCCAATCTTTACCCGAAATGTACGCTGTCTCAAGAATCCCTCTATCCAGTTTAATAGTTTTCCTCGAATGCCAATTAACTCGAGTTTTTGCAAAAGTCTACCGAAAGGAACTTTATCAAATGCCTTTTCATAATCAAGATATAAAATGTCGACAGGCTCCTGAACGTTCTGACTATTAACCCACGACGATAAGGATGATAGTAGGTTTGACACCGTCGATCTATGCGGACAAAAACCATGTTGTTGATCGCTAATTACTTTTTGTTTACCAAGAAATTTTCTAATCTGTTTAACTATTATTTTTTCCATGACTTTGCATATGACACTAGTCAAACTGATTGGTCTATAGTTTGAGGGTTCTAATTTGCTTCCTTTTTTAAACACTGGGATCACTGTCGCAGTTTTCCATAAGTCTGGCAGTACCCCAGTATCATATGAGGTCTGCATTATAAGCGCTAAAGCCTCCGATAGATCACAGTTTCTCAGAACAGACACTGGTATTTCGTCAGGTCCAGCAGAAGCATCTGTTTTCATGTCCTTTATAGCAGCTTGAACTTTGACATTTGTGAAAACGATTTCGTCTACCGATTCTTCGACTCGGAGACACTGATCCATAGTCGGGAGTATATCAGGCTCAGTTTCAAAAACACTAGAAAACTGATCTGCAAAAATCTCAGAAATCTCCTTCGGATGGGTTACAATCTGGTCTAGCCAGCCGCGCAGTGTATCTGGTATACCAACTTTTGACGTTGTTTGTTGCCTAATATAAGCATAGAATTTCTTGCCTCCACCTTCTAACAATTTTTTTTCATACATAGCTCTTGATTTACGACTTACATTTGTAAGTTTATTTGTGATCTTTCTATATTCTCGATACACGTCACTTGTCCCGGTCAAGGTATATCTCCTCCATGCAATCTTCTTTTGGTGCATCATATCCAATAATTCCTTCTTAACCCAGGGTTTGTTTAGGTTTGTTTTAGTTATCATATTAACTTGGGGTACGTGATTATGTATGGCTCTCATTAATATGTTCTGCATATTTTCAAATTGCTTTTTTGGACAATCAGTGTTCTTTACAGATTGCAAAAGGGTAGTATTTATCTCGTCACATATTTTTTCGTAATCTGCTTTATTATAATTTCTCCAGAGTTTTTGTTGCTTAATATTAGGTTTCTGTATCTGCAGCTGAACCCTGGAAATCAGACATAAATGATCACTTTTACCAATAGCCGCTTCATAATCTATAGTAGCCACGAGACACTCATCATTTGTAAGTATTAAGTCAAGGAAAGAGGGTTGGTTTCCATCTCGAAATCTAGTTGGCTTGTCCACCAATTGGTACATATTGCTTTCCCTATACCATTCCAGAAAACTCAACTCCTTCGGCAGCAGATATCCACAGTCTTGGAGTGGCCACTTGACTCCAGCAAAATTAAAGTCCCCCATAATCAGCACGGCGCCATTTTCAGAGGCCAGGCTTAAGTCCCGAAGAAAAGTGCTGTCCTGTTCCAGTGTGGTTTCATGACCACGATATAACCCACATATCAATATTCTGTGTGTCTGTACGTCAACGTCCACCCATACACATTCCGTATTTGGATACTTGGTATTGAAACGACTATTTTTACTTGCAGTTATGTAAGGAGCCTGGTTAGAAATATATATAGCAACACCACCACTTCTTCTATCGATGCGGTCGTCTCTGTATATGTCATATCCGGGTATTTTAATTAATGAATTTGGTATACTTGGCTTTAGCCACGTTTCTGTGAGTATAATGACAGCTGGTTTGTGCAAATTTACTCTTGCAAAGAACAGGTCCAGTTTTGATATAATTGATTGTATATTGGTGTATAGTATTTTTATTTCGACAAGTAACGTTTTTATTTTTATATTAACGGGTAAGCACGGGCCATTGAGAACTAGTTTTTTGGATCCCTATGACTAACTATTTTAGGCTGACCCTGAACATACTTAATAGTCAGATCCATCTCGCCACTATTTTTACGTTTTTCCAGCTCGTCACGAAGATATTTTAGATATTCACGTTGCATTGCGGTTTGGTCAGGTTTGATTGATGAAGGTTTAGCCAGTTTAGTTTTATTACGTAGCACCTCTATTACTTCCCCTTTACTTTTCATTATCACCTTTACCGGACGAGGCGAAGTTCCAATGCGAGAGTTTGGAGCGCCTAGTCGAAATACCTTGATGTTATCACAATTCACTTTTTTACTCAATCCAAAAATTGTTTTCATGTTCTGATGTGCTCTACTGTATTTTTGAATGTATAAAAATATATTCTTTAATATTTTCGACACGAAATACGCACTAATAACGCATTTTTATGCAGGAATTGTTTCTGCACAATTGATAAATTTTTATGTTATGAATATATATACCTCATTTGTTTGCGGCACACACTGAAATATCAAACAACTGAACTAGGGTGTACATTTATCCAACAGTAAATGTTATCTTATCAAATTCTCCTACAAAGATTATGTTATCCCATTAAATTCTCCTAAAAACGTTATTTATAACTATTTTTTTTTTATGTTAGGTAGCAGCTTGTGCATTCAACAAAGGGAAACTAAGACTATTAGCTACTGCAAGTGATCCTCAGTGTGGAGGACGAGATATTGACGCCGCTCTTGCGGAATACTTCTGTCAAGATTTTACTACCAGATTTAAACTCGACCCCAGAAAAAATCAAAGGTAATTAAAATTGGGTAGATAATGGTGGAACTAAAAGTAAAGCATAAAAGTTTAACTATATACTATTACTTTTTGTAGGGCATACCAGCGTTTATTGCAAGAAGTGGAGAAGTTAAAAAAACAAATGTCTGCTAATAGCACACGCTTGCCTCTTAACATTGAATGCTTTATGGAGGAACGTGATGTGTCTGGAGACATGCAGCGTTCTCAAATGGAGCAATTATGTGCAGAAACATTCACCAGATTTGAAAGAACTTTGAGGGCTATACTTCATAATGCAAGTGTGTATTATTCTTTATTACTTTTCTTTCTAAATCTGTGCTGATTAGTCTGTTGACGGTGTTTTTTATTCTTTAAGAACTGCGACCAGAAGATATCTATTCTGTTGAAATTGTTGGTGGATCTACCAGGATTCCAGCTGTTAAAGGGCTCATTGAACAAGTCTTTGGCAAGAATGCATCAACCACACTCAACCAGGTAGGTATTTAGTTATTTACCCAATCAGATAGATAAAACTTACTATAATATGGTGATTTTTACGAAAGTTTTGTCCCTACTTGTGAGAAATTTGAAAATAATTTTGACCAGTTTGCGAACTTTTGATTGAGCCCTGTCTATATTCTGAAATAAAATCAGCATTGGTCCGCTATCACAGTGATCAGAATCAATCGAAAATCACCTACTTCAAATAGCCATAAATGGTACATTCGATTGAACAACTATGCTGTGAGAGCACTGATCGACGCGGGTTCGAGGCTGATATTATTACAGAATAGCATAGGTGGTTATACTATATGCTACTTGACTATTTTGGGAAAGAGTTTTAAAACTTTTATATCTTTCTTCTTTCATAAACACTATATTTCGAGCCGTAGTTTATTGAAATGTGAAGATGTCACATGATGTTCTGTCATGGCCTACTGATATTACAAAAATATTGCATCTACGATCATTATACTGTGATGTTTGTGGAACTGCTGTCAGTCGACCGAAAATATGTATATATATATTTTTCTTTACCACATCACTAAAAACTTCAAATCCCAAACGACACTGTACCCATGCTATGTGAAAAAGACCTATAGTTAATGAATATTGCATGATTGGTTCTATAGGACGAGGCGGTAGCGCGTGGATGCGCGTTACAGTGCGCCATGCTGAGTCCGGCGGTGCGTGTGCGCGAGTTCAGCATCACCGACGTGCAGCCTTACGCCGTTCGCCTCGCATGGGAGGCCGCCAGGGGGGAGGATACTGATATGGAGGTATATACCGACCATATATATGTGCATTTACTTCACTGTACATAGGTGCTGTCATAATTTATGTCGAGTACAGGCCCATATTGTTGTAAATTCGGTCTATGATAATTTTCTATTATTTCATTTGAGGATTTTGAAGCATATCCATCCCATCGTAGCATATAATGTGTATGAAGAAATTTGTAAAGCCGTATCTCTTTTTTAACTGTAAATAAGTATTATATAATGACGGTTTAGCGCCCCCCTGACACTGGCGCCTGGGGCAAGTGCTCTCATTTGCTCCTCGCTTTCCAGACTTTCCGGACTTGGTTGAATAAACTAAAAATAGATAGTGCCTGTACCCACTTATGATGTAGGCGATAGTTTTATTTTCTAAACCAGTCCAGTAGTTTCAGTATACCTTGTTGATACACACAATCAATAAAATCTTTCCTCTTTATAATATTAGTATAGACAAGATCAAGTCACATAATCGTGGTCAAGTCATAAGAAGTTATTTTTTATAATAATAGATACAAAGTATTATTATATTAGTTCAATTAGAATTTGAAAGTACTTAAACAAAATCTACATTGGGACAAAAAAAACATCTATGTATAACAATTATAGTTAGTAGTACACCTAGGTCCTGGACCCAGCCCAAGGTGGGGTCACGACCCCCGTGACCAACTACTGAATTCGCCCTTAAGTATAGATACCATAAGTTTACTAGTGTTGTCCTAGTTATTATGTTCAACATTGAAAACGCGGTTTGGTAAGACAAAAACAAATTTAGAGGTACTTAACGTACAGCAACTTATCTTAAGATCTTCGCAAATATTAAGTTACTAAGATATTTGATTTTACATATCTAATTGAAAATAAACTGAAAATAAATATGTTACACAACTGTTTTCATTTTATGTATATGAATGTTCATAAAGATATACTTGACTACATTGTACTTACATACAGTATAAACATGACTATACGACAGATTTGTGACGGCCTTTCATAATATAAAAAATTTATCAATTGTGTTTTAATTTTGATCAGTTTACTATCATAATCATGAAGTAATTTTTAAAATCTTGCTCTGGGCTTAATAACTGTCTTGCCACTTTCAGGTGTTCCCAGCATTCCACCCAGCTCCTTTCTCTAAAATGTTAACATTCTATCGGAAGGAACCATTCACAGTTAGTGCTTATTATTCTGATCAAGTACCATACCCGGATACATTTATTGGTTAGTATGTTAGAATAGTTGATTATATATAGAATTAATGTTAATATTATAAGGTATTTCTAATTAATTATAGTCACTGTAATTATGTGTATGATCTTTTCATATTTATATCTTATTTAATAAATATACTTTTCATACAATACCACAAGTAATATAAATTCGTTATTTATTTATACAGGTCAGTGGCATATTAGAGATGTGCAACCAACACCAGAAGGGGAGTCTCAAAAAGTTAAACTCAAAGTTCGCGTCAATATTCATGGCATCATAACGGTGGCGTCCGCATCTCTGGTGGAAAAGAAACAAGACGCGTCACAAAACGATAATGTCGAAATAGAAAACTCAAATGAGACTGTGAACAGTCAAGAGGCTCCGATGGACGCAAACGGGGCATCTCAAGAGCAACAGCAAAACGGTCCTGATAACCAAGAGGTGAGAGAAGATGAAATGAAAGGAGAGCCACAACAAAAACAGTCGTGGACACAGAGAGTAGGACAGTGGTTCAGCGGGGTACGTGTCGGTAGCGCGTGTGTCCGGAGTGAAACAGTCCGAACTGACTGGTGTTTGTTGCCATATTAACAAAAATTATAAAATAATCATTATTTACTTAATAATATTCCCCTTACTCTGCTTATTGGCAGCAGACATCACAGTTCTGGATATCCCCATCCTCATTTTGAGGTCCCATTTGCACATTTTTTGTTGTTTGAATCAAACTGTATGTGCCTTTGACTCGATAATGACTTACTTTTTAAGCGACTTTTCGTTTCAAATTCTATCTCTGTGTCCACGCATGTTTTATAGTCCTGCTGTTCATGGTTTATATAACGACTAGCAAAGAAAGGTAACACTTTTATTTTTTTTATATGTTTTTTATAAGTTGGGTGCAAATGGGTCACCGCATAGTTTGGAAATACTCTCTAATTCTACTCATTCCAAAGTTTTATTTATTATTTTGAGTTGTTTTTTTCTCTATTCCAAACTTTTGCGGTGATGGGGAAGAATGTCTTTTATTGGTTGTGAACTTTGGTTTTAATTTTCAGGAAAATGCTGATGATAAAAAGGATAAGTCTAAAGAGAAATCTAAAAAGGTTCTAGTTAAAACTATCGAGCTGCCAATCGACGCTCGAACTCATGGTTACTCGCAACAGGAACTTAACGGCTATTTGGAACATGAGGTAAAAATGAGTTTATCCTTGTAACAATACAAAAATTAATAGACCATAATGTTTATAGGATTTTAATTTGTTACTTCTCGAGAATAAATTTGGACGTCGCGAGCGACGCCAACGGCCGACACGCTATTACCTCATATATACATGACCATATAGAGTAACTTTATGACATTTGTCATAGGATTGATAAAATGCGTGCTGTTAATATCGTAAATAGAATATAAAAAAACTGTTCTAATTCTATATTTATAATTAAGATTGCCCCGTCTTAATTCTGTCTGTCGGGTCAGCTAATGTGTAATAAATATATGTATTATTGATAATTGTTCTCTATTGGTGACCTGCTACGCAAACCTTTTTGGCGTGTTTATTTTCTAAATTCACACTTTTTAAATATCATTCATACTTTTAGACTTACGAAAACAAATGTAAAACTTCAGTGAGAATACTAATAATAATATACGGCTAATAATAATATACGGCTGTGACGGTGTATTTCTGTGGTTTCCTTTGCAATTACCTGGTAGCCAGATCTCTTATCTTTTTTATTCACTCATTCTAGGGTAAAATGCAAGCTCAAGATCGTCAAGAAAAGGAGCGCGCGGATGCCCGGAACGCGCTAGAGGAATACGTGTACGAGTTGCGCGGCAAGTTGTCCGAGGGCGAGACGTTGCACGACTTCGTGTCAGAAGATCAACGTGTCAAACTAGTGGCGCAACTGGACGCGCTCGAGCAGTGGCTCTACGACGAGGGGGAGGACCAGAACAGACAGGTTAAATTCAATTTTAAATATACTTATTTTGGTTAAGCTTATGGTTTACCTGTTAATAGTTTAAAGGCGAACGCATCTACGCACTATATTAATTAAAATTTGTTCAAAGATGATTTATGTTATAAATGGCAAAGTGGCATGTCTAGTCCATTTTTCGTGAGATAAGTAGTAAAAAATTGTATATCATAAACGCGAGATAATAAAGGAATCGCCCAATTTAATCTGTTATAACTACTTATATGCACTAGTCAACACCATATTCATTTTCACTGAAAATAGCTTGAAACCATCTTATTTCTTTTCTATCCAAAATCGTAATTCTGACAATGTCAAAAATCACAGACTAACAAGATGACACATAAGTTTGATATTTCTTAATAGTGAAGCGTGAAGCTTAATAGTATTTGACATGTTTTGAATAAACTGTTCTTTTATATTTTGATAATATATGAAAATATAAAATTATTTTTTACACAATGATGTTCTTTTTTGTTTTATATGCCAAATTAGTATTTTTTGCAACTAACTTTTGTTTTTATCGATAACTATTCATTTTATTTCCATTAATGTTGACATCAGGGATAATAAAAATGTCAGGTAAATTATTGAAGAATATTAGACACGAGTTACTTATATTTTTAAGTAGTAAATAAATAGGGAATATGCGTCTGATTAAAAAAAAAGGGTTAAATATATTTATTACAATCGTTATTGCTTTAGAATAAAGTCTATCTAAATATTTTTCAATATTAGTTTGTTTTCGTCTTGAAAATAATTCTTAAAAAGTGTGAAATCAATGCGGTAACTTCAAAATATTTAAACGCCATGCTACTTGTCAGAGCGGATGTGACGAAAATGTACACGTAAAGGCATGTCGTTGTTACAAAAAGTTAACATCGATGCAATAACATCAATGTATTATGTCGCAAAATAAACAACTGATTACAATTTAAATTATGTTTTAGGCTTTTATTTCACCAATTAAGTAAATTATATGATTTATTAAAAAAGTCTATTATACTTTAAAAATCGATTAGTTGTTAATAGCTTTAAGTAATTGAATAATAATCAATCGCTCAAAACCCATATTGATTTAAAATGTCATATCTCTAGTCGTACTTTGACGTCACGACGAGCGCGCCAATAATTCCGGTGTTTAAACTGCTCGTAGCTATTACTTATTTTCATCAATTATTTATGTTACAAAGTTTTAGTTTTTCGGTGCCGGGTATTTTTTACAGTTATGTATCGATGTAAAATATCATATAAAACCATTTTCCAAAAATGTGCATATTACCTATTACGGCGATACATTGAATTTAAATGTCATATGACGTCGCGCTTTTTTGCATTTACATACAAAGCTGTTACATAGTGAGCTCCCACTCTTTAACTTTAATGCATGTTATCTGAACTATTTCTTGTTAAATTGTAGCAAAAAAAATACGTTTTTATTTTTATGTGGATTAATCATTAACTCAAAATCAGTATCAAAATATTGCATATATTCAGTTTTTTTCTGTAGCACAATATTATATGTATATATTTCGCCTAATCTCACTTGTTATTTGAATATGCTTTCGTGTATTATATTTTAATAAAATTTAATTTAAATTAATGCTATTAAAAATAGACGTATTGGCTGGGAGATCGCCGTCGCCGTTTGCCGTTTTATTACCAAGTAATAATATTTCTTACTGTAATAAAAATATGTTTAAACCAAACTAAAATTTGATTAGAGAAACTAGGGTAAGTCACATGCAGGTATAATATTCTACAACATTTGAACTAAAAACAAAAAAAAATCGTCCAGCATACGATCTAAGTATATCTATGTAATAAATATTTATAAAAGAATATTATACTTAACAAGATAAAACTATATTTTTTTGTCATTGTTTGTCAAGTCATCAACTCATCATAGTCCATTTCTTATTGTAATATAGTCGCATTGTAAAATCTATGTTTCTTAATACTTATTCATTAAAATACACAATATACATAAATGTTTAATTTTTAGGCAATCATTCAATAAATCATTCATTGCATAGTTCAAATTTTCCCAACCCTATCAAATGTCAAATTTAATAAAGACGCCATATTTATTTACTAGTTATCTCAAGTAAGAAAAAATTGTCTATAGTGTTGACTGAACATGGTTGTTTTTTTTAAACTGATTGTATCTGAAAAAATTGTTTGTGTTTAGAAAAAGGAGTGTTGTTAATTGATTGAACATTTTTGTATAAAATGACAGTATGCATATTTAATACCTTGTTAAATACTCTTATTAGTAGATTTGATAATTGTATCTATTGCTGGGCCTTATATGAATAAAATTAAATAGGGTGGACGGGTGATAACCTTCCAAGCCAAGGTACCTGCACTGTACTATTGCTGAGTATTCACGACTGCAGATGAAACAAAGACTAACTGCGTAACATACCTACCAAATTTACTTAACCGCCTCAGCGCAGACTGAACTCTAATTCTGACTATATCAATACTAATTCTGAATGCTGTCATTAGTGAACGTGTTAGCGTTAAGTCGTCACCACTCAGGTGCTGTTACTTTACTAGTTTACTGTACAGCTCCTTAAGGCGGATTCTCCCCATATGACGATGACCTGAGCTGAACAGATACTACTACTAATCGACGAAATAAAAACTCGAAATATTAAATAAAATGTATAATGAAATAGATAAATGATCTCTCTTCTAGGTGTACAGTGACAAGCTCTCAGAGCTGCGAACCGAGGGTGAACCTATCAAACAACGTCGCCTCGAATTTGAACTTCGACCTGGAGCGTTAGACGACTTAGCTTTATCTATTCAATTAGTTAACAAAGCAATCGATCTATATAAGTAAGTATTCTCACGAGTTACTATCAATAGGTAATATGCGTCTGATGATATTAATAATAAACTTTTATTGCATTACAAACAGAAAACATATAAGAACATACAAAGATAGCAGAGCAAATGGCGGTCTAATCGCTTAAAAGCGATCTCTTCCAGGCAATCGCATATCAAAATTAAATTTACAAAACAATTTAGGGCAGTGCATTTGAGCAAAAGTATACGTTCTATAAACGAATATACTATGTAATTAATTCTCACACATACACACACATATAAAAACTTACAGAAATTTAATATTATTATCTACAACAAATATTATTTAACTAAATTTTTAAAAATATTTAAAACTAAGCACGCAGCGTCAGACATCTCGTTCCACAGACGAGCGGCGTGTTTAGTAAAGGACCTGTCAAACACCGTGCTGCTTGTCAGAGCGGATGTGACGATCATGTACACATACCCCTGTATGTCGTTGTTACAAAAAGTTAACATCGATGCAATAACATCAATGTATTGTCACAAAACAAACAATTAAATGATGTATTAGGCTTTTATTTTTATTTCACCAATTAGGTATATGAAAAAAGTCTATTTTAAAAAAAATAATTAGATATTAATAGAGTTGGGTAATTGAATAAGAATCAATCATTCAAAATCCATATTGATTTAAAATGTCACCTCTAGTGTGTACTTTAACATCACTACAACTAGTAATTTCTACATATTTTCATCAATTATGATTGTTACTAGATTTTACTTTTTCGGTGCCAGTTATTTTTTTCATAGTTATATAACGATGTAAATTTATGAAATTAATGAAATTATTTCAGTCTAAATCCAAGATGGTGGACCATCAAGATCATAACTAAACATAAAAATTAATTTAGTTAAAATGCAAAAGCTTTTCGTTATATTACTTTTCAAAAAAATAAAACTTATTTCTTTATTAATAAGTAATTAATAATTAGTGATTAAATATACATAGCGCTGTTAACGTCATTATATTTTGACTGCGAGTTAGAGAGAAAAAGACAAAATACTATATAACTATTATCATGTATGGTTATTGGTATGAGAAAAATCGATTTTCTGGAAGTGCTGATTTACTTACTAATGATAATTCTTACCATACGGGCATGGCTGGCAAACCTCAAAAATTTGTTGGTGTCCACTTTTTGTTTTCGATTTTATTGAAGATTAAAAAAATTGTGATATTATTTCTTTTCAGTCGTTTCTTTTTATTACGGTTTTTTACGTTAGTTTATGTTTTTAAATTGCTTTAAAAAAATTAAAGTAACGCAAGCTAAAGAAAGATTTAAATCATTAATCATTATGCTACAGGTCTGGAGACGCAAAGTACTCTCATTTGTCTGAAGCGGATATCCAGAAGGTGGTGGAGGCTTCGAAGAACGCCCTCAGTTGGCTGGAGAGTACGCGCCAGACGCTAGCGCACGCGCCGCGCCACCAGCCGCCCGCTCACACCACGCACCAGATACGTCAGGAGAGACAGGTACGGGTTTTTGTTAACGCACACGATATGCACATGCCGCATATAAGGGCTCTCCACCTATTATACCTATCGCCTCAAGGGAGACAGGAGACAGACCTTGTTCTGAGAATTGGGAGTCAAATACAAAACTGAAAAAACTTAACACTGCCGCTCTGTAGAACTCGTCTCGATCAGCATTTGCTGCTTAATTGCATGTGTTCTAGTTATGAATAGTTACGATTTAACAACGACATATTCAACAGGTCCATTGCTTGTACAAAGCTTCAAATCTGTTTTTAGGTCTAAGGTGTAATTAAAATTTTAGCAGGGTTTTTTTTCTGTAAAATGCTGCTAGTAGAGTGTATTGCTATTATTATATGATTAATTCATGTTTGAGTTATAGTAATTTCTGAGAAACAATGTTTAATTTTAAAATGCATGTCATACTTTATATCTAGAATGTTATAATTCGTCAAACATCATGTGTGAATGTTGTAATATTACTATTTTTAATTGTAACCAGTTTTGTAAGTCGAAATAAAAAAAATAAAAATGTACACCTCCCCTTATAACCAGTGCAACATGCGCCGAATAAGTCAGGAGAGAGAAATAAAAAATTAAATATATTATAGAGATCCTGCTGCTTAAATCTGCAGTTATCTGTTACGTAAATGATGTAAATGTGACACATGTTTAGTTTGTATTTTTTTTTTTGTATTTCAGAACTTGGAAAACATAGTAAATCCAATTTTAAATAAGCCGAAACCTAAAGAAAAGACCCCTCCACCGAGCAACCCTACTGGTGATGGGCAGCCCCCTGCCGGTGCACCGACTGAGCCGATGGATGTTGACTGAACACGCTGACTCACAAGACTAAATAATAACACACATCATCGTCACAAACTTAAATTGTGATTATGCACTGTTTGTACAACTTGATATAATTCACCCGATTCTCAGGCACGTTTAACTTAATTTGTGCATTTAATCATCATTATCATTTATTTTGAATGTAAGAGATGAACTCTTGAAACTCGCTAATAGGTATATTGTCAATAAAAAATTATATGGGAACTTGGTTTTGATAGTAAGCATCGTATTTCTTTTGTGTGTGTATAAAAGCAGAATGTTATTATTTAGTCTTTTGATGTGTATTTTAACATGAAAGCTATAAATATAAAACTAGATAATATTTTTTTTTTAAATCAATTGAAGGTACGGCTGGTTTTTTTTGTGTTATATGTTTAACCATCGTGCTGAAGTAATTTTGTTTTAGTAATAGTCATGCATTTCTGATTTGACGTAACACGAATAGTTATAATTTGTAACATAATTTATAAATATATATTATTTAAATCCTGGTGTATTGTATAAGAAGAAAATTCCAGGTGTCCCATTAAAAATGTGATAAAACAAATACTGATTTGAACATCTCTAAAATGTTTATTACTGATAAAATTAGGTATGCAAGATGATTAAAATGCAACTTTTTAATTAGCATTAATATTATTAATGTTTAGTGCAAAATTAATGTTTATCTGTAAATCGTGTGCTGGTTGCTAAATGAATTGAAAACTATATACCTAAGTATTGCCGCACTTCTATTGAAATAGGTTACAATGAACATACATTCAAAACTATTGACATACCATTCCAAAAGTAAAATATATTCGGACTACTTATTTTAGAATTATTAAAGAAATGCAAGGGTGATTTTAGAACTTTCTAGGTACATGCTCCTTCCAGAATGGTTTATTCTTTTATCATAGTATTAATTCATCCTGGTTGAACAACTTTACCAACATTTTATTGAATAGGGTGCTATGTATCTTTTGCGATGGAATATTAAATGATGTATGAAATTATGAAAAAATGCCCGATGTCAATAGCACCGCAATATTATGCAGTCAAAAATATCTACGGTATATGAAATTACATGGGTAGTTTCATATGGCAACTGTATTTCAAAGCACGGCTTTTATTATTTTTCTGAAAGTGATATTTAATTTAACACGATTCATCTATTCCCTTTTATGATCAAATGTAATAGGTTTATTTGGCCTATGTTTCACGTTTATAAATGGTTCGACCATTAATATGTTATTTACGCATTTCTAATGTCAAAAAGCTTAGTAAATGAATGATTTAACAAAATATTTACGCATTTTATTTGGGTTTCTAACTATGAATTTTGATATTGTCCAAAACATTGAATATAATATTTTATCAATTTTGCATTCAGTGCTACTGTGGCAAATATTCGTAATGAAAAAAAAAACGAAAATCTTCAACTTACTCAATCACTACCAACAATAGGGAATTTGCGTTTGATTCAAAAAAGGCTTGAATATATTTTATTACGATCATTATTGCTTTAGAATAAAGTCTTATGTTAATATTTTTCAACATTAATTCGTTTTCGTTTGAAAATAATTATTAAAAAGTGCAACTAAAGATGCGGTAACTTCAAAATATTCAAACGCCATGCTCACAGAACAATATGGCCATGCTACTCGTCAAAGCGGATGTGACGAAAATGTACATGTATAGGGATGTCGTTACAAAATGTTAACATCGATGCAATAACATCAAAATATTAAGTCGCAAAATGAAGAACAATTTAAATGATGTTTTAGGCTTTTATTTTTATTTCACTAATTTGGTTAACTATACGAGTTATTAAAAAAGTCTATTACACTTTAAAAATCGATTAGTTGCTAATCGATTTGGGTTATTGAACAATAATCAATCACTCAAAATAAATATTGATTTAAAATGTCATATCTCTGGTCCGGTGTTTAAACTGCTCTTAGCTATTACTCATTTTCATCAGTTATTAATATTACAAAGTATTAGTTTTTCGGTGCCGGATATTTTTTTACAGTTATATAAAGAAAACAAAAATAAAGAACGGAATCGGCGGCGAAAACAAAGTAAGAATGACCGTTTGAATCTTTGGCGAATCAAGTGAGTACAATTAGGAACTATTTAAAAAACCATTAATTCCCGAAATTAAACTAGATGACGCTACGGTACGTTCTTGATTTCTCCATGACAACCCTTCTGGTTTTCTTTCATGTTTAAAAGTAAATTAGTTTTCAAAATTCAATAAACAACTCATATTCTATTTGTACTTTTTCGTATTTGTATTAATGTCTAAGTTTCGAACTTTTCTAATTTCAGTTTTTTAATATGTTAGTTAAAAGGAACGGAAATGATTGTCTTTGGTCCATTCGTTTTCTGCAAAAATCAACTTTTGCTAGAGTCTCCATCTAATGGATGTGCTGTTTTAGTGATATCTTTTTTTAATACTTCCTCGTTATTATTTTTCTTCTCAATCAAAATAAAATTGGAGCAACTTCTAGGTCAAGGTCTTGACAGAGTTCCAGTGGTGGTTGGAATCCATGGGAGCAAGTACACCGATTCATTCCCAGATAGCAATTTAAACTTGCAAAAATTACTATGTTTACTAAGTTTCTATTAATCATCAAATAGAACGATTGAGCGACAGCTTATTTCTCTCGCTCGCTCGGTAAGCGGTAAAAGCTCGCGCGCCTAATGTCCAGCTGTTTAATTAAATAAAATAAAAAATAAATGACTTATTTTATTTTTTGCCCTCATAAAATTATTGCCCGTTATTTCATAAAAAAATAATCTAAAAGTTTCGATATTAGTAAGTATCGATACGTTAGGAGTATTTATATGAGTAATATCGAAAGACTATTTAAGTACTAATGATATGAGTAGGTATCGATTCCTTGATGGTATCGGAACATCCCTACCACAGTAACGATAACCACGTTAAAACTCTTAACGATATTTCAGTTGTAAATTCATTTTTGATTGGAATCGATTTTTCTAAATATCGATTTGTACTACAGTCTTAAACGCTTAAACGGCGGCGATTAAATTAGAAATAACGCTTGATTTTTAAATTACGTACAAATAAAAATAATAATATAACTACTATAAATTTCAAAGCAAAAAATCAGGACTACAAACTAATGTCACACGTGTTACTACTGTAATATCACAAGTGAAAATGCCGTTAGGTGTTAAGATTAGGACAACTGATATCCATTAACTCTTAGGATTTCATTCAATATCAGGTTTCAATATGTTGGTTCATTTTCGATATGATTATATCGATACCACTATTTCTTCGATATCGATATTTCCGACATATTGTAGCATCCCTAAAAATAGTACTATTTTATTGACGAACGAATGAATTTGTGTCTTTTTTATTTATTTATTTTGGAACGCGAGTACAAATGGTACATAGTGCGTAAATATTCTTTGAGGCTTTACAAGGAAACTAAAAAAATATGTCCTCTATTTGCCTACCAGGTGGTGATTTATACGTACCCATAAAAATTGAAGAAAATGACATATATGACGGAATCCAAAAACTTTTAAAAGTTATACGACCTAATTGGCCCACGGAGAATTTAAAATTTAAGGTAGCACTATTTATTTGTTAAATAACTTATTTTACATACTTAGCAAGTACTTTTATATATAAAATATTTGTATTTCATTAATTAGAGATATTATTTATAGTTGTTTACAGATGGAATTACAAATAAATTAGTGGCGTGCCAATTACAAAATGAATTGAACAATACAAATATAGTTTTAGTTCGTTTATATGGAAACAAGACTGATTTGCTTATTGACCGAAATGCTGAGTTACGGTAAGTTTAGTTTATTTCATACATATAGGTTAGGGTTGCCATTCGTCCCGATACGTCGGGACATGTCACCGTTATTAACAGTGGTGTCCCGACGTCCCGACAAGCTATAAAATGTTCTGTCAAACATAATCGAGTGCGCCGCATGATGGTTATAATTTTTTTTTTACTTTGTTTAGCATTCACAATGCTATTTTTCAAAAGGAATGAGGTTAATTAATTGTTTTGTTATCCTCCATAATAATTAAATAAATATAAATAATTCCAAATGGTTTTGTTTTAAAGAACTGCTACGCACCAACAAAAAAAATGTAAATGTCCCGACGGGGCCTTGAGGATTTATGGCAACCCTAATATATGTATATCAAATGAAAAGGTGTTTTGTTGGTTTATAATTTTTTCTAAACATAAAGCCCAGTTAATTTATTTTCAATTATTTGGTTTAAAAACATGATACTTGATACACTTCCAGGTTTTGGTAGATGGATAAAACTTATTTTTTATATAAAAAGACCTATGGAACCTAATATTCTTAAAAATATACATAAATTTACCTTATAATTAAAGCTAGGTAATTCAGACCCAGACATTAATAATAACTCTATGTATTCTTTTGAGTAGGGATTTAGTTAAAACCACTGCGAAGATTTTATGAAAATAAACTTTAAGTAATTTAAATAAACACGTATTTTTTATTTTGATATGTTCTAATACTAAAAAATAAAGTTATTGCTTATCAAAGATCGAGATTTTAAAACTTAATTTATGGACACCGCGTGCCGTGCGTCAGCTGAGCGCTCGCTCGACGCCGTAGGCATGTACTCGTAGGTACCTATCTACACGGGTCACTGAACGCTCATTTTGTTAGATTCGAACTAGATTTTATGCCATGATCTGAGGTGATTTCTAAGAGTAATTCCAATTTTCCCTTCATACTTTTATGGTTAAGGCCATCAAAATGCAAAAAATAAAAGAGAAACAAATTCGTTACCTAGAAAAAAATATTAACGTTATGCCGAAGTTACATGGGTACTTCTGCGTTAAGGCGTATTTAAAAAAATTAGAATCAACTACGTATTTATAATAATGTTGAATCAAAACAAATACCTAACTAATTACTTACCATGTATTTTAATATTTGTTCAAAATGAAATCCACGTCTGTCCAGACATAAACGTGCACATTTCATTAAATTGTCATTTAATTTGTTTAAAACACTAGTGTCACTTTTCACTTCACTGAAAGCGTTATTATTTTTTATTGTTAAGTCTTCTAGACTTTGTGCCTCCTCTACATCTCGGCGTTTGACTTCTTCCCATAAGAAACAGTCCCTCACTTGTGAACAATGCCTCATCCGTCTACAAGATGTTTGCATCGCGGTGATGTAGAAGCCACTCACATAAGGCTCGACGTGGTACTGGGTCTAGGTCATGGAACTGCTGAACCGGCTGAAAGTGGTACGGATGGAGTCCGGCTGTTTTTAGCAGCTTCAATACCGCAGGCTGGCTCACACCAAAGAGATATGCCGCATCGTGGGTACTGACTCTGGGACTTCGTCTGTTAAAATGGTTCGAAGCATTAGGGACCGCGGGGTTACGGATCCCAAAGGCCCGCATACGAGGTATGCTCTTCGTCGCATACTTTCTCCGAATTGCGCTTATGTAGGTTCTCATCACTCAGAAGATAAACTCGTACCATCTCGTAAAACTCACGACGGCGGGCGCATCGCGTGCGCGGGAACGCGAGGACACGTCAAATCGGCGCCTGCGTATGAGTCTCACTGTCGCGCGCGTCGCTCGGTCCCGGCGGGGCGGTGGGGGCTGTGGCGGGGGGCTACCGGGCGCGGCGGGGTTGCACGGTGGCATACGCAAGAGAAGACGTAGACAACGGTAGAATATGGACATAATTTTTAAAATAAAACTTCAATGAAAACGTTTCCTCTTGCGTATACCACCGTGCATCCCCGCCGCTCCTGGCAACCCCCCGCCACAGTCCCCGCCGCGCTGCCGCTCCCGGCAGCCCCCCGCCACAGGCCCCGCCGCCCTGCCGCTCCCGGCAGCCACCCGCCACAGCCCCCGCCACCCTTCAAAGGCGCGCGCCGCAGTGGCCGCAGTGAGACTCATACGCACGCGCCGCTTTGATGTGTTTTCGTGTTCCCGCGCAAGCACAGTGTCCGTCGTTCGCGCCTTTCGTGTTGTAGGTTTTTTCTGATAACGATGTCAGAATTTACCAGTCGTGAGTTTTACGAGATGGTACGAGTTTACCTTCTAAGTGGTGAGAACTTAAGTGCAGCTCGGAGAATGTACGCGACGGAGAGCATACCTCGTATGCGAGCCTTTGGGATCCGTAACCCCGCGATACCTAATACAAGAACCATTTTGGCAGCCAATCAAAGGCTGCTCGATCACGGCCAATTCATTACCCCGAGTCATGCACGAGGGTCTGGCAGACCTCGCCTGGCAGTCGAATTAGAAGAAACAATTTTTGAATTCTTTGAACGAAATCCCAGAGCCAGTACCCACGATGCGGCACGTCGTTTTGGTGTGAGCCAGCCTGCGGTATGGAAGCTACTTAATACAGCCGGACTCCATCCGTACCATTTTCAGCCGGTTCAGCAACTCCATGACATAGACCCAGTACCACGTCGAGCCTTATGTGAGTGGCTTCTACATCACCGCGATGTAAATATCTTGTGGACGGATGAGGCATTGTTCACACGTGTGGGACTGTACAATGTGCATAATGAACATTGGTGGTCATTTAATAATCCCCATTTAGTAAGAGAAACACATCACCAAGTGCGTTTTAGCGCTAATGTGTGGGCGGGGATAATTAAAAATAAAATAATAGGGCCCATTTTTATCGACGGCGCCTTAACCGGAACGAGTTATTTAGAAATGTTCTAGAATACAATAGAAAATTTGACTGAAGAAATACCGTTGTCGTACTTCAGGAATTTTTATTTTCAGCACGATGGCGCTCCACCTCATTACGCCATACAGGTACGAAACTACCTGAATGAAAAATACGGAGAAAATTGGATCGGTCGTGGTGGCCCCGTACCGTGGCCGGCTAGGTCTCCGGACCTTACACCCTGCGATTTCTTCTTATGGGGAGAAGTCAAACGCCGAGTGTATGTAGAGGAGGCACAAAGCCTAGAAGAATTAAAACAAAAAATTAATAACGCTTTTAGTGAAGTGAAAAGTGACACTAGTGTTTTGAATAAATTAAATGACAATTTAATAAAACGTGCACGATTATGTCTGGAAAGAGGTGGACTTCATTTTGAACAATTATTAAAATACAGCGATTAGTACATTGTAAGTAATTTTACTCGTAGTTAGGTATCATTTTTGATTGGACATTATTGTAAATACGTAGTTGATTCCAATTTTTTAAATACGCCTTAACGCAGAAGTACCTAAACTATGTAACCTCGGCATAACGTTAATATTTTTTCTAGGTAACTAATTTGTTTCTCTTTTATTTTCTGCAGTTTGATGGTCCTAAGCCCATAAAAGTATGAAGGGAAAATTGGAATTACTCTTACAAATCACCTCAGGTCATGGCATAAATTCTAGTTCGAATCTAACAAAATGAGCGGTCAGTGACCCACGCTCGACGCCGTGATACCTACTTAGGTATAACAGCATCGAGCGCGCGCTCAGCTGACGCACGGCGCGTGTTGTCCATAAATTTAGTTTTAAAGTCTCGATCTTTGATAAGCGATAACTTTATTTTTTTAGTATGAGGACATATCAAAATAAAAAATACGTGTTTGTTTAAATTACTTAAAGTTTATTTTCACAAAATCTTCGCAGTGGTTTTAAATTATTCCTGTATATATATATACAGGAAGCATTTAAAACCACTCTCTAAATTTGATCTTTACGACAAATAATGAAATACAAGTTTTTTCTTTTTATGTTGTTTAAAACAAAAATGTTGAGTTATATTGTCACCAAGTTATTTTTAAAAAACATACATTTGTGGACGCTCCCGCTGCCCTGCGCTACGTTACACTTACCCCTCCTTTCCTTCTCGCAATTCATTGATAGTAATACAATTATGCTTGCGAGTACCTAAAATGTTTTCGTTTTTTCATGCTTGGGCAAATGGTACATAAAGTTGAAACCTTTCCTTCATACTTTTACGGGCTTAGGACCGTCAAATTGCAAAAATCCTATTAGATACCTACTACATATTACAATAGCTATACTGCTTTAAATTTATAAAATAAGTAGGTAAGTAAACATCGAGTTACCTAAAATTCTGTTTAGTTAAACCAATAATAAAAAAAGTAGGTACTTAACTAGATATACTTTGCAATCAGGCGTATTTAAAAAATCATCAACTTTATGTACATAATCAACTAATCAATTTACCCTACCTACTTTAACAATTTACCTACGTATACTTTAATAATTGTTCAAAGTGCATACCGTTCCTCTCCAAACAGAGTCTTGCACGTTTTTGCACATTGTCTTTTAATTTTGCGAGCACTACAGTGTCATTTTTCACGTGGTCAAATGCCGCTCTGATTTGCACTTTTAAGTCCTCGAGGCTTTGTGCTTTCTCAAAATACACACGTCTTTTAATTTCACCCCACAAATAAAAGTCACACGGTGTTAGGTCCGGCGATCGAGCAGGTCACACGATGGGGCCTCCGCGTCCAATCCATCGATCACCATATTCTATGGTGAGATGATCTTGGACGGCGGCGGCGTAATGGGGTGGTGCTCTGTCCAGTTGAAAATAAAAATCCCGGAAGTAGGCCACGGGCAAGTCCTCCGTGAAATCGGCAATGACATGCCACAGCATATCGAGGAAGTTGCCGCCGGTGAGCGGCCCTTCGATGAAGTACGGCCCCAGTATTTTCGTGCCTATGACACCGGCCCACACATTGGCACTAAAGCGGACTTGATGGTGGGTTTCCCGAATCATATGCGGATTTCTGAAGGACCACCAGTGTTCTATATGATGGTTATAAAGCCCCACACGAGTAAACAATGCTTCGTCGGTCCACAAAATGTTGGCATTAGGGTGTGCAATCAGCCGTTCACAAAAGGTGCGACGGGGCACATTATCTCCATCGTGTAGAGCATGGACCTTTTGAAAGTGGTAAGGGTGTAGCCCTGTTACGTTCAGCAGCTTCCACACGGCATAGTGGCTTACGTTAAATCGGCGTGCGGCATCTCGTGTACTGGCTCGCGGGTCCCTTTCGAAGAAATCCAAGATTTCATCTTCGACTTCTACTGCAAGTCTTGGTCTTCCACCTCCGCGAGCATGAGCAGGTGTAGTAAATTGACCATAGTCCAATAGCCTTTGGTTCACAGCCAAAAATGTCTCGCGACTAGGTACTGCGGGGTTTATTAGTCCCTGATTTTGCAGGGCTGGGATGGCTTCTGCTTCGTACAGTCTCCGAGCTGCATTTAAACTTTCACCGCTTAAAATGTAACACCGCACCATTTCATAATATTCGCGATTGGAATACATTACGACGCGTGAAGTGTGTAGGGCTGCGGCGGGCGGTGCGCAACACGGAAGCAAAGGCGGAAGCGCGTGCGTTCAAAGGGATTGTGCGCGGGCGACTGATGTTGCCAACAAAATAAAAAAACCGAGCAGACATCGTCGTCGGCGCATGCGCATACATCCCCTGCGCCCGCGCCCTTGCTACCCCTGCTTGTTTCGTTCATAACTAATGTGATAATGCAAATGTTATAATTATCTTGTAATTACAACAACTTTACATTTCATTTTGAAAATTTTACATACTGTTTTTTTTTAATATATGTGTTCTATTAACGATACCTAATGCCTAGAAAAAATTTGGAGAGTCATTTTAAATGCATCCGGTATATATATATATTTAAATCTACTACTTATTAATATTCAATATCTTATAAAATTGATCTGTATTCTAAGTTCTCAATACTACTGACTTGGGGACATTTTATTTTTATGTGTGAAACTATCCAGAAATGGCTTCTCAAAACCAAATTGCAATATTAGGATGTAATTAATTAAATTACATTGTTTTTAAATCTTAATAATATATATATTTTTAATAACCAACCTCAAAAACTGTTGAAAAGAGTAAAAAATAATAGAAGTCTACACTTATATTAAGAAATACTTCTCAATTTGTGGCTAAATTAATCTTCTTTGAGATTTTATAATCTTGCAGTGTTGCAGAGGGTCTTTTGCCTTTTTGAAGAAAAAAGGCAAAAGACCCTCTGCAACACTGGATCAATGTATGCATTGTGAGAATGATTGATGCAGACCAGATCTATATACAATTAGTAAAAGACTTTCTGTATTATTACTCCTTTATTTACACTATTGAAGTCTTGTAATTAAAATGACAAAATAAATATACAAGCAATAATTCCTGAATAATCAATTTAAATATGGATAATGTTTTTCTTAAACCAAAAAACTTCTTTTATTCCTTGTAAATAATAAGTAGGTAAATAATAGGGGTTAAAGTACGAAATTGCCGATTTGTACTGACAATCAAAATTGTTTATTTTTTAATTTTTAACAAATTTGTTTTATCAAAATAGTTACCGTTATTATCTATACATTGCTGCCATCTAATAGGAAAGACATTTATGCCTTTAATTGTCCAAATCACGAAAAAATGGTAGTCCATTGGAGTAAGGTCTGGCGAATACGGAGGATAACGAATGGTTTCTAACTGCAGTTCCTGAAGAGTCAAAACGATTTCTCGTACTGTATGAGGTCTCGCATTGTCATGGAGCAATAATAGTAAAGATCGATTCATGAGTCGGGGCTGTTTTACATTGACTCATGAAGTCAACATTGTTCGGAGTTCGGCACAATAGACATCTGCCGTTATTGCTTGACCAGATCGGAAATACTATAGTGAATAACACCAAGCTGAGACCACCATTACAGTTACCATTACCTTTTTATTGTTAAGTTTCGCTTTAGAACACCTTTGTGGCGTTGAACCTGGGATCAGCCATTGCATTTTTTTTACGGTAATTCGAAATCCACTTTTCATCACATGTCACAAGTCGATGCAATATTCCTTTATTTCTGTACAGATTCAACAAGACAACACAAGTTTCCACACGCGTTTCTTTCTGCAGATCAGTCAAATCATGAGGCACACATTTTTCGTTTATCTTTTTATTTTATTGATTTGACGCAAACGTTAAACTATGCCGCTAATTCCTGGGTAGTTTGACTAGGATCGGCTTCCACCATCTATTTTTATTCATCGTTATTCACCTGTCTGGGCGGTCTTCCTCGTGGCTCGTTCTTCAAGTCGAAGTTTCCATCACGAAAATGTTTAAACCAAAATCGCACGGTGCTTTCATCAGCAGACCCCTCTCCAAATATACGGGCTGTTTCTGCCGCGTTACTTCCGCATCGGAACTCGTATTCAAAAATCACTCGAATTGTCGCAGTATCCATCTTTCATGTCTAAGTTGAATAACAAAAATAATTGAAAGGCGATATTCAAATGTTTCACATTTTTTAAAAGAAGAACATCATAGAAACATTTTGAAAAAGGTTTCTTTCTAAAACCTCTAACCATGAAGATTCTACGTCAACTCAAGGAACTTATTACAATAAAACGGATATTTCATATTTTAACCCCTAATATAGGTAAATATTTATTCTATGAAGTGAAGTACGTTAAAAAATATTATTATTTTGCCTCACAGCTCACTGTGCCCCAATATAATATTCACTGTGAGACATTGGCCTTATGGAAAAAAATAAACAAAACAAAATTAGCTATCTCAACGACTACATAGTTTTTAATCAGTTGCCACCCATCCCAACTTCTTATTAATTTTGTTAATTTTTTATAACATTCTATAACTTCTAGTGCTCCCTATCATGAGACAAAAGTTGCCATTTTATAGGATATATTATTTATTACCTACCATAAACGATTATTAAAAATAATGTAAATTATAAAGCATTCAACACCATAAGAATTTTAAATATAAATACATAATTACATATTTTTTTAAATATAAAGATTTGAAATCTGCCAAATTCTGTCACTTTTCTCGAATCGTCATAATATCATTATTAAGCTAGAGTTACAATTTAGATGGCAAATCAGCTCAAATGGCAGAAATCTGCCACAAACGGTCACACTGGCTGAGATACAAAGTCTGAACAGCGAAGACCTAATAGAAGTATCATCATGCTCAGTATATTACACGTCAGTCAAGATTATAGGGATATTTCATATATATGTGTATGCAAAACACTTACAATACCATTGATATATCGATATTTGGCTTCTCTACTGTGGGAATATCATTTTGAGTATACTTAAATCCATATATGGTATTGTCCATACTGAAGACAAGTTCATTTCGCATTGATAAATGTGACTACTACGATGTCAATATATTACAGAAAATATCTACTTAATACATTTAATTCCTAATCTTACGCATAGTCGCTTCACCCTGCATGAGATCCACGAGTTATATGGGACTCTGCCCCAGAATAGGGGCTAGTCAAATTGCAGGGGCATAACCACTAAAACCTAGCAATGTCCCTCTCTATGCAAGCGAAGCATCGGACCTAGCGGGATATGGCGACCATATTCCGCGCGGTCCGACCACGTTTCGGCTCACCTCTCGTGAAACGGGTCCCACCACGGGCTGGGGGAAGGGCTCAGGAACATGCGAGTCTAACCCTCCAGACAGGACAACGGGTGTGCAATGCCCGGCGAGCGCGCTGACCCATTAGACTGCCCGTCGTCAAAGGTCAAGAATGCACAACTGTGCATCCTTAGTCCTAACCCGTCTCTTACTTCATTCCTAACCTAACCTAACATTTCGTGGATCGAAGCAGCTAATAAACATGAGTATAGATACGTAATAAAGACGTTGAAATATTCGATAATTAACATATTTGTAAATAGCACTTGAATTGCGGAAGGTATGAAGTTCGGTTCCGTACTTGTGTTGAAAAAGTTCGAATTACAACTATTTAGTAGATTAGTCCGTATTTAAGTATTTACTGTGTTGTCATTTATTCTCAAACAACAATATGATTGCAGAAACATCAAAATTTTAAATAAAATTGGCCTTGCACCAGAAGTTTATGGAATATTTGAGAATGGTTTGGCTTATCAGTATTTTCCTGGAGTCACTCTTGATATTGATTCAGTGCTGAGTAATAAAATATGGCCTCGTATAGCACAGAAAATGGCAAAGATGCACAAGGTGAAACTCGGTAATGATGTATGTATTATTTAAGTGTTTTTTTTTTATTGCTTTAATCTTAAACCCTTACTGTACTCTTGCAGGCGCTATGCCACTTGGGGTTGATAAAAACTATAAAATAGGAAGAGATTTATTTTTGTCCATTTATTTCATTTTTACATGATTTGTTCATCGGATGAGTAAATTGTGTACAATTTTTAATATATATTGCATTACTTACTGTTAAAAAAAAAATGCTTTGTAATAGTTACTTTAATTTATTTTATGTTAACCTGGTAACATTGGAGAGAAAGAAGAAACAGATCTCTAAAAACATGTTGTTACTTTGGATCTGATCACCCTTGTTGTATTCAGAGGCTAAAGACTGGTGAATTTTTAAGCATTCTTCTTCAGGGTAAATACCTATAGCATTGTGAATGCACAATTGATCAAATATAATAAATTAGGCCATTTATAATAATATAAACGTTGTGGGTCGTTTTGGTATCCTAGTGATACATAGACCAAGGAAATGTTTCTCAAAAATCTATTAATCATAATATGCATGAAAGTGTCGATTACACTTTGGTGAATATATAACCAATTTTTTTGCTTATGTAAGATAACATCAATAAAATCAAAGTAACTATTATAATTCATTTTGTGACAGAAGCAGAATATCTCCTGAGGAAACAACGGTTGGCAACCCTAGCCTTTATTTCCCGCTTTGCGTTATTCTGCATGCTGCATAAGTATGCCGAGTTGTTTCATGGGTCTTCATATGTGGTGTGTGTGTTATATGTTTTCAGAATTAAATCATTTTGATTTCTTTTATTTGTACAAATTAATATATTCAGATAAATATTTTCTTGATTTTTGTCCAATTTAACAATTATTGCTTAGCGCAGAAAGCGATTTATTACAATTTATAAATTATATTGACCTATAAAAACTTTTCATTATAGAACATACAATGTTGAATACAACCATACAAAGTTAAGAAAGCATTTTTTTTTATAATGTGATGTCTTTATAATTTAAATACTACTAACATATTATGCTACTCCGGTAAATAACTGTTGTTCAATTCCTTATCATAATGTATGAACAAAGTAAACTAGTTTCAATGTAACAGAAACATTGACACACATCATAACACGTTATCTTTAAGATGGAGTTAATTAATACCATTATTTTAATGTTCTTATATCGAATACTAGCTGTTACCCCGGCCTCACTGGCATGAAGAAAAAGAGATAAATACTAAGTAAGGGCAACAAGTTGTGCATGTCATACTCTGCTTGCCGCTCTGTTGCGACACGAATGAAAGAATAACAAACAAACACCTCCTTTTATACGTTAGTATTTCATTTCTTATAAGTTTTAAAGAATAATTTTATGAAAGTTAATGTGGAAAATCTTTGAACAAAACCAAAATTGTTTCATATATAAATAAAGAATTTTTCATTTAAATGCAAAATTACTCCCACATTATTGTTTTCCATAATTGAACTTGATAAACGTAATCATTATACTAAACTAATCAATACCAATTTTCATCGCTATATGTTAAAAAACGAGGAACTTTCATATAAACGTTTTCACCCCATTTTCTACTAATCCCTCATAATGTTAAACAGACTGATCCTACACACATCATCGATGTTTTCTTCCGCCCGTTCTTGTTAGTCAAAAGAATTCCTGCTTGCCCTGAATTCGGGTTCGGATTATTACAGAATCGCTCTGCTGAACGGATGGTAGAAAAACACGACGATGCAAAATTGCTTTAATTAGTTTTTTTTTGGATAAGAAATATTTTCATTTTATTTTTGTTCCTCATTGTACTCTGTGTCATTCTTAATATATTGGAATGATTTCGTATTGAGGTAACCATACACCGCTTAGTATCCAGAAGATTGGCCCGCTCGCGACCTTAGCAATTTATTTATCTATAGTATTAATAAAATACGTATTATGTTGACTAAAAGTCCATCACTTGCTCCCTCTACGATATAATATATTCCAATTGAGGATGACAACGATTACGACAATAACTCCCAGAGTGTTTGAAAATTACTGCGACTCTGTCTGGGTCACAATGTGGGGCCCTATTGCGTATCTACGATTTCATTGACATTGAATTCAATTAAAATGCACTCAAAGTTAACGTTACCTTTGATACATCGCATCGACTTAAATCAATCGCGCTTCACATTCAATACAATATTGAATCCGATGACAGCTTAAATAAATTCAACGTAGTTACGCGGTGGGCTTACCGAGGATAACAAACACTGCTTAAATATATAAGTAAATATGTTTAGAGTAAAATATGTGTTTGTTACTCAACTAAAAATCCGACTATGTTAGGTATTTTCTGCTTATTTAAAATATGTTTTAACCGAAGATACTATAGTTCATCATAGTGTGGTAAATAGTTAACCAGAAAATCGGTATTGAAAGTCACCGTAATCAAAAAACTGCAAAGATAAATGTCGTAGGCAGAAATCTGACGAGAAAGTCGACAAATATCCACTCTAGGTATTCCGAAACGGAGAGAAAAAGGTAGAAGCGCTGACCAGGAGTAGTTTTTAATCCGAAAAAAATGAATGAAACTTATTTTTCAGATAAAAGAGGAACCTATGGTTTGGGATAAAATAGAGCAGTTCTTGGGTTTGCTTCCAGAGCCATTCACCGATGACAACAAAAGAACTAGGTCTGAAACTTCAATATTTCTAATTTCGTGAAATTAAGAAGAACCTACTTGCTTTTAACTGTCACATTAACTTCTAAAAGCACCATATTTGCTTTTGTTTTGTTTTTATAAATCAAGTAATATTGTCCATCTTAATAAGTAAGCCTGTACCGTAATTACATTAATTTCTTAATAGTAAAAGTCAAAATATTATAAATCATAAGTTTTACATTTGGTTTTAATGAAATTTGGCGAATGGAGAAGGTTATAGTAATGTAATAGTGACATCCGAGATAAGATACGTTATAGTAATGTAATAGTGACGAGTAGTTTATGATTATATAGAATTAGCGATAATAATGTAAATTTATAAGGGATCTTTAGGTTTTCTAATTACTTAATCATATTTTTAAATACAGTTGCAATTTTTTCTTACAGTTTTTTATGTTTTTGACAAAATACCGTTTGTTTATTTCTGTTATAGATTTGTCAATAGCTTTGGGTCCGTAACGAGACTAAGAATAGAGTCTGAGCGGCTCAAAACATACTTAATCAAAACTGCGAGCCCCATAGTGTTTGCTCACAATGATTTGCTTCTAGGAAACGTGATCTACAACAAAGAAGATGGAACCGTAGCTTTTATTGATTTTGAGTATGCCACATATAATTATCAAGGGTTTGACATCGCAAATCATTTCAACGAGTTTGTTGGTGAGTGATATTGATCTAACAAAATCTATCCGATAAGAATCCCTATTAGTCTATTCTTTAAACAGCTTCGATTTATTTTATTTTTGTATTCAAAACTAGCAAAATGGTATTTCCTTTTACCTAGGATCGAGTAACACATGACATGAGTTTTGTGAACGAACGAGTTCGAGTTCCGTTACTTTATTTACTTATTAACATTTCACAAAATACGATATTTAGATAACCCGGAACGTTTTAAGATAACAAAAGTTTTGTGTTAATAACATATTTTATAATTAGAAGATAGGTGTCGGTGGTCTTTATTGTTTTTAGTTCTGATTATATCTTATCTTTTGTCGTCTTGATAATATAGTAGGTAGTTAGCTTACCACACGTTACTAGGCTATATGGTTGCCACTGAAAAGATGTTCGTTTTATTTGTCTATAGTCAAGTCATTATAAGTTTCCTCTGCTGGAACAAACGTAAAATCAAAATTGTTTTATACCTACACAAGACAAAACTGTTGTCATAAGATTAAATAAAATTGCCTTGCGTCGCGGAACAGGGGTGTAGATGAACCATTTTTTATATTTTTTTTTCATAGATACATGAAATATATCTATAGAAATTGTTTATAAAAATATATCACTCATACAATAACTCAAAATCTAAAGATTCAAAATTTTCTGCGAATACACCACTTCTGTCATGGCGTCGTTATGACGTCATGGCACTCAAAAACGAATATCGTTCTATGTAAGCATAAGATTGAATTCTCTAAGTTCTGAAATGAGTAAGAAGAGCGTGATGTAACGCGCTGTTTGCGGTTACGTGACAACGAGCATAAAATATTTGCTTTCATAATTAGTTTAAGAAATATTATAAATATAATAAGCATAAAAGTGTGATTATCGCTAACAGTATATTAAACGCTACCAGAAAAAAAATGTATGTATTTTTGTTTACTGTCCTACACCCGTATTGAGCTAGCTCACTCCACTGCTCTGAATGTGTCACTTTTTTAATAACGACAGAATTTGTTAAAGAGCTAAAATGAAAGTAATTCACGAGTATAAGGTATTTCCTTAGCATACCTAATAATACATAAACCATATCTTTAACAATACTTCTCTTTCCTCTCCTCTTCATCACAATGTACATTGCATTCCTCACCGCTGCGTTCAAACCTCACTCTCGAGTTTCCTGGTCACTCTCAAAATTTCTATTGGTATTTTTTTGCTGTGCATCTTTCCGATGACGTCAGGAAGACTCAAATCATTAAGGTCATTTAGCGGTGAAGTTAGAAATTATTTCCTGTCGACATATTGAAACTAGTTTCTTATTATCAAATCACTGTAAAACTGTTAATCAATTACATAACATTTCAAATATATGTATATACGCCTAGAATAGATTGCTGTTTGTCAATAATGCTGTCATTTGTTTACTCTATCTCTAAGTAAGAAATAAGTTCCTGATACTATGTATCCTCTTGAGTGTTTGAATGTTAAGGGATATTATTATTATTAAACTAGCTGTCTACATATTTTATTTGAAATGTACTGATGATAACTGATAATTCGGCAAACGTCGATTTTTTCCTTTTTTTTCAAAGATCTGTCAGTCTTTTGTCACGTACCATCAATCACTTTTTGTAAAATGTAAAAATTAATTCTGATAAAATATATATATATTTTACTGTCCCGAAAATTAGAAACTTCAAAATAGAATCATCCAATTTGGTGCAGCAGTGCGGAAGTTAAATTTTGGCGATTCATTTTTATGTTTTAATGTGCACCACCTTGTACTGTGATAATTATGTCAGACGTACGTCCCTCTTATTATATTTTTTATGTGACAATACTACTTATATTATCACATATGTAAAACATATACAACTGTAAGCTAATACCTACCGTGTCTGTTAATATTCGCATTCAGTTGGTTACCAATTACAATTTTGTCAAAGCACCGTCCACTTATTATCAGAGTTAATAATTATTATCGACGTTTTTCGACTGTTTTAAACTATAATAACAAAATAATCTCATTCCAATATTGGATTATTGAATATTGAAACTTGTGTTCCAAGATTCCGGAATTGCGATATCTTGTTTTTTAAAGTTTGAAGTTGCTTCTATTTTTTAAAGGTTCTTATTCCATGCTTTTTAGTGATATTGATATTTTTTATATAACCTATATAATAGGCAACACTAAAAATACTAATTTTATAATAACCACGCCAAAACCGTGTTAAAGTGCGAACCTCCATTTTTTTTGTAGGTATAAAAAATTAAGTACATTTGATTACCTTTTGGTGTATTCTGTGGGTGCGCACTGTGTCCCGACAAAACTGTTGCTAAACTGTTTTAAGAGAATTGTCGATAAACGACAAAACAATTTTGTCTATAATGTGCGCAGGCACTTACACATTGGTCGCCATCTAGTGTAGAAATAAGGTAACAGAGCCCGAATTGTGTGAGTTAGGAAGGTGACATAACCTATGAATTCATGTGAACTAGTATAGAGGTAGTAATACAATAATTGTGCCTATACTGAATAGTCAATTTTTATTAGGAGTTGGGTACTACCACCAATGTTATTTATATTGAAATAAGAATTAGGTATTTATATTTGCTTTCTATACTTACCTTCTATATAGCATGAACTAATAGACACGAGAAACTGGTCGAGAGTGAGATATGTCTATAATGCCTATACAATATCACATTCTCGAACTCGCTCTAACCCGTTTCCTAGAGTGATTAATGAAACTATAGTCATATCAGTTCATCTACACTGGACAGTAAACAAACCGGGCCACCCGCTCAGTGTGGAATCGAGGAAACTGTTGCTTACGGAGGGGGATCTGTAATGGTCTGGGACGGCATCTCGTTAACCGTACATACAGCATTAGTTTTCATCGATTCGCGAAGCTATACACGTGGATTGACTTCACATCGCTACATTACTGAAATCCTCGCAGATCATGTCATACCTTATGCAGGATATATCGGGCAGGATATGCAGTTGACGCATGTTGCACATGTGGTGACCCAGTACTTACGCGACGTCGGCATTCGTACGATGGACTTGACCGCTCGAAGCCCTTACTTGAATCCTATCGAGCAGTTATGGGATGAGCCAAAATATCGGGTTTGAGCCCGGGTACCTGCTCCAACAAGTCTTCACGAGCTGCGAATAGCAATTGAAGAAGAGCGGAATGCGATTACTCAAGATTTCACCGTCAGGCTGGTGAGGTCAATGGCAGTTGTCCGAGCTAGGGGAGGAAATACTGAATACTGATCAACATCTTTTTAAACTTTTTTTTTCTTTCTTACTCTATTATTATTTATTCAATTTAACATTACCAACGATTATACACGACTGCAAACGATCCTTCATTGTAAAATGCATAATAAACACTTAATTCCTATCATCATTCTAAGCTTTTAACCGTGGGAGAGCCACGCTTCGGCATGAATGGGCCGGCTCGACCGGAGTGATACCACGGCCTCACAGAAAACCGACGTGAAGCAACGCTTGCGTTGTGTTTCGTCGTGTGAGTGAGGGTACCGGAGGCCCAACCCCTCCCTATTCCCTTCCCTCTACCCCTCAACCCTTCCCTCCAAGGCCGGCAGCGCGCTTGTAGCCCCTCTGGTGTTGCAGGTGTCCATGGGCGACGGTAATCACTTACCATCAGGTGATCCGTTTGCTAGTCTGCCCCCTATCCCATAAAAAAAGCGTCATAAAATGCATATCTGTAAGTCGGATCAGAGTTCCAAGGTAGCGGGTGGCCCGGTTTATTTGCTGTCCAGTGTATATAGTATATACCTATGTATATACGTATAGTAATATGAATAAATATCAATTGAACTAGCTATACGTATAATGATATGGCTACAGTTACAAAAAGTTACTGAATAGACTAGATAATTTTAATAATAAATCTTTATCGAAAGTTTAAGAAACCTTTATCGGGCCGCACGGAGCGCCACAAAAGATTTAAATTGATACTTAATAATTTAAATAGTCCTCCATGTAGGTTTTTTCATATTGAGTGGGGTGGTGTCAGTGGCGTAACTATACCATTTTAGGCCCGTGGCAAATTCATCGGATATTCAATTCTTTTTACTAATTGCGTAATAATGTCAGTAGTATCCTCTGACCGGGGGCCCGTGGCATTTTGCCGACTTGCCACCCTATAGTTGCGCCACTGGGTGGTGTAATTAATAATTAATTTACTTCAAGGGTTTGAATGACCAATCTTTCCCAAAGTGGTATAGCAAACAGCTATTAAATTGCACGTCCATAAGTCGTTCAACTACGTAACTGATCTGAGCACAGGTCTCTAGCATTGCAGTTTTTTAGCTGGACAAAGCTCAGCTGATTTTACTTTAACGCAACGTTCACTGTAGCCAACGAAATATGTTGTAATTTTAATTTTCTTGAATGGGCGACGATAGCGACACGACAGGATACTCAAATATCGTCAGCTCGGACGACAACGATTGCTAGCAGTTAGTCAAAAGTATCTGCGTGCTTTCAAAAGTGTATTAGATTATTCGAGGTAATAATAACAATAGCAGCAGTAAACAAGTTACGTTTGCCTTATCTTTTGTATTTACAGCGAAATACTGTGCCGTCACTCGATATCAGCTCAGCAATCTGTCAGCGACTGTAAACGACACAGTGTTAAAGCATCTATCTATGAGTGATTGTATTAAACCAGTCCTCAGATATTGGGTAGTTATAGTTATCTTACAATGTGAATTGTTATGGTAGCAATTACTTACAGGCGACCGTTATCTAAAGGAAATTATACCAATTAAGGAGAGATCCGTTGAACGTCTGTTACTAAATGGCTACCATATCTACATTTTTCTCAGATCAAGAGCGTAATGATATAAAATTGGTGCACACGAGTATCGTGTCATTTTTATATAGACAAAACGTTTCTATAGTTCGTCATGTTATGCGTGTTAAAGTTGCGTTAGTCTTCCGAACGTACGCTCCCATGACGGTGAGCGAAACATATTCGACCTGCGCAGCAGCCTCATATAATAAACTTATAGACCAGGCTACTTTACTTAGCATGATTCTATACTTATAGGTCGAGGAGAATGGGAGCCAAGCTTACAGTTATCCATTGGTTAGTAAGAAAAAAAAAGTTCGCCGTATCTTCTCTTGTCTCTCTACTCGAGCGAGAATAGTTACCACGATAAATGAGTTTGCTTATTTATAGCTGTCATTAACTGTATATGTGTCGCAACCAAGTGGTTAAATCAGCTTTCCAATTGGGCCTATAGCCGTGTAATTCATAGACTCAATTAATTAACGGACTGATCTTCGATCGATCGACTAGCTAAACGCGACTTTCTACAGTACGGCTGAACAAAGATCAGCCGAGTAACAAATAGTGTAGTGAATGATTTAGTTACGATAATCGACATGTCGCAGCCAAGTGGTATGATCAGCCGACAGATTGGGCGGATAGCATTTTAATTGATGGCGCCATTCTATAAAAGGGCTGACTTTCGATCAGATCAGGACAACGGTCAGTCAACTAATCAAAAATCATCAATTCGTCGGAAATACCGAAATTTAGTAAGAAGTAGTAGTTTGGTCAGGCCTGTATCTGTGTTGATTAGATTAAGAAATGTAATCAACACAGATACAGGCCTGACCAAAAACTGCTTACTCGCGGCTGGGTGTAATCCAATTCAGGAAGCTAACTTACACACCTTTTACGCAAGAGAGTTAAGCTTCAACTTTCATAATAAATTCTTAATACTAACCCAGTTATATAAAGATAAGATTTACCGCGATTCAAACGGTCACAGCGCCGTCTATCGAAAGCAGAGTAAGCAATGTATTGAACCGCGATTGTTTTAGTATATTTATTACGATTTCGTAGTTTGGTACTATAATAGTTAACAAAAACATAAATTATATATAAAGAAGTTAATTTGGTCCTGGAAATCACGTGAAAGGTTAGAAATTTAAGACAATTTAAGCGTTTCGTAGAGATCGCCTTAATTTTCAAGACAGGTAATTTTTAAACAGATAAATTAAATGAACGTTTTGGTGGTTTTTAAATCAGCTGTCTTATTGAACAATTCAAATGCTATATTTATTCAACTAGAAAACTAGGCATTCAATTGATGGCTGGCCGCACAAATGATTATACTACTTTGCTGCGACAGAGACACTTGAAGTCTCTTTTTTTTTCAGCTCTTTTTTGCCGCTCTACCATCCTATCCTATTAATATTATAAAGGCGAAAGTTTGTAAGTATGGATGTATGGATGTTTGTTACTCTTTCACGAAAAAACTACTGGACGGATTTGGATAAAACTTTACAGCAATATAGGTTATACATCAGAATAACACATAGGGTACTTTTTACTGGGAAAACTTCTCACTCCCACGGGATACCGACTTCCACGCGGACGAAGTCGCGGGCGTCCACTAGTAGTTAATATAAAAATGAAATATATACCATTAAAGTTAAATTTATAGCGCTTTTCTCGTCGCACTATGCCATGTTACCAATTAAATTACTTTCTTACAGGCCTTAACATTGAAGATATAGATTACAAACGATATCCGAATGAAGAATTTCAGAAGAAATGGTTAAACGTCTATCTCTGCGAGTATTTGGAAACCGATTCACCTTCCGTTGAGAGTGTAGATAAAATATACGCAGAAGTTCAACAGCTTTCTCTGGCGTCTCATTTCATGTGGGGCATTTGGTCTCTTGTACAGTTCGAATTGTCAAATATTGACTTTGATTTTCTAAGGTAAATTGATTTTGTCATTTTTTTTGGATGGCCTTCTAGCGCGTTACTATCGCTCACTGAATACTACACTGGCACAACTCAAAAACCATAATTCGAGAAACGCTCTCCGAAGTTATGAAAATGTAATATATTTATAATTATGAAAATCATTTTTTTAGCATAACAGTTAAATCGTTTATAATATATTATTACTGTTAAGTTTTTTTATTTTTTCTTTAAATTATCTATGGGATGCCACCACAATGTTGTGGCGTTTTCTCGAAATAATGGTTTTTGAGTTGTGCCACTGTAGTATTCAGTGAGCGCTATATGCAACTGTCACTTTTCTCGAGTGCACCCATACAATATCATTCTCGATCCGTGGCCTAATAATCTAATTTTAAAATCTATCACAATCTCATTCAAACGTATAGCAGTTAAGACAATGATATAATAAATTCAGAAAAATAATTAAAACACAAACTGCCGAAAAATTGCAGCCAGTATTCAACTCTTTCATTTGACATTACCCAATAGCTTTCCCAATTTTTAATCATCAATTTGCTTACACAATTCCGGTTTACGCGAAATGAACGTTATCTTTCAAATAAAACGTCGCGATCGCAATTGCTTTCACATGTCAAATAGTTGTAGCGTGAAGTTTGTGATTGTCTTTCACTCTCTAATGTCAAATTCAAAGTGATTTTTTAGATTTTTTTAAAAAAATCGTCAATGGTTATGTAGTTGAAATGGCTTTTTAGCTTTGTAATAAGTACTGACCGAATCTCATTGCGTAGCTTATGAGAGGATTTACGTTTTTAAGCGCGCGAAGTTCCTTCACAGTTTTTGATGTTAAGCGAAATCAATAGTCTGTACTCTGCAGTATTTTTGGGTCCATAATATACACCCACATTTTTTTTAACAATCTTATAAAGTTATCGGGTCCCTATTGTATGATGAAGTATACATAGTACTAATATTATCGAACCACTCGTCTATTAAGTCCTGTCCTGACGTATGCGAAACTAACTTATCTGTATTGTGTCAAGTTTGGATGCTTAAGTATTTTTGGTATTTTAATAACTTGCCGTAATATAGGCGCATGACTTAAACAATGTCTTTCTCGTATTTATTTGTCTAAAGATGTCAACCGATCCCGTTTGTAACATAACACGTCTAACATTTAATTCTAATGTTATATCGTATGTTTATTTCAGCTATGCAGAAATTCGTTTAAACAGATATTTTGAATTGAAAGATAAGATATTTAAAGAATTAAACTGAAGAAGCACCGCTCTAAAACGAATGAATGGCACGATTACGTTCTGTTATATTATAAATTTGTTCTGTTGAAAATAAAATCAAAAGTTAAATTGCACATATGTGTTTTATTACTTCTTTTTGGAACATAGAATGAATGTGAATCAGCTCGTGCAGCCTGACGACCTCGAAAAACGTTTTAGTCTACACCCCAACGTCGCATCTCGGTGCACTCATATGCTATTACTTGGGAAAATGGCTATTTTTAAATGGGATATTTTTAACCAATAGACGAGAATTTGAATGAAATAAGAACTAATAGCTAATAATAATAGTATTCTTACTTCTAATTGGTTTACATAGTTACATTTTATCTAAAACTTTTCATTTAAATATTCAGTCGCAGTATAAATAGCATTTATTATTAGGATGGTTTTTAAATCGATAAATCGAGTATGTGATATTTCGTTCTTTAGGTATTCGGGTAATTTATTAAATTGAATATTATTATTTTATTGAATATTAATATATTTCGTACTTGTCGAAACAGGCGAATATTTTTACACATAAAATTACTTTTTTTGAATATAATTTAATGCGAGCCTGATTATTTGAAAAAAAATATTGAATAAATATATAATTTATTAAAACCATGTTTTCATTTTCCAAAACACTAAATAAATGATATAACGAAGGTATGGAAAAGAAGTAATCGATCTCTTATACGAGTATAATAAAAAAACGTTATAGTTCCCGGGTGCTTACCATACAGGGGAAAATTATATTTTATAGAGATCGATTGACCATTCATTTCTGACTATTGAATAACCTACAAGCTACAGCCCTACATATTATCTTTCGCTCGTGCCTCGAGTGACCCTACTTATCTAGTTATTATACTATGATCAGAGAACTAAGTGTAAATTTTATGCTACAGGTTCACTAGTGAGCGCGTTAAAAAATTGTATAGAGATTTGTAGTTCTCGGTAGTTACCGCTAGGGGCGCTATACCGGATTCCATACTAAAATCTTAACGCACTCTCTATCAAAATTTAAGGTGTTCATGGTACGAGTGACAACTCGCCAGGCTGCGTTGCCGCTCGTAATTGAATGGTTTTGAATTGGAACAGCAAATATTGCAGTTTATAAAGATGTTTCAATAACATTTCGTACTTGTCGAAACATGTATTTTTTTCTGTATTTTGATAAATATCACTATTTGCTATAGAAATAAAGTATTATCTCTGAGTAAGTTCTTTTTTGCGTTTATTATTTAAGGCTACTGTAAAAATATTCAGTTATTTATTTCATTCGGAAAACTAACAGCTGTAATACATGTCATTAACTACAAACTAATATACAAAGCTATTAAGAAGTTTTCACAAATAGCCAACCAAGGAGGCAAAGTTATACTACTTTTAATATAAAATACTTCGCCAATAAGCGCCTCATAAATAATGGTTTCACGTTGTAAATGTCCACATTAGGGAAATCTTTTAAAATGTTATTAACTTTAGTACTGGCTCTACAGACAAATGAATTTTTCCTGTAGTTGGTCTTAAAGCTAGGGACATGAAAATAATTATACTGATGTAATTGCTTACAAGGAGTACATGCCAGAGAGCATGCTAACTTGGGGCAAGTTTGATTTTTCTTTGATTCTAAATTGTTATGACAAAGATACTTATATGTAACACACCCATCATCTCCATAGGTGCCCGAACGGTTCTAAGTCTCCAAACTTATTCGAAACCAACCGTTCCAGTTAATTACTTAGGCTAGACTCTGTGCTGTGGTCTGAGTTTAAAGTCGCAGTCGCTTTTAGACGAAAAGTTTTTTGAATGATCAAAAGATTAATAAAAACTTAGTAAACTTAATATAATATTTGCCTCGAAATCTGTATTCCAGGTACTCGAGTACCCGTGTACCTGGTAGGTATTCGAGTTAGTACCTAGGAAAATTAAACTACTACGGTAGTAGTTATAATAATTTTCCTAGGTACACTTGCATTACCTTTGATACGTCAAAGGTAGTGCAAGTTTGTCACTAAAACTAGAAAGTTTGATTTAAACTTGCTGCAGTTGTCATTGCAAACTTGACGCAAGTCTTCTTTTTTGATGTATCAAACTTGTTGCTAGTCAGAAACAAGTTTAAATTGCTATCTGAGATATACCGAATTCTCCAAACAGATCCGGGCAATCAATACCATTATTAATTATTTTAACAACATAAATAATGTCAGCTATTTCTCTGCGGGTATACACATCGTACTGGGGATTCTAAATTTCTGAAGCATATTCCAGGACACTACGCATGAACGAACAGTTCAACACTTTTATCGCTTTAAGCTGAGTAAAGTTGACAGAAGACCTGATAAGCACTTTTGAAGCACACCTTATAATGTTATCTATGTGTTCATCAAACAATAATTTTAAATCAAAACACCAAGGTCTTTCGTTTTACAACTTGAAGCCAATATTTTATTTTGGATCTTATAATTAAATTTTATTGGCTGCGATTTGGATACGTTTGATCAAGCTTGTTTAAGAAACAATAATTACGAGGGTCAAACTGAAAGTTCTTAGAACTGGCCACTTATAAACAATATAATAAAAAAATAATTCTAAAATTTGAAAATATAACTCTTTGCCAATATTACTGAGTATATATTTCATTCATTTGTCATTTGTTTTACGATTTGGCGGCAAATTGAAAATTGTCTGTGTCACGTCATCATAAATTTAACACGAGAAAATTTTCGTGCAATGATTTTTTATGACTTTCGATGTCATTTAAGTCAACAAGAAAGTTATGATAGACTACGATTGGCCTTTCACGATGAAGTCCCATCTCGTGCGACTGTTTACAACTGGTTTAATGAGTTTAAACGTGGTCGCACTAATCTCACTGATGATTTACGTGAGGGACGGCCTTCTACGGCGACGACTGAAGATAACATCTGTGTTGTGCGGCGTATGATAGAGACTGACAAAAGAGTGACCTATCAACAGATTCGGACAAGCTTAGGCATCGGTATGAGTCAAGTGCACAAAATCCTCCACGAACATTTAGCGGTCAGGAAGCTTTGCGCCCGGTGGATACCTCATAATTTGACTGAGGCTCAAAAACTCCATCGTGTGGATTGGTGTCGTAAAATGATTGAAAGATTTAACGGAGGTGACTCAAATGCTGTGTTCGACATACTAACAGGTGACGAAAGCTGGATTTACTGTTATGATCCTAAAACCAAAAGACAATCTGCTCAGTGGGTGTTTCCTTTCGAGGAGTTGCCAACTAAAGTGAAGAGAGATCGAAGTGCGGGAAAAAAAATGGTGGCCTCGTTCTTTGGAAGGATAGGTCATTTTGCAACAATTGTGTTAGAGGATCAAAAAACAGTTTCTGCAGAATGGTACACTACCAATTGTTTGCCACTTGTCTTGGAAAAAGTTCGAGAGAAACGACCTCGCAGTAGGATCCTCCTTCACCACGACAACGCCTCGTCGCACACCGCCAAGCGAACGATCGACTATTTGGCGACATCAAACGTTGAATTACTGGGTCACCCGCCGTATAGCCCCGACCTCGCGCCTTGTGATTTTTATTTATTTCCAAAAATTAAAGAAAAACTTAAAGGAAAGCGGTTTATGAATGCTGAAGAAGCGGTGGCTGCGTATCGCGATGCCATTGAAGAGACCCCTAAGGACGAGTGGGCAAAGTGCTTTTCCCAGTGGTTCCATCGCATGCAGCGGTGTATTGACGTGAATGGACAATATTTTGAAAAGATATAATAAAACTAATAACTGGCTAATGTAATCAGTTTTTGATTTTCTAAGAACTTTCAGTTTGACCCTCGTATAAGATTTATTGAGGTCCTCTTGAAGAAATGTGCAGCCTCTGGGTGAAAATATTTGCTTAAATATTTATGTGTCATCAGCATAAAACAGAAATTTTTAATTTACAAAATAAGAACCAATATCATTAAGAAAGATGACAAATAAGAGAGGTCCAAGCAACTGAAGCACCCCTGAAGTTAACGGTACCCAGTTTGAGAGGAAGCCATGGCTTACAGCATACAGCTATAGCTTGCGAACGATTTTCAATATAAGAAGAAAACCATCGGAAGAGACTTTCATGGATTCCGGCCATGAATAATTTTTGAAGCAAAATAAAATCTATACGATCAAAAGCTTAATTGAAATCCGTAAAAATCAAGTCCACCTGAGTGCCAGCATCCATGCAAGATGTAGCGTAGTTATTAGTCACAAGAAGATTAAAAATAGTTGAGCGGCCCTCAAGAAGCCGTGTTGCTCAGGGATAAACCAATTGTTAAGAACAGCATAAATCTGTCAGTGAATTATATTCTCACAGACCTTAGCAAAGATGTAGAGCTTTGAGAATAATTATTTACGCTGCTCCTGTCTCCGCTCTTATACTAGGTGTAATGAAATCATCTAGTACGACCACACCTTCACCTGTAGACAGAGAAAGCAATAGATTAATGGTATGTTCTATCTCATTCATCGGAAAATGAAATGACTTATTACAATTTTCATTAGTTAAAGTGAGAAAAAAACATTATTTGTTGTCCTTATCGATGTGGCCGGTTTTTTTGTTTGGCACCAGGCTTGTTTGGCACCAAAACGTCAAAATTTTAGGCATAGAATTTGTTGGACTCAAATAATATAGAAGAAAGTTGGAAAGAAGTGTATTTAAACAATATTTTATATGATGTATAGAGTTTATAATTAAGAAACGTTACTTGCAAATTAAAATAATGGTTAAGTGCAGTGTTATATCTTGCAAAAATAGATCCGAAAGAAATATTGTAGGTGTATCATATTTCAGGTAAGTTAGAAGCATTTTGTTTATTTCTTCGTCAAGGTAAAATATCTCATTGCCATAACCGATGTGAATTTTATTAAATACAACACAAAACAAGCTAAAAATATTATTAAATAAGTTGAATAAGAATATAACCTCAAATCATTAAAGCTGACATCTAAGTGCTTAAAATCTCCCCTCAAAGTGCTTTAAAATTAAATTATCAATATTCTGTTAAACAAATATCAAAATGTTTGAAACTCAACTATTTTCTAAGTACATAGAACTACGAAATGCGATTTAAAAAAAACAATTGGGCAGTTTTTAAACTTTTGATTAAAATCAATCCAAGTTTGTAACCTAAAATATATTAGCATTTAAAGCCTCTCAGTAAAGTTTTGCATGATTATATTAAAATACCGCTTAATTTACTGTAATGTAATGTTAAATTACATCTTCTAGACTTAATTGAATATCATTTCTGTATTTAGAATCACTAAAAATTGTGCTATGTATTTGGTTAGAAATGTTTGAGTTTATAGTAGATAATATAACTAATTTTATCAATAAATCTCGGCCAAATGTGTTTTTTCTTCATAAAATATTGTTATTCCATATGACAATCATATTATTATCATAATGATGACCTCAATTTTCCAAATTAAAATATGAAATTTAAAAAAAAGTGTTATAGTAATTGTGTTTATATTTAAGATTTTTATTACATGAACATGAACTTCAAAATTGATTGATAAATGAAACTGAACTTCAAAATTGGATTGAAGCTTGCCGAAGACCAAATTGTAAGCCTTCAAGGCATGCCAGGGTGTGTTCAATGCATTTTGAAAAACATTTATTTTTAAATGTAGGAAGACAAACAACATTGAATACATAATAAGGATTTTACTAAATAGATATAATAGTTAAATACTTATTATACAAGTAAGGTATTTATTACTTAACAAGTCCACTTTTTATAATACCTTCCTCAAAGGGATATACACAATGTAACAATAAGAATGGTAAGTATAGAAAAGTCTGAAACTATAAGATATTGTATGTTAGTAGTAAGCAGTTAATACTTTGAAACACAATGCCTAAAATATATAAAATGCATTATCTTCATATCTTTTCAATTATTTTGTTGGTTTCATACAATATTAATTAACCGTGTAAAACCTTTTTAGTTTGAGAATCTAAACTGGACATTTTGAAAAATAAAATAGACATAATTTATACTAGATACTGATAGTCTAAGTTTTAAACTTTTAATGATATTAATAAATAAGAATTGCCTTCATTTAAAATTAATCCCATATCTCTATACTTGCTAGGAAATTTTAAATATTACTATGTCAGTTTAAATATTTGATTTGTTCTTGGAGTTATAGTTTTTTTGCACTTGTTAAGTAATGTTTATTTACCATGCCATAATTGTTATATAAAAATATGAGATGTTCATAATTTAGTCGCAAATCGGTTATTAGTGTGTGTGTACACAGAACCACAGATCATATTCTTCATAAATATCATAACTTATTTGTGGTATAATCTAATCTTCAAGTATTATCCTGTGCTATTCCTTTAGAAATACACTGATTATGATTTGTTTGTATCTTTATAATAAAGAAATGCTAGAAAATATATTGTGAAATAATATCGGTTGTTTCTTTTTTTTAAGAATTCTTGTCTATGATTTAAGAGTATTGTAAACTAACTAAAATATGTTTTTTATTTATTTTGTATTAAAATATAATAATTATGTATCATTTTATTTTTGTGTGATTAGAGTTCACTGTAACAAAGTAAATTGTGCTCTAATTTGTGATTGGATAACCAATTAAAAGGCAATTTTAATTTATATTAGTATGTATTTAGTATTTAAATTTTGTTTAATGGCTTTTAAAAATATTTAACATGCGAATACTTATTTAGATTAATTAAATCGAGATTTGAATTTTGTTTTGATAAAATGGCGGTAATTTGGAATGGACGTCGGAACGGGAGATGGATAGCTATAAAAAGGCCAATACAGCTCTTGTCACGGCCCCTTTTTTTGTGTCACCCTCTGGTGTACTCGCTGCAGTTAAGTAGACCATTTATTTATTTTTTGTGATCGAGTAAGTTTATTTTAACTTATAAGTAGCATTATTTCTATTTTCAATATGTGATATATCTATTTATTTGTAAAATTTTTGTGGAAGCGACGTAAAATGCTTTTTATTTTAGTACCCTCTTTGATTTCACCCAACCTCTAACTTTATTTAATATTGGTTTAGTAATTGATAATTATTTTTATAATAATTATTAATTGATTTTTCTAATAAGTCATACCTAGCTCTTAATAAATCTCACACTCAACAGCGTACATGGGCAGAATAGATTAAAATAGGTCTGTTGGTGTAATGATTTACACTAATTTTTATTATTAAAAAACAAAAAATGTTGAAAATTAACTTTCCTTTATTGTCTGGGGTCTGGGAGTTCTGGGTATTATGGTACCTTTGTTGTCACAGATACTCCAAAAAACGGGGCTTAGTACTCCAAAATACACATCTTACAACATGAGTCATGTATGTGATGTTGTTGAATGTTTATTTATCTATACTTAATATTATAAAAAATAAAGGTTTTATTGTTTATTTTTTACATCGAATAGGCTCCGAAACCACTGGACCGATTATTATATTTGTTCAATCTCAAACTACCAGGGACAAAGTGGTTTTTTAAGCATTTTTATTAAGATTACTGAACTGATTTTAAAAACTTTTTCACATACGGGTAGCTACACCATACGCAGTTGACATAGGCTACAGTTTACACAAGCGAAGTCGCGTGAAAATAGCTAGTTTATAGATATTCTAGTTTGAGATAAGAAATCTTCTGGGACTGGTACTAGAATTCGAGCGAAGTAACGTGGTGGACTAACGATAACCGTCAAGTCTCTTTATGAAATCGACCAAGATAACGGATACGACGGCAGTGGTACACAAATGCCCATACCTCGAAAACACTAATACGTGCTCTGCTAATACTGTCTTGAAGTAATGAAATCCAGAATCTGAGTAATTGCTGATCAAAGTCAAATATATCTGCAGGCTTACATATTTGTTTTCGAACAATAATTATTAAGATTCTGGTTATCTATTTATTAGTATTTCGTCACTAAATATGAGACTAAAATATTCGATTGGATTAGTCAGAATGATAAAATACTTTGTGGTTACTAAGATCTACGAAATATCAACATGTGTCATTATTTTCAACTTTTTATTTCATTCTAAAATGACCTAAGGTTTTAAAAAATTGTCTTTCTAACAGCTATTGAGTAAACATACAATGGCGCTGCTGGACTGACGTTAGACCAACATCATCACAATGTTTCTTATTTGCCTTTCTAAACATAATTTTATCATTGAATAAGTACGTTATTCTCCTTTAAACGGTTTTTTTTATTGTCTATATACATTTTTTCTTAATTTTGGTTGAATTAAATTTTCAAAATCGTTTTTTTTTTTTGTCTAAATGAGACTTTGAGCATATTCTAATTTAGTCAAACTTAATTTTATTTATAAAACTTCAGTAACCAAGCCTATTGATTCATGTTCTAGTTAATTAAAGATGATAGATAGTGTATCAATATTTCTACAATAAAAAAATGTTCCTCTATTACTAATTCTTTCATCCATGGGAAGTTACATCATACGTGGTTGACTACAGCTATAATTGGTGAAATCGCAGAAAAGTAGATAGTTTCTAAACATTTCTACAAATTATTCCTCCTTTGCTAATAACAAAATATCTCCCCATAATCGAGGAACATTTAACTACCTAGTAACACTGATGATTTATTTGTTGTCCCTTACGGTGGCACGCATAATAGCCCTCTATAAGTACTTACTCTAAGCCTTCACCAAACGGTACAGCGCCATCTTGTTACTGGGTGTAGAAACTCATTTGAAAAGAGTAGATAGTTTTTTGTTTTCTCCTATTTCTCTCAAATAAATAATTACTCCTGAATGCTACCAAAGTTTTTAACTATTTCTGCTTAAATATTTATAATCTCTAAGGTTTAACACTAGGTTTGAAAGTTCTTGCAGTTAGTCTTGCTATCGATTGTTATGCCAATGTTAGTGCGTCTCTCAAATCAGTCACCACACTAACATCTATAAAATTTTGCGCACTTGTTTAGAAGCGCATATAACATATATGAATATTACGCCATTCCAACGAAATTTCACACATATACCTTCTATTGATAATCCCTTTTTTGAAGTCGGTCAAAATACATTTAACCCTTATTGCAGCACAATAAAGTTTAAAACTTAAGGCAAGCATGAATATTTAGTAGTAATTAAAAGGATTTTCTTAGTTTTAAAAATGAATAAAGAATTCTTTGGGTTTAAATGTATCATGTGAATGAGGAAGTATTTAAAATTAAATCTTGTCTATGATATTCATTCAAATTTTGTTTCTGACATAGTCAAAGTAAATTTTAAGTTAATTAATAAATATGACATCGTTTCGTGTTTCTTATAATATCTAACTTTCAAATTAATTTTAATGTATTTGAATCGTAAGTTTAAGTTATTTATTATGTAACGTGTAAAGGAGCGATGTCTAGTTTATATGTCAAAATTAGTGATGAGCCAACTTATTGATTGCTCGTAACTTCGAAACATCCGAATTCAGGTTTAGAATCAAGAACTAAAAGGGGAGCGCTGAATTGATTTTTGCTTGTTTTTTTATAGTGCCAGTATTTCCATATGTAATATATACGTCAACATTAGCGATGAGCCAACTTATTGGTTGCTCGTAACTTTCATCCGAATTCAGGTTTGGAATGAAGAACAAAAAGCGGAGCGCAGAATTCAGCTTGTATTTGAACGCGTCATTATGCAACCACACGTCGAATGATATAAATATCAAAAACAATTCAGTGTATCAACTATGCTAGCGGTTCGCAAAACTACGGCGAGAGACCTTGCACTGAGAATAACCGGCAAGAAACTCAACAAGGGTTTTTTCTCCCTGTTTTATTCTGTACAGGGAAGTCTTATTGGAATGTGAGTTAATTAGAAAATGTCATGGGGACACTTTCCATTACAATATCACAAAAAATAACAACACAGATATTTTCCAATTACGGATTATTATGTGGGTTGCTGGAGTTATAAATACTCATTGACAAATCAATAAACAATATTCATAATAAAAGAAAATGAACAAAATTAGGTAGTCCAATGGAGACTCATACCCACTGGCAGCACCCGTTGACGAGCTTGACGCAAGAGCCAGCCATCGCTTCGCTCGATTATATTTAAAGGAACGTAACGACCCGACGCACACGACACCACCGCAGAGATTTTTAAGATAGCGTGTAACTACTCTAGGCAGTTAAGATATAATATATTTCAACAAAACTGATTTCTAGAGTAGGCTGTCAATCTATTATTGACAATATTATTGTAAGAACCCAAAAAAGCACATACCCACCGCAGTGTTGCCAACCCTTATTTAAGAAAATTAGTAGAATTTGTGCCAAAAATCGGTAGAAATTAGTAGAATCCAAGATAAAAATCGCTAGATCTACCACCTTAATTTAGTAGGTTTTTAACACGCCTAAATTAGTTTCACTTGTATGTATGTATGTTTGTAACTTTCGTTTGCGCGCGCATGTTACTTTCCTAGGGCATTTTCAGGGCCCTCTCCGGAATCGAACCCTGATTTGCCGTAACCCTTTACAACCATGGTCGGGTAAGTTAACTCTCCGTCGTCTGTCGTGAGATGTCACTGATGACAAAATGAGCGGTAATGCAAAATTACTATTTTCCTCAAGTCATATATTGTAAATTAATTTGTTGGATATTTATTGCAACTTAATACAATATACATATATGCCAAGAATTACAATGGTAATAATAATATTATTATTTCCATTATTAAAATTTATGTAATTTAAATAAAATAAATATAGTTAAAATAAACTAAAAAACACACTTTTATAGCATACGAAAGTAAAAAATAAACATCGTTAAAAAACACGCTTTTAAAAAACATCGATAAAAACTTAAAAAATAATTATTAAATGAAGCTTTAAAAACTGATGATCAAAAAACACTAGCATTATTGTAAAAAAAAAGCGTTTTATACTATTAAATTTTTTTTTATTTATTTATTCGCCGTTGAGCTAAGTCACAAAGCTATACCGCCTCATCCTTCCATCCAAATTAAGAAAATTAAAAACACGTATTACAACATTTTCAAAAATAGGTAGATTTAAGGCTTAGGGTGGTAGACAGGTAGACTGAGGGCAAAGTAGGTAGATCTACTTAAAAGTTTGTAGATCTGGCAACACTGACCCACCGTACGAATTTACATAACACCTAGCTCGACGTCCGCCGCCGACATGCAAGTTCAGTAGCGATAGCTATCGCTACTGAATTATTAAATTTCATAATTAAATACTATAGTATAATAACTGGACGTAAGACACGAATTTTGAAATTTAATAATTATGACCTTTGTTGCTGATTAATAAACCATATTCATTCATTCACCACACTTGATGATCTAAAATCATCATTGAAATTTGATGTAGTTTTGTTGCTTAGTTTGATTTCGGAAACTAATGTTTTTTTAAACACTTCCTCATTCTATTCTCTTTGGTATTTGCTCTGCCATCTAGTGACATAAAAATTTGTAGTTTCTTTATTTATTTATTTAACTACTTCCTCATTGTTTTATCTATTTATTACAATGATATTAATATGTCTAGATACTCAATACATACCAAAAATCTGAAGCTACTAAAACTAAGATGTTTGTCTTAGTCTTTTCGTTTTTCACTTCATTACTCATTCAACTCCCGCCGAGAAAGTACAAAAAAATGCTCCGCAAAAACGAAGAAAAACAGCGGATAAAATACGATTCTCTTTCACAAATACAAATAATACGAAATAATATTAAGTTTCATACTTAAGTCCAATGAGTTTAATAACTAGAGAAGCATTCCCATACAACAGACGCGCCAAAAAGCGTAGTACTTTTCCGAAATCACGTAGCTTTGCAAATTATATTTATACTATATAATATAAATAGGTTTATTACATTTGTATCTCTCATATCTACGATTGAACCTTAAATTAAACAAAGACAGAATATGTGCGAACGACAGAATGAACGGAAAAATGGGTAATTGATATTGTATTGCTAGCTCTCGAAAATTCACCCATTATGATGAATGAATGAATGAACAAGTAAGGGGCCGTCCATTAATCACGTGATGTTTTTTAGGCATTTTTTAACCTCCCCTCCCCCATAGTGATACATGGTGAGGTTTAAGACTACCCCCCCCCCCCTCCCCATATATCACGTGTATTTTTAGTACTTACAATGAATCTTAATTTTCTAATTGTATTATAGACAATTAAAGAGTACAATAATGTCAAGAGGTAGACAGAAAGATTACAGGACTTGCAGGTTGTTTTTGATTGACAAAAATCATGAAAGGAATGCGAAAAACTTTATGAATATTATTATTTAATGAACGCCGCTTTTCGGTTGAGTATCGCGCGTTTGTCGAAAAAATAAATACACGTGATATGTTACTTCACCCCCCCTCCCCCTTGTGATATTTCGTGACTTTTTTATGGACCCCTCCCCCCCCCTTTCGAGCCTCACGTGATTAATGGACAGCCCCTAAATGTAGATATATGTATAAAATCAATTAGAAAAATACTGTAACTTTGAAAACTTATTTGAAAAAAAAAAACAATCACGAAACTACTTTCGTGATTGTTTTTTTTTCATAATTAAATACTATAGTATACTATAGTATAATTTGGATAAAAGGGATTTATATGCACAAGGGATATAAATCCCTTTGTTAAAGTCAATGTTTAAGAGAAAAACATTTGTTAAAAAAACAAACAGTGAACAAAAGATCAAACAAAGGTTCAATTTTACGTATTTTCAAAAGTTGAATCTCGACAACTAACGAATTCCACGCCTTGAAAAAATTAAATTAACTTTAAAAAATTAAACCACTTTAGCATCTGTGTGCGTGTATGAAAAAAATATCAACACAATTTGCACACTTGCCTATACTAAATCTGAGCCATATAATTAATTAAAAGAAGATATTTAGATAAATTATAGCCACTTAAAATAAAAAGAAAAGGCTCCCATATTGTGGGGAAAATTGAAAGTGAATAGCAATGGCAACACTGACGATAAAATGTCAAAATTTTATTTGTGAAAATTAAATATTTTTATTTTATAAACTATATAACTTTTAAGGATGAAGTGTGCAGGCACACCAATAATCAGAAATGTTTCAAATTCTACTAAAGTACATAGGCCAGAATTTAGTAACAATTTTTGAAATGTAATACAAATCATATAGTATGCCTATTACCTAGAGGTCTAGCTTATCATGTCTATACTCGAGAGAAGTACCTAATTACTTGAGAAAGTGTCATAAGTAAATATTTTTAACAAATAAACAAGAATTTGAATTTCATAATTCATTCAAAATTCTTATTTTAAGACATTGTAAGACATTCTAAAATTACTTAATTTAAGGTGCGTCACTATTTTTCATTATTTACTCACAATTTATTGACATAAATTAGATCCTTAAATCGATGGTGAGCCTGCTATCTTGAAGAACACTGAAGAAAGTTCACAAACTAATAGTTTTATTTATAACACATGTTACAAAAATTAATTAACATTCATAGCTAAGGATTTTTAGTGTGGTAGAAAAACTTGGATATGTATTGCCTGAGGGAAGAAAGAGACTACTTCAGGAGCAACAAATACATGGCTCATTAGTCCAGCTATTGTCAAGATAAAATATTATTTCCATTATAATAGAAGACATTTTTATTGAGAAAGAATAAATCCTCAAGTAAAATTGGTGTTTTCTAAATATGTATCAATCTTTGTAAGGCTTACAATTCAATTCATTAAACATTTATTTACACTAAACTTTCTTATTTTAAAATAATTCATGACTCATTTTATATGGGTGTAAATTATGTATCAATAAAACATAATACAATTTAATATTGGTCTATGGCATTTTCCTTCAAAATCATGTAACAATTCGTCAATATCATTGTCCAAATCTTCACTTTGAGCCATTTTAGTAACCATATCACTTATTAAAAATGCACCTATTGTGGCCTCTTCATGATTATCTTGGATGTCAATATTTATCACATGAACTGGCTGGTTATGAACAGATCTACGAGAACCAAACCATTCTATAACTTGGTCATAAACTCTCTCTTCACATGTTATAATAACATCAAATCGTTCCGTTGATACTTGGAATTTTTCTGGGCAGGGCTTAATTCTCCGATTTCTATCAAGCATATGAAGCAAACCATTCTGAGTATAGTATCCTTTGTCCTTTTCCAATAAGTCGTTATAAATATCATCATAGGGTATGCCAAATTCATAACAATTGGGACGATCAGCAGATGCACCAGGTAATTTGACTTTTTCACCTGTTCCAAATGATTTTACTTTAAATCCTTTCTTTACAAGAAATGCATGTGCTTCCATGCTGCGGTTCATGTTCGACGAACATACTACTGCAATAAACAAATCGTCCATCGTACTATAAATTGATGATGACAGCAGAGTATAGTATTAAAACGTAGTATTTAAATTCTCTTTGAATTAAATTAACCATGTCATTTCTGAGAACTATAAACAAAACACCCAAAGAATAAATTAAAAATATTAAATAAAATTCCTCCTCAGCCCTTTATATTGGAAATTGTCTGTGATTGGAAACAAACGAAGCCAGCTACCATATTAATTTTAGAATTAGGGATGCCCAAAACAGATACATTTTTTAGAAAACCATTTCACGACGATATTGTCTAAATAGGGATACAACGATATATCGGTAAACCGATATATCGAATAAAGGACCCAACCTTCAACCTAAGTGTTCCTAAAAAATCAACATCATCGAAACTTAATATTGAATGAAGTCCTTAGATTACTCTGTATTTACATACAGGGTATCCCACGACTCAACATCAAGCCAAAACGGAGTGACAGGATTGATTGTAACCATCATGAGAACAATCAGAAAAAAAATCTAAACCATGCAGTTTGAAAATAATAGGCATTTAAGAAAAATCTAGAAATTTGGTCAAAATGTAATATTTTTTCGGTTATTATGGTTAATTTTTATTATTTTTGTACATTTAAACTTTGGTACGGTAATCCTTCGTTAGTTACTAAGTTGGTGGTCAGAAGGAATTCAACTACTTGGTTACCTCTGATGTTGTTTTTCTCCATACACCACAGGGGGTGATGAGCGTTGGAGTCCGTTGCGATGATCAGTTCCACGTTCTCCTGCGCACAGAAGCAGACCAGGGAGGCACAAAGATCTCTGGAACAGAAATTCATTAAAGGCTGTGTTCTGATATCTTTCGAAGAGTATATACAGACTCTCACGTCGCTAACAGTGGCTTGAATGAGCTCACCATAAGTTGGAGTCCTCGTATCTCGCCACCATTGACTCACAGCTCCTGGATCAGCGCGATTGCTCTTGTGTTAACCTCCAACCACTTCTACAGCAACAGCGATGCTCGGAGCCGCCGGGGACATGGTTGTGGCGTGTGGTGGGCCAGTGTCTGATGTTGGTGCTGGTGTGGGAGCCTGTGCAGGTTTTGTGTCCGATGTAGTGTCCATTCGTTCCGAGGGGGCGGCACCAGGAGTGGCAACGTACTTCCCCTTCGCATCCCTGAACTTCAGGTACACAGACCCTGAAATGAAGCAGAGTCTGCGACCCTTGGCCAGGATCGCTGTCACGTCCTCGTCGGGAATCGAAAGCCCTATAAAAGTCGTACCGAAGTTGAGTTGTAAATGAATGCCGTTGAGCACCCATCTTTCGGTGTGTTAATGTCCGGGTTCCCGATCGCAAGCCAATTGCCTAGTACTGACCGATGGCTCTTCCACAGTTTTGGAACTACGAAACCGCATCTGACCCTTCTGGGGAACTCGTCAGCCGTCGTCGAAAGGCAACGAGATCAACTCCATCAAGATTAGGCAAGTTTCGTGTTGATTTCCTTACGTGAACCTAAGGCACCCATCTATGTAGAGTGGATTCCCAGTAAACACTAAGGCAACCTTGGCACATTCGTAGCGTACTTTCGTCTGCGCAATTTGCATTATAGCTTCCTCGATCTTGTTCTCTATCAGCTCCACCGTCGCTCGAGACACAAACCTCTCGCTCGACGTGACAGCTACTCGAGTGTCCGACGAGGTCGCTGCAGATGTAACTGAGGCGTACGATTTAGAGATGGGGCGGGAGTTGGGTTCGGTTGCCGACTCGGTCTTTTGCGCTCTTCTCTCGGAGACACAGTCTTGTCGAGTCGTGCCCTCTTGGCACTAGACTTCGCCTTTCCCTTGCCTTTCTCCTTACCTTTTGGCAGTGGGCGCTCTTTTTCCTGACTCGGTACCGGCCTGCTCAGAATCAATTGAGTCAGCAGTTGCTGATGTGTGTGGCAGTGATTTGATTCCTAGAGTGTCCATAACTGTGTAGTTTTTAAACTTCATCCAGTCCGCTTCTCACTCTCCATGGAACCGCACATCTGGGAGTACCCTATAGAAACGAGGTCCAGTAGAATTTCGGACTGGATATAGATTTTGGGAGTTGGTGTCGGGTGCGACACGGAGGCTTGGAATGAGAGTCTATGTTACTGGTTCGAGTAACCCATTTGCCCTACACACCCTCACTTCATCAGCATGACCTTAACCGTCCAGCACAGCAAGCTGCGCCGGATATCTCGTGGCTGCCCTCTGACGGGGCGCGTGACCGTTTCCTCTCTGGCGCTACCCAGAGATGCTACCATTTTGTTTGAATTTTGGACCAAAGGGGGCGTGTTGCGTCGCTAAGGTACTACCGCCGACCTAGCTTCACTCAACCCCCCAAGACTCCTTCATCCCCACTTACGGCGCTCAACTGCGCAGGCCTTAGCGCAGGAGGAGCTATTAGTCTATCGGTTTTCTCCCCCAAAAACCGATAGAACCGAGGCTTTTGTAGAAAGGATGAAAAGAGGGTTAGGAAGCGTGTTAAAGTGCGGAAGAGATCATGGGATTAGTAGGTTTTGGGATTCCCTCACCATGATTGAGTGCACTGGTGAGATAGCGTCAAACGCTTCAGTTACATAGATCCCACGGCAGGTAGTAAATGTGCGGTGCCTGTTATTAGATCCAATTATTACCGAGATGAACGACGTGGACGTACGTGTGACACTTAACGGTAGGCATATCCTGCTCAACACCGCACACTTGAGCATATACCAGCCGCCCTCCACCTCCACTTACCAAGTCACTCACTTTTTTCCTACTAGTTTTTTAAAGAAGGGCCTTTGAAAGTAGACAAATTTAAAAAAAAATAAATTCATAGTTAACAAACAAATAATCTTAATTCTAGGCAACTTAGGTCAATTGTGTCATAATTTTTGACTGTGATTCTAGCTAGAAATGTTATTAAGGGTTACAGTTCCAAAGTTAAAATGAACAAAAATAATAAAAATTAACCATAATAACCGAAAAATGGTTATAGTTTGACCAAATTTCAAAGTTTGCCCATAATTTTAAACTGCATGGGATAGATGTTTTCTGATTTTTCTTATCCTATCACTCCGTTTCGGCTTGACGTTGAGTTCTGGAACAGCCTGTATCCAAATAGCATCTAAAGGCATCTTTACTCGGTCATAAGTACTTATTATCTAAAGAAAAGTATCGAGAACGTACTGGTATCGGTCACATCTCTACTCAGATCTGTCAGTCAGTCAGACAACTTGTGAAAATTTGTGATATTACATAAGTTTTCAAAGAAAAAAAACGATTTAAAAATGGGATTGCATTTCGGAGAACTTGCAAAAATCCGTGGATTGATAACTTATAAACTTTCTCCACACGAACAACGCGCTTTCGCTGGCGCCATTTCCAATGGTATACCAAATATATTCCGAAGGTTCCGCGAAAGCGTATTCAAATGGGCACCCCGTAAGTGGTTTTAACTAAGCTATTTATTTATTTACTCAAGGCACGTCAACATCATAAATACAAAAATAATGTAAAGTTTTTAATGACACTTACCTAGCATTTATGACAGTTCTAGACATGCACATCATTGAACAATTACAAGATGTAGGAATTAATTAATAAATTATCCTGCACAAATAAGAGTTACAAATACAAAACCAACAAATAGAAAATTTTATTCAAAAGTCATTTACTATGTATTAGATGTCAAAATAATCAAAATATTTTGCCCTTGTATTGTCTAAAATTGTCATAAAAGATATCAACATCAAAAATTCCATGCCAACTATTGTACAAGTTTAGCAGCCTTGGCACAGGGGCACTTCTACCCATGTTGGTTTTACTTATAGGAACTCTAAAGAAAGATTTTGAAGTCAGGTTTTTTAAATACTTCCTCATTACAAATGTCACACAAAATATTCATCCGACTGCAATGAAAATGTTTTAACCAAACATTAATACAACTTTTATTTGATTCGATGCTGGCAGTTGTGTTTTTTAGTTTATAATTATTTATTTTTTAGAGAATGTGCAAACTTCATACAGACAAAATATTCTGTGATGTGATTTGATTGTTTTTCATTTTCAACACAAAAGAATATTTTTGACTAAGGGGGTAATACATTATGAAACCCTTGAATATTAGTAAACTGGTTTTGCTTATTTTATCAATAACTTTATTATGTGGACCTTTTTTATTGTATTCCCAAAATTTTTTTATATTGATGGGGCCAAGAGGGAGAAGAGTTTCACATTCATGCTTTCTGAATTAAACAAAAGTAGAAAATCATCTTTTTTCCATCAGAAAAATGGTTGCACCTGAATATTGATGGAACAAACCAATCACATGTTGAAAAAAGTGCCTATTGGTACTCTCATTTGGTTTGGTACTCTAAGAATTTGATAGATATATATTAGTCAACGAAACATACCTATAAGAACCTAGCATGTAAATAGTGAAATATGAAATCACACATGCATTTAATATTATAATAAAACAAAACCGTAGCTAGTAGTGATGCCTCTATGAGAAACAGCTCTCCCTTGTGGTCCCACTGGTAGGACAAAATCATCAGACAAGGATGATTTTGTCCTACCAGTGGGATGACAAGGAGAGGGTATTAAAGATAGGTTGATACATGGTCACACTTAGTTGCATTTGTCATAGAAGACTCACCAAATACCGCCTACTATATTTCCTAAAAGTTGTTACCTATATTTTTTTGTTTTCTTTCAGCATTCGTTGTTGGATATTTGATTTATGAAGGAGTTGAACGAGAACACCACAGACTTAGTCGCAAGAATCCAGCTGACTTTGAAAATGATCAATAAGTAGTTATGTAAATTGAAAATCCTTAAATTTGTAGTAAAATATAATTTCTTAATGTATTCAAATTTATTATTTGTGTTTATATTCTTCATTGTGATGACAGCTATGGCGTAGTGGTAAGCATATTCGTTCTGAGATTTCAGGAAATTTTAAAAAATTGATAATTACTGATCAACATTGCCATGGGTCATGGTCCGTTCTCTCTATTCGATTCGATTCCATCCAGAGCGAAGGCCTGTGCTCAGCAGTCAGGCTTTGCAGTGAGGGCATTAATAGGCTAATGTACAGATTGTATAGTTTTACAGATAGGAATCAACCCATACAACGGTAGTCTGTTAGTGAATGACTGAGACGTATTTACCACAGTAAATAGTCTTGCTTGTATGTTTTAACAAAATACTAAGTATCGAATAAGCAATCAACGCGTATCGAGTATTTAGAAGTATCGACTTACTCGTTACTCACACAAATCCCGAAACTCGGAGACTCGGACGCTGACGTCTAACGCGTTTCGAGAATTTATTAGTCTCGTACTCATACAAACTCGAGAGACGCCGAGACACAATGTAAATATAAATAGACAGTGGTGAAGCTGCCTACAAGCGTTCGAAATCGCTCATCACACATGAACACGCTCACCGACGAGCCGCCCAAGTGAACCTGCAGGACCCTCAGTAACGCGTGTTGCGACGAGACTAATGTTCACGTTACACGTACCGCGATCGTTTATTTAAAAATAAAATTAAATAAATGAATAAAAGATTAAGGAAAAGAGTAGGCGCATGTGAATTAGAAATTTTATATTTTAGACTTTGGTATTTTTTTATATACCCGCTTGTAATTTCAGTATCATGCACATTTTCGGGTTGAAACGTAGTACGGTTTAAACGGTGAAAAACACCCAAAAAAACAGTCGTTCATGAGTGCGCCACCTAAGTTTTTTCTTTACTAACATTTTCCAAGGAAGTTAAAAATAAATCTGTCGACTTCAGCGCTCTTTGGTACCCTATAATTAACCGATAACGTACTTCAATGAATGTTACGATTTTATAGGTTATTTTGAGGACAAAAATTAATAAGTTGTCCATAAGAAGATTACGAAATTTACTGCTTGCTGATTTTGTTTTGCATTGAAGGTATAAAGGTTCAAGAAGATTCTATTTTTCGGTGTCGGGTAGCTTTGCATGTATGAGTGATGACTTATGCTAAAGTTCGTCTCTCGAAAGAAGTTCCTTGGATCACAATGTTTTCGCTTTTATTACAAAGGAATAAGAGTTATGCAGTGGGAATTCTTTTGTGAAATTCTAACTAAACTCCTTTTTGTTTCATATTTCAAAATAGGGTTAATCGATTTTTGATAATCAACGATGTTGAAAGCAAAAAATCAATGTCTTAATATCGATGTTAACAAAATCAATCATCAATGTTAACTCACGGCCTCACATAATACCTTCTTTTTCTTCTTCATGACATCGATGTTTTTCTAATATCGAACATCCCTAGTTATGTGCCGTAATGTCAAGTTAAAAATCGTAGACAGAGAAAGCAATAGACTAATGGTATGTTCTATCTCATTCATCTGGAAATGAAATGACTTATTACAATTTTCATTAGTTAAAGTGAGATAAAAACATTATTTGTTGTCCTTATCGATGTGGCCGGTTTTTTTTGTTTGGCACCAGGCTTGTTTGCACCAAAACGTCAAAATTTTAGGCATAGAAATTGTTGGACTCAAATAATATCGAAAAAAGTTGGAAAGAAGTGTGTTTAAACAATATTTTATATGATGTATAGAGTTTATAATTAAGAAACGTTACTTGCAAATTAAAATAATGGTTAAGTGCAGTGTTATATCTTGCAAAAATAGATCCGAAAGGAATATTGTACGTGTATCATATTTCAGGTAAGTTAGAAGCATTTTGTTTATATCTTCGTCAAGGTAAAATTTCTCAATGCCATAACCGATGTGAATTTTATTAAATACGACACATAACAAGCTAAAAATATTATTATATAAGTTGAATAAGAATATAACCCCAAATCATTAAGGCTGACATCTAAGTGCTTAAAATCTCCCCTCAAAGTGCTTTAAAATTAAATTATCAATATTCTGTTAAACAAATATCAAAATGTTTGAAACTCAACTATTTTGTAAGTACATAGAACTACAAAATGCGATTTAAAAAAACAATTGGGCAGTTTTTAAACTTTTGATTAAAATAAATCCAAGAAAACCTAAAATATATTAGCATTTAAAGCCTCTCAGTAAAGTTTTGCATGATTATATTAAAATACCGCTTAATTTACTGTAATCTGATGTTAAATTACATCTTCTAGACTTAATTGAATATGATTTCTGTATTTGGAATCACTAAAAAATGTGCTATGTATTTGGTTAGAAATGTTAGAGTTTATAGTAGATAATATAACTATTTTTATCAATAAATCTCGGCCAAATATGTTTTTTCTTCATAAAATATTGTTATTCCATATGACAATCATATTATTATCATAATGATGACCTCAATTTTCCAAATTAAAATATGAAATTAAAAAAAGAAGTGTTATAGTAATTGTGTTTATATTTTAGATTTTCATCACATGAACATGAACTTCAAAATTGATTGATAAATGAAACTGAACTTCAAAATTGGATTGAAGCTTGCAGAAGACCAAATTGTAAGCCTTCGAGGCATGCCAGGGTGTGTTCAATGCATTTTGAAAAACATTTATTTTTAAATGTAGGAAGACAAACAACATTGAGTACATAATAAGGATTTTACTAAATAGATATAATAGTTAAATACTTATTATACAAGTAAGGTATTTATTACTTAACAAGTCCACTTTTTATAATACCTTCCTCAAAGGGATATACACAGTGTAACAATAAGAATGGTAAGTATTCTATACTTTAAGTCTGTTATAATAAGAATGGTAAGTCTGAAACTATAAGATATTGTATATTAGTAGTAAGCAGTTAATACTTTGAAACACAATGCCTAAAATATATAAAATGCATTATCTTCATATCTTTTCAATTATTTTGTTGGTTTCATACAATATTAATTAACCGTGTAAAACCTTTTTAGTTTGAGAATCTAAACTGGACATTTTGAAAAATAAAATATTCATAATTTATACTAGATACTGATAGTCTAAGTTTTAAACTTTTAATGTTATTATTAAAGAAGAATTGCCTTCATTAAAAATTAATCCTATATCTCTATACTTGCTAGGAAATGTTAAATATTACTACGTCAGTTTAAATATTTGATTTGTTCTTGGAATTATAGTTTTTTTGCACTTGTTAAGTAATGTTTATTTACCATGCCATAATTATTCTTCATAAATATTATAACTTATTTGTGCCATAATCTTATCTTCAAGTATTATCTGTGCTATTCTTTTAGAAACACACTGATTATGATTTGTTTGTATCTTTATAATAAAGAAATGCTAGAAAATATATTGTGAAATAATATCGGCTATGTTTCTTTTTTTTTAAGAATTCTTGTCTATGATTTAAGAGTATTGTTAGCTAACCAAAATATGTTTTTTTTTATTTTGTATTAAAATATAATAGTTACGTATCATATCATATATAATATTATAAAAATTAAAGGTTTTATTGTTTATTTTTTACATCGAATAGGCTCCGAAACCACTGGACCGATTATTATATTTGATTAATCTCAAACTACCAGGGACAAAGTGGTTTTTTAAGCATTTTTATTAAGATTACTGAACCAATTTTAAAAACTCTTTCACATACGGGTAGTACACCATACGCAGTTGACATAGGCTGCAGTTTACATAAACGAAGTCGCGTGAAAATAGCGAGTTTATAGATATTCTAGTTTGAGATAAGAAATCTTCTGGGACTGGTATTAGAATTCGAGCGAAGTATCTTGGGGGACTAACGACAACCGTCAAGTCTCTTTATGAAATCGACCAGGATAACGGATACGACGGCAGTGGTGTACAAACGCCCATACCTCGAAAACACTAATACGTGCTCTGCTAATACTGTCTTGAAGTAATGAAATCCAGAATCTGAGTAATTACTGATCAAAGTCAAAATAGGCTTACATATTTGTTTTCGATCAATAATTATTAAGATTCTGGATATCTATTTATTAGTATTTCGTCACTAAATATGAGACTATTAGTCAGATTCGATTGGATTAGTCAGAATGATAAAATACTTTGTGGTTACTAAGATCTACGAAATATCAACATGTGTCAATAGTTTCAACGTTTTATTTCATTCTAAAATGACCTAAGGTTTTAAAAAATGGTCTTTCTAACAGCTATTGAGTAAACATACAGTGGTGCTGCTGGACTGACGTTAGCCCAACATCATCACAATGTTTCTTATTTGCCTTTCTAAACATAATTTTATCATTGAATAGGTACGTTATTCTCCTATAAACGGTTTTCTTTATTGTCTATATATGTTTTTTTTTAATTTTGGTTGAATTAAATTTTAAAAATAGTTTTGTTTGTCTAAATTAGACTTTTTTGTGCATATTCTAATTTAATCAAACTTAATTTTATTTAGAAAACTTCAGTAAAGAAGCCCATTGATTCAATGTGCTAGTTAATTTAAGATGATAGATAGTGTATCAATATTTCTACAATAAAAAAATGTTCCTCTATTACTAATTCTTTCATCCATGGGAAGTTACATCATACGTGGTTGACTACAGCTATAATTTGGTGAAATCGCAGAAAAGTAGATAGTTTCTGAACATTTCTACAAATTATGTTGACCAAATTATTCCTCCTTTGCTAATAACAAAATATCTCCCCATAATCGAGGAACATTTTACTATATAGTAACACTGATGATTTATTTGTTGTCCCTTACGGTGGCACGCCTAATAGCCCTCTATAAGTACTTACTCTAAGTTAAAAATCTACATAAAAACAAAGATTTACATGTTGTTGTGACCCGTACGTATGTAATATTTCCAGAACTGACCAGTTTTCGCATATGTTAGTCTCACGTTAGTCTATATCACCACAGTGTAAATATAAGTAGATATCACCGTCTGAACAAATGTGCCAAATTTCAAAAATGTTCTTTGTTAATTAGTTATTACAATTCGATTGATTAATCATGTCAGAACTCCGTTTATATTCCTAAAAAAAACAATGTCTAAAATGTTAAAAATACAACTCTATGGTTTCAATGGAGCGTAGGTATTTATTTTATCAAATAGGCTTCGTTTATATACTGTGTCATACTTATACTGTGGCCGAGATGCGAAGACGCGGACGCATAGTCAAGACCTCGAACACGTTTCGAGTATTTAGAAGTCTTGTACTCGCACATCTCGGAGACTCTGAGACGCGGATGCGTTCGATCTTAGTGTGAGTGAATCAATTCCTATTCCTAGGGTCAACCTTAACGTTATGTGATAAAAGTAATTTTTTCAGTGTTAGGGCGCTTGTTCTAGGATCTAGCAAAGCATCGATACTATAAGCATACGATTATCAAATTAGAACTATATCGAGTTTCCCAAGGCATATGCAGTGATATTTACCAACTATATTAAATCATCATATAAAATATCGACTTTTATAATTTATGATAAATATCGATTTCTCAAAAATCAATTATTTTTACCCAAGCCTACTCCACAGGCTCATGAATTTTCCGGATAGCGGACACAGCAGTGCACAACCGTACAGTGCCACAAATTTAACTGACCGGTGTTCCAATTGTTCGGAATTATTTTTGGAAAATATAAGAATGTCATCTATATATAAATAACAACAGTCCAGCCCACGGAGAACTTCATCAAGTAATCGTTGGAATGTTTGAGCTGCATTCCTCAGGCCAAATGATATAAATGGGAACTCAAACATTCCAAAAGGTGTAGTTTTTGCTGTTTAGGGTATATCGTTTTTATAAACTGGAATATGATGGTATGCTTTTACAAGATCTATTTTAGACAATATTGTGCAGCCTGCCAACCTATGTGAATAATCTTCAATGTGTGGTATGGGGTACCTGTCACGTATAGTTCTGGTATTGAGAGCTAGGTAATCTCCACATGGTCTCCAACTATCGCCCTTCTTCGGAACTAAACGAAGAGCTGAGGCCCAGAGTGAATCTGAACTGCGCGCTATTCCATCTCGTAATATCTCCTCAAACTGTGCCTTGGCTATTTTTAAACGATCAGGCGCTAGGCGTCGAGGTCTGCAATATACTGGTGGACCAGGCGTAGTGCGAATATAATGTGCAGTCTGATGTTTGATTTCGCGAAATATGCCTGATGATTTAGTAAGAGAAGGGAAACGAGCTAATAAAATGTGGTACTCACTTTTACCAGAAATCGCCTTAATACTATCTAACTTACAGAGCTTACTCGTAACTGTCGTTGAGAGTGCAGTTAAATTATCCAGTAAACGACCATTCTTACAATCAACTAGCATTCCATAATGTGCGATGAAGCCTGCCCCTATGATGGGTTTGTCCACATCGGCTACCACAAAATTCCACGAAAAGTCGCGCCGAAATCCTAGGTTGAGGCGTATTTTCATTAATCCGTAAGTACGAATGCTGGAACCGTTTGCTGCTGTAAGGCTGTAATCAGTAGGTTTAACATATGCATGTAGGAATGTACGAGGCAAAACACAAAGATCGGAGCCTGTGTCGATTAAAAATTGGACTTTACTTTCTTTGTCAGTTACAAAAGGGCGACGGGTAGGCGTATGACAGTCGGCTGTCGCCTCTACTGACCGTTTCTTAAGTTTTCCTTAAAATTGCAGGGTAGAATACATTTACTCGCCTTTTCAGAAAATTTATAATGATACCAACACATACCAAAATTCTTAATTAGACCTTGTCCGGCGCTTCTAGATCTACTCCTCGACCTATTAAACCGATTCCGAACAGTTGAACGACCATGGCTTGACTCGACGTTCAGTTGAGATAATTGTCGACTAAGTTCCGCTTGTATACGCGACGTCAATGTCTGCTCCAACCGTTGAAACATTCCTTCTATATTATTTGAAGAAGTACTAGCGACTTGTGAATTGGGGGTAGGAACAACGTCGTAAATTTGATCCGCTAAAATAGCAACCTCGTTGGGACATGTAGCTTTTTGTGATGACGGTGTCACTGATGTCGATTTTAGTGTTGCCGCTAAATACTATTTCCCCAGATGTAAGGGTAAAAATAATGTCATTGCCAATGGTGTAACTATATATTAATAAGTAACTTTTTATTTATACAAAATATTCCGTATGAAAACTCTGTGAAAATGGGAAATTACCCAAATCTTTAAAATCTCTGTGATTTTTTACGAGTCTTATAAAACTGCAGATGGTTGGATAGTAGGGCACTAGATGTATTAAAACTAGTTTCTCAGAATTCTCACAGTATTAACTAAAAAATTTGTTTATTACGTCTTTGCGGATGGTTAGAATAGTAAAAACACTTTTTTTATGAATTATATTTTATAACTATAATTATGATCCATTAGACAATCATCTGCGTAATTTAGAGGCTGGATTCCAGGCATTCCTGTAGTTGTACTAGCATCCTCGGCCACTTCATCATCTGAATCACTGCTGTCACTTTCACTGTCACTTCCTAAAGATATGATAAAAGGTTCATCTAAATAAGCATCTTTTTTCAGGTACTCATTTTCAATGTTCTTTACATGGGCACAGTGTTTTTGCCATTCTGCAGTTGTTATTTTATTAAATGCTTCTGCGATTAACTGCGGCATTTCAGCATCTGACGTTCCAATGTTATGTTCTGCAACAGAACGTTTCATCGAACTCCAGATTATTTCTATGACATTCAAATCACAATGATAGGGGGGCAGTCTAAGAACAGTGTGCCCATTGTCTCCTAACAAATTATCAATTTCATATTGAGGTACTGGTTTGTGCCTCTTTATTAATTCATACAGCTGGGGTTTAGTGTAGCTTTCATTGAACTCCACATTATGTTCAGTAAGCCAATTCTGCATGACTGCCTTTTTAGTATTTGTATTAGGACATTTATTAATACAAATACTGTGGTAAGGGGCGTTATCCATAACAATTATGGTTTCTGTTTGTAAATTAGGTAGCAATTTTTCCGTTACCCATTTTTTTAAATTTGTATTATTCATCTTATCATGGTATTTCAATGAAACTTATTATACTATTTTTTTTTACTGGCGAAATCGATAATTAGGCAGTTTACTTATTATTACAATTTTATTTACGCTTTTCACGGTTACAAAAGAAAAAAAAGGCCATAGTATTAAAAGTGGTTACCTAATTTAAGACCAAGTCATTAACAAAATTATAAGGCATAAAAATTATGGATTAAATTAGAAAAGAAAAGAAATATTATTTATTATTAGACCTTTCCATTACAACTAACCTTTATTTAATTATCATTTAAACTAAGAACAAGCGAGATATTTAGATTATTAATATCATTGTATAAGTCCGTATTTTATTGTTTCGTGAAAATAACACTGCATTAGGAAAAAAAACCAAAACTTCAAAGCAATTAATCTACAGAACCTTACTGACACATCAGAAACCCGAGTTTCTCAATACACATCGTCGTCGATTTTATGTCTCTGTCGCTCCTTCTTGCATAGACTAATGTGAGCAATAGTGCAGATATCTAACTTCAAAAAAAAAAGACATTGTGATAATAGTTTTTGAAACACTGGTAATCACAAGATTGGTGTACTTTTATGGTTAAAAGTCATTTACTACTAACTTTTTCTTTGTTTTGAAATAATAATACTTTTCATATTTATTCTAGGCATTTATCTTTAGATTTATTTAACTTCTGTTATTTTTTAAACTAGTTCGGCACATGGAGTCGATGACCAAATACAACACAACAGCTGTTTTTAGGGTCGTCAGCGGACAGTTTTACTTCGAAGAGAAAAAGCTAAATATCTAGGTCATGTGCTGGGTTTCAGACTTAGTGATCATTTTTGTGGGTTCTATTCATCATACCGTATGTGCCATATTCGGGATTATACAGGTATTATCAAACACGCTGTATAGCCTGACATATCGGACCGGAAAAAATCGGACCGCCGGTCCTGAGAATTCAGTGTAATACACAAGCGCCCTTAATGAATTAAAACTTTAACGTCAGTGGTGTTACATTTCGTTCACTTACTTTATCTAATGGTCTGAGGTAAGACTCAAAATTATTATGATTAAATTATTGTTTATATAAAATAATTCCTTAATAACGTATTAAAGTCGTTCAACGTTTTGTTTTTAGGAAATCCATAGAATTGGTAATTCAAAATTTTTTGGTTGAATGAATGTATTTCAAATCGTGTAATGATCTCCTAACGTGAAGTTGGCAGTATTGTGGTGACGCAAAGTGCCATTAAAGTTAAGAAGAACTCGCTTTACGTTTGGACACCACTTAATATTTATTACCTAATACTTAACTGACTGATTTTTTAACTAGCTACTGTACTTATTAAAATGTAAACAGGTCTATGGCCAAGGTTAGTAAAAAAAAAAGAAAAAAAAACGGGGTGCCGACGTCAACTGACAACTGACATTTAGTTCACAACAAATGTTCAACAAATCATTTTGTCGACGCGCTGTATGGCGGACTGTGAATTGTAATGAATGTATTTACGTATTTCTGTCTCCATCTTTAGTCCTGTGCCAGTGGTGTCCAAAATACGTATTGGTGTATTTTTATTAGATATATTATTGTCGTCTAGAGTTTAATATTTGTCTTTCTCTGACATTAAAGAAAAGTGAAAGAAAGTTTAACTTTATATTGATAGATTTTATTTAATTTGAGAAGATTTACAATAGGTATATATTTTATTGCTATTGTAAGAGGATCTTTTTTCACTCAGGTAGGTTTTAGATGAAGAGTATTCAACTTTCTATTTGTAAAAAAAATATTTTATTTCAGTCACAGTAGCTGTGAATGACCTATTACAATTTAGTTTACATCACATAATTATTGTAAATTATACCTTTCTGATTCTATTAGGATATCTCTAAAATTTTATTTTAGACATTCTATTGTTCTATAAGTTTAAACACTGATTGAAACCTTAATATTTTGCAATTCTCTATTGATGCCATGAAAGGATGCATATTTTTATTTCTCTTAAACAAACAGATGTCTATAGGAAGCAATATCTATGGTTTCTTATCAACACTCACATAATATTATCATTCATAACAGACTAAAGTAAGTATTATTTGCAATAAATAATCAGTTTCTAATGAATATCTGTTTATATCATAGGAACTGGACTAACCAAAAGGTCCTATGAAGACTATTGATAACTCTACTGCAAATAGTGATGTGATAGATGAAAGTGGGACCCCTTTACAAAATATAGAATTAGTGAATGCAAACACTCAATTATCATCAGACATCATGGACAATGATTCTAAAAAATTACAGTATTTATCTAAAAAACAAGACAAATTTGGTAAGAAGTCACAAACCTGTTACTAGTAATGGATTCAATATTCATTTGAACTGTAATTTAGTACCTAGTTTATAACAAACAATAGATTCATAATGTAATTATAATATTAAAATGAGTTAAAGAAAGTATTAAAATAATACAATATACCATATAAGTAACTCTGTTATTTTTGTTTTGTAAAAATAAGGCATGGGAATTCATATTGTTTTTATAATGCACAACTACCTAGCAATTTCATCTTTCTAAATTCAAAGATGATTTTAATTTAGCTTCTCAATTTTAATTATTAATTCTCTTCCAGGCTATATCAAATATGTGAGTCTGGTAATTTTAACCTTGCAAAATGCCACTTTGGGCCTTAGTATGAGATATGCTCGCACAAGAAAAGTAGAAATGTTTTCTTCAGCTGCAGGTAAGTTTTTTTAGAATAATAAAATGCACCCATGTATAATACAGATACCTTGATAAATTATTTTAAAATTGTTTCTATAATTTGGTATATATTAGCACATGTTGTACTAACTTATGAGGTATGAATTATCAGTGTCTGAGTTACTTTTCCACCCTTACCACTAGATGTCAAAGTGACTGGACTAACAAACTTTTGTTGTGTTGCTTTAGCTTTCCTTTGTACAAATTTTCTTTTTATGGTATAATTAGCAAATGATACAATTATATATTTAAGTACTATATACTGTATACTGTAGTAATCAGCTGCCTTGTTCAATGATCCAAACATAAAGGCTAGACTCCCAATTGGTTGGCTGATCGAATTGATAACATTCGAATGAAATCAATAACATTTTAATAATTTTATGGTTCTTTCTCATCGCTATATGAGACACCTCTTTCTCTGGTTCGATAAGGATTTGGCTTCCTTCACTCGTCCCTAATGAGATTTGAAATCCTAATAATTTCACTCATGAAGATTTGTGAGAAGAAGTGAGAATCATTGTGCTTTTACTCTGTAAGCCTAACACTAGCTTCCAATTTATACATACTTACACACGGCTGCATGTCAGGTTACCACAATAAGTTAATTTACTGCTATGAAATTTAAAATCTACCTCCAATGTATTAAGTTTTAAAATCGCGCAGAGAAATTTGACAGTTCTGTATAAACTGACGTGCTGTTGACTGTACATAGGATCTTGACTCTTATGTTCTTTCCAAAGTAAAGCTCGTAGTGGACTCTAGGAGATTTGTGACGAGCCGAAAAGCGCCCAGTCGGAAATTTTCGGCTCGATGTCTCCTTATAGTTGACGTCAATCTTTAAAGTTACACTGGCACGCAAAAACGGTATCTGGATATCATAAGTAATCCTAACATATAATCATTCTAAGCATCCTCATCGGGAAACGTCATTATATATATATATATGGTAATTTCTTTTTATATGCCACAACATCGTTTTTGTTGAAAACAACATCCATTCCCACCAGAGTAGAACTGCATGCTAATAGCGCGACGGAATCGCTGTGGCAATTTTAGAGCCTTTATCGCCTATCTCAAAGCCACAGGAAAAGCGATAGCTACAAGATAATTATATTTTTTTACATTGAAATGTTTTAAACTTTTGTAATGATTGTGTTTTTATTATTAGCCAATGGTGTTGGTTGTTTTTAGTCTTCGCAATAAGCACACACGTCAAATTTGAAAGTAGTGGTTAGTGAATTTTGAAATACATATAACACGGGGCAACGACAAGTATATTTATTAGAAAGCCTTGCAATCTTGTCGTTGTTCATTTATTTATTATTATTATATTTTATATTTTATTTTATTTTATATTATATTTATTATTAGGATATCTAGCAGATTGTCCACTCACTAACAGGAAGCCTTTGAACACGTGTGACAATTCCTGATGCAGATCCACCTTAAAGCTTACTGATACCATGGTTTATTTTTTTGAATAAATCATAAATGTTTGTGTAATTGTGGTGCGAGTTGATTTGGTTACTTTCGAATATGGTAACTGTCTCCCAGAAATGCTCTTAGTCGATTTGTATTGGGTTTCATTTGACTCATAGACATCTACGTAGAGTAAAATACTTGTTCTATCTTAATTTTAATTTGAATTAAAATCTTAATATGATTCAATTCACTTAATTTGATATAAAAAAATAAGGGCTTTAATAGAAACGTTTATTATATTTTTCTAAAGAAATCAACATAATGTTAAAATTAGATTCGAATTTCTTTTCACCAGTACTCGGCCTCATGTACATCATAATACGATAGTCTCACATCCTGTACATATTGGACATAAAAAAATCTTTAAAATATATTTTTCTAATGACATCAAATAAACCAGAAAAGTCGGTACATTTCAAATACTTAACGGCAACTAATATTCTTTAAATTCTCTTCTATTTTTAGACTTCATCAGATTTTATTTTTTATAATTCTGATTTATTCTTTTGTCTTTTTCTGTTCCTTTACTTCTATTTTTCTGCTTTTCAAACTTCTCGATATGGTGAGATTCTGTATAATTCAAGATTTTTATGCTAAAATAAACATGTAAGATGTAATTCTAATTAAACGGTCATAAGATTTAATTTTATGTAGCAAAACTAATGGCCGACAGTTGGAGTCAATACACGACCGACTACTGGTAAAATTAATTTATTTTCATCGCAGAGTTATATTCAATCCAAAGCAAAAATATGACTATATACTGTAGAAATTTAAACGAAATTAAAGAAAATCCTAAAAAAAAGCAAGAAGTCGCTCGCTTCAGGCCGAGCACCGGATCAACCTAAAAATCGAAATCCAGTAGCCGGCCCACTGAATTATAATGTAATAAACAAATAAAACTCCTTTAACTCTAAATTAAATTACAATACAAACATTTTATAAAAATATAACATAAAAATCATCGTAGAACCGGTCCTGCACACTTTTGCACAAATATGTACAAAGTGCATTTTTCTAACCGGGGCCGAAACTTCGTAAGGCGCCCTTACTAACTCTCCCCCCCCCCCCCCCCACACGCTCCCTGAAGCCGGAATTTATATCATTGTATTTTACAGCGTATGGAATTTTTCTTTTATTTCATATAGGACTTTTGCAGCATGTCCTATCCGATGTAGATCTAGGCCTGAAGATCTGACGTGTTGCCACATTTTAATTCAGATATCGCCGTAATTTATTGATTACGCAAAAAAACTTGTGAAATATTCTTTAATAATAATCTATCGGACGACGGGCAGAAAAACAAAAATCTATCATACATATTTCCAGGAAAATGTGTTGATTTAATGATTGTTTGACTCTTGAAACTGATACTGAAAAAGCGCGGCATCGTCTATCATCACATCTTCCTATAATATTATGAAAAATCTCAGGATAAGCTTTCATGTGCTAGACAATAGTAACTAACTTAGATGTATGTAGATGGTTCTATTCGGATTTTGTTACATACTCATTATACAAACAATTGCAGTTGGTCTTATTCGCACTTAGTTGCTTCTATTACTAGTATTAGAATAAGTAATAATCATTATATTAGATCAATTTTGCATTCACAATGCTATACTGAAAATTATTCTTAATGAAAAATGCTTAAAATAATCCATTTTGTCTATGGCGCCTGAGATGGGACTCGAACCCATTGACTTTTCGCAATACCACTGAGCTACCCAGGACCTAACAGGATTGAATTTTTCAAGCACTCCTTACTTTTTCGCTACTGCAGAGCGTATTTTCATCAAAATTCAGCAGTCGCCCGGAATGCGAAAGGTCGCGTGTTCGAGTCCCATCACAGGCGCCATGGACAAAGTGGATTTTTTAAGCATTTTTCATTAAGTAATATTTTCCCATTAAGTTTTATACTTATTCTTGATGCACCTTGCACTCACTTCCACACAACCCAAACTGACAGAGGGGTGAAGTATTGCACACTAACTAGGTACCTGTTAAACTAATCCAATGTCAATGCTTTATTGATTTCAAGAGAACCAATTCATAATATATTTATGTTATGATGATGATTTATAATTTACAATATTAAAAAGGAAGAGCACTGGTCCTTTCCATTATTGTTGTGCCCGACAGGGTACATAGTAGTGTTGCCGGACCTACCGTATTTCACAGGACGTTCCGTATTTCATGCATAAATTCAAATGTCCAGCCGGGACCGACTGTCCCGCATATCAAATCGATTTCACAAATGGTGCTAAAGTGGGGTGATGAACGAAATAAATGTACCTCCAACTTAAAAAAAACCAAATAAATGACCGTATTGAACTATGATTTTTATGATGGGATTGGCATGTTCTAAAGAATAAAAACCCCTTAAAAAATAAAGGAAATAAAACTAAGATTTTAATTCATTATTTATTAAAAATATGTTAAAATATTCGTGTTTCTCTGAAAACATATAAAAGGTACAATACAAGTAATTTGGTTTTTTATTAATCCTGGATAAAAAAAACCGTATTTTTTGCACATTTAAATATTGGACCCTTATAGGCTAAAATAAAATCTGGCAACCCTAGTCCATAGTGAAACTAACTAAACTATGTAAAATTTTATATATTACCTGTGGATACAATAAACATATTCAGTGCTATCAATAAACAAGGTTAAGCGTGAGTATAAATTTATGCTAAAATTGCATTTTAGTTTTGGTCCAAACTCATATTATATCATATTATATAATATGAGTAAATATTACTCCCGTAGAACCTCATACTAGGTGGACTTTTGTTAGTCTCCGTTTAATAATATGAATTTTGACTAATACTAAGTGCAGTCACAGTGTGAATTTGCTCCAACTCTAAACCTTGTTTATTAATAACACTGATTGAGTAAGACTAAATCTTTGTTAATCATTCCTTGTCGTTTTATTTAGTTTCAACTAATATTTTTAAGTACTCTGAGAATTTGATATATCTTTAGAACAGTATATTATCATCTTCCAACAGCATAGTTGGAAAACTAATTCCCTTGGGCAAGTGAGGAACAAAAGTGGTCCTGACACACTCACTTGCGGCCCAGGTGTACCTGGTAATATCACTCAGGTAAGTCGAATAGGAATATCGAATACCTAGGTATTCGATCAATGTGAGAATGAGACCAACTGATATTGGTATTTTTCGAACGCGTATAGGGTCAACTGCATTTGTCTCTGCATGATCAATTATAAATGGGCCATACTGTCACACAAAGCATATTTATATTAAATATTTGACATAGTAGCTCGTCGGTGGGTGAAAGTGGAATAATTAGGTTGCGTATATGTAAGCGTATATAAAACAAATTATGTATTTGATTATTTTCAGCTGTGCTGATGGCTGAAGTTTTTAAACTAGCAATCTGTATTGTGCTAGTGATACAAGAATCTCGTAGCATTAAAAAGGGTTTCCACTCTATGTATGCAACGGTCATATTAAATGTAAGAGACACTTTACGGGTCTGTGTCCCATCATTTTTATACATAATTCAAAATAACTTACTCTATGTCTCCGCATCAAACCTGGATGCTGCAACATATCAGGTAAATCTTTTACTTAAGTTATTATCTCAAAACTCTTATCGATTTTGAAGGCTGCTGTTAGGATAGATTGTTTGGTTCTTGTTTCTCTTTAATAAGACTACACATATTGCTTTTATTGGTACTTACGAGGGTAGGTTAGGATGTGTTTGCAGAAAGAAGGGAAAGAAGGGGTAGAAATATATTAAAAAAATCGTAATTTAGCTTCGAGTCTTACAATTTACATTGTAATGAGTAGCATAAACTATTACATATTATTATATGTATATCTGATATCAATAGCAACATTTTACTAACAATAGTCATCCATAGATTTTATCAATTAAGTTTCTTTTTTATTTAAATAGTTTGTAATTGCTTTTAAGTTTATTGAGTTAATTTTTGGGGCCATGGGTTTCCAGGTTTCATTTTATATGTATGTCGTGGAAACCTTGAATTAGGTAGCACATTGTCTTTGTTATTAATTATTAAGATATTTGCATGTACAGTGTTTGACCTTGTTAGTTACTCAAATAAATAAATAATCATTTTATTTTGAAACAAATGAAAAAAAAAAACCAATGGATCTTGCTCATAAGGTGCTTCTATGCATAAGTATTTGATGGTATTGCAGTCATCGTAGTCTTCCTATTCAATAGTTTATTATGAATTGTATTAGGTTTACAACAAAACGAAAGTAAGTTAAGATGAAAACGCATCGCATCATATAGTGACAAAAATATTACTTGCTTGCAGGTGACATATCAATTAAAGCTACTTACAACAGCTTTCTTTGCTGTTATAGTCTTAAAAAGGAAACTAAAAAAGTGGCAATGGTGTGCGCTAGGTCTGTTGGCTGCAGGAGTAGCACTTGTTCAATTATCATCAACTGAAAATAAAAATTCGGAAAAGTCGACGGATGGACAATCTCGGATACTGGGGTTTGGAGCTGCATTAGCTGCATGCTTCATATCTGGCTTTGCAGGAATCTATTTTGAGAAAGTGTTAAAGGAGTCCGATATTTCTGTAAGTATTTTTTCATTATATTACCAATTATATGGGCGCCAATGTAACCTAAGTAAAAAATAAGGAGATAAGACAATTCCAGTTTTCAATTACCTAAATATGGTATAAATTATCATCTATCGGTCAGTTAAACAAACAACTATTAAGGTTTAATGTCGCCTTTAAGCTCTAATGAATGTCAAATTTGTATGGGCAATGACACTTTAAACTAATGAAAATTTTAATCGACGTTTGTGCAACTAGCTGTTTGAGGAGTAGGCATTCTAAACAGCTGGTTGCACTAGTGAAATAAAATAATATCGTAATAAAACCTCGTTTCATTTGTTCTACCATATAGGTGACGAGCATTATAAATAACTAGTTTTTGCCAGCGACTTGGTCCGCGTGGTAAAGTTACTTTGAGCAGCATTTCTAACGAATATTTATTCATTATATCGTGTAAAATTCCTGTAATAAAGTTTCATCCCTTATTTTATGCCTTTTATGAATTGAATTTATCAAAATCCTTTCTTAGGGGATGCCTACGTCATAGTAGCTTTATGTATGCAAAGTCTCAGCCCGATTGGTTTAAAATTGACAAAGTTTCATACAAACTTTATCAAAATCCTCTGTTAGCGGATGCCTACGCTATAACATCTTCCTGCATGCCAAATTTCAGCCCGATCTGTCCAGTGGTTTGGATTGTGCGTTGATAGATCACTATGTCAGTGTCACGTTTGAGTTATATATATTACTCGTCTGGACAATCTGATTATCTATGTAATTTTTATCACATTGTTATTTATAAAGCCCGACTTTGCCCATACAATAATGTATTTTATAATATAATTGAACTAACGAAACTTAGCGCAACTGGTAAAAGATTTTAACGGTTTATATACCTTTCAGTTAAACGAATATAAAATTTATTTAAGATTTAGCCATTTTAACATAAAAAACTAATCCGGTCTGACATTGTTGTTGTCATTAACTTTCATTTTATTTAAGCCATCTAATTATATGGCTGTTATAATCACTTGGCTGCCACATAATATAATCAGGTATATAATACATAAAGTATATTTCAAAGTGCAATACATTTCTCGTCTTCTTTATACACTCCAACATTTCAAGGTTTTTAATATGATTCTAGTTAATGAAATATTTTATAGGTAGGAGTAAAATGCGTCCAGTTACTTAAAGTTCTCAAATTGATTTGAGCCTTTATCTGTGTTGATAATCGAAATCACAATCGAACGTAACCTAATTTGCTCATGGATAATGTAATATTGTATAATTATAGACTGTTAGACTAATATAATGCAACGCGGAAGTTTAAAAGTTTATAATTATAGACTGTTTGTATTTTTTCTGTTTGTTGCACTGCTTATAATTTCTCTGTCCACAACTCTTGCGTTGACTGATAGGAAATTGCTGTGGCCTTAAATGCGACATTTGTACAGTTTTAATTGCGTATTAAAGCATTTAAAATATGTAATTACAGTTAAATATTTTTTTCTAGGTATGGATGCGAAATGTACAATTAAGTCTGCTTTCTCTACCGTTCGGCACAGTTACATATTTGATAAATAATGGCGGCTCTATGAAGACAATACTGAAAGGGTTTGATGGATTTGTTTGGTATTTGGTGTTGTTACAAGCCGCAGGAGGTTTGATTGTGGCTGTGGTGGTCAAATATGCCGACAATATACTCAAAGGATTTGCCACGTCCGTGGCAATAATAATTTCTTGCGGTGTATCCATATACTTATTCAATTTCGTATTGACTATACAGTTCGCTGCCGGAACAATACTTGTTATAGGATCCATATTTCTTTATGGGTATGTGCCTAAGAAACCAGACAACCGGACTTCCTTAAATGTATGATTTTATTTATACCTATTCTTATTTTTTTTAAACTTTGTACTTAAAATCACATATAAACAGAAGAAATGTCACAATTAAGCAGCTATGTATTATAAGTTAGTATTTTTACTATTTGCCTATCAATGTCATAAATATTATTTAATTTAATTAAATTACTTTTAAGTATTATTTTTTATTAAGTGTAGTGTCAATCCGAGTTACTTTAAAATCCTATACTCATTTGTTGCATTTTCATCAGTTCTATACCTACGCTTGGACTCTTAACTCTGACTGTGTGAAAAAAGTGAAGGCTTTCAAAATGCAAAAGAAGAAAATATAATAGATGAATAGTGTCAGAAACAAAATCGAAACAACAAAGACATGGAGCCGATTATAGTCATCGATATCAGAAACTAATATTGCTATTATGGTCAACTAAACTTCATCAGGAATAATGGAGCGAAACGATGAATTTGAGGTCAAGGCACAGGTTCCCAAACCTTCTTTTCTGCTTGACACATTCAAAATTTTATTCGTTTCGGTGGCCGCCTGTTGGAAACATACATCTTTAATCTCAAAATTAATCGTAAATGCGAAAATGAGATCGAGATTAGACTGCTATTGAGTTTCCCAGATCCAGGGGATCTACCTGGGCCCTTTAGGGCATAATGTGTTTACGTAATGTTATATACTCAAAGGTCATATCGCTCACTGAATACAACTCAAAAACCATTATTTCGAGAAAACGCCACAACATTGGTGTGGCATCCCATAGATAATTTAAATAAAAAATAAAAAACTTAACAGTAATAATATATTACAAACGATTTAACTGTTATGCTGAAAAAATGATTTTCATAATTATAAATATATGAAATTTTCATAACTTCGGAGAGCGTTTCTCGAAATATGATTTTTGAGTTGTGCCACTGTAGTATTCAGTGAGCGATATGAAAGGTTAAAACCTGTACAACCAATATTTTAAGATATTTTGCAAAAATATTTAATATTTTATGACGATAAGATAACTACCGCAAGTATATGGCGCTGACGTGTCCGTCACTCCGACAACACCACCCTCTTGAGTTTTGAAATGAATTCAAGTTACGGTGACAGATGTGACAAAAACATAGCTTGAAGCTTTTATATACGTATGTATTTGTCGCAACTAAGTGGTTTAATCAGCCTAGCAACTGGTAGGCTAGCTCTTTAATTGAATGGCGCCATTCAATTAGCAATCTGACTTTATATCAGCCGATTAGCTGAACACAACGTTCTACAATACGGCTGAACAAAGGTTATCCAACTAATTTACTGTCAACTCACCGGGAACGCCGATATTAATTGATAAGTTAAAAGTAAAACAAGATATACAGCGTGTTTGGTAATACCTGTATAATCTCGAATATGGCACATACGGTATGATGAATAGAACCCAGAAAAATGATCACTAAGTCTGAAAGCCAGCACATGACCTAGATATTCAGCTTTTTTTCTTCGAAGTAAAACTGTACGCTGACAACCCTAAAAACAGCTGTTGTGTTGTATTTGGTCATCGACTCCATGTGACTTAAAAAATAACAGAAGTTAAATAAATCTAAAGATAAATGCCTAGAATAAATATGCATCCGAGAGTAATTTATTATTTCCAAACAAAGAAAAAGTTAGTAGTAAATGACTTTTAACCATAAAAAAACACTAATCTTGTGATTAACGGTGTTTCAAAAAATATTATTAAGAAAACTTCTCTAATAATACAGTCAAAATAAAAAAGAAATTGCAAATACTTTGATTGAAGTTCAATATCTGCACCATTGCTCACATTAGTCTATGCAAGAAGGAGCGACAGAGACATAAAATCGACGACGATGTGTATTGAGAAACTCGGGTTTCTGATGTGTCAGTAAGGTTCTGTAGATTATTTGCTTTGAAGTTTTGTTATTTTTTTCATAAAGCCGTGTAATTTTACGAAACTATAAAATACGGACTTATACAATGATATTAATAATCTAAGTATCTCGCTTATTCTTCTTTTAAATGATAATTAAATAAAGGTTAGTTGTAATGGAAAGGTCTAATAATAAATAATATTTCTTTTCTTTTCTTATTTAATCAAAAAAAAATTATGCCTTATAATTTTGTTAATGACTTGGTCTTAAATTAGGTAACCACTTTTAATACCTATTATGGCCTTTTTTTCTTTTGTAACCGTGAAAAGCGTAAATAAAATTGTAATAATAAGTAAACAGGCTAATTATCAATTTCGTCAGTAAAAAATAGGATGATAAGTTACTTTGAAATTTCATTGTTTAATTCAATAAAAAAATAACGATTTTTTGTTAGGTAGGTTACGTAACACAGAATTTGATGACGCGGAACCCTAAATCAGTGTACTTTTGATTTAGGTACACTGGTGTTCGAGTTGCAATAATAATAACCTATGTAGTTTTGGTCATCGCGTCAGTCGCGTCCGTGACTTTCATCGGCGTACTTGTGAGTTTTCAGAATTTAGAAGGTCAACTTACATTTTCGTTCTTTCGGGACTTTTGGTTCGTTTTTCATTCTCGTTCTGTTTACCTGTGTGTTATGTTTGTGTGCGGTCAGTGCAATGAATTTGTACTTAAATGCCTAATATTACGAGATGATAATGTGTGGCGGTGCTTGTGACGGTAATCTTGCTGCGGCTCGGCGGCGTTATGACGAGCGCCACGTGTCAGGAAGATCTGAAAACCATCGACGTCTTCCTTCTTACCGGTGATTCGCGGCACTTGTGAATCGGTTACATACAACTGGTTTATTCCAGAGTGTGCCACAGGTAGGCCGGCCGAACACCTATTCCATCGAGACAGAGGATATGATTTTACGTCGAGAGTAACACGACACGGTTTGTGTCGAATCGAATGGAGATGTGTGTTTTAGGCGGTGGCCGGCATATCGAGACTCTGGACTGATAAAGTGGACGTGAAGTGTAGGTAATGCTGACAAGTGAAAGCTGAAAGAATGATTAGAACGCTGTAGGTATTTACCTGTTTTAATTACACTCATACGTAGTCGAGTGCGCGCGTCGGCGACATCAAAATATATTTTAGGAGACGAGAGAGTGAGAGGTAATGAGAGAGAGAGAGAAAGAGCGAGTACGCCGGCACGTATAAGCGTACAGGGTTGTAGCATAGTAATTGAAAACAAATTGTTCAAATATTTGTATGAAAATATCAATTTACGTGAAATTGTTTTTTGACATATCAAATGTGTTCTTTGTGCTAGGTTGTATGGCCATGTTTCGGGATTATACAGGTATTACCAAACACGCTGTATAATGTAGTGATGATTTTATAGAAAACTCAATAACTCCTCGTTACGATCTGTAATTGATACAAATACGACCTATCCAATTAATAATAACCAGTGGTCGGCATAGGTAGAGCTAGTTCACGGGATTTGACGATGCTAGATTAACATGGAAATACCCTCGCATTTTAAAGTTCCGGGATTTTCATAATCACTTTCAATTAAATATTGCATTATGTTACATTTAAAAAACGGCACACTAAATAGTCGTCATTATTTTACCATAAATACTTACCTTGTTGGCTATAGAGAACAGCATTTTTATTGAAACAATTAAGTTCCTAATACAACCTTCTAGCACCTCTACAAACATTCTTTTAAATCAGTCGTGATTTTTATACGCCTGTACTATTTATTGACAGTGTGTCGTAATTGACTAAGAGTACTGTAGACGATGCTGTATAACTGTTGATGATGGTGCAAAACAAAGACGGATTTCTTCTATAGACGATTTATTTTTCTTCTTACTGACTAGTTGACTGCTGGACTACACTGCTTGACTGACTTGACTTGACTACAAATATTTACAAATTTGGCCCTACCCTTATTCTAAACTTAACATCTAACTTAGATACTAGTGACGCGCGGCGGCCGACCAATCACAGCGCGTTTTACGCCCGCGCGCCGGGTGGGGGAATCGCCCCCACCGTGCGGACGGCGCCTACGCAGCCAATGGGCTCCCCGATAAATCAGCTAATGTAGGCGCTATGATTGGTCGTTCGACTCGTTCATTTTTCGGCACGTGGCTGTCGTCAACAGTCTCCCCCCGGCGAAGGATCTCCGCAGCCTCCTCCGGTTGGCAGCCCCGTGCCCGTCGCGCAGCACGTCCTCTCTCATCGTTCCGCGGAGAGTGCGGGTTCGACGATAATTAGCTTCGCCGTCGGCCGCCGAAATGTTTCTCCTCTTGTCGTTATCTCCACGTTCCGAATCACGCCGTCAGGTACAGGGTAGGTGTTGGCTACGATGCTGCGTGGCCACGTGTTTCGAGGCAGGGCGTGGTCGGCTATGATAACCACGTCTCCGGTCCGTACTTCGCTGCTTCGTGGACGTTGTGGGTCGCGGCGTGGTACGAGGGTCGGTAGGTACTCTCGTAGCCAGCGTTTCCAGAAGGCGTCGGCTAGTGCTTGCGTCGCCCTCCAAGTCCTGCGGTCGCCCTCTTCACATGGCCCGGTGTATGGAAGGCCGGTCGATGACTCCAACAAGAAGTGGTTTGGGGTTAGCGCCTCCGGATCGCTTGGGTCTACGGAGACATGCGTCAATATTGGTGAATTGACAGCATGTTCCGCCTCGGCCAGTAGAGTGTGCAGGACTTCCTCCTTCGGCGCTCGTTCCTTTAATGTTGCGTTGAGCGCGGTTTTCACGGAGCGAACCATGCGTTCCCAGGTTCCGCCTTGGTTAGGTGCTCCCGGCGCGATGAATTTCCATGTGGCATCGTAGTTCATCGCCTCTCTTTTCAGCTCGGGAAGCCACTCGGTGTACGCCTTTTTGAGCTCGGTGTCAGCCCCTCGGAAGTTAGTGCCGTTGTCGCTATATATTACGGCGGGCCATCCTCGTCGTGCTGCCATTCTTCGCAGCGCCATGATTGCGGAGTCAGTGGTGAGTGATGCCACCAGCTCCAGGTGCACGGCGCGTATCGTTAGACAGGTGAATAACGCCACCCATCTTTTTTCTCGTCGTCGTCCAATTTTGATGGTGACTGGCCCGAAGTAATCTATCCCACAATGACTAAAGGGACGTCTGAAGGGCTGTAAACGTTCTGCGGGTAGATCCCCGTCGGCGGACTCCTTGGCTTCGATCTTCGTAGTCGACACATCAGGCAGCCTGCTGCGACTTTCTTAACGGTTGGTCGCAGCCGCAGGATCCAGTACTGCTGCCTGACGTCGTTGACCACTCGCTCGTTGTTGCAGTGTCCCGCTCGTCTGTGCTCTCGATCAATGATTTTCTTCGCGAGTTCGTGGCGTCCGTCTAATAATACTGGCTTCTTCGCTGTCTCCGGTACGTCCGCCTTATTAATGCGTCCGTTTAGTTTCACAAGCCCGTCTTCCCAAGTGAGGTCGTAACGGTGCAGAGGGCTCGTTCGTGCTACGGGGACTCCTTTCTTCAGGCACTCGATTTCTTGGCTGAAGGAGTCTTGTTGCGTCTGCTGCAGCCATAAATTTGTCGCTCGGTTGAAATGTTCGCGGCTGAGTGTCTTCGTTCTGTCGCGACATCTTTCCACGAAGAGTAGCGCTTGTGCTGTTGCGCCGATCAGTCGCTCGAACGTCGAGAATCTTTCTATCTCCGGTAACGCCGCGTTTCTCTCTGTTGTATGCGTGATGACGTGCGTTTTTTTTACGTCGTTTCCTCATCTTCTCGCTCCGTTGGTTGCTTCGGCCATTCCGATCTTGGTAATTTCAAGAAGGATGGTCCCGTGAACCACAAGTCGTTTTCGTTGGCTGGCGTATATCCGGCGCGTGTGGCGACGTCGGCCACGTTCAGATGCGTCGGTATCCATCGCCAGTCTTGCGGTCTGGATGACTCAGTTATTTCTCCCAGCCGGTGTGCGACGAATGGTGTGTAGCGCTTGCTTCCATTCCGCAGCCAGTGAAGCACCGTCTGAGAGTCGCTCCAGTACACGGTGTCGTCGACGTTGACACGGTGTTCTTCTTTGATTGCTTTCGCTAGTCGCGTTCCGATGAGGGCCACTTGAAGTTCCAGGCGCGGTACGGTTTGGGTCTTCAAGGGCGCGACCTTAGCTTTTGCCGCTATCAGAACTGTTTCGATGACATGGCCGGGTCCGTAATGCAATCTCCAATACGCCGCCGTTGCGTAGGCTTCTAAGCTGGCGTCGCAGAATACATGAAGTTCACGTCGACGTACTTCTCTCCCCCCGTTGTAACTACGGGGTAGCCGTAGTTGGTCGATTGCTGGCAGGCTTGCCAACCATGCATCGAAGTCCTCGCTCAAGTCGGATGGTAGAGGGTCGTCCCAGCCGGTCTTGAGGCGCCATAGTTTTTGAAGAGTTATCTTCGCTGTGATTGTGAAGCAGCTGAGCAGTCCGAGCGGATCGTATATGCTCATCACCGTCGATTATGCTTCTGTTTTCGTCGGCGGGCGTTGTCGAGACTTCACCGGCAGTGGAACTCTAGGCAGGGCGGTGTTGAAGCCCAGCCGATCGGTATTCGCATCCCAAAGCAGGCCCAATGTTTTCTCTGCGTCTCCAAACGTCGTAGTCCCGCTTTTGACTCTACTATCCGGGTTCACGGCTTGTAGTAGCTTCCTGTTGTTGCTGTTTCATCCCCTCAGGTGGAATCCAGTCTTCTGGTGCACTGCGTCGACTTGGATGATGACTTCGTGAGCCTCTCTCGGATCATTGAAGCTGTCGACGAAGTCATCCATGTAGTGCGCTTCGGTGATTGCGCGCAGTGCTGCAGGGTGCGTCCCAGCATGCTGTCTCGCGTTGTGGGCCCTCGCGCTGTGTGCGAGGAACGGTGAGCTCGATGCGCCGAAGATCATCGATGTCATCTTCAGCTTGCGCGGTGGTTCATTCTGCCTGCAGTCGCGCCACAGGAACATCTGTGCGGGTTGGTCCTCGCGGCGTATCTTGATTCGCAGGAATATTTCCTCGATGTCAGCTGTCACCACGTATGCGCCCTCTCGGAACCGGAATAAAATGGTCTGCAGCGATCTGTTATACGGGACTTGAAGATTGTCTTTTTAAAAAAGGATTTGAAATATATAACACGTTTTATTAGAACAAAACTCAAAACCGACTTCGATGGTGGTTGCGCTGCGACTGACTGGCCAACCAACCTGAGCACGGGCGTCTGGGTTAGATTGCTCAGTCAGCAATTTGGGCGACATGACTCAGCACTAACCCCTACAACGACAGGGTATAACAACCCCCACTTTAAGAGGAAACTTATAGTGAAAAAATGAAAATAAGGGAAATGTAAGTTTCCGTGATTATTCTGTCCTTAATCGAGGAACAGAGGTAGTACTAATAGGACTTTCTATATTTTCTTGAGATACTGGAGGTTCAGGGTTTTTGCTGAGACATTTACAACATTTATATTTAAAACAAAAATAAAGAATTACACAAAAAACTATAACTATAGTAAAGACATTAAAAACAGTGAAAGCTACATGGTTATTAATGGATGGCTTTTCTAGCACTAAATTTTGGGAAATCTGATCAGTAACCGTTTTATAATCATTCAGACTATCTAAATTTACACTTTTTATTTTAGAAACCGGAATTTTAGGGCTAATTTCCCTGAAACGGTGGAAATTACAACAACTATCATTAATTATATTAAAATCTGTTACAATACTAGGAATATTTAACTTTGGATAATCTTTAGTTACAAACTTAATATTTTTATAGAATGCCACACATTTTGTTGGGATATTAAGTACACCTGTACCAGATATTACATTTTCAGAAACTGCATCGTTACATTCAATAGATAATTTAGTAGGTTTCGACTGAACAAAGATCCATTTATTGTTATTTAACCTGTGCCAAATATCTACATCTCCAGCTATGAATTTATATGTACAAGTTTCAGGGATAGAAGTTAAGGCTTTAGTTATAATTTCAATTTCACAAGAACGATTATTAAGAACTGCGTAAATGTCAGTGGTTTCACAAAGGTAAGTTTTAGTAAGTATATTTTTACAATTATTTAAATCTTTAAGGTAAGTGTATGACAATTTATCTTTTGAAATGGCTAAAAATTGTTCCGCGGGAATGATTAGAGCAAATGAGTTTAATTTTCCATCCGTATGTGGAGTTGGCAGAGGTATATTCTTATATATATTATATTGTTGTAAACTTACTAATGGTAATTTGACAATAAACATTAATCTATTACTTATATAATAACAAGTTAAATCCGCTGTGTTAATTAACATATGAATATTACTTATATCTAGTTCAACTGGAAAATCTTTATATTTAGGTAAAATCTTTAAATTACTAACAAGGTCATTATACATTTGACTTGGGGTTAAAATAGAAGGGTGCAATGTATTACTCTTAACAAATAAAATAGAATTCAAAAGATCTTCGATCTTAAAAGACATAGTGAGTAAATTAGCTTGTAAAACATTTAAAATATTGTTAAGTCTAACCTTAAAACTAATTACATTTACAACATCAGATATATTTCTTATAGAAAATGATAGACTATCTATAACATTAGATAGTTTTGCTTCATTCATGTTCAATTCATGTATAGATCGGTTTATATTAGAGATAGCAGTTTGCGAGACCATTATAGCTTTCTTGATTGAGGCGCTTAACTTTTCATCGTTATTATAAAGAGCTTGAATAGCATTTTCATAATTTTGGGCGTCGTCCTCGTCTAATGTACCAAAGATGTGTTTAAAAGCGACGCCTATTCCTCCAAACCAAGATCTTTTAGATATACTATTAGACATTATATGAGAGATAGACTTGAAGTCTCGTGTGATATCCATATAGAGGGCTTCTAGCGGCTGTAGGAGGTTATGTCTTAAGGTACCAACGGGGTCAAAGAGAATACCAGGGCTGTTAGTGATGTAATTGATATAATGATTCGCACCATTGGCAACGCTGATTCTGGAAATAGAAGATTTAAGAATGTAAAACGTATTGTATATAAAAGGTAATGTATATAGAATATGTAAATGCTTTCTTATATCTAAATTAAATCTAGCGAGTAAAATAAGGTATATAGAGAAGGGAAGAAAAAAATGTAAAAATAAAATATAATTATTACAAGAGGTAGGTTATGTATGTATTTCGAATGTACAATTAATAATCTAAAACCGTTTTATTCGTCATTGGAAGCTGGTTTAATTTCGTCATAATGGTGTTTTATATGCCGTCTATTTATTAATAGAGAAACTGAGTTATTTCCGTGGACTTTAACGATTTTGTATGGACCTTTCCAGATCGGAGAAAGAGCTTTTCGTAGTCGGACATGGTTTTTAAGATATACATAATCTCCGACTTTGTATTGAGTGGAACGAGAGTGTCTGTCATAATATGTCTTTGATCGTACTTTCGAGGCATTGATGTTCTCTAAGGCTTTCTCTCTTGACGTTTTGAGATGATGCTGAAGCATTTTTGTATATTCTGGATACGTGACATCTGTACTTTGATTAAATATGGAATCGGGAATACGAGGGTCAAACTGAAAGTTCTTAGAACTGGCCACTTATAAACAATATAATAAAAAAATAATTCTAAAATTTGAAAATATAACTCTTTGCCAATATTACTGAGTATATATTTCATTCATTTGTCATTTGTTTTACGATTTGGCAGCAAATTGAAAATTGTCTGTGTCACGTCATCATGAATTTAACACGAGAAAATTTTCGTGCAATGATTTTTTATGACTTTCGATGTCATTTAAGTCAACAAGAAAGTTATGATAGACTACGATTGGCCTTTCACGATGAAGCCCCATCTCGTGCGACTGTTTACAACTGGTTTAATGAGTTTAAACGTGGTCGCACTAATCTCACTGATGATTTACGTGAGGGACGGCCTTCTACGGCGACGACTGAAGATAACATCTGTGTTGTGCGGCGTATGATAGAGACTGACAAAAGAGTGACCTATCAACAGTTCGGACAAGCTTAGGCATCGGTATGAGTCAAGTGCACAAAATCCTCCACGAACATTTAGCGGTCAGGAAGCTTTGCGCCCGGTGGATACCTCATAATTTGACTGAGGCTCAAAAACTCCATCGTGTGGATTGGTGTCGTAAAATGATTAAAAGATTTAACGGAGGTGACTCAAATGCTGTGTTCGACATACTAACAGGTGACGAAAGCTGGATTTACTGTTATGATCCTAAAACCAAAAGACAATCTGCTCAGTGGGTGTTTCCTTTCGAGGAGTTGCCAACTAAAGTGAAGAGAGATCGAAGTGCGGGAAAAAAAATGGTGGCCTCGTTCTTTGGAAGGATAGGTCATTTTGCAACAATTGTGTTAGAGGATCAAAAAACAGTTTCTGCAGAATGGTACACTACCAATTGTTTGCCACTTGTCTTGGAAAAAGTTCGAGAGAAACGACCTCGCAGTAGGATCCTCCTTCACCACGACAACGCCTCGTCGCACACCGCCAAGCGAACGATCGACTATTTGGCGACATCAAACGTTGAATTACTGGGTCACCCGCCGTATAGCCCCGACCTCGCGCCTTGTGATTTTTATTTATTTCCAAAAATTAAAGAAAAACTTAAAGGAAAGCGGTTTATGAATGCTGAAGAAGCGGTGGCTGCGTATCGCGATGCCATTGAAGAGACCCCTAAGGACGAGTGGGCAAAGTGCTTTTCCCAGTGGTTCCATCGCATGCAGCGGTGTATTGACGTGAATGGACAATATTTTGAAAAGATATAATAAAACTAATAACTGGCTAATGTAATCCAGTTTTTGATTTTCTAAGAACTTTCAGTTTGACCCTCGTATATGGTTTATGACCGAAAAGAAGTTCGTAAGGTGTGAATTTGGTAGTTGTGTGTACATTACTGTTGTATGTTAACATGGCAGTGTACACGAATTTATGCCAGTCGGATTGATTGTCATTGACGTAAGACTTTAGGTATTCCTTTAGAGTGGAATGACTGCGTTCCAAAGCACCTTGAGTTTGTGGGTGATAAGGGGATGACCAAATCTGTTTTATTTTTAGGAATTCGCAAGTGCGTTTGAAAAGGTCTGCCGTGAAATTCGTGCCTTGGTCTGTTAGAATTGATTTAGGAATACCGAATAACGAGATAAAGTGTACTAAGCATTCACAAGTTTCTTCTGCCGTAGCATTAGATATAGGATAAGCAATTGAGAACTTTGTAAGGTCATCTTGGAGAGTAAGAATAAACTTTAATTTGGGAAGACCCGCTTCGGGTAAAGGGCCGACTACGTCGAGGCTAACTCTCTCAAAAGGACGTGTAGATGTAGTAGTGATTTGCATTGGAGATCTATTAATCTTTCTTAGGGCTTTGTTGGATTGACATAATTTGCAGTTTTTTACATAGTTTTCTATGTCGGTTCTCATGTTCTTCCAGTAATATCTTTCTTTGATTCTATTAAGCATTCTTTGGGAGCCGAGGTGACCGGCTATTGGGATATCGTGATTTTCTTTCAAGATTTTCGCAATTTCACTAGGAACAGGGTAAACTATAGTGTTATGATGAATATTTATTGTTATATTTGTGTTGTTGAATAAATACATGAGCATGCCATAGATTTTTACAAATGAATGTTGTTCGAAAAGGTTCTTAAAGTCGGTTATAGCGATATTGTTAATATCACCCGCAAGTAAAATGTCATCTCGGGCGGCTTTAAGAGCTTTGAATATTTCAGGGTAAGTACTTGCATCGAAGTAGTAGACTTTAGTGAATAGAAGATAGTAAGTTTTGCCTTTTACTTCTATTTTCTTAAAGGAATGAAGTTCTCTTTCAGCGTTCAAGATATCAGGCGAGTTATCAGCTTCAGAGAGGATATCGTCCAGGTAAGGATTTGAATCGTCTAAGTCAATTGATACAGGGGTTAGAATAGTTTTACAGTTGCTTTTAAGAAGGGATTCGTTGTGTTCTTGGATATACGTGTTGAATGTTTCATTTTTATTAGCGAATGATTTAAGGAATGTGTTGTAGTCAGCATTAGAGTTGGAAGTACTATCTGATGTTTCAGTTTGCCTAGGAGATTGTCGATTAGAGGTTTCTATAGGAGGATCACTCGCGCTTGGAGGATTAATCTTTCCAGGGCTGTACGCGGACAAGGATAAATCATCATCATCTAAAAGTGGGATGGAAGGTAAATTACTGTTTGATCCAAGGAGACTGGAAGGGATGTCGAGATCTTCTAAGGTGATTGGGCTAAAAGCAGAAGATTCATCGGAATTAGCAGGATTTTCATTTTCAGGTACATCCGGTTGCGGAGTTGGATTCTCGTTGGACTCTGTAGGATCATTGGTCTGAGGTAAGATAGGATTAACCGGATATCGAGAAAGAGCGTCGGCGTTACTATTGATTTTACCTTTCTTGTATTCGACCTCGTAGTCGAACTCTTCCAATTTGAGTCTCCATCTTATGAGTTTGGAGCCAGGATCTTTATGATTGAACAACCATTTTAGTGGACGATGATCTGTGATTATTGTAAATCGTCGGCCATATAAGTAGGGCCGGAAGGTTTTAGTGCCAAATAGGATTGCAAGGCATTCTTTTTCGGTTGTGCTATAATTGCACTCGGCCTTGTTTAGGGTTCGAGAGGCATATGCTATAGGTTGGTCACTTCCTATGGGACCTTGGGATAATATAGCGGAAATAGCAAAATTAGATGCGTCACAGGTCAGGACAAACGGTTTGGTAAAATCGGGATATTTTAGTAAAGGAGCTGAGATTAGACAATTTTTTTATTGTTCGAAAGCTAATTGATGTTCGTTCTGCCAATGGAACTGAATATCTTTCTTTAGGAGATTCGTTAATGGCTTAGCCATTTTAGACAGGTTAGGAATAAAACGTCGGTAATAGGAGACTAGACCCATGAAAGACTTGATGTCTTTCGGACTTTTTGGTTGTGGAAATTGTTGGACGGCTTTGATTTTATCTGGGTTGGGCTTAACGCCTTTGTCTGTGATGATATGACCAAGATATGATACTTCCTTACGGAGGAATTCGCACTTGTCGGGTTGGAGTTTGAGATTAAAGTGTCGGAATCTATCGAATATATCGGAAAGAGATTTAATATGGGATAAGAGATCGTATGAGTAGATTACTACATCATCGAGATACACATAGCATTGTAAGCCTTGTAGGCCTGAGAGAGCGGAATTCATCAACCTTTGGAATGTAGAAGGCGCGTTTTTTAACTCAAAAGGCATACGGGTAAATTCGAAGTGTCCTTGAGGGACAGAGAACGCAGTCTTAGGAGCGTCACGCTCAGACATTAAAATTTGGTGAAACCCGGAAGCAAGGTCAAGCGTGCTGTAGTATTTACTTTTCCCTAATTGGTCTAGGATTTCGCTAATGTTTGGGATAGGATAGGAATCGCCTATTGTGACATCGTTGAGTTTTCGATAGTCAATTACGACTCTCCATTTACGTTGACCAGAGGCGTCTGACTTCTTTGGGACAACCCATATGGGTGAAGACCATGGGGACGTTGAAGGTTTGATTATTCCGTCATCAAGCATTTGGTCAATTTGTTTCTGGACTTCTTGTTTATGGACCTCGGGGAATCGATATGACTTAGTGCTGATTGGGTCCGAAGAAGTAGTCTGTATTTCGTGTTTTATTGCGTTAGTGTGAGTCAGTTTGTCATTAGGTAGATGAAAGATGTCTGAAAAAGTCGAGCAAAGATCATAAAGAGCGTCAGTTTCTTCATGATTAAGATGTGATACACGTAAAAGATTAATAACTTCTTCAGTTCGATTAATGACGTCTCTAGGGTAGCTGATTCTATTTTCGGAGTGCGCGGTATGAAGAATTTGGAAGCTATCTTCGTGTTCCAGTGGAGAGATTTTTAACTTTAAATCAGAGTTAATTGTTAATGGAGATTCAGCTGTATTTACTACGGTTATATTCACTCGTAGATTAGGCTTAACTTTAACTAAGCAATTGGCTAATAGTAGTGAATCATCGGGGTTTTGATTAATTATGAGTCCCTCTTTTATATCGGGGTTTTTGACAGAGCATTCGATGATCGCTTCGGATCGTGGTGAAATAACGTAAATAGGTTTTGTAAATTTAATTGGAATCGATACTTCGTTGATAGTTAACTTTTCGTTAATAAAGTCGATTTTGCTTGGAAATTGTGATAGTAGATCATTGCCGATAATTCCATCATAGGGGAATTTTAGATGGCCTACGAGATGGAATTTATGAGTTAGTGTTTTGAATTTTATGGGAATGGTGCCCATGGATATCATGGGGTTGGCGTCGTTGCCAAGTCCGGTAAAAGTTACTTGTTCATCGCATGTAATAGAGGGCATATCATTGATTGAGCATGCTTTTATTATGCTTCTAGCGGCACCTGTATCAACTAGGAATGTTAAAGGCTCTTTAGAGACTGACGTTTGGACTTTAATAAAAGGTAAGTGTCTTTTTGAGGGATTTGTAGTAATGTTATGTATTTTGATATTTTTCTTTTCTTTTTCAGGAGCAGAGGAGGAAGCAGTTACAGCGTTTGCGACGGGGCTGTTTGGATTAGCATTTCTACTACTGGTGAGTACTGAGTGAGACTTTTCAGATTTAAGTTTCGACGGAGGTATAGTATTGGTAGGTCGAAGTTCTAAGCTCTTTTGATTTTCTTTGCTTTTAGGATGCAGTGAGGGTTCGGCATGTCTATGAATTTGGGGCTGGCTACCCTGTTTGTTAGACAGCGAAGATTTAGAGAAGGCAAGTCTGTGAGTTTGGGGCTGGTTACCCTGTTCGTTAGACTGCAAGGATTCAGAGAAGGCATGTCTATGAATTTGGGGCTGGTTACAAAGTTAGTGGAGACGGTACCGAGGATGAACTTTTCAACCCTTTACGCTGCCACCAGTGTTATACGGGACTTGAAGATTGTCTTTTTAAAAGAGGATTTGAAATATATAACACGTTTTATTAGAACAAAACTCAAAACCGACTTCGATGGTGGTTGCGCTGCGACTGACTGGCCAACCAACCTGAGCACGGGCGTCTGGGTTAGATTGCTCAGTCAGCAATTTGGGCGACATGACTCAACACTAACCCCTACAACGACAGGGTATAACAGATCGTAGCAGATCCGGCCCTTCGAATAGGTGATCGTTCAGGCTGACACCTCGAATTCTTGCTGCTGCGTCGAAAACTAGTCGCAGCTTCCCAGGCTTATTGGGATTCTTGACGGCGAAATGCGGCAGGTACCATGCGACGGGGCTTGCGTCCTCGGAGCCGTCGCAGGGTTCGGCGTTTCCCTTTTTTACTAGGTTTTCGATCCTACGCTGGTATTCTTCCATGTCGCGTGGATCTTTCTTCAGCTTGTTCTCCAGATTTGTGAGCCGGCGGAGTGCTGAGTCGTAACTCCGTGGCAGTTTGGCGTCGTCGTTTCGCCAAGGCAGGCCCACTTCGTATCTGCCGTCCTTGTGCTTCACGGTGCGTTCGAACGTGGAGACGGCACGCTTGTCTTCTTCGCGGACGTGTGATGCGTCGAGCGACACTCCGAGTGAGTCGATCCGGAAGTGTCTCGACACGAGTTCTTCGAGTCGGTCGTCTGATGCTTCGGTCGTGACGACATGTAGGATATCCTCGGTGCGGCGAAGCGATCTCGATGGCGCCGTCCCGTGGATTACCCATCCGAGTTCGGTTTTGGAAGCAGCTGGTTCCTTAGTTTTTCCTGACCGTAGCTCGCGGGTCACTATGAGCTCCCAGTTGTCCGTCCCAATCAAAATGCGAGGCTTCGCATTCTTATATACGACTTCTCGCTCGTCGAGATCTCTAAGGTGGCGTAGCTTCGTCGCCTCCGCCGGTATCGATTGCGGCGTGAGGTCCAGGCCCACCATGGTGCGAGCGTTGATTTTGAAGATCTGGTCACTGCGCGCTCCTTTTATTCCAATTTTCACTCGACGGCTCTGCACGTGACTTTGCTTCTTGTTTATTCCTCGGACGTTGAGCTGTGCGGTCGGTCCGTCGGCGCCGATCTGTCGCGCCAGGTCGTCGTCTAATAAGGTGACCGTCGAGCCTTCGTCGAAGAGCGCGTAGATGTCGCAGCTCCCACGTTTGCTCGTGATTGTCACGGGGCAAATCTTCAATTTGGCGGCGCGGCTTGTCGTCGTGGCAGCCGTCGTCGTTTCGGTGGTGGCGGGTTCCATCGCGGCCGCGTTTGAGTCGGTCGCGCTCGTAGCCACGTCGTTCCTCATTCCACGCTCATCTGCGTGCAACAGTCGGTGAAGCGGTCGCTTGCATCCGTTGATTCCGCAGAGCTTTTGTCGGCAGTTCAGTCGACGGTGTCGGCCCACGATGCATTTGAAGCAGAGCCCCTCCTTCTTCACCAGCTCCCATCGGTCATCATACTTTAGCTGCTTGAACTTTGGGCAGCTAGGTAGTGTGTGGGCTTCCTGGCAGGAAAGGCATCTGTGCTGCGGGGCTTCTTCGGTGGCGACGTACACCGTCTTCTTCTTAGCCTCCGGTCTGGGGGCGGGGCGAGGCGTTTCTCGTGTTCGTTGCGATGTGGAGGGTGCGGTGAGGTTCGATACATAGTTGTATCGCATGCAGCGGTCAGCTTCCTTCATCAGAAACGATGAAAGTTTGAGTAGATCGGCGTTCGGGCCCGGCTGTGACTCGGCGAAGTTGCACCAACTCGATACAAGGTAGCTCGGCATCTTGTCCAAGACTTCCCGGGTCAGCAGTGGGTTAAGCAGGTACTCTGGCTGCACGTTCCTCAGGACGGCCATGACGTTCTGTAGCTTTACCGCAAACATATTAAGATCGTTCGCGGTAAGTCCAATCTTCGGCAGCTTCCGTAGATCAGCGAAAGCCATGTCCACTAGCCTTTCTGGCCTTCCGTAGCATTGCTCCAGTGTTCGCATGATCTCGTCGGGGTGCGTCGCGGTGCTCAACAATGATGCGACGTTTTCCCGAGCTTCTCCACGTAGGCAGTTTCTCAGTCTTGCCATATTCGTATTCGTATTCATATTCGTATTCATAAAATGGTTTCGAGGATATATAAATAAACGATTTTGGAGGAATCGCAACTCCCAAAATACAGGTTGACCCTAGTTTGGGAGATGTGGCTCATATTACTAAGTTACATAAATTTCCTTGTAATTTCTTAAAATAGTCACCATTGTCTGTAATTTTAAAAGTGAAATAAAGATTTTATTATTATTTATTATTATTATTATTATTATTCTCCGTAGGTGTGAATTCGTACAGCCGCGTTGTTTCTCGCATCGCAGTCGCGAACTGTAGCCATTCCAGCGGTGAACCAGAGAATATCGGTAGATCCGATGCTTGACGCAGCGGCGGTCGTGACTTCACGAGGGTTTCGAGGACAGAGGCGAGTTGATCGATGACTCTGCCTCGCGATGACGACCGTCTTCGTTCTTCCCTATCTGGGCGTCGCGTGTCGCGTTCAGGTGGCGGTTCAGCCACGGCGGTTCTTGAGAGCTCCCCCCGTTGTTGGTCGACGTTCGCGTCGTCGAGCCACTCGAACACTCGATCTTGTAATTTATTTGCCGGTTCTTCAGCTTCGGGTTCGCTCTCTGCTCCGTCTAGCGTTTCTAACTCGATATTGAGCGTCTTTTTTATGAGGTCCGCTTCAATTTCGAGCTCTCGGCGTCTTATGGCAGCCAGTCGTTCTTCTGCTTCGATGCGTAACTTCCGGCGTGCCGCGTTGCTCGCTGCCGAGCGGGTCGAACGCGCGACGTGCACTCTCCTCGCCGGTTGCACCGATGACGTCATCGGAGATGTAGTTATTCCAGTAGTCGTCGCTGTGTCCGTTGGGTGTGCTGCGCGTTCGTCCGCTCCGCTCGGCGGCTGCGTAGTCACTGCCAAGGCGACGCGTGCTCCGGCAACGTCTGCCCCAGCGCGGTTCGCGTTAGGCGCTAGTTGCGAGACTTGCGGTGCGGTGCGTAGGCTCTCCCCGGCGTTACCCGTCTCGAGGCGTCCTCGTACGGTCGGTGTACTTGAGGGCGATCTCGGCGGCTGGTCGAAGACACGACGTTGGTTTTCTTCGTCTTGGCTTCTTGTAAGCACCATCTTGCTGCAATGTTGGCTGGATCTCGGAGGTTCTATTCGTGTTTAGATCCGGTTTCTCGAAGGATCAAACTGTTGAGGTTGCTGATCCGGCTCGAAGGACCAAACTGTAGACGATGCTGTATAACTGTTGATGATGGTGCAAAACAAAGACGGATTTCTTCTATAGACGATTTATTTTTCTTCTTACTGACTAGTTGACTGCTGGACTACACTGCTTGACTGACTTGACTTGACTACGAATATGTACAAATTTGGCCCTACCCTTATCCTAAACTTAAAATCTAACTTACTAGTGACGCGCGGCGGCCGACCAATCACAGCGCGTTTTACGCCCGCGCGCCGGGTGTGGGAATCGCCCCCACCGTGCGGACGGCGCCTACGCAGCCAATGGGCTCCCCGATAAATCAGCTAATGTAGGCGCTGTGATTGGTCGTTCGATTCGTTCATTTTTCGGCACGTGGCTGTCGTCAACAAGTACACTATAATACCTTTGCAACATGGCATCACTCTTGTTTTACTTGCTAAAATAAATTTTATCCGGATTTGATAAACAAGCAAACTTAAAATGCTTTTAATTTTTTACCATAAATGGTATATCGGCTTAGTCTTGTCCTTGAGATCATTGAGTACGTACACATTGGTATTTTGAATGATAGGACCCTAGTTTGTTTTATGGATTTTGGTTTATCTTCTTTTGATTGCTAGGCGAGTTTTACTGGATTTTGAATTGCTTTTGTTTGACATTATTGCTTTGTCACATAATAATCGATTACAAGGTAAGATATTAAATATTTGTTAATTAAGTTGGTGCATAATTTAGCAAGATTAGAAAGGAAATAATATTATCAATTAGTTTTTAGTTTGTGATGTGTCTTATAAAATAAAAAAAATATTTACGGCGCATTTTTTACTTCTACCGTATTGAATTTACAATTCAATTAAACATCACAGCAGTGATTCGTTCATATATGGCGTAAGTACCAAGTAAATTTTATGTAGATTACGAATATAAGTAAAAATATCAGTATGTTGTATAAGAAGTTACAATAAATATGCTTTTAAAACAGGAGATAAAATGGAGTATTCACACACACTTCAGCGTATCATTAGATAAGGTTTCTTCATAAAATTATGACAGTATTCATTATAAATCCATATTCTATCCAAATAAAAAGATTTTCTATTTCTATAGTCGCATTATGTTTTTCAACATAACGCAAGCTAACCAAACTATAACGGTTATTTAGAAGACATCACTTTATTAGCAAAAAGGCCACCGAATGAACTATAATTTTTGTTTGTAACATTAATGTCCTTTGTACAATAATTTATTAATAATTATAATAATTAGTTCACAAACACCTCATGTATAATTTCAATTTATTGCTTTGAACGATATTTATCAAAGAACAAACACAAAACAATATAATATTAGAGCTTATACTCATGTATAAAATAAGTTAACATCGATTTTAATATCGCGAGTCCTGGGGAATGTCCATGTTAACATAAACGTGTGAGGTTATTTTAGCTAATAGCATTACCTATGTCGACCATTGATAATAACAAACTGCTTATTCGTGGGTGTTGATGGTCGGTATGATGCAGTACAGGAAACTAACGTACACACTCATAACGCAAGTGGATTATACTTCATCTTTTTTTCGGCTCTCAATCTTAGGGTGTTCGGAACCACCTTCCCAGCGCACGGTGGGCAGAATCGGTCGTTATCGGATCAAAAATTTATAACTTCATGATTTTTTGTAGTACCGCAATGAAATTTGGTACAAATATTCAGTGAGGTTTGGAAATTCAAATGATGTATAATTTGTAGTGTTTTTCTATATACATATATACAGGAATATTTTTTTTCCAGTGCAAAAATTTTTTTTGGTGGTTCAGTATCAGTAATAGAACACTTTTCCATAATTAGTTAAAATTTTTTTTTTTAATATTTTTATCCCTATCGAAACGGTAGAATATGGACACATTTTTTAAAATAAAACTTCAATGAAAACGTCTTCTCTTGCGTATGCCACCGTGCAACCCCGCCGCGCCCGGTAGCCCCCCGCCACAGCCCCCACCGCCCCGCCGGGACCGAGCGACGCGCGCGACAGTGAGACTCATACGCACGCGCCTATGTGACGTGTCCTCGCGTTCCCGTGCACGCGACGCGCCCACCGTCGTGAGTTTTACGAGATGTACGAGTTTATCTTCTGAGTGGTGAGAACCTACATAAGCGCAATTCGGAGAAAGTATGCGACGAAGTGCATACCTCGTATGCGGGCCTTTGGGATCCGTAGCCCCGCAGTCCCTAATGCTTCGAACCATTTTAACAGACGAAGTCCCAGAGTCAGTACCCACGATGCGGCGTATCTCTTTGGTGTGAGCCAGCCTGCGGTATTGAAGCTGCTAAAAACAGCCGGACTCCATCCGTACTACTTTCAGCCGGTTCAGCAGTTCCATGACCTAGACCCAGTACCACGTCGAGCCTTATGTGAGTGGCTTCTACATCACCGCGATGCAAACATCTTGTAGACGGATGAGGCATTGTTCACAAGTGAGGGACTGTTTCTTATGGGAAGAACTCAAACGCCGAGATGTAGAGGAGGCACAAAGTCTAGAAGACTTAACAATAAAAAATAAGCTTTCAGTGAAGTGAAAAGTGACACTAGTGTTTTAAACAAATTAAATGACAATTTAATGAAATGTGCACGTTTATGTCTGGACAGACGTGGACTTCATTTTCAACAAATATTAAAATACATGGTAAGTAATTAGTTAGGTATTTGTTTTGATTCAACATTATTGTAAATACGTAGTTGATTCTATTTTTTTTAAATACGCCTTAACGCAGAAGTACCTATGTAACTTCGGCATAACGTTAATATTTTTTTCTAGGTAACGAATTTGTTTCTCTTTTATTTTTTTGCATTTTGATGGCCTTAACCATAAAAGTATGAAGGGAAAATTGGAATTACTCTTAGAAATCACCTCAGATCATGGCATAAAATCTAGTTCGAATCTAACAAAATGAGCGTTCAGTGACCCGTGTAGATCGGTACCTACGAGTACATGCCTACGGCGGCGTCGAGCGAGCGCTCAGCTGACGCACGGCGCGCGGTGTCCATAAACTAAGTTTTAAAATCTCGATCTTTGATAAGCGATAACTTTATTTTTTAGTATTAGAACATATCAAAATAAAAAATACGTGTTTATTTAAATTACTTAAAGTTTATTTTCACAAAATCTTCGCAGTGGTTTTAAATTATTCCTGTATATGTTATATGTCATAGAAGTAAAAAATGGGAAAAACACAAAAATAAAATGGTAAATAAAATAATTCCAAAAGAAAGACAAGTTTTAATGACTAAAAAGGCTAAAACTATGGTTAAATACAATTACCCAATTAATAAAAAATACAAAAGATTTTTTTTTTGTGCTGAACAAACAAACTATACTAGGCATGTAGCTTCAGAGATTGATATAGCTCGTTACAAACATTACTAATAACTAAATATCAATATTATTTTTATCTTGGTAGATACCTATATTGCTTCAGGATCAGGGTCAGTAAATGTGCGTTCGCTTTCAGGTACCACTTTTAAAAGACTTACTGCCTCTACTTCAAGATTTTTTACATTTCTTAAGTATGGTTTTCTTAAACTTGTTATATATGGATCTGACGTGCACAAAAGCATTTTTAAGACATCTTCATTTGTTGCAGACCGGGAACATTTTCTGGCATGATGAAGTCGCATGTTTCTGTAGACTTTGTTGCGAGACTCTTGTGCGTCTTCCGACAGCTGTCCAATAGGAAGCACTGCAAAATGTTTGATAACGTTTTCTCCGTGTATGAGTATTTTATGAACGGAGGACGGCATATAATACCAATCATAATTACTCACATATATTCTTGCAGTTTCTATTGCATATACTCCAAATTTTTTGGAATCAATCATCTTTCCAGAAGATAGAACTTGTAAGATTATATACAGGCTTTTAATAAATGTTTCGTCTACACCCGTTATTTCCTCTGAGCAAGTGTAATTAAAAAAAAATCTTCGTGCGGTATTGCCATCGTTTGTGTTCCCGCTAACTTGCCGAGGTTTGTCGACGATTAATCCCAACTCTTCCCTGAATCGTTTTTGAACGAGTTCCTTCTTTTCTTTTTTTAATCTCTTTTTTCTTCAGTTGAAGCAGACCAAGTCCTAAAGAAAAGATTATAGGAAATATGCAATATCATTTCCATGCAGCGAATCCAGGCGTGTAAGGTGGACAATCCGTATTGGTAGGCGCTTTCGTTTTCAGGTCTGACAATTACTTTCGATAGGTCATTCATTAGCCGTGGAGTAGCCCCACGTATCGTGCATGTGGAACCAGATGGAGTATCTGTAAGAACCTGAGCCACCTTTCCATCGATCATTGTAAGATATAGTTCATGCTTCACATTTACGAAAACACCATTTTTGTTTATCAGTGATGCTTGTAAAGCCCCAATTTGTCTACTAATATCATCCACAACTGCCTTGGTTTTTACTGAAGTTTCTTTAATAAACTCAATAGAAATGGGTCTACAAAAACGAACAGATGAAGGTACCGGATTTTGCCAAACAACAAATCCCGACTGTTTATCAAGTAATCTGATGGGGACCAATGAAGAAATGAATAAATTAGCACCTGAAACGGTTTCCGATTCTTCTGGAAGTGTTTGCTTGTATTGGCTTTGACCAGATGAACCATCACATCCCCATTTACAGTAAAGGGTTAATGTTCTATATTGTTCCTGGAAAACAGACTCGATTTTTAAAATTCTAGCAACAGTGTGATTCAATAAATCTTCAATATTAATTACTTTAGCATAAGTATTTGTAATTTCTAGAGTTGATAATGGTGGATAACAAGATTTTTTTATTTCTTGTATTTTGTAGTAAGGCCGGAATATGCAACATTTTCGTTCGTTGGTTGAGTTTCTCAGGTACATGTATTGTGCTTTTGTTAGATCCAAATCTATAAAAGCACTCAATGCTTCCTCATCGGAAAGAGTCTTCTTCTGGTCTAAATTATTCCACATATTACGGAGGTCAAATTTCTTTTGAGTGTCAGCGTTTCTTAATTCTTAGACGAAAAAAAAGAAAAGTAAAAAATAAGGTATGCCACTTTTTAATTACTTACTGACATAATTGTCGCTGCTTTAGAAATTAAAAAGCTGTAACGTAATAAGCATGAAATAACCTTTCCAAAAATGTATAATACTGCATATATGTACCCAATATATCTTGCACAATATGGTTTTGAAACATATATATGCGAAGACTCGAGTTCGGCACTCCCGTCTTCTATGTACTTCTACCTATGAAAAAAATGTAACTTCGTGCATTTTCGATAAAAAACTTAATGAATATTATAATTCGATTATTTGAGATCCTAATAAAATCACGAAATTAAACAAATTATGATATTCGTAAAAAGTATTATTGATATGCTCTTGTTCTACCATTTTCCACGGTGCAGCGGGGGAAGGAGGCGGTGAATCCTTCATTGGATATCACACAGCTTGCTGTGAGGTTATGACAGACTCCTAACGACTAAACGCCGCTTTTAAATCAGCCGTCTTGTTGATCCAAATGTCATAATTCTACTAGAAAACTAGACGTGCAATTGAATGGCTAGCCGCCCAATTGAAGAGCTGTTTTAACCAATTGGCTGTAACATATATATTTTGATATAGGTAATGGGTTAAACTTTATTCAGTCACTTTTTATTTTTGTATTGTGCTGAACAAAAGAATGTGTTTAAAACATATTTTTTAGTAATTTATAGTAATATTTTCAGCTTTAAACATAGCAAGTCCGCCCGCTACCTTGAGTAGACCACCATATTTGATTTAATTAAAATTAAATAAACTCATCCAGTGTAATCCTCTCAGCTTTTAATTTGATATTCATACTAAGAGAGCGTTTAAATATAACATACACATTTTGTGAAAACTGCTAGTGCTTAAAACTGCTAGATTTGCACGCAAAATAAACCTCCTATAATTGTAAAAGTACTGTGATTTTTTTCCACTTCAACAGAATATATAATGATCAGTTAAATAAATAACGAAATTTAATAATGTTGTTTTTTTTATGCTTACTAACTCTGTAACATATTTAATTTTTTTTTTGACGACATTGCTGTTAATTTTTTGCCCAGTCAACAGCACGTCAGACTATATAAATCTGTCAAATTTACCCACTTGATTTTAAAATTTAATACATTGAGGGTAGCGGTCAACATTGCAGAAATTCGCCCCTATTCCACATTTCCCTACTGACAAATCCCCACTGGTAGGGATATTAGGATTTTTTTCCAATTATAGCTACCGGTAGGATATGGAATCTGTTACTCCACCGATTTGCACTGGTTGGGATATGTACTTGGATTTTTATTTCCACTTTTCGCTACCAGTAGAGATAAGTTTTTAATATTAGGTATGACATATTAAATGTTCATAAAATAAAACTTAAGTCATGAAAGCGATTTTCTTCGAATCTTTACCAGAAAATCTCAATCGAACTCACCTTTTGAAAATTTCTCCCATCTTCAAAATAAAAATGACAGGTGATAACTTTAAATTTAAATGACAGGTAGTTTAATCGTGGAAACTCAGTTGTGAGTAATTCCAAAATTATAATTAGGTACCCTCCTTTGCGTCGCGCAGTCGGGTAAAAAGGGAATTCCCGTAAATTATTTGTGTGGGTTGACAGTGTTATTAATGTTTTCATCAATTTGTTGGATATCAATATCTGCATATTATTATTTATCGATATGCGTTTTTGTGATTCGCGATTGTGAACTTCGAGTCAAGATTTTTTTTGGAGAATGGTTAAAAAGTTATTGTATCAGGAGTAAGTAAGCGTATGTCAATCAATTTTTTGTACTGGTCCATACAAAAGTCAATTTTATTTGGTTGTAGTCCGTCAAACCGTCAAAAGTGGTAACACTGGCGGCGATAAAGTGTTTGCCGGGGATTCCCCAACGACGCCTTGTATCGTATTATTTTCATTCATTCACGTTTCGCTTTCCTTTTATTTGTAACGTTGTCAGTGAACAGTGAGTACCTACTTGAGTACAATCTTACATAAATATTGCATAAATAAATTAGAAAACTAATATTATGGACAAAAAAAAAAAAGAAACCCAGTGGTGCATTTAAACGCAAACAACGCCAAGAAAGAGGAGAAAGTAAACAAAAATTACCTTCTGAAAGTACTTCTGGATCAAATATTTCTATTGATAATTTTTGTAAATAGCTTGCATGGCGATAGGTTAAATAACAGTAAGCTGGTGCAACGTATCTATGATTAAATAAATATATAATAAACCCTTGAATCTTTTCTATTTCGTTTTATAATAATTGTAATTTATGTTGTTAGTGTTTAATAGTTTTATTACCTGCCTATGCACGAAAAAGAGATGATGATAAAGTTGTTTAGCATTTTTAAAGTATTTGTATATTTAATGATTTTACTTCAAAAATCCTTACCAGTTTTGATAGAAGTGGGGCCCAATTTTTTTATTTGCCCCAGGGCCCTAGATTACCTAGCTACGCCACTGGCTGTATCAATTATACGGGCCCCCCGGGCCACTGGGGCACCCAACGTAAGCAAAAATTAATAAAAACTTCCCAAATTCCTTTTTAATTTAGAAATGACAAAAGTAAAAAAAGAAATTTCTTTTTCCTGTGTAAACTTTACGTTTCAATTTTGGCAACACCTTACAACGGTTTCCGCGGGCTGCGGGATATCTCCGTTTAAGTCTTATATATATACGATTAAATTTCGCAATAGTTTAAACAAACATTTTTTTCTTATGTGAATGATCTTTACCCTACACAAGGGCCCCCAAACAAATTTTATACTGGTCCGTGTTCTTTGTTTTTAAACTACACTATATAGGTACCTATTTTAATGCAATTTTGAAGATGGATTCAAGAGGAAGATTTATTGGTATAATATGGGACCACGCGGACGTAGCCCCTTACGTAAAGTTACTTAATAATAAATAGGTACTAATTATGGTTTGTGCCGGTGACTCTGCAACGGCTTGCCAATCTCATCCTCCCACACGAGGGTAAACTGTGGATTTTTTTGTGGGTGGTTTTTTGGGAGCATAGCTTTGCATTATATTCCCTATTGTGAGAATAAATCTGCTTGATGAATATAGAATGTGGATATGATAGGTATCCACATTCTATATTCATCGAGCAGATTTATTATGTGATATTTATATGTGATATTCGTATGTGATATTTATTTAATCCTTAAAATGTTAAAATCTATGTTATTAAGATTATAACAATCATTAAATTAAAAATAATTACAAAAGCATTTTCTATTTAATGCTACTTTTTATTATGAACCTCAATATGAATTAATAATTTTTCGTTTCCTCATTTGATCTAACCATATATCAAGTTGTTGGGGTGGTGTCAAAGGTTTTCGTTTGTAATAGTCTTCTGGAGGTTTTCCTTCTTCTAAGCGTACAAAATAGTGACTATATTGATAACGCACTTCACCAAATCTTGCCCGAGCATGTCTCCTTATGCCTTTTATAAGCATACCTTTCCCACCAAATGATTCAGCTAAAAAAATCGTATATATATTAAATTTATATATATATATATATATGTGAATTTTACGGGCACTAAAGATATAAATAAAAAGACAGTTTGCTTCTACCATCTGTGTCTTATAAGGTAAAGATAATGAACTGTGTATGTGTTACCACAAGCAATTCTCTTCCCATGATGTGTTGTGGTATATACCCATCCATAACATTTGTTTCTTCATATTGAGATAATAATCATTATTACCTTCACCAAAGTCTACATTATTTATTATTTGTACATCCAATATATTTACAATACATCCACAAAATTTCACATAAGCTCTGTTACCATGAACCTATTTTAAAAGGTGCTTAATGGCCCAGTGCTTGGTGCATTTGGAATGATGATTAAGCAACTTTCAATTGATTTATTTAGATAACCGGTCATTGGATTTTATAATCTCGAAATCCGCTGTGTGCTACATAAAGCCTTAAATTTCAAAATGACTGATTTTTTTATTCCCTGTTAAAAAAGTATAATTACAACAAGAAATAGGGAAAAGTGTCAAATTGCAAATACAAACCTATCCACAAATTACTTCTAAATTCCACATTGTGCTGCTGAACAGCCAGTTCTTGAGCTTCAAGGATAGCTTCTTTAACATATGCTGCTCCTTTTTTGTTAACAAAACTTAACTGTTTCACTGCTTCATCTACAGTCATTCCTCTTACAAATGATGCTATGTACCATAATTTTTTTGGACTGTATTTAATATTAGTTTTTTGATGACAAATATACTGCAAACAAAAAAATATTAACTATAAATGGTGCATAACTTTTAAAAATCAAAATAGCTGATGTAAATCATATTTTCAATACCGACGACTTTTATAGTTTACTGTTGAAAATAGACAAGTATTGCAACTCTATAGTTAAAATATGGCATGCTGTGGTAACTATAGTAAAATGTGTGTTCGTCCCACGCTTAACTTTTATAATAACGAAGTGAAAATCTTCAGAAACAGCGTGTGTAAAGGCTTATAAAAATATTTATACTCACTGCTGGACGTGGTTCCTCGCCATTTATTTGAGGTGGATATACTTTTTTATTGTAGTTTATGAATTTCATTGGCAGAACAGGTTTAGACCAGGCTAGAATCGGAGCGCAAGTGTGTAATCTGTTAACTGGATTGTACAGCATGCATGAAAATAATTTAAATGTACTGTTCATTTTGTTAATAGAAATTATATTTTATCATGAAATAATCACATTTGCTTCTTCTTTTTAATTCATGACCTATTTGCTTTTACACGATTCTGCCAATGTCTCGTCTGTGGTCTTTACACGTAAAGAGACAATAATAAATTATGTGAATTTTGAATTTTGGGGTAATAGATAAAACAATAAAAAAAAGCTTTGATCGTGTCTATATTGTTAAAGATAATACAAATAGAATGTATATAGAGTAAAAGATATTTATAAATTAAGACTACTATTGATTGCTATTTGAATTGGCTATGTTTCTCCATACTCAAAATACAGTATATAATTGTTGGACGAGGAACTTTAATGGGAGCAAATCATAAATGGAAATGAATAAATTAGGACAATTGAATAAAATATGATCCGTAGTTCCTTACTCAAATTCACAATGAAGAAGAATTAAAAAAAAAATTAGTTCCCGAAATCAAACTAGATGTCGCTACGGTACGTTCTTGATTTTTCCATGACAAACCTTGCTGTTTTTTTTTCATTTTTATAAGTAAATTAGTTTTTAAAACTTAATAAATAACTCATATGCTATTTGTATTGATATCTAAGTTTCGAACTTTTAAAATTTCAGTTTTTTAATATGTTAGTTAAAATGAACGGAAATGACTGACTGCCTTTGGTCCATTCGTTTCCTGCAATTTTTGTAAATTGATTTTTGTAGGAAACGAATGGACCAAAGACAGTCATTTCTGTTCGTATTAACTAACATGTTATAGTTTGAAACTTACATATCAATACAAATACGAAAAAGTACAAATAGCATATGAGTTGTTTATTGAGTTTTGAAAACTAATTTACTTTTAAACATGAAAGAAAACCGGAAAGGTTGTCATGGAGAAATCAAGAACGTACCGTGGCGACATCTAATTAGATTTCGGTCACTAATGATTTATTTTTAAATACTTCCTCATTCTCATGCGACAAATAATTGAAATAGTTTTAAAGAACCAGTTGGGTTACTTCTCTGAATGTCAAAATAATACTCGTACTTTCCCACTCTATCCATAGTACTTGCCCAAACAATGTTCCATCATTAAATGTTATGAAAAAGTTTAAAATATTTTAAAAGAGCCAGTTATAACAGCTTGTTTAGCAGATTCATCAGCTGTCTCGTTCCCCGGAATACCACAGTGTTTCGGTATCCATGTTAGCGGGAATCAATACTGCTGATCCAACTGGAACATTTACATGCTGTTTGGATGCATCAGTGTACATGGAAATCCAGCCTTCATATTCCGTGCCATTGTACGCATGACATATGGATAGTCTTTGTTGATTCCAAAATCAAGAAAAACGACTGCCTCAAGAATAAGCGATTCAAAGCTATTTTCAAAAAGAGGAAGACGGGAAAACCGTTCAATGGGAAGGGAAGGAGTATGGAATTTTTTGTAGCTATGGAGAATACAAGGGACACCTACCGATGAACTGGAGGAAGGACTAGAATCTTTCAACAATATTTATATTTTCCTTAGTAGAGAACGGGAGGCAGGTTGTATAACTTTAAGGAAAAATCGATAACTCAAAAATTGCCTACGCAGATAGAGGGGTGATTCAACGCATTCGATCTGGAGACTATATTAATAGGAAACGACCTCATGGCATCTATATTAATCTGCAATATTTTGATTGAACTTTAGTTATTTAGCTTATTACATGGATTTAAAAGAACGGAACCATGAAAGGGCATTATATATTATTTTTTGAGTGAATGGATGAGCACCCGCAAGAGAACCTTGACACCTTTCTCGCATTTATTTACAACACTATGGAAATGAAGAGTTCCTGATAATTTAGAATCTAAAACAATGCCTAAAATTTTACTTGATTATCCATGGGAATAGGGACATCTTGAAAAACTATTTGAGCTGTAGGAACGTTACACTTTCTGGTAAACACTACACGGCAGCATTTTGGAACTGATAGTGACAAGCTGTGATCTATTAGCCAATCGTCAAGATGACTTAACTCATCATTGAGACGAGAGGAAGCCTCCTCGATAGAATTCGGTCATATATAGAGGGCTAGGTCATCTGCATACTGCAGAGGAATACTGCAAGACTATTAACAGAATGAATCTACAAAATTCCCTAAGTCATAAGTATAAATACTATATAGTAGGGGACAAAACCGACTTTTAAGGTAGAACATACCAAACAGACCTGATTAAAGAAGGCGCTTCATGGCATTTGATTTCAATAGACCTAGCTGAAATGGAATTAACTATGAATCGAACCAACTGCTCGGGAACACCCAGCTGTATTAATTTACGTTTAAAAATTGGAAGAACAACATTATCATAGGCGCCTGCTATATCTAAAAACGAAGCAACTACATATTGCTTTTTCTTAAAAGTTATACGAATATCAGTCGTAAGTATGCTCACATTATCTAGAGTGCTGAAACCCTTTCGGAAACTAAACTGAGATTTAGCCAAAAGACCTTGACTCTCAAAAAACCATTCCAAACGATTCCTGGGTCATATGTTCCGACACTTTGAAATGGGTGGATGATAACGCAATGGGCCTATAAGAATTATAGTCCAAAGTGTCTAAGCCAGGTTTATGCAGAGGGATAACTAGTTGCTTATTCCAGGATTTGGGGACGATACCTAGATGGTAAAAAGTATTAACTAATTTTAAATATTATAGTTTGGTTAATACCTTTGACTTAACAAGAAACGAATACGGAATACCATCTATACTGGGGGCAGTATCTCTAAAACCTCCAAGTGCCAAGCCCTTTAACCTTGAGGGAGGCTCCCGATTATCTAAATTACCAACAGATGGGATGATGTTATATGTTTTTATAGCGAAATAGTCACAGTTCGCAACAAATGAGGGAGCGAGTTTATCAGCAAATGAGATAGATTTTGACTTCATAGAACCAAGAAAACGAATAATTCGTTTCCTAAACATGTCTGCAGAAGTAAGTGCGAGAAGATATTGTTGAGACAGATAAGTTTTACAGTCATAGACAAATTTACTACTTAAGACATGCCATAAAAAAAGAAGATAAACGTTGAGAGCTAATGGATAGGACAACTGCTCTGTTGTTTCGTGATGGGGAGCTTCTCCTTCTAATTAGACTGCCTAAGGTATCGGAGGGATAGGAACCCCATGACTCACGATGAGCATTGGAATAACCTTAAACATCGCAATGCGGACTTCTTCTTCTTTTATTAATGGTTTATATGCGCATTACGCATAATTCTGCCAATGTCAAGTGAATAAATTTTCTACAAGTAATAATAAAATGAAAAATCCGCGATGCGGACAGTCTCTAAGAAACCTCTGGTGAAATATCTACAAGATGGATTTCATTTTAGCAACAGTGACGTACATAGTTTTTCTCATTTTCACAAAACAGGAATATCTTATGCTTAAAAGAGGAAAGTATAATGTATCTGGTGGGCCCTAAATGATTGAATTTGTAAGGTGGGTATGTGCTTTTTGGTTCTTACAATAATATTGTTAATAATAGATTTACTTCCTACACAATCTACTATCGAAATTGTTGACGGTTATGGATGGAGGATAGTGAATCACGGAAACCAATCTTCAACATATATTTCTTTATTAAAACATTTAGACTCACATCGTTTAACTTAACACACAACGCACACGAGGAAAAGCCATCTTGATCAATCTTACTCCTCTATGGTCACATCCTTTTAGTGATGTGACATTGTTACTCCAATAGAAATCAATTTTATTGAAATATATTATTTACTAAGTACCTAGAGAAGTCATGCTCTCTTAAAAATCTCTGCGGTGGTGTCGTGTGCGTTAGGTCGTTACGTTCCTTCAAATACATACTGTATTTTTGTAAGGAGTTGTATAGTTGAAATTAAAAAAGCAGCCCTTGCTGAGTGTGGGTAGTTAGAATATATGTTATGTGCGGTAGGTGTGTATTTGAATAAACAGTTGTTTGACAAACTCCAAAGTTTCATTACATGACATGGTGGCAGCGGTGGTTTAATAGAAATTTACTAGTTTAACAATACCTAATTTTATTTCTCAAGTAGTGCGGTGATTATTAATATGGAACACGCACGACCACCACCGGAATTGAGTTTGGACGGCAGCTCCGTCAGCCGGGCTGACGCATGGAAACGTTGGAAAACGCAATTTAATTTATTCCTCAAGGCATCGGGGGTGCATAAGGAAAAAGGAGACGTTCAAGCAAGTTTATTGATTAATTTGATAGGATCGGACGGTTTCGATGTTTATGAGACATTCACTTTTGACCAAGAATGTGAAAAGGATGACGTCACAGTGCTTTTAAAAAAATTTGATTGTTATTTCGGCGTCAAGCCAAACATCACACTGGCAAGATATAATTTTTTTACTCGAAATCAAGAAATCGGCGAGTCGATTAATCAATATGTTACTTGTTTAAAATTACTAGCAAAAACCTGTGATTTTAAAACATTGGAAGATGAATTAATTCGCGACCGTATCGTGTGTGGCATAACGAACGCTGTCGTTCGAGATAGGTTATTGAGAAGTGAAGATTTAACTTTAGAGAAAACTATAAAGATTTGCCAAGTGGACGAAATATCAAGCGACAGCAACCGTGTATTAGAGATGAGAGATGCTGGCCTGGGGTCTGCGCGACAAGTGGATACTGTCGGTGTGTGTGGCGGCAGCGGCGCCGGCGGCGGCAGAGCCCGCGGAGGTCGGCGTGCTGGCTTCGCTAAGCGTCGAGGTTACAGCGGAGCTGTGAGGCGTCCTCGTGACTCATTGAATCCCTGCGAGAGGTGTGGGAGTCAGTGCGGAGGGCCTACTTCCTGTCCGGCTATTACAGTTCAGTGTTTTGTGTGTGAAAACTACGGTCACTTTGCAAGAGTGTGTAAAGTTAAAAAGAGTGGTAAAGTAAATAAAATGTATGATATTGCCGTGCGTAGTGATCGAAGCGACGACGACGATGCGTTTTATATTTCGACGTTGTATAACGTTGCCGAACTGAATAGTTCTTCAAACTGGTATGAAACTTTACGAGGTGAGTGCGGCGACGAGAAATTTAAATTAGACACTGGTGCGGACATTAATGTTTTGTCATATGATAGATTTTTGTTATTGGGTTTTAATTCTAATATTATAAATACTAAGGATAGAATTAAATTACAATCTTATAGTGGTGATTTAATACCGTTAAAAGGAGTATGTTATTTGATGTGGCGTTTTAAAAATAAAAAATATAATTTAAAGTTTGCGATTGCTAATATTAATTGTCAAAGCGTGCTGGGACGACAATCTTGTTTAGAATTAGGGTTGATCAAGAGAATTTATAATATTCAAACTGATTATACTGATTTATTCAACGGCTTGGGTTGTTTACCTGGCGAGTATCATATCGTGATTGACAAATCCGTTCCTCCCGTTGTTTGTGCGCGCCGTAACGTACCTTTAGGATTACGAGACGAATTACAAAAAGAGTTGGACAGGATGACACAGTTGGGGGTTATTCGAAAAGTCTCTCATCCGACACCGTGGGTCAATGCACTTGTTGTTGTAGCTAAGAAGAATGGCCAATTACGTATATGTCTAGATCCTAGACCACTTAACGTTGCTATACAACGAGCACATTTTCTACTTCCAACGTTAAATGATATTGCTACTAAGCTTCATGGGGCAAGATATTTTTCTGTTTTAGATGCAAATTCCGGATTTTGGGCAATAAAATTGGATAATGATAGTGCAGACTTGTGTACATTTTCTACACCTTTCGGAAGATATCAGTACTTACGTTTACCTTTTGGATTAAACTGTGCATCGGAGGTGTTCCATGCTAAAATTAGACAGTTATTAGAGGGATTAGACGGAGTTGCATCATTTATTGATGACGTAATTTGCTGGGGTTGTTCAAAGTCAGAACATGATCAGCGCTTAAAAGCTTTGTTTGATAGGGCCCGCGAAATAAACTTAAAATTTAACAAAGAAAAATGTCGTATTTGCGTGGAGGAGGTAACATATTTAGGTCATTGTTTTGGAAAACACGGTATGAAACCGGATCCTGAAAAAATAAAGGCGATTATAAAAATGCAAGAACCGAGTGACAGGAAGAGTTTAGAAAGATTTTTAGGCGCAGTCAACTATTTGTCAAAGTTTATACCGAACTATTCGGAACATTCATATGTTCTTACGCGTTTACTGAAAAAAGAAAGTACATGGAGTTGGGAAGAGGGTCATAAATGTGCCTTTGAAGAGTTAAAACGGTTATTATGTAGTTCACCTGTGTTAGCACTATATGACGTTAATAGTCCAGTCGTGATATCAGTAGATGCTAGCAGTGTAGCACTTGGCGCAGTACTTTTGCAAGGAGGTCGCCCTATAGAATATGCTTCACGTACACTTACAGATACACAAGTTAGATACGCGCAAATCGAAAAAGAAATGCTTGCTATAGTTTTCGCTTGCGAGAGGTTCCGTCAGTATATTTACGGTAAAAATCGAGTAATTATTGAATCAGACCATAAGCCATTAGAAAGTATTTTTAAAAAAGCTTTAGATTCGATCCCAGCGCGCTTACAACGTATGATGTTAAGGTTACAAGGCTACGACTTGTTGGTAATTTATAAGCCCGGAAAGTATATGTTTATACCGGACACTCTTTCGCGTGCGCCTTTGCCTGAATTATATAATAGTGAGATAGATGAATTAGTTTTGAATCAGATTAAAATGGTCATCAATAATATGCCTGTATCGCAGAAAAAATTCACAATTATTAAAAAGGAAATCGCTAAGGACTACGTGTTAAAAGAATTAATGGGCTACATAAATAAAGGATGGCCTATTCATAAATATAGTCTACCAGAATATTTAAAATATTTTTATTCTATGAGAGATGAGTTATATTGCGTTGATGGAGTAATATTTAAAAACAAACAAATTGTTATTCCCTCAGCCTTGAAATCAGAAATGTTAAAAATTATTCACGAAGGGCATTTGGGAATAGACCGTTGCAAGAGGCGCGCGCGAGAAGTTTTGTTTTGGCCGGGCATCAACAGAGATATTGAGGTTTATGTAAAAAAATGTAGGATATGTCAGGAGAATTCAAATAAACCTGCAAAACAACCGATGATACCGATCTCAATACCTGATTTACCGTGGAACAAAATTGGTACTGATTTGTTCGAATATAGAAAGAAAAATTATTTAATCTTAGTGGATTATTATTCAGGATTTATAGAAATTTCACAATTAAAAGATTCTACAGCAGAATCAATTATAAAGGTCATGAAAGAAAATTTCGCTCGTTACGGTATACCAGAAGTAGTAGTAAGCGATAACGGGCCGCAATATTCATGCCGTAGTTTTAATATATTTGCCACTGAATGGGGATTCGATCACGTTACTTCATCTCCATATTATGCTCAGTCCAATGGAAAAAGTGAGAGGGCTGTGCAAACTGTTAAAAAGATTTTAAAAAAGTCAATTGATAGCAAATCGGATTTATACTTGAATTTGTTAAGTTATAGAAATACACCTCGCGATAATTTGGATTCTCCGGCAAAACTTATGATGGGTCGCAGATTAAACTGTAGACTTCCGGTTCATCCTGATTTATTAAAGAGATATAATTGTAATGATAAAGAAACACTCAAAATATTATTAGATAAGCAAAGAAAAAGTAAATTTTATTACGATAAACATTGTAAACCCTTGCCCGAATTAAGTGTCGGCGATGACGTCATTATGATAGAAAACAATAACGATAGAATTCGAGGCACTGTTGTTGCAAAGGCGCCTACACCGCGGTCATATCTAATTAAAAATAGACGAGGTATTTATCGTCGTAATCGCCGGCATTTAATTAAAACTTTCGTAGATCAGTCTGAAATGTCTAATATTGAAAACACTGCTAATAAAACCGATGTTGCCGGTCATAACAGCGATGAGGACTATCGTGACGTGTCAGACGATGAGTTTGTGCCTGCTTGTGGGCAAATTTCTGACACTAAGTTACAGGAAGATTATACCCCACCTGTAACCCGTAAAAAAGCTAAAATAAGATTATAAATTAGTATAAGTCCAAAATGTTTAGTTAAGTATAAGTATAACACTATATGCAAGGTGTTAAGTTAATATTTATATTGTTTTTTGCTATTTGCATTTTTTCTATCTCATTGAGAGCATACTTTTCATAAAAGGGGAAGATGTGGGTAGTTAGAATATATGTTATGTGCGGTAGGTGTGTATTTGAATAAACAGTTGTTTGACAAACTCCAAAGTTTCATTACATGACACTGAGTTTCTTGCCGATTCTTGTCAGTATAAGATCTTCCGCCTTTGTTTTGCGAACCATTGGCAAAGTTTTCGAAATTCACAAGTACTACGTATCAGCTGAGACTGAACTGATTTTGATATTTATATTAATATTATTCGTTTTGTGGATGCACAATGACACATACAAATACAAGCTGAATTCTGCGCTCTGCTTTTTGTTTTTCATTCCAAACCTGAATTCGGATGAAAGTTACGAGCAACCAATAAGTCGTTCCTTTACACGTAACATAATAAACTACCTAAACTTACGATTAAAATAAATTTGAAAGTATGATATTATAAGAAACACAAAACGATGTCATATTTATTAATTTTCGATACTCAATTTACTTTTATTACGTCAGAAACAAAATTTGAATAAATATCATAAACAAAATCCAAACATCGTGAGTGACATTTCGTATGATTTCAAGAACAAATTTTTATTTTTTAAATACTTCCTCATTGTGTGAAATGCGCAGATAAGCCATTAATAAAAGAAGATATTGTAGTTCAACACCGCTCAAGTTTCTGTCATTATCTCAGAGGAATAATATAGCTTGGGTTACATTATCTTTTGTCATGTGTCAGTGTCAGTTAAATCTATTTTTTTAATGAAGATGACTGAGGACCTCATTTTCCCTCGTGAAGGGCTCGTGAGTTACCTGAAGTGAATGAGTACGTAGCGAGGTAGCGAGGCATGTTGCCGTTTGGTACAAAATGAGGGAGGGAGTCGGTAATGCTAAAAAAAACATATTTTGTCTTTAGATTCTAGGAAATAAACTTAATTAGATTATCATTTACCAGAATGACCCCAACACGCAACTTATTTTTAATAGTGTCAATGTTCCATTTTTGAAATCGATTAATCATTAATTAATCGATTTTTTAAAATGAATAACGGAATATAAATATATTTCTAAATAAAACCGATACATTTTTATTAACTTTGGTTTTGTCTTAGACTAATTAATATCATTTATGTATAAAAAATTAAATAGGTATTTGCGAAGAAACACATAAATAAACCTGAATCGTTTCAAAAAACTCATTATTCTTTACCCGTTTTCTTAATCTTGAATTATTGAGTAAGTATCGAGTCGTCTTTTAATTCTAAACAACTCGCTCGCGCCTTGTGCTTGAAGCGTCAAAAAGTGAGAAGCTAAAGGAGGTGGTTCAAAATTGAAAAACGAGTACTCCCTAATTTTGTCAAAATGAGGACCTCAAACGAGGCACCTCGCGAGTGAGGGGCTCATCGCTAGTGTCAGTTAGTCAATGATGGATGTCAGTTGACAGTTTGGTGGTGACCAAAGATTACAATATTATACTGGAATATTATACTGGTGGTGACTGTGGTGACCATGACCATTCTCCATCTATGATCTGTGTTCTCCATTATTCTCCGAGATATCAACAGACTTTAGTATCGTAAGATATCTAATGAATGGATCTTTTCTATTTTATACGCCTCACCTCTAGCCAGCGTTGCAAAACCTACCGATTTTTCGGTAGATCTCCCGATATGAGCCCTCGTTTACCGAAATACCGATTACGAAGTTATATCTACCGATTTTTAAGTTTGCCACTGGTTTTTACCACAAAGAAACCAAATTCAATAATATTTTATTATTTCTAGCAACACCACTCTATTTTACTCTATGAACCCTACCCATAGTCTGTTTCAATCACACTTATTAACGAAATTATTAAGCTATCCTTTTCTCGCACGTGTTGTCATCTTGACGTCTTGCTTGGCGCTATGGGGATTCCCCAAGGTTATTCCCCATTGGGGAATAACCTTGTTTGACCGTATGCTACAAATACTATGAACAAAAATGGACGCTATTGATAGCGAAGTAAGATTCATTTTACTAGAAGGGTTTGATAGGATCCAGTAAGGGAAATCCCCTGTAAATATGAAATTATTTCTTGTTTGAAAACATTTCTTATTCGATTCATTCATTCTCCTTAGGAAGATTGAGCGTGTTACAATATAGCGTATTAATTTTGTTGGGGCGAAGTTAATTTTATAATGTCTGAGGAAAGTTCAGATTCTAATGCTGGTGCATCGACTAGTACTGGTGTCAAGCGAAAGAAATATCAACAAAAATTTAAAAAAGAGTGGGAGTTACGACAGGAGTTCTCTGCATGGTTGTCTCCACATTTATCAAAACCTACTTTTGCAATATGCAAATCTTGTAATAAGGAGATAAATATATCGTCGGGGTACGACGCTCTTAAAAAACATGCCAAATCTAAGCTTCACGAAAATAGTGTTAAGAGCTTAGCTGTTCAACCAAAATTGACAGACTTTGTCAGTAAAGAAGTTACTCAGTTTAAACATCAAGTGAAAGAAGGTAAGTGAGGTTTTAATTTTTTTTGCGCCAATTTAAAATAATAGAAATAAGGTATATATTTTTTTGTTTTCAACTTATTTATACCAAACAATAAGTTGTTAAATTAACAATTTCATTCATTTCAGGTGAAATCCGGATTGCTGGGTTTGTAGCTGAGCATAATCTTCCATATAATATTACTGATCATCTTTCTAAATTAGTTGTACAGATTTGTCCAGACTCTAAAGTTGCAAAAAGTTTAAAATGCTCACGTCCAAGAGTGCAGTCTATCGTCGAAAATGTCATCGGTGCAGAGAGTTTCGCAGAACTATGTGAAGATTTGCGTAATATTAAATTCTCGTTGGTTATTGATGAATCAACAGACTTATCAACGACAAAACATCTTTGCATGGTGGCAAGATATGTTAAAAATAATCAAGTACGTGATTCTTTTCTCGCGCTGATTCCCCTTTCTTCAGCAGATGCCACCACACTTTATGAAAGCATTGTAAAGTTTTTCATGGACAAAAATATTCCTTATAAAGATAACTTGATTGGATTTGCATCCGATGGTGCAAATATAATGATGGGACAAAGACATTCAGTGATGGTTTTATTAAAATCAGAAATCCCAAATTTATTCATCATGAAATGCATATGCCATTCGTTTCATTTATGCGCATCTTATGCTGGCGAGAAGATCCCTCGATTCGTTGAAGATTTAGTCCGGGATATTTACAATTACTTCGGTTCAAGTCCGAAAAGAACAAAAGAGTATGAAGAGTTTCAAATATTTTGCCAATTAAAAATTCACAAGATTTTACACCCTTGCCAGACGAGATGGTTATCGGTACATGCAGCTGTTAGTCGGATTCTAGAGCAATATACTGCCCTGAAATTATATTTCATCGATGCTGCCGCCTCACAAAAGGAGTTGCTAATTGCCACAAATATTTTGCAGAAATTGAACGATCCGGTAACTCTTTTATTCCTTCAATTTTTAGATTTTGTTTTGCCAATCTTTAACCAACTGAACAAAGAAATGCAAGCGGAAGGTGCTAGAATTCACATTTTATACTCGCATGTGTGTGCATCCTTGAAAACTCTGTTAGACTGCTTTTTAAAGAGGTCTTACTTAAATGCAACTAACATTGAAGATGTGAACTTTAAAAATCCTCATAACTTTTTGGATATGCGTGAGATGTACTTTGGAGCAAAAGTTATGGATACTTTACTGAATGATAACAGTTTGACTGCAGATCAGTTGAATTTATTTCAAACAAGATGTCTACAGTTTTATATTGAAGCATCTGAGCAAATTATCCAAAGATTTCCCCTTAAAAACAACCCATTGAAAGACTTAAATATTTTGGCACCAGAAAATGTAAAAAAAGGAATTCACTCAAGTGTAATACCACTTTGTAGAGCATTTCCCGGACTCGTTGATGCGAAAGACTACCAGAACATTGATACACAGTGGCGCCTGCTTAGGAACACTCAAGAAATTAATGTGTTTAAAGATGATGCCGAAGATTTCTGGGCAAATGTGGCTCAAATGAAAGGCGGTGACGGTACACCATTATTTGGACTAGTGACTTCATTCATTTTTAACATTTTTTCTTTACCGCACTCGTCTGCGAACGTGGAGAGAATTTTTTCTGCGGTAAATTTAATGAAAACCAAAAACCGCAACCGCCTGTCAACTGATGCTTTAGTTGGGCTTTTACACACTAAGAGACACATAGGCGGTAGAAACTGCTATGATTTTAATATACCTAAAACCATGTTCAGTAAACTTTCATCGCAAGGTTGGTATAACAAATAATCTTTTTTGGTTTAAGGTACATTAAGATCATAGCAGTTTTTATTTTATTGATATTATAATTTATTGGTACAAAATAAAATCTACCGAAAACTACCGAATTTTTACTGGCAACCCTACCGAATTTGTAATTCTTGGTTTTGCAACGCTGCCTCTAGCTGAAACACTCAGTGACAACTGGCATAGAATATTATTGTAGTTTGTGAATAAATAAATAGAATATTGTTTATGTATATAAATTTTGACTTATCGTTCTCTTAGCGTATTCTCCGTTTTCTCATATTGGGCTTCTATTTATCATTTTGAAATGGAGGAAGTCGATTCAATAATTCTTCATTTCCTTCGTCAATTGAATATGTAAGTAATAAAGATACTGATAGAATTTAACATATGACTTGCGACATGTAATATACGTAAACTTCTTACAACATAATTCCCTAATTGGTTTACTTTATTTTCAGAAATATTGATCCTGAGGTAAAGAATATATGTGAACTACCGGTAGAAGTAATAATTGAATCAGCAACTAAATGTCTGTGTGAAATTAATAATTCATTAAAACTGCCAATCCAAATGCCATCTGGTATTTCTCACAGGATTGAAGTTGCCTCTCAAATAGCATCAATTTGTAAGGTAAATTTATTGTTTTTATAAATATTTTCCTCTGCAACTATTACACTATCGAAATAAATAAAAGTTATAATATGAGGTAATACATAATTATGTTACATGATATTCTAGTCTAGTAGATAGTTGAGCAATATAGTTTCAAAGGTGGTAAACTCTAATTTATGCGAAAAAGAATTTAAAGATGTTAATATTTTCTCTATAGTTAATTCTTCACTACACTATATTAATTTAGTCACAAAATTGGCAATCTCTTATAAATAAAGTGATTTAAAATTTTGTGCTAGTAACAAAATATGGCAGTCACCGTTCTGGCCAATTAGAGCCCAGCTTTTTTTATGGTACTGGATTTTAGAACGTGAAGATAGTGTGATAAAGGTGTTCTATAATAAACAAACACTAAAGACAATTTAATTCAGAGTTAGTCAAGAATAAGGAAGAGAAATCCAGAAAACTGGAAACAAAATGTTAAGGAAATAGAGTGGTTTGTTACTGAGATGACTTGTAATTGTCTATTACCATTTTTATGGAAAAAATATACTTATTTCATTTGAATTTACTTAAAAAGGACTAGTTTTGTTTTACTTTAAATGAATATCAAAATTTACTGATTATTTCTTTCTTTTTTACTTTTTATTTATAATCGGTGATAATCAGTACAAACAAATGTGTTAAAAATTTATTGATATTTCTTAAAATATTCTTCTATAGAGTAAATGAAGGCAAATAAGAGGCATAACAAATTAATATACTGAATCCTCCTTAAATTCTTTGTAAGAGAACATAATAGAGATGCGCCTTGTTCACTCTGTATTTGGCTGAATTATTTGATTTTGGTGCTGTATATATTCAGATTGAGTGCTTATATTTCTTGGCTACACAGCATGGTATGCAACCAAAGACAATACTTCTTTTGTAACATTTATGTTTATTGTAAAAAAAGAAATCCTTTGAAATTATAAATATTTATTTTATAAACTATAGTCAACGTGTTTAAACTTTGAATCGACATTTAAAATTGTTAATAAATACACTTAAGGGGCAAATTGGCAAACATAGACACTATAGAAATATATGTAGAGACAAGACTATGAAAATAAAATAGAGATCAGAAATAAGTAAAATAAAGGATACATAAAAAGAAACATAATATACTAATATTTATAAATTAATCTTAAATTATAGTGCAGACACATCAAGCTTTGCCTTCTTTGGCAAGTCTATTGCATATTTTTCATATAGGTTGCTTGTTTACGAAGTAATCATTAGCTACACATGCTCTATATGACCAGGAGCACTGAGAGACACTCTGACTAATAAAAATAATGAAATTGTAAACTGAATAACTCTGCTGAATATCTGGTTTGGTTAGGCTTAAACCAAATATTATTCCATATTTGGTTATTCAGTGAAAGCACTATTAGGCATCTCTAGTAAATAATAATAAATTGTTAGGTGTCAAAAATCTTTTCACCACTACAAAACTGAGATAACTTGAAGAATGACGAGGAACTTGTGTATCTTAAAAATTTGATTTGGATAACAATGAAAATAATACCTTTTGAGAATGTCAAGATGATTCCCAAAACTTAAGAGTTTGTTAATTTATTGAACTTTATTGACCAATATAAAGATGGTTCAAAAGGCAGACTTAATGATAACAGCAAGAATGCTATTATTATTAAGTCCGGCGAGAACTCCCAGTCAATCTTTGAGAAAATTGACAACACCATGGCAGTACAGAGCAATAAAAATATGTGAATAATTTAAATAAAACTGCAACATCAAATACTAATCATAAACATACTGCAATATATAACATTTGTAATTTTATTTTAACACACAAAATAATTTTATTTAAAATTTATATATGTGATTATGTAGAGTTAAAAAGATATGTCTACATACTAAACTAGTTATTCAAAGTGTTCACCCTTAGCTTTAACGCAGGATTTTAAACAGTCGGGCCATTCTTCGATGGATTTACGAACGGTTCCCATTGGAAATTTGGTCACTGCTGCCTCCAAAGATATCTTAAGACTCAATATTTGGGTGATGCTTAGAGCAGGCCATGTCCTCTAGCACAGATCACAATTTATAGTCCAAAGGGTCCAAGTCCGAACTAGCCGAAGGCCAATCATCAGCTTTTATGAAGTCTGGAACATTTTGCTCAAGCCACCGCGCCTAATGACATGGGGCTGAATCCTGTTGGAATGTCCACACTTCGTTTTTGAATATGGTGTTGCTGAGAGGTTTAACTGCCGCTTCTAAGACGGTATCTTGATACACTTTGGCTGAAGCTTTCACTCCTTTTACGCAAAAGTGGAATTTTGTAACCCCTTGGTAGAAAGACCCCACCAAATCATGACGTCTGCTGGATGATGGCCTCGCTGAACTTTGGCCACTGTCTCGGAAGCTTCTTTAGAGTTGTGTGCATACACTTGATCATTTTGTTTGTTATAGTGCTCCTCGATTGTAAAATGTTTTTCATCAGTAAAGACAATTTTACTGTATTTTTGTCCGCGTGTCGAAGTAACAGCTGTTTTGATCTTTCGACTCTCTTTTGCTTTAGTGCCTGATTCAAGATATGTCCTGTGTATCTCCCGTAAGCCCCTAGACCTAAGTCTTGTTTGATAATCCGAGAAAGTGTCCTCGGTGGTATTCTCATTTCTCTGGAAAGGATTTTCTGCTTCCTTATGGTATGGTATTTCGACTTATTCTGGCCTTGACTGCATTAACGGCCTGGTTTATTTGAATAGACCGCGGTCGACCAGATCTCTCACGGTCATCAACAGACATGGTTTCAGTGCACCTTTGGATGGTACGATACACAAACATTTGGCTAATCCCTAGCTTTTTCAATGTATCAAAAATGTCGGCTGGCTCCTTGCCTACTTTGTACAGTGTAATTACTGCAATCCTACTTTTTAATAGGACTTTTTTGAAAGATTGAAGAGTAAATGAGTTGGACATAAAGCCAGTATGAAAAAGAGGAGTGGATAGTGAGAGAGATTTTGCAGAACGCAGATGACGACCATGAGTGTCGGTGTATGAGATACCTCCCCTGACGATTAGGAAGCCATTTTAGCTGAAACCGTTAAGAGGAAACATATTCGAACTTACGAAGACAAGATGAAACGGATAGCATTATTGATAAGGGGGTCTAAATTATGAAGAAGATATTCATTTAAATTTGGCTAACAGACATCGGCATAGTCAATTAGTGGAAGAACAAGAGAAGTGGCAAGAATTCATGAAATACCTATTTCAGGAACAAATAAATATTTGATTAACAAAAATTATTGCAATAAATTAACAAACTAAAAGTTATTAAATTATTATAACAATATTTTGGGGTTTATTGATACATATTTCTATAATTAATAAATAATTTATCTCTTGCCTTGTGCTATCTATACTTTCTATTTTCATAGTTATTTAGACAAGGTTGCAGCTTATTAGCAATTTATGGTAATAATGGTATTTTCTTTTCAGGACATGGGTTATAAAAATGATGTTGGCTATCAAACTTTCTTGTATCATAATGAAACAGATTTAAGGCATATATTTATGTTTCTTATTGAAAATTTACCAAATGAAGGCCAGCAGAACACAGTTAAAACTACAACTAATAATAGCAAATCATTGTTGTTAGGAGAAATAAGTAATAAAATTGGTGAACAAATAAATTCTATTTGGATACCACCTTGTTGCAACCCTACAAATAAAAAACATTTTGGGGACTTTGTTTTTAAAACTGGTTAGTTATGTTTTATATATAATTTAATCATAGTTTGATGCATTTCAGTCAATGTCAAATCAAGCTTAAATAGAAATTGATGGTCCATACAAATGAATACCATGCAAATAGGCCAAATTATTTGATTAATATCTGAATTATAGCAAATTTTTTAATGAAACCTGTTTTAATAATACAATAAGGTCATGAAAACTCACAGACTGCCTCTGTAAACATTATAAACTTTCATATTAAATTAATTATTACTTACTTTTTTATTTCATAGATTCTTGGTATGAAAGTAAAGAGGGAAGTTCCTTAGATGAAAAGGATTTAGTTGAAAAATTAAGGTTATTAAAACCTAACAATGAAATTGAGAAATTAGTTACATCACCTCAAGTGGAAGTACAATTAAAGCAGTTTGAAATTAATAAAAGCTTGAAAGAGCTTAAAGAACACTCAATTGTATTACATCAAAAATTAGATACCCTGGAAAGTGAGCAAAATGTTATGGATGTTGAATTTTCTCAGGTATAAACCTAGAATACACACTATTTAAATTGTCTATTAAACTAGTTAATTCTTATTGGCTTACTCTAGAAAATACTTACACTCTATTTGATCTAACATTCATTAAATGAGATATTTTTTCTGTTGGATATTGGATGAATGAACAGATGCTTACCTCTTGAAGATTTGCTCTTTCTTTCCCTACATCTTGAGGAGAATCGTTTTTACGGAATGGGATTGTTATTGTTGTTCCGTCCCTCTTCAATAATAATAACTATTGAATGTCTATTTCAGGTACAGAGAGCATGTGAAAAAGTTGACACAGAAATGAAGAATGTCCTTAATATATTGGAGATCACAGGTATATCAGATATTGATGGTGCAGTTGGCAACATTGTGGAAAAAGTTCATAATAATATAAATAGTTTGCATAGGAAGAGTGAAGAGCTGACATCTAGAAATCTCTCACTTAAAATAGAGTTAGATAAAATAAAAAGTCAGAAGGATTTAAATGAGGTATACTTAATTTATACATTGTTAAAATATATAATATTATCCCATAGTGTAACTTCATATTTTTATTTTAGTCAGAGAAAAGCAAGTGTAAAAGCATTTTAGAGAGTTTAAAAGAAGAGGCAAGAACTATAAAAGATGAATATAACAAAAATGAAGACACAAGAAATCAATTGAAAAAACTTTATGAAAAATCCAAAGGAGGAAATAAGAGGTATTTATTTCCTGATCTATTGGTTTAAATTAATTCACTTCAAACCAGGTTTAGCCACTTATTAGTTATTGTGTATTAGGTCTTCTAACATTAATTATGCATTTATTATTAGCTATTCTTTATTAAGCAATACAAAATAATGAAGAATAAATAAAAATAGAAGTTGCCTCACTTTTGTGTCCAAATCACCAAACCAAACCATCAACATTATTTTTACCGCTTTAGGCGATGGTCTCTCTGGCCCTAGTTTTATTAAATAATGTATTACTGCATCCCCCGCTCACCCCAGTGCGGGGTCGGCAGGTTATGTGGGGTTCTCCCCTGCGCCCCCGCCCCATGAACACAGAATACAGTACAGAATACAATGGCATGTATGTTCTTCACTTTTTGCTTGTTCTTCTTGTCAGCTAAAAGTCTTAGGACGACTTTGTGGTAGGGGAATAAAATTGGACGATTCAAAAGTGCTTGTAACAAGCTTACTTGAATAAAGATATTTTCATTTCATTTTATTCGTTTCGTTTCATTTTGTACCTACGCTCGATGGTAGAGCTAGGATTGTCTTTTTTTTTTAATTATTTTATCCATGGAATATATCTAAAAATCATATAATATTAATAAGTTACATTCTAAAAATAAATTTGATTAAATTATATCCAAAAATATATTTATTTATTTACAGCAAAAAAATATTTGGCAACTTTGCCTTATACATAAACATTATCGTAGTGTAGCCTGCATACCGTAAAAGTTATTCTACAATATTTAAAAATAAAAACAATTAACATGCTATTACTATACAAAATGTTACAGAACAAGACATCAAATTTTTTATTGGACAATTTTCACTATATAAAATCCTAAATAATTTAATGAATCATCCTACTTACTAAATTTCTTGGTTCTATCCGTTTTAGACCTAAACCTCAACCATTAATGTTTTTCTTAATGCACCATGACTACCCAATTTTACAATTGTATCCTGAATATTATGTTGAGGTTTCCTGGAAGAAATTGCTTTTTAGCAATTAGGCCACCAATTTTACTGTCTATCGCATTATTATGTATTGTTAATTTACTTATGGTGTGTACAATAAAGAGTCTTTCATTCATTTATTCAACAGTGTTGTGCAACGCACTTTGTTTGTAGATTGTATTCTGTATTATATTCTATGCCATAAGGTGGGCTAGTCAAAAAGCAAGGGGATACCCATAAACCTAGCGATGTCCATGAACACGATGCATGCGTGCAGCACGAACCCACACCCCCTTGCAGCGTACCTCTACGCGTAGCAGATACGATTCAGGAACGTTTCGGTCATACCCCAATATAAAAAAGCGGGTCATACAGCGGGGTCGTTCAATGCCCGGTTAGCAAGTAAACCAACCATGCTGTCTCCACCTCTAACAGTATCTAATAGGAAAAATTTAATGAAATAAGATCATATTAATGAAGTTTATTGACTCCTTGTTTATTTGTATTACAACTAGTGTAGTGTTGTGTGACTGGATATTAATAGTACAGACGGAGATGTAAGCAATTATTGTTTGAGAATGGTAAATTTTATTTTTAGGTCAATTTATACAAAACGAATATTAGAAATAATTAGTAATGTTGACAAACAAAATATGGAAATAAAGAAGATAATTGAAGACACGAGGCAACTACAAAAAGAAATTAACAGTCTCGAGGGGCAACTGGATCGCTGTTTTTCCATTGCAGATGAGACATTGTTTAGGGTAATAAACTCACTTTATTTTTTTTTGTCTATGTTAAAATAATGTAATATCGTAAGTTTATACTTTTAAATAATGAAGTGACCTGCAGCGAAGGCAGACAATTAATAATTATCGATTAGAATACAAAACACAGAAAAAAGGTTAGAAAGGCGATCATGCATCCTTTGTACAAAAATCGATTGTTAATTAGTTGGTTGATTCAGTAAGAAATATTTTTAAATCACTTCCTAATAATGAACTAACATTGAATCGGTACTAGTCGTGCTTAAATATTGATTTGAATATATGTTTGTTGGTTTGTTTATAAATAATAATAGTAGATATTTTTTTACGTTACGTTATTCGATTTTGCCGATCTTATCAAGTAAACAGATAAGATCGGCAACATCGCTTAAATGAAACTTGTAATATTGACAAACAATATAATGTAAATAAATTTATACAAAATAAATACAATTAGTACAATAAATGCTATTGGAACTTACCCCGAACAGATTCCGCTGATTTAAAAAGTATTGTTGTTAATGGTTTAAATAAAAAATCTAATTATCGACTAGTAATATCATGGTCGTGAATCGAACTCACGACCTTGAGATTACTAGTCGGAGCTCTTACCGCTACGCCAGCTGTTGGTTGGTAAACTTGTCAACATTTATAGCTTATATGGTGAAAAAGTCGCGAAAAAATTTTTTTTTCGAAACGCTTCGCCATCTGGATTTCCCACTTTGAGTAATTTCATCTCTTACCAAGTCCTACATGTCCTATAAATTTGAGCGAAATTGGTGATGACGAGTAGGGAATGCCCACTTGTTAGTTATCAGTACAAATACGAAAAGTATAAATAGAATATCGGTAAGTTGCACAAAAGTCCATTAAGGTTTAATGATGCCTTTAAAGCTCTAATGAATGTCAAATTTGTATGGGTAATGGCGCTTTAAACTAATGAAACTTTAATGCACATTAGTGCAACTGGCTGTTAGTGTTGTTAAATGCAAATAGTTGAGATTCCATTGAGATGCGATAATTAAGAAAAACTTTGCAGAATCGGCCTACTGTTCTAAAATCGATTCATAATCCCATTTAGGTCTGTAATTCTTTTTTTTTTATCTTGCAAAAATGATCATATTGAAATTGATTGATCATAGAAATTTACTTGAAAATTTATTAAATTGGCTAAACACCAAACAGCACATTATTGTGTAGTAATTTAAGCAAAAAATTTTATTTTCAGGATGCAAAAAAAGATGATCAAGCTAAGAAAGCCTATAAATTGTTAGCACTATTACATTCAGAATGTAGTACAATCGTGTCATTAGTAAATGACACAGGTAGTATAGCCAGAGATATTGTCGATTTGGAGGATAATATAAAAACCGAAAAAAGTAAAAGAACTGAAGATACCCTTAAGAAAATTCATTTAGATTTGGCGACAATGCACCAAGAATCTCAAACAGTACTTTAGAGAAGTACTGTTTGAAATTACGACAGAAATATTGCATTTTTTATAATTTCAAAAATGTTGCACTTTAGTTTCTTTATAGATTAGATATTTAATATATAAACATAATATGTGACCATTTGAAATGGCGATCTGATAATTAAAGAAAGCATTACAATGTATATAACATTTCATATATAAATTTAAAAAATACGTCGATTGTTTTATTGTAACTCTTACACAGAATTGTACAAACGTCCAAACTCTTACAAAGAATAGGGAATATGCACATTTTTGGAAAATGGTTTTATATGATAATTTACATCGATATATAACTGTAAAAAAATACCCGGCACATTAAATTTTGTAACATAAATAATTGATGAAAATAAGTAATAGCTACGAGCTGTTTAAACACCGGATTTTTTGGCGCGCTCATCGTGACGTCAAAGTACGACTAGAGATATGACATTTTAATCAATATGGGTTTTGAGTGATTGATTATTTTTCAATTACCTAAAGCGATTAACAACTAAGCGATTTTTAAAGTATAATAGACTTTTTTAATAAATCATATAATTTACTTAATTGGTGAAATAAAAATAAAAGCTTAAAACATCATTTAAATTGTAAACAGTTGTTTATTTTGCGACATAATACATTGATGTTATTGCATCGACGTTAACTTTTTGTAACAACGACATCCCTTTACGTGTACATTTTCGTCACATCCGCTCTGACAAGTAGCATGGCGTTTAAATATTTTGAAGTTACCGCATTTATTTCGCACTTTTTAATAATTATTTTCAAGACGAAAACGAACTAATATTGAAAAATATTTAGATAGACTTTATTCTAAAGCAATAACGATTGTAATAAAATATATTTAACCTTTTTTTGAATCAGACGCATATTCCCTATTGTGGCACCCAAATGGGAGACATCCTTTTGGAGAGCGGGTCTTCGACAAAGAGCCACTGCCCCTCCTTATCAAATACGAAACCTACATCATTTGATAGACTTAGCCACATTAGCACCTCCACAGGTGGTAAACAAATTAAAATTTGAGGTTTGGAGAATTCGGGGTGGAACAAATTGGTAAATGACTGGTCAGAAAGTAATGCTGCTTTACTAGAACTCTTGGAGGAAGTCAACACTACGTTCATATAAGGCAGCCTGGAAACGATGGCTGGACTGCTGTTCTTCAAATTCAGTATGCCATCAAAACCAGACACCCTCTCAATTGACACTTTGTATGCTACCTACACACTGTATTAAGGTTAGCCCCAAGAACTACAGAAGTATACAAGTCAGTCGTTTGTACCTTCTCGAATCCTTCTAACGAATGGCTAGATCCACAATATCAGTTTTATTCCCTTTGGGGGAAAAGCAGTTCTAATTAAGGTCTCGTCGTTTTTTAACCGACTTGAAAAAAGGAAGCTATCAATTTAAGGAGGTGTGTATGTAATTTCGTTGGGATGGCGTAATATTTATAAATGTTGGTCTATATGGGCTTCTAAACAAGTATGCAGTTTCATAGATAAATGTATGCTTGTCCACGAATATAAGCAAACTAGAAGTCGGAATGCAATGATTCTTGTTTGTTTAATTGCTTAGCTTTCAACTAAGGGTACACTACAAGTTTCATTAAAATCGGATCTGTAGTTTTGAAGATATAAACTTCTGAAATTTAAGCTACTTATGAAAGGACTAGAAAATTAACAGACTTAGAAAAGGTGTAAAAATTGATGAACTTATTTTGAACCAACTTCAAAAAGAAGGCCGTCAGTTTACCTGTGTATGTACGTCATTAACCGACGTCAAAAAAAGAGGTTCTCAATTTGACTTATATATATGTAATTTAGTTAGAATTTGGCGCAATATTCATATATATTAATATTTATACATGTGCTACATTTATAAGTATATAATATATGTCTGTATGTCAACCTATTTCTCATAAATTAGATATTGGATTAAATTTAACATTTTTGTTTGATTACTATTTTTTAACTTTATGACACAACATAAGAAAAACTGCAATCCCAATAAAAACGATTTGCGTCAGAATAGTTTAAAATTGTTACCACCATAGAAAATGTTTATCCGGTAAATGTAAGTATTTATAACATAGAAGTAATATGGATCGGTGATAACTTCTGTTATTAAAAAAGGAAAGAAACCCAAACTTTAAAAAAAATTATTGGCTTCAAACTTACTTCTTTTTCAGTCGTTTCTTTTTATTAAGGCTTACGATTTAAAAAAAAAACGACTGAAAAAAGAAAAATAATACCACAACAATTTTATCTTCAATAAAATCGAAACACAAAAACTAAAAATAAACTTTTTGTGAACTTTTAAGTTGTTTAATTTTTGTTTGTGTGAAAATTATCTATAGGCATTTTTTTACATTGTTATGTTGACTGCGTTTTTTTTTATTATAGGATAACAACAGTTAAAATTATGTTATGAAAGTTAAGCAGGTCTTCATTTCGTATAATGGTTAAGATACCTACCCCATTCTATCCATCTCAAAAATGTAATGTTTATATTACATCTTCAGACCCTGTTATAAATAAATAGATATAATTGAACATTATTTTTATTTGTGTTATTCATCCATACATATTCATTTTCGCATAGGACGAATTTCTGGAGGAATATAATCTTCATCTGCTTTTTTGGAACTTTTTTTGTTAGCAGAGGCAATGTCCTCACTTGTTTCTTTTTCCTCTATTTGAAGATCAATAGCATCTTCATTTTCAAAGAACCACAATTTCTGTTCCTCATTTTTAAGATCTTCTTGTTTTTGACAAATGAACTCAATGCGTTTAGCTCTATCCAGCCGTTTCGTTTGTTCAATCACTTTTTGTTCTCTTATATTTGACCATAATTGAAACAACTGAAAAATAAAAAAAACAAACGTGTATTAAACTATAATTTTACAGAAAATTTCAATTTTTTTCCATTATAAGTGAGTAGGTTCTAATAGCTGTATTTATATGTATTCAATAGCTTCTTTGCACATTATCTAAACTTGCATATCCATTACCCAAGAGTTCCTTTTGTGGCTGCTTAGCTGCTAGAAGATAGCTATAAAATCAAACTTGTCAACTAGCTAGTTTCTATGAATACTCATAGAAATTAGCTAGTCGGCAGATTTGATTTATCAAAATATGGATCTAAGAGTATACTCTCTTAGAATATTTTAATGTAGAATGGGAGTAAAGCCCTTTATAACAAAGCTACCATGTCAATTGAAGTGTCTGAGATTGATTTACACAGGTATGATGCACAGATATCAAGGAAGGTGATTTAAAGCTTGTAAACGGTTAGTTAAATAAAGACACAACCTTAAATTTAAACATTAACAACATATTTTCATGAAAGATAATTTTTCATATTTAAACGTTTTCTATCTATAACTGAGTCTATGTACAATGTATTATTGAAATTTTAGGAAAACCCCTACATTTTTATTTTTCATAAATTTTTGTAACTCTCACCTGGTGCTGCTTTTTAATGTCACTATTTTGAATTTTGTTGATTGAATTCTCTATCATTGTTTCTATTGCTACCTCTATAGGTTCTTTTGCATGACTTATTTTGCTCAACATAGACACACAATTTTCTAATATTGATTTTGCATCTCCTTCAATAGAATTGATTTCCTTATTTAAAAAATCAATCACTTCTTTATATATTGTTGAAGAAGGTTTATGTACAAAATTTTTACATATAATTAGCAATTTATCATATTTCTTATAACAACACCATCCAACAATCTGTAAGTTGGTACTTAAGTTATCTGAATTCCTTTCTGAAATCCAAGCTAAGGTTTTACCAGATAATGTATATACATCATTTATATCGAAATGGTCATCAAAATATGGATTTCTTAAAAATTTTACTCGGATTTTGATTTCATCAACTTTCTTCTTCTTGTCATCTATCAACTCTGGTTCTATTTGTTTAGTATGATTCTTAATAAATTTAAAGCAAGCATAGAGACATAATGAACATGTGATTTCATTATTATAATCTTCCTGTAACATGATTAAAGCTGCAACATTAGCAGCTTGTTCAAAATCCGAAGACTTAATTAGTTTATCTAATAATATATTTGCAGAAAATTCGTCAAGAAACAGTCCATAATTCAAAGGATCTTTCAAAATACTTAGTAAATCTTGAATATTTCCATATTCAATATAATTTCTTATAGTGGCATGATGTGTTGATTCCAACGTGTGGCCTGTTTCCGCAGACAGTCTCAGTCTATGAAGTAAATCGCGAAGTTCATCAAGGTGGGATGCATCTTTGATAGCATTGGCAAAAATATCGACGTCAACAGCACTTATGACTCCTTTTGAAGAGTGTTGAACATCTATTTTATTATAAAAATCATTAAGGTTTATTTGGTCTATCGTAGGAGATAAAGTTTGTTTCTTCCAAGATTCATCGCACTTATAATCGTTTGTCAAAAAAGACTGTCTTTGAATATAAACAGCAAGATGTTTAATCCGTTTTGGATTATAAATACGTGCATTTCGAAACATATTAAGAATGACACTAGATATTTGTCGATTTAATATTAAATATAATAATCGTAAGTTTTGGTTACTTTGGACAAGTACACAGACTTAGTAGACAAGTACAAAATTTAATGAGGAAGTAGGGATGATCGATATTCATCGATGTTTAGCTAGAAAATATCGATGTTTTCTAGCCAAACATCGATGTTCAGTTTTCGATAAATATCGGACATCGATGTTGGGCTTACGATGATGGCATCGATGTTTTTCTAATATCGATCATCCCTATGAGGAAGTATTTAAATAAATTAAAGAAACTACAAAAAATATTTTACTAGATGGTAGCACAAAGAGAACACCACGAGAGCACACTTGTCAGTATTGTTATGGATCTGATAACTCGATTCATTCGTTGAAATTCTATGAGGAAGTATTTAAAAAAAAACGAAAACACTAAAAAGGCACCTCCACTAGATGGCGACTCTAGCAAAAGTTGTTTCTTACAAACAAATTTGCTAGCTGCTTTTGCCGTTCCTTTTAATTAACATATTCGTTAAGAATAAATGAGAATATCTATTGAATTCGAATAAAATATTTACTGACTAAAGAAAATATAGCAGAAACTCTTCTTATAAAAATAACAACAAGTTAGCAACTAAAACATGTTAAGAACTTAGAACTAGGAACAAGTATCTTCATATATTTGTCTTTGGTATGTATATACTTCACATCCTCCGTTCCTTTTTTTAGATGTTTGATATCTAAATTCAGCAGCCCAATCCCTCTGCTTAACTCCTGCAACCTTGGGTCAAATAGATAGGCTTTGTGAACATGTCAGCTAGCTGTAGCTCTGAGGTCACTTGTTTGACCATAAACTCTTCCTTGCACACACACTCTCGAATAAAGAAGTGTTTTAACTTTATATGTTTCGTACGCTTATGATACTCATATTGCGGGTTGTGTGCAAGTTTTATAGCTGACTCATTGTCTAAGTTTAGCACATGTTTGTCCGTTTGAATTAGACCATTTAGTAAGCGATTAAGCCACAAATTTTCTTGCGCTGTTTCACTGGCTGCTATGATTTCCGCTTCTGTTGAAGAAATAGATACAGTGGATTGCTTTTGGCTCTTCCAACTAATTGCTGTTCCAGAAAATAAGCACAATTAGCCAGACGTTGACCTTCCATCTGTTTTGTCTCCAGTGTAGTTTACATCACTGTAATAGACAAAGTATGACGGTGATTTGGGTGTATAAATAAGACCATAATTTTGTGTCTTTTAAATAGCGAAATATACGCTTGACGCGCAGTATAGCTGATTTTGTAGGTGACTCCAAATTACGAGATACTGTACCATCGGGTCTTGTACCTACTGCTAAATATGCTGAGGAGCCCACGGCTTGCCTATATGGGAAGTTTGCATTTACGTGCTCTTCTTCTCCCATCTCATTTCCTTTGATAATCGGCGTTGGTACAGATTTACAATTAGACATGCCGTATTTTTGTAAAACTTTCTTTGTGTAAGTCTTTTGACATAAGGTTATTCCTTTGTCTTTGCGCACATTTATTTCCATTCTAAGAAAGTAAGAAACAGGTTTAGTTGTTATCTTGAATCTCGTAGTTAATTCTTTAATAAATTCTTCTCCTGCTACTTTTGTGTTGTATGCCACAAGTCCATCATCAACATAAAGGTCAAGAAACACTTTGGATTCTCCTCTAACTCTCGTATAAAGACATTAAAAATTCGGTTATAATGTATTCCAACATCGAGGTGCTTACTGTAGTCCGTAAAGACTGCGTTTCAACTTGCAAACTCGTTTTGTACCATCTTGATAACCTTCAGGTTGTTTCATGTAAAGCTCTTCCTGAACTTCACCATAAAGGAACGCAGTCGACACATTAAACTGGTGTAACTTTAAGTTTTCTCGAGCGCTAATTGCTAACAACGTTCGTACTAACTGGTGTAACACATTAAACTGGTGTAACTTTAAGTTTTCTCGAGCGCTAATTGCTAACAACGTTCGTACTGTACTCAGACGTACCACTGGGCTAAAAGTTTTATCGTAATCCATTCAAAGTTGTTGTGAATAACCCTTAATAACCATTCTGGCTTTATATCGTTTTATGGAACCCACTTGCAAGACAGGGCTTTTCGTCCCTTAGGTAAATCCATCGGTTCCCAGGTTTGGTTGTCATTTAGTGAATTAATTTCACTGAGCATGGCTTTAAATGTTGTAGGTTCTTTAGGCTTATGAAGATTTTCTATTTCTTCAGCTGCAGCCATTATAAAATCATCAAAGCGTTTAGGAACACTGATTGCAGACCTGTCTCTCAAGGATCTTGGTTCATCGTTTTGCACAATGTCTACTACGTTATCGATTTGTATTTGTGCATCATCGTTATCATTGTCATCGTCATCATTAATATAACCAGAAAGTGATTCATTACTGCTAGACGCGTGATCATAATCATCAATTGATATATCCACTTGTTTGTGCGTATTTTTAATGTCTTTGTTTTTGAAATTATTGAGAAGAATTGACAATTCGTTTTTATTTTCATGTTCCTTGTAGTACATTGTTTTCATGACTCTATTGTCTTTTGAAATAAGAACAATGTTTTTAGAAGGAATAAAAATTCTGTAAGCTTTTGATTTTTCAGAGTTCGCTTTAGGTGCAAATTTATTATTTTTAGAACCCTTTCGTAGCACGTAAGTCTTCAAACCAAATGCATACAAATGATTAATGCACGGGTGTCTCCCAACCCACTGTTTAAAACGCGTTTCATTTCCAATAGCGGTATTAATACTTCTATTTGATAAGTAATTTGCTGTTGTTATTACTTCGCCCCAAAGTCTAAATGGTGCGTTTGCATCAATCATCATTGCTCTCGCTTTCTCCACGAGTGTACGGTTCTTACGTTCGGCAATTCCGTTCTGATTCGGAGTATAGGGTACGGTTAACCTACGCTGTATCCCACAATGTTTGAGATAAGAATCAAATTCTTTATTTACATACTCTTTACCGTTTTCAGACTGAATGAACTTGATTTTGTTTCCAGTATGCGTTTCAGCCAACTCTTTAAATTCTTTAAAATAATGGAGAACTTCGTTCTTGTTTTTCATTAGATAAACTCTAGAGTATCGAGTATAGTCGTCGATGAAGGTAACAGATATTTGTTTCCACGTACTGATGCCGTTCGAAATGGTCCACAGACGTCAGAATGAATTATTTCTAGGCAGGCTTTTGTTCGCTGATTCACTGTAACTGGCGCAGGTACCTGATGTAACTTGGTTTGAATGCAAGCTTCACATTCATTTAATGATTCAGATTTATCAAAATTTAAGCCAATCAAGTACTCTTTATTCAGTGCAAGTTTCATATCTTTAATATTCGTATGGCCTTATTTTCTGTGCCCATCATTTATGTTCGATGATTTTATTTTGTGCACGTTTGGAATGATCAAGTTTATCATTGGCCATATTGTTACGCTCAAGTTTGTAGGGATTAATAAAGTTAAGGCCATCTTGTTGTTTAAATGCAGTAAGAGTGATTCGTTTTTTGTGATTATCGACAGTCGCTTTATTTTTAGAAAAATGAACAGTACAGCCAGCGTCTGTCATTTTGCTGACTGACATCAGATTCGTATGCAAACTAGGAACATAAAGAGTGTTTTGAAGATGCGTTATAGCTCTTTTATCACCATTTTTAGTTTGAAAAGTGACTGTACCCTTTCTTTTAATATCTGCAGTAAAATCTTCAGTTGCAAAGTTTAATTTTCTTGATGTATTCTCTAAAGCTTTAAATAAATCTCGTTGATAGGTCATATGAGATGTGCAACCACTGTCTAACACCCAATTGTTGTTATCAGACTTCCCGTTACGTATAAGGAGGCATTGAGTGGCGAAGTGGTTCTTCAATGAGTTGTCGTACCTCTTGTTTAGCTTTTCTTTGTTTTTATTTGTTTGGAAACAATTTGTACAAATTTTATGATATTTGTGTTTGAAGATGTTACCTCTTCGTTCGCAAACTCTACAAGATGCATACAGTGCATCCTCTTGTTGTGAGAAATCAGGTTCTTCATTATTAACTTAGTTTTTGTTGTGACGCGCATCAGATTCTTTAATGATTTTTGTCTTAAACTCCTCTGGCTTAGGAAGAACGTCTCGTGAATCTCAAGCCACTCTGAAATAAGGTATTTGACACTATCGAAAATAAGTTGCATTTTGTGGTCATGCTGATAGATAATAATCTAATAAAGTTTATTTCTTAACATCTGCAGAAAAAACATGTTTAGATTTAGTAAAATAACGTAAAGAAAATGCAATATTTTTAGGAATTTATTCAACGACGAAAACGTCCTATAATGGGAATGATGACTGGGTAAAAAAAAATGCAATTCTATTTAGTCCGTCAGTCAGATAATAGAAAAATATTAGATACGTATTTTTTTTTACTTCAATTTAACAAGAAATAGCTTAGATAACAGGCATTAAAGTTGTGGAGTGGGGGCTCGCTACGTCACAGTTGAGCAGAAAACGTACCCTAACGTGACGTCATGTGAAATTTCAACTCAATGTAACGCCGTAATTTTATGATTACGAAAAGAATAAAAAAATACGTGTTTAATATTTTTTAACACTCTACCTGACGGACTAACAAACAAAAATTAGTCATCATCCCTATTGGTTGTCGTCACAACCAATCACGAATCTGTTTACTGGCCTGTGACGTCATCAGCTGTCATGTCAAAGTAGTGTTAGAAAGATACATAAAATATCGATGCCTGTAGGTATCGAGTACTTTATAGTAATTTACTGATAACAGAATACTTTGCCGCATCTACTGATAAGAACTGCCAAAAATAAATACAGAAAGAAAGAATCATTAACTAAGCTTTTTAAAAAATCCAAGAAATGGGAAAACGCCAGCAATTTAAAAAAAGAGCAACTTACATGTTTTTCTCATTTCTTGAACTTTAATATAATAATTCAAAATTACAAAGTCGATTTTGATGATATATACTGTTCTCCAAGTTAAAAACTAATTTTAAAAAATCATCGAGATCTGATATCTAATTATCAAATGCCATGCATTTAGTGAACAGACATACTACATGCATGTATAAAAAAAATAGAACATTTTTTATCGTACTAATGTCTCATCCATCTGTAGGTCGACAGGCTGTAAAGTGCGAGTCCAGTCAACAATTATAAATGAGTCGTAAAATGTTTATGACGAAGAAAAAAACCAAAAGAAAACCTTCAAATGTATCGATATGAAATAAAAAAGGTTTAATACTTTTAGTGAATCCTTACCTTATTTTATCACCCATCTCTACTCTATATAGCTACTATACTATTGTGATTGTGAATCTACTTTCTTCTAGACTCGAAGTTTGTTTGTTATTTATAGAAGTATTAGTACATTGTGGTACTACGCACACTTGCTGCTCATTTTTTAAAGAAAACCCGAGTAGAGGAAAATAAAAAACGTAAAAAATACGCACTACGACTTCAATTTCTCTTCTAAATTATTATTTCAATTAAGTTTAAAGATAGTTGTTACTTATCGATTTGACATATTTACTGGCCTGTGACGTCACGATCAGCGCCATTACATAGAGCAGCGTTTTTCGCGCGCTTTTGCCTATTTAAATTTTAACAAATATTTTCACCAAAAATAGAAGAGATTCCAATGAAATATTTTGACAGTGTGTTTATAATGTAGCAAACAACCATTTAAAATAGTTTTCAGAAAAGTGTCAAATACTCTATTGTCGAATTCAGCAGAAAGACTATAAAGCAACATTATTGTCAGCAGATCTTCATTGATATGTACGTCCATATCCGATAGTTTGTCAACAATGTCCATGAAGTTATTCAGATGTGTTCGAATAGGAATAGGATTAATTGCTTCAGTAAGGATCTTTACGCGCAGGTCCCATACTTGCATAAATGGACTTCAATTTCTCCCAGACCTGTTTTACTGTATTGCATTGCTTAACTTGTTTGAGTTCTGACGGAGCGATAATAAGTATCAATTCTGATTTCGCTTGTTTGTCGCCATCTTTCTCAGATTCACTAGCATCAATATATTTCCACAGTTTGTGTCATATAAGCACTGCTTCAGCCTGAATGACATGAAAAAAAATCGTTACAAAAGATTCTGATAGTAAAGAACAATGGCTTTAGATACGTTATATTTTTATAATAGAAAAAAGAAAGACGCGTAAGTTGCGTTTTTCTTTATTTTCTTTTTTGCTTAAGCGAAAAAAATATGTTTAGCACTATTTATTAGATATCCCTAACAATCTAGCACTTTTTTAGATGTCTATGCTTACCTTAAGTATCAAGTACTCATGTGGTATCAAAGGATTTCAAAGTATCAATACTACTTAATTTCGAGTACTTAGCGACAACATTTACACCATTACTGCAGTGTTTGGTGGGTATAATTGCCGTATTTTAAAGGTGAAGCTAGATTCCGCTGTCTGCCATAACAACGACATTAAATAAAACATGTTTTATTATTCATTTAATCTAATAATTTTTATTCTTTAATTATTAGACAAATATTATATAGAAAACAAAAAAAAAAATAACATAATTTTTGCTTAACCCAAAATTTAAAACCTCCCCCGAGTTCTCAGTCAGAGATTAGGACTCTAAGAAGTTTCATTGAGAACGCAGTTCTTATTCAAAATTATTGAATATAGGTAATAAAAAATGAAACATATATTATTTGGTTTTTTATTTACTGAATAACACTAGGGCTTTGCTGCAGATTTTGGTAAGGCAATAGCTGGTGCTAATTTTCTTCAAAATTATGTCCGATTTTATAAAATATTGCAATGACGAAGAATTTCATAAAAAAGAAAGCACTAAAAAAGCTCCTCACTTAGATGGCGACTCTACCAAAACTTGATTTTTACCAAAGATAGTCATTTCCATTGCTTTTAACTAATATATTAAAAAAACTTAAATTTGCAAAGTTCGAAACCTAGATATCAATACAAATACGAAAAAGTACAAATAGAATACGAATTGGTTAATGAGTTTTGAAAATTAATTTACTTTTATACATGAAAGATAGATAACCTATCACAAGGGTTGTCACGGAGAAATCAAATAAGTATCATAGCGACATCTAGATGATAGTTTACAGATTTTTCTGATATAGTTTTATTGATTTTATTTCATTCAACTTTCGTATTAATTTCTAGGGTTTTTTCTTAAAAATATTTTTTATTATTATTAACGTATACGATTGAAGGACCTCAGTAGTACATTATATTCAGGTCTGGAAAAAGTTAAAAAGAAAACACAGAATACTACTTCCGTCTTATATATAGAAAAAAATTGTGTTACGATGTATGTTGCCAATAAACTCTAAAACTACTGAACCGATTTCAGTTAAATTTACATGTACCCGTATTTTGGTCAAACTTACCGGATAGGATAGTTGTCATCTCAATTATTTGCTTATGTCGTGAATGTAAACGAATAAAATGTACTAATTAATTGTTTCTTAGGCAAGTATTTATTTAATGTTTAGTTTTATGAAGTTCTCATAGATGGCGGTGTACCGTGATTCATTGATAAAATTCTTCAATATCGTTTGACATCTAAGTTGCAAATAGACCCAATAGATGGCGCTTTGTTTAAGATGGCGTTTATTCTAAAGTAATCTGCGGTAACGTTTTTTTCAAAGAATTTTGCGTAGATTACGTTTTCGATTAAGTTTTGTGTAAACTTTAGAGCTGTTTTTTTTTCATATTTATTTCAAATTGCATTGAATTGGATTAATATCTCTAAAGTTTCAAAGATAAAGTGCTGAAACATATTGGACATTCGTTGGTATTTTGTTGTACTATCTTCGAACTTAAACACCAAGGTAATTTTATCATCAGTTTAAAAACATCAGCGTTTTTGGAAAATATGATGCCTAAAGTAACTATATCACTCGGACGAAGTCGCGGGCAAAAGCTAGTTGTAGAAGCCAAATACCAACCGTAAATAAGTTTTATCGAGTAATACTCGATACCGGCTGTATTATTGAGAACTCAGTATCGAGTATCGTCTATGAAAGTATCGATACCTACTCAGTATCGAAAGTATCTTTCGAACTGTATCTGTATTTGTGAGTCGTGTGAAATTCGTTTAAAGATTAGAAAAACAAATTCGAAAACAGCACACCATTCTTTTACGATCTCGAGTAAAAGCGGAGATTCACTGAAGAAATTCCTTGAAAGAAATAGAACGTAAGTTGATATATTGGCACGCTTTCATCCTTTGTCATATTACTTTTACTGGGTCTCTGAAAGAAAGATAGAGCCACAAATAGACCTGAGAAACCGGCTTTCTAATCATTCAAGTTTAAAAATATGTACGTACATATATCAATCTCTTAAAAAATGATTCATTTAAAATCTAAAATATATTACGAAAATTGAAAGTTATCTCACTAACGAAATTATGAACTTGTGATAGTTAAATAGATTTTATCATTTACTAGTGGCCGCCAGCGACTTCGTCCACATTTTCCATTATTTCTTTGCTCCTAATAGTTGCAGCGTGATGTTTTATAGCCTAATGCCTTCCCCAATAAATGGTCTATTCAACACAAAAATAATTTTTCAATTCGTACCAGTAGTACAAACAAACTTCAGCTTTATAATATTAGTATAGATGGAAATCGTATAATTTACAGATTCCACAATGGCAAACCAATGGGGGCAAAAGGCAGAAGAGTTGGAAATCTCCAACAAAGTTGCAGGACTGGGTTTGAAAAAATCACACAACCAGACAACAGATTCAGACGAATCTCCTGATACTGCAAATCCGGCTGAAGCTTCATTGTTGATGAAAATTATACGGCAAGGTTTAGTGGAATCAAAGTTAGATATTGAAGTCCAAAGGAAGGACCCAAATTCTCCTCTTTATTCTGTAAAAACATTTGAAGCATTACATTTGAAGGCCAACCTGTTGAAAGGAGTGTATGACATGGGTTTTAATGCACCTTCCAAGATTCAAGAAACTGCATTACCTACTTTATTAGCTGATCCTCCACAAAATATGATAGCTCAATCACAATCTGGAACTGGTAAAACTGCTGCATTTGTTTTAGCAATGTTAAGCAGGGTGGATCCAACAAAAAATTATCCACAAGTCTTGTGCCTAAGCCCCACATATGAACTTGCAATTCAAACAGGAGAAGTAGCTGCAAAAATGGCAAAATTTTGTCCAGAGATAAAACTGAAATATGCTGTTAGAGGAGAAGAGGTACCTCGTGGTTCAAAGATAACAGATCATATAATAATTGGAACCCCAGGAAAGATGCTTGACTGGGGTGTCAAATTTGGTATGTTTGATTTGAGCAAAATCAAAGTTTTTGTTCTTGATGAGGCAGACGTAATGATAGACCGACAGGGACATCAAGATCAATGTATACGTATTCACAAGTGTTTACCTTCAACTTGCCAAATGATGTTTTTCTCTGCCACATATGATAGTGCAGTGATGGAATTCGCAGAAATTATTGTTCCCAACCCAATCATCATAAGATTGCTTCGTGAAGAGGAGTCTTTAGATAACATTAAGCAATATTATGTTCAGTGTAAAAATGCTGAAGAAAAATACAGAGCTATATGTAATATTTATGGAGTTATTACGATTGGCCAAGCCATTATTTTCTGTCATACTAGAAAGACTGCAAGTTGGTTATCTGAGAAAATGTCTAAAGATGGTCACTCAGTAGCTGTGTTGTCAGGTGAATTGACTGTAGAACAGAGAATAGCTGTGCTAGATCGTTTTAGAGCTGGCCTTGAAAAAGTTTTGATTACTACAAATGTATTATCTCGAGGTATTGATGTGGAACAAGTTACTCTTGTTGTCAACTTTGATATGCCAATGGATATGAACAAGAAGGCAGATTGTGAGACATATTTACATAGGATTGGTCGTACTGGAAGATTTGGTAAAGCTGGGATTGCTATTAATTTAATTGATTCTCCACAAGCTATGGAAATATGCAAAGATATAGAAAATCATTTTGGTAAAAAAATACATCTGCTTGATATTGAAGATGCTGAAGAAATAGAAAAGATTGGTGCTTAACTATTTTTTATTTCACTTGCTTTGTCTTCTAATACAAGTCAACACAGAGGGTTGAGTTAAAAAAAAATACAATGTTACTTATTGAAACAAGGATTTTATTTTAAATAAATATTTCGCCTACTTTTACTACTTGCTTATACTCCATGTCCATGCTGCTTCATCATAGTCGTATGTACTAGAAATTCAACGTGCAGCTTGACCTGCAGGCTCTGGATTAGTTGCTCCCGATATCATTACAAAGATTGCGACTGGAACTATGTACATCCACTGGAATGTAGAATCGTTTAACTATTATCTAGTAATAGTGAACACATGATTTAATTAATTAATTATCAATAACCTAGATGATGTCATCTTAAAATAATTTGGTCACAGGTGTGTGCTTGAAAAAGCTCTATTATTTTATGAAACTACAGTACAAATAAGCTATAGTGGATGTTGACATCATATGACATTTAAATTCGATGTATTGCCATAATTTAATGACTATGAAAAATTTCAACAATTTACTGGACATACAACCAAACAAAAATTAGTCATCATTCCTATTCAATAGGTATTTAAAAGATGCCAAGTGCAATAATCTTAGTTTGTTTACAGATTCAATTTGTCAAGAAACTATGTGATAACAATAAAATTTATCATTTAATTTGAAAGATTACTTACATATTTTGCTAAAAATGATCTGTTGTCTTTAACTTCTCCTTTTTCTCTTGCTTCTCTTTCTCTTTCCAATTTCTGTATATATGAGGCAGTGTCGGGTCTAAAATAATAAACTAGATGCAGTTAAACAGGAATTGACATAAAATTATGATAACTAGTTCAAGTTTATAAATATTTTCTTACACAGGAGCTTGTTCCACATAGCGAAGATAGAACTTAGAATGTATTTTGTTGTTGTTGCCAAAAGATAAAGCTTGTGAAGAGTTATGTACTTGGAAACTGACTGCCATTACATCTCCATTTGGGAGCAGCCATGCATCAATAACATCTGAAAGACCACTATCTAGAAAACTTTGTGCTTTCATAGATGAGAGAAATTCTGTTTCTTTGTTATCAGGTGATGTGCACACAGTTTTTATGGTGTAGAATCCATCAATGCTAGCAATTTGCTGTAAAATTAATTTATTGATCATTATTTATTATAGCGTATGTTGTATAATGAACAATGGACTCTATATTGTAAATAAATTTGTAACAAAAATTATATTCATACTTACTTCTAACTCTTCAATATGTTCTTTAGTAAATGATATCTGATCTATTACAGAAGATCCAGATCTGATACTTTTTAATGAAATATTACCACGAGTACAGAATTTTTCTGTATTACAATTAAGAGAGTGTTCAATTTTAATATTTAACCACCCGTCATAGTCGATACCAACCTAGAAATGATGAATTAAATAAATAAATCGTAAGTATATATTTAACAAATGTTTTCCCAAGAGGTAGAAAAATTTAAATAAAATGAATTTCAATACAACTTACGCTGAAATGGATTATAAGTAAAAAATTAAAGACTGTCGTATAGTATTTCATCGTTGCCGGTTTATCTTACTATCCAACCAAGTAAACCCTTTCACCAAGATTTTTTAAATCAGACAATACGATAAATAGTTTTAGGTTTCTTAATCCTTTTTAATCTAGCTTAATAATTTTCCGTATTATTACTGTCTGTCTCTGTGATTACTGTACTCTTTGATAACAATTCACTCTTAGATATCTTTGCATTTACACATTACAGTAAATGTCACGTTAGTGGCCTTTACATCTAAAGAGACGATTGAAAAAGAGGGAAAACCGATTTTAAATGATGTATACAACTCCACAGAAATAAATTTTTATACCTATATGAAATTCTGTATATAACTCGAAATCCCTTTCACTTTGACAATTGAAAGATATTCAAGAACTTCACGCTACAATAGTGTCCGACCGAAGGTCTATTTTTGGCCGAAGCCGATTAATCGGCAAATGCCACAACCTTCGGCTGAAGCCGAAGCTGAAGCCGAAGGTTTATAATCTCTCAGTAATTAATTTTGTTCAATATTATCTACAAGCTACAGTTAATATTAAAATTATTTCAAAACTTCAATATTGAAGGTTTATAGTGACTGTTTTATATAGAAGTTGATTTAGAGACGGAAATAAAAGTTTGTGATTTTGTGATTTATTTGTAAAAAATATCATTTCTTTATTAAGTAATTCACAAATTACAATAAGATGAATCAATTAGTCTTTGTTTTAATAGACTAGACCGAAACAAGACTAATAAATAAAATAAATAAACACTAACTTCTCAATAAATAATTAAATGTTGGTCAATTAACTGCACAGTCTAGAAAATATTAGATAATTCAAAATAAATATAACAATAGAACTAATAAGGTAATGACTATTATGAACAACAAGTTATAAGAATAATATCTTATATCGTATATATAAAAATGTTGTGTCACGATATATGTTACCAATAAACTCCAAAACTACTGAACGGATTTCAATCTAATTTCACATGTACCCGAATTTTGGTCTAACTTACTGGATAAGATAGTTATCATCTCAATTATTCGCTTATGTCGTGAATGTAAACGAATAAAATGTACTAATTAATTGTTTCTTAAGCAAGTGTTAAAAAAAGCTAATAAAAAAATGGGGTCCATCAAAACTGGTAAGGTTTTTTGAAGTGAAATTATTAAATAAACAAATACTTTAAAAATGCTAAGCAAGTTTATCATCAGCTCTTTTTCGTGCATGGGCAGGTAATAAAACTATTAAACACTAACAACAATTATTTTTATACTTGGTGTAGGTATTGGGCAATAAAACGAAATAGAAAAGATTCAAGGGTTTATTATATATTTATTTATTCATAGATACATTGCATCAGCTTACTGTTATTTAACCTATCGCCATGCAAGCTATTTACAAAAATTAGCAATAGAAATATTCTGTCCAGAAGTACTTGCAGAAGGCTGACTAAAAAACTTGTCAATTTTGGGCAATTTTTGTTTACTTTCTTCACTTTCTTGACGTTGTTTGCCTTTAAATGCACCACTGGGTTTCTTTTTTTTTATCCATAATATTAGTTTTTTAATTTATTTATGCAATATTTATGTGAGATTGTACTCAAGTCGGTACTCACTGTTCACTGACAACGTTACAAGTAAAAGGAAAGCGAAACGAAATGATACGATACAAGACGTCGTTGGGGAATCCCCGGTAAACATTTTATCGCCGCCAGTATTACCACATTTGACGGTTTAAAAAATGACAAAAAAACATCACGGAATTAATGGGCGGCCTCCTACCCCATGTGATTTGTATTTTTCACTGCATTTTGAGTTATATAGTGAGTAGCCGAAATCTATAGATTTCTTTAAGTAACTATGTATACGTACTATAATCAAATAAAATTGAACTTTTGTATGGACCACTACAACAAATTTATTGACATACGCTTACTTACTCCTGATACATTAACTTTTTAACCATTCTCGAAAAAAATCTTGACTCGAAGTTCACAATCGCGAATCACAAAAACGCATATCGATAAATAACAATATGCACATATTGATGTCCGACAAATTGATGAAAACATTAATAACACTGTCAACCCACACAAATAATTTAGGAGAATTCCCTTTTTATAACTTTGGAATTTCTCACAAATAAAAATATTAGCCTTATGTTGTATGCTAAAAATAATAATTTATCTACATTTTCACCAATCAAGTTAAATCGTCTGTCCGCATATAGGGTCAGGTGGGGTAAAAAATCAAAAGATTAGGTTTTTGTCTCATATAACAAAAACCTAATCTTTTGATTTTTTATGATATTAAAATTATTTTTATCAAGTCTATATGAATTATATTAATACTATTATTTCATAACTATAAAGTAATTTGATTTGTTTTTAAATAGTTATACTATAAAGACATGTTTTAGTATAAAATAAGTGTCTTATTATTTTCCTCCAAATAGGGTAATTATGAGACATGCTCGGTAAAAAATACGACTGCCTTAATTTTCTTTATCTTTGGATATTTGTGACATTGACGGCTCAAAATAAGACAAGGGAGTTTAAAAATGATACAAAACTCAATCAAATGTTCTTTTATTATAGGATAAAAAGTAAACAAAATATTTTCATGAGATTTTGCATATATAAAAATATTTTTTCATTGCCAAATTTAACAATGTTTTTAACATTTAAATGTTATAATAAAGTAATGAGAAAATTGATAATATATATAAATTTTCATCGAAAACTAACGCAATAAAGCTAAACTCGATAATAATCTACATCATAATGTACTTATTTAAACACTAGACTATGCAGCCTTTTTATTACTTTGTAATACTTTTTGGTATTAAAAATCAGCGCAATAATTAGACACAAATTATACTATAAATAAAACGAAGGCTTTGCGCTTATTTGACTTACTCAACATGGTATTTTTCGAAGTCAATATCGAAAATTAAGGCTTTTATTAAATTTAAATCGTGAATTCCCCTCCATCATAAGGATTTATCAATAATATACTTTTTGTCGGTATCTCTTAGGGATAGATTGCCACTTTTTACGTTTTCCAGAGCTTCCTGTAACTTCAATTCGTCGTAAGTTTTTGGTTAAGGTACATATTTTCGAGGCATGATTAATATTTTTGTCTTATTTTTATACTACACGCTGTCTTATATTTTACCTAAAGCCTGTCTTATATTTTCCCCGAAAACCAATGCGCACTCACGCATCGTATGTTAACCAGAGACCGAAGATATTGTAATCTTTAGACTGAAGACACACTGTTTAGGCACAAGATCAACTGTCGCCTCGCGTAAGGAGTGGGGGTAAGGGCGCGGGCGGCGCGATTCAGAGCGAGACAACAAAAAGTGCACGAACCGCGCATAAAAGATTTCGCACCAAAATTTGTATTGAGTTATAAAAAATTACGTAACATATTTTATTAATAAATACCGAAGCAATATTAAATTATTTTCTAATTATGTTTATAATTTATTTGTGCAGAAGCTTTAATTTGACTATCCACATTAACACGCCAACCCGGAAAAAGTCTTGTATTGACCATATGCTGAGTAATATCAGAGACGCGACGGCAATCGTTCTGCCCCTTTATTTATCTGGGGGCCAATTCTACTAAATAAATTTTGTTTAAATCGAATCGAAAACGGATCGAAACCGAACGGAACTACAGTTTTTAATGGTTTTCCTATTCTACAAAGTGACATACGATACAATTCCAGTTCTATTTTAGCTGCAATTGTGTCGTATGTCATTTAGAAGAATAGAAAAACCATTAAAAACTGTAGTTCCGTTCGGTTTCAATCCGTTTTCGTTTCGATTTAAACAAAATTTATTTAGTAGAATTGGCCCCCTGACCATGATACAGCACAAATAGAGTTTGGCAAGCGAAACGTGACACCACCTATTTTTCCGTTTTCATATGGCAACAACATAGAACTGTCAGTTTGACACTACGTTAGACAATTCAAGAATATTGAATTTTGTTGTTTTTGCGAATTTGAACTTGTGTTTTTGGTTAAAAATTATGTCGAAGCCGATAAAAAGTTCATCGAGGAAACTTCTTTCCATCATGATTGACAAGTTTACTGAAGTGAAAACTGAATTAAATAAAAATTTCATGGAGAAATTACAACGATTAGATAAAGTTGTATCTTTTTTAGGTTAGTTTTGTATTATAATTTTGATACTTTCGTTTTAATTTTCTGTAATTAACTAAACAGATATTTTTTATAAAATATTGCTCTATTTCAGATAACTGTGATGGTGATATTCAACCAATAATGGAGGAGATAAATGCAATAAAAACTTTAGAAAAACAAGAAATGCTGAATTCGGAAACGCAGTACTTACAAAAAATTTCTTCAATGACAGGTCTCTTTTCTTGTTTTGATTTAAGATAGATTGATAGTATTCCTATAATATTTACATAGGTTTTTTATGATGTTTTGGTTTTTATTGTTGACATCCAATGATGTCATAAGAATGTTTTGTTTAACAAGGAAATTCACAGAATTCATGAAACTAATCAAACCATGTAATTGTTATACATGCTAAATATGCACATAAACTTAACTAAATTAAACATAAATTGCATTCATAGTTGAATAGGTATTTAAATTATTTTGATGTATGTGTCTATCATTATTTGCTTTTAAATACATTTAACATATCTTTGTTTCAAAGTGTTTAATCTTTTATAGATGTAAGTATAAGGACACTAAGAAGGATAAAAAATGAAGCATTAATTAATAAAGGAAAATGGGACACTCCTGGGAAAAAACGACCTCATCAACCAACAGTGTCTGCTTTAGATAATTTTGATTTAAGTGCAATTCGGAATAAAGTAAATGAATTTTACTGTGTGAAAAAAATTGTTCCAACATTAAGAAGCCTTCACAATGAATTAAAAGATGCAATAGGATTCAGTGGTAGCCGTGAGACTTTACGAAAAATTATGCTTAAGAATGGATTTTCTTTTAAAAGCAATGAAAATGAACGTTCTATGCTTATAGAAAAATACCAGATTTCTGCATGGAGGCACAAGTATTTGAGAGAAATAAATATAAAACGAAACGAAGGAAAGCAAATTGTGTACCTTGATGAAACTTATGTACATCAGAATTATAAAGTTAAAAAGTCTTGGCAAGGACCTTCAACAACTGGTGTCACTACAAAGATATCCTCTGGAAAACGGCATATTGTTGTGCATGCTGGATCTGAGGAAGGTTTTGTGCCTGGTGCATTATTAGTGTTCAGTAGTAAATCCAAATCTGCTGATTATCATGATGATATGAACTCATCGAACTTTATGAAATGGGTCAGAGAAAAATTAATACCAAATTTAAGTAAGCCCAGTGTAATTGTTATGGATAATGCCAGCTACCATATAAAACAAATCAATAAACCGCCTATAATGTCTAATACCAAAGCAGATATCCGTAAATGGCTTGTAAATAATGGAATACATTTTGAGGAATATCAGACAAAGGCAGAGTTAATGTGTTTGGTTAATGATAAGAAAACATTGCCTGTATATGAAGCTGAAGAGATTTTAAAAGAACATAATCATGAACTTTTATTGCTGCCACCGTATCATTGTGACTTAAACCCAATAGAGATGGTTTGGAGTCAAGCAAAAAGAAAAATTGCAAGCAGAAACATTGGAATACCAGGAAAGGAAATGGAAAACTTAATAATAGAGTGTTTTAACTTAATTACCCCTAGTGACTGGAAGAAATACACTGATCATGTTTTAAATGTCGAAAATGATTACAAATTAAAAGATGGCATTGTTGAAAACGAACTTGAAAAATTTATTATATCTGTTGGTGCAGACAGTAGTGAAGAGAGTGACTCTGATGATTCCTTGTCATTGTTATCAGGTGTAGAATATTTAGAAACAGATTTTGACTATGAATCAGACTAAAGTATTTTTAGTCTGATTCATAGTCAAAATCTTATCTTAAATTTTCTATTGTGATTAACATGATGATTTTGTGACACCTGTATTATGTAATTTATCCATGGCACTTAATTGTAACAAAAATAAATGTTTTTTTTATTGTAATCTGGTGTTTATATTGACTAATTTAATTTGATAGATAGTGGTTCTGGATCAGAGCAAAAGGTTGTGATGAAAATCCCTTAGGAGACATGTATGTGTTATGAACACATTATAAATATAAGGGCCAGAAATCAAAATTGGCTAACATCACATTTATTAAAAAAATGTGGCCAGAGTCGCCCATATTCATTACAAAAAAACAAAGAAGTCGTTGCAAAAAACACCCTTTTAATTAATGACAAATATGAATTTTTAATATTATAAGTGCTGTTAGCCAATAGGTATAACGAATGGGTTAAAAAAAAGATTCGATTTAGTCCGTCAGTCAGATAATAGAAAAATATTGGATACGTATTTTTTTTCGCTTTAATTTAACAACAAATGGCTTAAGAGGTACTATGCGACGACTTCAAATATGCTTTGCAACAATGTTACTTTAATACAGTTTATCGATACGAAATCAAGTGTCAAAATGGAGTCCAGTGGAGAATGCCGAAATTTCGAAATTGCTCATCATTGATAGAGAATACGAAATAGTGATTTTGACACAATCAAAGTGTCTATTTTTTACGGTGATGACGATTCTTGGTTGTCAGTTGAGTTAGTGAATAGGCCTACTGATATGCTGTTAACTGTACAATTAAGAACAGTCACGCTTTAGTCAAATGTTCCAAAACAAATAATTTTAATTGATATCTAAATGTTAAGATTAAATATAATTAATAAAAGTATCAAAATTATTTTGCAGTACTACATTCAGTGTTTACTGCTTAAGAATTTTTGAAATTGCCGCCCTTTTCTTGTGACACGTTTCGCTTGCCAGACTCTATTAAGCTTTTCCATCTACCATAAATATACGAAGCCTAAATCTCACTTTATTTTTAAACGGGACTATTGTGATCATAATATAAATAAATTTAAGGAATGTATAGGTAGCCTGTCGTGGTCTGAGGTTACTAAACAAATAGATTTAAATGCAGCTTTTGATGAATTTCATGACACATTGAGTCTATTCTATAATTTGTGTTTCCCAATAACAAAAATAAAAATAAATAACAATGGTATTAAAAAACAAAAATGGATAAGTCGGGGACTAAAAATAAGCTGTAAAACAAAAAGACAATTAAGATACAGATATTATAACAATAAAACAGCAATAAATAAAGAAAAATACAAAATTTATTCTAATTTATTAACGAAGTGTATTTACAAATCACAAAAGCTTTCCAACATTAAGTTAATAAATCGAAGCAAAAATAAATGTAAAGCGACATGGTCAGTAATACAAAACGAAATAAATAATAGCAAAATAGATGATGACATTGAAAAATTGACATATGAAAATGAAATATTGACAGATCCCGTTGACATTGCAAATGCTTTCAATGACTATTATATAAATTTGACAAATTGCCCTTCCTTAAATTCTATTAAACTTGACTCAAAATTGCCATCGATGGTCAACTCAATTTACTTAGAGCCTATGACGATCGAAGAAGTAAAAAAGGAAATGATGACTCTAAACAATACTAATTCTGAAGGATATGATGGCATATGTACAAAAGTACTAAAATTATGTACTAACGAGCTAATATATATACTAACTTACTTAGTCAATATGTCATTCTCCTTGGGAAAGTTTCCCAACAAATTAAAAATATCATTGGTTAAACCATTATTTAAGAAAGGAGATAAAGAGAATCCAGAACATTATCGCCCTATTACGTTGATACCGATCCTTTCAAAGGTATTTGAAAAGTGTCTGCTAAAAAGATTAACAAGCTTTTGTTGGAAATATAATATAATTACAAACGAGCAGTATGGTTTCCAAAAAGGGAAATCTACAACCCTAGCCATTTTCAACGTATTAGCTACAGTGCTGTCAAAATTAAACAAAAACAACCTAGTTACGGCATTGTTTTTCGACTTGTCAAAGGCGTTTGATTTTGTGGTCCATGAGTTGCTTTTAAAAAAACTTGAAGCAATGGGAATCAGAGGCGCCACATTGTCATGGATTGAGTCTTATCTAAGCGGTAGACAACAAAAAGTAGTTATTAAAAAAATTATCAACACAGAAATGACTTTCATATCATCCGATTTAAGACACAACTCGGTTGGTATCCCCCAAGGCAGTGTGCTCGGTCCTATGCTGTTCCTGCTATATATCAATGACATAACACGTGTAATAAAATATAAATGTACCTTATATGCTGATGACATATCGATAATTGTGACATCAAAAGATGATAAAAACCCTGACTCATTAAAAAATCACTCATCTTACATTAATAATACCATTGACATGATAATAAATTGGCTAAATCAAAATAATTTAAATATTAATCTCAATAAATCATATTACATTCAATTTAATAAATCAAAGCATGAACAATACAATTTCACTCTAGACATAATGAAAATAAGAGAAGTAGACCATTTAAAGTTTCTCGGTATAACTGTAGACGAAAACCTCAATTGGAAAACACACGTTAATGATTTGTGTAATCGAATAAATAGGTTTGTTTATGCCCTCAAACGAGTAAAGAACGTAGCCAGCAAAGACACAGCTATATTAGCATATCGTGCTTATATAGAATCTATTCTTCGATACGGGATTATATTCTGGGGCAATAGTGTTGAAAAAAATAGGGTTTTTATTGCACAAAAGAAATGCTTCAGGGCTATCTGTGGAATCGCACCTGATCAATCGTGTAGACCATTATTTAAAAGTCATGGATTATTGTCGCTGCCATCTCTCTTTATTTATGAAGTGGCTGTTTTTGTCCATCAAAACAAAGAATTGTTTAAAAAGGTTAACAATGATAGACTCAGGGACCCCCACAGATTGATTTATGATGATATTCCGAGGTCGGATAAGTATAGGAATAGTTGTTTGTGCATGTGTGTGAAAATTTATAACAATATTCCTAGGACTATGAAAAATTTGAATATGAATATGTTTAAGAATAAATTATATAAGTGGCTAAGTGACAATACGTTTTATGACATTAATTCTTTTTTAAGTAAATATAAACCTTGACATTACTAGCAATTATGACATCCAATAAAACATTATCATTAAATAAATAATGTACTGTAATCTTGACATTGAAAATTTTTTTTTAAATAAATATATTTGCATGCTGTTATGTAATAGCAAAACACGTGGACATAAATAATTTTGTAACAACTTTATACCGTGCTTTGGGCAAATAAATGATTATTATTATTATTATTATTATTATTATTATTATTATTAATGAAATTGTTATTTAAATGGAATAAGGTGCTATTTGATGTTTATTTCAAAGAAATATAATACTGTCTCATTTTTAGCTACAATTTTGGGTATCTTATTTTTACCCACCTGACCCTATTTGTCCTGCAGCACTGAACAATTGCTCCCTCGAAATACTGTTGGGAGGAACAGATAAGTATTTAATTGCAATTGGCTGTAGATAAAGGGGATACGAACTAGAAGACCAATATTTATAAATGTCAGCATTCCTCAGAAGCAATGGTTCTTTTAAAAACATGTAAGATGCTCTTCAACAGGATGATCCAAACCCAAGTCATTTTCACTTGTAAATGTGACAGATGATGCACTCAAACCATATACAAGCAGTCTAACGGAAGTTCCTAATAAAAATTATGTGAATTATGCATGAGTACTTAAACCAATAAATAATTGGTTTCCGAGAGGTTATATTTTCACACCAGCTTTTGACCCAATTTAGAGCTGTCCGTATGGTGTTACCGGCTAGACCAGCATGATCAGGATGGCCAGAGTATGTATTTTAAGGTCAACGACGTACCCTAGGGTGTAGCTGTGACTAGCGCTTAAGTGGGCAATGAGGTCGTTGGCTACTAAGTTCCACAGAAACAGCTAGAATATTCCTCCTTGAGGGTATCCTCGCGCCAACAGAGCTCGCGTGCTGTCCTCTCCAGCCACCGGCACTGGTGGGGTAAAGAAATGACTGAATAACTGGCTTTCATAGCGCTGATTGCTGATGATATAGCAAGCTCTAGAGAACAACCGTCCTTTCTTGTATCTCGTCTTCATCATCAATTTCTGTTAATATAACGTGCGTTTATTTTTATGAACTGTGTCTGCGGATTTTCAGGTTCCCACAGCGCGGGAGTTGAAGACGAAGAAACGAAATGTTAATCATTCTTAAATCAATAGGATAGGTAGAAAAATATCATAAAGTAATTACCCTCCATGCGATATTATAAAAAAAAATACAAATCAAAATTAAAATACGACTTCAAGAACATTTTTATTATCAAATTAACTATACACTGCGATCGTTCGTTGAATTTAAAAGTTCCTGGTTCAATTCCCGGCAGAGTCAATATCTAATACTTGGGATGAAAGCAATCTATGTATGTGGCGTTGTTGATATTTATCTATTTATACGAAGTACGTCTCTAATTAAATACAGGACTACGTAAATTGAAAGCATTTCCGTGAGACCAATCGACAACATTCAGTTATCTTGTCTATTTATCAACAATGTCAACACATAATATCAGCGGTGCCCAGTCGGTAGCTATCAAACTATTCGATAATTGGACATGCCGTCCATTAATGAAATTTTCTCCAAATGAAGAGCAGTCGCCAAGGATCGTCTACCCGACACTTTTGGTTATTTTATTAAAGTCTCCGAAATAAATAGAGATTTTTCACACACAGTTTAAATTTGAAATTCTTGGTTAAGCGTTATTCCGTTTCAGTAGTAATAATATTTAGATAGTCAGATGTTATATGGGTTAGTTAACATTTCTAACCCTGTATAGAACTTGGTCTTATTTATATGATACTGTTATAATTATAACGGTAAAGGAACCCTGAAACATTCATCTTATGCCATGCTCGGTGGTACGTAGGCAGACTTGATAGTTAATCAGGTAAAAAAGATAGTTGTCTTACGTTATGAAGTACTTGTAGTTACATATATAATAACCTAATATTGATTCCTCTAAGAATTTCGTTTAAATAAAAGAATGCTCAGATGCTGGTTCAGATAAAAGACTTATACTGGTTCTTTATAACGGATGAAATTAAACATGAATACTTGCTTTTACCTCTGACGTGAACATTCCGGCCCAATAGGTCCACTTTGAACACAAGGGAATCTCCAGGAGGGTAATCGGCTTTTGGTAGCATATATATCAGTTTCAGCCGCAATGAGATAAATTACTAAAATAATTTTGACTTTATTGGAATACCTTTACTCTACCTTGAGGAAACTTTTGAAAGATGTAAAATAAATTACAGCAAAGTTATAGGGTTGTTCGTTACTGTTAATGTCATTTAAAAGGTATACGATTTAGAAGGTATATAGAAAGAAGGCGAGTCATGCTTAAATCTATATTATATTTTCCAATACAGGTTTATTATAAACTTACCGGGAATCTTACCACAATATTGTAAGCAAATGATTTTTGTTAATGAAATAAAACATTTTTAATTTTCATTTTTTTTGTTTGTTTGCAATTGTAATAGATAAATTCAAAAACTACAAGGTCGATTTTGAAAATTCTTTCACCGCTTAATAGCTTATCAGCGCGTAACATTACCTTTGGAGCTCAATGGCGCAGTTCTTAGCGCGTGAGGTCTGCAATAGGATGTCTGTCATAGGATGGGTGAACAGAAATTTATTTATTCGAATTCTTTAGTGCTTCGAAAGGCACGTTGTGATTTTAGTTCCTGCTGCATCTGCAGTCGTTAACACCCACCAATCCGCACTGGGCCCGCGTGGTGGTTGATGGCTCATTTTCCTTCTTTGATTTTTTTCGATTCAGCCGGTGATGATGGTGATGAACATTACCTATATCAGAGTAGAAACAAATTAATTTATTAACCGTTTTTTTCGACTTCGGCCGCGTAGGTAAATTATAGCCAATGTTAGTCCATATAGATAAAGCTCACGTATAGCTAATTCGAGTATTTTAGAAATAAAGTAACATTTTACTTTTTCTTGGTAGTTTTTTGTTCCTCGTAGGGTTAGCTACTTTTATATAACTTTTTAACGTTGTTTTACTTTAAGTAGGTATGGGCAGATGAAAAGAAGCACCAGTAAATGTAGTATACATTGTACGTAGAAAAGACAGACAGCTAGGACAAACTTAATTTAGTAGTACTTGAAGTGGATAAGCGCGAGCGGAATTATTTATCGGGTGGCGAGTGACGGAGGTTGCATCCTCCTTGTCGCCAAACGATCGCAGCGGTAGCGATTTTTTAAAGTTATTTATAAATATCCGCGTAACAAATATTATCCACAAAATGAATCAATCAATTGATTCATTTTTTCGTTTTGGAGTATGGATACACCTTTACAATTATACTTTAAAAATAAAATAGCTTAACGTATTACTAGAAGTATTTTTTGTTTCTTTTTTTTTTTGGGATTAGTAACTATATTTTTGTGCTACTGTTTAAAAAACAATAAACACCTACAAGCATTGAACGTTTTTATTGAAGAAAATTATGTTATTCACGCTGGCAGCCATTGGCTGAACGCTTGTATTTTAAAACATAAATTATAACTCTGTAGTTTACTTTTTAACTGCGCCTGTACGCAGTTAAAGAACATTCAACAATAAAATACTCTTCGGCGTATGTGTTATTATTATTTCAACAGCCAAATAATAAAGATTTATGTTTCCGATATTGGTTCGAGAACAATATTAGTGAAAAAATTAAGATATAATTAAAATAAAAATGGTTCTCAGTTCGGGAGCCCGGTTTTAAAATAAAAGTTTCATTATTTCTACTAAGAAACCGACTGTGTAGGTTATGGTTAATGTTATTTTGAAACATGATGTCTAAAATATAACAAGCAACGATAAAAGATTTTACACACCCAAAACGAGTTGAGTGTTGTTTTAGAAAATAAATTTGACAATCGGTATATAAGTAGAAATAATTTAAGTTTATTTTTCTATATGTCCGAATTCGATACCCGAACTGAGAATTAAGTAGTTTTCAACTAGATTTTTTTTCAATGTATGAATGCAGTTTTTCACTAAAATTCATGATATGGTTCCTAAGAAAATATTCACATATTTCATACTTTCCCACACTGATCGTTTTAATCTGTAGGTATATAGGAACATTTATTTCAACATAAAAACACGACAGCTTAATAAATGTACTTTCTATTGAAAACTTTGAAAAACTTTTACCTATTCTAAAAAATAAATTTAATTCTATTTTAAACAAATCGCCGTCTTTTGTACTGTGTTACACAGTTGTCTTTGTAACGGTTCTCGGTGTAGACGTCTTTAATTGAAAAATACAGTTAGCGCTTGCGCTTTAATTCCTAATACTCCAACTAGAGGCGAGCTATCAATTGTAAGTAACAGCTCACTACAGTTCTTCGATACAGTTTAGATTAATTATAGTTTTCATTATTCTCTACTGAATGATGAAGTCTAAGAATTGTTAAAATGATTTCGTCAATGAAATTAGGTACATATATTAAGACCAAAATGAAGTGTCTAGAGATATAGCTAATCATACGATCAATAGAATACCTATACATAGTATAAAATAAAGTCGTTTCCCACTGTCTGTACGCTGCGATCTTTTAACGATTTTTTAACTTTGACGATTTTAGTCGATAAGTAAATACAGTGACTCAAGAGGAAGGTTTATGTAATCTATGATGATTCATTGCATTTGAAGGTATAACTGCAATGATATTGTTATTAAACTCATTGGATAACGAAAAATCATTTATAACAATCATTCAAACACATTTAAGTGTTAAACTATAGATGTATTGAATGTCACATCTAACTAGATTCTTTTTGAAAGATAATCTAGCTAGATGTGACATTCAGCAGGTACACAGGAAAGAGAAAACCTGATTAAAGAATAATTAGAATGGCGCCAGGTTAATGTTCGATTTGGTTTCCATATTGAAAAATAATTGTATCACAAAAATGTTCTAATTTTAGAATCTACCACATATTTAAATATTTGCTATTCGTGAAAAATAACTACGTGAACTTTGAAATTTAAAAAAATCAGATATTCGGGTGATGGTAACATAATCAATTCTTGGAGTTGTAAGTATGTTTAAGATCATACGTGCCTTTTTTGGTCGCCGTGAGATGTCGGCTGATTACTGACATTGTGTCACCACAATGAGCGTTGATGACGACTGGTTCGTATTGTACCTGCAACTCACGTTTCCACTACCGCGCCGCACACACTAACAATACTTATTGGTTTTTCAAGCTGTCGTAACTAACCTTTCGTATCGTTTTCATTCCTTAGATTCATATCACTAATTTTGCTCATATCGATAAACTTTTTAGTGTTTTCCATTTATATTCTTTACTTTCTCCATTCTATAACTGTGGACCTTCAATTTTATACCTGTAACCATTAAAATTCTGTAATATAAACTTATCCAAACCATTACGAGTTTTCATCCTATGTTTTCTACTACTTACACTAATATGAACCCCTACCTGTAGCTTTCATAGATTTTCGTTACACATTTTACGAATTCTAATCATATTAAAGCACTTATTTATATAATATTACACAAGTTATCGCTAATTTTAATTGTTTTGACAGATTTGACATGAAGTTTTTTCTTCGTTGCTATGGTTATATTTGATACTCTTCATGAAGATTGACTCATTTTTTGTCAGTTTTAGGCATTGAAACTCTGTAGTTTTTGATTTTTTAGGGTTCTAATTTGAAATCATTTACTTCCAAATTTGAGTTTGTCTTTAGGTATATAAAGCCTCGCCCAAATAGTTCTACATCACTTCAATGGCAACAGTTGCCCAAGTTAGCTTTTTAGAGCTCGTACAGAGCTAGCTAAATTCTTAAAAGGCCCTTTTGCCGGAGCCGACTGCCTCGGGAACTCTTCAAAGTTACGGTCTCAAAGTCACTTGACACCATTTTGGCTGTAATTAAATATCAACAAATAAACACTAACATTATTCTACTAAACCTCCTTCACCACCTTCAAGCTTGGACGGAAATACTTTCTCCTGAAGCTGTCTTCGAGTCTTCATTTGAAGGCCTGAGCTGCTGATCCGTTCCGGGCTACGAAGAACCATCTGCTCGATATATTGAGAGACGCGTCGTCGAGAAGGCGCTCCGCAACTTCACCGCTGACTTGTGCCCCATCACCATAACACCTACGCTGACGACGGATCTACGCTGACGCAACGGACTTCACCGCTGACCCTCGCCCCCTCACCAGATCACCTACACTGACACTTTCACTCTCACTATACTTCACTTCTCACCTCACCAGTCACCTCGTTCCTTTTATTTTTTTTTGTTTGCACTCATAATGCAAATAATATATACTGTAAAATATTCTTAATGACATATGTTTAGAAATCCACTTTCTCCCTGGCCTGGCGTAGCGTGACCTGGGGGGGGGGGGGAATATTAATAGTAAACAATAAAATATAATATATTTTGAAATATTTGTACCATTTCGCCATGCTTTTACTATGATTTGGTAATTCAAAAGAAGTTTTATTCATGAATCTTCAGTTGTTGAGTTCAAATATTTTTTTGTTTTTTAAAGACAAGCCTACTATTTAGTGTACTAGTCCTGTGTTGCGAGGGATTAAGTATACACTTAGACACGTCACACGAAAAATTGATTTTTTGTCACCCTTTGACTTGCATATGGTTACCGCACCGAGTAGATCCGTTACCGGGAAAATGTCCCACAAGCCATCTGCTGTTTCGTCAAGTTGTAGGGAAAATGTGGAAAGCAGTTTTTCCTGGTCAAAAAAAGGTTTTCGCGAATAGGTATTATGAAAACTGCATCAAAAATCTCAAACTCAGGTAGGGAATATTCTAGTAATTTATTATTATTTAGATTAGAGAGTTAGGAGTTTACATTTTAATTTGGCTTGTATGTACAAACAAAACAAGAAGGGTAAAAATAGATTAGATTTTGTAGCGAACTAAATTTGGTTGCAAAAAAGGGGTATTAGCTAAATAAACGTGAAATTTGCAAACGAGCCAACAGAACAGTTCATTAACCGCATGATTTGACAAGAACGTCGTGATAAAGCAGTATTCATCAAAAACAAATTAAGTTTTGGTCTCTTCAGAAGATTCCAAGACGACAATTCGATATTTATAACATTGTCGAATTTTTCGTACAAATCAGGAATTTATGTTTTAGTTTTACATTTTAAGATAGTTCAACTGTTTTAAAGAAAAAAGGGTAAAAAATCCATTTTGTCCCTGGAACTTTGATATGGAACTCGAACCCATGACCAAATAAGAACACTTTTTCATCTTTATCGAAAATCTTATCGTAGTTGTCGATGGGTATCGTATTTGTCTAGGATTATGAAACTGTCTGACCTTAGGAACTACCATTCTATTACACTAGTCTCGATACTATCAAAGATTTCAAAAATGAATGCTAAGCCAATTGTCGGACTTCTGAGATAAATTTAATATAATTCGACGTCATAATATCAAATACTCTGTAGTAGCGAAAAGTAACAAGTGCTTGAGAGATTCGTCAGTCCTGTTAGGTACTGGGTAGCTCAGTGGTTAGAGCAGTCGCCCGGATATCGAAAGGTCGTGGGGTTGAAGCCCATCTCAGGGTGCCAGGGACCAAGTGGTTTTTTTAAGCATTTTGTATTAAGAATAATTTTCAGTATAGCATTGTGAATGCGAAATTAATCAAATATATAAATATACAGTTGACCATAACAATCTTTTTTGATCTAAGCAAGGATTTTGATTATGTTCAGCATAAAACGCTTTTAATTAGGTTTGAATCAGTAGGAATTAAGGATGTTCTTTTGGATTAGATTTACTTTTATCTTAAGAATCGTTACCAAAATGAAGTAATCACAAAACGTAATGGAAATAGAAATAGTATAAATCATTTCAGAATACAGATGTAATGAATGTAGTGTTCAACAAGGAAGCCATTTATATACCGACCATTTACGAGTTTTTTCGGACCATTTTACTAGCAATTTTTAATTTATGTAAATTCTTTCCCAAAACAAGTCACAATCGTGTCCTATTCGCTGATGACATTTCCATTACAGTAAGTTCGAGTAATAAAATTAGTAATATTAATATTTAAAATCATGAAACTGACATCAATAACGCGGAAGCTATCGGCAGATGGTAAGAAGATAATAACTTACCAATGAATTATACAAAGACAAATTTTGTTAATTTATTTTGTACAACAACTGAATTGTATACGCAAACTCGTATAAATGTTAATAGACTCGTAAAATGAGAGACTTGTAAAATGAGTGTCAAAAATACAATAGAGTTCTCTATTTACGTGTGTGGCTGTATAATAAATTGCCGATTAACATTAAACAATTAAAAGTATAATTATTTATAAACGACTGAATGAATATATTTTTTATATTGTTAAGCAGTATTTGCACATGTAATGTTAAAAATAATAATGGGTTTATGACATTTCTATCAAAAGTTTTTTTTTTGTATTAATGTATTAGTATTAATTAATATATTAGGATGCTAATGTGAATAACGAAACATGTTGAACTCCATAATTTTATAAAATCTTTCATACCATGTTGATGTAAATAAAGATAATATATTCTAGTTTACGTCAAAAAAAAATTTTTTTTACTGTTCGCCAATTTCGCTGTCCATTATAATTTGTCAAATAATGTGAATATAATTTTCTATTACAAAATGTATATAATATGAGGAAGTCGTGCGCTTTGATAACAAAATTTAATAAAAAACCTGAAAATGGTAATGTCCATGGAAAATGGGAAACGTACGAGTTGTTGAAATTAACTCACATAAATAATAACAGACCTTACCTTAGATTTCTCTTGTATAGTGTTTTAATGTTAGTCATATTCATACCCTTTTTTTATAGATGTTTAATATGGAATGGTAGGGTAACGTTAGAAGGTTAATCGTTCATATAAAACAAGCTGCACAATAAAGAACATTTCACCATTCACGAGTCAGACATCTCGCGTTATTATACTCGTAAAGTTTGCCCTTTCCGTGCATAATGACATGACGAATTGCGTTCGCGATATTTTTACTTCTTTATACGATGAGGACATTACGTGCCAGTTATGACGTTAAAGGCCAGGAAGGAGCGTACTTCCGAATATATTGTAGAACTTCGGATTGGCAACACAGTCAGCGGGATTTGTTTTAATGACCATCTGTCGATAAAGACAAAAGTTTATGTTTTGCAGCATGTGCACTAAATACGCGTTTTTAACTGAAAATTTAAAATGAATTCGGTCAGAGAGATAACGCAAAGTTGGGGTTTCGAGTAATACAGGCCGTGTAGCTGGCAAGCGGGATGAAAAAGTACAAAAGTTTTGTTTCCCACCCTACAAATAAGGCTGTATGGCTACGGGCATAAACGAATTTATTACGTGATAGATCATGTTGATCCGTCATACTACACGTGAAGTTGATATCAAACAACCTTTGAACAAAGTAGATGTAGGTGCTTTATTTTTTTTTATAAAATATGGACGAATCTTCTTATATGTTTATTGGTAGAAATAGCTAAATAGTCATTCTGTTTTCTGATGCTTATCCACACGGAGCTTACCTCTGACTCAAAATTTTGTATATGTCAGGATTCCAGTAGCATAATAGGAGGCCGACGGGTTACCGATCACTCTACCGTCTTCTCTGTAGTAATGAATATGGTAAAACGCCCCGACACAAAAAGCTAAGTTCCCTTTAAAAAGTAATTTAGGAAAATCAATCTTAAAGTACCTAAATATGAATTAATAATAAAAAAAATACGTCGCGTTGGGGGACGTATTAAATTGTTAGGGTTAGGTTACTTTAAGATTTTTTTACTTTAAGAGTTTATGTACTTTAAGATTAAGTTTTTTTACTTATTAAAGGGAGTTTAGAGGTTTTTGTCTCCGGAGTTTTTAAATTTTCAATTCAATTTTTTTATTTTACACTTTTTATAAGTACATAGTTATTATAATGTAGATTTTTGTCGAAAAATTTACTTATCTATTTCTAGTTTTTGTTTCTATAACTAATAATTGTTATTTAATTTTTAAATTAGTCTTGAATTCTATAATATTATAATTTTCTCATCAACCGAAGCTAAGAACACTCTTGATTAAGTCATCAATATTTTATTTTAGCGCGCTTTCATTTAGAAGAATATATTTGCATACTTTCGGTTATTCTGCTCCACTTTCAGCCCTCACAATTTTTAAATTGCTCAACCGATTATCATCAAGCATGTGAAAGAACACTCGCACCTTTAAAACAAAAAAAAAAATTGAAATTGCTTAATCCGTTCGGGAGCTATGATGCCACAGACAGACATTTATCACACCCCTCTTTTTGCGTCGGGGGTAAAAAGTATATCCTGATCTGATATTATGGGTAACCTAGCTAAATCAGGAGCCATCACTGTAAAAAAAAGTTCATTTTAATCAGCTCTTTTTATCTTCGTTCGTTTTAATCAGCTCTTTTGCAGTAATTTTACTGCCAGCACAGAATAAACTCAGTCTCTTCTATTATATCATATCGAAACATGGCACGATCAATAATTATTATATTAAGTTCTTGTTAAGTTATGTCCTGTTTAGTTATGTTGTTGATTTTAATAATTATTAACTAAACGTTTAAAATTAAAATAATTTCGTTTAGGGCAGTCGTGCTTTTTGCAACTGTGACATGAACTCAGCTGAGATTAGTCTAGTATTGAAACGGTTTAATTTGGTGGGTTCGAGTAATCAAGATTTTCATATGTTCATGTTCATTCAGTGTTAGGTTTGTCAAAAAGATAGGAGTAATTGCGCTGTTTTTGCAAAATAAAAACAAATCTCGTGGAATAATTTGAGAATACACACATGTCATCTATAAAAAATCTGCCTTTTCATTTTTATTTTAGCAAGCTGATAATTATATCCTTTTTAAATTTGCATGGTGAGTTTTCTTTCACTTTATTGACATTATCGTCATTAGTTGTCTTGCCTGTCTTCGTTTATGGCAAATCATCTATCAATTTATGGTTCGTTTTTAATGTCGATAATGATTTAAGAATACAATTATACATGTAACTCCTTATTATAAAATAAGGCTCTTTGAATAGAATATTACTATGAAATATATATAGAACGACGGGTCTGAAATAGAATCATGGATTATACAGCCGATTCATTAAGTTTGTTTACAGTGAAACCATTTAAAAATAATAGTTATAGTTATTTTTACTCCATGTCTTTAGCACCGTAAATGTTTCTAATAACAATTATTTGACTGCTGTTATCTCAATATATATTATACAATAAGCAAATATAAAGCCAATATTTTTATAAGGTCATATTTACCCATATATGAACAGTTGAGCTATAAATATAACAGACACAATAGGTATCTGTTGCCGGCCGACGTGGAACAAAGTGTTTCTTCAATAATTTCATAAAAATAAACGAGCAAATCTCCTCCTGAGCGAAGTGGGAGAGCAGTTCGTGCCTGGAATAAATATCTTCAAAAGGATCGTTTTCAATTTCATGGCTCAATCTTCGGGATCTCAGTGAGAATATGTAAAGGGGCATTTGTCGGTGTCAACACAATGTAATGAGCCCTTTTCGCATTATCTACGTGCTTGCGGATATCATCATCTTAGCTATTGCTTCTGATTTTCTTACCTAAATATTATCATATTAGCTTTTATGGTTTCGTTTAATAAAAATTTCGCCTGTTAATAACAAGGCCTGCCTGACGTTTCTAATTAGAAATGCTATAAAACTCTGGGCTTAGATGCGAAGAGTTTAATAAAATGCCCTTTTTAAATAAAAAATCTGTATTTCAATATTTTTCATCAACCGTTATTAAATTATTTTATCATATTGTAGGATTAAGAATACGATTACATTACTATTTCTTTAGAGTTCGTTTGTTATGTAATATTATTATAGAACTGTACTGTACTGTGAAATAAAAGAGAATATAAAAATGTATATTCGGCTATATTCATTTGAAAAGGCTTTTTGAAGTATTTAATTGCAGCCTACGGCTTCATTACACCTTTACCAGATATCTACTTCTAATTTGCTTTATTAAGATTTTACAGGAGTACAGGTAGAGAAGTTATAAATTTCGCCAATGAGAGCTTTGAATTACGCATAAGTAGTTTCGAGATTCATTAATATGTCTAGTATGGCATATTATATGCGTATTTTTTTCTAAATCTTTCCTCCTTAATATGTAAATATAGATTATTGGAAATATGTCGAGCAAATAAACAAAATCTCCTTTTCTAAGACTTTCACTATGTTGAATTATTTACATAGATATTTCATATTTTTAGTGTTACCTATTTTATAAAAATATAAATATCACTAAAAACCATTCATGAAATAAAAACTTAAAAAGTAAAACCTACTATTTACATTCTAACATGTTATTAATAAAAGACTTCAGTAGCATTTTCTTGATTAAGTCGCTTCTGAGACTCAGTTTTTTTTATTATTTACGATATGACAAGATCAGAGATTTGTATATTTTGATGACATGTAGCGTCATAATAGAATTCGCGTTTAATATTAAAGTGTCATGAATATGCGAATGAAGTAATTTTATTCATATAAACGAATTCGATGAAGATTGAGATGCATTTGAACTTTGTAAACTAAAATATGGCAATCTTCTTTCCCTTTGACGGTGTTCCCCTATTGTGAATTGTTTCAGCGGAACATTTCGCCATTGGAGCAGTAATAACGTTTGTTCAAGAAATTCAAACGTGAAACTATTGCGGCGCTCCTTGAGGAGAGAGCGTTGTGGCATAAACGTCTCTTACAATATTGTGTCGCGCCTTCCATCAAGGAATTTGCACAAACATTCGATAGAACGAATAATCCTATAGAAATATAACAATGTGAATGTTTACCTGGTATCTGCTGTCGTTTGTATGTATTCGATGACGCGTTCAGAGATGGTACGATAAATATAGATTTCTTTACTGTAGTTAACTTGACAGCCAAGTGAAGCGATTCTGCTCGTTATTTATGACATATCCTAATGATGAGGTTGTTTCGTTAGGAATTTAAATGTGACAACTGATCATGTAAACTAAGTTATGATATCTAAATCTATATAATTAATAGAAACAGAAAGGAATTCAAAATTTTCCAAAGTAAAATAAATATATATTTTATGTAGTACGTTGTACGTTATCGTTTACGATTGCTTTTGATTTCCCAAATCTTATTTCTTTTTTGGAATATGTAATCTACACCCAAATATTTTTTTCTCATAATCAATGTTTATTTGAGATCCAACACATAGCGTTTCGAAGTCGACGTTGATTTGAAGTAACGAAATGACACAATGAGTAGAAAGAGCCCTTGTTGATGAAGCAGTGTTCGACTCAGTGGTGAGGGGATGAGGTGAGATTGCGACCCTTTTGATTACACAATGTTGGCTTTCATCCCTTGTGCAAGTCGCGCTCCGGAAATCTTTTGTGATTCGACTTCGGTTATTGTGGTAAGGCATACTAATATGGGCTAGGTGATGCCGCCGAAATATGTGACGAGCTCTATACTTATATACCTACTACGTTTCCTTATAACCTAAAGGTACAACGTCCTAATTAATTTATAGTAGTGCATTTGCTGAGTGGGTTTGGCAAAAATGTGTACTTACGTAATTATGTTGTTTGTTATACTAATATCTAAACACAGTGCACTGCGGCTTATCCGGTTGTGTTGCGGTCGAGAGCTAAATTAAATTTGTGCCGCCTGTCGGCTCCATGATCTACTGGACACCGCTCACACTTAAGCTGCTTTGCTCTATAAATGCAACTACTTCAACTGATATAAACTTCGATACTATTAGGTACTATACTTGTGAAATTTTCTATGCCAAACTCTACAGTGTTACGTATTTTTAAGATTAGATTTGAGCAAAGGATTTAAGTTAGTATGTCAAAAGCTGCACGAGAGTGTTTCCCCTCTGATAAGAATTCGTAAGAGCATAAAAATAAAAGTTCACATCGAAGGAACAGGGAAAATGTCGCGGAATAATATTTGGGATTCCCGTTTTATTTGACTGCAGACCCTCTGTGAATGGAGACAGAGATTTCCCGAGATGGCCCTATCAAACATTTATGGAGTATCTATATAAAAGGACAACACTTAAGAGCTGTTCCAATGAGTGTTCGGCGGAACAAGAGCGTGACGGATTGGAAATACTTAAATGAAATCTTGATCGAGTTTACCCTTTTTCTTATTCAGATGTTCTAACAGGAAAATCAAATTTGATTTCAGTCATGTGTAAGTTAAATATGTTGATCTACAATGCGTTATATATATAAAGAATATTAAGGCATTATTTTTCTTAAATATTGTTTTTCTCTAGTGAAATATTACTAAGTTTACATAGAATAGGATCACATCATTAAATCAAAACAAGTAAGCAGATCTATTAGAGTTGATCTTGTATATACATTAAGTGGTTCTCTAATCTTGTGTTGTGATGGTCATAATACTGCTATTGTATTTGGCTTATCTCAGGTAGTTAATTATCTTCTAGACATTGTATTAAATTCATAGGATACGTTGATATGTCTACAAAGTTTGATTTTGGTAGTCTTTATGTATTGTAGAACAAGACAGACCGTTTAGATATTGATGTGGTTGGCCGAGCCAGCGCGAGCTACTCGTATAAATGCAAATGAGCCGATTGTACTCTAGTCTTGATAAATTTGAAACATTCACCAACTCCTCTACCCGTAAGTTTATTTTATAGTTTCTCTTCAATTTCGTGAGTGTACTAATTGATTTAATTTTATTTACAAAGATTCGGAACATTGTCAAATAACCTGTTTTGTCTCGTTGTGTATTATATTTTTATTTTCACTATACAAAGTAATTCTATTTTGGGACAAATACGACATAGTTCGACGACGAATTTCCCTTGAGTAAATATCTCGATAATACATGCGTTTGTTGTATAGATAGCGGTAAAGGTAAATAATAATGTTAGTGTACGTACGTACTTTATTTACAGCATAATGGATTTTTAATATTGTTTTCTAAAAGTTACTAAGTGGATAAAAACGTTCTGATAAATTTGTCATCGTCACTTGTGTCACCCGTTTGTGTTCTTGGACGTAATTTACGAAATAACTTTGTTAAGTAAGACTAATAGACTTATCTTGAACAAGGTAAAAAAATAGGATTTGACTGACACACAATTAAGGGAATTTGAAATTTCTGTTTGAAAAATTGAATAACGGTTATAAAATAATGTAAATATAAAACAAATGGAGAATTGACACGACATGATAAGACAACCTCAATCACCTCAATAATTAGCTCTTACTACCTTATAAGTAGTATTCTATACGTATAAATTAGAGTTTTTATATTTATTACGTAAACACTAGTTGCAGACAGAAACAGGTAGATACTATCGCAAGCAGGTGGCTTTAACAACCATATTTGTCACACGAGTTCACCAAAATGTTCCAATTTATCACAAAACTGATATTTGTTGTTGTATTTACTGCTTTGTTTGAATTTACGACATCACTTTGTAGTTTTAATTTATCGTTTAGCTAGGCGGGCTGTACTCTGTTGTTCATTAATTAAAGTTTTTTTAATTAAAGTGTGTAAGGTATTAAACCCTTTAATATAAGATGGATATGATATGATATGATATGCAAATAGTTTTCTTTAAATTAAAAGTTGCATTTTTCTAGCGAAAATGTATATAATGTATAAAAATTTTTGTCTTGCAAATATATCAAGAAAGGGGTTCTGTTACATTAATTTTATCTTTAGATATAATCGCTCTGTAAGTCAATCGAGTTGGGGACCTATATTAATGTAATTTTGATAAACATTAAGCTAAAACATTACTATTGGCACAGGTACTAGATAAAGGTTTTTAATTTCCTAACATTCGTTTACCATTTGTTTTAGTGAATTATTTTTATAGGAGAAAGGCCTAATTTTGGAAAGTAACTAAAAGAAACGTAGTTTGTTTAAGTTTTTTTATTTTAATTTGTAATTAAAATAAAGCAAATAAAGAAAACAAATTTCTAACAAAAAATACTATACTTTAGTAAAAAATAAGTTACCTCGTAAAATAAACCTCGAGAAATTCCATTTTTAAGAAGGCATGCAATGGAATAATTAATGGTAACGTAATATATATCCATGGCAAAACAATTCTTTTACCTTTCTGATTTATATCATTCATATATATCATTAGTAATTAATTTAAACTTTCTCCATTTTGCCCTCATCTTCAAATCCATTTCCTAACGATAAACTTTTTAGTAGATATTTACTCATAACACAGTATATTTTTTTTTAATTTAAAGGAATCAAACTTTGAAATCCGACAATTTTGTAATATTTTCCTAAGGTTAATCACATAGCTTGTAGATTTTACTGCTTGGTGTAAATCTGCCATTTTCCTCGCTTTTCCTACTGGTGTCAAGGGAGCCAAATTAATAAAAAGTGTAACATTTTTAAAATATGTTCAAAAAGATAAGCAACAGTATAGTAAGTAATTGGTGAACTATACTAAGCATACTATCTATCGTCTACTATAAACCTAGTATAGTTTATGGTCTCTACATGTTATACGAATATTAGGTCCTTACATATGAAATTGGTGTTTGGTATGGGAGGAACAAAAAGTCGAATATTTTTTAATATGATATATTTATTTAATCAAAGTACGAGTATAAACCATTGTTATCTATGCACTTTTGCCATCTCATAAGTAGTTCATTGATCCATTACTAAAAAAACCATTCTGACCGGAATCAATAAAATCTTTGAAGGCGATTTCCCCCATCGGAGTTGAATTTTTTCCCTTGCAAGAAGTTATCCAATTTCGAAAAAAATGGTAATCTGTTGGAGCAAGGTCCGGGGAGTACGGTGGATGACTTAGATATTCCAATTGAAGCTCTTCTAATTTGGTAGCCGTCTGTTATGCAGTGTGTGGTCTAGCGTTGTCGTGAAGTAGCAGTGGCGTAGAGCGATTGACCAGCCTCGGTTGTTTAACAGCTAGTTTTTCCAGCATGGTATGCAATTGCTGACAATAGACGTCTGCCGTAATTGTCTGGACAGATTTGAGAAAACTGTAATGAACGACACCGGCACTAGTCCACCAAACACTTACAAGTAACTTTTTGGGGTCAATTTTCGCTTGGGGCAGGATTTGGCTGGCATGCTAGGGTCCAACCATTGCGATGAGCGCTTCCGATTATCATAGAGCACTTTTCATCACAGGTAATGATTCTATTTAAAAACCCTTCATTATTGTGCGGGTCAAGTAGGTATTACTTATTAACGCAGCAGTCCAAGCGCGTTTGCCGGTTTGCTTCACTCAATTCGTGAGGTACCCACCTTTCAAGCTTTTTAATCTTTCCAATTTGCTTCAAGTGGATTAAAACAGTTTTATCACTAACACCGCAGCCTCCAGCTAACTCGGACGTGGTATGCGATGGATCTGCTTCCACAATAGCCTTAAATTCTTCATTATTAACTTGGGTCTCCGGCCGTCCACGGGGTTTGTTCCGCAGGTCGAAATTTCCAGAACGGAATCTTTGGAACCAAAAACGCATTGTGTTTTTTTTTGCAACACAACCGCCATTCACCTCATTAACCCTTCGAGCCGTTTCTGCAGCACTGGTACCACGGTGGATCTCGTACTCGTGAATAACAAGATATTTCAAGTTTTCCATTATTTATACTGGTTGACGTAATTAGGACAAACCGAAGAAAAAAACAAACAAATGAATGCCGCCTAACGAAACACAAATACATGTGTAAATGGCTGTATTAATTGGAATTCCCAACCAAGGAGGAGAAATTTGTGATTAAAGTGGTCAGTAAGACAAAACGCCAATTTCATATGTAAGGACCTAATATAATTGTCTTTAATACCTTTTACGTGGCAAACAACGGAAGGAGCTCACCTAGTAATAGTGAGTCGGGTCGTTTGGTTCGCGAAGTTTTTATACTGTGCGGCGCGAGGGTCACATAACGGCCACCTGCGTCCTCATCTGCATAATGTGAACCAGTCGCTGAACCCTCACAGGGCGCCGGACGCTTTCTGGCCTCAAAATCAAAAACTGATAGTCTTTATGAGATAGAAATTTATTATATAAAAGATCTTGCAGGCGTATAGTCAAACAAACATTTTATCAATGAAGTGACTTGGGGCGAGTATATTTAGGTGTCTATTAGATTATTAGCATATTCTGTGTTTTCATATTTAATAATAAATATTTGTTCTTATATATAAAATTTCATATTCAGGTATTTGTGTCCGTTAAATCTAAAATACTAGTTTGAATTGATTAGAAAATGTTACATAAAAAAAACAATTTCCTTGGTCGGAACAGGTTTGTCTGAACAGCACTAAAAGCTACCTCAAACCATTTTTATTGACCGTTTGCAAATACGATATTATATCAAACAAGAAATAACAGTATCCTAAACTACGAAGAGCAATCAAATAATTCGTCGTTGACCGCGCTGCCCGCGGATACAAGACTGGGAGCGGTTGGTGCCTCGGGGCTTGTAAAACAGGGTTCTACAAGGAACTAATACGATCACTTTTTCTTTTACCAGATATTATGTACCGATATATTTTACTAGCATTTGAGAGGATGCGTATAAATACTAACGTCCATATAAGCTGTAATTCAAAGTGAGATAACTTCATTATATTTACTCTATTCTATAGATTCCATCCATAAAGAAGCCCTGTGCTCAAGTCCTGGTGATATCAATGATGATAATTAGAGTTTGGCAAGCGAAACGTGACACCACCTATTTTTCCGTTTTCATATGGCAACAACATAGAACTGTCAGTTTGACACTACGTTAGACAATTCAAGAATATTGAATTTTGTTGTTTTTGCGAATTTGAACTTGTGTTTTTGGTTAAAAATTATGTCGAAGCCGATAAAAAGTTCATCGAGGAAACTTCTTTCCATCATGATTGACAAGTTTACTGAAGTGAAAACTGAATTAAATAAAAATTTCATGGAGAAATTACAACGATTAGATAAAGTTGTATCTTTTTTAGGTTAGTTTTGTATTATAATTTTGATACTTTCGTTTTAATTTTCTGTAATTAACTAAACAGATATTTTTTATAAAATATTGCTCTATTTCAGATAACTGTGATGGTGATATTCAACCAATAATGGAGGAGATAAATGCAATAAAAACTTTAGAAAAACAAGAAATGCTGAATTCGGAAACGCAGTACTTACAAAAAATTTCTTCAATGACAGGTCTCTTCTTCTCTTAGTATTCCTATAATATTTACATAGGTTTTTTATGATGTATTGGTTTTTATTGTTGACATCCAATGATGTCATAAGAATGTTTTGTTTAACAAGGAAATTCACAGAATTCATGAAACTAATCAAACCATGTAATTGTTATACATGCTAAATATGCACATAAACTTAACTAAATTAAACATAAATTGCATTCATAGTTGAATAGGTATTTAAATTATTTTGATGTATGTGTCTATCATTATTTGCTTTTAAATACATTTAACATATCTTTGTTTCAAAGTGTTTAATCTTTTATAGATGTAAGTATAAGGACACTAAGAAGGATAAAAAATGAAGCATTAATTAATAAAGGAAAATGGGACACTCCTGGGAAAAAACGACCTCATCAACCAACAGTGTCTGCTTTAGATAATTTTGATTTAAGTGCAATTCGGAATAAAGTAAATGAATTTTACTGTGTGAAAAAAATTGTTCCAACATTAAGAAGCCTTCACAATGAATTAAAAGATGCAATAGGATTCAGTGGTAGCCGTGAGACTTTACGAAAAATTATGCTTAAGAATGGATTTTCTTTTAAAAGCAATGAAAATGAACGTTCTATGCTTATAGAAAAATACCAGATTTCTGCATGGAGGCACAAGTATTTGAGAGAAATAAATATAAAACGAAACGAAGGAAAGCAAATTGTGTACCTTGATGAAACTTATGTACATCAGAATTATAAAGTTAAAAAGTCTTGGCAAGGACCTTCAACAACTGGTGTCACTACAAAGATATCCTCTGGAAAACGGCATATTGTTGTGCATGCTGGATCTGAGGAAGGTTTTGTGCCTGGTGCATTATTAGTGTTCAGTAGTAAATCCAAATCTGCTGATTATCATGATGATATGAACTCATCGAACTTTATGAAATGGGTCAGAGAAAAATTAATACCAAATTTAAGTAAGCCCAGTGTAATTGTTATGGATAATGCCAGCTACCATATAAAACAAATCAATAAACCGCCTATAATGTGTAATACCAAAGCAGATATCCGTAAATGGCTTGTAAATAATGGAATACATTTTGAGGAATATCAGACAAAGGCAGTGTTAATGTGTTTGGTTAATGATAAGAAAACATTGCCTGTATATGAAGCTGAAGAGATTTTAAAAGAACATAATCATGAACTTTTATTGCTGCCACCGTATCATTGTGACTTAAACCCAATAGAGATGGTTTGGAGTCAAGCAAAAAGAAAAATTGCAAGCAGAAACATTGGAATACCAGGAAAGGAAATGGAAAACTTAATAATAGAGTGTTTTAACTTAATTACCCCTAGTGACTGGAAGAAATACACTGATCATGTTTTAAATGTCGAAAATGATTACAAATTAAAAGATGGCATTGTTGAAAACGAACTTGAAAAATTTATTATATCTGTTGGTGCAGACAGTAGTGAAGAGAGTGACTCTGATGATTCCTTGTCATTGTTATCAGGTGTAGAATATTTAGAAACAGATTTTGACTATGAATCAGACTAAAGTATTTTTAGTCTGATTCATAGTCAAAATCTTATCTTAAATTTTCTATTGTGATTAACATGATGATTTTGTGACACCTGTATTATGTAATTTATCCATGGCACTTAATTGTAACAAAAATAAATGTTTTTTTTATTGTAATCTGGTATTTATATTGACTAATTTAATTTGATAGATAGTGGTTCTGGATCAGAGCAAAAGGTTGTGATGAAAATCCCTTAGGAGACATGTATGTGTTATGAACACATTATAAATATAAGGGCCAGAAATCAAAATTGGCTAACATCACATTTATTAAAAAAATGTGGCCAGAGTCGCCCATATTCATTACAAAAAAACAAAGAAGTCGTTGCAAAAAACACCCTTTTAATTAATGACAAATATGAATTTTTAATATTATAAGTGCTGTTAGCCAATAAGTATAACGAATGGGTTAAAAAAAAGATTCGATTTAGTCCGTCAGTCAGATAATAGAAAAATATTGGATACGTATTTTTTTTCGCTTTAATTTAACAACAAATGGCTTAAGAGGTACTATGCGACGACTTCAAATATGCTTTGCAACAATGTTACTTTAATACAGTTTATCGATACGAAATCAAGTGTCAAAATGGAGTCCAGTGGAGAATGCCGATATTGACATTTCGAAATTGCTCATCATTGATAGAGAATACGAAATAGTGATTTTGACACAATCAAAGTGTCTATTTTTTACGGTGATGACGATTCTTGGTTGTCAGTTGAGTTAGTGAATAGGCCTACTGATATGCTGTTAACTGTACAATTAAGAACAGTCACGCTTTAGTCAAATGTTCCAAAACAAATAATTTTAATTGATATCTAAATGTTAAGATTAAATATAATTAATAAAAGTATCAAAATTATTTTGCAGTACTACATTCAGTGTTTACTGCTTAAGAATTTTTGAAATTGCCGCCCTTTTCTTGTGACACGTTTCGCTTGCCAGACTCTATTTTCTTTGTCAATACAAGGTTATTGAACTTTATGATTTTTCAAATTCCAAATTGCAAATAAGATATGTCAACGCGTCGTCCACTATAGTAAAGAATATAGCAAAGAAGAGAGTTTAAATATTTGCCACCGATTGTTTGTGTTTACACACTCGTATAAACAAGTATTCAGATATAAATGTAACAGTTGACGGCTCCCTTTATGCGACAAGGAAATGTAAACAAATAAAATTCAGTTTCTACGCCACATACTAACTTGATGTAATTTAAGAGACGAGACGAATTGTCTTTATTTCAATGCAATGGCTCCTATAAAGATCTATGTTTACCAGGTTTAGATCTACATTTTTTTCGAATCGGGACAGAAACTTGATGTTGCGCCTTTCCCCCCCTTACATATTTTTAGTAAATAGGTATGATTTTTTTCTTTTATTTTTAATTAGGGACATTAAAGTCATGTCTGTCTAATAGTCCGTCGTAGTCTATAACGTGTATGAATTTTAAACGACATTTTTGTAGATCTCTTTCTATTTTAACTTTATAATATCGATGACAGAAAACAGAAAGGGCGTAACACAAGCAATCACAACTTTACACAAAAAACTGAAAATAAAACAGAAACTAATTCATATATTTTTAACGATACGTCGTATGAACACAATTTTCAAACCATAAATATACGATTCAAATCTTAATCAATCAATCAATTTTATGAAGAAAACTAAAACATCTACTAAAAAATATTGTGGCAGAATAGTGCGACATAAAAATGGAAATAAGTACTCAAACAAATAACGTTTTATCTAAGTAACTAAAATAGCTATCGGGGCGTGAGCGGGAATAAACTAAATTATTGACACAACTTACGATTCGTTGTAATCACCTATTTTACAAATATTATCTCAGCTGGTATTGTCATAATATGGTGGTTAGATTGATTTTAGTTACTCTCGAACTTAATTATCATAAGATAATTATTGCTATCATTTGAAAAAGACTTACCTCGAGAATGTCGAAAATAGAAAATTTTTAAAAATGGATCCTGCGAAAACGTGTATCTGATGCAGTGTATTTATTCAGTGACCGTGTAACTTTTGCTTTTTTCACTCGTTGTATTTCTAAAAAGCTATTTAGCTGTTTAATACCCTCTTACGTTCTTAAAAACTAGCGCATTTTTAAAAATACCTTCCGAGTTCAAGATTTCACAATATATCATCCTAGAGCAATGGGACCCAGATCAGTCGACGCAGAAAAAAGCTGATTATTACCTTGAGATTACTAGACTTAGTTACGCCCTTATAGTGAGATACGCTTTTTGTTTTCCATCGTCGCTTTACGACGATTATGGCGCCCACTTTACTCATATATAAAATCTAATAATATACTTTCAAGGTAAAAGATACAGTTACATTAAATGTTTATTACTTCATTAAATGTGAAGGTCATTTTACAAACGACTAAATACTACCCACGTCTTTTTTGGATTTCCACAAAGATCTTTTTAGGGATATAAAATATTTTCCAGGTATATTATTTAATATTAGTGAGTAGTGAATTTGATGTTCTAGTGAGTAAATACAAATACGAGCATTTTCTGCTGTTTATTTGTGTCTATTGGTACCTATTGAAAAAAGTTGGTGGTTGTGGTTTCAATTAGCTTCGGTACGACTTTTCCTACTCTAAGTCCACAGTGTTCACATGTAAACAGTGCAGTATTCAACAGCAATGTTAGGAAACCTAATTGGAATTTATATTAAGTTAAATATCATTTCATTCGATGAGGTTTAACAAACTCTCTTTAATCTCTTTGAAAATCAATCTCGTTTTGGATAATATGATTTGCAATTGTTATTAAAATTCTTGAATGAAATAGAATAGAATAAAAATCGTTATTGTAGTAGTTGAATTATTTTCTCTGTCTTGGTACCGGCATTATTTCCTGCACTACAATAATGTTACTACATTGATTTCGATTGGCCTGACATGTCTGGCATTAGATTAAATTAAAATGTATTCATCCAATACTTCATTTGTTAGATATAGAATGTTTATTTAATACGTCGGGTTGAATCAAACGTTCAATACAGTACTTAGCACTGTGTACATTTTGATTGAATCCAATACCAGCCAAATAGGAAAAATAGTTACGCGATAGGTCTATATAGAAAATGTACTAGTTGTTTTGACAATATATGAGTTTGGATGTTGTAGCATTACTTTAGATTCCCATAACACACGACTCCATGTCAGGCTACCACAGAATGTCTTTCCTCGATTGATTTTGATTTTACCTACAATGCATTAAGTTTTAAAATCAAGTGGAGAACTTTGACAGTTTTGTATAGTCTGACGTACTTTGACTGTACGAAAATAACTACCTAACATAAGATGTGAGCAATAAAAGGTGATGTTGTAGATGTCTATTTATTTCGCCAGTGTTATTGTACTGGAGAAGATCACAACTATGGTACGACGTTAATACGCTCGGGTGGTCGGATCACCAAGACGATTGATTGGTATGGTTGTCTAGACCAAGGACGGAACATGGAGACCGAGGATAGGTGTTTAGTTTTTAATTTCTCATTTGTTGTGTTAACACAAATAGTCCTTTTCTGAGGATATATAAAAAAGGTCGGCATAATATATATATGGACTGTTCTTTTCTCTGTTGGGTATAGATAACAATAAAGAAAACCATTATAATTCTATATAATCTAATTTGTACTAAAATATAATTGCAATGTGCTTAGTGCAATAATACAAAAAACATCAATTTGGCACTTTTATCAGTTCAAATATCGATGCTACACTTTAGGATCACAATTTCTGTTTTGTCTTAATTACTTTTTCATTATTTTAGAAAGAGTATATTTTATTATAAATTGAAAATTACAATTCATAATACTACACTAATTGAGAGTAAGAACGAAAGTGTTCACTTATTTTTTATAGTTTTGATAATTAATTAACTACCTATGCATTATTCAGTTCCTATGGCATAAACTACATCATTACATTTAATAGCACTCTAAAAATTATGTATGGATTTTTAAACTTTATTCATGTTGGTAATACAATACGGAATCATGTCGATATCTTTATTTATTGACAAAGTTGAACTTAGAGCTGTTTGAATGTTGAATGTCTTCTCAATTTGACTACTATTTTAAATTCTCATCGACATGGTTCGTCGTCAGTCGACGCGCATACTCCATCGGGGGCGGCCAGGAAAAGTTTTCCGGATGCGCATGCACATAATTGGTAAATCTTCATGGTCCTTATATTCTTTTGGAGCCTATTTGATACATTAGCTTTTTTAAGATTGCTTATGACTATGTTTTGAGCTTCAATTCGAATCTGAAAAAGAAAATTCAGCAGTGTAAATTATATAAAATTTGATGTTTTCCCGTTTCCTATGTCACAGGCACATGATGTAGCTTCTCGTAGGTGAAAGAATTTTTCGAATCAACCCTGCGAATTCGTAAAAATTTGAACCCAAATTCGAATGAACTCAGATGTCCTAATTAACTTCAGAAGCGGCATCCGCTCATCCTTGAATTGATAATAATGTTTGGTGGCATAAGTGAAATGAGTTTCGAAATGACATACGAAAATAGAATATCTGAGACGCGTATGAATCAATCGATCTTGTTTTGTATTTTTATGCAAAAAATGGAATCAATAGAATTTCTACACTAAATGACGTGATTTCAGACATATGTGTGAATTTTAATTTGGGTTCAGATCTTTAGAAATTCGCGCTGCAGTCCTGTAGTTTCAGAGTGAATTCAACGCAAAACAATAAATATAGAAACACACAACCAATCAAATCTTCCCTTTTTATAATATTAATATAGATAAACGGATGAATAATTTTCTGTTGTCTCCAACAATATTATAGGATTTTTTGTTTTTCATACATGAAAACAATATTATCTACCCATTAAACTTTTTGAATAAAATGGATATTTCTTTGAAGTACAAAGTTTTAATTGCTTGGACCTATTATTGTTTTTACATTAGATATTGTTATGAAAAATTTTGTTGACACCATTCCTAATTTATAATATGTAGTAGTTATAAATGGCTTTCATAATTAATCCGAACTATTTTAATGCAAAACATATGACTTAGATAAATAGTGTAGAGTAATTTTTAAATTATATTTTACTTACGGCCCCCACATCGGATTCCAATTTAATATCTCGGTGGGAGATGACGTCGATTTTACCCGCTTTGCTCTCGAGATGAATGGATTTCGGGGCTCTCAAACTGAGGCGTCTAGTCAATGATTCCAACCTGTTTAACAATCGTTTGTTTCTGTTAAATTATTATTTGTATATATTACGTTTATAAACTATATATTTTCATAAAAATATATCTTTCATATGTATTCTTTATCTGTTTATTTAAATTGGATTGATACTTTACAAACATATTCATCTCTACCATTGCATTAGTACCTAAGCAAAATACTCAGTGTATTAAAAATAACATCGTGTAGAATACATACATGCATAATTAAATTAAATTTAATATTTAGGCCAGAGACTAAAGTCGATCTACGTTCAGATTAACAATAAATAGTGTCTCACAAAGTTTAAAAACGTTCATAGCCCTGTAATATCAAATGTCCAATAAGGTCAAATGTATATCTATACTTAAAATAAGTGCATACTGTAGATCTGAGCCAGGAGGTGCTCTAATGGAAGGTGTCTGCATGGCCGTTTGCACGTTGACTCCGCCGGGACCGTCCACGGCAAGTGCGTCTGCGAACACGCGCACTTCATCGCGTGACGCGCGGAATACGTCACCACCACGATGGTCGCGAACTTCAAACGTGCGACCGCTGCATTCCAGACTGTCACGCTCTGGAAATTTTGGTTAAATGTGTGAATTTCAAATACTTGAAAAAATTACCAAAATAAAACGTAACAGCGTTTTAGAATGTATCAATTTAGAATCAAACTTTCTATGATGTGAGGAATAAATTTGGACATTTTTGTAAGTGGGTCGAAAAGTTCGAGAAGCAGGACAGCTAATCTAATAATATACTTTTCGCACTTCTAATATAAACATGTCATTAGTGTGTTTTAATTAATATAAACTGAAAATTAGCTTATTTTTTATCCTTTGGCCAATGATATTACAATAAAAAAGAATAGATAGGTTACGTGCATTCAAAAAGTGTCACCTTAAAACTATGCTAATTAGCATACCTGAGCTCAGTTTAGGGAAAGCGTTGATTGTGTGCGTTTATCTACCATATTATGTGTAAATTGAAACTGTAGAAACTACATAAGTAAGTCGACTAAATATCAAGGGGTCACATTTTATTCGTAAGTATACATTTTTGATTGTTTTAGTTTTAAACAGAAAGTAAAACTTGTGTCATAAAAAGAAAGAATAAATACTTCGATTACAAATTGTGAAAAGATCTGTCAAAGATTATGTAAGTAACAGATTTAGCGGATGCCGGTTTTTGAAGTGAATTTGGACACATGGGTGAATTCGAATTCGGTTGGGATTTTTATAGAATCATCTTGAAGAACGGACAATTTGAGTTTAGTGCCTACGCTCTATCTTACATTTATTTGAAAATCTATAAGAGTCTGAATCTCCGAAATCGGGTTTTGAATTCGGAGCATCGGAGGTAAAAAATACTCCGATTCCGATTTCGATCGTAGCCCTCGTGTTATATACATATTATTTATCAGTGTCAGGTTTATTTTATCGCTTGAAAAGCTCATTATTTATACACGGGCAAATAAGAGTAATGTTAGACATCAACATTGCAAAGTTTTGTCTGCTGATCGAAGTCTTTAACTCTTTTTGGTAAAAGTAGTCATTGATCATGCATTAAATCACCATATGTCTGGTCTGTGATATGTTCAATTATAGTCTATGAATAATTGCAAAGTATCGTGCCATGTCTATGCTGGAGACAATTCTTGACATCGTATTAGTACTGCATACATGACCTATCTACCCTTTTCAATTGTAATATAATTGCCTTTGGCTATACAGATATACATCTATTTGATAGAAAGTTACATATTATATTGTAGTAATGTACAATGATAGGACCACATGTACAATATTTGCTATCATGCATTACATTTCCTTATGTAATATGAATCGTAACTCATAACTGTTTATATAAATTATCAATAGTAAGTAAAATTACCGAGGGCGGACTGATATTAAGTGAAAAACAGATTAATTAATTTTCATTGTTACATAACAAGGGAAAATTTGTTGCTCGTAAATAAAATCATTACAAAACTTTAAGAGCAGCAGATGGTAGTTAAAGTACAATGACGGTTGGTTGATTTGTTAGAATTGGAAGCATCTTGCAACTTTTAGATTATCTGCATTTCCTTGTTCTTATAATAATGCGATTTGTTGAAATAAACATGCACAAATTAAAGTACTTTAGTGAGACATTTCAAGATTACTACGGTTGTTAGATTTCGCTGAACTTAATAAAATCTCATTAAACAAGTTCTATTATACCTGACTTTGTGTAAAAACTTTATTTATACATTACAAGTTGTTTGTTGGTACTAACTGATTAATAGCTTAGCAACTTCCAATTGTTGTAAGCTCTTGTTGTTTCCAAATGTGGGCTCGGTTACCAGCACGGTGAAATTGCGGTATGAGTGTATAGTGAGAGGCTGAGCGGGTTGTGACGTCACCGTTGAAGCAACCAAACTGTTCGAAAACCAAGCGCGACTATTTACATGTATGCCATTCTTCACTATTCTGATTGGACCAATTCCATCCTAAAAATAATAACTTTAGTTAATCTACTAATGTTGCAAACGGTCGAGAAAGAAATATTGCCTGAAAGAGTATTTGTTTTGTGTACTTTATTACGAATTAGTCTTGCAAATACTAAAAGCATATTCCATCAATTTTCGAACATCTAAGTTAATCTGTAAAGATGCTCTTACCTAACTGGGACAGAATTTTTTTAGGTATTATAAGTATTTTTATATAAATAATTATACAAAATAATAAATCAATGTCAAATTCTTTTTACCAATTATATATAACTGGATATCTTATTAAATAGTAATTGGATGCTCGGTGTTCGCCCGAATAAGATAAGATTAACTTTTAACTGATAACTATTTTTTCGTTTATTAAACATTCTTCAAATACTACATTGTCTTTTTATTATATTTACATTTAATTTCTACAAAAATAAAACTTACCATTGTTAGTCGAAGCGCACTAATAATCCATAAAGTGAGTGCGATATTAAGGAAAACTAGAATCATCAGCAGTACAATGATAATGTAGAGGCAAGTCCTTCTCCAGCCTCTGAATAATACTGTGGGTAGGCAAGTTGTTCGTTGGCACTCATTACGATTCACCGTGGAGGGCGGAGGCTCACCAGTGGGAGTGCAGATCCAACCTCTAGTAACGCCAGTGTTTGTATTGCTGCTTCGATCCTCCACGCTCATGTCGTAAGTGCTACCTTACTTATTTATTAGAATTCAACTTTACCCTGTAACACACAATTACCACGTATATTAGCAATATGAAGTAACAAGCTTAATGTCGTCGGTCCATGGCGTAATTTCCTTCTTTAAAATTTAGTTAGTTTTGACGTTTGGAACCTATTTAAGGGTTCCCTATAAAGACGGATCCCTTCATGTGGTAGTTTCTTAGTCTGTTTGACGATTTTCTCGGAAACTGAAGCGAATTTACTTGAAATCCGGTATTCACATGGAAGTCGATAACCCAAAGGTGGTCGTGTGAATTTTTATTCGTGGAGGTATCTGTTGGTTTGTTGGGTAAATTAGAAAATTTTAAAAAAGTTTTGTAAAGTATATATTATTGTGTGATATCAACTGAAAAAGCTTATTGTAAGCTTTTCAAATATATTTTTTTGAGTATTTTAAGACAAATAGTATTGAAGCTAATGGTTTTTATGTTCACACGAGGGTTACATGTCAAGCTACCACAATATGTCAATTTTGGAAATAATATGTAATTTTGGAAATAATATATTATATAATTTATAATAATCTTTTGAATTCTACCTACAATGCATTAAGGTCTAAAATTTTATGCAGATATTTGATAGTTTTGATTTGGTAGATACAGAATCCTAATTGTACGAGTCAACCTTGCTCTTGAACATAAATTCATTCGTCCAGTGCAATTATTCCAAGTACATAATCTTTCCTTAATTTTGCTTCATGCATCAAATTCAAATACGATAACAATGAAGAAGCTTACTATTTTCTTTTTCCATTTAACGTGAAAAAATAAGCATAATCAATAAATTCTGTGATTCTTTTTTAAATATTTACATAAATAAAAGTAAAGGTACTTTGAAGTTGCGCTCGCTAGAATAATTTCGCTTCACACGGTACCACAGTATGTGGCGTCACAGTACCGAACATAATAGTAGTATTATGACTTTGTATTTGTGCATCGCTTACAGTCGCATTTTGATTATTACTAGATGAACGGCACTTAAAATTTTCAATTAATATTGTATTGTCACTATGTATTAAAGCACAACAATAAAAAACACTAATAAAATATATTTGAATACGGAAAAGAAAAATCTTAAAGTCTTAAAGTTCAATATAGTAACAAAGGTTGCAACCACAAATAGACAAAATGCGGTACCTACTAATTAATAGTTTCGGTAAAAGAGGTACCTACCTACTAAATAAAGTGGCTGTGACATACTGGGGACGCACAGACAGACAGACATGACGAATCTATAAGAGTTCTAATTTATCCATTTGAACTCTAAAAAAACACGAAGTGACCATGACGGCAAACTAATACTTAAAAATATATGTGTAAGATAATTTTATGGAGTATCTAAAAGATTCATTTTCATTAATCGATAGGGCGGGCTCACATGCGGAGTGCCCGCATGCAGTTAGGGCCCGTATGCTTATTTTCAGTAGGGTATCATTGACTGTCATTGGTTTACCCGCTAGTACTAGCTCATTTACATTTTACATTGGTCGAGAGTACCCGCATGCAGAGGGCGGACGATAATTATGCTTATTTTCAGTAGGTAATCATTATTTGTTATTGGCAACTTCATTTACACTGGTCGATAGGGCCGGCATGCGGAGTGCAGCGATTTATGTGCTTATTTTCAGAATTGGTCAATGATCGACATCTCATTAGTTTATCCACTACTGCAAGCTCATTTATCCTGATTGATTGGACCTCTATGCGGAGTGCAGCAATTCTTGTGCTTATTTGCATTAGTTAGTGTTTGACTGAAACGAAAACAGTTTATCGGTCAGTAATATAAGCTCGTATGGATCACTCGTACTCTGCATGCGGGCTCTGTCGGCCAATGTACCATTACGAAAGTCAACATTCAATACAAAAACTGCTAACGGGTGAACCCTTTACATATCGCATCATTACTTTTAAAGAGGTAAATTGTGAGAGCATCCTTTGCCTCCTCTAATTTTTAAAATATATTCCACATACGTAAAAATATGCTGTAAACTCCAATGAACCTTTTTTTAACGAAACCTTGTTTGAACGGAATATAGCGACTTTCTGAGATAAGGCACATTAACAAAAACTGCAAATATTACTTTGGCATTCATACAAAAATTATGAAAACACAACAAAACTATTTTAGATAGGTTCTCAAGTATTAAAATGTAATATTGAAATAAAATTTAATGTCCATTAGTAACTACAAAACAACGCCAGAGCACCCAATAAGTAGAAAATAATAAGTGATTTGCAAAGACTTCTGTTTAATTTGTAGAACAACGATCTCGAGTTCAATGCTGTGACGTCACAGGCAAGTCGAGGGCCACAGACGTTCCGTGCGAAAACACGCAGTTTTAAATAATGTATAACTTGGTAATTTATTAATATATTTTAATTTTGTTCTCTGCTTTATTATAGTTTTGACCTATATTTTTATTAAATTGTGTTTATTATAATAATATCAAATATAATTTTAATAATAAAAAATACAATATATCATATTAGGTATACTTTATTGCAAAACCAAAATAAGCAACATAACATTCATATCCGAGACACCTTGAAATTGGCGTTTGTTTCACTTGGCCGCGGCGGCCATCTTTTAAATAGTTAGTTGCTAGATCACTGACATATCATCTAAATAACATAAAGACTTGAATTTCATTAGCATAAAAACATCATTTTATTGTAAGACTTTTATGATTGCTATCTTTTCTTGATCGCAGAGGTATTAACGTCAGTATGAAACTTATTTAAAACCGATAACCGAGCTCCTGCTGCATCGAACTTGTGTCTGGAAGTGTAATTTGTAATATTTCTTATATCCTAAGTATTATAATAAAAATTGGTTTAACTATAAGAAAAGATATTTATTTCATAGAATAGGATTAATATTTTTTGATCTTAGTCATTCACATGGAATTTTTGAAAGATCGATTGCATTGTCGTGTTACGTTATTGAAATATATTCATCAATATTTAGATTTCAATATTACATAAAATCCTTAAGTCTTTTCCTGCTACAAATGCAGGGCTACTGTGAATGCAAAACTGACCAACTATATATGGTATATATATTTCTTTGTTAAATTTCTAGAAATATTAAATCTGTATATTGTAGCATTGATGTAAGTGTTGGTATATATTGTATTATTAACTTATCAATTTTTGATGCAATTTTTGTATAATCTAGTGTACCGTTGCGGAAGCATAATATATTATTGGTTGAATAAAAGACTTTATTGTAAACACCATAAGTAAATAAACAAAACATAATAATGTAACAGAGAGTACAATTGGCGGCTTTATTACTAAAAGATAACCTTAACAGGATACAATTGAAAAATTGGGTATCTATGTTGCATTAAGAAGTCCCTATCATCACGAAAATCATTAATGGATAAGCAGAAAATTTTTCTATAAATACTTTAAATTGTCTATAAATCTATAATATAAATACAATACATACACATATACATTTAAGAACGCTTTAATGAATTTAGTGCTAGATAGAGCTCCTTAACTAATATATATATGTATGTCGCATCATCTTTACGAAGATCGTTTGATTTGATTAAGTTTATTTTATTTTAAATGCTAGTTACTCGATTGTAGAGAGAGCGTGATCATCGATACTTTTAATTTTATTAGAATGGTGACACTGACGTTGACAGTTCGTTAACAAAAAGCAAGTTGCCGCCATTTTGGCACACATTCTGTTTCCGATCGCCGAGGAGTAAAGACATCCGACGACATCACGCTCATCTCGTTATATTTTCGTATGAAAAGTGATAAAATGGAACAAATCCACGTTGGTATACACGCCTGCAGTGTTATTTTAAAGATAGTCCTCCGATATGGACCATCTATTTGGGCTTCGTAAAAGCCCCTTCTGACTACCCGCCGACATATATATATAGATATATATATATATATATATATATATATATATATATATATATATAATTTTAATAATTATAAATACAAGATATCATATTATATGATATTGGTTAATATATATAAATATAAAAATATTTTACTCTATCATATAAATAGAGTAAAAATTATTTTCTATGTTAGTGTAGAATTATCACGGTTTTAGATGAATAGATTAATATTTCTATATGTTGGGTGCGAAGTACTAGGTGGGGGTAATGAAATCTATCGCAGAGCTCATGGTGGCCACAGAGTAAAAACATTGCCAGCTTTGTCATTTGTCATACTATACCATGAACTTGTATTTCTTTCCAGTGAATTAATGTGAAAACTGTTTAATAATCATAATTTATAATATAAAAAAAAAACTAAAAATAAATGATTTTAAAATTTTTGTAACATAATTTGAATAGGAATCGATAAAACAATAAATAAACTGTGCTGAAAAATATTTATGAATATTCGTAAACGAGTCCCATTTTTCACTAATGATATTTATGAAATTTTAATTGCGTTTAATTTCTTGTTTTACAGTAAAGTTGTAATGAAACTTTTCCGAGTTCTGTGAAAAATAAGCTTAACAAATTCTAACATAACCAAAATAAAACTGAGTGTGAGGTCACTTTAATTTCAATCATTAAAAATCGTTTTAAGAGTCTGTCCATCTAAATCACAGTATCGCAAATGGTTTTGTAATATAAAATAATAGATAATTGTCGATTTTAATGTTTTGTCTAAAATAACACGTTTAATTTGAAAGCATCAAAGCTGTCAAAGTTGAGGACGTTAGGTGTCTCTGAAGTCGTGCACAAAGCCAGCTAATAAAGGAAAATATATATATATTTTAATTGTACACTACATCGGATATATTCCAAAGGAGTTAAAAAAAAGGAGTTCCAAAGAGAATAGGCAAAAGGTGGCCGGTTGCTACGTAGCAATCTCTTCTAGGCAACCCATGACGAAAGAAGAAGATATGAATAAATTGAGGAAGGAGGATGCAAGACGAAGGAGTAAATGAGATATATTAATAAGTAATAGAAATAAAGGAAATCGAATAATACATATAGTATTGGGAGTTATCAAGGCAGAGACCGGAAGTGAGTCTTCACTTGAACAATAAAACAATGCAAATTGCAAGCTCTCCTTATGGGTTCAGGTAACGAATTCTACAGGGGAAAATGACGGGGCAGTTGATATTGGTTAAGTTTGAAGAAGAGCGTAGAGTGCATTGTGACGAGGAGGCACGACAAAAACATTGTTTAGGTAAGGAGGTAAGGATGGAATAAAGTAACGTAAGAGTATGTAAGACTCTGTGCCGGCGAGTAAGGCAACCAGTTTAGTTTAGTGCGGAAATGCGACACGAAGTCGTATTTACGAAGACTGAAAATGAATCTGATATACGCATTTCAGCTTATTAAGAAGTTCTTCAGACAGATCAGTGTAACAAACATCAGCGTAGTCAAGTATCGAAAGCAAGAGAGTTTGTGCCAGGGCAATTTTAGTATGTACAAACACAGTTACGCAGATATCGTTGATTGAACTATATTAGAACGCTAAATATTTTGCTTCTAACCAAATTCAGATTAGGCCTCCAACAAAGACATTGATCAAAAATAACATCGAGGTTTCGAACAGATTTTGAAAACGGTATGGTGCCGTAAAATGTAACAGAAGGCAACTGTTCAAAATCAACCCTCGAAACGTCTTTCTCGAAAAGTGGTGGTCTTGTTTCATCCATCCACGGGAATTTTATCTGTTAGCATCCTGCAATTTTCACTCAAATTTGCCTCAAATTTGATTTCCACTGACTGGTTGCCTGGAAGATAGCGTTCTAAGTTTTTTTGTTTGTATTATTTTTATATTTAATATAGTTTGTTCTTACAAATCTTATCTCTTATGAATGCAGCTTAATAAAATTGGAAAATAATATTCATTATTTCAGTTCAGAATCATTAAGAGAAGAAAAAAGTAACACGTAATAGGGGATGAAGTTTCGTGTGCAAATGAACGGCGCTCTTTTGATCAAAGAAGCTTTGAAAATTTCAAGGAGGTGGAATGCACTTAATAACACTGAAATAGGCTGTAAACTGCTTGTAGTTGCTGCCTTGGCGCGAGTAACAAAATAAACCTACTGAATTGAAATGCAAAATTCTATTTGGTATCCTTTAAAGTAAAGTGCGTCGAATGAGGATTATTTATATTTTGTTATGTTTTCTCTATAAGTACTACATTGCCCCGTATTATTTGAAGAACTAATTCTGATGTCTCCAAAATAATCCTTACTGTCTTGTGATAAAATTCTAAAATATAGTGTCTGATTTAAACTATTTTCCGCCTCAAGCATATTAACTATTGTTGGTTTACACCTGGTGATAAAGTTATGCAAGTTTTCACTAAACTTAGGAGTCGCCCAAACCTGTCGCCTAAATGTTTAGGAAGCGCCTAAGGTAAATATGCATTTCACCATTGAGTAGGAACCACTTAAAAAAACTATTAAACGTCTAAAGTTATGATATTCGTTACGCAGCGCCTTGCGCCAGGCATTTGCGTATACGACAGGTCATAAATATGTCAAGGGATAAAAGAAAAAAGTATTTATTTAAAATTAAGCTAATCTGGTTAAGCGATTCGTAATATTAAGCGTTATCTAGTTAAGCTATGCCTTATTCTAGGTTAGTGGAAATGGGAGAAGGTCCATTTTATAATAACAAGGCATATAATCAATGAATATACTGCATCATCACTTATTAAAGGAACTAAAAAAGAATATAAGGAACATGTAATGCAACATAGTAATCGAGAACTACAATTTTATAGTCGTCTATTTAAAAACAACTACTTATAATGTTGCAAATATTTGTGGACTATGACTGTGAAAAGTTGAAACACATTTTCTATTCAGTGTCGTAAATAATAAATCAAAAACTCAAATAAATCGAGTTGATTTCTATTGTGTCGAATAAATTATATTGATAAAATAATAACGAACTGTTTTTATTACGTTTGACTTTATTATTACATATGTTTAGTAATATAATAATTCTAACTTTATATAGATTTATGTACTTGAAATTTGCCCATAAATGACGTCATGCGCTTTATTGGTGTTTCGTGTTTCGTTTGACGTGCGACACAGACTATAAATATTAAAAATTATATTTTATTTATTGAGTTAAAAATATTTTTTACACTTAATCAACTTCTCATAAAAACTACAATAATTTTTAAGTCTGATTGTTATCCGATCCCCATTGTAAAGTATTTTTCAATTTTTTAGATAAAAATGCTAATCTTCAACAAAAATAAATACCTAATTTAATTGCTACTTTACAAATAAAATAGAAATGTTTACCTCGGATATGTTCATATTCGAATTAATATATACGATACTTTTCGACCCAAGTTTATAATTTTGAAATTCCTACAGACGAAGCCGCAATCAGAACATAGTAATTTTATCCAGTTCTCAAAGGCCAATTTTCGTTTGGCATTTATATTATAAGATTCCTCTATTTATGAAAGTTCAACAATAAGCTGTCAACGTTGTCTAATAAATGCCATTAAACAATGCAAATCAAAGATTTCCGAAAATAGAAAATTGGTTTTGTAATAGTGGTATAAGTAAGTATATTAAAAACAACATAACTGATTTTTCTAAGTTTGTTAGCTACACAGCTTGTGGTATTTATCAAAATTATTTAAGCAGATCTAGGTGTAGTAAACGGTACGTCAGACTATACAAATCTGCCAAAATTCTCTACTTAATTTAAAACGTAATGTTATGAGAGCAGAGTTTAAAAATGATTGTAGAAATTTGACATATTGTGGGGATAACCTGACATGCAGCCACGTGTACCAAATGTCACCGTAGTATTATCAAAGTTCGTTAGAATATTAACTAAGGTTTTAAATTAGCTTAGATTTAATAATGTCAGTAACAGACGCCATTGCATATGTTCTAACAAGTTTATGTTAATACAATAGATAAAGGTATATTAAATAAAAAAGAAACTGCTATTACACAAGTTGCTTAATTTTTTTTTCTTATTACTCTCTTTCACTCGTATCTATAATAGAGTAGAAGTATTTGATATTTCCTAAGTATTATATAAATAAAAACTTTTCTCATTTGTATCTAAAAGTTCAGAGAGGTAGTACCAACATGATTTAGGTACCTTTTATTTAAAATCTTTTGAAATAGGGTTGTAGACCATTTTTTTTAAAATCTTATAGATATATGTACATAAAATATATTTAAAAAAAGTATCATTCGTTTAATAACTTTAAAATTCAAAAATATATTTAACTTTCAAAATTTCCCGCGAAAACATCAACTTCTGTCATAGCGTCGCTCTGACGTCCCAGCCCTCTAACTTTTCAGAGAAAGAAAGATATTCATTAATATCGTTCTATGTATGCATAAGGTTGAATTCTTTAAGTTTTGATATGAGAAAGAGGGATGTGACGTCACGCGCTGTTTGCGGTCACGTGACAATAAGTATAAGTATATTTTAAATTAAATAAGCATAAAAGTGTGATTATCGGTAATAGTATATTAAATACTAACAAAAAAATAGTAATTTTCGTTTACTGTCTACACCCGTTTTTAACAGTATGACGATCGGAAATATTTTCATATCTATGGAATAGATAGGTACCTAAGTTAGATGATGCGCTGTCTTTGTCATGGCGCTTTTCATATCAACACAATGGGGTCGTGTGTTACAAAGTTTCCGTGTGAGACGAACAGCGATCGACCATCCAAGGGATACATCTATAGATACTAGCGGTCGCTAAGTGATCGAAATTCGCCAAAAAAATCTATGGGCAGAACATTGGCAGTTAGTACTAACCCTAGGCATTAACTAAATTGAGTAGAGAGTATTGATTCCTGCCTCGTATCGCTCGTACGCTTTTTGAAAGGTATGTCTGTTAAAATACTAAAAACAATTTAAGTATAGGTTCATAAAGAAAAGAAAAAGAATGATACGTATAAGTTACGTAGAAGTTTATGTGTCGTCCTCCTTCGTCTGCGTAATTTTGCTCAATAGGATACCAAATTTTGCTTCAAGTTAATATTAATATAATAATAACGTGACTAATATAAAAAAAAATATAAGTATATCAAATCCAGAGATACGTAAGTAGAAAAAACTTTTGAAAAGTACGTTTTCTATTTCGAATGAACTAATATCAGATAGATTCGGCGGTAACCAAACCACCACAGTCGGTAACTTGGTGAATTAACTAAATTAAATTATATACTTGTCAATTGTTTTACGAGTACTATAAAGGCACATAAAGGAGCATAATTTCCTCTTTTCCTGAACACTAAATACAGTATAAAAACATGAAATGAGTTAACTTTGACGAATGTGTGCTTAATATTATAAATTATTCATCTTGTTATTAAAATATTTAAGTGATGCTGTGACTTATCTATACCTATCAATATATACGTACTATACATAAGAAATATCACATTTCAATAAATAAATCTAAAGAAATGTATGATATAGAAAATGTGTGATATAAAAGAAAATTATAATATAAAATAGGCATGTTGTAACCTTCAAAAGTGTTGTATTGTAAATATAAATGCATTAACATACATGCTTAAATCTAACGATTATATATATATCATGTCTTTGACTTTCCAATAGCTAATATATTTCGTGTTTTTAATTCTTTTTATTTACCGTTTATAGTCCTAATTTGACAGATGTAATACACACTGATTCAAAACATAACCGTGAACGAAATGTCAAGGTGGCACCATGTTCAGTTTCGATCCTTAACGCCGTTCACGCAATAGTTTGGTCATAAATAACGCAGCCTATTAAACACGGTAAATATACACGATGACTTCGGTTAAGAGGTTTATAGAGCGGATGCAGGCGGCTGCACCGGGCGTGTACTGTGACTGAGACTAGGTGAATTCATAGGTGGCAGAAGCAACACTCGAAATATCTAGCTCGGGCCGAGGCGCCCGCCGTGCTCCAGAATATAATATCAGGCGGTAGAGTGGCCTACGCGACGCGCCGCCATACTATACCTACTACATACCTACTCGGCCCTCATAATAAACGATATAGTGCGAAAATAGAACCGACACGGGTATTATCATTCCCCACGTAAATAAAATACAGTTGTTTGTAGCGCCGCTGTCTCTCGCTGCCAGGGTTTCTGGTTTATGGATATCAGTCTGTGCCGCAATCGATCTGATCCCGATTTAAAAATAAAGAGCGCTGTCCCGTGTTAACGTCCCAATTATGAACTAGGTCTGGGTTTTCCATTTTCAGTTTTATAATGTATAATATAATATATCAATCCTATATAATAAATCCTTAAGTTTTAAGTATGATTGATATACTTACGAGTTTCGCTTGAGTTGGATTTTGCTGTATGTGTGCTGATGTACTTTAACGATAAGAGTTTAACACACAGTCACTATTATAATATCAAATAGCGTAATACAGTTTCTAGTTAGTCCTGGAAGCGACTACCCTGTGGTAGCGTTTTGGTGGCACTGGCGGCGGGTGCGCCAGCGTCGCCGGTGTCGATTCCTCCTCGTTTTGAAGTGCTGCATTTTTAATCGAGCGCCTGTCTCGCGCGGGACATAACTCGGGAACGCTCCCGTACAGCTGTGCTCCCCTTTATTACAAATTCTAGTTAACGTGTCATTAACTGACACCTTCATACAAAGTCTGTTAATATTTAATGTTGATGCGGCGCTGTTATCGCGCAGCTTTCCGGACTACGAGTGGACATGTATTTATTTTTGATTACGTAGCTTTCGGTTGAGTTGGATATCATCTTTGATTTATCCTGGCAATACTTTAAGGTATATTTCTAAAAGCAATACTTAATAGATATTAATAAGATTCAAGCCATTAAAACATTATTAGTTATTTTCGGCAATACGTATAAATTTTAATATAATTAATTTTGTTTGGAAAATAAAGACAACCAGTATAAGTATATGCACTAAAATTTACGGAACTAAACTTCTTCACAATGATCATTTAGTGCATATTATTCGCTTTATAGTTATAATGTTGCTCGCATATTGTAAAACTATATTATGTTGTAGTGTTCTTATGTTCAGTTGAAAATTCGAGGTGAATTCTCTTTGGGAAATTATATCTGGGATCTGTGTCAATATTTTTAGCGACGTTACCTATCTACTATTCAACACTTTTTTTCGGCAAGAAGGTTAATGGTATTGAATTATTTTAAAATAAATTCGCGATGTAATAATAAATCAAAGATGAAATTAATATCTGTGATTGCGGCTTTAGAGCTGAAGAATGTGTCCCTAGAGAGAGACTGGAGAGTCGGCCGGTGTCAACTATATTAATATCATATTAGCAATAAAGCAGGCGGCACTTGCCAAATAATAACATCTTATACTGATTTGATGTTTCAAGGTTTAGATTAATTTAAGATTACAAAAACATCGAGTAGTGTAGCACCCGCCTGTCTTTTGCAGACATAAATTATTTATTTATATTTAAAAATTGCTGTTTTTGCAATAAAGTTTAATTTAAACTTTATTGCAAGAACAGCAAAAGGCGGACTTAATGCCAAGCGCATTCTCTACCAATTATAATACTATATTCGTTACTGTAAAGCCTTTTTGTAAGGATTGGAAATAGATTATCTTGAATCACTCTGTATCATTCACTTTGATTCAAGAGGAAGGTTTATGTGTATAACACAGGACCACGAGGGCGAAGTCGCTAGCAGATTGCTAGTAAATTACAAAAGAATATATATACGAAAAAGATGACATATAATTGTAACTCTTTTTAAATTAAAATTTATTTATGAAAAATTTATTGCTCTAACTTTAGTATCGATGTTAATCTTTAAAATGCTAGTTTTTAGAGCTATCGTTCAGTAGCCGGACGCGTTCTATTGACCTAAACATCATTAATCTTGAGGTCTATTTCTGTGAATTATTGGTAACAGACCATGACGACTTTTGCTTGAGAAAATATTTAGAATAGCACTAAAAATTTGTATCTACTATGGTTAAGTTTAATATACTATATACCAGGCAAAAACAAAAACTGTTTCAAACTTTGCCTTGGCAACAAAATTGTAAACGGGTTCTAAAATAGCAACATTATATGAAACATAATCTGTTTCATTTGATGATTTGTAAGAGAAACGCTTTTAACAATTACTATAAAACTGTAACATTAATTTACGTTTCATCTACGATTCCTTCCATATGAATCATACTTGATGTCGATGTTGCTATGATATAAACATATAGTGATGCCCCTAGTCTTAATTTTACGGTAAAAGATTTATTTTCAGTACTACAATGAGAAATGAAGGCAAACATATTTTGTTTAATAACATTTTATAGTTATATATAAATTTTCGAAGAAAAAGAAAAGATATTATAAAATAATGGTATATTTTTTCTTTAAGGTATAAAACCTGGCAATAGCGCTTGCTTCAGTCTATACTTCATCAATCAACTCCGAAACAATCTAATAACTTTTTGTAATAATAATATGATTTAATATTTTCACATTTATTGACATCCTAAATGGTTATTATTAGGTTTTCCTATTATATATATTTGTGTGTATTTACAAATATATTCATAACCATAATTATAAGTAAATATTTAATAACATCATTTCCCGCTTCCGCTTAGCGCACGCATGCGCATGCGAAATTTTTTTGGCGCGCCGCGCATCTTCACTTGAACAAACACACTGTACTAGTTTTTTTATTCTCTATGGCTTCGCACGGTTTGTACATATAAATAATTTGTTATTTGTATCAAGTTTTGCCCAAATCGAGCTCATAATGTTTCAAGGAAGTCATAGTCCGTTCGTCAGTCATATCAAGAGCTCAGATATAGTGGTGGAACAATACCAAAACCATGTCAAGCGGAGTAATGTAGCAACACAAGGTATTACAACAACGGAATCAAGTTTCGCCTTCTTTACAATAGTGCACATTCACTACACTAAATTGAATAAAACTCTACTAAAATCTTGCAATTTCAATCGATTTATATGGATACAGCCTACTTTCGTGATTGTTTTCTAACAGACAAAGTGAACAACAATGATTAAAGTTGAAGTTTTTTTTTATTAAATAAAAGTAAAGGATTTTTAGTCTTCCTACTTTCGAATATCATATTTCAAGAGAAAACGAAACTTTAATGTCTGTAAAATAAGGTCTAAATGATAATTATCTGAATGATATAGTAGTAAAATATTCTTTTTCTTTTTTCTTCTTAACTATGCTTCTCTGCTCTTTGGCGTGTGGTGGGGAGGGTGTGTTCCTACACTTTGGCGCACGTTAGCGTAGTCGTCGATTCTGAGGTGCTTTAATTACATAAATTAATTTTGCTTTAAAAGTTACATTTATATTGTTAACTCTTACAACTGCTGGTAAGGTTTTCAGATGAAGAATCTCTGTTTATGACCGTACTAGTAGTTGCTAAGCTTTATGAACAGAATTTCAATAAAACGAATTTCACAGTTATCTTTTTTTAATAGAGAATATAAAAAAAATAATCTGCCAGTATTATAGCTATTTGAAGTTAACATTCAAAATGTTACATTGATAATTAAGGTTTAAAAACAATGCTCATAAAACAATCCCCATACTATCAAAAATATTCGAGAAAGCTATGCTGGTTAGGTTGAATAGCTTCATAGATAAACAAAACATTATTAATGTAAATCAACATGGCTTTCAAAAAGGTAAGTCCACGGCATTGGCAATGTTTGAGCTGACAAATAAAATTATGACTTACATAGATAAATCGGAAGAAGTCACGACCATATTTTTTGACATGAGTAAAGCATTCGATTATGTATCGTTAGATATCCTCCTGGCCAAATGTGAAAAATATGGTCTTAGAGGAAAAGCTTATAACTGGCTGCAAACTTATCTCAGGGGAAGATTACAATACACGGAACTCTCAAATTTGGATGATTGTTTTAATGAAATTAATTATAGATCTAGTGGAAATATAAAGGAATTTGGTGTGCCACAAGGTAGTATCTTGGGCCCGTTTCTATTTCTTCTTTACATAAACGACCTACCTAAGGCCACTAAGCAATTTTGTTCGTTATTCGCAGACGATGTATCAGTGGTGGTATCAAATTCAAACAAATCTGTAGTTGAATACAACAATGAAATTAATAAAACAATGGAAGAAATAATCAACTGGTTAAAAGATAATAATTTAAGAGTTAACATTAAAAAATCAAAATATATACAATTTCATAATCAAAAAAATAATAAACGACTTAATCTTGAAGTACATCATGAGGGACAAACGATTGGGGAAAGTAAAGATATAAATTTTTTAGGATTAATACTGGATAGTAACTGTACATGGAAGCCACACATACGGGAGTTGTGCAACAAAATCAGCAAATTTGCCTACGTATTATGGCGACTTGTAAACATTACAGACGAAAGAACTGCTCTTTTGGCGTACCATGGATATGTGGCTTCCATTCTAAGATATGGAGTCATAATCTGGGGTAATTCAGTAGATATCGATAGGGAGTTCATTGCTCAAAAGCAATGTATACGCTCCATATGTAAATTATCCGTAGAAATAAGTTGTAAACCATATTTTCAGACTTTGGGATTGTTAACATTGCCATGTATTTATATCTATGAAGTATGTTGCTTTGTAAGAGTTAACAACAAACTCTTTAAACGAAACTGTGACGTGAACAATGAGTACAGGGGACGATATCCTGAACGACTAGTGTTACCCAGTATGTTTACAACAATGCAAAGCAACAGCTGCTATCCGATGGCTGTTAGAATTTATAATGGGTTGCCGAATTATATCAAAGATGCTTCACTCAATCTATTTAAAAAGAGCCTGTTAAAACTCTTGATGCATAAATGTTACTATTCGGTCCATGAGTATTTGGCTGACAAAACACTATGATAATGAATGTTCCATGACATTGTTTTTTTTTTTTTTTTTTTTCTGTATTTCTAATTGAATTGAATTGAATTTGTTATAATGGTAGTGACATAGTTTTTATTTTCTGACATTTTTTAATGGTTATAATAATGATTTAGTCCTAAATAATAATTATTTTAATTGCCTGTATTTTGAATGTAATAATTAAATTAAAATTAATTAATATGGTATTTGCATGCTAGTGTAATAGCTAAGTGAGCTGAACTGTAATTTTCTTTCCATCTTTTATAATACCTCATTTAATAGCAAATAAACGATTAATATTACTATTACTATATTTTTTAAGAGGAATACTCGTATATTCTGACGAAATTCGTATGCTTAATTAGTACATTAGAATTTTATATCTTTGTTTACAAGCTGGCTTGCGTCCACCATTTTGGAATGAAATCAGGTTTTTACAACGATCTTCTCAGCTAACAGTTCCATTCGATATCGATGCTATGAGAGTGTTTAAAGATAGCTAGTACACCATCTTCGGTGGTCAGCCATATTGGATTTAGAATGAAGAAATAATATTTTTTTTCCTTAGCCAAGCTTTGATATTCATATCATAAAAGTGTACAATTTTTTTTTAGTATACTTTCATGATTGATATAATGTTAAGCCGCATTTAGAATGCTACTCATATAAGATTTAAAATAATATTACTTAACTAACTGTGCATTGCTATCTAGACTAAATGTGTGAGAAGTTTCATCTTAACTGTTTGAGGATAAATGCTTTAAAATTCAGTTACAAGATTTTACTAGATCAAATGAAAAAAATCTAGAATTTGTATTTGTATTGGAATTTGTATTGGAGACTAATTTAATGACTAATAGATTTACTAATAATACTACTAATGAAATGATAAGTGACAGCGGACGACTATTTTCTCGGTATTGAATAGTTATATTAAAGAAATTTTCAAAGTTACAGTATGATCATATTCGTCCTTCAAAGGCCGGCAGCGCGCTTGTAGCCCCTCTGGTGTTGCAGGTGTCCATATGCGACGGTAATCACTTACCATCAGGTGATCCGTCTGCTCGTCTGCCCCCTATCACATAAAAAAAAAAATGAAACGTAAAATGTTGGTTATCTAGTAACATCTAATATTTCCCTTGACGTAATAATACGCATTCCCGTACAAAACTGTCAAATTAATGTTTCATAATATTGCAATTTATATAATATTGAATTTATGTTTTAGCCGATCCTAAAAATATTTAACTTATTAGTCAAATAATACTTTAGACAAAGTCTTAAATAGGAATTTATTTCGGGGTATCTTCCAGCAGGTGTGTAGCTGGAATTATATCTAGTCCGTTGTCTCGCCATGTAAAGATTGAGCGGCGCGTTCGCGGATACAAGCGGCAAGAATATACAAGCGAGCAATGACGCTTCTGCCAACCGCACAATGAGCTGCTCCCATCCACGGCACGGGGCTAATGTATTCAGTCCCACAGGTACTAAATACACACATAAATGAAATTATTCATTTATGGTTTTTCAGCGGGATTTAAGCATATATATAATTTCATTTATATGTGTATTTATTACCTATTACCAAATACACATATAAATGAAATTATTAATTTAAGGTTTTTTCGGTAATTCAGCTTAGTCTACATGGCTCAAGTAATAAAGAGACTTGCAGATATTACGACTATTGTAAAAGTGCTGAATAAAGACTTTCATTAGAAAGTGGTTCACACATTAATCAATTTTACTTATACAAGGAGGGTACAATTATAACAAGTAACAAAGACAAATTGTGAATTTCTTGAGCAAATTTATGTATTTTTTACCAAGAAAATTTTATAAATTTGTGTTTTGCAGTTTTTAATTAAAGTTTATTTCTTTTTGATGTACCTATGTGCTCCAATAATATTGTAAATTGTATTATTACATCAAATAATACAATTTGATCGGGAATTTATCAGGAAAAGTTGTATACGTCTCGGAAATACCGTATGGAAGACTCATTAAATCGTATGCGATTGTCGATTCAAATAACACAAAAGGATGAACACCTAGGTACTAACATAAAACTTTACATTCGCGTTCAAAGGAGAGGGCGCGTAATAATCCAGAATATTTCATGTGGCCCATCTTAGAGGGACTTTTTGGAGCAGCGATGAAATCATATTGGATGTCACCGAATGTTTTCATGGAAGTTTTATTGAGCTGATAAATGTGACCCCTCGGGGACTAGCCGGCACTTTTTAGATAAGTAAAGAGAAAAAGGTCTCGCTAGTAAACTCACTCGATTGTTTTGCTACATTGTATTCGTACATATCTTACACTGCATTCCGTTGCTGCGAATAAAGATATTAGGAAGAGATTTGATAGGTATCAGTTGGCAGTTGTGTCTAACGTTCTAGGTAGTGGTGGATTATTCTTTAGGTAAACTAGGCTTGTGCCTAGGAGAACCACGTAACAAAGGAACGTGAAATTTATCGTCTGATTCTTGGCAAAGACACACCCCCACTACAAGTACCTCGCGCCTGTACATGATAGCTTTGACTTTTGCATCTTTCTTATGTTTAATTTCTTATATGTCTATTTGTTAAGTTAATTTATTAAAAGAAAATCTGTCCATAAACGACTACGAACATCGATGCTTTAATATCTCTTCTGCGTGTGCAGAATATAGCCGGAATTACTTACATTATTTTATACGAGGTCAATTATTTTACTTATTAAAAAACGAAATATAAAAATGCATTAAGGTTGGCCTGGTAGTTATCCTTTTATTGTTTTCATAGAGGACCTATTTTCCTGCTGATTGTAAGCCTATTAAATTCTACATAACGAGTGTTCCAAAGAAGTTAATTGGCTGGTTAGTACTAAGAAAGTCCGCGTGCCGTAACATTAAAGTTACTCGGTACTACAGTTCTATAATATTCTAGAGCTAGGAATTCGTTTTCATATAGTATGCAATGTAGATCTGTAACAACAGGCTCTGGTAGTGAAATGTATTGGGTGTACTGAGGTTCGTGTTCACGTTTAACTCAGACGGGCTTCACTCGATCCTGTTTTAGGAAACAATCCCCATGATCCCTGCGTGATGCTGCATAATGGCGGCCTTCCGCCTCGCCCGGCGCACTTATCGATTTAAATAAAAGGTCGCCGAGACAAAAAATTAAAATGCATTAGAGTCTTCACTAAACGTAAGTATGCTGGATAATGTAATGCGATATTTAAATAAGCGTGCCAAAGAAATGATTTTAGTGAAAGAGGGATTTCGTAAAATAATGGCGTGAATTGTAGTTTCTATTGAGAAAAATAACTGGCGAAGTAAATTTGTGTACACATAGATATTCTAAGTGAGTCATAAAATCTCGTGATTACCTTACCAAGTTTTAATAAAAAGTCTGACCTGAAACACCACCACGTGATGGTGTGAAGTCATCATCTATCAGATTAATCGCAAACATCGTCCCCACTGCAGGGGTTGCAGTGGGGACATATTCTTAATGCTTAAAAATCCACTTTGTCTCTGGCACTCTGAGATGGGACTTGAACTCATGACCTTTCGCAATCCGGGAGACTGCTCTAACCTTTGAGCTTCCCAGGAGCTAACAAGACAGACGAATTTTTCAAGCACTTCTTACCTATTCCCTACTACAGAGCGTATTTTCATCAATTTTCTGGCTAAAAACAGTCGAAATAAATATTTCTACTAATAATTAATAAAATAAAAAAATATTTAAACTTCCGATAATTATCAAAAAAATTGTTCTAATTATCATATTTGATCAATTTTGCATTCACAATGCTATACTGAAAAATATTCTTAATGAAAGGTTCGACATTTTCTTTTTGTGCAGTCGGTTAATAATTTAAAGAACTTTAACCAACGATTGTAATATGTACAAAAAAGGCTTCAACCACTCTTACGAATGCTCTCAATGGCGAAGTCATGTGACGTGGTCCGAAGCCAAAGTTCTTCTGATACCTGCGTCCAACTGCGTCACTTGAAAATTGAAAAACTTTTGCAATGCCTTCCTTATGGAAATAGTTCACGTTTATATTTGTATGAGTTGTCATTGTGAGGATTCAGCGTTGCACTTTTATTCTAAGCAATTTGTTGTTGTACTATGATTTAAATCATATAGTTTATATAGCCCACAACTTATTCAGACTAGTTGACACAGAGCGTTTTTTATTTTATAAATAAATAGTTATTAATATTTGAGTAACAGTATGTCTGCGATTAATAGTTTCGAAGATACGGTGCTATGTTTGTGGAACTGCTGCTAGTCGGCGTTAAATTCTCCCTACAACTTCAAGGCACTAAGTGACGTTAGAAAATGCTACGGTAGCGAAAAACTTGTTCTTGTAGGTCACAAGCTTGACCATTAATTTTTTGTATGACCTTCTTTATGAACTCGGCTCTTGGAGTATATTAAGTATAAAATATCGTATTATGTTTTATTAAATGAGGACTAATCTAATTACTTGATTTAAACCACCTTCTAAAACAAATTGATTATGACAGACGAAAGAAATTGAGACAGGAAAAGTAAATACCTAGATGGGACGATATTCATACACATGCCGCAAATTGCACGTGATTCTTTCTTTTTTTTAAATAATGAAATTATATCTATTGAAGCTGTACGTTGCTAACAACACAGCATCGATATTACGACAGGCAACAGTGAGCGTGCGATAGCTCGTGTAAATCCGCATGAAATATTGATACATTTTCGTGTAAACGTGTAACAAATGCGGTAATTTAAGCCACCTGCCGGCGGCGCCGCGACTCATGCATGCCGCCGCTCTCACTGCACCACTTTTGAACGGCTTACATTATATTGCGATTTGATTCAGTTTTTATTATCCATTTTATTTACATTCAAATTTTTTGTTGCAAACATCTTTAATTTACCTTTGATAAAACACGACTCTACGAACTTCGTATTGTGCGTTTTTATGAGATAAGAAAAGTGTTAAAGAACATAAAAGGCTCCACTTTTTCTCCCTATAACAAGTGTTCAGACATCAAAAAATACGGAATGAATTAAAATGCTGTGTTCCAAGAAAATAAATTAATTGGAATCTGTTTGTGTGTTTACCACATCAAAGGAATTTTAGGTATTAGAAATGACAGCTGGTGTATTTTAAAGTGCACAACTATAAAGTACGAACATAATTTTCAACACCTATTAAATAAGGATGAGTAGTAGAGAGTAACAGGCATCGTTTATTTATATTTTACGTTCTTTACGAGACACGTCACATCGCATAGCTATTTAGCTGAGAAGTTGAGTAGATTTGTTTTGTTTTGAATGGAGTACAATAGAAAAACTTTCATTGGCAGAATAATGAAAAAGAACTAAGATTGTTAGTAATAATTCTGATAATATTTAGATAATAATCGCATCTCAATATAATCTCAAACTTGCATTTTTCCATTGTTACATTTTTGCATTACCTGAAGTAACATATTATTAGTGCGATGTCTTCCATATCAATGGTGATATTGAATATGAAAGGAATCTGGCCATAAATACTGTTAGAATTAAAAATAAATAAAATATTACTTTTGAAATTCGAATATGTCATTCTTATATGATTGTTCATTGTCTTACCTTATTTTCACGCCAATACAGTATAAAATATTTTGTGATATTAAAATAGATAAGCTGATAAAGAGAACCGCATCGTTGTGATTGCATTACATAAAGTAGGAATGGAGCTAGAATCAATTTTCAAAACGCTTGGAATTAGTCAAATGTTTGTGTACCGGGCTATTGATAGGAACAACTGTGTTTGTGAAAATAAATGCTCTGACCGTCCATGTAGTGTTCGTACGGAGAAGGCGATCAAAGCAGTAAGGTTCGAGTAAGAATTCGAAGAAAACCTGTCCGAAAGCAAAAGATTTAACTATAACCGTGTCGCGTATTTTAAAGATGACTTAGGGCTTGCAATCTATAAGAGAAGCACTGGTCACTTCTAACAGATAATTGAAAACAAAATTAGGGTGGTAAAATCAAAACAACTACTTAAGCGGTACGTAATGAAGGGATGTGACAGAAAAATTTTGTTTACTGATGAGAATTTTAAGTTATAAGTGAGCAATATTTTAATAATCAAAAAATCTTATTTATGCTCAAAGCTCTAAAGAAGCTTCACGATTTGTTAACAGAGTAGGTACATACAACACGGGCATTATCCGATCAAAAGACAGTGATGGTTTGGTAGGGTGTTAGCTTTGAAGGAGAGACCTAATCAACTGCCAATCCATCGGGAATACTGAAATTAGGAGGATTAGAAGTTAAGCAAAATATATCGTATAGTGGGTGGTTTTAAATAATACTTAAAAACTCCTCGTTACGATCTATAATCAATACAGATACTTGACTGACCAAAAAGAAAATAATAAACTGCTTATTCGCTACTGGGCGTTAATAGTCCGTATGATACAATGCAGGATGCTAAAGTACACACCAATAACACTAGTGGGTTAAGAATAAACTTTCATAATAAATTCTTAATGCTAATACAATTATATAAAGGTAAAAAATATCGCGATTGAAAATGAAAATGAAAGAAAATGAAAGAAATGCACCTGACTGCGATTGTTTTACTATGTTATTTTTTACAAATAACAAAACTAAATAAACGTTTTGTTTGCTTTTGAACCAGCTGTCTTGTTGAACAGTTTAAATGTCATAATGATTCAATTAGAGAACTAGGCGTGCAATTGGATGGCGCCGTTCAACTAAATGACTGGCCGCTGATGGAACGGCTGATTTACCCAGTACTACGCTGATTTTCAGTTGCAAACATATGTATAAAGATAATAGGAACATTAAATTATGACAATAGCGAGCGAGGTATCTCAAATTTTAAAATAATCATTATTGGCCTATTCTTGTCTCTAATATTGGAGTACAAAACACGGTTTTTGGCTGGTCCATTCCTATACCTATATTTGTTTTTATGCAAAAACAGAGTGAATCAAAATATCATATTACTAACTTAATGGAATGGCATTGGCAACTGTTCTGTTGTATATAATACAAGTAATTTTGTTTAATTACCAGAGGTCACCAGTCAAAGTTATACAAATTAAATATTTGTATTAACCGTTATCAAGATATTGTGACACTACAATTAAGCAATACTGATCAAATTGTATATAACTAGTAAAATAGGGAACACTCAAGCTAGGGTTATCAACATTTTATATTTTTACTCAAAGCATTTATCTACTTAAAAATATGAGGAACGTACCTGTCCTTTTGTTAGTCATTAAATTCAATTGATGTTATTTACTATTCCATAACTATAAAAACCGTTGCTTCTTTTAATGAATGCTATTTTTTTTTTGAACAGCTTACTTAGTACATGTCACTATGAAATCTTTGATGAGAATAATAATTATGAGTTATTGTCTAGATATTTGTGTTAGAGTTGTGGTCTAGATTTCAAAGCGTTTACTTTGTAGCATAACGAAAAGTTTGTTTTTTCATCCTGTTTTATTTGAAATCTTGTCAAACTTGATTTAGAGGTAATAAGAAAGAATAAGATCGGAGAAAGAAGACACCGTTTGTAGTATTTTCTGTCCATGATTGATAATTGAAGGTCTAGCAAACGGGCAGGGCATATATCAGTTGTTTCTAAAGTGATTATTACATCAAAGAAGAAAACGGTAAATTAAGCGCCTGTTTACTTGAATAAGAAGCCTTTTTATAAAAATGTTTGCTTTTTTAATTTATTATTTTTCTAAAAGTATCCTCCTTATTTAGTGTTACATATGTGTCTTTTGGTTACCTACTTACTCATGTGTATTTATTTTCAGCTCAATCGGTGCAACAGTTTTTAAATTAGCTATGATAGAAGAAAAAAGTACGAATAGACAGAGAACAGAGTGATTCTATAAGATCCGTTTTAAATTTTTGAGGTATGTGAACCTATACCAACTTATTTTTTTTTAATTTTTTTTTTATGGGACAGGGGGCAGACGAGCAGACGGATCACCTGATGGTAAGTGATTACCGTCGCCCATGGACCCCTGCAACACCAGAGGGGCTACAAGCGCGCTATCTGCTTGACAAACGAGAACTAACTTTAGTACCAAGTTTAAACCATTGTCCGACCAAAATAAGTCAATACGTATTAATTTCACGTTTACTCTTCTTTCATTGTTAATTTGATTTAGGCGGGCAATAGTTAAAGCCAACTACTAATTTCGGTTCTCGTTTTTTATGTCAAAGCATTTAAATATAATACTAGTACATTTATTTACATTGCCTTTTAGAAATTAATATTCTTTACACGAAATTCTATTACAAATAATTGTTGATGTGACTGTAGTTGCCATCCCTGATCCGGTCCATCTATAACCGGTCGGTATTTGCGCTACGTTTACAATAACATCCCGGTTATATGTCTACGTTTGTTTAGGACCGATATCATTAGTTAACTATACGCCTCAATAACACCTTTCACGTTTCTTTATACTATTGGTGTTAGCTTCTTCATTTGGCTGCGTTAAACAAATATTACTTATTTTATTTCTCCTGAAACAGTATTTTTAAGGATGACTATACTGCAATCGATTTAATGCGAAGCTGAATCTAAGCAAATTAAAAAAAAAGAACTTTGATTGAGTATGCAGTTTTTGTTTTAACTATCTAGGCTTTCTTTTTTTACTTCATGTATCATCCGCCTATCTTTGCGATTTCTTTAATTTGAGAGTTTTAGCTAAAGTTATTTCTTAGTCATATGCAATAAAGAAAAATATTCCTGAGTTAACTTCTGTTATTTTACTTTACTACAGGATTGAAAATGATTAAAACAAAATTTTATGCAACAGAAATAGTACCATTGAATTAATTTAAAAGACTAAATAAGTTTAATAGTAATAATTTATAGACTTTTTTGATGATTTTTTCCGAAGTAATTTACGGAAATGTATTATCTTAGTTAATCGTGAGGCATGTTTTACTTTATTTTTTATACTAGTTGAGTTTCTATAATAAAATAAAATAAAATTATTCGGCTATGAATGTTTTAAAATCACTTAATCAAAATATGGCATAACAAATATCTAACATAGAATTTAGGTTTTTTATTGACTAGAAGATACATGTAGTCTCGTTATTTATAAGTCTTCCCTTTTTGTATATTTGAGTTCGATTCCTGGTCGAGTCAATGTAGAAAATTGACTTTTCTATATTGTCTCGGGGTGTTAGTGTACTTTCGTTGTCTCAGTTGGGTACTTCTTAATATGGAGCTTTAGCTACTCAACGTGGAATCTGAGCCATATATGTGATGTAATATTTATTTACGATAATATCAATACACAGAGGAAAACTTTTATACTTTTTAATAGAAAACTTTTATAATAGAAGGAAAATCTATAGATTTTGTACAAGAATTTATGAATTTTTACGTCAAGTAATAAAATGCATAAGTCGTTCGTATCTGTTAAACAATCGATTTCATGGAATTAGGAAAGTTAGAAATTTCTATTATAGAAATAAATACCAAACTCTTTTCCGAGTGACCCGGCGGTCACTCGGAAAAGAGTCCACTAGCAAATGGTGCAATCATCTAATGAATGCTTCCGGGCAGATAAGCTTCGATTAAATGGTCGCTTTATTGCTAAAGGAAAGGCGCGTTCCGTTTATGTGCACATTGAGATATCTATTATGGATACAAAGATAACTCTAAATATTACTTATACGAAAGTGCTCTGTTTATTTTCAAGAGTTTTATCTATTTTGAGTACTAGTAAGGTGGGGGTATTCATTACCTTTTTTACACGACTGCTCAAAAAAGGAGTGTATCGTGTTTAGGATGAAAGTGACCGTTCCATTCTGTGGAACATTTGTAATTTAAGAGGTCCCCCGACTGCAATAAGGAATTTTTGTTTAACCAAGCCATAATAAAACTTGTTTCTTTTATTTTAAGTTTGGTTTTGTGTTTTTTAATTTTGAGAGGTTTTTTAAAATCACATTTTTCTAAATCTCAAGAATTGTGTCTTGCATTACCCAAATAAAACGTTAAGAAGATTGAACGCTAATATGTTTTATAACAGTGCGTTCAAGCAGGAGACTTGTAATTATATCAAAATATCAATTACAGTTTAATAAATTATTTCCGCTATAAAGACGTCGGGTTGCGGTTAGATTTAAGATAAGTGCTCACCGTAGGAGTATAGGTAACGCTGTACAATTTATCGCTTGCATATCCTTTCAGCGGGTAGATAATGACCGCAGTAAAACGTTTAAGCACGGAATAACTGCTGCTTGGAACCGTTATTACAATATTATGAATGGTTTCCCCGCGGCCGCGCCTCACGCCGCCATCGCGGCTTCATTCTTTACCCGGGCATATTTCACGCAGCCAAATGTAAGTTAAACAATTTCAGTATGTGCTACTATTGCTTGTTATTAATACATTTTTGACACATATTACAGTTCGATGGCGTAGTAGTTAGAGAGCTCGCTATACGGTTGTTAAGCAACTTTCGCAAGGTCTATATAATAGGATGGGCGACCAAAAATGTATTATCTCTAGCGGCACGTCAAGCCGTTTGTTTCGGTTACATCATTTTAGTTAACACACATCGATCCGTATCGGGCTCGCGTAGTGGGTCGTGGCCCATTTTCACTATTCAAGTTTGATTCGACTTTATCCACAGGGGACAGGGGACATTAATAGGCTGGTAATAATAACAATTCGTCAATTTAAATAAAAATAAAAAATATTGTAGTCTGATTTGAGGACGGATGAAGTAGCAATGTATTTATAAAAATAATAAGTAATTAGGCAACAACATCTCATGCATACTCGTATATTAATCATGAAATGACAAGGGCCTTCTCTAATTTTGAAAATTAACTTCTTCATTGTATTGTATACTTAAAGTTGTAATTGTAATTTAACGTTATTTACTTCCTATGAAACAAATGATAATATCGCTAATACTTATTACCTCTATAGTTTCAGTATTATATGATTACTCTATAAACTCTATCAAACGCGATTTTACGTTTTTTAAACCAAACCCACGTAGAAATAAACTTTAACGAAAAGTTATCTTTTATTTGCTTTCAGTTAGATGCATTGGATTTTGCTATTATATATGTTTGAAATAAAATGGTTTATTTAATATTATTAAATATACGAGTAACTATCAGCTAACTTCACATGGAAAATATTTACTGTTTTTTTTTATAAAGAATAGGTAAATTGGAAAGTACGTAATGATTGTGTTATAAATTGTTTTCCTAAAAGCGGAATTACTCGTACGTTGGAATTGAATGAGCAAACAAAAAGCGATTTAACATTAGGTTGTGGGAATCCAATCGTTTCACCTACTTAGGGAGAACACAGCACGACAACGTCCAATACAACACACATTGTTGTACGTTATTTTTCACAGCATTTTCTTATTTCTAAGTAATTAAAAGTTTCCGCTTCTTGCAACTAATTATTGGCGTTTTGTAATGAAACAGTTGGAATTGACTTTTTCGGTCTAGTGTCTCAAGTGGTTAAAATATGGAAAAACATGAATTTTGTTTTGAAATGATTTTTTTAAAATTCTTAGTGAAAAATGCTTAAAGAAACCACTTTCTCCCTAGCACTCTGAGATGGGCCTCTCAAAATGTATTTTTCAAGCATTTTTCAGTATAGCATTGCAAATGCAGAATTAAACAAATTAATAAATATTTTATTGAAATTTATAACACGTTATCTTTGCCAGTATTAAGGTTTGGTACTTGAGGTAGCATTACATTGAATGCTAATACGCTCAAAAAACTTCAACAAATAGTAGATTATTTTGCAAGTAGATAAAACATCCCATAGCACACGATGAAGTTTATGAAAATGCTTTTTTAGTTTCGGTTTGGAACACTATCATGACGGATTTTGAGTAACTGAATTGAAAAAATATTTCGATTTGAAACGGTCGTCATGCGTCACCAAGCGTAAGGAAACATACACAGTCTATTTTCGTATTTGAAGTAATAAAGTTCGCACTAGTAATGAGTGGCAATGACTGATGTTCATTCTTTATACCTTCAGTACAGTAGGAGTATGTAGGTCGTCAACAAATTTATTAGAATTGCTGCGTGCCAGCAAAATAATCACATGCCTACACAACGCTATATACTTTATATGTTTCAAACTTTTTGCGTTCGAGCGTTCTAAGAATAAAATAAATGATTATGCGTTGTTTCTGCGTTAAGTATTGCGTAATATTGCTGTAGGGTATTTTGCTCACTACGTTTTACATTTAATACTTGAATATTTATTTGAAAATGCTTTATACTCATTTTACTCATATGGTGGTAGCGGAGTTAAGGCACGAGACTTCCCGTGACTGTGCTTGTGGTGCTCGGGGCGGCGAGTAATTAGCGCGCCTTCCTTCCGCCACCCGCCCTCTGTCTTGTGTCCTTGCATAATCCCGCGAGCTCTTTTAAAACTCTAAATATATATATCTTTTTCTCGGATTGAGAGATTAGTTATATGACAAGGTATTGTTTTTTGTTCATTAAAACTATTAATAATATATACATTGGAATAATTGAATTAGCCCAATGTAATTCGACATTTGCATTCTACTTTTCATATCGAGGCGTCAAATAAAATTTTAAGAAAAATATCACTACGGCACGTTTCAGAGAATAATTTATTTCAATTGGCGTCAGAACTTTCAATCGAGTCAACAAAGGAATTGTAATCAGACCCATTTCACATACAATAAAGTAGAATGTGTCATATTTAGTTAACAAAGCGAGTGTCTTTCAAGATGCAAAAGAGAAAATGTCTTCTAATTTAAAAAAATACTTTTCTTGTTCATATTCAAATTGTCATCGTTCTTTAAATTCCTCATAATCCGTCCAATTCTGATTCGTCGGGCTTTGCTCGGGTCGCAGTAATCAAGACAGCTTCAGATGGATTTCATTGATCCCTACACTAGATGTGGGGACCGCTTCTATGGTATTTTTTAAAATACATTAGGTTTTTGTTATATCATAGGTTAGATTAACATTTTGGATGGTGACATTTTTCTTTTAGATATGAAACGACTTTTGCGTTTAATGTCGCTCTTTGTATAAGTCCTATTCGTTCCACATTAAGCCAAGTGGAACTCGACAGGGTGTGTGAATGTGGTGCTCATTTTAAAAAAAACCTCATTACAGTCGGTAACCGCGACGCGGACGAGTGGCGTCTTTGAAGGCCTGCGCCGCTACTACTGCGGTATTATTCCAGATTATACCCGCTCCCATACAAATGAAATCTCGCTTAAATCCACTGCAATTTCGGAACGAGAAAATAAGGCTCAGAAGTTGTTTTACTGCACTCGCACTTTCTGAAAATTCCTTTGAACGCGAGGATAGGTCGTGTTAAAGTATATTTGTGGCGGACCCACATGCACATTTAGAGTATTTTTTAATATTTCATGGAAATTAAAAATGATCTGTGAAATTAAAACCATCTTACCAGAAAATTACATATTAGAAACAATTGCAGATATAAGGATGTGGGAAATACATAAACAATGAGATATAATTTTAATTGGGCTCACGATATGCAGGTAATAAGTACATAGAAGCCTCCAAAGTAATTTGGAAGTTCCGTTACTTATCTGGTCAACTAACGGGTCTAAGTGTAGTGAGGCCGTCCCGAATAACCATTACATATTTAGTTAGTACGTCCCCAGAGACTGCGCTTGCGGTTCTTGCCATTAGTGCGATTGAGCACTAGCCCGTTGGCCTATGCTTTATAAATCTTTGTGTTATCGCCTTACAGTCTCGTATCGAAAGGAAATCTACATATGTAAATTGAAACTTAGATTTTGTTAAAACTATATTTGCATACTTCTACTTTTTACGATACGAAGCTAATATATTGTGCGTTCTCATACATATTGGAGAACTTTAACGTAAAATATCGGAGGTTCCTTTGTTTGCGGCAAGTCAGACTCGTATAGATGCAGATGAGCAAACTATTTGTCTTGCCTGATAGCTGGGCTTGATTAAACCGTGAAACATTTAGCGGTGTTTACCTGCTGAAGGCATCGCTGCGCTTACAACTTAACAATGACCTTTTGAGCACTTTACTTACATTCGCATTCTCTCAATTTTATAAGTTAAATTTTAGTTATTTCTAAAATAAGTTTGATGTGCAATAAAGATCTATGTTTTTTTATTTTTGGAAGCTTCTAAATAAGTAGAGAAGTTTTCTTGTTTCAGGTGATTTGAATGATATTGGAATATGATGAAAAGTGGTCGAATGTGATATATTGTTCTGGGGGTTAACTTATGCTAACATGAACTTGGGGTCGATACTTTTTGGAGTGATCTCATGGATACAAACGGGGCGTTCACATAGTGATTAGGACAGATAAATGACGGACATTACATGTAATGAATGTTTAGGTGGTCGTAATCGCATCGCGTAAAGTGTCGGCGCCATTACTCCGCAGCTGGTGTTGCCGAGATATTGCCTTAAGCACCGTTTACCGCTTGCCGTGGATTTATCCTTTTCTGAACTAGCTATAGGATGAGACTGTTGTTTATTAGAAGGATCTCGTGTTAACTAATCGAGTGAAAGTTTAGTTATAAGTTTTCTTAAAATACTGTACGGTAAGTACGGGAGGCCTTAGTGAAGAAGTGTCATGTATAATAATTTATAAATCTAATTTGTTTATTTTATTCTTATCGCCTTATACAAGATCTCCGATATCTGTTGAGAATGGTAGAGAATGCTTTCGGCATTAACCGCCTTTAGTCCGCCTTTTGCAATTTTTTTCGCAATAAGGATAATTAAATAAATTTGACCCACTTGGAGTAGTTATTTTTCAATTATATGCTATTGATAAAAATGTATTTTGGAAAAAGTAAAAGAGGGCTTTTTCCAAACGACGTTTTTATCTAACCTCTACATCATAATTTCTAAACTTCTTCTCCTTGGACCGCGAAAGCGATAAGTCGTGTACATGTGCTAGTTTCTATCAAAATATTAAGAAAGAAATAATATTGAAAATATATATTATTGATGAATTTTGTAAATATTTGTCTATTTCACCAGGCAATAAGGATTAAATAAATATAATTTATAAGCGGAAACGATAGTGGTGTAGATTGTAAAGAGTTGGCACATGTTAATTTTATTTATGATGGATAAATCTATGTCGGATTCGAACTTAGATCTCATGACTAAAGACAATACTCCACCAAATTTTATACATTCGCGTATCAAAAGGAGGCTTGTACAGGTGGAATATGTTTCATAATTGGGTACCTTTAAAGAAGACATTAAAAACACTATGATCAGCTTGTTCACTAAACACAAAGAGGAGTTTAAGGATATCATCCTAACACTAAAAGAAACTAAGCAAATGAACACAAATATTCAAAACTCCATTGAATTTCTTACGAAGCAGGATAAAGAATTTTAACATAAGATAGAGTACTTAGAAAGTCAAGCAAAGGTTGATAGGGACCATATCAGTCTAATTGAGGAAAGAATAGAAGAGTCACAAAATACAAAACGTAAGAGCAACTTCGAAATAAAAAAAAGTGCCCTTGAAATACAAGGAAACAAAAGATAGTCTAGTGGAAATGGCTGTATACTTAGCCAAAAATGCGGGTTCTAGCTTAAAAACGATGGACGTGAAAGATATTTACAGAGTTCGTGGGAAAAAGCGGAATATTCAAAATACCTCAATTGTTATAGAAAAAAAACAACACGATGCTTAAAACAGAAATTAAACAAATGACTAAGCAATTTGAAATCACACATAAAACTAAATAATGTGCTTAACATCTTGGTTTCAGAAGGGCAGAAGTTACATCAAATTTCATAACGGAACACTTAACGCGAAGTGCATCTCGACTTCACATCTTGGCAAGAGACTTGGCAAAATCTGAATGATACAAATATTGCTGAACCGGATATGGAAGAGAGTATGTAAGAAAACTTGATAATTCACCTATTATTAATATTACCAACGACACTCAAGTCCTGAAACTGTTTTTTTATTGATAAGTAAATAGTTTCTGCTAATTCAACTTTTAAAAAAAATTACCTTTTCTCAAGAATCTGAAATTTACCAGTCTGTATTGTTAGTTTAAATCTAAAATTCCATCGTTTACGTGACCATATGCAGTCTCTGCTTCTCTTTTTTTATGTTCTATTTATTATAACACACAAAGAAACAACAATATACTCTCTCAAATATACACACATAACACTTTCATATTCTTCAACTACACTTATACAAAAAATCAAAATTCACGCCCACATTCAATAACTTATTGTCCATTAATACCAAGATTCATGTGTGATACTAAAATCGGTTTTTATTAATCATTATTATATGGCTAACACGCTCCAAACAATGCATGAAATAGACTATTTGAATATACATCACTACTGCTATAAGATGTGACACCGATCCCAAATTACCTATCCAAAAATGATCTCACGATCATTGTCCAGAATATTTGTAGTATATACCGTAACTTCCATGATAACTCTATCAGGTCTCAACTTCCTGAGTCCTGAGTGAAGATTTTCTTAAACTCTGTAAACCTGTCTCTAAACTAAATGACTATTACAAATATATAACTATAAGCCATATTAACAAGAATGAGTAGTAGTTTACAAAAAGAATATCCACAACTCTTTTTTATTCTTTTATTTTAAAGAAATTGTTATTAAATAATACTATACTATGCATTTATCGATCCCCATAAAATATTTTTATTTTAAATGCATGCAATTTTATTTCTTCATTAGGTATTCACTAGATACGTTAAAACCTGGAAATATTGTGGTTATTACCGGTGATATTAACATCAACCTGATACCTAGATCTAATGAACAGCTTTATGAATATAACAACAGTGCATTACCTCGATGTATTATCACTCTATGGGATACTTCCCGGACATTGATTAGCAACTAGGAAAGAAAGTGGCCTTGATCATTTTATGTTAAAAATTAATAAAAAGAAGAATACTTACAATAAAAAATTTATCTGATTTACTCCTCTGCGAAGATCTTTATCTTATAGTAGACACTTTAATACTAAAGATAACAAAATCAACATAGAAAATAATTCTTTGACTACATCGATTCCCAAAAGTAAACATATAATAAAATCTTGGATCACTACTGATTTACTTATTAACTCAAAAATAACAAATTACTATAGAAAATCATTAAATATATAACATACACTAATAAACAAACAGAATTCATCAGACCATTCATCACAACACATCAACACTCACTGCAGTCTGAGAAGACCCTAAGAAGCTTCTACTCTTCTGAACATTCAAACCCCCATACCCAACTTAGTGATATTTTTTTACATTTTCAATTACTACGCGTAATATCCAATTTCCATACAAACTTTCAACCCCTATGAGCTTAAGGGGTCGAATTTTCTCAAACGATGAAACAAGTGTTTACTAAGTTTTTATGTTTAATGTTTATAAATTTAAAACTGATGGACTTTTATTTCACCTCATAAGCGATTGAAATTTCTGAAACGCCCATAGTTCAATAGTTCTAAAGAAATAAACTATCAAAGTTAATCCAAATTTAATAATACAGTTATATTTATATAAAAAGGAAACCGACGATATAAAAGCTTGATAGAAGTGAAAATTATCCAAGAAACTTTTATCGAATCCGGGCGGGAATTTTGTGCAGGTTATTAATATTTCTTTTTTCTTTTCTTTAATACAAGTTTCTTGAATTATTTTTACTTTTAAACCGACTATAAATTATAAAGCACCTTTGAAGCTGGTTATATTAAAAATAAATTAATCAATATCTTGAATGAAAAGATATAAGTTCCGCCTATTCTAATATATAAATAATATATGTGAATATACATGATTAAGGACAATTGTATATCTTTAAAAAATATAGAATTATTTTCATTTGTCAGTGTTGCTATAATCAGTATGTAGATTAGAAAGCAGTTAGCATTTGAAAGGTGTGTCGGTGGAAGAGTCACAATTTCCTGCACTTAACTACACAGGAAGCAATTTTGACGAGTCATCAAACGACGGACACCGATCGACGACTTCGTCAACCAGAAGCCTACCGTTAGGCGTCTTTTAACGAGAAATTAGAGGGCGTTATATGGCCTAGTTTAACAGTTTGTCTGTTCGGTAATTAAAGTGTAGGTAACATTTATTCATTGTTCAGTCTAAGCTTAGCCGCACTTTCAAAGATCAGTCTGCGTTAGGTTATGAAATTATTTTATAAAAATAAGATACCAACTTTAATTCTATTTTTTTACTATTGCAATACGTACTCTTCTAAAAATATGTACATTATTACACGATTATTAACTGAAAGTTGTTCGCATACAAAAAGATAGAACGACCCAATAACATTTATTTTCATTTCCGTAATGATTAATTCTTGATTTAACAGGTGTCCTTGATATAAATTTTTTACTTACCTTATAAACATTTACCTATAGCAAAAATATTATTTGGTGGCTAATAAGAATTGCCATCAATTATTATATGAAGTTTATTGATGATACTGGAAATAATATAAAAACGGGTTGTGATATAGTTGATTGTAGAACTTTCCATTTTTTTATTCCATAAAATTAAATAAATACACTTTATATATTTTTTTTTCACACGAGGTTTGACGACTTCATTAAATACGTCAAGGATTTGTGTGCATTCAAATTTCTTACGTCGATTCAACCAATTCGCGTTGTCAAGTGTATGGTGTTTCGAATTCCATAGGCGTCTGTGCAATTTTAATATCTGTAAAATGTTAATGTTCACACAAATAAATGAAATATATTCATTTAACATTATTTTCAATAGGTTTACTCAACCTGATTATGTATTTATGTAAGTATAAGAATTTTGATACAGTTTTAAAAATACAAATAAGTAAATAACAAACTGGCATTGTAAACGCTGTCAGCCACAATAGTTTCAAGAACAAAGCGTCTAGTGTTCAGATCAGACAGCGTCAAAGTTCGTGAATTAAAAGACGTCCATAGAGCTCCCTTCAAGTGTGAATAGTCTGCAACAAAAGTCTACAAATCGTCGGTTGGGATGCGCCGTTCGTCCGTCATCAAAGTTAGGGGAATTGTGGCCATCTGCCGCGCGCCGCGTCGCTCTCAGATTACCGCGGGAGCTTCGTTTAATCGTTTTATTAATACGCCGACAAATCGTTTTACAGCACCCCGTTCCTCGACGTTGTTTTTCTATAAAGTTACTTTGGGAAAAGACATTCCTTGTTGAAATTTTATTTGAGAAAGCGTAAATGTTCAAGCAGAGACTTCAATTTCAACACCTGACGTATTATTCATATTAATTCAAAAGTCTTTAAATCTATTGTAACCTATTGATGACCTCCGTAACAGAGTGGTTCCCACGCCGGTTTCAAGTTGTCACCATCACTGAAGTCCCGGGGCAGATTCTCGGTCGGTACCTTCGGTGTCGCTGATAAATTATAATACTGAGATTTTAACTACTCATCTTGGAATCTAAAAAATGTATATAAAAATGTAATTATGAATTTTAAAAAATGTGTTGAATGGCAACTATCCCTACACACTTGAAGGCTGTATTGATAATTTATGTATTCAAAGTGCAATTCCTGAGTCACATGCTTCCAGAATAAGGGTTGCCACATTAAGTATCTCGAGTGTGTTCTAGTGTAGTGTGCCTTTAAATTGTTTTTATGTGAACAGTGAAACCAAAAGTATTCTAATAGGAAGGGGAAAAGGCTTTTTTCGCATATTATTCGAAAATTCAAATTATTTTTTAGTAAAGTTTAATTATTAGTTGCTGATTAGCAATAAAGCCGCCTTTAGTATACTTCTTTCTTATTTTGCTTCTTTGTGTTATGTCCTTTGTAGTGTGAAATAAAGATTATTATTATAAAGTTAGTAGGTGCCATTCTTTTGGATAACTTTCTGCCAACTTGTCAGTCCTGAGACCGAAACAGGTGGAAATCTGAAGGTGCTTTTGCTGGGTGGCAAAAAATGTGTAAAGTCTAGCGTTATCATGATGAAAAACCACACCCCTTCTATTGATTTATTCTGGCCGCTTTCTCTCAATTTCTTGCTTTAATCTCTCAAGTTATTCGTAGTGAAATTAAGAATCATTGGTCCCACCTGGTGGTAATAATGAATAATGTCCTTTCAATCCCACCATACACAGAGCATCACTTTGTTGCGAGTTAACCCGGGTTTCGCCACAGTCTGTGAAGCCTGATCGACCTTTAACCAAAACCATTTTCATACGTTCTTGTCGTACGAGTATGTGATCTATTTTTTATCACCAGTTCAGCTTCTTCAAAAATGGTTCGGTGTCTTACGCCTTAATTAGTTTCTTCCAGTGAGCTCATGGGGTACCCTAATATCCAACTTTTTTTTTTTACCCAGATTTTTTCAAATGGGCCAAGACTGTTTTGTGGTCATTCCCCAGTTCTTCAGTTACTTCGTAACTACTGACATGCCGATCTTGCTCCCTTTGTCAAAAATGAAATCCATTTTATCCTACAATCACAGAAATTGCATTAGGTCCATAAACGTCACATTTTTTTTCACGGCTTACGTTGCATTTTAACTTTTTTTGTAGATAATAAAATTTTAAAATGTATCGAATTTCTTCATTTGATTCACTCATTATGACAGTAAGAAAAACAAATGAAAATCACACATTTTCCTAATTTGAATTCGGAGTAATCTTCTATAAATTTAAACTTTTTAATGATACCGAAACCAGATATGAATATATTTTTATTACAAGTTTATGCATACTATATGCGAAAAGACTTTTTCCCCAACCTATACTATAAAATTTTAAGAATATAGTTTTTTTTCAATGATGTGACTGGAATATTTGTAGTTTTCTAACTCCATTATTTTTAAAACACATAGAACTCGTGTGTTCAATTTGCAGTTTATGCAAAGATATTGAAGTAGTAGCGTTAAATATTCCAGACGAGTTCAGGGCTAGCAGGACGGCTCCAGGTAGTGTAGTCGATTCCGCCGCCAGTTATTAGGGATCGTAAATAATAAGTATTAAAAGCTTCTTTGCCTCGTTTTATTTACAGATAGTACGTGTACGGCTTACCGTGCCCACATAAATAATTGGCAAAGAAAACGTTGCGCCAACGTAAATATACTTAAGTAATGCATTGTTAACTGCTTTCGGGTAGGGGTAGTTCATGGTTAAATATAATATCTGAAACAAATGACTATGCATGTGTATGAATATTAGACAGTACCATTGTAATTTGGACTCTATTGTATGTTAGACTATTAATGTATATATAAAAAAAGGATTTTTTAAAGTGTAGCTGCTGCTGTAAATTATTGGGAAGAGTTAATAAGGTTCCCAATAATTAACACTCTGAGATGGGACTTGAACACTTATTACTTTTTCGCTACTACAGCTTCCCTTACTTGACTATGCTGACACCTGCTATCTTGATCTTACGGAGGACTAATTTAATAAGCTTGATTGCACAAATATGATCACATATCTCAATTTTGTGCTAAACTCAAGGCTTACTTTTCGTCTTCGCCGGAATGTGCACATATTATCCTTTTTCTACAATGTTTTATTTAATTTCCTTTACCTATGCTATTTGAAAGAACGTTTTGTTCCCTTATATTCCCATATCTCGTGTTCTTTCAAATCATCAGCAAAATTGCGTGAAAAAAAAGTTGGTGCAACACAACGGAAAAAAATTATATGTGATTCGCGCCTTGTAGTGTGAGTGTATAAACAAACAAGTTCGAACTTGTTATCGAGCTGTTTACTGCATCGTTTGTTTAGCTAAAGTAGCAGTCATTTGTATTACACAAGAAGGCAGTTTGGGACTCAAATTCTGTCATAGGTATTTTGTATCAGCATTTTGAAATTATTAACTATCGAACCAAGTCATTATTAAGTAATAATGTCGAGAAAGTGTAAAAATTGTAACAAGTACCTGTGTAAGATTCCAGGAGACCAGGATAACCAAGATAACCAGGAGGTTATAAAAAAATTATAAAGAATGAAGAAGAAGCTAAAGTGTTTAGTGACTGTTTGAATAAAATCGTAATAGTTAATGATATTTTTTGTAAGAAGTGTCGACTTATCCCATATATTAACAAAAAAGCTTCTACTTCTAAATGTGCAGCATTTAACTTGGCCGAAATAATGGACGATCAAAATAATCTCTCAGTACAATATGTGAAATCAGCACCTAATATCATCAAAGCAGAAGTAAAATCAAGACATATAAATAGAAAAGTCTATCGAATTTACATTCACTATATTTCCGAAGGTAATGACTACAATAGTATTCTTCGTTATTGCTGTGATTGCCCCAATGGCAAACGTACAGTGGGATGCTGTTCTCATGTAGCAGCTATTATTTATTATCTATCATATCGATGATATTTGTCCAAAATCGTACGTCCTGCTGAGGTCCTAACTAAGTTATTTGCGACTCAAAGTGTTCCGATTGTAATTAATTACAACAGTGACGATGATTAATATTTTGTTTCTTGTATTTTGATAGACACGAAAAAGTAATAATAATGAGTATTGAACACTGGCTGTTTTTTTTTTCATTTCTTTTTTAACTATTATCCCATCTCTTAAGACTAGTTACTTATGTTTTAAAACAAGCTGAAGTGAAATTTCGAAAAAAAAAACAATGATGTAATGTGAAAACCTTTGAAACTTAAAACTCCGCTCCATACTACTACTTTTTACAATTGCTCATTCAATTTTGAAGCTGTGAGACTTTGGAATTGTATTGATTCTAAAGTCGCGTATTAAACATTGTATTATTAATGATTATCCAAGTATCACTAATTAGTAATCTAATTAGTCGTCTATAATTAGAGTATAATTTATATAAATAGTTATTTTATTTATCGTATAATTTAATTGTGTATGAAAGTATTATGAGTTTGCACAGTTGTTTTTATAATTGTTGTCAAGTCCACTCTATCTAGTGGTTGTCTGGCAGAGATCGCTGTCAGTGATAATTCGCACTGTTTTGTTAATATCTATGTATTAAGCTAAGATTGTGTGGTGCTTGCAATAAAAAGTTATCATTATTAGCCCCCGTATTATAAAGTATTTGAGACAAGAAATGCACTACAATACTTGACCCGAGATAATATAATTATGATATAATACAACTGAAAATTCAAAACTCTTACTACAAAATGGGTTTTACATTTTTCAACTTTAACACGTAATTTTAAGGTAGTTGTACACTGCAATATAATTGTGGGTGGATTGGAATGGTGATGGGATGGCTCGATGCGAAATTGACACCCGTGTCCACCGTCATCGTCTCTGATTGGATTAGCTCGTATGCTGTCGACGCATCGATGTCGCGTTGGACGCGACATCGACAGGCTTAAACGTAAAATTTTACGTGACTACTTTTGAAGCGGCGACTTTTGACACGATTGCATACTTGGTCGTGCTCCGGATTGCGATTACAACGTGCGGTGTATTATGTAAATATACCAAAGCCTGCAATAGAATGCACATAAATACAATAAATCGGGCGTTTTAAAATGTTCTAAGCATTTTTCTGTCCGTGCTATATACGCTTAAGTAATATTGAAGTTAATTTAAAGTTAGTACCACTGAGCATATTCCTGTATTATGTAAAGAAAGTAGTACTTCATATGATAATCACACAAGCACAAAAGCTTTAGAATAATAATTGTTGTGAGAAATAAGTTTTAGGACGTCCCATTTTTCTTTTAAGCCGTAAGAGTGTTGATATCATTGATATTCGAAGCTGTTGTTACTTAACGAGTTGCAAGTGTCACATCTACGTGTAATATATATTTTCTTAATGTTCTGGACTTATTCTCGAAGGAAAATTTATGCGCCATTTGCCGCACCATTCCTCTTTCCTTTTAAACCAAGAATGGCGTTAAAGAATATTGAACATATTTTTTTTATTAAATTCACATACGTCGCCTTGAGAGTTTCTCGTGCTTATTAGTCTCTTAGACAACGATGACACAGTAAAGTTTCCTTAGTAATAATTCTGACGTTTTATTGGGAGTCGTAACCTGAATACGGCCATCTAAATCTTATAAGAATGCCGTTATATCCACATCTCATTACACGTAACTTTGAAGAATTATGACTTGGCAAAGTCCTTTATTGGAAATACCTTCACGAGACTGAAATATTGCTATGTCGTGAAAGGCTAAAATTTCTAATTAGAAATTCTTTAGTACAACTTTATTAAGTTTTTACTTGCAGCGACGAACCTAATAAAAATGCCGCCATGTCGGTTTCTTTTGAGCACTCTGCGAGCATAATTAGATTAAATAAAATGAAATAACTTATAGGTATTTAAATGTTTCACTGTTTGGGGAAATCAGACGTTTAGTGTTTCTTTATTCTAATTCTCGTCAAGCTCCTTGAGTTGAAAGTTACAAGTTACAGTAAAATTTTGCGAAAAATGCGTTGACAAACATATATCTACATACATTTACAGAATTTAACGTACGTTGAGAAACCCATATAGACTATATATAAACATGTCGTCTTCTTTTTTATTGTTAGTTAAAAATAAAATAAAAAAACCTTTAAAAACTCTAATAAATTTAAAATAATTCAAGAAATTGCTATTTTTTTATTTATTTATGCTGTTGAATGGATTGCCGAAGATTTAGAGGCCATGTACACACTGGCAAAACTTGATTACCTGTAATTTGATTTTAACGTCTATGTAGGTATTATTGTAAAATATAGCAATTCCTTGAACCCCTCTTGTTTGTCGTCAATGTTTACTCGCAATCGTTGTTTGGCCCACTCGTTCATTTTTATGAGCCACGGCTAGAGTCGGACCCACCTTTCTGTTTGCTGTTTTCGATCAAGCGTTCGTCTACGTTGTTATTCAGAACTATTTATTTAAACAGCCATCTTTCATTATCATATAAAAAAGGTCTTTGAAAAAGTTTTTTTGCTGACACTGGGGATGATTTTATGACATTTTATAGAATACTAACGGCCCGCCCCGGATTGGACGAGTATTATTTACATGAGGATAGAGTTTTTCAAAATATTCTATTTTTTGATCAGGAATACTCTAGAATTATAATGGTATTATAATTTTTCAAATAGGTTCAATAGTTTCGGAGCCTCTTCTCCTTCATAATGTTTCCTTTTTTATATTAGTCTAGATATTTCTACTTACATTTAGAACGTAACCTTTCTTATATTTTTGTACTGTCTAATAATTAAACTTAGCTTATATAAAACCTGATTGAAAAAATCTATTGTAGTAACTATTTAAAAAAATCACTGCTTATTATTACATTGTTTTTGGTTTACATAAATGAACTCTGTAACCTGAAATTTCATAACGCAAACATTTTTTCTTATGCAGATGACACAGCTATAGTATTTTTTGGAGAATCATGGGATGAAGTAAGAGAAACAGCAGAAATGGGATTATGTACAATCGCACACTGGTTAAATCTAAATCTTCTCACATTAAATGTTGATAAAACCAATTATATATGTTTTACAAAAAATAAAAGAACTCAACCTAGAGATAATTTTCATATTAAAATACATAACTGTGGAAACCCACAAAATACGGAATGCTCATGTAACTATATTAAAAAGGTGAGTTCAACTAGGTATTTAGGAGTCGTAGTAGACCAGAATCTGTCATGGCACTTACATTTGGAACTGATTATAGGAAGAATAAGAAAACTTATGTGGATTTTCAAAAAGCTCAGACACATCGCAAACAGAGAACTTTTAAATAAAATATATGTTGCTTTGGCACAGTCCATATTAATATATTGTATTCCAGTTTGGGGTGGAGCGACAAAAACAAAATTTTTGGAAATAGAAAGATCACAAAGGGCATTGCTCAAGGTTATGTATTTTTTGCCATACAGATTCCCTACTGAACATCTATACATTTATGCCGATCTCCTGTCTGTTAGAAAACTCTATATTCTTTATTCTTTACTTAAGCGGCATAAATCTGTAGCTTATGACTCGAGTATCATGAATAGAAGGAGAAAAGATAAAGTGATTGCCAATAAATTAGTAAAAACAGCATTTGCTGCTAAACAATATGAAACACAAACCGGCTATATATATAATATTGTCAATAAAAAACTTAATATCTACCCCCTTAATTATTGTGATTGCAAAAAAACTGTTATGTCTTGGATTAAATCACTAAGTTATATAGATACTGAAAATCTATTAAAATGTATTACATAAATAACAAAATATTTAGCTTCTCAAACCTCATTAAATAATAATTTTTAAATCGACTAAAATACTGGGCATGTATCATTTTCTCGACGTTAAACACTCACACACACTAACACACACACACACACACCCATACACACACACACACACACACACACACACACACACACACACACACACACACACACACACACATACAAAATATTATGAATTATTTGTCTTTATCAGTGCTAATTTTTATTTTCATTTACAATTAAGACACTGAATGGAGGAGCGGTGATTTCCCAATACAGGTTTTTTATAAACTTACCGGGAATCTCACCACAATATTGTAAGCAAATATTTTTTGTTAATGAAATAAAACATTTTTCATTTTATTAGAGATGTACTACTTATTTGCTTTTTATCACAAACAGACTTACATATATTTAGTTTATAACATAAATGTGATCCACTTAGGTAAATCGTTTACATAAACCATTAACATTAAAAGCTTTATTATTCGATATAAAGATATTAAATCTGAGCAGTGAAACATTACAAATTAAAAAATTTGAATAAAATTATGTAGTGGCCGCGATTACATTAGTGCATTTTGACACGCATGTTACAAAATACATGAATTCGATCACGAACCAGTATTATGAGAACAATGGATTAGGCTAATAACACGTCATTTTGTAATATATTAGGATAGCATAATAATTATTTGTGATTTTTAACACAAGTTTTTAGATTGCATTTGCAGGAAAACTATATTTTTTTGAGAAAATAAGACGCTTGTTAAAGCTTTTTTTGTGTTTATTTTGTAATTTTTTTTTTCTAATGTAATAAATCGAGGTAGATGCAAGACTATCTTATGTTTTAAGAGAATTATTCCGTCATATTTTGTTTATATTTTTCATAGAAAAATTCAGACAAGGTCAGTTTCGGTGAAAATTGACATGTTAATATGTTATGTAATACATTGATTAATTTGTGATGTAACTAAAAAAAATATGTTATGTAATACATTGATTAATTTCCGAGGTAGAAGCGCCATTTACCGATGTTTTAGGTCCACAACCTAGTTCGGTGATGGATGCTACCTCTAAGCAAGGTGTATTTTAAATAATTACTATATGAATATTTTTCATATTATTATTATTATTCTAACCGAACATCTCTCACTTCATTCAAATTCTTATTCATTTGGTAAAAATATCTGCTCCAGATATGACATATTTTTTAGTAATTACTTCTCTGGACTATATACATATATGAGTGTTGATAGTGCATTAGACATTGCAAAACGATAACATTACATTACCTCGGCGCCGTTTGGCGAGGCATCAAGTAATGCTAGCTATTTCGAGTTCAGTTGCTATTTTCAACTATTACTCTATGTTAAACTTTAAGTGAGTATCGTATGATGAGGTCTGTAGCAAAAGTGTAAATGTACAAATTTTATACTAGCAGTTCTCGCCCTCAATGTTACGGAATACGTTACGTTGAAGTTAATTAGGTAAGCATTGATCAACACTGTAAACGTGTGGTAATAAATATTTATAATAAGAAATTTTGTTTTTATAAAAGGACTCGTTTCCCGCCAGCAGCTTCGCCCACGTGCTCCTGTATGACTACAATTAATCCTCAATCCTCAATTGATGAAAACCGAATTAAAATCCATTGTGTACTTTGATTTAGATTCATGATTTGATTTAAGAGATCTGATGTAGAAAATCTGAAAAGTTAAATGATGTAACAATGATTAAGTTTAATTATTATAACTTTTTCATTAAAAACAAACATTAAGACAAAATGTAAACTAAATATAATAAAAAACATAGTTTGAATTTTTTCAGACTGCGTTTTCAATTTTGTAAACTACGAAAATGGAAAGTCAACTTATTTTGTTATTATGATACTGTTTTCCCGCGACTTCGCCCATGTAAAATTATAGCCTATGTCACTTTTGTATGATATAGTTTCCCGTAGGTGAAAGAATTGTTAAAATAGGTTCAGCAGTTCCGGAGTCTATTCGACGCAAATAACCGTCAAATCTTCCCTCTTTAAAAAATAGTATAGGTACGTCGTGGGCCAATCGTTAAATTCGGCCGATCGTGATCTGCCCGGGCATATCACGATAAGCCGCCATTTCTTGATTTGGCCATCCATTATTCGCTATATCATTCAATGCTTACTTTTTGCCAATTTGCTTGATACTTAGGGCAATCGATTTTGTAGGGTGACCATAGTTATTATGTAAGCAGAGATGGGCAACAACCCGAGTTTCCTTCTACCGCCCATCTCTGTTTGTAAGCAAATAACATAAAATTTAGATAATAATTATTTGACTAATAAATAAAAATGCTGTTATATTTTAATAAAAAGGCTGTTTTAGTCTATTACAAAGTGTACAGCGTTCCAAAAATATCTTAAACTTAAATACAATCAAAGTCTTGGCAGCAGATAACTCACTGTTATTTATTATTATTTTTAAGATCACAGTTTCCGTTTGCTGTGATGTCGCCATCTATGTCACACGTAATATATAGCGGACAGAGCTATTGCGTCACCAGTGACGCGAAAGGAACTATACTTTGATGCGCCCAGCCATATTACGATGTACCCAAGTAATTAATTGGGCAAATCGACAAATACGTTGATCTCGTCAATCTGCCAAACTTTTAATCGGGCCGATTGTGTTTTACCAGGGCAGATCTCGTTTGGCCCAATTCAACGATTGGCCCACGATAGATACATTAGTATCATGTTTTTCGTTGGTTAAATTTAACTAAGGAATAGCGCTAAAACCAAATCCTCGTTTATTTCGTGATATCTTCAAGTAAGGAACCTCGAACCTCCATAAAAAAACGTTTATATGTGCCAAGTAGTAATTTACAGATGTATCCATAAAATTTTAAGGTAGTAGCACTGTGCCAAAAATTGCATAGTTTAGGTTACTATTCGTTTCTTTACACTATTAAATTTTTTCTGATTAAGTATTTTTTATCAGGATTTTTTTTTGTTAAGGAAGCTGATATGATTGTATCTACAATTTATCAATATCGAGTTATATAAATAATATTATATTTGATCAATATATGGATTTACAATGCCTAATATTTATCTTGAATAACAATGCTTAATAAAGGCCTGGGACTGATGACAATTTTAAGCATTTTTCTTTTTTTATAAAAGTTATAAAAAGTTAGTTATGATTGAGGTCATTGTTTCAACTAGCTATAGACTTAGTGTATGCAGATTAATAATAGCCCACCTTTATTGGACCGATCGCAAAGGGGAGTCAACTTGTATCTAAAACAAAGAGATGCTGAAGAAACGAAGGAAATAATTTAGTTCTTTGTCCGCGCAATATTGAGCAGACAGACTCTGGGCCGGCGGGTATGATAATATTAATCGACGCAAAGCTGATTATGCAGTTGTTTCTATGGCTGTCTTTCGAGAGTTTCAATTTCAGTTTTGAGCGCATTAAATTTTATGCCTTATTGCATTCAGTTCGTCCGACGACATTTGAGTAAATGAATATTTGGATATCGGTCTTGTGTTTCTATTATTTTGGTATATTGATGAGTTATAAGATAGAAATTAGAGTTATAAGATAAGAACATAGTAAGTAGTATATTAAAAAGTGCATGGTCACATTAAAGACCACAGAACACAGAAAAGAGGTTTCTGTGTTCTGTGTTAAAGACAAGTAAGTGTAACAAAATATTACATTTATATTATACTAGCTTTTACCCACGAGTTCGTCCGCGTGGTATAGTTACTTTGGGCAACATATATTTTCCAAAAACACTGTTGTTTTTCGAGCTGATAATGAAATTACCTTGTTGTTTAAGGGTCAGTTTTTTGATCCGTGGTTAACTCAACCATTTGTTAAAATCATCGACAAATGGTTAAATATCAGAAAAATATGTTTTTTGATTAATAGTTAGCCTAACCAATTGTCAGAATTCTAACAATTTGTCAAAAAATTTAACCATCACTGGAAGTTAGGTTAAGTAAATGACCAATGGTTAAAAGAACAGATGTACAACTGCGTTGTATTTACTCGGTCCCTTGTTATTGTTTTTACGTTGTTTTTATAGCCTACATAATTCCATAGTGAATTTGGACATTAGTTATTTTTGGGATTTCGTTTTCTGATGCACTTTCATAGGAAAATATTCATTGTAATTTTTTGGTTATAGGGTTATTGAAAATAAGTTATATTTTTATCTTGATCATCCTTAGTATATTTGTACTATATAGAAATAATTTCTCTTGTTTCCACGGGCAGATGCCAAATTATTCAATTATTAAAAATCTTATAAATTCCACGAATAGACCATACAAAAGGTAAATATGACTACAGTACATAAAATACATAAGTCCTCGATTTATTTTCCAACATTACAATCCCACCTTGGATACTAGATACTATATTCTTTTCAGGTATTTCTCTATAAGGTAAATAAAAAACAAATATATGCTTTTTATAAAAAAGTTAAGTTTTAAATAACTGGAAAAAACATATCTTTGTTGCTTTCTAACATTATTAAACAAATTACCATATCCTCTCGTTAGTGGTGCCACCGCAACGCGAGCATCGTCGTCTGACTGATTTCTGTGGTATGACCGCAACGCGGTGGTTGACATTGGGTCTCCTTAAATCGGCCGAATCAGCGCTCTAAAACACTTTTGTCCCTGTTTCTCCTACATATTAAAGAGTAAGATAACAAAGACGGGATATTAACCAACAAAATCTAACATGTAATACAATTCTTTTTGGTAGTGAGCTGTTACTTTATGGTACATTCTCCGCTCACTGTAGTCATTGTTTAAAGCAATAAAGTTTGTGTTTAGTGTGTGACCGCTTGAAATTATTAGAGGAAAATGTAAGTATTGTTTATTATTCTTTCATTTTAAATAAATATTGGCATGTATTAAATTCATTTTTCTTGTTTTATCCGTCGTTGAATTGTGGACTCCACTGCTTGCCATTAGGGTCTCGAATTTTGTCTTTAAGGTTTTTAGGTTACATAAATATCAAAACTTATTGTACTGTTGTTTATTGCGTATTAAAATTAAACTGTTTCCTATTACTTGTTATCGTTACTGAGAACCGAGATCTGAATTTAAGGCCACTTGACGCGCGTTTCAAGTGGATGTCGTGCAGGTAGTTACCAAAGAATCTTGTTATACAAAAATATTTCTATGATCGTGTACAAATATTTTGCTTGTATTGTTATTCATATATGGGCAGCATTAAATAACAATAAAAATACATAGAACTCGTTGCGTTGTTTTTATTTAATTCCAAATTATAATACTATGTTTTAGAACCAATTTTTTCCATAGTTATTTTCTATTGTTATTAACTCTTCAGAGCAGTTGTAATTAATAGTGCTACTAAATAATTGTTTCTAGATTCCGAATATTATTAGTTTAAGCTTATTTTAACGGTCTTATTGAAAAAAAAACACATTCTAATAAGAATCGACACGCTCCGCGACCCTGTCTGTGACATGCTCGCGACGTGGTGCCACAGATGTGCATTTTCTTTGATAAGCGGCCCCACAGACGAGAGGATATATTTCCTGAAAAATAACACATAGTGCACACAACAGAACAACCATAAACATCCACACTTTGATAATCTATAGATTTCTTTCGTCTATTTGATCTTTAGAACAAAATATAAAAAACAAATATATGCTTTTTATAAAAAAGTTAAGTTTAAAATAACTGGAAAAAACATATCTTTGTTGCTTTCTAACATTATTAAACAAATTACCTTATATTTCCTGAAAAATAACACATAGTGCACACAACAGAACAACCAAAAACATCCACACTTTGGTAATCTATAGATTTCTTTCGTCTATTTGATCTTTAGAACAAAATCCTAATGTCAAAAATGGTATATAATTCGCTCCGTTCATTCAAACCGTTGGTGTTGTCACCCAGAAAAAAATTACCCATGTCAATGTATAGCGAAAAAACGACTCATTGTGCTGGCAACAAATTGGCCAGTGGTTAAATTTGACCATGGTTTAATTTGGCATCAAAAAACGAAATAGCGAGTTAACAACTTGTTATTGTTTTAACTATAGTCAAGTTAACAAATGGTGAAATGACATTTGACTACGGATCAAAAAACTGGCCCTAAGTTGGCAGATACTAAAGCAAAAAAAAAATCAACAAATATACAATGTTTTAGCTCTTTATGTTTGAAAACTTTAGACAAATTCATCCAATCCAGATGATTTCAAATTGGATTGAATTGGAAAATAAAATTCTGGAGTTTACACAAAACTTAATAGAAAACGTAATCTAATCAATTCTTTGAAAGAAACGTTAGCGCAGATTACTTTAGAACAAACGCCATCTAGTATGGCAAAGCTAAAAGTTCTTTCTACATTTTATTGTAAAACTCAATCTTGGAGCAAAACAGTGCGATGTATAAAAATAATTTTTCTTTCGTAAACGAAATTACTTCCATTTTAACATTTTTAAGAAAAACATTTTTTTAAATATATTGTTTAGTTATAAATTACATAAACAACAATTTTCATCGCTATGTAATTTAATATTTCATTCCTATAAGTGGTGGTTTTCGGTATAAAATATTACATGATGTTTTCAGGGCCTTAAACTTCTCTTTTCCCTCACTCTCTTAGTACGGGTACCTACGCAATAAGATGAATATACCTTCCAAATTTCAAATCTCTATGTCTAGCATTTTAAGCTGTGTGTTATCTATTAGTAAATTAGGATATCTCTTTATTTATTTTAGATATATGGTGGTGTTACGAATTTTATCAGATGGAAATCTTTTCATAACACTTCTTTATAGACTATATTTTTTACTTGTCCGTCCGGAGGCGTTAATATGATTAGAGGTCTTGGAGAGCTGGCTCGAGAGCACGCCACGTAAAATTGTCCATGTGAAAAACAGTCTTCCCTCAAGTCAACACCAGCGTATTTTAAAGATTGTCCTTGCGTCTTATTGATAGTTATTGCAAAACAAACTTTTAAAGTTCCCTTTAGCGTTTGAATTGAAATGGATGATCATTCGCTATTAGGAACTTAAGTTCAGTTCATATCTCAAAAACTTTTTATATCCTCCAATATATTTTTACCATCTTCTGGAGCGAGGTCACAATTCTGTCCTTGTCATAACGTGCGACATATCCACAAAACTATAGTAATAATAGCCTTTGCTGCTGCACCTTCGAACTGCACTCCTACATTTATTTCACTAAACTTAATCAAGTAATTGTTTTTCGTTGCCTTATCACCCTACTTTCTTTAATTTGTTGTATAATCTAAACATTTAAAAAAATAATGTATCACAAAAACAATGCGCCATCAGCGCCTTCGCTGAGACTTACGTAACTATTTTACGATATGATCACTTACTCTTGACCACATCATGAAGAAGTTATACTAGAATCTCGTTATACTAGAAGAGAAGTTATACTACGATACTAACAGCCACCCATATCATTAAACGCAAATCATTCATTGATCTGGCCAGGCCACATCATGATGTGGGTAGCAAGATTTTTCAAAATTTAGCTGGCTGCATCATGAATTAGTCAATTCTACAATCTGGCCACGAAATATATACTTGGAAACCTATACTAAGGTGCTTACATAATATTTATTTATTTATTCATTCATTTGGGAAACAAGAGCATTGACTTACACATAGAATATACATAATTCAATTAAGTAGTACAGTTGCTTAGATAGTTTCCACTGCTAAACACATGTAATGCTATGTCGGACAAACACCTAAATTATTAACTGTTGCCTTATTCATATAACGTAACAGTTAATAATTTAAGTTTCTCACTTATGCCATCTGTTCTATGTTATATATGTTGGCAATAAATGATTGAGTATATTTATTTAACTTTTCAACCTTTCCTTTCAAATTTACAATTAAACAATCAGCCGAAGTTATAATTTTAGAGCAAATGTCGATTCTGTAGAATATGTTTGGAAATATATACATAGCATCATTAAGTTAACGTTCGGATTTAAGGCCTACATCATACACGGCTTAAGGACTACCGGACCCAGGCTCGACGCAGAGCGGTCGTGCGATTTGCAAGATCCGCTCTATCGCAGCCCTACACGCTCAAACAATTTTCAACGTCTAAAAGCCTGTACTAATGTACGTCGATTTCACAGATTTAGTACCTACCTCAATTGTTAGGTTACTGTAGTATGATTTGTTGAATAAAAGCCTTTTAAACATTACTATTGCTGATTAATTTAATAAGTTTTATTTTGATGTTGAATATATCGCATAAACGTATATTTGGGCACTCTCAATTCGTACATTTTACATGGTACTTTCTTTTGACCTGGAATCTAAAATTTTTGCATGTAATATAATTTCATAGTACACGTTCAATGAAAACTAAACATTTGTTAGTAAATCTTTACAGAATGTAGTTATCATTCATATACGGGGTCGCAACTTTAAATTGATACAATTAACTTAAGTGAGATATTACATGAAAGAGTTGAAGTGTAATTGTGCATGCATATTTAGTAATATATTTTATTCTAGAACTATTTATATCCTTCAAATTCGTGCGGAACTCTTGGTAGCTGAGTCCGAATCGCACTTGGCTTTTTTATAACAATATGCATGATTTCAGCCGAAACATCGGCGCAGGTCAGTATAAAATCGCATCTAATAGGTATTATAAGTATTTAATAATGCAGCGCGATAGTTTAAAACTGAATATGCATGATCTTGTTACTTGTAAAAATTAGTTTGTGTAGAAATAATTTTAATGGTTTAGGTACGTGCTGCATCTGTTGGAATTATATTGACAACGCGTTCGCAGCGTAAATGCCAATAGTCGAATTGTGATCTGTATGTCGGCATTTATTGCATAGCACGTCTGTAATTTGCATACGTTTGAATACTAAGTACCGGCAACGTCACGGTATGAAGCTACTTTAATTGAATAGTTCGATTTATGCTTATTAACTTGACTTTGTACTTCGTTATTTATATTCAATATAATTAATAGTAAAGCGGGCATTTTTCGGTAATTTATATTAAGAAAGTAAATGTATCGTAACGCATTGTATTGTACGTTCTATGTACGTATGTACGGTTTCATAATCTTCCGAAGCACGGATTAGCTCGAGATAATATTTTTTTCGTCATCCATCCCGTGATGGACCCTTGTAAAAGTTGTTTAACAGCAAAGATCGTGTTCCGCAGCGCTTATCCACTATGCCATCGCAACCGACCTATTCTACTCAACCACCAAAACAGATAATTATGCACCTACATAATATAAAAAAGTTCGTAGCAAATGTGCAAACCAGGGCTGTGTGAACAGGGGGTTAGTGGAAGTATACGAGTATATAATGTATACGGATTTACAATCAGAAAAATAGATTCCACTTAAATATTATATTCTAATATCGAATTATATTTTAATAAAATTAATAACATGATTTGGAGTAGCTCGGTGGCGTAGTGGATAAGCGCCGCTGCCCGCGATCGTTGTCGTTAAACAATTTCGCAAGGGTCGGTCACGGGAAGGGTGACCAAAAAAATATTGTCTCGAGCTACTCCGTGCTTCGGAAGGCATGTTAAGCCGTTGGTCCTGGCTGCATTTGCAGTCGTTAATACGCTCCAATCCGCATTGGGCCAGCGTGGAGGGTCATGGCCCATCCTCATTAACCATCCATAAGCAAGGCAAGATAAACTTAATAAACTAGGAACATTTTCTAGTTTATTAAGTTTATATAAATAATAAACCGGATATGATGACATTTCAACTTAAATAATAAAAAAAGGAAATGATTAAATAGCAGAGATTTTATGCTATTTAATAAACTTATCATGTATGTCAGGTAAGTTCCCACAAATATTAAAGACCACTGTAGTAAAACCAATTTTTAACAAAGGCGACCCTACAAATTTAGATACCTATTGCACTTTTAAGTATCTGGTCTAAAATAATAGAAAAAGATGTACGAATAGCAAATTTTATAAACAAAAACAATATAATAAAAAGCGAGCAAAAATGGATTTCAAAAGAGGAAATCCACTAGCTCAGCAATATTTTCATTAATAAAACATATATTAGAATACACAAACAGGTCCATCCCGATAATCACAATATTCTTTGATATGAGCAAAGCTTTTGACCGAGTTTCACATTAATTATTGTTGAGCAAATGTGACATTTACGGTATAAGGGTGTAGCAAATAAGTGGATTGAATCATACTTAAGAAACAGAATTAAATATGTAGAAATATGAAGCCTAGACCAAAATAAAACCGAAGTTTACTATAAATCTTATAAAAAAGAAATTGTATCTGGAGTGCCACAAGGTAGTATACTTGGGCCATTGCTATTTTTATTGTACATTAACGATCTCCCAAATGCAACAAATTACCCATGCAATAAAAATAATGACTATAATTTAGAAGTAAATAAAACAGTGGAAGCTTTAGTAACTTGGTAAAAAAAAAAAATCTTAAAGTGAATTTATCTAAAACAGAATATATACAATTTGTAAATAGAAATGGTAAAAAAAAGATATTAAAATATCATATGACAACCAAATACTGGAGGAAAAAAATAGTGTACAATTTGTAGGTTTCATTATAGATAAACATTTTACTTGGAAAGACCATATAGACAAAATGTTTAAAGAAATAAATCCTTTCACATACGCCTTGTGGAAGCTTGTTAAGATTTCAAATAAAGAAACTGCCCTTATGGCTTACTATGGACACGTCAACTCAATATTGAGATACGGTATTATAATATGGGGAAATTTTTGTAATTTAAGCAAAGCATTAATTGCACAAAAATCATGCATTCGAGCCATAGGGTAAACGCCGGATAGTTGCCTCGGGAGGATACTTCCCTCAATTTCGAATACACTACGTTAGGCTTGCTGATCGTGTTTGGACTTGATTATAAACGGAAGTGCCCCCCCCGCGTAAGTCTCGGTTTCGCATAAGCCGTTGAAATAGACTCGCATGGTTTGTCTGTGTGAACAAAAAACTTCGGCGGCGATGCTTCGACGAGCGCCAGAATTATATTACTAAGTAATCTCTGTTAAATATTTTTATTTCTGATTACGATTTCAGTAACTTTTGAGTGTTTTTGCATTCATTTGGGTTTAAATTGCACTGTTTAATACTTTTTATTATTAAATATCTTTTATTTATTTCATAAATAAAAAGGGCAAGTATCCGTATCAAAAAGTATAGTAGCCCTATTGACTTTTGCGAATAGATGCCTTAGGGCAAAATTATGTAAATATATTTTTTTAACGAGCAAAGACAGATTTTATTTCTTGCTGTTTTTGCATTTCGTTTTACTAATAAAAGAAATACCTACTCAACAGCAAATGCCTCGTAAGTATAAACGAAAGCCAGGCGTGGTGCTGCGCCACATCAGAAGACAGTTTAGCACTTGCGTTCGAAGAACTAGATAAAAATCCCTGGCTTCTGGCGATAATAAATGCTAACGCCAAAATAGATTATTATATTTCTTTATCTTAAAGATTAATAGTTACTAATAAATACTTTAATAATTTAATTAGTACCGAATAAACAATCTCAGTTTATAATAAAGACTAACTTAATCAATGATAATGTCAAAGTTAATTGTCATATTGTTATATCTTTAAAACGTAATTATATTTCATTAATATTTTGGATATCTAAATACCATTTTGGAGTCTATGTTTGTTGCAATTTTATAATTACAGTTTAACTTTAATTATTAATTAGTAAATAATAAAAGCAGATTACTTCAATTAATACAAGTTAATTTTTATTTGAAAATACATAGACAAGCATTTATCCTCACATAAGGCAAGTATCCCCTGAAACAATTTTAACGCTAAGCTACTGTCCGCCATAGCAGGCAACTATCCCCTTTTTTAGAGGTCAAATAAAACAGGATTTACTCAAAACTAATAATATTTATATTTAAAAAAATTGGCTACGATAATAGATTAATAAATGATGTTCAAGAATACACTTTGAATACAAAATTAACTAGTCTAAATTTTGAACAAAAGAGCTTTTTTAAAAAGTGTGGCATCTATCCGGCTTTTACCCTATGTGATGTAAAAAATGTGGTATTTTGTAGACCACTTTTTAAATTCTTAAAAATACTTACGGTCGCTTGCTTATATATTTATAAAATATGTGTTTTTGTTAGGAATTATCCGCACATTTTCGAACATTATGATAATATTCCTCGTAAGTTTACCACTAGATATCCAAACAAATTTGTTGTGTTGTATTTATATGTCATTTTTTAAATCTTACTTTTATGATTATGACATTTGATTAATATCATGATTATTATTGTAATTCCTTTATTATTATAATTTCTACTGCAAATATGTCTGTTCACTAGAAAATAAATTGTAACATCTTGTACTTTCCATATTTATGCAGAAATAAATATATTATTATTATTATAACGATCATTGACCTTCGTGTCCATAAATGTAGGTTTTTACACGTTATTCAATGACAGAATATTAAATGTATAGTTCAGACGAACGGGCTTAAGCTCTAGTTGCGTAGAACTTTATTATGTCAGTTCCCTGAGCTATTACACTTAGGCAAAGAATATATAAAATAACACGAAACTTAGGTATATTCTATTCGTAATGTATAAATTGTTAGTGGTCTCTATACTACACTAAAGGTAAGGACGGATCACCGATTATCAGGATTTAACTCATATATGTTAGGTACCCACTTAGAGCATAGAAATTACTATTAAAATGCGTGTGTAAAATGTAAAGCTATTGGGGGATGCAGACATGACGAGAAGGGTTAATGTACAATCGTGCAACTGTCTGTACCTACACGAGCTAATATTTTATTAATAAGAAGTCGTCCACATGCGAGCTTTGCAACACGTTTCACTACGTGCTTTGACAAACTACAAAATTTGTCTCTCCGCCGAGTGCATGTTTATGATCTAAACTTTATAAAATCGAAATAGTGTCGGAGTTTTTCTTTTTCTCAGTACAAAGTTAAGTATCTCCTCAAGGCTAGGTAAAATTGAAATTGGTATCATTACTTAGTATGCATTGGGCGACGCGATGTGTCGCGATCGCCCGCGACGCTATCGGGGCTCCGGTCACGTTTTTCCAATTGTTTTCTGACGACCTGTATCATTCTTTTAAATCAGATTTCATGATTTTTTGTCGCATTGTACGGGTGCGCCGTCAGACGTCGCGGATCGTAATGACTTTCCTTGGAGTGAAATGATATATCGCTATAATTTGGGTTAGAAATGTGAAACTCAATTTTTCTTATGAGAATGATCCACAAATAGCATCTTTAGTATTCATAGGGTTGGTGGATGTATCGTATGACATTTGCAAATTTTTGTTTCATTATGAATTCAGACATAAGGGCTTGCGGAAAATAATTCTGGAGGTGTGAGTTGTAAGGGATGCAAAGGGCCCGGCCTGTTATAAAACATATCAATCTTGGGCCAGTCAGGCCGTGTGGGTCTTGTACACGTATTTAAGCAATTTGTCAAAATAGTTTTTTTGTCTTTTAACATTTTATATCCAACATGCTTCTATTATTAATTATATACTTATATTCGTTTGCGTACGTGGGTTTTTTGAATAAAATTTTGTTACTATTCTTTTAAACAAATTACTGTCTTGAATTTATTATAAATAATTTCCGTAACGGTTAAAGTCATAAGGCTTCAGGATATCACTTCTAAAATTATAGTTTTCAAACACTATCCATCACTTCAAGTGTCAATAATTCTTTACGAACCACCAGCTGAAAGTTAGAGGGTATCAATCATTCTAACTTAATTGTTTGGTTTTGGAATGGTTATTTTTAAAGTGAGAATAGTTCGGTCCTCGAGTTATTTATTGTAATAGCATTTTCACTAGAAAATAAACTAATAGATAGAATAACTTACACTAAGAGATAAAATAATGCAAGTTCATTTCTTAGTTATTTGGAAAAATATATTGGATACGATTGAAGTATAACGTAACCTGTTAAATATGAAAACACTATTTCATGAGTCAACAGAACGTCAGGTAAAACAAATCTGTCAATTTCTCCACTGGTTTTCTTATTTTAAGAAATTTTTAATTGTAGAAAGTGATATTACAGGTAATGCATTTAAAAATTTTGACGACGCGTTATCCGCCCGCTTTGGGTACAATTGCTTGCGGCACCCAATGCGTCGCCCATACGTTTAGCATCCGCGCCGCCTAGTATGACTGTAATGGTTACAACCGTTGGATTTGCGATTTTATCCTTCGAAGTTTGCAGGCGTTCTTGTGAGTTTTGAAAGACCAAAAATGAAATGGAGAGCTAATGGCAATAGGACTGTTTAATGAAAATGAACGATTATAAAGCACAAAATAACGGGTTTATTAGAATATAGTTACACAGATCAGTGATGCGGCACAACGAAAAAGACAATCAATTTTGTTTAAGTATCAAAGATTATAAAAATAATGATATTTATTTTAAAAAAATACAATGAAAAGGTCGGCAACAAAATTTGAAATAAAGCAGGTACCTACGGAGTCCTCGGTCTTAATTACAGCTTATTTCGACGTTGTTTGTTGGTGCAATTTATACTGTTAGTAAGTAGTTTGGTAAGCATTTGATTTAGGCAGCTCGAGGATTAATTTTATGAATTTGATATATTGATCATCTTCTGGATCTCCATTTTTGAGTGAATCGATTTTTATAAATTTTATAATGAAAAACTGCTGTTAGTTTTCACAAGATTTATTAAAGATTTCGAATTATTTTATTGATATTTATTGTATATTATATTGATTTATTTGTGTTACTAACGCAGCTCACTATAACAATTGCTTTTCTAGTAAAATTCGCTTTTTTTTTAGGTATTTTAATATTTCGAAATTTGTACGATTGTATTTGACAGAAAGAAAGAAAGGAAAAAGTTAAATTGGCTTTCGAGTATTATATATATTTCTGTTAAAAAACTTTTATCTTCATTAAAATTAATCATAATGAATTCTGAATTTCCAGGTAGAGGTTAATCCAAACTGTGGTATTCTCCAACTTTGCTGTTGGTGAGTTTTAGTTGTTATAATGGCTCTCTTTGCCGGTCGGGGAATTGCGCTAATGCAACCTGTCTCTAAGCTAGGCACACCCAAATGTTTATCAATACAATATTTTGATAACTTCCTGCTTTGCGGCCTGTGCCACTTCTATTATATTTTATATGCTTTCAAAAATACCTTATTTAGTTTAATTTATTATTTATTAATTCTTTAATAGAAATTATAGTTTCACTGTGGGGAAGATTAGTACATAATTTAGTTATTGGAAACAATTAAAACTTAAAATGGAGGTTAATTTACAAAACTTAATACTAAGTTTATTATTCTTAGGTAATAATAATTAATAAATGTTTTTAAGAGGGACATTAAACTAATTTCTATTGTTTTCGTGCCTTATAAGCTCTGGTAGACTGTTTAAGAAATACGGGATTCTTTTACTAATAGTTCTATTTCCACAATAGTTAGATAGCTTCCACGTGCTTATTAATTTAATTAATTTGGAAGCTACCCAGTATTCTTTAAAGTTTGAGGTTTTAGTCTCATAACGGATTAAGCGCAAGCCATACCGGGGGCGAAGCAAAATGAAACTAAATTAATTTTGATTATATACATCAGGGATGCGACCGTCTAAGCCATTGTAGCCCAGCTATGAGAATGTTTCATTCATGATTTTACCAGTGAATATGTTAATATTCTTTTATAAGCCATATGTTTTTAAATATTTATATACATTTTAATCAAAAGTGTTATTGTATTTTCAATTAAATATTTTGATTTAGTCAAGCAGGACATAAATCTAAAAACTACAACAATGGAAAACATTCTTTGAATATATAAATAATAAAACAAGAAAATATAAATATATTTTTATAATTATACGGATTCGTCATCATTTCGCTTCGATTCTGATGTGGCCTAAGCTTTGTCGTCATCGAATGCTCACATATTCAAGAATATTTTTTTGAAAAATAACTTTTGTAATAAAAGGTAGTGAGTTTGAAATCAGTTTTATCAAAATCAATTCACATTTCTAGAAATACACAACAAAAAGTGACTGCTAGAGAGAAAAAGATATCATCAAAATTTGTAGTTGTTATTTTTTCTGCGAAAAATGATATGATAGAACATACACATATGGAACCAAATTTGATTGTTTCCATTTGTTATATTTTATTGTAATCCCACCCGTGTTTATAACTGCAATTCTAAATCTGAGCTGCAAACAAATCTCTCATTTTTCTACATAAAACGGACAAACGTGTTGTCACATTTCGGTAGCGCTGTCCGCCCGGTAACAAATGAGCGGTCGCCGTGAATAGTACTAGTTAATTTTGTGTCAACACTCGTACATCGTCTATGTTTAGAAATGATTTATTATTAGATTCTTCCGTAGAACCTGTATGGTGCAATGGTTAGAGCCATTATTTTCGTACAACCTACTATACTTCATGATTTGGCTAATAATAAAAAGAGGTTATATTACATTGAAAAAAAAAAAAAACGATTTTATTACATTTGCCTTTAAATACATGATTGTAACATAAATATACAATTTATAGACTTTTCTTAGTGAAAAGTTTTAATAGATTTATAAAAGGTACTGAACAAATAATGGCATAGGTACATTGTTCACTTCTATACTTGTATGTCTAAATTAGTGTGCTCTTCAAATTATGTGGAATATGTCTAAATTGAGTCTTTGGAGGCATACTTATTTTTATGCACGACCTTTCTGACACAAACGCAGTCGGTATAACATTTGAATAGTATTGTACTACGTTCTGTATTATCAGAGATAATTAATAGGTACGTATAATGTACATATTCTAGGAATTAAGCTTTGATATACAAAAGTTATTCATCATACTTGAAAAATTCTCTATAAATAAATGTTCTACTTAAAATTTTAAAATAAGTTGGCTAAATCAAGACAGCTAAATAAAAAAGCTAAATTCAAACTATTATTCATTTGAACTTAATAAATGACATTCAAGGAAGAATCTTGTATTTAAGGCTACCTATAGAAAATTCCGATTAAGAAATTATGGTTCTCAATATCCCTGGCATTACCTATATTATAAAAGAAGAAGAAACTTAAATCGGGAGTTTTGTAAACAAAATAAGGACTAAGAATGAAAAAGCAAGATACATACATATGGTCCACAAAATATATTTCAGTATATGCCACTTGAGTATAGGTAACGCCATGTGGCCCGGACGGTCTTCAATCGGATGCTGACGCAGCGTGGTCCTATATCGCTCGCAACCGATAGCAAAATATGTTGTTTTCGTGCCCCAGATTCTACAGAATTTGTTAGGGGTCTTGCTTGGCTGGTGCATTCTGAAACAATTGCCACTCATAACAAGAAACGAAATGTAAGTAAATGTAGGCTATTCTAATCAAGATTACAATTAAATACCAACAAATCATGCTTATTCGTGTGTAATCAATCTATTTATGAATGATAATCTAACCTTCTTTTGGGAATTTTACATAATATATATTTATTAGGAATTAATAGTAATTGATGTAGTAAAAAAAAAACAAATTAAAAAAATAAAACCGACCTAAAAAAAATCGTAATAAAGAGAAACGACTGAAAACAGAGAAATAATACCACAAATTTTCATTTTCAATAAAATCAAATAACAAAAGCGGATATACCAAAATTTTTTTTCGAGGTCGGATAAAACTGCGCTTTTACATAGATATAAATTTAAACATGATAATTACGTATATTTTTGAATAGATATGTGAAAAATAGATTATACTTTATAAGATGTATAAAATTCATTTCTTTGGTCAGTAAGCTTGCAAAGGATCAGAAAACGTTGAGTAAAAATGTGAAATAATAAAGTAAATATAGATTTTATTATAGCACTTTAGATTTCATAGCTACTTTATAGTACAAGAAAATAAAAATAACCATAGAATAAATCTATGGTTTAGTTGTATTCGTTAAAAAGTGATACGATTTAGATACGATACGTAAAATTAAGCTATAAAATATAAACCATATTAATATAATTATTGACCTTTGTAAGAGGTTCAAAGTTAATGCCTAACAGAGTTTAGTTTGTATTGTTATCGTTTCATTTAACAGTATAAAAGTATAAGTCACTTTCACAAGACGCCGCGTAAGACTTGGAAGTGTTGTGCTGATGGATTTTATGCAATTTTCAGTATCTATCACATCCAGGCTGGCGCACGGGCCCTCTGGGATTAGCTCTATCTTTTCTCAATACTTACGAGGTAAACAGATCACTCTATTCGCAAATAACTATGTAAGAAGATAACTCATCACGATTTATTGGGGCAAACATTAAACTTATGATATTTATTATATATTCTATGTATATGTCTATATATATATTTATTATATATTATATATCTTATTATATATTCTATGTAAACTTATGATATTTTTACATAATATAATAGTATTAATAATACAAGTGGGGCTGGAGAAATTTCTCAGCATTTCTTTAAGATAAAATGTTACATTGAAAAAAAAACGTAGGTATATTTCTTACAAGATTTGGTTAGAAACATTAAAGTAACTATATGTATTTGTAAGTAATTTTAACAGTGCATAAAATATCATCAAATTTATACTTATACAGTAAATATATATCCAACACAGTAAGTGTTTTTTAAAAATGAATTCATTAAATATAAAAAAATACTAGCTATGTCGATCAACATATAATTTTATATCCATAATAATAAAGAATATTTAAAGATTACAAATAGTGCCACCATATAGGTACTTAAAATTACACTGCGTTACAAATGAAAAAAAAAAAATTAAGTACCCGCTATGAAATGTCATGTTTTCCTATTTATTCCTATCATTTAGTAAGAATACATACATATTTTCTTTTTATGACGTCTCATTTTTTTTCCGTGAGGATATGACAAATTACACTAAAAATTTAAAGATTCAAACATAATTTAAAGATATCTAATAAAATGTACAAGATATTTTTCATTAATCGAGTTTATTTTTTATCATTTTGGTATAAAAAATACAAGAAAAATCAATGCATACAATTTAAACCCAGAATACCTTTATATTTTTACTTTATCTTTTGTGTTTTGAAGGACCTTCTCATTTTAGACGCCAGCAGTAATCGCCTAGCGTAGTTGTATCCCAATGGCCTAGAAATCGTCCTTCAAGCTTCTTTATATCTTGGTGGAACCACTCATGACAGTCAGCACCAAGATTAGATAGAAAAAAGGAAAGTGGGAATGAAGAAAGTTAATTTTTGACGGCATTCTACAACCCAACTTTCCGTATGCTTTTAACATATAGTTAAGTAGCTGTTCCGCATTTTCGGCTCTATGGTTCCCTAAAAATTATTTAACAGTGATAACCAGGCGTCTGTCGTCATTATATTTTACAATATTTGGCATATCTTGCGCTTCTGAAATCCCAATTTCATCTTTGGTATGAGCTAATGGAGGAGGCATTTCTTCTTTGTGAGGCATTTGTTTCAAATATAAAGGAATATCAGGATACTAAATGATGTGCTTGATTTTCTTTTGAAAATTCACGTATGTCAGTCATCCAAAAGTAGCAATCATAAAAATGATTACTAGGTCCACGCCATAAAGCTGGTACGGCAAATGGCATTGACGTCTTGTTTCCATTTAACCAAGATATGAGAGTAGCATAGCACCTAACACAAAAAACTGTGGTATCCATAATTTATCTTGATTTACACATCTAAAATAAAGTAAATATGCACTTCTCACTTTTATGAAAACTGAAAAAAAATGTACTGTCCACAAACATAACGAAACTTATTTATTTGGTTCATTTTTACAGTCGCGACGGCTTAGTTCAGTATTCATGTTGGATTTAAAAAAAAATATGTTTAGAGATATCGAGGTTATCGAATAGAAACGATTTATTAATAAAACAAAACAATAAAAAAAGTATAATACTTCGAAAACCTCAACTGTTTCTTTTACTCCTAAAGTGAGAGTTTAAAATAATGATTGACATGCACCTCGAAAACTAGACGTGATGGATACCACATATATTTGGAACATTTTATCTGTGACTCATTACCTATTCATTCCAGCTATCAGTTTAACGGGTACCAAAATCGTGTAACGCAGTGTTATTATTACTTGAGGCGATGTTACCTTTCTAAAGGTATAAATACCCTATATACTTATACATAAAAGTTCGAAGTAATTTATTTAGTAAGGGAATAACGAAATTACTCTTTTATTGGACACTCGTATAATAAACATACAGAGGATAAATAAAATAAATAACAATAGATTTTACCAACGGGAAACGCATAACGCTACGAATAGTTTCATTAAAAAGTTCTAAAATGACTCGTGCTTAAGCAAGACCGTTCTTGAGAAAAGAGTTTTCTAATACACCACTTGTTCAGTCAAGCTATTACTTTATGTTGGAAATTAGACTCCAAAACTAGTCGGGTTTTTTTTTAATTCTGCACTTCTAAAGCTAGAGTAGTAGTAGTAGTAATGTGACTTCAGATATCTTTTGGAGTTGTCCACAAGTTTCATACAAAAACAGCCAAAAATTGACCAAATACTAGGTTTTCCTGTGAATGTAGAGTTAGACTTTCGTAAAATCACTCAGTGGTTGATCTAATCTAAATATTTATGAATATGCATCTACTAGCAACGAAAGTACTTGGAAAATTTGAGTCTTGTTAAGGTTTGTAGCAGGTTACTTGAAAGAGCAAACCCGGTTAGTGAAAGGAATTTGAAACCGTGATGAGTTCTGCTTTTGTCTCCAGCCCATAGTCAATATGAAACGGTGAATAAATTTCTTTGAATAAAAAAAAATTGGTTACAGTGTAACTTCTAATGATGTCATCATTCGTATAGAGATCCACCACAAAGCTGTAATACACTTCATGAAACACATGTTTAACACCATATGAATAGAACTGTGTAGTGACGATATGCGGTGAACGTGCACGGAATAAATTTTTGTTCATAGAAACCATTTTCAATTTCACGGCTCAATCTTTGTGTGCTCGGGGTGAATATGTAAAAGGGCATTCGTTGGTGTCAACAAAGTGTAATGGTTTCGTGCGCCAGCACGCTTGATCTATGAGTTAGAATTGATGCTGGAATCCTGATTGAAAAAAAAGATTACTGACATATATCATAATAATAGTGACTCGCTTTGCCATTTTATCGAATGTTAAATTTTAGGGTTCCGTGGCTAAAGGTAAAGCGGTACCCTATTACTAAGGCTCAGCGATTTGTCCGTGCCTTTGTCTGTCTGTTGTAACCAGGCTGTATCTCTCGGACCGTGATAGTGAGGAAGTTGAGATTACGTATTTCTCTTGCCACTATGATTATAATATAATAGTATTAATTATACTAAAAACATAATAAAATAAATATTTAAGTTGGTCCCTTAGAACAAACGTGATTTTGTTGTTTGTCTTTGATGTTAATAATGGCAACAGGTAGACACTGTTGGAGGTTCTATCCAATTTAGTTGCTGGCCATCGTACATTCGAAAGTCAATATGTGACAGTGACGTGTGACTTTTGCTATCTGTTTGTTTGTTGTCAATTAAAATTTTCACGTATATTTTCAACCCAACTTTGTATTTATTTTATTTAGCTAGTAGGAACTTAAGTTCTGATTCTGAAAGTGCGTCAGCTCTGCATGGTAGAGGTGCTGGATTCGCAGCTCCTTTTACAGACACGACTTTGAAATATTCACAGAATGTTTAGTTTGATATTCAATTTTAAATTAAATCATTGAATTATTGTTTTGTCGTTTTTATAGTTAATGGTATCTTGGTGGAACCTTTCGTGTGCGTGTCCGACTGACCAAGCTTTTATTGTCGTTTCTAACTTATTTTCCAATTTCATACTTAACAAATCTACTTTATATTTTTTTGCATTCCAGTTTTTATTATATCTACCTGTCCTTTTAATTACTTCTACCTGTTAATAAAAACGTTGAATATGCCAATATATTAGATTTTAATCCTTTATATAATATATATTAGTATTGTGTTGTTGATGTTTTGTGTTATTTGAATGAAAAGTGGCCAGCATAAGCGAGAAAAATGAAATAACTATTGGGAAATGTCCCCGGTACGAGCAGGCAGCGAGTCTTGACAAATTATTTAAGAACGTGTGTTAGGGGACGTGGCCTATTATATGGATGATTGATAGTGCTGATAGCAAACGATGCCTTTTTAATATTTTCTGACTTAGTGGCGTTTGCGAAAGGGCGATTACCCATTGTACTATTTTATGTGTATGGTTTAAAAGCCTTTTAAATTTTTGAATACCTGATTGTACCTGAAATACTTTTTTTTTAAACACGAAGTGTCATAATTATATAAAAACTATCCGCTGTGTAAAAAGTTTATAAGATATATGTAACTATTTTTAATTATAATCAGTAACACTGTCAAAAGGTCAACAGATTTAAAATGGATAATTTATTAACGACACACGAGTAAATTACTTCATATAATGATTAATTACACTTCAAATTCAAATGTTTTTTATTAATATCTTAAGTAAATTAGCAATTATCTTTTGAGGAACATTTAAGTATTTTAATTCTATCTTTTATTTATTTTCAATAGTAAAATGGCCATAATATTTTATATATAACAACGTTCCGTTTATATAAACATCGTGCTTGGTTGGCAAACTTTGGAATTGGTTTTTAGATTTATAAATACTGTTAAATTTTTAAATTAAAATTATTATATTTTTAACACTTATAATACATATTTTTAATTTTTATACATTACTGTTCTTATGCGGACATAAACGCTATGCATCGTAAACGCTCTTGTATGTGCCCACGCACACAACTTATTTCATTTTATACGAGGGGTATCCATCATCTTGATATCGGACCGTGTTATGACAGCCGCGTAAAGGTTGTTATGGATATTAGGCGGAATTAACAGCAGTTCGCGTCAATTTTGACGGGGAATAATGTGTTTATGAAGTGTTCAACGGAACCAGTTGGTATCAGGACGCATCTTCATAGGTGGTTGTTTTGCTTAATAGTTTCCGGGTTTATTTCTTATTATGTTTTTTTTTCTAATAATAATTATAGCACGATCGAACTATACGTATTTGAAGATATATATACCATTGAAAGAATATAATTTCCAAAAAATCTTACTTAACTTAGTATCTACCTATATCTTATATGCATAAGTTATTAACATAAAATATAGATAAAGGTATTGTTTTTAACCTATTTAAATAAAGAATATATTTTAACAAATAATTTTTTCGATCGTAATAATACGAATAAAAAAAATTGAAATATATAAACACATTTATCAAATATAAAACTTCGTGACATATTTTTGTATTATTTCTAGGAATGCAAATCGATACTGATTCCATGAGTATTTGCCTGCGCAAACACAATATAGAAAACTTTGTGAAATCAATTTAAACCTACTTAAAAGTTTTGAACTGTCAAGAACACGATAACCGCTTTAGCAAAAATGTAGAGACGGTATAAGGTGTTTTATGAATCATTGTTTACATCGAAACCAGCCAATACAGGCTGGTGCGGGACCGCAAACCGGGAAACTTGCCTCTCCCATGGGAAATCAGCACAACAATTACATCTCAAATGCTACTTCCAATAGCACTCGGTAAACCTTTAAAAACACCTTTTACGACGTATTTCCGATTAGAGTTCTGTTACGAATCAATAGATAGTTATTTATTTGGTAGCGTGAACGAAGCCACAATAACGAGCCGTACTTATCTATAATAAAGAGGTATTATGTATTTACGACGATGCTCAGTTCTGTAAGTCAGTCTCTGGTAATACTATGAATATTCAGAGCCTCTATCCTCAGGGACAAGGATGGGACCCTTTCGAGCATAAGAGAGGAAGCGCGGATGGTAGGTTCCAAAACAATATGATATTATCACGGCGTTTAAGCGGTCCTAATAAGATTTACTTCAATATTAATGCGCATCGCGGAGTCCATTATTTGGAGTTATTGTCTAAATACTGACGGAACACTCCGTCGATTCCATCCATTTACAAGTGTTGCGGTAAGTAGGTATGAGTGTGTAAACTTTACAGCTGTAAATGGCTGAGGAGCAGTGATATGGAAACTATTATGATTTTCGGCTTTATACAAAACGAACATAATACTGTGTTTTTTTCGTAACAAAGGAACAACCCTACTGTTACTGAACAATCGTGTCCTCCAACCTTTAGCCGTATAAAAGAACGAAATGATTAATTGTTTTTCCGACCTCTTCAAAACACCGTCTTATTCTTTTAAATACTTCCGTTATTTTCCAACTCGATGACGGCGAGAGGGTGATTTTCGACTATAAATTAATTTTAAATTACGGATTTATGTTAAAAAAACATATTTTCGCTCTTATTTTCCTCGGATTAACTCATTGCTTTGTTTTCAAAGATAGACGTGGTTGAGTAATGTGAATAATATAGCTATTTAAACATCAATAAATGTTTAAATATAATATTATTTCACCAAACATTATAAAAAAGGACAATGTAATATTTCATATATTTGGCTGCATTGTAAGAAGTAAAATTTTTGTAATATTATAATTGTACAGAGTCGGATCTTAGCGAATTTTAATTTTCTGTCATAATTGTAGGTTATTTTCAGTCTTTATATATACACTGTATAAACATTATAAGCTTCTGCGTGGGTAAAATCTAGTTACATAGGTCGATCAACAGATCGATGGATGTTGACGATTTGAGATGTAACTGGAACTGGATAGGGTTGTGTCCTACAAGTGAAAATACAGATTTCTGTTATATGTTCGGCAAATATGAACCATTTTATAAATATTGAACAAAATAGATTTTATGACACTAATTTGGAAAAAATATGCTTTGAAACCCTTGAAAAATTTTGTAAAATACATATGGCGTTAAATTAGTTGCATAAAACGTGACAACTTTCATTAAAACAGCTATGTATATATACGCAGAAATAACAAAATTATTAAAAAGATTGCCCAGATGCCCATACTTTTTTTCACTACTGTTGCACTGTGTGACGTCAGTTAGTGCCTTGAATTTTTAGGGAATGTTTTCGGCCGACTAGGAGCAGTTTCACAAACATAGTACCGTATCTCCGAAACAACACAATTTTTTCCCAGATATTAATATAATTAATATAAAAAAACTTCTACATTATTTCTCAGATATTAATAGACTATTTATTTATAAAATAAAAAAAAGTCAACTAGCCTATTATACCTTTCCAAGTACAAGGGAATATAAAAAGAAAATTCTTGGTCACCCATCCAAAAATCGACCTTGGAAAATTTTGCTTAACCTACCTACACCTACTCATTCCTAGCATATCGTAGATAGAACGTATTAATCACAGAAAACTCCACTGGATTCCTCACTGGATTATTTGACAACAATTATTGTAATATAGTTCTGTGTATCAAAATATTATTTATTAATGGATTTGGGCGTTTCACTTTTGAGGCGTTAAGTGTTGTTTAGAAAAAGGTTTTAATTATACACTGAATATATTTTGCCACGATTAATCTATTAAGGTTGCAAATCCGAAATTAAAATATTGTTATGACACTATCGCGATGATGGATTTTTGTTCTGTTGTCTTTTGAAGTAACGTGGATTGTAAAATTTACATATAATTTATTTTATGTGATTAAGTTAATTTGAATAAAGTAACAGTAAGCAATATTGCTTATTTTTTATTCCACTGCTGCCCATAACCTTACAGAATCGACACTGTGTTTAACTTGTATATATAAGACAGTATTGTATACAAATCAAAACTGCCTGATTGATAATTTACTTAACGCACAGTATATGGAAACGACTGCGGAATTCCGTCCGTTTGAATTTTATTAAAAAATAAAATAAAAAAACTAATTCCTGGTTTATTTAACCCCTTAATATTATCACACCCCTACTATAGCCATCATTTTAGCCCGTCATTTTAGAAGATTAAAATATTGAAAATTTATAAGCTGAAGATCAAACATTTGTTTGGTTAGATATGAGTATTTGGCCATTATATTCAACACATATTCAACATATTTAAGGTAAATGTAGGTAAAAGTTTAGTATTTGACTAATGTAAGCGACATACATAGTACGCACGTTACGATTAAGTGAACAACTATTGTATAACCACGAGTATGCGGATCGTGAGGATCGAATAGGGGTGGGAACTATGCGCTCGAGTGACTTCGACACGGCTACTAAAAGCGAATCGTCGTAAACAAGAATTAACGCCAAACCTGCATTGACCGCTGCACTCTACTTTATATGACATGATAAAGGTTTCCATTCTAACAGTAGATGCACGGTACGACATCCTTAATGTGTTCACATTAAGTGGACAATGAATATATACAGCATAACTCTTGTCTTTCTAGCAAAGAGCATGCATGGACATTGTATATCTTAATGTAATATTAAATAGCGAATAAAAAATATTTTTATTATTGAATTACTTAACGGCCCTGCTGCTTTTCTGATTTTCTACTATCAATGGTTTATCAGAAAGGGAAACTGGAAAGTTGACTATGTGGGTAGGTGGAATAAATACGAATAACTCTTCAGAAATACGACTGCTACGTCCTACAATCATAACACGCATTGATATTTCGCTTCAGACACTGTTCTGCTGGCGAGTCTGTAGCGATTAATTAACCTATCCCTTATCAACTAACTCGAGCTCCACTTTACTTAAATAACTTAAATGCAAGTTATATAGCCATTGTAGTATCTGCCTGAAGTTAAATATTATATTATATATCTATCACCATTGATGTGTGAACTTTGCACTAATAATATTGCACTTTAGGTGGATTGTCAATCTCTATACTCGAAAAAATTTGGCCAGCTTCCATATTATGTATGAGTTACTTAAAGCTCTACTCAAAACTCTAATGGAAATAGAGGGTGATTGTACTCGAGAAGTAAATAGTAATAAATGTTAGATAAGCTCCCATTTGAGTGGGTATGGTGGTTCTATCGAACTGGCCCATCTGTGCTATAAAGAACTATTATCGTGCAGTGTGGACAGTACGCACCATGAGCTCTTTTATGTTATCCATTGCTATAACACTTAGCGTACTACATACCTATGACAATAGGAATAGTCTTTCCAAAGTAAACCAAGCGCTAAAATATATGAAAACTAGTTTTCCCATGCCTTCGCGGCCTATGTCACCTGTGTTTCGGTCCAGTAGTTATGAAGCCTATTCGATGAAAACAAACAGGCGAATCCTTCCTCTTTATAATTTTAGTATAGATGCCAATTTTATTTTAATTCCTTCCATTTAATAATAAGTAATTAAATAAATCAGGCCCAGTGGAACTCGTGCACGAAATTTTCCATACCGTGATTATGTTTATTTTAAAGGATATCTTTAAAAAAAATCTGTTTTTAAGATCTTTTGTTATAGCGACAATATAAATATATCGTATGTGAACATTTAACTGTCCAGCTATCATTGTTCACAAGATATGCCTGGTAACAGACAAATTTAAATTGATAAATATACGACTCATTATGTAGCCGAGGGAATTATTGCAGCACTTCTACAATAATCGTAATAGATTGCGATTAATTCATTAAATATAGTTTTTGCCGCGCAACTATTGTATAACTATAGTATTTTACCTTTACGTCCCCTCATAAGTTGCATAAGCTCGTGTAGAATGAGACTCGATAATCGCTCGAGGCTCAAGAAACAAGTCGAAGAGCCCGAGAATTTGGTCGAGAGTGTGATATAGAAAATGTGTGATTTTAGAAATTTAAATATACGTACCCTACCGTGTATCTACATATTAAAAATTTGTAAATTTGTTCGCCAGCATCCTAACGTGTATTCTTAAAAAGGAGATGTTCCTTGTCATAATACGCCACGCTATAAAAATAACCTAATCCAAATACCTTCTTAGTTAACTTTACACAGTTCCGGAACTTATAAAATGTCAATTAAAATTTATAATAAATTACCTGAATACCTAAAGAACGAAACACCATACACTCGATTTATAAGAATGCTAAAGAATATACTAATAAATAAATGCTATTATACAGTGAATGAAAAGTTTTAGATAAAATGGAATATCTGACCTTCTTCTTTCCATCTTTCTATATTGCCATGCCTATCAAGGTGCATGGGAATATTATTAACTGAAATTTATGTATTTAGTTTCTAAGTCACATGTATGCAATGCAATGAAATAAATAAATAAATATATCTAAATAATATCTTGGTCTTGCTTTCCCCCGTTTCTTGAATGTCTCGAGTTCGTTATGTTACCCGGGCTGTTCAAAAGTTGTTTTATCAAACGAATAGTGGACAAGGAAATATGAGAAACAGATATTTTCTTTTTATAATTATTGCTCGGAGTTTTAAAAAAAAATTGTATATCTTAGTTTTATTTTAATTAACTCTTTCATGTCAATTTACATAAATAATATCAAGTAAACAGTCATATAAATAGAAATATTAAATTAAGACAAAGTATCTACTAGCAACGTATCAATATCATCACATTGATTTAACTTATGAAACAGATATTATAAAACATCCAAAAAAGCTAAAATTAATTTCTCTTATTACCAAAAAGGTTGTGTTTTAAATTTCTCTTTTCTTCTTATCTAATAATATATTTGTTATTTTTTTAAACTGGCCCCTATAGATCAAGTCTTGTTCGACTTGATGTGGGTTCGTTTCCTAACAAGAGGTCGTCGAGGGTGGTCTTGCGAATGTTAAACAGCCGCCCTCATTAACTTAGTTTAGGGGTTTCTCTCGCCCTTATTAAACCAACACAGTTAAGCATTCGTGTACTTCAATTAACACCTGTCATTAATGATGAGAATGTTCTTACATGATTATTAAACTAGAGGCCATTATCGGAGGTGTAATTTGATAGTTGGACGCTTTTAGATACGGGAAAAATAAAATAAATAAACAACTTAATTCTACAATTTTTTAATAATCGCAATAGAATCTCAACTTCCTGCATTTTATTATTATACTACTTACCTGAAGTCCAATATTATTAGTGCAATGTCTTCCTCACACATCAATGGTCACAGATATATATGTATAATAATATTGAACTTCATATAGATGATACAATGGCAAAAAGCAAGTAGTTGATTAGATACTTTTTTTTTAAATTGTGAGTTATTAGGTTAGGTTCGATTTATTTTTGTAATATAAATTGTCATATGGTAAACTAACTTTCAAACAACGATAAACAAAATAAGTAAAACACAATATGATAGAAACCGGAAGTATATATAAATAACTATATGATTCCAAATACACGCATTAAGCAGAGTCTACCATGAGAAAGATGACATTAGCACCAGCGGTTGAAGAGATAGTGAGAAAAAAGTGCTACAGATCTGACGTCATACAGAACTTCACCTGTCGCAGAAATTCTTAATCTTACTCATGCTTAATTTTGCCTGTTACTATATTATAATTTCACCTCTAAAATCCTATACCTTTTCACCGTGGCTTGTCGAGCACCTTATAGGGAATGCTTTGTACAAAAAGCCGTCAAAACCTCTATTCATGTCCAGCGACACGTGACATCACGCAGCGCTAACATCAAAGGCTACTAAAGCAGTACACTCTTTTTTAAATAAACTTTACTCTATATATAAGCAATTGAAAAAAAAATACTTGTAACAGATCGGCCATTGTGGTCGATTAACTTTCTGGTTTAAGTTTTTCAAGTAGCAAAACTCTAGCGAAATTTTGATGGGTAATAATTAAGTAGTCCAATTAACTTTCTCTACGTTCTATCGAAAGCGATTTATTACTTAAAGTTGAAGCACAGAGAATCGCAACCGTTCTGAGTGAAAGCTTAAAGTTTCAGTGAGGCAGTTACGCTCCCCTTCTCGACGATCAACGTAAATTATTCCCCCAGAAGAAATCTCTAAGGGCTGAATGACGGATAAGGGACGAGCAGTTTTATTGCCTGCACCGGCCTGTGTCTGGAACCGCCTTAAAAATCGACCCCAAAATGTTAATTGGGGAATGGTGTAATTCAATACTTGTCTCGTGATTTAATTACTGACAAAAAGTGGCAGATGTCAATAAATATGACGGAATTATGACTAACTGATATTTCGTAATAAATTTAATGAATCTTAGAGAATGTGTTCCCTGGAGAAAATCGGCGGCAAATTTCTAATAATTCGGTATCTTAAACCGTTTAGCTATTCTGTTCTAAATGGTTTATGGGTGTAATTTCCCGCGGCTGAAAGGCGTTGTAAGTGATAATTAAAAGCCAGTTACTGCAGCTGTTGCTGGGCGTCATTCCTGAGTTTTAATATTATGCTACTACAATAATACAATGAAAAAGCAATCGGGCCCGGAGGATGTGGAGTAACGACCATAAAAATGCCATTTGGCGAATTAGAATGTGCGGCGCTGTAAAATACGTGTGACTATATCTTTTTCTGCAGGTTATTTTTTTTTTATTAAAATTCGTATTCATAACATCGTAACGTTTTGAGTCCATAAGGGTTTACGCCGAATATTTTGTTTTCTTATCAAAAGTAATTTAAAGGTAAGTTAATTAAAGTGTATTGTTATTTGTGTATTAAGAGCCTCACTGTCTGTGAGCCGCACCATGCCTTTGTAACTCGCGAGTTCTACCCAGCGAAGAATTTCGCAGGCTGTTACTTCCTGTCGTGTGCCTTTCTCACGTGCAACGAACCTTAATTTTTACATGGCCCGTAGTAAAAACTCTCGTACAGTTATTCTAACATAATAATCTGTGAAAGACGTACATAATCCGATTATTAAAGGGATTTAAAAACTCGTTCGCCCGACATAATCGACACGAATTTTTCACGTATATTTCTTTCACTCACAAATCCAATTTAATTAAGGCGAGGAACTCGCGGTTAAAATCCTATTTAAGCCGTTTTTATTACCGCCCGTCAGGCAAAGACGGTACGCCACAGCGCTTCAGGAATTTTAAAGGCTGGGATATACTCCCGTTTTATTTGCCAAGTATTAATGTAAGTGATATCGGCAGTTGTTTCATACAGTTATTAGAGTAATCTACGATTGGTAAAGTGCTTTTTTTATCTCTATATACGTACAATTTTACTTTTTTATTATTTATTAAAATCTTACGCTATATTTTACCACACGACCTGTGAGGTTATTTGTGCGAGAGATCTAGCTCGCTTTTCCTTTATTGTTTTCTACTTTCAAGAGATTTAAACGGGAATTATGTACTTTTGCCCCAACATTACCCTATCTAGAAAAACACCACTTAAGTCTAGCAAACAATTGCATATTCAAATTTTCGCAAAGGGCAAAAAGGAAGGATCTGTTTAGTGACTTCCGTTATATCGATATTGAAAGGATACTAACTATCGCAAGCTTCAGAATGTTCGCTTGTTGGATACATTTGTAGTTAACACCCACGAATATATACAATGGGCCCTTATGGTTATAAAAATAGTTATATTTCATTCTCTCTGTTTGATCTTATCCTTAGAGAAGTACCGTAAGGCTTGCACCTTTGCAGTGGATGTTAATAGGTTGATGATGATGATGATGGTGATTCAGTGATATATACATTATAGACAAAATAAGAAACTGTGATTTTATATGTAATAATTTTATCAATATCTTAGTGTATTTCTATTATACTCATGTTGAATTGTTAGTTTTTAGTGTATAGCTTGTAAGATGTACGAGTAAGGACATACCGACTAAAAGCGGTTAAGTTCCAATTAACGAACCCAAATCTATATCGATTTTAATATAAAGATATTTTCAAAGTTCAAATATTTTTCCCGAATTGATAATAAGTATAAAATGATGATATAAAATTATTATTATTGGTTTAAAACAACGACTCCCAAACTTATTTTGTCAACTGCCCATTTTGACAATAAATAATTTTTTAGCGCCCCCAGTTTTCACCTTCTTAAAAACCACTATAATTTCAAATTTAATTAATTCAATACTGTAAGCTATACTAACAGAGATTAAACATTATTCTTAAACGAGACTTTTATTATAACTCGTAAGAGTTAACTTGAAACCTGAGCGCAGTAATACACAACAGCCTGCCAATGAATATGGTTATTAAAACGCAACTTTTTAGTATTCCAACCGAGTATTCTAACGTGAAGAATGAATCTGATGCTGTTTAATAAGTCTGTTGATATCAGGTACCAATTTACTCAAGAATAGTCACAAGTCGCCACGTTTGGTAACATGCAAATGATTTCTCTTTTTATTGTTGTCACAGCACTAAATCATGTCACATTGTCACACAAATATGACAACTGTAATGCTATCAAGAATCGTTAAACGATCGATTACAATCCCGGGTACAATAGGGGGGTCGGTTTTCGTAGCCGAAATTCTTGGTAATCATTTATTAACTTGATTTTTATTTCCTCGTTTGTTGTCAATTCTATAAGTTCGTTTTTCATCTGTGTTGACATTTGAAAATGGATCCAACACCTAGTCTGGTATTTCCAAGTTCAAAATCGCCTGATATCGTTCGGTGAAGTCAATATGGAGGTCTCAATGCCAAATCAAAATATTGGCAGTAGGCAAATAAATCGTTGTTATTGCAGTATTTTGATAAATCTGGATGATTGTGAAACTCATGTCTGCCCATATTCTTTTTGTGTAGAAGCAGTTTGGCTGCGAAAGCAGCAAAGCGTTTTTGTTTTAATTAAATTTAGTCCATCGCTTTGCAGTTGGACATTCATGTCGTTGAACAATTTATATAGATCTGTCATGTAAGCTATATCGTTCTTTGATTTAATAAGCTGCAGTACCCACAAGAGGGCGTTATCGCCCACTTTAGGAAAGGCTTGTTTAAAAGTTCTCTTGATAAAATTATCTCAATAAAATCATTTTGATTTGCGGTTAAAACTACTCGTTGTTGATGTTCCTGATTGGTTACAAGAGATAAAGAAGTAACTGTTTTAGTAAATGGAAACTTTTTCATTAGTTTCTTTCTAACCTGTCATATGTAGCACTCGCCAGTTAGCGATTAAGAAGTAATAGGATTCCAGGTAACAAGCAGCCGGTCCTCCTGGGAGTTCAGATGTTGCCCTCGATCCGAGCGTGGGTTTACTCATTTGTGTCAATGTATTTGTTGCTTATTGTGAAGTAAATCCATATCTTTTTATATAAGAAAAATATCAACTACAAATTATTTCTTATATAAAAAAGCGCCTGCTGCCTGCATTGGCACTACGAATGTTTGTTAGCGTGATGACGTTTTGAATCAATCATCTTCGATTTGATTTTAAGTTATGGAAATTCGAAATTGGTGTTTAACCAATACTCATTTAATATAGATATGTTCATATTATTCTTTGACTGAACCAGATATTCAACGATACCAAGGCAACGACGCTAGCTTAAAGATCAAAGAGTTTTTGAATTTAAATGCAATGTCGACGTATGATTTCATCAATTTATTTAAATTGTTATCATTACATATAATGTTATGAACTAAAAACTCTTTAGAGGGAAATTTCTATCTCAAAGTTGTCGTAATGATGACAAGAATCGTACTCCTTAAATATTTTGGGATTTGTTATATTTCGTAGATGTATGTGTTACAAATGGAAAGAGTTCTGGTTTGTATAAAATAAAATGGAAAATTATGTATTTGCGTTACTGAGTAAAGTTCCGCTATTGCAAGATTACTGATTCAATTCGTTGCCTTCCGAAGAATTTGAACGGGGGCCAGCTAGGTAATGATCCGAGAATGCATGCATAATTTACCCACAAACAGCTTGTTTCGTAATGTTATTAGTTGGTAATCTCGCCGGAAAACAGCCAGCAACATTATTTTGTGCAGACTTAAATATTAAAATAATTTATTTTCTACCCGAGCTTAGCAAGGGACGCGCGCTAGCATTCAAATACAAATTAAATCCTAAATATGTTCGTTTTGGTGAGACACAATTTTAATATAATTTTGTGAATCGACATACTCGTATAGAGATCTCAGAAATGTATATTTACCTTCAGCTAACTCTCTGACAATATGAGGGTTAGTTAGTACAGCGTGAATACACTATGGATTTATTATCTTGAGGTAGTTAATAAGTTGGTTAGTTTGCAAAATAAACTTGGACAAGTTTTAAGTTACTCATCCTATAACCGCTATTGATATCTTTCTTATTATGTACCAATATAAAATGATAATTAAAAATATAATAAAGCAGAAGATAGATAGAATATGTACGATGTGATATGTTTTACTATGTATGATAAGTAGGTGTAGAGGAATGCGCATAGAGCCGCTGCCTGGGGGACACCAGGGTTCGCCTGGAGTTGGTTCCGGGTTGAACAGAATGCAAGCAAGTCAATCCGACGGCAGGGGGCCTCACTGGCTCAGTAATCGGCCCGTCTCCAGTAGAATAGTGCGCCCCATGAGGTGGACTCAACAGCAGAATCAAAAGATCATGCGAGTTTACTACAGGGCGACGGAGACGTGCATCGGTGGAACGAGATCGAGCATCGAGCGAGACTCCTTACTTTACAAACTTTGGAGCCTTCTCTGTCTATCACGGCGCAAAATACAGCAGACCAAGTTCACTTTATTTTGATCGTCTGAGTCCACTTTGGTTCTGACTGTCCTTGAATCCGCTGAGCATAAAAAATATCTCACGTCCTCTATATGGATGATCTTAAGTTGCTAACCCCAAATGCACGAGAATTGGCAGAGCTGCTGAAAATCACCGAGGAGGTAAGTAGTTCCATCTGTATGATGGATATGGCAGGCGTGAAACAGACCATTAAAAACGCCTTCCTTGGACGCTTGTCTCGAGTGCTGAAAAGTTATTTGTCAGGCGCCAATAAAATCAAAGCTTTTAACTGCATAACTTTCACACGCCATAAAAGCGCCACCCAAAATGGTCAGTAATGATAAATGGAACGGAACGGAACGGAACGAAACGGAATCGATTCATTTAGTGGAACAGGTCAATTACATTTTGTGGAACTTTATTGAACATAGCAATGCATTTACCCATAAATGATCCTCTGGTTTTCTGAAGTCTGAAGCTTGGAACGGCAAGTTTATTTTTATTTCTCGTGTTAAGATCACGAACACTGCTTTTTGTGTGAATGTACATAATATTTTACTAGATGTATAGAGACGCAACAGTCAATATATTTATATCTTTAAATATTTCTCTGAGAGATTCTCTAGACCGTAAATTATATATTTTGTAGAATAAAAATATCTTGAATGCTAGCCGCAGAACCCCACAACAATAGACCATACTTCATTACACCATAAAAATAACTAAAACATACCAATCTTGCCGCTGCAAAATTTGGGAACGGTCTCATTTTCTTAACAGCAAATGCTGCAGAACTCAGTCTACTTGACATGTTATAAATATGAGGATCCCATTGCAGTCGGGAATCTAGTGTAATACCAAGGAACTTTGTCGATTCCACTAACTCAACTTTTTCACTATTTACATTTATAAGTGTACTAACATGCCTCACTTTAGGTAATGCAAACTTCGTCGTTTTGGAGGGAGAGGGTGTTGCATGGGAGGTTCTACAAGGCACAACACGAGCGTCATGTAGACACCAAAAGCTCTGTGCATTGGCTGATCTCTTTGGGGATAAACTGGACCAATAATAGTGTGGCTCTAGAACGCTAGCCAGGATAGTCCGCCGATTCTCCACTGCCGAGACACCCTTCGGTTCTTCAAGGGACCGGGAAGAAATTAGGTTTATAATAATAATGTAGTAATTAATTAAATAAAATAAATTTGCTCATCTACCTATTTAGTGTTTCAATTTCCTGAGTTATCTTTTCGCATATGAATAAAATGGTATGCAGCCGATGTCGTCTGCTTACTTTCAATCAGCATGGAAGGAAGGTTGTCTTCTTACTGATATAATCTCTAAAATATTTGAAATAATCAAATAATAGCTTTAATAGAGTTTGGAGTGAATTCTCCGTAGAGATAAGTGCAGATTAATTTTACTGTAGACGTCGGACTTTGCAATTGTAATTTAATCTCGATATGAAGTACTCGTACTTTCATTGTTATGGTGTCGGTATAAGGTAACAGACTTAACTCATAAAGTACGATCGTCTGTATTAGAAGCTATAACCTTGTAATAAAATTGTCGCAAATGGAATGTTATATTACGAGTTAATTGTTATTCAAACAACGATCCTTTGCTTACAAATGGCAGTAGATAATCACCGAAATTCAGTTTAATATTTTTGCAGTGTATATTTTTTGATGTCTAATAAGACTATATTTATATTATATTTATAATTCACAATTTAATTTATATAAAGAAAAGGAAAGATGAAGATATTAAAAAATAAAATTCAATTCACGGTTAAAAGAAATTCCTATGTATTCTTGTTATACAATACAAAAAATGTAATGGTTTAATGTAGCGTTTCTCAAAGTATGCTCCACTGAGCTTTAGGGCTCCGCAAATATATCGGTTACTATTGTTGTTAAAGTAAACAAAATATGTTTTTAATATTAATAAACAGTTTAAAAAAAGATTCCATAGTCTAAAAGTTTGCAACTTGTTATGTTACGGAACTTTTTTGTGATGGAACCTAAAAGTTTTTAATTGAACACGTTATATTAACTGAAAACGATATGAATACGATTAACGAATAACGAATAACTGGTACAAAGAAAATAAAGAAAAAACCTTGGTGAAACAACAAACATTCCCCGGATTTGAAAATTTGGTACCACAATATGGAACCGTCAATCTGTCTGTACCCATAGCATGAGTCAACACTTCCGTCGCGTCGGTTCAGATTTCTGTTCTGTGTGTGGGCTGCACCGTCCATCAACCGGGACTAGTTTCAATAGTACGATGCACAACTGTCGCACAGAAATGCAACCCCTAATCGTCGGAACAAACTAGTAACGAGGAATAGCACTATAGTTGTTATTTATAGCCTCTTCAGGTATTAGAAAAAGGAGATTTATTTTGTATTTCTGAATAATTCTGATGTTTCTTTTTTGTTTGAAAGATACAATTCTCCTATTAACATTCTAGCGAAATCGTTCAATAGTTTTGTTTTATATAAAAAATGGAGGAATTATATCGTCTTAATTGTCTTGACGATGATATCGTAAATATCACTAAGAATTATTAAATATATATATTTTTTAAATAAACCCTATTTTAATAAATATGGAAATATTATTCTTAAAACTAGAAAATAAACCTTTAATTAACTTCATACTCACCCGAACCAATTGCAATTTATTAAATATATTCGTTTTAAAAATAAATAAATAAAATGAGACAGCTCCATCAAATCCCTAAATATTTATCAGACTAAATCGAGAAATTTCATATTTTTGGAAACAACGTTACAAAGTTTTGTAGATACATACATTTATATACCAAATCCATAGCTGAGTTGATAACATTAAATAACTACGATTTTAATTTGATTGTAATCGAAATATTGCACGAGTAATTAATTAAAAATATTTTTTGCCTTTGTCTTATTTGCCATACGTCATTGTCCGTCTCATCTGGCTCCACGATTACATCTTGTTTACTCTGAGTGTTAGTAGCACGATTCATGTGACTAATTATATATATTGAATAATAACACATTATGTCTGATATCCAAGGCGGCATAGAGGCCCGAAATAAAACTAGAGTCGTAATTCCTAATTACATATTTTTATACTTAATTTAATCAAGTACTAAAAATAAAAGAATCAATTTGTATAATGGCTTGGATAAACAAAATTCTCGATGCAGTCCGGGGACCTCAGATTACAAATGTTCCATAGAACGGTCTCCCAACTACAATGAGAATTTTGTTTAATCAAGCTATAATAGAACTTGTCCTTTTATTTTAGTTCGATTTTGGCAGACGAGTTTTCATTTTTATGTTATTTCTTTAAATGACCAGTAAATGTACACAAAGTATATTTTTTTAACTCATCAAGACCTTTAATTTTATACCCATATTGTTCATCATCATCATCATCATCAGCCCTATTACGTCCCCACTGCAGGGGCTCAGGCCTTCCTGAAGGATGGTTAAAGAGCCATGACCCTCCACGCGGGCCCAATGCGGATTAGAGGGTATTAACGACTGCAAATGCAGTCGGGACCAACGGCTTAACGTGCCTTCCGAAGCACGGAGTAGCTCGAAATAATATTTTTTGGTGACCAACCCTTGCGAAAGTTACTTAACGACAACGATCGCGGGCTGCGGCGCTTATCCACTGTGCCACCGAGCTACTCGTATTGTTATAATCAAAGAAATATTACTTACTTACTTAATGAAAAATGCTTAAAAATCCACATGAAAATCAGGATTTTTCAAGAATTTTGTTTACGAATATTTTTCAGTATAGCATTGTGAATGCATAATTGATCAAATATAATTTTCATTTATCGAAAGTTTAAATATTTGTATAAATATATCTTTCGGCTGTTTGGATGGATTGCCTGAACATTAATAGGAATACGCTCTGTAGTAGCGGAAAAGTAACAAGTGCTTGAATAATTCGTCAGTCCAGTTGGGTGCTGGGTAGTTCAGTGGTCCGTGTCCCATCTCAGAGTACCATGGAACAAGTATTTTTTTTAACATTTTTCATAAAGAAATATTACTTATAACTACTTTTTAAATAAGGTCATATATCCGCCATATAGGATATTTAAAAAAATCTATAGCCAATGTTACTTCGTATGATGTAAAGTAATGGTACCCTATACAATGATATCCGTTTAGTCTTTGAAAAGTTATGGTGGCATAAAGTAATTCACATACATACATAACAATAAACGCAATACACTCCTTTTTTTGGGCAGTCCCGAGATGTAAAAAGAGGTGGTGACTGCTCACTTTAGGTGGTACTTTAGTATTTATAAATAGATTATTATTTTGCTATGCTTTTAACCGGTGTTACAAGACAAGTATACGCGACATTTAAAATAAGAGATCACATAATTCAAAGTAATCTCGAATTTGCAGAGAAACCAAATCTTTTGGCTATAATGACAGATCTAAAAATAATACTTGACGGTGAAATACAAAAGAAACTGACGTAAATGGATAAGGCAATCATGTTAATGCTTTTGAAGCTTGTTTTACTAAATTATTATTTTTTTGGACAAGCTGACAAGTCCTTGTGGTATGCTAATGCGGCAAACAAACTAGATTATTTGACAACAATGCGTTTTGAAATTGATAGTTGTGATATAATGCTTTTTTAGTACATCTAAAGTGTAGTTCAAATGTCGTTTTAAGTACGAAATATTTCATCATTTAATTTTTAGTTTACGAGTAGTTTAGGTACTAATAAGATTGCAAGACGACATATTAAATGTTTTAAAATAAACATAATATTGAATCGTAACAATTGTGATAAGGTAATTTGAAGATAAATAACAGAAACTTACTAGAACTATTCATTTTCGGCATCGAAAATAGGCGAAGGTGGAATAATAATATGCATATATATTTTTGAAGCTTCCATAACAATTTATCTTTAAAGTATATATTGATTTTAATAAATGTGTCAACGCCTTCTTTAATTCTACACAGTTACACAGATAATTAGAGTTGGACAAGCAGTCGCAAAGGGAATGATTAACTCGCGTCTGCAATAACGTTCCTAAACGCAGGACGCACTGCCGGCACAATTGTGACCAACTGTCGCTTGTGCACTCGGTCACTGATTTGCGTACTGCTTACTGACATGACAGATAAACTATTAAACAAATGAATGTATCTTATATTGCACAGGCTTCACTAATTAATAGCTGTAAGCACCTATGTCGAACTGATTATACTCTAAAACCATACCAAATAAATATAGGTAACAAATCGGACCATTTTCAACAGAGTGATAATTTAATAAATTAAATATTTTTTTATAGATATCATGAAAATACATCTAAGAATATCGTTAACAATAAACTACTATAGGTACGTACTAAAATAGATCTCATCTTAAAATTAGTTTGCGATAGAAATTAATTGGTTTGATAATGCAAGCAGTTTGAATAACGTTAAAATTTACTTTTAATCATATCAGAAATCATCAGTTATATTATCATTAAAACGTTGATATTGGCATTGGAGATTTGATTTGAAAATATGCTGAAGAAACTGACGGTGAGAAACGTTTGTCTCTGGCTATTTCAAATAAATTTAATGAGTTCACGCAAAAACTACAGAAAACTTTTCACTATCGTCGTTTGACTTCTCAAATAATAAGTATAGATTATTTCTCCTAAATAGACAATATGACGATATTTTAATTAATCATAAAACCAAAATAATTAGTGACAGATAAAAATATGTGTTAGAAAAAAAATGCCGAAGCATATTACGAGAGAGTTTTAGGAAACTTGTATTTTGCTATGTTACATTACTAAAAGAGAAAAGGTATAACGAAACAAGAGTGCTTAATACGTTCTGAAAAGATAAAATGATTACGTGGTAACCCTGTCGGGGTTAAGAATCCTCGGAGAGTACATTAGATACGGGAAAATCGAATTAGAGCTGCGATACTTTCCTAACTGATTGTACTAATTAAACATCACTAGCACTAAACCATAAAATGTGGGTTTCTTTGGCAATGACTTTATTTATAGCCCATTTAGAAATTCATTCCGTTATAGGCTCGTGGACAATAGGGTTCGGTTAACTAAGTTATGCAGTGACCGGGTCATTTAAACGAACAAGGGACGGATTAAATTTGAGTGGAGGTCTTTCGGTCAATGAGTGAGGCCAAATATAACGGTCTGTCATTTAAATGATTGCTTGATATTTGAATTTGGAAGTAAAGGAAATAGAAGATGAATCATTCCTATCGATTACGTACAATTCATAGTCGAATGAATATTTGTGTATAAATATATCATGATAAATAAAAATCTTAGATTCACACATTGATACAACTTCCGCAAATCAACAATGATTCTCCTACCGACTCCGCCAATTAATGTTGTGCTCCAATTGTTTAAGTAGCAATTAAGTTGTGTATGGCATAATAATAGCCACGTGGATAATGCTATAGATTTTCACGATAGTTACTAGATAAGGATCTATTAAAAAAAAAACTCATTTTCTTGTTTAGAAAGTTGGGTTAAAAAATTTATATAGCGCTCGCATTCTTACAATAACTCATAATAACAAAGATGTTACTGAGTAAGTACGTGTTCTATCTATTCGGACAGCTGATTCACTACATTATTACAGTGTGGATTTACACGTTTGTTTTCATTCCAGTGGTCGTGACAGGCTTTAGAAAGGAAGCGGGACTCGCGGGGCCGTCTTGTGCAGGTGATAAATCGCATACACATGTCACTTTTTACTAACGAGACATGTGTACTGTGCCCGTTTGCAAACATATTCAAGCTGCGAATGTTACACAGTACTGCCAACTTTTATCACGAGATCTCTTCTAGTCGATTCCCTTGACATTTTATTATGTTCATAGTCTAAAGAGAGGTGTTTTCATTTGACATTTCCCCTTTAAGCTAGACTATGAGTTGACTGACGTTTTACTTTGGCAAAATTATCGAATAATAATAATGATAGTTTGGAAAACTATCACACGTAGTCTGTGATACTCATCAATTATAAAGAGGGAATATTTGTTACTTATATTTGTGACTAAATTAAAAAAAAAACACCTACGGGTAACTATTTCATACACGGGTGACATAGGTTTTTAAATGAACGCGGGCGAAGTCACTAGTTTAAAATATATTACTATTTCCTATGCTACTATGACTATAATATTTTGGGCGAAGTCACTAGTTTAAAATATATTACTATTTCCTATGCTACTATGACTATAATATTTCAATTATGATAAAAAATGTTATTTGTATAGATTCGTGACATCGGTCTATGTTAATTTGGTAATAACCTGCCATTTTGAAAATAGTAAATCGTTTCGAATTCAATAAGTCAAATTCAAATTGTAACGCATACACACGAGGCGTGAGTGGCGCAACGAATGGTTTCTAGCGTCGAAACGAGAACTTTTTTCAGCAAAAGTTGACGTTCGATCACGGTGACAGTGGGAATGTTTTCGTCCGATTTCGCGAATAGAGATTTTTGAGCGCGCGGTTCAGTAAGTGCCGCCGTGTCGTACAACTGCACCGATGACAATAAATATCGGAGGCGGCGAGCCGTGAAATCGAATAGGCTCCGTCTGTGAGCGCTTTACAATCAGCCATCGCACGCACCCTCGCCTACCCTCACTTACTATACTTACAATGCATAAAAATTGTTTCAACATATTACTCACGGCGTTTTTTTAATATAAAATTTTATTCAACTACTTTTGATGAATAGTTATTGTAATTAGAGAGCTACTTTCCCATTTTTATGTCTCTAATTCAAAGACTGTTAAAGTTATCTTATTTTTAAAGATCTCAAATTCTCGATATCTTAACCAGTAGGTATCTAATTACCATTGGAATCCATTTGGAGTTAGCTAATTCGTTGACTCAATCAATTCTAAATTGTTACTAAGGTTGATAGGTAAATGTCTGCATTCTGTGTAATTGACCTAAGAATAAAAAAAAACGACTTCTATTTTAAAACTAAATAAAGATTTTAATGAGAGTCAATAATTAACGAGTTCCATTTATTGATTAATCGACGAGGGATTAATTAAAATCAGTGAGCATTATTTGGGGCACATTAAGAATGTATCCCAATAATACATTTTAAACATTCGCACGTAGAGTGCTGGAGTAATTTGCGGTTGTGACACTCCCCTTTAACAGTCTTCCCCCCCGCGGCATCCTGTGACGCATGTTCGATTAGAGTACAAGTAATTCCGGAAAGGAAATTGAAATCTTAAGGCAATGCCCCACGGACTTTATGCTACACAAATGTTCAGAATGAAAAACAAACTCGGTCGTGAATGTTAACATTGTCGGTGTCGATTGAACGTCCATTTAAATATTTATTTATTATTTTACTTTGAATTATGTTTCAGTTGTAGTAGAATTGAAATATCATATTTTGCAATGGCAATAAAAATCTTCTATGCTCAGAGTTCACATAGGGATATTCTGTAATTGAAAATGGGGGATTTCATCATCAATTTTCCGTTAGTAGATCTTAAGATAGGTTTTTAATAAGTATTATTATTAAATTTAGTGTTCCAACTTAACAACGTAAAAAGACGCATAAAGGCATTGCGTAATAAGAATAATTAATTGTATAAAGAAATGCAGTTTTATGTCAGCATATTATTTTCTTATAAAATACATTAATTACCGCAATTTCTAATTTGTAGGATTGCATATAGGTACCTAAAGTAAGCAAGCTTTCATTCATCGTTGCATTCACAAACGGCACGGAGTAATCGGGTGTGGAGTAATGAACACGAGCCGGGGGCCCAGAGGTTTAATTTTCCTCTTCCGCGCGGTCCCGGCCGGCCGCTGCCGCCGCCTCATTAATGGGCTACAACAATACTTCGGCATCATTTGCGATGGTGGCGCCACGCTTCAGGGACGTCACATCGAAGACTAAACAAAAGATTTACTGCATTGTCATTGCACTAGCATTGCTAACGCTGAGATATTTTGTTAAAAGAAACTAATGACTATGGAGATGCCATTGTTTTCATATACGTTGCTTTTCCAAATGAAAAAGAAATGCATTCTACATATTTCGTTTTTATTTGGTTTTTGAGATAATTGAAGAATATCGTATAATAATTTTAACATAAGGAATAGGGATCACGATTGGATAAAAAAAGAAATTCTATTTAGTTCATCAGTCAGAGATAATAGAAAAATTTAATATTTTTATACGTATTTTTTACTTAAATTTAAACATGAAATGGCAAAAACTAAAAAATATGTATTTAATATTCTTCAACAATCTACCAGACGGACAAACAAACAAAACTTATCGTCATCTTTATTACGAAAAGCTTATAGTGCGAAAGAGACAGATGTTAGTTTGGAAATATAGTGGAGCTGAGTGTATATGATATATATATGGATATAGGATATGTATATGAAAATATATACGAGATATATTTTCATATATACGAGATATATTTTCATATTCAGAAACATGAACGTTGCGGGTAAAAGGAATAAAAGAAAAATGTTAAATTACAACATATTCCGTGAAGAAAAGGCTGGTAATAAAATAATAATGATCTATCTGTGTGTAATCCATTCTCTTGTTAACCTCTTATCAGGGACAATAATGTCCTAGTACCACAATTGGAGTGTACCGTAGTCTCATGAATGAATCATTGCAATCGCGTCCCCGGACCCCGACGGTCGTATTCGATTAGCACGAATAATTCCGAAAGGGAAATTGAAAAGCTAAGCGATGCCCTAAGGACTTGCTCTTTCTGTTATTTGCGGCCGCCAGATGCGGTGGGCATGGGCTGAATACACAACTATTGACACTAGATTTACACAGTAGGTTAACTTTTTCGTGCCATGTATTGGCTTTTGTGTAAAAAACCATTATATCCAAATGTGACATATTGTGCAATTTTCTACAAAATAGCTCATAATATACGAGCTACAACGTTATATGTTTTTATCTACCTAAGTATTTTAGAACTTTGAAAGGTCGCTAGATGTTTATGGTATTTAAATTGTGAGTGTTAATATTTATTAACATTTTTTTTCATAGCATAAACAAATAAAAAAAAACAAATTTTAGATTTTTTAATTGTTTAGTTCCCAAATTAGATAGTTGAATTACCTGTATTATGGAAATTGCTTCAGATTTGTAACAAATGTAACACAACACCCAGTCTTGAAATAAGATAGATAACTCCAATTGTTATATTTATCCGATCGGGAATCGAATCCGGGAAGAGATGGCGATACCTTAAGACGGCGTTGCATTATTATTACTAATTTTATTACTGTTACTATTAGTAATATTTCTTTTTATTTTCATATTGAATAGCAATTGTGCTTGAAGGAAAACCCGAGTTTTAGGCTCTGGCAGTCCTTCCTGATGATAACAGTTTTACTACATATTTTATTTAAATAAATGTTGTCAAATTATAAATTAAATAATCATTACAATAGTTCAGGAGCAGATTTATTGTCATCAAAAATATTCTTAATGCCTGTTTTTGACGTATTAAGTTGAATAGTATTTAACTTAAATTTAAGGGATTAAGTATGTGTAATTTAGTTAACTACTTATACTACGTAAACCATCCTTTAGTGCAACTGTAAAACCTTCATATTTTGATATTTGCTGGATAATATGCACCTAATTGTTTTTTAGTGCATAACAGGATATTTTATGCATTATAAGCGCTTTTGCCCTCTACCTACCTACAACGAGCTGAGATGTGTTTCACATTATGCTATCAGATTTATTTTTTATTTTTTCAGAGATGTACTGAGCATAATATTTACTATGGGACTCGAACGATTGTTATCGCCATGATATTTTGATTGACAAGTTATACAGTTATATCAGTAATTGAATTTTATTATTATTTCATCCCTAACCTTGTTCATTATTTGGTTTTAGTCGGTATAAAGTAAGCTGTTAATGAATGAATGAATGTATTTGCTTTAAATGTGGTTACATAAAAGATGCCAAACAATCTATAGGGATCACGCACTTAACCGTCTCCAGCATGCAAACATTATTGTTATAAATCACAGATTATATTGTAGGGCGTAGGCACATAACACATAAAGTGAACATTAAGCGAATATTAAATAACGAAACTTGCATAGTTACTTATATCCTTGGTGTAAACTGTTTAGGAGCAATTTATGCAAGTTTCATTTAACTATTTCAACGTAACTGGATAAGTTATATAAAAGTAAGCCAACATGACATATCAAATCATTTATTTATTGCAATAAAATTGGTTTACAAAAAAGCTGTCGAGGAATATAAGTATCTCATACTAGTGGCCGCCAGCGACTTCGGCCGCGTTTTCCATTATTTCTTCGCTCCTAATAGTTGAAGCGTGATGTTATATAGCCTAAAGCCGATAAATGGTCTATTCAACACAAAAATAATTTTTCAATTCGAACCAGTAATTCCTGAGATGAGCACGTTCAAACAAACAAACCCTTCAGTTTTTTAATGTTAGCGTAGATTTTACTGTTAAACAGCATGCGAGAACTTAAAATAAACCATTTGTATGTACTTAATTATTAACTATTACGTATCATTTAATTATAGTGTTCCAAATAATATCTTTTATTCAAAAAATAATTGACTGAAAAAAAAACATTTACGAACTTACCATATTTTCAGACGTGATTTACAATCTTTCTCTGGCGACAATTTTAGTTCGTCCGGTAAGTGATTATTTATCTTTATTGACATCACATATGAGTTTCTCTTATATTAGTCGGTTCTAATAAATGCCAAATGTAATTTAATACTCCATAAGTTTACATTAGTTTTTATTAATTTTATTAAATTAGTTTTTATTTATTTATTAGGAAAGCTTGTGTTAAAATTACAAGTATCTTCTTTTGTTACATACAGTTCTAAGTTTGATTTTACAAAGACGCATATCTCGTGAATATAAAAACACGGTACAATAAGTATTTTTAGAAATCTGAATAAAGGTTTACAAGAAGGCCACGAGCCTACATCAACAATGGCTCTGACGCATTGCTTCTGTTTTTTTTCCATATTTTACAAGTTACTCCATATTACTATGCCGAACCAAAGATTTGAAGCAACATAGCCATGGAAGGCTTTTAAGGCAATCTGTATGTTGCTTACTTTCGATAGCTGCCACAATCCGTATGAAAATCTGTTCAGTTTCCTACATCATTTATATTTGATATGTTTTAATATAGTCTTCAAAATATGAAATAAATTACATTCAAAGGCTTAGTGTTTCTTTAATAATTATAACTTACTTTCGACTCGCGGTTTTGCCTGTCTAGATAACATGATTATAAACCTCCAATTAGCCCCTTTAGGAGTTGAACTTTTCTAAATCCTTGCATAACTATTAGTGTACAAAATTTAATAGCTTGGTAGTGTAGTGGATAAGCGTCATGGCTCGCGATCATTGTTGTCAAAGTGGTCAGAAAAATATTATTTTGAGGGACGTAAAAAATTGTTCAGTAGTTTGAACTATATGTTAATATAATCAGTTAATCAGTCAACTTAGCTTTTTTGCATATAAAAAATGTAGATTTATAATTTTTATTCAGTACTAAAGACACAATGGAAAACTCGTTATGGTATTGTCAATACTAAAGTCTTAACAAAACTATCCTTATTAGCAGTTAATGGAAGGCATTGGTTGGTTATCTGCTTTGTCTTGGTTGGTGTAAACAGTAAGTAGCAGTGGACGGGTCGGTTCGGTAATCCACCGCTAATTAGTAGTCGGTTGAGCGTGGCTATGACACACAGTTAAAGAGTACAGTGAACAATTATTTTACACGTCAAATACTGAAACTTTTTCTACTGAAACGTGGATTTTGATATGACTATTTTCACTTATTATTTATGTTTCTCATTTTTAAAGATTGAAGTCGGTTCTATTTAAAAACAAATGTTTTATTTCTTTATTTTTAGTGATACATGTGTAGGCAATATTCATAAATATTTTGTAAGGGTATTACTTAAATATTAAATATCTATATAATGGAAATATTCAAAATGCTGAAATTTTTATTCATATGCACGTATTTGATGTAACCACGAAGAAATCGGTGAACATACATACTTGTATATATAGTATACGAAATTCGAGACTCCGTTGAACATAGAAATTCCTCTTTTAGCATTTTGAAGGAATGCAAATACTTTGCATTTATTCAAAATCTTAAAAGAGTTTTTGGTTTTTTCGCTGATGAAAACCATATTGTGTTTTATTATAAAAATAAAACTACGGTTTCGATAAAATTTAAACAGGACCTCCTCCGCTTATAAACGGTCGAATAAAAAAATCGATCGAATCGAGCTTTTAGTCAAATCCGGAAACTCTTCCTTTTTTTAGTCATTTAAAAATTACCTGTAATATAAAAACTACACAAATTTCTTCACACTACTACTAGAACTTCTACAGTTTACAAAAAAAAAATCTGCATAATATAAGAAGAAACTTTCTTCTATTTCAGTAGCAGGTTTCTGTTGAGTGCGATTCAAAGATAATGCTATACAAATTTAAAAGAGGTAAAACAGGAGTTGTTTTCTTGAAACTAATTTTCGGTATATACAACATAAAAATACTTAGAGGTTAGAGCATGAAAGACGACGAAACAGTCCACGTTATAACGGATTTTAAAAGAACAGGAACTGAGCTTTAAAGTTATCTATTATGTTAAAAACTTTACTACATTCCGAATCTTCATAATATTAGGTAAACTTTGAGTTAAATAAAAGTAGCAATTGATAGTTGGCTGATCTTGGGAGTCTGTAAGTTGGCAGCTTGTTGTACAGTAACTGGTTAACGTGTGTAGCATACGAGTTGGCTTTTATCACGTCGGCGTCGGTACCTGCCGTCCGCGAATTCATAATCACCTGCGAATTATACAGGTGTACCAGAACTATATGTACAATGGAATACAAATTATACATATTAAAACCCATTTGTATACTATAGTGCTACGGCTCTTTTAGTGAAGTTGGGTTTAATCTTCTATAAATATGATTTAGTCAGTTATTTTAACGTTTTTATTGAGTTGTGTGTATTAATAAATTAAGATATTTGAAACTTAACATGCTCTTTGACATGTTAATTACGATTTTAGACCATCGGTAGGATTTTTTTTACGAAAGTATTTTATAGAAAAATATAATTATCATTTTTTTTATGTTTATTAGGGTGTATCACAATGTTAGGAGAAAGTTATTTTTATTCTATTATTACTACTAATAAAAGTACGAAAAGTGGAGTTTTGATTAAAACATTCAGATATAAAATGATTATTTCACCTTTAAATATTTTTAGCTAGCTCGAACAGTTTGCAAATAAAATAAAAAACGTTTAATACATAAATTTGTAGTATATAATCAAGGTGTTAGGGCTTCCATTTCGTGACACGTTAATCAATATTACTTATGCTCAGGTCCTAAAGGGGACAATATATCCAACATGGAAAAGTAATTAATTCCATTATTCAGCCAAGTTTAATAAACTAAATCAGAAATTATCTAATCAGTTTCCCACCAACACTGGACTTAACCTAACTTTGAAATAATTTACAAGCAATCTCAAGAGTATATTACACTAGCCGATCTGGCGGGTTATCTCACTGGCGAGTCGCTAATCCAACCCTAATTAGTGGCCAGAAGATTATAGGACTCGAAATGGCAAAGCCAATGCAATTACCGCGACAGTGAGTTTATATAAATGTTATTGAATGGCCAAAGTAAGCAAGTATTCGATATAGAATAATATAAAATCTGGTCACGTTTAAACCCAATAATACAATTAACAATAAATAGGTATTACAAAATATCATACGCTAGGCACTGTTCTGTTTCCGAAGTAGCTTGAATGTAGTTTTATTGTAATTGACAAAATTTCAATGTTTAAGTCACCATTTTTTAGATGTTTTTGGAAAAGTATTAGAAAATGTATGTAAGTAATCCTTGCAATAGATGAAATTAAAAAAGTACATTTTTGTAATAACATGTGTAAACCTCATTTAAATATCTGCTGCCAGTTAGTAGTTTTTTTTTTTATTTTGATAAACTTAAAATTAAGCAAAATATTGTGTTAGAATAAAATTCTCATTTTTTTCTTCAAATCAAAACATGTTGCTTATGCAAATACGAAATACTATATTTCTTTAATGATTTCATTAGAAATATTATAAATAACTACCAGGAAAATAAGTTACATATTTACTTTATTCAAAGTAACCATTATTAGAAATCGAAGTAACACAATATAATCCAAAGTAAAGTCATCTTTGTTATAAAAGAAACACATTGAAATTCTTAAGGGGAAATATTACTTTGCAATCGCGAAATTCTTTGCAGAAACAACTCGCGGGGAGGTAACGTTCATTTCGACAAAAGACGAGCAATATTCCGTGCACAAAGGAAAGCACCCGATATATTCAATGCAGTGACACAAGAAATGCCGGTGGAAAGCGGTAACAAAGCTCATATTGAGAGTTACATCGGCGCGGCGCGGCGCCCGCTCGCGGACGCTTTCGAGTCAAACTATTTTTCATAAGCCCCGTGGACTTTTGATCTATTAGGCATTCATTATTTGATTTGATGATATCAAACCATTAATTACTAAATAAAAACTCATTATTTGGAATTGCGCCATGTGGTGGGTTTATGAGTTTACCTGTTGACGATAAATATTTAAGTGTCATTAACCGTTGCAGACATATGATAATTACAATATAAATGAATGAATAAAGAACAAGTATTCATTGAATACATTTAATAAGAAATCAAACTTAAAACCATTAATGTTACTTTGTATTATTATTATTGTATCATTTATACTGCATTTCAAGTATAGATTGTACTAGTTTCTAAAACCATTCAATTTCCTTCACTCTGTATGTATCAAGTTTAAATATTTTAATAAATTTCATCTATGATAGAATATAAATGTAACATATCAATATTTTAAATATAAAGTAAACTTTCTCGGGAAATTTTATCTTAATAATCAAAACTAAGTATAAAACCTTAGTAAAAAAATCTCAGTTTACATGTAGCACGTAATTTATTTTATTGATCACCTTCACAAAATAAAATAAGTCAAGAAGCTCGAACACCCATTGTAGATGGTCTCCAGTATAGGCTCAGGTTTGAATTTCTGTCAAAAAGGCTAAATTTCTACCATTAGTTTCGAACTATCAATAGATTATGAAAAAAATTGTCATTTTCTTCCATTTTATTTTTAATCTATGCACTATTCGGAATAAATCACGTTGTATGCAGTAGCAGATTTTGATGTCCCATGGATTCGAAGTGTGATTTGCATGCTAATGAAATATAATTATCGATGGCATGTCCTCAATAATATCATAAAATTTCGCTACACGTTGATGACATTGTTAATGAGCTGGCTCCTAGTGTGATATTAGAGAGTTGAGAAGTATAATTAATAAAAAAATATAGATACTTATGTTTGTCTCATTTGTCTAAAATTCGGCCATAAAGTTTGAACATAATTAAGGTTTTATTGCCAAACATGATAAGTCAAAGTCAAAATGTTTTCCAGAACTTTTTTTGGAATTTCCAACATTTTTACTGGTATCAATTGTTCAGGACGTATTTTATAATACATATTAGATAACATTAGATTAGTCAGATTTCAAGATAATGAACTATAACCCTCTAATTATAGTGTATATGAAATAACGAAGGTGATGTGATGTTATTTTTTATTAAAATAATTTTCTTTTTGGAATTACATTAAAATAATATTACCATTTTCAAATATTTATATTATTTCAAAAATGTATGAAGAATGTTAAGATAATTATTAATATTCACCAGAACACAATCATTCTATCTGGGTTATGTATAGAACTGATTTATAACAAAATTATTTCGACAGCGTTGTCTCGATTGAACACATGCTTTGCATACGTAAATAAGTATCCTATTATATTGTCATCATATGATCTGATAGTGTAAAACAAATGGAAATTAATATTAGATGACCACGTCTGAATAAATAGTGGAATAATTAAAATTTACGTTGTTTTCATGTGAGTCTAACTGCTAATCGGACTGGTGCTGGACTAGTTCAGGAGTTTGTGAAATTATTTAAGAGATGTACGCATGCGTCCATTTTACGCGCCACCCCCTAAACCTTACGACCGCCTCCCTAAGGGAGACATTACCTGAAATTTGAACTTTCAGCCCTAAGCATAGGGATCTTCACTTTGGAAATTCATCATTTCATGAAAACTCTGGGGCCTTCGTCATCCTCAGTTCTAAAGCCGTCATTATGTTCGTGTAAGAAGAATTAGAATTTCGTAACTTACTCTCAAATTTCGCACTCCGTCTTCGTAAGAGCGTTCTGCTGAAGAATACTGGGAAAATAAACTGAATTGTTAAATGCATATGGTTGAATTTCGATGTGCGGTATTAGAATGAGCAGGATAAATTCAGAGCAACGGACAAAGTCTACAGTCGGCTACGAGCCTCATAGGCGTGCGGAGGTGCCCTGTAGTCGGCACGTAGAACGCGTTACAACTTAGTTCGTAGCAATCTTCGTAGTAGCTTACGTAAATAATTAAAGGAAACTTATTAGTGACAGTTTGATGCATGTAGTTGCATACAAAATACCATTACTTTTAATTTGTAAAATAGCTCTTTATTTACTTACAATATATATATTTTTAATTATTACTATATTAGTGTGGAAAAACAGATTTGGCAGTTCCTAAATTTGTCATGAAATCAATAATATTTGAAATAATAAGTGAACTATAAATTATGATGAATTATAAATAATTTCAGTTGCTGAAATTTCTCATTAATGTGAATTTCGAGTCACGCCGCCCAATAAAACGGGAGCTTAAAAAAACGTTTTTGAGATGTTCGTTAAGGTGAAATAAACTTTCCGTTATAGCGAATGAAATTAAATTGTTTCGCCCAATCTGGTATATAAATAACAGCGAATGTAAATCGTAGTTAACAAACGCGAGGTGAGGCGGGGAGCGGCGAGCGATCTTGGCATATTTGCCGTTTCGCCGACATTCCCCAGTTAATTAAAGCCCATTTGTACACTGTCTTGCAAAATATAATTTATGAAATGAGAGAACGTTGTGAATATTTGTCCGAAATAATTCAGGCCTGGCAGTGATTTGTTTATTCGTCGTTTACTGGTCGCTTAAATTTACTTAACAAAATAATTGCATATTTCAACTTGTGTTCATTTTAAGCCATTACTTGTTTTATTTATAGTCATCGATATAAAGCGTGCGGAGTAGTATGTATTGATAAACAACCACTCCTCCTTGTCGATTCCAAATAAACCCGCCTCAAGGTAAGCCCCGCCTACCGAAGGTACATTCTTATGTAAACACTCTTATATACTTACCGTTACACAGACCTTTTTACTCTCGTACATATGTATATCAGTAAAACGTTGAGAGTCTACAAACATATACAATGCTTTAGTATTATATTGTAGGCGGACATAAAAGTATATTCAATAGATTGTTTGAGATGTTTCTTTTACCGTTTTTTTAATTTATTACAGAATTGTAAGGATTCTACAGCTAACTAAATTATTTTGGATCACGTTTTGACCATACAAAAAATAAGCAATAGATTCTTTTCTTATTTAAATTTTGAAATAAACATGGAATTAATTAAATAATTCGACAGGTCGCATTGGAAAAGAAAAATAAATAGAACAATATTTTAAATTTAAATTTGAAACTAACTAAAAAATACACTTTTTATAATTATTTCATAAGATAACTGTAATTTCAACGAACATTGTAGTTACTAGAACAATGTACCCGGCACCGACTGAAACTTGTGAAAACGAATGGACAAAAGGGTTTCGGCTTTAACGGGACAATGTTAACAAACAAAATCAACAGAGCCAATAAAGTTTCACTACAGCTAAGAAGTCAGACCTGCATGTACAATGTTGGCGCGAGCACTAACAAGCCGCCTATCTAAAGTTAGACGCGACTGGCGAATTATTGTGACAGCCACTCTGAGCTTACTGTTTTAGCAAAACATCAAGAGAAAAAAGGACTTATGAAAGACGAAATAAGTAATAGATTTATTGAATACAAAATGTGTGAGCGCACCGTAAAGTTGGAATAACAACGAAGACTAAAATATATTTATAAATTATATGGTTGAAGACAATTGAAATATCGAAATGATCGACTCGCATTCGTTGAGCAGGAGTCAGATTCCTACTGCCAGGAACCATATAGTGTATACTGATCACAAGGGACGAAAGTGAGTATTCGCAATTTATCTATCTTATATTTAAAAGTGAAGTATTAAAAAAATATATTGTTAATCTTTTCAAAGTTAATGTTGTTGTTTAGTATATTTATTTAGAAGAGCGGAAGGTAGAATGAAAAAACAAAACTATATTTTTTATTCTACTTTATGTGTTTTGAATATTTAAAAAATGGATTTAATTTACTCCAATATTGTTTTCCAACTTTGAAAAAAGGAATATACAAATTTATAAAAAGGTTTCCTATAGTGTTTTCCATACTTACTTCATATTCTTGATCGTTGGAGTTGTTAAATTTAAGTTTAGTTAATTCACCTATGTTTGAATATTATCATATTTATATTATCAATCCGCTGAGCCTTTTCACATTTACACAAAACATACTATTTTACTTTGAAACTTATTTATTTTAGCATTTGAGTTTGTCGTGTTTAGATATACAGATGATGCTAGAGAGGACAAGGAAACTGTCAGTTTTTCAATCACAATAGTAGTTACTAGAAATTTATTTGAAGTTTGTTATCTTTATTTAAAGCGGCTATTCATTTTTTTATATAAATTACGATTTACATGCGACTATACGTCAGGTTAATATGTCAAACTTCTATTGTAAATTTTGCATTCTACATTTTTTGTATTAATGTTCAAAATCACGTGTAGTAATTTGACAGATTTGTATAAGCTGACGTGCTGTTGAATTTTAAAACTCTATTAATAATTATAATATGTATAAAATTACTTAACAACAACAATAATATCATCACCAAAGTAGTAAGCACCTTATTACGTCCTTACTACAGGGTATCAGGCCTTCCTTACGGATGGTTATGGAGGACGGGCGGTGATCCTCCACGCTAGCCCAATTCTCATTGGAGGGTATTAACGACTGCAAATGCAGCCGGGAACAACAGTTTAACATGCCATCCGAAACACGGGGTAGCTCGAGATAACAATTTTTTTGGTCACCCATCCTGTGAACGACCCATGCGAAAGATGCTTAACAACAATGATCTCGTGCCGCAGCGCTTATCCACTACGCAACCGAACTACTCATGTAAAATATTAATAACAATAATATTATAAAAAAATAAATATTTTGCTAAGATTTTCCATAACTATCTGTAAAAATGCACGTATGTTGCATACGCTACTAGGTGTTACGCTACGAGCTGTCGTTGTTGAAAAAAGGTTTGACTTAGATTTATATTGGAATTATAGTTTTTTTTTTCTGTAGTGCCTCATACGGTTATTTGAATATCATCTCTCCGATCTCCTCACTAAATATTCAATTTTAGCTCCGCTAAATGGAAATTCGTTTATACAATCAAACTTATAGATTCATAGTTGCAACAGTTTGAATCTAATTATTCTGCAAATGTTTTGATAGCAGTGAATTATATTCGTCGGGTGACTTCAAAACCTTTAACCCAAACAAATGAGGCCTATTATTACTCTCAATTTAGTCTAACAAGCAACTTAGAGTCAAAGGTTCGACGAAGCGCGCCGCTCAACGGCCGTGAATTTTGTAATCTCCATTAATTTTCAACGGAAAGTTCACTCCGGGTATCTTTACTGACTTCTGTTTCTATTAATGCGACTCTTATAAATGTCATGTAATCATTTAAAAAAGTAAGTTCTTAAAATTTTAAAAATTAGATATAATTACGTATTTAATGATCGAATTTTATTGAAACGGTTAAGGAGAAGTGTGGAGCACACGTTAAAAATTTTTGGAAACGTTTATGAACATTTTATGATGGTTTTGTTTGAATGTTATAATTATAAACTTTTTATAAACGTTTGAATGTTATAATTTCTTTGAATCTCACCAATCCGCATTGGACCTGCGTGATGGGTTATGGCCCGGTCTTCCTATTTGATTCGACTCCGTCGATTGAGAAGACTTGTGTTCTAACAGTGGAAACATTACTAGACTTTGTGGTGATGAAGGTTATTATAGGAGATCGCAAGATGATGATGGGTGATCCAAAAATTATTACAACTAGTTCATCAATGACATCTAATTCGGTAGGCATGTTAAGCCGTTTCTATATCTGCAGTGCCCACCACGCCATACCCAGCTGACAGATAATTTATAGTTCTTTTTGCTTTGTTATTATATCTCTGCTCCAATAGTGGGTATATTAATACGAGTAATATATGATGACCATAACACTCATAGGAAAGTGAAGTTGTTTGCGTTTCATTTATAAGTTGAAGAATACATATAATCTGAGTAGCAGTCTCCCTCATTTACCAGGCAGCAGAGTAGTTCTTAAAGCTTTTGGTAGAACGTATTCAGTTATTTTGTCGTAAAAACAATCTGAAACTACTAATCTGATTTCAGTAAAATTTATATGGGACTGCCTCAGAGAAATCGGTGAACATACATAAAGTATATATATTTGAATGAACCTCTTCCTTTTCGATTAAGAAGCAGGCTAAAAATTATATACACGCTTTAAATATTTAAAACATTAAAATCTCTCAATGGAGTTCATGATTTTTAAAACCTCTGTTTATGTCTCCACTACTAGGACACAAGCCTTCTATGTAGATGAAATTGAATTGAAACATAATAGGTAGTTTGGGGCCCAATACGGATTTCTGGGTGGACCTCCATTGAATTTTTCCCAATTTTTTCCCAATGAAATATTAGTGTATTAAAGTTTCAGCTGGATCCACCCTATAACATGGGTTATGCGTTGACAGATCAGACAGCTTTAGACTTTTATTATGTCGAATAAAACAATCTTGTATAATAATCAAATCACTATATTTGTCAGTAATTAATATAGTGAAATGATGTAAGTAATATGTCGTTTAATTATGCACCATGAAAAAGCTACTTGCTTTTAAATATAATATTGGTTTATAAGCTACAAGGTATCTGTTCGCAGCTTGTTATCTCGCTAATAATTACACTTGCTCAAACAACAACAAATATAACAACAATCACCGCTATACACGATCGCGTGCGACCGCTTAACTCTCTAGTCATAATTCCAGCAATAGGCATAGGCGTAGCTTGGGGGGAGACAGGGTGAGCCGGGCCCACCCTGGAAAGCTATGGGCCCACCCTAGAAAAATACCCTTCCCCATATATAAAATAACTTTAATATTAACAAGGTGCATGGCTGAGGTTATGCCCCTCCTAGAAAAAAATCCCTAGCTACGCCAATGGCAATTATTTATGATATTTGAGCGATGTTATGGTGATATATTTCTATTAATTTTATCATTTTGACATGAACCTTAAATAGCGATAAACGAATGACAAACAATGATGATTATGGATTCGACAACAGTGTTACTAACTTTGTCGTTTATCCTAATATTAGGTCCTTACATATAAAATTGGTGTTTGGTATGGGAGGAACAAAAGTTTAATATTTTTTAATATAATATATTTATTTAATCAAAGTATAAATCATTGTTAGCTATGCACTTTTGCCATCTTGTAGGTAGTTCATTGATCCCCTTACTAAAAAAACCATTCGGACGGGAATCAATAAAATCTTTGAAGGCGATTTGCACTGCCCCATCGGAGTTGAATTTTTCCCTTGCAAGAAGTTATCCAAATTTCGAAAAAAAATAGTAATCTGTTGGAGCAAGGTCCGAGGAGTACGGTGGATGTCCTAGACATTCCAATTGAAGCTCTTCTAAATTTGGTAGCCGTCTGTGCAGTGTGTGGTCTAGCGTTGTCGTGAACTGGCAGTGGCGTAGAGCGATTGACCAGCCTCAATTGTTTAACAGCTAGTTTTTCCAGCATGATTTGCAATTGCTGACAAAAAACGTCTGCCGTAATCGTCTGGCCAGATTTGAGAAAACCGTAATGAACGACACCGGCACTAGTCCACCAAACGCATACAAGTAACGTTTTTGGGATCAATTTTTGCTTGGGGCAGCATTTTGGTTGGCATGCCAGGGTCCAACCACTGCAATGAGCGCACCAAAACCGCACTGTGTTTTCTTTTGCGACACAACCGCCATACACATCATTAACTCTTGGAGCCGTTTCCGCAGCACTGGGACCACGGTCCACCGTGGACCCAGTGCTGCGGAAACGGCTCCAAGAGTTAATTATATTATTGTCATATCGAGTTATTTCAAGTTTTCCATATTTTATACTGGGTAACGAGAATAGGACAAACAGAAGAAAAAAAAAACAAATGAATGCCGCCTAACGAAACACAATTCCCAACCAAGGAGGAGAAATTTGTGATTAAAGTGGCCAGTGCGACAAAACGCCAATTTCATATGTAAGGATTTTGTCAAGTTTAATTAGTTTTATCTATAATAATTATATTCCAGGTTATCCTTTTCCAATTCGATCATTAAATTATTTAAGCTCTTTACGTAGGATTAAATAATGTTTTGAATAATTCAAATCAGTACAATCGTTGTCGCTAATATCAAATGGTTATCCTATGTTGGTTAAGTACACGAAAATGTTACATTTAGCTGACGCTGCTGATCACTAGATGACGTTACGGTCCTTTTAAAACAGGATTTTGATTTTTGTTTTGTTTTCTTTATATGTTATCCGATATTTATCACAATGTAGCTTTTGTTTTCAATTTTGCAGTTTTTCCAACAACATAATTCAATGGGGAATTATTAATAGGGCGGAAAAATAAAATGTTATATTTAGCTGACGCTACTGATCACTAGATAACGCTACTGTACTTTTTAGCGGATTGATTTTTTTCAAGTTTGTTATCATTATTATTTTTCCGCTTTTATTTTTTTCAATTTTGCGATTCTATAGTCAACAAGAAACCCCAATAGTTTCGTCATGTCCGTTCGTCTGTACATCGGTCTGCGGTTTAGCTCAAAAACTTAATTTAATCATCTCAGAGTTAATTTTGTGCCAGGGACAAAATGGTTTTTTTAAGCATTTTTCATTAAGAATATGAATATACATTTTAATCACGCCGACAAAGCGGTAAAAACGAATCTTGAAAAAAAAATTATGGTAAAATATTATTATGGGGTTAAAAGAACGTTGTTCGATTTAGGTAACCGTTCGTGACTTATTAAGCTTCAAAGTGCCAATTTTCATTAAAGTCAAATGTTCCCGCACCTCTACCAACAAAACGGGTGTTGTTAGAAACTCAAAAGTTACTATGCAGTCTTCATTTTACGTATGTTTATATACTTGCATGCCCTGTAATGGCAAAATTGATCAAATATGTCATTTTTTCATACAATTTGTAATGTTTTGTTGTGATATCTTCAGAATTATTTTATTTAGATTTTAATAGGATATATAACAAATAATATTATCATCATTTACACTTTTTTAACCGACTTCAATATGAGGAGTTTATGTGTCGATGGCGATGTTATGTGTCGATAATTATGAGGAGTTTATGTGTCGATAATTATGTATCTTTACCAATATTTCCGCCAATTGTTACAATACAATACAAGTATTTTATATTACTTACTGGGATAATTTCAAGATTGTAAATGATGGAAATAATGTTAATAAAGAACATTTTTAATTTTTTAATTTTTTTTATTGTTGATTAATTTTCCATTAAATGGTGCGATGGGGCCATTAAAATTTATCAAAACCAGTAGTTTTATTTTATCTCAGTTAAAAACAAAAGATTGCGTATTTTGAATTCATTCAAAATCCGAAAGGAGTATTATCTTTATTCAAGGAGTATATATATTTTTTATGAGAGTAGGGATGTCAATTGATTATTCTCGAATCGTGAACCAATTTCTATGAAACTAGCTGTTTCCGTAACTAACTAGCTAACGCTATTATGCGTCGTAGTGTATAGCTTCGCGCAGACAAAAGACTTATATTTATAAGGTCCAATACTTTTCGGAGTCGGAGTAATTATAATCGTGTCAACGAGTGATAATGAATCGAAATCCAATTAAATAGTTTCCTAGGGATCACGCGGGCGGAGCCGCAGGCGGAAAGCTAGTATTTAATATTTTAGTGATACCTATTATATAAAAAATATCAATATCACTAAAAACATGAATTAAAATTTAAAAAAGATAGTGCCGACTTGAAACTTCAAAAAAGTGATAAATACTAAATAAATGTCTCAAAACCAACTTATTCAAGAAATGCTATTGAATCATTTATTTAATAAACCTACAAAAGACCGCCGCTCGACTTCAATAGCGGTGTTTTTTCAATAAGTTGCTATTCAAAAAAGTATTATTTATCACTTTGAAGTCAGTTCTATTTTATTTTAAGTTTTTATTTACCTTTTTTTCTCCAATGTTAGCCAATAACAAAAAACGAAAAAAAGACGTATGCACGATTTACAGTAATGAACGCAACAATATTTCGTGCACTGAAACAAAACAAGAAACATATATTTATGCACCTTTTCTTAACTCCCCTAAAAGAACTAAGCAAAACTATCTTATAATAAATTGCCAGAGTGACAAGCGGGCGACAAGTGCCACGACATAAAAATGGTATTCAAATTCCAACTACATTATCATATAAATAGAGTGTAAAAAGATTTTTCCATTTAATTTCAAACTAGGCGAATTACTTTTTTTTATAATCTTATTGACTTAAATAGACATATTTGTCCTACTACACGAATAGGTTAAATGCACAGAACATAGAGTATGTTCTGTGGTTAAATGGTTCAACAGATTTCACTGAAATAGTGTTAACAAAAAAGCATCAATAGTATGGTATGTAGAAGATAAGTAAATTTCTATATCGTTAAAATTTTTGCTAGTTATTGAAGGATATGAATGAATGAATGAATGATAATTTATTTGCACAAATCACACGTACATGTGATATACACATTGAAATGATTAAATTATAAAAACAAAAAAATATAGGCAAAATTAAACAATTAATTAATACAGACACTGGGCGACATGTATGCAGGGACGATGCAAAAAGGGCAAAAGCTCGGCAATACATTTGCTCGTTAAGCAAATTGCCGATTTTCAGCTTTGACTTAAGTTTGGATTAGCGGTTAACCAAAGATATTGTGTAAGATTTATTAATGTATGAAACTTCATATTGCATAAGAAGCGTATAAAAAAAAATAATAAAAAAAATATTAAAATAAAAGTTAGACTTAAATATTAAATTATTACAAATGAAATGAAATTATAAAATATAATATCGTTTTAATATATATATATAACATAAAATTTCATTTGTAATTGCTAGCGCTTTTCGTTCAGACAACAAAATCATCAAGTCATAAAACATCGCTTTTCTATTAAAGGGGATATCGGGGAACATACTTGTAATAGACACAAAAACTTCAGTCGAATTGAGAACCGCCTCTTTTTATGAAGTCGACTAAAATAGTCTTTTTCTAAAGTAACGTCCGTCATTTCCTAAACGCGATGGTATCTTAAGAGAGCTCTATGTTTAAAAAAAATAAGGTGATACGTTGGAGACACTACGAAAGTTTCGAATAAATTCGCTTAGAATGAACTAAAAGAAAAGTAAGCGGACAGTTATAATAAAGAAATTTGAATAGAAATGGTCCCACGGTAGTAGGCGGGTCGGCGAGAGCGAATGTGCGGAAGGACTGTGGAGTTACTTGTACAGTTTCCGTTAGTCACATTTTCGCAACAAGGTATTCACATTTCGAGGACTGGAAAGTTGGCGTTATCGTGTTTAAAATAGAACGACAAACACATCTAGCTTTGTGATGCAAAATGGACACGTGCTGGTAGACAAACTGTTACGTTTATATTTTATTTTGGTGGTGGTCGAAACGGCTAACTCGTTAAGTGTAGCCGAAAATATGATGTCTATAAATTGTTGTTTGGATTTCGTACGGAGGGAAACAGAATTTTTAATATAAAAGCAATTTCAACGCTGACGGTTGGTCATTTTCTTATTATATATAGCATTGGCGTATTTTCAGGGCGGAGTTTTATTCACGTCTCCACAACTATGAGAATATAGCATATTATTGTCGGTAAAACTAAAGCGCTATTGAGGAAAATAGAACTACGAATTTCTAATGTTTTTATGAAGCGACAACAATGTTACTTATACGTAACATAATTATGATTTCATTATTTAAATTCGACAGAACTTCACTCGCAAAGTTTCCGAGGACCTAACTGAAAACATTTCGGTAACAAAGTGTAAATTTGAACATAATATTCAAGTATCACGTGCGGAAGTGCGCTCGGTAAGAACATTATAAGTACGGGTAAGTGTACAAATTGATTTATTGAAGTTGAGCGGGCACCGGGTTAGTCTGAGTATTTGCAGTCCTTTGCGTTACACAGATAAAGTGGAAATAAAAAAGAAACTTCACAAACAGAAATCCCCTTGTCGCGAGATTTACGAGCCGACGTACCTCCGGCGCAAATAAGTTATATGTAAATTTTATGTTCCACGGAGATACAGCCCCTTAATGCATGTATAAACTTGATGTTATACTAGTTTGATTAAAAGTTACAATGACATATTTAATTGTTTAGTAAGTTATGAAACGAATTCGCTGATTTCTTAAACTGAACAAAAATAAGAATCTATAATTTCTTGTGCTAGCGATTTATTTTGGACTAGTATCATCATGATATTTTGTATCATTCAATGTTAATCTAAAAAGAATAAAGTTTTTTCTTCAGTAAATGCGTTTCCATTACAGCAAACTATATAAATACAAAATAGGTTAATGATGAAAAAGTTCGAACTACATTAGCGATCAATTTTCAACTGATACAAATTGAATGAAACTTTTAGTTAAACTGACAATTTGCTTTATGAAATCTGAATGAACACAATCCTAGTGGAGGTGAGTTTGCTTTGACTATAATTATAAGGAGTCACGCGAACTGTGTTTTAGACATAGGTACCTACTAAAATTTAATGACATTGAACATTGAACGATAAAGATGAACAATAAATATTATGTAGTTACTTTTATTTTAAAATATTAATATTAGAAACTGATTATATACCTATATACATTAAGATAAAAAAAACTTCATAACATCACATTGATATAAAATAATAAAAATATTTAAATACCGGAAAATAAAGTAGCTAAATTGAAGATTTTAAATTGAATATATATACTTAATATAGGTCTTAAGTATTTTAAAAGTAGGTTTTGCTGATATAGTGTAATATTCGATGCTTAAAAAATTAAAAATAATATTCGTAGATATCTATTATTAGTCTTGTCATTTGTGTACTTGCGAGTATACGAAAGCTATTTTAATGAATAAAGTATTAACTATTATTGTTTATTTATTTATAATTCAATTCTGTTTTAAAGGAAAGGAAAAGAGTCCTTATATAAAATTCTAAACTAACATATACAATAAATGAAACAACTTTTAAACGGTTTCATCGCGTTTGTATTTAGTGTTACGAGGTTTGACAACCCAAAAATACTTGCGGCAGACTAAAATTCATTCCTAGAATGTTACGTGAGGCTATTGAAATTAGGAAATCTCGATCCAGATCGGACATTGCAAAAGCAAAAGATACAATTAACTCATGCTGTAAATATTAAATCAAAGGGAGCAATTCACTTTTCTTGTAGGAGTTTGTTTCACCAGTTCTTCTCAGACAAGACTCCCAAAGTTGTAGATTACGGTAGCCAGGGGTAAAGGAATAAGTAAAACGTATTTTTAAAATAATTTAATTTAATAAATGTAAAAGTTGCCATAAAATAAAAAAAATAAACTATTTTGAATGTGTCCAATAGTGTTGGTTTTTGAAGGTATCTATATTCTGAATTAAAAATACAATCAACACCTCAGTCTTATGTGAACACGGAACCTATAAGTCCGAAACGTCATAAAACTAAATACAAATATTATGAAACCGTTTAAAAGTTGTTTCATTTATGAATAGTGCGCGTGAAAATATAAGAAATCAAAACGAATAAAAAATACTAAAAGTAGTGGTAGAACTGAGTAGTCTGGGGTTTGTGTATGAACTTATAATTTATATGATGGAGTTTTTCTTATTCTTATTTGGCTTTATTCGGTGCGATATTCGAAAGTTTACCATAAGAACATGTTTTTAAACCCGTTTATGTTGTTAAATATTAAAGTAACATGAATTTATTAATAACGATATTCGATAAGTTAATAGTAAAATTAAATCACCAACTACCTGAAGTTATAGTTAGCAATTTAATTATAAACGTTAATTAATTTCTTTTAGGTGGTAGTGATAAAGAAATCATATTTGCCGGTTGTACACACGTCACTGGTAACTAGGCATTAAAAAGTTTTTAATTCTACTCTCGACAATCGTTAGAGCGGCTGGCACGCCAAGTATTCTCAGCTATGAGTAGTAAGTGAATTTTGATGTTGCTTCCGAGCGACGTGATATTTATTCATTCATTGCATTAACATCGCGCAAATGCAAGCACAATTTAAGCGCTGTTCTCCGCCCAAAATTTCTGTTTGTCAATTAAAATATTTTGAATCACCGAAATGATTTCAGAGGCAGCTAATTTGATTACCGGCGAAAATGTACAAGAGATAACGAAATATTGGAACATTGTGCAGAGTTTTTTTGTGCTGGAAATTGTTACATTCGTAATGCGTCTTATTTTTTTTTCTTGAGTTATTTCGTTATTGAGATATTTCACAATGTTTCATTTTGATAGTATTCATTAAAACATTTTATAATATTTGGTAAGGCAGCGTGTATCGCCAACCTCAGGTCTGAATAGAAAATGTGCTGAATTAATATTTAAAAGAGAGCGAAAGAAAAAAACCATAAGAAAAATTTTATTATTCCTAAAATGCATACGATAAATCTGTATGAATATCAGAGTCCTATGGCATATTTATAGTAAACAGTCTATTGATATGAGATTATTGTGCAATCTAGCCTAAGTTTTATATGAATATTTAAACTAATATATTTTGTATCCGGAAATGTATATATATTGAAGGAATGGATACTCTTAATAAAACAGAATTTTATTTAGTTTGTTAATGAGGCCATTGTATCAGAAGGCTTCAGAGGCAATCTCCAAGATAGTGATGTGACTCGAGTCACTGTGAATTTTTCAAACTCGTACTCGTGTGAAAATTTCACTCCAGTCTCTATGCACTCGAGTTATCTAGTCCACTCGGTGCATAGAGTTGATTTTCTTGACACTATATATCACTTTGCTACTGTAATTTATTTACAGTAATTACTTAAATAAATGATATGTCAAAACTCTATTAATGTGTATTTTATTTATATTATGTATGTATTTGTTTAAAATTACTTAGTGAAATCTCACTCGAGTAGCACGTTTGAATTTTTTTACTCGAGTCACTAGAAAACTTGAGTATGACTCGAGTGAGGTAGTCAATAGGCTCGAGTCATATAATCCTTATCGAGTCGCATTACTATTCCAAGATAGTATTGATCGCTTTGGAGGTGGTCGCAGCGCGAGCGCCACGCTTGTTTTACCTCATCACGTCTGAGCTCGCTGTTTGTGCGGCACAATGCTAACATTGGCACTTTATTTTCATGTGTACTTTCTGTTACATATTTTAATGCTTTTTATGTTGCAAAATATATATTTAGCAGCATAAATTTTATAAATCATAGGATTTATTAAAATATAGTTTTATAAGAATAATAGTTTTATTAAGAATTTATAAGAATTTTATAGTTTTATAAATCATACGATTTATAAAATTTATTGCAATTTTTGAGTGGCATGATAGACCCTGGGTAAATGATTTTTTATTTTTATAGATAAGATTTTGTACCCTAAAAGTAATGTTGATTTAAACATATATTAATTACTGTTTATTTTAAAAAAGGTACATATGTTTTTATACAAACAAAACGAATCAAACAAAATAAGATTTTTCTATATAGAATCAAATGACATCTATTCACAAATAGAGACTGCGATTTGTCATAAATAAATAATATAAAAACGAAGAAGTATATGCAACAATTTCAATACATTCGAGCGATTCGAATGAATTCATTTTCGGATACACTACATAGATATTAATGTAAACATCTATTCATCTCACAAAATATACGCGACACTGCGAGGTACGGACTTATCATGCGCAATCACAGATCAGATGTTGGTATTCCTACCAAAGCCCCGGAGAGCAAGCTCTGTATCGACTGAATTATTTACATGCACGTTACACTTACGACTACAGATGCCAAGTCGACGGAAAACGGAAAATGTAATTCCTATATCTTTCGACGGACCTTGAAGGGTCGATGAAATTGAAATATTTTATAGCGCCATATTGACATGTCTGAATAAACGCCAGGTAGCGCATACGAATCACTCGTCTCCTTTGACAATAATTTTATTTTGATTGGTTACTATAAAGATCTTTTTTGAAAGAAAAACAAATTATATTATAATAGAAAAAACATGAAGCTTCTGAGGAATACCATTAGAAAGCATAAGACTATGATAGTTCTTTATAAGCCAGATTATGATTAACCGTTTGATATAGGTGCGTATAGTTTTAGAAGACTTTCTTATGTAAAAAAGTTTCTTAAACGCCATTTTATAATACAGATTCTTTAACTATTCGTGGATATATTATATAATTCATTAAACTTCATTTATAGTTTAAATATCGAAAAAAATATTATGGAATTAATTCAAAGCAAATAACTTGCAAGTACACTCTAAAAAAGGTTATAAAAAACTATAAAATCTTTATTTAATGTAATAATAAGCTAAATATACGTTTATCAAATATTATATCCCATGGTTATTGAAAATCCACTTCAAAACCAAATCTTAAGCTGAGCGTCAAAGTAAGTTGGGTATATATGAGTGGGCCGAGAAGAGCAAGTTCCTAAAACTAACTTCAAGTGCTGTTAGGCGTTTGCGGCAACTCGCCTTCGCGAATTACTTCCAAGCGATTTCACGATCCCTGAATGATCAGTTAAACTTGAACATCTGTGCATCATCAACAGTTAACGAAAGCTGAGCACACCCGGCCGACGAGCTTAAAAATACACATTTCTATCTCAAAGGGATTACTTGATAATATTACTAGTAAATGTATAAAAAATAAATATATAAATTATGATTATTTCCTTTGGTAATCTTTTATTAAGCTTTTTAACTACAAATATTACATATGTCATAAAAGTGACGCAAAAGTTTGTTTTTGTTACTCCTTGCCTACCGAATGAACTACCGAAAATGAAAATATTTATTACAGGAATAAGTAAACCCATAAGTTCCCGAGACGATATTCACAAATACATTTACTGCAGATCATTTTTATTTACATGGATCAAAATAATCATCATATCATAGCTATTTTATGTTTAAATAGAAGATATGGAGAAAATATTGAATATTGCTGAATAAAATGAATAAACACAATATTTGATTAAAATGTAGTAAATGATAAATATGCAATTTCATAAAAGTGTTTAGTTTTAATTTCAGAGACAGCAAAACAAGTCTTTTAACACATTATATCTAAAAAGCTATAAAAATTATAATTAAACAGGCAGTGCATCATAATTTCAGACATAAGCGGGCGCAGTTAATACGCGTCATTGTCTAAATTGAAAGAGCGGGGCGCGACATCGTATCCCCGCTATATAAGCGTTGTTTTATGGTCGCTGTGCCGCCAACAAACTTCGCAACTGCTTTATGATCCTAATTTATAAGTGAGCGTCGGGAGTATTTACGACTCTTTCTGGCAGTCCCTCGCGAGTGCGTTCGCTTACAAGCTGCCCGCCGACGGCGGAAGGCCTCGTTGTTGTCTGTAAACATTCTTGTCTATGCACTTGTGTAATCAAGAAGTATTTATAAAAGAAACTGCTTAAATAAATGGCACTAGATGGCGATACCATGCTAGAGAAATTTCTGTCAATTTTTTTTTATTTTTTTATTAACAGATTTATATTTCTTTCGGTTATAAACCCTGGATTGACGGACGGTCATTGCAAATTATAAGGGTGCCGTACTTTACGGAACCTAAAAAGTTATGTTATATGTATTGTAAAAACGAAACTTACTCATTTATCACGAAATCTCAGTAAGTATATGTGTTTGGAGTTTCAAATTTCCGTGGAGGTTCTTTTTAGAAAGTAGATTATATAGTAGACAGGATTTTGCAAAATTCGAGCCGTAAGGGGTTTTATCCAATAAACGTTTTATTTAATAAGTAGTGTGCACATAAGAAACCAACATCCTTAGGGACTTTTTTGGTGATGATCTTTTGTATGAAACATCATTTCTATCTATAAATAGTTTTCGTTAAACAGCTTAATAGGTTTTCATTCATTATTATTTATTGTTACTTCATAAACACGCGTACGAAATTGCGAGCAACAGCTAGTTTTTATTTAATTAATAAATGAGAATTTTTAACAGTTGATAATTATTAATTGCCAACTGTCAAAGATATGAAAATAAAACAACCGTTTCATTCCATATGATAAAATATCTAAACTGCTTGAAATGGAACATGCAATGCAATCTTACAATAGATTGCTTTCTTCTCATTCGCCAAATTTTGTAACTGAATTATTTTGCTTATAGGTTTAGTTTATAATGTGAAGTTAGCTAAGCTATACAGAACATATTTTTTTTCTGGTCTGTGCTATATATATTTTAATCGTAAAATGGTGGTCTAGTTACTTTTTAAGCGACATAAAAGTCGTAAAGGAGATGGAGCTAGCTGAGAAGATAAAATCACCGAAAACAATATTTACAAAAATGCTTTTTTAAACAAAACATGTGCCTAAAAGTAAGAAATAAACAATGAAGTAAATCTATATACATACAAATATTAAAGTAAAGTTTAATTTCAATCACAGTGGTTCATCGATTAATCTGAGATTCGTCAAAAAATAAAGAAAACGATTATTCATTAATGTTATTTATTTGCTTAACTGTAATATTTCACCATATAATATATTATTTTATGGTTTGATCACAATCACATAAACACTACAATATATTATTGTAAAGTTTGATTTAAACATATTTAATGTTCTGGATTACCTTACCCGAATACGATGAAAAAAATACAATTAGGGAAACAAAAATAAAATCTACAAGTTTATAATTTTAGCTCGAATACCTGCTGTATATAGATGCACCAGATACAAACAGGAACGTCATGTCGAGGTTAATACCTCGCCTGTGAGACATGTCGGCCTGCTCAGCGAAATGTCAAAGGGAAATTGAAAATTAATTTATGCTCCTAAATTTCATATATAGAGCTCTCGGAGATTGCATGCCGCTCACGCGATATGTGCCTACTCGCACGCAGCTCTTGCGCCGCAACCATTGAAACAAATAAGGTTAAAGCAACACTATAGGTGTCTTATACGAATTGTACAATTCAACCGCACATCGCCACTCGATTTTATGAGAACAATAAAAAATATAAACCGTTACATTTTTTCTGAGACGTGACTTGAACACGCCCGTTAATAAATAGAAATAAAATTATACAAAATATTACAGAGATAAATAAAAAAAAGCTAAATAGGTTAGAAAAAAAATAGTTTCCAACAAAAGAAATTATATAAATTGTAGATATAAATACGTTCACGACGGTAGCGGCCATGAAAAAAAAACTTGATATTAAAGGACTACATGTTTAAGCCAGCACGCCTTCAATCAGAATCTATCGTGAGGAATCCGTCCTCGGGTTTTATACAGGATTGCGCCTGCGACGCGGAGAAAAACTATGAAGCGCATAGTCGCTTGTCTATATATAAAATTATCCGTTTGTATGTATTGGGACAGCAAATTTTACAAGTACAATAAAAAAAAAAACCTTAATGCAAAGAGGGTAGACGTTGATTTCTATTAGAGACATTTGACATACTGTGGTAACCTGACATACGTTTATAATAGCATAATATATACATATAGAGACACTCAAACAAATAAGGTAATCCTTTGAAAATACTCAATCATTTATTATCAACATATGTAACATAGAACAGATGATACAAGCATAAACATGTGAACATATCGACGCTGGAAAGCAAACACGTAGTAACCCGCAAAACCAAAATCGATATTTAAAGTGGAAAATCTTTATATTTTTCCAAATTAATTCTCTTATTTCCGTACAAATTGACTGAGGAATACCTTATTTATTACCATGGACGTTTATAGGAATTATTTATCGAAAAAAATAAAAGCTTTTCTGCTCTGAAGGACAATTTTGGTTTCGCGGGTTACTACGTGTTTGCTTTCCAGCGTCGATATGATCCTGCAGGTCAAAACAATTTTGAATGACTGGCTTTTTTAAGATATCAAATATATCAGTCAGTTTGAGGATGGGCAATTAATACAAATATTTATAAAGTACAATAGTATCGTTTAATCATAAAAATTATGCTATTTTTCTCATTATTCATATTTTTTAACGGAACTTAATTATTCTAAATAGTCATTTCTGCTTGCAATACGCTACGAGGAATTATTTGAAAGAAATATAAATCGGTTTAGCTCAAAAACTCTTGGTACTGGAAAGTTATAATTTGACTATCCACGTTAATTACATCGGGAGTAAAATTTCGAAAAAAAAATTAAAGGTACCTGCGTGTAAAGTGGGGACGAATTTTTTTTTTGTTTTGCCATGCCCATTGTTGGATATGTCTTAAAAAATATTGGGGGTGTGGGAAGGCTATTTTTCGAGTTAGTGAACTTTAAAGGGCTAATTTTTGTTAGAATCAAGTGTCACCTTTCTTGCGCCGTCCGTCTCACACTTTTCCGGTGTTAAATATTACGAGAAACATTTTAAGCCACATATGATTTTGTTACCGATCGACAATTTTGTGTTGGAAGAAGTATCGAGTGTTGTACAATTGCAAATGATTCTCGAGTAGAGAATGCAACATGCAAAAGCCATTCAGCAATATATAGAGAGAATGGATGCACCCCAATCTCGCCCGTTCATTGTGTTCACACGAACATGAATATGACATTGCGTCGACATCATCCTTGCGTCATTTTATAAGTATACTGGTTCGACTTTGGATGTAACTATTCCACTGATGTGGTTTATAATAAAATGTTTAAAGTAAATTACAGTAGAATATCTACTAATCAAATGATTCGTGTTTATATCAGGTTGGAGATTGAAATATTTTGTATGTAATATTTTTTTATATTTAACTATGGTTAATATAACAGAAAGTTTTAGGACAATTAGGACCGTTTCCCAGTGGTTTCGATCGCGTAAAAAAAAAATATTAGCCTTATTATCTTGGCTATCTTATTAGATAGGCTATCAACATTATAATGGAGTTTTTCGTAGGTGGAAGAATTTCTAATTAGTCCAGCAGTTTCAGAGCCTATTCAATGAAAACAAATAAAGAATTAAGGGAAACGAGTTAAAGCTTTATTTTTTTGGTATTTTAATATTTATTAAAACTTTGTAAATTATGAAAGAGTATGCATTCAAATATTGTACGTGATTTTCCTGAGTAATTATTTAGTTTTGACTTGCCAAATATTAACAAGTATTTCTTAAATATCCATATTTATACCCCTAATCAAAGCTTTTTTCTTACTTATAGATTACAATAGTTTTAGAACCTCGTCAGCGACCTACGAATGGACGACAAGATCCATGTGTAATTTTATCTTAATGTATAATGGTGATATCGCTGGAGCATGTTCCATATTTAAACCAACTAATTAACCACTAATTAATTAAACCAAATTTCCGCGAATCTTGTAGTATGATTTACTTTATAATAAATTTAAATAAACTGAAAAATATACTGACAAATTTATCAAGCACTTGTTTCTATATTTCTATTTGACTATTTTTCTTTCGACTTTTTGGTGGATTACCTGAATATTGATGAGAATACGCTTACTAGTAGCGAAAAGTAATAAATTTTTGAAAAAATTGTCAATCCTGTTGCGTCTCGGATAGCTCAGTGATTAGAGCAATCGCCCGGATAGCGAAAAATCGTTCGGTTCGAGTTCCACCTCGGGGTATCTTTTGACCTGGGCCTGGGATTGTTTAAGCATTTTCTGTCATTTAGAATTGTAAATGTAAAATTGATATAATATAATAATATATTTATTTATTTTAAGTGCATTTAATTTTTGTAAAATTCATTTTAACAATCGGAAGCAACTGTTATTAACAAATGCAAGTTGCATGACACGTACTTGTAGAGTATATGCTATTACAACGACATTTCGATATATATTAAAATAAACGAAATGGTGTTCCGTGTTGCTTATACGGTTGCATGCCAGCCACGCTCCATTACGAGCCACATAAATCAGGTGCATTGAAATCTCCTTCCTCCTTCATGCCGGTGAAACATCGCTGCCAACAGCGTATATTTGAACCAATGCAAAGTCGAACTCTGAACCCGACGACTGCGACGCATTCCTCGATAGTTTGAATTATATTAACACCATGAACTCTATAAGAAACATGGGAAACCAATCTTGAATTGTATAGTGAATAGTAATAGTGAACAATCACTGGTCTCCGCATTACAGTACACATGGACTCATGTTTTTTCACGGTATATATTATTTGTTAAATACTTAGCTCGGGTTAAAATTATATTTCTGGCGAAACTGTACTGTACTATGTTTTGAAAATAGAACTGATTCTGCTCCCGCCTCGCGGAAGGGTTAGTTTATAAGCTCGCAAGCTGCATGATTTTTATACCAATTTCAAAATGACAAAAATGGAAAAAAAATCATATTCGTCGAACATAATGTATGTTTTTATGTATGAAAATGATGAAGATTTGTTATTTTGCTTTATTGTTAAAGAATAATACGCATTTATCTTGAGCTATTAATTTATTTTATTTAAATTCTTTGATATTCGATATTAATTTCATAATTGACATTAAAGAAATTTTCATAAATTATTTATCTGTTTCTCTTGACAACTACAATTTTTTAAAATTAATTAGTGTACTGTATTATTATGGAACACAGTGGTTAAGTTAAGCTACGAGTAAGTTGATTTGGAAAAGGTCGTACCTTTGAGCTTTTGTATCTACTATAATAATTATTATTTTTTACTATTTTTCTCATATATTTATTGAACTTCTATGTATACACGTATTACTACGTAACAAGAACAGGATTTAGTTCTGTTCTCTTTTTGTGCTTTGCAATACATTTAATTATATAGAGTATCGAATATTCTATTATTCAGTCTTGGTAAGCCATTTACATTTACTTATTACTTAAAAACTAAGATAAAGGTAATCATTAGCAGTAAAATTTTAGAATATTACACCGATACTCGTTTATAAATATTGATTTTTCCGATGGGTTGTTCAGTCTTACAGATACGTCATTGGCAAATTGAAAAGTTAATTTATGGCGCGTCGCCCCGTGAGCTTACGCAGCTTACCCGAGTTGACACCCGAAATACTTACGAGGGATTCTCTTGTTCATCTGCTTTGCTTAAAAATCAACTTTAGTAGTTCAAGAAGGTCTAAAAACTGGTGGCAGAACATTAATAAATACCTTACTACAAGAATTGCTAAATAAATACCTACATCCAAAAATTTAATCAAATAAACACACAAAATTAATACTAGTATGATAAGATTCCCTGTTATATAAAAGTATAAAAAATAATTAACACATATAAAATACAGGTATTATGTATGACATAGCCATATTATATATTTATACCTGGATAATAATTATAATTATACGAATTCGAACGATGCATTCCTAATTTTTTATATTTTATTCATTAAGCTTTTTCGTTTCATTTTATTATTTGTTCATTAAGCAACTACCGTCTACAAAATTAATAGTTAACGGTCATAAATGTTAATATTTCAAAATATAACGTTTACAACAGTTATAATACATACAGAGTAACTTTCATGGTATTAATCCATTAAAGGAGTTTAAATCGAAGAACATCATCTGCTCTCTATTCTCTTAGATTCATCGTGGTATACTGACGTTTGGATAAGCCTTATAACTAATACTGTCACGTTTGTATGTAAATTATAAGGATATGATATTAAAATTTTTAAGGAGTTATTTAAATTTGATTGGAAAATTTTAAGGACTTATTTAAACAAGTTTTAAGTGATTGTGCTGATTGACATTGTTTACGAGAGTAAAAACATAAAAAAACCTTTATACTTAATCTTATAAAAATTTTAAGTTTTCAACTACAGCGTTTAAACATCCGCCAGCAGTGGGCCACCTAATTATTGGTAATATTGCTGTTCAAAGGTATGCCGTCATTCTAGAAAGATATTAGTAGCCTAATATAGTCACATAGCATTCAGTTAATTACTTGTGATTATATAAAATAGACAATTATTATTAACATGACACCTAAGGGCCTAAACCATTTGTCCTCGAACAAAAATACACGAAAGGACGAAACGTTTTTTAATAATTTTGTAAAAATCAAATGAAGATCAATTGAGTATCAGAAGCAGTGTAAAGTCCTACATCTGTTGCATAATAAGTTATCCAAAAATGCTTTCTTTGGAGTCTTATTAATATTTCGAATATACACACTTCAGGTCTCATGTTAATTCATGTTTATGCTACTCCGATATCACATACGGCAGTTGCACAAACGTACATAAAGATTTAATGACGACTTTACACTCTTTTGAATGTTCTTAATTTGAAAATTTGTATCAGTAATGTCATTTTAATCTAATGACAACTTTAATGGACGTTTGTGCAAGTAGGTGAAAGTTGACAATACGACGATATGTTTACATGTCCATAAGTAAAACGTATAGGTTTCCATGCTTTCGCTTTTTGTAAAATAAGCTGCTTATGATTCATGTGTCAGTGAGACTCTACCGTATTCGGGGCTAAAAGTGCTACGTTATTCAACTTAATAGCCATTAGTTTGGTTCGTTAGTGGAATATTGCTAACGAATGTGCGGCGGCATGCATTCCATTCGGTATGCGGTGAAACGCTCAATTAGCACACACATTGGACTACCTACAGTTTCATATAAAATGCGAGTAATTCAACAATATGTGAATTATGTATACAAATTATGAGTGCAGCGTGTGAAATTTGTGTTCACTCCAATGAGTTTAATAACTAGAGAAGCAATACTTACAACAGACGCGTCAAAAAGCGTAGCACATATCCGAAATCAGAATGTAGCTTCATAACATTTATACTATATAATTTTAATAGGTTTAGTATGTTTGTCTCCCTAATATCTACGAGTAAACTTTAAATTAAACAAAGACAGAATAGTGCAAACTACAAATGAACGTAAAAATGGGTAAGTTACACTGTACTGCCTTACCCCTTATGATGAATGAATAAATTAACGAGTAATGTATATGTATAAAATCAATTAGTAGAATATTACAACTTTCTAAATTTATATTTCTTTAACAAACCTATTCAAAATCGAGGAAATAGTCGTTTGCTGTCTCTTATCATTTATATTAGAACACAGAAATAAAACTAGTATAAATTACGGGTGCATAAAATTAGTCTCCATTACAAATTCCAGATTTTGTGTCAAGATTACGTGAATATAAGCAGATTTCATTTGGAAGAGCAGTGTTTTAATTTTTTCACAATGTATATCATCAAATCTTGCAACGGATTTTTAAAGCAGTTATTCTCAATCGGTTAAGCTGAAACTTCACTCATATTTAGTCTAGACGGCAATGCACAGCTAGCTAAGTGATATTATTTTAAATTTTATATGAGGAAAGCCCTAAATGCAGTTTAATATTATATCAATCATGACTATGCTGAAATTTTGTACACTTTCACGATAAGAATAATAAATGGTTGGCAAAGAAAAAAATCATTCTTTTTCTTCATTCTAAATCCAATATGGCGGGTCAGCGAAGATGGTGGACTAATTGTCTTTAAACACTCTCATATCAAATTTGTCCTATTTAAAGAAATAAAAAGCTCATCATATTTTTTATTAATGCTTCGAATGTTAACATGAAATATTTTCAGTTGTTTTCTATTTGGATCAATATAAGATGTACATTCGTGTGGAGTGCAATTAAATGATTCATAAGAGCAAGAATGATCTATTTCATTATTAAATTGATATATTTCCATTATTAGATACAATATAAATCACAAGTGCATAGCAAAAATATATATCATGCAACTAGAAATTACCACTAGTTAATTGTGTGGCATTGATAACATAGGCGTTGAAGTTTTGTTATTCAAGAAGTGTGTGTTATGTGAAGTGTGAATTAAAAGAGTGGTGTTGGACATTGTTTGCATTTCCTTGTGTTCCAGATGTAGGCTGCAATGAACGTTGCATGTCTGTCTATATACACAGTAGCACCCGACATATATACAATCAATACAATATAGAACGAAAATCTTAGTATTAGAAATATTACTGGTAGTTCGTAGTCATATAAACTTATCTTGCAACCGAGCCAGATCCGACTCCGAGTCTATGTGAAAAAATAATCTCCTTCTGTTTTTCGAAGTAATTTTCTTCCGAAAGTATAGTCTTCTTAATTTTAAAATTGTCTTCTTAATCTTAATATATTGGCCGAGCCACACCTTTAATGTGTGTATGTTCTATGCTTAATTTATTCATTTTATGGGTATTATTAAATTTTTTTAAATATTTCAATATCTTTTCTTTAGCCAATACGCTACTGAAATTACAGACAATGGGTTTGTTTGTGGGAATTCAATTCTATATATGTCACATACATCTGAAGCAGAATAGGAGGCATTTAAGGTAGTCAATATTTCTAAGAAAATTTTCAAAAGTTCTTCTTTTGTCTTCGAAGTTCTTCTTCTGTGTTAGGCACAGGGACGTTGCGTATCTTAATACCCTATCTCTATTCTGTTGTTCCAACTTTCAATTTTATGGTTTGGATTTAGGCTTTACTTTGTTTCTGTTCCTTTTCTATTTTTCCTATTTTCTCTTTGAGTTCAGTGTTCTTTTTCAAGAATTACTCCATAGAAGAGTGTATCGAATCTTTTTGTTTTTCTATTTCAGTTGTGCTTGTTGTAAGGAATCCGGCTCATCTCATCCTGCTGCTTTCTTATTCCTGCAATAGAATAGTAAAGCCTGTAAAGCATCCAATTTACGATCTTGTCCATTTTTTGAGTCGTTCAATATATTCCTCATGTCATTCATAAAGTCCATAGTCACCTCCTCCCTTATTCTTTTTGATCTTATAGGTCACGCTATCATCTTGGCTTGTTCTTGCAACGGGGAGGTCTGGCTCCGACTTGTTGCTAAGAAGAGGGACAGTGCAAGGAGGGGTTTCTTTTTAGTGGTATCATTAGTATTATTTATTTAACTAGTTACAAATCTATAGCCCTGCAGGAGGGGATAAAAAATTACTCATGGCTCCTTTCTTTTCCGTTAGCTGATGATGCAAACACTTGATAATTTTATTAGAAGCATATAACAGATAAACAACTATTCAAACTTGTGATATCTTTATATTTTATTTTCTTTGTTTTCAAAAGTTGTATGATTATATTATGTAAACTGTAGTTTGTAATAGTTAAACAGATATTCTTCATTCTAAACTTTGCGTATTGTACGATTCTATAAATAAAACTTTTAATGAAAAAACAAAAATAATAACCGTTTAATATATTCTTTTTATGAAATTTTATAACAACATATCTGCCCAAAAATACTTGTTAAAATACATTACTTAAAAACTTAACAAAAAAGTAAATATTCTCCCTGAAAAATTATTATGTGAAACAGGCGTCTTTCCCTTAGTAAATCAAAATTAAACGCGCCTAAGTTTTCAAAATATTGTCCCTCACGATGTTGTTTTCGTTTATTTGGGAGAGCAAGCTTCTATTAAGAAGAATCTGGGTGCAGAAGCTCAGAAGTCGAGTTTCCGTGATGAGGATGATTAATATGGCTCATTTGCGGGCGAACCTCTGCTGTAGTCGTGGAGATAGTGTCCTAAAATGTGTGTCTATATAAAAACTGCTATATCACGATGTATCTGCCTCACCAAAAATGACAAAGGTGTCTTATAATACCGTAACCGAAATAAATGTTAGATTAAAATTCATTGTAAGGAAATTTTGACGCTGGAAAAATACACGTTCTAAATAAAAACAATTTGGATGAAAATTGATAGGGAGATAATTTAAATATAGGAGAAGAATATAGGGTAGAGATATGCCGAAATACGAATAATTTGTTTTGAATTCACGTTTATGAAATCTCGATATCGAGGTGAATAGATTTAGATTTTATGTGTTTCGTTGACATTTTGTCTTTCTTTACAATAAGAAAGGCTATCGAATAAAACAACAACGAAATGCATTTACAAAGCTTAATCCATTGCTTTTGTATTTCATAATATCATGTCTATAAGTTATGTTTAAAAAATATTTCATTAGAGCAAAAATAAAAAACCTTAACTCTTAGACTGTAGCCTACGAGCTACGACGTAGCTACGTGCTCGTCTCGTACGTCGTTTACGCTTCCGCGGTCAGAATTTATTAGATTCCACCCCATTTATACCTTTTATCACTTGGTGTTTAATATAATAAGACAATTTCTTAGGTCGTTTGCATTCATTTGTCTGAATATTGAATATATTGAGAAATACACAGTTAACTAAAATTTCAAGAATGAGTCTAATAAAAACTAAATTAAATAATTTTCAAAGAACCTTCAAATTATTTTAATCAAAAATTATATAAAGATACATTATTTCAAGAATTTTACAACATTGTGATCCACTCTTGAAGCATTTGTATAATTGACATTGTGTAGAAAATACTGTATTATAGGCATAGAGTATATGGTATACTTCATCTGTTTGTTGTGAATATTGTCGGAACACTGAAAAGGAAATATAAAAGAGATTCGCTAAAAATCTTTTCATCGAATTTTCGCCGTCCGCTTTATCTTAAAACAGGAGGTCCGCGGACGGCAAGTATTACCATTGTAATTGGTTTCTAATGCCACGTAAAACCCCCAAACGTGTTGGGCGAGTGGACCGGGAGATAAAGTGCACGAAGCCTCGCACAGATTTCATTCCAATTTTATTTATATACCCACATATATTTTGTACATTAACCTCATTTTGAAATACTTCTTTTGTAAAAATGGGAAAAAAGAGGTGACTATGATTCACAGTAACGAAGATTATTTTATGTACTGTTTACAAATTCTCTTATATTGCTAAATCAGATTAATAAATCATATATACATAAGCAACACCTTATTTAATACAACATAAAATTCTGAAGCATTTAAATAAGTAGGAAAAAAATAAGTACTTTTGTTTTTATTGTATTGAATATTAAGAAAATTCATTTAATAAAGGTTAATTGTAAAAATATGTACCTAATATAAAAAGTTTTATAACTACTATCACTCATAACTTAGCTCAATTTTTTTTATTACTATTAGTTTCGAATAAAATTCCCATTTCTTAAGACACAAGAATACAATTCCTCTAAGACTTAATTTGTTGTATAAAAAAGACTAACATATAATTTGTTTGTTTTAAACGGGCACCGGTATGGGTCTCAAGGGCTAAGTATAGTAGAATTGGGCTGTTTGTTCCTCTCTTATTGTTTTGGGATTAAGTTAAATCCTGCGTGCGACACTCGCTCAGTCACGCGACGCCCTTCACGTTGGCATTTTTAAATGTAACTTCAAATGGGAAACAGAATCGGAATACATGGCCTACAGTTTTCTTTTTTTGATATTCATTCGGTAGTCAAAAAATAATTTATTAAATATACTTGTATGAAAATTTTAAGGTTGGTTTAATTACTTCATGATGCTATTGTATTTAACTTGTTTTTCAATTATTTAGTGGGTGCTACATCAACAAAACTGCGTAAATGTCACATCTTTATAAAACAAATTTATTAACTAAAATTCTAATGAAACTATTTACCCGAAACACCTTGTATATATACCTTCTCCGAAACACTTTGTAATATTACAATACGCTGTAAACGTTTTTCTATTGACTATAAACTTTGTAACTATAACATACATATTTCTGTGTATGATTTTTATTAATATACATTCCAGTTATGCTAAAACGCTATAATATATTATGATATGTTAGTTCCATAGTAGCGTAAAGAACGCAAGTGTGCATATCCCCAACGCGGCAAGGATGGTTACTAGAATTTTTCACAATGCAATGTCGTGTCGGGCGCGGATCCTTCTAAATTTATAGCCCACACTGACGGTGACCAGTTTTACGAATATAGAGTTACAGTGACTCACGTAAGTATATTTCTTTAAAAACAGACTCTACTAAAACGATTCCTTATATCTTGGTTTAAATTTTATAAAATAAGTATAACACCCGCGGATTTTGTATCACCTTAGAATTAATACGCAAAAGTGTTGTTCGGTGACGAACCTATATCGCCGTTTTTGGTTTCATCTTGCTTCAGTGAAGAAGTTGAAAAAGTTGTTAACCATGCCAATGCATGGTTTGCGAGTAGTTTAGATATCAATACTTTACTAAACTTAGTATTCAAGGAATTACAAAAGTTGACTTTCAATGATAGAAAATTAAATATTTTCCATACAATAAAACGGTGAAACGTTAATTCATACATGCTTTCAGTACAGTAATACAGTAAAACCTATTAAGATTTAACGATCACCAAATACGAGCTTACATAAAATATATAAATGTTATATAATCATTTTATAGTCGTAAAAACTGTTTACCTAAGCAGTAAAATTTGCAAGTTAAAAAGAGCCTATCATATATTCGTCGACATAAAAACATGCAATTTAATGGGCAGGTACTCGTACAATATTTATTTATTCTGAAATGGGTTTACAGACAGCAATCTAAATTATTCTTAATGAGACAATAGTTAGTATTCTGTATAATAATGCACATAAAATCTCATCCTATCCCATATCCAGTGTACCAGGGACAAAGTGGATTTTTGAAGCATTTTTCATAGGTAGATTTTCCAGTATAGCATTGTGAATGCAAAATTGATCAAATATCATAATATCTATGATATTTTTTTATTTATTTTTTATACCGGGGAACTGACCTTAACATGCCGTCGACCTTGACGAAAGGCCGACTGAACCCGGGCTCTCCTGCTGCGGAGGGTTAAAGAACCCTCTATCACAGCAGGCCTACCATGCAAAACCCCCCGTACCACCCTCGCGCACAGTCCGGTACCTGGTATCTTAAAATAAGTCCCAGGTAGATCCGGACCGTGGGGAACACACGGTGGTATACACCCTCTTTGCGGGCGGGAGGTTTCCCAGGTGGTTACAAGGAACCCTCTTTAGACAACCGGGGGTGGTGCAATGCCCGTGAGGGTTGTCATCCCTCCGAAGGAAGACCGGATGCGCTATTAGACAATCCGGACCCCCTGAAGATAAATGCTTCCTAATAACGCACATTGTTTTTGAGAGCTTAAGTACTAAAATCAAGTAGAATACATTCCAGTTCCAGTTCCTTCTATCTTATTGTGCCCGGCTATGAGGTAGAAAGGGTCAGAGAATAGTAATTGTTAAAACTGTTTCATTTCAATTAATTACTAGGAAATTATTATTATTGCAAAATTAACATTGTAATTTTTCGTGTTCACTGTAACCTTTAAATATGATATAATGAAGTTTGCTCATTCGTAAATTAAAGCTTATTAGACAATACTGGTTAAAAATTTTCGAGTAGGCGCCCCCTTAATCGAGTTGCGGTCTGTGTAGAAGACCACGCCGGTATGTGTGGTTATGTTTTTGTGTTTATGGTTTAATATTATATGCACTGTAGGTTTTCTACCATAGTATTTTTATAATTTAAGTATTATTAACTGAAATGACCTTTTGTTGCCAAAAAATTTAAAAAAAATAGTTCCTTGTTTGAAATTGAAATTCAGCAAAGGTGACCGTGCAAAAGTAACTATTTTAAGTTTGAAAACGTCTTTTGATATTTGTTTTAAATAAAAAACTGGCCAAGTTTGAGTCTGACGCGCACGACGGGTTCCGTAGCCTTATCCATAAAAAAATCACCTTTGTTATTTTTTATTGGAGTTGTTAGAACTTTCGAGTTAAATACAATTAGTCAACTATTGCTCGTATTGCTATATAAACTTCATTATATAAAGGTAATATTTGAATTTTTACCGACGACCATTTAGTTGTTAGAAGGGGGGATACTTAACTCTAACGAAAATTAGCTCTTTTTAGCTTAATAAGTCAGAAATGGTTTACTAAATCGAAAAATGGCCTTCCCAAACCCCAATGTTTTTAAAAGACTTATTCCAGGATCCACAGTATGGGGAAGATAAAAAAAAATGTCATTCCCCCTTTACAAGTAGGGGTGGTATCCTAAAATTTTTTTCCTAAAGTTTCTTTACCACTTTGTCAGCATAATTATTATGTATACTCAAGTTATAACTTTCTAGTGCAAATAGTTGTACAGCTAAACCGCAAACGGACGGACAGACGGACGGTTCCTTGTTTACTACGGAACGCTTAAATGAAAGATATACCCGTTTCAGAGAACCAGGGACAAAGTGGATTTTTTAAGATATTATTTTACTACTTTTACCACTTTTTTTTTAAAACAATTGTCATTCTTAGGCCACCACTAATTTACTTACCAGTTTCTTTAAAATTTCTTTAAAAATGTAAATTAGAATCTGTCTCTTTTGTCCGTAATGTTTGTGAATCCGCTCTTGTGTAAAAATGCAATATGATAAAGTATTGCTCTAAGTTTTTAGAGCACGCTCCCGAGATTCTCTAGCGTGGTCGGCGCGATTGCAGTAAACTTGGTGGGTTGGACAAAAGGAAGGAAAAAAAAATGATTTGTTCTAAAGATGCCAATGAATTTAATGAATATGTAATTAAATGTTATTTAAATTGTTTAATCACTGATTATATTTGATCAATTTTGTTTTAGCAATGCTATACTAAAAAAAATCTGAATGTAAATTGTTAAAAAAAATCACTTTGTCCCTGGCACTCTGAGATGATACTCGAACCCATGACCTTTCACAATCGGAGTGGCTGCTCTAACCATTGTGCTACCCAGGACCTAACGACGATTTTTTCAAGAACTTGTTACTATTTCGCTACCACAGAGCGTATTTTCATCAACGATCAGGCAATTCACCCAAATAGCCGAAAGATTGTTTTTTTTTTTTTAATATTTAAACTTTCTATAAAGATAAAAATTTGTTTTTTACTATTTGACCAATTTTGCGTTCACAATGCTATACTGAGAAATATTCTTAATGAAAAAATGCCGGGGGCAATGTGGATTTTAAATATTATTAAGAATGTTTAATCACTGTTCAGATTATCGAGACCAAGATATTTATTTAATCCAACTAACATTATCAGTGATGTGTTTCATCATAATAGTGCACGATAAATTGTAAGTAGATCTTTCATTTGAAAACTTTCTCTAACACATGTGCTAAACTAAGTCCATGTGTTTACTAAGAACTCAGTGGCTTATTTACATTGGTTGATTATCTTTGATCAGATATTGATTTAAAGGCCAAGCAATCGGACTATATCGGCCAATGTAGCTGAGCGATAAGAGAAGGTTAAATGTAGCTTGATTTTTCAGTTTTGAGAATAAGATTCTCGTGAACCATCTGGATGAGGCGGTGGCGACCGGCCCCGAGAAGGAAATAAACTTGTGATTTATGCAAGTGAAATGTGTTGGAAACAATCTTACTCTGATGCCGCAAAATTATACTTTAAGTCTAAATTTTTTTTTATTATTATTTGCGGTGATAACAATATTTAATTTAATAGTGGTTTGGTTTTATTTCTATCCACGTATTTGAATTCGTGGTTATTTAGTAAAACAACAATTTGATCAGTTTGCTTAAAGAATAATTATTTATGATTTACAATAATTTTCAATCACGCAAATGACATGTGAAATTTAAAGCGTATATGGAATGTCTCAGAATTTATTGCATGTCTGTTGCGTTGTGTAATGCAAATACTAGCTGTATTGAGTTGGAAATAAAGTTATTACTCAAACTTAAGGTTATACTGTAAACGGCAGTGGTCACTGCACGCTGCTATGAAACTTCCCTCACAAAATTATTTATCATCTCACATATTTCTAAAAGAATCTTCATAAAATTAACCACAAAGTAACTCAAATGTTATATTTAACATAGATTTTGCAATAAACAAAATATTATCTGAAGGATAAGCACGGCTTTTGCAAACAAAAAAAAATTGCAGACGATCCAGTAATTAGACAAATAAAACTAGAAACCAGATGATACACTGCAAAACAAAAAGATACAGTTAGTTCCTTCTGTAAATATTAATTCAAAGGGAGCAGTCACTTTTCTTGTCGGAGTTTATTTCGCCAGTTCTTCACAATTAGGACACCCAAATTTAGAACTGGTTGTTGTTTACGGTAGCCAGGCGTAAATAAATAAATAATAATTTAAATAAATCATATGTATTAAAAAATATATATAATTTAATAAATGTAAACGTTTCCATAACATATAAAATTTTTGTATCGTGAATGTGTCTAATAATATTGTTTCCAGGGTAGCTAAACTCTTAATTAAAAAAAAAGACAATCGACACCTTCGTCTCGGAACCTGTACAGAGTCCAAAATGTCATGAAAATAAATATAAATGCATTGAAACCATTTAAGGTATTAAACTGCTCGTGAAAATATAAGAACTCACTATCAAAAATCAAATGAAAGTTGTTTTTAAACTAGAACAGTTGATAAAAAGTTCATAGAGCCTATTGGCATTGTTTCAAACAAATATATTTCTTTCAGGATACCATACGCGGACAAGATCACCCCGGAGCCAATCCTGAACAACAATGCAGACCGGGACACAAAGGCGGACTCGATCAGAAACAGTTATAATAGTCAATTCAAAGTTGGCATCTACGGTTGGCGAAAGAAATGCCTTTATATTCTTGTCATGGCGCTCATGTTTATGATGATTATTAATCTGGCGCTCACGCTGTGGGTATTGAAAGTCTTGGATTTCAATTCGGTGAGTTATTTTTGTAAATGTTGTTGCAGTTTAATGGCTGCTCAGATTACTTTTACACGACGAATTTGTTTGTTTTATTTTAATAGATGTGTATTTGGTAGGGTATTAAAATTGTTGTGAATACTGCCTGAACTTGAGTGTAGAACATTTTAATGAGTAAATAATTTCACCTTGTTATCGAAACATTTACAGGATTAATGATAATTTCTCGTGTAAAATATATTCATGTGAATTACTCATTAAAATTTCTTGGAACTGGTGGTCGATAAGCTGTTATTTTGATTTTACTGTTTATAAGCTACTTATCTAAACTATGTCTTAATACTATACTAAATAAAAAATGTCTCCCAGATCATTGCCAACAGGTAAGGTAACCAGAAGGCTGCGAGTGTTTCCTCTTTGAATAGCCAAACTGGTTCTTTGGGCGAGGTACAAACCAGCTTTCTGATCACCTGACCTGTCAAAAAGCTTTTTTTTACTCTTGATAAAGACGATGCGCTCCAGGGCCCCACGGACTCATCGTTTCGACCCCAAACGGCTCAAATATGTAGGTATTACTTATACATTTTCGCCGTTTGAGGCTTTCTGCAGTAGCGGCGGCGGTAATCTATACATAGTATAAAACAGAGTCACTTTACTGCCTATACGCTGAGATCTTTTAATCTACTTTATAGATATTTGATCAATTTTGCTTTCACAATGATAAATTGGAGAACATTCTTAATGAAGAATGTTTAAAAAAAAACCCATACACATTGGGTATTTTTTTTGTATTTTTCATTAAGAATATTACACAATAGATTTTAATACGGTTTTTATCAGTATACAGAAATAAATTATTATATACAGAGTGATTTAAGAAAAAAAATGCATAATAAAGGACAACGCTGGCGGAAAGCTAGTATAAAATAATTTAGATTTCTAGGGAACTCTATAACAACGCACATATATCAAATGTCTCTAATGGAACTTATATTTTTTAACCGACTTAAAAAAAACATTTTTTTATGAATGGTTGCGACTGTTAAATGTATAATAAGTAATTTTATATCGAACCAGGAAGGGATGGGCCAACTCCGTATAGTACCGGGTGGCTTGCAACTTCTAGGTCAAGCTTTAGTGCTAGACTCGCTGTTCGCTTCTAGCATCAAATCTCGTCGAGGACAGCCTATTACCATAGAATCTTCGAGAAATTTTAGCGTCTCCACGAGAGATCCACACGGATTATTGCAAAGCAGGTTGTTTTTGGGTAAGTTATATTTATCTCTTTAATCCTGAATATTAGAAGTATTAAAAAAAAATATTGAATTAAAATAATAAGAAATCTTTGTAAGAATATAAATGCGTTGTAATATTTGTGTATTATAAGGAGAATACGAAAAAATTTCCTCAATATTTTTATTGAAATTATGGGTTAAATGAATGCTCTTAAGAGTCGGTATCGTCGGTTTCCATGGACTATGAGAATAGCGGTTACATTCTCACCTCATAAACAGAACCTAGGGATCATTCAGTTGTCTGCCTGTCGGTCCTATGAGAAACTACTGCAACAATTGCGTTGAAAGTTACATACATGTAAGAAAGTTTCCTAAACTATATATGAACGAAAGGGCCTATTTAAGGAATTAAACGTTGTTTTCTTTTTATATTTTCTATAAATATATATGTCTTAAAGATATTTAAGAAAATAGGGAATTCTAATTATTTCCTCCTTGATCTCCTATAGATTACAGGAAACTTATTAGAATCCTAAACTGCGATAGAATTCGACTCGCTCTAGGCTGGTTTTTTAATAACAATAAACGATACAAGCAATACTTGTTTTTTTTTTTTGTATGAATTACCACAAACTTTCTTACGTAGGTCACGACCGCCTAGAAGTAAACGTAGCCCGATTAGAAGTGCGTGACTCCCGTGGGGCGCTGTTGCTGGGCGCTGGTCAAGACACTGTGACAGTAGGCGCTGATACTCTCACAGTCACAAGTCCCGCTGGCGTTAACTTGCATACAGCTGTACAAACACCGCTGGTGCGAGCACCACCAGCTAAACAATTAGTGTCAGTATACTTGTGACGATATTTCGCATCATCATTATCATCAGCCCTGTTACGTCCCGTCAGGCCTTCCTTATGGATGTTTAAGGAGGATGGACCATGACTCTCCACGCTCCCAATGCGGCTTACAGAGCATTAAAGACCGTAAATTAAGCTGGGACCAACGGCTTAATGTGCCTTCCGAAGTACGGAGTAACTCGAGATAATATTTTTTTTGGCCATCTCGTGACCAACTCTTGCGAAAGTTGCTTAACAACAACCAACGCGTGCCGCGGAGCTTATCCACTACGCCATCGAGCTACTCATCACCAGCCATTATGTCCCAACTACTGATACACCTGCCTTCTCTATGTTCACTGCACACAGGGAGAACAGGGAATCGATTTTGTGAAGGTCAACTGTTAGAGATACTGCCGGCACCAAGGTGTTAAGAAGTCTAGATTTAAAAATAAAAATGAACTTCATTGACGCATAGATTCGTCTTGAAAAAATAGGTACGACGCAACCCATCAAGACAAATAAAAATCAATCAATAACGTATTACGTATAAAACAAAAAATATAGATTGATAGAAAAGCTTTAAAGTCTTTTATTCTTATAGTCTAATATCGAATGTAGCCTGTAATGAGTGCGAGTGGTAATCAGAAAAAAAAATTGGCGTCTTTTAGGTTCGCATTTAGTGTTATTTTTTGGTGTTCAAAATATTATTTCTTTATTTCATATGATCCTGTATGTGTTAATTGTCAGTTCAAATGCAAAATCTATGTTATTTAGTCTTTTATGCTTAATTACACAAGTGACTTACATGAGATTCTTCACAGGCTAGAATCACCAACGCGTTCATTAGAAATGCACGCCGCGCAGAGTATAGCAATAGAATCACGGGCTGGCGATATCAGCGCGAGCTGCCTGACTACATTCCGGCTCAAATCAATAGCCGGTTCTGTAAGTAATTTATTATTATAGTAAATTAGTACTTGCATTGCGATTTATTTTGATTTAAACTTATGCTGCAGAATAGTCAAATCACATGCTCAAAGTTTGTCAATCTAATGCAATGTGGGTATATTAATCCTTGTGATATATTAACCGCATCTAAATTAGTCAAACGATTTTAGAGATAAACAGGAAGAGCCTTACGTAATAACAAACAATCTCACTCTAAATGCATAATCTTGCTCAGTTCCGTCGTGGGTATATTTGAAGATATATATTTAGTAACATTGAACTGTTCAACTGTTTGTAATATATCAATTCGCCTTCTCGATTTGCAAAACAGTAGTATTTGACTTTAGATTTAGTTTACTAATTTGTACAATAAAATTTAGTATCTTTTGTTTTTTATTCAGATACGTCTGGACGCTCCTAGTATATACATGCCGAAACTTAAGTCAGCATTGCCTTTGCCAGCTTCGGCTCCCCATGCCCATGACCCTCATCATCAGAATATTTACCAGCTATGCGCGTGTGCGAACGGTAAGCTGTTTCTTGCACCGCCACATGGCGCATGCGCCGCCAGAGAAGAGAGTCTAATTTGTCGATGATATTGTTACACTTTTTGATTTGATTAATTAGGCAGAATAAATATAACTATGATGAGGTGAAGTTTCTGTATAATTACGCAAGGAACAGAACAAAGCGCTATGGAACGAATTTTTTATAGAAGCGGTTATATTTATTGAATAAAAGGAATTACTTAATTTTTTAAGTGTCGTGTTTAATACAAGTATAACCTTTTCATCACAAGTAGATTATTATTATGAAACTACAACGATAAATCTTATCAAATTACGACCTAACTCTAATAACAGCAGTGCCTTTTTTAAAACTTGTTTAGATTGTGGCGGTAAAATTATAAATTATGACAATTTCAAGGTTTCATGATAAACGAAATTCATTAATTGGATTCTCATGCTTCATTCATTCTGAGTGTTGAAAGTCTAACGTCAATATTAGCTTAATTTTTTTTTGTTATAATTTACGTACGATATCTTGTAAAATTATAGCATAATTTTTTAATGTGTTATCACATTTATTGATTCTAAAACTCTGTATTGAATAACTGTTTATTTATGTCTATTGAAGTGGGTATTCGGTCTAACCAATTTTTACACTATAAATTAAAACGATATATTTTAATTTAGGATTTAACAATGATAGAGATTATTGTGTCTGAGTAAGCAATTGTTCGATTCGGTGTTATTTAGGTTGGACGATTTGTGGATTGTTTGTTAATGATGATCGAAGGAGAGCTCGTGACAAAATGTGAAAGAGCGACCAATGTGTCATATTTGAGTATCTTAAAGTACTCAAGTTATGTATATGACCCAGTGCGGAGGTTAAAGCGCTGAAACAAATTTCTGGGGATTGGTGAATGTATTTGTTCCATTAAATGGAAGACTCAGTATTTTTATGAACTAACTAAAAAAATAGTAATTAACTTTTGACCATTACAAAATTGTTAAAGCTCATCATGCACTCCAACTTATATCCGCTCAAACAGCAATTTGAGCAATTTATATAATAAACACGTAACCGATCGATGTCTGTACATTGAACATATATGAAAAAACTGTTATGAGAGGCATTTATAAACGTAACCGAACACAAAACAGCTGTATTGTGGTAACCTTCCGTTAATATTTAGTGTAAGTTTTATTTCAATCGGTTCATAAATAAAAAAGTTTTATCAATTTGAAGTAATATGTTCGCCAAAATTACTATGATGCTTTATTAAATTTAAGTCTCTGATATATTGTATATTATCGTTAGCATTACATCCCCATGCAGTGGGGCATAATTTTTGGTCACCCATCCCGTGAACAACCCATGCGACAATTGCTTAACAATAACAATTGCGGGTAGCGGCACTTATCCGTGGCGCTACCGAGATACGTATTGATATTGTCTGTAAAATTATAATTTATATGAATATAAATAAAAATAATAAATTTTCAATATTTTGGATACTGCAATGTAAGTTGATTTCAATTATATGTATATGACCAATCATATTAAATATCATGTAAAAAGGGGTTAATTATATATAGATGAACCTGAAGCTTATAATGGACATGTAGTATACGAAAAGAGCGGTGCGCTGCTGCAATTAAGGATCGAGTAGTTTACAGTGAACGCACGTATAAGGTTTTCGATAGTTAATTCTTATCATGTTAGGTTTGCGTCTTCGAGGCTTGCGGTGGTGGTTGGCAGCCACCTCTGCATTGTAGGGCCTCACCAATCTGGAAGTGGCTCTCGATGGACCCGAGCCTCGATGGACCGAGTGTCCTCGTGACTCGGATGGTTGGGTTCACGAAGTAGAGTCCTACTCACCCCTTGTTGCTTGCCGGGTAAAAGGTACATAAATTGTAAGAATGTCTTGAAAAAAGGTCAAACCTGCAAAACTGCTAAAAAGATAAGATTCAACAGAAGATCCTGCAGCGAGACGTAGGAAATTTTAGGGTGTAGGGATTACACTGTTCTCGAGTGAGGGAAGACCTGGGTACTAGATGATGTATAATTGTATACCCTTATATCTCCAAAAAAGGGATTGAAATACGCTTTAAGCTTTACAAAGCTCTTGCACATTTTTGTCACGACCTCATAGATTGTGTTTGGAGATTCATTTAAATAAAGGTAGATCAATTATTTGTATGCTCATGCTAATACATTTTTTGTGTTTAAAATGAATGTTAATGCGAATCGAGTTATGTAGCATATCTAGATAGAGTTTTTTAATAATTAAATGACTGTGAATTATTACAAAACATACTGTTGTTTAAAGTATCCTATGACTCAAATATAATATGAGAATTGAAATTTGTGCAGCTTTGTATATTATTATAATATCTGTGGTAGTTCCTAAATGAGGCACACTATTTTATGCTTGTTAGCCCAAAAGCATTAAATTAATATAAACTTTTTATCTTCACATTTTAAAGGATTATACTAATAGGTACGAGTATGTATCTATTCGAATAAAATTTATATGAGTCTCATGGTTGTATGCATCGAAGGCATGATTACTATTAAAAGTCTAAGAAATATATTATAATCGTCTACAGTTTTCAATGTCTTTTATATTACTCGTATGTATATTGAAGTGTTTTCACTTTAATTACTTTTATCACAGATATTATAATACAATATTTTTATGAAAATGATAAGAGCGAAACGCGTTCACATGAAAATGGAGTGTAAAAATTCTCACGACTGTCTATAAAAGTACCTAAATTGAAGGTAATTTTAATAAAATCCGGCAAGTTTATATTGGATTATATTAATGTAGGAAATGAATTAGAACGCCAGTTGTGCGCACCGGCTATGGCACTAGTAAAACAAAGTATTATTTAGGTCTGTAAATGAAGTGAAATTACCAGTTGAAATTTTTAAATCATTTAGGGATCAGTATAGTTTTAATTGTCTGCTATAATAATTATTATTAACAATTAGGTATTTATGAATGTATAGTTGTCTAGGGTGTGTATTTATAGAAACTTAATGTTACACGTGTTAAGAAAATGAATGTATATGGATTTATAGAAAATATTAATTGCTGTTAATGTAAATATAATGTATAGAAAATGTTGTAAGTACATAAATATCATACGTATATATGTTATTATTTTATTTCTACAAAGTTACACGGAAAATAATTTAGCTGTAAGTATCGAGGACCCGATAGATATAAGATCATGGTAGTAATCAAGTAGATAACTGTCATTCTAATAGCTTTAAGAAAGCCCACCGTGTTACATAATCGAAGTGAAAAAACTAACTAGAAAAAATTTCAGTTGCAGTCCAACAGAACCACAGTTCAATCGTGCAATTCTGTAAACACACATCGGAAAGCTGAATTCGCGGTGAGATTCAAATTACGTTTTTTGTATAACTCGAAAACGCCGCTGGCGCCTCATTGTCGAATGCGCAATGAATTGAACTTAGAGAAGTGACATTTTGACGTTAATGAACCCTGCCACTGTTTTGTTGGCTACAAAATACCCCAACACTTATTTTATTTAATGTTTTTTCAAGATTAAATAATTAACTAGATTAAACTATTAAATTGAGATGTATCAGTGTAAACTATTCTTTTGGTTCCGTTTTTTTGTATAAAAATACAAAAGAAGATTAATTGATTGATTCGCATCTAAGATATCCCATACCTATATCATACTGACACTCACTTTAATTGTAGTACTACAAAACATACGTACTTGTTTACGAATTCGCTCTGCAGCTATGCTATATAGCTATACTACATACAAAGTTATTTTTTTTTCTGAAAATCTTTATAGTTTCTGTTCCGCAGTGATGCCTAGGTACACGATAGACATGGTCCTAGCATGCCAATTTGCAGCGAGATCTAGGAACATACAAACACTTACCGTCGGTGTTAACGCAGGAGGAGATAATAAAAACTGTCTAAAACACGAATGAACGATTTAAAATTATTCTTTTCACATTTTCACTCAAATTTGCAGTTACAAGGTTCTGCACTGACGTCGACGTTATGCAACTATATTTATTTAGGCATGACTCACCATGTGAACCCATTACCCGTTAACGACAACAGATGCAGCCGTGACGGAGAACTGAGGTGCTAGAAATAATATTTTTGATCACCTATCCTATAAATAATTCTATAAGTAATATAATTATTTGATAAAACAAAATTAATACTCGTCTCTAACCGTACCGCAACAGTCACCGCTAAAGTTTAATTAAAGATTCATGATAAATTGTCGCAGGAAGCTGCATTCTGCTCACGTGAATAACGCCGTCCCGCGTACACTTAAATAACTTAAGCCAGTAACCTAACAATAAATTCCTGAGCCTCCCTTGCCTTTGTTTGGTCCATGTCGGTTTTCATGGCCCTAATTGGCAGGAAATACTGCTAAAACGATCCGAAATGAGCAAGCGTTCATTACATGCTCAGTAATAATTTATGTTGCGAGCTTGAAGGCGTGGTAACTGCATTGTATAAAATCTTCTTTAATGATAATATAGTTTAAATTTAGTAGCTATATTTTTACATTTAACAAAATGTATGATATGACGATAAAATAACATGGTCAAGTCTAAAGTACTAGTTTTATATCAATAAAGCGTATTAATTTCTCCAATGTGGGCCACAGGCTTTATCTATGGGAAGGAAAAAATCGAATAGGGGGACCGAACTATAACTGACCACGCAGGTCTAGTGTGGAGTGTAGGAACATCACAGGTATATTTGTAATAGTAAGGTAACATGATTAACAATAGCTAACACAATATTATTATTATTGTGTTTATTTGTTTTATACAGACATTTTGGATCCTCTACCAGGTTCTGTGTTCGTTACGAGATTAAAGCATGTCGAGAATTTGGTCGTATTACATAAAAAAAATTATTTATTTAACCAAATTGATAGTTTAGATCAGCCTTTATCGATTTTTAGCGCAAAAATATCTAGAACACAAAAAGTCATAAGGACATAAGTGTTGAATATGTTATAATAGTACTACAAATAAATAACTAAGATTTATTAAACTAAGTAATACAAACTTAGATTTACATTATACAGTAAAGCGTCTTTGTGAAAAATATTCGTAAAAATGTTTAGAGGTAACACACTTCCTGCCAACCTGAACTAAATTATAAGGGCGGGCGGCGACCATAAATATATCCTTGCTAGTGTTGTGTAAGATCCCCGATGTCTTACTGATAATTAGAAAATGTTAAGATTCCCATTTATAGCGTTTTTATTTAGAAGCGTAAATTAAAACACCGTTTATTATATATTTCTTTAAATAATAATGAATATGCCATCATTATAACATAATTTATAATTTAAAACACATACAAAGTTCCTTATGAATAAATTATTGTCTTTGTATAACGTTCACGAAGCTTAGAAATAAAGAATATTTTTTTATAAAAGAAATTATTCTTAAAGTTGTACAAGGTTTGTTCGCATCACTACAAACTTTTATAATGTGAAGGCGGGCGGGGGCGCATAAATATTGGGCACACTATACCACTTTTAGACATACATAGTACCCAAGCAAGCAAAGGTGGTTAAATTGTGACATTCAGTTTTGATTTGTAAATGACTGAACAGCATGAATTAAAATTTCTTAATAAAATAAAATAAATGTAGGTTACTTAATGTCTGAAAGGAAACGCTATTGAAAAGCGAAATAATAAATTATAAAAATATACCTGGAACTTGGAAGTCCATGGTGTGATTTGCATTATATCGTTATATCGACGTTAGCGAAGAACAAATGGACAACTGCATATTTTTGCCTAAAACTCTATTCTATCACGTATTTTTTCATGCCTGAAATATCATTACTTTTTGATATTAGTTTTTTTCTTATATAACTAGACACCAATTTCACAAAGCAACGGTGTAAATACGTACATTTGTAGTAGTCCGCATATACTTCGGTGAAATAAAAGTTGACAGTCACATGTCCGCTTTGACAAGGGGACTTTTGCTAGGTAAAGAACTAGCAAAGAACTCTGAGACTGTTTCAAACAAGAGCTCATGATATAGATATGAAGGTATCAGCAACAAGTTTCGATTTTCAAACAACCCTATATGCTCACTACTCCTCATGTTGAAATAAGCTCTTTTTACTATAGGCGCTAGTTAATGTCTTTAATTTTTACAAACTTTGATATGAGCACTGAATTTTTTTTTTATATGTGAGAGGAAACTTTTGGCAAACGCGGGTACTATAACAGTATAAGTAGCTGGCTACGTTGGGATGTAGCCAGCTACTTATACTGTTTTTTATATTTCACAAGTTGCTGTAAAAGGAATGAAAGATATACGTTAATGGTCTGATAATTAGAGCCGATAAAAACTAGATATATTTTTAAGCTGCTCATTATCTTAATATTTATATTTGCTATAGATTTTTAGTAAAAAGTCACACGCAACAAGAACTTGAGTGTTAACTTAAGAAAACAAAATTATATGCAGCTCACAAAAGGTATATTTGTGTAAAGTGATCGGAGAACCTTACAAAATAATATTTTTTTTTTTTTACAGAAGAATATTTGTGATTCGATAATTCAACTATGAAAGGTAAAGGTTAGATCAAATCCAAGAGATAAAACTAGAACTTATAACTTCATCAAGTTCTCTTTGCTAGCATAACTTGATTCCTTAAAGATACAAATGTAATAATAATTAAAACACATCTATATAAGTAGCAGTTACCGATGAGGAAGAATATTATTATGACGGACTTTAAAGCATAATATTTCTTAAAATTCCTTCCTGCAAAAATAATGAATATTTGCCTTTTTAAATTGTGTTATTACATAAATGTTCTACAGTGGTTTGATAATAATAATTTAAAGCAAACTTTATGCATTTCGTTTTATTTGAATTGAAATAAAACGAAATGCATAAAGTTTGCATTACCTAATGTAAGGCACTATTTACATTTATAAGTACACTTAAAATAAAATAGTGAAAAAGTTGAATTGGTAGAATCGACAAAGTCCCTTGGTATTACACTAGATTCCCGATTGAATGTGATCCAAATATTGATAACTTGTCAAGTAGACTGAGTTCTGCAGCCTTTGCTATTAAGAAAATTAGATAAGAAAATTTTTGAAACGGTAAGATTGGTTCAATAAAGTTCCACAAAATGTAATTGACCTATCCGTAAATAATTTTAAAATTCATGTAAAGAATATATTTATGAGTGAAGGCTATTAAAAAGTTGATTATTTTAAAAACCTCAATGCATGGAATTAATAGCCTTCGCTTTGTTCTATAACGACTAACCAATCTATGTCCTACAGATTTTGAAAATTGTATTTATTATTGTTGTAATACTTACTATTATGGTAATGACATGATTAATGCAAATGTCATTACTTATAATAATGAGCTGGTAAGTTTCTTTCGCTTGTTCTTTTTGTCTGCTAAAAGACGTGTAAGTGGTAGGGGGTTTTTTTTAAACGACTCAAAAATGCTTGAAGCAAGCTTACTTGAATAGAAACATTTTCTTTTCATTTTAATCATGTTTTAAAATATGTCTTTCATTTTCAAATCTTAATTTTTGAAAAAATAAGGTTATTTAAATAATCTTGCATTAAAAACAGTTTGAAGCACTTTGAGATAACTACAACATTTTAGGGAAATCAGTCTCATTTATATTTATGAATGTTGGTAAAATAATATAGTAGAAATGTCACCAATAACTGGTTTTACACCTCATAAAGTTAGTAGTTTAAAAATTAAAAAGCCCGGCGCATACAAAAATATGTGGTAGTTCATTCATTTAGTATAGTTTTAAAACCATAAGACAGTGTCTCAAAAAGTATACAAATAATGATATCTGCGATAACTACTTGGTAGGCAATTTTTTGTTTAGTAAATATGAAAAATTTGGAAAATAATACTTGTTTATTACAAAAGTATTATAACACTGTAAAACCTTTAAAACGCTGTCCTATGAAATCGTATTTTGTCGATAATCGTATGTTCTTTGCGGCCGTCGATATTTGATAAGCATTAGTAGATTTAGATAATTTTAATAATGTCACTAATTATACTTATCCTTCAAGTTTATAAAGTAAGATAGCTTAGTTATCACCTTCAAATAATTGACATTGGTAAGTATCTCATTTGTAATTATGAAAATCACTATTCGAACATGTACTTATCTTAGCACAAAAGTAATACTATCAAATTTAATGCATTTACCTTAATTAATTCAATGAAATTTAGTGAAAATTTTCACACAACTCTAAATGTGCAACTTCCGTCTTATTAAATTGCATATTATTTAGATATAATATAATCGTCTACCGTAACATCCGCACCTAATTGGATTTGGGTCTTTTGTTGCGGTTTAGCGGGACTCTTAAAGCTATTTCAAAGACACCTCGTTCTCGGAACCAGCATCCACGAGCGAGCGGAAATAAACTTATGATTTATGCAGTGAAATATGTTGCAGTAGGTACGGAGACGCTACGCTATGCGCGCCTCCTGCCGTTGACAATATAAATCCTTGGTAAACGAGTAAACAACCGATTAGAAATATTTTTTGGTGAGTTTGGTAATATCAGCTCCGTAGGTGTTCGATTGAATGCAGATAACACTGCTATTTTTACCGTGAAGCCAAACATATAGTTGTGATTATGACCAGTATGTAAATATAGACGCGTTGTCATCTATTTCTCATGGATTTTTAACAACTGATAAATAATAATTTGATAATTAAGAAATAGAAGCGTCAGTCATCTGCTGGTTATAGGTGATGCTACATAAAATTGGATACTTCAGATTTTTGAGGACTCAAATTGCACAAGGTGCTATTTAAATAGTCATTAGTTTAAAGTGGCATTACTGGTACAATTTGTCAAAATAAGAACATTTATTAGAGCTTAAAGTCGTCGTTAAAAACCAAAAGGACGTTTGTACAACTGACCAATAAAATCAAGGCCAAAGGATGCATCTTGGATCAACCAATGATTTGCGAGCAAGAACGTGGAATGTGGAACTTATTTTTTATCACGAAATTACTATGCGAAATAACTTACATAAAAAGAACGTATTATTAACATTAAAGCCCTAAAAGTCACGCTCTAAAATAGATTTCAGTTTTAGTTTTTAAATTTACTTTTTTAAAGTTTATAATAACCATGTATTATAGGTGCAGTCGTGCTCGTATGTCATATAAAAAAAAATACTAGAACGGTAACAATTATCAGATTAAAAATCTAGACGGCAATGCTTGGAAGTAGTATAATGTCTGGACGAGTATGATTGAACTAAATTGGTAAATTATTTAGTACCAAGGCGGGCGCAACCGAGATAACTGCGTAAACACCAACTGTTTATTTTATTTAAATGTCGTACAAATGCAGGCAAGAGATCTCCAATGCGTCGAATAGCAAAATTTTATAATGATTGTTTCAATAACATCGACATATTCAATTTAGTTAGACAAAACAAAATTCGAAAATGAATTAAATAAAAAACATGTTCCAAATCTAGAACCCAACTACAGTTAAATCACGCTCTAAAAAGGTCGAAGATCGGGCAAAAATAACAGAGGAGAAAGCTGGAGAAAGCAATTGCAAAGACTAAAAGAGTAAATAAATAAATGCATTCATGCCAGTCATAAAGAAAATATTATGTCAGTCAAGTTATGATATATGCAAAAGATTCTAAATTTTAACTTGGGCTTTTACTACCAACATACCATAAGCGGAGTTTATAAAATACTAAAATATGAATTAATCTGAGCGAAACACTGAATTCTGGCGAAATCCACAAAGGCAACGCCATTAATTAAAAAGAAAAAGAAGAATGAATAAAATCGTAAGTATATACATACCCTTGGTATGTACCGAGAAAGTACCACAATAGTTAGAATTTTGAACGATATCATCAAGTATAGGAATCAACAACTAACTTAAAACTACTCGTATCATAAACTATGGTTTTTAAGGAACAGACAGGATACCACACTATATAGCACGTATGAAGCATGTGTATGTAGCTTCCCGTCGGTGAAAAAATTTTCATAATTGGATTAGTATTTTCTAAGATTACCTCCTACAAATAAATGAAGTTAGAATCTTTACTTCTATATGATATAATATCGACTGCAAATTTCAATACTATGTAGCTCATCGAATATGAAATGTAAAGTAAATCCCAGTAACTGTCTGTTAGATAAAACATACGAGTTGGAGTTCTCGAGTTCATTGTCGAGTTGGTGCACGTTGCGGCCCAGAAAGTTTTCAAACACGGCCTTATGATCCTAACGATCAATTTATTTAATTACGCCACTTGGTTGAGGCTAATGAAAAGCTTGCAGTTTCAAAGAGCCATGTACGGGATCTGAATACGTTCCTTGTTTTCAAATATTTTAAAAACTTATATTATTATTTTCTGATTGAAAAGATGGATTCACAATGTTTTTCTTGAAAACTGTTTTGTGAATTTTTATATATCAGAGAAATATGTGCATTACTTCAGCTTTAAGTTCATCACATACGGTGTTATTAGTAAACAAAATTTAGCTTTGGAGTAAATTTAGGCTAAGACCATACTATTTAGTATTAGTCAAAATTCATATTATTAAACGAAGACTTAGCCGAGTATGAGGTTCTACGGGAGTAATATTTACCCCTAGAAGGTAGTAGGTCGGCTTATTCTATGTATAATATGAATTTGGATTAATACTAAAATTGCAATTTTAGCTTAAATTTACTCTGACGCTAAACTTGTTTATTAGTAGCACTGATAGAGACCACCATTTTATGTTTGATGATGTCAAAGTAGAAAAGTAAGGGATGTCTGATAGAAGATCCGTCATGACATCGGCCGAAGTATGGCGATAGTAGGCTCGATTCACTAATTGGAACTAAAAGGATGACGTCTCCGAACCTGCGAACAAACTCACGAGGCATGCATGGAGGAGAGGACACGAGGCCTCGGACATCCGCTATACCGCGCAGTATTTATTTATCCATTGTCAGTAATTCACCCACTCTACCATATTTGTAATTATATTAATTTAGCAATTGTCAAAAAGTTTAATTCTATTAATAAGTACTTTAACCTTTATAAAACTTATCAAAGTTTTATATCACAAAACGTTTTTACAAGTATAACTTTTGACGCAACTATCGTTTGTCCAGTTTTCGGGCCATAATCCTCAGTGCGGCCTAACGGGTAGCCGGTTATCTCGACCCTGTGACACTCCGCTTGTTCCTTAGCTCGATTTGACGGAGGTCAAGCGTGGCCCACCTCGATTAGAACTCTGCTGGATTTGATTACGACACCCGGAAGCTACGGATTATGGCACACCGTTCGAATATTATGTGCACGTACGCACGCATCTATGTCTACCCGTCGTCGCTTCGATGTTCATCGATTGAGATAATAAGCTGTACATTTCACATCCCATGGGTATGTTTATAAACAAATATATGGAGTCAAACTAAAAAGGATGTTTATTTAAAACAATTACCTCGATTCTGCTGTTTCTGTTTAACTTTGACTAAATATTTGATGCATTATCTACTGTTAAAGTTAAACATCCCATGTACTCGTAAATGTTTTTCCTTTTCTTTATATACATTATCAGAATCAGTGAGAATATTGTGTATATAAAATATTTATCGGGAGCACGCAATCTAATAGTATTGTAAACAAGTCAACATCCAAAGACTATAGCCGAATCATGTAAAACGCTATCATCACGTCCACTACGTAATAACCGTCTGACCATAGGACGAAGTGGGTATACAAAGAGCAGCGAGGCGAGCTGTCACGTGACCTTTTATGATTCAATTGTCTTCGGTGTGCACCGCCGCCGTCGGCCGGCTCCGACCGTCTTCAAACAGCTGACAGGCGGACGTCACACGGCACTGAACGTCAACGGACCCCAATAAAATTAACACGTACACAATCTGACAGGCGCGTGGTTAAAACGTTTATCTGCTTTGATCATTAACATACACGTTGCTGTGGCACGTACGCTTTTCATTTGTGTACTCTACATGACGTCCGAGGATGTTGAGATCTCAAATATGAGACAATTTAAATTTACATGACTATAATAAGTTAAAAGTTATTATATTATTCACCGGACATCAACAGAGTGCTCTTTCTGAAGAATAGGCGCAAATTGTTAAGCCATGATTCTCTTCTCCTATCTATACTTCGCTTACTCTGAATCTTTACTTGGATTTTCATGTTATAACCAAGACATTCGAGTTCGTGTGCCAAAAATATAAGCAAAAAAATTAAACAAAAACTGTATAATTAGAGGTAACTAAAATATTTCTTATATAAATGTTATGAAAAAACACTTCATTAATTAAATGTAATAGTAAGTAAATCACTAATAATTTGAATAGTTTCAATAAAACAGGCATAGTGAATTTGGTATGCGAGCGGTGTCTGATGTAATGCAACTAAACTGTGTAGAGTTGTGGCCAATGGGATAGAACTGGATTCCGGGCAGGCATTTACCGTCCGATCTCTAGATGTTTCATGTCCAACTGTTATATATCTGTGCATATCTCTATATACAGCATGCTTTTGGGTGCTACATAATTGGGCCCTTTGCTTGTATTTAGTGCTATGCTAAACGAGCGAACGAACTGTCAGCGTTTCCATCATTAAATAATGTTGTTTTGGTGAAATCTGTTCAAAGCCGACAGTAAAGACAAAACACTGTTCCTGTCTATCTCATTGCGCAATAACATGGATAAAGATGTATTACGAGTATTTTCTTTTTAATTTTATAACTCGGATTCCATCACGATTACATAAAATTTTAAATTTTAAATAAACAACATCACATACATTGCTTAGATCGCAAATTAACTAGTATTATGGGGTATTCGTACTAGTGTTATGGTAATCTGGAATAATGTAGGTAACATAATACAACATAGACATTTATAAAATAATTATAAAGAATAGTAATAGTACATAATATGTTTTCGTTAAACAACCGTCTGAAAGAGATTTTAATTAACACACCCCACTTCATTCGGTTGCTGAGGCTGGACAATTAAAGTCGGCTGCTCTAATCCCGAGGCTTGCGTATGCAAGTTCATAAAATAACGCGGAGCCCGCTAGCGATAGTGTTAATGGCATCGCGACGTTGGCGCGACACATTTTATGACGGTCTTCATTAAAATCATACATTGCTCCTTAACTGTAAAAGCACCTTAGGGAGACTCCACTTTTCATTTTATATATAAATAACTATAATTTTTATCATGTTATCTACTAAAGGAAGTAATTCAAATATATTATTATTTGAAAACATATGACACATTTTTTGGGGTTCTGTCATCATCATCAGCCCTTTTACGTCCCCACTGTAGGGGCTCAGGCCTTCCTTATGGATGGTTAAGGAGGATGGGCCATGACCCTCCACGCTGGCCCAATGCGGATTGGAGGGTATTAACGACTGCAAATGCAGCTGGGACCAGCGGCTTAAAGTGCCTTCCGAAGCACGAAGTAGCTCGAGATAATAATTTTTTGGTCACCCATCCCGTGACCGACCCTTGCGAAAGTTGCTTAACAACAACGATCGCGGGTCCTAGCGCTTATGCTTTACGCCACCGAGCTACTTTCTGTGGGGGTTCTGTAGTAAACAAGAAACATTGGAGGTGTGGAAAGGCCGTTTATCGATTTTAGTAACCCGTTTGTGACGCAGAGCAAATTTTTTGACAACTACTAATTAAACGATCATTGGTAAAAATTCAAACGCTACGACAGTAATACATATATATAACAAAGTTAAAAGAAAAACTATCACACTTAAGTTGGCTTTGCAAGTTTACTAGTAATAGTCGATCAATTGTATTTAACTCGAAAATTACGAACAATTCCATAGAAAACAACAAACGTGATTTTTGTAATGGATAATAATACGGAACCCTTCCTACTTCCTACTATTCTTGTCAAGCCACATTCTTGGTGTTTAACATTAACTTCATAACAAGTTCTGGTAACTACATAGCGACTTATTAAGATCGTTACTTATTCTCATTTTATGAGTTATAATAATAATATAAGGCATATAGATCTTTCTAAAATAATGTATCGTATTTAAAAAAAACAATTGTTAATCACTTTCAATTTTTTCTGATTCGTTGCTATTAAAAGTGTTGTGAAAAGAAAATCAAAGTGAACAAAACATAAATTCATCTGTAAAACTATTGTAGATTTATCTAAACTAAAATGATACAATCTAAACTACAAAGTGTTAATGGCAGTCATTAAACTCACGGGATGGCAACGACACGTTTTATGAGCCCCTTCATTAAAATCGCACCGGTATTAAGTACGTGCCAGAAAAGAATTCATTATTAAAATACTTCAGGGAGTGTGGCTGTCTCAGTTAATGTGAGCTAAGATTTAAGGCAAACGTGCTTACTCGTTCAAACGGAAAATATTGTTTTAACTCGGTCAGGGTTAATTGTGTTTGAAAATATATATATGATATCATGGGAATTTCTAACACTATAGAGAACCGTTTTTAATCCAATTTTTTAAAGTATTAAGAACAAAAGTGACAATTATTTGAACCTAATACGTAATGATTACTTACCTTCTATGCCGATCTTATATTTCGAGTCATCAAAACATGACGATTTGATGATTTCTATAGAAGTAAAAAAAATGAAATAGACCTTTGAGCACGGTTATAGTGCCTGAGAATTCTTGTGGGGGCAGGCGCACTAGAACCCGTAACAATTGATTTCCATAGAAATTACAAGAGAATGGTGACAGAAATAATCAACAACGATCTATTATTTTATATTACAAAACTACTGTGATTCGGGTTGACAAAGGGATTAAAAAAACATTGATATGTTTTTTAAGTAGATAATTAATCTCCGTTGGAATTCATAATCAGTATGATTGAGTTTTTTTTTAATATTAATTCGATTGGAGCTGAATATAGCAAGACTAAAGTAAGGGATAAAAGCAAAGTTTTTGGAAAATACTTGTAATTACATAGACGCTCAATGAAAATATTAACAAAAGTAATTATTCAGAATGTTATTTAACTTTAAAATATTTATATTATATGATGTAGGTTAGATAAAAAATATTATCATTAAGAAAAATTAAAAATATGTTTCAGTCCAGTTTATTTATTGTTTTCGCACATATTCTGTTTCCGATCGCCGAGGAGTAAAGAAATCCGACGACATCACGCTCATCTCGTTATATTTTCGTATGAAAAGTGATAAAATGGAACAAATCCACGTTGGTATACACGCCTGCAGTGTTATTTTAAAGATAGTCCTCCGATATGGAGCATCTATTTGGGCTTCGTAAAAGACCCTTCTGACTACCCGCCGACATATATTATTTTTATATGTATCTGTAATTTGATTGTTTGTTTATTTGCATTGAATAGACTTCGGAGTTCCAGTACGGAACGATTTTAAAAAATAAACAGCTGGGATATAGGCTATAATTTTCATGAGCGAAGTCATGAGAAAACAGCTAATTTAAAAGTTGCTTCTCAATGCACGAAGAAATCAGTGAATATAGCTTCTTAAATTAAAAAATACATAGGCATTAAACTTAGAAATTCCTCCTTTCAGATTTTTAATGAATACAAAATATTATAGTTTTTCCCTGATATAAAAATGTTGTCAAACAATATGGAAACTTGTTATTTCTATTTATTAAAATTAAAATATAATTTACAAAATGTTTTAATATTACCTACTGTACTACTGTTATCAGACGCTTTGCATTGTCAATTATTATACTCAATTGATATGATATTCTGTTTATGGTGAGAGCGAAATCAGAATTCAATATAATAAATTATCCGAAATTCGTACTAATAACATTATGGAATTAATTTCTTGTGTACTGAAATTTTGTATGTATTTTTACATTCAATTTAGAAAATCTAACTCAGTATTGTTAATTTTGTAAAAAAAAATTGCGTGAAACTCTACGTCGATCACAGCGCTGTGCTTTAATCTCTATAGGTTCAATAAAAAAAACCACAGAAATATTTCTGATAAATATATTTTTGTGAATAAGACTAAATTTTAAAGGTAACAAAGGTTTAAAAACTTCTCTGCTTATTACTATTAAGTTTACTTTCTAATACAAAATTTTATTAAAGTTACGATAAATTATAAAATATTTAAAAATAACATTCGGAACTTTTTCATTAACAAACAAGAAATAGTGCTAAAAGGAAACAAAAACCGTGAATAATAATATCTATTACTCTCTTCAATAGCCAGTCTGAATCTCAAGGCGTGCTTTAGTTATGAACGCCATACATAAGTAAATTAGTTTATTTCCTCTAGGCGACAATTTAGTTCACGTCTCGTCACAAATTGTCGACGGGGGTAAATGTAGACTATTAAGGAAATACAGCAATTGAGGGGGCCCTTAGCTGGCATTACGGCGCAATCTTACTCCGGCGAAATTATAAGCAACACCTTCTCGTGTCGTGTCTATGGGCAATAACACGTACTACGCTGGCAATAACTGAGCGGACGTACAACGGAAGGTTCATACAATCAATGCTGTCGCTAAACGATGTAGCTGTAACTCTTATTCAATGAAATAATTTATTAAGCTTTATTTCAACGAATGATATTAAGGAAACTATGAACTGAAGTTATCCAGACCTGAATAGCAGCTTGTTTGTTTTTTATTGAAATCTAGCCACGGCACAAGATCTATATTTAATATTGATAATGTGTGTGTGTGACAATGCCTCTTCTTGGCTTCTCAAGTATACATTCTCTAATACTCTATACTTGAGACGTCAAAAGCAAACCATTGTCGAAGTCATTTCTAGAATATAAAACATTTATTTTAACTATTTGATACATTTTATTTATTTAATTCTATATAAATAAATATCATTTTTGTTTTTTTCTTCCTTAAACTTATTTCCAATTCACAAGCACGAGACTTTCGCAACGGGAGACTGTGAATAGCAGTAAACATTGTCCACGTCACGCGGCCGCTGAATGAATGTATATAATATTGGCTAAAATACTATAAATAGCTCGGTGGCGTAGAGGATAAGCGCCGCGGCCCGCGATCGTTGTTGTTAAGCAACTTTCACAAGGGTCGGTCACGGGATGGGTGACCAAAAAATTATCATCTCGAGTTACTTCATGCTTCGGAAGGCACGTTAAGCCGTTGGTCCCGGCTGCACTTGCAGACGTTAATACTCACCAATCTGCATTGAGCCAGCGTGGAGAGTCATGGCCCACCCTCCTTAACCATCAATAAGGAAGGCCTGAGCCCCTGCAGTGGGGACGTAAACGATGATGATAATTTAAAATACTTATAGATTATTTATTATATTTGATCAATTTTGCATTCACAATGCTATACTGAAAAATATTCTTACTGAAGAATGCTTAAAAAATCCACTTGGTTCCTGACACCCTGAGATGGGATTCGAACACATGACCTTTCGTAATTCGGGTGACTGCTCTAACCACCGAGCTACTCAGAACCTAACAGGACTGACGAATCTGAAAATTTGTATCGATAATGTCGCTATAAAGCGAGAGTATAAACTAATGACGGTTACTCACTAAAATACTAATTCTTATCTCATTCAGTACCTAGTAATATATCGTCTATTACTGTCAAAATACGTCTCAACACATCGAACAAAAAAAAAATGTATCACATAAACTGTCTGAGTTTCGACCGTCGTAAGGCTCACGTCAGTTTTAGAGGGCTTGTGGTGTCCAGAAAGTTTTCTCTCGCGGTATCGACGCGATGAATTATACATAGGAATTAACTTTGACGTCCAAAAGATAAGCGGCCAAAAGATTTATTTGCCGATATGATGTGTGGAAAACAATCCAACTTGTTGCCAGTTTCTGAATTATGTTTGTTGTTTTAACGGGAGCACGTCAAACGGTGGAACTTTGGGATAAATGACTATATCGATACGATTGTATTTACGATATTTTTTGTGTTAAATATATACTCTTTTTTGTAGCATTAATATTTTAACAATATATTTTTTCTTATACATAGTATTATATTTGTTTGTATAGTTCAATAGTTAAATACTTTATCACTGTACTGATAACAATACCCTTCACCCTACCTACAAGTTTTCACCTGGATTGGTTTTCTTTTGTAACTAATAAAATACAATATTTTTTTTAATATATTTATTACCTGTTTTTCATATGATTTATCACATGCCATGTTAATGACGTTCCAATAAATGATTCGGTAAGTTACGTTTTTATGCATTGTAACCATCACTAAACGCTTAGGCAAATACAAAATCGGTATTGTAGCGAGGTAGCCTTTTATCAGAGTTACGCACGCTCTTACAGGGCCTTCCCGGAAATTTAACTTCGTTAAGAATGAAATATGTCCCGTCGTTATTCCAAGGCTTGTTGCGCGAATACTTACATTTCGAGTTCTCCACCTCTAGTTTTCTCATCAGACCCAACGGAAATAATTTCAACCGAGACTGAGTTATGACAAAACTCCGACGGACATTGCCGCATCCGTAATGAGAATGGAGTCGAGATATGTCCGTAATTTATTATCACATGCTCCCGCTTGGAGCACCGAACTACTGGATCGACTGTTTTTGCCGCAAATATTGCAAAATGGACGTTCCACTGAGGTAATGCGGCTGCAATAATCTAACTTCACTATACCCGACATGAAAAATGTTAACAGGGTTCGCTTCGGGGTAAGATAAGGTGAGGTAAGGTGCATGAGGTGAAATACTAGGTGGGTGGTTCAAGGAAGTATTTAATTAAATCTACCGCCACCCGGCGAGCTCGCTTTACATCACCACCGCTAATCACAGGTAGGCTGTCGACACGTTCGCCTCTTAGAATGCCAAAGTGCCTACTGAACCTGTGTTTTGTTAGTGTCCAGAAAAAGATTACCGTGCTGTATTGTTTTTTTTAACATTATTCAGATTCAAAACCAAGTTAAAGCTCTAGTTTGGAAATCTGAAATAACATAAGTATCATAACATCCAGACCCGAGATAATTTAGAGATGATTATTTTCTACATTTAACCGATCGGAAATTGAATGAGAAACCCCTGGCGAAAGCATGCACCTACTCATGTGCGAACCATTCGCTCACAGAGTTCGACAAGTTTATTTCTTCTTTTTCACTATATTTATAGAATATATTGACTCTCAAACATATTTTTTTTATGGTTCCGTAATCAATCCTTTATCCAATCCAATCAAGTTCTTATAATTTCGCTATAGCCGTATGTCTGTCCGTCGGTCCGTCCGTGGCTTAGCTCAAAAACTATTGGCACTAGAGAGTTGTAATTTGCCATGAGTACACATGTTAATCACGCTGACAACCTTCCTCATCACTCTGTATATTGATGAAAATTGAATTAAATACCATTGTGTAGTTAAAAAAATCTCAGTGTATAGACAGCCGTAAGCGGCACAGTACCGGTACAGGTTCATTCGTGCTTCGATGATGATTAGGGAAAACGTGAGTAAATTTAACATTGATCTAGCAATTATAGCGATTACTGTAACAAATTAAGTAAAGGATCTGCATCATAAAAAAAGTGTTGCGCTTCATGCACTATAAAATTAAATAAAATTAAATTACTATAAATTTCTAAACGGCGTCCACAATAAAACAAAGAAATGCGTCGTCGCTTGTTTATTAGCGATCACAAAAGTGATAGCCAGTACAGCACCGACACTAAGATCATTCATACCTCACTGACTCTCATGATGTAGACTCAGATTTTAGATGCGTTCATAGATAATAAATGATATAAAATAATTACTGATACGGAATTATACCGAAACTGATATGTCACTGATATACCTATGTGAACAAAGGTTTAATAAAAAATCAATTCTCTTTGATTTGATGCTTTGGCGCACTTGGTGGCTAAACCAAGGAGTAGACTGTTTTTTTTATTTGCAAAATGACATATTAATTCAGATTTATTTTATAATATTATTATGTAAAAGACTGCTTACATATTAAAAATAAATTGAATAAAATGCAAAGCAGTAACAGCAACATACATAAAAAAGAAAGAGTAACAAGCACTTATGCGGAAATTTATTTAGATGATGACTACTGTGATTTTGAAAAATCTGATTATGAAAAATTAGAAAATGTTATCCAGACGGATAACGATGATACCTGGATATCACCAAGTGATTTGTTGATTGGTGTGATAGAGCTAAAACCGCCATTTACATCCAAAATTACAAGAGGAAAAACTCATGAAGGCATTTTAACTATTGGAGATAACATTTTTAAAAGAAAACGTGCTGCGTTTCTACAACATTTGACAGAATTAATTAATGATAATGATAGTGGTTGGATTCATATTCTAGATGCTGAGAAAAAGTTAGTCGAAGCGAAAGTGAGGAATATTTATCATAATATCTTTCTTGAAAAAAGCAAAATTATGAGTAAGGAAATGTCTAATTTTTTTGAGAAATCTCTAAAGAAATTAGAAGATAATGTAAAATCAGAAATAGAAATTATCCTTGTTAGTGTCCATGCTGGTATAATAAGCGATTTAAACTTTGAGATCAGGCAAAAATTGATCAAAGAAAGAACCATTTTGGAAAATATTCTAAAAGATCGGTATGAGAGTGAAGTAAATAAAATACAAATATATTATAAAATTCTTTTAGACAATGAGTTGCAAAGACAAAACACCTTAACAAATAATGCATTATTTGAAAGAAACGATGCCTTGCTTTCATTTTATAGACAGATAGAAGCAGAAAATTTAACGGGTACGATGTACGTCATGTGCGCTGAAAGAAAAAAGTGTAAAATAAAACAGTTTTTATTAGAAAACTATCAAACTACAGATTTATCGGAAAAAATAAAAAAGATTAAAGAGCAAGAAAGTGTGTTAGAGGCATTTAGAAATAGAGATATGAAAATTAGCCTTATAAATAATGCCTGGGAAAACAAGATAAGAAATGTGCTACAGTTATTTTTAAAATTCATTAGTTTTAGTTTGAAATTAATACCGGAACAATCCACATTTTTACTTGATCTAGAAAAAATGGTAGTTTTGCAAATTAATGAATTTCAAAAGAAACCTCAAAATGTATCAACTATACTGATAGATGAAAATGATGTCAACAATATATTTCAATTTGAAGAGCCAAGGGTTGAAGAAAAAACTTGCGACAACGAGCCTTTTGTAATTGTAGGAGATTTAAATGACCCAACCCCACCAAAATATGGAAGTAGTGAAACTTTGGCTACTGATGTTGATTTACCGTATTTTAGGGTACAAAGACAATTCGTATATGCAAAATGTCATAAATATGAACAAATTAAAGCTTTTTTAGAGTCTCAACGATGTAAATGTCATGACGTACAAACCATGCCACAACAATCTGAAAGTGGAGAATTAAGTGATTCTCCACCTGCGAAAACACATAGTACACCGCCAGAAAGCATATCTTCTGAAGAACCTCTGTTGATTAATGATATTCAACGACTTCAAGATTGTCCAGCAAGAAACTGTCAAGATTGGGCAAAAAGCTATACTTTCCCCTACCTTGATTCTTATTTAGATTTCAGTGAAGAAAATTTTGAAAGAGTAAAAACTATTCTTGGTGGGTCCACAACTATTGAACCTCCACCTAAACTTATCGACCCCATGAAACTAGTGAAAGCTGAATTACCATTTTCTGCGACTAAGGAACTTTACCATACTGTAGAAACACAGTATTCAAGCCAAGAAGATTTAAATATTACTAATATAACGTGTTCCTGTGTAAGTGGCCGTCTTCATAAAACGTCATCTTCACGAGATAATGTCAAAGTAAATAAAAGTGAAGACTTACAAGAACTACTAAGCAAGCGTAAACAGTCTATAATAGATGTAATACAGAACAATCCTAAACTTCTTAAAATGTTCACGGATGAATGTTTCGATTTCGTATTTTAGAAAATGCGTTTCAGATGTGATTTTGAAATTTTGCATTTATCTTTATTAAATACAACTCTATTATATTTTTCTCTTTGTAATACGTATATCATGAATTTAAAATAAAATATCTCGTATATGACCATTTCGTATTCACGCACCAGATAGATTAGTTGAATTAATTTGTTATCCAACTCTACAGAATAGGTGCTATCCCAAACAGAATGAGCAGGATGACGTGGTTACTAAATATGTACATTTGGCTAAATAACTAACCTTATCCATGGAGATTTAATAATAGAAAGAATTCTCTTTATTCGGATTCATTCTATTCCATCCATAAGAAAGGCCTGAGCCCCAGTAGTGAAGACGTGAATAAGCTGGTGATGATGATGGTGATAACTATTGTTTCTCAGGTAAATTGTAATTTCACAATTCCAGAATTTCAAAAATAATATTGATAAAACTTTTCATGCATGCATTCTATCAAAATGCCAAAACACCACTTTTTGTTTTATTTTAAAAATATTTTTATTCAAGAGTATTTTACTGTCGATCAAAGAGTTTTCTGTAAACTCGTTGAGTGACAGTTACAATATTGAAAAAAATACTTTACGCAATACAAATTTAATTAAAAGTACTCTTACCTCTGCTCGAAAATTAAGGTAGGTAAAAAATAAATATGTCACTAAGTTGTAAATATATCAAAAGACCAATAAGTTGCATCTAATGTTACTTAATAATCTAAATAAATAATGGATGTATTTGAAACAATAGAATTTCACTTTATATTCCACTATTATTAACGAGAAAATCCAATAAAGGAATCAGCAATTAAAATCTTCATATTGCTTACACTTTTGCTGCACAATAAGATAAATTACACCGTTAGCTAAGAATAATGTGGGGATGGGTGAGGGTAAAACACGGGCGTAGAGGTAAATTTACACAGTACGGTAACAAGTTAACTTATTAAGTCGTCACCGTCTCGTTGCCGCATTAGAGACAACTTATGACATTCCTGCACCGACTCCTCGTGTTAATTGACAAGCATTTATTGTTATCTCTTATTTAATTACTCGAATACCGCTCTCCTAAGGTGTAATGCTACCCGGAGTAATCACTTTTAAGTCTTATTACTTCTTGCTTAACTACTGTAAGTATAGTTGACACATTGGTTTGAGAATTGAAAGTTACTGAAAGTTTTGATGAAAATTTATGAAAAGTAAAAAAAAAATTGTTTTCCCACGACAAAATATAAATAGATTATTAAATACAACTCTATTAGTCTATAGAATAATTTAAATTATATTTAAATTATTCTAAAAATTATTATTCATTGCACATTCATATACCGACACGAAAGCTTGTGAGGTTTATCTGCGCGGATGAGTCGCTCCGCTTTTTGACACTAATTACATACATAAGCAAGATACAATTTTTACTAGATCTAAATTACATAAGGATGGGTTGTTGGGTTTTCTATGGTGTCCGCGTATGATGTAACAGTACTTTTAAAACCTATTCAACGCAAACAATCAAGTAATACTTCTTTATTATACTACTGGCTGTTTTGCCGCGACTTTGCTTATATCACTATATTATAAAGAGTAATAAATATACATACATCCACATAAACTTTCGCATTTATGATAGTTAATTATTAGAAATTCGATGTGTAGACGCATTATTGATTTATCATCCCATTTATATCCCCGCAAAGATCTTTTCTATAAATGGAATTAATTAGAGACCGGGCTTTAATCCACTATGCGGGACGAGTGCGGCTTGGCGGTTGTAAACGACTGCAGATGCAATCAGACAAATAGCTTATCGTGCTGAAGCACGAAAAAGTGCGAGATGGCAAATTTTTTATCACCCATCAAATGACTCCTTAGGAAAGCTGCTTAACCTCAACATTGTAGGCCGATCTAGCTGATCAATGTGCTGATCTTTATATTATATTCATGTGATAGCCATACACAATCCTGAATATCAATATAAATGAACTAGTCAAACATTGGCAAAGGCATAACCACGCATTCCGCTTTATACAGAGCGGCAAAAGTTAAACAGTGTTATGCCAACTTGACGTTCCATTCCGCCATAATATTGTGTTAAGCGCGGTTCCCGTGAAATCTGACACAACTGCGATGTCTGAATAAACTCGCCCACCACTTAATGAATGCTCTATTTGCCTTTTCTTTGCTATTAAAAATTGTGAACTTTTATGCTTAAATTAACTAATGAACGGATTGCGTCATAATTTATATCAGCACTATAATGGGCTTTCAACGTATCTATTAAAGGGACAACTAGACAACGCATGATTAATTTTTGTTAAAATATTGTAAGCTTTTATATTCATTATTAAAATCAACTTTCATTATGTTTATTTAGAAAAAAATACTGGGCCTGTGAAATAATAATTTGGCTCATCATCTACCTACTTTAACAAATTCTAGCTTGTTTTATGAGCCCTGAATATGAACCTTAATGATAGTTCTTTAACTGTGGAAATTTTCAAGTATTGATCAAACATTACGCCCTGCAACCATTATCTGCCCATGGTGACGAGAAAACAGAGGTGAAATGAACTACGTATATTAAACAAAATAAATTGTGTTTATTATTAGTACAGTCGACAACATAAATTTTTCATCAACTGATCGTTTAGTAGGTACTCTAAAAAGCTTGAAAGAATGAGATATACACACGTTTATTTTTATCAGATTAAAAATTGAAGTGTAACTTTGGATCTTAATTTTTGTTGATGTATATAACTCTTATACTTGCTTATGGTGGCTCTGATTTCATAAAATTAATAACGTATATTATATTAAAAATTGTATAACAACTTAAATATATCTTATATATAACTGTAACATCAATGGATAATTCATCAAAGTAAACGATAAATTATGCTTTTTACATATTAAAAATCAAAATTTACGGTAATGTAATATGTATTAATATTAATATACTGATCCTATTTCAACTGTGTTCCATGGCATGGTAACGTAAGCGTTCTATACTAACAAACCATAGACATAAGAAAACAAATAAATATAACATCCTCTAATATGTTGTTTAAAATATGAAGATATTGTATCCGTTCGTAGATATTTTTGAAATACGTCAAGTACCGTTGATATCAAAGTAATTGTCGTACATAGTATGCGCATTTTAACAACAACAACAATAATATACCTTAGACAAGTTTACACGATACATTGTACTAACAAAAATTATTTAAATACTATAAAAATAGTTTCATTGAGTCATGTTTATTTCATTCTACAAGAATGAAATAAATATTCTACAAGAATAAAATAAATATGACACGACACTCTTATCCATTATTGTGGTGCGATTAGTTATCGATTCTATACTTTCATAACTCTATGCGACCATGGCACGCTAGTTTTATACCAAAATCAGTTACTAACTTCGTGGTTGCTTCGGGTGCGGGGCAAACAACATTCAATCTATTTCTTAACATTTCTTATCTTTCTTCTATAAATAATGGACCAAGATGAAGACCTAGATAAAAGTAAAAGTAACAGAAAACCACGTAAAATAATGAAAATTAATCCTTCCAAGTTTGAAGCAGCTGAAGCTATAAACACAAACCGAAAATATTGGAGAAGCGTCTTTAATGAAATAGAAGCTAATGCTTCTGACGCTGTAAGTAGAATATTTATTTTTTTTCAAATTAACTACTATAGAGTAAACTGCACAGAAAGTTTTTTTTTATTATTATTTTATTTAGTATATTAATTAAACAAATAGAACACCGTTTGTTATCAAAAAATGTCCAAAAATTACTTTTTTTCTAATAGATTCAGGAAAGCAAAAGTATCTCAAAAGTTCTTCCTAATAATCTATATCAAAAAGTTTGCATCACTTTAAATATGCCTGTGGCCTTTAATAGTGAAGATGAAGCCGCGATCAGATCCAAAGGTTTGTTTTCATTTTCAAATTATATATAATGTTTAAATATGCACAGTCTTATAATAAGCAGTATTTAGCGTTATCAAATGTTATTAAATCCTATCAAATATAAAAAGTTATTGTTAATTGATTTTTAGGGAAACCTGCAAGGAGACAAGTGAAAGAACCCATGTTGTCTTACAGAAAATGTTTGTATATTAATCGCGAATTAGAATCGGATACTGACGTAGAATTTGAACCGAGGTAGAATAACATAATTATCAAATCCTTTTACAACTGCTTTCATTCAACCAATCACCTGTTTTAGTTCTGGAAAAAATTGCTCATTATTTTGTAAATATATTATTCTGATAGCTTTTTAAAGCTGGTTAATATAAATTTAAAAGTTCATTTTGATTAAGTGTTATTATTATCTTTTATTTAGCGATGATGATGATGATAATGAAGGTGATGAAAGCGCTAATATTCATATGCAACTTTTGAGCAAACCAGAGCGGGAACAGGTAACTTGGCCCTCGCATTATCTGCAGCCTGAGAAAGAGGAAGACAAAACACTTATAAGGAAAGCTGATGACCTCACAGACAAGGTTGGATTTGTTTATGTTTCTCGCACGAAAGTTAAGAAATTTTGACTCGTTCTTATAATCTTTTTAAAATCATAATCGTGAGGGTTATATTTGCATCAGATGGAGTGCCAGGGCTTACCTCCTTTGCGTGATATTATCGAAAAAATGCGTTTCTTTGGAGTTGTATTAGCATTTTGAAAACAGACGAATTTTCGTTTTCGATTAAATGGAATAGGTTTTCATCTGTAAGTCCAAATATCATTAAAATATACATTTTATGAAACTAATTCGACTTACTCATTACAGTTTGTTATTTAAATTAATTAACTAAATGATAAATAAAATAGCTCATAAAATTAATAAAGCATATTTAAAAGAAATATAATATAATGGCCTTGAGGTCGTGCTAAGCGCTGCGACAGTATAGACCTTCAATGATATTGATCTTTTATTACCTTTTTAAGTAAGTTTTAATTGATTGAACTATGAATGCTATGACAGAGCTGCGCTCGACATCGAGTTCGTGACTTTTTTTTATAACAGAATAGCAAGAAAAAACCTTATATATGATCCACGAGGAAAGCATATTATAAAATGATATCATTGTTTATAACGACCTCTTAATATAATTAGATTCTCAAAGTTTCACTCCATAAAATTTGTTGATCCAAGATATTGAAAAATGAAATATTTTCAGATTGCAACTGAGTTTTGCAAATACATGAAAGAGTTGGGCGGTAACCAACAGTCGCAGCTGTTCACGCCGAAAGCTATCAAGGAACTATTTCAAGTATGCTGTAAAGAATTTTGTTTGATGTGCAGTTTTATAGTTGAAATAATTTTTGTTCGATTTCCTTTAAATCTTTTTATATTTATTATGTCTTTCTAAATAATCCTACTTCCATTTAAAGTGGCAATCATGGAGTTATTTGTCTTTTAATTGTATTTTTAAACCTCCCCTTAAATATATTCTTATTTCTTCTATCTTATTATTATTCATTGCTTATGTACAACAAGTAGCAGAATCTGATTTGCTAGTCTGTAAGAAAATCATTGTCCAACGCAACCTCAAGCACATCACTGTCACACCAAAGAGGTTCTTAATTAAATTAAACTTTAATTGGCTTTTGAAGTTGTTTTTCATTGAGGAAACTCTAAGCTATGATAGCATTGAATTCAATATTGACATCGATGCACTTTTTTTACAGAATAGCATACTGGTATATTCTAACTTAATCAACTGTTGTGGATGTAGTGACTTTAATAATGATATCATATAAAAATTAATTACAACTTAATGTAACGATGATCAATTATCTTAATATTAAACTTTAAATAAATAAACAGTTTCAATAAGTTTTTATTACATATAAATTGTTCAATTTAATAAATATGTTATCGTATACGTAGTTAAAATCATTTGTATGTAGAAATCAAACACAACTACGGTAACAGTATCGCCCAAATCCAAAAATGGTATTTACAAATATTATATTATCTTTGGCGTTCAAAAAGTGTTTCTAATCACAATTTTATTACCATTAATAAATACAGATAGCTCTGCTCCCATGTTTTTGTAGTGTCTTTATGACACACGTTTCTAAGGTAATAAATGAACCAGTTGAATCTCCAACACTGAGACGTTTATTTAATTATTAATTAACCTTATGAGTACATCGAAAATATCTGCTAATAGGGAGTACAATAAATTCTGTTTAAAGTTACTGAAAACTCCTTTTCTTTAATTTTTAGATCGAATTCGATACGCATGTGGCAAGAGGTATCAGTGTGGTGCCAAAAGAACTGCCGTGTGTTGAGGATAGAATAGCTGAAATGTCCGGTTTCCCAGAGGTAAAATTACAATTTAACACTTATAATAGTATCAGGCGTTACCTTGCGGAAGTCCATTGCTATAACTATGAACGACGATGTCTAGCAAATTTCCACACCCATACAGTATCTGCGAGCTGCAATAAATCTCGCAATCATCACCATTTACCAATCCACACACGTATTTTGACGCTCTACCAATATCCTCAGGAGTCACACCTTATAATGCTTATCACCGGCTAAGACTCGAAATTTCATAGCACCTGCGCATGTGAATTTTATTGGGGGCGATACAGGTTTTGCAAATTCAAATGTGGAAATGGTTAGCTATCGTAGTAGGACATTTAAGGACACTCAAATATTAACCAACCTTGCAAACTTCTTACAATAATAAAATATACAGTAGTTTTAATTTCTCGAGATTTTGTTTTTTATTATTGGTGTATTTGTATGGATGTAGTCTTTCGATTTTTGTTTTGCTTTGAAATATTATTTTTTTTTTGTAATTAATATATGTATCCATCCTACAGCCAACTTATAATTAAGATAAATCGCAATCTATCTACACTAAAAACTACCTTATACGTTTTTTTTTCAGAAAGCCAAATTAGCAGCATTGGAACGAGAGATAACACGGGATATTATAGCTGAGAAACGTCCCGATAAAATACTAGCGTTTGGTAAAAGCCTTCCGCTTGGGGATCGATGGCGAGCTCCCAAGAATGATACCAAGGAGTTGTGGCGATCAGCCCGACATGTTCCTAGAGACCTGGTCACCCTAAAGACTGTATGGGAAGGCATCACCAACTTAAGGTACCTTTGCAAATATCAAAATATCAAAGCAGTAATCTATAACTCTTTATATTATTGAGAATTATTGCTCAAATTTTTCTAACACATATCTTATACTTAATACAAAATGCGAAAAAAATCCACTTGGTCCCTGGCACCCTGAGAACACGACCTTTCGCAATCCGGGCGACTGCTCTAACCACTGAGCTACCCAGGACCTAACAGACAGGACTGACGAATCTTTCAAGCACTTGTTACTTTTCGCTACTACAGAGCGTATTCTCATCAATGTTCAGGCATCTACCCAAACAGCCGAAAGAAATGTTAAAAAGAAAATATACATATCTTATATACATTATTCAATTTATTTAGGATATAACAATTACAAACTTTTATTTCAAGCTTTTATTTCTTAAAATGTATGTTCACCAAATCAAAATAACGGACTAGACAACTTTAAGCATTCTCAAAATAAAAATTTCAAATATAAGGATTCGCTGAGAAAGCTATTATTTTGTTTTATTTAAACGACGCCTTTTAAACAACTATTTTTCTTAAAAGAAAATTTTATTATTGTCTACTACGTTGTGCTTATAAACATTTAATATCTACATTGGGTGTTACTACCTTGGGTAATGGGTATTGACTACCCAAATAAACTTAATCTCTGTAGGATATTAGTATAGATATTTTAATTTTTATATATACAGAAGCGTGAAGGAATACTGCCGCTGGATGATAGACCATCCTGAGCACAGGCGTGCTCCATACTTGACTAGTCTGGGCATGTTCGACCCAGCTGTACTGGAGGCGCGGCTCACCTTCGAAGCGTCATCGTCCCCGCCTCCTCAAGCTTCACCAGACGTAGCCCCAGCGCCTATAGATGACATAAGAAGACGTTTATCAGAACTGGCTGACGCCAATTAAACATTCTGAAATTTAATAAACAAAATTAATTAATACATTTGAATAATCATAAAGAAATTACTACTATTGCCCAAGATGGTATTCGTTTTATAACTAGATAGTTTTTTAAATAATATTTATATGAGATATATACGAAAATAGAGATAAAAGTGGAAGAGAAGACATTACACTGTTCGCTGCCTTATTTTTTAAATGTTTTATTATGTCTAAACCAGGACATTAATTTATTTTATTAGCTTTCCGCCAGCGGTCACCGGCGTGGTCCTGTATTATACATACATAAATAATAAACATGTCTAATGATGAAAACCGAATTAATATATGTAGTTTAAAAAATATAAGCATACAGACAGTGAGAAGCGACTTTATTTTATACTATATACTCGTTAAAAGATTGGTGTATTTTATTAGAGATCAAAGTTATAATTAACTAAGCATACGTAAGATTATCAAAATTAGAACGCTGTGATCTAGTTTCTATCTTTAACTATATATGTCTGATCTATTAATGACATTGTATAGATATGTTTTATCAACTTCTACAATCGTGATAAGATATTCAAAGAAGTTATATGTAGTAAACCAATCAATACCTAAAATATTTCTATAAAAATGCTTCTAATATCAATCTGCTTTGGCATATAAGGATTATTAATTGATTCACATAATTTTTAAATATTCAGCTACGTGATTCTTTATTTTAACACAAGAAAAAGTTATTGACCATTTTATGTATGTATAAATTTTTAGATATGTAGAGATTTCATTGCTAAATGAAGTAATGTTTTCGACTATTGACATTGTATTAATATAACACACTATAATTAACCGTATGTGCAAAGTTCATTCTCGTTCAAACATAATAAAGACTTCAGACACGAATTGTTATCGAAGTGTGTAATAAAATAAGTGTATTCAAGAAATAAATTTTATTGTTCTGAAATAAATTGATAAACCTGTTTCTTCTCGAATATGTTATTGGCAGAGTCGATATTTATTTAGACACACATTATCAACAGATGCAATAAAACATCAGATAAGCTGTCGTCTAAACACTACTTGTGTTAAATAGTTGATTTGTTCTAGCGACTATGACATTGTGTTTAGGTGATATTTAAAGAAAGTATACGCTGACTAAATTACCTAGTCTTTAAAGTGAAAGTGTAAAATAACAAAATGGAGTTCGAAAGTGTTTTATATGGTGAAATGGGTGCCTTTGGGAAATACCAAATTATCAATATTTTACTATTGGCCGTTCCAACGGCTGTGTCTGGCTTTATGGCTGGGGAGTACATATTTTCTGCATCGCGACTTCCACATCGATGTTTTATAACTGAATGCGAAGGAGACTCGATTACATTTTCGCCGTCTTGGTTAAACAATGCCATACCGATAACGTCCTCAGGTTTCGACGAATGTCACCGTTATGCCTACAATTCGTCATTTTTAGGAATGCACCTTACAGAGGGGTTGTGCCCCAGTGATATATTCGACCAAGATGTGATAATACCGTGTGAAAAATACGTTTATCTCAGGACCAATTCCATTGTATACGATTTTAATCTAGAATGTGAAGAATGGCTCAGGGCTCTAGCAGGTACGCTCAACAGCATGGGTGCTATGATTGCTCTACCCCTTGCAGGATTTATATCAGATCATTTTGGAAGACGAGCATCTTTAATATTTTTCTCATTTAATTTGGCACTAGCAGGATTTATACGGTCCTTTTCTATCAACTACGCAATGTATGCAGCTCTACAATTTATACAAACGGCTTTAGGTGGAGGTACTTTTAGTGCTGCTTACATATTAGCAACAGAAATAGTTGGCCCTAAATTCCGTGTAATAACGAGTGCAACAATGTCTTCAATGTTCGCTATAGGTCAGGTTTTACTGGGTATCATCGCATCGCAAATATACGAATGGCGACACCTGAGTTTAGTTTTATTCACACCTGTTTTTCTTCTGGTTATATATAAATGGCTCATTACCGAAAGTCCACGATGGTTACTAAGCAGAAATAAACAAGAAGAAGCAAGGTCCACCATTGATAAGGCAGCTAAATTTAACGGTAGAATTGTTTCTGATAAAACTATGAATTATTTAATACAAGCTATACCAGAACAAATTGTGTCAAATAGGACAGAAAATCATGGAGAAAATCTTTTCATCAAAGTATTAAAATCACCAACAATGTTACGTAGATGTTGCACGACGCCATTCTTGTGGATAACTACCACGTTTATTTATTATGGCTTATCAATTAACTCCGTCAGTTTGTCGGGCGACATGTATTTGAACTACATAGCTACTGCTGCAATTGAAATTCCGGGATTTTGGACTGCAGTGTTGATATTGGATAGAATCGGTCGCAAAACAACCTTGTTTACGGGATACACAGCGTGTGGACTCTGTTGTCTGGGATTCGCTTTCACTCCAAAGAATATGTACGCGTTATCGTTAATTTTATTTTTAGCCGGAAAATACTTTATTGGGCTGGTAATGACATCGGTTTATTTGTATACTGCTGAATTGTATCCAACGAGACATCGGCACTCATTTTTGGGTTTCTCTTCTATGTTAGGACGTATTGGATCTGTGATTTCACCCTTGACACCACCATTAATGGTTTATTGGAGCGGGATACCGTCAATAATGTTTGGAGGAATGGCTGTAATGTCTGCACTACTCGTCCTCACGCAGCCAGAAACATTGAACCTGAAAGTTCCTGACACATTTGAAGATGCGGAAAGCCTAGGAAAAAAGTGAATGTGTAACTGTACAAATACCTACATGAATGATAGAATAATTTGCATCTATAATTACAATGTATTTAAATCAGATTAATGTTTTCACAGTAGGTATTATTGTGTATCTATGACAGTACCTAGTTTTGTTTAAATAATGTGGAACTAAAATAATCATATAGTACAATAAAAATAATAATAAATAATAAGCCTAAAAGCGCAAACATAAAAGAATTTTCATTGGAAAAATCTTATATATTTTTTATATTACCTGAGTACTTAATATTGTTCAAACATTTATTACTTCATGTGAACGCCACCTAGCGTATGTTATACAAATTACGTTGCAAGGGTTGGAACAAAGCTTTTACTGAATACAAGAAAAGTTGCTTGTAGTGAGTAATGCTTCAGCTACAATGAATTGTGCCTGTATATTCTAGGTGGCGTTTAAATTCATATTCTATCAAAGTACCTCACTCGTGTTCGTTCATCTAAGATTTATAATATCCACAAAATTTATAATCTAACGAGTCTTTAATACAAGGACGATATTCCTTGTCATAAGCTTGTATGAGAAAAGAAAAACATTACTAATTATTACTTTTTATTTGTTTTATGCTGTTGTGTTGTTCTTTATTCTTGGGAAAATTGATAAAAATATTATTTCCTTAGTTGCTAGCATGAAGTGCATCGAAGAATAACTTTTACAATTATCATAACTGCTTAGGAGTAATTAATTCAAAATAGTTACTGTATAACTAGAGAAAGTCTTTTGGACATAAATTCCAGCCTTAGGTAGACAGAGAAAATCTTTTGTCTTGATTCCCAGCCTTAAGGTAGGCAATGAGAATATCCCATGCAGCCGTTTCCGGCGCGAATATAACGCAATTACAATATTATTCTTATGTTAAAGCAAAGTTTTGCTTTTTAGGATTCAGCACCTCAAAAGGAAAAACAAAACCCTTTAATAGGATTGCATGTTTGTCTATCTCTTCGTCCGCCCATCTATCATATCTGATTTTCTCTATTAGTGCTGGCCCGACTGACTTACTTGGTGCACAAGTCGTTGATCCAAAGGCAAAAATAAATAAATAAATTTTAAATATGGGTTTTAAAGTTTCGCTAATTATACGAGTATAATATGAATATATAATCTAAGTTGTCATATAAATGAAGATATGAATGTAAATAAAGAGTTTGTTGTGTGAATTTGAAATAAATACTTTATATTAAGTTTGCATATAAATAGTTATATGAATATTGAACAAATACAGAACATAGTTTTAGTTTGATATTAGAGAGGAACCATTTATGCGTAAGTCCGCCTCGTTTGTGATTATGATGTGTTTTTCCTGAGATTTTCCCTCTTTTTCTGTTCTGTTTTCCAAAAATAAAATAAATTATAAAGACATGTAAATTTCTTGTGTTTTCAAAGGTATTTATTTAATTTCTATTTACTCTACAAATCCAACCTCGTTACTGATATAACAAAAACGAAAAGACCACAGAAGAACGTGATGCTCAGTCATGCTTGACATCTGTCACCATGAAAATAAATTTGAGATGATATTTTAAAAGTAAACCTTCGCGTAACGATTTTTATTACTTTTTGCAACTTCACTTAAGTAGTTAGGTGTTTTATATCACCTAAAATTTTCAAAACGACGAAAACAAGTTATTATAACGCATTTGTTAATTTTCCATCATGCCTTGTGGAAAACGACCCCTCGTTAAGGAATGGAACAAACCCAGGAATATCCGTGTCATTACCCCCTCCCGATATGAGCAGAACGAGGCGTCCGTCAAGCAACATTGGAAAAAAGTTGTTCGAGACTTGGAGTTGTCTTATAAAGATGACCAGGTAATATTTGCACGATTGTAACACCCTTATCTTAAATTATAGTCCTATGTCGGCTCCGTATGTTATTGCTACCCGTAGTTGAATTTTTTTTTAAATCTTGACAGTAGTTTCGGAGCATATTCGACGCCAACAAACAAACTAAGAAACATACAAATAAACAATGAAATATTTCCTCTTTATAAAATGAGTATAGATTAAATATGAGAAGTAATAATATTTCAAACTCCAAAATAACTCTAACTGTCTGCCTGAAAAGGTACATATTCTCACTTATTTGACGCAAATTTGTTAATACTTTTAATAATGGTATAGTTAAGTCAGGTTGTTATAAAGTTCTTTAATGTTTTTTTTTCTATTTAATATTACTTTTAGTTTTGGGAGTCGCAGTGTGATACAGTTCGTGAGCTTGTGGGCCCTATAATATTTCAACGTTTAGCTAAAATATTCAATTTGCCCCTTGACGCCACAACATATGAACCAAAATCGGACATTACTTCTCTAGTGCCTTCTGAACAATATTACACATATATTTCAATGTCACGGGTAAGCGAAAAACTTAGTGGAAAAGAAACTTGATTTAACTTTTGGTATGTTTTTAATTTTAGGAAATAAGCAAATACTCCTTTTAAAAGTTAGGAAATTATAATATTTTTATATTATAATTTCCTAACTTCTAAAATGCTTACTATAATTGGACATTTTAAAGCCATATTGAAGATATCAACAGAAGAATCGTGACAGTTTATGTAACATCACATAAATTTTAAAACGGTGAACTCTAGAAGACTAAAGACCGCAATAATTATTATTTTCTTTAAAAATGCTTCTAGTTTATATATATATATATATATATATATATATATATATGCCCAAATACTATTTTTCTAGCATTGACTAGTGGATTGCGCTAGAACCTTTGTTTTACAATATGTCGAAGCACGAACATTTCGTATTCTTCCTCTTCCCGAAGTGTCCAAGATCATAAAAACTACTTATATCGATCGGCACCAAGATCGAAAATTTTAACCGTGCGAGATGCATTACCGTAATTTTTCAGATGCAATCACAGCCAAAGTATTCTATGAGTGACTACGATTTATCAGTAGAAGAAGAGATATTGTCTGAGGAACAGTCAGAACAGTGGAGTGTATCGTCAGTTTTATCCATCGATTCTCAAGAATTGAAGAATGGTCACTGATAATTCAATTTATAATCAGATACTTGCAATTACTTTTAGCTTCAATTTTCAGATAACATGATCTATATTTTACGAAAAATAGTTTTTAGTCCGAGTTCTGAAAATTAACAAAAATATATTAAGTGTAAATTTCCGTTAGATCATCATTTAATGTTATAGAAACATATAATTATACTTAATTATTTTCAATTATGATTCAAGTTTCTCGGTCCAAATCTATGAGCAAGTCTTTCCACGCATCAAAATCCAAAAACATCATTTCCAGTATGAGCGTTTCGAAGTACGTTTTGCCGAAATCAATGAAATCGCTACAGCGATTCTCAAGTAGGTTCAAGACCACCAGATCGGAAGTGTGGACTATAAGTTCAGACGAATCGGCGTATTCCGATGACGATGTAAAAGTGAATCCAGTAAGTCATCGAGGAAGATTGTAAGTTTATTATTTATTAGATGTCCGATATTTAAGTCGAATAATGATATTAGAGGTAGCCATAGCCGGGATCAATCATTTGAATAGCTTTTTCACAAAAATAAATAATATCCAGTTATAAATTTACTATCTACTAGCTGTTACCTGCGAATTCACCCGTAAAATGTAGCTTACCGTGGGTGAAAGAATTTAAAAAATCAGTCGAGTAGTTTTGGCGCCTACACACCACACAAACGAATAAATAAACGAACAGTCAAATATTTACTCTTTACAATTTGAATATAGATTAATTATTAAATAAGCCGCTGTCGGTACACTTTAATACAATTAAACAACGAATAGATCTCTGATAACATATCGCTTATTAACTAGAAAATAACATAATTACGAAAAGGTAAAAAAACCCATTCTGATGTCCTAAGTACCGGATGTGAGTGTACAGTCATCAGCACGTCAGGTTATACAAAACTAGCTCGCAACTTGATGTTAAACCTTAACACATTGAGGATTCAGTTTATAATGAACTGCGCAAATTTAACAGGTTTAAGTCATTTAACTTGCTCCTGTGGGAGTAATCCAAAGAATTTATAATTTCGATTTTTCAGTTTTCAAGAAAAGAATTCTTTAATTATAGACACCTAACAAAAGATATAAAAAAAATAATTTAACCTTCTCCATAGAAACAATGTAGACACGTGTAAAGGATGTCTCGTACACAAACTCTTTCAAAGTTTCACAAATACATAATTATGTTTCTACAAAAATCGATCCAGTAGTTTGGTAACCAATGATATCTTTACTCTTTTCATTTAATATAGTTGGAAAGAGTAATTTTTTTCCGGGCTTGTATTTGAAAAAACGACAGACATCACCTGTGACTTTTATTATTACTTGAGGTAATATGCTAGATTTGTATTCAAACTTTTTATCAATGAATTGACTCCATTTTTATTTCACTAGTAAACATCACATGAGACGCATGGCCAATCCGCACTTCGATATGCTCTATTGTAACGAATCTGAAACAGATATGATAAAATGGAAATCTAAATACAAACAGAAGACCTTTGAGGTCTCAGCATCCGACGAATTCAGTAAGAAAGCTGAAATAATTACCAAACAGGTGACTCATTGAATTTGGAAGATAATATATATTTTAGTGAATAAATCGAAGTTTATGGATTAATTGATATCAATTTCATCGTCGCCGTATATATAACTCAGTATACATATCGCAATGTACTGGGTAAAATAGCTATGCAATTGCTACGGGTAGCTCTTTAGTTTATTTATTTTTAATTTATTAATTTGCCCAAAAAATACATATTTTTTCATGCAAAAAAAATTATATCATCAAGCGCGCACAAAAGCCCTTTCGGGTTTATCAGTGGCGGTGGAGTTCAGATACAAACATTCTAAAGTAATTACAATATTTTTTTAAAGTTAATAAAGCGCTATTTCATTATTTACGCTATTTTATTATTCAACAATGCAATCGATAGAAGGTACTCCAAGCAAATTCAATCAATCTTACCTAGAAATAGATAAGAACAAAAAATTATATAGTGTAATCATCATTACTCATATCAAGAAAGTATTTTTTTTAATATTTTTTATAATAGGTCCGCTTATTCACATAATAAGATACAAATTCATCAGTCATTTCACTCAATATTTCCTGTTTCTTTTTTCATAATAGTTATTAAATTTAGGTAAAACATATTTATTTCAATTTTGTAACCTTCTCAATGTCTTAGTACTCGTATAGAAAATCAATTTATTTATATTGTGATGTTCATCAATCAATACGGCAAGCCTCACACTATTATATATTGGCAAGACCCCACAATATTTAAATAAACCTAAATCATTTTTAAAGTTTGTTTTCATTTTTACGGAACTATTCACTTTAGTAATTTTAATAGTAGGTTATAGATATTACTCAAGTGTATTTTAAACGTTCTTCCGTAACTACTTATCCGATCACACTGTTAACTAAAGCCATATATATAAAGTGCCAATCAATTGCATAGTTCTATATATTATATAATAAGAATTACATAAAATTATTCACTATAAAAAATGGTTGTTAGCTAATATATTATTGAAAATAATACTTATCCTGATCCATTTCTTATTGTAGATTTCCAAAGATTTTTACGATTGGTGGGTTTCCCTTGGCATCGTGGAATTCAAAAGCGAAATTAAACGTCCAGAAGACATTGAAGATCTATTCCAGGTATATATTGTAATTGAGGTGTAAAATAAAAAGTGCTGTAAATATATATGGTGTCAGCTATCAGTAGACATGTATTTTGCCATATCTTTAATTATGAGAAACCAAGTTGAAAAATTAATATAAATTCGAATCTTTATCTCTATCTAATGGAATATAATAAAAAAAACAGAGATTTTGGTTTTGATATTTACTCGTAAATTCATATTATTATGTTACTATTTTTCCGCCAGCCGGTTCGCCCATGCAGTCCTGTATTATACACAGAAACCTACCTTTTTTAATAGAAACACATCAAAATCCGTTGTGTAGTTTTAAAGATCTAAGCATACATGCGGACAGACGGAAAGCTAATTTGTTTTATACTATATGTTTAAATATAATAATATCTAAATAAAATCTATAATAAATATAATATATAGCATAAAACAAATCCGGTAAATGGTAATTGTTTTGCAACAAGAAATACAATAGTAGTTATAAGATTTGTGACTTAGGTTTGGTTTGATGAACACGCATCTCGAGGCCTTGTATTGGATCCGAAGATTCTACCATGTGTCCTGCAAAGCATCGCTAATTACGTTGGCGTACCACACGTAAGTTAATTGTCCCTAATTTAATAATGAATGTTATTTGAAAATCGATTTGGTAAAATGGTAGAGTTAGAGGAAGTGCTAGCAATTAATAATTATACCGATCCTTATCATTATGAGGCTACTCAATTGGAAAACGTCATAATAAAATCATTTAATACGCTAGTTGGCAACTTTTTTAAATTTTATAAATAAATAGTCCATTAACATCTGAGAAATAATGTACGAGTAACAGAATGTTTGCGATTAATAGTTTTGGTGATATGATGCTGTACTGCTAGTCAGCCCAAAACGCTCCATACAAATTCAAAGCACTAAGTGACGACATACGGTGCTATAGTAGCGAAAAACGTATGTGCATTTGGGCAATCTTTGTTATATCTTTCCTATTGAAAATTGTAACGTTTTATGTAACTAATTAAATGCTATATGGATTTTAGATTTTTTTTTGTTAAATATTTATGAGTTAAAATAGTTTATATATTCCGAACCACTATCAGAAGCTTGCATTTTCACAAATCTAATGAAACTTGATATAGTGATGTAATTTGCCATTGCCAATAGATGAGGTTACTATTTAAATCATGACCTACTATTTACAGTAATACTTCGATAGTAATAAATGGAGAAAATAACACTAAATAAATATGGACATTTTCATTGATCACCAAAACATCATATCAGAATACCGACGTCACATTGCCATATTAGCTCTGAAATATATTGGAGACATAAGCTAAATTGTATTACTATTTTGTTATGTGTAGGCGTCATGTCCACGAGTTCTTAAGAGGCAAATAGCTCATGACATACATGCCGAGACCAGTCCTGCTCACACGACAGCCTTCAATACTTGCTTGCCACAAAAGATGAAACATGTACCGCCGAGAAATAACACCAAGGAAATATGGCACAGTCTCGAGATTCCCGAGGATCTACGTTCAATGGCTTGCGTTTGGGAGGACATTCAGCATCTCACGTAAAAATTGATTCTCAATTTTTCACATTGACAAAAGCTTTGATATATATAACTCAATTCATACTAATGCCACAGTGTATTAATATTGTAAAGGTGTAATGTTTTTTAACTTTGTTTGTTCGTTGGGAATTATCTTCAGAAACACTGATCCAATCATAAAAATTCTCTCGCCTAAGGGAAACTACATTATACGCGGATCATATGGCTATAATTTACGCAGGCAAAGTCGTGATGTGACGGGTTCGGTGCTTTGGTGTTAGTAGAAAATGAAACGGCAGAATAGGCTTGAATAGTAGAGGTATATTTATGGAGTAAATAAAAAAATATAACAACAAAAAAAGAATACAAAAACAGCTCGAATGGATTTCTAAAACTGGGATAGTTTGTAGATAGGTACTTAAATTTATATTATAAATATAGTTAACAAGTTAAATGATACAGATCATAACCTAACAACAGTTTCAAATTTTATTGTAGGGCATAAATTGCCCTAAAAATCAACCAGAACTAAATTAATATGCACACGAATAACAATATAGATATTAATTAATATGTAAGAAGTAAACTGTATCTTTAAATTTTACAGGTCTACAAAGGCATTCCAGAACTGGCTGCAGCAGCATCCGCATCTGCCGATGCCCCCATGTTTGAAGCAGGAAGAGACAGCTGGAGAAAAGAAACAACTATTCGTGGTACCGTCCGATTACGTCATCAAAGACAGGAGTACTTCCTCATCGGCTCAAGAGCTGGCCCTTCCGGTTTCACAATTCGATCTCGAGCTAAAGGAAGTGTTGAGTAAACTACTTAATCAGTAAATATAAAACGTTAATAAATGATATCTGTTATGTTTGTTAGCTTAGATTTTTTTATGCATTAAATATTTTGCTATATTATGGATATTATTTCCAATTTGCATTTCATTTATCTTCGTAATGTAATAAAAAAAATGAGATTTGCTTATATTATATATAGCCATTACAGCAGCCTGACTACGCTTAACCAGAGAGAACGTTCTATCTGGCCTAACTCTCCATCTACGACTCTCGCCAGAGTTAAAAAAAAAATTATTGATTTTATCAATAAATGTGTTTTATACCTAAATTCAGAAGAACAAAACTATTACAAAAACCGAAATAGAACCAAAATAACGATATTTGCTTAAATGTATAAAAGAATGAAAATACATATCGTTATAAAAACAATATTAACAAATTAATAAAACGTTCTAAAAGGCTATCATAGCTCATAGCTAGAGAGTCAGGTGGTCACGCCTACAGATGTGAATTTAAATCGTAGTAGGTACCTTTATGTGCTGGCCATTACAAAAGATAGTAATTTGACTATTGATGATGAATGTAAGATCTTTCATGTGTCTATAGATTATATCAAATATCTAGTTGTCACTATTGATAAGCAACCGATAAGCACCTAACTTTCGAGAACATATAGAATTACTAAACTCAAGAGTACGTAAATTGATATATACATGTTTGAAAATCTCAGACACCTGTTGGAACCTAATAGATTAAAGCTATGCATTTATATGCATTTTGACAGTCCTTGTTCTCATATTGCATCATGAGTTGGGGAAATGTTTCTCAGATATTCAAATGTAAAATTGTCTTTAGCACATTTTTTTTTATTCCTAGGGCCATTTTTAAACAATAGACTATAATAAGAAAATAGACGTTTATCATTTAAATACCACGGCCTTCAAAATATAAACCATTCCGAAAGATCAAATTTTAATTTCTAACACACCCCTACACCCTCGCTTTTAGATAAGTTGTCTCTTAATTTATATAATGCTAGTATACTTTTTTTTTAATGTCTATTACTTTCTATTCGAATCACCTTTGTCAATTAAATACATAAAATAATATTTTGCCATGGGGTAATGGCGCAGTACACCGACATACAGACTTAGATCTAGTTCGGCAACGGATGCTACGTTTAACTCGTTCGTAGAATCGTTACATGTTTCTTAAATATTGTAAGAAACATGTAATGATTCTACTGAATAAATATTATTATTATAATAATAATAATATTTATTAGACCACAACAAAATACATGATTTTCGTTATATCTAAGCTTATCATATACTGTAACTAATTGATTTGCATCTGCTGCTGAACTGAGTTAATACCCGTCTTTCAGCATACAGCGCCTCAAAACCTCAGATTCTTGAAATTACTTAGTATATATTAAGCAGATAAGCAACACTGAAATTAATTATTATACTGCTAATATATTAATTGCAAAATATATATATATATATATATATATACACTACATAAATCAACCAATATAATTAAAGTTTACTGAGAGTATAAAGAGGTAAAGTTTCTAAATCTGTCTGTTTGTTTGTAGGAGGTTAGTCTTCGAAAATACTGATACGTACATGAAAATTCTTTTACCTACGGGAAGCTACATCATAACATGATCATAAGCGAGTAAAATAGGCTACAATGTACGCAGGCGAAGTTGCAGAAAAACAGCAAATTCAATAATAAATCGATAATAGGTGTTTATATTTTTGCAATTAATTCACTAATTGGTCTTCATGTAGGTACTTATGAATTAGAAGGACAGTCCCCTCACCAACTTTATCAAACACAAAAAAAAAATCAAACACATTATCTATTAATCGACAATCGAATATTAGATCAAATTACTATTGACATTTACAAGAATAATTATATCAACAACGGAATCGATAAGTCACTTTTAAATTAATCAGTTAGATTGATGACTTTCCAAATTAATAAGTATAATCAAACGTTTTTAAAAAAAATATATGGACGAGGTACAAGCTTTAAAACTAGAGTAGCACACAAGCTATTATCTCGACAAGACAATGATAATTTTGTTAATATCAAACATAGTTTTCATCGGTTACAATCAACTGTTGTCCCTAACAACACATCTAATTACTAACTCTAATATATAATGAGGATAAAGGAAAAATACATTTCCTTTATCCTCATAAAAATACATTTACATTACATTTCAAATACATTTCTATAAACAAAGTCACTTCCTGCTGTTATACGTTTATACATATTTACACGGATGTTATACGTTTTTACACTTCTCACATCACAACAATATATCGATTCCCGCGCACTTTATAATCAGAAAATTATTAAACACGTATCTATAAATTGATACGAATGACAATATCGGATCTAACAGTTATATACACTCTTAAAGCCTTTTTCGGTCAACGTATAACATTAACTTGAATTCAAGGCAATATATAAAAAGAAGATATTCTATATCACAAGCTGAAAAAAGTCATCTGCACACCACATCAAAACGATATAAATGTAGTACTTTTACAGAAATGATGGATGGTCAAAATTTATAAAGTCTTCATTAATCTACATGCATTATTATTAATTAACATTTGACGTCTCTTAGCTTAATCTTTTTTAATAATGATTTATCGATTTGATAAATTAATGCTGTGGTCATGGTGTAGTTATTCAAACTATTAATTATTTAACGTAAACATAAATGTTTTGGTTTTATCAACTTTTTGTATTTTTGGTGAAGATATAACTTTTTAGTTGCTTAGATTACTTAGCTGATATTTACTGTTTTAATAACAAAATATTTCACTAGTTACTAACATAAATAAAAATATGTATTTCGGAGCCAATCTAGAAACCACTAAATCTAAAAATAGTTGAAAATCTTATTTATATGGGTTATTCCCAGTCCTCCGATCGTTGTTTTACTATATTATTAGTCTATGAAATATCGAAAGGGACGTAATAAATTCTATTCGAATTTGAACTTCAAGTATCTTCTTAACTAAATAATTGACGTTCTGGGAACAAAGTTGAAACTGTGCATAAGTCTCACTTGACAAGTCTCGAGTCAGCTCATTAAGAATTATTTATGTAATTTTTTTTAAGAACCGTGGTGTACATACCCATCTGAATCTTGGCTTCGTTTGAGAGACGTAGTGTGTACTGACCGTGGCTCAAGAATTCGTTATTTATTAAAAGGGTATATTGTAATAACTCTCAAATATTCTTTAATAATAATAATTTCATAACTCCAGGCCTGTACTTTGAATATTTCAATATACGTGGTTAAAAATAACTGATAAAATTATTAGCATTCTCTAGCGATTCCATGGGCCCATTTAGAATCACTAGTTTGGGAAACAGAAGAAACCTCTATGATTATATCTTAAAAATTCATTTTTTTAAGTATTTATCATTAAGAATATAAACCCTTATGATGTTGTTCTAGAACCGGCCGCCCAGACACATATATATTAGATCAATATAAACATAGTTTTTAAAGTATATCCCATATGACAACAATATTCAAATTCCATGAATCAACTTCTCGGTTTTAATAAATTTATTAGGCAATCATCGAACGGTTATGATAATTATTATAGATATATTCCGTTTGATAAGTGATAACGGTGTGATTTTTTATTCATTTGCAATCTAAATCGCGCAAATATATGTTGATTGAGCGCGTTCTATTGCTCCTAGTTATAGAAACTTGAAGTATGTTGTTTTATTAATATAAGTGAAAATTTAATAGTTGCACACAAAGAGAAGAGTGAAGATCTCAAAATGACGAATCCAAACCTTGATAACAAAGAAATGATGGACGAAATAATAAATAGTAAAAAGTTGGGAGATAAAAGGTTTCATTCGGAAACCTCTTTGCAACACATGGAAATAGACGCGATGCCAGAACTACCTAACATAGATCCTGGGGTGAGTAGCAAAATTAAGGTTAACATCACACCTATCGAATTCAAATAATTGAATTTATACCCATATAGATTTTTCGTTAAGTTCAAAATAGATTGCATTATTTGTCAGTTACTTATTTCCTAATATGTGTGATTTCGCACGTTCCTCTCTACAGCTAAAAGGAGTCCTAAAGGTGGTGGGGAAACATATGAAAATTTAGACAATTCAAAAGTTGTATTAATGCTATTAATGTATTTCCTGGACTTATAAATAATTTCAAAATCAGCCCCATATTAGGAACAATTTAAATAAATAATGATTTATTTGCTTTTAAATGAGGTACATTGTAGATTGAATTAAAATTTGAGTTCAGCCCATTTAGCCATCAACTATAGCATGCAAATATTGATAAAATTACAAAGTCACATTGGATATATGTATGTCAAAATTATTAAATTAGTTAATATCATTTTTATATAAAACTATTATAGAATACAATAATTATTCCAACTTGAAGAATGTCAAACAAATTAAATTATAAAATCAGTATCAATATAAAAGTAGATAATGTCCAATTGAACTTCAATATTCCATGTTAGCGATTGTATTTTATAATCGGTTATTTCTTCAAATATCATTTTATATGACTACTACTATTTACATGACTGTTACTATTTGAATAGAACCATTTTAAGACAAAGTCCTTCCTTGATTAATGTCACTCCAACAATAGTTTGGTATTCTTAAAAAAAATCTTTTTTCTTGAAAAGCTCTCAGCTAAACTCTGAACTCACTGTAATGCTTGATCTGTATTGCAAAACGTAACTTCACAAATAGAAGTACATACTTTTATTTGAAAATGTAATAATAGATGTTTAAAAAATAACGCGTAAAACCTTTTAAAAGTAGTATTATTCAAAAAATAGATTATTTTAGTTGGCGCATGAACTAGCTCGAATTATTAATGAATGAAATCAAAACACTTCTGAACTTAATTAAAAAAAAATCGATCATTATAAAACTAAAAATTTTCAGAAAAGACAGGACAAAATATGTTGCTCTTATCGAGAAATATATAATGTTAGGTATATATTTTTCTATCCCGGAATTCCATTGAAAAAATCACAGTAGATATAAGCCGGGTTAAAGCTAGCAAATATTCCACATATTTTCCTAGTTACGTGGAATACATTCACTATGTTCCGCAAATTTATTGACAAATCAAACAAAAGTGTTAAGTACCCTCTTGCTATTTGTAATTCCACATAATCTGCTCACTTCAAAAGTCACTTGAACATTATAACGAAGGCTACTATTCAATCATTATAAACAATAATTTAAGGAAGAACATATTTGCACAAGTATATTCGTACATTAATCATAGTAATACATCAAGAGTTTAGGTAGCTAAGCGTATTAAGAGGGGGATTAAGAATGATATCACTGAAATTGATTGTGCTCAAAACAAATAAATTCTAAAAAGTTCTGTCGTAGAAATAAGTTTATCTATCTATACATATCTTCACGTCGTATCCCTTGCAGGATAGGCACAAAAAAAATTATATCTTTAATTATTTTTTGGTGAGGATTAATAAATATGTAACTCTTATTGAAATGAAAATCTGCTACGGCGTTACATGCAAACCAATATTATTTATCATAACACACACACTCAAGCTTTCCATTTGAATACAATTACAACAAGTATTGTTTTATAATATAAAAACATGTCAATAATTACTCTCCATAAACGTGAAAATTATTACCCATGATTTGTACCTATGACGTATGAGCTTACACTTTGAACATATTAAAGTATAAAATTTATATTTCCGTATTATTTCCAAACAAATAATCAAACAATAACAATTACAATCAAACAAACCATGACAAAAATGTTGGAAGTAATATAAAATGATCGGAACATCTGATAAACAAAACGTACAAGTTAGCAAATGCGCCAGGTATCACAAAAACATTTATAAAAATCTATACAAAATTATTAACTAGTTTAGTAAAGATTTTTAAAAGGTACTGTTTTATTGCTCCAGGTTTTAAACCGAGCAGTCAATGGCGGCACGCCCACAGAAGAGAATCTTAACCGGCGCAGAACCATGTCCCAGCCTGGGCCATTATCAGGGGGTCTGGTCACGGCCACCGCGGCCCGGGCTGCTAGAAAACGACCTTTGAGGAACGTTGTCTACGCTGATGAAAACGTAAGTTGTTCTTCCATATACTAAACAAGGGTAAGAGAGATAGTTTTTCCTTCGCATCCTCAACATATTTCAGACCCATCATTGTGTCTTATATATTATATTATACGTATATATTATACGTTGAACAAATGGCAGTTACGTCTTTTCGAGACTTGCGACCACATCTATATTAAAGTGATTCGATTTTATTTCTTGTCATTTTCAAAGAATAATTTAATATGCAGTTCAGTCAATCTACAAAACGAATTACTCATTCTAAAAATTCGATATGCAAACTTGTCAGTGCTATTCTGAAATAAAATCAGCCTCGAATATATCTTCAAACACAGCGCTGTTACAGCATCGAGGCTCGGACAAATAAAACCTACTTGAAAATGTAATAAAGATTTTATTTTATTGAACCTCTATGTTGTGACAGTGCCTCGCCTTCGAGATCAATTCTATTACAGAAAATCATAGCAGGACAAAAAAGGAGTAGATAAAGGATCAAAATTATTATAACTATGTTAATGAATCAGTTGAATTAATAAAAGACTGTCAACAAACCTACACTTTATCAGGTCAAATTAAAGTTGAATCATTTACGCTGTTCTATTATGGAAAGTCCCCTACCACTTGATAAGTCGAAATTCCATATTTACTTATATAACTATGTAAGAAAATATATATAAATTTTAATTTGAATGTCTTCAAATCAAGAGTGAGTAGGCTGTTACTAGGTTAATGCGCTATACTACCCAGGCTTCATCACCACTTACCATCAGGTGGGATCGTAGTCATGCGTTATCATATAAAGTAAAAAAAAAATTACTGATCTCAAAATTTACATCTTGTTTCAAAGAATTCGTTAAAGCAAGTCTGTAATTTAAAATAACATTTCAAAGAAAATAGAACAAAATCAATCAAACTATGGTCTTTTTTTCAAAAATCCTTGTCTTTTTCGTTTTAAATCTTTATCATGCGCTTGATAATCGAATTGTAATCGTCAATTTGATAAAAAAACACTCGTTGCCATATTACATATTATCTTTCAAAAAATAATTAAGATCTTCGCTTCAATAAACTTTATTCCAATTAATACTATGACAAAACTTTGTTTAGCGAATGTAAAAAAGTATTCATACGTGACGTAACACCTGACGAATATTGTGATTAAATTCTAAATTAAAGTAAGTTTGCAATCGGTATTGATATTTTTACAGGCCTTTTTTTATTATAAATAAAGAATTAAACATAGTTTATTTTCATTTATTCATATTCTTCCTCTTCTTTCCTCGTGTGACTCTACCAATATAGCACAAATTAAATTATACTAATATAAATGAAAATGCAAATCTATCGCCGCGACTTACATCAATGCGGTTTCCAATGTCGTATACAACTAAGTACCGTCACACCGATTTCCTAGTCCCATCATCAATTAACATACACAAATTAACATATTTAGTGCAACACAAAGCCGTTATATTGAATTTATGTCGATGTTGCGGTTAAAGCCTATAAACTACTATATCACCCCATAACTAATAGAAATCAAACGAGTAGCTCCTAATGTTGTTTAAATGAAAACTTTGTGAAAACCTGTAGCAAAAGAAAATACTCGTTTTCCGAAAGGAAAAGGTCGATATATGGAGTCGGTGATAATAGAAAAATGCATTAGTAAGTCAGCCGACTCAGATACTTGGGATCAATTTAATTTTTAAAGTGTCATCCTGTAAAAGGTAGCTCTGTGTGCTCTGATATATAGCATCAAAAAAAAAGATAAGTTGATTAATTAGAAAAGAAAAGGGATGTAAGAGGTAGCTCTGTGCGCTCTGATATGTAGTCTGTGACAGAGGCAGATATCTTATAGCATCAAGAGCTGGCGTATCATTATCCAGAACCCTTACACATCTTCTGCGTTCTCGTGTTCGATTCGCGGTCAATGTAGAAAAAAAAGCCAGTGCTGTATTACCATAATTGTTGCTTATTATCACAATACAAGTGTTTTAGCAATATATATAAAGATCTATACTGTTGTTTGTAATTAAAATATTTTAACAAGACTTACAGAATTTTAATCAATACATTTGAATACTACATGTTACGCCACTTAAGATTCACTTTGTTGTTATTATTACTAGTTTTCTAGTAACACCATCACTACATTTAAAGGTGTATTGATGGTGTTCGTAAAGTCAACTATGGAACAAGTGAATCATAACATTTACATCGGTTTATTCAAAGTACAATGGCAGATTATTACAAAATTTCACGATTAATAACCAATAACTAAATTTTCGTTCTTTTTTAATTAAGACAATTAACTCAAATAACATGCTATTATTTACTTACTTAAAAGACGGGCAAGAGCTGTTATATTAGTTGTATATAACATTGTATAATATATTTAGTCTAGGCTTGGTTGTAATTTTCCGTGATATTATTTATTAGTGTTTTGATCCACTTAAAACGATTTTTGTAACATACCTATGTGTTATAACGGACTTCATATAACAAAGTTTCATAACTGTATTGTAAAATTCAATATATTAAATATTGAATAATAGTTTTTGAATATTGTTTATCTAGACTGTTACGAGCATTTGTGAAAATATTGAATTACGGCGGCAGACCTTGAAATTACTAAAAAGATATAAATTACATCTTGTATATTATTATTAAACATGTATAAATTTCATGTTTATTATTTATATATATATTTATAAAATATTAATTAACTGGCTTGACCGGAATTTCGATTATCTTTAATAGCATAAATAAATATTAAACAACATGTCAAATATTGCTCTGATCCTAGGTAGCTGAGGCATACAAGTGCCTCAGCTACTTAGGATCGGATCTGAAAAACAAAGATAAAACAACACCTAGACCCGAGATAATATAGAAGTGTTCATTTTATATATTAACTCGATCGGTAATCAAAATAGAGACCTCAAAGACAGCGACAACTTAAAACGGCGTGCGAGCCACTCGACCACAGATGTCGTCAAAATTCTAAATATTATATTATTTTTTCAGTAATTAAAAACAACAAAGATAATAAAAGTTGCTGATGAAGACCGTAAAATTGTATTTTAATTTAATTAATGAAAGATATAAAAAGGCCTCACGATAATTACGTAGTTGCTAATGTGATAAACTAAAGATCATTGCAACACAATATCATTCTAAATGATAAAAATCACATTATTTCAATAGTAACTGATATTGAATTATAAATATTGATAACCTGGTAGTTTGATCGTTATCTTCGTGAATCAAGTCAATAACAATTTTTAATAACATCATATGAAATTTTCCTATTAAATATTTCTTTTTACTTTCATATAGTAATTTTGGCACTGAAATGAAAACGGTTTATCTCGGAATTTAATTATGAAAATAACTTTAGAATATTTGATCGTCTAACTCATTGTAAATATGAAGTGTTTATAAAATTTAAAGTAATTCAATTCAAATTAATTACCTATACATTTTTTACAGATAAAATTGATAACATATTTGTCACTATGTAGTCGAGGGCTTTATGCGATACTTTTGTATTAATCATAATGGTATACCAGCAATTGAATAAAACATATTTTACGCGCAATTCGCCTGTACCAATCTGTCCAATCAAATAAATACGGACAGTCTTTTGTCTTTATACTCACTCTTAACATTACGCAAGTAATTACAGATAGTATAGCTGTGAGAGCAAATTCTCTCACAAGGTCATTTAATGATCATAGCATATACTCAGCTTGTCAGAAAAAGAAAGTTTTAATCTATTAGTTCTAATCTATCTATTATCTACACGTTTAGTAAGGGTAATGTTCAAACATGCGATAATCGAATCAATAAGTGTAATGCGTACTATCTTCATACAAAATAAGAGTTTTTATTGACAAAGCTCGAACCAAATCAGGTGTTATTAAAGTTCTGGTTATGTTACTATTTTAATATAAGATTAAAGAACACTGTAATAGCTGTTTTCCTTTAAGGGTAATGTTCAAACATGCGACAATCGTATCAATAAGTGTTATACGTACTGTCTTCATACAAAATAAGAGATTTAATTGACAAAGCTCGAGTCAAAGCAGGTGTTATTCAATTTATGGTTATGTTACTATTTGAATATAAGATTGAAGAACTGTGTAATAGATGTTTTCCCGTTACTTCGCCAATTATAACCTATGTCACCCAGGTATGATGTTAATTCCAGTAGGTGAAAGAATTCTTAAAATCTTGCCAGTAGTTTTTTAAACCAATTAAAATGCAAACAAAGAAATAATCAAATGTTTTTCTTTATATTAAGTATAGATTAACAAAACTAAATTAAACAAACTTTTTATAATTCAAATCGTGTTGCTTATAATATTGTGGACACTTTAAAACTCACTCAACTGTACAAAATAGAAAATTCAGTTTACAATCTTTATAAAAAGTGATATTGTAAAATATGTACAACACAATACGTTTATATTATTATCAGTCGTTTCTTTCAACTTCCTAATCAAAATAACGTCATATTAATTAATTATGATTAGCTTGCATTATCGTTAAAATCTTACTTATTTATCATCGGTAACGGGATAATAATTATTACGACAATTTTCACAGATTTTTCCATCCAAATGAATTTGAGATAAAACAAATCCTTCCACATTGATACCAAGGATTAATTTATTAAATCATAACAAAAATATTTTTTCGCGATTATGAAGCTTACGATATGTAATTACATGTTTAATACTTTATGTACCTTTTAAGATTACGTCGCTTACAACTTATTACATACAGCTAAAGGTGTTTTATAGAGGCAGAAAAAATCAAAACGACGACGTAAAATCATTTGAATTAGATAAGCCGAGATGACTCTACCACAGAATATAGTAGCTCTACCCCGTACACCCTAACTCCGATCAGTAATCTTATTATATACATATATAATAAGACTATTTATCATTGTATCCGGAAATATTTGGATGCGGTATCACGCTTGCGTTATTGACGATCAATTCTTAGCCGTTATGCTGCCTTCTTCCATGCGGTATAGTATCAAACTTATCTACCAATGAAAATTAACCTCTATAGGAATGTCACTCTAAACACATTGCCAAGAAGCACAGCTCCAATTTGAATGTGCCTTTTTTCTTAAATTATTCTTAGTAAACATTAAGATTTTGATGGAAACGAAAATTTGTTAGACGTATGTAATTTGAAATAGATTACAGTTTAGTAAAAAATGATAAAAGATACTAGATAATTAGACATAAGTGATTCCTTATAAATTTTAGATAATTGTAGTCAAATATGACATAAATACTTTACATTATATACGTTTATATAATACATTTTTAAATCTATAATATATAAAGCTATTATGCGACCTCCGTAACCGAGTGGTTCGCACGCCGGTTTCAAGGTGTCGCCATCTCTGAGGTCCCGGGTTCGATTCCCGGTCGGGTTAATGTAGAAAATGAATTTTTCTATATTGTCTCGGATCTGGGTGTTGTGTGATCTTCGTTGTCTCAGATACTCCATAATACGGGGGCTTTAGCTACTCATCTTGGAATCTGAGCAATATATGTGATGTTGTTAAATATTTAAAAATAAAATATTTGTTTAAAAAATATTATAAACTTAGAACATACTACCTATAACATTTATCTTGGATCTAAATAAAAGTGTTTTATTCTAAATGTATTTGTTTTATACATGAGTCCCAATAAACATCAAAATCGTATGTATGGACGCAATGGACTATGATGATTTTTTAGATGAGATTAGTATGGACATGCCACCTTTAGAGAGGTATGGAAATCGTTACTTGTAGGTTTCCTTTGTATGCATTTTTATTTCGGTATTTTAGCTTAGTGCTTTACAATACACTCGATATGATAATAAAATCAATCAAGGTGAATTAGTTCAGTGATGTTCGATAAAGATAAAACCAAACTACTACAAAATCAATTGTCTATCGTTAGCAAACTGCATAGTAATTTATTGTTAAGAACTTTATACAAAATAAGTTAACCGAAAAACTCTACATAAGTGATTCCTTATAAATTTTATTCTTCTAGTGAGATGACCAAGAATACTTTCCAAGGACCCACCCAGATCAAATGAATAAAATGGAATAATTTACTAAGCAAAACATTAACTTTATCCTCCAAATTCATTAACAATTAAGACGGGCTACATTTCAACGTCATTGTGAAATGTTGATAGTCAACGTAAATTAAATAATCGAGCCGATTAAAAACTGCCGGTCCGTCGGAAAAATAAAATCATAAAAGGTACAGTTCCATAGCGTCGAGCGAGCGCGGGCTGTGTTTGTGAGGCGGGTCACTCTCGCGCAGCCAACTGTAAACCTTTTGAGTCCATCGAGCCGCGAGCCCCTTCCCCCGGCCCCCGGTCCCTCGCTGTAAATACCTGCTGCGGACAAACCGTGCCGCACCAACGCCCGACCTAATGAAAATTCGATCTCTTTACTTTTATTTTTTTTCGTCCAGTCAACTGGCCACTTCGCAAATGAAATATCGAAAATAAAACGAGTTTCATCCAACCCTGAACAATAATACAACTGCCTATCATGTGTGATTTATTTTTTAAAGGATATTTTTTTCTTAATTATCCAAGGTCTGGTCACATTATGTCAAAAAGTATTAAACCAATTTTAGCCAAGCAATGTTAAAATGTTATTCAAAGCAACCTACAGATTTCTGAAAATACGTACTCAATAGAATTAATATTTGTACTTTGTCTCCTTTACAGAAAATTACAAAAAAAAGTTTTTATACTCATAATAAGGAAAAATAATGCAGACAACAAAGAGTAACAAACATTGCCTTATTCACTGCCATGATGTCTTCTGAGTCACTTTTATTATAGCAATGTAGGAAATGTTCGATTTTAAATATGAATTTATCTTTATGAATGGATTCATTACTTTGTGATAAAAATGATAAGGTTGTCACATGATTTCTATTTATAAACCATTATAATTTAAATGTATAATCAATGCTACTTGACAAGATACATAAATTGTAATGTTTTAAACATGATTTCATGTCATAAACATGAACAATTTGAAGAACTTGATTATCAATTTGCTGATACTATTTCACCAACACGACATGTCTTATAGGAAACTGAAAGTCCTATAAGTGTCTCAAAATATCGTATTATAATATTCATAGTTGTAATGTACGAGGAGCTCGATGGCATAGTGGTTAGCGCGCTCAGCCTGCGATACGTTTGTTAAGCAACAAACTATTATCTCGAGCTCCGCCATCCTTCGGAAGACACTTAACCCATTGGTCCCAGATGCATGGGCAATCGTTAACTCCCACCAATTCGCACTGTGCCGCGTTGTGAATATGATGATAACTGTAATGTCTAGAAAAAAAAAACAATTTATAGTGCTGTGATATCTTCCTTGTTTCATAATACTAAAATCTAGATATTGTTTTTAACAAATAGCATAATTGAGATGTTCTCTAATAAAGTGCTTTGGGGTATACCGAAAGAAGGAAATTCTGAATTGATAAATTACAACCAAATCAAGCACTACTTTTTTAAATGTATACGAGGGTCAAACTGAAAGTTCTTAGAACTGGCCACTTATAAACAATATAATAAAAAAATAATTCTAAAATTTGAAAATATAACTCTTTGCCAATATTACTGAGTATATATTTCATTCATTTGTCATTTGTTTTACGATTTGGCGGCAAATTGAAAATTGTCTGTGTCACGTCATCATGAATTTAACACGAGAAAATTTTCGTGCAATGATTTTTTATGACTTTCGATGTCATTTAAGTCAACAAGAAAGTTATGATAGACTACGATTGGCCTTTCACGATGAAGCCCCATCTCGTGCGACTGTTTACAACTGGTTTAATGAGTTTAAACGTGGTCGCACTAATCTCACTGATGATTTACGTGAGGGACGGCCTTCTACGGCGACGACTGAAGATAACATCTGTGTTGTGCGGCGTATGATAGAGACTGACAAAAGAGTGACCTATCAACAGATTCGGACAAGCTTAGGCATCGGTATGAGTCAAGTGCACAAAATCCTCCACGAACATTTAGCGGTCAGGAAGCTTTGCGCCCGGTGGATACCTCATAATTTGACTGAGGCTCAAAAACTCCATCGTGTGGATTGGTGTCGTAAAATGATTGAAAGATTTAACGGAGCTGCCTCAAATGCTGTGTTCGACATACTAACAGGTGACGAAAGCTGGATTTACTGTTATGATCCTAAAACCAAAAGACAATCTGCTCAGTGGGTGTTTCCTTTCGAGGAGTTGCCAACTAAAGTGAAGAGAGATCGAAGTGCGGGAAAAAAAATGGTGGCCTCGTTCTTTGGAAGGATAGGTCATTTTGCAACAATTGTGTTAGAGGATCAAAAAACAGTTTCTGCAGAATGGTACACTACCAATTGTTTGCCACTTGTCTTGGAAAAAGTTCGAGAGAAACGACCTCGCAGTAGGATCCTCCTTCACCACGACAACGCCTCGTCGCACACCGCCAAGCGAACGATCGACTATTTGGCGACATCAAACGTTGAATTACTGGGTCACCCGCCGTATAGCCCCGACCTCGCGCCTTGTGATTTTTATTTATTTCCAAAAATTAAAGAAAAACTTAAAGGAAAGCGGTTTATGAATGCTGAAGAAGCGGTGGCTGCGTATCGCGATGCCATTGAAGAGACCCCTAAGGATGAGTGGGCAAAGTGCTTTTCCCAGTGGTTCCATCGCATGCAGCGGTGTATTGACGTGAATGGACAATATTTTGAAAAGATATAATAAAACTAATAACTGGCTAATGTAATCAGTTTTTGATTTTCTAAGAACTTTCAGTTTGACCCTCGTATAAAAAACTTGTATTAAATAAATAAACTTTTGTAATATGGAGCAAAATTATTCTTTGTTTAATGTCATTTTTAGAATTGCCCCGCTTTCGTGATTACCTAAAAGCACCATGTTTTTTTTCAATAAAACATTAAATAATAAACACATAACAAAAGTCAGGAAGTTTTAACGTTTCATTTTCGGGTAGAACTTTTCCGAAACTCGTTGCAGTGCTTCGCTGGGTATCGTAATGGGATTATAGTGAAATACAGGGTGGTGTCTATCGAGAGAAACAAGCGACTAATGAAGTTATTAATCCGATTTCGTATGGCTTTCGATATTCACATCGACTATCATTTTTTTTTTATTTCATTGGAAATGGAAATGCGACAGTGTAGCGGCATGACCATTATGTTTTATTTACAGGAACAAATGCCGAGGTTTGTGCTATCGGGCAAAGGCGATGATTCTGGAACAACCACACCTATAGGTATGTATCAGTTAGCTTAATTATTGTAATTAAAAAAACACTTCTAATAAACAGAATTGAATTGAATTCTTTATAAAAATAAGCTTATTACGCTTTGATAAGATTATTTAATAAGAAAATGAGCCTAAAAAACTAATTTAGTAAAGAGTATCAGTGCTTACAAAGTAGTGACGTAAAAAAAAATAACGACATTTAATCTCAATACCAAAATCACAATCTCATCAACACATTTTTTAATACTGACATAGTATTCAAGTAATTCGTGCAGATGCTCGCTTGAAGATTTTTTTTCCTAACTATTTAAATATATATTAATAATAATAGGTACTGACATCAATAATATTAAGAGCTATTGGGAATTTGCAATAATTTGTCTATTTAGTTTAGAAGAATTTTGTGCACATTCACGCATCATTTAATGCTAAAGATTTTTGTTTAAGCATAAAAGTATTCGTGATAAATAGAAAATCTTGCAACTACAACGAATGACCCACGTCAAAGGACTTAAATACAACCGTCAATTTGAATGAAGAAGTACGCTTTGCTGTGACGTAGTTATTTAATATAAAACTATCATAGACACGTTATTGTAGCGCTTACAACCTCTTCCATCTAGGTTTTAAGAAAATTGTTTTCGAGTCCCGCTTTATATAATTTATACTATTCTAAAATAATACTTACATGTTTTGTTTTCTAATCACCAGGTGACAGTAACAGTCCATCACCTTTCCCCGTCAACGGAACTTTACGGAATGGCGATGCTAAATCTCTTAGTAAGTATAATCAATTGAAAACTGTTAGTTATAACCTGAGCTGCAGTTAATTATCTATTAGAGTTTTAAATGACACTGAATCCTGTTACGAATCGATGGTCTAATGTATCTTCTCTAACGTCGAGAGTACCTTTCTAAAAATTAAAAGAAATTTACATCTATGGCAAGTTTTCTTATTTTTATTTTTTTTATCTAATGATATAAAATATAACAGACTGCTTTCTCCACATGCCCTCTTAATTAATTTGTGGACATGCTCATTCGTGTTCATACGGTGGATCCGATCTTGAATTAAATTAGTAAATAGGGAATCGTTCCTTTTCACCAAGGTGATTGAACTCAAAGTGAACAAAGAGTTCTTATACATATATACCATTTTCTTCACCTAGGTAATGGAAGGGATAATAATATTTCCATTTTTAACTGATATCACCCAGGTGAACATAAAGTATAGAAATGAAATATTAAATTCATTATTACAGATAGTTACCGCATTTTCGCATCGGCGAATGATCTTCGTGGAGTGAGCACACCACGTAAACGATCGGTGGCAACTATGGATGCTCAATCAATGCGGTCTGTGGAGACACATGCACCACCACCGACGAGCCCTGAAGATAATAAACGAATGACCAAGTAAATATAAATGATTCAAAAATTTCTATTTAGGCGGTATCTAATCCTTTTCGTTAAAAACAATACACTGTAAGGCTTAGGGCTTGACTTAGCTGTTTATTTTAGAATTTTTCTGATCCGATTTCAATAAAATAAAATATCTTTAAGACACTTCAAAACGCGAAAAAATATATGTTACGCTCAAAGATCGAAATCGCTCATTTAGTGAAGTAATAAATCACAACGCGTTATGGTCACAATAAAATACAACGTTTGTTAGTATTTATGTTTTCAGTTTGTATGATTTTGAATTTAATGTTTTTTTTTTACAGAAAATATCTCACATTAATCATAAGCTGCATATATGCAACAGTATTAGTTACTTTGGGTTTCATCGTATATATTTCCAGTCCCATAATGGGTACTTTAGTGTCTATAGTAAGTATGCAGTATTATTCTTAACTTACTAGTTATGTAATATCGATATCTTTTTTATTTATTATTACGACTAGGCTATTTAACTGAAAGTACAATTTTTTTCTGAATTTTTTAACTAGCTTTTGCTCGTGACTTCGTTCATGCAGATAATATGGATACCCTAGGTAGTACTTTATAGGGTATCTTTTGATTGGATAAGAAGTAACTTATATGTTAAACCAGGCTAATTATCCGTGTACCAAATTTCTTCAAGTAGTTTTTACGAGAAGAAGTAACAAATGACCAAAGCTACAAACATCCGTCTTTATGATATTAGTAAGACTGCTAACAGATATCGTTGTAAACAAACAGCTAGACTATCATTTATTATTGTTTTATATAAAATATTTAATTTACATGTTTTTTATTTTTAGTACTTTTCCATCGTCCTTTTAAGCATTGGAATGGTGTATCATTTATATTTATTATTTGACATTGGCCGATATAAATCTATAGCACTAAAAAATCAAAAAATTAAAGCTCTACATGAAGAAAAAGTGGCGGAATACTTCAGGAAACAAGAGGTGAGTTTATAATTAATTCAAATAATTGACAGCGTTAATTAGTTCATACATTCAATTATTAATTACGTACGTAGTTATATTAACTTGTATTTAATAAATAGGATCACTAATATAGAAAAATCCGTAGGTGGTTAAATAAATGCTTGAACCCTTTTTAAAAGTTGTATCAATCTGATTAATGTGCTGAATACAGTACCTAATTGTTGTCAACTAAAAAAAATCGATGTGCATGAATCGTAATATTCGATATATATGAATCGTGGAGTTCGATAGTGCAGTGGTTAGGTTATTAAATCTGTGATGTGAAAGTAACTTTCGTTTATAAATAATAATAATAAATTCCGTATGGTCATAGGATGGGTGACCGAAAATTTATTATATCTATCTCCGTCGTGCTTCGAAAGGCAAGCTTGTGAGTGTTATCAAATACAGATGCAGCCGGCACCAATGGCTTCACCCGCTATCCGAAGCACGGGAAAACCCGCAATTTTTTTTTTTCACTCACTCTGGTCGGCCCTGGCGGAAGGAGTTTAATTTCAACATCGCAGAACGAAAGCGCTAACAACTTTTATACATTTATGTAAGAATATAACAAAAATGTATAAAAGTTTTGGGAAAGTCAATAGAGACCTGTGTCGTATTATATTGTTATCTATCTAATTCCTTCGTTAATCTCATGTACCAGGAGGAATACAGCATTAATACACCAAACGGCGACCGCTCTTTCGACAATCGGTCAATGCCGTTCCCACAACCGGTTCTTATACCCCTCAACCACGACTACTGCTTCAACTACGGAAGACACTCTGGAAGCTTCTTCCTTAAATTAGGAGCTGCAGGTATGAATATTACTGTATGTAGCATAAGATAATGGAATCAATACTCGCAAATTGAAGTGCAGGATATAATGTATAATGTAAACTCTATTATTACTTAAAATAAAAATTTCATATTTGAATTACGAGCAAAAATGTCTATTATTAGACTTATTTATCTATAGAACCAGCAAGAAATTCTAAGAGACGGAGTTAGTGATAACATGAAACCAACCTTGCCTAGTGTTTATTAATATAGAATAGAATTATGACAAAAATTTTCGTTAGCAAAAGCCTAATGTATTTCCGACGAGGTAATAAACAAACAACATACTCTCGAGTTAAGTAACAAGACACCATATATAGAAAATAAAAGAACTTTAATCTTGCTTTGCTCGTAAACAACGACAATAGTTAGATAACTTAAAAATAATAGAATTAAGCTTAATTTTAAGTAACTTTTACTGCGATTTCAATCGGTAATTGAATTAACCATAGGTGAAATAATTAATTCAATGCCAAAAAACAATCAAATCCATTCTCTTTATAATAATAAATTAGATATTTTAAATGGTCACATGTTATTCTTTACAGCCTTTGCGTTAGGACATTTGATCCATTCGGTGCTCCTAATTGCCGTGCAAGTAGCCCAACTGTTAGATGAGACCGTAGAGAATGATGATTGTGTAGTCATACCGCAAGTCGTGTTAGATGTTCTATCACCATGCTATAGCTTCCTGCAGCTCTACTTCATCTTTAAATACTCTAATGTCATCATATTGAAGCTACCCGTAAGTACAATGATTATATAAGAAAAAAATCAAATTTTGTTTCACAATATTATCGATATATGTCTTAAACAAAAATGCTTAAAAATTTACAAGTCCGAAGTTGATATCAAGTCCAAAGTCCCAAGTTGAGTTATGATCACGGACACGAACCGTTTAAGATAATTGAATAAATGCATTATTATCATAAATAAAGGTTTTCTTCATATCATTTTTTTTTTCAGGGACTGGCACACATTACCGTTATGCATATAATTGGAAGTAGTCTATGTTTTTGGCTTTCCGCAATCGTCAGAGAAACTGTACTAGCGCTTACACTTTATGCAAATTCCATATACGGGAACGATACAGATTATAATGATATTAACGGTATAGTATTATATATCAACTATAAAATACGAATTAGTGTCATCTATGTAATTTTTATAGTCTATTATTATCACAAAATTCTTATCCCATAAGTTGAAAGAGAAAATAATATAAATTATTATCTATTTATTTTAAATTGTAGTGTTTGTAAAGTTTTTGACACTTAGAACTGCATAGAGCATTTCTTCTTATAGAGTAGGCTTTCTTTGTAAGACGCAAGTGTCTTTTTCCAGTATTTTTTATAATAATATTAAACATGTTCAAATTTTTGAAACTGACACTTACTTAAAAAGATTTGCTTCGATTTATGAGAACAAGAACAATTAATATTTCATCATCCCTATTTTCAGGTTTTTCAGAGGCCACTTATGATTCCCGTTTCTTAGATATAAGTGGTCTTTACAATTCGCATTGTGCTGGAACAACTTCGCTGATGGACATCATTCAAAACATATCACCGTACTTATATCCATTTAGTGTGGAATTCAATATTCTTATTGGTAAATGATTTTGGATATCTTATTGTTATTATACTAATTTAAAGGTTAACTCGTTCATTGTTAACATTGCAAACAAATTAAAAATATTTAATTAATTTTTTTTTGAATTCACAAAACTATACGAGAAAACATTTACTTGGTCACATTTTTTCTCTTTTTCTATCTTTATATAGGTAACCATAAAAACATGCCAGTAAACGCATTGCTACTTATGACAACTTTACCAAGGTTGATTACCACTTTTTGTCATTAAACTTACTTATTTAATTGTTCGTAAATATGCTCTATTAACGATGCTAAACCATGGAAAAAGTAGCAAATGCTTAAGAATTTCGACTGATTGGAGTTGGCTTAAAAAAAGAATCACACACTTTAAATTGATGATCTCACTTTTGATTTTGGATAAAAAAGTTCAAATAAGCTGTAATTGAGAATCAACAAAACTTATGAAATTGTGAAAAAACTTTGTTTTTCTTTTTGAATTTGAACTCTTTTATTAAGGGGAAATATATAGCAATCACTTTGTAGCTGAACGAAGTTTGAGCTTGGGATATTTTACAATGATATTGGTATGGGGAAATAATTATAGTTCCAATTACTGTAACTGTACTGTAATTATTACAATTACTGTAAGTTACCAAGTTACTTATATATGTAAAAGGGCTATAATTTTATCAAGATATGGAAAATTGTAACATTAATTTTGTTACTTTCTTCTATAGAGAAAATTTTATTACCTCACGTTTTGTCTCTGGTAGTCCCCTTAGAAAAACACGAAGTTTTTTTAATTAAACCGTTTTTTAGACGTTATTTGTGAAGTAATTTTATTTTGAAGTAATTAATCAATAGTTATAAGACCTCACATTTTTCATTATAGTGGCAATATACTACATCATTTGGAGTCACATAGGCCATTGCCATAATGAGGAAAGCACTGAATCCGAGACGTCCAGTTTGATGGACAATAATGTTTGCAGGTAAATTATATTATAATATTAGTAAACACTAGATTAGTAGTTAGTACATTAGCCTTAGGGTAGGGTACAGGGTACCCTAAACCTGATAATAGAGTTATTTCTTTCGAACATAAACAACATACATACAAAGTATTAGTTATTAAGCATATTAAAGAAAAAAACAAAAAAAAATTCTTTTTAAATATGTCATCGAAACTATGAGCTCCAAGACGCATATGATTAGCGTATGCGCGTTCTACGCATGTCTATGATGCGTATGTTAAGCAACTTTCACAAGGACCGGTCATAGGATGGGTGACCAAAAATCTATAATCTAGCTAGAGCTCCTTCGTGTTTCAAAAGGCATGTTAAGCTGTTGGTCTCGGCTGCATCTGCAGACGTTAACAGCCTCAAAAACCTGCACTGGGCAGTCGTTTCTCTAACGAATAACTAAAGACCCCATGTTATGGACTATTTGAGACAACAGAGGTACCACCACTCCCAGACCCAGGACAATATAGAAAAGTCCGTTTTACTACGGTGACCCAAGCGGGAATCTAACTCTTGACACCGGCGCTCGAACCTACGCTCGAATACGGCTACGAAGTTCGTCAATAAATAAAGTAATTTCTTTTTCAGGATCCCTACTGCACACGAGGATAATGACTATACCAGTAACATAGTAATACACGCGGACTGCCACGCTTCCAACCGTGGCTTGTTCCTTGGACTGATACTCACTGTCGTCATTGCTGGGATGCTTATCATCGGATATGTCTTCAGCAGCGTTGGAGAGTGAGTCCACTATAAATATTAAACACTAGGTGTTATCACGCGACTTCGTCCGCTTAAATATAAATATAGCTTATTTCATAATGTACGATGTTGTTTTTTCGTAGGTGAAAGGATTTTTTATTTCGTTCCAGCAGTTTAGGAGCCTCTTTAGTGCAAAGAAACAAAAAAGCAATCAAATCTTTTCTACCTGTATAATATTAGTATAGTAATACTTAATGCTCATATTTCTAATCCTAGAAGCTAAAGCCCTTATATTATGGATAACATTTCTTTGATTTTTGCTCATTCTTGCACACGTGACTCTATCTTCGTTATTACAAAACGAGATCTAAGAAATGATATAAAATTGTATGGTATATATTGAGTAGTCGGCAATCGTACTTAAGATGATGACATCTTAGACACGTCATTATCAGTCACTCAGTTGCGATTCAGTGAAAATCTAAACCCGAATTCGAATTCATTTCGAAAGTGAATCCATTTTACTTATATTATCGTAGAAATTCTAATGATTCCATTCCTGGAATTACAGGGCTCGGATTTTTATAAAAATACATGACAATATTGATATGCCATATGGTATGTAGAAAGTCACTTCACTTATGTCAGCAAATGTTAATACGAATTCAAGGTTAAGCGGACGCCGCTTTCGAAGTGCATTCGGACACCTAAATGAATACGAATTCGAGATCGGATTTTTACAGAAGCGCTCTGCTGGTCGTTCTAAATGACCTATAACAAATTACTCTTTGCTAAAACAAACAGGTGCTGTACGTCAACCATGATTACCTTATCGCGCTCCAAAGATCTATAAATAATCCAACAATTATATTACTATACTTAGCATATGGGCTCTCTAAGATGAAGATCCCTAATGAAGCCTAAATGGGCATCTCACATTTCCAAAAAAACTAATTAATTTAAAAGCGTATCCTTAATTGAAACTTTAAGTGGAATATTATATCTTATAAACCAAATTTGTATTGCCTATTGTGCTTTTTAAAGTAATTGCCAATATTTTTCAGAAAAATCTTCAAAAATTATTAATTCGATTAAACTATTTACTTTTCCTATTTTTATATCGAACGTATCGAGATTTATCCTAAAATTACAAAAATGATTACTTTTTATATGACCTTTTAAGTGTTCTTTATAAAGTTATCAATTAAAAACTTATTTCAGATTCTTACAATCATGTTTTAACTGTGTCGTAACTTTTGAAAAAAAAAGAAATCAAGTTTGCGTTACGTTGAACAAAACAATTTCTAACGTTACGAAAACATAATAAAATGATTTCCTTGTTCTATAAATAGTTTCCTAAAATGTCTGGAAGAATATGAAGTTCCATAACATTAAATTACTAAATTAAATAACAGGAAAGTTATATAAATATTTTTATACTGAAATAAAACTAATTTAGACAACGTTAAAGGCTTCGCCGAACACGAAAAATATCGACCAATCAGACCGATTAAAGTAGCAGCGTAAAAGTAACAAGTGTTTGTAGCTCAGTGGTTAGAGCAGTCGCCAGGATTGCGAAAAGTCATGGGTTCGAGTCCCATCTCAGAGTGCCAGGCACAAAGTGGATTTTTAAGCATTTTTCATTAAGAATATGATGACATTTTTTTATCTGTTTGTCAGAAGAAAGAAGTTACAAGAAATTAAGTTGAAATGTTAAGTTGAAGCGACAAATTGAGTTGAAATGTCGAATGACGTCAACCTCGTTCGATCGTTATCTAATTTCTTGTTTAATTGAAGGAAAAAAATACTTATCTAATATTTTTCTATAATCTGACTGATGAACTAAATTGAATTTCTTATACCCAAATATTATTACTATTATACCCATGGGATAGGCTTGTGGGGTCTCCCAAAAAAGTACCCCACAGTTTTTACAATAGTGTCTGTGAGATCCAATAATAACTAAGTTTGACATTTCTTACGGAATCTGGATTGGAATAGATGATAATGATAATGAATAGCAATTTATTTTGTCTTCTAGGGATTTCTTAAAAATCGGCCATATGCTGAACGACTACACAATGTTGGCACTGCACTCTGTTCTACTGTTCGCGGTAGTCATAGCCTTCAACCAGCTCAGGAAACTGGACATCAACGAACACCCCATTTCGCTACTGGATGACGTACTTCTCTTTATATGTATACCAGCATTTGCATTGGAAACAACATTTTCACTGTTGGCAACGATCACCCTCACGAATCCTGTCAGCATCACCAATTATTCAATAATGGTATGTACGAGTATTCAATTTTCCAAAGAAAAGTTTGGACACATCTTTAAATGTCCATGTTTTAAAACATATCAGTTTCTTTTTAAGTATCCTGGTTTTGGTATCACTTTTAATAAACAAGAATAAGAAGAGTTCGACCTTCGTAAATGTATAAAATTTTAATATCTTCTTACACAACTGGTATTGTATTATGACTTTTAATACAGGTCTATAGAACACAAATAATAGCAAGTGTTTTACCAACTGTATATAATTAGATAACTCATTTTTCCTCTCACATAATCTAGTTATGACTTTATTTATTTTTCAGGCCATTCAAGTGCTTGTACAAACGCCTCTCATCATGGATGGCCTGCGTCGATGCAGCAACTCCAAGAAACTCCGACGAAATAAACCCGGCAGGGAAGTGCTCATGTTCCTGATTATAGCCAACGTTGCGATGTGGCTCTTCTATACCTTCTCCTATAAATCACCAGACAGTTTAGATGAAAGATACACATACTTCGGCAAAGTAGTCTGGTCTATTCTGGGCCATATTAGTTTACCTCTTATCATGTTCTATAGGTTCCACTGTAGTGTATGCTTCGCTGATATTTGGGACTCTGCCTATAAACCAGGCTCAGAGCATTAGATTTTATTATAGAAACAGTGAAATCGTAACTTAAGCTTTAAAGACGAGGAGTTATAATAATATCCTAAGTATTCTTTGATCTTATTAATAGATTACTAAAATTTGTTTTTCGTAAGTGACTTTTTAACCCCACAATTATTTATTCGTGTATTGTGCTAGTTATGTAAATATATGTAATACAGTAGATATTCTACATAATATTTATGTAGTCAGTAGGAGTTCTTATACTATATCATGTATAATATATATATAATGCAAATAAAGAAATTGTAGTGATATAAATGGACAAAAAATATTAATAGAGTATGTACTTATATGAATAAGATTGATTTGGTTAAGTATGATACGTTTAAAGATAATAAAATTGAATGTGCAATTTTAGTGTTAAACCTTCTAATGTAAATAACTATTAATAAAATATCATACTCCGATTTTATTTTTTACTGTTACTTACTATCCATGATAAGGTAATGAAAATTAATTTGTTGGTAAAGCAAAATAAATGTATAACCAAAATATAAGTTATGTTGTTACTAAATAGGTATTAGCCATTTAGCCATAGCCACCTCATAAAGTATTTTATGTAGTACCAAACTGTGTATTATAATTAGTGATGTGCCGGATCGTTAACAAAGTACCTATACTATATCTGCGGATACAGATCCCATAGGGATACTTTCTTACTTAATCGATGTCGATGTGCGTGACATTGAAAATTCAATTCTTGGTACGTATGTGTATAGTAAAGTTAAAGTCAAAGTAATTTATGAGGAGGGATATATACGAGTATAAGTAAGTATAAGTATAATTAAATGTGATATCGATACCTTAATTTAATTCCTGTATTGAGTTACTGTATCGAACAAAGGGCGGTATTTATTAATATCTATCTATCATTAGATCATCAATGGAGGTCCTCCGTTGATATTGTAAGTTATAACAAAATAATTGATTAAATAAAGCCATCTAGTGGCTGTAATGAAACTGCTTTATGTCCAGAGCAATTACAATAAAAAAATAAAAAGGGAGTCTATTCCAATTGCGCAATGCGTTTTATTAGATATCAACATAAACATAAGTATTTTCTATTGTAAAATTGCAATGATTATTACTATATCTACCAACATTCGAAATACCTTTCATCAACCCTGCTGCTGGGGCCTTCCCTATGGATAAAATCGAATCGAATAGGGAGAATGGACTGTAACTGATCATGTAGAATTAGTGCGGATTGGTGGGTTATTAACGACTTGTATACATTTTTAGTCACCCATCCTATGACTGACCATTGTCAAAGTCAAAGTCAAAATAATCTTTATTCAAATAGACTTCTTAAAAGTACTTTCGTCCAACTTTTTTTCCCTACCGCTCGTTCAGGACGTCTTTTGGCTGATAAGAAGAACGAGCAAGAAACTCACCAGCTCTAATAGGAGTAATGACATTTACAAAAACCATGCCATTACCAGATCAATACATTATAAATAAAGAGAGAAAAAAAAAGAAACTATGGTCTTATAATGATAACATAATCATTTAATAATATTGGAAGCAAGATAGTTTTTTATACATAATGGGTTAAGAAGTAATCACCTATCCAGTTGCTGGATCATCTCAAGTCCAAGCATTCTTATCTGTTATATAATCGGATACCTTATAGTAAGCTTTTCTAATAAGTATTATTTTAATAGTAGATTTAGACTGCATGATATCTAATTTTTGTATTTTGCTTGGGAACTTATTGTAGAAGCGCACACAAAGACCCCTGAATGAGTTATTAACTTTTTGTAGTCTAGTGACAGGCACCGTTAATTTATTTTTATTTCTTGTATTAATATTGTGTACATCAATTTTTATAGAAAACAAACCAATATTTTTACGAACGTACATTAAGTTCTCGTATATGTATTGAGAAGCAACAGTCATTATGCCTATTTCCTTAAATTTCTCCCTCAAAGTGTTCCTAATCCTAAGATTATAAATTGATCTAATTGCTCTTAGTTACAAGAGAAGAAAACAAACCAATATTTTTACGAACGTTTAAAATTAAATTAGAAAATTAGTTACAAGAGAAGAAAACAATCCAATATTTTTACGAACGTTTTAGTAACAGCAAAAAAATTGACATTTGTAAATAGAATTGAGAAATCTAGAAATAAAGTCAAAGAATCATGGAAAATAATAAATGAGCAATTGAACAAAAAACGCAGACATAGTGTTTCATTAAATTCTATTATAGATGCCAGTGGTAACTTGGTAAACGATAATAAGAACGTGGCAAATGAGTTTAACTTCTTTTTTTTAAATATTGCAGATCAGCTAACGAAAGATATTAAGGTTGATAGAAAAAAATGCACACAATACATATGCAATTCAAAAAAACCTTGCCACAACATTACTTTTACGCCAATAACTTGAGAAATTTGTTAAAAGTCTTAAAAATAAACAATCGCGAGATATCTACGACATGGATTGTAAGACAATAAAACAGCTTATCCTGACAAATGAGTATTTTCTAAATCTTATTTTAATAGTTTTTAATAGCTGTCTTGATCAGGATATATTTCCAGAAGCTTTGAAGATAGGTAAAATTGATCCTCTCCATAAAAAAGGTGATACAAAATTAACAGGAAATAACAGGCCAATATGTTTATTGCCAGTGCTCTCAAAAATATTAGAGACAGCTATAAAAGACAGAATGATGGAATTCATTGAATCAAATGAACTCTTGTCGGATGTGCAGTTTGGTTTTCGTAAGGGACGTTCTACTGAAATGGCGATTCGTAAAGTAATATACTTCATCTTAGGTGCAATGGATGAATCTCAAAAATGCTCAAGCATTTTTTGCGATCTGTCCAAAGCTTTTGATAGTTTAAGGCATAATATTTTGCTGCTTAAGTTGAATTATTATGGATTCGATGGAAGAGAACTTGAAATAATAAGAAGTTATCTTGACAATAGAAAACAAGTTACAACAATTGCTCTTTTCTTAAGAACAAAAATCGTTTGTATGTCGGCAGCATTTCCCCACAATAGGATTCCGTACGACATCACACTATGAAAGTAACTGAAGTATACTAATCTGGCAGTGTCTATGTCAGTTAACCTACGTATCTTCATTACGGCATATGCTGCAGAGCTTAGTCTACTCGACAATTTATCAATATGTGGGCACCACTGTAGTTTAGAATCTAATGTTATTAGATTCTAAACTAACTAATGTTATTAGATTCTAAACTACAGTGGGGCCAAAAATACTGTAGTATCCACAAGGCCTATGTTCTTATCTTTTATATTAACATTTATATCTACATTTTCAACATTAGATAGTTCAAATTTTAGGCATTTTGTTTTTCCTTCATTAAGAAGACCATTATTTACATTAAACCAATGTACTACTTTAGCGATAGAATTGTTTACATCGTCATTTAGAGGTAGCCCTCTTTTAATTTTAAACAAAAGTGAAATGTCATCCGCAAACAAAACTATTTCGTGATCATCCCTTACGAAATAAGGCAAGTCATTTATGTAAATTAAAAACAAGAAAGGACCAAGTATTGAGCCCTGCGGAACACCCATCTTAACTTTCGATTGCGAAAGTTGCTAAACAACCACATCTCAGACTGAGCGCACTGACCACTGCGCCATTGGGCTCATTTAAGGGTACTATTCGAAATACTTTTATGCCAAAATTAATTATAAAAGCTATATGGAAAGCGGAAACAACGAAACCTGTCACGACACCAAGGGCAGAGACAATATATAAAAGTACGCTTTCTGTATTGACCAAACTGCAAATTGTACCCGAGACCTTAGACAGCGACACATTGAAACAGACGTGAGCCACTCGGTCACAGAAATAGTCATATCTTTTCAATGACGATATATCAGTGCAAAAAAAATGTCTATGTATTGAATTTGAAAATTTAATTTTTATTTTAATATTTATTAACACTTCATTTTGATAAAAAAACATTGTTGAGCTCCGAATACTGTACATCTTTTATAATTTTAATATTAACGATTCATTGTAAACAACCCAATTTAAAATTTTGCGGACTGCTTTAAAGTTTTTCCTGTATTTGAATATATATTCAGTAGACTAAGTCAATAATTACTGTATCTTACCTACTCTCATTGCATAATACCCATAAATGATTTTCGTGTATACAGCGGAAAACTAAGAATTCGATTAAAATTATATATAGTAAATCTTCGTATGCTTGACTACCTAGTAGGTAATATGCTTTTGTAAGTGTCGATTAATACTACTCTAACTGGAACTGAAACCTGTGAAATAATTCCTTGGAAATCAATATGAAGTGAACAAACATTTCATAGATGTCAATATATAGATTTCCAGACCACAAAGCACGTATCAACGGGACGATGTCAGGCTGACCAACTCAGGGAGGCTAATTATTGTTGCTGCCGGCTAACGCAATTATCGAATATTAGGTTAAGTACTACGCCGGAGCACACCGCACTTAAATGACCGTCCGAGACACAAACTAGTTACTTGACAGACGATATGAGCGTGTTAACGTTTCCTCGGAACCATTTATGCAACTAACTTGGGGCATGTGTGTCACCGCATTATTTTGAGAACACAGAACTATTCAGATACAAAATTATTGAATGATAACGAAAATGCTACAGAGGAGTATTACTTTTAATATAACTTATGCTATAGATTAAATGCATTGTATTACAGTAATTATGTTAACTTAATGTAAAAGATGAAATAAGTTAAATTACCGTAAGATGAACAATAACGGTTTTGTAATACCTAAAGTTTATTTACATTTAAAATAAGAGATATTTTCGTGCGTGAGTTATTAATTCAGGCTAAGCTTATTATAGACACCAATCTCCCACAAAGATCATTAAGTTTAGAGACAACAATACTGATTATACTTTTTTATTATTATCGGGACAAAAAGTGTATTCTAAATTGCAAGAACACCAAATAAACTTACCTTCATAATAAGATTGATGCCAACGTACGAAAAAAGTTGTATATATAATATAGTCCATCAGTCGAATGAAAGAAAAATATTAATCACTTACGTATTATTTAACGTAGGTTAACAAGGAACGACTTCAACAATGGGCATTAAAGTTGAGAAGAAAAAATCTTAAATAATTTTCAATACTTGACAGACGAAAAAAAACATTTAGTCATCATCTCTATTACAAGTTACATGCAATCCAGCTACTTCAACCGCTTGAGCGGCTGGATTATTAACTATGATTTGTGATTGAAAATAATATTTTAACCGTCTCGATGGCTCTTTTCCAGTTTCTACTCTTATTGTTCTGTATTTGTAAACATAGCCAATACTAATTCAAATATTTCTGCTATAGTGGAACATGAAATATACTCGCAATTTTGCATTCATCTCTCCATGTTCAAAGAGCACAAAAGTAGTCAGACACAACACACGAACTGCTCCATTACATTCCTATTAACATTTAGTCATTGGGCCGAAAAGTTAAATAGTTATGTGAAACAAAAATCCAGATCGCAACGTTCAGCTCTGTTACTATATTCAATTACATTAAACCTTACAGTTTTTGATTTACAGTCGATATTTGTTTGAGCACCCGTTCTCTTTTCTGTTTCCGTGTCCAAAATGATGCTGGAAATATTATCCATAAGTAAAGCAGTAGGACAGACGTACGGATATGCGCTCGGCTGGCCAATGCCACAGTCGTCTAATTGTTTCCGATCTTCACTGAATAGCCAGTGCGTAGTATTGATGAAATTTGAAAAGATGAACGGTATTTATATCGCGTCACCAACTCTTTTTCATCTCTTTAAATACGGTCTCCCTGTTAGGTATTTTGGTCTAATTAACCGACTTCAAAATAGGATGAAGTTTCTCAACTCGACCGTATTATAAAATATCTTTTCAATTTCTTAAAATTCTATTTCACAAATAATGAAATAACTAGAGGCATTTTTCAATATTGATAGGGAATTTTCTATAGTGCTGCATAACATCCACCGTAAATCGGTAACACCATAAAGTAGTAGTTTATTAAATAAATTAACAATGATAAGTAATGAACAGCCTTTATGTTAAAGATTATGTCTATGTATATTTCAGTATTACTCTTATTTATATACCTACCTACATTCTTACATATATTTTTAACGCAACAAATTTAAGCAAAATAATAATAATGTAATTTAGTTTAACCTGGTGCCATAACTTTTAAAATCAGTATTGCATTATACAGTCCAAATAGGCCGTATTTTAGTTAGAGTTTGAGTTTTTAAAATCTTTTTTTTACCCAACCTTTTCAAAACAATTGATTCACTTAGACCATATTTTCTTATACAACTCCCAACATCGGATGAACCACGATTCTAGCACTAACAATTACCCAACCAGGATATACATAGCCATAAATATTGTTACATAAAAAATATGATTTTTTATTGGACGTAACATTTATTACTATTACAGTGGGTTAGTTAAATACATTACTATAAACCCGTTATAAATATATATATAACTTGTTCGAAGTGGTCTTTATCAGCTGCAATACAGTCAGTTAAGGTCAGTTATCAATAGACGCACGCACTCTTTCCATGGGAAAATTCTTAACTACCAACCATTTGGATTGTTTGAGGGGCTCCTAATTATCATGGCGTTTAAAGCAAACATTACTTTGTAAACTGACCACAAATCATAATCCAGCGGATTAAGATCTGGACTAGATGGCGGCAAACCTTGAGCTCTGATGAAGTCCGGAACGCCGTTTTCAACCGAGATTGGGTGGATCGAGCTTTATGACCTGGCCGACCTATTCTTGCTGAAAGGACCATTCTTGGTTATTGAACATGGTGTTGATAAGAAAGTTGACAAGAATGGTATCTTGATACCTATGTGCCGATGTTTTGATGCTTTTTTTTCACAAAATTATGGTTCGGTTACACCCCGTCAAACCATCACTGAAGTCAGATAACGGCCACGTTGATGAATCGTGTAGCTAATTGTTAATATATTGCTCAATTGTATACATTTTCTCACTCGTAATATAAATTTTTCTATGATCTCCCTTTGTGTTCCGCTTCAGTAGTTGATTTTGCCACCCTATTCTTTTTTAAATTATCTGTTAAGAAATGCCCGGGCTGCAAGTCTTAAGTCATCTTTTAAAATACGCGACATTGTTCTAGGTGCTATCTTCATCTCCCGAGGTAAAATCTTTAGTTTTCAGACAGAATTTATAACAGAATTCTTACCCTTACTAATATTATATAGATGGCCAGATCTTTTCTGTCACAAACAGAGGAGGTTTTATTGTACTTAATAATTAAACAAAAAGCCCGATACACAAACATTTGACTAATACCAAGCGTATGGAGGGTTATGAAAATTATGTTGGGCTCCATACAAACTTTATGTTATGCAACCGCAGCGATGCGGTTCTCTTTATCGTCTCATTCTATTTTAACATCTCTAAATATTTTATAATGTTTTGTCGCAAAAAACAATGTAAAATCATATAATAACGACAGATTCGAAATTCAAAACTATTGTTTTTTATTTTCCATTCTAACAGTATTTATCATAGAACATAGCTGTGGTATTTATGGCTAGACTAAGTAAACAATTTTCATTTACATAATAATATTGAAGATGGTTGTGCAATTTCTACTATCGGAAAACCATATCCAAACTTATTATGTAATTCATTGATTAACATAGGCGGTTAAGAGCCTTACAGCTAGTTGCACAGAAGTCCATTAAAATTTTCATTAGTTTAAAGTGACATTACCCATACAATTTTGACATTCATTAGAGCTTAAAGGCGTCTTTAAACCTTAATGGACGTTTGTGCAACTGACCGTTTAGTGTTCTAACAATCAAAGACTTTGCTTGACTTCACTGAGAAGACGCACGAGCAAATATCTACTTTGAGACAAATTTATTACATTTACATAGTACTCTGAGATGGGTTCGAGTCCAATCTCAGAGTGCTAGGGACAAAGTGGTTTTTTAAGCATTTTTCATTAAAAATATTTTTTAGTATAGCATTGTGAATGCATTGATCAAATTTAATATTTACAGAGTATTTAAAATCTCAATTTTATAGGGAAATGAGCTATAACTCTTATACTTTAAAAATCGTAATTTGATATGTCGTAATCCATTTCTTCGAGTGTCCTACTCTAAGTCACTTATTTTTAATGTATAAGAGTAGGACAGAGCACGATAATATTATAACCCTTCTTTTTTACAGAGTACAAACCCGTTTACAGAGTACAACCCTAGTTTTTTTATTTTCTTTGATTTGTTTTTCACATGGATATATTACATTGTGGAAACTTATCGAATGTTTTCAGTATAAAAAGTAAATTTTTACTTTGTACACTCTCAACGAATTTTAACGAAAATTTAAAAATATTTATAATACTCAGCTCAGGTGGCCGCGCTCCATTATCGTGTCACTATAAAATTAATACCCTTTTGTTTTTAACGACACCTAACTGTATCCATTAATTGCATCAAAAAAGCCTTTTCCCGAGTTTACTAATTGGTTCAACCATGACTCTTGTAATAAACAGTATTTACTATAAATTTTTCATTTCAAACAATAAGGCATACCTACTACAAAATACGGCTTGCAAAATCAGCGAATTAATGATAAAATAAACAAAAAGTAATGCCACAGCGACCATCATCTCGATATATTAAAATTAAAACAAGCTAAAATTATTTTGTGTTTAAAAACACTAATTGTCAACCACTAGTTTTTGCCCGCGACTTTGTCCGCGTTGTGAAGTTACCTCTATTGACGGACTTCTTTACAACCTTTCAGCCCTTTTTTTATTTAATTTTTAACTCATGAAAAACGTATTACGTACTACTCCTGTCGCCTGACGGGATGGCAAGATATGTATGGGACTTTCCCCCGTTATTGGTTTATGCAGTGTGAGGGCTGACTGCTGAGTGGGGCACTGGGTAGATCAAAGGGTGGTGGCCTACTCATTAAGACCTTAATCGAACGTGGGGACCTGCTATAGCCACCAGGCGGACCATCCGGACCAGAAGGGGATCTCTAGTTGTATTTTTGGCATGCTTTCATGACCACATCAAGACCCGTAATATAAAGAGAAATCCCAAACCTAATTTACTTCACAGTGAAGATTTCAATGGCAGCACCTCGTACATCCAAACTTTGTTCCCCATTTTTAAACTCCATCGATCCCATATCTATTTCTGTAACAAATTTCATTAAAATCAGTTTTATGGTTTAAGCGTGATAGACAGACGCATTTATAATATTGTTAGTGGTGTAGGGATTTTTCTATAGTAGTAGTCAGTACTTGCCATCGATTATTTGTTTTTCCTTTTTCTACAACCATATAACATCAAGGTTATAACTTTAAAATTTATTTCCATAAACTTTGATTTAACCTTGTTCTAGCAGCTGCATTTAAATCGTGACAATGTGTAACAGAGAGGCCACGTGACTTATAACCGTAGACCATAACTAGCGTTTGATGCGCCTGTTGTCATACCTCAATACTTCTGTGACCGTGTGCAACCATAAAACAGACGGTAACATAATGTTTGTTTCCATTGATTGGATCACAATGGTTACAGCGTATACTAGGCCGTCACGCACGGGCTGCGCGAGCGCACCGGAAGGGCGCGACGCGCGGAAACGTCCCCACGGCCCGTGACCCATGCGCGCACACGCGCTTTGTTGTCCGCATATGGCACACGCAATATTATAATTTAAAAAAATTAGCTTTAATAAGTTACACATACTTTATAAAAGTAAACGTTAAAAAAGTATTTAATCATTTAAATAAAATATCGAATAAATATTACCTGGCATGTGTTATTATCAGGATTTCGTAAAACAATATATTCTGAAACGGAAAATTACTTGACCCTTGTAAAATATCATTAGTCTTACACGTTAGGATATTGCAATACCAATAAAACAAGACATTATCACGTAAGGCACAAGGGCTCTTTATCAGTCGGATTAGCGTTAAATCGTGAGTGCTCTCCTCGAGTGACGTCTAGGGCCAATTGCTTGCCCTCCAGCCGTGTCAAAGGTAAGTGTTTCATCTATTTCTATTGTTTAATCGTGTGTTAGTATTTATGTAGGTATGTTTGTTTACTCAACCACTTCAATAGACATTTATAATTTCAATAAGATCAATGGGAATTTTTACGCAACATTTTATAGGTTCATCATCAATACTCATAACGTTCAAAAAACTAAAATTATTTACAAAACAATGTACAACTGACTGTTTGACTTTGCTTACTGATGTCTCGATTGTTTCTATAATATATAAATAATAATAAATATATAACAACATCATATACATTGCTCAGATTCCAAGATGAGTAGCTAAAGCCCCCATATTATGGAGTTTCTTAGACAAAAAAGGTACCACAACACCCAGACCAGAGACAATATAGCAAAGTTCATTTTCTACATTGACCCGACTAGGAATCGAACCCTGGACCTCAGAGATGGCGACACCTTGAAACCGGCGTGCGAACCACTCGGCTACGGAGGTCGTTAAATAATATAAGTAGGTACTTTCCCTTTTTAGTAAAACAATATTCATCCTTCGTAATGTCCATTTTAAGCGTCCAAAATATGTGATGTTTCTCAATAAATTCAATAACACACCTGCCTGAAAGCACACTCCTTGAGGGCTGGTTTGACCATCCTTACGGAAAATATAGGTGACTGCCCGTCGCCTTACATTACATATTTTCGTTAATGCGAAAAAGGTGCCATGAAAAAACACAACAAACATTATTATATTTCGTCGATGCGGAAACTATTCACAGTCTACCGTGTAGGTAGTGAAAGACAGCTGCATAATTTTAATAGGACTTATTCTATATTATTTTCCTACCGTTATTTTTTTCAGAATGTTCATTAAACAATAACCTGTAACTGAAAATATTATATATAAAGTTGAATTATCACTTATAAATATGTTAGGTAGGAGATTAGAATTTATATTATCGTTATTATTTATACATACAGTGTAGATAAACAAGTTATACTAAACAAAAGTCATACAAGCCATACATATTCTTATAAAAATTAACAACTACTACAGTACACGTATTTTGCAGTACACGTACCCATATAGTTCAATAGAAATAACAATAACAGAATTTAAAACGTTGCGTGGTGAAAAGGGGCGGGAGAGTCACAAAAACAAGCGAATGTGTTGTTGATCATCTTAACAAAGCGTGATTTCAGAAAAGTAAGTCATAACAAGTCAGTATTAGTGGAGTGTATAAGCGACTTCACACAAAGTATTTTATAAGATAACCAAGTTAACTCTGTTATTGAGTCATATTTAGTGGATGTTTGAAATAAACGGATTATATTGTAATTTTATACCGCGTTTATATATTTTTATACTGTTTTTTGTAATTTTATCAACTGTAATTGCCACTTTTCCTATGGGTGGGTAATGCTCACGGAGACACATCATTCGCTCGAACAAATTGGTAGTCATAATTATTGTGATCACCGTGGTATGCATAATTAACCTATACACACGATGGAAATAATGCTTTTAAAGGCACAACGGAACTTCCAAGACGCAACCCTTGCTCTTTCAGAGGTACCACGCTTACTTTCAACACACTACACAAGCAAACAAATTATAAATTTACACATATCGGTGACTTTTTGAGTGTAAAATTCAAATGACCGTTTTATATCGATCATTAATTACATACAATGAAAAACCATTTGTAAATAAAAAAAAACTGAACATTAAGCGAGTCGCAATACGTAGGCAGATTTGTGCAGTTTAATAAGACCCATATTACTTGCTTAAAGAACCCATGCCCAACTTTCTTTAATTAGGTAACTTTAGTAAAAATATTTCAATAGTATAACGAGCGCTCGGCGTTGTTGTGAGTAGTTAAACTATAGTTACTTCGTCAATTTGACTAGTCTCGGACTAGGTCTGATCAAAGACGCGTCGCCGCTCGCCCGGAAAATTGCCCGGGCCCAATGAATATTATTAAACTCTTCAATAGTTCCACGTAGTTTATTCTCGTTAGGCAAATCCTGCCGATGTCTATGTAGATAATTATATTTTGATTATGTTGAAATACATATTTTGTTTAAAATAGGTATTTCGAATATCTTTAAAAATATCTAAGGACAGATTTAAATAACAGAATTAAACAATTATCAAGAAAGAGTAAAAAATAATCGTTATCTATTTTTACAGCACATTCTGAATCATTGTAAAAACAGAAATCACAAAACCTTATAATTTAATACTTATTCATGTGAGTGTGATAATAATAAAGAAAATCATACAAACATACCTTGGAATGAATCTCACACGTCAATAAAAATATAGGGAAATACCCCTGAAGCGCATCTGTTATTTTTAAATAATATCATCTTCATCAAAGTGAAAATAATATTTAAAAACACACACAACAGTATTACATAGAACCTCCATCTTTTTTATTTTGAAGTTGCTTTATTAATTTCCTTTGCCTCATTTGAACAGAATTAGATTATAACGTTCACATGCTTATAGAGCATCGTTTGTTAAAAACAACGAGCTAATAGATGCAAGCGGGCGTTCACATGAAACATGAAAGAGACTCGTGGATAATTTGCTTTTAATCATCGGAAGCGGTATGCTTAATCTGCGAGTGGTGTCATGGCCCGCCTGTCGTATTTAGAGATATGTGACGGCCCAGCGGATGCCCACTGAACCGGGGATGCGAGTTATAAAGTACCACAGGTGATCTATCGAGTGAGAGAATCCCATCCCACAATGTACGAAAGAGAAATTCAATTAACATTTTATATATATTTGAATTTCTCCTTTACCTCTTATATATATTTATACTCATGATGACATCTATATATATGAGGTTGGGGGAAAAGTTTCTTCGCATTTTATATGGGAATAGAAAACATTCTTTAATAAAGTTTATTTACATTTAACTAAGGTATGTAGATACCATTTTGTTAGATAACTTTTTGCTATTTTGTAGGTAGGGACATGATCCCATTGCTATAGAAATATTATGGCTTCTGATCAAAAAACCGCGACAAGTGGTTTTGGCACCGCCTTAAGAATTCTGAAGAGACCAAAACTGGTGGAAATCTGAAGGTGCAAAGCCAGGACTATACGGCGGATGCATTACTACCACCCAGCTAAACCGTCTTAACTTTTGCTAAGTGGCAAAAGATGTGTGAGGTCAAGTGTAATCATAATGAAAAACCACATCCTTTCTATTGATTGATTAATTCTGGCCGCTTTGTATCAACTTCTTGCTTTAATCTCATCACTTCACAGTAGAGTTCAGGAACAGACTCATCTTATCCGTAACAGGACGACCAGAGCGAAGTGCATCATTGATATCAAAATTTCTGGACTTCAACCAAATTTGTGCTATTCTCACAGAAACTGCACTAGGTCCATAAACGAAGAATTCCTTCATTAGATTCACTCATTTTGACAGTAACAAAAACAAATGAAAAATCACACATATTACCTAATTTGAATTCAGAGTTATCTTCCTTAAAATTTTAACTTTTTAACTATACCGAAACCAGCCAGAAAGATTGTTAATAAATGTCAATAATGGACCAATCTGGCTTGGATATATTTATAGAAATTGAAGGTAGGTTAAAAATTGAATAAATTATATGGAAAATAGTAAAAGCATTTTCTGTTCGTATTTTTGATACAGGTTATGTATGATATTATTAAATTCGGTTGTTAAGTATGAAATTTTCCAGTTCTAGCTTCCAATGAGTATAGTTTCCAATGAGTATATTTTTTTATACCGAAAATGCAATGAGACGTTAATGGTATTCAGCTGCATGATAACACATCTACCATAACAGTACATATTGAAATATAAAACAAGTAGGTAGTTTTATGTAATAATATATAGGTTCAAAACCCAAGAGATGTCCAGAAATAGATATTCCACGAGGATTAATTGAGCTTGAAATTACGCATAATATGAGACGAAGTTTACCTCAAGGTATATTTTGAAAGTTACACTATAATAATTACCTTTTCCTTCCAGGTCAGCATGGATGTCTCAAAAAACAAATTATGACGTTCTCTAAACTCGTTATCAAAAAAAATGACATCTCATATAATCCTTATTTGTAGAACATATTAAAATGAAAACTTTCCGAATATGTAATTATTTCGGCATGAGGATTAAAAAAGATTATTTATAGGCAAAACGCCGCATCCTCTACTTCAAAATAACGGGACTGAAGCACATATAACAGTGATTGTGTGCAGATGAGCAGCTCATTCGTTTATGCGCCGCCTCTGATGTTATTCATATCGTATCAACATTTAGTGAGCATTACGTCGATTCTGAATGCACGGATTTGCCGTAACATTAAACGTCGGTGATTCTAAATGGAAATTCAAGTGTCATTATTAACCCTTCCTGGGATGGTCACTATGCATAGGTAGCTAATAAAACTTTAATTGATTCAATAAAATTTTGACGAACAACGAATTTTCAAGAAAAACGTTCTATATTATTACTGTATAATTTCACAAACTCAGATTACTATCAAGAATACTTGATTCTTAAGTGTTTATAAAATATTATAAATACATAATAATTTTAATAGGCACTCCAAAAAAAAAAAAAAAAAATAACGTATCGTAGATAAAAATATTATCATACAATAAATTGATTTCTTGTTTGCAGATTACTTTTTAATGTATTTAAAAAGATCAAAAACTTGTCTTAACCGGAAAATTAGGGCTATAAGACAATTTTGAAGACACACAATATTGCATCAATTAAATAAAAAAATATATGTTTTCGTGTTTTTGATGACTTAAATTTATAATGAAATACTAAATTTGAGGCATATAAAACCTTTCAAAGCTATATAATGCATGTATGTATTACATAAGACCTTTATCCGTTTGAAAATTATATGTTAAATTTTCATACCTACTTCATATTCACAATTTACAGACCGATACCCTTCGTGTAACTCGACGACCTGTAAAAGCGGCCTCAATACACCACTGTGAACTAATGAAGTGCATTAAATGGTTAGTTTAGTGGAAATATGTAGACAATTTTCACCGGAATCTATATAGTGTATATAATAAATTATTATACACTTACACTGAAAATATACGGACCAACCCAAATTATTTTATTTAGACTCGGCAATAGTTTGTTTATAAGTTTCTTAATTGGAAGAATAGAATAATGGAAACTAGAATAAGTATTTGAGTCACTAAAGCATTGGACTAATATTTATGAAATGCTATTGTATATTTCCTATGTTTATCTTATTTTGCTTTCAACGAATACGTGTATATCATAAAATGAAAGCTTTAAACTTCTTTGAAAACCAAATAAAATTATAATCAAAACATTTAACTACTCTAAACTTCGCATCTATTAGCCCCCGCTCCCCTATTTTAACTTAGGTATCTAATATTTTTTTATTAATTGAGGATATAGGATTACACCTACACGTAACGGTTATCCATTGCTATTAAGTATATTTTATTCGGTGTATGTGGGAGTAAATTAATTAGGCTCAGTATCAGCATACACAACACAAAGCCAGCGTGTCCGGAACTGGGCTCCATTGGCCGACATAAATCAATATCCGGTGGGTGCGACAACCACCGGCCGAGAGCCTCTCAGCAACTGATCAACACTCGGACGCAGAGTGAAGGTTCCTTAAACCTTGTATCTACTAGGCAAAAAATGACGAGCGACATAATTGTATAAATATATTGAACGCAGAACTTTGGACAGTGATCAGAAGAGCATATTCGTGGTGTTAAGTAAACTAAAGTTTGTATACTAATCTTGACCAATCTATGCTAGAGAATACTATAACGTAAGTATACAAAAATAATAAATTGCCTGTTACTTGAGCAAGATGTACTTTAAATTAAAACACTAATACGGGTGTAGTAAAGAAAAGTGTCTACAATTCTTACGAGTATCATAATATAGATGAATGATAATAATAAGAATTTTAGGCGAAAATAATTTTAAATTAAGTATTAATATTTAGAATTAGATAAGGCACTATTAGATGCAGGGAATGGCAAACGAACCGCATTTCTTTTAGCTTTTAATAATAGAACATTTGAAGTTTGTTTGAGTTACTTGCAATTGTCATTGTTTGGTATATAAAAATATATATTATATTTTGAAAACGATGCATAAAAAACATATTATTGTACTGAAAATAATTACCTATTTTTCTTGAAAAAGAAATATATTGTATACTGTTCCAATACTTTATGGCTCTAACAAAAATGTTAAAAGCGGCTTATCTTGTTCACGAAACTGCCGGACTTCAATATCAGTTTCTTGAATAGGTAAGTAGCTTTTAAGATATATATTATTTATGTTTGATCAATTTTGCATTCACAATGACAAATATTTTAATGAAAAATGCTTAAACAAACCACTTTATCCCTGGCACTCTGAAATGGGACTCGAACCCATGACCTTTCGCTATCCGGGCTACTGGTCTACCCAGAACCTAACAGGACTGACGATTTTTTCAAGCACATGTTACTATTTCGCGACTTAGTATAATTTCTTGATTTTTTAAACTATGAAGTAGGTTCTATTTTTTTGATATCGCATTTGTTTGAAATGAAAATAAAGGTCCAATATTTTCATCTAATTTTTTTTTTTAATTTTTAATTGCAATCTCTAGAAAAACGATATCATGGTACGATATGAGAGCATACGTCGATGTAATGAAGATTTGAGTATAATCGAAAGAGCGTCCGCTCGGTGGAGCAGACGATTTATTTGCGGCGCGACCGTCCGGATAATAATGCCTTTAACGGCGCTTCCGACCGCTTCGTACGTGCTGCAACACTCCACTCGACTCGCCTGCAATAAACATAGTGTTTATTTTTATTTGAAAATCTATTCATTTCAGCTTTTATTCTGTTCTTGAAACGACTGAAACGTACAACATTTAAATAAAACAAGCTTTTACTAGCTTTTTCCCGCGATTTCGTCTGCGTGGTTTAGTTACATTAGACAGAATTTCCAAAATCGCAAAAACTGAAATAAATATTTATTCATTATATCGTATAAAAAACCTGACCATGAACTTTCACAATTTTATCTTTGACCATAACGAACTTCTATAGAAACTTTAATTCCCTATTTATTAAGACAAACCAAAAAAAAACCATACCCCGATAGGATTGCGCTATTTAATTACAAAGATGTCATGACCATTTTGCGGTTTCATCATTAGACCCTGGATATTATATATCCAGTTTTTATACCTGTATTTAAAAATTTTTACTCAAAATCCGGGAAGTTAGCAAAATTTTGTTTGCAAGATTTGACCTAGAGTAAGTACTGGCATAGCAAATTAAATACTGCACTAATTTAAAATAACTATATTCTTACAAAGCTTGGAAACTAATAACACCAATGTCATTTTAAAAATATAATACACGGATCAATCATTACAACTGGATCACGAATCGATAAACAGACTCAGAGTGATTATTTTAACTAAAATCATTAAATATATTATCATTAAATATTATTATTTAATAATTCAATAGGTTCAAGAAGTTTAAAAAAGAGATATTATGTACTTAAAAAAAATTATACGAAAGAGGTAACTTTTTAATATTTCAAATGAAATAAAAATATCACAGTCTTAATTTCACCCAATATGTTTATATATATACTAAATTATGTATTGATAAGATAGACGATTTTCTCATTTTCCATGTGTACAGAAACTTTAAAATTCACATTTTTTAAATAATTTATAGCAATGATGATGATCCTTCACAATTTCGTTATGGATTTTGTATTTACAACTAACGGCATTTCTATTTATTTACAAGTCTTTCTTTAAAACTCATTAAGTTAAGCTTGAAATATATTTAAAAAGTGTTAGTTTCAGATAACCTAATGTGTAGTTAATAATACTTAAATAAACAGTTTCAAATTGTTATAATATCAAAACCTTAGTTTAACGGTGACTGACTCTTTATCTGAGTAGAATTTTCTTTAGGAATTACCAAAACACCAGCCTTAATATTCGTTTATAGAAAAAATATAAACTTGAGCAAAATTTCGCGCTCCTAATTTCTATTGATCTATTTATAAAATATTAAAGATCCATACCCGAATTTATACTCTAATTTCAATGTTTAAAATTATTAAATCTATTGGAGAAAAACAGGTGACCTGATGTGTTGTAGACAATACCAGGCTGTGTACTGATATCGATTGATTTTCAATGTATTATAATTCTAGATAAGAGAACTCCTTATCAAGTAATTATTTTTACATATCTACCATTAATTATTTTATCAGTTGGTATCCCCTATAATACCATAAAGGTTTTATAGTTCCAGTAAGCAAGTTGAAGCAATTAACGTAAATGGAGCACTGGGCGTGACGGTCCCTGTCGATAGACTTTCTACCTTGTAATAAGTGTTTTCTTCTCAAAGTATAAACGGTTCGGGAATAAACAGTGGCAATAAACAAAGGTTTTTTTCCTTTAATAAATTTTAATGCACAACTGTGATTTTAAAAAACAGTGTCTTCCTTATTAGCATCACCAGAACACAAGGTTTACGTATATATAGAACGCCGTTTTAAAAAACATACATACTGTAATTTTAATTAGCGCACATGACACGAACTTGCTTTGAAATCTCAACTAAACATTAATATTTTAACCTTTATGAGTAGAGGACACGCACACTGGCTTAATTAATTAAACGATCAAGTAGATACATATGAAAAGTTGAACCGTGTCAGTCACTACGTCACCTAATAACATAAGTATATTCGTCAGCTATGTCAATAAACATGACAAAATAGATCCATAATAAATATGGAATAGGGTTTCCAATCAAGTCTACTTCGCGCCCCCCCTGTCCATGCCCGCCGCAGGAAATGCCACAGACTAACAAATAGATAGAGATGGATACCGTATACTTCAGTAGTACTGTACTAAATATTTTAAGTTATTGCTAACTTAGTCTATTCTATTAAGTATTGAGAATGGGGATGACGAATGGGTAAAAAAGGTGCAATTCTATTTAGTCCGTCAGTCAGATAATAGAAAAATACTAAATACGTATTTTTCTTTTACTTCAATTAAACAAGAAATAGCTTGGATAACAGGCATTTAAGTTGAGGAGTGGGGGCTCGCTACGTCACAGTTTAGTAGAAAACGTACCATAACGTGACGTCGTGCGAAATTTCAACTCCATGTATCGCCGTAATTTTATGATTACGAAAAAAATTAAAAAAATACGTGTTTAATATTTTTTAATACTCTACCTGACGGACAAACAAACAAAAATAAGTCGTCATCCCTATTGTTGTTAAAATAGTGGTTTAAAATTTGGATAAAAATAAAATACTCGTATATTTACAAATAATAGGTATCATTAAACACAACAGATAATAATATACCTGCTGACGACAGCTTTGCCAGCCTCTTTAGAAAGGTGTCTTTATATATATTTTTAATTTTTATGACGTTGTCACTTTTGTTGTCTATTTGCTATTGCTGTCTATCTTGTGTTTGTATGCTAAGTTTGTAGATATTTTTAAATAATATATATTTTTCAGTCTATTTTATCTGAAATTGACTACAGTCCACGCTAATGCTAATAATAAGAAATCAAACTGTTAACATCCCATACTGATGGATGGTTTACTACACCATATTTATTAATTCAATAATAAATAACATTCCACGTCAGTATTATTTTATTTCGTAAGTACAACAATTTGTAATTTAAAATTGCAACAAATAGTATATCTTAACAGCTTTCATTATAATATAATCAAAGCTAAAAAAATACTTCAAAAAATCAAAACCCAGTATGTACTGAAAAGTAACAGTATTCTCAAAATTGTCGTTTGCTTGATTTTGGTTATTCCTAATTAAATAATCTAAGGTATAAATTAAACAATCTTGATTTTATATTCCCCTGAATATAACATTCGGATTCGAATCATTCACATTCGGAATATACACCAAAAAGTTAGTATTTGTTGAAATAGATTGCGTACTTATAGATGACAATTATTAAACTTTACAGTATCAACACATTATATTAAAAACAAAAGGATTTAGATTAAATATACAAATGAACGAGTTCCAAAATGAAATTATTATGATAATTAAAAACATTAAATCACTTATTTCATGTAAAGATAAGAATATATGATATCTTTTACTTCTAATTATAGAGAAGAAATCAGTGCTGTGAGCTTCAGCATATATACTCGAAGCACTACTGTACCTATCTATTTATGGTCGAAATACTTCATTATATATTTATAACAATTACGGATTTTATAATAATGGCGTGACTTTAAAATAATTATTAATTTTTTTCATCTCAATTATTAATATTGCGTATACGTAGTAACTAATAAAATCTTGTATTCATTAAATTATATTAAGCTAGATTTTCATTTAAATAAATCTTATGATAATTAATGTACGCAGTTCAGTATTTTGCAGTCAAATCGTACACTTGGCTCAAGTAGCTACGGCAGCTCTGTTCATAATAAGCTCCGTAGCAGTTCTCGTAGCGTTCGTAGCGGGCGGGCGGTCCTGCATACCGCCCGCATAATATACACAACTAGGCGACGCCTTGGGGACAAATTTTTAAATTGCCTTGTAGCCCTACAAGCGAGCCGCTTTTTTGCTAAACTCCGATTAAACAACACGACGTACATTTTATTTTATTAGTTAATGGCTTTAAGAAAGAAGTTCAAAGAATATTAAAGTAAATTTTGTTGAGTATCATTATTTTAACTACCTATATAAAATTCACTTATGAGAGACAATATTATCAGTTCAGTAGTTAGTTTCGCAAGGCGTATACAATGTTATCTAAAAACATACATTGCGAATCACTGTTAACCCGTATTCATAGGTACTGCCTATCCTTTGTCAATCTAGATAATCTAAACTTAAGAGATATCGATAACTCAAACATATTAGTAACTACGTTAGTAAAGGAACATACCTCGCGCGACGGACAGTTTGGCCTGCAAAGTTAGGAAGGTAATGGAAACAATGCTACAGTGCCAAGATAAGGCAACTACCTACATCAGATACGTACCGCCTACTTTGAAACTTCAGTCCATTCCGTTGTTATACAATTTAAACCCTCTGAGCTCATTAATGAATCAAATTGGACTTCTGTTAATTTAACTAAATTTTGAAATAAAATTAATATTTTTATTGTTTACTGAAAGAATTTAATTACTCACTAGTACTACTACTCGAGTTGCCAAACTTCCTGTTTTCCTAGCATATGTTCTGGTTTTTATAGCGTCCTAAATCCGGGTTTGCTATTTTGAAAACAGCTACGAACATAGCATCTAGCACAGTCCTGTGGACCGTAGACTTCAATAAAATAAAACCTTCATTAATGCAGCTGACCTGGTTTTGGCCAAATTAAGATTAGAACTCAGTTTTTACCATTTTAAGAGTTATAAGTATTTCAAATTTGACACATCACAGGGTTCTATGGTATTAGTTTTGTCATAATATAAAATATATTAGTTTTGTCATAATCCAAAATGTTTAAAACCGTACACGGTAAAGTAAATTATACACAGTCTCAATAATATTACTTTTAATGACACTTTAATGACAAAACATTTAAAAAATATACGTTTAAAATCAATTAAATTTAAATGTACTCAAATCAAGTTGTAAATGAATATTCGCTAACTCGGTATTCGTAGCGTCGCTCGCACAAATATGTATTTGAATATATATTTACATAATTCAGGCGGAATGATTCCGTACTAGCTCTGTAATACACAAAATGAACGTATCCCAAGATCCCACTTACAAATTGAACACCGTAGGCGCCTTATTCTGTAATATTTACTTAATAACAGTGTTTATGTATTATTTCCTGTATATGGAGTTTTATTTGAATACTTTAACTTACCTTTATAACTACACTGAAACGTTGAATTGTTTTATTAGTAAATTATTTTATGTAAATATATTTTACCTTTAAAATTATAAATGGAAACCTAATTTATTTCTATATTTATGCCTTCGGAAATGATATTTATTACATTTAACCATTATTTCATTTATAAGAAAAACAAATTAAATTGATCTTAGATTTTTCAAATAAAGTCAGTAAATGAACTTACAATATTAACCTAATTCATTGAGTCAAATATTACTGCGATTCAATATGGCCTACGACCACTCTAAATAAACAAGTTTTATTTCCCGCAGTACGGTCAAGCCGCTTTTTTTGGCTAAGACTGTAAAATCATCATAAATAGATTTTACTGTATAAATCACTTGATATATTTGTGTCTGAAATCAATTCATTAATACACGAGTGAAACAATAACAATTCAGACACAGATTGTGTTTAGAATAGGGTGTTGCGGCCCATCGGGACCGCGGCCCGAATGGAGCGCGCATACTAATTCGTGGTGGTTCGAGGAGCATTCAAATACCAGCAGAGCCCGGCTTATGGGGATATGTGCGCCCTAAGATTTGCTCCACAACTTAGATTATGCCGTGGTCAAGAATTAAACAAGTAATGGACCACACGCTACGTGACGATACATCCAGCAGTTTCAATTATTCGCCTAAAGTGTTCACGTTTTGGGGATTTCATGCTTATATACATATATTTTATAAAATTATGATGACCTTTCTTTTTCGATCCATAACTTATTGTTTATCAATTTGTCAATAAAACCAACCAAGTGAGAGTCGAACGCGCACGAAGAGTTCCGTACCATTATCCATTAAAAAAAAGTAGAAAAAATCACGTTTGTTGTTCTCTATAGAGTTGTTCGAAATTTTGAGATGGACGGACGGACAGAAGGACATGACAAAAATAAGAGTTCCTTGTTTACTATAGAGCCCTAACAATGACATAAACCACATACAGGCTAAGATTGAGAGTAACTAAAAACGTCAAAAATTGTACTTCTCATGACTTAAAATATACAGAAAAAAATTGTAGTGAGTGCACAAAATTTAATTTATTGTATTCGATTCGGTAAATCATATTAACTTTCTTGAATTTCTATAAATACATAGCTCCTTGTGATAACCTACTCATACACGGGGGACGATAATAGTTTTTGTCAATATACCAAGAGTTTGTTGAAATAAGCATGATGCTTTTAATAATAATTTAAATGAGAATTCAAAAAAAATGTTTATAAAGTGTAAAGCATCTTCGTAAGTATGTTCTATTAACGAACACTTTATGTATATTTTTTTACATTCATAACAGTTTTTCAAATTTATTTCAGGAAATATACCTCCACATTTTCCAGTTTCCATTAAAAGGTCTTATGAGATCATTATTAGAGGCACTTCATATTTTTACCTAAGAAATTGTTGCTTTAAAAATGGTGAATTGCAGTTTATTATTTCTCCTACTTTATTGTTTTACAATTACGACCTTAATAGCTCGCTTTAACGAGTACGATCCTACAAGAGTTCAAAAGCATAGTTATTATAGCTAATTATAAGAAAAATACATAACAAGGGTCCTTAGTAACTCAACTAAGGTAACCCTCTTACTGAGAATAATAGTCTACAGAAAATTAAGCCTCTCTTAGATCATTGATATTTTAGTTTATGTACAGACTGATTTTAAGTCGAATGGGAATTTACTTTGTTGAAGGTTCATTCCATAATTCCTTTTATTTAAATTTACTTATAATAATTGAACCATTTTTTTAAATATTGAATAAAATAACGTTATTTAATTTTATTTACTATCCCAACAGAAAAAAAAATCGTCTGTCCTGTTATGTCTTGGGTAATTCGGTGATTAGAGCAATCGCCGAGATTGTGAAAAGTTTGTTCGAGTCCCATCTCAGAAGGCTAGGGACAAAGTGGATTTTTTAATGCATTTTTCAGTAAGAATATATTCCAGTAAAATTGATCAAATATAATAAAGAGATTTTTTTTATTAGTGGATATCTGTCCCGAGAATTAATTTACAATTTAGTTTTCTAACAGTCATTGTAAACAAATACTTAATTAGAAGTGTATATTTGGCGACTTTTAATTTGTTTATTTTTATAATTTCATTGGTAGCGATTTTGTTGCACGAACAAGCGTTTTTAATTGTGAAAACAAATAAGATAACTGAAGTTTACTAAATGTATTGTATTATATATTTTTTATTACGTTGACTTGGCTTGAATTTTAAAACAATTGAATTTGAAGTTCTTTAGTAAAGGTAAGTCAAAAAAGAGTGGTACAACAGAATCGGCACCAGAATCTGTAGTTCACATTTAATAATTATTTATATTGAAAACAGAAATAGTATGTGTTTTTCATTTTTATGATTGATTTATTTATTCACTAAAATGTGATAAATTGGTACGTATGTTATCTACTCACACAATTATATACACACTTAATAAGCTAAGTACTTGAATCAAAAAGCTCTAGTTTGTTTATGGTTTTTTTTTATTTATTTACTATATAAACAAATAGTGACAATTAAAAATAACAGTGATACTTTTTCTGAAATTAGTATACTTACCTTAGATAAGTTAACTAACCTAACACTTAACTAAAGACTTAAGTATCTAAGCTTTACATTAAATAAAAATTCAGGTACTTACTTTAATTTACATTGATCCCAAAGTAATTAGTTTAGCTACTGTTTTGTAAAAATCTGAAACGATCAAACTACCTGAACACCCAGACTCGAGACAACATAGAAAAGGTCGTTTAATACGATCAACGGTAATGAAACCTGAAACCTCTAAGTTGGCGACATCTTAAAAGTGACGTATAAGTCGATTACGGAGGTCATCTATTTTCACATTCAAAGAAAGTGAAAAGCTTTTTCATACCATATTTATGAATATTTTTGGGAAACAATATTATTATAGTAGTATTAAGCACAATACATAAAACTTTTCCTATAACTCATTTGATGTTGTTAAGTAGTTTTTAATTATATGTTACCCCAGCCTTTGAAAACCTCTTCAAAGAAAGCAAATAACTAATTTGTCATCACAACAAATCACATTTGTTAGTACAGCAGCACGCAATAAGTTAATCCTACTGAATATTTCTAAAATCTCAGAGTCTAAAACCTTTACCTGTTGCACAGATTTTCGCGTCATCCTATGTCCCGTTCACGGAAGCTTCCAACCGCTCGTATTCTTTTTGTATGCATTTACGTTTCAGATTAAAAGATCCAATCGCCACCCCCTGTCGGGTATCGCCGCGGACACACGGGAAGACTCGGCGATCAGTCGCCACGTGATTGGCTGCACTCGGTGAGGGGTGAGTGATGACGTGTTCGAGGGAAGTTTTCGCGCTGGAAAATCAGTTGTGGTCGCGAAGCCGGCAGCTACAGCCGTGTACCGCTCCAGGCTCCCCGTTACCGATAATTCGCCGCGCCAGGTAAGGTTCATTCAATTAAAAAGCAATCTTTGCAGCCGAGATATGGAGACATCAATCGCGGTCGGAGGCTACTCTACACGTTTCAGTTAACTTATAGTCCAGTGCATTCGGGAATAAACTAGAGATTGTTAATTGTTAAAAGTTTATAGAAAGAATTCGTGGTAAAATGTTTTTTTATAATTATATACCGATTTTTCTTAATTTATACTTTTCATCTAAAGTAACATATTCTAATCTGTTGACTTGCCCCGTTAACCGAATATGGAATTTATGTGATCAGAATGGCTTTTTCGTTTATAGAGTTATTCCAGTCTAAATCACATTGACCTCTACAATAATAAAAGTTTCCAAATGCTAAATAAACAAATCATAAACGCATTATTGTACAACATTTTGTAAATAATTTTCTATTATACATATAAAGTACGTATAAGTTTGTTACTTTAGTTTATACTGTAAAGTTTCAAATGTTTTACAGATTCCTTAACTCATGCTTGCTTCGTCGGATTTCTCTCGTGTACCTTACATAATTATTTGACCCGAATATTTCAAACCTTCACTTTTCGTATAATAGTAATGTATTTATAGTACATTTTTCTTTAATTAGGAAACTTTTAGAATAATTATAACAATAATAAAATAATTATGTTGAATACTGAACTAATCATTTAATTAATACATTCGAAAAGTTATTTATAGTTCAAGTCCTAATAACGACAAAATTTTAACTTAGATTGAAGGATATAGCAAGATATCAAATCTCATTTAGAACTTTACTTTCTCAATAAAAATAAGACAATTTTAAAAACATTCTGAAGAAAACACAGTAAAAATCATTAACATCAAAACACTGAAATCGTTTTCTTCACGCATGATTGCATAAGTTAATATTGACGTGTACGATTTGTTGATATTTTTGTCAATATCAACCCCTGCCTGATAGAATATTAATCTTCAAAGGATTGTAAATTGCCGATTCATTTATAAACCTGGTCCTCTTTTACCTTTATAACTTTCGTAATCAATCTCATATCCATATTTTCGTTATTCATATTTTCAATAGAAACATTCATTAATTATCGAGAAGGATCTTTCAAATTTACTGTAATAAAGTGCAGAAAATATAAATTATATTTTTTCTGGTTATTACATTAGGGAAACTAAAGTTGTCGACGCTCATTACGGTTATTTTATGCAATGCGATTAATGATTTAATTATTCACTTTTTATTTTCCTCTCAAAATGCCAAAAAAACCTTAAAATCCTTCGATACTACATTTGTTGCTATTTCACATTGTCCTCTATTTTATTTCATCTTGTCAGGTCTGAAACCATTACCTGCATCAGTTTTTCTCGAAGTCATGACTTTCCTATATTTTTTTATTATTGTGAGAACAACACTATTTTATTATTATTATATATAGCATTTGTCCAGACTTTGTATGATATCTAACGTCATGGATGTTGTGATCTTGACGTTTCTCGGAATGCTTGCGGTAACTCAATGGCCGTCGGCAACATTCAAACTGCATTATTTCTGTCCGATTCTTATAAACACGATTATACTATGCTATTTACGCGTGCTATGATAATAATGTGCTTTGTTATGTACAACGGTTGTATTGACAAATACTAACACTTCAGATATTAATTTAAAAATTCAAATGAACAAGCTTTACTTTTTTAAACTATCCTACTTATATAATTTGTTGATATCAATACTTGTTACTCCAACTTAGCTAATTACCATTCAATAAAATTTATATAGAAATAATTTAATATTTCTCAAGACATGTAGGCAAATTAATATTAATAATAAATCACTCTTGGAAGAATGGGCGTAGTTTTATCATCATTATACATCTTGTTTGGATAATGCTGTTAGTGTTAAGACGATATTAGACCATGGAAGTATAGCAGTAGTATATAGTTTATATCACAGTTCTGATAGTGATATTCTAAGTCTACTTGCCCATGAACAACAAGCCATTCCATGGAGTTTTGCTTTCGAGTAATGTCACATTAGACATTGATTTTACGTCGAACTCTCAAACAAGCTGTCCATATTTCTTCACCGTGCAATATTCGCGAAGACTTAGCGTCTCATCAGGCAAACTTTCGTGGCTTTAGTGATGTGTCAACAGACTTTTTTAGCTAATGAAATCCATATATGGCTTCCCTGATGAATTTGGTCTGTTCATCGTATAGGGCTACGGTCCCTTAGTCTTTTCACTTGGATCTTTCCAGTATAATCTTGGTTTTATTTTTATTTGATTACATGTCCAAAGGAGAGGCTTATGACTTTGGATAAATCGAAGATTGTGTCTTTCCTTATTCTTTATATTTTAGGGTTCCGTACTAAAAGAGTAAAATAGGAATCCTATTACTAAGACTTCGCTGTCTGACTGCCTGTCTGTTACCAGGCTGTATCTCATGAATCGTGAAAGTTAGCCAGTTGAAATTTTCACAAATGATGTATTTTTGTCGCCGCTTCAACAATAAATACTAAAAACCAGAATAAAATAGATATTTAAGCGGACTCTCATAGAGCATACGTGATTTTTTTTCTCGTTTCCGGTACGGAAACCTACGTGCACGATTCCGTCTGTCTTGTGAAAGTTCATAATTACTCTCCACTTAGAAGAAACAATAGGTTTGTATTGATCAGTGCTGATGAATAAACTAACAAACAACGCCTAACAACAGTGTTCATTTCACCATCAATGGAACACTAACGGAATGCTTGACAACAAAGGAAAATCGCATCTTTTCACCCAGCTGCACAGTCATCCTGTAATGAAACAACCCACCGCCCTTACCATGCACTCACACGTGACAGTTTCTGTGACACCAGTTTCAAACGCATCAAAAGCTTTTTAATGAACCTTAAAAAGTAGGTTTTATGTTCATGTAAATTCTTATACAACCAGTTGCACAAACATCCATATATATTGTTATTAGTTTGGTGCCATATTACCCATACATATTTTCAAATTTAGAACATTGATTAGAGCTTATGATCGTCATTAAACCTTAATGGGCGTTTGTGCAACTGACCACTTAAGTTTAATTACCTACGTTAAAATATGCTTTTAAAGGCATTAAACTATAGGATATAATATAACAAATCAAACACTGCTCTTTTTTGTTATTTACTCGACTGCCCAAAAAATTTATGAATTTCGTTTAGGGTATATAACTATGTGAGTTTCTTCACCTTTACTTTTGAAAGACTTATCAGATATAAATGTATAAGGTATCATTACCAACGTCACACCATTCCGAGTGACACTGGTAGATATTTAGAAAAATATATTCAATATGGTGAATGTAAGATGTCATTTAAAAATATATATTTTGACTAATAAATTGAGTTTGTTTAACGCTTTATTGTATTGCAGTTTGATCTTCAATTAAATACTAAAACAAAATAAACACATTACCCTCAGTAATGTCGGGTAAATACAAGTATATCTTGTATAGTTACGTAATTAACTGCTTACTAAACGGAGTCAAATAGCCATAAATAAGCAAGCCAACTTGTCAAAATATAAATTGTATATAAAATTTATATTATGACATATTATGACAACTTGTCATAATTTAAATTGTATATACAATTTATATTATGACAAGTTGGCTTATACATATTACTATTACATATTAATTATTATATATATATATATATATAATTCTAATTGTATAATTGGTATAAATCCACCTCATTAATTGGTATTTTTCTGTTTAATATTTAAGCGGTTTTTAATCGTAACAATAAAAATTGCTTTGCGAGTTTTAGGTTTATTTCAGTAATTTATTAGTTTTTTTAAAGCAATATTCTAAGCAATCATGCAAAAGGTTACCTTTAGAAGCCTTTCTTTAATATATGTCCCTTTATTAGTGCAATTGGTGCGTCATTTACCACCTAATTATCTCAATTATGTTTCCAATCTAATATAATCTAATCCAATCAAATATAATAACATTATCTAACAAATACTCAAACGTCTCTCGTATAAGTCGTATTAATTTATATACGTACATGATGAGAGAATTGTTTAAATCAAAAAGCATCCTTAATATGGTTATTCAGACATTATTATTATTTATTTTAATTACAAAGAATACTTAATTTGAGAACTTTTAATTTGTAAATATTCTTTCTTGCACAACAGAAAATACATCTACGTACTGATACTCTTACTTTAATATTGTATACTAGCTGTAACCCGCGGCTTCGCCCACGTGGTCTTAGAGTACTATGTGTACACTGGCCTACTATACTGGAATGTTAAGCCGATTTTAATTATAATCATCATTAGGTCATCGGCCTCCTTGGTACCGGAGCATAGGCCTGCCTTATAGATAGAACCAAATATGGAAAATTTACCGGTATTTCTGTAGATGCATGTTTTCATAGAATAGTCCAGTTTCTCTTCTTTCCATTTTAGTATGCAGTACTAATAACGTCGTAATTTTGCTTGGATATTTTAATTGATATTTGAATACTATACTTTTTCTGTACTTTCATCAAAGGCTTTCATTTCAAAGATTTAAAACAGCCTGATGCTTTGTTTATGCAAGATTCTATGCCTGATCCTCATAGCAACTTGAGGGTCAACTTGTTCTTGCTCTTTTCAATTCAGCATTTATAGAGATTTTAATGTGTGACGCCAACTTCTCGGTACTCGGTATTTATTTTTTCAATTAATTATTTATTATTTAATTCTGATTTTTATAAATTTTAGTTGCTATTTTAGATAAAACTTATTCCTACAACTAGTAGCTTATTACAATTATTTTTTTTATTTTAGCCACTCATAGCTATAGGCAGTTAAGTGTATTTTTCGTTAACATGATTTTAGGCTCCTCGGTTATGCATTAAAGTTTATCTTTAATAGTGATCCATATATAATGTCATCAACCGATAAATAATTCTCCATTAAAATTTATTATAACGTATATTATACCATTATCCATTATCTATACCATTATCCACAAAAAACGCAAAAAAATCACGGTTTGTGTGTTTTCAAACGAGTTGTTTGAAAGTTTGATATTCTAACAACCGTTTAGGTTGGTGGAAGTTTAAATTACACCCTGTTTTAAAAATACAGTAGCGTCATCTAGCGAATTGTAACAGCTAATTGTAACATATTTTCTTTTTCGTCCGATTAACAATTCCCTATTTATTTTTATTGGAAAAATGGCAAAATTGAAAACGAAAGCTACTTTGTAATATAACAAAAATTTTAAATCCTGATTCAAAAGTACAGTACTCTCCAGTACTCAGTACTATCTAGTGTCCAGAAGCGCCAGCTAAAAGTCACGTTTTCGCGTACTTTGGATGCGGAATCCTTGGACAAAATAAACATACACCGTTTATATTGATTATTCAACCTAGGACAAAATAAACGGTGCTCATCCAAATTTTTTGGTCTTTGATCTTTAAGATAATTTCTTTTTACTATTAATTTTTCTAAATTTAAATTTTGAGTAACGCGATATTTATACGAACTGTTTTTACATTATTTTTTGTTTGTTGTTACAGATTTTTTTATTTAGTCTATAACTATACCGACTTATTAAGCCAACTCAGCCGTTTCATTTTCCAACCAACAACTAGCACAGAACCCCATGGTTAATAACATATGCATTTAATATTAGCGACAATAATTGTACGAATTTGATTTATTCATAACATTATTTAATCCTGCGTAAACAGCTTAAATCACTTAATAATGGATTTGAAACAGGATGTCAAAGATTATATAACAATGACAAATTGAATTGTAAATAATGGTTACCATGGTAACTATTTACTACCCAATATTTTCATCCCTTTATGTGTTTTATTCCGGATAATATATAAGAAAGATATATGCTGTCGCGATTTTTTTAGAACCTTTAAAGGGAATCAATTTCATAAAACATTAATTTTGCGTAACTTTCACCGTTTACGCAGCGCACGCAAGAAAATCTTTAAATATTAAAATATTCTCCCGTGTTTAAAACATTTTTCATTACTGCTCCACTACTATTAGTCATAGCGTGGTGTTATACTATAGCCTATAGCCAAGCTCGATAAATGAATTATTCAACACAAAAAAATATTCAGTTCGTTCCAGTAGTTCCTGTCATTATAGAGTTCAAACAAACAAACTCTTCAAGCTTTTCAGCTTTACAATTAGTATAGATTAACCGGCCTTATAGCCTTCAAACAATATCTTCCAGGCAAACTATACGGGATCACAAGACAAAAAAGAGCATATTTTGTATATACATTTTTATTATAGATAAAATTAGTAAATGTGTGAGTCACAATTGTTCTAATATAGCAGCGCGTCTACCGCCCTACAAGCATACGAGCCACCTCATGTAAAAGCGCTCATAAAAAGAGCTTCACGACTTCTGACTGAAACTGTCTAATGTGAAAGCATTTGCTTTAGCAGTGCCTCAGTCGTATTATAAAGCCTAATGTAAAATCGCTCTTGTTCATAAGTCACTAATAATATTATAAGATATATCTTTCAATAGAAATCTTAAAGAAATACTTTCTCATAACATTATACATTAAAGATAATATTGCTGTTTTATATGGCGAGCTAATGGCTTAGATATTAAAATAAGGTTAGTGCCACAGGCTTAGCAACAATATAATATATATAGTTAATTATTTTATTATGATGCTATATTATATTTAACCTTGACCATATAGTCAAATTACTTTTTTAACTAGATTTTTTTATCATATTGCGAAGTTGATTTCGACTCGTCATATATTACAATATTTTTTATTTCTTCTTACAAAACTGGTTACAATACAATATACAATATAACCTTCTAGATGTAAGCACATTATGCATTTTTAAATGGAACATTTGTTGAAACATTAATTTATCAAATTATTACTGCAATATATTCTAGTAACTATATTTTAAAAGAAAATTTTCCTTTAAATTTCTAATAAAATTATCTTAGTCTTCTCAAGACCCCCGAAAAAATATTATTAAATATGCAAAAATATTAGGAGCGATTTTTACGTAATTCAATTGACTTTCATTAAACAACTGATATGACTGTCCTCATATGCTGCTAATTCAGTAATGCTATTCTGTAAAAAATAAGGTATTGAACGCAGTGTTGAATGCAATGAAAATAAACCTATATTACCTTTTGAGAGTAGCTCGGTGGCGTAGTAGTTAAGTCGCAGCCTGATATCTTGGGACTCAGTGCGGACTGGTGGGTAGTAACGACTTAGCTCACGATAATTCATATTTGGTCACCCATTGTATGACAAAAAAAATAATTTAAATGTTTTATTTAAGAAAATATAGATTTTTAATTAATTTGCCTGTAATGTTTATTTTTTGATTTCTTTTTCAAAATTTTACGGATGGACAATAAGGATACCGTTTTTCTTTATGAGATGCGTAAAACAAAAAAAAATATTAGTATGTACACTAAAATAACAAAATTGACCAGAACATCCTAATACTACTCCTCCTTTTATTATTAAGAATATTATAGATACTTAATATCAGCAAAAAGGTTTTTAATATAGTCTATAGCCTGTATATCAAAGTAAATTTTATAAAACACACAACATTTCATATTTGATCATCTATATTGCGACATTTTCTATTTACTTTTAATGAGTTTCGACGATTCCACAACTTCTGGTGATTTGAAACCAATCAAACTTCTTCTTGTTAGCCGGCAACTGGATAAAATTTCAAAATAATAAACATCGGGATTGAAAGTAAACATAATATTCTGACGTATCTTGACGTTATCAAATTATTGAAAAATCTTCAAAATATAATTTTGGAAAGCCATATTATTTTTTATTAAGGGCGTGTAGAATGAGATGCTTTAAATAAGATCTGAAAACTGTTTTATGATATGATATAGTCTTGGCAACATTTTACATGTTTTTAACTGACTTCAAAAAAAAAAGATTATCAATCCGAAGTTAATCTAGAAAATCCGAGGCTAGAAGGTATGTATGTAATTTCGTTGGAATGGTGTAATATTATACATGTTGGTGTAATATTATGCTATATAGGCAACTAAACAAATGTGCAAAATTTTATAGATGGATGAATGTATATATGTACATATACATGTTTGTGTGCATGTTTATATGTTTGTCCACTGATATATCGCAAAATGGACGTATAATATGTCGTATATACGTATTATATGGCAAAAATATTATTAGATTTATCTCTCGTAAATAAGATATTGGATAAAATTGATACTTTTTTTTTGTTAGATTAATTAATTTTCAACTTGGGAAAAACATAAGAGAAAATTTACTCAATTACTTAATAAACGAACTGTTATCAGAACAGTAGGTTAGGTAAGGTTAGAACTGCGACCCAAATAAAAAGAATTGCTTCAAGAAAAGTGGGTTAGGTTAGGTTGAAACTGCTACCATCACAGAAAATGTTTATCCGGTAAATATAAGTATGTCTAAAGACAGACGAAGGTGTCCATCTATTACAAGTTATGCGGATCGGTGATAACTTTTATTATTGAAAAAAGGAAATAAAAGCAATTTTAAAAAAAAATTAACCGACTTAAAAAAATTGAAATAAGGTTGAAACTATAGATGTTAATAAGATAGTACCTATAAGTATGTTAACTCCTTTAATTAATTTATAGGGCGTTGTTTATAAACAGGTTAAATAAAAATAGCAAAAAAGAGAAACGATTAAAGAGAGAGAAATAATGCCATAAATTTTTACCTTCAATAAAACCTAAACACAAAAGTAAATACACCAACAATTTTTTTATTGAGCTTAGTGCCAGATATTTACAAGAAAAATATCATGTTTGGTAATATAAAAATAGATTTTCTGATAGTAGAAAAAATAGAAGATAAAAATTTATGGCATTATTTGTCTCTTTTCAGTCATATCTCTTTATTGCTATTTTTTTTTTACCCGTTTATAAACAACATCCTATATATTAATTAAATTACCTACATCGGTTTCAAAATAAGTAGTTAAAACTTACTTATAGTTATCTTATTAACATCCATAGTTGCAACCTTCCTTATTAATAAATTGAGTAGGGAGACATAATAAAATAGGTTCCTTCTGGGCTAACTCCTCTCTCTTCCATGGAGAGATTTTGCCCAGAATTTCTACTGACTGCAGATAGGCCGTCAATTTAATTGATAACTAAGGTTTAACACGTCCTCCAAAGCACTGGGGAGATTGACGTTTACAGTCACCCATGGACAGGTTCGATGCTTAGGCAAATGAATAAAAGACTGATTAAGCTTGAGAACTTGATTTAATAGAGGGTAAACAAAAAATATGTAACAAACAAAAAAGGAATACAAATATTTATGCTTACCTAAATCATAATAGTTAAATAGAACAATTACATACTCCTTTTCATCGGGATTTGATATAGTATACATTTTCTTGAGTTTAAACTCGTGAGCATAAAGAAAACAAGTAATAAACAGTAGATTTTAAAAAATTTACAACAAATTGCTATTGATTGAAATTAAGTAAAGTATAATGTTTTTAACTCGACGAATTTTCACGAACTTACATTCATAAATTACTCAAAATTTAAATTTCGAAAAATGAATAATAATAGTCAATGATGTCGAAGAGCAAAGACAAAAAGTTTGCATGCGGATACCTAAGACGAAATAAACGGTGGTACGACCAACTAGCGATCAAACCATGTCATTTGTCTGCGTTTGATAGATTTTTAATAGACTATGTATGATTATGTGTATAAAATCGATAGTCACACAAAACTAATGTCAATATGGCACTCCCACCTCATCAAAAGACAGTCCTGCCTCGCCCTATTCACCTCACATGAAGCAACTAATCACGCACAAAGTATTAAAAACTATTAAAATGGTTAAAATATCAAAATTCAAGTATTTATCAAATACCAAAGATATTATAATAATATACGAATACAAATTAATAGGTGATAGTCTTATTAAGGTATCAAAACATTTACTCTGAATACATTTGGACCAAGATTACGTATATCTTGTAAGTATTTGTATTTTTTAAGGATAATAAGAAAAAATAATAATCACAGAACCATTCGATTTTCCCATTCATCTGCCTTGAGTGATTTGATGATACATGAAAATTTGCGTTTTGAAGTCCCGGTATTCTAATCCGACTCATTCCTGAAGTAAAAAATTTGGTCCTCTTTTTACAAAAAATGCGAAGCTATAGAAGTATCAGGTTTTATTACGTTGGTGTAGCCGTAGAATATATTTCGTACTATCATCTTCACAATTTACAAAATCAATAAATATGACAGGTACTTTAATCTATTTTGCGTGCACAACCCGTTAGCCGACCTTTTTCCTGCTACAATTTTGTCCAACACAAATTCCCGCCTTTACTACAATTTTAAAATAAATTTTCATAAACAGTTTTCTCCTAAATCTTTTGTATGGTATTCTATTCCATGAACAAATCAATGGGGAATATGTGGCATTAGAAACGGTAACATTGATTGATCGAATTCTGCATCTGAATTGTCGCCGCAGTGCGCCCGTAGCAGGCAGAGGTAAAGTGACAATTCACACCTCTTGTTGAGAATGGCCTACAACGTAGGTTGACGTCAACATGTGTCATGCATGCACTCAAATGTATGCCATTTGATAACTTCACTATTATAGAGCTCCCAGTTGATTGCTCGCCACGCTTTAGACCCATTCTGTTGGTGTTAAGACATAACGTATTATCACTATCGCAGTGATAATACGTAAAAGCCCTTAAATAATATTTTGAATTAATTTGCAAAAGAGGATTCCTAAGGTAAACCATTGATTAAAGGACTGCAAAAATAATGTTTTTCTAGAATCATAATGAAAAACGTTTCAACTTTCACGGTCTTTTTTTAAAGAAAACAATATTTTATCTTAAAAGTCTTTTCGGAGACAGAATTAACAAGAAATAAATCTTATAGTACGAAATTGTCTGGCTTCCTAGCTCCTAAGGGAACGACCGGATATATTATGACGTCACAGCCACCATATCACTGAACGAAACTAACGCATACGGACAGCCGTGACAACATACGATTGCATATTGATCGATAAATAAACAAACTCAACAAGATTCTCATTTATACTCAACATCGATATCGACTATTGGAAACAGTAAAGACAAGTCATAGTTACTTATAAATTAGAAATATTTTTAAAACAACCTATTGCTTGATTGTTTGATTATTATTAGGGATTATATATTATTGGGGAAGGATTATTACACAAATTGTAATAATTTATATGTTTAAAATAATATTCACAATGAATTACTTCTTGACCTTTCATCTGTAAAGTACTTGTTTATTATTAAGCTATAAATAGGTATATGAGTATATTGCTATTGATTAATAATAATCTATATCAATTATTTATGTATTACTTTCGTTTTACTTTTAAAGTAGATGCGACGATATCTACGGCGTCACCATCGAACCCTATTCCTAACAAGACTGCTAAGGTTACACATTTGTAAAGTCCGCAGACGAAATAACGATTATGGGCGTTCACGGGCGGGAGCGCGGCTTACCGCCAACCGCTTAACTTTGTAAGTCTGCCACAATTACTTCTAGACCTTAATAAGCCGCCCTGAAGGAACGTACCGGGGATTTTTAAGATTGAACGAACAGACCGCCGCAGCCAAATGAACTGGACTGCACGTTTGCGTCCTATTAATCCAGTCTATAAACGGCAATCGTGCGTTCCATTATTGGTCCGGCTTAAATAAAAAATACGATAGTTCCGTATATTCCGACGGTATTACACGTGAAATTTAACGCTCGCTCTATTTAACTTTAGTAAATGTTAGGTTTTTATAAAAAAGTAGAGGTAACGTGTTTTAAAATATTTAAATTTTATGCAACTAATATAATGTCGAGGTATTTACAAAGAACTATATATCTATATATAAACAAGTACTATATTTACCGAAGGTCTACTTTGATTATTTAAGGTTTAGAATATCCGATTGCTGGTAATTGGTCAAGTATAATATTTCGTTTTGGTTATTTGAATTGTAGGCAAGATACGAATGAAAATGGAGTTTATGGAAATGTTAATCTTCATTAAGGATTGTCTGTGAAGATCCCAAGACGGATAACGAGCCGTCTGTACTGTGTATTGGCCACCGCGATGACACCGCAGATATCGATGATTTGTTTTCGATTGATATTAACAGAATAGTACTAGAAACCTATCTAAGGAAGCCTTGGTAAAAACTATTTTACAGTAGATACTAGTCAATATTGTTTAGAAGCTCATATTCTTTTTTTACTCGTTAATTTCCTTAATAAATGATTTGAAATTCGAAATTTGAATATTTCTATTCTAGCGAATCTTCTTTTGTCTAATTACTTTTTTAAATCACTAACGGTCGAGATAATGGGATTTACCATTGTTGTAGTTTAAAGATATCTTTACTTAATCTATTTTTATTGTAATAACTTAGAAGTTCGAAATCATTCCTTTCTCCTAGTTAAATTTCGAAATAGACAAAAATCTATAATTTACTATCTTACTCGATAACTCTAAAACTGATTTATGTCATTAAATAATACTAACAATCTTCAATAATACTTGCACACATAGTTACAACTTCGACTGTATTGATTAATTGAGATAGATAATAAGTCGTTCAAAAATATTGTCGTCGAATGCAGCTCGGTGTTTCCTTTAACTCTTAAAAAACACTTTACTTTGAAGTTTATTCTATTGTACGTAACCAAGGAGGATCGGACCAAAGTAAAAGTACCCGGCAAGACAAGTGCAGTTTTCATTGTCCTCTGAAATCGCCGCTATATTGCCAGCAAAACCAAATAACCTCCTTTATATCGCTGTTTTGTAAATATTTTGTTATAATATCGAGACAGTCCATACTAACCAATATTACTATCTCGTTAGAAGCTCGATTAACGTTATTTTCGCATCGCTAAAATGTTTACAATTGCAACAGAAAATAGTATCTTACTTTGTCTACTAATTTGTAATAAGAATAATTAAAAAAAAAATATTTTGGAAAAACAATCAAAATATTTTTTTCACTTAATCTAGAATAATCTTAGCTGATATTGTCATAATCCTTTACAAGATAAGACTATAATATTTTCAAAACATATTAAAAACAATTGTAAGAAATTATTACCTTTCATTAGTGCAGTAATAATTATAATATGTTATATCCTAATTTTCTTGAAACAGCAAATTTAATGACCATGAAATCTTTCTCGGTATATCTTTTATGTGGTATTTATGACTAGAACCAGCTAGAACTTTATTATGGTTTCATTCGCACCAAAGTTACAATATGAGGCAGTATCTATTGAGATAATATCCTTGTTATGGAATATCCGACTCTTTCACGCTATATTAAAATGTCATTGACCATATCAGTGCCGTTAATTGATTGGTGATTGGATTATTTTACTACAATACTAAAATTAGATTAATTACTTAGTTGGAGTAAATCAGAATTTAAGAGATGAAAACAATGCAGTAAATGTATGTGTGGCGAGTTAAGGGCGACTTTCCTACCATTTCTTGATTCGAATTAAAAAAATAATAAAAATAAAACTGCTTTCAGAAAATCAGGGTCTTTGTCTAGGAGTTTTAGTTCCGGTAAATCGACTAACAAAATAACTCCGGTAACAGAAAGACAATCTAGTGGTCTTATAAAGAGTTCGCGTCTTTTCCCAAAAGTTTAGTAGCCAAAAATCACAACAAAAAGAAAACTTGCACCGTGTTTCTTATTGATAGAACAGCATTCAAATGTTCATATGTAAATATGTATAAGAGCCAGTTTCTATTCGTAAGTCCAAGCATCGATGTTCCACGAAATGAGGCGTGGTGGGGAGCGCGACGCAACTACCGGAAATAATATCAAAGCCTTCATTATTTCGAGCGGCGCGCGCGCCCGCTTACGAACGAAATGAACATTCTTTCCGTGCATTGTGCACTGATTTTAATTGAACGGAACTAATGGACCACGGACAATAAGCTGTCCCTTTAACGTTGAAATTGAAAACAATACTTGTCTAGTTTGTTATACATATAATATAAATCTACTGATAGTCAATAGATTTTTCAGTATTATGTATGTATCAAATATCAGAAAATTAAAACTACGTAACAAGTTTTTATGTAAGAGACTAGTCTCTGAACTAGAAAACCTGCATCTCTAATTCTAGACCGGGTAGTAATTATTTAGGGCACCTAGATTAATATACAACAACAACAAAAAAAATACTTTGCTATAAACTGAAACTGAACTATGTTCAAAGTCACTTTGAAGGATCAGATCCGAAATGTGGTGATTCGATACAGAACGAATAAAATCGATTTAGTTCATCGGATAACCAAGCTCAGGTAACGATTGACAGGTTATATTAGTCATGGAACCGATAATCATTGTGGCAAACGAACTCTAGAGTAGAGGCAGTGGATCGGCAAACGTAGTTTTTAGGTCGCCCTTTGACGAGACGGTAAGATGATCTTCTTAAGGTTGCTGAAGGCAACTCCACGAGAATAAGTAAAAGTGTGCACTTGAAGAGGTTATCAGCCCAGCAGTGAACGAGCGTGTGCTGATAATCTGTAGGTGATGATGTGAAGTAACATTTCGTTTATCAAGCACTTATCAAGCATTTATCAAGCACAGTTGAGTCATCTGACAATCGTAGGCGTACAAAATTTGGTTTTATCTAAATATAAAACCATTTGTATATGTTTTTGATGAAGGTATGTCTGCAGTGTAAAGTATTATCTATTTACTGTGGACTCGACCCAATTTAGCCTCGAACTCCGCCATTACCCGGACCCTTCGACAGCACAATAAAAATGATTTATAGAGCCGAGAGATCGCCCGCTCAAGAATATAATACGACTTTATTTATTGCGAACGAAACTGATAATAAACCATCCGGGTGGCACAAATTTTTAAACAACTGTTTATACGAGAAGATTAACAGGGTTTTTCTCATTTTAATCTTATTGATATCAATTTAGTTTTATAAAGCTCCTTAGAATTTATAAAGCTCCTTAAAGTGTATCTTTTAATATTAACAAACATTACCTGTAATTTTATCAATGAAACAAAATGTTGATAGAGATGGAATAAATTTATTGATTTGAACAATAAAACGGACCTTTTTATTAATAATTAAGATCATAAAAAAAATTTAAGTGAAGTGAAATTCAACCTTATATTATCGGTTTTACTTATTACATCTCTTCGAGTTTGATATAGATAATCTACCGAAATCCATACTTCTCCAGATGTATAATGCGTAGATTGTAAATTAAAATACTTTATCAAATTTAAACTTTCAGTCTATCTGAAAGCAGAATTATGAAAAGAATTCAATGAAGAGACAGACTTTTGGATATTACTGAACACATATTTGCGGCTGTCGTCGGTTCGCTAATGAACAAACTAATCTGAAAATTATATGCCCCTCCCGCTTCTCCTTTGCGCAGCTTATAAAGCGGTAAACTGGACAAAACATTGACGAACTACCCCATTCACCAGCTATTGTGCTACTGTAATGCACTCGCACGCTTATTTGATGCTCTAACAAATGCCTTCATTTGTATTCCAGAATAAACCACGAAAAACATGATATAGCTATGAAAGGGATAACTACTCAGTGTGAAATACCTAGTTTTTCTAATAAATTATTTACTTAATAAAATCTGATAAGCGTTTCCACAGAGTACGAAATCCTTCACCGTGAGGTCGAGATATTAATTTGAAGCAAGCAATAAAGGGGCAGTGAGATGTCTCCGTCGTGGCGCGGCGGCGTGTACATTGCGGTGACGCTCTCAAACGCTGCTCTATAAATTTCTCAATAAAAACTCATCGGTGTCTACACCGCAAAAGGGACCTTCTGACGTTAATCTAAAAGTCATCCTTCTTCTATAAACCTTGAGAGAGTTGTGCACTTTCCTAAACGACAATAAACAAGGAAATAATTTACTTTGATATGATTCGCCTTCCGTGCACGCGGGTCACACGAAAAGAAAACTTAACCCGCCTTCTCAAGGTATTAAGTCACATCGCTAATACCAGAGCAAATACAATTTTTGGCAATTGATTTTACCTAGGAGATTAACGCCGCGGCTTTAGCCTTCGCCTCGCCCGCCGTGTCGTAAAATGTAAGCGAGCCTTGTTCAATTAAATTTGGCGACATTATAACGATCTCAGAAAGCTCATTTAAAGCGAGCACAGCGCAGACAGCCCTGCCTCGTTCATTGTCCTCATTTTGATTGGCTTACTTTTAGCATTACCAAATTTAGATGTTTTATTTAATATATTATTTTAAGGAAAACGAGAGACACATCGTATATATATAAAATAAAAATTTATAAAATCATCAAAAAGCTTTGAATAATCAAGCCAGAAAACAATGACGTTTTATAGATATACAGAACTTATTTCACGGCTTAAAGTATAATATTAAAGGACTATGTAATGTTTAGGCAAACAACAAAAACAACATATACAGGTGCTTACAGAAAATCATTGTGGACATTAACGACCTTTCACTCGGTCATAAGGTAAAAGAACCGAAAAGCATCCGCGGCTAACCAACACCTTGAAATAACAAGGCGCCATTAGACAAACCGAGTTTATCCTCTAAGAAAGGGGCATGTTGATTTAAAGGCCTTAAGACCCAGAAACTTAATGCTCCACACGGACTAAGCGTTTTTCTTATTTTATTTCTGTACAAATATAATAGGGGCACATATGGCTTCATCGGATTCTGTTTTGTGTGGCTCTGAACGCGTCGCGTCGAACAATTGTTGTAATTTGCGGACAGCCAGCCATCGGACAGGCTATTCCTAATCGATTGCAATTGTGAGCGGCTTGCCTGGTGCAGTCTACTGTAGTTCCATAAAAGTTGCACGCTACTGATACCCGTAGGCTCCTACGATACGAATTTCTCCCGCAGCCCCGTAATAGCCCATCGCTGAGCTTATTACCCGACGCCATCTATTGAGAACGGCTTTGCAGGGAAATCCCGAATAGCTTGTAGTCAACGCCAAAGTTAATAATGCCTCAAGCGTATTTTCTACCTTTGTATCTAACAACGCTATCAGCCTGTATTAGTAAAGTTGGTTGTTCGTTAAAAATAAGATAAATGCACTATAAAATTACGAGTATTATTAAATGAGCACATTTTTAAAGTACAACGCAGCCTTTCTTTTTCATTAAGAAAAATAATTAAAAACTTGAATAAACTTCGCAGTAGGTATGTATAAGACGCTAATTCTTTTGAACAACTCTAATACTTCGTTATTATCAAATTGTTAAAATTCTTAACATGCTTTTGTCGAAGTTTCTTTTATAAAAATATGAAGGATTCAATTTAAGTTTATCGGAGGGTTTTCTTTCAACTTAGGTTCAATCGAGTTGTGACTTAATAAGCATAGTAAGTAGCGGCAAAATAGGCACTAATTAAAGTGTTACCAAGTTAGACATTTGTTACGGTACGGTCAGACCACGCCGTCTCCGTGTAAACTTTTATCCCTGCCAGGGCGCAACTTACAAACTAAGGAAGTGGCCTCTGGAGCCGACAATCACTTAACCTGACGTACCTGTATTCTCTATTAGATCGCACGGTTTCGGTGAATTAAATCCAAATTATAGACCCCGACTTCATTACAGTGTACCCTTAAAGGAGTATGGAGTCGAATACTGACTGTTATTTTGTATGAGAATTGCGAAAGCTTCAGTCCGGATACAATTACAGGCGGCAATCGTCACTGACCGTTATATGGAAATATGAGCTTTTATGTGTAATGCAGGAGCTCTCTCATTACTGCGGCCCGGCGACAATGCAGCTCCGATGGGTTTTGTAGAGACAACCTTTGAATAACGTCTCGTAACCGAATGACACGACACCACTTTGGATTCTCTTTAAAACTTCAATAATAAAAAATATTAAACTTATTTTTATTGTCTACTTCCAACTTCCAATTTAATGAATGTTCAGTAAAACTTATGACAGCTTAGTAGTAATTTTATTGAACTGAAAAATTTGCATTCCATTTGAATAACGTTTATATGATTTAAATAAAATGGAACTTTCAATATATCATTACAATGTCTCCTTCGTACAATCTACACCTTTTCACTTCGATCACGTTAAAAGCTTTTTCACAATAGAAAAACTTCCGAGGACAGTTAAACCTGCTAGGCTAACATTTTTACTCTAGCGAACGATCCACTATCCTAGTTTTATTGGAGGGGCCTTTGCGGAAGCCAATAGACAATGCGTTGAGTGTGTATGATGAACTAACAGAGAGAACCAACGATATCTGCTAAAAGACAGTAAATCGTTAATATGCATATTTATAACGGCTTATATTACTATAGATATAAAACAAAGAAGCATTTTTCTGTCTTATAGCTTAGAAATTTCAGGATGGATGTTTATGGTGTATAACGCATTTTTTTTTGTTTTTACTAATTTTCGGAAAACTACTAGCCGTAAAATGACCACTGGCATTTATTTGTGTAAATTTCACGCTTGAAATACCTATGCAAGGCTATCGTTATTTAAAAATATGTAACAGTCCATGAATAAATCCCATTTCGGCTGAAAAATATTACATCAAATGTTTAGATTGCGACCCATGAGATAGAATTTTCGCCAGTAAATGAAATTATTTCTTTAACAATACAAAAGCCAATACAAAAAGTCTTGAATGAATGCGACCTATTTCAATGAAGAAAATTTTCAACGTGTATTGAATACATGTAAAGAATGACTTTCAAATATGTTTAAATGACGTTATATAAAATATGTGTGCATATGTGCGGAAAATGTGAAATAATAATATCTCAACTTATCTAACTCGACTTTTACGTAGAAAAATAATCAGCCAGCAGGATGATTCTATACATTATTTTTCCTTCCTCAAATTCCGTTAATATTTTTATTATTTTAAGTGTCGTAGAATACTTATGTCGACAATTTTGATTATCTAACTTCTGCTTCTTCTGCAATAATGTTAGCTAACAACAACAATAAATAAAAAAACTTAATGAAATATAGTGTGAGCTATGTATTAATTCTATAATATATCTGTGTAATTTATTCTAACCTATCTCTGATGTGGATTTGATATATATATGTAAGTATTTATTAGCATTTTTATCCTTTTAAAGTATAGTAAAATTTGTTGTATACGTAATAAATGAAGTCAAGACACCCAAAGGTTTTTTTATTGACTTACGTAATGGTCTGGGCAATTAGTCGATAGTCAACATCAGGTCTAAAAATCTGTTACAAAAAAGAAACTCGCAGTAATAAAGTAGGTTTTACGTACCAATACTTAACCTTTATCCCTTAGCCGAAAGAGGGGTGAGGTTCTACACCTAACTCCCAGGTGTCCCTGTCGACTTTCCTCGATACTTAAAATATGGCGTGTCATCTTGTCGGCTCCTGTTACTCGTTTGCTCAAGATTTGTTCGACGGTTGTTTAGTGGAAATGATTTTTGTAATCCGATACATTTTTATTACGGCTACAGCTTCTTCATTTTGCCTTGTTAAAAAAAAACTAAATTCATTCATATTAAATATATATATTACATTTAAAATCACATTATAGACACCAAATTTTGATGTTCAATTTTTAAGAGCTTTGGAGATATAATAGTAATTTTCAATTAAACACAAATCGTACTCGTACATACCAGGAAAACTTTACGCTACATAAAAAGAACTTAACGTCCCCTTTTTACCATATTCTATTTCTATTTGTTTTCACTGCTATTGTTTGCCTATTTAAATATGTGTCAGAGATTTCTCCTCCCCTGTAAAGAGGATGATAAAAGCCTACAATGTCAACACAGTATACAAAGTAATCTCTCAGTTTTATCCTTTTTTTTTTCTTTACTCGCTCTCCTTGGAAAAGGAAAAATTCGGCAATAATAGAAGTTTGGAGTTTTGAAAATTGTATTGACTTATGTTCTGCAAACTTTTACATCACATTTTATCATTTATTTTAGTATAAATACTTCGTCAAACATCATGCCGTGTTTAAATAAATGTATTTAATACTTATCTATATTTATAAAGAGAAATTATTTGTTTGTCTGTTTGTATCTAATAGATTCCGAAACTAATGGACCTATTTCAAAAATAATTTACGCGAGCGAATTCGCGGGAACAGCTAGTTATTTATATGTTAGTTATAACATAATATACTGGAATAACTGACAATAAGAAATATACTTATTGAATAACTGATAATAAGAAATAAAGAAAATTCGCTACTTCTGTACTTGTTTAAAAACACCAGTTTTATGTGTTGTAAAAAAAATAGCAAGAATTCCTCTTCCTAAAATGGTGAATCATCATTCAAATCAATTTCATGCATATTAAACTCCATAAGCGAAAGGAAACGAGAAAATTCCTTCGGCCTATTTGATTACCATCAAATTTATCATGGCGTAATTAATTACTAAATGCAAATCCTTTAAAAATAACTCGACAATATCCAATTTAAGTTTAATTTTCAAACCATAAATTTGGTTTGGCTCAGGGGAGCCGGATTGAGTCACAGCGACTCGCCGTAAAATTGCAGCGAACATTTTTATCCCTTTGTATTGTAGTTGGGAAATTTAAGAGGATCCTTTTAGTCTTTGTAATTTTGTAACTCGTTTTGATTGTCCGCCGATGAAACGCTCGCTGCGGTCGGCGGCAGCGTAAAGTGTGTCGTTATTAAGCCATTTTTAAGTCCCAAACTGATTCTGACAAATAAACGTCTAAATACAGGGTCTCCATTTCAAAATGAAATCTGTTGTTGTATAAAACTAAGTCATTGAAAAGACGCTTACACAATATTATAAAAGTATTTAACTTACTTTAGAAGTTTGCATATTTTACATCTACATTAGTGTCAATTCTGTTGTTCTATACTAAAAGTACATTAATAAAAATCTCATTTTAATTTGAGTTTACTTGTAAAATATAACTGCACTCCTGAATCACAGATATATATTTTTTATCTATGTCCTGTATGTTATTATTTTAGTTGTTTAGAGAATTTAAAACGCAATTTTGACATAATTAAAACTAAATTTAGTCTAGCTTGTGCCGACAGAATTGCCATCAATGACTTGAACTAGAAAAAAGCGCGCGACACCCTATTCGCTCCCTCACGAAAATTAAGTTTCGGAAAACAATTTTTCCCCCGGAGAAGAACTTTACATCTTCGTTGTTTAACTTTACATCTCAGTTGTTCATGTAATATTTATTTTTCTTATTTTTTTCCTGTAACTTTCATGTCGCTTTGGAAGCGTAATAAAAATATCTTAGCTTCTTAAGATCTTACGTGAATCGTAAAAGTCGTTAACATAGGTGGAAGGACATTAAACCATTGCTTAACCTACCTATTTCAGCCCAAAATCTGGTCTAGCAGTACGAATTCTCCCTTTATCAATAGTATTGTAGTCTGATAGCATTTAAGTTTGATGAAACAGAAAGAATGACATAGAAATGATAGGTAGACGTGGTTGTCCCTTAGATTCTGTTTGAATATAGATATTTAAAATACGTTTATCGAACATCTTACAACGTTATACTTCACAAAATCTACGTTGGAGAAATAGGAGCGCACGATAGAAGCTATTAAGAAAATCAGAACGAAACCTAAATGAATGAAGTTTAAAACGATAAAAATTTAGGAATCATAAGAATTCGTGCGTACATTTTAATGCAAATACCTACTTGATATAATTTTCAGATATTAGTTCGTTTATTGTTCAGAATCTAAATTAGTTATTCTAATTAGAATTTTTGCTAATTGAAGTGTAAAATACATCTACAGAATATTATCAATTGAAATATTATGTATACTCGCCATTATTTAGATACCTAAACAGATAGCCACTCGTCTAGTAATATTCTATTCGCGTTATTTAACACAAGAAATAAAAACATATTCTAGTAGGTAGCAAAAATAAGCAGAATATTCTCCTACACAATTTCGAATGAGTTACACGAGAAATATTTCATAACGTTTAATAAACCGTCACATCGTTATGCCACACGTGACTTAGCAGAGTTGCAACGTTCACATTTAAATATGAATAAGTCGCCATCTGCCGTGCTAATACCCAACGATTTTTCCGCACACCTGATCCCGTGCTAACGACGACGCTCGCACCTCCTGGAACCCGATGCACGTGCTGTGAAGCAACTAATTAACATCACGTTACACGCATATTGCCCGATCAAGAAACGAACCTTGAAAACTGAATGCAACAATGGACAGTAACTATTAATATATAGGTAAGTATCGTATTGATAAATCTACCCTAATAGTACTTATATGGAGGTTACTTAGTGTTTTGGTATTCGAAATAATATTTCATTAATAAACTAGTGACCAAACCTAATGGGTGACTTCCACTGCACATAGTTTCTGTCAAGTAATACATCAATACAAACCCTAAATAACCTAAATATTATGTCTAGCAGGTAACATTAAATCATGTTCGTTATAAAACGAAATTCTATCATTAGTAGAAGATTGTTTCGAAGGTAGTGACTTTTATAATTAAGTGGCACTGTAGATTAATGGTATTCGTTTACTTCATAAATATTGGTTTATGAAGTAAACGAAATATTGGTACGTTTTACGATTTACTTCATGGAAAAAATAATAACTCGTGAAAGACGAGTATTCCTAAAATAAATTGATCTGTTGTAAATAAATTAGGATGGGAATTATAAAGAAGATAATACTTTTTACTTAACAAGTACCTATATAGTTGAAAAGTATGACATCACATCAACTTTAACAGATAACAAGTGTCGCTGAGTTCCGACTTATGCGATAACGATACGAACATTTGTTTTCGGGTATATCGAATCGCAGAATCGTACAAATTGACATCACTTTGGGTCGCCTTGTAAAAACTTTCGATTCATGTTGTTTGCGAAGAGTGACAATACATACTTACATATAAATAGTTCGTTATTTATTTTTCTTAGAAAAACGCCATCTCTAAATATTACAAAATAGTATATTTGATATATTAATCAATGAGGAACACCTTTTATCATATCCCTTTGAATATAAATGTATCTAGAGCAAAACATCTAAGTACTCCATTACAGAGTGTTTTATCAAAAAATATTGAATATAATAATGTGAAAGTGGAAAATGAAAATAATAAATCAAATAGGTCCCACCTCGCTACATCAATAAAGTAATTCCGGCCAAAGGAAGCAAGAAGATAACCTACTTACTGATCCGCCGTATTCTATTTGCCTGTAATAATCGCGATGACAATCTTATATTACATAAAAGATTTGCCCTCTCTCGATCGAAATGCGATTTTCTCCCTTCAAAGTTATTGCCGGCTCGTCTCGAATTTTTTCGCCATTGAAGAAAGAACGACACTACTATACGAAATTTTTGAATGTATTTGAGTGAATAAGAAATTTTGGCACCACGGTGAATGCATAATACCTGAAGCTGGGGTGGTGGGCGAAGGGGTACGCGCGCCCGCGTAATGGAGCGGGACCCATCGAAACCGCCGATTAATAGATAACACTCATAAAATTGTTTGTTCAAATAACCGACCCCTTCTATTTACTACTTAACAAACCCTTCAGATTTTTCTTTATTGGAAATAATTCCGATAATAGAAACGGTTCCGATTCAATTCCAAAGTGCTTTTCGACGAAATTGTGCATTACGAATTTATTAATGTACATAACAGTTAGTGGAGCGGCAATGTTTTCGAAGCCAATCATAATTATGTAACATCTCGATCATCATCCTAAATCATCAAAACAAATGTGACACCAATTACCGATCTCAAAGTTTATTTTAATAGAATTTCGGTCCTTCGTCCGTCGCCCTCACCCACCGAATTGTGCTAATGTGAGTACACATCGAACAATTCGCTAACACTATTCAAACAAAACTGGGCCGATGAGTTCATACTATTAAATTGTGCTATAATGGTGTAGTGATAGCGACGTGCGTGTACCCTGTCACATTTATATATGTATGTAGACGCGGGTGCCGTGACAATCGAGAAGATAACGTTAAAGTGAACGAATTCGGCAGTCGGCGACGCGTTTGTGGCATTAGCGCTGGGAATAAGTTTGTTCATTACGAGAGCGAACAATGCGGTAGGCTCGACAGCAGCAGAGGAAATGTGCGCCGACGCCGGTACAATGGGCCTACCCGCCTTATCACGCCGGAACGCGTCGGCCCGCCGCCGCTACACCAGCCGCCCCATCCCTTGCCTCGCACCCGCTGAGCCCTGCTTTCGCCTTGACGTATGAGCACTGAATAAATGGGAAAACTTTTAGCGGCCCCGTTATGGGAGAACGAACAATTGGTCACCTGCCGAGTGAGATGCTTAAACATGTGTTAATCTAATGCTTGTCTGACAGGAGGAAAGCGAACTCTTTTGATAATTATTACCAACCCATTTTCCTATATATTGGTATTCTTTTCTATGTTCAAAGAAATTCTTTATATTTCTTATCAATTATTGAATACGACGTTTAAATGTATACAAATACAAATTATTGCTTATTGCTTTACATAAAAAAAATTGACTCGAGATCGATGAGTATCCCTTAGTAAAATCTATTGCTATGTAATATCTGATGGCTTAATAATTCTAAAGAATGTTACTAAATAAATATAGAATTTGTAAATTCTCTTAATTTTTTTTTTCATAATACATTTTGTCTTTAGTTTTATAAAATACAAATGTAATCTCGGAATTTCTAATGGTTTTCAAAAATGTAACGAGAGATGGTCAAACATTTTAAATTACCAGAATTGGTGTGTTTCAATAAAATTTAAAAATTCGGCCGTTCTGGAACTTGGAAGAAACAAAGAAAGTAAAATTCTTCGTATTAGTTAAATATTTTTGGAATAAGGCATCAAAAAAGTATCTCCTGTTTAAACAAATACTTGTCAAAATTTAGAAGTACATTTTGTCGTCCTTTCCGGCAATCGTTGATGTGCTGTTTACGAAACGAGGACATGCCCTAATTAATTAATTGGTCGTCCATTTCTTAATTAAGTAATTTGCGGTACATTTCACCAAACACTGGAAAAGTTTATAGTAATAATATACAAAAGCTTGCTTTAAACAATGTTATAAAATTCATTATAAATGTATTTAATATGAAATTATGAATGTAAGAAGATATTTCATAATTGATATAGTTTCAAATTTTATTTAATTTGTAAATAATAGCCTATGTCACCACGTCACTTCCAGTAGATGAAAGAATTTTTAAAATCCATCTAGTTGTTTCGAAGCCGATTCAATGTCAACATTTAAATATAACATTTTCGTCTTTATTATACTAATATATTATAGATATAGATAATATACATTTAGTACCAATATTATTTGGTCTGGAGTTATTGTAATACTTGTCCTTTTATTAGAATTTATGTACAATAAAGAATTATTTATTCATTGTTAGTGTTTATATACAATGTGTTTGTATATATCTGTCTATATATATTTATTGTCCAATCCTGTGCGTCTAAATAATGTATTGCATTAATAATCTCTTTAGCTAAATACAGCGAAAATATGAAGAAAAGAAAATCTAGAAGAATCCGTACATAATTCGGGTTTCGGGACGATGGAACCGTACTAGTCTGGTTCGTTGTCGACGAAACCTGCAAAATGTGCGGCGAACTCCAACTAGCATTCAGGAGCCACGAGCGAGCAGACACGAGATCACGAGCGAGCAGAACCTACACTACCGATCGACATGGACTTATCTGAAGATTTAACACCATTTTATAATGTTTCAATAAATTAATAAATAATAAACTTTTTTCTTGTATATGGATTTAAGTACATAATTTCAACAAATTACTTTTTATCTTCTTACCAGTGATAGAAAGAGGTAGTGCTTATTAGCCTAAAATTATAATAAGAACAGCGACAAGAAACGGAAACTTCCTTAGGACAATTTCTTTTTTCAAATGTCTTAATTTTTTTTTATTATTTTAGCTTTCTCTATACGTATTTTGGACGGAGATAGAGGATTTATCATTTCAAAAACAAAAGGTAAAATTATCTCACTAAAATATGTTAAAATAATTAATGGCCGGCTTACATTGTTCACTAACGCATGTCTCCATTTGTTGTCTCTATTCTTCGAAAATATGCACAATTCCTATCAGAACTTTAGACGGATACATTGAGTTCCATATTGTACATACATTGGTTTATTTAAAAAATCTACGATTGTTACCTGTTGGCGCATTAGTTATCTTATTTATTACTTTCGTTGGTTTGGATAATACTTTTGTACCTATGTGAAAATTAAACATATTTTACAGTTTCCACTATCATTTAATCATTAAAATTAATTGTGTTCAGTTTTATTGCTAAACGTAATTAGTCCGCCATCTTCGGCGTTCCACCATCTTAGGCCAGTCGCCATATTAGATTTAAAATATTTTAATTTTAATACATTTATATTGATAAATCTAATATGAGTCTGACATTTAGATAATGGTAAATTTAAAAATTCCATAGGAATTTTGTTATAGTATTGTATAAACTATTACTAGGGTCTTCCTTCTCTATTATCGGATTTGAAAAAAGGTAACTTTACTAAGCTTCATAAGGTTTAGAAAAGTTCCTTCGTCTACACAACGGTTAAATACATCAGCCAAGTAAGGGGCTATAACTGAACTATAGTTTTGATAATATTAAGAGATATGGCCAATAAATCGCATGGAAATAAACTAGCTTTCCGCCAGCGGCTTCACCGGAGTGGTATATGTTCACCGCATATGATGTAGCTTCCCGTAGCTACAATTATTTTTATAGTGCTTATATATATAGGCTTAGTGGCTTAGTGGTTACCACTAAGCCGATTTAAAAAATAATTGTAGCTACGGGAAGCTACATCATATGCGGTGAACATATACCACTCCGGTGAAGCCGCTGGCGGAAAGCTAGTTTATTTCCATGCGATTTATTGGCCATATCTCTTAATATTATCAAAACTATAGTTCAGTTATAGCCCCTTACTTGGCTGATGTATTTAACCGTTGTATAGACGAAGGAACTTTTCCAAACCATATGAAGCTTAGTAAAGTTATACCTTTTTTCAAATCCGATAATAGAGAAGGAAGACCCTAGTAATAGTTTATACAATACTATAACAAAATTCCTATGGAAATTTTAAATTTACCATTACCTAAATGTCAGACTCATATTAGGATTTTTTTACTTAGTTAAGGATATCATATTGTTAATGAATATAACTGCTTGTTGTTAAATGTGGCTTATTTTTCGCAAGTCTTTAGTGGTTGGGTGCAGTGCTATGCATTATTATTATGGTTTCTCATACAAGTTGAAGATACATTTATTTAATTTGATTATTCTCCTTGCTTGTAGGGTATGACACAGCATATTTACAAAACAACAATAGGAGTAAAAGTATGAAACTGCCGATTTGTACTGAAAATCAAAATTAGTTTTTTTTTAATTTTTAACCAATTTATTTAATCAAAATAGTTGTCTATACATTGCTGCCATCTAATAGGAAGGTCATTTATGCCTTTGCAATAGAACTCTGAGGATCCAGACTGCACAAACTGTGTGAAAGCATTTTGTACTGCCGCCTGAGAAGAAAACTTCTTGTCACGAAGATTGACCTGGGATCAGCCATTGCATTTTTATTTGATGGTTATCATAAAGAATCCAATTTCATTATATGTCACAATTCGATCCAATATTCCTTCATTTATGTACAGATTCAACAAGGCAACACAAGTTTCAACACGCGTTTCTTTCTGCAGATCAGTCAAATTACGAGGCCCACAATTTACGCATTTTTTTCTTTTATTGATTTGACGTAAATGAGTCAATATTGTGTTTAAGGGAACGTTAAACCATGCCGTTAATTCCTGGGTAGTTTGACGGCTTCCACCATATCTCTTAATTCATCATTATTCACCAGTGTGGGCGATCTTCCTCGTGGCTCGTTGTTCAAGTCGAAGTTTCCATCACGAAAGCGTTTAAACCAAAATCACATGATGCGTTCATTAGCCCTGCCCTCTCCAAACGCAACATTGACATTGCAGGCTGTTTCTGCAGCGTTACTTCCGCGTCGGAAATCGTTTTCAAAAAATTTCGCAGTATTCATCTTTCTTGTGTAAATTGAATAACAAAAACAATTGAAAGTCGATATTCAAATGTTTCACATTTTTAAAAGAATAAATTCATAGAAACCATGAGAAAAAAAGTTTCTTTCGAAAGTCTCAAACCATGAAGATTATATGTCATTTCAAGGAACCTATTACAATAAAACGGCAATTTCATACTTTAACCTCTAATATCAAAAACAGAACTGCAATGCAGTAGATATTAATATCATCGTAGTATATCATACAGAGATTCTTTGGCATGTCCTGCATACATTGATAAATGTATTTATTAAAAGCTTTACTATCTTCGTTAAAAGAAGAGGGTGCCTAGAGTATTTCATACTCTCTCTTTAAAGTTTCTGCGGTGGTTTCATATAGGTCTTGTTGTTCGTTCCCTAAAATATGGTTAAGCGATGGCTGGCCCATGCGTCATGCTCGTGATGGGTGCTGCTAGTGAGGTTATACTTATGTGTATTAAATTATGTATCCGTGAACTTGTTTGAATTGGCATGTCATTCGAATAACGAGTTTAAATACTGTTACTTTACTTTTCTGTATTTCTAATATTTTAATAGAAACCGACTTCGTATTTTAATGAAACTATTTTTCAATCTAGACGACTTTGTATGAAGTAAAACAGGGAGAAAAAAGCCAACCCATGCCGAGTTTCTTGTCAATGATTCTCGGTAGAAGACCTTCCGCCGTAGATGAACAAATCGATGGAATAGTTTCGACTTTCACAAGTGCTTGTAACAGCCTAGAGTGAAAAATGATTTGATATATAAATGTAGCCAGTGTTATTCGGGATTATGTAACGGTTTAAATGAAACCCTACACATTCATAGGCGTTAAGTCTTTCAAAAGTTATGATGGAATAAAGAAACTTACACACATACATTAACACGTGAAAAGCTCTCAATTTTTAACATAATTGAAATACTTTTAAACATAACATTAAACATAATTGAAATACTTATAAGTAGCAGTTGATATAATTAGATGTCTTTCATCGATTTCTTTTCATAACATCGTTGTTTTTCACGGATTTTCCGGTATAATTTCATCAACGTCGGACCCGAAATAAATATAGATTGAATAAAAACTTATTATTTTTGCATTTGTACGTATTCGCATATTCGTGTACTTCGGTGCGTTCCAACATAGTAACCTCATTAATTTTTAAATTGAAATCCTATATCGTTCTGATGATGATTTGAATACATGACTTAAGCTGACAAGTAATTTTATAATTTAAAAAGCGAAACTCAGATGGATAAACGCCATTTTATAACAAAACAATGGCGAACCGATTTTAGTATTATTATTAGCAATAAAACGATCCATTCAATGTAATTATTTTCAATTTTATTTAATAAACTTAAACAAATTAAGTTTCACTTCCAACATCAGGTTATCAATTTAATTTGAAAATATCGAAGCCTTAACTAAAACGATTAGACTAAAACGAATTTGTATTTATTATATCGTGTAAATACTTGAATATAAAGTTTTATGATTTTATCTTTGACATTAATGAATTTCCGTAGAAACTTTTATTTCCTATTTCAACCCCTTTATCACAGTACAAGGTAACTTAAGTCCTATAGCGTAACAGACAGATCCAAAGACTTATTTTTGCACGTATAACTAAGTGAAGGGGGCTTTCTTTGGAACTTCCTTATGTTTTGTCATCCATCCCGTGACCGACCCTTGCGAAGATAACGACGTTCGCAGACCGTGGCAGTGATCCGCTACGTCACCGAGCTTCTTCAAAATTTTATATTTTATTAAATTATTAATAAGTACCCGTGATATTAAAATTTAATTATCTTGATGATTAATTTCGAAAACACGACACTACAACAAAAAGCTATATTTTCCCAATTTGAAATACAGATGGAAAGAAAAATAGAAATCTGAAGTTTACACAAAACTTAATCGAAAACTGAAATCTACACAAAATTCAAAATTTGAGTGCACTGCGCCATTTAGTAGCAAAACTTAATGTTTTTATTTCATGTAATTGTAAAATTCGACCTTGACCAAAGCAACGCGAGGTAGAATATACGTAATGCTATCTAGAATAGCTCAAAATTAAAGAATGTTTCTTTCGGAAAGAAAATAACTTGCACTTAAATATTTTATAGATTGAAATTTTAAATATTTTATTACGCGCTAAATATTATAAATTACGCGTTTACCATTTTTTATCGCTATCTAAAAAAATATTTATTAATTATATTAGATAGATTTATTAGAATGACTAAAAAAATATTAACAATCGTTGCTATGCTAAAATTTTCATTCCTCAGAAAATTTTCGGCTCCCATTTTCATCCCTCAAAGTGCTAGTTTTCAGGTAAAATATAACCTATCAACTTTCCAAGGTATTAAACTACTCCAATACCATTTTTCATCAATATAGGTACAAATGTTTACATCCTTTTCAATCCCCTTCGGAGTGGAATTTCCGGAAATTAGCTTCATAATAAGAGTACCCTCCAAATTTCAGGTCTCTACGACCAACGGTTTAGATTGTTCGTTGTCTGTCAGTCAGTATGTCACGACATATCCTTTTTTATACGTATAAAAAAGGAAATGTCGTGAAATATAGTCACGAGAAATATAGTCTGCATGACGACTATATTTCTCTCTGTTCTTCGGAACCGATAGCGTGTCGTCTATCTCGCACGCTCGATTACGTTAAAAAATTTAAAGTAAACTTTAATGTAAGGGTATTATTTAAAGGTGGTCGCTAGTATGTACATAACTTTTCTAGGGTATTTATACACATTTGAACTTTGTAACGAAAATGATAAATCAGTTTTTGATTTTAATGCAGAAGGTGTAGGTTAACGTTAAATTTTACAAGTAGCGTTATACTTTTTAATTTTAATCGATTGTTTATCACCAGTTTGAATAATCTGGTGAATAAAGGCTAATAACTATCTTAATTTGTAGATTAGGTATTTGTAAATAAACAATTCTGAAGTTTAACAATAATAAGAATGAACTAAAGTATGAATAAAAAGTTCATTTTCATCGTCCACAAATTTACTGAACCGTTGTCGTATCGACGATAACAGACTTGTCTTAACAGTTTATTCTGAAAACTGTTCCATGAACTACGTCAACTAAACTAGTTGCTTCGACACAAATCGCTGTAATAGTTTAGATAGTGGTAGCGTGAATTACGTGAACATCTCTCAAATGTTAAATTGGTAATGATTGTGGTAGATTTTATAATTAGTCAATTATACCTCTAATGCCGAAAAAAAAATTTCGAGCAGGAACCCAATACCTCTCATTTTTATACAAACGCATCCCCAAATACTCAAAACAGGTATTTTTCACCAACTCTGGTATATATATTTTTTAAATGGTTCAACGCATATTCTGATTTGGATTGTTTAAACAACGTCTCCTTAAACTACTCATGTCGTATAAACATCAGATACTTATCTGAAGACGGTAACGACGTTATCGATTAATAAATACGCATAAATGATAAAAGTCAAAACAAAATAACTCAAGAAAACACGTCATAAGTTAACATTATCCACTATAAAATTCACGGCAACAGACTTTAAAGTAAAATTTTGTAAACTGGTGTTATCAGCCTATCAGAATCTAAATTATGTGCTTTCTGACGCTGCCCTTCATTTATTATTCCCAACCCACGATAGACCATAGATTAGCAAACTCTTTAACATAGTCTATGGTAAATAGTGCACAATGCTACAAATATGATAATATTCTTTACAAGTCTTCCGCCAGCTGCTTCACCCGCATGGTTCCTAAGGACCATTTTAGTGGGTGTTACATACATACGTCACTATGTATAGTCTATGGCAATCGTCGCCTCCATCTTGTCTTGTCTTGATTGTCGTCTAAAACATGTCGCACCAATGTGCCTTGTAATTCTAGCAATAAATTACGTAACCAATAAGTCATGCCTTTAAATAAACAAAGCTCGGACACCACCATAAAACAAGTTGGGTTATAAAGTAACCTATTCGTTAGTCCAGGTTTAGAATTATCCGAAAACATGATCAATAATCAAAATCCGTTCAGTAGTTTTTACTTGAAAAATTAACAAACATACATACATCCTCACAAACTTCCTTATTTATAATATTAGCACGATTCTGAATTCAAACAACTCATTCTTTAGTGCTTTATTTTATCCCTTAGTGCACTTTGAGGTAAATTGTGTAACAAGAAGCAACCAGAAAAAAATGGATTTTCAAATTTCCGCGAATTTCTCAATCCCAATTACCCGTTTTGAGGAGTTCACATTTTGCTGTTGGGTACACATTTTGCGGAAAACGCAAATTGCGTTTAAGCTAATTATTCTTATTTATTTTATTCACTAACGAATATCTATAAAACAAAAAATTATGAATTAATAGATTATCTGTTTAGTTTCACTTTGCAATGTAATTGTATAGTTTTGCAGAATGTTTTAGAAAATTAGATAGTGCGTAACTAACCTTCCATTCTTTAGATTCATATCACTAATTATGTTCATATCGATTAGCTTTTTAGTGTTATTCCATTTATATTCTTCACTTTGTCCATTCTATGACTGTGAACCTTTAATTTTATACCTGTAATCATTACCTGCAATCTTATACTAACATCTTCTCTCCTGGAAGCTGTCTTCGTGCCTTGTGGCTCGAGCTGATGTTCAGTTCAGGGCTGTTGAAGAATTTCCTGCTCGACGTACCGAGAGAATATCCTCGTCGAGTCAACGCTCCGGATCCCGACGCCCCTCAAGACTGCTAAAGTACAAAGCTGTTCCCATGAGCTGACGTCGGCTATTTCTATAAAGCCCTTCAACTACATCAACGAAACTTCGCCACTGACCCACGCTCCTTTCAACAGACCACCTACATCATTAACATCACTAACATAACTCATCACTCTCACTACTCATTTCACCTCATACACCTCTCTTCTTTTTGTCTTTCTGTAAATAAATTATTTAATTGTAAGTACCCTCTTTTATCTTCTACCTATTGTTAATTTACCCTTTTTTATAACAGTATGTGACTACCAAAAACAGTACTATGAAAAACGGAATGTATCCTTACATAACATAAAAGTCTCGTTATTTTATCGTAATATTAGGATAGGGAAAAAGTCTTTCCCATTATAATATGCATAAGTAATTGTTAATACTTTTATTTACTTACAATTAGTTTCTAAATGCAGGAAATACCTGTATTTAGAAATTTTAATTAATCTATTAACTAATTATAACACCAAATAATTATAACTTAATTTATTAATATATTAATTTTTAGTATTTAATTTATAATTCATTTTAACATATTATTTCCTAATACAATTAAAATTTTATCATTATTATTTAATTTTTAGTATTGACGAATATAATGTGTTTAGTGGCGTCCCTGCTAAATCAATTTTAAAGGCTGAAAATCAGTAGTTTGCTTCACAAACAAACATATTACCGAACTTTTGCCTTTTTGCATTGTTCAGGCGCACATGCAGACTCGTGTATATGTCTTATATTCTTCTCCTTATTTTATGTCTCTTTTTATTTACCCTACATTTAAAACTGCTGACATGTGTTTGTGTTTTTGTATGTGTGTGTGCTATGAAACTAAAATTATTATTCATTCATATATTTCTGAAGATAAAAGGTAAAATAAATAAATTTTATAAGATCCTTTTTATAACGCAGGTGTAATGGCTTAAACCAGGGCTCTCCGACCCCGTATCCGTCCTGAAAAAGAACAGGCTTAAGCGAGGCCAGCCTGCCTGGAAAAAACCCGCTGCAAATACCCACCGGGAGAGAGGACCCGGGATCCAGCAAGGAGCCCGCCGGGTCAAGATCTGTCGAAGATTCCGCTGCCATCGTTTTTGCCCCTCCAGTAAATGCGCTACTTACACCCACTCAAACTAAGCCCTAGTCAGCTTTTTTGAAAAAAGACATAGGTTGCATTTCGTTTATGTTTTATTAGGTAAAACTGTTAGGCGTTGTTCTGAAGTAACTGTTGGATTGTATTCTGACGAAAAATTATTCTGTAAACCTATGGTGAGAAATCTTGCAAAGAAAATATATAAGATATAGGTATACCTATAATTAAATCTAAGAAGAAACTAACTCCGCAAGGGTTGTTTTTTCACCATGTTTGGTTTCCTACAGGAAAGTCTTATAAGAAAGACTACATTACACTATGGAAGCAATCTTTAAATACAACAATAAAAAAAAAATAAACAATAATTCATTCGTTAAACATTTAATATGCTGTTATAGACAGAAATTTCAATGTTTAGTTTCTATTTATTGAATTCACATTAAGAATTCAGAAAGTGTTCAAAGTAAACACTTTATAATATTATCTTTTAGTTGTAGTTCGCGGGTTATCTAGTAATCTCATAAAGTGCAAATACTTAAACGACACTTGAAGTTCTAACAAAAACCATAACCCCTAACTAAACTGACGAAAATAAATTACAGATCACTAACAAAAATCTTGTCGATATCTATAAAACTATAGAATACTGACTTACTGCCAGCGTTTTCGCCTGTGGTCCCAACGAAACTGTTTATTTGGATATCAATTCATATCAAGACATGGATATAAGTTGAATAGTAAGCAATGATTACTATGTTATCGTTTTAATTCTCTATACAAACTTTCACTCCCATTTTCATCCCGTTATTTTCTGTTTTTCGAGATAAAATATAGGCTATGTTCACCGCTTATGATGTAGCTTTCCGTAAATGGAAGAATTTTAAAAATCGGTCCTGTAGTTTCGGAGTCTAATCGTTGCAAACAAACAAACAATCAAATCTTTCCTGTTTATAATATGAGTATAAATAACTCATAGAAATACTTTATGTGTAGGAAAATAATATTTAGAATTTAGCAATATGGACTGTTTTAATCCATATTTACTTCTTGAATATATAAAAAAATGAAACCATGACAGAGCAACATGTGTTTAAACGATATAACACAGAGATATAATAGTTGTGTCAATTCAGTTAGGCTGATCAAGAGAAGCATTTATTAGATGTATTTTTGGTTAATATTGCCAATTTCAATTGCATTGAATTTATTGTTGTAAGTATCAAACGATTGACTAACCGTTGATCTTTATCAGTATTATTACGACGACGGGCAACAGCAAACAACGACAACGGCATTGTGTTCTTGCTGGGATTACATATTTAATTTATTTGTTAATGATATACAGCCGTAACGTATTCAGCATATGTGATTAAAAAATAACTCGCATACAATAACAATAACCGAAAACGCTTGTCATTTTGTTTTACAACTCCTATATAGACTCCGCAAGACTGCATGTGTTTTAAAAAGAGTATTAATAGGAAGCAGCAGAATAAGAAACACGAAGTTGCAACATGGATGCTAAGGAAACAGGACCGTCGTAAGATGGACGCTTTGGATATGTGCTCTCCAAGTCCATCACCACGTCTGCTCAGAATCCCGTAGGCCACGCACCTTGCCATAAGAAATTAATATCAAGGAGAGATTATCGTCGACTGTGCAATTACAAATCCTTAAGTTCTTCAGGTAAATCATCCGAAATGAGGACTTCATAGAACGACTGGTGGTGCAGGGAAAAGTCGAGGATAAAAGATACCGGGGGTGCTCGCCAACACGTCGGATAAACCTCATTAAATCCGTGACGCACTCCGGCATATACGATTGATGACCACGAACAATTTGTCAAGAGTACAAGACACAAAAAAGTGGACAGGCAGCTTATATGTATTAAATATGCTTGGTCTCGAACGACATTTGAAAATTGAACTGTTAGGAATATTGAAAAAGGGAGAGAAAAGGAGACGTAGGAGACAATACGTAAGGTATTGTTGGCTTCCTGGCGCATTTATTTCAGCGCACACGCAGCGACGTGAACTCACGACATTGACCGAATCAGCACACCACTTCACTTTACCATTGTATTCAGATTCGGAATACAAACCTTCTCGACAATAAAACAAAACACTTCTAGGAATATAATAAGGCATTTATTAACATGTCAGGAAGATAATACACTGCGAGCAAAGTTCGCGGCGTGGATGGCCATATTCACATAGTAGGTACTTCCATATTTTTGGAATTGATGTTTCTTGTCATCCGCCATCAGATATCGACGGACGTTTATAGAGATCAGCCGTCGATGGACATTCATTGATCTTCAATATTTGTAAACATATTAAATTTGATGCATAATTATTATCAGACATAGATGAAATAAGCAAACAAAATGATTAAAAAAAAAATACAGCGTCGAACACAGCATCAAACATAGCACTGTCGCAACCTTCATTACGATATAATGTAGCGATATCGTTGTTTTCGATATTACATTATAACAGAATACCAAAGCTGATCATAACAACTCACAGTCAACATATGTCAATTCCGTACGATTTAGTTTATTTTGAATATTCAAGTGCTTTTTTTTTTAATTTAACAGGTGAATGAACGCGCCTTACTCTCATCCATTGTGTTGGGAAAGTATCGAAATTGAACGGACGGCAGTCCATTTGACAGTGAATATGAGAATCGACAATAGCCCGTTGCCCATTCGAACCTCTCACGGAATATCGAAATCATTTTTCCGTGATTCTATTGCACTTCGTATAATGTAACCCGATGACTTTCAACGTTACGCTCAGGTGTTAAACTAATTGAAAACTTAATAAGCACTTCAGAACTGCCTGCAGTTACTCATTAATGTGAAATATGTGTGCTGGATGCGGGAGGCGCAGCGCATCACATTGGAAATCTTTGGGGGAGGCCTATGCCCAGCAGTGGGCGTCTCTTGGTTGATATGATGATGATGTACCGAATATTAATTATTGACTATCGCAAAGGCTTTTAACGTTGTTCATATTAGTCAAACCGTTTATGTTCTGATAATAATATATTACCTTAAATCCCAGAATGATACACTTTAGCCTGCAACAGTAGCTACAATATAACACTTGTTATATTCCTTATCTACCCAACTTTAAGATAATTATGTTTCATTTGATCAATTTCGCAGTCACAATGCTATATCAAATATATTCTTAATGAAAAATCCCATCTCAGGGTGCCATTGACCAAGTGGATTTTTTAAGCATTTTTCATTAAGAATTATGTTTCAATTCTTATGTACTAAAAATCTTATCTTGTAATCCATCTATCAAATTCTCAATCATAGCGTATCAATTACAGGCTGCATTGACCTACGATTATGTCTTGACATGTCATCAGCACAGTGGCTACCTTGTGGCTGGTAATAATAGTCTATATCAATCCAGATCAGTATGAATGGCATCATTAAGCCACCCGACAGCGATCACTATTTGCATGATGGACCATCGCACTGCCAACTACGTTAGGTAATGCAACCATTTGTTGCGATACATTGTCAGAAAACTAGTACAGTATTCATATAATGGCTATTTCATTTCTTATGGGATGTACAAAATCATTCCAATTTTAAATTCGTAAAAGCATTTTATTTGCTTCCAGGCTTGAATAAAAAAAAATGTATATATAACTTAAATACGTGACATATTACTCTAAAAATATGAAATTACTGAATTGTAATAAAAATCAAAATTGTTTTTTTAATTCAATTCCATTCAATTTATTCAATGTAAGTCACAGGTTAATAAATTTATTAAAAAAGAAAGGGACCATTATTATCTATACATTGCTGCCATCTAATAGGAAGGTCATTTATGCCTTTGCGATAGAACTCTGAGGATCCAGACTGCACAGACTGTGTGAAAGCATTTTGTACTGCCTCCTGGAAAGAAAACTTCTTGTCACGACGATAATTGTCCAAACCACGAAAAAAAATGGTTGTCCGTTGCAGCAAGGTCTGGCGACTACGGAGGATGACGAATGGTTTCTCACTGCAGTTCCTGAAGGGTCAAAACGGTTTTTCGTGCTGTATGAGGTCTCGCGTTGTCATGGAGCAATAATGGTGAAGCTCGATTCATGATTCGGGGCTGTTTTGCTGCTAGTTTTACCAACATTGTTCAGATTTCGGCACAATAGACATCTGCCGTTATTGCTTGACCAGATCGGAGAAAACTATAGTGAATAACACCATGCTGAGACCACCAAACAGTTACCATTACCATTTTATTGGTAAGTTTTGCTTTAGGACACTGTTGTGGCGTTTGACCAGGGGTCAAACCATTACATTTTTCTTTTACGGTTATCATAAAAAATCCACTTTTGATCACATGTTACAATCCGATCCAATATTCCTTCATTTCTGTACCGATTCAACAAGGCAACACAAGTTTCAATACGAGTTTCTTTCTGCAGATCAGTCAAATCATTAGACTTTTTCGTATTTTTTTATTTTATTGTTTTGACGCAAATGAATCAATATTGTGGGTAAGGTAACGTTAAACCATGCCGCTAATTCCTGGGTCGTTTGACTAGGATCGGCTTCCACCATCTCTCTTAATTCAACGTTATTCACCCGTGTGTATGGTTTTCCTCTTGGCTCGATCTTCAAGTCGAAGTTTCCATCACAAATTCATTTAATTCAAAATGGCACGGTGCATTCATTAGCAGACCCCTCTCTGAACGCAACATTGATATTTGCAGGCTGTTTCTGCAGCGTTACTTTCGCGTCGAAACTCGTAATCAAAAATCACTTGAATTTTCGCAGTATCCATCTTTCTTGTCTAAGTTAAATAACAAAAACAATTAAAAGTCGGTATTCAAATGTTTCACATTTTTTAAAAGAAGAACATCACAGAAAGCACGTGAAAAAAGTTTCTTTCGAAAACCAAACCATGAAGATTCTATGTCAATTCAAGGAACTTATTACAATAAAACAGCAATTTCATACTTTAACCCTTAATATAACCCGTGCCGTTTTGCGTTGCGTTCGGTTGATATCAAACTCGGAAAAGAGGAGGCTCTATGTCCGATGGGTGTTACTTGTAACCGTCGCTAAACAATATAGGGAACACCTACCACATAGATATAATATATCAATATCTAATTTATTTCTTTTTACAGAATTGAAAAAGGACTTTATCAATTAGACCCATAATTGTATATTGTAATATTGTTAGGATTTTAAAAAAATTATCCACAGTATGTCAGTCTATACGAGCTTCTAAGCATGAATGTGTACGGCTTATACCGCACATTAAGCATATTACCGCGTCAGCATTTATATATTCATTCATATTTTTCTATACATTGCCATCAAGGCATTGTCGCGAGCATCAAGTATCAAGTGTTTCATTCGCTAATAAATCAATATTAAAATCAATAAGGATTCTTATTTATCAATTTCAGTTAATTCGTGAATCAAACAAAGTACGCGAACCATCGGAAATTTCGCTATTGTACGTATATTTCTATATGCTTGTCTTCTATTTTTTGTCTGTTCAGGTAGATTGATGAACGTATTTTTTTTCGTAATCATTAAATTACGATGATACATTGATTTAAAATGTCACATGACGTCACGCTTTTGTACATTTTCTACAAAACTGTGACGTAGCGAGCCCCCACTCCTCAACTTTATTTCTGGTTATATTGAAGTAATTTTTATCTAATATTTTTCAATTTTACCCAGTCATCATCCCTTTTATATACATACAGTAATTTGATTGAGGCATGGAGTCTGAATACCAAGTTCGTTTAGGATGGAGATGTTTGTATGCCGCTGAGTCCATGGAACGCGGAGCGTCCATATCCTACATCACATCTCTAGTGCAAAAATTCGATTTGTGGTCCATATTTCTGTGACCTATAAAAATATGGGGTATATCAAGGCTCTTTAGATTTTTAAATTCATTTTAGTTTGTGACTAAAGAATGAAGGCTTATACTTTGCAATAGACAATTTGACTATTTTTTTAATTTTTTAAATATTCAGATATAATTTTTAACTTGTTTGAATTTTCTTGAAGGTCTAATTAAAAAAAAGATTGTAATTATGCATTTTCAGCTTATGTCAATAATATATGAATATGAGCTAAAAACCGGTCAAGTGTGAACAAAAATACATTATCTGTGAAAATTTAAACTATCTTACAATTCATGAGAAATAGCCTGATGCAAACGGACAGTCGGGCGGATAACGGTGTCTTTGTAATTGGATCCCCTTTTACCATTTAGGTACCGAACGCTAAAAATGATATTTATACCGTCTATCAATTTAATCAGTCGATCACTCAATAATTGGTTTATTTCAAAAATAAAAAGATGAAGATTGAATATAAACTGCGCCAAAGGCTAAAAGCATCAGGGAAATATGAGATTCAAGACTAACTCCGACAGTCTTTTTAATATAGGGAATAACAAATCAGTATGTCAATAAATAAACTAACTTTTAAAATGTTCGTTAATATATTATTAACCAGGAATGTCATGAATATGTTCTTTCAGGTACGGATATTTGAGAAATCTTAGATGGTTTCGCTTACGGTTACAGATATAACTTTTTATTATTGGATGTTTTTCGTATTTTCGGATGGTTTTAATTACGAATACTAGATTTTACAGTTAAATAGATAATAATTATACTTTTTACACATGACTATCATAAAATTGATTGTCATATTTCCATGCAACATTTTTTTGTTTAAAATAATATTATTTTATTGTACTAAACTGTAATTGTGTTTCATTTAGGTTCCGTCTCTATCCGATACTATCCAAATTTTTTGTTTTGTTGCGGTCACAGTCATGAATCAAGTTTTTATTTCGGATATGCAACATTTTCGGTTACGTATAAGGAACTCCTTAAAATCCCTAAACCGTTAAAATTGTTTTAAATGTTTAAATGCTACATTTGAATGCCACAATATTATGAAATATTTCGTACCTGCACAAATATTTATATTACCAAAAAAAAGTACTCATACTTTATAGTTATATCTATTTGGAATAAGAGACATGTGACTTGATTGTCAGTGCTTCCAAATTCATTTTAATTAAAGTAAATTTACTGTATTTTACACTTTTCTACTGTATAGTGTATTGACAAAACACAGTATATGAATATACAAATAATGTATTTAATTTTCCATTACTTAAATTCTAAAAAAAAAACAAAACTTTCATTTAGAAGTCAAGTTCAGTGAATAAAAAACATAAGACTAAAGCAGATAAATTGTCTGATTTCAAACACCATCAAAGGAAATACGAGTATGTTAGATTACATGGAAATTCCAAAAATTACTCACTATTTTATTGCAGTAAGGTAATAATATCAAGGATGACCGAAAAAAAATATTAAATTCATGGGCAAATCATTCCTGAGTAATTAACAGTAACTTGTTTATAAATAACTAATAAACTAGCATATTATTTGATTAATTATTTAAATGTCAATATTATTTAAGATTTTCCTTAGATATCTGCTGTACTATACAAAGTAACTAGTGTATTTTTCAGCTGATAATACTGTAATTTGACTTTTGGGATCTGGAAGTCTAAAAGCTATACTTAATCGAAGTGAAATTAATTGTGTGAAACTAATTTCATCAAAAATATGCGCATTGCACGAAACGTTTTTAGCGTCGTAAAACAAAAGCATGCATTGCGAAAATTTACACGTGCTACTGCTAGCGAAATTAATCCAATGAAACTAGTTTCTTATGCAACGATTATAAGAATCTTCATCATTGTATGTATAATATATTATAAACTAGCTTTCCGCCAGTGGCCAGGGAACTATTTATTTGGATATCGATTCATATTGTTACTATGGCAACGTTATAAATGTAGACTGGTAGATAATGCTATTAGCATTAAGTCCGCCTATTGTAATATTTATTCGCTGGACAATAAATCTTGATAAATAAATAAATAATCTTCTATTTTTAAAAATCAGCCTCAATCGCTGTCTCATAATATTATTTGTTAACCTCTATAACGTGACAACACTTTTTATAACAAAATAGCATAGCTGTGCTGTGCTCCTAACGATATTATCTTACGGAGAAAATCTTAAATTATCTATTTAATCTTAATTACAATATTGGTTAAGAACTACCTCCGGCTTCATCACTATAGCACTTAATAGGTTTGATACCTTATTTTAATTAATATTATAGTAATGAAATTAATTATTCGTATTATCTACAAATATACAGTAAAGAGTAGATCTAACTCTCTTTATTAATTTTGTCAATTATTCTGTAAATATTCTTTTAAAACATTTTGATTTATTTTTCTTTTCGAAATGTATGAATGTATGAATTTTTATCACTCACACTCTGAGATGTAACTCGAACTATTTATTTATGGATTTTTAACATTTTTCATTAAGAATATTTTTCAGTCTAGTATTGCGAATTCAAAATTGATCAAATATATAAAGACGAATGAATGGATAAAAATATTTCTGTGGAATGTATTAATAAATATCAATTGACTGACTAAAGCACTTATTTGTTTCTTTTTTATTTTTATAGTGATTTTCTGGACATCGGGCCGAATCTTTATAAACCCTAAAAATCCGGACACCTGACAACGCTAGTTATAGTCCTTCCTCCTTAAACATCCATAAGGAAGGCCTGAGCCTCTGCAGTTCATTCCATATATATAAATAAAAATTATATATACTTACCGATTTAACAGCCAATCGAGACCGATTTTACAAAATCTTTATTATTCGCCAGCTTATTTTATTGAAATAGAATCATCGGTCTTATTTACAAAAAAAAATTAATGATGTAGATAACATATTTATGTAATAAAAAAAAATCAAAAATTGAGTACCTATTTTACTTTACCATTTTTTTATAATAAATATATTTTTATATCACTTAAAATAATGTTTTTAGCCGGGCGGTTTATATAAACAAACCTACACCTACACATAACTTCCCCCGACTTCAATAGAAATTTCATGAACATGTGAACCACCTTTAATTTTATTTCATTTCTAAATTAATGTAATACTCGTACCTACACATCTTCGATTAATGTTTTCCTTCAAAGGGAATCTCTCCTTGTCGCTTCCGCAGAATTATTTAGAGTGAGCTAAATTTTCAGAGTTTAACTTTTTAAATTGAATAAAAATGCAATTTCATGCAGATCGTCGGGCGGGGCATAAAACGGTATGCCCAGATTCGTATTCATCAGGGACAACTCATCCGCGGCCCGGGTCGACTTGTGAATGAACCGGGACGAGCGTGAATGCGTGGTGCCCGGTTCAGGTGCGATACACTGAATACGTAGCATGCTCGTTCAATTTCGCCAGCTAAATTGTTCATAACGGAAGTTCATATCCGGACGTCGGGCCGCCCTGCGCTTCGGGCAAGATTAGGCTGTAATTACCATTTCCTGTCGCAGAGGACGCAGACACCGTTCGAGAAGAAGTGGTTCCCCCCACACAGAATCACAACGTCCGCATCAGAGGAAGAAAGAATTATGTTACATTCCCAACTTCTACATCATTCTGTATTATTACATATTTATCTGTCTGGAAATTATTCAATCAGTTTCCAGACAGACAAATATATATGATCTCGAGGCTTCAACTAAATATTTAATCTTTATACTGATTGATCATGATTACATAAAAGTAGTATGGAATGTTATTTCATTGGGTCATCGTTTCCTTTTACAGTTTTGTCATTAGTTGTGTACGCGGTGAAAAGTTCTACATTGAGCCCTTCAGCGAGGTAAGTAAATATATCGTTGGTAAAAAATCGTTTGTGGATTGGGCGTTGGAGGAATAAATTGAGTGTATACCATTATTGAGTCGGAAAAACTGATTATTGAAGAATTGAGTAAAGCGCTCGGCGAAGTAGTAGCTGCCGTGAGCGCGCGCGCACTCACTGCCGATATGATTGAATAAGCGAACACGGGCTTCCCTAATGAAACATATTGAACGTGTATCGAATCACTTAGGCGCTCCGGTGCGCTCTTGCATTCGCTTTTTAGGGCATGTCAACAAGCCGTAGGTGAACCCTATAAATAACATTACGCTGGAGTCTCGTTTTAAGAGAGACAATAAATTGAATTAACTCCGCCCACTTTGATCGTCAAAGGAGACTAAAAAAGTTCAACTTCATTTTACGGGGCATAATTTCACGCGGCATCAGCTCGCCTTCCTTTGTGTCGCATTAGAAAATATTTACGAAAATCTCTGCCCTGGATACCCACAAAAAGGGGAAAGTTAATTAATTCATTAATGTCATTATAATTACGACATTTATTATATTAAGCGTGCATTACTTACAATCTAGTCTTCATCTCGGTGATATTTTAAACAGATTGCGGCTCACATAAATCGTGTTGTTTGCGAGAGCTTCTTAGGCTTTTCTATGACTGTTTAAGTTTTTTTTAGTAATAGGTGATATTTTTGCATAATTTAAAAGCAGTTACTCTTTTCTAATATTTTATTTCAACGAAAAGCAAAACAACAATGAATTTAAAAGTCAGATTATCTGATATTATTCATAGGATTACGTTGTTAAAAAAACATAATATATTTTTTTCCGTGTACGTCCCCTGGTCTTAGAATAAAATTAAAGCGACTAAAGAATTTAGTTTCACTCATAAGTATATAAATCAATTCCATTACAAAAGCTCCTAATTAATTTGTGATATAATGCTACGTACAAAACATTATTCAAAGGCATTGAAAAGTTAATCTAAATAAATTATGTACGCACTAATAAAAAGTATAAGGAAAGGCTAATCAAATTAGTACTTAATCTACAATTGCCACATTATGAAATCAGGACAAAGGTGAATTCTAGAGCTTTGAAAGCTTCACCGAGCGTATTTTCAATCAGGCTGCAATTGAGTCGGTTACAACGTGCCACAAACACTGCGGTGGACAGCAAAGCTTTGAGCAACGCTCACTGCCTCCAAAAAACTAGGACCTTTGTGAAATTTATTGACAAATCACCAGTAACGGTATTTTGTACTTAGGTATATGGAATCATGGTTTCAAAGATACATTATGATATTGATATTTTCAATCCAAGTCTACAAAAATAATACGTCTTTTTATAACCTGATCTTAAGAATGTGTCGTTCATATAACGAATTGAATCGTAATGATGGAACTGTCGATATTTTCAATAACAAATTCGTAAATATAAAAAAAATATATCAGACAAATTTCTATAATTATAATATAAACACCATTGAATATTTAAATTTTACTGTAGACTAAAAGTTATTTAAGGATCTGATCATGTTGTAAGATAATACTGTTCATGCTGTGTACACTGTTTTTAGATTATAGTCTAGTCCAAATACTTTAAATATGTTTTTTAGGTTTCTCTCTTGATTATGATCTGTTTGTACCATTTATAAATAAATAAATATATATATAAGGAGCTCGATGGCAAAATGGTTAAAATGCGTTCTGTTTGCGATGCCATATGCTCCGCAACTTTCACAAGGGCCGATCATAGAATGGGTGATAAAAAATTTCTTTCATACTTCGGAAGGCACCTTAAGTCATTAGTCTCAGTTTCATCTGCAGTGGTTAACGCCCACCAATCTGCACGTCCTGCGTGGTGGAACAGTATGCCAGCAATGGGGACATTAATAAGCTGTAGATTTTGATTGCTTTATTACTTAATAATAGAGACAGGGCTTTTGTGAAGCATATTAATATCAACCACCCGACTTTAACACAAGTTCTTGCTTTTACCACTTCTTTCAAATTATTCAAATCGATTTTATTTTCACATTTAACACCTTTTATCGATTAACCTGTCTTCTTGTAATATAATCAGCTTCAACGATTATCATGAAATTTAATTTGCAAGAAATTTCGGGGCGAAAAATCGATTTCAAATTTAGAAAAAAGAAATCCGAGCAAATCTCGCCGATCATCCAGGTACTTTTCATTAAAACTCTCTATTAAAGACGTGTACTAAAATTAAGCTCACAAGGATTCTTTCCGCAGATTAGGGTTAACAAAATCTTAACCCTAATCTGCGGAATGACAGGACTATTATTAGCATCTAAGTCATTTTTAGAATTATAACAGCCTTTTTTGTTTTTGTCAACAATTCTCAATAAATAGTCACCGAGTTCATATGGAAATTCAATAATAATTGCAGTTTTCCACATACATGCGCCGGTCCCGACTTATAAACTAATAACCTGAACACAGGATGGAACATGGAAGCTCTCAGAAAGAGGAAACTGGTTATTAGCATAGTTATAAATGTTATAAGTGTCACATGTTTTTCATGACATTCTCATTTTGTAAATACGAAAATTATAAGCACCTTCCATCCTTTTCACGGGTTCATGTATGAAATAAAATTACATTTATTCTAATTCTAACTGAAAGTTTAACCTGTTTTATTCGCAAATTTCTTTATGAGTCGTAATCAGTACTCAACGAACATTCAACAATATAATAGATATAGCAGTTTTGCGCTTAACAACACTATGTGTCAATACATTTATAATCTGTATTCATTTTCATAATTCAATACAGATTGACACGTAATATTATACCGCATCTCTTACTGTAGTTCTATTCACTAATGTAGTTCTAATATAATTCATATAACAGCCTCAAAGTCAACTTAAAAAGCAGCGCTTCATAGAAGTTCAATGAAATAAAACATACTTCAAATGATAATAAAGGTTTTATTTCATTATTAGAGTTCCGTACCTAAAGGGTAACGGGAACACTTCGCTGTCTGTCTGTCTGTCACCAGGCTGTATCTCATGAGTCTTGATAGTTAGACAGTTGAAATTTTCACAGATGGTGTGTTTCTATTGCCGCTTTAACAACAAAAATACAAAAAAAATTGAATAAAATAAATATTTAAGGTAATTCCCATAAAACAAACGTGATTTTTTTTCTCGTTTTCGGCACAATCCCTTTGAGCGCGAGTCCAACTCGCTCTTGGTCAGTATTTAATTCTCAAATTTAAATTTTATCTATTTATTTCATTTTGTACATGTACACATATATCAAGGCCTTTTACAGTTTATTTTTTGATACATGATCTAGTTATGGTGTTACTAATACAATTCAAAAAACCCGACAAGTCGAGACGGACTCGCGCAGAAAAAAAAATTAACATAATCGGATCGCGTTTCATAAATATTTTGATTAACACTAGGTTTAACGCAATCGTTTTAACGTAATTACGTAAAGACATCTACTTTGGCTTCGAAAACTACATTTTAACATGATAAAATTTAGAACTCATTAAAATAGAAGCCATAAACACACCCTAGGTAGTGTAGGTAGCGTAAAATTCCATTTGAGTTTAGCTACACGATTTCTATAAATTCGAGGAATTGTATTATCAACAGAGAACTGATGTAACACAATCTATTTTTGTGTTTGATATCAAATATATTAATCACTAGCTTTGCTAGCTTAGCTGTCCGCGTGGTACAGTTACTTTGTGCAGCATTCCCAAAAACGCTAAAACTAATATTTTCAGTTAAATAATTAAAAGAAATTATGTAATACACCTGAATATAAAGTTTCATTATTTTATCTTAGACAGTGACTAACTTACATACAAACTTTAACCCTTTTATCACAATAAAAAGTAACCAATGTGAGAACGTAACAGATATAGGTATATGCATATTTACTTTTACATGCATGTAATATTAGTATGGAATAATTAAGCGAGTCTCCTTGTTACTCGTTACACCATATAATAAGAGATAACCAGATAACCAAATAAATAGACTAAAAACAATGTAAATCATATTTGTATGGTCGACCTTTAAACTCAGAGCGGTTTTTTCTTTGAGTTTAAATTGAGGAGATATTGTGTAAACTAATTAAAAAATATTGAGGTTAATCTATCTATCTCTGATATACTGTTCATCATCGTCAGCTCTTTCACATTCCCATGCTATGGGGCTCAGGCCTTTATTTAATTTTTTTTCCGCTTGAAAAGATTCGTGCCGCCATTGACGACTGGCCAAATCATCTAAGGGCCTGTATTAAAAAATAAAATATATATTTTATTGTTGATTATTATCTATCTAATGGTTACTGAATATTTTAGAAATATGAGTTAATTATTAAAAAAGTTAAGCAACTTTTATTTCTACTCAAAACTTATGAACACATGAGGTTCGCTTAAGTGACTCCAAGTTTGAGTGGGACTTTCGGCAGGCCCTAAGCTCTAATTCAGTCCATAAAGAATAATCTAACCGGTTGAGGTCGGGGCTGAAGCAGAGCTACTCATCCACCACGATTAGGGCCGGCCCATTCTCCCTCAACCTTGGGTGCTTTTTGCCTTATGGGATGGCGCCGAGTCTTGCTGAAAAACCCAATACTTATTGTGAAATGACGTATCAGACAGGCGTTTCACCACGGACTCTAAAAAGTCACTCTGATAATTCTTGGCTTTCACCTTGACACCTTGTTGGCCTTCATACGAAACTCCCCACCATACCATCACACTAGCCGGATGATGAGTGCGCGAGACATTCCGTGCAGATGCTGGAACATTCTTGCTACTTTTAGCGTATACTTTATTGTTTTGTTTTTTGAACCTTTCTTCGACAGTAAAAATTTTCTTGTCGGTGAAGAGTATCTTATTGGCATCATATCTCCTCAACAGCAATGGACAACGTTCGCGTCGTAACTTACGAAGACGATCGTTTAAAAAGTGAACTTTTCTATAGGTCTTAACTTTAAGATCATAATTATTCTTAATACAAAATGCTTAAAAAATCCACTTGGTCCCTGGCACCCTGAGATGGGAATCCTGAACATTGGTGAGAATAAGTTCTGAAGTAGCGAAAAGTAACAAGTGCTTGAAAGATTTGTCAGTCCTGTTAGGTCCTGGGTATCTCAGTGGGTAGAGCAGTCGTCGGATTGCGAAAGGTCCTGGGTTCGATTCCCATCTCAGGGTGCCAGGGACTAAGTGGATTTTTTAAGCATTTTTTATTAAGAATGATTTTCAGTATGGCATTGTGAATGCAAAATTAATCAAAATATAATAATTTAAGATCATATTTCAGTATTCTGTTCACTAAAACGCGCGAAATATTAGTCTGCAGGGCGAGTTTTTTTTGAGTGAGACATGAATTTCGGCGAAGTCGCTCTCAGATGATTTTGATGTTCGCAGGCGTCCTCACAGAGCGTGGCCGACCACTCTTTTAGCGATTTTGCAGAAAACTTGTCTCTTTGTACCGCTGTATTGTGTAATAGATGAAGTTACGGCTTACAGGAAAACTTTTCAGCTCGCGGAAAATCTGCATTGGTTTTTTTCCCACCTTAAATAGCGACAGATGCACGTAATTGTTTTGTTCCCTCCATCACGAGAATAAATTAATAGTTAACGTAATAGTTAACATTCCAAATTCAAAATCAGTAAAAAAATAAATAACAGCCAGTCACATTTTATTTTATTTTTCAGTAAAATGTTTGTATCAAAACTTATAAGTACACGAGGTAGCTGCAACAGAACTACATTATCTGTGAAAATCTCAACTGTCTAACTATTACGATTCGTAAGATACAGCCGTATGATGGTAACAGCAAAAAAATCACGTTTGTTGTATGGGAGACCCCTTAAATATTTATTTTATTTTATTGTTGTTAAATCAGCAACAGAAGTACATCATCTTTGACATATTCAACTGTCTAATTTTCACAGACGGACAGATAGACAGCTAAGTCTTAGTAATAAGATTGTCGTTTTATTTTACCCTTTGGGCACGGAACCCTAATAATTAAAGATGATGCCGAAAGTATTCCATGCGGACGAATTCGCGTATTAGCCTATACTATTCTACATAAAAACAACAATTCAATTCGTTTCAGTAGTTCCTAAAATTTTAAGGTTCAATCAAACAAACAAACTCTTTGCTTTATTATTAGTATAGATAAGGATTATCATCACTTAAATATCTTTATAAAAATAGTACATAAATATGGATCAAACTGAGAACCTCTTTTTGAAGCCGGTTCAAATATCAAAACCTTCCCCTAAGTGTAATAAAAAATTAAAACCACATTAAAATCCGTTTAGCAATACAAACACGAGATAATTGCTTACAAACATACATGCATTCAAACTGAGAATCCCCATTTTTTATTGTTATTATTAATAATAATACTCAATTCCTTGACAATTCTTTCTCCTCAAAACTGCCCTAAATATTTGAACTCCTGAAGTCACAAATATCTCAAAAATTTCAGGAAAATTCCACAAACTAGCTGCAAGACCGAGCTATATCCCTTTTTGTGATTAGTACGCTAAGCCACAGAACACAGAAAGTCGTAGGACTGTCAGACTTACATTTTTAGACGCATTTACACCCTGCATCTATATTCTAGAGTCGTACATCTATTTATTTATTTATTTACACTTCATTGTACAACACACTACAAAAATTATGTGGGGCACTAGTGTATAATCGCTTCTATAGTATTATTAGAAAGAGTAAGTAAGTAAGTAATTAGAAAGTTATTAATTATTTTAAGAGAAAGTAATGAACACTGTCATGATCCGACAGACTGAAAAATTTATATATTGGGTTGGCACAAAAGTAATGAGACACACTAGAAAAATCTATAACATTTCCTTTTTAAAATCAATTTTTTCGATAATATTCTAGAATGTTGTAGAACATTCTAGGTACTTCTGGTGTAGGGTATATAAAGCCGCGCTCGCGATTTGTTTAGTCAGTTTGAAGAAAAATGGACGAGCGACAAGTTCGAACACTATACTTATACGAGTACTTGTTAGGCCACAGTGCGCGGGCTGCGGCTGACAATATCAACAATGCATTAGGCGCTGGAAGTACAAGCCATGCGACGGTGTCCCGATGGTTTGACCGTTTTAAATCAGGAGGCAGGAGCCTTGAAAGTCAGCCACGCTCAGGGCGACCACCCGCAGTGAATGGTGACGATTTGCGCCGCGAACTGCAGTTGAATCCGGATGCTACCACTCGTGAATTAGCGGAAGCACTTAAATGCAGTCACCACGCCGTGGAACACCATCTGCATGAGCTTGGTTATCGAAAAGTTTAGGCTCGGTGGGTACCGCACATCCTTACAGACGCCAGTCGTGCAGTCCGTGTCGCTATCTGTCAGTCACTTTTGCTGCGACGCCGACGTAAAGAGTTTTTGTCAGATCTGGTTACTGGAGATGAATCATGGATTTATTACGAGAACGATACACGTCGTGCTTTTTGGCTGCCTCGAGAAGAAACGCCACCAACTCAACCGAAGCCGAGTCAAAAGAACCGCCGAAAAATTCTGCTTTGCTGTTTCTGGGATGCGCAAGGCATACTGTTTTATGAGCTATTACACAATGAAACTATAAACGCTGACAAATATTCAACCCAGCTTACCAAATTATCTGCCGCTATCAATAAAAAACGACGGAGACGAGTCAATGTAGTTTTACTGCACGATAACGCTCGACCTCACGTCGCATCTGTGGTTCGCCGGCAGTTGGAGAACTTGGGCTGGGAGACGATACCCCACCCACCTTATTCCCCAGACCTCGCCCCATCAGAATATCATTTGTTTAGATCCCTGAAACAGCATTTGCGGGGTAAACAATTTAATGATTTCTATGACGTAGAGGCGGAGTTGAACAACTTTTTCGAGGCACAGCCATCAGAGTGCTGGGCAAAAGGCATCCAAACTTTGCCGGATCGTTGGCAAGAAGTCTTAGATACTAATGGTAATTACATTATTGACTAAACTTTTTTTATTGTAATAATAATAAAAAAGTAAAAACTTAAACCAAGTGTCTCATTACTTTGTGCCAACCCGATATTTTTTAAGAAATACATGAATTTAAAGTTTTAATTCAACCATTTTGTTCTCTTTTAAGCAAAAATGTAGTACCTACTCTACAATCACTCTCAGCATCAAAAACATTTAAACAAACCGTTTATTGCACTCTACATTTTTTTTCCTTACCTCGACATAATATACTTGTTACTCCTTGAATAAACGATCTCGTAAAAACAAAATAAACAAACAATAATTTGATATTGTTTTAAAATATTATAACTAACAACATATTAATTTATAATAAGCAATTATTTGTATCATGCTCCTTATTTTTACCCGGATATGTGGGCAGTATATTATTACAAGAGAATTGGACACGAAATAAATGAAGTAGGTATCAGAAACGGACGTCTCTTTCGAACCACCACTCACTGTGTCAGATCACGAAACGACATTTTAAGGCGAAAACCTACAAGTTATAGATACATTATTATGGATTAAGAAAAAGCAAAACTAAATCTAAAAAATCTTCCTGTAAATAGTAACGAAATAGCTGTTTGATCATTATCTCTTAATTATCGATATCACGTTCGGGAATTAAGCAACCCATAAATTGATATTACCCACTGTAAATCTCGTTAAAGCGCAGTCTGTCCTCACTCTTCGTAGAACTGTTGTTATGTACAGACGTTTAGGTAATCGTTAGTAAAAAAGAAAATAGAATAGTGTTCTGAGACGACACTATTATCTTACAAATTATTAAGTGGCAATAAAAATAGATAAATAAAAAATTCGTAACATAAAACTACTCTAATATTACATATCTCAGTAATGATGATCGATAGAGGAGATTTTTTTCAAATAGAAACTCAGGATGACAAAATGAGTGTTCATATACTGTATAGCATGTATATGTATGATCATACTATGTAATAAATCATTACTTGTGCTCTACATAAAATGCATGACATGTGCTAGCTAAGGTGTATGAATCATATCATATGTTCCTATGAATACAAAAATATAACTTTATACAGCAGCCTTATACACCAGCCGCAATGACAAAATAAAAATGGACAGTTGAAAAATTTACTTCTTTTAGTCTTGATTTAATTTGCAATAATTAACACCCATTTACCCGCACTGGGCCCATATGGTCGGGACATAATGACTGACAAAATGTTGTGTCATTTTGTACGCTACTACTTTTCTAAAATTAATCACAACCACTCAAATATCTAATCTGTTTCATACAATAACTAATATCCAAGTTGCTAAGGATAAAATTACTTTATATGGAAAATATAATTTCATATGTTATTTGTCCATTTCCAATTAATGCACGAATGAGCAATATATTAATTAGATATCACATAAAAACAACATAGCGATTGTTATCAAAACAAATTCCTAAATTAGTAATTTTTTTTTTCTTAGAACTAATAACAGTGAAACTGATGCTCTGTAATTATATCTACATAATAACTATAATACTCAGAAATCTTGTGAGAAAACATTTTCGTTAAAAAATTGTTTTTATTTATTCGTGATTTTTGCGACAGCACTATGTAATATACATGTTTGAAAGTCGTGCTATACAAATTGATATCTCAATTAACATATGTACATTCGACAGGACGTCAGGTTATACAAAAGTATCATATCTCCAATCTATTTTGAATCTGAATCTGTTGAACTTAAGTTGAAACTTGTCTCGTGAAATAATGTTATTTATGTAGCAGCCTGATGTCCTGCTATGCGGATAGTGTCAGTATCAAAATTTGGTAGAAACGACAATGGTGTTAATGGTAACACAATCAAAACGGATTTTTGTTACTGAAAAAAAGAGTTTGTGATTGTTTTGAAACTAAATATTGAAATTTCAAGTATCTAAGGGTAAGTATTATTTATTTATTTTTTTATTCTTAATTGTTAAGTATTAAAATTATTTAATAAAAACAATATTCAAACATAATTTAAAACCATAAATATTAAGCTGGTCATGGAAAATGTGAGACTTTAATGACCCTGTTCCAACATGATTGTTTGTATGATGAGTTGTACTAGTCATTAGTTATATTTCTTATCTTCCATTAAATTAAGAATTAAGCTCGAATGGAAAGTGAAAGCAAAGTTCTTAGTTTTTCTACCGAGTGCCGATTTAATTCGTTGCAATAATTGAAGAGAATGCCAAAATGTCTAAAACAATTGTACTTAGAGCCTCGAAATTTTATCTCATCATCATCATCATCATTTATTATTTCATGGCATTCAAATACTTTCTTCAAATATTTATCTGATCTTATCCAATGTAATATATAAATTTCACTTTTGTATTTCGAGAAAATTCTATAAAATTATTTTAAAAAATCCTGAGATTTTTTCTATTTTAAAAGCATCTACGGAAAATATTAGTAACATACAAATTAAAACTGAGTATTTAATAATTATTTTAAGAAAACAATATATGTTATCCCACGTTTTTTTTATATTATTATTAAATTATTTTGTGTAATCAAACCTCAGAAATTTTAATCCATTGCAAATATATAAAAAAATAATTTTATTCAATTAAAATAATTTTGTGTACAACACACACAAATATGTTCAACTAGAGTAAGCATTCGTTAAATTGTTTGCAGCGTAACAGATGCAAATTGAGACAGATCACGACACAGAACGCTAACGAATGCATAGTGCTATAGATAAACATACGCAGTAAATATACGATAAATTTAAAAACATGAAAATCTGTGATGGTTTTATTTTTTGTATTATTTAATTTCTTTCACGACCTAGAACGAACTAAACCCAAGTAGCACATAAATAATATATTAACTAAAATAAGTACCGATTTATGTCCTAAAGTCATACTAACATTTTTAATCAGCACTGATCAAGTTTCGAATCTGTTTAAAGGCATTTATTTTATCTAATAATGCTTAATGCCATATTATGGTTAATAAAAAAAGTATACCAATGTCAAAACTCCTATTTAAGTATTGGGTAATATTAATATAAAGCTGTTATCGTATTTCGGTGATATGAAAAACATTATATATTATATAAGCATTAACGTAATATTATTTAGTGCACTTAGTTGTATTTAGTCATTTTCTAGAAACAAAGGTTTTCTAATGGTCTATGATTGTATCGATTTAATGCTTATCCTATATAAACATTGAATAAAGAACTAGTAAAACTTTAGCACCGATTTGTTCTTAAAGTATTCTTTAATCAAGCTCAAGCTCCTTTATCTTCTTAATCTATGCTTTTATAAAACATTAGGCTATATTTTGATCAATATTAAGTTATTTATAGAGATACAAGTAATAAATAGATAGTAATTATTTTTTATGTGAAATTAAAATGTAAAATTATTTTATGTATTGTATTGTAATGGTGGCATTTTATACGCATCGCTGGCGCTATGGACAAAAAACGTTGGGAAAAACAAAGAAAACAGGTGGATATAAAAGAAAACTGAAAAAGAGTATTCTAATTTAATTGAAGCTTTTAAAAATCAAAATAAAAATGAAATAATCGTTCGATGATTATAAGCACTATAAGATACTTCTGAAGTGTTAAAATACGGCTGTACTTAAAATGGGAGTGTGTTATACGGTGAATTACGAGCTCTTAGTTTTGTGTCTAACCATAATACGATTAACAGCTCTACTACACTATATTTGAATACCTAATGCTTTAATTTTACGAGTCGCCATTTGCTTTCTTTTTCCAATTCTTACAAAATATTTAAAGTCAACTGTGTCAGATGAAAAGGGGTAAATAATCATTTATTTTGTGCACAGATGCCTATAAAAGCAATTATGTTGTTAAAACAATGCTAAAAAGCCTAAAATTCAACAAAAAATTTTGCTACTAGGTTAAATTTTCTATTATTTTTATTATATTAAAGGAAGTTTGCGAAGGCGCGTGTATTTTACACCATAAACTTGTATATTTTACTCCACAAACTGATGTTTGCAGCTTATTTCACACATAACGAGCTGTTTAAATCAATATTAAAAAATACTTAAAAGACCAGCCAAAAGAACATGCCATGACACTTACACAAAACAATAACTTAAACCGATTATATATTTTTAAAATCTATTAAATATACTTTTTTTACAAAGGAAATAAAACAGTAAGCATTTTTATAACATTAAATTAACGTATTATAATTTGATTTACGCATATCAATCGTAATATAGTCACAAAAAGTTCAATTAACACTATAAGGTGCTAATTGAACTTTTTGTGGCTATTAGAACGCTTTTACCCGACTTTATTAATGCTATTATACAAAAGTTGTAGTGCTATTGCACAGCTTTTATAAAGCTTAAAGTCGTACAAAGGGGGGGCCCAAATTTTATGTATAAGAGTCGTTTAAAAGAAATACGGTTGATATACGATTTTATTATAATGCTTAACGCTTGGACTCGTGCTATTATAAGTTTGATATAATGGTGTTTTGTGCTACTTGGGAAGGTTTGATATTTAGTATTAGGTTACCTACCTAACGTTGTTTTTTTTATTCGGTTTGTGAATAATTGTTATTGTACTTATACATGACTTACAAATGCATATCATCATACTTAGGCACATTTTGAAAGCACAATTTGTTAGTTTTCATTTTATAGCGAATTATTTTTATTTTTTTCTTAAAATTACTTGTTTAATAATGAATAAAACTAAATATAAAATAAAAATTTTCTTCATTGAGTCGACCGGGAATCGAAACTCAGACCTCAACCTCAAAGTGTGGTCAACTTTAAGATCGACGTGAGAATTTATAGGTCTTCATATATTTCGTTACCAGTTATTCTATTGTATTCTATCTATATATATAAAATACTTGCGTTACCGAGTGACTTACTGACTGACTGACTGACTGACTGACAGGCAACGTACAGCCAAAACTACTGAGCGTAGAAAGTGGAATGGAGATTCCTTAGGGAGTGTAGAGGAGCACTAAGATACTAATCACGGGATTTTAAGAAAATCGATCCCTAAGGGGCTAAATTAGGGGATGAAAGTTTGTATGAAACTTCGTTATTACAAGTGCTAGGAATTTCAAAATTTGCATGCGGGTTCTTTTTAAGACGTAGCTGCTCACTACGATGGGATTTTACGAAATTTGAATTTTCTCATTTCTGCAATCAAAACTAAATCACGCGAACGAAGTCGCGGGTAAAAGCTAGTTTAGTAGTATAAAACAATTCCGCCAGCGGCTTCGCTCGCGTGATCTTGTATTATACATAAAAAACTTCTTTTTGAATCATCCTACCTATTTAAAAAAACCGCATCAAAATCCGTTGCGTAGTTTTAAAGATTTAAGCATACATAGGGACAGAGAAAGCGACTTTGTTGTATACTATGTATGTAGTGAAGTCGTTTCCCACTATCTATACGTTGAGATCTTATACCTATACTACAATATATGTATATAATGATTTAAACGGAAGGTTTATATTTATAATACAGGCCCATGCGGGCCAAGCTAGTTCACTCGTAAAATACCAACAGTATTAAGAGAAAGAACTAAATCACAAAAAAAAACACATTAAAAAGTTACTTCAATACACTTGTTGGCTCTTTGTTTACGTAAATCACAGAAAGTTTAGAGTGCAGCGAATCGCACGGCATCAGGTGCGATACATTCACGCAAATATTTTATGAAAATACCAAGAATGTTAACGTTAAGGATGCGCGAGTGTCCACGATAAATATTATTACAATCATTTCAAGTTCCGTTGGATGGAATTAGTATAAAAATGATAAAAAGCAAATCAAATAAACGTAGTTCAATACGAACAAACCAAAATTAATACGTCTTTTCAAAGATAACTGAAGAAGTATATATTACATGAAATAATATTTAAACTTTTTGAAAAAACATATTTAATACAAAAATATTTTATCAATTACATTCACCTTTGCTGAAAATAATGCAACTGAATACCTACTATTTGCTCTACTATCACGAAGTCCAAAGTCCAAACATATCTATTATTTACCATCACGAACAATATAACTAACTCAATTGCTTTAAACATTGTTTTGTCGAAAGCAATTAAAAGAAAAAATCTAAATGAGCCGACATCGAGTGTCGTGTAACACTAACGTCGCGACGCGGCCACATCTAGAGCCGAACGGTAAACACTTTGCTGTAATCTCGAGATGAGAAAACTTTCAGTTCTCTTAATTCAGAAACTTATTCAAGAACCTAACAACCTTAGAGCGGACCGCGCCGGCGGACGTAAGACAAACAAACTTGTCTACTCTTTAATCTAGTCCCGGGGATACTACATTCGTATAGATTTGCCTAAAATTGGTCTAATATGAATTTTAGCCTCCGAGATAAGTTTTCTATATTTATATTAAATATATTAAGTAAAATAATCGCAAAATGAAAACCATAACTAAATATATAATTTAATAAAACAAATGTATAGTTTATCGACGATATTTCAACTTTACATTTTGAAATAAAACGTAAAAAATGTTTCATGTTAAATTCAAGTGACACTTTTTATTTTCTAAAAAACTCTGAAAGACTTTAAACTGCCCGATTGTTCGTAATTTAGTTTAATCGATCAAGACAAAGTAATACGCTGTAATGTTTCAATTCCAAAACAACGTTGATAACGAATACTTATTTATCGTTCAAGTCTATTTCAACAGCTGGATCGAAGTAGTTCTCAAGTGCTATAAGCCCATCAAGTAAACAATGGCAGACATTTCAGGATTAGGTGAGGTGACGTGGCAGATCACGAGAGTTACATCACGTTGTAAACAAATCTTTATCACTTAGCGAAACTGACTCGAAAGAGAACGCGTGCTTTACAATACGTGTCTCGAAAAAATGGAAAATTAAAAAAGTAATCGAAAGCAATATCAATAATCTCTCTCCTGTGTTACATACGTGTTTGTCTGTCGACGGTAAGGGCAATGAGAAAACTCTCCAAAAAGAAACTCGATACTCTTTTAGTAAAAAGGTTTGTAAATGATTTTATGTTATGTGAATCGGCTATTAAAAAATCTGTCAATTTTAAGATTTAAACAAATCAGGTGATAAATTGTAATGTTACCCTTGCAATACTATTTAAGCATTTCGGGTATATGAAAACGGAACGCTATTAGTTAGAACATTAAATAAATGTGAAAAAGTTGCAAATTTTATGTTCTGACTTTGTGTAGATGAGTCCGGCAAAGCGAGTGCCCCAAGACGTAGATTCGAGGCCCAGTGTGATAGTCACAGACATGGACACAGTGCATGAAGAAAATGACAACGATAATGACAGGTACGTACTATTTTTCATTCAAAAAATAAATATTCTTTCATAGCATTCTGGATAAATAATAGATAGATTTATTAGAGTTTTTACACTAACTTATATATTTTAAATTCGTTTACTTTTCCAATTTCTTCGAAATATAAGGTTCTGAATTAGACTTTTTAGGGTTCTGAATCCAAATGATAAAAATGGGGCTCTATTACTATAACTCCGCCCTCCGTCCGTCAGTCACCTGGATGTATGTCATGATCTGTGCTAGCGGGACAGTTGAATACAGATGATATATACAGTTGCCGCTGTAACAACAAATACTAAAAATAGAATAAAATAAATCTCCCTAGGAGGTTACAACTAATGTGATTTTTTTGCATTTTTTGTAGATAATGGTACAAAACTCATGGCTGGATTTTTGTTTAAGATAAATTAAATCGAAATTCGTATTGTTATCTTTTACGGAAAGCGAAAAAGTATCTTATCAAAAATATGCCTCGTTTTTCATGATAACTTTCTTTTATTTTCACAAAACTTTTGTGTTGTTATTTAATACTCGTATATTAAAATAATAGTATTGATTCTTTAACGGTCAACAAAAATTATATTGATGATTAATGATTCTTTGTTATTCAAAAGGGTATATTCTCGAGGAACTTTATCGAACTCGGATCAGTAGATTATAAAATAGAACTACTTACATCATCTAAACTATTTAGACGATATTATTGACTTCTAAAAATCCTTGTGATTCGATAAACTTTATTTGAAGTATGGGAGTTATAAAAATGGTCAACAAGTTTTAGCTATTATGAAGTTTATTATTTTATAAAATTTGTTTATTGAATTATTCAAAATTATTTTTACATGTATACATTAATTTAACTCTACTATTTTAGAATTTAGAAACTCGTATTTTTTACAATATTATATTTTCATATGATAGTTATAAGAATAAACTTACTTGTACTAAACATAATGAAAATACCAAACAAAGCCCACACATGATGTACTCACAAAAGCAAAACTGAAAAATCAATATTTTTATGGCTATTTTATCGCTTTTATACTTTCACAAAAACAAATACTACCCTGTTTCCATACAAAATATTCTAAAATGGTGGGTTTGATACATTTTGATTTTAGCATCTGGCATAGTAAAAGCGAATTTTATTCTAAGGCTATGTAACATAAATTTCAATAATCGGCTCAATAGAAATAAATCGCAAAGATATTTTTAAGACTAACATATTTCGACTTTACTATATAAATAATATATACAAAAATGGGTTTTTATATAATCTAAATTAATCAAAAGATTTTCTTTTTTTTTATTGTTTTTTTTTCTGCGATAAAAAATGTATGAAGTCTAGCGTGCGCATCTATACTCTCGATGCGTATTTGTTTGTGTAAAAATGAGGACACGTAAGCGGAGGTACAAACGGGCCTTAACATTATTATCTATTCAAATTTATAGATCCCTTTCTTGTATTGATTAGGTATATTCGCTATAAATTATTTTAAAAGCATAGAGGAAATGAATAACGTCTTACTTTCTCAGACGAGGCGGTCGGGAGGCTCGTCGTAAACAATACCCACCCACTCTAGATCTTTACAGTTTCATTAAAGTTTCTTTTGAATTTTTCTCCATTATATCCGTTCTGCACTTTTATCTATTATCTTAATACGCAATCGTTTCTTATGATTTTACTACGCTGTATTTTATTGCTAGTTTAAACTATTTGACTACCTTTTATCTTATTTACTAGGTAACTGTTCTTTTATCCTTTGAAAATAACAAAGTATCGTAATGTCCAAATGGAAGTGTCATTTAAATTATTAGCAGAGGTCGGAATTAGGTAGAGTTATTTATGTACTTGCATCGAAATGTTGATATTAATGTGGACCTTCCCGGGATTTCTTTATTTCTTCTTTCTTTATTTCTTTCTTTCATTGATGTAAGTTTGGCAACGTCGTGCGTGCAGTAGTTTAAATTGTGTAAAAGTAAATAACTTTTTATTTAAAAAATCACGGGATTTTTTCTGCTCTTTAAAATTAATCTCGGGATTTGAGGCATATCCACTTTATTCTTTCGCTGTATGAAATCAGTGTAAGTACATGAATAACTCTATCTAATTCCGACCACTGATTATTAGGCAAAGTTTTGATTTGCTATTTGGTTTAGAATTTAATTTTTGCTGTTAACTATATTGCCTTTTCAACTCAATGAATAAATAAAATGGAAAACCATTATTTTAGTGAATAAACAATAGGATATACATACAGTGATCATACATACATAAGTGATCTCGAAGTAGAAATATCGTTATATTTTTGATATTCCCAGTAGCAGCAGGATAAACAGAAGCTTAGGAACACATTTCCCGGAAACGGATGCACATTTTGGAGATTTTCCTTGGAAGCCATGTAGTCCAAATAGTTCAATACAGTGCAGACGTTTCTTTAAACATTCGCATATACAGTAGGAATGTTTATATATCGAATATAATAAAGTGTTTCGATATTAATTATAAAATAAAGTAAAATTGTCTTTATGTTTTCTTGTAGCTGTTTGCTAGTATCGCAATTGTAAGATAAAGTATTTTTTAACGCAAATTCACTACCTGAAGACACAAAATTTTTCAAGAAACATGAAGTCGGGGTGACGTTTTCTGTAGTTTATTAAATGAGAACCGATCGACTTCAAGGTTTCTTGAAATTTTCTCCGTTTATAAGATAAGTATTATATAAGTCGGTTTTTTTAAGTCGGTTCAAGTTTTTGAAATTTCTTTTTAAATTTATATTGTATATATAGTTATTCTTTCTAATTATAAAATTTGAAATTAAAAAAAAAATTTGCAAAAGCAACCTAAACACTTTTAGGAACATACTGTAGTTTACTGTAAACATGAAAAGCATGCACGAAGAGGGATTTCGGTGCAGTGTATGCTTCGAAAATATTTATGACGTTTGATAGACTGCTTTGTGTCGTGATACACACACCCATTTCGTTTCTAGATAGTGTCGTTAGATTTATTCAAAACTACACACAGTATTTTATATATTGTCTTTCAAAGGAATAAAACTATTATTGTAAGATATAAGGGTAACCTACATTTATAAAATGGCTATGAGTGTGGAAGGCCATAAAGAAAAATAATAAGCAAAATGAGCTTTGTGACGATCTTTATTGAACACACTAAAGTTATAGTCTGAAAAATTCCAATAGGTAAATTAATGAAACATTATTGCTACAACTAAAGTAAGTCAATAACCGAATCACTCTAGTAAACTGCCTACATATTAATTTGCAAATTTACTCTTCCGTAATGTTCGTAATCATATGTATTTGTAATAATCGTAAATTGAGAACTCAATAATGCATATTAATTGGCGGGAAAGACATCTTGATATTCACATCCTTTAACTTAGAATTAATCTTTACGCCCATGTTTTTCGTCACATGGTAAGGAATATAACAAAGCTCTGTCTCGAAATTTTCGATTAACAACGACTCTGAGTGCAAAAATCACAGCGGCTTGTCTCAAATTATTAGTGACAACAAACAATTACTAACACGCTTTGCTAGAAATTGTACCTTTTTTTCTTATTTTTTGTACCTACTTTCTTGTTCCTTTATTTAACAAAGCAAAGATTTTAAAAAGCATCGGTGTTGATTTAAAATTGTGGTAAGATAATTTATCGAATAACAGTATTTAAACACAGTAGAAACACAGCACGTCAAGTAGCAGTAGCTAAATCGACAAATTAAAAGAAGTTTCTTGAATTTTTTGACTACATATGTGAACTGTATGCTAAATATTAAAGATTTTTTGTTTTCGAAAATATGGGTTTATCACCTAAACCTTTCATATTTAGAACTCTTTGTTCTATTATGGCAAGTCTAGTTTACTAAAGTGAAGAAAACATCATAAAGGGTTTAGCCGGATACGTATGACGAGTCGGCCCCCAAATGGGAATCGATATTGAAACTTATGTTTTAATATCGACTTGATGTTCAAAAGATTTGTAGAATAAATTTGTAGAATAAAAAATTAAAAAACTATAAAAAATTTAAAACTTACATTAAAAATATAAAAAATAAAAAAAACATGTTTTTTTTCTGAGTTCTCTGTGACTTACAATCACGAAATTAATATATGTTATGCTCCTTTGTGTGCTCTATTACCCATAAAAATTGCGTGAAAAAAAAGTTGGTGCAACACAACGAAAAAAAATTATATGTGATTTCTGTCTTATGGTATACCCCTGTATTATAAGGTTTTCACATTACATCATTGGTTTTTTTTCGAAATTTCACATCAGCCTGTTTTAAAACATAAGTAACTAGTCTTAAGAGATGGGATAATAGTTAAAAAAGAAATTTAAAAAAAAACAGCCAGTGTTCAATACTTATTATTATTACTTTTTCGTGTCTATCAAAATACAAGAAACAAAATATTAATCATCGTCACTGTTGTAATTAATTACAATCGGAACACTTTGAGTCGCAAATAACTTAGTTAGGACCTCAGCAGGACGTACGATTTTGGACAAATATCATCCATATGATAGATAATAAATAATAGCTGCTACATGAGAACAGCATCCCACTGTACGTTTCGGAAATATAGTGAATGTAAATTCGATAGACTTTTCTATTTATATGTCTTGATTTTACTTCTGCTTTGATGATATTAGGTGCTGATTTCACATATTGTACTGAGAGATTATTTTGATCGTCCATTATTTCGGCCAAGTTAAATGCTGCACATTTAGAAGTAGAAGCTTTTTTGTTAATATATGGGATAAGTCGACACTTCTTACATAAAATATCATTAACTATTACGATTTTATTCAAACAGTCACTAAACACTTTAGCTTCTTCTTCATTCTTTATAATTTTTTTATAACCAGGAATCTTACAACATATCTTACACAGGTACTTGTTACAATTTTTACACACTCTCGACATTATTACTTAATAATGATTTGGTTCGATAGTTAATAATTTCAAAATGCTGATACAAAATACCCATGACAGAATTGGAGTCCCAAACTGCCTTCTTGTGTAATACAAATGACTGCTACTTTAGCTAAACAAACGATGCAGTAAACAGCTCGATAACAAGTTCGAACTTGTTTGTTTATACACTCACACTACAAGGCGCGAATCACATATAATTTTTTTTCGTTGTGTTGCACCAACTTTTTTTTCACGCAATTTTTATGGGTGATAGAGCACACAAAGGAGCATAACATATAATAATTTCGTGATTGTAAGTCACAGAGAACTCAGAAAAAAAAACATGTTTTTTTTATTTTTATTTTTTTTATGTAATTTTTTATTCTAAAAATTATAAAAAAATATATGTGATATACTCTGTAATGTAACCTAACACCTCGCGTTAGTTTCACTTCTTTATCTTAATTAGCTTCAGAGATATATCACATTCAGTAATAGTCAAGCATACGGATATTTTGCTCTTTATCTCAAGGTCAAAGCGGAAGTCGGTCGCGAAAAGTACATAAATCGTGTTTGAACATCAAGTCTATATTAAAACATAAGTTTCAATATCGATTCCCATTTGGGGGCCGACTCGTCATACGTATCCGGCTAAACCCTTTGTGAAAAAATGTACATAGCATAATTTAATTAACCTTTCATCACATAATAAACGTAAGTGAATATCATGGGAAAATAGGCATGGGGAGTCTTTGCGATACTACTTTCATATTTTGTAATAAAAACAGTTTCGAACTCGACGGCGAGCATAGAACTTAGCAACTTAGCTTAGCTTAGCATAGAGGTTCAATAAAATTAAAAAAAAAGCTTTATTACACTTTGTAATAGGTTTTATTCAATTAAGCCACAGCGCCTAGCTTGACATGCTTAACATCGAATTCAACTCTGATTTTTACAGAATCGCAGTACAGAGATGCAGCCAAAGAGCATTAAAGAGTTTGCGATTTGGAGTTAAAAATAATAGCTAAAGACATGTTAAAAATAATTTGGTTATGGACTGTTTATTTTTTTCTTATCGTTTATATTGAACTTATTCTTAGTATAAACCTTTGTGGTTTTTATTACAAGCTTTTATTTAACTTGCCTTGTATAGTTAGTGCGCAAATCTTGGAACTCAAATTTGACCCACTTCCCAGTGTCCGATAGATTTGAAATTTTGTATAGAGATGTATGTCAGATTACAATGCAATTATGGTGTCAGTAAGCCGATAATTATGAAGTCATAAGGTGATGCATCGTGTTTGGTCTCGGTAGATCTGTCTTCATGAGAATTTTGGTAATGGATGCTTTCCAGACCAAGGTCTGGTGATGATGGAGCTAGGAGGTAGTCATAGGAACTTAGCAATGAAATAACGCAAGTGCATCGTGTTTGGGCCCTTTAATCCGTCTTTATGAGAAAAACAACTATTAAGACAAAACGAAGAAATAAAAAATATAAATTTAATAAAAAAAAGCTTTTATTTGTGCGCATTTAAACGTAAAAAAATCTACACATTTAAAGTACTTATTATCAACATTTTCTCTCTTTCAGTAATTGACTTAAAAAGTTTGTAGCACGTAAAAAAATATGTGTATTTTCTCGTCTTCGATTTTGTTACCGTACCATTAAAGAAATTTTTATTGTAAGTTTTTTAATTGTTTAGATTTTTTTTATTTTTTGTTGAATAAGGTGATAAACAATTATTAAATATATTTTTATTTATAAATTCTGAGTATATTACTCAGTATCACTACTTAATATAGGTCGGCAGATAAATAAATACATTGACAAAATTCAATTGATTGAGATGCCATTTAAGATTCCTTTAACAGATTTGAGGCCCTGTCCGTAGCAATCAATCATAAAAATCTGACAATTATTTTCGCGCATGATCCAATATCATCAAACTCCAGTTGTCGTACTAGACTATGTTGGGTGATCGTGTTTGCATTGGATGTAATGTATTCAGCATTTTCAGTATACTTGGGTTACGACCACCTACTCTCTAGCCATGACTCTAGCCATAGGATGCGTCATCTTAGCGGTGTTATGGCGACATTTCGTTACATTTCACTACTTTGACATGTACTTTAATAACGACGAACGAATGATATATGCCATCGCTAGTATATCGTATCCTATGGCTAGAGAGAGATCGTACCACTGAAAACCCATTTGAATTTAAAATCATAAGACATAACTGCCTATTCTTTTTGATCATCAGCGACGAGTCGTCTTACTCGGATGTGGTTAGACTCCGTGAGCGGACCCGTGCGATGTTGGAGGCGCCCACTGAGACGGGGGCGCATGCACATTCGCAGCCGAACAGCCGACGCATGTCAGGTGACATTGAATCAAAACTCGCCACAAATCTGAACACAAGGTAAATTCCCATTTTTACCACTAAATCAAATTTAATACTGCTACTAACATTAACTATCGTTAACAATATACATGCGGAAAATCAGTGTCATTACTTTTTTCGTGTGCGCTCTTGATTTTCTGTCTCTACTATTTATATACTGAACTTTCAAACAATAAAGTTTACGAGATAAGGATTAAGCCAGCTTAGACGAAGATAATGGTTGACTTATCTTCGAAAATTACTTCAAATCGCAGAAAATTAGCAAAAACATTAAAGTAGATTTTCAGATTTATTGTGGACTTTTTTAAATATTCAATTTTAGTGTCATTTTAAATACCTAAAGTGTGAATCAATAATTTTGGTTCTCTCTTTCATAATATAAGACAAATTCATCTACAAAAATAAAATAAAAAATAATATATCGATCAGCTTTAAATAAAAAAAAGGATGACTTCAATATTAGCCTATGTTACCAGACGACCATCAGCTATAATTGCAGCGTTTCGTCGACCGTCGCAAGCGCTCGCTCTGTGCGCGGCTACACAAAGGAGATTCCTCTCTGAACTGGCACCACATTCTAGAACTTCTGTCTCTTCAACAATACACGAAGCTCCACCATCAGCCGCTGAGATTCTGGGACAGTGAGTATGAACTGACAACAATAAGAAGTGATTTTTAGGGTACTGAAAGGGTAAAAACGGAGACCCTATTACTAAGAATCCTAATTTTGTACCCCTTTTACGACAATTACTACAAACTACAGTTAGAGTTAATATACCTTCCTTCCATTTCTACATTGTTTATTTATGATTAAAATCTTTTTTTGACATATATAACATTTATACATATGTAAAAATAAAATTATATATTTTGGAAAATATATAAGCTTCCTTTAATTCTTCAAACATAGCCACAGAGAATTATATACCTAATCTTTGACAATAAAACCAATACTTTGAAACTAACAATTGGAATTCAATCACGCCCGCCGCCTGATCACCTGCGGACCACAATACGGGTGTAGACAGTAAACGAAAATAAATACATATTATTTTTTCTAGTAGTGTTTAATATAATTATTACCGATAATCACACTTTTATGCTTATCATACTCGTTGTCACGTGGTCGCAAACATCGCATGACGTCACGCCCCTGCTATTCAAATTGGACCTTAGCGAATAAAACCTTAAGCATACATAGAACGATATTAGTTTTAGAGGAACCTGAAGTCATAGCGATGCCATGTCAGAAGTTGCCGTTTTCGAGGAAACTTTGAAAATAAAATTTATTTTTATATTTTAAATTATTATATGAATGATACTTTTTTAATATGTATATTTTTTATATCTTTCATGTATATCTATAAAACAAAAATATAAAACGAATTTGTTTGATTGGTTGGAGCCACAATAGTCAAAAAACTTTGCGTAGACTTCAACTTTAAATAATAATTAGAATTTATTTTATATTGGACGAAGGATAGTTTATATCGGGAAATATACGTTTAAATAGAGCTATAATAATAGAATTCCACGCGGTTGAAAGCTAGTTACTAATAATTTCCCATGTATAAAACTTTATTGTATTAAAGTGAGTTGCAAAAGTTTTACGCATCTCCAAATAAATCAGGTCAAGCTGGCTACAACCCGCAAGCGGCTGGCGGCCGACAGGCTGTGCACGACAGTTCGCATCTTTATTCGCCCACAGCATTTGTTTATTCAACAAGACTATAATAACAGCTTTAATAATCTATTAGGTGCTTTTATCGCAAGAAACGTTAGTCTTAATTAATTAATTCCTAACAACGTATTAGGTTGGGGAAAAGTGTTTTCGCATATAATATGCATAAACTTGTAATCAAATTTTCTGGTTATACAATTTGTATCTGGCTGGTTTTGGTATTAGTTTAAAGTTAAAATTTTAAAGAAAATAACTATGAAATCAAATTAAAATAATGTGTGATTTTGATTTGTTTTTCTTACAATCAAAATTAGTGACCTAGGACCTAGTGCAGTTTCTATGAGTAGAACAACTTCAGTTTCATCGTTTTAAGTAGATTGATAGACAAATGAGTTATTTCTTGCCAAAATACACACACACATTACATGTCATTCAACGGAAAGATAAATAATTATGTAGATGAGACAAATGAACATTAGAAAAAAAAATGTGTGTGTGCGTCACAGCAGTACACAATGGTCCCAGTTCAGCGTCAAATATTCACGCGCCTGCAATGCGAGCAAATCGCTGATTTTCAGCTGCGACCAAGAGTGAACGCAAACACGGTACTAAAAGTACGGTACTTAAGTCGAGAAATTTGATGTCAAAGATGCATGTGCATTACGAATAAAATGGATGCTATTTTTTGAAAAAGTGGGGCAAGAACGGCATATCAGTAGTTACAACGTAGCTGAAGAATCCTCAGATTGGCCGCAAAATAGTTTTGGCGCATTTGAAAAAATCTGGGTACACAAAAAAGTTGGATATTTAGGTACCTCATGAGCTCACTGAAATTTGTGATTATTTATTACGGCGTAATGAAACCGAACCATTTTTGAAGGACCTAATAACTTGTGATGAAAAGTGGATCGTGTGAAAAAGTTCGTGGTCGGTCAGGATTCACAGACTATGGCGAAACCCGGGTTAACTCGCAACAAGGTGATGCTGTGTATATAGTGTGGGATTGGAAGGGCATTACTCGTTATGATCTGTTAGCGCCAGGCAGGACCATCGATTCTGAACTCTACTGCGAACAACTGATGAGATTAAAGCAAGAATTTGAGAGAAAGGGGTCAGAATTAATCTATAAATGAGGTGTGGTTTTTCATCATGATAACACTAGGTCTCACACATTTTTTGCCATTTAGCAAAAAATAAAGAAATATTGGCTAGGAGGTGTTAATGCATCCGCCGTATAGTCCTGACCTTGTACCTTCAGATTTCCCCCTGTTTCGTTCTCATCAGAATTCTTAAGCAGTGTCAGATGAACATCACGCGAGGTCTGCCAAAACTACTTGAGAGGTTTTTTTTTATCAGAAGCCCCAAAAATTCTTTATCAATGTGATCATGTCCCTACCTACAAGATAGCAAAAAGTTATCGAACAAAATGGTACCTACATACATTGATTAAATGTAAATGACCTTTATTTAAAAAATGTTTTTTTAATATAAAATGCGAAGAAATTTTTTTCCCAAGCTATAACACAACTTTTATTCAAATTTTGATATTAATAAATAAAAAATGTAGTACTCCATATTGCATCCATCCATCCATTAAATCCACATTGTAATTCTTGAATGAAAAATTCACTTCTCATGTTAGATTTGCAATATTGGATATATTAGTACTGTTTGTAAGAAATTGATTTTAAGACACTTCCAAAGAATATTATTTTTAATTGAAATAAGTATGCTGGAATTTACGAAATAAAGTTAACAATTATTTATTTTAGCTACCTATGAAATACTTTTCTTCTTTTCTCTTTTATTTTATTCAGTGCGTCTAGTAATTAGAAATTTTACTTACTTTTTTATATTGATATGTAAATAGTAAATATGCACACAGAATCTTGTCAGTAAATATCTCTCCTAATAAGTAGGTATTTCCAATTATTCTGATACTTCATGATTAGGATTTAAAGGTTTTGTTTTAACAAAATTTGAGCAACGCGATATTGCAAAGAGGATTTACTTACAAGCTACCGAACCATTATGTCAATGATATCGTCAGGCACTTAGCAGTGAATAAGGGAGCAGGGGCCCATTTAGAGGTGAATAATATTCAGTTGGGTAACGTCATGCCGTCAGCATTATACAGGCGACAATGCGAAGCTCCGCGTCAACACCATTCAAAAGCACACCCTTTATTTGTTAATAGACAGACAGCTCGACAATGCCTCTCTGAGCGTTCACTACATATGCCGCCCGATAAACGTAATTAAAATGTGAAAATGTTTATTTCGCTGTCATATCGGGAGTTCGCGTACAAGTTGTCTATTTAAATTCGAAGCAAAACAATACTACCGTGAAATTGTAATAAGTTGGTTGAACGTAACAATTTCCTGATGGCTTTCAGGCATCATGACTCAATTTAAAGGAATATTTTCATTGATAAAATACTAAAGTATAATTCTTATTACTTTCGTATAATTCTGTAATCATAATATGTCAGTGTATAAATTATTGTGATGAATTTAAGTCATATTCAGCTAAAATTTACATAAACTAACAGTATAAAAGCCAACAATATGCAGTAATTGTAAAAGTAGATATTATTGTACTTAGTATAATATTTTCCACTTTTAGTTCATTAAACACAAATACACATACCTATATTTGTATATTTTTAGCGAGGCCTTGAGCAAGGCGCTCTCTGCATTGTACGCCAAGCTGCTAGTGGTATTAGGTTTAGCTTTTCCCGTAACAGAAGTTATCGCAGACGTTCCAGATGCATATTATCAGGTAATGAGTCCTAACCCGTATTTATTCTGTATTATAGTTATATTACATTATTTAAATTAATTTATTGTAAACTTTTCATTACAGGGTTTCTACTTGTACCTTTATTTAGTGTCAGTATTATTTGTAATCTTCCAATATGCAAACATAATGAGACAGAAGGCTGTCAACCTAATTATACATACATACGGTAAGTTTTATAATGAATCTAGACATAAAAAGTATATACATTGGGTGATTAGCAACATTTGCTTAACAAAATGCGACATTAAAATCACATCTTGTTTGCATAATTACGAGGACGAAAGAATATTACCTTCTTTAGTTGCCATTCTACGAACGTTTTTAGCCATTCGTTTAAATGTACAAACCGGAAAAGTTATATTGTAAGGCACATACACGAACGTATTACTTTTGATTACCACGAAATTTTTAAAGGTTTAACTTACACCATTTTATGTATTACTTCAGAAGATCCAGAAAAAGAAGACAAAAATGGCAAAACAAGTCCCACTGAGAAAATTAAAAGCAAAGAACCCAATTTATCTAGATACGGTAGTTTCTACCTCAGACTCGGAGCAATTGGTATTTATACATAATCTTTCTTAATAATTATTATTAATTACATACATGATAATATCGTTACTAATGTAACATTTATGTTATTTTACAGCATTCGGTATCGGCTCTATGGTACATAGTGGCCTAGAATTCGGGGAGTATTTCGAAATGACCGACCATTGCCGTTCTGTGATGTCAGCAGCAACTCCAGCGTTACGTATGTCCCTCACACTTGTACAGATGCAATTTATATTTTTAACAAACAAAGACATAGAGACTGGTTCATACAAATTGATACAACGATTCGGATTCATGCACATGATAGCTACTAACCTCTGCGAATGGTTATACGTCCTCGTAGAAGAAACAAAACACGAGATACACCATCTGGAACATTCTACCGGAATCTCTAACAGCACTCACAGTAATATCTCCGACTCCGAACACTGCAGAAGGGCTAACATCATGGGAACATTGCTACAGAATGCATCACCGTTCCTCTTTCCCTGCACAATCGAGTACTCATTGATTTGTGCTGTAATACTTTACGAAATGTGGAAAGAGGTACGCATTAGTTTGAAATGTACTCTTACATATGAGATTTTGCTATTCTTAAAAAGTATCTAATCCAATTTGACAATCATAAAACATGAAATCTACCTCATATAAAGACTAAAATACGTTGATGAGATTGTGGAAGTGGTTTCAATTATGAATATTAATGAAAGTATTATTTATAGGTCAAATGCACTCCAGAGGATTTTGAGAAAAAATTCAATTATACTAAAAACAAATCTCGGAATAACTCCGTTACTCCTGAAAAAATCCTGCAACAGTTCGGTAAAAATAATATCCATTGATACCAATTACTAAGTGATTCAAAACGTATCACAATCAATTATGATACACGTCACACAAACGCAAAACATAATAGCGAGTATCTTTTTAGCTGGAATGCTTGGAGTCGGAACGGCCCCAGATAGTCGCGCAGCACTACATCACTTCTCAGTAGACTGTTCCCATGCTCACCGTGGACTTTTTGGCGGCATCTTAATAATAGTTCTAACTATTATATCACTCATCATGTTCTTCGTATTAGCAAACCACTCTAACAGTATTAACGTAAGTGAATATGAATTATTCGCCATTATAAATCTATCGAATGATATCTATAATTTTCAATATACTTTTCAGGATGCCATATTTGAAGTGAATATCTGTGAAATAATCCTTTACACTATAACAATTTTAGCTTCTGCAATCGCCTTAAAACAAATGAGAGTATTGCCATATAAAAGGAAAGCTCAAGGTAGGCATCGAACACTTATAAATATTATCAATTGCTTTTATTGAAAATCATTGTATCAACAACGATTATGGTTACTTCTTTAATAAATATGTATACCTAATGTCTTCAGCTGTTCTTGGGCTGGATACTTCACTTCTGATCCTCGCGCAGACTGGAATGTTCGTGTACTGTATGTTCAGCCTGATAGGCAGTCATCACACGCTGCACAAGGGTAATGGTGGCGGTCTCACGGGCTTCTTCGCTGAATTCCTGTCATTTAACCAGGTAGCTACATAAACATTACAGACTCGTATAAATCACAGAATTTTTAAAACTGCACAGTTTTTTCTTATCATTAAAATAAACAAATACTGTTATTTTATATCTAGTCAACAAACAATGTGTATATTAATAAAAAACTTCCTTTAAGTGATCATAAGTAACAATATTTCTTAACTAACTAACACAATATCAAAAATTGTGCAATCATTAAAAAAGTTCTATATAACCGATCATGATATGATAACATTGGAAAATTGATGTGTTAAGTTTTCTTTATTTGAACTATGTGTTCTTTATGATCAATAAAGATAAGACCGCGCTATCTAGAAATGACATACGAAGTCTAAATTGCTAGTGTTAGCCAAATCTCATTGAAATGAATTATGTTTGTGGTTTTGTATTTGCAGACAATACTTCAGTCGTTATTTATAATCGACGCATGGTGGCGGCGCTGCAGCACAGCAGAACATCGCCAACAGAAGCCTGGACGACAACTGGTAACATTTCTACTCGTGGCTAACATGGCCATGTGGGCAATTAACACCCTCGAAAAAGTAAGCCTTTATTTATATGGACATTTTATTTTTTCATATGGACATTTTATTTTTTCATATGGACATTTTATTTTTTCATATGGACATTTTATTTTTACAATTTCATTTAACAATATATTAATTGAAATTATTTGATTGAAAATTGCTGACTAAAAGTACTCTGTAGGTAAAATCTACAGATAAAAATATAGATGACAATGATATAAAAATACTTAAAAATAGTATTTCTCTGGCGGATGACGGTAACTTGAAATTTTTTATTTACAAATTTTACTCTGCTCTTTCATATCCATAGCACAAGTAGAGCTTAAAGCTAAAAAAGTTATATACATATAAACTATTAACGTCTATCAATTTTTTTTTTATTGATTATGTGTTAATTTTTACATAATCAAAAAAAAATATTGTGTAACACCAAAGAATCCATAATAAAAAAAAGAATGGGCCAATTTTTTTTATTCATTCAGAATAATTTACTTTCATTTTGATAGCTAAGTCAAAATTATAAACGTCATACAATGGAATCATAAATAAATAGGGGAGACTAAATCCAATCTAAATTCAGACGATGTTGCATAGTTCAGTTTGATTTTAGCGGTCACAAATCTATTGTGCAGTAACTTGATTCAGTTTTTGTGATCGCTTGTACTCTTAAACCAATGAACTAATAAGTTACACCAAATAAACACAAAGCACAGATACACATAAATAATAACCAAACCCAAAGATCTAACTTATGATTTATTTAAGAACTGAATTTCCGCTAAAATTAATAGTGTAGGTATTCTGTTTGAGAAATATATATACACAGATCTTTAACGATAAATGGTTAAGAAATTCGTCAGTCCTATTGTGTCCATAACAGTTCAATGGTGAGAGCAATAGGTCGATTGTAAAAAGTTGTGAGTTAGAGTGCCATGTCGAGGTTCATGAGACCAGTGATTTTGTCAATATACGAGTAGGACTCGGAACACAAAATTGATAAATAATAATAAAAATTTATTGATTAATACAGCAAATAGCTGCACATTCATATATTTTCAAGCATATAATTGCTCAAATATTTCATGGTTTTATGTCTTTTTTTTATTTCTAATAAAATTATATAGATATCAAATGACTATATGTATCATGCATCAGCACAATACCTATAAATAACTTTTCTTTAATCTCAATTTATGTTTTTATGTTTGTTTTAAGAATCGTGCTGAGTTCCGGCCTGCCCACTTGGACTTCTATGGACCATGGGCGTGGACCATCATAACGCACGTGTCAATGCCGCTAGCCATCTTCTATCGATTTCATTCCACTATATGCCTATTCGAGATCTGGAAGAACAGCTTCAAAAATAAACCTATATACCTCAATGTTTAGTGTATTGATATAAACTATCTAAAATTATGATATTATTGTTTTTATTTCATCACATTATACTTAGTAAAATTGTGATCTGATTATATTGTATATACATAATTAATTAAATGAATCTTAAAAATAAACATAATATGTATTTTATTTTTAAATAAATTTTATTATTTTAAATAAAATAGTTTCGTATAGACAAAACATGTGCCTAAACCTACACGATTTAGTAATTTATGCAATAAAAATATTGTAAATATGTATGCAGCAGGATTAACATAAAAACAGGATATTCAAAACAGGAAAATTCTGATAATCTCTTATTATTATTAGTTTCTTATTTTTTTAAGTGATTCATCATCATCGATAGCATATTAATGTCCACAGTGCTCTCCTATCCTATTTAGTTCAGCTCGAGATTTAAAATTTTTGGGCACCTATACTTGAGTGGACTCTTGCGAAAGTTGCTTAACAACCATATCGCTGACCGAGCGCACTAATCATCGCGCCATCTAGCTCCAATTATAAAGATAACATGATAAATTTATCATATTAGCATCACAGTTTAGTAATTATGCATAAAATAATCATCAATTAGTCACACTGACGTAAATATTCACAATATGATGAGTAATATTCACAATATGATGAGGTTTGAGTTAATTAGAATAAATTACCAAGCCACAACTAAAAATACTTCTTCTTTAGTGTTTTTTGTGCAACACAATTGTCACCTACACCAAGCTAATTACTTACATTTACTAAATAAGCATAGAGATTATTTCATCACGTTTTGTGTACATACAGTCATATCTATTATTCTGACAAAAGATTTTTTGTAAATACATTTTCGTGGTCATTTCTATCAATAGAATTCTATCTTTTGTGCACTGCCGTTTCAAATAAATTTAAATATATATAATTTTCTTATGTTCTAACAATAGAAATCCATTTTAACATATTGAAGATGTTTTGTTCCCTAAATTATTAATACTCACACAGGAATTAAGGGATTAATTTAATTCTAATAATAAAATGATAGTATCGAAGTAACTGCGTAGTCACTTCGTCAGTTGAGTAACAAACAACTATTTTATACTACATTCTATCCCGCGATTTTGCCCGCGTAAATTATAGCCTTATATCACCCGTAGAAGAAATAATTGTTAAAATCGGATCAGTATTTTCAAAACCTATTGGATGCAAACTAGCAATCAAATCTTTCTTCTTCATAATATTAGTAAAGATATCTCAATACTTTGCAATTACAATAACAAAATTATAGCACCCAGTGCCAACTTAAGGTGATCGCCCGAAGCACAACAAGTGTTGGCTCAATACTAAAGAAAAAACTTCTGGTAGTCTGCTAAAAGGGCATCGCCCCACCTGCGTAAGAGACTTTGATGTAACTAGAAGGTGCTTGTAAAGAGTCCAGCTCTGTTTTAGTTCCGCCGCATTGCGGCAGACCGCAAAAAGCGCCCAATAGTCCAATTCCGCTAACGTTATTTTCGCATCTTAATAGAATCTCGACAACTTGCATTTTCCCGTTGTACTGTCTACCTGAAGTTAAATATTATTAGTGCTAACTTCCTCACAAATAACTTATGACAGATATTACATTAGCAGAATTGACCTACAGGTCCCAAATGTCTGAACCGATATAACCTATTAGCAACCTACGAAAAAGGTTCGTGGGGGGATTACCGAAATATGCACTTCCACGTCTTTAATAGAAGAGTGGAGTGACGTCATCGGCAGTGGGTTAACTAAAATGGGGTACCTAAGTGGTTGGACGATATCATAAGTTACATTTAAAGACAAAGGAACCACATAGTATTTTGTATAGATTTTTGCAATATCTATTTCTAATGTTATTATTTCCTATTTTTCGATTATTCATGTTTAATTTACTTTTAAATACGTAATGTAAGTTGACAAATGCGTCATAGCATTCAATGGCCTGCAGCCTAATTCCCCAGTTGAGATTAACCTTATCTGTAATGCTTGAGATCATAGCCTATCATTCTTAAGTATAGTCATAGTATATACTATATGTATCGGAGAATCAAAAAGCCCGATAAAGAGCTAAAGTGGACTATAACTACAGATAATTTTTTTAAATTGTCACATTTTGTGAGCTACAATGGAGGACGCTATTGAAGAATATTTTGAAGAGTAAGTATGAAAAACTACATATTTATGAATTTCTAAATGTCACTAAAATTAATATTAAGATCTTATATCTTTGAACTTTGATATCTAAGTAATTCGTCTAAGTACAGTTTAACTTTCATAAATTCGATTAAATAAGTATTATTATTTTAAAGTTTTCTGATAACGACAAAGGTTGTGCCGTAGTGAGACCCTAAACCTGCTCTGCTATTTTAATGTCTATAATAAAAAATACGTACCTAATATTTTTAATTATCCGAGTGAATAGATTTTCTATTTTTTTTCCCAGGCATAATTCCCTATTAGACAATTATAACTAGACAAAATATTAAATAAAATATTAATTATAACAAGATAAAAATACATACTAAAAACTTACGTTTCAGGGCTGTTGAATCAAAATGGCTCGCAACAATTCAACATGAGCATTATGAGCACGGATCCCACCACTACCACCCCGCGCGTCAGACCAGCACCAGCTTAGAACGGAAAATTCGGCACAGTCGGTTAGTAAAACATTTTCAATACTCCAATTTTAGAATTCAATAATCTGAAAATCTTTGTACATACTTGAAACAATTTACTCAATTGAAGATACTTACTGCTGTAAACAATACTCAGATTATCAGAAAATGCCATATAATATTGAAACGCTATAACGTTATTGTCACGACCCCATTAAAACATGTTTTAGAGAATTTTTGGCGCAACGAGATAACTGTCTAACGCTGTCCCTGAGGAGCAGATAATCCAGGAAATGCTTTTAACAATTATTATAAGAACATTTTGAAATTATATGTATAAAGATTTATCATTGAGGGAGATGTTTTAAGGTCATTAATAGACATAAATCTTGAATTTAAACATTGATTTTTACTTTTTTCAATTTAATGTGTCATAACTCCGGTGATATAAGGGAAAAACCGGTAATCCACCCGACAATATCAACGCCGAGCGTGGCCCTAGAGGACTCTTACAAACAATAAAATACGATCGTCCAATTTTTTGAAATATTTAACAAAGTCAATGTGAAATACGATAATGAGACCCTTATGCGTTGCCACACATTTCAAAAAACAAAACAAATATTGTGAACAAGCTGTATTGTTTCTGCTAATAAGTGTAATCATATCGCACATCGCACGTAATGTTTTTATACCGCTTAGTGCAATTGCATATCTCTAAAGAATGCATATTATTCGTTATCAAAGCACTGTAAAGACGCTCCATTAAAATGCTATCCGGACGAAATAACCGCTTTAAGGTAGACATCTAATTAATCGCAAGGTTGAAGATAAGAACTAGGGGTTATTGCAAGTAGTTTACCTGGAGGGAGGGTGCATGTGCCTCGTTAGCGAGGCCGTCTGAAAGTGACACCTAGCGCTAATTACCCGAGAGGACAACATCAGCTTAGTCTTCGCTATACCAATTAAATAAACAGGCCATATTGATTTAACAATTCCCTGTTTTATTGATATGCAAACTTTGCTTTAATTAAATTTATTCTTAGGACACCTATCGCTTTCATTTGTAAAGTAATATAGTTGAAAATGTACGCGAACCACTAAAAATTGTAGCTACTCGAGCACCATAGTCAAAAAGCTTCTTTTGCAGTCATTAGCATGCACTAATCCGCTTAATACGCTCTTGATAATATAATAAATACTTAACAAGTAAAAATTGGTTAGTACTAGAATATCAATAGTTAATACCCTACAATCATGCTTCTAAAATATGTATATACAATAAAATATATAATGGACCTCTCATTAGTACAGTCACGAATCATTGCTAATTTATTTACATACATCACGAGTGGCGCACTCTGCAGACTTGAATCATTAACACTTACAGACGGATCGCCGCAGTTGAGACTCGTTTAATAATAACCAAATCTATACATAAAATATAATAGTCGTTCACGCGATTTTCAAGTATAATAAAAAACAATACATTTTTATATTACGATGCCGTAATTTAGACATAGATGTTAAGCGTAGTGACAAAAAAAAATATTACATCGATTATGAATACAGCGAAAGAGTGGCGGGAGAGATCCGAACTGTTGGTGGCCGTGCCTGAGGATGAAAGGTGAGTAGAAACCTGGTGCTTCATTAAAATCCACTATTAGTCGATAAACGCTCCGCAAACAAAACAACTTCCACCGTAACTTTATATCGACACCTGTTTACTCGTCGAATAATCTCCTTCGACTTTTGATTCGGCGAATCGTCTACATCACTAATTAATGTAACGGAACGACGAGTGAAAGATATTAATATCTCAGGAACATGATTTATATGGTGTGTTAAAATGTAAAAAAAATATGGATACTCCATGATATTACTTTTAAATAACACACACACATGAATCCTTCACTTCATTAGACGAAGTCAAAATAAATATTACTGTACCAAAATAATTAGCAGTTGTAAATAAGCTATTATTCAGAAGTCAGAACTGTAATTTTTTTTCCATGGTAACTCAGGGAACACCCGCCGCACTCTTTGCCTCGTTTGAGTGTGGTGATGCCAGCCAGTACTAGTTCCAGTGTGGACAACCTTCCCCCAAAACCCAAAAGAAAATTTCTAGCACATGGAGAGTAAGTAGCATAACTTATTACTGGCAAATAATAACAGGAAAAAGTGTCAGCTTCTTACGACGAGAAATCGACTTTGAAAAAAAATATGAGTTCTCAATTTTGCATTTTTTTATTATGTTTGTGATAAGTATCTTGATGAATGAATTTGAATCTTTTTTAAAAGGGTGTCGTCTATTATTTTTATAAGTATTAAGGTAATGATGATCGTGATATAGCTTTTTGGAATCCTTGTATTGTGCCCTTTAATTTGATACCCATGTAGTATTCGTAATTCGCGTCGCACAGCCGCCATATTTTTTTTAACATTACCCATATGTTAATAAAAATAAAGTTAATTTTTTTATTAAAGTAGTATTCAAATCATTGTATGTCGTAGGTATATATATCTTAGTTTACTGATAGCCCTAAGTTGATTAAGGATTACGATATATCCATTAGGGTAGAAGGGTAGTATTAATTTAGAGGAATTAGTAAGACTATTATATTACCACCTACCCATCTACATACGTGTAACTCTCATCTTATTAGAATATTCGTAAGAATTGAATAACGAAGAAAAATTATTTAATTTTTACTTCAAAGTGTTCATAAACCTAAAATAAAATTCTTTCACATTAAAGTCACATTTGTATGCGGGTGACATAGGCAATAATATACTCGCACGAAGTCGCTGAGAAACAGTTAGGTAGTATTTATAATATTATACTTCTCTCCTCACTACCCTGACTCTTATGGTATGACAACAACAGATAAAGAACTCGACGAGGCGCTTACCCAGAATGCTGTCAAATTTTATCCGTTACTGGATTACTTATAGTTTATTTTGTTTATTCACAATTAATAGTAATTTGCTGTATGCGCACTCTTAATCATGAAGCTTGAAGCATTGAATCACTGTTTAGTTATGCTTTGAATATTCATAATTTCAGGTCAAACTACAATAAATACTCGTAGCTAATTAACTAATATAAGTGGTTATTCACACTAATTACATGTTAGCCAGTTCAGCAATATGTGGACAACACAGAAACGCAACTAGAATTGTATGAAATTTCATTGGGTTTTCATATTTTAGACAATTAAGTTAATTGCTACCCAATTCATATTGTTTCAGCGAATCAATGACAGTGGTGTTGTCAGCGTTTTATGCAAAATTATTAATAGTTTTAGGAGTAGCACTACCTGTTACTAGCACTATACAAAATGAGATCTATACAAATATTACTACAGACGTAAGTATACAAATTGTTGTACATAATATTTTAAATTAATATCTCAGGGTTACGCGTTCAGAAATACTGAACTGAACCACAGATAGACATAAACTATACTGAACTAACCCTATTAATACACGCCAATATGTATCTATACTCTACTTTTCCGTAACCGAGTGATTCGTACGCCGATTTCAAAGTGTCGCCATCTCTTGATTTGAACTGGGGTCTTGAATCATACATGAAGTATGTAACATACTCAAATATCAAGCTTTTACAGAGCTCTTGCACATATTTGTCACGATCTCCTAGACTATAATTACCAATGCAATAAAAGCACCGCAGTTGAAGACAGACGATAACTGCAAAGTAATATTATATATTATACTACCAAATTATCGTTTTTGTTCCAGGTTTTCACCATGTATTTATATGTCGTCAGCATGGTTTTCTTAGCTTACACTTTCTATCATCTTCGCATTGCAAAAATGCAAAAGAAAAAAGGTATGTAGTGAACATTCATATCTACACAATATAAAAAAAAAAAACCATTCGTGGTAAAAACATTATTTATAACATCTAGAGCACTGCATTAGAATGATTTCAAATAAAAAAAATGAAATCAAATATACACGCTTTAAACTGTTTCCATAGAGTTTTATTAGATACCCATAAGAAACCAGTATCATTCAGATAGGTACTAAGCTTAGTAGCGAAAGCTTATGTGTTATGGTGGTGATTTGCCTTTTTTATACTTAATAAACAGTTTTTAGGAAAAAAAATGACGAAATACAATTGAAACGATATATATTATATAGGTATTTTTTTATTAAATTTGGGTATGTCAGTAGGTAATTAATTACGGCTTTTCTGGTCAAGTAGCTACCAAGTTTCTAGGTGGCATCATCTTAGAGTTACCGGTTTCGAATACTGACGTGTGTAATGTGTGAAAATAAACGTTTTTATATTATTTCTGGCCTGTCTGTCATTTAGCTTCATTAACACATAAACTTTCGCTGCTCAGCTTAGTATCTGAACGACATAATATAATACTACCTATAGTTTCTAATATTCTCGTGCGCTGTATTCGTATTGAAAAAACAACTTTTAATCAGTTTAATGTGTCCATTTTTTAAATGTTTCGAACCTACAGAGCGAACGCGATTGCTCTAGCTATTTACACTTGTACTTTAATAAAGAAGAACGAGTAAGAAAAAATAATGAATGTGGATTTAACAGCGGTGTATTCGACGTAGTCATTTATTATATAATATTCGCTAAAGTGTCGTATCCTATGGCTAGAGAATTAGGTGGTCGCGCCCCTGTAAGTGACGTGACGGAACGAATAAAGGACCCGAAACGTCCAAAATAAAATATACACACGTGTGAATATGTCGATGATGTTTGTATGTTTATTTACTTATTTTTAAGAAAACCTGAAACTTACACGCTATGGCAGTTTCTATTTACACATTGGAGTTGCGGGATTCAGCGTCGGCTCCATTATCTACTCGTGCCTTCAGTTCGGTGGCTACTTCGATTTATCCGGCGATTGTCAGATGGCTATCGTAGCCCTCAAGCCGGCGCTGAGGATATTCTTCATGGTCGCACAGACGGTCTTCATTTTCTCATATACAGATGTAAGTGCTCAATGAAATATCACACCCCTAAAAGTAAACTCAGAACCAACTTTCGATATGTCGTCGACTTCATCGTTCTCTGTCCTACTCTATGACTTTTAAAATACATAAATTAGAACAAGACAGACACAAAACAGTCTCTGTGGGGCTGGATAAAATAAAATGTTAGTATTTGGTTAAACTTCTATGCTATGACAGCCATTGCTATTCTGTTAAAAATACAATGTCGAACACAGCAATGACACAGCATACAGATTTAATGAAATAAGCCCTTTATTACCCCCGAAAGTAGGTTCCTTACAGAATAGAAGTGCAATGCCTTTTATAGAAGGACAATCATTAATTTTTGAATAAAGTTAAAACTTTGTGAATAAAGTGAAAATAATAACTTACAAGTAAAGCCTATTTATTTATCATAATAGGTAATTTTATAGGACGGCAAAAAGTTTGATTTATTTTCAAATCATAATATTTATTCAGTTTAGATTGTTACAAGCACTTATGAAAATCGAAACTCTATACCATCGGTTCGTAAATCTACGGCGGGAGACCTTGTACCGGCAAGAAACTCGGCGAGAGCTGATTTTTTCTCCCTGTTACATTTTATACAGAAATATTTACATTTAAAAATGCCTTCATTAGAATATGAAGGCACTTTCCATCACAACGTTAAGAGATATAAAATAAATACATATTATAATAATTCACTCGTTAATTGATTCACATGCCGAGTCCATCAGCTCACCGATAATTAATTTAATATACATAAGCATGATGAAATAAAATGGACATTTTACTTCGTGACTAACTTTATTTATAAAAATTACTTAATTTTGATAAACAAAAATTACCTACACTTAGTGAAACCTAACCGACAGTGAGGCTTGTGTTGTCTATCGGTGTAAGGGCAGGCGCGGGCGGTACGACCTCAGGCAGCGGAAGCACGACTGATTGAATTCCCTCACCGCCTGAAACTACGGTAAATCGTTTGGGTGCGACGCGATTAAATTTACAACCCCGATTGCTATTTTAATAAACGCTTCAATTTGACTAGCCGAAAAATGAAAACTAAGAAACAAACCTACCTTCGCAAATATTTCATCGACATTATAAGTACAAGCAAACACAAACTTATTAAGTTCCAAGTTAATCTATTAATATAATGATATTTTGAATATTTTAACACATCACACACATTTACCCAGAAAAAGTAATGGGAAATGGAGTGATGATAACCACAACAAAAATATTTTACAATAATTCTATTATGATCATTCAACATCCAGCAATCTCTGTTGATTGAGTAACTTGATTTTATAAAGAAGAAAACAACAAATAACGAGTGATTATGCAAAGTACGTTACTAATTACTAAGGCCTATCCTATATCTTCGAAAACGGAATTTCGTCTATTTTTGAAGTGCACGACTCCAAAGATTCGCATTTTTATTAATTTATAATGCAATTGAGGTGGAACCTGACACTGGTTCTGATGCATAGATAATCTTCAGGGCTTTAACAAAATTAAAGGAAAGTTTTGAAATTTTCCGATCTTTCGTTAGAATACAAATTTAATAATCCCCTAAGTATCATGGTATTTAATAATTCATATGAATAGTTAATATAGGATAATGATCGACATAAAAATGTTTCATCCAGATCCTGGACCCAATGCGGGGAGTCGTCCTCGACAGATTCGGGCTGATGCACCTAATCGCAACTAATGTATGCGAGTGGTTAAACGTCGTAATACAAGAAACAAGAGACGACATTGTCGCTGTTGCTTATGACAAGCCAACCCTTTTGGGATACACCAACATAAGTAGAACATCACATAACTGGATAGGGCCGATTATTCCGGTGGAAAGCAATACAAACAATGAAACTTTTATAAAAATAAGCAATAACACGTTTATTGAAAAGTCCGTCAACCAAGCTGAAGTACATCACATTCCAATGCAAAACTGGACATGCAACGTTTCAGATATGATAGCACCTCTTATAAAGAGCGCAAAACCATACTTGAGGCCCTGTGGAGTGGAGTACAGTCTCCTTTGCTCCGTCATAATTGTGGTCATTTGGAATGATTTATGCACAGTACCGGGGTCGGTAAGTGTCATTTTCAATTTTATCTAGTTTCTCTAACTAAAAGAAATAAATCTTGGGTTAAAAGATGCAAGTTTTCAACAGCATCCTTCTTATTTTAGAATCAACTACTATTCTATTAATCAAAACTGTGACATTTTTAATTCCAGAAATTCATCAGAAATCCAGGCAGGAATATGCAAAACTCCGCCAGAGTTGATTCGCGTCAATGCTGTAATCGGCCTAAATCTAACAACCACTTCTCTGTGGACTGTGGAAGCGCTCACAAAGGCCTGTTCGTGGGCATTGCCGTACTGGCAGGCACTATCGTCAGTCTCATGCTGTTCAACGGACTTTTCCATAACAAAAACTATGTCGAACTTGCTTTATTACAGGTAAATTAATAGCTCTCCAATTTTTACTAAATAATAATTTCAATGCTATATAGTGTAAACAAAATATAATAAACTTATATCAGTAAACAAATTAGGTAATTAAACATAAATCAATAATAAGAAACTTAAAATGAAAACTTCCCATGCCTGTTATTAACGTTTGTAATTAAACATTCTTCACTGAATATGGATAAAGTATAGATGATCAGATTAGATATGAGAAACGGATCAGTTTTCCTCTAGCATTATAGACTAGTTTAATATTTGAAGGTTGCGGGTCCGTTTGAAGTAGGTATCTTAGAATTTTGAAGATCGGTGAATCAATGAGTCGTCATTTCATTAGAAAATTAAAAATCGTTAACCTGAAATTATTCTTAAATTATTCAAAATTCTTCTAGTTTAACCACAACGATATTTCAGGTGATACAAAATGATCCGAATGGCTTATAGAAAAGTACAGTACGGCCGTGTCTTTTTCCTCTTTTTTCGACCTGGTGGGGCATTTTCATATCCCTGATTTTCTGTTTTATATCCACCAAGTTTTTTTTTTATTAAACAACATCTTGTTTTATACAAACTCAAATATGGATAAACAAAATAAAAAAATACTACTATACAATTTAAATGGGTTTAAACAACTTAAAGTAAATATTCACTAGTCGAAAAGATACGTTATCAGACCCCGGCAATAAATTCTTATTATATAAGAAGACCCAACAATTAAGTCAATAAAAGTTGTTTTAGTTTTAGCGGTGAGCTACACAATATTTATTTAACTTCAGCTAGAAACGACTATATAAAATTATTTTCTGCTTACAGATTAATGTTTGGGAAACAATTCTATTCGTGCTAATGACTCTGAGCTCGGCTGCATGTCTCCAACGTATTCGTACGCTACCCATCAAGAAAACCATGCATGCATTGCCGTTGGAACACTCTTTACTTCTAGTCACACAATGTGGCGTCTACCTCTACTACCTCTTCCAAATAATCGGGGCTGGCTTCGTAATTCAACGATATCCTGAAGGACGTCGAGCTACTAGGTATGGTTATGGAGGTCCTCATAATTAAATTAAATCTGACCTTCTCAAAATTTTAATCAGATTATTTAATATTTTTTTAATCACACCTGCCATATGCAGCCTACCCCCATGTAGCTATTAAGCCGCTCCAGATAGATAAAAATAATATTCTCGCTGATATATCTATCAATAAATATTAAACGTGCATTATATTATCATCAGAATTGCCCGGCTTGCCCCCTTAGATCTGGCAGTGTGCCTGGAGCAAATCCAAATTGTGGAAATAGTGACCAGTTTAATATTCTTTCGTTGCACTTTCCGAAGGAAGTTATTATGCACTAGCTTTCCGCCAGCGACTTCGGCCACGTGGTCCCCGGGAATGTTTATTTGGATATCGATTCATATCATGACACGAATTACTATAACAACGTTTTAATTCCCCATACAAATTTCCACTCCAATTTTCATCCCTTTATGTGCTGTTTATCGTAATAAAATATACCCTATGTTCACCTTATATGATGTAACTTTCCGTAGGTGATAGAATATTTAAAATCGATCCAGTAGTTTCGGAGTCTATTTGAAGCAAATAAACAAACATACAAACAAACAAATCTCTCCTCTTTATAATGCTAGTATAGATATAGATAAAATATTTATTGTTACTTAACAGAATATTATCACCGCTTTGCGCTGTAATCCAAAGCTCATGTCAGACTCTGCTAGTGTTGGACTCTTGGTCTCGAAGGAGCGCTGACGTCGCGGCAGGGACACGTCCCGGTCGGCAGCTGATCACATTCCTGTTAGTGGGCAATTTCGCACTTTGGCTTCTCAACCGCGTAAAGAATGCGAGAGCTGAATTTCATCCGCTCCAAGTACGTAAAATTATAGAAATATATTTTAAATGACGATGACGATGTAAATAAGCTGCATGTTCTAACTTAATTTATTCAAGAAAATCTTAAACAATATTAGTTTATCGTGATTGTAGACAAACGGAGGAATGGCTTATTGAAGATTACTTCTTCATTTTTGAAAGCTAAAATTAAAAGAGAATACGTTTTCTAAAGGAGACGGAAATTGGTGGACCCAAATATAATAAATGATCCAAAAAAACAGTCATATTTTTTATCCTAATCTATCATAACTGCTCAGTTAGCAATCTGAAAGCGAAGAATTATAAAAAAGATGAAATCATGGATTCATCAGATGATTGATTAAAATAATATCGATAACTAGTCACTTTGTCTACTTAGCTTTAAATAAATTAAATATCGTCACTACATATAAAACAATAGATAATTATAAAAAAATAATATTGATTACAATCGATTATAATTGTAAGCCCGACATATAAGCTGAAAAACATATTATATTTATATTTTAGTCGACATCACTCGCAGGTGAAGGAAGGCCATATTGCAATGAGGCAATAATACATAAGGTTTTAAAAAATATTAGTTTCCGAAATCAAACTAGATGTCGTTACGGTACTTTCTTGATTTCTCCATAACAACCCTTTGGTTTTCTTTCATGTTTAAAAGCAAATTAATTTTCAAAACTCATATTCTATTTGTACTTTTTCGTATTTGTATTGATATCTAAGTTTCAAACTTTGCAAATTTCAGTTTTTTTAATATGTTAGCTAAAAGGAACAGAAATGACTACCTTTGGACCATTTGTTTCCTGCAAAAATCAACTTTTCTAGAGTCGCCATCTAGTGGAGGTGCTTTTTTGGTACTTTCATTTTGTTTTTAAATACTTCTTAATTGTAGACAGACGCAATGTAGCCTACATTGCGTCTGTCTGCGCCTATGTCATGTAGATGTGCGTAATATCGTACCTAAACTGAGTTACGTACCAAGGTATCAAGGTAATATAATTCTACCTGCACAATTTCTGGATGATATTTTATTAATAATAGAAGATGAATAAAAAATAAAAATATTTTTCTTTACAGCTTAAGAGTCCCACCTACGTATTTAACATTGCATTAATAGTCTACCTATGACTCAGTCACAACTTCAATATAACTAAATAATATATATTGAACATCAGAAATCAGTTATTAGTTATAGATTGTAACATAACCTCACTTTCACTAAACCTCCAATAACTCAGCTCTCTGATTGTTAAAGCTTACAGAATTTTCAGTGAATGAAAAAGAAGTTTGTATCTGTCAAATCACACTATTTCCATGTTATTACATTCTAGACCCAAGATTGTATGTAACTGTTTCAGTCTCCTTTATAGAACTTATTATAGTGCTTTAACAAGCCTTATTGTATAACTTGAAAATTCTCTAGCATTAAAACTAAGCGAGATATGGCGAAAGTAACATTCCTTATTTTTAGGTGATATAAAATTTTAAAATTACGCCCTATTGTTTTACCAAAGTATACTTTTGAAAAGTGTGAACATGGTTTCATGTCTAATTGTCTAATGAGAACCAAAGTCGATTTTTATTACGGTACTACATTTTTAAGGTTCAAATAAATACAGCAAACATAATCTGTTTGCCATGCCTTACATCCCCCCAAATGCGAGCGCTCAAGGCAGTGGCCTAGTTTGCCTATATGGACGGGCCGGCTCTGCTGTAGCCCTGCCGACCAAGTTTTTTTCTGTTACATCTCCAATATTATGGAATGCGTTTTCGATGAAAGCTCCAAGCTGGCTAGACAATTTCCAACGCTTCCAACAATGATCGTTATATTCCTATCTCTACAAAACATTGACAAATAAAAATAAAAACCGTCTTCATAAATAAATATTGCTATTGCCTTTTAGTGAAAACCACACATAAAAATCCGTGCAGGAGTTTTTGAGTTAATCGCGAACAGACAAACGGCGGAGGATTTTGTTGATAGTGATAACAGTTTATATTTCAGATGGAGTTTTTCGGCGTTTGGGCTTGGACACTCATCACGCATGTTTCAGTACCACTCTCGGTTTGCTACAGATTTCAAGCTACTGTGTGCTTCTATGAAATATGGAAAAACTCGTATAAGAAAAATAAAGCCTTGAATGATATTGATTTAATTGATATTGAATTAAAAAACTATCACATTGCCTAATTTATTTTTTCTTTTTACGCTTAAAAAAATTAATATGTTAAAAACCCCAACGTCGATTCCAATACTTTTACAACGATGACAAGCCATCAGTGTATTAGGCGCAAAACGAGACAAACCTCAAACTTTAAGAATCTATCCCTTACCCTCTAACACTTTTCACACATATCCTGATATGATTCTACGGAAACTTGAACTTCCAGTTTGGTACATCCGTCATTTTTGTCTTTAAAAAATAATTAATGTTGACTGATTTTTTGTAATTTCAAAATCTATATAGAATCTGATATCGTAGCAGCCTCTGATGTCACCGATTTTTTAAAAAATATGCATCAGATTTCATTATTTTTGAAGAACATAAATAAATAACCGATGTTATATATATTATAATTTTGAAGGCAGGTTCTACCATAAAGAAACAATTTGATCAGTTCATTTACATATTTAATTTGATTTTTATTCTTTATACAAAATTTAATTAGAGCGTAATAAGAAATAATTAAATAGGTATAGATTTATCAAGAATCTTGTATATTTTGTTTTAGTTTGTACTCTTCATGGTATGGTCATTAAATTATGTATCATAAAATATTTAAAAGCAAATTGAAATGGTGTCAGCGACATCGAGAAGAAAATAAAAGTCAGACATTTTGCCATCTCATCATAAAAAAAAATAATTTTAAGAAATTATGTATAGCCACCAACAAACTCAATATTAAGCCGGAATCGTCTTTAAAACACATGTGTCTATCACAATATGGAATTTCTTAGTACACGCAGCTGTACGTCAGGTTACCACAATAAATCATAGAAGAATGTACACTCTGCATACAAGCGTTGACCTGTAAAATGCATTTTTTAATGTTGATGTACAATGATGCTGATGATTTATTTATGTTTCAAATATGTCCATAAATCATTGTAAATTACTTTTGCAATCAGGAAACTGAGTAATAATAAAATAAAGATTTTGAAGTTTTGTTGAAAGACGTCGAATAGGTTTCATTTATGGGTATAGTGCACGTGAAAATATAAATAATCAATATGATATTAGCTAAGGTTAGCAATTTGTTATGTTAATTAAAAAAAATGATATCTAACACTATAATATTAATTCGTGATAAAAAAAAAACTTCTTGGATCTTACTCATGTCATGACTAAGTTTGTTTATTTTAATTCGACATCTTCCCTATCATCATTTAAAAGTGCTGCTAGTGGAGCGATGTTGTTTTGTTTTGTGCATATCGTAAAAACCAAACTATAGACATAACAGACACAACAGCCAAGAGTAAGTCGTCTCACCAAGCACCTGTAGCAATATTCTACAATGCCTTCTGTCCCATCAATATTATTTTGATTTAACATATAACATAATATTGCCGTCGACCAACTCTTTCTCTCACTAAGGTAATTTCACCGCTTCCCCTAAGATTGTATTCTGTGACATTAATAGTTTCTCTACTAACTTTGATTAAGTAGCTTTCACATGCTCACCGTAATAGGTAGCTAGACGGAATTGATATTTTCCCTTAAAGGCAAATAATGTAAGTTCGCTATATGCCAGATGGGAAAAAATCATGTCCACATTATAGTTAGTATGACAATTCATACTAATGAACAAGGATTCCCTTCAATTAAAGTCAAACTTATTTACTTGATAAATTATTTTATAAGGACATCTCTTTTATAACATTTAATTTGTTAAAATTTGGCAGTATGGCAATGTTCCTGTGCCTATCCCAATGGACAAAACAAACTACAATTATGTACTCAATATTTGACAGCTGTCAGGAAAACATCATCGAAGAGTTCCGTTTTGATCATCTACATGTTTTAAATGTATTTATTCTTTAACCACTCTTTCATAAATAAATAAAACTTCAAATAAAATAATACAATTTGGAATGTTCTAAGATTAATTAACTTGGAGGTAACAAAAAACAATATCTTTTTTAAAATTATCAGTCGCCATGATGCGGACTGTTTCTTTATGAATCTATTCGGTCGAGAGTGAGATGATATATGAGCGCACCTGAGAAAAGTGACCTTTGAATGTATTCTCGAGTTCATCATGCTACGAGTGCTGCTATAAAATATTAGTAGCGATTTTTTTATTTTCTTTAATATTTTTTTTTATCTAGTTCATCATTAACATTGTTTATAAAAAAAAATAGATATTTATAAATAACAAAAAATGCTATTGAAGGCGATATATTACTTTATTTTATCTCGATCCTCGATGTTAACAAGTCAGAATTGAATGTTCTTCTTTCTGCATACGATTTGTAACTCAACCCTCAAAGAATTATGGTTTAAAATCAAGTGGAAGATTTGTATAACTTGACATGCTGTCTACAGTACGTTGATTTTCACAGCAAGGAAACAAATGAATGGCGCTTTTAACACTATTATACACGCTTATTTATCTTTCATATTACAACTGCAACCGCTAAGTGCAACTTAAAAGTTTCCATCTTTACGTCCTTATTTATGCAAGATTCAAGGGCAAATGGCAGACCCAGGGATGCGGTCGCGGGGGTCATGACCCCCCCCCCCCTCCCCTAGGCTGGGTCAAGGCTAGGTAGACTAACCATATTTAAACCTTACCATATTTTTTTTATATATTTTTTGTCCTAAAAAGAGAATGTTTTTTTTGGTACTTTATTCCCTAAATATCTTACCACTATAAAGAAGTATATAATAGCATCTAGACTCAATCTTTTATCTTTCATCAAAGTTTCAGGCGGAAGTCCCCCCGTTTTAGAGAATTAAGTTTAAAAAATGGTATGGTTTGCCTAGAAACACTAGTGCGCACAGCCATAAAACTCATTTAAAAAAATAAAGTGCAGCAAGTTAAAACAAACGCAAAGGGATCTTTGTCCACAGCCTAGCTTTCGATGAGGTATTTTGGGGTAATTACGAAAATGGAGAATAAATAAAATTAAACAAAAAGCAATATGTTGATTATTATTAAAAGATTTTTTACCTAGTAAAAGCCTGTTTCATAGTCAACTTCACCGAGACAAAATGCCTGACTTTCAGGCATCCTGAATAACTTAGCATCCCTAGTAGACAAATCATATATCAATATTGTGAAAATCGAATTCATAATTTGTTTACTGTGTGTTTATTATAAGAAGCCCCGCTCTGAATAGACTCAAACCGGGCCTATTCTGCGTTGACGAGCTTCGATTCACTTAAAGTATCTCTGTATTTGACATTAAGAGGTCTGAAATAACAATGATTAATAGCTAATAAAAATAATATTTCCACATTGTCCAAATAGATTGATTCACAGCATGAATTGGAACATAACTTAGGGATGAGGTTGCCATAGATTTTCCTAATGCACTTATGTGGTGCTACATAAATTATAAAATATCCACCAAATGATTTTCAAATCAGAAAATAAACTTTTGGCGGCGCCTAAAAATAAAATGATGATGAGTAAGGTTTACTTACCCTCTATCGATTAATATATACTTTATGCTTGGTTAGAGATAATTTGAATAAAGTACCAGCCTCTATACAAAAAAAAGTTCTCCTTTGATTCATTTGTATCTATTATTATCAAAATTAAGTTCTTATGACTTGACCACGACTATGTACTTGGTTGGATTGGAAAACTATGTAAATGAACCAAATTAAGGAAGCCATGTTTAGTTCTATTTATGAATGTTATATTTATTTGAACTATCCAACTCGCGCGAACATGACTAATTTTGTTAAAGCTCTCCGATTACTGATCGACTTGACTCTTGTCATATCATTTGTCGCACTGAGAATATGTAACTAGATTAGACTGAATGGTTTATATCTTTTTGCTTTAAATTATCATAACCAGTTAAAAAAAAAGGATGTCTTGATTGTCTGCTGTCATAATGTCAATGTCAGATTAGCTAAGATTGCCAGTCAATCAATTTCTTCAAAAAAACTTGTCGAACTAACCCTCTAATTTCTTATTTTTTTAATCAGTTTGTATTTGAAGGTACATTAAACAATGGCTTCTGTAATGGATGTTGATGAAGAGGAGGTAGAAATGGCCTCCTCCAGTAGTGGAAAAGGTGATAAAAAAAGATTCGAAGTAAAAAAGGTAAACTTTAAAATTCGCAAAATCATTGTAAAGTGTAGTTTACATTACAGTGTTGTAAACTATTAATTTTGTTTCATTGCAGTGGAATGCTGTCGCACTCTGGGCTTGGGGTATGTTTTCAACATCCATTGTCAATTTATACGATTACCTGTGTTTTATTGTCAAACAAAGAAATTGAGTATTAACATAATACATCATAATTTAACATACAAATTTCATCTAATATTCTTACAGATATCGTCGTAGACAACTGTGCTATTTGCAGAAATCACATAATGGATCTATGTATTGAATGTCAAGCCAATCAGGCATCTGCAACCAGTGAGGAATGTACAGTAGCCTGGGGAGTGTGTAATGTAATAGCTTTGAGCTTATAATACCTTCTAAGAAATAGCTCAAACAAACTAATATTATTTATGTCTGAGAGTGACTAAACAATTATTAAATTCATTACTTATTTTCAAATGAGTAATCCAAAGTAGTTTTTGCCCACACTATAGTAGACCCAATAATTTAAAGTGGTAAATAAAGTAGGAAACAGATTGATAATCTTAAAAATACTTCAAGAAAATATATCTGGTATCAAGCGAGACTAGTCTGGCTTTTTTACAAGTATTTTTTAAGATACATATTCATCATCATCATCAGCCCTTTTACATCCCCACGGCAGGGGCTCAGGCCTTCCTTATGGATGGTTGAGGAGGATGGGCTGTAACCCTCCACACTGGCCCAACGCGGATTGGAGAGTATTAACGACTGCAAAAGCAGCAGGATCAATGTCTTAACGTGCCTTCCAAGGCACGGAGTAGCTCAAGATAATATTTTTTTCTTTGCAAAAATTGCTTAACTACAGCGATTGCGGGCCGTGGTGCTTATCCACTATGCCACCGAGATACATATTATGATAACATTATTATTTCAAAAATCAAATCAATAATAATTTACCAAATGATGTGATTAAAAAAATTCTTTTATATTACAGCCTATGATACATTTTATTTTGCTATATATATTCTAAGATACATTTTTTATTGCAGCATGCATTCCACTTCCATTGCATTTCACGTTGGCTCAAAACTCGACAAGTGTGTCCCTTGGATAACAGAGAATGGGAATTCCAGAAGTATGTATTAATTTCTTAATTTTATTATAATTCAAAATACATTATAATTGTCTTTCCAATTATGAAAGGTAATAATTATATGTATGCATGGCCACACATCACACTACACATTACCACCATAAGCAGATTTCTGTTAGTAGGGAAGTTCTATATGAAGCATGGTACAAAATCCACTAGTTGTGTGTACATTAGTTGAAAATTTATTTAAATCTAGGATACATACTATGTTGTAGAGGCCTAATAATCATCTATTTGTGTTATCAAAAATATCTATAGTGCTCAGATTACCTTAACCTCTTCTCTACTATTTGAATGCAACTTTTTATAATCTGGTGTGTTTCTAAAAAGTAAAAAAACAATTAAAATTATAATAATAACTAATTAGTTAGACTAAGACTTCCTTACATATTTCAGGAAAAACCAGGTGCTTTTCTACTATACAGTTTTAAGGGATACTTTAAAATTACTTATGGGTTTGTTGTTTCATCTGTAGGAAAGGCAGGTCCATCTATAGAACTTGGCTTAATATGGCCTCAATTTCTGGATCTTCACTATTTGTGCTTTCGTTCGCTTTGAAAACATTAGATAGGTGATAGGCAAAAGCAGTCTAGTCTTTCCTGAGTTGTTCTTGGGCATGTGCAATTTTGTAATTTGAGAGGTCGAGTTCGCTTTGTTAAATTCCGAAGTAGCTTTCCAAAGGGAATAATTGGATGACTTTGTTGGTGTTAACGACTCTAAGTATGAGGTGGTAGTTTTACTTTCAGCGTCCTTGATTAGGTCTCTAAATTTCACTATAGCTTTGTTTAAAGCTTTTATGTCTACCTCAAGCCTGCTACAGTGCCAAACTCTACGAAGTCCTTTTGTCCTGGATTTTCAATCGAATAGCTGATGGAACGCTATTGTGTTTCGGATACTTATTTTGTTTGTCTGAGGTTGTTAACCAGCAGGCAACTTGTATCAGATTTGTAAGTTTGGTAGCAGCCGCATCGATGTCAGTTCCATGTTTATATCTATGATCTTTCGAAAAGAGTCCCAGTCGGTACTAATGTTGCAAGGGGCCGTCCACTAATCACGTGAGGCTCGAAAGGGGGGAGGGATTTGTCAAAAATCACGAAATATCACAAGGGGGGTGGGAGGGTGTAGTAATATATCACGTGTTTTTATTTTTTCCTCGACGCGCGATTATTATACCGAAAAGCGACGTCAAAAATTAAGATTTTTTGTTTTTTTTTAATAGACGTGATTTGGTTGAATGAGGGAAGGGGTAGTCTTAAACCTCACCATGAATCACCAAGGGGGAGGAGGGGTCAAAAAATGTTGAAAAAACATGCTCGGTGTAAGTAGGACTGGTGTGTGGTTTGAGGGTCCGTCCAAACTTGCATCCGTTTTAGAGGCGTATTGTGACATTCCTTTGCAAATATAGAAGTCTATTATGTCTGTTAGTTTATTGGTGTCTTTTGGCAAGTGCGTTGGTTCTGAAGTAAAGAGCATAATGAGGTGATTGGTGTCTACAGCTTGTTTTAGTTGTCCTCCTCTGGTGGTAGTTATCCTCGAACTCTAATGGGTGTTTGGAATTCCAGTCTCATCCGGAAATAAACCTTGGACCCAAGGTCCTAAAGTAATGAGAAAATTGCATTATTTGATATTATGTTTTGGCGGACAATATACTGCTTTTTCTTTGTGGCTTATAGGTGTTCAGTTTGATATGGATCCAGTTCGTGATGTTTCATTGGAGATCTTACAATTACAGCAGCTCCACCATGAGCAGTTCCATCTGAGTGATTAGAGTTATAGAGAGTAAAGTTTTTAATGTTTACCAACCTTTGGTTAGTAAAATGCGTTTCAGAAATGAGAAGAATATCCAGTTTATGGGTACCTAATAGCAATTTGACTTCTTGTAGATTTGGAGCAAGTCCATTTATGTTCCATGTAGCAATATAGAGCACATGATAGGTATTTTGACAGTTTTTCGACAAGAGTTACAATGAAGGTCATAAGCGTGCTCGTTTGATTAAATAGTATATCCGTTTTTCCATTTGTTTTATTATTAAGTCCTGACATACTTTGGCTAGCGTAGAGTCTGGTCTGGTGTCGTTTGTTGTTCGTGCAGCTTAATTGACCAGTGCGTGTTGTTGGCGTTGTCTTTTCTAATGTCTAGCTGTCGTAACTAACCTTTCGTATCGTTTTCATTCCTTAGATTTATATCACTCATTTCACTCATATCGATAAACTTTTTAATATTTTCCATTTATATTCTTTACTTGATCCATTCTATAACTGTGGACCTTCAATTTTATACCTGTAACCATTAAAATTTTGTAATATAAACTTATCCAAATCTCTACGAACTTTCATCCTATGTTTTTTACTATTTACACTAATGTGAACCCTTACCTGTAGCTTTCATAGTTTTTCGATATACATTTTACGAATTCTAATTATATTTAAGCACTTATTTATATATTATAACACAAATTATCGCTAATTTTAATTGTTTTGACATAATTGACATCAAAGTTTTTCTTCGTTGCTATGGTTATATTTGATACTCTTCATGAAAATTGACTCATTGTTTGTCAGTTTTAGGCATTGAAACTCTGTAGTTTTTGAATTTTTAGGGTTCTAATTTGAAATCATTTACTTCTAAATTTGAGTTCGTCTTCAGGTATAAATAGCCTCGCTCAAATAGTTCTTCATCATTTCAACGACAACAGTTGCCAAGTTAGCTTTTTGGAGCTCGTACAGAGCTAGCTAAATTCTTAAAAGGCCTAATTCCCGGGGCCGACTGCCCCGGGAACTCTTCAAAGTTACGGTCTCAAAGTCGCATGACATCTTTTTGGCTTTAACTAGACGACAACAAATCAATACTCCACTATAACCTCCTACGCTACTTCACTCCTGGAGGCTGGCTGCGAGTATACGCCTTAGACCCGAGCTGCTGCTCAGTTCTTGGCTGCCGAAGAATCTCCAGTACGAGGCATCGAGACTACTCCTCACCGATTTACGCTCTCAGTTCTTGGCTGCCGAAGAATCTCCTGTTCGACGCATCGAGAGACTACGCCTCGCTAAATTTACGCTCGGGATCCAGACGCCCCTCAAGACTGCTGAAGTACTTCATCAACGGAACTTCACCGCTGACCCACGCCCCTTCACCTACAGACACTCTCACTCACACTTCTACACTTTTCACCTCACTAATCACCTCGTCCCTTTTATTTTATTTTTTTGTCTAATGTAAATAAATTATTTAATTTGATTTAGCATCTTTTAGTTCTTTTTATATCTTGTTTCATAACATAGCTTGTTAGGATTAGCTCTATTGTCTTCTTGTCCAAATTGGCTCTGTGCTGTTCGGGGGTAAGTTACTTCAGAATAACTTCTCTTTTGTTCAAGAGTCTTCTTCATAGATTTACATGTTGTTATGTTCTCGGTTGGCTAACATTATTTTTATTAATAATTTCTCGTGTATTTTTATTTGTTCTGGTTCCAGTTGTTATAAATTGTAATCCGGGAACGACATCCTCATTTGTTGTTTGATCTAATGTTTGCTTTCTAGGTAACCCATGACATTTATTTTTTCTATTAAGAATTCTTACATATACTTTACAGCCTTTGTAGTTTGCTGGGTGTTCACCTAAACACAAAGCACATTTGGCAGGCGTACTTCTATCTTTTTTATGCAGTCAATGGTTTTATGTTGTCCAGCGCATTTCACACATCGGGCTGGTCTTAAACAATTGTTTTTAGAATGCCCATATTATTTACATTTTGTGCATTGTACAATATTTATTATTTTCTTGGAATCTACTATAATAACTGTTGTGTTATAGATATACCTAATACTGTTAACTGCGTGATTGTTTAGGCTTCGTTCGAGATTAACAAAGAAGGTGGAAGTTGTTTTTTTTTCAGGCCTTATTCTAGCATTGATTATTTCTCCACGCACTTTATTACCGGCTTTTTCGATTTCCTCGATAATGGTGTCATGTGGTGTAGAGTGATGGAGATTTCTTATTAATATCCTGTAACATCAATAATAACCTAAACTAATTAACATACACTTAAAAGTCATTCACTACCTACACTTTTAATATTTTTCATGCTTAACTGATCAAGTGTCTATGCTTATTATAATTATTATATTGCTTGTTGCAGGTATGGACATTGATAACAACATCAAAATAATCTCACAAAGAAGACACCTTCTAAGTTATTTGATGGGTTAAATAATGTCTACGTTACCTTAATTTTTTCTAATAAATACAACTCAATTTCTTAAAATCGTCATTCTTAATTTTACATTATTTGAGAAATTATTATTAAAAAATTGTAATATCTATTAATCCAATAAAAAAAGTAAACATTTCCTATCCACAAAAATTGTTTTATGGAAAAATATTTGTGGCCCCTTTCCCCATTATTATAAAATAGCTTACTGACAGCGGCTTCGCCCTGAATCACTCCTGATTTTAATGCGTTTTCATAAAAATTATGCAAACGAATAAAATCCGTTGTAGAGTTTAAAAGATATTATTACCTTCATTTGAGTTTAGAATATTACAGTTATAATATCATAAAATATAATAGCATATAAGGAGTAAACTTTTAAAGTCAACTTAAGTGCGATAGTTTTCCTTTTAACTTCGTTATTACACTCACAACCGCCCACCTGTATCATTCATCATACTGTTTATTTCCTAAATTTGTGTCAATGAGGGGTTTTCGGAATTTAGTCTTTTTACATTGTTGCTATTGTGTTACCGAGTTAACTTTTTCCTGTTATTTTCTGTCATAGTGGGCGAATATTGTTTAATTTGAAATAATAGTGTTTGCTCATTGTTTGTGATTGCAAAAAATACCACTCGATGCAACTGATGTAGTTAGGGCAGTGGCTTTAGCTGATGCGGGGTATAGCCAGCTCGCACACTCTGTATGCCTCAAACTACGGTACGAGATGCTATCGGACGATTTCGAGAGACAGGCTTATACACCCGCAGGCCAGGTCAAGGCTGACATCGATGTGAATCGACTTAAGATGACCGTCTCATTGTCACCAATGTGTTTAGAAATCGCTTTTCGACCGCTACTGAAGCTCGTATGCGACTTTTTGAGGTGAGATATGTCAGTGTCAGTGAACGTACTAATAAAAGAAGACTAACATATTATAGTACTTTGAGGGCTTTTGGTCCAGCTCGCGCTCCGCAACTGCTCCCACAACACCGTAGAGCTAGACTTGGATTTGCACGATAATATGCTGATTTGACTGTAAAGGAATGGAAGAAAATACTATTATAAATGAGAGCAGTATAGTGTTAAAAGGTCCAGATGGACGTCAGCGTGTCTACGGACGTCAAAATGAGGGGTTTGCTCCATGCGCTTTAACTGAAACTTTAAAGGTTACCAGGTAGGGCTACAATGTTATGGGGAGGTATCTCTTATGAGGCTCGTACCAATTGTGTTCGATAGAGTAAGTATTTCAAGACCATGTCATACCTTTCGCTCCGTTCATTGGTGACAACTTCAGATTAATGCGTGACATCGCACGTTGCCATACTGCAAGATCCGTTAGTGAGTACCTTAATGAGGTCGGGAATCAAGTTTTACCATGGCTCGCACGCAGTCCCGATCTTAACCCAATAGAGCAAATTTGGAACAACCTTAAAAGACGTGTCCGAGCAAGAGTACCAGTCCCTATGACTATAGAAGAGCTAAAAACGGCTGCAGTAGAGAAGTGGTACAATATCCCCAACCGGATATTCAAGACATCATGGATGGATTGACAAACCGGCTCCAAGAAGTCATAGGGCCAGAGGTGGCAACACCCACTATTGATTTTTATATTTTTTCTTTTAATTGCCCCATTATTTTCAAAACCAACATTTTCATTGAAGATTTAAAAAAAATTTTGATAAGCATCCTTTAATAAGACTTTTTTTTTCAATATTATTGTTGTTTCTTTTTCTTTAGGTATAGTTTTTAACATTCCTTTTATAATATATGATCTTAATTTGGCGATTTCTGCGAATTGAAAGAAATAGAAGGTGAGTGGGTAATTGTGCCTAGGAGTGTAGATACTACTACCGTAACATTTGAATTTTTATCAACAACCGTTTTGTTGGTAGAGGGGGAAACACTGACGTAATGAAAATTTCCGTTTAAAACTTAATAAGTCACAAACTGTTTATCAAATCGAAAAACGACCTTCCCACATCCCCAACGTTTTTGAAAAACCTACTTTAGCTAAAAAAATTACGTACCTAGGGAGGTAAGTAAACTTTTTTTAAATTTTTGCTTTATTATCACTTAGCGTAGGTAATTAACGTGTATACTCATGCCAAATTACAACTTTATAATACTAAATAATTTTTGAGCTAAACCGCAGACGGATATGGCGAAACGGTGAAGTTTCCTTGTTTACTACAGAACCCTAAAAGTGTGAATTTCGAATCGTTTTAGTCTGCTTTCAAAGGTTAAATCCTTTCTTTCTTTTCAACATCACCTTGTGTGAAAGTTAAGTTCCATAAAAATCTCTTCTGTATCCTTTCCACCCTTAAAATCTGAGTTGCGTAGTGTGGTATATTACCGATGCAGACTCGAATATACTCCACACTAAACAATTGTACAAGATGATCTTGGTTCTAGAGGAATGGAAGGCTTTTACGTTGCGGAAAATCAAAGAGTTTTTGAAGTTTTACTAAAGACGTTATCCATTTGCGGTGTAAACGTGAGCTTATTGTCCAGTTATACACCGAGATCTCGTATTGATTCAACTTCAGTTAGTACCAAGTTTCCCATCCCATCTATATTCAATTTTGATTATAAAATAAAATTTATATGTACACATGTTAAAATGCATACGATTATCAGTGTACCAATTTATAAAATTGATTAGGTCATTTTGCAATAATTCTGCATCTGATAATGTGGTTACTGTGGATAATGTGGGCCGTGGGGTGCCGGCCTAAGAGTAGCAGCCCCCCATATCCTCCCGTGGGTGTCGTAGGAGCCGACAGAGGGATTATACGGAAGGCGGGCAGCAGCGCCTCCCGGTATCATCTACCACCACCTACTGCGATCCCCAAGTCGCCTGCCAAGCGTGGGGATTATGGCAACCCCCCCCCCCTCTCATGATGGACGACAATGATGTACGGCCCCCAGTCCCCGGCAGCCCCTCTATTCCTGTCTCTGGTAGCGGGACAGGTAACGGAGGGGCAGGGGGTGCTAAGAATCTTCGGCAGATTAGGCGCTACCGACACAAACGGACTCTGGCCCTGGCAACATACAATGTCCGCACACTGAGGACTGACGCGAAGCTATTAGAGCTGAAGGAAGAATTGAGCAAGTTGCGATGGGACATAGTGGGATTATCCGAAATCCGAAGAGAGGGCCAGGATACGGTAATCCTCGAGTCCGGTAACATGCTCTTCTTCCGGGAAGGAGATCAAAAATCTCAAGGTGGTGTTGGGTTTCTCGTTCACAAGTCCCTCGTGAACAACGTGGTGAAGATCGATAGTGTGTCGAGCAGAGTGGCGTACCTTATTCTCAGAATAACCGAAAGGTATTCGCTGAAGGTCATACAGGTTTACGCCCCGACCTCTTCACACTCCGACGATGAGGTAGAGGCTATGTATGAGGAGATTTCTGAAGCCATACATACGACTAATACCTACTTCACCGTTGTAATGGGGGACTTTAACGCGAAGCTGGGCGCTTCGAACGGCGATGAGTTGAGGGTGGGTCGATTTGGGTATGGGCGGCGCAACCACCGGGGCCAGAAGCTGGTCGATTTCATGGAGAAGGAGGGACTCTTTGCGATGAACTCCTTCTTCCAGAAGAGACCCTCCAGGAAGTGGACCTGGATGAGCCCTGATGGTTCGACAAAAAATGAGATCGACTTCATCATGACAACCAGAAAGCACATATTCAATGATGTCTCCGTGATCAGCAGGGTGAAAACCGGTAGCGATCACCGAATCGTTAGAGGCACATTGAATGTCAATGTTAAGCTCGAAAGGTCACGTCTGATGAAGTCTACGCTCCGTCCTAGTGCTGCTCATATCATGGACCCCGAAGCCTTCCAACTCCAACTACACAATCGCTTTCAGTGTCTAGCTGAATGCGAGTCTGTGGACGAAATAAACAACGGGTTTGTAGAAACAGTCCAAGCTGTGGGGTCTAAGTTCTATAAGGCCCCGCGCCGTATTAAATCTCAAAAGCTCTCAGACGAAACGCTCAAGTTGATGGCGGACCGGAGGGATATGAGACTGCAATCTTCAACCGATATGTCGGAATATGGTCGACTTAACAGACGAATTTCCAAATCGATGCGACGCGATCTGCGCTCCTATAATACTACACGTATTAGGGAGGCAATAGAGCGGAACCAAGGCTCCAAAGTGTTTGCACGAAATTTGTCTGCTGGGTCGAGTCAGATGACGAAGCTGAAGATCGACGACGGCAGGATCGTATCTTCAAAACCGGAGATTCTGATTGAGCTTGAGAGGTTTTATGGACAGTTGTACACATCATCACAACAACCCGTTGGAAGCAATGCTCAGGACACCAGAGCAAAGCTGACCCGACATCACACCGAGGATATCCCAGACATCAGCCTGTACGAGATCAGAATGGCACTCAAACAGCTGAAGAACAACAAGGCACCGGGGGATGACGGAATCACTACTGAACTTTTGCGAGCGGGTGGAAAACCGGTACTCTTAGTCCTCCAGAAATTGTTCAATTCCGTCATTCTCGAGGGTACGACGCCAGAAGCGTGGCACAGAAGCGTGGTTGTGCTCTTCTTCAAAAAGGTGACAAGACCTTGTTGAAGAATTATAGACCAATCTCGCTTCTGAGCCACGTTTATAAGCTGTTTTCGAGGGTCATTACGAATCGTCTCGAACGCCGGTTTGATGACTTCCAGCCTCCCGAACAAGCCGGTTTCCGAAAAGGCTTTAGCACCATAGACCACATACATACGCTGCGGCAGATTATACAGAAGACCGAGGAGTATAATTTGCCACTTTGCTTAGCGTTTGTGGACTATGAGAAAACCTTCGATTCAATCGAAACCTGGGCAGTACTGCAGTCCCTCCAACGATGCCAAATCGACTACAGGTATGTCGAAGTGTTGAAGCGTTTGTATAGCAACGCCACAATGTCGATTCGCTACCAGGAAGAGAGCACGAAACCAATCCAATTGCGCAGAGGCGTGAGACAGGGAGATGTCATTTCTCCGAAACTGTTCACGAATGCATTGGAGGACGTCTTCAAGCTCTTGGAATGGGACGACTACGGCATCAACATCAATGGCGAATACATCACTCACCTTCGTTTCGCCGATGATATAGTCATCTTGGCAAGATCGATGGAGCACATCAATACAATGCTCAGCGACCTGAGTATCGTTTCCAATCAGGTGGGTCTTAAAATGAACATGAACAAGACAAAAATCATGTCGAATGTCCATGTTGCACCCGTACCGGTGGTCATTGGAACTGATACTCTCGAAGTTGTCGATCACTACGTGTACCTTGGACAGACAATCCAGTTAGGTAGATCCAATTTCGACAAAGAGGTCGCTCGAAGAATCCAACTCGGCTGGGCAGCGTTCGGGAAGCTACGCGATATCTTCACGTCCAAATTACCACAGTGCCTAAAGACGAAGGTGTATAACCAGTGTGTGTTGCCAGTGATGACCTATGGCACTGAAACGTGGTCCTTAACTGCTGGCCTCTTAGAGAAGCTCAGAGTCGCTCAGCGAGGCATGGAGAGAGCTATGTTAGGGGTTTCTTTGCGCGATAGGATCCGAAACGTGGATATTCGCCAAAGAACTAGAGTGACCGACATAGCTCGCAAAGTTTGTAAGCTGAAGTGGCAGTGGGCAGGCCACATCGCTCGACGAACCGATAACCGATGAGGACGAAAGGTTCTCGAGTGGAGACCACGAACCGGAAGACGCAGCGTGGGTCGACCCCCGACTAGATGGACGGACGACATCGTCCGAGTCGCGGGCGGCCGCTGGATGCAGCTGGCGCAATGTCGTCCGTCGTGGAGTTCAAAGGGGGAGGCCTATGTTCAGCAGTGGACGTCTTCCGGCTGATGATGATGATGATGAATGTGGTTACAATTTTTAAGCTTTTTAAATTATCGGCATACATAAAGCGATAGTTTTTTATGTATATCGTTATTGTACATAATTAAAAAGAATTAGAGGGAAATTGAAACACTACAGAGCAGTTGAATTTATGCAAAACTTCGGATTCGTAACCATTCATAACAACAAAATCAACAGGATTGTCCTGTTAAATATGATTAAAGTCAATTTAGGAGTGAACCCGTAAAACCATAGCCTAGCCAACTACTATATTGTATGGTACATCATCATTCAACAAACACCTTACTGAAATCTGTGTTAATAAGGTGAGCCGGCCTACCTACGTCTAATATTTTGGTTCTGTACTAAGACCGTTCGCTGTCTGTCACCAAGCTAGCCCATAAACTGTGATAGCTAGACAGTTGACATTTTCAGCTATAGGCTATGTGTCCTTATGCTATAGGCTATGTGACATAACATTCAATTGGCAACAGCACCCTCTAGAAAGCATAAAGTAAGAAACTAAAATATATTATTCAATCATTCCGTGTAGGGTATCCAATGAAAGGATTTTAGAGTGTAATTTAGCTGTAGTCGGATTTTCGAACCAATTTTTATTAATTCAATGGTTGAAAATTGTTAGTTACTAACCAATAACAGATAGCGTTAATTGTTAACTCGAAAACATATTTAAAGCTAAAGGCCCATCTAATATTGTAGTTTAATGTCATTGCTTAATAACAATATTATGGCCATTTTCGACACATGCAGGTAAGTGTTTGCTTTCCAGCGTCAATTTATTTATTTATTTATTTACTCTTTATTGCATTAAATAAAAATAATACAAATGGCGGACTTAATGCCAAGGGCATTCTCTACCAGTCAACCTGAGCGAATGTTGGATTTGCATGTTAGGCGATAAAGATTGATATATCCAGTAAAAAATAAAATTTCAAAATAAAAAAATATATAAATATAAATATTGAATAATTACATGAATACTAATTACAAATACATACACATAAATAACATACAGAATGCGAACGATACAATTACAGTCCGAGATAGTGCTCACGCACCCATTTCCTGAATATCACCTTACTCTGAGCATTTCTAATGCGAAACGGAAGAGCATTCCAAAGGCGAATAGCTGTGAGGGTAAAGGAATTAGAAATAAATGAAGACTGATGAAAGGGGGTTTGAAGAGTTAGATTGCTACTAGAGCGAAGATTACGTTCATGACCGGAACCAAGATAACGAAACCTAGATTTCAAATATCCTGGGGTACATGGATCGAATAAAATATTATAAAGCATGCACAGAATTCGTAGGTCTTTGCGTTGAAAGATAGTCAGCCAACCGAGTTGCCTCCTGAAATCAGAGATATGGTCGTATTTACGAAGGCCATATATGAAACGAATAGCACTATTGAGCAGACGATCCAATTTGTTGAGAAGATATTGATTGGTGTCAGAATAGCAGACGTCAGCGTAGTCGAGGATAGGTAAAATGAGTGTCTGCACCAGTGCGATTTTAGTGCTGAATGGGAGAAAAAATGTTAGCCTATAAAGAGATCTAAGTGTGTTGATAACTTTTCGGCACACTTCACCAATCTGCACCTCCCAGCTAAGAGTACAATCGATGTGCAGGCCCAGATTCTTAACACTGGCCTGAAACGGAATAATTTCACCGTTATATGTATATGTATTTCATACCAACATAACCATCTAATAAAATTCATATATTGAGTTTTGCGACTGTAATTAAATTATTTAAAAAATTGCCGTGTTTTGCGTTTTGTATAAGGTTGCATTTTCACACATAAACACAATTACAGCCGATTAACTTGTCTTCCGAAGCAAGAAGATTGTAGATTTTTGGTCAGCCATCCTGTGACCAGCATTTGCTAAAGTTGCTTAACTTCCGCATCGCAGACCGAACGCGCTACCTTCGAGCTTCTCGGGGTATTACGTTACATTTTAACTTATCAATTTCTAAAATTGGATAAGTAAGAGCTATGGCGTATTGGATAAGCGCCACGGCCCGAGATCCTGTTTTTAAGCAACATTCGCAAGGGTCTATCACGGGATGTGTGAACAAAATTTATAATCTCAGAGCTACTCCGTTGCTTTGGAAGGCACGTTAAGCCGTCGGTCCAGGCTGCATTTACAGACGTTAATACCCTCCAACCCGCATTCAACCAACGTTAAGCCGTCGGTCCAGGCTGCATTTACAGACGTTAATACCCTCCAACCCGCATTCAACCAACGTGGAGGAGGGTCATGGCCCATCTTCCATAACCATTCATAAGAAAGGTCTGAGCCCCTACAGTGGGGACGTAAAAGGGCTAATAATGATGATGAACATTTAAGGATTGGATAAACTTAAATGTTAAATCTATACTAATATCATTAAAGAAAAAATTTATTGTATGTTTACATCGACCGATTTAAAAAATTCTTTCACACATACATCGTACGGGAGATAAAAAAATAATAAATCAGTTTCAGATGTTAACCAATGTAGCCTTACTAAGGCCATCCTTATAATTCTTTATTTATCAGAACTTCATCATACCATGATCTATCGATAGATTTAATACAATCAAATTAAACCAATTAGGTACAATATTTATACAGGTAAATACACATTTATACAACTGAAACATCGCTGTCCTCTATGTCCATTGTTAATGTGTTAAATCATATTATAATATTTAGCGTGCTACATATCAAATTAATATAAAACCTTAAATTGTATGCGCGTCCAAGTAATAAAAAATTGTTTATTAATTACATAGTTCCTAAAACTTTATACATTAATTAATTCTACTAATAGTCTTTATTGATAAACAATTGAACTAATAATATTGTACACAATAAACAACAATAACATATGAAGTAGGGCAGTTTCAGCTGACATTTTTAAATGCTATTTATTATAAATTACACTAATTTGATCGTTAATTTGCCAAATTCAAAATATTGTTTTCACTAGACTGCGTATGTTACAGGTATAAAATAGAAATAGAGACCATCAACCATTAAGGTATAGATTCCCTGTACAACGATGGTTGTGTTAAAAATTCAACAGAAGGTGAGAAATCATGATAAACTGAGTGACAACTAAATTACTCGTTAATTACAGATACACCAAAGGGACATTGTCAATTTTCGCATTACATTTAAGTAAAATGACATAAACTGATATTAAGTAGGTATTTCAATATACATTATGAAATCAAAAAATACTAAATCAATAACTTTGTGATGAATCTATCAGACTATTCTGTCCATTATTAGTAACATTGCGGACTTAAAGGCAGACAATGACAATATTGTAATGTTACTGAAGAATGGTGCTAATGTTGTACTAAAAATCAGCTAACTAGTTAGGTAATACTATAAGGTTAGCTATTTAACGCGCACAGGAGCTTTAGTATTGTACTAGTTAACATTTAAAGACTATGCCGACAAAGTTGTAAGCAATAATTTTAAACTTAAATTTTGTTCAACGGCACTAGCCTAGTAAGTAGACTGCGTAAATTCGTGCCTACATAGACCCCTGTACTACTAGGTTTATAAAAACGGGAAATGAAAGAATGTCAAGTGTATGAACAAAATTAAAATAAAATATTTACATTCATAAAATTTAATCTAGCAGATTCGAGCTTATACTGAAATCATTCCACTTTTGTGAACAGTCTTTATAGTAAAATAAATTAAGATAAGAAAAAAATTCATGGACAATTCAGTCGCAATTTTATCTAATCTTAATCCTAATCACAAGCCACTGAAAATATTATAAAATTTGCAGTTTTCTAGTCGTTTAATGAAATCATCCATTTCTTGCGATACGCCAAAATTTTGGTCAACACAATGGATATAGTTTGTCTGTTCGTTAGAAAATCAAGAGCAACACAATTTATATGAATTTACTACATACATTGCCAGTTTCAAGAAAAATAAATTAATTTAAAATTAGAAATAAATAGTGATTTATTACCCCGTTATAGAAGCATTAGGCGTAATTGTCTTATGTTACGTGGCGAATTTATCTCAGTCCATCTGTACAACAGCGCAATTTTTATGAATTTTGAATTTAATTTAAAAGCCTCTTAGTAAAGTTTAGAGCTCAATTTACATAACCATTCCAAAGCTAAATTTTTAAACAGTTATAAATGTGGCGCTACTGTACTCACGGTCAAGGAATTCACGACAGTTAAAAAATTCTAGCTACTGCATTCATAAAAACATGTAAAATTAAATCATCCACACAATTATACTTTTTAGAAAAATTACTTAAACTCAAAATCACAATAAATATACAAAAGATGCGATAAATAAAAAGGAAATGGGTCTGAAACCATTTTTTTTCAGACTATTTCGACTCATTTGAGGTGCCTTCGCCATCATTAGATGGTGGTTGAAGCATTCGATATTATTATATGTCCGAAATGTTACCTAGTTCGGAGCTAGATTTTTGGAGTTTTCATTCGGTTTTGACACTCTACCTTACTACGCCGTTTAGATTCCAAAAATACATTAATAATCAATAAAGCTAGTAAGCAAATAACAGTTATTTTTATCGTTATAATTTACTTGTCTTAATAAACGGATGTGAAGGGACTGTTCTTCACGTGCGTGTTTTTCAGCTAAACTTTTTTCTTCTAGCATCACTGATCTGAAGCTAGCATCTCTCATGTCGTAACGATTTAACTCAGATAACGAAACGTTAAAATATATGGCGCCTTGAAGGTAGATGAATATCTGACGTAAGATAGTCCGTCATGGAACGTCAGAAATGTGAAATGATATCTAAACAATATTGCACACTCGACGGAAGAACCGTCACATAAAGTAACGCATGCTTCTAAATAGATAAGATCTAAATATAAAATAGAACAATAATCCTCAATTGTGATTATCACAAACTCTGCTCAATTCAATAGGGATGACGACTGGGTAAAAAAATGCAATTCTATTTAGTCCGTCAGTCAGGTAATAGAAAAATATTAGATACGTATTTTTTTCTACTTCAATTTAACAAGAAATTAGATAACAGGCATTAAAGTTGAGGAGTGGGGGCTCGCTACGTCACATTTTGTTAGAAAACTTACTGTAACGTCATGCGAAATTTCAACTCCATGTAACGCCGTAATTTTATGATTACGAAAAAAAAAACGTGTTTAATATTTTTTTACATTCTACCTGACGGACAAACAAACAAAAATTAGTCGTCATCCCTATTGATTGTTAAAATGATTTGTCCAACTTTGTATGGAAAATTTTGAAGGAAACTAACTAGAAAAACAGAACCTCGATAATTTTCTATTGAGTACTTGTTAAAAGATCAGTTTCTATTCTATCCATACGTCAAAATCAAGGACTAGATATTCCTTCTGTATTTTGAATCAAGAAAGAGAATTACATAACACTTCTATAAAATTTCTGTAAACCACTAAAAAAATTATTTACATTCAAATTGGGTTGGTTATTTTTAAACAAGATTTATTGATCTTTTAACAAACCCACATCTGTGCTATGGATGAGATGGGAGGACATTTAAGCATTTCAGTTACCATCATGCCCTATAGTCTATTAAATGCGACGTTGTTCTTGAAGTCTAGGACGAATTAGATTCTATAAAACCACAGATGTTTTATACTCTTCTAATAATATAACGAAAACAAGAGCGTGGGTCATATCGTCAAATGTCTTTCAATGACAATGGAAAATTTCAATATCAGCCCCTGTACTCTCGAACGCAATCGCGATCGATCGAAATTGCAATCGTGCCGAAATTGCAATTGTACTCTTAACTGGGTAGACTAGCATACTCTGACGCTAGCTAGCTAATCAAGAGAAAGAAACGGCACAATTGCAATGTCGCTCTATCGCGATTGCATTCGAGAGTAAGATCACTGAGATCAAATAGGAGTGACAATGTAGTACTACTGAAATCTCATTAAACTGGTTACATTCAGTTACAAAGTAAACTAAGAATCGACTCATGCACAGATCAAGATTAGAACAATAAAAGTACACTATGACATTCGCTACGGTAATGGAATCCGAAGATATTTAATGTTATATCCATATACACAAACAATACAGGAAGAGGTTCTGATGCAGAGACTACCGAGAGCTTTCAGTCGGGAAAACTGAATGAAAACCAACCCATGCCGAATCAAAAATAGAAAAATAGAACTCAAACAGGAACAAAATCGAAATCCAGACGTAATTAACGTCAGGGAAAAAACCGTACAATTTACATCAAGATTGACAATAATAGAGCTGTTCAGGGAAAGCATTCCGCAGGTGATAATCAAGAGGAGTATCTAGTTGTATGATGCAGAGAACCTGGAACTATAACAGCCATTCGAAAATTGCATTACACTCTGTGTTAGCTAAGCTATGCTAAGCCTATGCCGAACTTACGCATCTGTGTGGAAACTTTTAAATCCAATAAATGTGAGTTTTAATAATAAACGTAAATAAGACACGTAACTGATCACCCCAAATTTTCAGAAATTATTCTATCAATTAAATCCCTGAAATTACAATTACGTATTCTGGACTGATGTTTTGATTTTGTATAAAGTATACGAAAAATTACATTTTGTATGTATACTAAAATTAATTTTTAATACCACAAACACATAAAAATCATGCAAATGTGACAAAGGCTTTAAAGTCTAGCAGTATTAAAGATTCAATCTTATAAAATTATATCTTTTACGCCGTATACACAATTGCTTCTGCGCTAGTGAATAAAAAAGCATGTCTAAATATAGCCCAAGATTCGCGATGGACGTATGTATTCAACACAAGGCATTTTGGTTGGTAGAATAGTACCTAAATACCTATGTTTGTTGGTTACAGGCATTTAAACCCATACCAATATACACGTCGTAAACTTAGATAGTTAAAAATAGGTATCTTTAATACTGTAAGTATATTTAACTGTGGTGGTGTGCGTTTGCAATACTACAAAAATTTACGCAGCGCCATACTGTTCAACTATCGTGCCAATGATTTTTTTAATTTTATAAATTATATGGCCAAACTTAGAGCTCTGCTGTAAGTAGGAATTGCAATTACTTTAGTGAAAATGAAAAAGTAATACAGTAGTAAAAACAATAACTTTCGTTTAGGGCATGTGACAAATATTTTTATTGAGTATGATGCTCAATAAAAACTTAATGAAAAAACCATTTCATACTATTCATCAATAAATATGTCCTTGGAATTTTTGAATAAAATCTGATGTCTATCACACAATACTTATTCATAATTTCATGTCATGAAATAAATATTAGATAAGTTATCCTAGTCAGTGACAATTAAACTAATAATTGAATAACGGTGGAATAATAACCATAAGGTAATTGCGGCTGTCAGTCTGCAGATATTGCAGTCGGCAAATCAATAGTACGACTCTCATTACCAAAAATAAGCCTTAAGCGTTTCATAGGGGGCAAGGGACGGATGGGGCTGTGCTTACGATGACGTTCTTTGGAACGGCGTCGCTTCTTAAACCGTCGCACTGTCTCCGGGTCGACGCCTTCCAGCCGTAATACTTCATACTCTGGAACCTCTGCTGGGGCACCACAATCCATCACCTCTTCAACAACTGGACTCCGTTTTACACGCAACGTCAGTTTCAAACCTCTCCGAGGAGGAGTGCAAGGACACTCACTACTCTTATTAGAATTGTCAGCTAACCAAGGAGGTCCAGGTTCTAATTCTTTATTTGATTCTTCATTTCGATTAGATGATTCTACTTTATATGTTTTAATATTTATTTTACTATCTTTTGTTGATTCACTTGGATTAATATTTTCTCTAAAGTCATAAATTTCACTTTTAGAACATACATTATCACTTATGCCTTCATCTTCAACTTGCTTTATCTTTCCATCAGTACAATCTTCATTTGTTATATTATTTATTTCAGGAGTTAATTGTATATTCTGCTGCAGAGATTCTTTAGTATCACAATGGTCAGCATTTACTAATTCTGTAGTACCAGACACTGGTTCCAATAAATTATTCTTTTCATGTGTATTTGTAGATTCCGTTTCAGTCAAATTATTTGTCATCTCTGAATTATTAATTGGAATAGATTCTTCTTTAGAAGTAGTATGATTTTCTTCCGTAACCACAACCATTTCTTTAATATTACTTTTTGTTTTAGGGCAAGTTGTTTGTAAGCCTGTATCTATGAGGCGTTTATGACTTCTCAAGACTATACCTGAATGTGAATCACGACTACTTCGAGAACTAGTGGTACTACAACATCTTGAAGGAGGTGCTCTACGTTTTGTATTAGCAGGTGATGAAACTGTCCCATTGGTCACTCGATTACTATCAGTTCTTCTTCTTAAGCGATCTCCACGACTTGAAGCAGATGATTCTCTACTACTTTGCGCTTCTTTACTAACAGATGAATCTACTACATCAGCAATACATCCCTGAGCTATTAATAATTCAGCATCATATTTAGTTAAACCCTTTTGTTTCATTTCTTTCATGCTCAGTGGAGATACAATATTAAGGTTTTGCCTGCTAGAAACTCTCGTCTTTTCACTATTTTTTCCATTTTCATTTTTTTGGCTTTGTTTAGCCTTTGTCCTATTAATTCTGTTATCAGTTTCTCTAAATCTATACCTAGTTGCTTGCTCTTCATTATGTTCACTTTTTACAGAAAATGCACCTTTTCCACGCCTCTCACAAGTTTCACATTCACAGTAACAATTACCATTTCCAAAGAAATCTTCCCCATAAAAACAGGTGATTTCTTCTCCTACCTCAATGTCTCTTAAAACACGAACAAATGCTTTGCCACGATCAGTGGCCTCAAATGTACAATTAGGTCTACAATCATGATTTATGTAGGCTGCAGGCCCTAGCCACAGCTGGGCACAGTTTTTTCTACAGCTATACATCACAGAAAAATCGTTTTTACCAGGGTGAAGCAACTGTTTTTCTTCATCTTCTGTCATCTCTGCTATACAACCAACTAAGAAGTCTATCCTTTCATGCTTGAAAAATTTCTTGGTGGTTGAAATTTTTGCTCCTATTTGACCCTCCAAGGAATATCTATAACATGGTTCAATGACAAAACCAGCTTTCTTATCAAAAACTCTCAAGTATCGGTATATCTGAAATAATAGAAAATATGTTACTGTTACCAATAAGCAAATATACTAATTACTAAACAGTTTATAATAATATGCACTAACATGTTCTCTTAACTTGCTTTGTTGGTGTTTATTTTTACTAAAGTGCCTTGGCATCCATTCACCATTAGCTAATTTGGAGTATGCTTTGCTGTAGTCTTGGGTTTGAATGAATTCTTTTACAATGTTTTTCAACTCTTCCTTATTTGTTTTTAAAGGCCTATAGCGAATATTCATTTTATGCGTAGTGATACCAAGATATGGATCCACTATGAGTGCAGTCGCCAAGTCGTCATACTCCGACAGCTCTCGAGGAGTCATACCCATTGGCTGCATTTTGTGGAGCACTTGCCTCCCTGGATACGACGCTGATCCAACAACCATTCTGAATTACCCCTGAACAACAAAGGACGCGAAAAAAAATGTCAATGACATTCCACATTAGATACACAATACCTCTACTTGAGGTACACCGTTTATATAGTAAACAGTTTGTCATATGTAGAAAACAATGTAGCTTCTCAAAAATACATCAAATTGAGCCTATTGGTAACCATGTTCAACCAAATTACAAAAACGACAAACATGGCGGCCATTACTCGAAACCAAAAACGACACGTCAAAACTTTGATCAAGATTAACACCTTTTTAAGCATTTATAATAAAATGGATTTTTATTAAAACAATACATATAAACATTCACGTAACAAAAAACTTACTTTAGTCACTGAATAAAGGTAAAAGTCATGTTTAATACTAATAACAACTTTACTCTAAAAAGCACTGCGAGACGCTATCTTCTATAGTTATTTACATTAATTATGTACATAAGAAGATAGATATTATTTAAATATCTTTTATTGAATTCATCCTATTTAAAAAGAAAACAAAAATTCAATGATAAACAATGGTCAAAATAATGTCTGGTGAAGAAAGCTGAAAAACAACCATGTTTTCGTGCGCTTAAATGCCAAAATTGCCAAATTAATGCCAATGTTGCCATTTATTATATGGCGGCACCACACTATGTTGTGAACTGTGATAAATCATAAGCGATTAAAATTGTAAATTAATCGTCCGCATACGATAAGACGGTTGACGACTGTGGAAGACTCTTAGTCTTCTTTCTTCAACGGGCGTCGCCGCAACTCGACGGCCAAATTGCACCTATTTTGCGTGTGGAGCGTGTTTGGCCGGATACTATTCCAGCCAGCCCCAGCTCTGCTAGAAACGCTCCCAGCGCCTTGACATCTGTGATGGCCTCTGAATGGTTGCCCGACAAGCCGAGGTGCTTTGCCCGGTAGTTGGCCACTCCGTTGCATTCCAGCAGGACGTGAGTGGCTGTTTCTTCCGCCTCCATGCATCCTCTGCACAAGGGGCTGTCAGTGACACCTAGATTGAAAAGGTGCCTGTTAAAGTTGCCATGACCAGTAATAGCACCCGTTACCAAGCGCAAATATGATTTACTTAGCTGTAAAAGAGCTTTGGAGAGGTGACCGTTCACTCGGGGTAGTGCAAGTTTGGCCTGCCTGCAGGTTTCAAAAGTGTGCCAGTACTGTTGATTACTCTAGTGTTCACGTATCCTACCAATTAACCAGCTTACCGAAATAGGAATGATCGGTTCCGGGCCCACTGGTGTTGCGTCTGATCCTCTGCGTGCCAGTTCATCAACTGCATTATTTCCATGTGATTCACTGTGTCCCTTTATCCATTGGATAGTAATAATATTGTGTGTCCCTACTATGTTTAGAACCTGGTGACACTCCTGTAGAAGACTCGATCAGACAGAACTTCCTTTTTTCAGAGTCTGTAGGACTGATTTACTGTCCGAGAAGATCCGGATTTCTGATCCGTCCGAGAAGATCCGGATATCTGATGTTACCTTCCTTGTAGTTATCGCTCTCGCCGGCAGGGTGATCGCCATACATTCAACCTGGAAGACTGTATTGTATGGGCTGAGGGGCAAGAACAGATGTATGTTGAAGTCCTCAGAGAATACACCAGCCCCCGTGCCTGATGAGGTTTTGGAGCCGTCCGTGAAGACTGTGAGGGCCTTATGTGTTACCTTTGGATCGTCACTGTCCGTAAGATGTATCTTGTATTTCTTGTCAAAGATGAACGATTCTTGTCAGCACGCCTTCCGTTGGAAGCTTTGCAGTTTGTTTTCACAGGAGGACTGAGTAGTTTTTGGTCACCAAACAATAGCACCATAACTTACCATCGGTCGTATTACTGTGTTGTAGAGCCACAAGAACAGTTTTGGCGCAAGTCCCCAACGCTTCCCGATCATTTTGCGGCATTGTCACAGGATGACGCTCGCTGATTTAATTTTGTGTTCTATGTAGCTGTTCCAGTTTAACTTACTGTCAAGGGTTATTCCTAGATACTTTACCTCCTTGGACAGTTGTAGTGTTGTACCCAATAGTTTCGGTAGGTGAAACGTGCCTACATTGTGTTTGGTTGTAAACATTACCAGTTCCGTTTTTGCAGGATTCACGGTCAGGTCATACTTTTCACACCAGCGTTCGACTCTCTTTCAGGACGGCTTGCATGGTGTTGCAGGTTATACCAGCACGGGTGCCTAGAGTTAATATTGTGATATCATCGGCATACCCTATGGTGTAGAAATGGTTTGCATTCAGGAGTGTGATAAGGTCGTTGACCACCAGGTTCCACAGTAGCGGCGAGAGTACTCCCCCGTACTGTCCTCACCTACCACCCGAACTATCCTGTTGCGTAGCATATTCACGATCCAGACTATAACTTGTGGCTTTACTCCATGTTTTTGAGAGCCGCCTCAATGCGGTAACGTCGGTTCCATCAAAGGCACCTTCGATATCGATGAAATTGCCAAAACAGATGAGTTTGTTGTGAAGGGCCATTTCTATCTTACCGGCTAGTTGATGGAGGACCGATTCTGTAGATTTACCTGCTAAGTAGGCGTGTTGATGTTTATGTATTGGAGAAATGCTCAGTGCACCACATCGTACATATCTGTTTTTTTTTATGTGATAGGGGGCAGACGAGCAGACGGATCATCTGATGGTAAGTGATTACCGTCGCCCATGGACACCTGCAACAACAGAGGGGCTACAAGCGCGCCGCCGGCCTTTGAGGGACGAATATGATCATAGGGAGGGAAGGGTTGAGGGGTAGACGGAAGGGAATAGGGAGGGTTTGGGCCTCCGGTACCCTCACTCACACGACGAAACACAACGCAAGCGTTGCTTCACGTCGGTTTTCTGTGAGGCCGTGGTATCACTCCGGTCGAGCCGGCCCATTCATGCCGAAGCGTGGTTCTCCCACAATTATCTTAATTAATCTGTCACATAGTCTTTCCAGAGTTTTGAGTAGGAAAGATGTTAAACTGATGGGCCGGAAAGATTTGGGGTTAGTATAGTCGGGTTTTCCCGCTTTGGGTATAAATACTACCTTTACTTCTCTCCATCTGTGTGGCGTGTATCGGTGAGCAAGACACGTTTGTAGTATACAGATGAATGCTGTGACAATGGCCTCGCCTCCCCATTGTAATAGTGCTGGGAAGATGCCGTCGCTTCCTGCCGCCTTAAAGGGAGAGAAGAACGTTACAATTTCTGTGACAAGGCGCCAGCATCTTTCCGTCGGTGTCGGCGTGACATCATTGACAGTTTGCGAAATGGGTCTGTAGTAGGATGTGATTGAACTCATCCTCGCTTTGGGACATCGTGCCGTCAGGTCTTCGGAGAGTTCTCAATATACCGGGACCTTGTTTCGCTAAAATTTTCCTTAACCTATTTGCCTGTTTTGTGGAATTTATCTCTTCGGTGAAGCTACGCCAAGAGGCTGTTTTCCAGTATCTAATACATTTTTTGTACTTAGTTTTAATGGCTTTGTAGTTCACTCCGGGTGTTCATGGCTCGGTAAACTTTTTCTTCACCTTGCTTCTATACTAATATTATAAAGCTGAAGAGTTTCTTATTTTCTATAGCTCGGGACCCCACCAAAGGTGTTTACCCGAACCGTTGGATTTCGGAAGTTTGAGAGGGCAGGCTTCCTTGTGACATTCAAGAATGCAATCGGAAACCATATTTACCTGCTGTTCTATTCGTACCGTGGTGTCGATTCTACCGTTTTCGCAGCTCGTACACAGTTTCTCTGACACCAAACGATTGTAATGGATTTTGTTAGTTTTTTTGGGATGGGGTTAGTGATCGGTACCTGTAAGTCGAACCGAATCCACCGATGATCAGAGCATGACGCCTCTTTCGATACGTGCCATTCCGATATCACTGGCACCGTTTCCGGGGTCGCGAGAGTAAGATCAATTATAGAGCTGCCGATCTTGCTTACAAAGTTGGGTTCGCTTTCTCTGTTCATTATCAATAAGTTAGTGGTTAGAAGGAATTCAACAAGTTGGTTACCTCTGATGTTGCTTTTCTCCATTCCCCACAGGGGGTGATGAGCGTTTGAATCCGTTGCGATGATCAGTTCCACATTTTCCTGCGCGCAGAAGCGGACAAGTGAAGCGACCTCCTCTGGTGCGACTCGCTCCTTTTAGTGCATGTAAGCAGACGCTAGGATCATATCGCAGTTATAATTATCATGTTTCATTGTTAGCCTTGTGGCGCAGAGATCTCTGGAACAGAAATTCGTTAAAGGCTGTGTTCTAATGTCTTCGGTAGTCTATATACAGGTTCTTACGTCATTAGCAGTGGCTTGAATGAGCTTACATCCCAAACTGGAAACTCCTCTTATCTCACCCCTGATCCACGGCTCCTGGATAAGTGCGACCGCTGTTGTATTTACCTCCAACCATCTCCGAAGCTGAGCCGTTGCGGTGCTGCTGTGTTGGAGGTTTGCTTGCAGTACTTTCACACTACTGCAGTGGGACGCTAACGTCCTCGCAATTGACGTCCTCGATCTCCAGCTCGCTCAATCCCAGGAGGCATCCCTCACTCAGAGGCGATGAAGCCTCGTGTGAGGGCCAGGGATGGCGTCATCTGGAATCACCGAGGATGTTGCGGTGGCGTGTGGTAGGCCGGCATCGGGCGTGGGTGCCGGTGTGGGTGTCAGCGCAGAAGTGGCGGCCTATATTGGTTGTTCGTCGGCGGAGTGTCGACGTACTTCCCTCTCGCGTCCCTGAACTTCAGGTACACGGACCCCGTCATAAAATAGTCTGCGCCCCTTAGCCAGAATCGCGGATACGTCTTCCTCAGGTATCGATAGGAGGACGAAGGTTGCCTCGAATTTTGGCTGCAGGTGGACACCGTTGAGCAACCATCTCTCGATGTTGAGGTCTGGATTCCCGATCGCCAGGCATTTGCTTAGCATAACCCGATCTTTATTTGCAGAACGAAGCCGCACCTAACCCGTTTGGGGATCTCTTCCGCCCTAAGGACAACAAGATTTCCTCCATCTGGGCTCTGTACGCTCCGTACCTGCTGTCTTACCCACTCCAGGGTTTGTGTGTTGCCGCCTGTGTACCTTAGACAGCCGTCAGCGTAAAGCGGTTTCCCACTAAACACCAGGGCGACCTTGGAACACTCGCGGAACGCAGTTTCACTGGCAATCTACATGATCCCTTCCTCAATCTTCTCCTCGACTAGCTAAGCCGTCTCACGAGAGATGAACCCCTCGCTCGACGTCACAGTGAATCGAGTTTCGGACGTGGTGGCGGTCACAGTTGCCGATGTTGCGGAAGCGTAGGTGCGCTTGGAGATGGAGTTAGAGCTCCAGGTCCAGTCGACGACTCCGTCTTTGGCCTTTTGGGTTCTCCCCTCGGAGACACAGTCTCGTTGAGTCGGGCCCTCTTGGCGTTGGACTTTGCCTTTCCCTTTCCCCTTTGACAGTGGGCGGTCCCTACCGTGATTTGCCTACGATCCCGCTTGGGTTTGCTCAGGCAACAAGTTGCCTTTCGCTCCCCCATACGTTCTCGGTTCCTTGTCCCGAATGATAGTGGGCATCGTTTGGGCTTGCTTGGGCAGTGGTAGGTTACCCTGTTTCCCACCTTTCGCTCCCCCTTGCGTTCCCTCCACCGTGTCGGTGTTCGGGGCAATTTGGTTGCTAGAAGAAGCTGACATTCGGGATTCCTTCCTGCGCTACTTCTTCCTTTGCATCCGGGCCTTCTGCTTCTCCTTGCATTTGGACACTTATAGAGCAGCCTGGGCAGTGGTAGACAGAGTTTTCTCTGCCGCCTTTCCACCCTTTTGCCCACTTGTTTCCAACCTGGCTCCAGCAGTGTGCTTGGGACAAGCTTGGGATAAGCACACTGGGGCACTCTTGGGGTGTAGGTGTCGTTTGTAAGCCCTTCAGGCGTGTTGTGCTCTCCTGAGGACGCCATTAAGACCAACTCATGAGAGGGTGTATTGGTGTCTGATTGTGACGGTGTTTTGAACATATCTGGGAGTGTCCCATTAAAAAGGTACACTAGGACTACGGACTGGATATAGATGCAGGAAGTTAGTATTCAGGTGTGACATCGGAAGCTTGAAATGAGTGGCTGGGTTACCGGTTCAGAGTCCCTCAGTTGTTCCACTCATCCTCACCTCGTCAGCATGACCCTAACTATCCAGCACAGAAAACTGCACCAGACCCCCCCCCCCACATCTTGCAGCGACCCTCTGACGGGACGCTTGACCGTTTCCCCTCTGGCGCTACCCAGAGGGGCTGCCGTTTCGGTTGAAATCCAGACCAAAGAGGGAGTGTTGCGTTGCGAAGGTCGACCGCCGACCTCGCTTCGCTCAACCCCCCAGGACTCTTTCACCCCCCCTTACGACGATCAACTGAGGGGCTAGTTAATCTATCGGCTGGCCCCCCACCCACTGATAGAACCGAGGCTTTTATAGGTCAGCCTAAGGAATTTTGTAAGGAGGGGAGGATCAGAGTAGGAAATGTTTATCAGGAGAGAATCATGAGATACATAGGTATGAGGATTCCTTTTCCGTGTTTGAATGCACTGGAAAGGTTGCGACAGATGATTTCGCTACTTGGATCACAAGGTAGATCGTGTTGTGCGTTGCCTGTTAATGGTTCCAAGTATTACCGAGGTGAAAGACGTGGACGCACACCTGTCACTTGATGGTAGATATATCCTGTTCAACACCGCAAACTTGAGCATATACTAGCCGCCCTTGACCCCCTTGTAGAAGGCTCATTAGTCAATATTTGCTGTATTCGTAAGCTTCAGTGGCGTAGCGATTTTGCTGCCCCTCTTAATTAAGTATTTCATAGGTATTTTATATAATTACTATACATTAATTTTAAAGAATGTTTCGGCAAGAACTGTTATCATTATTTTGGTCACGTGGTTTATTTGTCGCCATGCAACTGCCCACAGATCGAGTATTGTGATTTGATCCCCACAAAGGACAATTTCTCGTGTGATTTATGAATAATTGTTCTTTGTCTGGGTGTACTTTGTCGCTCGCAACACAGGACTTGTATTCTAAAAAGCGGGCTTGTCTTTTAAAAAACAACAAAAAAATTGAAATAGAAAAAATATGAACTAAACTTCTGAAGATCCATGAATAAAACTTTATTTGAATTGTCAAGGCATCACGTGGTTTCTTAAAGAGCCGTAATAACCAATATTGAACTTCATATTTATGTAATAGAAGTCATTCTTGCTGATTATAAGTCATAAACAATCCAAGCACAAATTTAAATACGGGGAATCCCCTTAAGTAAGTATATATTGTGTCATTTGCTACAAAATATCATTTAAAGAAAGGGTATTCTCCGAATTCATCACAGAATAAGTAACAAATATTTCGAGCTCTTTTCATCATAATAAATAAATAATTAAAAATTCGGCCCGAGTTTATGAATTAGCTCAAATAAATATTCAAAAATATATATTATTGTTTACTATGAAATTTTGGGGCCCTCTGGGCCATCCCCCTGCCCCCACTACGCTGCGCCACTGGTAAGCGTGAATAGCTTAATGCCTATATATCCACGTGTTTTTGACACACTGCCCACACTTCATTTATTGATATCCTCCTGCGTCTTTTACGTGGTCTTTTAGTAATTTTGTAGTTACACAACAAATATTGGTAAGAGGTCATCCCTCGTAAAAGCGTTTTTTATTATATTGTTTCGTTTTTTACAAATGCTTAAAAAAGCTAAAAAGTTACATATTGGCATATTCATGGCAGGCTTAGGATTAAGACAATGAGGTAGTATTTAAAAAAAACGAAAGCACTTAAAAAGCACCCCGAAGTATTTGTATTGGTATCTAAGTTTCGAACTTTTCAAATTTCATTTTTTTATATATTAGTTAAAAGGAACGGTAATGACTGTCTTTGGTCTATTTGTTTCCTGCAAAAATCAACTTTTGCTAGAGTCGCCATCTAGTGGAGGTGCTTTTTTAATGCTTTCGTTTTTTTTTATTATAAATACTTCCTCATTTATAATCTTACCTGTGTTGAGGGAGACTGCTTTGCTCCCGACCTTCTTGGTTTAAGGTCTTGTTAATTAATTTGAATATTAACATTTGGCAATCTGTTTTGCATATGCGCGTCTATTGTTATTATAGAAAAGTCACTCTTCATAAAGCTATTGTCAGTGCTGATTGTATTTTATAAAGTATACATTTTGGTGGTAAATAAACTCATGTGACCTATAAGCTCCCTGGTCTTTCTCTATTTTACCATCGGGTATCAATCTGTACATAGTTACGCACTAACCTTAGTAGCTCCTAATATTAATTAATACGATCCCTAGTGAGTCGCTGCTAAAGATATTATTATGTGGACTCAACTTAAGATAGCAGTATTCTCTTTGATTTAATCCTTCGTGGTCTTTGGTTTTGATCCTACAGTTATATATATCAAATATGGTTATTTGATATTATCATGCATCTAGCGATAACTAAACAACCGATCAAACGTTTAAAATAATAGCCACCAAATTATTATCGACCCACTATAGTGGGTTCAGAATCCGGGCTATAGCCCGGATTCTGAATTGAGTATTCAAAGTTAAGCACGTCTCAAACTGTACTTAAACGAGTTTTCGTTTTCAATTTTAATTTTTTAATGATCAGTGCATAGCAATTGACAAAAACTATAACTTTTTGTCTTATGAAAAGTAAAAACTTAAGTTATTGAGAATAATCAGTCGAGATTTTGTACTTCTCTGTAAATAATATAATGCGTTCTTGTTATAAAATGGTTCTAAATGACCCTTCTTCTTCTTTTGTCGAGTGAATAAATAAATTTCTACATGTAAAATTTAAATGAAATGAATGAAAGATGGCGATGATCTATTCCTCTAAATGTCCCAGTAGACCGGCAACACTGCTTAACTTTTTGACAGACATATAAGTCATGCATGTCTTTTGACTTTAGTTTAAACCATAGAGATTCTCGTTTACACTCAACTCAAATCTATGAGTTCAAACTACTTTACTAGGTATTTGGTCTCAACTTGCTCTTGTTTCACGTGTTTTTGTTTGTGCCTCTACCAAGCCTCTACCGCGAAAAAGTTAAAAAAAACCTAGGGATCATTAATTTTGTAAGTATAAAACCATAAAGTTATATATACACTAGTACATGAAATAATTTATGCCAATTTACTCTATAATCATTCAAAATAATAAAATCAAATATTATTTTACAATAATCTTTCAATAAATTATTTGAAAGATTTAGAAAAATACACCAGGGTTAATAATTAAATTTACACTATTTATTCGTATTAAAATTACATATGTAAGTACTCTAACAATTACTATTAATGAATCTGATGGTGATCTTTGGTTATGTCCATAAAACCAGGACGTGTTTCTACTATACCCGTTTTGTGTTCTCTAAGCCTACATACAGCCAGTACATTAGGTTACTACAAAAGGCCAAATTCTATAGTCAATTTTGAACTTGCAGCAGTTCAACACTTATAGTTGATTAGCTAGACTTGGCCTTTTAACCTGGACATGCTATAACTGCACATTCCAGAATAAATTATTAAGTGCCATCATTATTTTGTTTTCATGGTTAATTATTTGTCCATAAGGACTGCCAGATTTTCAAATCGAACCATTGTAGCAGTAGACACTATCTCCACTATATTCTTTTACTATTTCAGATCAAGGCTAAAAATGACACATTCTTCAAGTTCTACAGGAAATCTTAAAAATGGGTTAATTGATTTTACAGCGGGATCACTTGGTGAGGTTTAATAAAAAAAAATAACTAACATTATAATTGTATTCCAGCTTGTATATCCAAGGACTATTGTTACTTTAATTTTTTTATAAAATATTTTTAATCAACAGGCGGAGTAGCTGTGGTATATGTGGGTCAACCACTAGACACTGTCAAAGTAAAAATGCAAACATTTCCACATTTATATAAAGGAATGTATGATTGTTTAAAACAAACTTTAAGAAATGATGGAATCATTAGAGGATTATATGCTGGCACAACACCAGCTATCATGGCTAATGTTGCTGAAAACAGTGTTCTATTTGCAGCATATGGTTATTGTCAAAAATTTGTTTGCAACATAACTGGCACGGAGGTATATTTATAGTATCTGTTTGTGCTTTTTCTTTTATCAACGTAAAAGTTGTGTAGTTATTTATGTTAATATAATCATTTCAGAGTGTAGAGCAACTGTCTGCATTAGGGAATGCATCAGCAGGTTTCTTGGCTGCATTCTTCTCTTCATTCACCTTGTGCCCAACTGAATTAATTAAATGCCAGTTACAAGCTATGCGAGAAGTCAATGTGCAAAGTTCTCAAACGGCTGTAGGGTGACTTATTTTGGTATATAAAACTCTCAAATAATGTCATCGCAAATAATCCAGTGCAATAAAAAGTAAAAATAGATTTTTGTGATCCGACATTATTGAGAGATATAGCGTTAATTGTAAGATAATGTAGTTTAAAAATTCATTAATTTATTTACTTTTCAATACAATTTTTCCTGAATTAAAGTAAAGTAATTTTGCTGGAAATACATAATAATGTTTGCAAAAACAATTAAGTAATTAGATTAGTAATACATAAAAGTACAAAGATAAAAAATATAAGATAAAAATCTTTAAGTAGATAGATAAGATTCAAATTAAAAAATAGTACAAGAAATGGAAATAGCACTATACATTTATTACTTATTTATTTTTCTCATCTATTGATTAAAGCGTAATTGTCATATCATCGCCTTATCTAATGTATAGTTGCTGTCGTTATCTCTATTTTCGATAACAGGTCAAAGTGACGCCCCTGCAGTTGACGCAACAAATATTTAGACAATATGGCATACAAGGCTTATTCAGGGGCTTGGTGCCTACTATCATGCGAGAAATGCCAGGATATTTCTTCTTTTTTGGTGGATATGAAGGTAGAAAGAGCCCTTAATTATGTATTTTATCATCAAGACCCGCAAATTGCTAACGCAATGAAACATTGTCCAAATGACACCCGCGTGACGTCATTTGAAAATAGAAAGTACAGATAGCACAAAATGCAATACGTAAACGATTTATTAATTATACAGATATATATGAATTATCTTTAAAATACAGTTATGATAATTTGTTATTTAATATATTGAAGTCTATAAAAAAATAGGTGTATTTGCTTCTTTCTAATAACCAATGAAAGGGATGATTTTTTTAAAACATGACATTGCTAAAATTAAATAATATCTGTCTTTCACATTATATTTTTTTATTAAATCAATATGCTCAAAATTATGCCAAAGTTATTTTGGGTCAGTATATACTTAAAGCAATTAAAGGTGTTTGTTAATTTAAAATCGAATCATGCACGTTTAAGTTTTTTTTTATTTATAAAAAATTATATATTTTAAAGAAAAGCTAATGAAGTATCCAATCTTAATCTCCGTTTGTCAATATGGTCACTAGAATTTTTAATCTGGTTGTGCGTAAATGTATTTCTTGGCAGTATTTTTTTGTTTTCTTTAGATGAAGCATTATGAAGTGTAGATTTATATATATATATATATGCTTACTGTTTAATAATAAAGTGATCAAGTATGCTTTCAAAAACAGTTCAACGTGCAGTTGGCAACAAAACACAGACTGAACTGATAGATATTTTTACAAATTTTGGGTTATTTTTGATTTCAACGAAACCGCAGCAGCCGACGCCAGCACCACATTTCAAGAGCATAGTGTAGAAAATATATATAAGAAATCTATAAAATTAGCTTTTTTTCCTCTAATCAGTACTGTTGCTAACCTTTCGATGTCGAAAAGGAGAGAACTGGCCCATCCTAACATATATTGGGTGACACCCATCGAATCAGATTTAAAAAACCTAATAGTTTCTATACATGTTCTATCGAATAATGGTATATTTTATTGAACGGTAAAATATTTTCAGGAACGAGAGAATTGCTAAAAAAGCCTGGACAGTCCAAGGATGACATAGGTTTCTTTAGAACTATGATAGCGGGAGCCGTCGGCGGCCTAGTACTTTGGACGGTTATATTTCCTACTGACGTCATAAAATCTAGAGTACAAATTTCAAATTCTAGGGAGCCACAAAAATTTTTAACAGTCGGTTACGAAATAATTAAAAATGAAGGTAAGATATCATAGTGAGTATAGTCATAGCATAGTCGAATTTGCTATAAAAACTTAAATATTAAATAATTCAAGCATTATATGTAATCATCGCACAAAAATATGGCTTAGAATTTTAGTAGAAAAAAACTGGTGTGTCCATTATCGGATCTATTTCCTCGTGCAGTAACTAAAATATATTATAAATAAAATAAATATTATTTTAAGCACTTAAAAAAAGATCAAATATGATAAAAAGAAAAATTAATATTTGAATTGTAACAGTAATTAATTGAGTTTTAAATATTTAAGTACAAATCTATATTAAAGTCTATATTAAATTCTATAATTTAATAGTTTCTTTATCTATATTAAAATCTATAATTTAATAGTTTCTAAAATAAATACAGTGCATGTATGAAAGATGCAGTGCATGAAAGAGATTGCTCTTAAGCGATAAAGTCGTCATTTGTTCTATAATCGCATTTATGTGTTAGTTCTATTTCTTCAATCTTGAATAATGTTTAAAATTACTATTATTAAATAAGTTTTGGAATTGGGATGCGGATTGCATCGGCGCGGAACCTGCAGAACGACCGCCTAACTCTCTAGCTATAGGATACGGCATTTTAGCGATGTTATGACGATATTTCGTTTCATGTTACTGATTTGACATGTCGTTTGGTGTATAATTTGAGATAAATGACTAAGTTGATAACAGTACTATCAAATCCATAATCATAATCCTTTATGGTTCGTTCGTCGTTACTAAAGTATATCTCAAAGCAGTAAAATTAATCGAAATATCGGCATAACATCGATATGATATCGTATCATATGGCTAGAGAGTTACCGCACATACGAAGTGATTGTCGAGAATTATCAAATATCAGGACAAAATTAATAAGAAATCAGGACTGTCCCGAAAATTCGAGACAGACAACCCTGGCTGCAACTTCCTCAAACGTCGTTTATGTTTCAGGTATGTTGGCTTTATACAATGGCTTGAAACCAACTCTTGTGAGGACTATACCCGCAACAGCCGCTTTATTCGTCGTCTACGAATACTCAAAGAAGTTCATGCATCAATCGTTTGGGGACTGAGAAAGACGGAGACTGAAATACCATATCATTTTTATTATTTATCTTGTGAATAATGTATAAATAGATAGACAAGCTAAATGTAACGCATAGCACGAATGTGACTTGATTACGTCTTTATTATAGCGTTGACCTCAGTGGTACCTACTTATCTGTATTTTCTTTCCTTAATGCGCATTACTCATTAGGTATATTTGTTTGCATCGATTCAGTACGATTAACTATTTCTCAGTCATAAGTTGCAATGCCCATGACGACATAGAAATTTGCCAACTTGGTTTAATTAGCGGTACTTACTTTTAAAAGGCAATGGGGAATCAAAAGAGAAGGTGTGTTCGAATTCGTAGTAGAATAGACAAAATAGTAAAACGGTGACTATAATGAAAAGAACGCATTTTAACTGGCTCCTAAATCTTTTAAATCTGCCGTTTTTGAACGGTCCAAATGTCATTATGGTTCAATTAGAAAACTAGGCGTGCAATTGAATGGCTCCATTCAATACAAAACATTGTCGTTGTTAAAATTCACATTATTTAATGATTTATTAATAGTAATATATTACTTTTATATTATAACCTAGATATTATTAGCATTCCTCCAAATCGTGAAAAAAAGTTCATTAAGTGAACTTTATTACGAGTATTTTTGTTTCGTTTCATGTATAATGCGGAACAACTGCCGAATCATGATTTGGTGTGAGTGTTTTTGCTTTTTTCTTTTAATTTATTTAAGTAGGGACTTTAAAAACATGATCGATTAAAAATCTTTTTTTTTTACTTGCGATTTTAGCGCCTCATTGACACTGGTGCCCGAGGCAAGTGCCCCACTTGCCCCAGGCGCGGTAAAAATAAATCATTATAACATATTTCTCAGACTATGTATTTATGTTCGAGAATGTAAATATTTATAACAGTAGCTTAGGTATATATTAAAAAAAATCTTTCATATTAAATCGCATTTACAAAAAATCACAAATCAATGATTGGAGTTTACGTTTTGATGGTGTAATGTGTAAAGCCTACATATGTGGTCTACGCCGTGCCGCGTGGATCGGTTTTATATGTATGTAGATGACGAATTAGGGCCCGCTCTAATTAGTAAGCCACTCCCGGCAAAAGTAATACTTTTAGACTAAACCCTTAACATTTTCACCAAATATGGCAATCAATATGAGCTTGTTATGCTAAATATGGGGTGGTGATGGTCATCAAAAAATTCAATATTCCTGTCTCATTCTCAATTCTTTGTTTTGTTGGTCTTGGAAAGTTGTATCATATTTCGTAAGAAATTACGAAAAATTAAGAAAAATTGAGAACTTCCTCAATTTTTTTCCATCCTCTTATTTTTACCCTCCTTAGATCGGGCCCTAGACTGATGATTATATTACTTACCCATGCATAGAGATACGCGGCATGGGCCAGATATAATCTAGGCTTCTATAGGTACCTTAGTTTATGTTTAGTTCAATTAAAAAGTTGGATTCTATTCAAGCGTTTGAAGTAAGTAATGCGTCTACCATTATTACAACACTACATTAAGTTATGCTTAGGTAAGTATCTCTCACAGTCGAGTAAGAGGCAGGGATAAAGAAATTATCTATGCAAGTAAGGATGGGACTGTTGAATTTTCCTAGATAAGAACCACAAGTGCCAGCGCCAACCAATACGCCGGCAATAAAAACAACAGTGACGAGAGCCACAAATGCACACCGGCATTTGTTCTGCTTCATGAATATGTCTCTACAAATACAAAGGAAGTCGTAAACAGATCTGAAAAAAAAATACAATTTCTTAGCAATTGGTAAGTAAATATTATTACCTTCTTATTCTAAACATGGTTAAAAAATGCACTACCTGCAGCACCTTGTATTATCACATAACAATTTATCAGTTTCATCTAATAAACGCTGTAGTTGCTGTTGTGCTAAATTGATAACTGGACATTTCTTGTGTAAAATATTTGCTATGTCTCCGTTGGGATCTAAATCACAACTGCATCCAGGTGCACTTATACGGCAGGTTCCCTCGTTTCTGTCTTCGTTTCTAGGCGACATCTCAGATATTACGATATTCGTATGTAGCCGCGGACTATCTTTTTCAGTTTCTTGTGTTTCCTTGTGACTCTTTCTACAACTTCTTCTTGAGTACCGATAAATGTCTTTGCCATGATATTCATCAGATGACATTGATAATATGTATCAACTTATTTGATTGAGTCTCAGAAAAGATACTAAGGATTGTTTTCTGCTATTTTCCGTTTCTTAATGCAAGCTTTATTTATTTCTCTATAGTTGTGCGATTGTATATATTAATGACTTTTTTACTCATTAATAATGAGTTCTTTTCTGATGTCTTATTCTCGTTGATCAGTCACCAACAATATCTAGGACCAAGTCCTTGTAGGCATTTTTTAAGACGAAGTCTACCTCATTTACATTTTCTTAATTGTATTTTAAAGTTTTGTGTGATTATGTAGAGTGAAAAAGATATGTTAACGTACTAAACTAGTTATTCAAAGTTAGCTTTAACACACGCTTTTAAACGTTCGGGCCATTCGTCGATTAATTTACGAACGGTTTCCATTGGAAACTTGGTCAATGCTGCCTTCAAAGATTTCTTGAGCGACTCAATATTTGGATGACGCCTAGAGCAGGCCGTGTCCTCTAGCACAGACCACAATTTATAGTCCAAAGGGTTTAATTCCGGACTAGCCGAAGGAAGGAGGAAGTCTTTATGAAGTCTGAAACATTTGATCAAGTCAAATTTGGGTAGGACTGAATCCTGTTGGAATGTCCACACTTCGTTTTTGAATAAGGTTTTTTAGTTGGATTTCAGTAATTTTCATTGTCACTATGATAAATAAAACCAAAATTTGTGAAAAAAGACGTGTTAGTAATTTTATGTGAAGGAAATGAAGGTTTTTTGACTTGATTTTTATACCTTCCGCAGCTAAAATGAGATGGATTCTTAAATATAGTCTCTTGTAATTGGCTCACAAACTCGATTAAAAATATTCCAAGCTTATATCGAATTATTTACGTTTGTCTCGTATTTGTATCAGGTTAATAATATGAGATGGGGGAGAATATACTAATTTACAGACATTCTGATTCGAATTAGTTTAAATGTGTAATGTGTGAATTCTTAAAATTTCTTTTTTGTAAATTGTTGAGAGATTTAAATAGCACGGTATCTTGATACACTTTGGCTGAAGTTTTCACACCTTTTTCGCAAAAATGGAGTTATGTAGCTCCTTAGTAGGAGACACCCCACCAAACCATGATGTATGCTGGATGATGGCCTCGCTGAACTTTGGCCACTACCCCGGAAGCTTCTTTAGAGCTGTGTGCATACAGTCAATCATTTTGTTTGTTGTAGTGCTCCTCGATTGTAATTTTTTTTCATCGGTAAAGAGAATTTTTGTTTTTCACAATCAGTAATTACCTAAATGAATATCATAATGAAAAGTGTTGACTCAGTTATGTCATAGTCAGGCTAGCAGCGCTAGGGAATGCAATCTCGTTTTCGCGAGATCTCGGCCTTTTTAGCGAGATTGAAACTCGAAAAATGGGCGGGAATTAACAAGATTGCACTCGAACAAGAGCGGCAGTGCGAATTTATGTGAGACCGGGGGATTAAAAGGCGAAGTTTTTACACTTTAACAGTTCTTATGTTTTCAAAAGGGTCTTCTCACTGGCTGATTATTATTTTTTATATTTTTTGTTTCTTATGAAGCTACTTTCAAAATTATTTGTAATAATGATGTGTGAAGTGAACTGAATAAGCTTTTAAATTGATTGGTATATTTTGTTAATTGATCTTTTAAAGGTTTTAGATAAAAAGAAAATATAATGAGGAAGTATTTAAAAAAAAATCAGTTCCTGAAATCAAAGTAGATGACGCTACGGTACGTTATTGATTTCTCCATGACAATCCTTCCGGTTTTCTTACAACTCATATTCTATTTGTACTTTTTCGTATTTGTATTGATATCTAAGTATCGAAGTTTTCCGATTTCAGTTTTTTTATGTTAGTGAAAAGGACGGAAATTACGGACTTTAGTCCTTTCCTGCAAAAATCAACTTTTGCTAGAGTCGCCATCTAGTGGAGGTGCTTTTTTAGTGCTTTCGTTTTTTTTAATACTTCTTTATTACGTCAAACAAAGTTAAATACATAAAACTTTATTGAAAATATTCATAAAAAAATATATTTCATAATTCCTATATTTTTTCCTATTTCATTCAAATATTGTGATTTGAATAAATATTACAGTAAAACAGTAAACACACGAAAGTGCCATTCTCTCGAAATCTCGTAATTGGCGAGATCTCGCGATATTGATATTCATAAACTCGCGAGATCTCGACCGAGTCCCAATTTCGCGAGATTGCATTCCCTAAGTAGCGCCACCCTCTTCGATTTTGTTATTAATTTTTGATTAATCTAATCTCTTTATTTATCAATCTGTTACGAAATGAGGACAAGTTATGTAGTTTCGGTGACAGACGAGTCTTTGTAATGGTGCTAGGCTGACGTCATTCCAGTAGAGCCACAGCTAGAATAATGAATTCTTTAAAACTTTCCGAGTCATCATTTAATACCATAATTCCAGAGTCTGAGACACAGCAATAAATGGCCAAAGTAAATACTTTTCCAGGTAATAAAGAAATAAAAATCAATTTATTTTTAGCATGAATTCATTTAATATTAAATTTATTGATATCCTGCGAGTATTCACTACTCTGAGTACCATGAAGTGGAATAAATAACATAAACTATTAGTCAAATGCGTAATGAATGAATGGCGGATTGTTATTACCGAGTGTGCCTTTGGTATGATTTCACCATAAAAAATGGTTGCCATCTGCTAATAGAATTCTGCAGGCGTTACAACAGTAATTAGTCACAATAATTCGAATAGTGGTAAATCACTAGATATGTTACTGCAAAGATCATTTGCATAATGTATTCCACTTCATGGTGGATACTCGCAGGACGTCAAAAATTTATTATGAACTCATGCTAAAATGACTAGATTTTTTAAAATAATGAACTAAAGCGATATAATTTTGAAAATATATAGCGTGCCGCTAGAAGACTGTTGTAGCCCAGTAGCGTCACACTATTTCTTCAATATCTGTTAAAGTATTTACTTTAGCCATTTATCGCTGCTCGCTGTCCCAGACTCTTGAATAAGGAATTAAATGATGTCCTGGAATGTTCTTGGGTATAATAAATACAGAGTTAAATAAATAAATTAAATAAATTTATTTCCCAAAAAGATTTCATATTTATTAAAAGAATTGGGTTAAGAATCCCTTTTGAAAATCGAAGAGGCCAGGCACTGACGGGCACTTTTAAAATATGGTTATGCCCATCGTTGAAAAATAATGGTATCTTGAAAGCGACGGCATACCCAAACTAGCTTCCAATTTCACTTGAAATTAACCCCAATGGTTGTAATGCATGCAAAACAATACCACTCTATTCAGTTTTTTTTAAACCACAAATAAATTACCCATTCCACAATCTTCATATAAAGAAACTTGCACTGTAACTTAGGACATTGAAGATAACACTAGGGATTCAGAGTTCCATAACCATAAATGAAACTACTGAATATCCAATTATCCATAAATAACTAGTATAAAAGTTTCATAAATAGCCTGGTATGGAGATCAAACATTAAAACATAACAGCTGTTTTTTTTTTATTATGAGGGTAGGAAGTAAAAAGGAAATATATGATTACCTTTTTAATATATGAATTAATCCAACGACATGTTCTTTCGGATTATTAGTAAAAAAAATAAAATTCCTTTAATTTCTCAATGGCATGATAAGCAAACTACATATAAAGTGACTTCTACGTATTTTCACGCTGTTACTTGTGTTACTTCCATGAAATACATAATCTTCCTAATATTATATTTAGAAACTCATATTTTTATATAACACGGCCAATAAATATTTAAAAAATATTTGTAAAAAATCAATAATATTAACAATGACATACGACTTCAATCGATATTATTATATTGCGTTAAGTATATTTTGTTTTGAATCCAATGAAAATTTCCATGGAAACATTGCTTACCAATAGCCTTATAATTATTTATGAAGCAAAAATATAACACGCAATATATGCAGCAGACTTTTGAGTTGAACACTACTAAAAATAAAAAAAAAAAACAGAAATACTTTAAATAAAAGTTAAAACTACTAAAAAAAAGTTTAAAAAAAACTATTTCCTGTAAATTTTTTAGTTGGATTTCAGTAATTTTCATTGTCACTATGATAAATAAAACCAAAATTTGTGAAAAAAGACGTGTTAGTAATTTTATGTGAAGGAAATGAAGGTTTTTTGACTTGATGTTTTTTTTATACCTTCCGCAGCTAAAATGAGACTGATTCTTAAATATAGTCTCTTGTAATTGGCTCACAAACTCGATTAAAAATATTCCAAGCTTATATCGAATTATTTCCGTTTGTCTCGTATTTGTATCAGGCTAATAATATGAGATGGGGGAGAATATACTAATTTACAGACATTCTGATTCGAAATAGTTTAAATGTGTAATGTGTGAATTCTTAAAATTTCTTTTTTGTAAACCGATTGTTGGCTGGTCTATCTATACTAATATGATATAGCTGAAGTGTTTGTTTAGTTGAACATGCTAACCTTAAGAACTTCTGGTTCAAATTAAAATATTATATTGTGTTACATAGTCTCATTTATAAAGAAAGGCTACAAGCTGTATAATATCACTCTATGACAATAAGAGTGGAGCAGCAAAAATAACAAAATGACACTAGTACAGATAACTACTGCAAGAACACTACTAAATAAATAAAATGAAAAAGTATTAATATGGCTATTAATATCCCCTATATAATAAAATTAATAATATGTGTAGTATTAGATTTATTTGAAGTAGACATTATCAAGCCATTCCTCTAATTAGATAATTAAAGATTTTATGTTACATAGATCAGATGTGGAAACTTAAGTCATTTAAAACCAATAACACTAAATAACATTAATTTCAAAGAATTTTGTTTGATGAATGTGCATAGATATTTATATATGAAACACATTTTTCAAGATAAGACTGTTATAAACAGTCCTGCAACACAAATACTTCAGAATTCATGTTATCTATGCCACTATAATACAAACAAGCTATATAGAAAACATAGTTAATTGATATTACAGTATGGAGTTCTGGATTTACTTCTCTTCACACCATTCATTTTCTTTGCGTACTTGGTCCTCTTCAGCTGCTGTAAAGTCATTTTTGATGTTGAAAGTTTTACGAATTTCATCTGGTGTTTTACCCTTGATCATATTAGCTACCGTCTTACAGGTTACATCGAGCAATCCCTTGATGTCTAAATAATTAGCAGCTAAAATGAGTTCAAACAGTGTACCCTGATCTACTTTTAAAAAATCAGCATCCCATGACGAAATATCATCTGTTCTCTTTTCTTTGTTTTCATCATCTTCTGGTAAAGGTGGGTCATCTTTGTGGTATGTCGCCCACTGAATAACTTTTTTGAGAATAGCTGAATTTACGTTGGGCAGTGGCACCACTTCTTCTTCTTCATCGTCAACGCCGAGATCTTCTAACATAGTCTTAATAGTAACTGAGCATTTGGCGATCTCAATATCCACAGCGAACACTTCATTATCTGATGATTGAAGCTTAATATTCGGCATCTAAATATAAAAATAAATATAGATATGTTATTCTACGGAATACTTGACGCCATCTTTCATAATCTTTTATTTAAAAAAATAGCATTTCTTACCTTATACTATGTTAGCGTTTCTAATAAATATAGAGAAATGTGTTGTGCAAGATTTGAATTAATACTGCTATTGCTTTTTTATCAATTTTCTAAATTTATCACGCACGCAACAAACAAAGAAAAAAGTACGGACCAAAGAGTTTTTGTCAAATTTTAGCTTTCCCATAGCAGAGAAGGCAAGGGTGACTAAGCCCATACAGCCATGTCATTTTAATAAGGAAGTATTTACAAAAAACTACAACAATTTATCTCACTAGATGGTAGTACAAATTGTAAAATCTAAATGTTAATTCATGACAAACCAAAGAAGAGAAAAGAATGAGGAAGTATTAAAAAAAAACGAAAGCACAATAAAAGCTCCTCCACTAGATGGCGACTCTAGCAAAAGTTGACTTTTGCAGGAAAAGAATGGACCAAAGACAGTCATTTCCGTTCCTTTTAACGAACATATTAAAAAACTGAAATTTGAAAAGTTCGAAACTTAAATGCTAGAAGAGGAGATTATAGAAAAGGTTTAATCTGGATGGGCAGCGCCAATAGTTTTAGTTCCAAAAAAGAATGGTGAGATGCGCTTTTGCGTGGACTACAGGAAGCTCAACGTCGTTACCCGGACAGATAAGTACCCTCTCCCAGTTATATATGATCTCTTATTGTCAACGAAGACTAATTGTGTAATATCTACCCTAGACTTGGTGCAGAATACTTGCAGGTAAATATAGCTCAAGATGATCGCCACAAGACAGCTGTCACCGCACCCTTCGGAACGTTCGGATACCGTTTAGCTTAAAGAATACTCCATCGACGTTCCAGCGCCTTATGGATGGGTTTAGATCAGGGCTTAAGAAGTGTATTGTACTACGTCCATGATATTTTGGTGGTGTCTAACAATTTAGAATAGACCTACGAAAAATCTTTTTGGTCTTAGGGCGAATAGAAACAAGTGTATGTTTGCTCGGAATAAAATAATTTATCTTCGGCATATTATACCTCCGCAAGGTATTCAGGCTTACCTTGATAAATTCAACGCCATATGTCAGATGGCACCACCATCTAACCTGAAAAAACTAAAATCATTTCTGCAAACCTGTTCCTGGTTAAGAAAGTTCATCCCTAGGTTTGCCGATGTAGCTCAGCCTTGCTTAAGCGAAAGAATGTCACAGTTGGGGCGAAGAACAATATAAAGCTTTTGTGGACCTGAAAGAAAACTTACCTCTGCTCCAATTATTCGTCAACCTTTTTTTTTCAACACAATTCATTTTACGCACAAATGCCAGCGCCTATGCTTTAGGCGCCATCTTGATGCAAGGCTTGGGTGTTAATGATGAACGCCCGATTGAATAATCGAGTCGATGATTAACCTCCGTTGAATGTAATTACTCGGCTACCGAGCGGGAAGCGTTAGCCGTTATCTGTACACCTGGAAAATGTAACGTAGAGGCTGACACTCGGCCGACTGGTTCACCAAACAGTTGACAATGACAATCTACAATGTAAAGCTTGCCCTATTTTGTTGTTGTAAGATCCTGAAATTGATTTTGAAGATAATGGATTCATCAGATGGACTGACCGTGGGTATTATGTATCTCAAGGTGTTTGAAACACTAAAGAAAATCAAAGAAAGACACTTCGTCACGCAAATGCGCCACCATGTACTACCCAATATTTGAAATCTTGCGATCCATGTCAAGCATTTAAGCCAAACAACTTGAAACCTTCTGGACTTCTGCAAACCCATTTATGCATCACAGATTCCAAATTTTAGCCATGGATCTATTTGGTACTCTTCCTGAAGGCAAAAACGGCGGAAAATTGATATATTTGGTCGAAGACGTAGCTACCAGATGGGTGGAACTGTTCTCTCTTCTGGATGCCACTGCTAAAGTTTGCTCAGTACCTTAGTTGATGAAGTTTAAACAAAGTTTAAGCTAAGATACAGATTGCCACGCGGAGTGATCTCTAATAACGGGTCACAATTTGTTTTTGCTGTGATGCAGAAGGTAATGCTCGCGTTGGGATTACTCAAAATTTGACTCCAGCATATCATCCTCAAGCTAGCAGAACATAAAAACAGAGACATGAAATCTATGTTGGCCTAAACATATTGCTGCTTTAGGAACCGTAACGTTGAAGATTGGTTCCTACTTTGATGATGGAGACAACTGGCCAGGGAGACTAAAGGATAAGTGTCTTTCCTCCGAGCTAGGTGTTGTTAGCCCGGGGACCGCGGTCCAACCGATGTAGGTTGGACGTTTTATTTATGTTAATTGGTAATGAAACTTATTCTGTGCCATGTAGGTTTCTTTGTTCTAAATGTTTTTTAGTTATTAATTTATGCAGTTTGTATTGGTACAGCGCCATCTCGTTACTTGATATTGAAACTTATTGCAATTCGCCTTGCTATCGATGGCTGTGACGATGCTAGTCTTCTTTCAATTGTTGTGGCGATGTTAGTGCGATGAGTTAGATGTCGCTATGTATCAGTCGCCACACTGCCGTAAGATTTGCTCTCAATACCGCGTCAAATCATTCTAGCGGTCATAATGCAACCTATCTAACTTTTAGTCGCGAATTGCGTTCTCCAATAAATATATTGAATGACATCCGCAACATTGTGGAAGAGTCTGACTTTGTTCCCCAGATTACTCCCTATATAAGGACTTCGTGAATTCATTCCAGAAAATCTGATTGAGACACGAGCATCAGTAAGACTTGCGCAAGGGCGAAGCTGACCGAAAACACCGGGATGAAAGTCCATATCGTGAAGTAGATCTGCTACTTGTTGCGAACTGTTATACCCTGTCGTTGTAGGGGTTAGTGCTGAGTCGTGTCGCCCAAATTGCTGACTGAGCAATCTAACCCAGACGCCCGTGCTCAGGTTGGTTGGCCAGTCAGTCGCAGCGCAACCACCATCGAAGTCGGTTTTGAGTATTGTTCTAATAAAACGTGTTATATATTTCAAATCCTTTTTTAAAAAGACAATCTTCAAGTCCCGTATAACACTGGTGGCAGCGTAAAGGGATGAAAAGTTCATCCTCGGTACCGTCTCCTAAACAAAGTTCCATCGTGTAAACCGTGAATATTCATATACTATTCCGTGGTGTGCTCGACTCATCATAAAGGTGGTCAACGTTAATCAGAAGTCCACTGAATCCTGAAAGAAAAAAATCACCGTATCCAGTAGCCTGAAAAGAAAATTTGTATCATACTGTGAAGTCCGCCGAATCCTGAAAAGAAAACCGAATCCTGTGAAAAGTGCGAAAATAGTATTAAAATCTGTGAAAGTGCTTAATTCTATTCTAAAAATAGAATTATATTAGTGAAATACTCCGTGAACTATTCCGTGAAATATTCTTATCATACAAGAATGCAATCAAGGCATCCTGTCGTCGCCGTCGCCGCAACATTGTTGCTGTAAGTGAAGCCATTGTTTCAATCGGACTCTATTGTTTTATTCTTATACATTTTGTTTTACATTTTATTAATTTTGTTACTTTGTTACTTATCCAGTGCAATTATTTGATTCTATTTGTGAACGAATAACTTCCTAAATGCCTAAAGACACTAAAGAAGAAACTGGGCAGACAAAGACACTAACACCCATCTCCGCCACAATGTCACAAATAGATTTAAATATTTTAATTAAATTCATTAACAAATACGACGGAAGTAGAGAAAAATTAAATGCATTCCTTAACAATTGCCGGAATGCAATCAACTTAGCTTCTTCATCTCAGGAGGATATACTGCTCAAATATATCCTGAGCCAACTCGAAGGCCAAGCAGAGAGTGCTTGCTCAATTAAAGAATTTGAAAACTGGGAACAACTTGAAAACTTTTTAAAATCCCAATACGGTGAACGCAAGCACTACGCTGCCCTGCTTTCTGAATTGCAAGATTGCAGACAGTTATCCAGTGAAACGGCCAACCAGTTTGCATTACGAATTGAGTCATGCCTGTCAAAACTATTGACAGAAATTAATATTTCCATTCCCACTAAGAAAAAAGGTGAACTGGCCGGTCGTGTCGCCGCTATGCAAGACCTCGCTTTACACACGTTCATTATCGGTCTTAATCCTCAACTTTCAACAGTTGTTAGATGCCGCGATCCAGAAACATTGAATGACGCTATTAACTTCGCGGTTTCCGAAGAAAAAATTCTTTTAGCCACGACGCGCTGTAACGCTAATTCATTTCAAAACTATGCGCGTCCTCGTCCACAACAAAATAATAGGCCATTCCCGCGACAGCCTAATCGTCCGTCAGATTATCAACCAAAACCTTCATTCGGGTCGAATCCTATTTCTGTGTGCCGATATTGTAAAATCCCGGGACACAACATTGAAACTTGTCGCAAACGCGAATATAATAATAGGCGGTTTTCTCAATTCAATCAACCTGCTCGCGAAAATCCTAATACGTCTTTCCAGAGACGTCAGCCTATTAATAACATAAATTCTCATGATGATGATGGTGTCGACGAAACTGACAACAATGATTTAAACTAAATGGCTCTCTCGTCTGGTATCGTGCGGGAGTAAAGAAAACTAAACTCGATACCACATCACAATCACTGAATCCTAGTAAATCAAACACGCAGTCTAACAAACAGGGTAACCAGCCCCAAATTCATAGACATGCCTTCTCTGAATCCTTGCAGTCTAACAAACAGGGTAACCAGCCCCAAATTCATGGACTTGCCTTCTCTAAATCTTCGCTGTCTAACAAACAGGGTAGCCAGCCCCAAATTCATAGACATGCCGAACCCTCACTGCATCCTAAAAGCAAAGAAAATCAAAAGAGCTTAGAACTTCGACCTACCAATACTATACCTCCGTCGAAACTTAAATCTGAAAAGTCTCACTCAGTACCCACCAGTAGTAAAAATGCTAATCCAAACAGCCCCGTCGCAAACGCTGTAACTGCTTCCTCCTCTGCTCCTGAAAAAGAAAAGAAAAATATCAAAATACATAACATTACTACAAATCCCTCAAAAAGACACTTACCTTTTATTAAAGTCCAAACGTCAGTCTCTAAAGAGCCTTTAACATTCCTAGTTGATACAGGTGCCGCTATAAGCATAATAAAAGCATGCTCAATCAATGATATGCCCTCTATTACATGCGATGAACAAGTAACTTTTACCGGACTTGGCAACGACGCCAACTCCATGATATCCATGGGCACCATTCCCATAAAATTCAAAACACTAACTCATAAATTCCATCTCGTAGGCCATCTAAAATTCCCCTATGATGGAATTATCGGCAATGATCTACTATCACAATTTCCAAGCAAAATCGACTTTATTAACGAAAAGTTAACTATCAACGAAGTATCGATTCCAATTAAATTCACAAAACCTATTTACGTTATTTCACCACGATCCGAAGCGATCATCGAATGCTCTGTCAAAAACCCCGATATAAAAGAGGGACTCATAATTAATCAAAACCCCGATGATTCACTACTATTAGCCAATTGCTTAGTTAAAGTTAAGCCTAATCTACGAGTGAATATAACCGTAGTAAATACAGCTGAATCTCCATTAACAATTAACTCTGATTTAAAGTTAAAAATCTCTCCACTGGAACACGAAGATAGCTTCCAAATTCTTCATACCGCGCACTCCGAAAATAGAATCAGCTACCCTAGAGACGTCATTAATCGAACTGAAGAAGTTATTAATCTTTTACGTGTATCACATCTTAATCATGAAGAAACTGACGCTCTTTATGATCTTTGCTCGACTTTTTCAGACATCTTTCATCTACCTAATGACAAACTGACTCACACTAACGCAATAAAACACGAAATACAGACTACTTCTTCGGACCCAATCAGCACTAAGTCATATCGATTCCCCGAGGTCCATAAACAAGAAGTCCAGAAACAAATTGACCAAATGCTTGATGACGGAATAATCAAACCTTCAACGTCCCCATGGTCTTCACCCATATGGGTTGTCCCAAAGAAGTCAGACGCCTCTGGTCAACGTAAATGGAGAGTCGTAATTGACTATCGAAAACTCAACGATGTCACAATAGGCGATTCCTATCCTATCCCAAACATTAGCGAAATCCTAGACCAATTAGGGAAAAGTAAATACTTCAGCACGCTTGACCTTGCTTCCGGGTTTCACCAAATTTTAATGTCTGAGCGTGACGCTCCTAAGACTGCGTTCTCTGTCCCTCAAGGACACTTTGAATTTACCCGTATGCCTTTTGGGTTAAAAAACGCGCCTTCTACATTCCAAAGGTTGATGAATTCCGCTCTCTCAGGCCTACAAGGCTTACAATGCTATGTGTAGTAATCTACTCATACGATCTCTTATCCCATATTAAATCTCTTTCCGATATATTCGATAGATTCCGACACTTTAATCTCAAACTCCAACCCGACAAGTGCGAATTCCTCCGTAAGGAAGTATCATATCTTGGTCATATCATCACAGACAAAGGCGTTAAGCCCAATCCAGATAAAATTAAAGCCGTCCAACAATTTCCACAACCAAAAAGTCCGAAAGACATCAAGTCTTTCATGGGTCTAGTCTCCTATTACCGACGTTTTATTCCTAACCTGTCTAAAATGGCTAAGCCATTAACGAATCTCCTAAAGAAAGATATTCAGTTCCATTGGCAGAACGAACATCAATTAGCTTTCGAACAATTAAAAAATTGTCTAATCTCAGCTCCTTTACTAAAATATCCCGATTTTACCAAACCGTTTGTCCTGACCTGTGACGCATCTAATTTTGCTATTTCCGCTATATTATCCCAAGGTCCCATAGGAAGTGACCAACCTATAGCATATGCCTCTCGAACCCTAAACAAGGCCGAGTGCAATTATAGCACAACCGAAAAAGAATGCCTTGCAATCCTATTTGGCACTAAAACCTTCCGGCCCTACTTATATGGCCGACGATTTACAATAATCACAGATCATCGTCCACTAAAATGGTTGTTCAATCATAAAGATCCTGGCTCCAAACTCATAAGATGGAGACTCAAATTGGAAGAGTTCGACTACGAGGTCGAATACAAGAAAGGTAAAATCAATAGTAACGCCGACGCTCTTTCTCGATATCCGGTTAATCCTATCTTACCTCAGACCAATGATCCTACAGAGTCCAACGAGAATCCAACTCCGCAACCGGATGTACCTGAAAATGAAAACCCTGCTAATTCCGATGAATCTTCTGCTTTTAGCCCAATCACCTTAGAAGATCTCGACATCCCTTCCAGTCTCCTTGGATCAAACAGTAATTTACCTTCCATCCCACTTTTAGATGATGATGATTTATCCTTGTCCGCGTACAGCCCTGGAAAGATTAATCCTCCAAGCGCGAGTGATCCTCCTATAGAAACCTCTAATCGACAATCTCCTAGGCAAACTGAAACATCAGATAGTACTTCCAACTCTAATGCTGACTACAACACATTCCTTAAATCATTCGCTAATAAAAATGAAACATTCAACACGTATATCCAAGAACACAACGAATCCCTTCTTAAAAGCAACTGTAAAACTATTCTAACCCCTGTATCAATTGACTTAGACGATTCAAATCCTTACCTGGACGATATCCTCTCTGAAGCTGATAACTCGCCTGATATCTTGAACGCTGAAAGAGAACTTCATTCCTTTAAGAAAATAGAAGTAAAAGGCAAAACTTACTATCTTCTATTCACTAAAGTCTACTACTTCGATGCAAGTACTTACCCTGAAATATTCAAAGCTCTTAAAGCCGCCCGAGATGACATTTTACTTGCGGGTGATATTAACAATATCGCTATATCCGACTTTAAGAACCTTTTCGAACAACATTCATTTGTAAAAATCTATGGCATGCTCATGTATTTATTCAACAACACAAATATAACAATAAATATTCATCATAACACTATAGTTTACCCTGTTCCTAGTGAAATTGCGAAAATCTTGAAAGAAAATCACGATATCCCAATAGCCGGTCACCTCGGCTCCCAAAGAATGCTTAATAGAATCAAAGAAAGATATTACTGGAAGAACATGAGAACCGACATAGAAAACTATGTAAAAAACTGCAAATTATGTCAATCCAACAAAGCCCTAAGAAAGATTAATAGATCTCCAATGCAAATCACTACTACATCTACACGTCCTTTTGAGAGAGTTAGCCTCGACATAGTCGGCCCTTTACCCGAAGCGGGTCTTCCCAAATTAAAGTTTATTCTTACTCTCCAAGATGACCTTACAAAGTTCTCAATTGCTTATCCTATATCTAATGCTACGGCAGAAGAAACTTGTGAATGCTTAGTACACTTTATCTCGTTATTCGGTATTCCTAAATCAATTCTAACAGACCAAGGCACGAATTTCACGGCAGACCTTTTCAAACGCACTTGCGAATTCCTAAAAATAAAACAGATTTGGTCATCCCCTTATCACCCACAAACTCAAGGTGCTTTGGAACGCAGTCATTCCACTCTAAAGGAATACCTAAAGTCTTACGTCAATGACAATCAATCCGACTGGCATAAATTCGTGTACACTGCCATGTTAACATACAACAGTAATGTACACACAACTACCAAATTCACACCTTACGAACTTCTTTTCGGTCATAAACCATATATTCCCGATTCCATATTTAATCAAAGTACAGATGTCACGTATCCAGAATATACAAAAATGCTTCAGCATCGTCTCAAAACGTCAAGAGAGAAAGCCTTAGAGAACATCAATGCCTCGAAAGTACGATCAAAGACATATTATGACAGACACTCTCGTTTCACTCAATACAAAGTCGGAGATTATGTATATCTTAAAAACCATGTCCGACTACGAAAAGCTCTTTCTCCGATCTGGAAAGGTCCATACAAAATCGTTAAAGTCCACGGAAATAACTCAGTTTCTCTATTAATAAATAGACGGCATATAAAACACCATTATGACGAAATTAAACCAGCTTCCAATGACGAATAAAACGGTTTTAGATTATTAATTGTACATTCGAAATATATACATAACCTACCTCTTGTAATAATTATATTTTATTTTTACATTTTTTTTTTCCTTCTCTATATACCTTATTTTACTCGCTAGATTTAATTTAGATATAAGAAAGCATTTACATATTCTATATACATTACCTTTTATATACAATACGTTTTACATTCTTAAATCCTCTATTTCCAGAATCAGCGTTGCCAATGGTGCGAATCATTATATCAATTACATCACTAACAGCCCTGGTATTCTCTTTGACCCCGTTGGTACCTTAAGAATAATTAATGACGAATTCCATATCGTAATCCCGGTTGATGTATCCCCACTCGAACATCACATAGAAAACATCCATGATGTATTTAACATCATTAGGTCCCAATGTCGTGAAAATGACGAAATAGACCGCGATCAATGTCATAACCTCCTACAGCCGCTAGAAGCCCTCTATATGGATATCACACGAGACTTCAAGTCTATCTCTCATATAATGTCTAATAGTATATCTAAAAGATCTTGGTTTGGAGGAATAGGCGTCGCTTTTAAACACATCTTTGGCACATTAGACGAGGACGACGCCCAAAATTATGAAAATGCTATTCAAGCTCTTTATAATAACGATGAAAAGTTAAGCGCCTCAATCAAGAAAGCTATAATGGTCTCGCAAACTGCTATCTCTAATATAAACCGATCTATACATGAATTGAACATGAATGAAGCAAAACTATCTAATGTTATAGATAGTCTATCATTTTCTATAAGAAATATATCTGATGTTGTAAATGTAATTAGTTTTAAGGTTAGACTTAACAATATTTTAAATGTTTTACAAGCTAATTTACTCACTATGTCTTTTAAGATCGAAGATCTTTTGAATTCTATTTTATTTGTTAAGAGTAATACATTGCACCCTTCTATTTTAACCCCAAGTCAAATGTATAATGACCTTGTTAGTAATTTAAAGATTTTACCTAAATATAAAGATTTTCCAGTTGAACTAGATATAAGTAATATTCATATGTTAATTAACACAGCGGATTTAACTTGTTATTATATAAGTAATAGATTAATGTTTATTGTCAAATTACCATTAGTAAGTTTACAACAATATAATATATATAAGAATATACCTCTGCCAACTCCACATACGGATGGAAAATTAAACTCATTTGCTCTAATCATTCCCGCGGAACAATTTTTAGCCATTTCAAAAGATAAATTGTCATACACTTACCTTAAAGATTTAAATAATTGTAAAAATATACTTACTAAAACTTACCTTTGTGAAACCACTGACATTTACACAGTTCTTAATAATCCTTCTTGTGAAATTGAAATTATAACTAAAGCCTTAACTTCTATCCCTGAAACTTGTACATATAAATTCATAGCTGGAGATGTAGATATTTGGCACAGGTTAAATAACAATAAATGGATCTTTGTTCAGTCGAAACCTACTAAATTATCTATTGAATGTAACGATGCAGTTTCTGAAAATGTAATATCTGGTACAGGTGTACTTAATATCCCAACAAAATGTGTGGCATTCTATAAAAATTCCTGTTTCTAAAATAAAAAGTGTAAATTTAGATAGTCTGAATGATTATAAAACGGTTACTGATCAGATTTCCCAAAATTTAGTGCTAGAAAAGCCATCCATTAATAACCATGTAGCTTTCACTGTTTTTAATGTCTTTACTATAGTTATAGTTTTTTGTGTAATTCTTTATTTTTGTTTTAAATACAAATGTTGTAAATGTCTCAGCAAAAACCCTGAACCTCCAGTATCTCAAGAAAATATAGAAAGTCCTATTAGTACTACCTCTGTTCCTCGATTAAGGACAGAATAATCACGGAAACTTACATTTCCCGTATTTTCATTTTTCACATATAAGTTTCCTCTTAAAGGGGGGGTTGTTATACCCTGTCGTTGTAGGGGTTAGTGCTGAGTCGTGTCGCCCAAATTGCTGACTGAGCAATCTAACCCAGACGCCCGTGCTCAGGTTGGTTGGCCAGTCAGTCGCAGCGCAACCACCATCGAAGTCGGTTTTGAGTATTGTTCTAATAAAACGTGTTATATATTTCAAATCCTTTTTTAAAAAGACAATCTTCAAGTCCCGTATAACAGAACCATGCTATTAGTCAAGCTACAAAGGGTATTACAAAAAAGTTTGTTCCACGTCGTATACGTCCTTTCAAAATTAATAAGGTAGTATCTGCCACTAATTATGAACTAGTAGATGGTGAAGGCAACTTAAAAGGGAAGTACCATACCAATCTTCTTACACCCTATATCGGGGACGCTGATGTAAAAGTACAAACGGTAAAGAGAAAAAGCAGGCCTCGACTTAAGTCCAAGTCATCCCCGGGGCGGATTAGTGACTTTGGGAGGGGAAGGATGAAGCACTACGTCCGTGGCTTTATAGATCAGGCGATCAGTCCGAGTACCGTCTCTTTATGTTTAGTATATTATATGCGGATAAGTGCACAACTCACTCTTGACCTTTTTTATAATCTGTTATTTATGTAGTCTATGTTTTCATTTTTGTCTACAGTTCTGTTTTATAACCGCCTTGTAAAGAATTTAAATAATATTTTACAAGTTTGTGTAAATTGTTTTGCAAATATTACTGTTTACTTATTTTAATTGTATTTAAGTTTTAATAAACAATTCGTAACTTATAATAGCTACTTATAATCTGTGCCAAGGGTCTAATGTCTGATAATTCAGATTCGTGCTATAAAGCTACTTTTTTGGTACAAACCGAAGAGTTTATATCACCACATTATCTATCACTAAAATATTATATAGCTTTATAAAAAAAAAAAATTCTTTTTGCACGATATAATACATATTTCATATTATAATACATATTATTTGTGTATATGTTTGTAATGTAAAAAATCTAAATAAGTGCCTAATATAGAAAATTATAACTTTTATTGTCTTCTTATGATATAACTGTCATCTTAGTAGTTATAGAATATTCGGCGAAACTCTTTCAGTTATTTTGATTTTGTGTTATTAAAACAAAACTACTTAATCAATATCGATAAAATTGATATGGGATTACCTCGGGGTATATTTGAACTAATAAAAAGAATTTTGAAATTAGGTAAGCATTTGCGGAAAGATCGCTGACCATAACTACGTACATAAAAAAAAAAAACATAGCAACGTCGCGGTCGACATAGAACCTCCTTCTTTTTGATTTCGAAGTTGGTTAATAAAATAAATAACAATAATTGTATATCATTCACAATATATATGTTTAATAAAATATGTTCATATGTTTAATTAGGAGTAAACATTGATGTTATAGGTATTATATTTAATAGGGTAGGTATACAATTTTCTTATGCATAAAAATCTATAAAATCATTTTTATATACTTTTAACAGGTACATTATATGTAACTATGTATAATTGCAATACGAAGCATACAAAGTACCTACACATTTTAGCGATTTTAACACATACAAATCTCACGAGTTAATCTAAATTAGACCGCCTTTATAATTCATATATACTTTAGACTCACTTTACATATTTTAATATTCAATGACATAATAACAAAATATTTGTTCATCAACAAAATTTTAAACAGAAGAAACAATTTTAATTATATACCTACTAGAATTTGATGCATTAAATTACTAATCCATAGACCGCACAAAAAGTATGGGAGAATATTAAACTGATACATATATATATACAGATTTGATATAAATAAAATTTTCTGTTTTACTTGTTTTGAGAAATTATTTACAGTCAATAGCAAGTAAAATAATTTCTCAGATACAATCAATTTTTAATTTGAAGCTCCTGAAAAATAAAAATTCAAAATAGTATTTGTAATATTATGCTGCATTTTATAAGCAGTGGTCGGAATTAGGTAGAGTTATTCATGTACTTACACTGATTTCATACAGCGAAAGAAGAAAGTGGATATGCCTCAAATCCCGAGATTAATTTTAAAGAGCAGAAAAAATCCTGTGATTTTTTAAATAAAAAGTTATTTACTTTTACACAATTTAAACTACTGCGCGCACGACGTTGCCAAACTTACATCAATTAAAGAAAGAAGAAATAAAGAAATCCCGGGAAGGTCCACATTCATATCAACATTTCGATGCAAGTACATAAATAACTCTACCTAATTCCCACCTCTGTTTATAAGTTACTTTATACGGTTTTTATGTTTATTTAACTCTATAAATATTTGCCGTGATAATAATACCTATTATATAAGACCACCTTAGTGAAATTGGTGAGATTATAAAAATGCTCAGACCGATCTGGATTATATCAGATCAAGTCTTATATAAATATTCATAAAAAGACATGCATTTATTGATATGTTTTATTTGTCAGTAGTACTTGACGAAACTGTTTTATGTTGAAAACGGCACTAAATAAAATTACTAGCAAAAACTATATAAATATTTAGTAACTTATAATATAATGATCGTGATGTATACCAGACTCAAAAATCTATAAATTTATAGGCGACTAAATTTATTCACCAAGAAGGATAAGGAGTTGATTACTCAACGAGTGCACCTACATATATCTATCAATATATACCGTCGATATAAAATACATAATACCTACTACATATACGAAGAGTAATAATGATGATCATGATAATAAAGAATTATGAAATGGAATGTATATTATGGGTCCCTTGGTCTTCCCTGTTAATAGAATAATTTGAGTGAGTGTGATGGGTGAGAGCCATAAGGAGCTTTTTACCAGATTCTCAGTTAAACAGATTTGTGACTATTATGCTCTACTACGTATGTAAAATAATTCATTCAAAAACCTAATAAGAGTGTCAAAAGTTGTTCATTAAAGCTACTTCAAAAACAGGTCGTAAATAATATGAAAAATATTTTTTCAGATTGTTAAGTAATCAATGCGTTACATACACCCCTTGTTGAATAAATAATTATAATTAATTTCTATTTAAGATATTCGAAAAATAATTCTTTATATATTACATTCCTACAACTTATTCAAGTCTAAATAAGATGCCTCCGATTATTGTAAATTATATCTACCTAACAATTAAATAACAAAATTTTGTGACTTCAAATAAATCTAAGAAATCAATAATATAATATGTAATTAAATTTTGCAACTTTGACATTGAGATCTGTTAAAAAGGTAAGTATACTTATTATTAAATACTAGGATTGTGCGCACATTTAGTTTGATTCAAAAGGCTCAGCAGCAAGAAAGTCTCAAGAGCTTGTGTGATTGTGTGAATTGTCGCCGTCTCTATTATAAAATTCATCGGCACATAATAAAACCATATTATGTAGGTAAAAGGAGATTGACCAAACATTATATTAGTAGAGTATATTATAAACTTATATAAATAATAAGAACATATTTATTATACAATTTAAAATATTGACATCTTCACCGGGAAAAAATGCAATTGAACTAGGAAGTAATTTTTCTCACGAATCCGGTGCTACAAATAAAATGTTTTGAGACCGATTGTACACATTTGAAAGCATAAAAAAATTGTCAACGTAGATACATGAAGGTATACATACATACAGTCAACAGCACGGAAGGTTATACAAAACTGTTAAAATTCATTTGATTACTCTTCTATCTTCTTATGGCTGCTTCAAAATGTTTTGCGGATATTTGCTATATTGTGGTAACCTGGCGTGCAGCCGTGTGTACATATCGTTATACAGTGTGAAACCATATGCCATACTCTATTTATTAGTCAGTCTCCTCAACTACGTACGTATTATTCAATTTTTTTCAAACAAAATCAATAATGGCGATGAAATAGACTAACTTACTTGCTATACTTAGATCATAGACACTACTGGTACCTCATACTCCTCTAAATTAGCCAAGGGCATTTAATAGATAAACGACAATTTGCGATAGCAACTATGCTGGCTTTATATAGTTGTTGCGCGTTAGTGGTAAAGATCTTTCTAGTTAATATGTAGGTTTTTATAATATTTCATACATAGACAAACAACAGCAAATGTATTACTAACGAAATACATTTATATATAACTATATCTGAATCGCAATAATAATAGTAATAATGACTATGATCGAAGGTAATGAGACAGTTTATACCCAACACTGCGGATCGCCTTTGCCTCATCTCTAAGGGCGCTACTACATCTACACAAAAATTTGGCAATAAATCACTGATCATTTAGGGTAAATATCTACCTACTCACTATAGTGAACATTCACATAATATGTAAAAATAATATTTTCAACAATAGTAGAAATATTAATATAAAAAAATATTTAAGTGTCTAACAAGTTATTTTATATGCTGTATTATTGGGAACACCGTCAGTTTAAAATATGTCTCGTGAGATTAACTTAAATGGATTTGTAAAAATAAAAAAATTATATAATTAATATTATCAGATAATTGATGTACAGTCAACAGCAAACAACACCATCAGGTAGAGATGGGACAGGGTTGGCAGATTTTAAAGCAGTATTCATTAAAAATGTGTAGCCGTGTGTACCCACCCGATGCAAACCGTCAAATTCTAAACGAACTGACTCAACCAGATCAGTCATACCGGGAACTCTGTTCAGAGTTAAAAGAAATTAATTTTGTTTTTTTTTTGCATATAATTAATATTTAAAAGGACTTTATGTTGTTTTTAAATATTGTGACTACATTTCTCTGTACAGAACCAGTTGTTGCTGTTGAATGTCGTGATTTGGGTATACGCGCCCCTTTTAGTGTCTGTGTCCAAAAACAGTAGTGTAAACATTTTTGCTAAACGATAATTAAGTGTTTTATAACAAAATGAATGATCGCTAGATTTGTTGTCGCCCCGCTAAGTGCATGACGTCACAGAACATCAATAACTCAATATCGCCAAAAATGACGCTTAAACCAACAACCCTTTCATCCCTTTATTATCCCTTTCATAATTACTGTGATTGTTCACTGGATTCTACTTTCGTTCAATATTTAAATACATAAGTAATTATAACTACTGTAGGTAATGGTCACTTTTTTGATAATTCAAAAAGGTACCTTTTAAATGTCTTACACATTGTATTACGTAAATGAATTAAATATCATATTTAAATATAATTATAGTTTTTATCATAATATGATCATTGATATCATAATATGATAAAAACCAATATGATATTTAAATGTGTTCTCATTTATTAAATTTAACAAAACAAAAATCTAAATAAGTTGAAAATGAAATAACAATATAAGGAAAATTATTAAATAATTCCGATGTTATGTGTGTGTTGTTTTATAAATTTCTATAATGTGTTGTATGATTATGTGTAAATAAATAAATTTGAAATCAATATAATACATAACAAATAACATGATCATGCATAAAAGATGGGAGTGTTTAACCAATCAGTGTACAAAATGCAGTCTGTGAAATGGTCTGGAAATTATGTAGTAAATGGTTTTTAATATGACACAAGACAAATTTTTGAAAGTAATGATATTCACAACAATTCAGCAACATATATTCCATTTCTATGAAGTTTAAAAATATTTTCACTGATATAAATAGCCTATTTATTTAATGTTTCAGTATGGTATGAGTTGTAATGTTTGTTAACAATTGCAATAAAAAAATTATATGAATGTTTTGGAATCCTTACTAAAATTCATTTCATAACAAACAATGTGAAAACTCATACTCGGCACCCAGAAAATTATTGAACATTTTCAGTTAACAATGATGTTCTATAATAGAAATTTGAGCCACTGGTAAGTTTATAAATATAATATAAAAAATATTATAAAACTTGCTTCACTTAAAACTAAGATTATCACAATAATAACACAAAATTAGATTTCATTTCCACAAGAATATACTGTTATAGATTGATTTGGCATACCTCATAACTTTTCATGACTTTAGTTTGAATTTTCCAACCTTTCTTTGAGACGAAAATAAATTTTTAATGTAGGTCTTAAAACTGTAAATATCATAACCAATAGAACCAAAACCAGAGATATGTATCTCAAAATATCATCTCCTACTTTTGACCACCACTGTGAGAACAAGCCGAGACATATAGTGATAATACCTAAAGTGAAAGTTATAAGCCCAACAGAAGCATGTAATAGTTTTGTATATATGGGGGCAAGATATGCCTTTAGCTTTAAACTGTACAATGCGCCCAATCCTCCCAGCATAGTTAATACCATAAATATCAAAGACGCCAAACCAAATTTTGCATGAAGAGTCGCAAAATGTGGTTTTTCATTGACAATTTTATTAACTAATATAACTAAAAACCCTACCAGAAGGACAATACCACCAATAACCTGCAAAAGCCAGTGACGAGCACTTCTTAGACGTATTGGCATCCATTCGGTTGCCATATCTCCAGGTGTTATTGCATTTACAGCTGTTGTCATTATGAAGATCCACTGAAATAAAAAAAAAGTCAGATATTCTGTTGCGCAAACTAGACTATATTTAAGTTAAGTCCTGTCAATCTGTGTTTTCAATTAAGAAAACTTGTATAAAAGAATTAAACTTAATCAATTTTGATATACACGAGTAAAGCTATACTTCTTTGCTTACATAAGATTATAGAATAAGTTTAAAACAAGTTTATATTAAAATTTTAGTATAGTTTAGTGAGTGGTACACCAAAATTGGCACCAAGGAATAAGTAAAATCAGTGCTAAAAAGTTGCTTATTATCTTACCCCGAAAGCCATTAAAGTTGGGTGGAATGAGAAAAGATTGACGCCGTCTTTAAAACAGCAATATGTGATTATTCCAATAAATGTCAAAGCGCTTATATTGCTAATTATATTTAAATAACTGGGGTTTGCGTTGGTGTTGGTAGATACAAGTCTAGAGGTTTCGCTGTCAACGCCTTTGGAAGACATTTCTGCTAAATTGGTTGAATTCTCTCCGTCAGACTCCATAAAATAATAAATGATGATTACAGTTGTTGAAAAGCTTTTATTGGTTTATAAAACAGCACAAAACACAAAAATCCCCAAGAATTACAACACTTCTTTCTGACATCTGACCACAGACCTTTTTTTTTTTTGGTAGATTATTTCCTTAAAGCAAAGGCGAAGAGAGCTTAGCCCATACAGCCAATGACCACAGACCAAGTTTTTTTTTTAATAATCATCACTTATTCATAGCCATGAATACTGCCGTGCGATTCCGAAAAATCCAGACCCGATTTTAAATTAAGTATTTAACTTGAATTAAATATTTATACTTTAAATAAATGAAGTTACTACATCAAGTCTCAATCATATTTTTATATTATGTGTGCTGAATGAATAAATAGGGTTTACGAATCAGCAACAAAGGTCATTGAAGCGACAATCATTAGAAAAAATCCGTTTATCACATTACTAGTCTCGTACAAAATAAGATGACTTCTGGCTAGAATGACGTTTGTGCAAATAGGTTGTCCTATCGAAATTAAGAATAAAAAAAACTATGATCAGTTATTAAATCTTATAGTTATAATTAAATCATAGTAATAAAATTTCAGCAAATAACAAGAAACGTCCGTTCAAAACGTACAGCAAGGTTATAACTATAAATTTCAAAATCACAAAGACACGTACAGTTATTAAACTATCGCTACTGAACATGCATGTCGACGGTGGACGTCAAACCAAGTGTTACGTTTTTTCGTACGGTGAGTATTTGCTTCTTACAATAATATTGTCAAATAGTTAATAGTCAACCTCTAGAAAAAAGCATCCCTTGCTGAGTTTCTTGCCTGTCTTTTTCAATACAAGATCTCTCGCCTTAGTTTTAGGAACCGTTGGCGAAGTTTTCGACTTTCACAAGTACTACCTAACAGCTTAGACTGAATTGATTTTGATATTTATATTAATATAATTCGACGTGTGAATGGATAACGGCACATATGGAAATACGACACATAAAAGAAACAAGCTGAATCCAGCGTTCCGCTTTTTGGTATCGATTGTAAACCTGAATTTAGATGAATCGAGTCAATTGAAGTAAAGCAACCAATAAGTTGGCTCCTCTCTAATGTTGACATATAAACCAAACATCGTTCCTTTACACGTTACGTAATAAATAACTTAAACTTTTGTTTCAAATAAATTAAAATTAATTTGAAAGTTAGATTTTATAAGAAACACGAAACGATGTCATATTTATTAATTTTTGATACTCAATTTACTTTTATTACACTCGAAACAAAATTAATATAATGAATATCATAGACAATATCCAAACATCGCTAGTGACATCTTGTATGATTTCAAAACCTAATTTTTATTATTAAATACTTCCTCAAATTAATAAATATGACATCTTTACCTGATGTGTATCTAATATAATACCTAGTATATTTAATACACATCGGGTAAGTATATTGATAATATACGGATTTATTATTATAATTATCGTTTTTATGATCTTTGTATAAGTATTTTATTTATAAAAAACTATTTCACTGTATATTGTATACCGTAGCTAAATGCCACTTTTAATAACTTCACAACATTAATTTCATATTTCATCATTTCCATAACTTTTAAAAACCTTCTCTATGCTCACTTCCATTATGGTAGTTTTCATTTTCCTTTATAAAAATAAAAAAGAAATTTATTTAAAGATATTTCACCTAACTCGGTTTTCAGCCGGGAGTACTTTCTCCCTGTCTGCAAGTCCATGGTCGAGCTCCAGATGGGCAACCAGAGTTCACGGCTTTTTTAAGTTTTAAGCTTACAGCTACAAGTTATTTTTTATCTAAACTTTAAAAATATAGGCGTTAGTTGCCAAAATAACAGCATGCAATCTTATTTTAATTATAATATAAATGAAAAGAAATTTGTTTTTGTAATACTTCTTCATTCTAAATTCAATAATGGCTACATCGTTGTTATTGACATGTTACGACCTGTATACATTTTTAGTTTTGTTTCATTTCAGGCTCATATCAGGCGGTATCGGGTGAATGTGATCGGACCAATCACGTTTTATGTTAAAGTGACGTGTTAATTGATTGGCTAAAAGTCTACCACATTCTGTCAAATTTTCTGTTTCTTTACCAGTATTGTGTATTAATTATCTGTTCTGTTTCTCTCAGTCAGTGACAGTCAGTCAGTGGTGTAAGTGTTTCGAAGTTCGCAGATTGACAGTTTTTATTTCGGTTCAACGTTGTAGCATTTAACTTCAGTCTTTTTAAAGAGTTCCGTGTTTTAAGATATAAAGTGATTTTGTTTTTTTTGTCAAAAGTTTTGTGAGGTTTATCTCTTTCAATCTTTACTGTCTAAATATAAGTATATTACGAATGTGCCTTGTATGTGTCATTCGAAATGGATAGAGTATACAGGTAAGTTAATGAAATTTACTAAAATTATTATATAAATTATATATATATATATATATATATGTAAATAATATAGTGTTATACTTGTCTATCAGTAATATGTTGTAAGGTAATAAATATTATTTGTGTGTTTTTCTTTAAATAATTAACAAGTATAAGACATAATAACCAGAATTGTTTTTAGCTTGCACTCCCGTTTTCTACTTGTCATGTAGTCCTCTTATTCCAAAGGTTGTATGGTAGAGACTATCTCAAGTAATTAGACGGCGAATTATTATATTTAGATGTGTGTATAAAATATTTCCATTATGTTATATTATTATATTCAAGAGTTATTCTATTCTATTCTAAATTCACTTCATCCAATAACATTTACTAACCTACCTTAAATAACAATTATTGAAAACCAAATTCATATGGTTTACAATTTTATTATTAACTTACTCTTATAGTATTTATATCATATAGAATTACTAGCTTTCCGCCAATGCCTTCCCCTCATTGTCCAGTATTATACAATCAATATAAACCTACCTCTTGAATCAATATATCTGTTGTTGAATACTGCATTAGAATCTGTTGTGTAGATCTCAGTGTAAAGATAGTTGGAAGGGACTATAAAAGAAGTACAAAATATAAAATATCTATAATACTCATATCTATAGTTGACAGAAGTAATTACTCAAGTATAAGTTAGCAGATATTTTTATTATTTGAATTTGAGTTAGAATACTATTATTATTTGTTATTAACAGTTCTGACTACATTCAAATTCTCATCTATCATCATCTATGTTTAATATTATTTGGTTAATTAATGACATTTTCTGGAGTAATTGCTTCTCTCAACTATAGTTAGGACTTAGTATTCAAAATGTATGTAAAATAGTCATTGAATACATTTTTTTGTGGTTTGCTTTTTTATCTCAGTATACTTTTAGAATGTTTTATGAAAGTACAATGTAAAGTCTTTAATGAGTCATTTTTGGTACAGTTTATTTGCAACTAATAACTAAATTCAATAATTTACAACTAAATTCATCAGCTCTACAAGTAATAATATTAATTATTATATTTGATCAATCTTGCATTAATAATGCTATGCTGAAAAATATTGTTATGGAAAATGCTTAAAAAAATTTGGGTTATGCCATCATATTTACTGAAAGTAGATACGTGTACTCCCTTTCTTGACCAGTAGTTTGTGTTAGTTAAGAATAGGAGCACACTAGCTCCTATTTCATATGTGATAGTGCTTGTGATGAATTTCAATTAACCCGTCACGCGATTAAGTCACAAAACGCACTTGAAGCGTTTGCACACCTGTGTGTTCAAAAAATCGCGAGACGGGTTAAATATAAAACACAGTTTTCATCGATTCAGTCAAAGAATGTTGATGCAAAATTTAAAGTAGATTCTACCAAGGTATTAAATAGTTCCATTTTAACTTTGCTTTTTCAACCCCTTATGGTGGAATTTCAGAAAATCCTTTCTTATGAAATGCCTATGTTATACAAAGAACATACCCTCTAAGTTTCAAGTCCACCTTACCTTCAACATCCTTTTCAAAAAATCCTGCATTAGTGAGATGTGTACAAAGAACTCCACTGACCAAGTGTCATGTGAGTCCAATTTCAATAGAGTATTATTGCCTTTTATGCAATATTTTTCAATGATTAAACAGAGACCCAGCCAAAAATTATCATAAATGGGAAGTCATATTGGGAAAAATAAAACTTAACATGGGGAGGCATCAAATATTGCCATGTCAATGTCTTATTTTTACCTTCGACTACTTGTCATTTTTGTATTATTAGTTTTGGTAGCATTGTAATGCTTACAAAGGTCTATCTATAACATTTATAATATAAGAGTGATATTCTTTTCAGTGGAGTAATTTCCATTGTTCCCTATCCTCAGCTATGATCTTGGTTCTTGTTACAACACAACACTTACTTTTTCTTTCACTTGTTTAAAATAGTACTTTTAGAATCTTCAAATTAAATGCATTAAACAGCGATTGCAAGAACAATCTTTTATTATTTATTGTTGTTAACCACATCAATAAATAATATTTTATCAATTTTGCACTTGGACAACATTCGTTTGCTCTAAAGATTTGGCACAACAATCAAAACTTAAAAAAAAACTGTTTAATATTTAATTTGAAACCTGGAAAGGCTTATGAAAAGGGAAATATTGTAAGAAAATGTCAAGAAAAAAAACTGGAGAATTAAATAGAATGAAGAGAAACTAGAAAATGGAATTTAAAAAAAGCTAAACGAAATAAAAATAGTGAAGATTGGTTTTGGTGCCAAGATTTAGTGCTTTTGAAGCATATAAATGTTTTCTCTATGCCAGTGATTCCCTAAGTGGTCCATATTGATTCAAAGGGGGTCTGCGCTGGCGTGAAATAAAAATAGGGGTTCACAAGTTGTAAGTGGGGTCCAGGAAAATTTATTATTAATCTAATATTAAAATTATCTGGTGTCGATAGTAAAGAACAAATATGTTGGCTTGGCTTTACCTACATATAAAATGTGCAGGTAGGCGATAATATTGTAAGAAGGTCAGCGTGTGTTACTTGTAAAAACTTGCTTTTTCAATATTTAGTACAACGCGTGTCGATACTTGCAATTCGCCGCCGCCGCCCGCCCGCAAGCGATGCTTGTAGACGTGCAAAGCTACGAAATACCACTTCTGCTGTGCTCACAATCATGTATGAAATTGTTTGATTCTTCACCAATATAAATAGGAATACCAAAGACAAACGCTACGCATTTGTTTCCGGAATTTTGAAGAGAAAAGTGTGAGTGAATCTATGTCAGTGTTTGCCGGTCTCGGAAAAGTAAGTACCCTGCCCATTTGATTGTAATAATATTATATATTTGTTATGTTTACGTGTAGTAGCTAAGTACCTTATATAAAACCATCGAAGCTCGAAGACCATCTAAGAAGGTGTCCTGATAAAATAGGTAAAGATTTAAAATATCTTCAAACATTGAAGGACAAATATAATCAAAGTAACGATGATGACTTGCGGGCATTTTACAATATCACAATGCTTATTGCGAAATCTGGGAAACCGCACACCATCGGAGAACAGTTAATTTTACCCGCTGTTGAAGAGGTTTTAAAAATTGTTCTGCACACGCCTTCACGTGACGTACTTAGAAGAATTCCTTTAAGTAACAACAGTGTGCAAAGACGTATTGATGAAATGAGCTCGATATTGAGAGTTTCTTGTGTAATTATCTACAAACAACTCATTTTTCTATTCAACTAGACGAGTCAACTTTACTTGGTAATGAAGCATTATTATTTGCATATGTTCGATTTATTATGGACGATCAATCCATGCAGAGCTGCTATTCGCGAAAATTTTAGAGACGGACACTAAAGGCGACTCAATATTTAAGCTACTGGGTGATTTTTTTCAGGAAAAATCGATTTCATTTACATACATCATTTCGGTGGCAACAGATGGAACTCCTGCCATGGTCGGACGTTATCGTGGGTTTATTAACCATCTTAAAAGAATAATACCAGGAGTAACTGCAATACATTGTGTCATCCACCGACAGCACCTGGTAGCGAAAAATTTTGGTTATAGATTGCTGTTAATAAAATAAAAAGCAGTGCGTTGAACACTCGATTATTTGCCCAATTGTGCGACGTAAATGATGAAGACTTCCGATGATTGCTTTTACATACTGAAGTACGCTGGTTGTCAAATTGTGCGTGTTTAACAAGGTTTTACTTACTTTTTGAATCAGTTTTGTCATACCTTGTCGAAAAAAGCTTTAGTGTCGTTACAAACCTATTAATAAAAAAAAGGAGCAGATTAAACATTACAGAACGTGGAGATTTGCTGTTAATCGTTACAAAACTGAAGATCAAGTACATCCATCCCATTAGTATTTTTTTATTATTGATTTGCATTGTTGAAGTTACCTAACGTTATTAGTGTTTCATTTTAATTCTAATAAGTCTGTTATTATTGTTATTTCAATAAATAGATCGCAAGAAAATTGACTAATTTTTATTTATTTTTACCACTCCGAATTTAGGGTTGGAACTCACCCACGACGCCAATTTCCATCGTTAGATCTTCACATTTTTGACGAATTTTGGGAATATGGTAAAAATGTAGCAGTAGGGGGTCCACCGAAACCAGTAAATTTTTAAAAATGGTCTACGAGAAAAAATTGTTTGTGTACCTCTGCTCTATGCTCGCGATACAAAATACCTAGAAGCCAGCGTGGTTATTTTAGTTGTTAGAAGATGGCGAATTGGGAAGATTTTATTTCAGCTAATAGGGGTACCGGTAGAGTCAAAAGTCCAATGCAATATCAATGTAAATTAAGTAAAGTTAGTGTTATTTATTACGCATCGATTCCCTTTAAATCAGCGGTAGCTGATAGAAATAGTTTATCGGTGGCTGAAATTAAGGAATAAGTGGTCGAATTGAGCTGTTCTTACATTTTAACTTTATTTGTGTTACTGCTAACAGTTAAAATAGCTAAACATGCTGTTAAGCGTTTCTATGCATTTCCCCGATATCGACCATCCGGCCGATATTGAGATTTATAAAAAATACAAATCCCTATTGTCGGCCCTGCGATTATTTTATAAAAAGGTAAATTAAAAAATATACTATCTCAAGAATAACTTTTCCTTCAAGAACAAATAAAATAGCTCAGATATTTTCAATTTAATTCAAATACCTTTCAATGTTATGCGTCGATTCAGGGATTTGACTCGGCAATGCCACTCAACGAACACCTTTGCACCTTCCCGGGTTCTATTACCAACCGAACATTCAAGTATTGTTGCTACTATTTCTGTAAAAACAATTACGATTTTCAGACTACGATTTTTAGAATAGTTATGTTCCATTATTGGGAGACTCCACCCTACTAATGTATTGTATGTATTTCAAATAACATTATACCTACCTATATTTATATATTTAACTTTTTGAGTGTGTCATCGTTTTCATCCAAAGCTCTGTAGGCCAATTCTGATAAAGTCCAATGTCTTCCTCACCCATCAATGGTGACAGATTTACATATAATAATATTGCACTAGACCAGGGGTCGGCAACCTGCGGCTCGCGAGCCACATGCGGCTCTTTGGCTGGGAAGCTGCGGCTCTTTAGTTCCGAACACAAATATTATTTATTTTATATAAGAAAAATCATTTTAAAACTTTCTGAATCGATTAACAAAGATTCGGCACCACTTCTATCTCTCAGCCACATAGTCTTTGCTTGTACCCGCTTTACACCCGCTCAGTCTGGACGAGGCTATTGAAGTACAAATTAGTGTTGTAACTTTGTAACTCTCACCGGTCGTGTCGGTCAACCGTCCCATCGGATATAGAGAGTGGAAGGAAGAGAGAGTGAACTCTAAGAATGCGAAACCTAGTTGGTCACAATAAGCAAAGTCCTGCGCAGTAAGTCGATGTCAGTAAGAGTAGGACTACATTACTTATTTATTGTAGGCATAAAAACATTTTGTGGCTCCTTAAAAACTTAAAAATGTTGTAAATTGTAACTTTTGGCTCTTTTGACTCAAAAGGTTGCCGACCCCTGCACTAGACTATCGAGATTATTACGTAATATAGCAGAATAGTCCTACTGGGCGTTTAACAGTCTCAACTTCATCGCCATCACTTAGATCAGTCTTCAAGTGTCAGGTGGTACCGAAGTAAAATGGCGTGTTAAAAGTGAAATGTAAAAGGGCGTGTACACAACATATGAACTAACTTTTATTTGATTTTGTGCAAAGAAAATCTAAACAAGCTGTTTTCATTGTTTTGCAAAAGCAATAACTTTTTCATTTCTTCTCGTAATTATTTTCTATTTATTTTCATATGGAAAAATGACAAGTAGTACTTAGGTATGTGTGTCATTTTGTAATTAAGGACTTTACGGGAGCACCTTTGCAATAACTATAGTTTTATAGTTTCCTATTTAATTAAAAATAATCATCGACGCGTCATTTGCAGTCCTATTGTCCTTTCTATCCCATTAACGGGTGTGTTGAATTCGACTCGTTTTAAGGGTTCCATATTCATATTAGGGTAAAACGGGACACTATAACAAAGACTCCGCAGCCTTTCTTGTTGGTGCGTCAGTCACCGGGCTATCTCACTTGAAATAGCTATTTTACAGATGATTTATTTCTATTGATGCTATAACAACAAAACTAAAAACAGAATAAATATTTAAGAGGGGTTTCCACACAACAAACGTGTTCTTTTTAATAAGTATAGCTGATGGTACAGAACCTTTAATGCGCGAGTGCGATTTGAATTTTGCCGGTTTTTATTTCTTTTGTCTTCACGTATAGCCTCAGTATGTAGCAGTATGGCTAAAGATTCATTTTACATAGATTTTAACATCAAATCAGATATTTATTTGAGTTGTTCAAGGACAATACGGACTGCTATTGCTCAGATTCCAATATGAGTAGTTAAAACCTCCGTATTATGGAGTACCTGAGACAACACTCAGACCCGAGACAATACAGAAAAGTCAATTTTCTGTATTGACCTGATCGGGAATCGAACTTGGGATCTCTGAGATGGCGAAAACTTGAAACCGGCGTTCAAACCACTTGCCTACGGTGATTAGGTTAGATTTGTTCATTTTAACATAGTTTTTAGAATGAATTACATACTTATCTAGTAATATTTTGTTTGGTAGGTGAGGTATTATCTTACAACACTTTGGATTGACCTTATACCACATAAATAGTTTGGAGATTTCATCCAAGTAAAACAATAATTAGGTATGAAGGGTATTACACAATTTAGGTGTACTTAAATTTTAACGTAGCATTTGCAATTAGATTGTCATTTACTTAGTTTCACTTTAGATCAAATCGGAGAAAAGTAGATGAAACAAATAGCCGATTTTGAATAAGTATGTCGCAAAACAAGGTTAAAGTTTTTGTCGCCAATACTAATAATATTATCGTAATACCTAGTAGTGTTATGACCATCGTTGTCTTCTGATAGAACAGTATGACCTAACAACGTCTATATAGATTGCCGTCATTACAATCTGTTCACCAACTTAAATTTTACAACAGGTGAATTAACAAATAAACACATCTACAAAAAAAAACAGGCTGGTGCAATGCCGTGCTAGGCACTGGTTAGCAACGCCGATGACTCACTTTATTTCATCGCAATCCTCCCGAACCACAGGACCTAAACCGGATCGAGAATGCGTCGGACCTTTCGCTTAACATCAATATTATTTATATTTAGTCAAACTAAGTTACGTATGACGCAATACTGTCGTCCTCTGGCGTAATCATTGTTTTGTTTATTATGTACGGGTTCAAGTTGTATTATTTATTGGTGAAAGCTGATCATTCGAGTTACCTACTTGCAAATAATGACGTTTTTATTTGTTATATTATAATATAAACTAATTGTTTTTGATTTCTAGATCATTCGTTTAAATGCATTTTATTAAGTGTTAAATTGATATCTTAATCATAATCAATTATAAAACGATTGGCGTTTTATATCTTATCTTTGGTCGCGAATAAAGAATAGTGTACCTATCTACTATAATATTTTATATGTTTCATCCCTACACCAAAAGTAACAAAAGTAATCTTACCATTATTCTAGCATAACAACAAAACGTATAGTATGTGGCTACAGAATATGAAGTTAAAAAATAATAGATTAATGCTCTCCCGCGTCGTGTTTTCGTTTACATAAGTAATATAATAAGGTTATGCTAATACTGTCCGTTTCCGATGAATCTCTGTTTCAAGGTCTTTGTCCGCGATATTCAATTGGTATTATGATATGAGTGAAACTAACATAGGATTTTATAATTAGCTATTACATGTAAACTTTAAAAAGTGACTTTCTTTTTTAACCAAATGTCAAAATTTAATAGATGTAGGTATGGTGTATGAATGTTTGTCCACGTATTTCTCGTAATTTAATCATATAAAAATGATACTTTTTTATTTGATAAAAAAATTTCAACTTTAGGAACAATATAAGAGAAAACTTACTAAATGACTTAAGAAACAGTTCGTTTCTTCGTAGTTGCGATCCCAATAAAAACTAATTGCTTCCAGAATAGTGGGTTAGGTTAGGTCAGAAGACAGAATTGCTACCATCACAGAAAATGTTTATCCGGTAGATATAACTATGTTTAAGTATCCACCTAACGACATAGCTCTAGACATGGGCCAGGTGTGTCAAGCGATAAAAACAACATTTATTCGAAGTTAAACAAATTACGATTCTCAAGATTAGGTTTTCCTAGTTAAGGTATTCTTTTTTCTGTGGTTATTGAGAAAGGGGGATTATTGAAATCGGTTTATTTAAAAATAAATAGTATTTAAATTCATTAACTTAAACAGTGAACTGGAAATAGAACCGTGTACCGTCGTATTTAAAATCATATACTAGGGTTGTCAGATGCCCTCTACCTGCTTATGGGCTACCCCGTTTTTCAGGCAATGACAATAGAAAAATCCGTACTCTCTAACACTACAGATGCGAATACAACTGCCTGTTTGTTACGCCTTACGCGTAAATCACTAAAACAATTTTAATATTTATTGCATTTTAGCGGGGATAAAATGGTGGAATGGGTTGATTTTTAACTAATAGACCGTGGTTTGTTCTAATTGACGTCATTATAACAAACATAATATGTTATTATAGGTATTCCGATTTCCGAGTCGGATTAACAGCAGTTACGACAATCACATCGTTTATTAAATTAAATGCCTACTTACCTACTCCCTCGCTCATTCCAACCATTCTAGTGTTCACGACCCGAGATAAACTCTCTTTTTTTATTAACCACAGAAAAAATAATACCTTAACTAGGAAACGCCTAATCTTGAGCATCGTGATTTGTTTAATTTCGAACAAACATTGTTTTTATTGCTTGACACACCTGGCCTGTGCCTAGAGTTATGTCGTTTGGTGGATCCTAATCATTGGTGAAATGCATTTTGGTGAAATGCAAGGTAGAGATGGCAGTGGGAAAAAACCCGGACTTTTTCCCATGGGTTATTTTCCAAATGCCGGTATTTTATTTTTTACTAAGAATATCCACATCAGCAGTTTTTTTTAATGAATTGACTAATATTAAAGTATCCTGTTTCATTCAACTCCTGTTTCATCTGAGCATTATCTGCTTTATGGGTATTTTCACTTACTTGACATTGTATGCCAAACGTTTCCGAAATATTGTGATGTTACACAGTCCTACCTACAACTTTTTAACCGGGGCAGACACCTGATTATATCCTCTCGTTCCGTGAGATCTTTTCCTTTTATTTCATTTAGCCACTTTGAAAACATGTCCGTCTTTTGGCCTAAAGTGTATGAATTTTGAAGACATCATTGTGAAGCTCGTTCTTTTTTAACCGTATTATATTTTGATTGTTTTGGTGCCCCTTTGACACTGGTGCAAAGTAATCTTTATTCAAATGGACTTCTTAAAAGTACTTTTGAATCGGCCAACATATTTTTCCCTGCCATTCGTTCACGACGTGTTTCGCTAATAAGAAGAACGAGCAAGAAACTCACCGTCCCTAGCAGGAGTAATGACATTCACAAAACCATGTCATTATAATAGAGAAAAGAGACTATGATCTTATAATGATAACAATGATTTAATAATGGCAACAAGATAATTTTGAGATATCCAGTTGCTGGACCATGTTAATTCCAAGCATTTTTTTTTATTATAATTGTTGTATTTTGCTTGGGACCTTATTGTAGAAGCGCACACAAAGACCCCTGAATTAATAATTTCAGTCTAGTGACAGGCAACCTTAATTTATTTATCTTTAATTGGCTCAGGGCCAATGCTCCTATATAATATTTATCATCTTTTCTAAACTTTGTTAATGTTATTTGTTAATGTATATTTCAATAATGTCGGTATTACGGAAAGATCCCACCCCTGGATTGGTAATACCTAACATTACTTCCGCCTCGTCCCTTTTCTCCGATTTTGCTTATGTAAACAGATACAATACCGGTCCTCAAATCTCAAATTCGTTGGAAAATACAGGTGTTATGAAATATTCCATTTCAATTTGTATAGTCTTATGAAGTGTAAATTATATATAATTTTCTATTTAAATTTACCTATGTATGAAAAAATCAAATGTATGGTTTAATCAAAAAATGGTTTAACCAAAACTGACTTCAACTTAAATGGTTAGAACAATATTGACTTTGCAGAAATTTTAAAACGAATCAATAATCTTGTTAGTTATTTATAATTTATAATATTTCCTAAGACACCTTCCCCCTTTTCCTAATAACGTAGATTTATGTTATTTGTGACGATTGCATCAACGCCGCATTCATTGTAGGCTCAAAAGTTCGCGTTAAGGACACGTGCACATTTAGAATAAATTAAAATAGTATAGTGAATCAGCAGATTGGCCGGTGTTCGCCACTTCTCGCGCACAGACCATCGCCGTATGTTACATTCTCTTGAGTCTTTTTGCAAATGTGCACGCTTTGCACATAAACTTCTAGAAGAGTATTATTACAATAAAGTGCGTCTCCGCTACTTATTATATCTATACCACGCCTTACCTAAGTATTAACAGTTTTTTGTGAATGAATAATATTACTCATTGAATGTGGGCGATGTGTAAAACACAAAGATAAGTTAATAATAAAACTTCGTATGGAACATGTTGAAATATTTTTCCTTAAACGCTTTATTTACTGCTTACAATTAGATTAGAGCGATTTGCAAATACTTATGTCTTACTAGCTATTAATTAATGATTAATTATGTACCTGATTCAGAGCGCAATAAATAGAAGTCATGGATAAATAGTTAACTTTGCTTATTTCAGATAGAATTAATTTGTTTTTGAAGAATATGAAATAGTGTTATGTTTCTAAGAAGTATTTTTAAGTCACAAAGCAATGCTGTTAGTGAGAGAACACATAGGAACAACAGTGTTTCGATATGTAATCAAATTTCATGATGTAAAGAGACTTAAAATGAAATAAAAGTAAAGCTAGACAAAGAAAGATAGAAAGCCTTTGTTCTTTCTTACCCAAAACGTAAATGAACAGCCAGCAATACACCCATTTTGAATATGTATTCTTTTGTGATAGGATTGTTGAAGCCTATTAATAAAAAACTTCAAGTCGTGGCATATTAGTTTTATGAAAATAAAATATATTCAAGAAGTACCTACATATGCAAAGGTCGATTTATCTGTTGGTGTGAGTAAATAAATATAATATAGTATTTTAATATTTGTGATAGTACTTAATGCGCATTTAAAATAAAAGCTGTGACGATGAATCGCCAGTTCGCCTGATCGGATTAGGACATCACGCTATAATTGAATAACGATAAAGGAAAGATAACAACATCCGATACAAACAACAATTTGAAATGAGAATGGATGGCACATTATGAAATTCAGACCAGTAGGACTAATGATTTCGTAATGAAAGACTTAGTTATTTTATGTATAGGTATTTTCCCGCGACTTCGCACACGTAAATTATAGACTATCAAATGCGTTTGATGTAACTTCCCAAATGGAGGCAAAAGAATTTTTAAAATATGACCAATAGTTTCGGAGGCTATTCAAAGCACACTAACAAACAAGTCTTTCTTCTTTATAATATTTATTACTAGATGTTTTCCTACTACTACGCCCACAGAACATAGAGAACTACGCCTATGTAAATTATTGCTTATGACCCGTGTGATGTTTTTTTTTTTTAAACCGGGTCCAAATGTATCCCCTCGACTTCACCTGCTTAAATAACTTCGCTTGAGTATGGCGTATGTCCTCCGTGTATTATGTAGCTTGATAGAATTTTTAAAATCAATCCAATAGTTTCCGAGCTTATACAATGCAAACAAACAAGCAATCAAATGTTTCCTCTATAATATGAGTATAGATATGTATTGAAAAAAAATATGTCAAGAATATAAACTAAGACTTTTCTAATACTTTCACTATGTTGTCATCTATATATCAAAGGTGACACAGTGATCTATCGCACAGCCCAAACCACAGGACGGATGGGCTGAAATTTGGCATGCAGATAGATGTATGACGTAGGCATCCACTAAGAAAGGATCTTGATCAGTTCTATCCCCAAGGGGATGAAAGTTTGTATGAAACTGTCAATTGAATAATGAATGAATATTCGTAAGAAATGCTGCTCTAAGTAACTTTACCACGCGGACGAAGTCGCGGACAAAAGCTAGTATTTTACATAGGTATTTAATATTTTTTGTGTTACTGAGTATAAAAAAAAATAGAACATACTCTAAACTTTGAAAAAGTTAGTTTCTATTTCTTTGAAGAAAAAAATATGATAACTTTGTTCCTAGTTTTCGACATAGAGTGCCTTTACCATATTCTGTAACTAGTTAGCGTGTAATAAGTAAATGCCACTTTACAAATACTTAAATGTTTATCCGCATTACGATAAAATAATCACGATAAGCCAGTCCTTATTCTGAAATTAAATTTTACCGAGGATTCCATATAATTGTTATTATCACAACGAGTTGTGTCGCTTGGGTTATTTATATTTTTTCCACCTCACGTAGTTCATTTCGCTAATTACTTGTAGCTTTAGGTGTGTGGTAATGTTCATTTCTTTAGTGATATATAGAGAAGTGATTTTTTTAATAAAAACTTAAAAATACCTTTATTTTTGTAAATTTAGAGCTACCTTTCAATCTTCGTAGTCCCTTATTGGTATCGTATCGGAGTATCTTTTTTCAAATCGCACGTTGAGAATGACAATGTCACTAACCAAAAACGACATATTTTTTACTTTTAACAACATTTTTCTTTGTTAAGTATAAACTTTAAAATGCAAAGAACCCTGTGAACGTAGCTTGCGTAGAAACTGCTAGGTGGCGTAGTGATGTTACGTTGTTTAGAGGGGCTGCTTACAATTTCTTGAACTTTAAACGCTTATTACTCAAAATCGCATTTTTTGCATTATGTCACTATCGTTCTCAACGTGCGAAATATCGCCATCGTACCGGTCTTAGTACCGACTTAAGTTGGCATCGATATATCCCTAGTCAGTTTAATATGAAGGAAGCTATGACTAATCGGAACGCTCACAGTCGCTGGTTAATGATCAGTTTGGTTTTAATCAACATCATATTTCTAAAGGTTCATCAAAACCAAACGTACACGTAAATTGTCTTGATAGAAAAAAAATGAAATTAATACAGCTGAACAACTTAATACCTTAACAGCAAATAGACTGTTACTTTAGTTACTTAGTTTCGCATTTTTAATATTATTTCAAAACCTACGCCCAAAAGTTCTGAATCAATTAGGAAAGTAATAAGTCATAAATAATATCAAATGAAATCGTAACAAAATTATTGTTTTAGGTTTTTTCCTGTGATCTGTGGCGTGCTCAGCCTCAGAGTGCTGATGATATACGGCCAACCCAGTGCCTGCAACGATGATGTGGAGTGTTCGAGTGGATTTTACTGCGAGAAAGTCGTCCACGCGTGCCACGAGTGTCTCCGTTGCGAGGAACTCAAACGCGAGTCTCCTGTGCCACAAGAGATCTGCGTCAAATCCGTCGTCGAGTGCGGCGCTTGTATTAAAGGGTATTGTAAAATTATCATTTTTTTAAGAATTTTTCAAGACTCACTCTCCCCTACCACTTGATACTTCCCTATTTCATCACCAGCCTTTTATGTCTTCCCTGGTGGGGTACAGACCTAATGGATGGAATCAAATAGGGAAAATGTGCCAAGCATGATCTACCACGCTGGTCTAGTGCTGATTAGTGGCTATTGACCACTGCAAATGCAGTCCCGACCAACGACTTCACGTGCCTTCCGAAGCTTGGAGGTGCTCGAGATATTATTAAACTTTTGTCACCTATCCTTAGACCGAACCTTGCGAAAGTAACTTATTTTCCGCATTCAATGGAGTCTGCTACAATGGAGAGAGAAAACTTATAGTTATTATATTTCAACATTTTAGTCTAATTTTAATAATTATGTCTTTCATAAAACATATTGTTGAGGACCGCAAATCAAATTTATTTTTGTGTAAAAAATTAACTGATACTTTTATATAAAATGTGATAATTCTTAGACTGCGCTATATTCTAATCTGTATCTACGAGTAAATTGAAATTAGCATATTTTTGTTTCTTCTAGTAGATAATTGATTAAGTGATTATGTAAATCACCATTGAGGTACCTATCAGTTCATGTTACTTTACGGCTTTTCTCTATTAACGTATACAACATTATTGTAGATCTTGAAGTATTGCTCGAACTTTATTCACAATTAATAATAATGATTTATTAATGAACATACTAAAGTGCCAATATAAAAAATCCTCTAACAATAGCTGGTGATATGGTAATTGAAAAACACATTGTAATATTTAAAAAAAAGTGGTCTTTTCGAATATAATAATAAAATTAGTACTGATATTCTCAAAACCATACCAATATTTTTTTTACGATTAAGTTTTGGTTCTTCTCGAAAGATGGCGCTGTATATTCCTGCATCGCGATATGGTTTCATTTTAAAACTTGTATGTAAAAAAGATTCTTACTCTGACTTTTTGTGCCTCAATCTAATGAGTAAGGAAATTATTGGGCCTTGGTAACTCTTGGCTATGTCCGTAAAGGGCGACCGAATTTTTGCAGGGTACAGGTCGTCCCCTTGAGCTACGCGCCTACTTTGCACGTGGTTCGGGTGAAGCGATCTGCCTCGTTTTACTAAACAAACTGTTTTATTTTCTAAATGAGTCCTGTATTGATTGATCCTAATAATGTTATAAAGGCGAAAATTTGTATTGTATGTAGGTTTGGATGTTTTTACCTCCTCAAGCAATTTTTTTTTAAATTGTATGTTATACCATGTAAATTTATGAAGACTGTAGCAATGATATTATTGTTTTACTAATAAAAATAATGAAAGTAACGATGGTTAAGAGAGCGTTTAGTAACAAGAAATACCTTTAAAAGGCGATTTTTGCAGTCTTACATATCCAAGAAAATTATCACTAGTGTAGGGCTTATGTAGTGCTGTGGAAGGATGAAAAATATTAGCTACACGGAACTATAATCGATTCTTAATTTTTGTATAGTTCAGCTCCTCAACAAAGCTTGAATTTGTCATAATAAGTTTTATTTTACGATTTTGAAGCCTGTTTATTTACGAAAAAGAACATATTTTAGAGTTCCTATGTGACGACCACTTTACTTTATAATAACATTACTTGTAGGAAGGACTCTTTACAGGAATTATGTATATTTTTTAAACACTTTAAAAGTTTTTCGTTTGGAATCCGTCTATCTCTTAAATTCTAATTGAATTTAATTTTGGTACAATTTAACGAAAACAGCATCTAAAATTAATATTTTTTTTTAGATACGTAGAGGGTTTGCGCCTGGACCGTGCGTGTATTCTACTGAGTGAGAGGTCCGATGGTGGCGGCAGTGTCCCTCCTTACGGGTGGCTCTTCATCGCACTGCCTCTTTTGGGATTTATGGCTATTGTCATCTACGTCGTATGGAAGAGGAAGACTTTGTTCTCGTATTTAGAAGATGTCTTCAAAATACGTGCTTGTAAGTAACAAATTTTTGTATATATTTTATTTTCCGTGGTACTGAGGTCTAAAATTATTAAAAAAACACGTCAATTTTTATTTTTACTAAAAAAAGCCGTCTGGATTTAGATAAAACCAGTAACAAGATTGTTGCTGTTTATTTTATAGCCACACTCGCATCGGTGCACAGCCGGGGTACGAACAACGGCACTGTATCAGCTCCAAATGCGCACGACCCACCGCCGCCGTACAACCCTTACTACGAGCCTGTACGACCTGTCTCACCGAGCGATACTAACGAAATCATCGTATCCGAAGGTAACTTAAGTTCTCCCCTTTTTTATTAGTCTGCCAACACGCTAATGTGTGTGTGTGAATGAATGTAATACTCTTTATTCTAAACACACCATAAGTAAATAAACAAAACAGGATAATATAACAGACAGTACATTTTGCAGCCTTATTGCTAAAAAGTAAACAATGTGTGTTTTGTGATTCAACTACATATGTCGTTAAATTAGCCGCCTTAGTGACAACTTTGTCTAGTTGAAAAAGACAAATTCGCCACTCACTGCTAAAATCTAAGTATTCATATAAGTCTTTGATTACAACAATTATAATTTACCCTAGTACAACCCTAGATATACTTAAGATACTAATGGAATATTTTAGATGTTGTTGTAGATGTCGTCAATGTTACGAATAGGTCGAAATGTAGGTGTTTGTTTTGTCGTAGATTCGGCAATTCCGTTCATAAAGCGTACACCAGCAGCCCCTACGCAGAGGGGCCGGGACTCGGCGGGCAGTCAAGCAGCGCGACCGTTCAACAATCCGGCCTATGTTCGCGGACCATCCGCTGGGTGAGCTGATGATGTCTCTCTACGCTATACGTCAAAAGGGACCAGTTACACCAGCCTTCCTAAAAGTGGGCGATGACGTCCCCTTGTGGGCGTTGAAGGCCTAAATGGGGGCGTTAGGAGACCCCGAAAATAAACGGACACTTGTGTACGCGTAATACCACCTACGCTCAGGTCTCAAGTTAACTTTTGCGGGTTATAAAAGTCTCGTTTAGAATGAATTTTTAATCTCCGCTAATATAACTCACAATAATGAGGAGTTATTAAAAATAAAATAGTTTCCGAAATCTAAAATTAAATTTCGCTACGGTACTTTCTTGATTTCTCCATGAAAACCGTTCCGGTTTTTTTCATGTATAAAAGTAAATTAATTTTGAAAGCTTAATAAATTACTCATATTCTATTTGTACTTTTTCGTATTTGTATTGATATCTAGGTTTCGAACTTTATAAATTTCGGTTTTTTAGTATGTTAGTTAAAAGGAACGGGTATGACTATCTTTGGTCCATTTGTTTCCTGCAAAAATCAACTTTTGCTAGTGTCGCCATCTAGTGAGGCGCTTCTTTAGTGCTTTCTTGTTTCTTCCATAATATTTCCTCGTTAATTTAATTTGAAATTATGGTGGTTTTAAGAGGGTGAAAAATAGCGGCGCTAATTTATTCTGAAAGTGGGTAGTAGACGAAATAAGTTTGGGAACACCTGAATTACACGAAGCCAGCATAGCCAATCCAGTTATAATTAGGCTGGCTCGATTTACTGGCTTGATGATTTGTCTCCATTTACAAGAGGCCAATCTGAACTGTCTCGGCTACTTGCCTCGTGTAAATGGTACATTGCCTCTCAAATAAATGGTTTGGGCTACTTCGCTTTTACAGAAATCAAAGAATCAGTCAAGTATTATTAATAGGTTTCTACACGACAACTCTAGATTAACATTTTTTTATTTGTCTTAGCCCGTAGGTTTGTTAGAAAATGTAATGTTCATATAGAGTTCATAGTAATATGTATGTACTCATTAAAATTTTCAGGTGTCTTACCTATTAGGCCAGTAATGAAAAACAACGTAGAAAAAATGCATTTAGATACAGCCCTGACACAGTTTCTTTTTTTATTTGTTATTATAATAATAAATAATATAATCTTACAGTATATGGACGCTGTATCGTATATCTACGTATATATGTTTTGTGAAAGGTTTCTACCTATTATGGTCTTTAACAAGGCTTTAACAAGGACATAAAGAAAATACCTTTATACCCTCATAGGAACAGACAGGCTTTTCGAATTATTATTATTATTAGTAATTTTCAACATAGTAATACATATTTTAGATACCAAACTCCGATGAGAAATTAGAATGGCCACATCTCTTGGTTTCTGTGTAGTAAATTGTACTTTGTGAAATTATCGCTTGATCTTTGAGTTTGAATTGATGAAAGAATTGTTCTTCCATAGGATTGGTCAGGCGGAGGATTCTGACCCTGGTTCCCCATTCCCGCCTCACGATGAAGACACTATGGAAAGTCACTGGACTCCCAACCAATCTATTAACAACAATATCAGGTGAGGATCTATTTAGATCAGTGCTTATTAAACTTTGCTCCGCGGACCACTGGTGGTGACTGAATGCATAAAGACTTAGAATAATAACAATTAAGTTTTTTACAGCCTAAAAGTTCATATAATAGCATATGATAGCAGACAAATAAATTATTTTGCCTAGTTTTTTTATTCTGTGTTATTTATTTAATTAATATATTGTTTATTATTTCATGCTTGAGATCTTGGAATATAAAAGGTAATAAATTACTATTTTATTTGTACAATTTATCTACCTACTTACCCCACAAGGGTGTGAAGATATAGATATATTTTTATGATCGGTTCAATGTGTATGCTCTTGGCTAATTGTAGTAAGCAAGCCTTAATAAAACTGAGACGTATTTTTTGACACTTTCAAGCAAGCTCGTAGTTTGAGAAACGTCTTAAATTAGCACCTAGCTCTGAATCTGTATCTGCAACTTCAGTAAGGATCGGTCATTAGATCTGTGACAAAAGCCTATTATCTAGAGCTACTCCATGCTTCGGTAGAACTTGTATAAACCGTTGTCGTCGGTTCCGGATGTATCTGCAAGTCTAACTCGAAAATCGTCGTTCGGTAGTTCGTTAGTTCATAACAGTTATTCTGTTATGATGTAACATTAAAAATATAAATATATTTTATGAAGATTAATTCACAGGCTTATACTATTTTGAACATCCAAAAATTTTAAGTACCTGATTGAGTTCAATAATCTTGTCACAGCAAGGGCAGTATAAAAACGAGCGAACTGTCTTTAAAAAATTCAATATGAGGCAAATCGTCTGCTCTTATTAAAACTCGTGCTACAAAGAGCTGGGAACGCAACACGAACTAAAAGAGCGAATTAATTCATTTAGGAACGGCGATCTAAACTGATCGATACCTTCCGGCGTTAAGGAAGTGGATGTTCTCGGTGCTTTCAAGTCTAGACTACGCGAACATATTTTAAATTACCAAACTTAATTCGCAAAACGGGTTTAGATAGTAAACGAAAATAAATACATATTTTTTTGGTAGTGTTTAATATACTGTTACCGATAATCACACTTGTGCTTGTGATATTGCTTAAACTAATTAATAAAAAAAAAAACAAATATTAAATACTCGTTGTCACGTGACCGCAAACAGCGCGTGACGTCACGACCTTCTTACTCATATCGGAACTTAAAGAATTCAACCAAGAGTAGAAAATCTTTATATTTTTCCAAAAAAATATCTTATTTATATAAATAAACTTAGGAACACCTTATTTATTACCATGGACGTTTGTAAAAAATATTTTTCGAAAAAAAAAAGTTTTTCAGCTCTGAAGAACAATTTTGGTTTTGCGGGTTACTATGTCTTTGCTTTCCAGTGTCGATATGAATGATATATTTTTGTAAATTTTTTTTTATGCCGTCAAAATATAACGTATTACGTTAAGCTCTCATTATAAGTGACATTTATGTATTTTTGAGAATAAATTTTATAAACTGAACCAATTTATAGAATACTGTTTATGATTCAGTTTTGTTATAATGGTTCAGTTAATAGAAAACCGTCCCCACCACTGTATGGTGCACCCTCACATGGGCATATGGCCCGTTATATGCTAGTGGTGGGGACGGTTAAGAAACTGACGATACGTGTACGTGTGTCCAGCGATAACACAACGGACGGTGGCGTGAGTCCGTCTGGTGGCGATGTAGCGGGCGCCATAGCGACGCGTGCGCCGGCCGCGGTGGCGCGCCGCCCCGCCGCCGGTACAGAGCCGCCCTCCAAGGTCGCTCGTCTGCGGGAGGTCAGTATATACGTCATCATCAGACCATTATTTTGTCCTTTCGGCTCGAGCCTTCCTTATGGATGGCTAAGGAGCATGGGCCATAACCCTCCATGCTGGCCCGATGCGGGTTGGCGGGTATTAACGACTGCAAATGCAGCCGGGATTGATGGCTTAACGTGTCGGGACTGACTCCATGCTGGCCTGATGCGGGTTGGCGGGTGTTAACGACTGCAAATGCAGCCGGGACTGATGGCTTAAAAGACTGCGTGCTGATTTCCGAAGCACGGAGTAGATGGAGATAATATTTTTTGTTGGTCACCCATCCCGTGACCGAATCTTGCGAAAGTTGCTTAACGACAACGATCGTGTGCCGCGACGCTTATCCATAAGCCACTGAGATAATACAGCTTAAACGTAAAACAATCTAAACTGTAAAATATTCTTAACGAAAAATGCTTAAAAAATCCACTTTGCCCAGGCACTCCCGTCTCAGAGTGTGTTTGTCGAATTGATCAAAATTAATAATCCAAACTGATTTTGTTGGTTATTTATTTCAGTATGACTGAGGCCTTCCGCCGTTACCTTTTTGTTCGAACTTGGTGCTTGTTAAAACTTTTTTTAACTCAGCGAAAATGCGTTATCCGCTACACCTGTCGTCTGACACGGCAAGGGTATGTAGGGCTGTATTCGCCGGGACAGTCACCCCTTATTCCTTGTTAATACTAGACTGAATAAATATTGTATTGATTACATGTTTAGGGGAAAAACGGGACGCTATTATTAGAACCGTATTTACGTTTAAATTATTTTGGCGTTTTTCATAATTAATGGTACGGAACCCCTCGTGCATGAGTCCAACTCGCGCTTGGCTGGTTTTTTTACGTATAGTTATCACTCTAACCTGCCTAGTTTAATTTCACCAGTTCGCTTCTCTTTACGTATTCGTTCCTTTTCATATGTCATATTAATTAATGAAACAATACAAATTAGTATTTACAATCTATTTCCTATTCCGTAGGACACCAACAACAATCGCGGACACGAGTCTAGCGGCGGCAGCGGATCGGGGTCTCCACGCGCTTCCTCCCCCTCCCCGTCTCCCTCCCCTGGTCCCCCGCACTCCGTCATCATAAACGTAGTCACTAACATAAACAAAGTCGAGCAACGAAACACTCTTAATAATTAAAACCCATTGCCATATATTACCTTTTATATTTAGTTGTGCCACACTCCGATTAATATTTATTGTATATACAACTATTAACTGTTAATTCATAATAAAAAAAATCATTCATATCGACCTTCTTCCGAAAATAAAATTATGTTATAGTATAATATACAGAACGGATTTTTGAGTTGGATCAGTAAGGCTTTTTGTTCTATATATATACATCTTTATCCAAAATCCGTGAATGCAGTTCAGAATATCTTAAAAAGTGATGGTCTCGTACATTCTTATGTAATGTAACATTTAATTTCTTTGCTGTCCCATGTCAAAAATCTACAGTGTATATTTTAGTTGGTATGTCCAGAAAAATTTCTACAATATACTACTTAATGATTTTATCCATATCATAGAGGGGCGTGTCACATCGTAGTTAGCTAATAATTTTTATGTTTAAAACGATGCCCATTAATAATTGCTCAATTTTACTTAGACAATGTTAAGCATTAAAGAATTATTTAATGGGTTATCGGCATGTACTTGTAAATATTTTAGTGCTTTTATTGTTTTTGTTTTATAATATAATTATAATGATATTTGATGAGATTGAGTTCCTATAAGCGTTACGGTTGTAGGATGCGAGCAAATTTAACTCGCTTGTTTAACTACAGCTAAGCTACATAATCGATAAAAGACACGCTAAATATGCTAGTTTAGACAAAGAAATGTGGAAATTGAATGACAAAATGAAAAACATATATATATCGATAAATTGCAGAGCTTTAGTCAAGAGATCGCATATCGTGTAGCGTTTTAATGTACAAATGTACGCAGTCGCTGTTGGTTCGAACTGATTGATATAAAGAAAATTATGGTGCTAATACTTACTAGATATATAAATGTATTAGTGTGAAATCCATTATTCGTTAGCAGAATTACTTCATATGTGTTGCTATTTTTAATTTTAATAACGAGATTATTAAGTTAACGAAAATGCTGCACAAAATAGTAAAATCATTGAATTTAAAAAAGTTATACTTAGCTATTTTCATAATTTTATGTTTAAATTTAAGTAATAAGCTGAGTCTCAGTTTATCTCAATAAAGTTTAGTGATTTCTATTCAGATTAACTTATAGGTATTATATTTAAGTAGAGATTGCATTTAATAAAGCATTAATTCAAATCACCGTAGATTTACTTTACATTGCTCATTCATTACGCTAATAAATTTTAATTGGTGCAATTGTTCTATGTTATTTTTGTTATAGCAATCGGTGGCATAATATTATGATAAACAAATGAAGCTTATGCGAAATTCGATACGTAAAATATTAAGACTGTCGGTTGTTATATCGATTTGAACTCTTATGTTAAGTGAATATGGTTGATTCTATTGTATTGTTACATTTGTTCGCCGTGCGGCCATTAAGATTGGCTTGCGTTAGTAATGAATACAATATTTCTATTGTGAAAAAAGAGGGTTTTAAAAGTACACAATTGAAAAGACCACTTTTCGGACGGATTATAACAGCCGTGTACGAGTGTTGACTCGTTTAGACGTGCATTCGATTGTTTCATCTTCCACGCATTTTTTTTAAATACTCTGACAAGTTTAAAGGTTCGAAAAATATTGGATATTATGTGTTTGAAAAGTTACGAGTACCTATTGTATCACCTGTTGTGTAATTTTGAATGATTTACAAAGGAAATGTCTAATGTGATATCACTAGAGAACAATTGTAAATTAATATAAAGACACAGTTTATGCAGCCTTAGTATATCATCAATCATCACAATATTTTACTTTATTATTATATCGTACTTAAATATTAGACCAAATATTAATTATTTTATCATAGTTATGCTATGCTAACGCTCATTAAGTACCATTAGTTATTATTGTAGCTTATCGAAATAATATGGCTAATGAAGTGGAATCAAGTTGTTGGGTTTTAAATAAAGTGCTTATTATTTTAGTTTACTGGAAAACTATAATTGTTTTTATAATAAGGTTAGCTCTTTGACTTTTAAATCAGAGTTGACTATAACAAAACGCATAATGTAAATATCTCACGAGTTTAGATTTTTTAACAAGTAACTTTTTTACTTTTACCTATATCTTTTAACTAACAAAAGTAAATATGATAATCATACATCAAAAAACTTGACAAAGAGTATTCTTAATATGTTTTCATATATTAGTTGATATCTAGTACACTTGTACGGAACAATCTTATATTTTATTTGTTAATACATTCCTTTCTTATTCATCTGCTCATGAAGTTATTAAAAAAACATGGAGAGACTGTATTTTATTTTGGGATATAATCGAGAAACATTATTTTTGTTTAGAATAATCAACTGCTTTTATTTTATTTTTTAATCAATTTTACTTTATATCATTTTGAATAAAGTGTTGGGTAAATCAATGACATCTGTGTATTAAGAATGCATTGTAATATATTGCAAGAAATCATCGTGTTTGCAAAAGAATAATAATATTAAGTTTCGTTCAGTCTTTCAGTATTTTAGCATTTACATATTTTAATAATCCACACTTGTTCGATTGGAATAAAAACTGTTCTTAGAAAGTTAGAAAGAGTAACAAATAGACTGGTGTAAAAGACAAGGCCACCGTTTATCAGTGTCAATCAGCATGCCATATCCAAGATCAGTAGTAATATTTGACTTTTGCATTGTCGCTCAATCCTTATTGTAGGTAACTGTACTTTTGGGCGCCGCCTAAGTAAGTTGTATCAATTTGATTTTATTGTTAGTTACTTTTGTAACTGGCTGTCACGCGATGTCAGTAATGATCTGAATGAACTGATCTCGGTGTAGAATTAAAGTATATTTATGAACCCTATTACATGGACACTAGACGCAAATTTGTAAGTTATCATTTCGCTCGGAACAAGTAGTAATAAGTTTCTATATTTACTGTTTGAATAATTTTCCTAAATTAAAAGTCCCTCAAGTATCTTGATTCAATTTAGCAATATTAACTGTTTTTAAGATAATACGATGTTAGTTTAAACTGACGTAATATGTTGTGTTTATACATAGATATGTTACGCATTTTTTTTTGTAAAAATTGACCTTTATAAAAATGCATAACATACCTATGGTGGACACATCATGTTACATCGATTCTTAACAGTTCGTTAACTGCCCTGCGATTCAGTAAAATCCAAACCCGAATTCGAATTCACTCAGGTGTTCGAATACATTTCAAAAAGCGGCATCCGCTCAATCTTGAATTGGTAATAACGTTTCACGGCATAAGTGAAGTGAGTTTCGAAATGACATCCACCAATTTGTTTTGTATTTTTATACAAAATAAAACACATGAGTGAATTCGAATTGGGGTCTGAATTTTTACAGAATCGCAGGGCGGGTCTAGGAGAGCCTTAACTTCCAAAACGTCAAAAAATGTTTTATAACTTTGCATCTATTATTCCTGTAATAAAGGGCTCCTGTGAGATTGTGTGATTAATGATTTTGATTACGCTAATTAGTGATATTACCTAGTGCCTTATTAAGATAGTCGTAAACATAAAGGTTTTTTTGAAAAAGGTTAAGAGCGTGTATCCCAATTTATGCTGTTTTATTTACAGAAGACTAGTAAACTTAAATATACTTAGGAAATTTTGCCTTTAAAGTTGGAAGAAAACATTTTTTAATAAATTATACGCCTATAGTTTAATTTCCATGACATCTTTGGTTTACTATTTTATGTTATGAATAATTATTTTTGATAAACTCGACATAATTCGGCGACAGCGCTCTTACCCAAAGTATTTATCTGTTTCATTATTTTTGTGACAATGTAATATGTAATTATAATTTTAAGAAAATCCAGTGTTAGAAAATGTCTTCCAATATACCATATGTATGTATTGTTTTACTTTTGAGTGAAAATTTTATTGTACTGGAAATCAATTAACTATGACTATTATCGCGTATATCACAATTCGAATAGCATGTATGCAGTGTTTATATATTGAAAAAGGCCAATATAATAAGATGATTCAGTATCTGGAAAAAATAATACTACGGATGGACGGAAATTCTTGGCATGGAATTTATACTTGAAAAAATGTATAGGTACATGGTCAAAATCCTTTGTGCCTTGGTCAGCTTTGTGAAATAACCTACTTAAATTTGATATACATAATCTTAATATTTCTATTGTTTCAACACGTTAATGGTGGACGCTTATCTATCAGATCAGATTTTCTTCACACCTTGTAAGTGATAGGTGACATTAGAATTCTGGCGATTAGGCGAGTACATGTATATGTGATAGTTCATATGTTGCTAAACAAAGAATTCTTACGTTCGCCTCCTTCGGCGCGTGCCATTCTGATAGTTGCGTGAAAACCTCTATATATGTACTGTTATGACGTACAATTTATTTCACAATAACGTAACCACAATAATATGTTCCACAATCATATAAGTATGAGGGGCAGCTTTTTATGGTATATTTAATTTTTGCAATCAACCACAGTTGCTGAACAGAAAGAATTTTGTACAATGACATATCTTTTTCACACGTGCGCAAAAGTGAATCTAAAATGTGCACGATATCTATCAAAAGGCACAAAGGTCAACGTACGAATTTCTCTATTCGGCGCCGTGCCGATTGTTTTGATTTATTAGCTATAATAAAAAGTATTGCATGAGTTCTTATAATTTTTATTATATTAAAATTTGTCGGAGCGGTTCCTTTTCAGCCCAGTATCAGTACATTTACATTTTGTTATTATTTTTGCATTGTATCAATTATTATTTATTTTTACTTGAAGTGCCTCAAATGGGCTGTGACGCACTTTTTTTTTTATTTACTGTCGTTAAAAAGTTCCTCAGAAATATGCCATGAAAAAGTCATTTTGGTTCACAGTTGATAACTATACTAAGTTGTTTGATTAAATTGTATAGGTTTTGTTTTTATTGTACATCAGTTGTATTTTTTGGTTAGTTCGCGAGACGAGTAACAGATTTCTGACAATTTTGAACTGATATGACTTTTTAATTTAATATTAATCTAGTCCTAAGTCAATATGATTGATTGATTTGCAACAATTTTTAGAGGAACTTTCTTTATTATGAAAATAAAAGTGATATTTTAATTGTTTTGTTTCAATGAACTACGAAGTTACACCTACTCCTATAATGATGCAAACATAATTAAATATTCGGTTATTTTGAGTGAACGTGTTCTACAGTTTCTTACCTACATGCATTAGCTTTTGTGGCCTTTTGTATGATACCCGTAATGCTAATGCGCCTGGCCGCCATTTTGGTGACGTAATTGTGTTCAACAATCAATACCGTTAGTTAACAAATAAATACTCATTGACGACTTGACGAGTATAATATAGAGTTGCGTTGTGTTGAGATCACACATTTTTTTCGGTTTTTTTTTTTTGGTTCCGGTTGTTATTGTTAAGATTTGTTGTAACTTGTTATAGTTGACTAAAATAGCAACTGCTTTAATGATTTCCACAACAATTAACGCTGATTTCGTTAACAATAAATATACTTATCCAATGTCGCTCATCTCATAATTACTTATGGCGATGTTTTAAAAAAATCGTTTTCTCATCTTTTTAATTTTTTTTTGTTATATTAACATATAAATTAGCTTTTTTTAAAAAAAATTATTACAATAAGTTAACAAACCAAAAGTTATTAAATTATCATAACAATATTTTGTATTATTCATAAATATTTCTAACTATAATAAACAATAAAACCTTTGCATTATGTGCTATCTATACTTTCTATTTTCAAATGACGTCACGCGTGTGTTATTTAGACAAGGTTCCAGCGCATTAGCAATTTGCAGGACTTATATTTTAATACTTGTTAAGCCTAGCTTGATATATAGATGGAAGATTGGATTATTCATTTGCATTGAATAAGCCCGAAACATCATCAATATAAACATAATGTGTCAGGCTCGCAGCGTCACCCTTTTCGATATTGTATTAAATTCTTGATCCATCAGGTTCAAATTAAATAATAAAACATACTGAACTATTATTAGAAAATCCTAACAATAAACACAAAGTTGCAAGGCATACTCTTAAAATTACTTACAATTAAAGCGCGCATATGTAAAACGCCGTAGTGCCTTCGAGTGTAATTCAAAATATCAAAAACGACAAGATTCTTTCTGTGATATATAGTGATTGCGCGCCGGATCAGCGCCACATTATTTCTTAATAATCGCTCTATCCCAGACAGATAAATAGGGATCAAAAGTTGATCTGGAAATATTTTTGAAGTTCAACAGTACATAGTTTTTGCTATGGCGATGCCATATTGATGTCAGCTCAGCAGCGTTGTGGCGCTGCTGCTACTGTCGTATCTCTGAAACTGCTGTTGTTCCTATTTCGTAACGGATTGATCCAGAATTCATTTCGAAATCGAAGAAGGGAAAACTCTCACCCGTCATATGCGGGTAACACAGCCTATAATTTACGTGGGCGAAGATACGAGAAAACAGCTAGTTAAATATAAAATTATAGATAAATAAAGTGTTTGCAATTCTTCTCAGTTTTCCTTTATTTTTGTTGCGTGATAACCACGTGAACGTTACTTCGGCTTAAAGGCGAGATTTGGCCACGGTCACACGATGTGGCACCCGGACTGTTAGCTCTGTATACAGTGTTAAAGTCTTTAAAAACCTTTTTCGCAATCATCTCTGTCACTATCATCAGTTCAATGATATTATTATCTTTCATTTAATGGAGAATTAGATTAATTCCTAGGGTTTGTCTCAATGAAGACATTTTTAATATTTAATTTTCTCGATAGAAAACCAAGCATGCCCCTACATTTTTTTGATTGTTTCTAGTAAATGACGACGATACATTACTTTCACAAAGTCCCCATAATATTTTACCTAGGTACTTGTAGTACCTACCTAAGTACCTATACCGTGCTATGCAGGTAATTAATAAACAAGGTTTAACGTCAGAGTAATCTTACGCTAATATTGCAATTTTAGTATTAGTCTAAATTAATTTTACTCAGACAATAAATAAACCTACTTCCTTCTAGGAGTGAAAATTACTCTCGTAGAACCTCGTACTATGTTAACCTTTGAAAAGTCTCTGTTTAATAATATTAATTCTTACTAATACTAAGTGCAGTTTCGGCGTACATTTACTCCAACACTAAACCTTATTTATTAATAACACCGATAGTGTTTATGAAATAATAAAATGAAATACTGCAGAAGTTACCTATTCAAATATTTCGACTTGTGAATATGAATGAATACATTACGTTCTTAAAATAGCGGCGGTATTATTAGGCTACGTCCAGACGGGGGACATTTTGGCAAGCAGACTGCTGACTAGGTAGCCTATTAAAAACCATTACCAATGAATTACAAAGTCAAACATTTTACAAAAGACCGTATCTAAATCGCATCACTAAACTAAACTTTTTAAATTGTCTGCATAGAGTTTAATATGATTTGGTTTATTATTTAAAGTAAATACTTTAAGATTCGTAACCTTTTTTCAGATGCAACATTCATCTATTACAAATGAAATTGCAAAAAGAACTTTATAAGAAGCTTAAATAGGAAATTCTTTTAATTATGAATTTGAATAATACAATTTATCTTTTGTGACATCTATTAGTATGAAATTTACTTACTGCAACCGTACTGATTTGAGTGAATTATCAGTTATCCCCTTAAGTAAATAGGTATTATCTGTTTAAAGTTACCTTTAACAACCAAGATATGAACTCTTAACAGGTTTAGTAAGTTTCTAATTATTTGTTGTTTAGTTTTTTACGTTATATCCGCTAATCTACATCCGCTAATCGCATTCGTTAAAATTGAAAACGTTAAGAAAAAGATAGATATTTATTTTTTATTTTTACTTTAAATCAAGTCAAATTGAAATTATTAATAATCTTGCTTGATCGCTATTCTCATTCCATCCCTAATGACGATCTTAGCATAGTGCGTGACTTGTCTGAACACAGCCTTAAGATCAGCGGCGAGCGGCAACCGCGATGGTTTTTTGTTCTTTTCAAAAGGGTCTACGCTACGACAAGTCCAGACATGATCGGAGCATTGGGTCCAGTTGATTGGAGATCAGGTGCAAGTTTTCACTTGTTTTGTTATTGTAAGTTTGGATATCAATAGAAGCAGGAGTGTTGTGTTGTGTATTTATGATTAGTTAATTTTATTCGTACTGCTTGCTGTGTTGTGTTTATTTTCCTTATTATTTAATTTACTAATAACATTGTGATTGTGAGCCGCTAAGTACCTACACTTTCTATTTGGAAATATCTGAAGATGTTTTGGTAAGTCATTATAGAATGCATTGGTAGTGATATATTCATATTTTGTTATGTATGTTACCTGTCTACATAAAATTAGCGACATAATTTTTTGTATACGAAAAAATACTAAGTTTAAATTGGTTTTGTACAAAAAATTATGACCAAATAAGCTGTTAATTGAAAATAAGAAAAGTGCATCGTATATATAAAAGCAGTGGCTATAAAACACGAATTGTTAAAACTCAATACAAAAAAAAACTAAAAAGTTACGTATGAAATTCGTCGTTTTGTTATATTCTTTCTTTTTGTTACTATCAATTAATACTCTTATAATTCAAGGAAAATATTTGAGTCACTTTATAGCAGTCGGCAAGTTTTATTTTCACAATAATCATAATGGTTCAGATACGCTGATCAATGACCGGTGACTGCTGACTCTTTGCGCGCTAAGCTCGTTCGTCAATAAAACCGGCCAATAAAGTGAGGTACAGAATTTGCTCGCGCCGCCGTACGAGTATGTTATCGACCAGTGTACCTAAATCTCTTTTTATTTTCCCTTGGATTAAATATTTTTTTAATACGGTGCGTTAGTTTCGAATCTTATTTAATACAAACAACCAAATATTTCCTCTTATAATCCATACTTATATTATAAATGTGAAAGTAACTCTGTGTCTGTTACTTATTAATGATATTTGGTACACAGATAAGAGTGAATTTTGGGAAAGAATACTTAGGCTTTTAATACCAGACTAGAATAGCTTTTATCGCGAAATAGCCACGTATTACTATATAGATAAAAAAACAACATCTTTATATGATTCAGGACAGCGATAGTGATATTGACGTGTTTGATTGGTGTGAGATCGGAACCGACGTCATGTACCGAAGACTCGCAGTGCTCAAGCGGGTTCTACTGTGAAGCGAGCGCCCGCTTTTGCCGCGAGTGTCTTCGTTGCGAGGATTTCAAACGCGAATCGCCAATGCCAACAGACGTCTGCGTGAAGTCCGTCCTCGAGTGCGGCAAATGCTTAAAAGGGTAACAACTGACATTACCTAATAGAGTAGCAAAGAAGTAAAAAGCACATATATCGTGCGTATCACCTATTTTTCCCCACATAATTATGAATAGCCTATTAGTGTCCCCATTGCTAGAGCTTTCCCTATGGATAAAAGGAAAGGACAGTTTTAAGAACCACCGAGGATGTCTGTCTATTTGTCCGTCCATTTATAACTGAATTACCTACTTCGTACCGACTGACGTGAAATATTTGTAGTGTAAGTCAAGACGTTTATAGACACTAGATACGATATTTAAAATTCTATCCAAAGAAAGAAACACCGTAGGTATGTTGTGTTGTGTCGCGAAGGTAATATATATCCGTTTCCGCCTTAAATAAATTTTCAATATCGCGGTCTTTTTGGGGTAAATTCAAAAAAGATTTGCAATTTATATTACTTCGCATTTCGCATAATAAAGCAATATAAAATAGTTCTATAATTACAAATAGATTAGAAGAAAAACTAGTAAGATCACCCGACAACCGCCGATTGACTCTTGGTTTGGTTCTTTTTTATAACGTTTTAGTGAATATAATATTATAATAATATTTTCTGATTTTGAATATTTTATAACAGGGTTTATATACTTATTAATAATGTTATCTGTTATTATTTAAATTATATATCCAAATTTTGGTTAAGTATATCTTTCTGTTTTCAGTTTAGTACACGTGTACCCTGAAGGACTATGTATGCCTCATGACGCGGAGAATACAACGGAACTACTGCCTTTATATGCTTGGGTTGCCATCGCTGCTGGTTTAGTACTAATGGTTGTTATTCTTTGCTTGTTTTCGAAGATGAAGAAATTCAAAATAGCTTACGGTAAGTATCTATCATCTACGATGTTTTATACGTATTGTATTCAAAAAGAATTTCAACTAGCAAAGTGATATAATATATCTTAATAATAAAATCTAATCCAATATAAAAAAGGAAATATTATGTTTTACTAACATAATTTTTCCATCAAATATTATGTTAGTAAAACGATGGAACGTTAGGTCTTTAGTTATATAAATAAGTGTATTTTAAGGAACATATTAATGTACGACTGTTGTTGCCATAAATTTTGTATACGGATAATTCGAAGCTTGGATTAACACATAGGCTATTTTTTATCCCGCTAAAAAGTACCTAGTTATGTTTTAATAAATTACACTAACACCATCTCTTGACTCTTGGCTTTAAATTCCCATAAGTTTCGTTTTTTGGATTTGGTTTATTGCTATGAACTAGCTTATGTGAAAAGTGTTTTCAAGTTTTCACCTAGTGGACAGTCGGGCAGGACGGTTATACTTAAGTTTGCTTTAAAAAAAAAAATTAAATCTGGTAATCAGATTTTATATCAAACACTACATAGGTTTATATTCTTTAAAAAAGAAAAAAAAATCAATCAACTGAACTTTCGTCTTCTAATAGGTAATAATCATTTTTAAAAAAAAAAACCACATTATTCCTTATGCCTGTCTAAAGCGGACAAAATGATTCCAGTCTTCTATATGTGGGTGAGAATATTCTTCGTTACATAATGTACTGAGGTCGGTTTTCTTTTTCTTTTGTTTTAGATGTGTAGCCCATGGGTTCTTCTCTTTTTTTATAGTCGATGGTCCAGGTTTATCCTCAAATGATTTTTGTTTCTTACGGCCTCTGATGAATTTTTTTGGTATTTTGTTTAGGATTCGGACAATTTTTTCCAGGATAGCTTGATGAGAGCTGCTCGTATTATACAGGTATATAGCTTTTTCTTGCAATTTTTCGTGTTCAGCGGCTGCGAAACAACTTGCTCAAAACTTCTTGAAATGATCTGTCCAAAACACTATTTGGTTCTTCTTGTAATGGTTTTGGCTAAACATCGTCTACTTTCTGTGTCAGTGTGTCTCCTTGTGGCCATTGCATCTCTCTAGAAGTCTGAAAATTTCAAGGTACAAAATATTCATCACCAATTAGGTGTTTTTTTGAAATTATAAACTCCACTAGCACGAAAACCACTGATAACATTACCTGGTGTCGCTTTTAAATATGCACCAGTAAATATTTTCGCAACATCAAATTGCAACTTCTATCTCAAATAATTTTTTCAACGGTCCTTAAATTGAGACATCCAGCGGTTGCAGTTTGTGGGAAGTGTGTGGCGCTATTGAAAGAAATGTCACATTATTCCTTGTCGTAAATTTCAAGGCAAAATAGTGTTTGTGGGATTTATGATTGTCCGGTAATAAATGAGTTTTCTTCTTTTTTGTGGGTCGAACGTAGTTAACGAACATTTAGAGCCGTTGTCAGTCGTTGATACTACATACCCTGGCGATGATCCATCAAGCAGCCGCGGATCGAAACTCTTCCTTTTAAAAACGTACGTTGATAATATTTTATGTGGCTTATTTGAATTGAAAAAAAAAAGTTAACTCTTTTGTGCCTCCTACATGGCACGTTCTAAGTTAGATTCCGACCAATTTGCAGGGTAATATTTTCTTTTGTAGTTGTACACCATCTAAAACAAAAGAAAACAGTTAAGTACGAACAGTTGATTCAAAATTATAAAACTAGTAAAATAAAAAAAAGCAATTACTTCAAAAGTCAGTTCAAACTAGAATTTTGATCACAAATTATGACGTTCTATCGTTATTAACAATTAATATATAGTATTAACACGGAAATGTCGAAATTGGTATTGAAATGATTATAATAGCAATTCAAAATAGGCTTCCCCTATGTGACAAATTTCAGGCAAATTAATCGTAGTTGCCTATCATCAGATAGGCAATTGAAAACGAGGTTGTGGGAATAAATATATATGCGGTCGGTAAAAGTAAAGTGTAGATAGAAAATGATAATTGTAAGTAATAATAAAATTTCTGTTTATGCAGCTGCCACAGATCAATCACTTCAAACAATACAGAGGGTAGAGGATGTTCTTCTCCGTCCACCGGCGTACCATGACATTGATAACAGGTCACCTGCTCCACCGCGTAACTATGCTGAAACTCCTATAATGCATAAACTTGATGGTAAGTTAACCTTATTGGTGCACGTTCAATACAAATAGGCATTGTCTTTATTGTCAGTCAATCAAGTAAGCATCGGCGCAGTAGCGGACTTGAAACAGAGATCTAAGTGGAAATAGCCAGATTAATCACACAAACGACTTTAGCTCAATTTGTTTTCACAATAATAAAAATATAGAGATCACAAACAAGGCAATGTTGACAAATTATAATTAGGTAGATCTTATTAAACATTTATCTTTAAACAAAAAATAACAAATAAATTTGAACTACTTATAGTATTAGAGCCGACAACTCAGGACAATTAAAAAAAAATACAATTCATATATTCTTTATTGATGTCTTTGAGTACGGCAGTTAGTCTATAACATCTCTCTATGTATATTTCATTCTAGAGTCGCCGCATTCGAATGTGACGTTGCCTTCGCCGGTGTTTCGGCGGTGCGAAAATTCAGACAGTCAATACGCTCGCATCTTCAATAATCCTGTGTACGTGCGTGAGCCCCAACATGAAATCAGGTAATATTTGAATCAGTGGTGGACTAATTAGGGCGAGTCTCAGCCATATAGCTGCAGCCATCCACGAAAATCACAATAATATAATATACAATATCAAATTTCTACCTCGGTTGAAAAAAGTTGAGGTTATTCTAAGTCATTTTCTAAAATCACTGGGTCTACACCCAAGAGCATTATATTGAAATACGTGTTAATGTTATTAAACCAGCACAAGATGCATTCGATCAACTAATAAAATCATTGTTTCTTAATATATAACAATGCAATTTTAATGAAATCAACAACAATAGAAAGGAAAAGCTCTTTAAAATTTCAAACATAAAATATAAGCTTGCGAGTGTTCTGTATGGTTCAAATATATCAAAATTACCGCTGTTGCACACATTGTGAGTTATATAAATAAATATTTGAACAACAATTTTTGATTTTTAATAATTGACTGATTGGTTAATTCCATTAGTAGTTAAACATAATTCCATTAGTAGTTGTAAAAGGGTTAGAAGTTAACAAAAATAAACAAAATATTGATTTTTGCTAATGAATTTTCATTCAAGGTAAATTAAAAATTTTCTGTTACATTAGATTTGCTACCTTACTTTTACACAATAATTTATTCCCATAGCCACCTTGAGGTTTTCAAAGCTCGATAATCGCTTTTAGTCAAAAAGCGATCGATGTCCAAAAACACTACCTTGCTAAATGTTGATACCTAAAAAAAATAAAATATGAAAAACATGCCAGTTATAGAAATATTTGTTGAACCCTGATTCCAAAAAATATGGCCAAGCAACGGTTCTAATGTCTGCCCTTTTTAGACAAAGTACGCCTAAAATGGTTTTTTTAATGTATTTGGAAAAACCATCTGTCAAGATGGCGACTTTTCGTTGTATGGTCTTACTGAAACCGACATTATTTCGAAATCTAACTTATTAAAAACGCTACTTCTGAGAGACGCGTAAAAATTTTAATAGAAAACTTATTATACTTCATCGAAAATATACATGCGCCAGCCATTACTTATTGTTAAGTAACACTTTACTTATAATTAATATTTTGGATTTATTAAAAATTAGGAATGGATGAAAAGTAACCATTATCAATATAATTATGTGCAGCAACATTTGCCAATTCAGAACACTTTGAATTTGATTTTTTACTGCCGTATTTGGTTCCATTAAGAGCTGATAGTCAGTTTCGCAGGAGCAAATAGTTCTACGTAGACTAACTATAGGGTCGTTACTGAAAAAAGTAGTGTTCACCAAGTCCATTATAGATATTGAATTAGAGCAAATACGCCTGTTAAATGGGCCCTTTTCCGTGGTTATAATTGCTTACTATTCCATTATAGTCCTGATAAAACTGTGGTTCCAGAACGATTACTAGACCACATTTTGCTGCTTGAGTGTTTTAATATCAAACTGTTTCATATTTAATTTTTTATTTGCAACAATTGACAAAAGTACTCTCAAAGAATTTGTGTTTACAATAGGAATATATGTTTCATCATAATCTATTTTATATTTCTGTTGAAATCCTCTTGCGACTAATCTTGCTTTGTATCTACCATCCGGTTTCGTATAAACATCTACATATGAGCAGCAGATGTTGTAGCAGTACTCTGCCTACGGCGCAAAGGTTACGCTGAAGATATAGATAAATAGATACGAGCAGCTCAATGACGCAATAGTTATCGTGTTCGGTTTGCAATCTGGAGATAAAGCAACTTTTGCTTCAGGCGGGTATAGGATCTTCAGCCTACCAATATCCCAACTGCTGAGGCTCAGCCCTTCCCTATCGAACTTACCTATCGATATATGGAATCGAATCAAGTTGTAAAGGAAGAGTGAGGCATGACCTACAGGGCGGATGAGTGGGTTTAAATGACTCCAGATACAGTCAGTACCAACGGCTTAAGTTGCTTTCCTGAGCTCGAGATAACAAAATGTTGGTCACTTCCTCATCGCAAACCAAACGCGCTAACTACTGCCCCATCGAGCTTGACGAGAGGTTATAGAATGGATGAGAAAAAAGTTATTATCTCGAGGTCCTCTGTGCTTAGGGAGGCACGTTGAACCGTTGGTTGTAGCTCCAGCCGTTGACACCTACCGATCCACTTTAGGTCCAGTTAGTAGTAGGTTAAACTTGATTCTTCCATCTTAAGAGATAGCAGGGTCCAAGTACTTACGACATCAATTGGCTAATGATCATAATGATACATATCATTATGAAAGCGATAGTATTATAAAAAAATAAACACATGGCCACACAAAATGACGCAGGTCGAGTTGTGAATCCTACAAGGCTGAGACCGCACTACGTTTAATTAAACGAACGCGGTTTAGATATGGCTGAAAAGCATATGTTGTGGCACGCGTTTCCAGTCAGCTAATTCGTGTATATGTAGATCACACTTGTAATATGTAGAAGACTGTGTTACACAGTGCCAAGTTTCAAGTAGTGCGGCCTCAGCCTTAAAGAAATCTATTTAAAATATCACAGGTCCAACTCACATTTCGCGATTCCTGTCAGCCACGACGACAACATAGTTGTTCCTTCTACTTCTGCCGGTACTGAGACACTGTGGGTATCGAGTAGTAATGCTGACAATAATACCAACTTACCGTGAGTATTAAGAATTATTTATTGTGAGATAATTATTTCATGGTTAAAGAAGTTAGTACTGCGACATGCTATCGTATAAAACCAATATAATACAGTACAGTACAGTACAGTTTATTGTCAATCAAAATCAAAAATTATTTATTATTACATATTGTATTACATATTACATATGTATTATTACATATTGTGTTACATATTGCTTTAAGTCTTAGATCTCTGACCCCGAAACTAGAGAATCTGTATTATCAGGGCCAGCGATTCCTCGGTAGGTTGTTTATAAGGGAATGTGATGACGCTGAAAAACTTAACATAGGCAAGGTAAAGTCTTAAGAACTTTAGTGTGTGTGTGTGTGTGTGTGTGTGTGTGTGTGTGTGTGTGTGTGTGTGTGTGTGTGTGTGTGTGTGTGTGTGTGTGTGTGTGTGTGTGTGTGTGTGTGTGTGTGTGTGTGTGTGTGTGTGTGTGTGTGTGTGTGTGTGTGTGTGCGTGTGTGTGTGTGTGTGTGTGTGTGTGTGCGTGTGTGTGTGTGTGTGTGTGCGTGCGTGCGTGTGTTTGTGTGTGTGTGTGTGTAAGTGTGGGTGTGTGTATGTGGGTGTGTGTGGTTAGGTGAGTGGTGTGTGCGTGGGTAAGCCTGTGATTTGTTTTTTTTTTTTTTTAGTATGCTAAAGTTGAGTGAGTACCAATGTGCGTATATATTATTTAGAGAATTAAATATTTAAATAGATTAATGGCATGAAATGTTTTTATTATTATAAATATTTAATATTCAACCACTTTTACCTTTCAATTCAAGAGATTTTCTGTTTCTGTATAGGTGAGTTTCAGAAGGTAGCTGGTAATTTTGTTTTTCGCTTCATACCTGTTCAGGCAGTAAATGGATGTGAACTTGTGCAATTTACTATATAATACCGTGGAGAGTGCGTCAAATTGACGTTTAGCGAAAGTAGTTTAACAAGGTATTGAACGGTATACTTGAGCAGAAGCGCGTCTACGCGAGAAGGTATTAAAATCTAAGAGGAGAACATTGTGTCTCCGCAAAATACAGCGCAAAATAAAGAGTTGCCGGACGGTTAAAACCTGACATTCAGAATATAACATGTTAGTAGGATGTCGGATATGTTTATGAGTCATTACTTTTAGGATAGCTCTTTGAGCTCTCTCCAACTTCAGCATAGCGGTAACACCTGCCCCACCCCATACTGGGATGCAGTGTGTAAGAATCGATTGACATAGTGACAAGTACACAGTTTTTACTACTTCGGGTTCAGCTAATTGTCTTAATGTTTTAAATATATATATTAATTTTCGCACTCTTGTTTTCAAGGCTTCTATTTGGGGGTGCCATTTTAAATTGCTATCAATATGAATACCGAGATATTTTACACTGTGTACAGTGCGAAGTGAAGGGCATCCGCAGTTAGGTGTCGAGAAGTTGCAGGTGTGAATTGCTATCTTAGAATCTTCAGGTGGGGCGGCGCCAGCCAATGTAATAGAGAAGGAAAGTTCCTGTGTTTTTTCTGAATTTAGTGTAAGTTGGTTATAGGAAAGCCAATTAGCGACTTGTTTTAATGAAGTCTCTGCGTATAGTTTGGCTTCTTTCCAGTCATTACCGTGCACCAAAAGTGCGGTGTCATCGGCATATACATATATATTGCAGTTTTGTAACTGGAGTTTACACAAGTCATTTATGTATATTTGAAACAAAATCGGACCCAGTATGCTGCCCTGTGGCACGCCAAAGTCAATTGCTTCTGAATGACTGATGTGTTCGTCTATAGTGTATTAATTACCTACCTATGTTATGTAACATATTTGATTGGAAAGGGTAAAAATAGGATCCCATTACTGAGACTACGATGTCTGTCTGTCTCTGTCCGTCTGTTACCAGGTTGTATCTCATGAATCATGATAACTAGGTAGTTAAAATCTCCAAAAAATGTTGCTGCTGTGACAAACTAAAAACAATAAAGTAAATATTTACATACAACAAACGTTCTTTTGGGTTTTTTTATAGATAACGGTAAGAACCCTTCGTGTGCGAGTCCGACTCTCACTCGGCCTGTTATTGGAATTCTCCGATAGTGTTCGTAATGTTTTGGAAACCATTCACATGCGTAGCGCGCCGAGTCAATGGCATCGGTCGATAAACAGATCTAATATGAAACAACACCACATACATATATTGCTCAGATTACAATCGAGTAGCTAAAATACTTGTATTATATAAATCTGAAACAACAAAGGTACATCCAGCTCCGAGGCAATATTAATAAGATCATATATCTAAGGTCCTTCCTCCAAGACAATCCGTTTTAGTGGGATTGCCATCCGCGTTTAGACTAGCGGGGGGGCCCGTGCGGATGAAGAGTCCCACATACCCCCTGCTTCTTGTCTAGCGGCTGGGACAGCGCATAAAGCATTTCCCTGCGTAAAAAAAGAGACCATCATTGATCTTAAGTAATTATTAATTCTTTATTATATTGTCAGATACATAAGTAAGTAAAGATTATTTTTTATTTACAGTACCGCCTCTCAAAACAGCATAAGTGATGCCAAAATGTCATCATCACTAGGAAAGACCAGAGTTGGTCAACAGGTAATTTTGTACTATTGATTTACGTTAATACAGGCTACTAGACGATAACCATACCGTAAACCGTTCGCAATATATGCATCAGCTTAATTTAAGAATTTCATTACATATTTTTAGCATTAGTACTTCATTATTGCAGTATGGTATTATTATATAGTGCATTATATTGCGTTTTTCATACTTTTCATCTGAAACATCAATACCGCAACTAGTTACGACTAGGGGTGCGAACGCTTAACTCTCTAACCATAAATCTAGCCGTAGGATACATCTTGGCAAATATTATGACGATATTTTGTTCCATTTTTCAACTTTGAGAAGTCTTTTGGTGTATAAACTTGAGATAAATGACTAAGTTGGAAACACTGCTGTCAAATCCACATTCATCATTCTTTATCATTCGTTCTTCGTTATAAAAACTTGTCAAAGAAGTAAAATAAAAAGCAATAGCGCTACAACATCGCTTAGATGTCGTATCCTATGGATAGTTTGGCGGTCGCTTTGCTGGTTTTTCTAGCAATAATAAAAAATAAAATATCTTTTTAGGTGCAAGATTCCAACAATAATTGCCCTGAGGAAGAAGATCCATTGTGTCGGCGAACTAACGGCAGTAGTACATGCTGCACGAGTGTGATGACTGGACCGTCATTCGTCATTAACGTGGTAGAGAATGTGAACAATGCGACATTGTCACATGTTGAATATCATACGTGAAATGAATATAGACATTATTTAGATATGCTCAGTGCATGCATGGACTTGTTTGAATAACCAAATAATTAGTACTTGTAGATGAATTCCAAGTGAAGATAAGAAAAGTATAAGCAAAGACTTCTATGTATACTACTACACAAGCTATTCGCTACAGGAAAATTGCGCGTCTAGTTGTGTGTCAAGTCAACATCGTTTAGTTTTAGTAGATTGTATTGCTGTCTCGCTTACTCTTTGTTAGTAAGCAAGACGGTAAGGTGCCCATGCGCGCTCGTACTGTGTCACAAACAGCTGTTCTGAACTAAAATTGTCACGATTTCTATTTATAAATTGTGAAGACAAGCTTGTCTAGAGTATACATAGAAATCTTTGTGTATAAGTTATGAAGTTGTTACTAATGTAGATGATATTTTCTTATCATCTTCTTGGCATGTATTTCAGTATTAAATAGATAGTAAATATTGATGGTTTCTTATATAGTTACTAGTAGTGTGGTGTGGCTCGTGATTATTTAATATAGAATGGAATTTTTCTGTAATAAAAAAGCTCTATCATTCTTAACGAAACTTTTTTCGTTTTGTTAAAGATTTTAAAAATAAATAAGTATGATAATGAGACTGCTCAAGTCAAAACGACATATGATCCTGTAGCCAATGAAAAGAGAAGTTATATTTTTAAATTCAAATATATGTCATTACAATTTCTAAACAGTAAGCAGATTTTCGATTTAATTTTTATAGGTAGGTCAATTGCCTAGAAGAGAGTTCGCTTGAAGACTTGAAGAATAATATAGTTTGAGTTGCAATATATTGGAATTAAAGTTTCTTTTCATAGCGGCTCTTTAGATAGGTACGTGTTAAGTTTACTATATTTATTAATTTTTAAGTTCTTTAGTTCTCAATGGGTCTGATATTGTTACCAATCTATTTTTGTGATTTCTACAATAAATATTTGTGGTACAATTTACCGTGGTTTAATTTGACTTAAAAAATAATTTGTAATTTTCTGTTTGACGAAATTAATACTTTGCTCAAAAAGATAATATACTAACTTTTCTTGACGAGTTCAGTTTCGACGTTGAAAAAAAGCAACAAGATTTTTTCACATCCTTTATTCATACTTTCTTAAGACAAATAAAACTTAAGGTGCTATTTTTATCATACATAACAAATAAAACTAATACGTATAGTAGTGATTATTGTAGAGGCGCAATAAACAATGCTATTGCATGCATTTCAGCAGTGTCTCTGTCGAAGGGTTTAGCTAGAGGCGCACGCGCAACAAATAGTTCCTCTTCTCGCGACTCGTTCATATACACCGGCACTTCTACGGTACCCTCTGGGTTCAGCGGGGTGGTTTGACTCTATAAATACATAAAATATGATAAATAATTGTATGATATTAAATATATAGACTGAAAGACACGGCTGCGTTTGCAGTCATAGATATTCGCCAATTCACACCAGGAAGAACATTGGCTAATGATGAATAATGAGGAAGTATTTAAAAACAAATAAAGAAAGCATTAAAAAAGCACCTCACTAGATGGCGACTCTAGCAAAAGTTGATTTTTGCAGGAAACGAATGGACCAAAGACAGTCGTTTCCGTTACTTTTAATCAACATATTAAAAAACTGAAATTTGCAAAGTTCGAAACTTAGATATCAATACAAACACGAAAAAGTACAAATAAAATATAATTTTTTTATTGAGTTTTTGAAAATTAATTTACTTTCATACTTGAAAGAAAACCGGTAGAGTTGTCATGGAGAAATCAAGAACGTACCGTAGCGACATCTAGTTTGATTTCGGGAACAAATTTTTTTTAAATACTTCCTCATTATTCAGCGTGGTGGTAGTGCGACAGATTATCATACATTATTTCGATATAAAACACCTCAGGCTTACGTATGTTAAAAAAAGAAATACCGAAAAATTAAATTTTCATATTAAATACATACGGTCAATCATTGAACCCGAAGTGTGTAAAATATAAAGTAATTAATATATCACCTGCGGTACATATCTCAATAAGAGCGGTGGAGCAGTGACCCGCGGTGGGCGGCCCATCCCCGCCGCCTCCACCCCGCGCCCTCCCCACCACCCGCCCGCTAATTGCAGCCCTGACACTACCACTCCGTCATCCCCGCACTCATCTATATTATAAATATTAATTAGAATACTAAACAGTATGTTAGTAGTATTGTGTTTTTTTTTTGTATCGATGGGCTCGTATGTATCGAGTGTAACTGAGCCATAAGAGCAGGTTGGTGAGCTCGAAGATTGATTTTATAATAAGTATTTAGACGAAGATTCTTATTTTGTTATGATTTTATATATCAGTAGTAAAATCATTTTAGCTTCGATTGTTTTTTATCAATACAATTACGAGTAAAATTTATGTCTATTTTCATGAAATTATTGTTTACTATGTTCCATTTAACGCCATTTTCTTTCTTTCACGTCATACAATTAAATATATGAGTGACACTATCAAAATTATTTTTAACGATGAATGTAAGGTATTTGGCATGAGTACCTGTATTAATTAGAATAAAAGATTATTGAAAATGAAATAAGCTGATTAGAACCATATTATGATAGTGAGTGCAACAGAGAGTGAGAGAGACAGATGCAGAGAAGGCAGTAAGCTCTGATTAAAATAAAAAGAGAAGATACGGCATAAGAGCTTTGTCCATGGACGCTACAAATTAGGTGCATGCACATAATTTCGTTTTTGCCACTATTAGTACGGTCGATCACTCCATGAAGGACACTCACACTTAAAAGAAAAGCATGCGAGTAATTCAATGGCAAAAAGGTCATAACAATGTAAAAACACTCGTCAACCAGTGTTTATTTGTTAACGTTACTGATTTTTTTATGCAATTACGTCACTAAAATGGCGACCAGGCGCATTAGTAATTTGCGGATTGAGTTGGGTTGTGTTAAGATCTCACATCATGTCATTGTGATTCTGTTGGTTTCGATTGTTATTGATGTTTACAATAAGTAAACATAATTTTACTAATAATTAATCTATCTAATGTCTCTCATTTGATTATTACTTTTGGTTGTTTAAAAAAAAATCCATTCAGTTTGTTATCGCGTTAGTACAAAATAAATGTTATTTTTTATTTATTTTCCATATACTTCAATACTTACATATAAATTGATTATTTTCCAAAAATACATGCAATAAAATAATAAACTAAAAATTATTAAATTATTTAAGCAATAATTTCTCCCGACTTTTCTGCTATCTATACTTTCTATTTTCATATGACGTCACGCGGATGTTATTTAGATAAGGCATTAGCAATTTACAGGACTTAAACCATTTTTTGGTCCATGCAACTATGAGTATGCCGTATCTTCCCTATTTATTTTAATCAAAGGCAGCAAGTAACCTTGTAAGGGTGACCACTTGGTGAGTAGAGTGAGATGGTGCACGCTGCAGTGTAGACGTTGTGCGGCGTTCGCACGCATCGCCCACACAACGCGACCGGGGAACAAGAATGCGCGCAAGTCTAACTCTGCAACAAAACTCTACGATTTATCACTTGTTACGCTTAACGTTCAAATTCGCTCGTTGAGTGAAAAAATAGTTCACAACGCGTTGTGGCAATCGCAGAGTGTTTTTTTTAATACTTTATAGGTTAACGCTTTACTACGATTCCACCTGATGGGAAGTGGTGATGAAGCCTTGGGTGGTATAGCGCATTAACCTAGTAACAGCCTATTCACTCTTGATTTGAACACATTCACATTAAAATTGGACGGTAATACAGACGCTGGCAGTTTATTCCAGCGAAATCCGTGTCGTGACTGACATGCTATTCGACCTCAACGCGTCGTGGCAATGAAGAAAAGCCACGACGCGTTCTGAGCATTAACTAGTTAACCTAGCTGTTTAATTTATTCATAAACTGCATTTGGTTAGTATTACATTGTATTTAAAGTTAATGTTCGCGTATAATTTCTGTACAAACATAATAGCGATTCGCTTCTAGCGTTGTTTGTCATATTCTAACGTTACTTAACCTAACCTAATTAAATATGGTTCAATACGCTTCATGGTTTTTCTTCATTGCCACAAGGCGTTGTGGTCGAATAGCATGACAGCCAAGACATGGTTTACGCTATATGGTTATTCTGTGAATGCCACAATGCGTCATGAGCGTTTCCATAATAGCCATAACACGAATTTCGTTATGTGGATATTTTACTATGACCACAACGCGCTATGAACTGCTTTTCGATCGATGAGCGATTTCAATCTTAGAGCGTATAATATTTAACGATCATTTGAGGCCTGAGGCAAAGCAGAGCGTCTAAAGCTCGAGTTGAATAAATCTACGTTTACCTTCGAGGTATAATATAAATAAAGATATACTTTAAACTACGTTGACGAGGGAAAAAATATAAGACACAAAACGCGTTTGTATAGTCAACAGCAAATCAGGTTATACAAAACTGTAAAATTTCGGTAAGAAAAATACTTATTACGAACATTAATACAGAATTTTTTAGTAGTACGTAGTTAATGTAAAACAGAGGATATCCATAAAAAAAAACGCGACAGGCCCTCGATTGGAAGTATTATCCAGGCCCCAGAGCGTAGTCACTCAGTCGACTACGGGCAATGCAATGCATGGCAATATTCAAATTTATTATTTTTTTTATTCTAAGACAGGCACAGGACTCAATTCATGTAATTATAATTTGGATTTTTTAATTTATTGTTTTTAAGTCCCTAATTAATGATTCGGTAGTTTTTTTGTCTAAATGCCAAAATATCCCTCGACGGACGCAACCTATCTAGTCAACTTAAATATATCAAAAATGTAGACTTTAGAATTCTAACCTTTGGGTATGTTGAGTGTTTGTGTGCGCATGCGCACTTCAGAAGCGAGAGCGCGGTGGCAGAACTCTCTCACATACACAGCGCTTTCTTCAGGACCAGTCCACCATGACTGCCATTCTTCTGGTGTCTGATAACACATTTATGATTGATTCTTTAAAATATTAAAGTTATAGAAATTTATTATAGTTAATTTATTTATTTTTCTTGAAAACGTAATTTATGGATTTGTTTGCTGGATAAACAGGTATTTTGTGTGTAATTTGACATTTAACGAGCACTACTCATCAAATAACATTTTAAAACGATTAAACTATTGCCCGAATGTCAGTTAATCCAGAAGTAATAGAAGAAACCTGTGCTTATGAAGTGTGTTAACAGGCAACCGACAGTGTGGCTGACAAAATTTTCCACGCTTTTTCGGAAAACGGGACATTTTTGCATTCTGGATTTATCTTCGGAGACACCGGGATAGAAAACCAAAAAACAAGACGGTCTCGTAACGACTAGTCACGTTAGGTATACCCCGTGCTGAAGCTTTTGAGGGCGTCAAAAACAAACAAGTTATTATATAACTGTTTTTTGATGTTATTATATAACATCAAAAAACTATCAGGTAATTAAAAATAAAGAGTGCAAATTTATTAAAGGACTTAATCGTACAATTCACAAAAAAAGTCAACCATTATTATGTAGGAATGTATGACTATTATTTTTAGAAATTTTACTCAAACTCCAGAGGGGTTTCAATATGCAGTTATTGTGCTGTTTGAAAAACAATTATATTTGGGGCAATACAAATCTAGATATATATTTTTTTTCTAGGACGCAAATGTTACCTGGAAGAAATCACTTTTTAATAATAAGGCCTCCAATTGTTCAATTGATTGTATCCATTTGTTTTTGTCCTGTATTGGTGTACAATAAAGCATATACAATCAATTTTTTCTGAGTTGTGGATGCGTATGACGTATGGGTATTACCTGGTGTAGAGGGGCGGGCGGGGTGGAGCGGGCGCGTAGTGCGAGCGCGCGATGCAGCAATCTACTCACGCGTGCTGCTACATTCACCTCGCAACAACACACGCTCTCCCACCATCCTCCCTCACGCTACACAGTAAGGTAATTTCGGTAGTGAAAAATTTGTTTTTTTTTCGACGAAAATTATTGATGATTGCACAGTACCTCAATATCTTTAATTACCTTTTCTACTTGATAATCTGCTTTGATGAGAGCACTTCCCGCCATTAGCTTTTTCCACAAGGCGAGTATCATTTTGAGAGGTGTCACATTATTTTTATTATCGTAATTCGACGACATGGTGGTTGTATCTAATTCTAAAATAAACAAAAAAAGGTTAAATATCTAACATGTACGTGTGTGTATGTATGTATTTATTATTAATTAATTATTTTTCACCTTTTAAACCGATAATGATGTCGTTGGCGGAATTTCTTTCCCAAGAAGTCCGACAGTTGTCCGGTAGACCCAAAAGTTGCGGTGGATCAATGTCTGGGAAGGCATCGAACGCTGACAAGTATGCCTACATATTTAAAAATATATATTATTTTTATTATAAACTCCAATATTTTTGTTAGGGAGTCGAAGGATTAATCAAATTGTGGAATAAAGTAGCTAGGTAGGATATATTATATTGTCAGGGCTTGTTCGTTATCCGTGCGTTCCTTATAGACATGAGTAATTATCTAGACATACATATTGTTTCGTATTCACAAGTAACTTAAGAAATACAATACACCCGTATACTAAAATATTACATCTGTTATCCTAACTAATTATAGAATTAAAAAAACAGTCTGACAGGATTAAAATTTAATTTTAGCATAAGAGAATTGTCACCATTATAAAATAAACAGTTCAATATTGGGCATTAAAATAATCCCAAATGTATGAATTATGATATTCGCTCGACTTTTTTGCAATTTCTTGACTATATTAACTGTCTTGTAGACAAGTATCGGTTTTCACTTTTTTAAGATTATTTAATTTTTATTGTTCGGTAAGGGGTAAAAAACGGGAGCCTATTACTAAGATTCTTTTGGTCCTTCGCCCGTTTAACAGGCTGTATTCATTAACAGTGATAGTAAGACAATAAAAAATATTCACAGAAGATGTATTTCTGTTGACGCTCAATCAAAAAAAAAATCCAAATCACGTAAATATTTAAGGGTACTCCCATTCAGAAAACGTTTGCTCGTTTCCGGGACGGAATCCTTGTGCGTGTCCGACTCGCACTTGGCTGGTTTTTTACGCCGTTAGTTCCTACACCGACGTAATTGCATGCGAATGCAACCACCAATAAAACATGCGAAAACTATGCGAATGCGAACAGGGTTGTCACTTTTTGAGAAACAAATTTTGTGTTAGTCATCAGAAATTGGGACGGGTGGCAACCCTAAAGGTGAAACATGTGCGTCTGTGTGACGACCTTTTTCGCAGTTGACTACGAAACCGTACTGACAAGGACGCAGCTATTTCATCGAGCTAATAATAGAGCGAGACAAAGCACATGCGAAACATTGCCAAGAGATTTCTTGTGTCGGTGTACTAACGGCGCTAACGTGCCGGGTAGTATAGCGGAGGTGTACACAGTACCTGCGTGCGGGTGGTGGTGGGTACGGGCAGATGCAGCGGCAGACCGAGCGGACGCCAGCAGTGCGCAAGCGCATGATCCCCGAGCGTGGCGCGGTGGAGGGCGGCCAGCGCGCGCCTGTCCCCCGCCCCCGCGCGCGCCCCATACACCGCCCCCACCAGCGCCCGGCCCCCGCCCCCGCCGCCCACCGCCTCCGCGCACGCCGACACCTCTCCCCACTCCCACGCGTACCACCTACTCCATCCTGCACACAAATGCACCCTTAAGACATTATCAGAGTACAGGTAATAATCGTATTTCAATAACATCTCAACTACTTACATTTTACCATTCTACCATTATGAGTGCGATGTCTTCCTCACACTTCAATGGTGACAGATATATAATAATATTGGAGTTCAGGTGCAATGGCAAAATTTGCTTCGGGAAGTGCTCTGTAGTTTTGATTACCTTACGAGTTTCGAAAATTTGCGACATAATCGACCGCATCTTTTGATTGCATTGGCTTATTTTAGTTTGATTATTTTCACAGTTACAAGGGACCGTAAACCTGATTATTTGATATATTTGTGCTTGATATTTCCACGCGTTCCTGAGAAAAAGACTCTTGACAGACGGATGGATAATAAAGTGATCCTATTCCACTCCAGGATTCCATTTTTACCCTAAAAGCAGTTTGACAGGACTAAAATTCAGTCTAACAGTATTGCCACCATAATTCCATTATCGTCCAAACGGCCGGAACGCGAGCCATACCTTATCTCGGCCCGTATCGGAAAGAAAAGCCCGAGACTAGTTACCGACTGGGTGAACAAAAATTTATTGTTTTTAGTCCAGATTAGAGTTTATTAAGCTGTCGGACCCGGCAGCGCTTGCAGTTGCTATAATTTTTTAAATTAAATTATTAGTATAAATTACATATTTTACATCAATCTGTTTACTCACGCCATGGAAACCACCAAGATTTGTGACACTTGCCAGAATTGATGATCGTTTAGATAAACTTAGATATTATATAGTTTCGTGAGCTTATATATGCTACAACATGTAACTTCACGTTCTATCTGTATAATTTGATGCACAGAGAAGTTCTACGCCCCAAAAGTGTAGGTTATTTACGAGCTATAATAATGTGAAAATATCTGGAGGTTCATTATTTTAGTCTGTGGATGATCTCGATGATTCGATAAAACGAAATAAATGGAAAAGCAACCTTGCGGTATATATGCGCGACGTTCTTGCACGATGGCGTGGAACAAAGCAAGACAGGCGCGTGCTCGTACCGTCGTACCGTCAGCCTCAAATTCACCCCATGCAGACAGTGTACTCATAACGTTGTATTTCACACCCTCTGGCGCCTAAAAAATAACTTCCGTATCTCAAACAAAAATACTCCGTTCATTTCTTTGTCTCAGTAATTTTATTTATTTGAATAGGATAAACCAGACATAAATTATGCTTAGGTTTGCAGTGAACACAATTATTAGGCTGCCAAGGCTTGCATAATTTTCAATTTATATTATATATATTATTTGTTCCGTCTTCGATATCCGGAATCCATGTTGAGTTTAACCTTCCGTTGTTCGTATTTCAGTCAAGCGACTTTCCTCTCTAACTCCGGTGGCGCCTACTACCGGCGTACCCACATCTGGTCAAATGATCTACTGTAACCTTATGGGTTGCTAAACTCAACATGGATTCCGGTTATCTCAGGAAAAATTATAAATAAGTTTTATTGATAGGTAAAACTATTAAAATATGTAATTTGATCTGAAACGGCTGGATCAATTGAGTTGAAATTTGGTGCACATTGTTAGTAGATGGACTAAAATGTTACTTCTAATTAGGAGCTCTTAGGGGTTATATTACAAATAAAATTGCTAATGATTGTAAGACCTAGGAATTCCGCTTGCGCAAACAAAGATTCGGCATATTAGTTGAATGTTACTGTTATAGAACTTTTACACTAAACTTACCTCAAGTATAACATTGACGCATACATTAGCTACAATTGGTGGTATTTTGCGATCCTCTGATACAATCCATAGACGGAATTCTTCGTTGAAATCATCAATCTGTTATAAATTAAAAATTGTTATAAGTTTATTATAAATCATTTGCGTGGTGTTTTTGCTAAATGTGGATATATCTGAGTTCTCAAGATTTAAATATATATCGTAAGCATTTATAAATAAAACCTTAAATAATAATTTTATTTGAACGAACGAAAACAAACAAGCTTTTAAGAATTTTTTCGTTCCCGAAGTCATATCCATATTATATAATCGTTTGAGGCTAAAACAGCTGCGATCGATAGTGTTTTTATATATATCTTTCGTTACAGTTACAACATACATACGTAAATACATCTACAGTATAATAAACCGGAATTAGAATTAAAGGATAAAAATATTGACTATTATATACCGGACGCTGGACGAAGTCGACAATGAAATTCCGTAGATCTTGCGTAAATGGCGACGCGCCCACCACCAGGGCTACCCAACCACCACTACGGTTTCCTTCCACAGCTCGCTCCCACGCCGGCCTCCCTTCTTCCACACCAACCTAAGATGTATGTACATCCTTGTTACAAGATGACACAGTCATTTTTTGCGTGTCATTACGCTTATTTAAAAAGGCTTTACGTACTATTTTTTATAAAAAATCTTAACCCCTACATAACACGATGCGCATTGGAGTACAAATGCAGCCGCGACTAACGGCTTAACGTGCCACCCGAAGCACGGAGAATCATAAGTCATGCATAGGGAAAAATAACATGCTTGGTGATTGTTATTTTTATCGTTGTAACATTGTTGATCGACTTTTCTAAACGGAAATCAGTAATGTATAAGTGGATTACGTTTTAACCACAAATGTTGTATTTAGCTATAAGCTCATGCCTATGTATGGTAATTCAATCACCGAGTTGTTGAGACGAGGGCTTGCAGTTTTTACTACCTTCGAAGACCGCTACCATCAGACTATCGGAATACAATAAATCAAATCAAATTACAGTTGGGTCATTATAATAGGTCACATTTGACATCTCTCAGTCTCAACTACAAAGTAACCTTGTTATGTAGTTACCATATTATTATATATTTTTTTTTCAAAGTTACGACAACGGTACAATTGCATATTTCTTTGTTATTAAAATATATTTATTGTCATCATATAAAACTAACGAAATTTTACGTTTTACTTTGACAAACTTTTATAAATGTAATAAATCCATTTCATACTAAACAAACTAAACGCCGCCCGCTTCAATGTTAAGCCTGTGGACGCGTTGCATTTTTAAATAGTAGTCGTGTCCGAAAAATAATTTATTCAGTCTTGGCTGTTACAAGCACTTGTGAATGTCAAAGCTGTATGCAATTGGTTCGGAAATGGCGACGCGCCTGAGCGCCGGCGGGAGACCTCGTACCGAAAAGAATCGGCAAGAAATCTGGCAAGGGCTGCAATTTTCTAAGAAGATGGTACGATTGATCTAACGGTTGTTATTTTCTGGGTTGTAATTCATTCAGGGGTTTTTGTGTGCGCTTCTACAATAAGGCTCCAAGTAAATACAACGATTATCTAATCAAATCAAATATCTATTTGCATGGAGCAGTTTAAATCTATTATAAAAAAAAAAAACTTATTATAATGTATCATATTATATAATAGATAAGAATTCTTGGACTTAAGATGGTCGCTATTGTTGCCATTCCTAAATTATTATGTTATCATTATAAGATCATAGTTTTATTCTCTATTTATAACGTATTCATCAGATAATTAAATGGTTTGTGAATGTCGTTGCTCCCATTAGAGCCGGTCAGTTTCTTGCTTTTTCTTCTTATTTAAAACAATTCTTTTGACAAGATTATTTTGACTTTAACTTTGTACAGTAGATGAGTGTACCAGTGTGAGTGACCGCGCGTGATTAGCCAGCACGTCTAGCGCGTGCGCAGCGAGCAATAGCGCTGGCCGTCGACCGCGCGGGCCGCTCCACCGCGCCGCCACCGCGACACCGCCGCCACCAGACATTACGCCCGCGCCTAGCACGTTACATAACATATTATTTATTTTTTATAGTAGTGTTTAATATACTATTTACCTTAATTATAATTAAAAAATATATATACTCGTTGTCACATGACCGCAAACAGTGCGTGACATTACGCCCCTCTTGCTCATATCAGAAATTCGAAAAATTCAACCTCATGGCTATATAGAACGATATAAGTTTTGGAGGGGCATGACATCATAGCGAATCCATGACAGACTTGAGCGAGATTTTAACTTACTATAGAAATTTCACGTATATCAATAAAACAAAAACAAAATAAGTTGTTTCGTGTTAGGACAAATAGATACTTAGGTGTCATATTAATTCGTCCGAGTTATAAGATAAAGACTTCAATCAATGCAGCCCCACCCGGCATGAAAGTAAACGCAACATGGAGATGGGAGTTCAGTTTAAGTTATTTTTAATGAATAAAACTATTGTCAGTATTTAGATAATCACTAGTTTTTGAAAGAGTGACTCTGAAGTGATTAATATAAAAAAAATAATAAACAATATCAAAAAGGGACACTCTTTATTTTTTTGAACACCTCAAAAATGAGGTCAAATTATGATATGTTGATGGTAGTGAAAAGTTGAATAAAATCTTGACTTGTTGAGAGTAACAATAACAAATAAGGACACTCTTTATTTTTTTTGAACATCTCAAAAATGAAGTCAAATTATGATATGTTGATTGTAGTGAAAAGTTGAATAGAAACTTGACTCGTTGAGAGTAACAATATCAAAAAGGGACACTCTTTATTTTTTTGAACACCTCAAAAATGAGGTCAAATTATGATATGTTGATGGTAGTGAAAAGTTGAATAAAATCTTGACTTGTTGAGAGTAACAATATCAAATAAGGACACTCTTTATTTTTTTTGAACATCTCAAAAATGAAGTCAAATTATGATATGTTGATTGTAGTGAAAAGTTAAATAGAAACTTGACTTGTCGAGAGTAACAATAACAAATAGGGACACTCTTTAGTTTTTTTTAAACATCTCAAAAATGAGGTCAAATTATGATATGTTGATTGTAGTGAAAAGTTGAATAGAAACTTGACTCGTTGAGAGTAACAATAACAAATAGGGACACTCTTTATTTTTTTTTGAACATCTCAAAAATGAGGTCAAATTATGATATGTTGATTGTAGTGAAAGGTTGAATAAAAACTTGACTTGTTGAGAGTAACAATAACAAATAGGGACACTCTTTATTTTTTTTTTGAACATCTCAAAAATGAGGTCAAATTATGATATGTTGATTGTAGTGAAAAGTTGAATAGAAACTTGACTTGTTGAGAGTAACAATAACAAATAGGGACACTCTTTATTTTTTTTTTGAACATCTCAAAAATCAGGTCAAATTATGATATGTTGATTGTAGTGAAAAGTTGAATAAAAACTTGACTTGTTGAGAGTAACAATAACAAATAGGGACACTCTTTATTTTTTTTTTGAACATCTCAAAAATGAGGTCAAATTATGATATGTTGATGGTAGTGAAAAGTTGAATAAAAACTTGACTCGTTGAGAGGAAATTTGGGTTGCCGCAAGTTAGTACAAATCCCCATACAAAAAAAGGCATTCCTTCTTTAAAGTCAGAAATTTACACAAAATATAAATAACATTTAATGCTTACAACTATGTAACCCACCTAAAACATAATCCACTAAGTTTGTGATAGCTCTATAAGTGGAATCCGGTCGTAACAGTGAAACCGCTACTGCGAGTTCACAAGGAGTTAAAGATAACGGAGCAAGAACATTCAAATCGCCTGAATCGAGGAACTCCTTCCACAAACTAGCATTTTGAAGTGATAATTTATTGAAAAAGTCTTCGTGTATAACCTGAGGAAGGACATACTTGATTAACCTCAGATATTGACAGGTTGAGGGATTCGTTACTACTCAAATTACAATTTCCCTTTCGTAAAAATTTAATTAACATGCATTGCACTGATTTCAAAAATTGCCTGATAGATGAGGAAGTAGATACGAAGTCAAACTTAGAAGCTTTGGTTCAGCAGAGTGATCGCCTTAAAGTCGGTGCAAAGCATCTATGGAAAGGTATTTCTGTCGAGTGCGTAAGGTCGAATAAATATCATATCATACAATCTTTTAGTTCATACGTTCCGCGATCGATGAGACTATACGTATATTCCATCAGGTATGCACCGACCCTAAACACTTGATTGCTATCATGACATCAAACACAGATAAACTATGTAGATAAACAGGAAAAAATGTAATCATTGCGTATTTTTTTTCTAATGGTTTAGTGTCTTTAATAGAATACGAATATATTTATTTACGAAGAAAAAGAAATGTTTTGAACTTTATTAAAAATAAAATTGTCAATTTATTATTTAAATCATTATTGATTAAAATTTTCATATTTATTATTAATAGAAACAAACTGATATATATAGAGGTATAGGTATATTGGTTAACGTGAATTCGATTTACCGTAACGAACAAAATAGTAAACGTTGCACTTTTATGACATTTTATACAATATACATACTTACATAATTATCTGCATTATTTATATAAAAAAATCAGTCTAATCCCATACAAATCGTCTAAGGAAAGCAACCAAAAAACTTGATACTGACCTTAATTTGAGCTACTTTTCTCACTAACTCATCTGAAATCCATTGATAAGTATTTTTGATTTCTTTCACAATTTTTTGATCTTCATTAATTATATACTTTCCCAGGAATATTTGCCAAAGCTGAAATAAATAATTCTTTTCGTTCTAAAATTATTTTCCAAATATGTCTTTTTTTTTTAAAGAGAGTCTTATTAATAAGTTTTGATATAACAACAGAAAATTTAAATTTTAGCGCCATATTATATTATTTGAGAGTAGCTCGGTGGAGTAGTGGATAAGCGCCGCGGCCCGCGATCATTGTCGTTAAGCCACTTTCGCAAGGGTCGGTCACGGGATGGGTGACCAATAAAATTATTATTATTTCGAGCTACTCCGTGCTTCGGAAGACACGTTAATCCGTTGGTCCCGGTTGCATTTGCAGTCGTTAATACCCTCCAATCCGCATTGGGCCAGCGTGGAGAGTCATGGCCCATCCTCCTTAACCATCCATAAAGAAGGCCTGAGCCCCTGCATTGGGGACGTAAAAGGGCTGATGATGATGATGATTATATTATTAACCCGCGACTTCGCCCGCATAAATTATACCCGCGTATTATGTAGCTTACAGGTAGTGAAACAATTTCTAAAACCGTCCAATAGTTTCGTTGAGCCTATTCAATGCTAACAATAAAACCTATCATATCAAAACATTTTTGTGCATTTCTTACCTCATCCGGCATGATGCCATCATAGACTTGTTTTAGTATATGCAATACCACTTTGTATTTGTCTTTTTTATGTAACGACAACAGAACTCTCTCAATAACTCTTCTAGTTATGTATCTGATTACTTCATCGTTATTAATATTATTAGAGTCCTGAAAATAAACGATATAATTATAACCGGCTAATGATTTTTAAAATGAGACATTAAAGTTTGAACTTACAGATCTACGTAATGCGTCGACATAAACGTCCAGTACGACGTCTATGGGTAAAGCTATCAAAGGCTGGTGTAAAGTCATACTCTTGACTGTGAGTGCTAAAAGCGCTGTACGCGTTGCGCTTGGTAAAAACGCTTCTGACGCTGCGTTAGTATCACGTTCAATCGCGTGTGCTGCTTCGAGCGCTTCAGTGATCGTAGCGCTAGTTTCCCTAGTCTTGTTCAGAGATGCTAGAAGATTTGTATCGTGGAGTATGTCATTGTTAGTTGACAATATTTTAAGCAGATTTTCCTGTCGATAAAGTTTTAATTGATATTATCGTATAAATTAGACCGTAAGGATAATACAATGTGTTGTCATTTACCTGCAGCTCGTACTGTTGTTTCTGCAAAGTGGCCTTTTTCAGTTTAATTTCTTTAGATTTTTCGTTTACTTCTGGCTTCAGCTGCTGTAGTGCGTAATGGACTAGTTGGTCTAAAATAGAATAAATAAATCAAGACTGCAATATTTTATACAAGTTTTGCTGAACTACATGGTCGAGTTGAGTTGCTTGTGCGCCAATTCAAAATTTCGCAATTCTGAAACCCGGATCGGTTTCGACTCTAGGTCAACTTAATGTAGAAAATGAAGTTTCTATATCGTTTCGACTCTGGGCTTTGCGGTACAGTAAGATCCAATAAATAATAATAATAATTCTAACAAGGACAGAATGTTTGATTAGAATTTAAAATGAGTCTTGTATTGATAATTGTAAGATGTAAAATCCTACGCATCAGATGCCCGTCACACTGACGCAGTAGTTGAGTAATTCTAATTGGCCCACATATGCCGCGCTTCCATTTTAGTCTTCTGTACAAGTATATACATCACGGAGTAATCAATTGTATCTTGCTTTTGTTTCAGATTTCTATTAAACAACGGCTTTAGCTGCTTAGAATGAGATCTGTGAGCTGTTTTTATAATATCAAATATTAAATTAATATAATAAATAAATTAATATAAATACTTATTACGATTTAACAAGAATAATCAAAAATCCAACACAACTCGTAGGTACTACAAGATGTCGAAATTTACAAATAACTAATAATACCGGTGAGGGCATCTCTCCTAGCAGCGCAGTATAATGGCGACAGTCGCGCTAAACAAGATGGCGGTATCGGTGGCATCGTTCTCGCCACTAACACTAGATGAACACTGGTATCCATTAAGCCCGCCCAACTTGAATGTATACCGTCCACATCCGTGATTACCAGCGTGCGGTTTAATCTAACAACAAAATAAGACTATTTACTATCTATACACAGGCCAGCTACTTTAGTTAATACAAAACTGACAAATTCCACTTATTTTTAAAACTTGAAATTCTGACGTGGTACTGGGTGTACACAACATCATCATCACCATGAGCCTATCAATGAGTGTAGTTTGTATAGCTTCAGTATGAGTTATAATTATGACGTATGTCAACGATAGTTTTAAAACGAACAAGACATTATTATATATTTAGGTCTGCGAAGCATATTAAATAGTATTTAAAAAAAAATGAAACCTATTCGTGAGTTCGAATCCCATCTCAGAGTACCAGGGAGAAGGTGGATTTTTTAAGCAGTTTTCATTAAGAATATTTTCCAGTATAGCATTGATTGCAAAATTGATCAAATACTTATAATAAATGAAAACTACTTTATTGATTTTATGTTTCAAATGCATATTTTTTATTCTATTATTGTGATTCTTCTTCCAACTATACTATTAAAACCGTATGTTTTAATAGTATAGTTGGCAGCCCTATGTAAGGTAAGGGTTGTATTTACTTTCTCTAACACGAAGGAGCTGACGATTTAATTGCAAATTTATATTTTCTAAACTAACCTCACGGCATACTGAACTGCAGTGAGCAGTTTTTCACTGTGTTGAGATACAAAATCACATTGTGTATCTGCCAGAGTGGCCTTCAACCATGCTGTGGTATCACCATCGGGATCTATTACCAGAGGTGTGAACCCACACTTTTCTGATTGTAAAGCCTGTAACGTTTAAGCAAATGTAAATTGAATCATTAATAGAAAAGTGCTATTCCCTGTGAAGGTAATTTTCACAAAATAAAAACTTACATTTACTGAGGCATAAATAATTGACATACAACAGGATACAAATACAGAACAATATTATGAAAACTTTTAATTAGGTTTAATTAATACTTGGAAAAAAAAAAACTTTTGAATAATACAAATGTTATCACATTAAGGGCGACTTTACCTGATAAATATTTACCTGGTCGATGAGAACTGCATTTTTGATAGCAGTAGTATCGGATGGAAGTCCCTCAGCATGCCATTTCAATTGTTTTTCAGTAGTCACAAGGAAATTTGGCACTGAGAACGATGTATCTTCAAACCCAATAAGTGCACTCCATTTTTTTAAATATTCTCTATAAAAATTTATTATCCATTAATCCATAATACTATTAAGAAAATCTTACATAAATCAAATGAATAATTATTTAAATAAAAATATAAGTGTACCTCGCTTGTGGTTCGGTGGCGTCTGTCAAATATACGATATAAGCAGCTGCCAATAAAGACCGGTGATTCAACTGCAATATTTCCTTTGAAATATTCTCCAGCTGCGGTGAAAGATATGAGATGATATAATTAGTAAGAAACGGAAGCAACTCCATTATTGCGTAATTACAATTTACCTCTTTTGTTGATATTTATATCATAATATTTCATTATTACTGTATTAAGCGGTCTACGGGTGATAGTGTACAGATGAGCTTTTTATAATATAGTCCCCAATGGCTCAATTTCATTAGTGGATACGGATCGCGCTTTGCATGCGGCAAATGAAAATAAGCCATAACACGCCTTGTGAACGAATGTCTTTTAATTTTTAAATTTTTTGAAGTTATTTTCAACCATGTCGAATAAAATTATTCAATCCATTATCTATCTAACTATTGAGAAAACCAAAAATCAAAAGTAACTAACACCCGACCCAACGCCAACTTTCATTTTAACCATATATCAAATAAAAATATTTGTAACCAATTAACTAAATACTGACAGAGTTCTTATGCAATAGAGTTAAAGTTCTTATTCGAACGCAAACTATTTAACATGATATTTTTAACACATCAAAAAATGTGAATTAATAAATTAACGCAATTCTCCATTAGAGTTCTTATGCAAAGGAGTTAAGGACTCATTTCGAAATAACCTATTTCATTGACTCAAACTTAGTTAAAGTATAAAGAAAGTTCATTGAATAATTTCCAACCAATAAAATTCAACTAATATAATTTTTTAAACCGTTAACATTTAACTGATAAATATTTTTAACCATCTCTAGTCAGGTGTTACGCTTCTGTGGTATAAGGCTAAGTCTATATGCTTATACGAATTATAAGAGTTCCTGCAGACTTTCTATCGGACGATAGTTTAATCGGCTTTTCATTCAGTATGTCTGCAGTTTGTGGGGACTGTAATATGGATGACGAGAGGGCAAAAACAAGAAATTCTAATACGTATTTTTTTTTACTTCAATGTAATAAGAAAAAGCTTAGATAACAGGCAATAAAGTTGAGGAGTAGAGGTTCGTTACTTCACAGTTTTGTTAAAAATGTACAAAAGCGTGACGTCATTTGACATTTTAACTCAATATATCACCGTAATTCAATAATTACGAAAAAAAAACGTGTTTATTGAAATTAGTTGTCATCCCTATTCGTAAGTATAATACGTACGTCCGCCTCCCAGACGTGGTACTCTTGTGCTAGGGTGTGTATGAGCTCGTTGGCGGCGGCGATGGTTTCCCTCGCGCGCTGCACCTTCAGTTCCAGCGCGGCCGCGTCCCGCGTGTGCTGCCCGAGTTGCTGCTGCAGCGACGCCACCCGCTGCTCCACGGACTCGAGGCCGCTCGACAGCGCGGTCAGCTGATCTTTAGCCGCTTGCAGATTGCTGCCGGGTGAACGACCGAGATGATTGTGTATATGAACTGATTTACATGCGTAGTGGATAATAGTAGTTTATGCAACTGTCATATAAGAAGGGGTATTAACACGAGAGTCTGTTTATCGATAATAGGTTCGAGTGTTTCAGTACCTAAGTTATATGCAGTTTCATATACTACTTTATCTTCACTCATACGATAAATTGAAATTAAACAAAGTAGGTAGGTTGCAAGGAAGCAATTTATGCCTGCGTCGTGCATATTTTTTTCACAGTATGAACTGCGCATGCGTGCCCCTTTTTTTCATATACAGCCTAAAACCATAGATTAGTTTAATGAATAAAAAAAGATAGCGGTACTACAATGAGTTTTATGATACAGTTGGTGGTACTAAAATGAGTTTAATTTTAATTTTATGTATTTGAGTTTATAAAGTGCGTATGTATAGAATCGTCTTTGAATTCGTAATTCGATTTTTTCGATGTGAGTGTAGATAAACAAGATAAACGTCTACCGTAGAAAGTTTTTTTTAAATTGCCAAATTTCCTATAGTTAAATATTAGACAATATCACTTACAAATTCAGACCTCAAATAAAGTAGCTTTAGCACTTGTATTAGGTAATTCGAAATTACGAATGAATGTTTCACAACATAAATAAATAAATAAAAAAAAAAACACTCAACCGGGAATCGTACCCGGGCCTTCAGAGTAAAACAAAGTAAAATGATGATTAACTATTGGAATTAGCTTTCAACAAAAACTTAAACGATTTTACAAATCCTAAACTATATAAGTATTTCTCTAAAAAAAAATGTTTATTTGTTTGACTTCTCTTCTGTTTCCATATTGAGGAAAACGATTTACGAATTAAAAAAGATGTCAATAAAACAAGAACAGTACCATTTAACGGTCTATTACGAAATAAAAAGATATGAATAAGTTAAGAAAAGCGCCATCTAGAAATTTGATTTATAACTTATAGGCATATGTTTACGAGTAATCTGACAGCTGTCGCCAGAGTAACGTTACACAACGGCGAGTCACGTGACACACATACAAAAAAATATCCACTTTCAATTTCAAGATATTAAGATAATCGATTCAAAATCAGATAACCATAGACTAGTTTTTGTGCAATTTCGTGACTCTGTTTTCACTACTGAAACTACCCTATCGATAACTATCGGTTAATATGTGTTTATTTAGTTTATAAGAGTAAGAGCAGTGCTTGAAATTAATTAATATTAATTAATATTTCAAGCACTGCTCTTACAGCTAGTTGCACAAACGACCATTAAAATTGACATTAGTTTAAAGCGCCATTACCCATACAAATTTGACATTTATTAGAACTTAAAGGCGTCTTTAAACCTTAATGGAAATTGATGTTTGTACAACTGAACGCTACACTCATAAACTTTTAAATGTCTAATCTCATTGCGTAATTTTCGTAAAAAGGTGTCAACAACCTTTTGTAGCATTATTTATTTTTGTGGTCTCAGTCTTATTAAAGAGTAATTGAAAAAGTTTACAAACTAGTATTTGAGGGTTGGAGATTCGGTAAATAAATTTGTTTATGCATCCCCAATGTCATAAAAAATAATAATAATAATATTGCATGTGATATTTAACTGTAATTGTTTGATACATTTCTTCTTGGGAGCTATAATGAAGTTGTGAGTAAATCAAAATAAATAAAATTAAAAAAAAAATATGTAACCCATAATGTTCACCTGTGCAGCTGCGCCTGCTGCGCTTGCAGCGGCTGCACGCGCGCTAGTGCTAGCGCGTACGCGAGGTTGGCGCGCACCCACGCGGCGAGCGGCGCGCACGCGGCACTCGCGCGCCGCGCGGTCGCCTGCTCGAACGACGAGCCGCGGCTGCGGAGCAAACGCTCCACGGACTCGACCGCCTCGCGGGTTATCTGACTCGCGTCCAGGCATCTGCGATCGCAATTATAGCAAAAAAGGATAACATCATGCCCTTTTTGGGGTCGCGTGCCCAAAGCTTATTACAAATCGTTCGTTTGTTGCCAGGATGTATCTTATGACCGTGAAGAGTTATACATTTGAAATTTTCATAGAAGATATGAACTAATACTAAACAGTCCAAATTAATATATAAGGGGGCTCTCGTACAAAAAAAAGTTGATGATGAATGATTTCATATATCTTTCCAGGTACTTTCAGTAGATTATCACATTGTTCAGTATTTTATTTATTATTTGTAATTATCACGTTCTATCAAAATGATATATATTATATAAACCACCTTATATCTTCTTTGACACCTCGTTTGGACAAAAAGTTTTTCATAGAATGCCACGAAGTATCCGCAATGCCCATCAAACGGAGTACACCCTCTAATACATCTCGTACGACATCTGGCGGCGCTCTTAGAGATCGTATCTGCAAAACAATAAAAGAGATGTCATAAATAAAACAAAGTCGTAAAATCACTTTAGTTAAAACATCTATAATTCAAGAACGGCTGTACCACCCCGCGATTCTGTAAAAATCCGAACCCGAATTCGAATTCCCTCAGGTGTCCGAATTCACTTCAAAAGCGGCATCCCCTCAACTTTGAATTGGTAATAACGTTTTGTGGCATAAGTGAAGTGAAATTCAAAATGACATAATGATAGAATATCTGAGACATGCATAATCAATCAATTTTGTTTTGTATATTTATACAAAAAATGGAATCAATAAAATTTATAGGCTAAATGACGTGAATCGGACACAAGTGACTTCCAATTCTGGTTCGGATTTTTACGGAATCGCATCCCTGATTCTTACATTTGATATGTCGGATTTCTCTCGAGCTTATGAAAGAGAGAAAAGATTCAAAGGCAAATACACACCTCGCTTAGGGATTCAGGTCGAATATCTCCAACTGCTGCACGGGCGGCCGCAATAACGGGCTCGACAGATGCTAATTCAGCTTCTATTTCTTTTTTTCTGAAAATAAGAAATTATGAAACGAATTCAATGGTCTTAATTAATTTGCTAAGCCAAAATCGTGTAGCCCACCTAATTTGCAACTTCTCGTTTTCGGCTTCGATATTAGTTTTAAGGGCGTGCATTTCTTCCCTTTGGTCGGTGTTAGCTCGCACTGTGGCAGAGATCTGTTCCAGTGCTCGATTTGCTGATTCTTGTTTTTCGTTTAGTGCCGCCTCCTGCTCTGCTGCTTCTGCTTGCAGTGTTGCCACTTCACTACGGGCGCGGCGAAGTGCTTCAACACCAGCCTAAGTTTATATATAAAATTTTCAATGGGAAACCTGAAGGCCTACTATATTTTCTAAACGCTAGTAAGACTTCAAAGAAACGCATTTTCGGTGCTGACACTGCTTCTTACGCACAGATAATAATTTACTGAAATTTCGTTCGTGGACAGGTTCGTGTAGCAGGCTATCTGAATTATGACGTACAATCAATAGTACATTTAATTATGCAAGTGCTGCTGTGACTTTTCCATATTCGATTTGGCGTTTCTTTTTCTATGTTCGTGTTCTACCCATACTCACCGACAGCATGTTTTGTCTCTGCGTTAGCGATTGTTTTTTCCTGTTCACAATATGAAAATATGTTTTGATGAAATAAATGTATCTACAAGGCGCACGCAGCCATTCTGCTTCGAGACTTTCGTATATTTGCACGAAGCCTTCAACCGGCACCGTTTGTAATTCTTCTTTAGACGTATCAGTAACATTCTCTTTGACTAATCTGAAATAAATAAAAATAACAATAAACACTATTCTATGTCTTTACTAGCTTTCTGCCAGAGACTTCGCACGCGTGGTCCTTTACTACACATTATACTTTCCTTTTGAATCACTTTATGTATTTAAAAAAACCGCATCAAAATCCGTTGCGTAGTTTTAAAGATCTAAGCATACATAGGGACAGACGGACGGAAAGCGACTTTGTTTTATACTATGTGTTAATGTATCACTATTAACTTATTTTATTAAATTTGATTAATTATAAATAGCATTGAGCTAAACTATGTAAAACGGTTAAAATTTTTTTATTAAAGGGTTCTATCTGTCCTTAGAAGTTGTCATAAGTTCCTATTTATAAGTGTTTTCATGTGTTATTATATTCTTTATTACTTTTTATCTATCAGTTAAGGTAATGTCTATCATTTAGTTTTGCCGTTAATAGAAAACTTATATTGCTTAAACGTTTTCTGCTTTAAAGTAACGTCGATATATCGGTTGGTGATAGGAAGATTTAAGAATAAATTTCAATATAACTAGTAACTATAAATTACTAATTAAGTGAAAAAAAAACAAACATATAGAAACATGAATGAATTTAAATAAATGAAAACATAAAAAGGCGTGTTATTTTTTGATTGTGTAAAAAGCTTTAGAAACCGGTGCACTAGTGGTACCTACCTGTGATCACAAAGGTGCTTAATGCGTCACACAAGTACATACAACGTTGGTACCTCTGTATGACCAGCGGCGGCATCTGGCGGAGTGTGTCCTGAGACCAACGCTCTATCCATATTAAATGTTCGGCGTTGCACAACAACGGATAGTTCGATATCAATTCCCACAGATCCTCCTGACCCTTATCCAGACATATCACGACACCTAAGTTGTGTTTTATATCTGAAATTATGTCAGGAAATCAATTACCTATGTAAATATGTTTATAAATTAGGAACTAAACTTACTGATCCGCAAGCAATCAATAAAGTCAAATAATTCAACCATAAATTCCTCATTATTCACACATTATATAAACGTTTATACTTGGATTTGTAAGTTTATATATACATAAATACTTATTGACATATTATGCCAATACTTTATTTTCTTCATTAAAGAAATGATTGAAATTTTTTGTTATTATGGATTCATCATTAATTTTGAAATATAATAAGTTCAGATCAGACATATAAAGAAAGTAAGTACGTGGAAATATAACGCTAAGACAGTGATCCCGCTCATCGCTAGTATTTATAAGATACTAACTGTGCAGAAAATGTGTTGAATGTTGTGACGGCATCATCTGAGAGGGTATAGCATGTATAGAATTTGCGCCCTGTACAGCTTCTATGGCCGACAGTTCCGCAGTAGTCACCGCTAACTCGCATATCACGAGCAACGTGCGAGCTCCTTCTCCAGATGACGTGAGTGCCTGATATGGATTTAGCAAAAGATTGAACAAATTTTACAAAAAAAAAATGGTAAAAACAAAAGTGACTTAAAATAAAATGTAACTCACATTCTTGACAGTGGAAGTAAACTGGTGCGGTTGTTTTACAGTAAACAAAACGGCGGGAAGAGCTGAAGCTGCCAAGACGGCTGCGGCCCGTCTCCCCACTCCGCCACCTCCCACGCACACGAGAGCCTTTCCCGCCCCACCACCTGCAACTCCTCCACACTACGGAAATAAATGGTTCTATTATGACATACTATTAAACAAGTAAGTTAGACCGGTAGAACAACAGGTTTTTAAAACTCCATATGTGTTTCCTGAGATACAGGAGATACTGGCATATATAAAGTAATTTATAAAATACCAGCAATTACGCAAATCTAGATAGCTAATATCATAAACAACATTTGATCTAAAATATTAATAATAACTCGATACTATAAACAAATATGAATTTTAAAGTTTTAATTGTACTGACATTTCATTTTTAGCGGAAATCTAACGGAAGATGCGACAAATGATCTGTTTACGGTGCGAGGTTCAATGTCATGTCATATATTCGTCAATTAATGTATGTTACTATATGCACGAAAGGTTAACATTCTAGGTATATAAATTAAATTAAAAAATATTTTTGTACTAAACCAAATTGCAATGAATTATCAAGTCTAAAACAAGCTTTGTTATTTGTGATGACAGCTACTTGGTCTTACAAGGATGTTGGTGTTTTATAACTTATTTTATATACCTATACTTTATTATAATAGGGAAAAATTTTAAATTTGGTCAAGACATGTAACTCACCGCTCTTGCCATAGCTGTATATAAGGTAGCCAACTCAGTACAAACTTCAATACCAGTATCACCAAACACATTTTCGTTTTCGGACACTGAAATAGTATCGGATGATTGTTAATTCGAGCAGAAAATAAAATCCCGCTTAATAGAATGTCCGTTGAATGAATGGGGGAAAAATCATTGGGCAGTGGTCTAATAAATTATTTATTTAAGCTCGATAACGTCTTATTTTTGTTAAAAAAAATTTATATGACCTGGATCATTAAAGAATATGTATTTGTATTAATCATAAGTATGAAACTTACAGCATTGGTTAATTAATTTCTGCGTCTTTAGAGACCATTCACTGTATTCTATGGCCTCCATATAAACACCGTCTCCCTTTAATTTTGGGGCAAAACAAATGTTATCACTTTTGTTTGCCTGTAAGTGTGTTACTGAAATAGTTCTGTACATTTCTTTCTCATCGTGAGACATCAGTCTGTCTTTGAAAATAGCATTAGCTTCAGTGTAAATAGCCTGAAAAAAATGTAATTCTATTAAAAAAGATTCCAAATAAAATTGGATTATTATTCTTTTTAATTAAGTGTTACCGTTATTAGTTCTGCGGTGTTCGAAGGCGTATACCATTTTATATTTTGACACCATCGCTTTAAATGATCGGCATTCCATTTATAATGTGTACGCGAATTAAAAGTTTCAATCACCTGTCGGAAAAATTAACTCATTCATGAATTATTCAAAGATTTAATAACTTTATTAACAACAACAATCTCCAACACGTCGTTTACCTCTTTGAACATAGACAGTATATTAGTAGCGATGTGGGACAGATCTTTCTCGGAGAAATTTTTGGACACGCTTTCTCTCAGGTGGTAGTTAGTTATTTCCAATAATTCATCGTCATCTGGTTCTCTGCAAATAGTATTAATAATGGATTGGTATTGGTGATATCTGCAATGGTGTGATAAATTAAAAAAACGATATACTGCATTTAATGTTTCTTTCGGATCACTGATTTACAAATGCGTATAAAATGTCAACTCAATTAAGTCTTTTTATTTGATAAACTGGTTTACTTTAATACGAGATGCGCAAGAGCAGCAGCGAGGCGCGGTGATGGCGGCGGCCTGGTGGCGGTGGCGAGCACACGCAGCGAGACCGCGCGGCACCACCCCACCCCGCCCTCCTCCCCACCACAACCTCCACCCCCGCCCCCGCCTCCGCACCACAGCCCCCCGTGCTGGATCAACTGCACAACACATACCCACACTCTAACGCTGTTAGTAAAGCGAAACATTTGCGAAATCTTGTCAGTTGTAGGGCGATGTTTCACTTGTGCTTTGTCTCACTCTATTATTAGCTCGATGAAATAGCTGCGTCTTTGTGAGTGCGGTTTCACAGTCAACACAGAAAAAGGTCGTTACACAGACGCACATGTTTCGCAATTAGGGTTGCCATTCGGTCCGGTTTCTAATGACTATTCGAATATCACGAATTTTATCTCTCAAAAGGTGACAACACTGTCATCATTCGCATATTTTCGCAGATAATGAAGATGTCGGTGTACTAACGGTATAATCCAAAGACCTTAATCACAAAATATTTTATATAACATGAAAGTCTTTGATGCTTAACCTGTGCAAGAATTATTTGCGGACTCGGGCAATAGGATAATTAGGTTGATGTCTCTCGCCATTCTTCGTTAGCTCATTTAGTAATTTATTAAATTTTTATCATCTATAAAAACTAAAAAAATCATATTTTTTTATCTTGACGAATTACACATTTCTTTATATACAGATTCGATGTGTTTGACTTATTTAGATGTTCTTAAGGACCACCAGATCGAATATTATATTCTTATTAGGGTTCAAGACAGTATCAGCTAGTTACACAGAATCTATTAAAATTGTCATTAGTTTAAAGCGACATTACCGATACAAATTTGACATTCATTAGAGCTTAAAGGCGTAGAGTTTAAATTTGACATTCGTTAGAGATTACCCTTAATTAACGTTTGTGCAACTGACCGTATGACTTTTTACTTTCAAATAAAGCTAATAGGTATGTGTTGTCAAAGTTACGTCTCTGTCTTTACATTATATAGTGTTACCTGTAATAAAAACTGGTGTATCGGTGAACAATGCCATGCATCTTGCGCGGCACGATGTAGTCCACGTATAACTAGAGCTACTTCGCCCCCACCACCCCCACCTCCACTGCCGCTTCCACCCACAGCTCGTATCACATTATTCTATTGATTATAAGTAACTTTTACAATGTCACTAGCTTTCTCCCAGCGGCTTAGTTATTTGGATATCGGTTCATATCATAACATGGATATAATTATGTATAATTAATTTTGTATAATAGCAATGGTTACTATGGTAACGTTTTAATTCCCTATACAAACTTCCACTCCTACTTTCATCCCTATATTTGCCGGTTTTCGGGATATAAAATAGCCTATTTTCACCACATATGATGTAGCTTCCCGTAGGTGAGAGTATTTTTAAAATCGATTCAGTAGTTTCGGAGCCTATTGGATGCAAACAAACATAATCGAATCTTTCCTCTTTATAATATAAGTAAAGATAATATAGATTAGTGTTGCGAAGATTCATGGACTTTTTGTTTACATTAGCCACAATAATTATAACCAATATGATCTAAAGCAGCATTTTTTATTATCGATACTATTTCTATATGAAGCCAGCGTTGTGTTTTCATTTTTAAAATAATAAGATAAAAATGTAATGCTTACTCTCTTCAATTCTTTTATAATGTCAGCCGGTTCCAGCAACGGTGTGCAGTCAATGTTTATAATTGCACAATTACTTTCTTTTAACAAGTGCTCGATCAACAAACTAAAAAATTAAAATACATGTTAGATTTTATGGTTATTGTAAAATTTCAAACAGACTTGCTAGTTATATTACAGTTGGTGACGTAAGCTAATACTGATTGTTAATCAACGACTGAGGACATATTGTTACAGTATCATTTATTGTTTTTCATTTAACATTTCAGTGTGAATTATCAGTGTAAGTTAATTTAAAAAATCACACGTCTTTTGTGGGTATAAAACAAAAATCAGGTCTGCCTTTTAGTTTATCAAAATTTCAGATAACTATAAAATTTCGTATTTCGTAGTAGTTTCTATACCGCGTGTTACAAAAAAACCCGTTACCCCGAAAATGGCATTGAGTATACATAAAACTGAGATAATGGACGCTGTCCTTTATATCGTAGCCATTGTATTTATTGAAAAAAACAATATCGAAGTTTAGCAAAATTTTCGATACCATTTATCGAAGCACACCGACATTATGATCAGCTGTTTCAGTTCATTGACTTCTAAATCAAAGACTATTATCTTGCCAGACTGGTTATATCTACTGGTATTTAGTGCCTACGTCACAGTACAGCGAAATAATTTATCTAGTTATGTGTACATACGCAAATATTCGAACATGCAAAATATTACACGAAAACATTATTTTAAAACTATTTCCAAAATTCGTTTTTATTCAGATTAGAGCTCCCTTTCCAATATACCTTGCCATATTACTATGCCCGTGCTACGCACATATCAGGCACGGAAACAAACAATAAACAGTACGCTATAGTCACTGCACTGGATTAAATACTTTCGCCTGAAATGCTCGTACAATATCTCTTTACGAACTGTAGACGGCCCATCCAAAATAATAATCTTTATAATTAATGCTACGACACGTCACTCAATAGTGTACTCATAAAATCAATTTCATCTAATCTAAACAAATAGAGAAGCAGAGGAAGAAGAAATATCGCGATCGCACGATTGCACGAACAATTTTTTTTCATAATTAGGTAGTTTCATTTTTATGAAAATAATTACAATATTATGAAAGTAGGCGACGTATATCACTGAGTGTCTTCCAGGTAACTTTGTCTATCTGTAGCTGCTTCATCTTTGAACCAGAATTTTTACACATCGTGTCTTTAACCCCCGGTTTCAATAACCAAAAAACTATCCGTTTTTGCTACCATCCGTAGCATTTCCTACCGATGGTAGCAAAAAAGTGTTTCAATAACATACCATTGGTAGGTAAAGCTACCGACGGTGTGCTACTAACGGATTGATCTGATACTGATAACCGTTCGTAGGCAAAATGTATGAAAATGGCGCAAACAGGTGTTTCAATATCTTTCGGTAGAGCTGTCAAACTTACTATCCGTAGCTTATCTGTCAAATTTGCCTACCGGCCATTTTCCGTCGGTTATCGTAAAAATATTTATAAATCATACGTTTTTCCTTGTTAACTAATAGAAAAATAACAGTATTTCATTAAAAAAAATAATATTGTAGAAGAGATTGATGTGTTTTGTGGTTCCAATTAGAAGAATTTAAGTTGTAATCATGACAATGTTTGTACCTTTAAGGGCTCTTAATTATTGGTCCAGATGCTTTCTTCAATATGTTTCCGTTGAAAAACTTAATGATTTAGCTCTATATAATTATGAAAAACCTTGTTCTGATGAAACTGAATTTGCCACCTACTTGTACCAAACTTATACACGTTACATTAGTTTATACCATTTATTTTTTATTAAACACTGATATTGATTTAATTCTGAATAAAACCCAATTTGGATATAACTTATTTATTTTACAAATAAAAAACAATTCATAAAAATCTACATAATTTTTACATTATTCCATTGCATTTTTCTACGTTTGTTATACGATTTGACACAATCATTCCACTTTTTCTAATAACCATTCATTTGTCATCCTATGTCAATGGATCACAATTGTTCACTGTCAAATTCATTAATGTTATCTTGCAAATTCAAATAAGTATACTACAAATAACTTTATACAATTAACAATTTATAATAAAGGTGAACTCTATATAAAATTCCCGCTAAGCTTCTACGGAACATAAATCAACTTTACTTTTTGGCATAATTAAAGGCAAAGGGATATAGCACATACAACCTAGTCTAGAGTGACAATATTCACATTGAGGTTCACTTGGACGTTTTAAGTGTTTTGGAGCAAAAATTGAAATATATTAGAAAATGGTGAGGTATGTTAAAGTAACACGTACGCGTTCTTGTACCTACTAAATTGACAAAACACTGCTCATAACCATGCACCGTACCATTTTAATGAACTGTGTTTATTTATATTCCGAAATTTAATTTGAGATAAAAAAAACTTATATAAACAAATGATGTTATTTTAGGGGTTGCAAACATTTTCCAAAAAGTTCTAATTATAATTTTATTTTTGCAAATAATAATATGGAAATAAGATGTCTTACTTTTTATCGACTTCAATGAAAGAGAAGGTTTCTCATTCAAGTGTAACTAATTTTGTATAACAATGTGGGGATAAAAATGTAAGATTTGTTGACATTAGCCTATAAGAATTTCATTACTTTTTCAATTTTAAGTACTTTAAATTGTAAATCAATATCGAATAAAATACTTGTACAGTAGGTGGCAAATTCAGTTACATCAGAACCAGGTTTTTCATAATTATATAGAGGTAAATCATTATGTTTTTCAAAAGGTAAATCATTATGTTATTGTAGAAAGCATCTGGACCAATAATTAATTGGTAGTAAGAGCCCTTTAAGGTACAAACATTGACATAATTACAACTTAAATTCTTCTAATCTGAACTACGAAACATATTAAATTCTTCTACAATATTATTTTTTTAATAAAAAACTGTTACTTTTGTTTTAACTAACAAGGGAAAACGTGTTATTTATATTTTTTATATTTTTACGATAAATCATACTAAATAAAAAAAAGTTTTAATTCAATGAGCCAAATGTTCCGAATCGCTGTTTCTTGCCTGCAGCATAAAATATTTCTATCCTATTTTTATCTAAAAAAAAAGAATTTTTTGTAAAAAAAAAAAATTACTAAAAACTTTTAAAGAGGTAAATTTAAGCTATTTGTAGTAATGGTAACTCTTTTGTTTACATCAGAATTCCATTTCAGACGATAATTTGTTTCACAATAACACCACTTTTAAGAACCTAACTATATAATAAATAAGTCATAATAATTCCAAAACAAATTTCAAATTTAGTTTCGGTACGTAATCAGTTCACCTCTTTCCTATTGATGTCTCTGTCTTCCTTCTTACGATTTCGATTTTGTCCAAGAAATTATTAAATGTAAAGACCAACATTTCAGTATAATCATAATATTACCTAAGACAAGGCTGTATGGAAAGAACCCTTTTCCTCGAATTTATGATTACAATTTAAAAAAATGAGCTACCGACAACCGTTCGTAGTTGGTAGGCGCCTACCGATGATTGTGAAACGCAAAAACGAATGGTTGTCGGTAGCTCAAAAAACGGTCGGTAGCTGCTACCGATGGTTGTCGGTATATTATTGAAACCGGGGGTTAATCATGATAACCTGGTACTCGTACCTACAATCTTCTGTAACGAAAGTAAACCTAATATGACGTCAGCGCAGATACAGTCGGGGAATAAATTGAAACATTGATCAATATTCGTGTACATATTTCAATTGTGTTTATGGTCAATTTATTTCTTTTCTGATATTTTTACAATAAAAAGATCAGACTTAAAATGGAATATGAACCTTAATCGGGAATATGATCATTCCCGATTATGGTTTCAACCACTTATTCTTACTACATGTAAATTGTTTCAAGTAAAATGGATTGCTACCTTAGAGTTAATGATATGCACTACACTTAGGTATCTTAAAAGCGTCTGACAAGAAAAAATTGTCGACAAAGAGCCGCTTTCTGAATTGAGAAAAGTACAAAATCTCAACTGAATATTCTCAATAACTGAAGTTTTTTTATATTTCACTAGTCAAAAGTCCTAGTTTTATCAAACTGCTAACAACTAATTATAAAAAAAAAACCGGCCACGTGAGAGTTGGACTCGCGCAGGAAGGGTTGTATCCGGTGCTAAGAAATAACTTCATTAGCTTAACTCTTAAAAATATTTTTTATTGTTTAGGTATTTAAATACGTAAGACAAATCAATACATAATCGGTAAAATCGAGCCTAAAACAAATTCACTTATTCCCCCGAGTGTACAATGACGTAAGATAGAGATAGAGAGGGAGGGAAAGAGAGAGAGAGAAAGAAACGAAACATTATCGTTCGTGTTTGTGTGATGTCGCGCGCGAGTGACTACTTGACGCTAGATACGGTAGTAATAAACATTTGGTACGGATTTTAATTTATTATCTATTTTATTACTGTGGGCTATTCAACTGAATTTTAGAATCAGAGTATAGGATTCACTATTTTAATGCTGTAAGAAATGAAAATGAATGAGACGTTTTATTATGTACTGTTTACCTATTTCCTTAAATAGAACTAAAACGACCGACACAGCTAACAAACAAATGGTCATTTATTTGAAAAATAGTTTAAAATAGAAAAGGTGTATAAAATGAATTAAAATTTTAAACAGGTATGTCGATTGTATGCAGATTACTACGGCCCACGAAATACATTAATTTATTTATTTAACGATGTCTTATGATAGTCGATGCTACTTCCTCTCTACAGACTGAGCCAAGCATACTCGTTTGCAGGTGCAGCGTGAAAGTATATCACATTTCTCACTTAAACTAGTCTTTACCAAACATTAACAACGTTTAAATTTGTAAATACTAAAAATACAACCATGTACTATCTTATCAACAACAATAAAAATTTACAAAATCTTTGTCAATTAACAATTCCTAATACGTAACGTTCATAATACGTAACGTATTATGTACTTACGTACGTATGTAAAAAAATTAGTTGCAACAATGTCCTGCGACGATTTTTTTAATGTACAATAAAATGTTGATCACCTCGGTACTAGGCAACTAGAAGTTTAGGCTCAAACTTTAACATTGCCGCCTGTCTAGGGTTGTCATCTATCCGTCTTTAGCGGGACATGTTTGACTTTTTAGATTGTGTGCAGCTAAATGTTAATGTCACATGTCCGGCGGTATAGTTTTCATAGGTTTTTGGTATACCTGTGCCGTAGCTATATCAAATAAACTATGAATACACACAAATTCGAAAAACGTCAAATACCCAAATACCCAAAAAGACGCAGTGTTGCACGGGCATTTGCGAAATTTGAATACAAATCGTTAGTTTGTTTGCATCGTATAGTCTCCGAAATTACTTTATAAAAAAAACCTTTTTCAAAATAGGTTGTGCAGTTTTGATGTTACGATCAAGCCTTATTTTATGAATTCACGTTTTGGCTGTGATAAAAGCGTTAAAATTATGATGTAGTTATCTTATCTTATCTTTAATTACCGCTTATTTGTATGTTACGTCTTACTACAAAATCAATTGAAAGTTAGTGGTTTTTGAATAACTAGGCAGTAACCCTCGCGAAGCCGTGAACTAATATTACTGTCTACTACGGTAATATTGTTTTACGGCTTCGCGAGAGATTTGACTTAGTTCGGCTTTAAGGACAAAATTTCCGATCTAATAAGAGAAGATGGCAACCCTATCTCGCTACTTCTCAGATTTAATTGCGGAACTATAGGTACCTTTCTGTGCGCCTTTGACATGCCGCACACTATGCAGCGGCTTATAATAAAGGACTCAAATTGGCGGCTTTCCCTTTTTATCACTTTTTCTTTATTCAGTTGTTCATACGTCGTCGATGTGATCACGTTTCGAAAATGTCCGTGTTCTCTAATTCCGAGTTCTATGAAAAGTGCTTTTATCAGTGTTACATGGGATGCAGTGTTGTATTGATATAAATTAAGGCTATTTTGAAAAGATGTAATTATACTGAAACGTCAGTGAACCAGAAGTTGGCCGCGATCTTTAGTTTTTTCTTGTGGAATAAAATTAAGTGCCTAATAAAGTGTAGGTGAGTGAACCTCACAAGTAATGCTTAAACAGTGAATAAGGAAGTGAAAAGGTAAAGTACAAATAGTAATTCGCAAATATTTATTTTTAAATACGCCAAAATCGTTTTTGAATTATGTCGCATATCATTTTTTTTTTATTATCGTAATATCAATCAGATTTGTCGGACCATTAAAGTATGAACTAAAAGTTAGACTCGTATATCAGTGTTTAAATAAATTTTACCTATCTATCATAAATAGGTACTACTTAAAATGGTGTTTGATCTGTAATTCAGAAACAGCTGAGTCGGAAACGATCCTATGAAATGATGTGCGCGTTGATAATAATATGTATTATAATTTTTTTTACTGAAATTAGACTACCGGCTGAACAGCGTCGGTTACCATACCATTTTGCCAATGATTTGATTCCTATTTAATTTCTTTTCATTTTATTTTCGATCGAAATAGGTTAAGTATTTACTGTGTAAACTGGCAAACGCAGACATGTTTTTAAGTATATTTTCTCTCTCATTCTTAGTGTGTATGTGTGGGTGTGTACTAGGAGAGTAGAAAAAAAAAATTAGAAAACATAGGAGATAGGTAGTGTGCCATTACTCCTGGTAAGGTCATTAACCTAAAATAGTGATGTGACATAGCACACTCGATGTATTTATTAATTATTAAAAATTAGCCTTTTTACTGAAAGTTAAAAGTTAATGCAAAGGTTTTGAAAATTTGGCAGAGTACTGTTTATATGATATACTTCAACACCCTTCAGCTATAACGGGTATTTTTGTAACACCCGGTATACATTTAGGACATAAACCAAGAAATGATTAATGCTAAAAGCATTTCTTCTTTTTTGAAAATTGAGATATTTTAACGGAATATAATTAAGTTCTCCATTGAAATATAGCTAAGGCGAGAAATATGGAATACATATAGCGAATAATATAATTAAATAAATAACTTTACCCTTTCCCGCTTGCATCTGGTCCTACGAGCAATAAGTGTGTTGCGGACACGTTGCAAGCGCGCAGGGCAGGCTCACATTCAGCCAGCCTGCTTGATAATAATAATCCGTCCGATACCCACAGACTAGCCTGCGACACAGGAGTCGGCGGAGGTCCTAATGAATCTGCAAACTATTTTCTTTCTCTTAATATGACTGCACACAACATCACGTTTTACTTACAAACACATTTCCTTGAACACTGTTCTGTCTTTTATTACAAAATGCTCGTAATTGTCGTTTAATTGTCGTAAATCAAAAAAGCTGTTTGCAGAACATACTGATCACCCATAGAAACTTAGAAACCCTACAAATATAAAAAAAAATCAATTTTGGTATTGCATATTTTGTGAGTTTGAGCCACAAATGATTAATTATATTTAATGATTAAGTATTATTATTATTATTATTTAACATGCGACTGCAAATGCTAGTAGTAGTTCTTGAATATTGAGACCAGTCGACGTTCCTGAGACACTGTACAAAAAAGTACAAATATTAACCGACTTTCCAGACATAGTAACATTTAAATCATATGTAGGATATTTACTTATTGAAACGAGTTTTCCTATCCTATTGTTAATTGGTTAGTTAAAGTTTGGGAAAAGCAATCAAAGAAAATGAAATAATGGCATCAGAATTTTATTACCAGTAAATCTTACAAACCTCTTCATGGAAGGTATCGATGGAATTTTCTTTCAACATTCCCATTATGCTCCTCTCGATCGCCAAATATACTATCTCTTCGGGTGTGTTAACTGTCAAACTCATACTGCTACTCTGGACTAAGTACTCAAATTGTGTAAGAATTTGTTTTACCTGCAACAAATATAAACGAACTTGCGTAATAATATCAACATTTTTATGGATCATCAAGCATTTTAAGCTTTATCCGAAAAGGAACATAAAACTTCTAAGAAATAGGTATCATTAAAATAATTGTAATAAAAAATGCTTACCATCGTTACATCATAACTGTTAAGCAAAACGTTTGATCGGTTTGTTTGGAACCAATGCAAACACTTCTTGATACTTTGTTGGAGTATAGGTACAGCTATTTTGGTCATGTCATTTTCCAGATCTAGCTTACGTAACCAATTATTCATTACTTCTTCGGCACAGCTGCTTTCGTCGCTGTAATAATGAGCTTTTTTAACTAATATTTATAATTAATTTATTAATATCATTGTAGCAATATCATTAACGTAATAAAATTAAATATCAACAAAAAACACATACTGCTTTGTCTCTAGTCTTATGCCCGGTAATTGGTATCGGTGGATTGACTTTTGGTACATGCATCATAAATACTCATAGAAAGAATAACATGGATAAGACATATTGATACCAAGAAGCTCTTTGTCTCAATAGTAGGAAAATAAACAAAAAAGTAGTAACCCCATCAATATGACGCCCATGCGGGAGACAGTGGCGGGCGAGGCATGTTCAAGACTATGAGTTTCGAACAGGAAGTTGACATTGTCTGCAAACTGTACGCGCCACCCGGACGGTAGTGTCAGCAAACGATTGTCATCCAGCACCGAGTTCAGAGCTTCCACCCATTCCGGATCGATGTCACCGTCGCACACCACCCATGACCATACATCTAGTGTTATACATACACCAACCACATCAGGATGCATAAAACTATCAAATATATTGATTACATCAAATATTATCAAATATTCTGATAGTTTAATGCATCTTGATCTGTACGGCTACAAAATTACCAAAAGTAGACAAAACTACAAAGGTAAAGGTAATTAAGAGTTTCTAATTATCCGATGCTTATAATGAAATCAAAGACGCAACACTAAGTAAAATATATGTCAAGGAGAAGATTTTATTTTTATTTTTTTTTTATTTTTTTTTGTTTTGTTTATCATGCAATCAGTCTTTCTGACTATGAGCAGATGTGTTTGGAGTTATTGTCAATGCAGAGATGATCCCCAGCAGGAGCATTCTCTATATTTATATCGACTTAGTGCTCAGTCATTGTTGTTAAGGTTCAATGTTCTGCGTCGCTTAAGGCGATTTAGTGCATCAGGTAAGGTCAGCTGGACTGCAAGCTGATTGGGATGGCGGCCTAGTCTTTGTTTGTATTTGCCTGCGAATGTCTGAATTTCCTTCTTCACTGTGGGCATCTCAAGGAATTCGTGAATTTCATTATTTCGAATGAACCACGGTGCATTACTGATTTGCCTCAAAATGTAGTTCTGGGCAGTTTGAATTTTATTTATGTTAGAATTGCATGTGGCTCCCCAAACTTGGATACCATGTGTCCAGACCGGTTTTATGACGGTTTTGTAAATGAGTAGCTTATTATCCAAGCTCAGTTTTGCGTTTCTGCCAAGTAGCCAGTATAAACCTTTGTACTTTAGATTAATTTCCTTGCGTTTCATTTCAATGTGTTTTCGCCATGTTAATCTGCGGTCCAAGTGTAGTCCAAGATATTTCACTGTATCGCTTTGAGGCAGCACCCTACCACCCAGGTTTACTGGAGGACAAGTTTCTCTTCTCAATGTGAATGTGACCTGCAACGATTTGTTAGCACTCACTTTGATTCTCCATTTGTCGAACCAGTCATTTATTTGGGAAATGCTTTGTTGAAGTTTTGCAGTAGCATCTGTTGGATCCTTACTAGAGGCTAATATGGCAGTATCGTCTGCGTAGGTTGCGTATGTGACTCCGTGTATGTGCGGCAAATCTGACGTGAATATCGTGTACAGGACCGGCCCAAGTACAGATCCTTGTGGCACTCCAGCTGTTATCTCATAGAAGCTTGATGTGCAGTCATCCTCTTTTACTTGAAATATTCTATTGGTGAGATAAGATTCCAGTATACTATAGAAGCTATGAGGTAAGAGTGAGGTATGAGGTCAAGGAGAAGATGGCATTAAATTTCACAATAGGGAATTTGCGTGTGATTAAAAAAAGGGTCAAATATATTTTACAATGAACATTATTGTTTTAGATTAAAGTCTATGTAAATATAAAAAAAAAATTCGTCTGGAAAATAATTATTAAAAAACGCAAAAAATGCAGTAAATTGAAAATACTCAAACGCAATGCAATTTGCCAGAGCGAATGTGGTGAAAATGTACATGTTTAAGGATGTCGAAGTTACAAAAGTTAACATCGATTAAATAACATCAATGTATTATGTTGCAAAATAAACAATAGATTAAAATTTAAATTATGTTTTTTAGGCTTTTATTTATATTTCACCGATGTAGTAAATAAAAAATCAATTAATTGTTAATTGATTTTAATAATTAAAAAATAATCATGTAATCAAAATATTGAATTAAAATGTCATATAACTCGTGTACTTTGACGTCACGACAAGCGCACTATATATGCCGACGTTTAAAGTATTCATAATTTATTTTTATTATAATACGAAAGTGTAAAATTAATTTAAAACACTGGGGTTACATTTAGGGGGCAAATAAGTTTTTTTTTTTGGATCGTCTGACATTTAAAATGAAAGGTCCGGTATATTGTATTTTTTAATAGTTTAAAGATAAATAATTTTGGCGCTACATAAAATAATCAAAAAATTTTATTAATTTTTTAATAAACATCATATTTACAAACCTTTGGGTTGGTTAGAAATTTCCAGGGCAATGGAGGAAATTACACCGTCAGTCCACTGCCTCGTGTCGTGATCTATATGACCCAGTAAACAGTTTCGGCTCATTGCTTTCGGGCATATAATGTATTCTACTATGCTCTTTCCTTGACTAATTAACGCCTAAAAATATTATAAATCAGTTATGCATTTTGAATTATAACACAACAAACGTGTCCTGAGATACATAATTTCAAATATAACATTCAATGTTATTTTGCCATATGAAAGGTAAAGAGGTGATAGGTATATTATACATGTATGGGTAATGAATCAGGCACAGTTATTACTGGAATATTATCAAATGAGTACAGGTAAAAAGAAAACTGCATACATTTTTAAGTAATTGCCGAATAGTCGTCTTTCCTGTTCCAGGTGGACCAACTGTGACCACACCCATCCTTTGTTGCATTTGCTCATAAAGTTCCGTACACTTTTGTATCTGAAATGTAATTTCATACTTTAATTATATTTACTGACACTTGATATATTTTAATTTAAAAATAGGTATCGTTTTCATACCTGAGATGGATTACTGACTAGCCCCATGGTTAAAAATGCTGTAGACAAAGCGTTATTTATGGGATCTACGTTATATTCCTCTTTTGGGACATCGGCAAAAACGAGAGATAATATATTTTCAAACCTGTAAAGGAAACTCGTATTTATCTCCAATTACATTAATATCTATAAAATTAAATTTCGAAAAACCGGAAATTAATAAGTTTATACAACATTAACGATTCCCTTTCCCTATAGATGGTTTAAAATTAAGACCCATGTTCTACAGCCGAATATATATATATAATACTATTTTTTATTATTGTTTATTTTATTCTTTGTTAAGTATACAAGTTGATATTTTCGGAATGTACTCATCGAAACCTTTAATTTGACACCCATATTGCTATTATTAAAATTTTAACCCTATAAATTAATATGTGTTAAGTTATTCAAAAATTATGGTTGAATAAAGAGACTCACGTATATTAACCCTAAACACAAAAGATTTTAATAAAGACCTAAATATCATAATAATTGCAGTATGCAGCTAAACAATAAAAACACTTGGTAAACATAAGCTCATAAACCAATAGCGAGAGATTTATTCATAAAACATAAATAACAAAAAAAAACTCGACACAATACATTGCTTTTTTGGGCAGTCGTGTAAAATGTCTACAAAAATTACGAATAAACAGTACCTCTCGGCATCGTCGTGCGTAAGCTTGGACATGTTGTTCAAAGTAAGTATTCGTCTAGCGAGCTGTCTCTGTTGCTGCAGTTCAGAGCGCGCGTGCACAGTCAGGGCTGCCCCACAACTGTTTACGGACGCCTTCAGAGCGCGCAGTCCCCAGTCATAATGCCGTTCACTACTTAGCAGCTGACTGCAATAGGGATGATGACGATAAAAAAAACCTATTTAGTCCGTCATTCAGATAATATCATTTAACTTCAATTAAACAAGAAATGGTTTAGATAACAGGCATTAAAATTGAGGAGCGGGGACTCGCTACGTCAGTTTTGTAGTAAGTGTACAAAAACGTGACGCCATGTAACATTTTAACACAATGTATCGCCGTAATTTACTAATTACGCATGAATTAAAAATACGTGTTTAATATTTATTTACGTTGTACCTACGGACAAACAAAAAAAAATAGTTGTCATCCCTATCGGATAGATTTTTAAATTACATTTAATTCTTCCATAAATACCGATAGTCACTAGTGCTCATAGTAATTGAGGGTTTAAGTGATATTAAAGATGTTGTAAGCAAGAAGCTAAAAATATAAATTGGTTTATATTATCTATTTAATTTAATAATCTATTCTATAATTGTGATTATTATTTTTTTGTTATTTTATTCATTACTGTATTCTCGAGCAATGAATGATCCTTACAAATATTTCGGGTTAAAACTGAAACTGAAAACCAGAAATTTTTGATAATATACAATGTGTATCTCAAAAACTGCTCCAACGATTTTCATTAAATTTAGAAAGTTGGGCGTTGGGCGTTTCGGAGACGATAAATCGATCTAGCTAGGTTGCATTTATCATTAAAAAATACCCAGCATGGCTCTGCCATCTAGGCCACTCTCTCGGACTGGTGTCATCTAGGACTGGTGAATTATTATTATTAGATATCATTAAGTTTAAAATTATGAACTATAAAAAAAATAAACCAGATTCAAATGCCTGTTACGTCTATTCGTGTCCAAATCTAAAGAAAGCTATTCACGAACCTGGCAAGCGTAAACACGTCATAGAGATCGGCCGCGAGCTCATTCGCATGAGTAATGGCGCGTGCGGCCAGTAGCCGGGACACTAGTTGTAAGCCGCAGGGCTGCGTCATGGCCACAGGGCGAAGCACCCGCTCTAGTGCCGCCGGTAACTCCCGTCGACCACCGTAACCCCGCCCTATAGGGTTCATTGTCGCAGCGACCCCGCACCAAGGTGATACTTTTATCTTAAATAAAAAAATAATATAAATTCACTCTTTTACTATAAAAAACAAAATTTAATCTAAAATATTTTAGTATGAAGTATGAATTAACGATTGAATCTAATAGGCATTGTTTCTGTAGAAAATAATTAATTGCAAAAATTTGCAGCGGAATGTTTATATGATATACTTCAACATTTTTTATAACACGCGGTATACCTTCTAAATTTTATTTGTATAATGACATAAAATGTAAAAAAAGTATACACATACTGATTGATTTTGATAACAAAATAAAGATAAAATTGACAAGTTGCATAAACAAAAAAAAAGTTTCTTTAAAAGACCTGTTTGCCGTTGAGGGTTGCCATACGTTCAGAGGACGATGGTCTCATTGCTGGCAACAATGCTTCCAGCTGGTGAGAGACTGCAGCTAAAGTGTCGGCCGAAAGTCTGTTGAATTCATCGAAACATCCCCAAGCGCCGCACAACGCAAGACCGCTCAATAATCTCCCCATACACTCCGCATCCATAGCCTTTGTACATACAATTAAAACATTTCTCATTTGTCTCTCGATAGTTTCAACGTAGAACAGATGCTTAGTATTTGTATAAGCTTGGTTTTTTTTTCAGGAAATATTTAATAATTACCTCGTCACAATTGAATACTAGTACTAAGCGTCCGACCAGTCCACCCAGAGCTTTCACAGATTCAGTTTTACCCGTTCCCGCAGGACCAAATGGATTTCCCACCAAACCAAGATGTAATGACTGCAAATAATTTTTCAATTATACTAAGTTGCCAATATAATATTACTTTAAAGGTGTTTGCCCCCTACATCTCATAATACCATGAACATAATAGGAACGTACCAAGTAAAAACATATATAATCATAAATCAGAATTAGGATGTTGAATTAGCGTCTTAATAAATTCAATTCAGAATGTAATACTTTTGTTAACTTATGTTGTAAATATTAAATGCTTCTCGGTGAATAAATACGTCATAGCATAAACACGTGTAGTTGCTTCTTACTATATTAATAAATAAAAACATTTTTTTATACAAACGAATGAAGTTATTTTCGATTTTTGCTATAAGTATAGACACAACGTTATTAAACACTGAACTTTCCATTATTAAGATTGTGAATTAGAAGAATTCATCGGTAATAGATATCGATAAGGCACTTGCACTACCTGTTTCACGCCATTTTATTGTGCAATGTGCATACGTAGAACTCTAACGGGGAAAGTCCCGAACGTTAAACTGTTTGGTTTAATGTTCAAAGCTTTAATATTGTGCAGTCTCGGGTAACTAAAGACAATATATTGTAAATCATGCTAATCTCGCATGTATAATTCCGCATTTGTAATGTCACAAATTTTATGCGGGACCCCCTATTTGCTGGATTGCGGATCTGCGGAATTGCATCTCCTAGAATATGTTTTTGGGAGCGTTATACTGTTTTAGGGGCGATGTATCTTTGATAGAAAATAAGTCGCGTCTCGTCGGTCGCGTAGCGTAAGAATTGACAAACTAAGTATGACATCCTACGTTTGACGGATATTCTATCAGATTTGCACCTATCCTTAATATTTCATATTAGAATCACTTGTGTAAAACAGTTTCAATTAATTTCTTTCTTCATTTTGGGTAGATGCGCTTTCAACAGTTTAGAAATGATGAGTTTCTAACATTAAAAATGATATCAAAAATAAGTAGAAATAGCAATACAATGCTTTAATATAAATTCCAAAAACTTACTTTAGACAATCTTTATTTATTTGAAACTTTGTAGAAAACATAAGTTACTACCAGCCACACCAAAGTTTTTGCGGGCTTGGTCGATTTGAACGTTAACCCAACTTGGAATCGAACCCTTAGAATTCGGTAAGCTAATGACTCAGCTACTGTCGACCGCCGTCTGACGACACACGTTTGCAAGTAGTCACCCATTTACTCGAATATGTAAATAAAATGCACCTACCTGTGTTAGTATTAGAAAACATTCGTCAGCTAATTCCGTTCGCACGAATTGTCCAGTGTTTACACCTAGATATTCGTATGAATAAGAAATAGTGGCTAAGCCCATTTTTGCTGTCACCTCTTTATTGCTTGTAAAATAGAATCTGAAATAGTTTTTTTTCCATTAAATTTTCGTGTTAATTATATGTCACTGTTCATATGAAAGAAAAAGATAGAGACTGATAGGCAGTCCACATTATTAAATAGAATTGATTTTTTGTTTCGTCTAAAGGTTCCTTTGTTTTATTAAATCATGTGCGAGAGGAAATTACAATTTTGTCTGAATAAGTCAATGACAAAACTGATGCATTTCAATTGTCACATTGTTTTTACTCTTAATAAAAAATGATGTACTACAAGAATTATCAACACAACACAATAATTTCCATTTTATATAGTTTAATAAATAGATATATATATATATATATATATATATATATATATATATAATATATATATATTACTATACACAGCTATTAGTAAATTCATATTATCAAGAATATAGAAAAATCTGAATTATTTTCAGATTTATGCTAGATTGCCTCCAAAATAATAGTTGGTTTACGTTATTATGTAAACTCAATTTTATAGTAACGTAAGTAGATAATGTAAATTAAATATATATTAAAAATAAATAAATTGGGGCTTACCTCAGCTGTTTTTGCCAATGCCAGTCACTCGTCGATACTACATTGTTATCTATCAGAGTTCTTATGACGCACAAATAATGAGCACATTGTAATATGAGCGCTTGTCTTTTATAACGTTCACTTTCGTCTTCTATTTCGGTCGAGCAGTAATACGAATTCTCATTTTCAATGTTCGCTTTTAACTTGTGAAGATCTTTTGTTATTATAGCCTTTTCGGTTTGCTCGGTGAATCGAATGTTTTGTGCTAAGCAAAGTATTTGTGTTGGCAGTGTAAAGGGATCTTGCTCTTGTAAAGATCTAGTTACGATGCATTTTAAGGTCATATTGTGAAGAGACGAGCGCATTTCACTTTCAAGATTTTTTAGCCACACCTGAAAATGTACGGTCATAAAGATAGGTACATTTATTTAATCTAGTATATACCTGTATATATTTTACATATTTAATAATATTCATGTCGTAATAACTAGTCATTGATAAGAAAGTATTCAGTTTCGTAGAATTTTAACAAATATTACAGAATGATGAGACAATTTTACACACATCATTTGATTTTCTTATCTTATATTGTATTCAACACAAATATATATAAATATGTTACCGATGTACACAACCTATCTCAATCACTATTATTTTATCCCATGATCGCTTGCTACCTATGTTAGATTGCCTGGAAGAATTCATTGGTATGCAGTAAGGTCGCCTATACAAATTAAAGTTTAAGGTAGTATTAGTAATTTTGTTCATGTTATGAGTTTTCATAAATAACTTTTACGTTATCTGAGTTCATGTAACTTTTAACTGAAACTTGATATATTTTTATATCATCTATATCAAAATTGCCTTCTACACAGTTATAGTCCTATATTACTGAAAGAATATTCCGAGTTAAAGAATCAGGAGAAACCTCAATATTTTTTACGATACGTGCTGGAGTACCTCAGGGCTCAGTCTTGGGACCGGTACTGTATTCCATTTATACGGCTGGCTTACCTGTAATGGAGGATATTACAACTGCTACGTTTGCTGATGACACTACCATTCTGGCAAGTCACAAAACCCAAATACACCAACACAACTACTGCAAAGAGGCTTAGAAGACATTACAGAATGGCTGCAGGAGTGGAGAATTAAAGCCAGTTCGTCAAAATCCGTTCATGTCACTTTCACAATGAACAAAGGCGACTGCCCTCCAGTGAAATTAGAAAATATTACTCTCCCACATCAAACCTGTATTCGATACCTGGTGATACATCTGGACAGGCGTCTTACTTGGAGAGAGCATATAAAGAAAAAGAGAGAAGAACTGAACATTCGCTATAAACATCGTAATGGCTAATGGGGCGCAACAGCAAATTGTCAGTGGATAACAAACTACTAATCTACAAAGTTATTCTTAGACCACAATGATCATACAACTCGGGTACTGCCAGCAAATCTAATATCCAATGCCTTCAAAGAGCCCAAAATATGATCCTCCGAACCATTAGTAATGTGCCATGGTATATAACTAATAACGAAATCCATGCATATCTGGAAATAACTACAGTGAAGGAAGAAACAGAGATAGCTACTCAAAGATACAGATTCAGACTGAAAACACACCCAAATAAACTAGCAAAACAGCTAATAACTCAGAGTTACAACAAGCGACTCAAAAGGAAGGATGTCCTATAGAGAGATATAAATAAGAAGGCGATGTTCTTACTGAAGAACACACTTCACAACCCACTAAACCTACTACAAATTTGTTTATACTGATTATCACTGATAGTAAATTAAAATTGGAAAAAAAATAACTACTTTTATAAAACTGAAAGTTATGTACGGTCGGCCAAGAAAGTGGTCTACCAGTTTTGACAACATTTCCCGTGTCTTTAAAGCATCGCTAAAGGCGAATCTTAGAATTGCATACAAACAATAAAAGAGATGCACAATGCTGACGTGTTGTCGTGGAGCACAAATGTTATTTTGACCTTTGCAGCCTATGCATTAGATAATAATTTGCAACAACAAATAGTCCTCACAATATTTTATAAATTTAAAATTTAAGTAGGTCACTTCAAAGTGGAAACTATTTTGTTACGAAAACTCTTTTACTGAAAAAGAATATATCACTTGACAATTCATGTCAAATATTTACTCGGCATTTTCCGTAGGTATTTTCCTAATTAATTTACACTACAATGCCTCGAAATTTATCCATTAACGAAAGAGCACACATAATCGCATTACACAATGATGGTTTGAATATTAGTGAGATTTCTAGTGAATTAAATGTGTCGGTAAGTATTATAATGTCTGACGTGAGTTTAATGTAAAATCTCAGACCAAGTCCGAGTGTAAAAAAAATATTTTATTTTTTCTGTTTATATTTTATTTTTGATTATAGAGACAAGCTGTCCGTCTTTGGATAAGACGAGAAAGCGAGGAGGGGAATTTGAACGCTCGGAGTCGTAGCGGTCGCAGACCTGAAATATCAGATACTCAGCGAGTCTTCATGAGACGGAGTTATGAGGAATCTGGCTTTATACCAACGCGTTATTTTGCCGACATATTTGACGTGACTCTCCAAACCATTAGAAACCATTTACATTACATGGGCTTACATCACAGGCGTTATGCAAAGAAAATTTATATGACTGACGCTCATAGAATGGCCAGATTAAATTTCGCCATAGAATATTTGGATTTTGATTGGAGTAACACTGTTTTCTGTGACGAGAAAACTTTTAAATCCAGTCAACACGGGCGTCTACACCTTTGGCGATTCAATAAAACGCGATACACGCAAAATCATGTCGTGCCAAATAGAGAATCGGGTCGTATCTCGGTAAATTTGTATGGATGGATGACTGCTGATGGTGTTGGAGACTTGACCTTTTTGCCACCACGAGCAACGGCATCAGATTATGTTGATGTTCTCCAAAATGCTATGTTGCCATCCATCCGGAACGTTTATCCAAAAAATGAAATGCGTCAATTTACAGGATAACTGTCCCTTACATAAAGCAAGGGTAACACGTGCTTGGTTTGATGCACATCCGGAAATAAACTTGATACCATGGCCTGCAAAATCGCCAGATCTCAACCCTATTGAAAATATGTGGGGTCTTATGGTTCAGAGATGGTGTAACCGTAATGAACGAACAGCAGAAGCACTACAAGGGCACTGCAATGAGGTTTGGGAGGAAACACGTGGGTCTGATATCTGCTCAAGACTGGTGGGCTCGATGAGGGAACGTCTCCAAGCTGTTATAGAGGCAGATGGCGGCTACACAAGATTTTAAGAATTATAATTTTATAAAAGAATTGTATATATTTCTTAACAACCAAAGAATTGGCATTTTCACTATCTCTTCTAGTTTTAGCCCTTGTCTCGCACTAAACTATGGGTCGGCGCAATATGTTTTTCGTCGCTATTCATTTCTGTTATCCTTTATCTCAGTATATTCAGACCTATAACACGCATAGCTTCTTACGCATAGCATTTCACTACCTACTGATTTTTTTTATTTGTATTAAAATATAATTAATCTACATTCTAATGTAGGATATTTGTAGACTATAAGACTTTATTTACGATATTCTAACTCTAAAGTATTTAAACATACAAACAGACAGACAGAAAAAAAAATATTTTTGGCTTCTATTAGTCTTATGAAGGCCGTCCATATATTTTTTTTTTCCAAAATATCTTACAAATGTAACCTTGTTACATTTTTATTATAGGTATAGATAATTACTGTCAAAGGTTACGTCAAAATGATGAAGATAGCAATAATGACGTGTACTTGACGTGTCAAAAAATTAATGCTACGGAAAATCAACCTTGTTGTTAGTTGACGTAACACGCGAAATTCAACCTTAGGGTGGTAGACCACTTTCTTGGCCGACTGTACATGGACAAGCCATACTGGTTTTTGCTGCACTAACTAAATACATTTTAACATATATTGTTTTGCTTATCAATATCTTTATCTAAAAAAAAACATTATTAGCAGATAGAAGAAAATTAAAAAATAAATAAAAAAAAGTTACAAAAAAATTACCTCTACGGGACAGTCAATATCAACAGGATGGTCCAGTTGTAGCGTGTCGTTTCCTTGGCTGCACAGTGCAGTGATGGACAAGCCTTCGGGGCCGAGTTTCACCGAAGAAATACCAGGGAATAGTTTCTTGAGGTGCGTTTGCATAACAGCCTCGCGGCCTTCCGCACCAGCTCGCGATTGACCCAAAAGTTCCAATAGATCGTCATCACTTAAGAAATACAATCTAGGAAAGATTAGTCGCTTCTCCTGCAATGTAATAAACTATTTATAAGTTATGCCCATAGAATGAAATAGTCGCGTTATTACTGGAATCAATATGCATCAACTTACAATTTTATCACATTTATTTTATCACATTTAAAGGTCAAGTGCAAGTTGGTTGGTATAAAATAGTTCAGGAATTGAATTAAATATGATATCAATAATTTCAACCCCTTAAAAGACCTTTAATTATGACTTTAATTACAAATACAAGTATGTATGGTGTTTGTAATTTACTTAAAGTTACACGTAGGTACCGAAACGTTGTGTTCTTGTCAAATTTCATAGTTATAGGTAAACGGGAAGTATCCTTTTATTCCAGTTTATATTCCTTTAAGAGTATAGAAATATACGTAAGTAGGGTAATATTGGGCATTCTGTCCCCCACTCATTCGTGTCGGCGTTTCGCCACCACTCACTCGTGGAATGACAGAATGCCCAATATTATAAATGGATTCACTATTAGAATTTATTAGAGAATTGATGCTATTCACGCTTTTTAATTCAAGTTTTATTGAATGGATAATCGACTAACCTGGTGACCATGGCAGCGAGATTGATCACATTTTTTCACTACACTGACTGAAACGTAAACATTCATTAGATTCCTTTAATATGCCTAACGCAATGAACATACATATTAAATATTTAGCGATAGGACTACGGTATACTTTTATAACTTTATGGATGAGCAGCGTGCCTCAGTTAACACCCGGAAATTATGGTAGTAAAATTATATACTCTATCCAGTTTGGCTCGTGGTCTCCCTGAATAAAAATTCAGTGCCGATTGCCTCGGAGTTGCCACTAGAGTATCATAATTTTAGTAGTAAAATCAAAATCAGAAATTATATACTCCATCCAGTTTGGCTCGTGGTCTCCCTGAATAAAAATTCAGTGCCGATTGCCTCGGAGTTGCCACTGGAGTATCATATTTGTTTTAGTTCTATGAAGTCTCGACCCGATTGGCTCATGGTCTCCCTGAATAAAAATTCAGTGCAGTTTGCTTCGGAGTTACCATCTTGACTTCTAGATTTTTTCTGTACCCGATTGGTTCGTGTCTCCTCACCCAATATAGTTAAAAAGTAATACCAATAACCCCTAACTAGCTAGGTAACATCTAAATGATAATTGGAATCTAATAAATTATTTTGTTTCTCACTGTTTAAATACACACACTTTACACGTTGCTTATCGGAACACTGACTGACTGAATGTACAAACGGTGTGACTATTCAAGTTATAAGCGGAAGCGTTTTAAGAATTGGTTTGAACTGATCGCTATTATATTGCGTTTTTGCCTTGAAATAAAACCAATGTATGAAATTTAAAATAATTAAGTCCTCATCACAAAAAAATATAGTTTAATGTTTAAATTAATAACCAACGTAATAATTTAAACTCACAAAAAGTTTTTAGGTACTAATAGAATAACTAAACATACATACTTGTGATATATGTATTTATAATCTATCATTAACTAACTTAATATTTTACACGTGAGTATACTTTCATTTAATAATAACACTATACATTCTATTTAGAAAGTCTATTGTTTGATCCTATTTATTTATGCGAAAGTATTCAAGTTAGATAAATATCGCAGTATATGAATCAATGTGAACCATTATAATCTTATTTTCTTTGACTTGGACCACATTATATGCAACACTGAAGGTTATAGACTAGGAGTTAAATAAATAAAATCGATGACATGATGTAAAATAGATTTAAAACAGAAAATAATTCTTAACAATATTACTTATCGAGTTTTAGATTTTTCTAGTATCCTATCATAGTCCATAAAACAATTACAGTTATGCATCCGCGAGTAGTCTTATAAGCGAGTAACTAATGCTTTTGAAAATTTATTTTATAAAGACTATATGGCTTTTATTTTGTAATAATACGTATTTTTAATTGCCATCTTCCTGATGAGCCGTTGAAACGATTATTATTACTTATTTACATTATTAATAAATAGTAATAGTAAGTTTTTATATTACTATTAAAGAATAAAAACTGTGACATGTAATAAATCACTATTATTGAAGAATATATTAAAGAAAATAATATTCAAAGAACAATAAAAATATCTGTTTGGAATTATTTATCACACAGCTCCCGCACTCTATAACATTATTCTATAATTCATTTCTGCAACGTTGTTTATGTATATTTTTCTGCAAGTAAGGCATAAAGTGGTATACGACCAACATCCGCTAAATGAAACGTGATACTTTAGCAAGTAAATAATCTTGTCGTGGTTTTACTTGTTATTTTTATCTACTAATTATAAAAAAAATTACTTATAAAACCGAAAAAATAAAATCAACGAGTTTATAAGCATTTTAATGTTAATAATAAAATCGAATTTTATTCAAAAAATATTTAAAATTTATTACATGTTGTTATCATTGTATTGTTAAACGATTTATTATGCTAAGTAAATAGCACAATATATACGATTTAGAAAAAGTATATTTACATAGTCCATATTATTCTAATATCAACATTTAGATGTGTATTATTATCACAAAAATCAAATCATATGAGAACGATGATACAATGTAGAAAAGTATTTTTTTTATATGAACTCATACAAGAACCAAACCCGGTACACCTTTGTTAAAATCATGTTAGCACTGAGGCGTTCCTAATAATCACACAGCAACGAAGCATTTATATCACCATTTATTATATCACAAACTATGTAAGTATAGCTTGTATGATGATTTCTGTGGTCAAGTGGTTCGCAGGCCGTTTGCTATCTTTTAGGTTTTGGTTTCTATTCCTGTTTGGGTCATTATAGAAAATGAACTTCTAATATTAATACTATCGATAGGCTAACACATCGGTTTCAATGTGTTGCCACCGCTGAGTTCCTGAATTCGATTCCCAGTCGAGTCAATATGAAATATTATCTAATATTTATTTATTATAAGTTACATGCATCGATGTATCTAGATAAAGAATAAACACTAAAATATAAAAAACCTCCGTAGTCAATGTCACTGAGGTCTCGGGTTCGGTTCCCAGTGGGGTCAATGTAGAAAAATCTTTTTTTGTATATTGCATCAGGTTCTAGATGTTAATGGCACCTTCGATGTTTCAAATACAAGTACATCTTTAGCTACACATCTTGGAATCTGAGCAATATACGTGATGTGATAATGTTGTGTAATATTTATTTATTCTTCATTTCTAATTCAATGTATTATCGATTTTTATGCAAATTACTTTAAAGCTATTTAAAGTAATTGTTTTTCGTATAGAGATTAAAAAAATATATGAAAATTTTTAGAAATAGTTTTAACATAATCTAATAAAACTATTTTTTATTGATGATGATAATAAGTTCGAGTTATCACGGATAAACTTAGTATACAACCGTCTCTTGTTAACCACTCAACCACGCGGTCTTCATAATTTGTAAGCAATACAGTTCATATTGCCGTCATGATTACGATATTAATATGTGTCTTTTTTAAATTGATTTACTAACTTGCGCGTGTCATCCGATATGATGCTAATGAGTTATAACTTTAAAACAATAAGGCACATTTTGCTAAATCAACAACGGAATATGTATTTACGTCTTTTTAAATACAATTACAAACTGCTGTACAAGCGTATTTTTTTAAATAAAACCCCGAATTTACGAACAATTTTCATTCATTCTTCACAAGTATTTGCAAGTACAAAGCTGCAAGAGCGCTGCTGCCACTCCACATACTTCACACCGCTGCCCCAACCTATATATATTGAGGTGTGCACAAGTTCTTAAAAAGTAAAAAAAATGTTAGTGAGTATTTATAATAATTTTACTTACAAATATAATCTATTTGAATTGTTTGGATAATGTTTTCATGTATAGACTTAGTATTCACTCACGAATTATTTTCTAGTTCCAGGTTATAGACTTAGTATTTCACTTACTAATATTTGTTTTATTTCCAGGTCTGACTCCGAGTGTGAATCCATTGCCGTTCCAAACGTGATCGCGAAAAGCGCAAAGAAAAATCCAACAAATAAGCGTAAGAGCAACATCAGTTCACAAAGGTAAAATCTATTTTTTGTTTGTTGTTATTAAGATGTTTTATTTCAGTACATTATATAAACAAACACTTACAGTTATTATGACGAATCAGAACTAAAAAGCTATATACTAAGGTTTATGTTTAACATATTTTACTGTAGATTGTTCACTTATATGTTTATGTTGTTAGCATAATGAAATACTGTGTTCGACTTGCGGTAATACCTAATTACGTTTTTTCGTTACATTACTTTTTACAGATCACGAGAAGAATACCGGTTTATATATTATATTTTTATTAAACACTGATAAATATTAAAATTATTTTCAGAAGTACCAACAAGAAGCCAAAGGTGGTGGACATTTTCGGTCTATGTGACGGCGAGGAAGACACCGAAGTGACAGAGGTGAAGTCTTCGAAGTTGTCGTCGGTTATAATAAACAAAGTTGCGAACGGTTCCCAACGTCGATACGCCTCTACAACCGGTGACCTCTATGTGGAACTGAAAGTGTACCACCGAGACGACGTTGAAACCAGTCTCCCAGACGAACGCTGGAAGAAGGCTCTGCTGCGATTGAACTGTTTACTGGAAAACGACTCGACGCAGTGGAAACACCTACAGCGATTTGTAAAAGAAACGAACCTCTTATTTGAGGACGCGAATCCTGTTTTTTATAGTGATAAATTAGAGATTAAGCGTAGCGTAAAATAAATTAAATCAATAAATTATATTTTATTATTAATGAGACACTTTTAAACACAATCATAATATCCCATATCGATTCAGTATAATAGATTTTTTTAATTTATTTATTAATAGTCAACCGCTTATTCGTAATAATGCCTTTTTGTACATCTTGTAATACGACAATAGACAGTAGGTGTTGGGTAGGACACTTACGAAGTAACAAACATAAAAACAATAATAGTTCACCTTATTGTGATGGGGTACAGTTAATAAAGTCGGCATTTCGTGGTCGCATTGCTGCGTATAGAATAGGAGCCCGTGAAGGCAAGGAACTTTATTCTATAATTTCATTCTTAGATACTCTTCGTTCTAAAGTTGAAGTCCTTTTAGATGAATCGTTGCAAATTCATACCTGTCTTAAAGTCAACTTTGAATTATATTCCATGTTTTTATTAATAAAAGACGACAGAGAGGAACTTAAATCATTTGCAACGAAAAATTTTTCTATCCATTTAAATTATAATTTTAATGATCTTTATTTAAATATAAGAAACTCTCTGGTTAAGAATATAGAAGAATTTCAATGTAAAGATAGTGGTTGGACATTTTTACATAATTCTCATTTTGAAATAAACATAAACAAATTTCAGCCACTGAGCGGATCAACTTTTATAGACTTACCAAAGTTTATAAAAAATAAAAAAGCCTGTCTCAATATTCACAACAAAGACAAACATTGTTTCTTATGGTGTGTTACCGCGGCTTTGTATCCAACAAATAAACACCCTGAGCGTGTAACCTCTTATCCACATTATAGACATGTGCTTAATATTAATGATATCTCTTTTCCAGTAAATTTCTCAGATATCAATATTTTTGAGAGAAATAATCCTTGTGTCAGTATTAACGTCTATGGTTTAAAAAATAATAAGTTTGTTACAGGTCCGTTGTATAGATCTGAAAATAAAAGTGGTAAGCGCATTCATATTTTACTTATAGAGGTTGGCAACCTGTCTCATTACTGTTTAATTAAAAATCTAGAACGTCTCGTTAGAAGTCAAATTACTAAACATCATGGCTCTTTGTTTTTTTGCGATAGCTGTTTAATGTTTTTTCCATCAACAGATAAGCTTAATAATCATGTTTGCGAGGGAGTTGTTACTATTTTACCTGAAAAAGGTTCTGTTTTACAATTTAAAAATTTCGATCGCAAGCAAAATATACCTTTTGTAATTTACGCTGATTTCGAAACTATGTTACAGCCAGTATCGGGGTGTGAACCAAATCCAAACTTTGCGGGTACTACCGACTTACAGCGACACATACCAATTGCATTCGCATATAATGTTGTCTGTTCCTTTGACGCCTCGAAAAATCAATTTATTTCATATCGTGGTCATGACTGTGTTACGAAGTTCGTTAAATTAGTTCATATTCAAGCAAAAAAAATCTATGATATTTTAAGTTCTACCAAACCGATGATTTTTACCGAGTTAGACGAGGAAAACTTTAACAAAGCCTCGAGCTGTCACATTTGTAACCATCTACTGTGGAGCGATAAAGTACGCGATCACTGTCATGTTACCGGTCTGTATCGCGGAGCGGCTCATCAAATTTGTAATTTGCGTTACAAAACTCCTCAATTTATTCCTATATTTTTTCATAATTTATCTGGCTATGACTGTCACCTTTTTATAAAAGAGTTAGGTGAAATGCCTGGCAAGGTAAAAGTTATAGCGAAAACTAAAGAAAACTATATATCGTTTACCAAGTTTTTATCAATGTCTAATGGCGAATTTATACAATTACGTTTCACAGATTCATTTAAGTTTTTGGGTACGAGTTTAGATAAACTAGCCAAAACTATGAAAAAAGATGATTTTCACTGTTTACGTTCTCATTTCCCAAACATTAAGCAATTTGATTTGTTAACTAGAAAAGGAGTGTACCCTTACGATTATATGAATAATTTAGATCGATACTCAGAAAAGTCGTTACCTTCTAAATCATGCTTTTTTAACTCCCTAACTAATGAACATATTTCTGAAGATGACTATAAACACGCTGAAGCTGTTTGGTCAGTTTTCAAATTAAGAGATTTAGGCGCTTATACCGATTTATACTTAAAAACAGACGTACTTTTACTAACGGATATATTTGAAAAGTTTCGCAGAACATGTAAATGTCATTACGAACTCGATCCGGCCTTTTATGTTACTGCGCCCAGTTTATCATTTGATGCAATGCTTTTGATAACAGGTGTTCAACTTCAGCTCCTCGATGATTTGTCAATGATCCGTATGATACAAAAGGGAATACGAGGGGGAGTGTGTATGTGTTCCCACCGTTATGGTAAGGCAAATAACAAATACATGCCTGACTATGATCCCTCTAAAGAAGACTCTTTTATAGTTTATTTAGACTGTAATAATTTATATGGTTACAGTATGAGTCTATCACTACCTTACTCTAACTTTAGATTTTTAAATAATAATGAAATAGAGGAGTTAGACGTTTTATCCATAGATGATAACGCAGAAAACGGATATATTCTTGAAGTGGACTTGCTTTATCCTGAACACTTGCATCATTATCATAATGATTTACCATTCTGTCCTGAAAAATTCATTCCACCGGGTGGTAAAAATAAGAAACTGATACCTAATTTATACAATAAGTATAATTATGTCATTCATTACGTACACTTAAAAAAATGTTTAGAACATGGACTTCAACTACGCAAAATTCATCGAGCTATTACATTTAGACAAAGTGCGTATCTTAAAAAATATATAGAATTAAATACACATTTGCGTCAAAAGGCAGAATCCACCTTTGAACAAGATTTTTTTAAGCTCTTGAACAACTCGGTGTTTGGGAAAACGTTAGAAAATAATGAAGCTCGTGTAAATGTACATTTAGTGAACTATTGGTCTGATACTGGTAATAAAACTAAAAAAAGATTGAGTGCTAGTAAACTAATCGCTAATCCTTATTTTCATAGCGTTTCTGTATTTACAGAAAATTTCGTTGCTGTACAAATGAAACCTGATGAAATTGTATTAGACAAACCCATCTACGTCGGTTTTACCGTTTTAGAGCTATCTAAAGCACATATGTACCACTTTCATTATAATATAGTTAAACCGTATTATCATGACCGCGTGAAGCTTTGCTATACCGACACCGACAGTTTTATTTACATCATAAATACTCTAGATTTTTATAAAGATCTAAAAACATTTTTCTTAAATTTTTTTGATACTAGTAATTTTAATAAAGAAAATCAATTCAAACTACCTTTAATTAATAAAAAGGTACCAGGATTATTCAAAGATGAAATGGGAGGACAATTGATATCTGATTTTGTTGGACTAAGATCTAAACTGTACTGTATAAAAACTTTCGATAAAGTTATAAAAAAAGCTAAAGGAGTCAAATCATATGTAATTCGCGACCTGAATATGAGTGACTATGAATCAGTACTTTTAAACGCGAATATAATACGTAAAAAAAATATTTTGTTTAAATCCATCAAACATGAAATCCTTACGAGAGGTGTTAACAAAATTGCTCTCTCTGGTAATGATGATAAAAGATTGATATCATCTGATAGAATATCCACTACTGCTTGGGGTAGTTCTAATATACTGTAACGGTTGGCTTATTATGTTGGTTAACGTTTTAAAATGTCTCTTTTTTAGGTTATTTTATTATATTAGGTAAGTTACATTAGTATTTTAACACTTTGTTATAAATTATTGTAATAGGGTTAATGTAACTACAATTCTATAAAGAAGTTGTTATTATTAATGAACATATATAACTTTACATTTAATAGATGCATGTGTTTAAAATCAAATCAAGGTTGTAGGTATAACTGCAGGAAATAAATATTGCTGAATATGCTTTGCTACATGAACTTGATTTCATTATTAAGTCAGCATTATTGTACTGTCAGTAGGTACATCACCTTATTGGCAAATTATGTGGTTTCTGAAACATTCCACAATTGGTCATTGTGATATCAACACGATATTAAGTTAAATTACAAATGGAAAACGAAATTAATTCATGCAGTTTGTTTGAGCAAAATGCTCAGGATCCTCTTGCTGGTTTTGACGAAATGTTCCCAGAGTTGGCTAAGCTTCAACGAGAACCAAAGAAGAAAAGGGGAAAACGTGGAGCTCAAGAAGAATGTGCAGTGGTGCCTCCGAAAAGATCGAACGTACATAGTGTGGGATCCTACATTTACACTAATGAACCTAAACGAGGTTTTCGACTCATCAAAGTGGAGATTGTTGACTTGGAAAACAGTAGTATAGTGCAAAGTGAAAGTGACAACGAAAAAATACTGTACAGCAGTCAGTATGTAGTGGCTGATCATTATGATCCAATTATGGAACAAACGGAACAATTAATTAGAAATATAAGTAAGAAAATATGTGACAATAATTTTTAAGTGAATTATTAGATTTAGTAGTAGTTAGATTTATATTTTATATTATTTTGAAATATAAACCCTAAAATATATTTTCTTTGTTTTATTTAATCAATTTGACATTTTCATAATTTTTAAGATTAAAGTTGTCGTAGTGGCATCAACGGATGTTTACGAAATTTCCTAGTCACCATTGAGTCGAGAATGGTACAGATATGCAAAATAATAGTAAGGTTTTAATTTAAAATAATACACTTTTTCTTATAAATTTAATTTTATTAAACATTATTACACACAATTATTTAAATACCACTTCTTAATACAGAAAACATTTTTTAGCGCACATTCTTTTTTATGGTCTAAACAATTAAAATTAGATTCACACTTACAATATGTTTTATACAGATCTAAAAAATTAGGACTACCTTTTTCTTCAATATTTATCAAAAAACAGTTTTCACACAATTCCTTTATCCATTTCTGTTTCTCTAATCCTTTCATGATTATAGTTTTGTTTTGTAAAATTGGAATGATAAGTCTTTTGAATTCTCTGTAGTCAATATTTCCTTCACTCCACGTTATACCTCTATTTCGTTCAATCCATCTCACTTTCTTTTTTTCATCCACGGTTAACTTTGAATACGGGTAGGGTGGTTTTACTAAGAAAACCTGAGAAATATCCTTCGTCGACAATGCTAATTCTTTTAAAATGAACTTATTTTGATAATCTTTAAATCCTTGAATATCGACAAAAACAGTAGAAGTCATGATATTTTACGAACTATATTACTAAGAGGTTTATATTCGACTATGCAATCGTTTAAAATCAAACAATATGCTGATGTCTGGTCCGGTATCTCCTTATGGCTCTCTAATTCTAAGCGAATGTTAATAACGGGTCCTGTTTTTATATTATCGTTCTGCCTTGAACAATCGATTACAAATAATGGTGCATATTCTCTAAATTCTTGAGCACTTAATAAACAACTCGATTTACGCGAATAATAAGACTGCTGAAAATTTGCGAATTGTTCATATATTAAGGCATAGTTGTGCTTTGCAAAGTCGGTATTATAGCTTTCATAAGGGTAATAAATAGAATTTAAATAAACCTTAACATCACGTAGATTACAATGATCAAATTGGGACATATCTTTTGATCCATTATTTTTTCTATTAGTTTGCAAGCCGAGAATAACATACCTAGGTTTTTCAATCTGAGTAGAAGTTTTAATTGACCATGTATGTTTAGTGGTCTTTGGTAGCATTGGGTATTCGTAAAGATCCCAGTTCCGAAACGTCAATTGAATTGGTTTATCTTTTTCCAGAATTTTGAGTAAATTGATTTTTTCTCTGTCAGATACTTTGACATGAGGAACACGCCAAATTATTTTATGTATATCAATACTTTCTATTACTTCATCGTTATTAAGTTTTAAAGCATTGAGGTTTGTATTGCTTCGTAATAGAACAAGCTCATGTTTACAATTTGCTATAACCTTTTTATAATCTTCAGCAAATCCTAGTATGTTACTTAGTGGTATTGATACAGAGAAGTGACCACCGATAGTATTTTTTAAACCCTGTATATTCCAACCCCAGACTTCAGATATCTTCGATTCAGTTTCATTCATAGAGAGTAAAGATTTCATAGTAGTTGTTATACCAGCATTTTTCACTTTATCTATTTCAACGCCGTTTAACTCATAACGTATGTCTTGAAACAAGTACATCAACGCATTATTAGTAAAATGAAAAGAAGGCACTCTTTCTTTTGTACCCTTATCTCCAAATTTGATCACATTTACCACTCCTTCAATATACAAGGTGCTTGCACTTGGAAGCACATATAAGTCTTGTTGATTTATCGGTATTCTTATTTCATCATTTCTATTGAAACTTGTTATGTATGGTTTATAAGAATGAGTTTCTATGCACTCTATAGAATTGTCATATGCAGGCGGATTTGTTATATTTAGAATATTCATTTTAACAATCCAATCAATTTCAAAAATGCTTTATTTTGTGGAGTTAGTTTAATATTAGCAGAAGAATGTGTGTTCTTGCGAAGTGATCGAATACCACTAAACTTGTGACTATGAGATGATACGTTTTTATTGTAATCAATCATGTTTCTTTATATGTAAGTATAAATTCACTTCTTCTCCTCGAAGGTCAACAGGATTATTATATATATCTAGTATTCTTATGGTGATACTATTGATAGTATCTCTGTTCACTGGAAAATATATAGTATTCTTTGGTATTTCTATTATTCTATAACCCGGAGGTACCGTGGGTGCAAACTCGTGTAGTATATGACTTGGTTCACCGTTTATATACGACCCGCTTATGATATCACATTCGACTCTCACCACAGTCGTTGATAAAATGTTTACGGGAAGAAGTGACTCATGTAATATATGACTTTTTAGGACTTCCTTACTATAACCCAGCAATTCTCCGAAAGAATCGTGTTTTTCAAAATGAATATCTTTAGTACAGAATATAGTTGTCTTTAGTGTATTGTTATTGCAATATAACTTTAAATCACAATCTTTTACTTCAAACTTTAAAAAATCGTAAATATCTTGTAGTTCATAAGCTCCTTCAGGAATCTCAACCACTTCATTAGTACCATAGTGAAATTTGTTATTAGCTTTAGTGATATTCGGTATAGAATTAAAAGTAGAGAAATGCAATAATGCACATTCATAATCACCATTCAGATTTAAAGTTGGTGAGTAGTTCGTGGTTAATATGGAACTTTTGCCAGTTATAGACAATGTGAAAGACATCGTGAAAATGTATATATAAAAATCAAGTCTGTCAATATATACTAACTTGATCCCAAAAGTTGTGCAAAAATTCTAAACATAAATGTCCACAATTAACGCTATTATATTTTTGATATCGATTATAATTGTAATAAATATCACGATGACCGAAATATTTCAATAACTCTTTTGGTGGTTTTAAATCACCAAAACTATCAAAATATTCACAATAACTGTTTATTATTGCATAAGCTACCCAATGCGTTCCATTGTTATTATGATTATCTAAATTAACGATTCCACATTCTATTGGTTTTGACTTAGTTGGTAATCTATCTTTCATAAAAACTCCTCGAAAATGAGGTATATTTCTAGAATATTTCATTAACTCAATATTAGATAAAGCTTTATTGGGTAACTGCGAAATTAGTTTTTTGAACTTCTTATAAATAAACCACTGCCTTTTTTATACGGTTTGATGTAAAGACCTTTTCCCAATGCAATAGCTTCCATGGTTTTATTGTGACGTTCTGATTCTTTTAAATTTTGTTGCGCAGCTTTGTATTCATTTACCGTTTTCGCAACACCTGCCGCACCTCCAGCTAATGCACCTAGAGCAGACAATCCCGCAAAAATGGGTATCAGAGGTAATATTCCTCCTGTCTTTGGAATCGGTATTATTCGCGGTAGACGATAATGACAATTTTTGGGAAAGCATTTTTTAGCAGCTTCATATGCGTACTTAATTGCAGCTGTATGGCTCTTTGGTTTGATTTTTTTTATTTGAGATTGAATTTTCGATACAATTGTCTTAAATTTTTTTACTCCAGAACCACTTTTTACTTTAGCTTTCATAACTTTACTAACTAACCATGACGCTAGTTTTTCACCTCTTCCAGCGTCTTTCGAATGCAATCGTCTCTTCGCCATGCTGAGTAGTTCCAAGTCCGCTTTATGTCTACTGTTTGAATCGGTGTTTATGTACGCAATATCATGAAATTTGCAGGCTTCGTCTAATTCATTGACTCCTTTATCACCTCTCGCTAATCTTTCTTTTAACTTGGTCCCTGGTCCACAATAGTTATATCCTGGTAAATGTAGTTCAAACGGTAAACTGTCAATTATATTGTTGACTAGTCCTCCTCCTTGCATATCTGGATATGCAATGATTACAAAAAATGCTATTTAACTCTTATATTATATAGTGATTGAACTGCGATCAATCCAACTGTTTTCACTATTAGGGAGACCTAACCATTTAACGAACAATTTATTACCCTTCTTTTTAATTACTTTTTCTATTAAATAAACATCAGGATGATTAGTTTTTTGTAACTCTTCCTGGTAAAACGTTCCTAATATTGGTTGACTCCTTCGGTCTTGTAAATTATATGTAACAGGATCAGTTTTATTGACCGATTTAATAATAAATAATTCTGTTGACCAATTCGGTGTATAACCCTTTTCAAAACTGCTTTTGTATTTGCTTATTCTAACAAAATCACCTATTTGAAATTTATTCCTATGTGATTTAATTCGTCTGTTAAAAAACTTTTCGATGTTATTCTTAACCTTTGTTTCATTTATCGAATTTACATTAACTGGTTTATGTTTAGTGACACTATGCTTGCTATTATTATAAGTATTCAAAACATCTTCTAAAGTCTTTCCCACCCATTTGTAACTACCGTTATAGCTAAAAGATACATGCAATTTGTTCTTTAATGTTCTTATCAATCTTTCAACAATAGATGCTTTTTTTGTAGAGTAAGTCGAATAGTGCTTTATATTTAGTGACTGCATTAGTTCTTTAAATGATTCATTGTAAAATTCTGTTCCCATATCAGTTTGTAAGTGAACAGGAGATTGACCACTTGTTTTGAGAATTCTCTTAAACGCATTAACCACACATTTTCTCGATTTTGACTTTAAGGGAATACCCCATGCATATTTGCTAAAGCAATCAATAACAATTAAAATATATGTGTAACCACTGTTATATTTTTTTAAAGATTTAAAATCAATTAGATCTGCTTGCCATAGATCATTAATGCCTTTTAGTACAACAGATCTTCGAATAAAGTTTTTACGTGCAGACCTATGGATTTCTTTTACTACTTGGAGCTTGACCATTTTTTCTGTTGGTTACATTCTGTTCATTCAAGCTCTTAGTGTTAAACTTCTCTTCAAACTGTTTTATTTTGTTGGTGATATCAGCTTTTATTGATTCAATCCAAACATGCAGTTCATGCTTCGTGCACAAGGTTGCAATTTTTTCATCTACGTATTGTTTATTGACAGCGTCATCCTTTTCCAAAGGTGTGTTGACTCCAGTTAATCTAGATGATTGTAAATTAAAACACCCACTTTCTGATTTCATTAAAGAGTTTTCCCTAAAATCTAACAGTTCAGACAAACGTAGCCTTTTGTGGACATGATGCCCGAATTTATCAATATTCATTTTTATTAATTAGAGATCCGATGCAATCAAGGGAGAGTGTGTAAATAAAAAACAATAAACTATGACAACTATTTTATAATTCCGTTTTCACGTAATTCTTCAATAATAGAAATTATTTCATTTTCTACTCCAGTATTTCCTGCTTCTTTAGAAGCTATCAGTAATTTTAATCTTTCAACTAACTCATTAGGATCATCCCAATAAATATAATCAGTATATTTCTTAAACTTTTTCTTAAGTCTTAACCCTTCTCCTTCACTTAAATGTTCTGTTCTAGAAGAAACAGAAGATGTTGACGGTTTACGTAACTTAAACAGCGGTTTTATAATTTGCAAATACTTTCGACCTCGATTAGTTTTTATTGGTTTATTTGGATCATAATCTCTTCGATGAGCATTTGTTTCTAACAACAATGCTTTATATACTTGGGAATCTTTTTCTGTAACCAAATTTAATTCAGGAACTCTCTTGAACAAAAGTTCATATAATCCAGGAGTTTTCTTGTATACTCGACCTGCTACGGATATATTCTCCTCGTGAACTTCCACACGTGAGTTACCCATCAATAGTTTACCTCGTTCTCTTCTGACACCAAATGGCACATCCTCAAATACTTCCGAAGATAATGACCAAGACAAAGCATCTCGGTTAGGACTATGGACGGACTCGACTGTTGCAAACGATGTATCGCTTGTATTATTTTTATTTTGACCATCGAAACTGTTTTCATCAATATTGTCATCAGAATCGCTATCATGGGACTCGGATATGGAATCGTTACGTTTAAAATATGAGTCTGTATTCAAATTGTCTTCTTTAGGTACTTCATGGACTTTAGATTTGTTAGATTTTGAAGGATTTGTGTTATGATGAATTATTTGATGAAGTGGTTTAGTGATGGGTTGAAAAACTGTATTTAACATGTTTTCTTGATAAGATTCCCTCATACGCATTTCCTTCAGCTTCTTTTTAACACCTTCTGCAGCTCGAACAACCTCAGCTTTTAATTCCATTTCCATTTTGAAAGAACAGTAGCTTGAGTTATGCAACGTGTTGTATCTTATAGCTTTACTTCTTAAATGAATTGTGTTCTAGATTGAAAGTAACTTTATTTTGTTACTCATCGAAAGTAACGAAGGTGTCGAAGTTCATTCTGTAGCAACCGTCATTCTTTGCACAATCTTTATTAATAACTAAAAAGTTGTATGTATCTTTCCAAATTTTTGAACACATTTCCCGAAATTCTGACCACGACATATCTGTATTCACATGTTCATCATATACATGTCGTAAATTTATATCGTCTTGTTTAAATAATATTATAAGGTTTGCATTGTCTCTTACTAGTTGTTTTGGTATTTTACTATATGTTTGGTTTAAGTAAAAACAATCAATAAATTTATGTCTGCCCATAGCGAAATAATCTCGCATATTAGTTTGATTCTCACAAGCAACATCATCAAAAATTATTACAGAATGGGGCTTAGCATCATGTGGACTGAGAATCAATTCATTATCACTGTATTTTGCAAACGTAACACTAGGTAGCAATTTAAAGACGTTCTCTAAATAAATGTACTTAGTTTGATACAGTGTTTTTGAGTATAAATATACATTCTTAAAATGTAATCCATTTTCATGCAACAGAAGACCTATTATTAAATTTGTTTTTCCACAGTTTGATGGACCGCAAACTAAACACCGAACTGAATTAGGAAGCAAGTTTCCATGTCGAGAAATAACTGTCTCAGTATCTGAACAAATTCTATCCAATTGCAACGTTTCAGATTGTTTTATAAATTTCATAGTAGTAAGCAATTCTTTCGGGTGTCCTAGATAAAGTGAGTCAATTTGTACAAATTTGACTATTTATATAAAGTGCGAGTAATCAGAAACATTTTATGGATTTTCGTCAAAAAACCGTCATCAAATGAATGTAATATCTATTTGTAATATTGGGCATACTGTCATTCCATGAGTGAGTGGCGGCAAAACGTCGACACGAACGAGTGGGGGACAGAATGCCCAATATTACCCTACTTACGTATTTTGCGAAATAAACGTCTTATGAGATAAACGATACTTACATCAATATATTGGTTCAATGCTGACTGGCAAGCGTGAAGTTGCTCCGATATCGAGTCCAGCATCGGCTGCAGCCTGGTTGATTGCAACAGCGCTGAGAGTCTCGAGTCACCCTCTATCATCCGCGCCACTTGCCGGAATGCTTGATCTACCTTGCGAAACTTGGTCCCGAGCTCCCCATCGTCGTTGCATAAAATCGGCTCCAAGTATAGCCACCTGACAAGATTCTAATATTAGTATCTTGTAAACTAGGCATAATGACATTAATGACAAAGAGAACAGTACAGAAAAATTAAAGATCGAAATAAGATAAATAGAGAATATAGCATATTGCTCAAAATACATCATCAAAATTAATATTATATTTATTAATATTAATATTACATATGAAATTGGGATTTTGTCGTAATGGCCACTTTAATCACTTTCTCCTTCTTGGTTGGGAATTCCAAATTCAAATTTATACAGCCATTTACACATGTATTTTTGTTTCGTTAGGAGGCATTCATTTGTTTCTTTTTAATTCTGTTTGTCTTATTTAAGTCACCCAGTATAAAAAATGGAAAACTTGAAATATCGTGTTATTTCCGAGTACGAGTTCCACCGTGGTACCAGTGCTGCGGAAACGGCTCGAAGGGTTAATGATGTGTATGGCGGTTGTGTCGCAAAAGAAAACAGTGCGTTTTTGGTTCCAACGTTTTCGTTCTAGAAATTTCGACCTGCAGAACAAACCCCGTGGACGGCCGGAGATCCAAGTTAATAATGAAGAATTGAAAGATATTGTGGAAAAGTATCCATTGCAAACCACGTCCGAATTAGCTGCAGGCTGCCGTGTTAGTGATAAAACTGTTTTAATCTACTTGAAGCAAATTGAAAAAATTAAAAAGTTTGAAAGGTGGGGTACCTCACAAATTGAGTGAAGCAAACCGGCAAACGCGCTTCGACTGCTGCGTTACATTACTTAACCGGCACAGTAATGAAGGGTTTTTAAATCGAATCTTTACCTGTGATGAAAAGTGGACCGTTCACCGCAGTGGTTGGACCCTGGCATGCCAGCCAAATCCTGCCCCAAGCGAAAATTGACCACAAAAAAGTTACTTGTAAGCTTTTGGTGAACTAGTGCCGGTGTCGTTCATTACAATTTTGTCAAATATGACCAGACGATTACGGCAGACGTCTATTGTCAGCAATTGCAAACCATGCAGGAAAAGCTAGCTGACAACAACCGAGGCTGGTCATTCGCTCTACGCCACTGCTACTTCACGACAACGCTAGACCACATACTGCACAACAGACGTCTTACAAATTAAAAGAGCTTCAATTGGAGTATCTAAGATATCCACCGTACTCCCTGGACCTTGCTCCAACAGATAACATTTTTTTTCGAAATTTGGATAACAGTGCAAATCGCTTTCAAAGATTTTAATGATTAACTTCCGAATGGTTTTTTTAGTAAGGCGATCAATTAACTACCTTTGAGATGGCAAAAGTGCATAGATGACAATGGTTTATACTTTGATTAAATAAATATATTATATTAAAAAATATTCGACTTTTTATTTCTCCCATACCAAACACCAATTTCATATGCAAGAACCTAATATTAGTATATAGTTTACGAGTCTAACCTGCGTTGCGCGTGCGCAGCTGCCCGTACGCAGTTACGAGCGGTCCGCAGGCGCGAATCCCACGCCGCACACGCGTCCCCACCACTGGACACTGATGACACCACCCATTGCTGCTCCTCAATCTATATGAAAAGCGACTCCTGTCAGATTACATATTATTTATGATTCCGTACAAAAAAAAATTTATCTCATATATTGTATAGGATCACCCGTGTCTTAGTCTGTATGTCACAGTTAATTTTCTCTGATCGAGTTGAGAGATACATATAACAAGATAATATAATTTCAAGATAAAAGTTTTGAAGTTATTTAAAATTGCCTGGTATAAATCGCTATCAACTGATAAAGACGCCTATTGTACGATATTTGTGTATTTCTTGTCGTAAATGTATCCCCTTTTCTATTGTGCAATGAAGAGTACCAATTATTATATGTATACAATGTTTAAGTGGAGAGATACAGAAGTCGATGGAAACCAAAATTCAGATTAATATGCTCATAAAGTTATGCGTGAAAATTCTTTCCGCCCATTCATATAAAGGATTTCGGTGTAAATATAGTAGTTACAATTAACAATATTAAAAACGTATTTTTTTTATTTTTTGCTTAATCAATACATTACGACGATAAATTGACTTGAAATATCGCATGACGTTACACCTTTGTACATTTTCTACAAAGTTGTGACATCGAGCCGTCACTCCTCAACTATAATGCCTATTATATTTTCCCTATAGAATGAATGGTTATGAACGGGGTAGTTTGCACAAAAACTAAAATTTTCATCGTAATAAACATAAAGAATTTGATTTTGAGTCTTAAAATCGCACTTATTATCTCAAAATTAAAAGACGTGATTTTTTGTGTGTGTCACGAGACTAGAAACACGACCCGCCATTGTGTGACGTCACTTTGACGACGGCTGTCAAATTGGTCATAAAGATATATCTATTAATTATAAATCAAATTCCTGTTGCTGTTCTTGGCTTATTTATTTCTTTTTATTTTGTAATCGATCGTTAGATGGCATTGTTATTTTTTTATTGACATGTTTTAATCTTCTACTTTGCATCTGTTTTTGTACATATCACAATGACGTCATGAATATGACGGACAGCGGTTTAAAAGGTAAAAAAAGAGTTTAAATTTTTGTTTCATTTGAAGGCAACTAAACGTGATTTTTTCATGTTTCAAATATTTGTTTTTTTTTTAATTAAAATAAACAGTTACAATTTTTTTTCAAATAGAGTACCCTATTCTTCATACCTTGCTAAGAATATCCTTAAAGTCTTTGACGATGGGTACGGGACGTTTCGCCTTGTCGTTGTAGTATGTGATGTTGAGCCGCGCGCCCGCGAACCATAACTCTAGTTCGTTCACCGCATTTCTAACAGCCGCCTCATTAGATGCCGCTGTGCATATTTTCTATGAAAATCATACGATGCTATAAGTAAAACTTACGAAAAGAAACATTTTAATAGAGTCATTTTCCGACACTACCGATTGCTGAAATACATTTGAAATAGATATAACGTCGATACAATCTGTAAAATTAATGTGATTGCTGTTTACTTCTACTATGTATGTTCTATAGTTTGCACAATCTATTAAATGAACAAAAATAATTACTAATAATAAGTACCTGCAGCTGTTTGATTTGCTTCTTGATATTATTAGCGACTGCAAGTAAATCCTTAACTTGTAAAGTATCTGGCTTCTTGTATTCCATATCGAGAAGACTAAAAACTTCTCGCCAGTGTTTCTCGGTGAAATCAGTCCCGCGCAAGTATTTTAACATGGTTGATAAATCCTATATACCAGAAAATAATAAATATACCAATCTAATTAATGACGAAGTTAACAGTATTTAGTATTTTTTTATTTCATTCAAAATAAAGATCTTTATATTATTATTACTGCTATCCTATACGACAATAATTACAATCAGATCTTATGAGATCGACACCACAGTGAACACCCATTTACAATTAAACAGCATACAGATGAAAAAAGATTCTCAGTTAAATACGTCGACTTACAGTGTATTTTTCAAGCTCTTGTTGTAAGTAAAGGGTAACTACTGTATATGGCTGCAAGTTGTTCATCCATTTGGAAACAAATTCATCGAGCAAATGCAACTTTTTTTGAAATACAATCCAATCTTGTTCAATGATTGATTCATATTCTAAAACAAAAATATTTGTATTATAAAATAGTAAAATCCATACATATAATCATTTGTCCTACTATTAACAATTTATATCATATATTAACATTTATATATCTATTAACATTTATATCAACAGTTTATATCATATATAAAACAATTGTTCATAATATTCGTTTTCGTTACGTAATTGGTCTGTTCAAACGGGTAACGATGAAAATGATTATTACATTTAAACATTATCAAAGAAATTGATATGAAATATATCCGGTGGTCAGAAAAAATAAACCTGTTTTCTCATGACAAAAAAAAAATATAGCGCATTGCATGCCATTCAGATAGGCCCGATTTCTTTCTTCAATGTATAAATAGTTAATAAACACACAATTTCATTCACACAGTCTTTAATTACAAAAATCAATTATACAAACTAATATCAATTAATAAAAAAATTACAAAGGGGAAAGTGATACCCTATGAACAGACCAAAAAAATGTCCAGTCTTTTAAATACATAATACATAACTTGAAAATATAACAAAATACATATTATATAATTTGAAATGTTGTTGGAAGATCTCACCTTCATTGAAGTCTTTCATGGGATTCCAAATACCTGTATATTCCTTCAAGAGCTTTTCTGCTTCCTTCCAAACATCAGAGGGTTGTAATTGCAAATTAAATTTCTCACATTCCGTCCTAATAAACATATATTTAATATCAAAAATAAGAAACTTTCTATTTAACATTTTAAACAATATAAATAATGAATGAAGCATACATCAATTCATCCCGATCTGCAATAAATTTTTCCCATTGCGTGTTAGCATCGAACACAGAGCGACATCTGTCGGCCATCTCCGAATACAGAACTCCATGTGTCTCTTCCAATCGGCTCTTATTTTGACTCCACCTCGATGTCCATGCTTCTATGTTAGAGTTCAAATTTTCCCATTCGCCATTTAAAGTAGATTTCACAATTTCAGCCTACAAGAAAAAATAATAAATATTCGAATCCTCAACAGATTACGCTGAAATGCTGTATACATATTACGCTCAACTACCGCTCATTGAGCAAAAACATAGCTCACAACTCGAACTTCGTGTTATTGCTCTAATAAAAACACAACGCTTTGTGGCAATCACAGAAAGACCACATAGCGAAATTCATGTCACGGGTGACATGCTATTCGATCTCAACGAGTAGCAATGACGGAAAGCCATAAATAAACCATTTAGTTTTCAATAATTTTCACTTAACGACTGGATTTTTAAATAAAATTAATACCAAAAGAAAAAAAAAATATTTTTATGTCATGATATTTCATATTATAGTTAATAATGCCAAATACGTAAAGCAGTGATTTCAATATTTTTGCATTAAAGCATTTATACATGTTCTACGCGATAAAAAATATTTCCTAAGGACATCTACCATAACATTTGCGACTAGTCATTATCAACATCATCGCAAAGCATTGTGCGTCTTAATTAAATATGGTTCCAAACGCTTCATGGCTTTTCTTCATTATCACAAAGCGATGAAGTTGAATAGCATGTCAGCTATGACACGAATTACACTATGTGATTTGACAACACGTTGTGAGTGTTTTTACGAATTTCGTGTCGTGGCTAAAAAAATAGCTTACAACGCGTGGTCTCGGTCTTTGAGCGTAAAATCTAGATTTATTTTAGATGGCAATAATCGGATAGCTAAGTTGCAATATGATGGACCCGAGATGGATTATTAGCACTGTCTATAAAGTGGGTATCAAATGAAATGGTTTGCTAAGAAGATTATGATAAAATAACAAAAGAGAAAAAGTTTTTTAAAACAACTTTTTTGAAAATATATATAAAAACTAAGTTTTCACCTGGTGGTCAAACATTTGCTGCTGACTCAGCATTAAGTCGTGGACTTTTTGGAATTCTTTTATAACACCTGCAGTAGTTGAGTCTCCACCCCAAGTGCGAAGCATATGGGTCTTACGTTTAAGATTTTCCACAGTTTTCTCCATCTATAAAGGCGAAATAACAACTAACGTACAAGTGTGGTAGTTTCGTCGACATTTATTTACGAGTCTACTGCATGCGGTTGGTGCATTTTATTTATTAAAATAAAATACGTATACATATTTTATGTAGATATAAATTTAACCCCTCACGGTCCACTTTTTGCAGGGCGTAGATATGCTTGTCCCTGCAAAGGTGATGGTGAACTTTCTTACTTTTGCTGACAATTTAAAATTAACTTGGAATTTGGCTGACATGATCAAATTGAAGAACCCCTAATGTGTAAGCCATAAGATACGATTTCGACAAATAATAGGTAGTTAGTGATCATAGGAAGGAGAGGGTTTTTGTTTACCTCAGGCATGTTCTTCTGCAACACCTGTTGCTTAGCACTAATTTCGGCCAAGTCTTTGGCATTCTTGGGCATAGCTTTGTTCTCGAGCATGACTCTAGCGCTAGCAATGAAGGCGTCTAACGCGAGCGCATCAGTTCTGCAACTGTTCTGTAGTGATGACATGAGACACGCCCATAGATTACGAGTCTGTGCTTCAAATTCGCGTCTTAGACCGACAGTTCCTACGGTTATCCATTCTATTTTCTCATCCTCACTAAAATTAATATTCGAAAAAAAAATGTGTTATTAAAATTGCTATTTTCAGCATTTGTGTAGAAATTTGAAATTTTAATATTTTATGAATTAAAATTTTGCAACGTCTGCATGCATTTGTAATATAATCTTTTTGTTGAATAGCATTTCAAGTACAAATTTAAATACGATAGTGGGCAAAACTATACAATAGGTTAATGAGTCTTAGAATTCTTTGATATTTCTTCACAAATATTATAAAGAGAAAAATACATGGTTATTCCTTTGCATTGTTCGCATTTTGGGTCAGAAACGACTGGGCCGATTTTAAAAATTCTTTTACATATGGGTAGCTAAATCATACGCTGGTGAAATATGCTAAAACAGTGTTAATTAAACTTACAAGGTCATTTTCGCAACGGCTTGTCCATAGGCCTTGCAAGCTTTGAAATTCGCTTCCCAATCAGCGGGTTCTTTCAAATTGTCAGCACACAGCGCTTCAACATCGATGCATGACAGCGCCGCCCGTTGCGTCCACGACACCCGCGTACGCTCCAGCGCTGACAGAGCGGCTTCCAGCTGCTGCACCGCTTTATTACCTAACCAGCTGTGTCTGAGTATGCAAGGTGTAATATTAAAGACGGTCAATATGGGAAAGTCTGAAACTATAAGGCATACGAAAATCTACTCTTAGTAACCATACATCGTTCCTATATATATTATTTATGAAAAGAGATGCTGCATTAATAGATTCTAAAAGAACTTGATCTCAATTCCGACTATTATCAAAGTTAACAAAACAACTATATCTATTATCAAACAGCTGCTTTACCACGTAGCTAAAGTCCGGATTGGTCTGTCAACATTAAAGTAAAAACCCTTTCTGCCTCCACCTGACCAAACTTAAACTTTAAGAAATTAATTATGTATACATATGAGTACGAATACGTATGTGTCAATAAATGTATGAATATAATATAAATATATATGTACGTTTATTTATTTTTTTCAGTGTTAGGCTTGCTTGCCATACATTTCTCGATGCATCTTTTAAACTCGATTCCTTTCGTTCTTGTTGTCGAGTTGAATTTACAACTTCAGTCTTGTTTATATTTATTTCACTGGTTAAAAAATTATTGTCATAATATTTTAGGTACCTGTGTACATTTGTATTGGCCTCTTGATGTTTTAAGAACCGATTAAATGAAATAAAATCTGTCAGGCTCACCGATCAACTTTTAGCAAATCGATCAGGGTCAATCTGAGAATTACCTACCAATCCCGAAGATCTACAGACAGTTTATATGTTAGAGAATCAAGGCTTCAGTTACGCGGTAGAGCCACAGTACGGACAAACGTAGGCGATGGCGTTATTACCGGTTACTTGCGGTGTGGTGAACTGGGAACTCAAAGCTAAAGGCTAATATAAATATAAGAAACGGTGCCGGTACAAGCATTTCTTATGATGTAATATAAAAACAATCAATCATAGATTCGAACACGAATTCGCTAAAAAAATATAATAAAAAAAAACAAAGTTTATTTTTAATGCAGAAACTTAAGGCCCTCTTTGTACCACCGCTTACGTTCCTATACAAATACGCATCGATAATAAAGACGCACTCGCTTGATTTCATACATTTTAATTATAGAAAAAATAAATGCAGTTATATAAAAAAAAATGTAATCAAAAGAATACATCGAAACCTATTTTTGTATACATTTTTTATATAGTTAAGATAAAACACACTGTAGTCCGTTTCACATAACATGGGTACGGTGACGTTTGTTATCAAACCCATTTCACGCAATTTGTATTTCCAAATAATTAAAAATCATCGTTATAAAAAATTGTTTGAGTGTATTATTACATATTAATTTAAATTTTCATATTAAAAGACATATAAATATTTAATTACCATATTTAAATATAACCCTCTAAAGTTTAAAACATCAATACTTGTATCGAAAATTGGAAGTTTTTTTAATAGGGATTGAATCAATAAAATCGCTTTACTCAAAATATGTACTCCGTAATCATATGTAAAATTTTAAATTATTGTTGTCGTAACAATTTAACTTATCAAGAAGACCCCGACTCAGAAAAATACAAATCTTTATTATAGTTAATAATGCAGTTTTGTATTTTTCTGACTCGGGTTCATCTTGTTGATAAATAAATATATTTCTTAAATCTTGTTTTATATATTGATCTCGAAATCAATTATCGCTATTAGAAATGAACTTATATTGAGTTTTTGTATCTATATATTTTTTATTACCACAACACTAAAAACTTCAAATCCCAAACGTCACCGTACCCATGCTATGTCAAAAAATCGAGTCGTAAATCGATCCAAAAAACCTATTTAAAGTTATATTTACGATTTTTTTTATCGCGCCATTTATTAAAGTTTATATTTCTGTTTTTATGCAAGCAATCGGTAATGTGTTTAATTCTCATAAAATGATTTTTATTTGTCAAATTTTAGTATAGCCTTAGAATAAAATTGGTTTAAAAACAACCTCGCCCCAATAATGTATAATGTTGGTTACTTGTGTACTATGTCGAGGAATCGCTCGTTCGCGCCCGCTTGTGTACAGAGCGTGGGCATGTGCGCGGGCAACGCTACCAGCCGCCGCAGCTGCAAGTAGTGCTGAGAGCGGATCACCTCCATCGCTGGCTGTACACCCACCGCTCTACCTCTGTTAAGATAATAAACACGTGTGTAGACAGTAATGCAACTGTCATATAAAAAGGGATATTAAAACACGAGAGTCCGTTTATCGATAATAGGTTGACTCGAGTGTTTTAATAACTAAGTTACTCATAAGAAAAATTTAAATTAAACAAAGTAGGTAGGTTACAAGGAAGTTTTTTCACAGTTCGAACTGCGCATGCGTGCGCTTTTCATATTCATTCATATTCAGCCTAAAACCATACACTAGTTTAATTAATAAAATAAGATAGCGGTACTATAATGAGTTTTAATTTTATGTATATGCGTTTATAAAGTGCGTATGTATAGAATAGTCTTTGAATTCGTAATTCTAATTTTTCGATTTGAGTGTAGATAAAGACAGTTATTATACGAGGGTCAAACTGAAAGTTCTTAGAAAATCAAAAACTGATTACATTAGCCAGTTATTAGTTTTATTATATCTTTTCAAAATATTGTCCATTCACGTCAATACACCGCTGCATGCGATGGAACCACTGGGAAAAGCACTTTGCCCACTCGTCCTTAGGGGTCTCTTCAATGGCATCGCGATACGCAGCCACCGCTTCTTCAGCATTCATAAACCGCTTTCCTTTAAGTTTTTCTTTAATTTTTGGAAATAAATAAAAATCACAAGGCGCGAGGTCGGGGCTATACGGCGGGTGACCCAGTAATTCAACGTTTGATGTCGCCAAATAGTCGATCGTTCGCTTGGCGGTGTGCGACGAGGCGTTGTCGTGGTGAAGGAGGATCCTACTGCGAGGTCGTTTCTCTCGAACTTTTTCCAAGACAAGTGGCAAACAATTGGTAGTGTACCATTCTGCAGAAACTGTTTTTTGATCCTCTAACACAATTGTTGCAAAATGACCTATCCTTCCAAAGAACGAGGCCACCATTTTTTTTCCCGCACTTCGATCTCTCTTCACTTTAGTTGGCAACTCCTCGAAAGGAAACACCCACTGAGCAGATTGTCTTTTGGTTTTAGGATCATAACAGTAAATCCAGCTTTCGTCACCTGTTAGTATGTTGAACACAGCATTTGAGTCACCTCCGTTAAATCTTTCAATCATTTTACGACACCAATCCACACGATGGAGTTTTTGAGCCTCAGTCAAATTATGAGGTATCCACCGGGCGCAAAGCTTCCTGACCGCTAAATGTTCGTGGAGGATTTTGTGCACTTGACTCATACCGATGCCTAAGCTTGTCCGAATCTGTTGATAGGTCACTCTTTTGTCAGTCTCTATCATACGCCGCACAACACAGATGTTATCTTCAGTCGTCGCCGTAGAAGGCCGTCCCTCACGTAAATCATCAGTGAGATTAGTGCGACCACGTTTAAACTCATTAAACCAGTTGTAAACAGTCGCACGAGATGGGGCTTCATCGTGAAAGGCCAATCGTAGTCTATCATAACTTTCTTGTTGACTTAAATGACATCGAAAGTCATAAAAAATCATTGCACGAAAATTTTCTCGTGTTAAATTCATGATGACGTGACACAGACAATTTTCAATTTGCCGCCAAATCGTAAAACAAATGACAAATGAATGAAATATATACTCAGTAATATTGGCAAAGAGTTATATTTTCAAATTTTAGAATTATTTTTTTATTATATTGTTTATAAGTGGCCAGTTCTAAGAACTTTCAGTTTGGCCCTCGTATTTATAATATTGCTTAAATTGATTATGAAAAAACTAATATTTCATACTCCTTGTCACGTGACCGCAAACAGCGCGTGACATCACTCCCATCTTAATTTAACCTAATGTACACATAGAACAATATTAGTCCGAGAGGCGAGACGTCATAGTCATGATATAAGTTTGCGTTTTCGCGAGAAATTTTAAAAATTTAAATTGATTATTATATTTTTAACTTATTAAACTAATAATACTTTTTTATATGTTTCATATATATCAATAAAAAAAGTTGTACCCCTATTATTTCAAGCTAGATGTTAAAGTAAATGTTAAGTTGCAGCTGGAAAGAAGAACTATAAAGGCGCATCTAGACGAGCGCGAAAACTTTCGTGCTGCCATATTGCGATGTTCACGTGCTTACCGCGTATCAGTGTCGATTCATATCGAAGGCAGTCGATTCCTCGGGACAGTCGAGGAAAAACAAAAATAGGAATGTCATGTGCTAGGCGCGTACGAGTACGTTAAGACAGTTTATTTTTTTACTACTAAATTCTTGAAAACGGAACCCGACGGGGTAAAAATCAGATAAAGTTTAATGTGGAATATCACAATTTTATTCTTTTTTACTATCGAGAAATGACAGCAAGAAAATTTTTAACTTAATTCAGCGTCTGTTATGACAGCAAGAAAATTACACAAATAGCAGCAACTGCCATACTGTTGCAATTACCTCAAGGAGACAAATAATTCATATTTTATTTATTAATATCATTACAACTAATTATTTCAGAATATTCAATCAATTTTCACTTTTATTTATCACGATACTACTAAACAAAACTTACCTAAACACTAAATCCACTTTGACATGCGGGAAATGCTTGTGCAGTGACAGCAATGTTTTTATGTATTGGCATTCTAGAGCTTTGTATAACTGCCAATCCCAGTGTAACCGCCACGAATCTGTATTTTTGTAACCATTTGCTTCCACCTACAAAGATTAAATTCATAATAATTAAATATGAATGCGCAAAACATCACTAAATGAAAACAAAAAATTGAAATAAGAGACCGGTCAAGTGCGAGTCGGACTCGCGCACGTACGGTACCGTATCGGAAACAAGCCAAAAATCATGTTTGTTGTATATGAGACCCCTTATATATTTATTTTATTCTGATATTTGTTGTTCAAGCGGCATCAGAAATACACATCTGTGTAATTTTCAACTATCTAACTTTCACTTTTCATGAGATACTGCCTGGCGACAGACATACAGCGACGACTTAGTAATAGGGTTCCCTTTTTACCCTTTGTTTACGCAACTCTAAAAAGGCTACTTGACATATGTTATGGGAAAATGATATTTCACGCGTGACGTCACATTTCAATATTCATGAGTATTTATTGGTTGCAGACGCAACTCAGACGTTGACGTTTAGTTAATTGAAATGTAACGTCACACGATGCTCTGCCATGGCCGTCCGCGTTTCGGTTCTTGTAATCCACAAATTATACATAGCAAGTTAGCTTTGCGAAAATAAAATATACTTAAAGTTTATTTTAAAACAAATATACTACATATTTATTGTTTTTTAATTATGATTGCAACTGTTTAGTAGCCATTAAATTCTGGTTATAATTATATTATAATGAACAAAGGTATTTTTTTTTTTAATAAAATGTTTGTATATACCTTTTCAATGATATCCCTTATGTCTTTTACATATTTCTTCCATTCCGTATGCTGTGCAAGAAGCTCTGTATTCATTAGTTTCTCAACGATACCTCTTATAGCAACATGCTGATTTGTAAGGTAAGTATTCTGAAATAAAAATAAAACACAAGAACATGTAAGTTGTCCTCTGAACATTTCTCTTATGTTACATGTCAGTGCTTTGGATTCTGCAAATGTTTATCACAGAAAGATTTGGTTTTTAATATTAGTCATATTATAATTTGAGATATTATTTAAAATCAATGACCTTGAATATCTATCTCTCAGTCAGTATATCTCAATCATGTTATAGTAGAGTATTCAAGTATGGATTGATTACATGATTTAAAATGGTTTCGATAATAAAATAATTATTTTTGTAAACTGATCTTGAGAGTCGCAAAGAATCATCTCCACTTTCTATACATTTATTGACAATGTCACAATAGCTGTCAAAACTCGAGATAATTGTGAAGCTACTTTAAAAATTGATGCTTTAAGACCAAAGCTTATTATAGTTGGCTCATAAATTTGGAAAAAAAATAAAAATGTAATCGTGAATGTGCACTTTATAACTTTATGTCGAAAGAATATTTTTCCGTAGTAGATGAAACAAAACGTAGCAAACCGTTATTGGTTCCGAATCGCATAGGGGTAGTTCGCATAGTTCTATTTAAAAATAATTATCAGTCACGCAATTTTTATCCTGACTTTATTTTAAGATTGAATTCCCTAATATAAGGGAATTAAATCTAAAAATAAGATTAATTTTGAGATATATCACATGACCAGACGCGTTAGTAAATTTTTAGGTCAAAATTGGACATGATTATTTACATCGAAAGAACTGCATGCGGCTCGCGATCCGCTGGTTGCCAACCCCTGACATATGACGTCAATTAGTAACGATCGTCGACGGCGAAACTCGAATCGAACTGCGAGAACATATTTACCTGTGACTCCAGATGGAGGACGGCACGCATGAGTTCATCGGTGTATGTGGCTAGTTGTGCCGGGTCGTCCCAAAACACTGGCTGATGGTCCTGCACTAACGAGGACAGATCCAGTGCAGCTTGCAGCATCATAGGACGGGTCGACGGAATCATCCGTTCGCCCAAAGTGTTGTGGAATGATGCAACCTAAATTAGTGTAAAATTTTAAAAATATATATATTCATATTATTAATTTTGATAGTCCGGTCGCCAAACAGAAAGAATTACGTACGTTGATCCTTCTGCCTACTGATAGATATCGTAAACATTTTAGATTCACTTTACTATGACAAAATGTTCTAGATGCACCTGTGCGAGCGCTCTATCAATATGTTTGTGCTCTAGCATTGTACGAAATTGTTTGGCTACCGGACTATAGTCCGTGATTTGAAAGGCAAGTTAAGCCGTTGGTCCCGATTGCATTTGCAGTCGGTAACACCCACCAATACCCACTGGTCCCGCGTGATAAGTTATGACTCGATCTTCCTGTTTGATTCGAACCATTAGGAGACCTGAGTCTCAGCTGTGGGGACATTAGAACAGGCTGATGATGATGATAATGAATTTTCGATTACACGTCATTTCATTATAAGTATAGTATAGTAGTTCTCCGCATCTGTCATTCCCTGTAAGTCTAAGAAGCCCGATTTACACTTCAATAAGTACATATCCCATCTCTATTTGAACGTCGTTAAAACGACAAAAATAACTTAACTCGTCAGAGGTAAATTAACTTTTCACTGTAGGTTATTATGAGACTTAATTGTGATTTATTGTACTTAAATTATTATTTAACATTACAATCGTCTGTACATAGAATAAATTAACGCTCCCCGTTTCCCGCTGTCCGTCCTTACGCTGAGATCTTTTATCTAAACTACACGACGGATTTTAAAGCGATTTTGATCAATATTCAGAGCGATTTAAGAGGAAGTTTATATATGTATGTATAACATAATTATATAAATCGTTAGCGGAATGCTATAATATATATAATATAACGTTATCAAACAAAAAACAGATTTTGAAAAGAGTCACTCAAGCTTAGCTGTTCCTGCAAAAAAATCACCTGTTGCAAGCGCTGCGCGTGTCCGAGAGCATCGGTTAGCGCTTGCAGCGCTGTAGCGACGGCAGGCGGCGGCGGCAGGCCGAGCGCTTGAAGCGCCCGCGCCTCCCGCTCGCAGCGCACAGCGCGGGCCTCGTACTGCACCTCAAGCATCTTCCGCGACCCACTGAACTCCACCACTGGTCTCTCTAATCGCAGTTGCAGTGAACCGCTATTCACTTGCGCCTTTCAACACATTAGTATTTCACCAGTCATCTTTTGTAATTATTATATTAATTTCAATTTAAAAGTAATAATATGTAGGTATAACGACCATACAGTTCTAATAAAAGGTAAAGCGCCATTTTAAGGTGCCGATAATTATAGTAGAGTGAAAATATCTTAAGTTCTGATGTATTCTCACAATTTAAATTTTGAAATTAGTTGATTAATTAAATGAATTATATTATATTCCATTATAATACTTGTGATTGAATGCAATTTTTAATCGGACTATCATATCAAAGTGAAGCTATAGTTTGAGATCGTGCTAGCACTCTGGGTAAAGGCTGAAAATCAGCGCTTTGCTCCTTGAGCAAAAGGACCGTTGAGCTTTTACCCTTTTGCATTGTTGTGGCGCACACGTTAAAGCGAATTTTTTTTATTGTATTTTTTTATTGTATTAGAATTTTATAATGCATGTGTGCTATTTTAATAATGCAAATAAATATATTATCTATCTATCTATGTCGACGACGGTCGAGTAGCTCGCACGCCGGTTTTAAGGTGACTCCACCTCTTGAAGACCCAGATTCGGTTTCCGAACGGGTTAAAAAATAAAGTATTGTGGTACCTTCGTAGTACAAATAATGCATTTCTATGGATAGCGATACGGATCGTTTACTTTTAACGCTCATTTAATACTTTGGATCATTGTCTGTGTTTTATCGTCTGCATAAGTATAAGAATAAATTGTTGGAACTAATTATTGCGTAAGCACATGCTCCAGAGGAATTATCGTAGGTACTGATGACGAAGGTTACCTAATAAGTGAATTACTATTTCATATTCTACTAACCAACAACTCGCGGGACCAATCTTCGTGCAGTTGTGTATACAGGGACTTCAATTCTTTAAGCAGTTGATCTGCACTTTTTAGTAACTCGACGCTACCATCGAAATCAAACAGATATTTTTCTGCACACATACGTATATCTTTAATCTAAAAAAAAATCAACTCTCAGCAACACGTAACTGGAAAATATCGCCTATCAATATCAAGCATATGCAATTCACCTTTGCTTCCATTTGTTTTGCCCACTGAACTTGCTGCACCACAAGAGACATTTCGGGGGGTTGATACATCTGCACGTCTATTTCATCAGAATCTAACTGATTCTTAATGTTTTTCAACATAGATATTAAGGATGAAATAAACACCTCAAGTTCATTATTTAATTCGCGCTTTACCATGGGCCTATTTATCAACGCTTTGTATCTCATAAATTCATACAGCATCTGTAAATATAACAACAAATATAAAAATATCAACATTACAGTCAACAGCACGTCAGACTAAACGAAACTCTCAACTTTCCCCCCCCTCAGAGGTCAAAGTTCATTGCAGAAACGTCTGGTGTACATCTGGAAGTTTGTATTTTAATAGTAATTTCATTATTACATACAAGCTTTCAATGTCATATGTATGTTTGGATTGGTGACAGTTTTTACTCTTAGACATTAACGTCACATGTATATTATATATATTCCTATTCTTATAAAATGGGGTGTTTAGGTGTCATCTGTATAACAGATTAAAATATTGATTACATATTTCAAATTGATTTTATTAAAAAAAAACATGGAATAAGAAATATAATTGATTACTCGTCCTGCAGTGGAATGTTACGGGCTGTTATGATGATGATGATTTATTACTCTTAAATCAGTAGGTAATCAGGTTTTTAAACGAGTTGGAATATTAGGTATTAAAGTATGAAATTGCAGTTTTATTGTAATAAGTTCCTTGAAGATTCTATATCAATTCAAGGTTTTCGAAAGAAACTATTCAAACGGTTTATATGATATTCTTCTTTTAAAAAATGTGAAACATTTGAATATCGACTTTCAATTGTTTTTGTTATTAAACTTAAACAAGAAAGATGGATACTGCGAAAATTCGAGCAATTTCTTAATACGAGTTCCGACGCGGAAGTAACGCGGCATAAACATCCTGCAATATCAATGTTGCGTTTGGAGAGGAGTCTGCTAATGAACGCACCGTGCGATTTTGGTTCAAACGTTTTCGTGATGGAAACTTCGACTTGAAGAACGAGCCACAAGGAAGACCGACCACACAGGTGAATAACGATGAATTAAGAGAGATGGCCTAAGCCGATCCTAGACAAACTACCCAGGAATTAGCGGCATGGTCTAACGTTACCTTACCCATAATATGGACTCATTTGCGTTAAATCAATAAAATAAAAAATACCAAAAATGGGTGCCTCATGATTTGACTGATTTGCAGAAAGAAACGCGTGTTGAAGCTTGTGTTGCCTTGTTGAATCAGTACAGAAATTAAGGAATATTGGATCTAATTGTGACATGTGATGAAAAGTGGATTCTTTATGATAACCGTAAAAGAAAAATGCAATGTCTGAGCCCAGGTCAGACACCACAACAGTGTCCTAAAGATAAAACTTACCAATAAAAAGGTCACGGTAACTGTTTAGTGGTCTTAGCATGCTGTTGACTATAGTTTTCTCCAATTTGGTCAAACAATAACGGCAAATGTCTATTGTACCGAACTCCGAACAATGTTGGCAAAACTAGCAGTAAAACAGCCCCCACTCATGAATTGATGATCACTATTATTGCTCCATGCCAACGCGAGATCACATACAGCACGAGAAACCGTTTTGACCCTTAAGAAACTGCAGTTAGAAACCATTCGCCATCCTCCGTATTCGCCAGACCTTGCCCTAACAGACTATCATTTTTTTCGTGATTTGGACAATTATCTACGTGACAAGAAGTTTTCTTCTCAGGAGGCAGTACAAAATACTTTCACACGATTTGTGCGGTCTAGATCCTCAGAGTTCTATCGCAAAGGCATAAATGACCGTCCTATTAGATGGTAGCACTGTATATATAATAATGGTAACTATTTTAATTACATTAATTTGTTGAAAATTAAAAAAGTATTTTCGGTGCAAATCGGCAATTTCATACTTTAACCCCTATTATATGCAGAAGCAGATATGATTACCTGCTTTGTTGAAGTATTATGTAAACGAGGTTTCAGTTTTTCTGCAATTTTTGTTTCGGTAGGACGCAAATTTGTTGAGAATCGTGATACAGCAGCATCCCAGTTTTGATTTGGACCGTTGTATATCCAAATGTCAATACCTGTGAATGATAATATAATGGATATGTCGCAGCCAACTGGTTAAAACAGCCGTTCAATTGGGCGGCTAGCCATTTCATTGTAAGGCAATCAATTGCAAGCTTAGTTTTTAAGTTGAATCATTTTGACATTGGGACGGTTCAACGAGACGGCTGATTTAAAAGCCGCTAAAACGTTCATTTAGTTTGTTATCTGTTAAAAAATTATAATTTTATGTTATTATTAACTATTGTAGCACCAAACTACGTAATCGTAATAAACATACTAAAATAAACATAGTCCTATACTGCTTTCGATAGATGGCGGTGTGGCCGTCTGAATCGCAGTATATCTTGTCTTTGTGTAATTGCATTAAGAATTTATTATGGAAGTCAAGCAAAACCCACTTGCGTTATGGGTTTGTACGTTAATTTCCTCTATTGGATCATACTAAACATTAACACCCAGTCGCGAATAAGCAAATTGTTATTAAATTTTCGATCAGTCTTGTATCTGTATGAATTATAGATTGTAACAAGGAGTTTTGAGTTTTATATAAAATCACCCACTACAATATATACATCCTGTTCATTGAATGGCGCCATTCAATTAAAAGGTTAGCCGCCCAATTGATCGGCTCATTATACCACTTTGCTGCGACAGATATACAAACCAATATATACAAAAATTATAGTAGATCCACCTACTATATTTTTTTAATGAAATATTTATTTTCATGCTACATACCACCATTGTAAGCAGACTTCTATAAGTAGGGAAGTTCTACATGAAGCGCAGTCGGGACTAAGTCTGCAGTGTATAGTGCAGCCATGTGTACAATACTAGATAGGACCAGTTCATAGACAATATATAAAATGAAGATATGTTATAAAATCTTACTTTCAAAAGGTTCAAATAATTTATTGATTTTTAATTCTTCATTTTCATTGAAAGTCAATAATTTATTTAGTTGGCAATATGTTGATCTAATTTCATATACCTGTAAATATTAAATGACAGTGATTACGATTATTACATATTCTCTGAAAGAATCCGGGATTAGGCACATTTTGTACAGCAATCAAGTTAAATAAAAAAATACATATTTTTTTTTAACAAATGCAATAAATTCTCACCTCCTTTAATCTTTTTTCAAAATTTAAACAGAACTGTGGTATGTAGGGTTTACCTCCCCAAGTATGAAGTGCATAATTTGGCCAGTAGGTTTCAGTTAAAGATTTGCATGTGTTTATCCAACTTTGTATAACACCTAAACTATCTAATAATAGCAACAATATGGTATTTTCTTTTGAATTCTCCTGTACTTCCCACAAATCACAAGTGGAAATTAATTTCTGAATAATTGAACAAATTGTATGACCTAAAATAAAACATTTGCATTTACTTTTTAATATGTAGAAGATATAAATATATAAAAAATATATACCTACTAACTACTACTAAGCATATGATTTAAAAAATTACCAATGATGTTGATAATATGTATCATTCTGTCTTCTGAATATGTTACTGTGGTAAATCTCCAAATATCGTCTAAAATACCACCAATGTTTTCAGTTGGTTCCCTCATTTCAGATACTGTACTTGCTTGCATTAATCTAAAATAATCATAAAAAATATGATATATCTGAATAATCTTATTCAGTGATGAGACAAATAAAAGCGAAATAAATATACACCTTAACTCCTCACATATATCTTCAAATAAATCATGATATGCTGATGCAATTTCTCTATCTTTTTTTGTAGCGTCATTTTTATCTGCAATACTTTTCCAATACTCCACTTCATCTTCAATAGTTAGTATCACTAAAATATAAAACCATGTTTCCACTTTAATGTTGAATTCATTAATAAAAACATAATTACAAATAATTGTCTTACCATTTGTATTTTCTTTTGCTTTACCATGGGTGATGATTCTCAAGTTGGATTCCAAATCTGAGAGATTCTTTTGTAACTTATTGGAGTATAAGTCATAATCCTGAAAACAAGTTGAATGTGAAAAAGCTATAAATATCTACTTCGATAATTATAGTTAAATAACACAAACTCACATTTGCCAAAAGAGGTGAATATATTTGCTTTACAACTTGATATAATGATTCAGCAGCATTATTGGTAACAGTTATGAGATTGATGTATTCCACACATTTATCAGAATCAAGCTCTAAAGCTTTAGATTTATAAAATATGATGGATTTCTTCTGGTCAAATTGGATCTGCAAAATCGATACATTTTATAAAAAAAACGAATGGTTAAAATTGTTATAAGTTAACTTTACCTTTGTGTGAATCATCAAGATATCATCGCAAATGTAGCTTTGTAACAATAACGTTTGTGAATGATGAATAAAATCTGACAACGCTTCTTCAGCTTTCTTATTGAAACTCAAGTCACTTCTATTGAAGAAATACTCTGAAAAATTTAGATAAACTTATGTACAAAATCGATTCAAACGGAAAAAAGATATGAAATAAATCTGTAAAACATACCAGTAGTTGATAGAATGAATTTACGAATAAGAGACATAATGAAAACTTATATCAAGACTTAACTCATATTATTTCAATTAAATCAAGCATTTTAGATAATCTAATAACTTCTTAAAACTCATTCAAATTTTCACTTTTGCAAGTGTTGTCAAAAACGGTTACCATGGATACAGCTTGTACCATAGAGCTGTTGTTGTTATTCGTTTTCGTCCATGGGACAGGCGAAGGAACATACGACCAAACCATGGGTTTGTACCATAGAACTTCTTTTTTTTTAATTAATGACTTATCAGTGCATTTCGAACAATTCTGCCCCAATGTCAAGTAAATAAATTAATTTTTACATGTAAAATGAAAATGAATCAAAGATGTGTGATTGTCGACTATAAAAAAAATGAGAATAATTTCTCTGTCCTAGAGATTCTTTTTATTTTTAGTTACCTGATCTATACGGCTAGCAAATCTAAAAGTAGACAAATGTACAAAGGCGCAATCGAAGACGCAAAATATATGTCAAGAAGAAGATGACATTAAATTTGACAATGGGAATATGCGTGTAATTCAAAAATGATTCAAAAGGGGGTCAAATATTATTAACAATGAACATTATTCTTTTAAATTAAACTATGTAAATACTATTTAACATTTTTTAATTTTTGCCTGGAAAAGAATTATTAAAAAGTGAAAAAAAAAATGCAGTAGATTTAAAATACTTAAAGGCAATGCAATTTGTCAGAGCGAATGTGGCGAAAATGTATATATTTAAGGATGTCGACGTCTCAGACCAAATAAAAAGTTCGACGTTACAAAAGTTAACATCGATGAAATAACATCAATGTAGGGTAAACCGTATAGCTATTGCCCACTTAAGGACTTCAAACACTTTGGCTTCAAACAATAAAAAAAGTATTATAACTTTCAACCATTTATTATTTTTTTCTTATATCTAAATAAAATCTCCATCAAAGTGTTAACGGTTTTTAGTCAAAACTTACATGGCTTAGAAAATAATTAAACAAATTTAAAATTATCTAAAAATGTACAGTTATTGCCCATGGCTTACACTAATTGCCCACATCACAGCATAGTAATTGCCCAGTACCTTAAAATGATAAATTAGACTTTGAACTTTAATAAAACAATCAAAACAAAACGTTAAACTTAAATCTACTACAACATCATAAAATAAATTGCGTTTGGCTTTATTAACCATATCAAACATTTCTTTCGCTGATGTTGATGAGTCAGAATCGTCACAATTAGAATCATCTACTTCAAAACAACAATGACACAAAAATAAATGTAAATCGGAGTAGTCTGGTATATGTTCTTTGTGTTTTGGTGGGATGCAACGCACATGAAAGATTTTTGAACAGGCACTGCATGTCAATTCATTTTTTATCACGTTGAAATGACAAACTCCACAAGTAGGCTTTGGCAGAATGTTACTACAAGAAGGTTGTATTAAAAGATTACTTAGAATAGGTATCTTTTTATTTGCTGACATTTCTTTACTTTTTATGCCTATTTCTTTTTCTATCTTCTTTGGTGTTGGTTTGAGTTGTTGCTCAAAAGGTTCAATCAGTTGTTGGCTATTATCCTCTAAACTCTTATCTATTTCCTTAGATTTAACAGTCTCACTAACTTTTTTTTTACTTTTTGTTTGCCATTTCAGTCTTTTTCTTTTCTTTGATCAACCTTTTCTCTTCTTTTACTTTCAACAGATTTTCTTTTTCTTTTTGCTTCATATGTAATGCTGCTTTTTGTCAATATAATTGCGTGTGTGTGGCAAAAATATTGACAATATTACATAGTCAAAAAAATATTGACAATATTATTGCGCGTGTGCAAGCTATTAAGCTAATAAATGTGACGGTAACATTACTTACTTAATCAAAAAATTACCGATGATGATTGCCCTGGGCAATAACTATAGATATTAACCATGGCAATCACTAAAATTATGGTGGGCAATAACTAAAAATATGCCGAAATACGTACAGCGATTGCCCACCGTTAAAAAACCGTTGAATATAATCCGATTTCAAATATTTTCATTAAAAACATAACATAACACTTATGATTTCGTCATAACCATACACCAATAATTAAATATCAAATAAAATGCAAAAAAAATTAACCTCAAAGCAAGTAATTCCTTAAGAAAATTGCTAAAATGCTTACCTGTTTGAGTAACACATTCACCCGTCTTGACAAAATCCCCCATACCTTTTTTTTTCTTCAGTGTTGCTACTTGTCAATTTTAAAATCTACTATAAATTGACCATAGAATAATCTAGTAAATTATATTCGAAACAAGTGAGAGCACAACCTTTGATTCAGATTTTTTTTCTAAAAACGGGCAATCACTGCCTGTGGGCAATTACTCTCTGGTTTACCCTATTATGTATGTTGCAAAATAAACAATAGATTATAATTTAAATTGTTTTTAGACTTTTATTTATATTTCACCAAATCTATCAAAATAAAAAAATCTATCAATTGTTAATTTAAATGTTAACTGATTTTAGTAATTGGATAATAATCATGTAATCAAAATCCATATTTATTTGAAACTAGCTGACCCGACAGACTTCGTCCTGTCAAAAAGATTTGTAATGTGGCAGTTTTTTTGCCTACGTATTTAAAAAAATTCTCCTGAACAGAACCGTCACCCTGGTGATAGGGCGTTGTGAATAAAAAATAATTAAATAAAACATATATAAGGATTTAAAAGTAAGTAATCGCTTTATTGTTAATCATGTGAATCATAATTATTATTGCAATGTATTAATAGTAATAGTATTAAATATAGAAAAAAGAGATTTTTATGATCATAAAAACACATTACACACAACAGCATTATAAAAGTAAATTATTCGAATTAAAAAAATATATAAACATTCTCAAGGAAAAATGCTGGAAGAATCCATCTACCTGTACCCCGGAATGGGACTCGAACCCATTCGCGATCCAGGGACTGCTCTAACCAATGAGCTATCTAGGACCCAACAGCTTTGCTACTACAGAGCGTATTTTCATCAATGTTCCGGCAATACATGTAATGACGTGGAAACTGATGCATTTTATCTCGCGTGCCGAAACTAATACAAAAGAAACGCGAGTTTCGGAACGCGACATTAAACTCCTCCAACTATGTATTCTGTGCTCCAACGCACACACGCACATTGTTTTGATAGATATGATCTTTGACGTTAGGAACACACCTACATTGCTTAGACAACAGTGAGTGCTTGTAATTTAATATGAACTTTATACCATAGCAATAAAGCTCAAATTGACTACGTTTTAGTTACAAATCATTTGTATGGGAAAAAGAAAAGGGCTATTTTTAGGGTTTTTCCAGCAATAATTCTAATTTTTCTCGCCGTAAAAACCATCCTTGAACTTCAACGAACATTTTAAAAAAAGATTTGGCCAAATTGGTCGAGACGTTGTTGAGTTATGCGCTTACCAACACATTTTGCGATTCATTTTTATATATATAGATGTAACTAAACAATAAAATCACTAAGGTAAACATCTGCTCGTACACCAAAAGCAAAAGATTTAATGACTTCAAATAATATTTCAATTATACTAAGTTGCCAATATAATATTACTTTAAAGGTATTTGCCCCCTATATCTCATAATACCATGAACATAATAGGAACGTACAAAGTAAAAACATTCTCTTCATTGAATTTTAAAAGGCGCGACCCAGTAGACTGTTTTTGTCACCAACTAACACAGGAGCGTGCCTTGCACGAAGCTTTTCGTGCTCGTTTGCGCTCGCTATTCAGTGTTCGTCGGTGAAGGAACATGCTAGAGGATGGCGTCTCGTATTATTCAATACAAAGAATATGAGGAATATAGTACAGAACTCAAAAGTCAATCTCGCAAAATCGCAAGATTGTATAATATTTTAGAATAATAAGTACCAAAAAGAAAAGAAATACCTAAATGATTAGAAATCAGAATTAGTATGTTGAATTAGCATCTTAAAAAATTAAATTCAGGATGTAATACTTTCGTTACCTTATGCTGTAAATATTTTACGCTTCTCGGTGACTTAATAACTATTACGTCATAGCATAAACACGTGTAAGGTAAATGCACCTATTATGGACGCGGACCCATTATGGACAGTTTTCAAAAATGCCTCTAAAACTAAGAAACCGGTAAGTTTTTTTTTCGAACGGCAACACTAATCGGTTGTACCAACATTCTAGATGTGATGTAAACCACATTTGACAGCTCTCAGCCATTTTGTTTTCGACCATAACAAGTTCTTACTCGTGCAGTGTGTTTTGGTGTCGAGATTTGGAATTCCTTAGAAGGATCGCAATGCAAGTAAGTACATTTATTAGCTTTTTTTATGACAAATGTAACACTGTTGTTAAAAATCATATTATTTATTGAATTACTGATAATAAAAGGTTAATTATATATTCTAACCTAAAACCTCATAGAAATTTTAGCCTCGGAATTTATCGATGTTCATAATTGGATATTTTTGTAAGCCTGTACCCAAATATGGACATTTTGTCCATGAAGGGTATTTTACAATTATACGTTTTTCTTACATCTTATAGTTGTACATTCGTTTACCTTTATCTTTTTTTTTAATCAGTCGCAAATTAAGAGTCTGTCCAATTATGAACATTCTGTCCATAATTGGGTGTCCGAAATTGGTTCAATTTTTTTTTTATATAAATAAATTTTGTTTCACTGTAGATATGGCGACTAGAAAAGCTTATACTAAAGAACAAATGGCAAATGCAATTGAAGAAGTGAGAAAAGGACAGAAAATATCCACTGCGGCTACAAAACACGGAGTACCAAGAATAACTTTACGTAATAAAATTACAGGAAAAAGTCCTGTTGATCGTAACCCAGGTCCAACTACTGTACTAACACATGAAGAAGAAAGGCTGCTCGTACGATGGATCCTTTTTATGGCTGGAAAACACTTTCCAGTAAGCAAAGAACAATTGCTTGATAGTGTTCAAAAAATAATAGCAGACAAAATTAGATTCTTGTCCATTCTTAAATAATAGGCCTGGGAAGAAGTGGTACGCTTCTTTTTTGAAAAGGCACCCAGACCTAGCAGAACGCACATCGCAAAATTTAAGTAAAGCACGAGAAGACGTCACAGAGGAGGATTTATTCAGTTGGTTTGAGGTCATTAAATCTTACATTGAAAACCAAGATTTGCGGGATGCCATAAACAATCCTCAAAGAATATTTAATGCCGATGAAAGTGCGTTCTATTTACAGCCAAAAGCTGGACGAGTCATAGTCCGGAAAGGGCAGAAAAATGTCTATACAGCATCAGGAGATGAAAAAGAAAACTTGACAGTACTGATTACTAGTAATGCTGCTGGGGTTTTAGCTCCACCTATGGTAGTATACCCCTATGAGCGTTTGCCTGCTGTCATTGCCCACAGTGTGCCAAAAGATTGGTGCATAGGAAAATCTGAATCAGGCTGGATGTGTGCAAAAACTTTTTTTGAATACATTGCTAATGTATTTAGTCCCTGGATAGAAAAAATACAAATACCCAAACCAGTTATATTGTTTTTGGACGGTCATAACTCACATATGACTCTTCATTTATCAGATTTTTGCAAAGGCAATGGAATTGAAGTAATCGCTCTATATCCTAACTCGACACATCTACTCCTGCCAATGGATGTTGCAGTTTTTAGGCCTTTGAAGGTTTCGTGGAAGAATCAAGTGAAGAGCTGGAAAATAGAAAATCCTAAACTGGTAATGAAAAAAGAACATTTTGCCCCAAACCTTGAAGCTGCATTACTAAACATAACTGCAGATACAATAAAACGCGGATTTCGTAAATGTGGTCTTTTTCCCTTTGGTCCAGAATACGTGGACATGAACAAATTAAGTTCTCAAAATCGTGCCACTGTTGCCACATCAGAATTGGAAAAAAAACATGATATAGCAAAACAGTTTATAAACACCTTGGATTCAGAAATACGAACCTTGTTTAGTAACGAAAAGCTGCACTTATTCACCAGATTGTACTATACACCTAGGGCTGACGTTGAGGACATACTTCCGAATGAAGATATATCATTATATACTATTTGGGCAAAGACTAAACATTTTTTGGGTGAAATTCTACCTCAAACAAGTGCGGCAACTATCTCAGATCGGTCATTACAAGTTGCGCAGTCTTCTGAGCCTGTAAGAGAAAGTGCAATTTTACCTCAGATAGATGCCGCAACCATCTCAGAGTGCTCGTTACAGTTACCGTTAAAAACACCTGAGGAGTATGTGAAGGACAATTCATTTATTTCTGGATTACCTGAAAATATTGAGTGAATGTGAACAGATATCTAGAACGACACCGGAAATGTTGGGTACTGATAATATTCAGCCGAGTGACTTTGAAGCAACTACGCAGCCTTCTAAGCCTGTAAAAGAAAGTGCAATTTTACCTCAGATAAATGCCGCAACCATCTCGGAGTGCTCCTTACAGTTGTCGCAGTCTTCCGAATCAGAACCTCTGAGAGAAATTATAACGTTGCCACAGTTGGATGCGACAACTATCTTAGAGCACTCCTTACAGTCCTCGCAGTCTCTCAAACTTAAACTTCTTAAAAAATGTGTCAAAATATTGCCATTAAAAACAACTGAAGAGTACGTGAAGGACAATTCATTTATTTCTGGATTACCTGAAAATATGTTGAGTGGATGTGAACAAATATCTAGAAAGACACCGGAAATGTTGGGTACTGAAAATATTCAGCCGAGTGACTTTGGAGCAACTACGTCACATATTTGTACGGAAAATAAAGCTATCGATGATGATAATCCGAATCTAGAATCCGACATGCAATTATTACAAACGATTCCCAAAGAAATTCCCGTCTCAGCAATATATACTACTCCTAACAAAGCTCAAACATCGGCAAAAAATACTACGACTATTTCCAAACCTTCGCCTTTAAAATCTCAAAATTTTTTGGAAGGAAATATTCCATCGCCATTTAAACGTGCTTTGTTTTGGCCAGAACCAGAAACTAAGAAAAGGCGTACTAAGGAACGTATTCCTTCAGCAATTACTGGTGAGGCATGGAGGTCATATGTGATGAAAAAAGAAAATGAAAAGAAACAAAAAGAGGAACAGAAACAAACACGAATTAAAGAAAGAAAAGAAAAACAACTACTAAAAAAGAAGATAGCTGAGGAAAAGAAAATAAATAAAAGGAAAACAACAAAAAACGTTAACAGAAAAAGGAATAGAAGACTATCATTGAGTTCTTCATCGGAGGATAATATAATTGATATTCAATATCAAGAAAGTGACCAAGATTTAGAGTTATCTCCCGATGACCAGCCAGACCATCGAACAGAATCAGAGGAGTCAGATGAAGATAATGTTACCCTAGCAGCCCTGCAATTACCAAAGAAAAATACATATGTTATAATTAAATACGAAGGAGAGTACTTTCCCGGGCTAATTAAAAATATTGATAACAATAGTTACGAAATAAGTACAATGGTTCTCTCGAAAGGAAATAGTTTCCGGTGGCCTGAAACGCCAGATCAAATTTGGTATGACAAATATACTATAATTGAAAAAATTCAAGAGCCTCAACTGTTTAATAAACGAGGCTTTTATAAAGTACCTGAAATGCAAAAGTATTTGCCATTTATATGTGAATAATTAATAACTTTCCTAAAAGATTTTGTTTATTGAGATGTTTGTATTTTATTCATTTATGTTATCTTATGTTTATAATCGAAGACAAGGTAATTATTAAGACTGATTATAGCTGTATTTTGATAGGTATATAACTAGTAAGAAGACATTTGATTTTTGATTACTGTTGGCTAAGTTAAGACCACAACAAATTATTTGTTTTTTTTTTTATATTTTGAATGTTTATTTAATCTCTAAACGAACTTGCGTAAAGATCTCATTAGCAGATTATTTATAATGAAAATTAAGGTGATTATATTGAAATGTTATTTAAATAATAGTGTACCTAGTAGCTAGTTAAGAGGACATTTCTATTTGGTTTTTCTTGGCTTAAGGCTTTGGCCTTTGCCTTTACTTTGGTAAATGATTATTTTTGATAACCGTTTGTTGATTGAATATCTGAGTTATTACATTATTTTATAATTTAATTTCAATGGTTTTTATTTCATTATACTAACTTACTCAACCCTAATACTCCTTAATTATAGATTTAAGCATTCAATTGAAGAATGTCCATAAATGGTTGTCCATGATTGGATAACGTCCATAGTTGGGGGTTCATAACTGGATTTTCCTTGTCCATAAATGGAGTTTGGCCAAGGGTATTTTTCTTAAATTATATTTTATTGAAGTTAGCTTAAAACTGATTTTAAACATTGAATACTTATTAAGAAAATGACTTTTTATTAACCTCCAAATCCCTGAGAACGTATATTGTGAAATATACAAACTATGAAGTAAAAACGAAAAAAAAATCCTTAAACCGTCCATAATTGGTGCATTTACCTTAGTTGCTTCTTACTATATTCATAAATAAAAACATTTTTTTATATAAATGCATATTTCAAGATTAGAAGAATTCATCGGTGATAGATATCGAAAAGGCACTTGCACTAACTGTTTCACGCCATTTTATTGTGCAATTTGCATGGGTAGAACTCTAACGGGGAAAGTCCCGAACATTAAACTGTTTGGTTTAATGTTCTAATCTAAGCTATAATATTCTGCAGTCTCGGGTAACAAAAGATAAAACATTGTAAATCATGCTAATCTCGCATGTATAATTCCGCATTTGTAATGTCGCAAATTTTTACGGGCCCCGTATCTGCTGGATTGCGGATCTGCGGGATTGCATCTCCTGGAATATGTTTTTGGGAACGTTATACTGATTTAGAGGCGGTGCATATCTGACAGAAGATGGGTCGCGTCTCGTCGGTCGCATAGCGTAAGAATTGACAAACTAAGTATGACAGATTTGCACCTACTATTAATATTTCATATTAGAATATCGTTTAACATTATACTTATCTAAAATCATTTCAATTCATTTCTTCCTTCGTTTTGGATAGATCCGCTATATCCATTTTTAACAGTTTAGAAAAAAATATATCAAGAATAACTAAACATCTAATCAAGAAATATAATCCTCTAATATAAGTTCCAAAAACTTACTGCAGAGAACGTTTATTTGAATATCTTTGTAGAAAACATAAGTCACTACCAGCCACAACAAAGTTTTTGCGAGCTTAGTCGATTTGAACGTTAACCCAACTGGGAATCGAACCCTTAAAATTCGGTAAGCTAATGACTCTGTCGAACGTCGTCTGACGTCACACGTTGTAATACCTATAGTCACCCATTAGAAAACATTCATCAGCTAATTCAGTTCGCACGAATTGTCCAGTGTTGACACCTAGATATTCGTATGAATAAAAAATAGTGGTTAAGCCCATTTTTGCTGTCACCTCTTTATCCATTTGCTATTTTTTTTTCCATAAAATATACGTGTTAATTATATGTCATTAATTATATGAAAGAAAAAGATAGAGACTGATAGGCACTCTACATTATTAACTGGAATATTTTTAAGCTCGTCTAAAGATTACTTTGTTTTATTAAATCATGTGCGATAGGAAACTACAATTTTATCTGACTAAGTGAATGAAAAAACTGATGCATTTCAATTGTCACATTGTCTTTACCGTTGATAAAAAATGATGTAGGTACAACAAAAATTATCAACACTACATATGCATCGGAGCGGCCGGCTTTACAATACATTATAGAATAGAGGCTTCTTAGTTTAACCTTACTATTTTGCACAATCCACAGCTATTATTAAAAACATATTATCAAGAATATAGAAAAATTTTCAGATTTGTGCAAGATTGCCTCCAAAATAATATTTGGTTTACGTTATTATATAAACACAGTTTTATAGCAACGTAAGTAGATAATGTAAAATTTACTTCAAGTTGTTTATTGCATCACAATATCAATGAATTTCGATCACATACATGAACATAATGATGTTTACATTATAGTGGCTTACCTCAGCTGTTTTTGCCAATGCCAGTCACTCGTCGATACTACATTGTTATCTATCAGAGTTCTTATGACGCACAAATAATGAGCACATTGTAATATGAGCGCTTGTCTTTTATAACGTTCACTTTCGTCTTCTATTTCGGTCGAGCAGTAATAGGAATTCTCATTTTCAATGTTCGCTTTTAACTTGTGAAGATCTTTTGTTATTATAGCCTTTTCGGTTTGCTCGGTGAATCGAATGTTTTGTGCTAAGCAAAGTATTTGTGTTGCCAGTGTAAAGGGATCTTGCTCTTGTAAAGATCTAGTCACGATACATTTTAAGGCCATGTTGTGAAGAGATGAGCGCATCTCATTTTCAAGATTTTTCAGCCACACCTAAAAACGTAGGGTTATAGAGATAGGTACATTTATTTAATCTAGTACGTAAATTAATAAATAACATAAATTGATTTCATAATAACTAGTCATTTATCAGAAAATATCCATTTGGAAGAATTTAAATAAATATTACTGAAAGATGAGACAATTTTACACACATAATTTGATTTTGTTATCTTATAATGTTATCATTACATGAAAACTGGGTAAAAAAAAAAAGAAATTCTATTTAGTCCGTTAGACGGATAATAGAAAAATATCAGATACGTGTTTTTTTAACTTCAATTTAACAAGAAATAGCTTAGATAACAGGCATTAAAATTGAGGAGTGGGGGTTCGCTACATCACAGTGTAGTAGAAAATATATAAAAACGTGCACAAAAGTCAAAAATTAATGGTTACGAAAAAAAAAATACGTGTTTGATATTTTTCAACAATCTACCCGACGGACTAACGAACAAAAATTAGTTGTCATCCCTATTATACATATAACTATTACATAATGTACACAACCTATCTCAATCACTATTATCTTATCCTATGATGGCTTGTTACCTATGTTAAGTTGCCTGGAAGAATTCATTGGTATGCAGTAAGGTCGCCCATACAAATTAAAGTTTAAGGTAGTGTTAGTAATATTGTTCATGTTATGTTGTGCATAAACTACTTTACGTTATCTAAGTACATTTAGCTCTTAAATGAAACTTGATACATTTTTATATCATCCATATCAAAATACTCTGCTTCTTTAATAACACTGAAAGTTATTTTCAATTGTACATGGACAAGCCTTACTGGTTTTTGCTGCACTAACTAAATACATTTTAACATATATTGTTTTGCTTATCAATATCTTAAAAAAAAACATTATTAGCAGATAGAAGAAAATTAAAAAAAAATAAATAAAACAAAGTTACAAGAAATTACCTCTACGGGACAGTCAATATCAACAGGATGGTCCAGTTGTAGCGTGTCGTTTCCTTGGCAGCAGAATGCAGTGACGGACAAACCTTCGGGGCCGAGTTTCACCGAAGAAATACCAGGGAATAGTTTCTTGAGGTGCGTTTGCATAACAGCCTCCCGGCCTTCCGCACCGGCTCGCGCTTGACCCAAAAGTTCCAATAGATCGCCATCACTTAAGAAATACAGTCTAGGAAAGATTAATCATTTCTCCTGCAATATAATAATAGTAGTGACCATTGAATGTAAAACCGCGACTATAACAATCAATCTGCATCAACTGAAAACAGTGGTAGTTATTTTTAACCGATTAAAAAAAAACGGTCTTTTTTTTAAAAAAAAAGTGCAAGTTGGTCTTTCCCACCGAGGGTTAAGTACGCAAATAGTTCAGGAATTGAATTAAATATAATATCAATAATTTCAACCCCTTAAAAGAATACCTTTCATTATGACTTTAATTGAAAATATGTATGGTGTTTGTAATTTACTTGAAGTTACACGTAGGTACCGAAAAGTTGTGTTTCATGGCAAATTTCATAGTTATAGGTAAACGGGAAGTATCCTTTTATTCCAGTTTATATTCCTTAAGAGTATAGAAATATACGTATTTTGCGAAATAAACGTCTCATGAGATAAACGATACTTACATCTATATATTGGTTCAATGCTGACTGGCAAGCGTGAAGTTGCTCCGATATCGAGTCCAGCATCGGCTGCAGCCTGGTTGATTGCAACAGCGCTGAGAGTCTCGAGTCACCCTCTATCATCCGCGCCACTTGCCGGAACGCTAGATCTACCTTGCGGAACTTGGTCCCGAGCTCCCCATCGTCGTTGCATAAAATCGGCTCCAAGTATAGCCACCTGATAATATTCTAATATTAGACTCTTGAAAACTGGGCATAATGACAAAGAGAACACTACAGGAAATTAAAAGATCGGAATGATAGCTCAAAATACATTATCAAAATTAATATTAAGCACTTAGTTACTGATAAATCCTTGCGATTACTGTATAATTTCTTAATATACCACACCTCTGCATTATAATAGCGACTCTCACGTAATAAGATTTTAACGATTGAATTAAAGAAAACAATTACTAGAAGATATTGAATATAGTTAGACCATCAAGGTATCTAACTAGATAGGAAATTTTCTATCAAGAAAATTTTAGAAATTACAACGATGACGATAAAGCCGACGATGAAGATTGTCATTGTTCATATGGAAGATTATTTTTATATTTTGGGAAACTTATGACAAATAGAAAGTCTCATCCTATTAAAGATCTATGATATCAATATAAAAAATCAGAGATGCATTTGCTTTGCTACATTATAGCATTATGTTATAGTAGATTTTAATATACTCCCACAATTGCAGTAAAATATTTTGTTTTTTTATAAAATTTTAAGCGTGCATAGCAGCTCATATAAATTTTCTAGGATATAATTTATACTTTCTTTTAGTAGAGTTCCAATAAAATATTTAGTATGATATCATACAAAATAATTCGCTCGAAGGACCATTGAATGTATGACGTTGTATACAAATTGTTACCTAATATAAATGAAGATGCCTTTGTTAAACAAAAATATTTTCGTGTTGAATTTATGTATTGTATAATTACTGAATTAATGTTGGTATACAATAATTAAGTAAGATTAAGATTAACATAGTAACAACCATAGAAAGATACAATAAACAAAAAATAAAAAAGTAAATTACGTGTAAATTACATATTCATATTGCTCGAAACAATAACACAGGTATAAAACTATACCTAATGACTGCTACCGTCATGTTTTACTCGTACATTAAAAAACATATGAATTTCGGTTCAAATTGTAACAAAACAAGAATTAAAGTAAAGTGGAGCTGTTACCAAAAAAAAAACAAACGACGATTGACGACGAAACCATCGATTAAATCAACTTGTAACTGACTCGGATATAAACTATAACAATCTCTCTTTACTTTGAATTATTATAACATGACTATTATTACCAACAACCTCATTTAAATGGCATATTAACCAGGTAAGTCGATTGTAACGATGAGCACCGTAACTGAGGTACTTTTACAGGGAATGTTCTTTTATTTTCGGGAATAAATAAAAATCGCAAGGTGCTTCATTTTTTTTTATTTGCTGCCTTTCGAAGACCTATCCCACTTTAGACCATCAGAATCACTTTTCTCATATTCTTTTCAGTATGAAGACCGTAATCCGTTTTTCTTTTACATTTTCCTATTATAATCTTTTAAAACCTAGGGTACAATACTAAATAGGTTTTAAATGGGGCCCATTTTTTCAGTGTAACACAGTGCCCACGCCCCCAAACCAAAATATTCAAATGAGTAACTGCAATTATGTTTACAATATGTATTAGTTAACGATGATCTGAAGCTAAATTAACAATTATTATATGAAAATTGTAAACATTAACCAAAATGTCATATATCAGGAAAAAGTTAAAAACGTAACATTATTTTTTCTTCGTTTAGTCATACATATTCATTTTTTATTAAATAACTTTAATACCCTGTATAAACAGAGGCAATGCCAAACTATTTCAAGATGACCGTCTAAAAGCTTGTCAACACTGTGTCCCAACATTATCAAAATTATTGACATAGCTGAAGACATGTCCATTGTTTTAATGTGCCCCTTGTAACACTGTTCCCACCTTACCCTATAGCTTTTCTTTATAAGTTATCTCTTTTCGCCATATCAACGATTTGTGTGTGTACCGTATGCTTAAATATAAGCTAAGTTCTGTCCCGCCCCCCTCCATCCTACGCCCATTAGTTAGGTATTTACTTAATAACGCATCAAATAAATAGTGTCAAATTACATTATTTGATATTATTTATTTATTATGTTAAAATACGTTAACATTTTTATTGCCATTACTTATTCGATTGCATAAATTTTGATTCTTTTGACAAATTTATAATGCGCTTGTGTGATAGAGCATTCTGTTGGCTGGTGTATAATTAAGTAATAATAAACAAAAAATCTCTTAGACTCTACGACTCAATCAAAATTTAAGCGGACAGCATTTATTTTCTTAACTTGATGTCTTACATACTCGTTTTTATTTAAATAGCGGTCTACCAAGCAGTTTAATTGAATCAGTAGCTGACATCAATAGAAGGAAACCGATGTCAATATAAGACAGCCACTGTACTTTGACTATACTGTAATCCAACAATACAACATTGACGGCTTATATTTTAGAAACGTGACGTTTAAAATTTTTTGTGTTATAATAATTCGTTTCCATCGATGTCAGCTATTCACCCGGACAGGCATTTTTGTGCTTGTGGTACAAATTATTCAGTACCCTTACTTACATATATTTTATTGAAAGCCAAATTCGAAGAATCATAAGATTAAATATAGAGGATAAAAAATAAAAATATCTACAAGTTTTAATTAAAGTTTTATTCACAATTAAGTATCGGTGCATTGCAATACATTATGACTATTAAAGTCTCTAAAATTGTCAATATAAAAATATGTATACATAAAAAAAATAGGAAATCTTAGTATTAAACAAGTCTGTTTAAAGTTTAGAATTCAGATAAATGCAATAAATTTAAATAAATATAGGATATTAAGAATATGGCACATACGGCTTATTGTTACAATAGATAGATAATACATACAAAACATTTCGCACTTCTACATACAACATTAAATTAACGAACACTTCGTAGTCGTCACGATAACGTTAAAATTGATACAAATTGCATAACTATTACTTTTTATATTAATTATACACAAATGAAAAATATTTTCACATATTAGGATTTAAAATCTAGCTAACAGTACATACACACATTCTGCTAATTTAACCTTATAACTTAAAAGACGAGTCTGTCAACAGTTTGTTTTTTACATTTAATATAATACAAATAAAATAATTCACAATTATATATGAAAAGTCTTTGGAATAATAGTTTTAATAATATCCAACTAATTTATCTTATTCTTTTTCATAAAAATCATTATTTATTTAAAAAATAAGCAACTCAAACATCATCATTAATAAAATCAAACTTGAATTTGTATTGATGATTTATATCTTCTAATTTACAGAGCAAGATACGTGATCAAAGACAAATATAGAAAAAAAAATCTGAAGAATTAGAGAATCAGTCGGCAATAACTTGCAGATTATCGATACCTTCAATCTTTATTGACGGTAACTATTTATTTCTTATTACGTATATTTATTATTTAATGTCAATAAAATGGCATAATAATCAACTATCAGAAGTACATATATATTTCAATTTAGTGCAGGCGACATTATTTTTGCAATAACCAAATACAATACATACATGTTGCAGTCTAACTACATTTTTATAAAAGAATCAACAATGACTATGACTATTTGTTAAAATGAAGTACTATGGCACTCGGGCAGACAATAACCATTCTTTCGAATATTCATTCCCTCGCCAAAGTCACTTTACGTTGTACATGATCTATAGTAGTCTGATCGTTTTGTTATTTCAGATAGGTAATAATTCATTAAATTATTTAATTCTCCAATTTCCTTTTCTAGTGTATTTAACTGTGCGTTGTGGTCGTTATACAGTTCTTCCATGTTAGCAAGTAGCTTTAGTTGCATTTGTGTTTCACTAGCTAGTTTTGTAGCACGATTCAGCAATAATTGAGCGCGTTCTCTGGAATTTGAGGTTTGACTAGCGCGCTCAGAAAGGGACATGTTTGTTTGTTTGAAATCCTGTCGCAATTGCCTAGCTTTTAATTCGGCGCCTTCTGCTCTATTGACAACATCATTAGCCTCTTGTTTCACTTGCTCAGCATCGCTTTCAATTTTCAATATATTTTTTTGTAAATCTGAGAGTCGCAATCTTAATGCTTCCACTTCGTCTTTTGTTTCGTTTGCTTTTTTCTGAGCCTGTTCAGTTTCTTGAGCTATGGGTACTAAGTCACCTTTTGCAGCTTTGATGTCACTATTGGCCTTGTTGATAGCATTTTCTGCGGCGTCTTGTGCAGCTTGTGCTTCATCCAATGCTTTTAAAACTTTATTTGCCATTTCCAAAGTAAGATTCGCAGATTTATTTACAGCTGTAGCATTTTGCTTGAGAGCTTTCGCTCTTTCCAAATCCGGTTTGGTTTCAGTTATTATATTTTCAATATTCGTCAGTTGTGATACAGTTGAATTGATTCTTTGCGATAATTCCGTTATCTCTTTTGGTTCGATACTTATTGAAAGATTTAATATTTCATTTGCCAAGGTTCTAACATCAGCTGGGGTATTAGACGTATTAGACAAAAACTCTTTCAAGTCAGCAGTTAATCCAATACTTTCATTTGTTATTCTCTCAGATGATGATTTAAAATCATTTGCTCTATTAAATAAATCCTTTGCTTTAGTCCGGACAAAAATAGTATCTTGTTTCACCTGAGAAATTGATCTAAATAAGTCTTCTGCCGTTAGTTCGTGTTCCTTAATCCGATGTTCAGTTTTATTTGCAAAATCTAATGCTTGCTCTGCTTTAGTAACTGCACCTTGATCACAGGATATTCCACCACATTTTCCACAACCAGCTCCACCGCATATATCACAGTTATCACTTTCTTGACCACACATTTTTTCATTCAATTTCGGCACACGAGACTCCAAGTTAGATAGCTGACTTTGTATATCATCAAGTTTTTTATCGTTTTCATTTTGAGTATTATTAAAGTGCATATACTGAAGTTCTATAAGACGATCTGTATTTTTTATTTGTCTATCAGTATTGGCAATTATTGTTTGAACACTTTCTGCTTCATCAGATGCCTTTGTTGCCCTCTGCTTTGCCTCACGGGTTAAGTTTAAAGCTCCTTCTAAATTGGCTTCTTGTAGTTTGGTTGCATTATTACCTAAATCAATAGTTTTCAACTTTAAGATATCTATACTTTTTCTTAGGCCATCCAAAGTAACATTACCTAAATTAATTTTAGATGTGACTTCATTAAGATGGTCATTGCTTACTTTTACTTTTTCTTCGGCTGCAATAAGCTGTTCTTGCAACGTGGTTATATTAGCTAATAAATATCTTACGGTTTTTTGTCCTTGTTTGGCACTTAAAAGCATATTTTCTACATCCGTTAACTTCTTTGTCATTTCATCAAAATCTCTTGTGTAAGCGCCTGTCGCACCAACAACTTTTATTTTACTGGCATTGGCAATAGCAAATTCAGTTTGAATTCGTAGATCATTTATAAGTCTATCCCAGTTATCAAAACATTCGCCACATGCATAACAGTTTGGTGCCTCGCCGAGGTAGCCTCTTGCACAAGTGTCACAATTATATCCACCTATACCTGGTCTACAAATACATGAACCATTTTCTCGCATACACTGTTGTGATAGTGATCCATATATATTACATTTACATTCATGACACTCTACGTTAGGATTTCCCCAGAAGTTTTCTTGACATTGATCACATTGTCTACCACCGTGTCCTGGTATGCAATCACATTTTCCGATATATGGATTACACTGAGGAGATAAAGATCCAATTGGGTCACAGTCACAGGGATCACATCCTGTCCCCAAAGCTATTCTCCAGTGATTTTCTGTACACTGATCACAATTGATTCCCATCACATTATTGAAACAAGGACATTGTCCAGTTATACCATCACAGTTTCCTATTGTAAAATTCGTACCTAAAACCGAACAGTTACATTTATTACACGATTTTTCAATGGCATTTCCATAATAACCTTTTTGACAGACTTCGCAGTTATCTCCAGCTGTGTTATGTAAGCACTGCAAACATTTTCCTGTATATGGATCACAATTTCCTGGTTTAGTGATATCAATGTTATCATTGCATTCACATTTTTCACATGTTCCTTTTATAGGGTCTCCATAATAATTATCAGCACAGACATCACAGAGGAGACCTGCATAACCCTCCTTGCAGTCACAAACTACATCCTTAGTATCAGGGTCTAACTCACACCGATCAGCGTGGCTATTTTTATTCGAATCTCCAATAACACCCGGGCAGGGACAAGGCCGACAAGAGATATCTACACCAAGGCGTGGATCTCCATAGTATCCATCAACACATCTTTCACAACGATGTCCTTCAGTGTAATCTGTGCATTCTTTACAAGCACCTGTTTTATCATCACATTCCACTGCATGTCCATTACATTCACATTGCTGGCAATTAGGAAAGTTGAAATAGCCTGGTTGACATAAGTCACAAGCGCGTCCATAAGTATTAGCTCTACATCTGCATTGTCCACTTGTAGCATCACAAAAATTATCAAGTGATCCTATGCTATTACAATCACAACGTTTGCAACCAAATTTACTAAATCCATAGGTTCCAGGGGCACAGCGATCACACCTTGGTCCTACAATGTTTTCAACACATTGGCAGTATCCTGTATAGGGATTGCATTGATGACTTTTTGATCCCGATGGGTCACATTGACATGATTCAGTACCGTTTCGTATATAAAAACCTATACTAGCATGATACTTTTTACAAATTTCTGGTACTGTATCTCTATTGAGACTATAATAATATGCATTACCACAATCATATCTATCGAACTCTTCTCTCATGGAGCTTCCATTAGCTAAAAATGGCAAGTCTTCGAACGATGGAATAAGTACAATCGAATCAATTAAAACTGAAGCTCTAGAATTTGAAGTATGACCATCTTGTCTTCCTAAATAAATCCTGATTTCAGTTTCTTTGTCTTTTTCTAAACAAACTGCTGGTTTTACAAGAACACTACGCTGATTAGCTGGTAAGTTCGTATAAACAGTATCATCTTCAGGGCGAACATTTGCACAAGGCGAATCAGAACTTATTGGTAAAAGCCTCTTCACTAATATAGTTGCTTCTTCCCAGTTCATAGGTGACTGTGGTTCATACCTAATCAACACGTTATAATTCATACTAGTTTTTAGATTATTGACGACAAACACCAAGGTACTGCCTTCTGGTATTTTCATAAATCCAGGACCTGTCCATGTTTCTCTTCCTTCTGGGAAGTTTTCTCTAATAACAACATGACAAACTTGACTTTGTATAGCATTATCGTCTATTTGAGAATCACATTGACTTGACTCACCTTCTATGATTATAGAGTCGAGAGCTCCCACAAAGAAATTTTGTATAGGTTGATCACATCTGCGTCCTGTTACATTTGGCCGACATTTACATTGTCCCGTTATAACATCACAGTCTCTGTCGATGGAACCGCCCACATCACAATCACAAGGTAAGCAGCCGTCATCAGTGTCGGATAGGCCATAAAACTCAGGTAAGCACTGATCACAATTCCTACCTGTGACATGACGTTTGCAGAAGCAATTGCCTGTTAATTGATCACATCCTCTTTCATTAATTGTACCTAGACTATTACAAGTACATGAAATACAACCATCTGGATTTTTAGGATCAAAATTCCAATAACCGTCCCTACATCTATCACACCTTAAGCCATCTACATTTAGTTTGCAAAGACAACGCCCAGCAGTTTTGTTGTACACCGGGTCTGTTTCATCGTCACAAAGAATTTCCTTATCAGTTGTACCGTCGGGATCACAGTCACATTGTTTACAAATATCGGGACTTTGTATATCCAAGTTCGGGTCTTTATAGTACTTAGGTTTGCACCGTTCACAATTTAATCCCATTGTATTATGTTGACAATTATCACAAACTCCCCCACTTATTTTACCAGTTTTATTATAAACAGCAGGATCGAAATGGCAAGTAGTAGCGTGATTGTTGCATGTACACCGTTTACAAGCATTTGACGTTTTTCCTACCGCCGGTTGCCAAGGTAAATCATTATAAAAGTCTTCACAATATTCACAGTTCAGTCCCCGCGTATTATGAGTACACTCACAGCGGCCATGCACCATATTATTTTTCGATTCCACTCCGGGCATTGGTAAACATCGAGACGCATGACCATAACAGGAACATGAACCGCGCACAGTCATTTCATATATGGAGTAGTAGTATTTTTCGTGTATTTCAGCTCTGTTATCAAGAAGATCGTCACCGAGTGTGTGTAATTTCGTAAAATTTATTCGTAGATTTGTCATTCGTAATAAGTTTTGCACTTCTTCGGAATATGGATTCGTAACATTTATGTTTGCGGGCAATACTCTAAATATTACATCGCCCTCTGTGGAAGGAGCGACTCCTGAGTATCGAGATTCACAAACAACTTCGGTCAAAGATCGTTGGGAGTGTTTTGGAATACCAGGGAAAGATTCATCGCAATTATATGCAAAGTATCTATAAACGCGCCAAGTTTTTCCAAAATCAAAAGACCTCTCTACTAACATAGCCGCCGGTCGAAACGTTTTGAACTTTATAATCAAATGAGTAAGATGAAATTCGGCTTCCATATCCAGTTGAATCGAAACATTTTCCTTGCCATTTTCTGATTGCCACCAAGATTTGTTTCTCGTTCCCGGGTAAAACTTGTAAATTATATTCTGTATTCGATGATTCAAGTTTGGATTGTGTATTGTATTATTGGTAGAGTCACACCAGAAGCATTTTTTTCGGTCCTCTAAATGAGAAACGATGCAGTAGCGCTCACGGCCGTAGAGGCCACATGTCGAAGAGGCGAAAAGTCGGGATTCACGTCCTATCAGCAAATTGCCCGTAGCAGGATAACAGGAACTCAGTTCACAAGCACGATCTAGCAGACGAGGATCGGCGCGAAGGCGGTCACGCTCCCTGTTATAAACGGCGCCGCCGCCGACGATAAGCGCCCACACGATAAACAAAGCGCGCAGAGCCATGCCACAGTTCAGGCTCTCCGCACGCCGCTCACTCACTGCACTGGTCCGTTCGGAGCCGGCCGCCACTCTCGCGCCATCGCTTGTCCCTCCCGCCTCGCCTCATCTCGCCCCGTTGCCCTACATACACAGGGCCGCATTCGGGTAGGGTAATTTTTCAAACATCAACTACAATTTCTAAATATATACTTTGCCAAAGATAAATAAAAGTCAATTATTTATATTTCTATTCATTTAAAATAGTCACATAAAATTATAATTTATTACACTTCCACCGGTTTCAGATCTTTATATTAGCCTCGAAATGATCTAGATACGTTTTAAGTGTGGATACAAAAAAAAACGAATTGGTGATTTATGTTATTGTTCGTTACATTTATTTATATAGCTAATGCTACATTAATTATTAAAACAAAAACAGGGAAATTAAAAACAACAAATGCTAAAGGCTATTTAAAAAAGTCTGTATAAATAGATAAGACGGCACAGTATAAAAAACAAAAATTAAGGCAAGATACACTAGGCAATGTAAAAAAACAATATCGTTATTTAGCATACGTTTCGACTGGATAGCCGATGTTAAATAGTATTTGACTTTGTCTCTTGTTTTACCACATAAGTATTTGACCTATTATGTATTACTATAATCATTCCGAACAAACATTATATTATATTAATAATACATGTTATTATTATCATACAATATTATATACATTGCTCAGATTCCAAGATGAGTATCTTAAGCCCATGTACTATGTATTATCTGAGACAACGAAGGTACCGCAACATCAACCCTATCTGGAATCGAAACCAGGACCTCAGACATGACAACACCTTAAAACCGGCATGGGAACCACACGGCTACGGTGGTATTACTAGGTTTCCGCCAGCGACTTCACCCGCGTGGTCCCTAGGGTACTGTTTATTTGGATATCGATTCATATTATGTCACGGATATAATTAGGGCGCTTGTGCACTACACTGAATTTTCAGGTCCGGCGGTCCGATTTTTTCCGGTCCGGAATGACATGAAAAACTCGGATGAGTAGCTTGTGCACTTGTCCGTTTTTTTCCTGATCGGAGCAGCGCAGTGTAGGGCAGCTCTCTTTGAAGCTACACGTCACTTACGCTAGGTACGATGAGATTTTTGGAACGTTGGTAATTCCGTTCGAAGACGTAGAAAGGTACCTAAATAATGATCTGATCGTTTTACATAAACCATAATAAATTATGGCAAGACGACAGCATTTTTTTTACTACTATCGGATGACTCCTATCAGATGTAAAAACTTATACCCTTACTAATTTAGGAACAGCATTATTCACATACAATAGCTAAAAATATCTGACATTAGAATAAAATTACTGATAATGGTCTAGTACTTGATGTTAATATTTTTAAATGTGCTATTTTTTTCGAAGTTTTGTAAAAACAACTTTCAGCGATTACAGAGATAGACCAATCGGTGGCGCCATTTCGTAAACAAATCGAAATTAGTGCCGTGTTAGCGGAGAATTATTATGCTAAATGAACTACGAGATCAGTTGACTGTATTATATATAGGCATAATTTTATACGCGTGGTGTAGTTTCTTTGAGCAGAAATATTATTCCCTTAGAATACTTATTTTTTAAAATTTATTAATGACACAAACATACATTTAAAATTTTATTAAATGCGAAAAAAACATTGAGTGTCACTTAATTACTTTTGTTAATCTTCTGTTTATTCTTTATTATTACTTCTGTTGTCAAATATTTATCTATACTTATCAATTGTCTAAAAAAATTAGATAATGACAAATTTCCAGGCAAACTTTCATCCCCTATTTTTCGCGATAAAATGTAGCCTATGTCCTTTCTTAAAGTTAAGTCTATTTACTATATTAATTTCCATTTAGATGGTTTCAGTTGTTTAGGCGTCTAAGCGTAACAAAACTTATTTATGGTACCTTAAGCTATCGATACTTTTAATACGATTCTAAAATCTAGCTAAGTATCGATACTAGAACCATACGCTGATCAAATTAGAACTATACCGAGTTTGCTAAAGCATATGCAGTGATATATACCAACTATATTAAATCATCATATAAAATATAGCATTTTATAATCAACAATAAATATCGATTATAAGTTTATTGGAAATTAACAATATTGCCGAAATAAATATCGATTCAAATCGATTATTTTTTCCCAAGCCTAATGAATTTTCCGGATCTCGGACACAGCAGTGCACAAGCGTAAACACGTTTTTCATCGCTGCCATCATGGACCTGAAAAAACCGGTCCGGAATAGAGAAAAGTAAAATTCCGGACGGTAAAATTCCTGACAGTGCACAAGCGCGCATTACCTACATATGGCCTGACATATCGGACCTGAAAAAATCGGGCCGCCGGACATGAAAATTCAGTGTAGTGCACAAGCGCCCTTACAATAGTTTCGGGGCCTATTCGATGCAAGCAAACAAATATACATACAAACAAAAAATCAAATCTTTCCTCTTTATAACATTAGTATAGATAGAAATTTGGTCTGCCAAACCACTTTCGACTATAGATTAATCCTTCCTTTATCAAATGAAAATAGCCATCAAAACGTTCTTAAGAAAATATTTTTAACATTAAATATCTATCAAATTTCAAACTTAAAACAATACCACAATGTAACGTACATCGATGACTAACTTTTTGTTGTTGTAAAACTCGTTATACGGAATGCGGCCCTGGCCGAGGCGACGACCGCTTCCACCCGCGCCCGTTGCCTGTTCTCCGAAACGGGCGCTTACCAACAAAAATAACGACGCATTTCGGGATGCGCTTTTTGTTTTGGTCATTATTATGGCAACAGGACCCTTTCTACTTCACAGGCAAGAGGAATGTCACGTGACTATGTGCACGAGCTTTCTCGTAGACCTATGCGATAAGAGAAACTGTTAATTAGAAAGTATGTTTTAGTAAAAATCACGGGTGTATATGTATGTACGTATATATAAAAGGTTAAATGTTAAATAAAAGGCGATTTGTTAAACGATATAGGTACTTTTAAGAAATTATAAAAATATCATTTGATAATTATGTTCTACTATAAAAATTATTATCCTAAGACTACCATTTGTGTATTCAGTAAATATAGCATACATTAATATAAAATTCGACAAAATTCATAATTTATTATTTATTGGGCTTTTACTGTATTATTTAAAACAACAACTTTGTTGGTCGTAACTTGAGATACTGTATAAAACCTAAATATAAATATCAATTACTATACCTATTTAATATCAAATACTAAATTATTTTCTTCGGGGAGGCCTTTGTCCGGCTGTGTACGTTTACCGACTAAAATCATGACATTAGTTATTAATAATTTTTGTTTCATTTGAAAAAGTCATTCTTTTTATTACTTATTTATTGATAATAATAATTTGTGACGTGTTAAAAGCCAAAAAAGGTCGTGAGGCTAACCATTGATCTGGTAGGCAAATGAGTGAGCGATATAGCGGAGCCGGCCTTCCGTCCGCACATCCGCCCGATAACATATTTCTGCTGCCAACAGCTCCCAGCTTCATCATCACTAATTACTGTTTTTATATTAAGGAAATTCGAACTTATTTAACTTAATTAAATAAATAAAAACTAACACATTTAATAGAGTAACTTTACCGCTGCCATGTCGAATACGATAAATTAGGCTTAGTTTATTTCATCTCTTCGGGCTGTTTTATTTTTACTACCTTTCTCAATCTTGTTGAAGCTATAAACTAAACTAAAAAGACAACAAATTAACAACACAGTGGGCAGACAATACTATCATTGTCTAAAAACCGGCATGATGTTCGTTTTTTTGTTAACTAGCTATGCACGCGACATCCTCCGCGTGGAATATAGTCTAAGTTACTCTTTAAAAAACTAAGCCGAAAAGAGAATAGATGTTTATATATTTATAATTATAATGCGTTTTTTTAATATTACAAACAGACCCTCCTATTATATTTACTTGTAAATATTAGGAATACTTTATTCAATGAAGTAACAATTTTTTTTAAAATGGAATATATAACAAAACGTCGTTTTACATTGTGGGGTTGTAGTTCTCCATTAAGAGGGTATTTCACGAAGTCACGAACCTGATGAATATTGACTAACGAAGTAGATGCTCGATATTGTTAGGAGCCCACGTTGTTCCACTTCAATGGAACAAGTTATATCTACCTATACTAATACCCTAATACAACAACACCACAATTTTAGAGTGCGTAAACGTAAACTAGGCTACACCTTTCACGGAAACATTTCGCAATTGAATGTTAGCCATATTTTTCGCCTGTAACTCTAAATGTCAGGGGGTCTTTGAATGTCAAACGAAATTGTAGTACAAACTCACTGCACAAATAACCACTTTACCTCACATTGAAAGTCTCTGTTCCCACGCTAAGAAAAGGCAAGTTTTTTTATTTATTTTAAGAGCGTTGTTGTCAAAATCACAAGTTTCAATAAATACCATATATATCATAAAAATGGTGTACGAAATATATCACAAGAATAAAAATGGATATTATTTACTGTAGTACAGTATGCAATAATTTTAATGGAATCATTTAAAACTATTTCACTTCGAGCTTAAAGCAATATAAAAAAAAATACTTATATAACTTAAAATTTCTTACTTCAATTTTACAGAATTTATTCCATTTACATTATTTTATAGGGTAAATGAAATAAAATAAATTGGTGACAATAATTTAAATTTTCTCTTGCAATTTTACTAATCTTTTAATTATTAGTATTTTATCTATTTGATCCATAATCCCAATCTGGTATAAATAATAATTTCATTATTTTAATTTTAATGATTAGTCGCTAAATATAGGTACATTATTGACTGTTCCATTGAAATACAAAGATATTAATAAGCTCTACTGCATATTCGTAATTTAAAATGTATTACTAATCAGGCTTGTTAAGTTCTGATTTTGAGTCAAATTGCATAAAACGGAATAAACGCTCTATGATGCATCTGTGAGTGTATCTATCAGAATCAATACGAATTATCTTTACACCTTGCAAATGAAAGTTTTGACGATACAATGTCTTTTGACGATTTAGCTCGTAATGGTATGCAGAAAATCATATGAAGAATTCTAAAATTTCTTATTTACGCCTCCTTAGGCGCATTTTAATGTGATTTATTTGTGTAAATCTTAATATGTCATTTGATCATTACAATAATGTGAAGAATGAATGGTCAAACCAAATCATTAGTATAATGAATAAAATGTCAGTTTTCTACTAATCCAGCACTCGTAGCATGACAAACTCGAGAAACGCTTTGTCTACACCCAAATGTTACTTTCTTGGGTCGAGAGTGAGATATCATATGGGCGCGTCACCGAGAAAAGTGACATTTGGTTGTAGACAAAACGTTCCCGAGTTCGTGCTGGACTGTATGTATAGTTCAAATGACGTCACTCGGTGACCAGAACAAATAATAAGCGGCCTCTTTAACTACGATAGATAACATGTAACAATTTCGACAGTTCCCCGATAACCCCTTATCAGTGTCAACTTGACACGGAGATGTTAAAAAGGGACTTTAAAGTACTTATTGTTTCAAATGTTACTAACATGACCAAGAGTTACACTCGTATCTGTAATAGAGAGAAGTAATTACCTACTTCAGAAAATGGTATAATAACTTAAGCAGATATTTTTAACCAATACACAAAATTTTGAATGAAATTATAACTATATTTGATCAATTTTGCATACACAATGCTAAACTGTAATCATATTTAAGAATAATTTTGAATAATTAGAACAAATTTTCATCTTTATCGAAAGTTTAAATATTTGTAAAAAAAAATATTTTTGCTGTTTTGGTGGATTGCCTGAAATACGCTCTTTAGTAGCGAAAAAGTAATAAGTGCTTGAAAAATTCGTCAGTTAAAGCAGTCGATGGGTTCCAGTCCCATCTTCTGAGATTATATTTTAGTTTGTTACGTATATATATATATATATATATATATATATATAGTATTACATTTTAGAAATTAACTTATAACCCCCATTTAACAAATTACTTTTTATTTTTCCACAAACACTCCATCATTATGATTGTTCAACAAAAAGTATTGGCTTGTGATATATAAATAAGTATACCTCGAATTAAAAACTAGCTGAAAACATTTGTAATACTAATAGACTGAATATAAGAAATCATGGTAAATATTCATAAAGAGCTAAATAAGAACTTAAAGTCCTTCAATTATATAATGAATGGACTATGAATGCTAAACAAAATAAAAATCTTAGCGCTCACTGTGCGTCACCATCGCTGTGAATGAACGCTTTCGCGTTGATAAGGGTAAGACGGTTACAGTGTCAAAGTTCACACGATATTAAACTCACTGGTCATCTGTATTCGTTTAGCATACCTATCCATTAACATATTTTATAATTATACTAGCTATTTTCCCCACGACTTCGTTCGCGTAAATATAACCTATAACAACCGCCTATAAAGCAGCTTCCCGTATATATAATATTTATGTATATATTGTATAGTAATGGACATAAGTAATTAAAACAAGGTACTTAATAACTTTTACATTTCTTAGGTCCCGTTTGTTTTAAAAGGTTTCAAAGCCCTGCAGGACGAATCTGCGTCCGAATTCACGTCATTCAGTGAAGAAATTTTATTGATTCCATTTTTGGTATAAAATATATAAAATAAAATTGATTAATTATACGTGTCTCAGATATTTTATTTCTGTCATTTCGAAACTCACTTCACTTATGCCGTGAAACGTTATTACCAATTCAAGATTGAGCGGATGCCGCATTTTGAAATTAATTCGGACACCTGGGTGAATCCAAATTCGGGTTTGGATTTTTAGAAAATCGCAGGGCTGGTCTCTGATACAAAGTCTAACAACACTGACTAAATTTGCCATAACTACATAATGAAAATGTAAGAATATAGATAATGATGTTCAAATATCATTCGCCATATCATCTACCTAGTGACCTGGGTTCTGTCTAGCTAAAATGAATATACTCAACTCCATAATTACTCTGCTTAAACAAATGTACAAACTTATTTGACGTACAATTAAAGTAGATATTTTAAGATCATGTAAATAAGGAAGCTTTGGACGAGTGACTTAAAATAGTCCCGTCACAGACGCGAGGGTCGTAAATGCGCGCTGGTATTATAATTACACAGGCGAACGTCCACCACATGAAATACACACACACAAACATCAAAAACGACACTAATATCACCTTACCATATTAGGGGCCATCCATAAATTACGTCACACGTAAAGGGGGAGGGAGGGGTCGACAAAGTGTGACATTGTGTGACAAGGGGGTGGGAGGGTCCTAATTTTCATGACGTCACATTTCAAAATCTGTTATAATTTAAGTGTTAAAACATGAACTTTAAACTATTACTTTAAAAAACCTTGCAAAATATTTGACATCACAGTAGGAGGGGGGAGTCTTACTAATGTGACCAGCTGTGACTAGGACGGAGGGAGGGGTAAAAAAAATCATGAAAATCGTGTGACGTAATTTATGGATGACCCCTTAGCTACGTATTAACTATTGACCATTATACTTAGAACTATTAATTTATAATCAAATAATAAGCAATAGTTTTATTCCAGCTTTCTAACTAAAGTATATTATCTAATACTAGGCGTTTTCCTGCGACTTCGCCCGTGTAAGTTATAAACTATGTGGCACGCTTATGATGTAGCTTCCTATAGGTAAAATAATGTCTAAAATAGGTCCATTAGTTTCGGGACTATTCACTGCACACAAATAATGAAATCCTTCCTCTTTACAATTGGTATAGAAAACACAAACAAAATATAAATATCGGGCTGACGAATGTACTAGCTTTATTACCGATAGAGGTGATTACGGCCCGTTTATTGGGTAATTAAACCTAACCGACGGTAAAGTTCGAGAACAAATATTTATTTTGGACGACATTTCGATATTCATAAAATATAGGTACTGGAATCGTAACAATTTTCTATTAAGTTCGGATAATTTTATTTGCTATTCTTTTATTTTACCAAACAAGCGTCATGAAAACTTTTTATCGGCCTATTAGGTACATCCCTTTTCACTAACCTAGCTTAACTATGAAACGCCTAATGACACATTTGTGGCCTGTCATATTACGTAAACGCCTAGCGCAAAGCCGCAAAACACATGCCACAACTTTAGACATTGCTTAATTTCGTTATATGGTCTCTAGTCATTGGTGAAATGCATTTTCACTTTAGGCTATTCCTAAATAATTAGACGACGTATTTGGGCGACATCAAAGTTTAGTGAAAACGGACATTAATGTCTCCCCTACTAGAAATAATCGAATCGAATCACGAGATTGGTGGGTGTTAACGACAGCAAGTGGTGCCGGGACCAACGGCCTAACGTGCCTTTCGAAGCACGGTAGAGCTAGAGGTATACATATACCTATATTTTTGTTATTAAAGGTAGTAAAGTTCATTTTGTATATTGATCTGCTGGGAATCTCAGACACTTTGAAACCAGCATGCTTGGTCACTAAGATCGTCAAATATTACTTAGGTAATTAAAAAGCCGGCAAACTGCGAGTCGGACTTGCGTACAAAGGGTGATTTCTTGCTCGTTTTCGGTACGGAATAACGAAAACGAGCAAGAGATCACATTTGATGAATATTTTTTTTATTTTGTTTTTTAGTATTTGTTGTAACAGAAATACATCTTGGGTGAAATTTTCAACTGTCTAACTTTAACGCGGGATTGGAAATAGTCTCAACATCTGACTCCTAGAACTTGGATGCCAAAGCATTATTTGGTATTAATTACGATATTTGCATTTTATTCACATTTTCATACAAAGTTTATTAAAACAAATGCTTGATGCTTGTGATGATAAAATATGTACTGTCTTTAAAGTGTATAACCTAATTTTAACATGAGACAAATTTAAATCTCAGGTCGACGCCCCTTATTATCAGCAATATCCGCCTTCAACTTCAGTAATCTAATGAGATAATGCTTGTGTAATTATAAAAAATATTATAAAGCTTCTTAACTAGCTTAAATAAATATGAATTAGGTAGTGCTAATGATACCTTCTATTGGTTAAAATATAATTCGAATAACATGCAATAGAAAGAATATGACTTCGAGGCGATACGAGATGGTTAGAATTTTTTTCAATGACACAATATCAAAAGGTAGATGGAATGCAGTTTATACAGGTAACAAACGACTGATGGAGTCTAGCTAAGATTCGCATGGTTTTGGTGATTTTTATGCGCTAGTTAAACGATATGTTTATTCAAAGAATCATGAAAGAATCAAAGTACCTATTTATGCACAAATTAAAATATTTTTGGAATAAATTGAAAATTGCCTTGTGTTTACAACTCTTGAGAAAAAACGCTAAATGTTCAAAATATGACAAAAAATATCCTATTATAGGATACACAGCTGAGCAGGTAAATCCCTTAAATATTGGTTTCGTCGCTAAACTTGGATAGCAAGAAACAATAAAAAAAAGTAATTTGAAAATAAAACAAAAACTTATACATTGAAAGAGGCGCACCGTGATCGCCACAAAGAGCTGCACATCTGTTGACCAGATGTGACTAGCTCAATATGCACTGAAATAATAATGATGTAACAGAGACGTCTAGTATTCAGTTAAGGAAGTAGTGTACAAACTATTAAAACTGCTTATAAAGGCAAAAGTAAACGAAGAGAAATGAACAGACAAAACAATAAGACAAACTGTAAGTTGCACAAACGTACATTAAGGTTTAATGACGCCTTTAAACTCTAATGAAAATATGTATGGGTAATGTCGCTTGAAACTAACGACAATTTTAATGATCGTAATACTGCGTCAATGTAATTTTTAATTTATTACACAACCGGTTATATTTGCTCTTGCTTTGGAAAAGTGTAAAACTTCATCTTAATCGAACAATAATACAATGATGAATTGACTTATTAAATGCGTAAGTCAATTCATCATTCGAAGATAATAATAGAGTGTAGTTCACATTCATTTAAAATCCAATAGTATGTTTGTGTATTATTATGCATGTAGGTATATATGTTCACAGATTTCTTCAAGAATTGTGAACCAATTTCCATCAAACTAGCTATTTTTTATTAAGTCGTGCAAACAATTAAATAATTCAGGACTTTCGTTAAGTAAATATAATTTCTTTTATAAAGATATTAATATTTTAGTGATACCTACGAGACACAATATTCATATATAGTACTTATATAAGTATACAGTGTACGAGTTTAACCTGAGTTGCGCGTGCGCAGCTGGCGTGGCGCAAATCTCACGCTGCACACGTTCCCCACCACGGGACACTGATGATACCACCCATTGCTGCTCCTCAATCTATATACAAAGCGACTCCTGTCAGATTATATGTATATATTTTCGGATTCCGTACCAAAAAACAAAAAATATGTAACCCATATATTGTATACGATCACTCGTGTGTCAATCTGTACGTCACAGTTAATTTGCTCAGATCGAGTTGAGAGATTACACCCGAGACGACTGTGTGATGTAAATAAATTAATTACATGTAACAATCACAGAGAAAGTAGATTCAAACTAACCTAATAAGAGACAGCTCTCTTATTTAGTTTGAACGATCTTTCTGAGTAAAATATTCTTGTTCAAAACATGATGACTCAACTCATGTAGTTTCAGATCATCACCACTTCACTTCGGGTATTTTACACTCGTCGAGTTGACATACTGATGCCTCTTTTGAGAGGGTAAATTAGATTACAATAAAACTATATTGTGTGACATAGTAGTACTCGAAGTTATTGAAAAAAAAAACTTATTATAAGAATTTCAAATATGTTTATAATATAATATCAAGACAAGTGAGTAGCTCGATGGCGTAGAGGATAAGCGCCGCGGCCCGCGATCGTAGTCGTTAAGCAACTTTCGCAATGGTCGGTCACGGGATGGGTGATCAAAATATTATTATCCCGAGCTACTCCGTACTTCGGAACGCACATTAAGCCATCGGTCCCGGCTGCATTTGCAGTCGTTAATACCCTCCAATCCGCATTGGGCCAGCGTAGAGGGTCATGGCCCATCCTCCTTAACTATCCATAAGGAAGGCCTGAACCCCTGCAGTGGGGACGTAAAAGGGCTGGTGATGATGATGATGATAATCTCATGATAAATAGTTTTGAAGATATTTAATGTCTTAACACGTATTAAATAGGTTGCCTGGTATAAATCGCTATCAAGTGATAAGGCAGCCTATTGTATGATATTTGTGTAAGATTCTTGTAAATGTATTTCATTTTCTATTGTACGATAAAGACTACCTATTATTATATGTTTACAATGTCTAAGACATATTATGTCGATGGAAACCAAAATTTAGATTAATATGCTCATAAAGTTATTCGAAAAAGTTCTTTTTGCCAAATTACGCAAAGGATTTCAGTGTAAATATAGTAGTTACAACTTAAGAATATTAAAAACGTATTTTTTTTTATTTTTGACTTAATCATTACGGCGATACATTTTCGCGGATATAAAGAAAGTCTTAATTTTTGTTAAATTTTAAAGCAAAAATCATGTTTTTTATTTACGAAATATTTGTTTTTTTTTTTATAAAAATAAACGGGTAAAGTATTATTTCAAATAGAGTAGAATATCCTATTCTTCACACCTTACTAAGAATATCCTTTGTCTGACGATGGGTACGGGATGTTTCGCCTTGTCGTTGTAGTATGTGATGTAGAGCCGCGCGCCCGCGAACTATAACTCATTAGATGCCGCTGTGCATATTTTCTATGAAAATCATATAATAGGTTAAGCTTACGAAAAAAATTAAACATTTTAATAGTCATTTTCCAACACTACCGATTGTTGAAATATATTTGAAATAGATATAACGTCGTTCCGTAATCTGTAAAATTAATGTGATTGTTGTTTACTTCTAATCTAAAACTATTAAACTATTTAATTTACATCATAAATGAAACAATTTGTAAAACATTTGTCGTACTATTTAGTTTACATCATAAATAAAACAATTGTTCTTAATATTTGTTTTCGTTGCGTAATTGATCTGACCTAACGATGAAAATGATGATTAAATTTAAAAATTAACAAAGAAATTGAGAGAAAATATATCCGTCAGACAGCAGTTCGTCAACTATACAAAAACAAATAAACCCATTTTTTTAATCAAAAAAATATAAAGCGCCATTGCATGCCATTCAGATAGCTTATAAACACACCATTTCATTCGCAAATCGTAACAAATCAGTCTTTTAAATACATATTATATAACTTGTAAACAACATAAAATACTATGAACTTGAAATGTTGTTGTTGCAAGATCTCACCTTCATTGAAGTCTTTCATGGGACTCCAAATACCTGTATATTCCTTCAAAAGCTTTTCTGTTTCTTTCCAAACATCAGATGGTTGTAAATTGCTAATTAAATTTCTCACATTCCGTCCTAATAAATATGTAATTTATATCAAAAATAAGAAAATTTTTATTTAACATTTCATACAATATACATGAATAAAGCATACGTCAATACATCTCGATCTGCAACAAAATTTTCCCATTGCGTGTTAGCATCGAATACAGAGCGACATCTGTCGGCCATCTCCGAATACAGAACTCCATGTGTTTCTTCCAATTGGCTCTTATTTTGACTCCACCTCGATGTCCATGCTTCTACGTTAGAGTTCAAATTTTCCCATTCGCCATTTAAAGTTATCATTTTGTAATTTTGAAAAACTAAGAAATAAGAAATATAATTGATTACTCGTCCTGCAGTGGAATGTTACGGGCTGTTAAGATGATGATGATTTATTACTCTTAAATCAGTAAGTAATCAGGTTTATAAAAGAGTTGTAATATATGCAGAAGCAGATATTATTACCTGCTTTGTTGATGTATTATGTAAACGAGGTTTCAGTTTTTCTGCAATTTTTGTTTCAGTAGGACGCAAATTTGTTGAGAATCGTGATACAGCAGCATCCCAGTTTTGATTTGGACCGTTGTATATCCAAATATCAATACCTGTGAATGATAATATAATGGATACTGGTTAAAACAGCCGTTCAATTGGGTGGCTTGCTATTTAATCAATTGCACGCCTAGTTTTCTAGTCGAATTATTTTGACATTTGGATCGTTCGACATGACGGCTGATTTAAAAGCCAAAACGTTCATTTACTTTCGTTACCTGTTAAAAAAAAAAAAAGTTAAATATTGCAGCACCAAACTTCGAAATCGTAGCCCAATCGCAGCCCAATAGTCCGTCTAATAGGCCGTCTAATAGGCCGTCTAAATCGCGGTATATATTGTCTTTGTATAATTGTATTAATACTAAGAAGTTGGATAATGGAAAAGAATGTATTATGGATTATAGAAGCTAAATCCACTTGCGTTTGTACGTTAGTTTCCTGTATTGAATCATACGGACCATTAGCACCCAGTCGCGAATAAGCAGATTGTTATTATCTTTTTGGTCAGTCCTGTATCTGTATCAATTAAGATCGTAACAAGGAGTTTTGAGTTTTATATAAAACCACCCACTACCTACCACTTTCATTATTTATATATTTTGTTTTACTTCTAATCCTACCAATAAATATTAATTGTCAACTCACTGGGAACACCCCCAGTGAGTTGACAATTAATTATTTGGCTGAACTTTGTTCAGCCGCATTGTAGATGGTTGCGTTCAGCTACTCGGCTGATTGAAGGGCTAAATGATCGGCTGATTATACCACTTGGCTGCGACAGATATTCAAACCAGTAAGTACATTTATTTTAAGAAGACTGATTTAGATAATCATATTTTCACTGTCTCAAATGCTTTTTTCAACAATATTTTTCATTTTTCCATTAGACTTTTACCAGAACACGAAACCCACCAAATTTTTGACAGTCCTTCGTTAGTAGGGAAGTTCTATATCAGTCAGGACAAAGTCAACAATATATAGTGTACAGTTCACAGACAATATATAAAACGGAGCAGTGGCGTAGCTAGGTAACCTAAGGCCCTGGGGCAAATAAAAAAATGGGGCCCACTGCTATCAAAATTGGTAAGGTTTTTTGAAGTAAAGTCATTAAATATACAAATACTTTAAAAATGCTAAGCAACTTTATCATCAGCTCTTTTTCGTGCATGAGCAGGTAATAAAACTATTAAACTCTAACAACATAAATTACCATTATTTTTATACTTGGTGTAGGTATTGGGCAATAAAACGAAATAGAAAAGATTCAGGGGTTTATTATATATTTATTTATTCATAGATACGTTGCACCAGCTTACTGTTATTAAACCTATCGCCATGCAAACTATTAACAAAAAATATTAATAGAAATATATTGTCTAGAAGTATCGGGTGGTTAAATTTTAAGGGCCGATGTTGATTTTAAATAAAACACAAATTATTTAGGAAATTATTGTCATTTCTGTTTATTACGATAATATGGTATGGCTCAATTATGTTTAGAACAAAATATCGGCCAAATGGCCCCCGCGACCTCGGCGGCACACCTCCATCCGATGGTCCAAATTTTCGAAGAAAATCATCTTCAGTGATGAGGCTTCTTCATTTTCACCTCAGTGGATTCGTCAATAAATAGAATTTTCGCATTTGGGCGAATGATAATCCAAGAGTGATTGTCGAAAAACCAATGCCACAAAAAGTGACTATTTGGTGCGGTTTATGTGCTAGCGGCAACATCGGGCCGTATTTAAAAATGACAAAAAAACATCACGTAATTAATGGACGGCCCCCTACCGCATTTGTATTTTTAACGGTATTTTGAGTTATATAGTGAGTAGCCGAAATCTATAGATTTCTTTACGTAACTATGTATAATAAAAAAAATTGAACTTTTGTATGGACCAGTACAAAAAATTTATTGACTATTCTCGAAAAAAAATCTTGACTCGAAGTTCACAATCGCGAATCACAAATTCGCATATCAATATGCAGATATGGATATCCGAAAATTGATGAAAACATTAATAACTCTGTCAACCCACTCAAATAATTTAGGGGAATTCCCTTTTTATAACTTTGGAATTTCTCACAACTGAGTTGCCATGATTAAACTCGTGTTGTCATATTTATTTTGAAAATGGGAAAAAATTTCAAAAGTTGAGTTCGATTGAGATTTTCTGGTAAAGATTCGAGGGCCCCCTGAGCTTGAGGGCCCCGGGGCACTGCCCCGCCTAGCCCCTTGGTAGCTACGCCACTGAAATGGAGATAAGTTATAAAATCTTACTTTCAAAAGGTTTAATTTTTTTTTATAATTCTTGTTAGCAATATGTTGATCTAATTTCATATACCTGTAAATATTAAATGACAATAATTATGTTACATATTTTCTGAAAAAATCTGGGAGTAGGCACATATTGTACCAGAATCAGAATAAATTATAATACATGTTTTTTTTTTTAAAGTAATGCAATAACTTCTCACACCTTCTAAAATACCTAAATATTGTCTAAAATACCACCAATATTTTCAGTTGGTTCCCTCATTTCAGATACTGTACCTGATTGCATTCATCTAAAATAATAATAACAGCAGATTCTATATGACTTATCTGAATAATCTTATTCAGTGATGAGACAATGAAAGCAAAATAAATATAGACCTTAACTCCTCACATATATCTTCAAATGAATCATGATATGCTGATGCACTTTCTCTATCTTTTTTGTAGTATTTTAGGAACCGTTAGGTTGAATGTGTGGTCCCTACTATGGTGATAGAGACAACTGGCCAGGGAGACTAAAGGATAATTTTCTCCCTCCAAGCTAGGTGTTGTTAGCCCGGGGACAGCGGTCCAACTGATGTAGGTTGGACATTCAATTTATGTTAATTGGTAATGAAACTTATTCTGTGCGATGTAGGTATCTTTGTTCTAAATGTCTTGTAGTTATTTATTTATGATGTTCGTATTGGTACAGCTCCATCTCGTTACTTGGTGTTGAAACTTCTTGCAGTTCGTCTTGCTATCGATGCTATCGATCTATAGCGATGTTAGTGGGATGAGTTAGATGTCACTATGTATCAGTCGCCACAGTATCATTATTATCTGCAATACTCTTCCAATACTCCACTTCATCTTCAATAGTAAATATCACAAAAATATAAACCCATGTTTCCACTTTAATGTTGAATTAATCAATAAAAACATAATTTAAAAATAATGATTTCTTACCATTTGTATTTTCTTTTGCTTTACCATGGGTGATGATTCTCAAGTTGGATTCCAAGTCTGAGAGATTCTTTTGTAACTTATTGGAGTATAAGTCATAATCCTGAAAACAAGTTGAATGTGAAAAAGCTATAAATATCTACTTAGATAATTATAGTTAAATAACACAAACTCGCATTTGGCAAAAGAGGTGAATATATTTGCTTTACAACTTGATATATTGATTCAGCAGCATTATTAGTCACAGTTATGAGATTGATATATTCCACACATTTATCAGAATCACACTCCTAAGCTTTAGATTTATAACATATGATGGATTTCTTCTAGTCAAACTGGATCTGCAAAATCGATAGATATTATAAAAAAACGAAAGGTTAAAATTGTTATAAGTTTTGTAGCTTTGTAATAATAACGTTTGTGAATGATGAATAAAAACTGACAACGCTTCTTCAGATTTCTTATTGAAATTCAAGTCACTTCTATTGAATACTCTGAAAAATTTAGATAAACTTATGTACAAAATCGATTCAAACGGAAAAATTAACGAATAAGAGACATAATGATGACTTATAAGAAGATTTAACTTATATTATTTCAATTAAATCAAGCATTTTAGATAATCTAATAACTTTTCAAATGCATCTCACTTTTACAGGTGTCGTCAAAAACGGTAACCACGGATACAGCTTGTACCATAGAGCAATGACACCTCGTAGAGTAAATTGTTCTGTGAATGAGACTGATTTCACCATAGGTTGTACGTAGTACTTACTTATTAATTCTATGGATTATTAATTCTATGGATTTCACTACATAGAGATAAGGGGTATGTTCCGATATACACTGCGACCACTGAACAGTAGGACGTTAATTTAGTATACTGGAAGCCCGTTCCTTTATAGCTAGTTATACTGGTGACTTTTTAAAACAGAACGCAGTCCAGTATACTGTTAATCCTATTTTTTGGCGCCATTTTCAAATTTGTTAATGCAAGGTGAATATAAACTTAAAGATTCCCTCTTTTCAAAAGAAAATTGGAAAATTGTATAAAAAAAATATTTATCAATTAAATCCATCTTATAAATAAACGTAAGTATTTTTTTTTTGTTTATTTAGAAACTTATCATTTTCTGATTCTGTTTCGACTGATCACGTGATAAAAAGCACTGCGAGCACCTTACCTCGAAATCTCCAGTGCTCACAGTACAAATATGGCGGCAATTTATGACGTCATAAATTTCCCTAGGGTACTGTAGCAGTGTACTGGTAGTCCATAACGGAACGGATTTTTCAGCAGTAAGACCACTGCGCAGTGCTCGCAGTGTATATCGGAACACACCCAAGGTAGAGTGGAAATATTTTCTATGGTTATATAAATATCATGCAATCTGAAGTTGGCATCGAAAACATCATGTTGTCTTTTTTTAACTAATAAGAAGTTTCTTTAGTAAACAAAGATCGCACTAGTGTGACAGTTCAAATTTTTACGTGACGTCATGACATGTAGCTATCGTACCACCTGTCCGCCATTTGCAAAGTTGCAGTGCGTATTCTTGGAAGTAGTTCAGCTGTCAGTGTTATAAGTTTTGTGGTTATTTACATTTATAACTTTAATTTATACAACTTTCATGGCAGAAAATTGTAAATTATTTATGCAAAACAATGCCTAGGTGCAGTGTAATTGGTTGTGCGTCATCGATATCCCGCAAACCGAGAAATATTACGTTGCACCGGTAAGTTTAACACTTTCTTAGAAAAACAGTATTTAAAACGTAAGTAAGTTATTCTGAAAATGATTGCGTGTATAAATCGTATTTTGGCGTGTTCTATTTATGTTATATTGCTCTTTTCGTTTATATTTTTATAATATTTCGGTCCGTAAATAATGTTGTTTACATGGCTAGTGTTGTTACTTTAACATTTGGTTTATATCGATAATTGTATTATTTAAAAATATATTCATTATTTTAGATTACCAAAATATGAAACAAAAAGAGGAATATGGCCGAGTTCCATTGGAGCAGAAAATATTAAATATAAGGAAAAAGTTACTTTTATCTGCTCACTTCATTTTAGGGAAAGTTGTTTGGATCGAACTTTAAATATAATAAATTACAAGATGATCAAATCAAATACGCTGGTAAGAATTTTTGACAATTGCTTTTAAGAACGGGAACCGGTAAGTAACTGCAAGTGCTGCTTTTAAACCCTGTTTGATTGCGTACTGAAAAATAAAAAATTACTTCATTGCACCAAAATGTTACTTTCCACTATAACAATAAAAAATATATAACAGACAAAAAAAAAAAACATAATAATTCATTCGTCAATCGACTCATTTAAAGCCTCTTATAGTTACCGTGGAAGTTATCTTGGACTATGGTCACACTACCCGTGGATGCAAAATTAAACTTATGTTAAAAAAACTATTTAAACTTATACTGAATCACCAAAAAAATGTTTTTTGGTGATTCAGTATAAGTAATAGAACACTTTTCCATAATTAGTTTAAATTTTTTTTTTTAATATTTTTATCCCTATCGAAACGGTAGAATATGGATACATTTTTTAAAATAAAACTTCAATGAAAACATCTTCTCTTGCGTATACCACCGTGCATCCCCGCCGCGCCCGGTAGCCCCCCGCCACAGCCCCCGCCGCCCCGCCGGGACCGAGCGACGTGCGCGACAACGCGCGACAATGGCGGCAGTGAGACTCATACGCACGCGCCGATGTGACGTGCTCTCGCGCTCCCGCGCGCGCGACGCGCCCGCCGTCGTGAGTTTTACTTGAAGGTACGAGTTTATCTTCTGAGTGGTGAGAACCTACATAAGCGCAATTCGGAGAAAGTATGCGACGAAGAGCATACCTCGTATGCAGGCCTTTGGGATCCGTTACCCCGCGGTCCCTAATGCTTCGAACAATTTTAACAGACGAAGTCCCAGAGTCAGTACCCACGATGCGGCATGTCTCTTTGGTGTGAGCCAGCCTGTGGTATTGAAGCTGTTAAAAACAGCCGGACTCCATCCGTACCACTTTCAGCTGGTTCAGCAGTTCTATGACCTAGACCCAGTACCACGTCGAGCCTTATGTGAGTGGCTTCTACATCACTGCGATGCAAACATCTTGTGGACGGATGAGGCATTGTTCATACGTGAGGGACTGTTTCTTATGGGAAGAAGTCAAACGCCGGGATGTAGAGGAGGCACAAATTCTAGAAGACTTAACCATATAAAATAATAACGCTTTTAGTGAAGTGAAAAGTGACACTAGTGTTTTAAATAAATTAAATGACAATTTAATGAAATGTGCACGTTTATGGCTGGACAGACGTGGACTTCATTTTGAACAAATATTAAAATACATGGTAAGTAATTAATTAGTTAGGTATTTGTTTTGATTCAACATTATTGTAAATGCGTAGTTGATTCCAATTTTTTTTAAATACCTTAACGCAGAAGTACCTATGTAACTTCGGCATAACGTTAATATTTTTTTTTAGGTAACGAATTTGTTTCTCTTTTATTTTTTTGCATTTTGATGGCCTTAACCATAGAAGTATGAAGGGAAAATTGGAATTACTCTTAGAAATCACCTCAGATCATGGCATAAAATCTAGTTCGAATCTAACAAAATGAGCGGTCAGTGACCCGTGTAGATAGGTACCTACGAGTACATACCTACGGCGTCGAGCGAGCGTTCAGCAGACGCACGGCGCGCGGTGTCCATAAATTAAGTTTAAAAAATTCGAAAGAATAAGCGATAACTTTATTTTTTAGTATTGGAACATATTTAAATAAAAAATACGTGTTTGTTTAAATTACTTAAAGTTTATTTTCACAAAATCTTCGCAGTGGTTTTAAATTATTCCTGTAGTTGCAAAATATCAACTTTACAATATATATGGAAATAATTATAAAACACGATTGATATTATTGTTAAACTTTTAAGATATATATTTTGGTACTATAGTTCGTTATTATCGAGGTACAATCATATTATAAAATAATATTTATATAGTATAAATGTGAAAGTTTGTGAGGATGGATGTTGGTTACTCTCATGCAAAAACTACTGAACGGATTTTGATGAAATTTGGAATACGAATAATCTTTTACCGGTGGGAAGCGCCATCATACGCTGGTAACATAGGTTATAATTACTATATTGACGCAACGGAGTCGCAAGAACAATGAGACTTTTAGATGTCCAACGAAACACGAGCAAAAGATTGCTTAAAGATTTATAAATAATTGATAAATTCACGCCACTTTTAACAAAATATTATTTTCTTAAAACTGGCGTGAATTTATCTATTTAATTAATAATAATCATAAATAGGATTGGTACGTAAGTGTGAAACGAATATAAGTATAATAGGTAATAGTTTAGCCATGCCCCTAACAATGGAAATTATATTACTTTATTTAATAAGTAGTTTTTTTTTTTTTTTAATAATTTATTTATTTACTCTTTATGTAGTTGTTTTGTAGCAGTTTCACGAAATACTAACTTTTATTTAATATGACTTCAATGTCGATACAAATATCGATATCATGGGTCGCGCCCTATGACAGTCCGCCATCGAAGAATTTGCATTTCAAGTTTAGGCATATACGCTTTTTTCGTAGGTATGGCCGGTCCTCATCTTTTATGTCTATGTTTCACTATAAGAAAGTATTAAAAAAAAACATTAGTTCCCGAAATCAAACTAGCAACAAAAAGAGCAACTCAGTCGTTACTATTTTTAAATATGAGTATAATATTAATATAAAAATTTGGTATTTTGTAATAAATATATGTCAAAATGTTTTTAACGTAAAAACGATACTAAATAAAATTATTAAACTAATTTAATAAAGTTTGAAAGAAATAATTTATGATAGAATCAATTTCAACGGTTGTATCATGCATAGTAGCAATAAGAAAGTATTACAAAAACATTAGTTCCCGAAATCAAACTAGATGTCGCTACGGTACGTTCTTGATTTCTCCATGACAACCCTTCCGGTTTTCTTTCGTGTTTAAAAGTAATTTAGTTTTCAAAACTCAAAGAGCAACTCATATTCTATTTGTACTTTTTCGTATTTGTATTGATATCTAATTTTCAAATTGTAGTTTTTTTTATGTTTTTGGTCTGTGACTGTCTTTGGGCCATTCGTTTCCTGCAAAAATCAACTTTTGCTACTAGTGGAGGTGCTTTTTTTGTGCTTTCGTTTTTTTAAATACTTCCTCATTTAGTATTGCATGATTTTAAGAAATCTAACAAATAAGTCACCAAACCTTGATCGGTAATATAAGTTACAGGTAAAAATCTAAAAATGTTTTCGTACCTCAGCGCATTTTGTCGATGGATTTAAACAAATAAAATTCACGATGAGAGTAAATTGTTCTTGGTATGAAATGTAAGGTGTGCAATCTAGACTTACAGAGTTCTAGTATTTCATTGTTTCAAAAGACAAATTATTGTAGTTTCAATTTTTTCAGCAATTATATTAATCAGTTCATTTTGAATGTTATGACCAAGATAATGTGGCATGCAATGCTGAGCTGTTTGAATTCGAGCAAAGTATGTTTGAAAAAATTACCATTATTTGGGTCATACAACCAATTTGAAAAAATACCATTATTTAGGTCATACAACTTCTTAGTTGTGCCCCTAAATGCTATATTTTGACCTGCCAAAAATTTTATTAATTCGATTATGCTTTCCAAAACTACCGTCCACATCTTTGTCATTATAATTTACCGAGTCCACTATTTGCCCTTTCAATAAGTCATTTTTTAGATCTTAATATTTTTTCAAATAACATAAGTATATTATTTTAAATAAAATTTTATTAATTCGATTATGCTTTCCAAAACTACCGTCCACATCTTTTTCATTATGATTTACCGAGTCCACTATTTGCCCTTTCAATAAGTCATTTTTTAGATCTTAATATTTTTTTAAATAACATATATACCCTGAACATTTCTCATGTCCTTCTATATTTCTCGACAAATGCCCCCAATCTTTGTAACCAGTGGGGCCTATAAAGATTACAATGAAATAAAAACACAGAATCAGAAGATGTGGAATGTACAAGCCAAACTCGATGAACAATTTCAACTTTTTACTGTAATATGAAATCTGAAAACGACCTCATGTTACTATCTGAAGGATAGTTTTTTTTTAATCTGAATTGATTCACGTTCTATTAAAAATAATCATAAATTATATTAAAAATATTCTTAGTATTATTTGCGGCTAGAGAGCAGGATCATTCGCGACATTTTCACAAAATTGTATATCTGGTTCTGTTGCTGGTTGGTTAACAATGAGGAAGTATTTTAAAAAAAGACATTAGTTTCCAAAATCAAACTAGATGTCGCTACAGTACATTCTTGATTTCTCCATGACAACCCTTGCAGTTTTCTTCCCTGTTTAAAAGTAAATTACTATAATCGTAATTACTGTAATTACTGTACTTACTAAGCTGTCATATTTGAAATAAGGAACTGTTTATTAAAATGTTGTTCATTAGGTTACTTGGTGGAGTTTGCATGGTTACCGAGCCGTAGTGGAATTACTGGAAACGAAATATCTGATCATCTAGCTAAAGATGCAGTAAATTGTGGTAATATGTTTCCCTATAAAAAATATAGTCAAGATCTGCTATCTTTACCCATGCGCTACTTACAGACCAAATGGAATACTGATTGGACCATTAGTAGTAAATTCAAATAAAAACACTGTTTACTAATTCAACTTGATATCTTACATAAACCTTGGTTTCGAAAAGCGAAGTATGGAAGGACTGCTACAAGTACTCTTTCACGTATGCGTCTTGGACATGGTTGTTCTCCAGCACATTTAGCCAAACTTGCAATCATTAGTGATGCTACCTGCGAGTATGGGATGAATACTGGAGATCTAAACGATATCTTTTTTGCTTGTATACGCTACGATCGCACGGTCTTCCTTAATGACCTATTGTCCCTTCGTGTTCCTTTCCCGACATCAATCGTTTCCTTACTATTCATTTATAACTGCATAGTATCATATATAATTTTAAATAATATTAAATTCTAACCTATTCTGTATATGTATTATAAAATTGTGTAAATATATCTTTCTTCTCCTAATTCCTAAGCCTTCTGAACCTATCCCATCAAAAATCTGTTCCAACTTCTATTTCCTTTCTAGTTTCCCGAACTTTGACAATGGCTAAGCACAAACAGTGCAAGCCAAAAAAAAAGTAAATTAGTTTTCAACACTCAGTAAACAACTTATATTCTATTTGTACTTTTTCGTATTTGTATTGATATCTAAGTTTCGAACTTTTCAAATTTCAGTTTTTTAATATGTTAGTTAATAGGAACGGAAAAGACTGTCTTTGGTCCATTCGTTTCCTGCAAAAATAAACTTTTGCTAGAGCCACCACCTAGTGGAGGAGCTTTTTTAGTGCTTTCGTTTTTTTTTAAATACTTCCTCATTGGATCACTTGGAGTAGGCGAGGTACTGGTACTAGTGTGAACTGGAATTTGTGAAATACTGGTTAGAAGTTCTCTTTTCTAAGATAACAGTCTCTTCTAATTGTCGGGCTGATGTTGACGAAGATGTACCTATAAAAACATAAGATAGAATTTGTGTAACCAAGTGTGGTAACAGGGTCAGCCACAGAACATAGAGAGAGATTAGAAGTATAATGATATTGATTTAGTATGGGAACCGAGTGTCGCCGCTCCGCACACAAATACAAATTAGATGAAATGATCATTTTGTTCACTACATGAAAAACCGCCACGCGATACGTTCGTGATAACATAAACAAAATCCCAAAAAGATACTAAGCTAAGAAATCACACGATTAAAAACAAACTCTAATTCAACGTGATAATAAATAATTTACTTAAACATGAATGTTGAACTGTCACGTGGCTGTATACGGGGATACCAGCAGGAAAAAAATATTTTAAGATTATGCACATTTTAAAAAATTGGGGACATCATTTTATGTGCGAACTATTAAGATTAGATTTTGCTGTAACCAAGGGAATATTGAAAAATAACGCTTTTCCCTATATAATTTATTAAAATATCTTTTAAAAAACGCAGTACAAAAACTAAGAAAACTTAATGATAAACTCTATCATATGTCTGTGGAGTAATATAATTAAGTGAGGGAAAGTGTAAAAAAAAAACAAAAATTAAGAAACCAACAGAATTTTTGAATTAATTACATTAAGCCTAATTTGTAATTTTTTCTTACTGGTATCATTCCGATTGTGCATATTAGTGATGTGACATAATATTAGTTGATGAAATAAGAGGTTTAAATTTTGTTATGAAACAGTTAAATGTAATTCAGTTCGACATTGTCGTATAGTGGTTTGATAGTAATTATTTAAAGCTTAATTCAAATAAAATGAAATACATAATGTTTGCATTACCTAATGTGAGGCATATTAATACACTTATAAATGTAAATAGTGAAAAAGCTGAGTTGGTGAAATCGACAAAGTTCCTTGGTATTACACTAGATTCCCGATTGCAATGGAATCCTCATATTGATAATTTGTCAAGTAGCCTGAGTTCTGCAGCATTTGCTGTTATGAAAATTAGATTCTTGACAAATGTTGAAACGGCAGGATTGGTATATTTTAGTTATTTTCATAGTGTAATGACGTATAATCTATTGTTGTGGGGTTCTGCGGCTAGCATTCAAGATATTTTTATTCTACAAAAGAGAGCTGACCACGCTATATATAATTTACGGTCTAGAGAATCTCTCAGAGAAATATTTAAAGAAATAAATATTTGACTGTTGCCTCTCAATACATCAATGAAAACATTATCTACGCAAGAAAACATTACGATTTCTTCACAAAAAAAAGTAGTGTTAATAATTTTAACACAAGAAATAAAAATAAACTTGCCATTCCAAGCTTCAGACTTCAGATAACCAGAGGGTCATTTCTGGGTTGCTATGTTCAATAAAGTTCGTAGTTGACCTACCCATAATAACTGTAATAATAGGTACTATACCTATATTTTTAATTGCAACGACTGGACAATCAGGACTCGCTGGTCAAGTATGAGTTTGAAAGCCGTGACAAAAAAGTTTGAAGACAGACACAAAAGCCATAAGTACATACAAACGTCAATCTACATATAAAGTCACATCCGTTTGAGACATGCGTTTATAAACTTATATGCAAATATGGAGCAACAAAAAAACTGATAAAAGCTGTTCTGTGAGCGGTTCTTTAAAGTGGATTAAATCTTAATTCGATTTCTATAATAATGGTTTCCGATTATGAATCAGCATAATAAAGTAAATTAAATTGACGCCTATAAATTCATTTTGTAAATTAAATTCACACCACCAACAATATTACGTTAGTTGAAAACATGATTTTTTGTTTGTATAGATAATATGTTGTTTTGAAACTCATTTGATAGGTTTAGGTCTAAAACGGATAGGACAAAATAAATTATGTAAACAGGGCAATCCGTTGTAAAGTTATTAGGGAAACTGAAATATAAGTAATGAAAAATAAGTGAAATCCAGTTTCACCAGTTTCTAATAAGACCTATTAGGCCAACACTCGTAGCTCTTCACGAAGTTTAGTTTGATTTATATATTGTTCATAAAACGTTGATATACTTCGTAACTTAGATATTTATAGCACATCAGTATTTTTTAATATTTATCTGTGTGTAAATAATTAACCGAATCTTGGTAAAAAAAGTGCCTGGATAATTCATTATTTCATCTGTTCAGTATCACTTCATCTTTTATTTTCTCTTTTAAACAGTAGTATTTATTCTTATATAATTATGGCATATACTTATCCATAACGTTGTTATGAAATGGTGAAAGAAAAGCTCTAAATAAATTTGTTTTAGTTATAGATTACGATCCATATAATTAACAATACGATTCCGAGCAGCAGCAGCCTATCGGTACATTTCAGACAAATGGAGGCACAGCACTATTTTTTGCAAAAGTGCACAATATGATTTACATTGCTGTCTAGAAACGAGGTTAGAAACATTAATGTTGGTTTGAGCAAACAATGTATATTTTATTTGAAATTGTGTAAAATTATTACGTTTTTTATATTTTAGCACTAAAATTGTACTTACCAGTGAAAGGAAATGTTTGCATTAGTTAGATTGTATACTTTGTTTTGCTTTTTGAAAGTGATAATAGCACAAAACGGTATTTTTATAGAAAAAATCAGTAAAATCACCACTCGACGATTGACGAACGACTGACAAACATAAAACCGAGGAAAGGGCGTCATATGAGTAAAAGCGCATATGCCAGTGACGCTTGCCCCGCCCACTTACTACTTCTATTCTCTCTCTGTGTTCTGTAGGGTCAGCCAATAATATTTGCACCGGCCGCGATTCGAACCCGAAACCTTCGGCACGAGAGTCAGTGTTACTAACCATTGCGCCTTCCAGTGCGCTATTCACAAGATAACAATTAATTAGATATTGTCTTTAGGTATACAGTTACAGGTAACTTATACAAAATATAAGAAGTGTAACAGATCGAAAGAAAGATTCAATCAGAAAAGTTAGCTTTTTGATTTTTTTTCTCTCTCCAGTTTCCTTTTTCTGTTTTCAGCACCCAATGGTCTCTTTTTACCATCCCCTAATTCAGCCATCTACAATAAGAGTCGCCATCTAGTGGAGGTGCTTTTTTAGTGATTTCTTTTTTTTTAATACATCCTCATTGCTTCGAATAATAAGCTAATCAATCAATTCCCAAAAAAATCAAGGAGTCAAAAATCTGTTTATAAAATCGATTTTTTTTTATTAAAAACGAGATCCGTTAAATCAGAGATTTCATAATAACCATAATTTTTATTAGCATATCAAAGCATCAGATTAGGTACAAAACGAGACTTATTTTCTAAATATATTGGTTACATTAAAAATTTAAGTAAATATATAAAATAGCTATATTTCTTAATGACTTACATACATGGATTTAATGATAACAATCAACAGAACAAACAAACAAACAAACTGAATGTAGTAGCATCAAAGTAAAAAAAACAAAGAAGCACTTTATTACCTACTTTCAATAAGGACTAAAAAGCACCTCCACTAGATGGCGACTCTAGCAAAAGTTATTTTTAGCAGGAAACGAATGGACCAAAGACAGTCATTTGTGTTCCTTTTGACTTATTTAATAGAAAATTGTTTGAAAAGTCCGAAAATTAGATATCAATACAAAAACGAAAAAGTACAAATAGAATATGAGTTGTTTATTGAGTTTTGAAAACTAATTTATTTTTAAACTTGAAAGAAAACCAGAAAGGTTGTCATGGAGAAATTAAGAATGTACCGTAGCGACATCTAGTTTGATTTCGAGAACTTATGTTTTTTTTAAATACTACCTCACTAATTATTTATTTCACTATTCACAATATGAGGGGTATAAAAGCAAAGGCGCTTCAGTCACAAAAATACCTAGACTGAAAAACCGCAAATTTCCACTGTGTCGTAATAAATTGTATTTTTTATCAGAATCCGATGTTGGTACATTCAATAGAATACATTAATCAAATAACAATAATCAAAACAAATAAAATATACATAAATTCTTTATAATTTAAGAAATAATGTAGGACTGAGGTGTTTTTGCATTTAAGCGTTGGACTAAAGCATGTTTGCTTTTCATTGCTTTGGATCGAAGTGAATTTGCATGTCACTATTTAATTCGTCAAATGTCAATAAATGGCGGTACCGATTGCAAAATAAAACAATGTTTTACAAGATTATGAATTTAATTAATTTGTTAACAAATTAGTTACAGATACTTAAAAACAGGACATCATATTGTATAATAATTATTTATGAAAAGTAAAGATAAAATATTATTCTTGCGCATGTAAAAAAAGTAAAAAGAAACTAAGAATTAAATCATAATATTTGAATCCGCTGTGGGTGGATCGCAGATAGGCTCATCCTCTTGAATTGAATGATTGTTATTATTATTCAAAATATTATTGTAATATTGGAATTCATTAGGATTTTCCCACTGCGGTCCATAGTGTTTCTCTAACAATTTCCTCACATAATTTTTTTTCTCTGCTTTTAATGCCACATTATTTTTTGGAAGTGGAACTTATATTCTTGCAGTCGTAAATATTTTTTTTGCTGTGCTGACATGCAGGTAGTTGTGGGAGATCTTTAGCAGAATACCTTAAGCAAATGAAAATAAAACCCATTACCAAAAGCAGAAAAAAACTGTTCAGTATAGCGCGAATAAAATGTTAGTACGTTACGTGCTTTTACAATTCACTTAAAGAAAATTGAAATAAAATTTAGAAGAAGCATTCTATGCAAACTCTACTTTAACTTTTCATAACGGCCAAAATATTAGTAAATTGTTTGTTACCTTTCTGCTTTTTCCTTCACTCTTCGCCACTGACTTTTATTTACCAGACGTTTCCGTGCTCGTCCTGCACGTGCTGGTATAATGTTTTCTTCCATTACAATAAGTTATTTAATAAAAAACACAAATTAAACACGCGCTATGCTCAGTCAACTTACTATGAAAAGTAACTAATTCGCCATCTTAGAAATTTTAAAATGGCTGCTTCTGGTTGGTTGATTGTGATCGAGGCGGATTTGCTCCTAACAAATTTTGGATCGAAGCGGTTTTGCATCTAAACGCTACTTTCTAAGTGAATTTTATGTAAGATTGAGGTGGATTTGCATGGTGCCGATTATAATATATTTTTGCATTTTTTTATCGCTACAATTTGGTGTGCTCAGTGTAAAAAACAACATTTTTGGACTGAAGCGCTTTTGCTTCTATACCCCTCATATGTATTTATTACGACAATCATACATAACAAATGAATGACGCAATGTCAATCACAGTTTCAATAGGTCAATTATTACAAACGATACTTTTTTCTAATAAAAAAGGCGGAAATTAAATATTCAGCCATCTATTTTTTCTGTTCTGGTATAAACAGTGTTATTATTAATATTTTTTATAATATCGATTATTTTGGTTCGAAAATCGATATTCCTATTAATCGGTTTGAAAAATATTTGACATTGATGTTTGACTGACAGTTTCGTTTGTGAAAAAGAATTTAAAAATAAATCGGTCGAATTTAATTCCTTTTAATTTTATTTCTGGTTTTAAAGTCTTCGGAACTGATCGTATTACTAAAATAATATTATTACCAGATCTAAATTATGTTGCGCTCTCGACCCGTAAGCTTACCTGCCTGCATTTGTTTTGAAATAAAGGAACTACAATTTCCAATTTTAATTGATTTTAAATTACTTTTTAGATATTGAATTTAGTACAGAAGTTAAAAAACGTGTCTTACATGAGCAGTTCATCAGATGCTGTGGACACTACATATATGGAAATACCGTCGTACGACGTAGAAAAACCACAACCTCTAGAAATCCGTAAGGCTAGGTAAGAATACAGTCAATTCCAATATTATTTTTATACTGTTGTTATCTTTCAAAAGTGGTACTTAATTTAAAGTATGGTAACAATAAGTTACTTAGAATGTCTTCACATATAGGTGTTTTAGTTGTGTGACTGTAGCGCTTTGAATGGTTGTCTTATGTTCATACATATGACCATTGTCTGGCCTCAGCATGATAATGTCTGTTGGATATATGGATACCAAGCTGCACAAATTAGTAGTATTACCTTCATTCAATCAAAACTTAAATGTAAAATTACATGCAATACTGTATAAGATCATAATTATTAAATTAATAATTTATTCTTAAACTAGCTCTTTTCATGTTTCACTTTCACACTGCTCTGAGGACACGTCTTCATGCCACCATGTCTCAAACAATAATGCCCCTAAGACTAGCAACTACTTTATTGAAAGACTAGTCAATCACACAGAATTTTTTAGTTCTGTTCTCTGAATAAATTAATTTGTTTTTTTAAAACCATATTTTATAATTATATTTTACAATATTCCAAGTCTTTTCTAATTATAAGGAGACCTCATAAAAATACAAATTTATAGATAATATTTTTAAATTAAATGTCAATTCTTAAAAAAGACTTCATAGTCAGATCTGGATTTTTTCAAAGATACAAAGAAAAAAAACTTTCCCCCCTTTTTAATATTAATATAGATTTACCACCTACCAGTATTTTGATATTAGATATTTATGAAACTGGATGTTTGTCACTTAATTGGACAAACTTATGGTTTAATGATGACTTAAAATGAGAAAAGTACAAATTCTCAACTGAGTACTCTCAATAACACAAGTTTTTTTTTACATTTCATGAGACAAAACAGCCCTAGTTGTATCAAATTACTATCAACTGATCATTAAAAAAGTATAATCAGTAATGAAATTTATTTAACTTATGTTCACCTACAGTTTGAGACATTCTCAACTTTAAATTTTCTATACAGAAACGGGGTGTAAATGTTCTAAATTTGTCTCAGTCCCTTTTAACTAATGGCATTACTAATTTTAATGGGTGTATGTGCAATGGGCAGTCCTTATTGAAGGTAATTATTTAATGGTACAAGTTTTGTTGAATCATTTTTTCAATTATTAAGCCTAGTTCTGTACTAGACTTTTTGTGAGAATAATTGTGATCACATTATTCTAACTCATCATTTTTCATTTTCATTTGTAATTATACTCCTATAGTAATCTAAACACTGCCTTTGCAGAGTAGGTAGAGAGAATTGAGAAAGACAAGACACATAAACTGCAAAAACTCATACATATTATTTTATATTTACTGAATACATGTGCTTTCATTTCATATCCTCATATTTATTAAAATTGTTAAAAAATATTTAGAAATTATTTTAATGAAAATAATGTTTCAGGCTTCATTACCAATCTAGAAAGAGAGGAATGCTAGAAAATGATCTATTGCTGAGTACTTTTGCCAAGAAACACTTAGATAGTTTTGATGAAAAGCAGACTATGATGTATGACAGACTCATCAACTCGCCAAGCAATGACTGGGATCTCTACCACTGGATTGTTGAGAAGTCACCTACACCAAAGGAATTTGATAATGAAATAATGAATATGTTGAAGAAACATGCAAAAAATGAGAGCCGTGAATCTCTTCGTCAGCCAAATCTGTATCAATAGTGATATTATCATCACATGATAATGTTTTGTTATAGAAAAATTGCTTTTAGTATTACAGTTTAATGAAATGTTAAAATATTGTTTTTCTTTTTTTAAAAAAGTATTATTCTATTACACTTCGACAATTCTTTAAACTTTTACTTTATATTTTAAATATTTATTCCTTAATATTGTCTTCAAAATCTCGTTAAAATAGGATTGTGTTCACATTTTTAACATATTGTCAATTCAATAATTAAAGGATCAAATTAGTCAGTAGGTTATATTACTGCACTCTTCTGTCGCCAGATTTCAGCACTAGTACATGTAATTTACGAATAGTTAACTAATATTAAACATAATATTTTTTAAATTTATAATTTGAAAGGATGTAATTTTATCTCTTAATACATAACTACTGTGTATTTGAATGTAAAAAAGAAGGAAATCATTGATTTCGAAAAAGCAAAATGTTGAAATAGTGTCCATGTTTACTACATGTGCTGCTATATGCATAATATTGCCTATGAGTAGGTTTTATGGAACAAAAGTATGGGAGATTACCACTGATTCACTTTAATTCGAAAATATTTGAACATTGTATGAATTTCATCTATCTTTTAATATAATGAGGTTTTACATTGTAGACGTCCATTGTAATAACTGTAAGATATATTTAGAAACTTACCTAGTTTGTATTGTCAACTGCACGTTAGACTATTCAAATCTTAATATATAGTGTAAGAGGTCAAAATCCATTGCCGAAATTTGAGATATCGTGGGAACCTGACGTGCAACCGCGTGTACTAGTAAGATATTTGTTATTGCGGATGGTATATAGCATTACTTCATACTAACGCAGAGTTGTAACACAACTAAGTGGCATCCTGAAATTTGATATAGCAAATTCATCCTTATGTCGAGCACTTAATGTTCATATTTCCTTGCGTATTCGTCTTATTTTCGTGCGTATGCGCGCCACTTTCATCAGACTGCACAGTAGGCGCTGATGCCTCCCTTCAGGAATCAAGACGCTATTTCAAGTAAGTTACAAATGTCGTTTATTCGCATATTTACGAGTATCTATCCAAGATGCTTGAATCTTGATCTGCTACGCGAGTCCACGCGCCATCCGTTACTCATAATTTAAGTTCTTGCTCTTCTGTATAAGATTAAATATAAAAATCCGATTAATAGTTTATTGCGATAGTCAAAAATTTATTGAGCGATAAAATTAAAAATACATAATCAATACATAAAAGTTAAAATTCTTGCGGTTCGGCGTGTATCCCAAAATTTCACTCTACTATGGAAGTACTTCGCTCTTGCTATACAAATCATAAACGATAAAATTTATGAAATTTGCTCTCATAGCAAATTGCAACTTCATGCACTTAAAATCAATTATCTAAATTGTCAGCTTCGGTATCCTGATGTACTGTAATTAAACAAGAAACTTTTCGATTTCTAAGTTAGTTTGTAGACGTCATTGTTGATTAGTTTTGCTTGATAACTTTGCACAATTTACAGACGTCAAACTATCCGCAAACGTCACAGTCACGGTTTTCTAAATGCACAAACAGTTTTTTCATTACAAAAACATTATTATGTAGGAGCACTTATGAGTAGAACATAAACTTGCAGCTTTTTTTGGTCTTCTTCGTTACATTTTTTTTGTAACGAAGCTCACATCAAATTATCCGTTATCACAATATCTGATCTGATATCTAAATTTCAAGAAATGGCGTCGTACTTATATAAAGTGGTATATACTATATGTTTACCACCAAAATTTGGCGCTTCATCAATAGGATTCGCAGGTCATTAAAAGTACTCTACTTCGTTCAAATGAACTAAGCAAAGGCAAGCTCTTTTTTTTTGTTAAACCTACATGGTTTTGTAGCAGGAACACTGTCTATACATATAAAATATTATTTAAAAAAAAAATATTAAGACTGTCATCTTACTCTCTTCTTTGCTTTCTGTCCAATAAAATCTTTAAAAAACCTTTACTACAACTAATAATTTAGTGGTTATGGGCCCTCCTTCCACCAAATCTTCGACCATCGTCGATATTGTAACGTCTTCTAGTTCAACGGTCGCAAAATTGAAAGGACGTGAAAATTACAACAACTGGTGCTTCGCCATTAAAATGGTACTAATTGATGCAGATCTTTGGGACATTGTAACACAACCTGAAATAATGCGTACGAAACTTACATCCGAAGAATTTCAGCGAAGCGATCAAAAAGCGAGGTCCAAAATTTGCCTTAATATTTCAGAAAGTGTTTATCCTATTGTGATAAATTGCGACACCGCTGAGCAGACGTGGAAAGCTCTACAAAAAGAATATGCTGATAGTAGCCTAAGCAGACGCCTATCGCTGCTTAAGAAAATGTTCAATAGCAAACTTGAGTTATACACAAGCATAGAATTTTACATCAATGACATTCGGGACACTCAACAAAAACTGTCGGCTATGGGGAAGCCCGTGGAAGATGAATTTGTTGCTGTGGTAATGCTTGCTGGATTGACTGAAGAATACTTACCAATGGTGATGGCTATCGAACATTCTGGAGCATCTATAACGTCGGATTTTGTCGCTACAACACTTTTAAAAGAAGAGCAACGGCGCGTAAATACCTCTTCCAACAACACCGTTCTTGCAACCTCGTCCAAAACTGTGTCGAAGTGTATTGTGTGTGCATATTGTAAAAAACAAGGGCATCATATTTCGAAGTGTAGAAAGCGTAATTCCAAAGTTGTAAATAAGGTTTCATCTAAAGTTAATTATACATCAGACATTACACTTTTATCATCTTTTCATTCATTCACAGGCCATAATTCTTCTTCCTCTTCCTTATTACAGGATTGGTTTGTTGACTCTGGTGCTACTAGCCATATGAGTTGCAATAAGGATTGGTTTACTGATTTACAACCTCTCCGAAAGCCAATTTCTGTAGCAAATAAAGAAGTTGTCTTCAGTGAAGGTAAAGGCACTGTTCATGTAAATATTTCTGATAGTATAATAAACATTTCTGACGTTCTTTATGTACCACAACTTTCTACAAATTTACTTTCGGTTAGGCAGTTAGTTCTGAAGGGTTTTGTAGTTATTTTTTCACCTAAAGGCGCAAGCATAATAAAAAAAGATGGGTGCAAAATATCTGGCTCCATACTTGCTACAGCCTCTAATAGTGCAGGTATGTATAAACTAAATGTCTCATCCATTCCATGCCGAGCATACGTAATGAATGAGTCTGCTTCGCTGTGGCATAGACGCCTAGGTCATCTTCACTACAAAGCCATGAATATTCTAAAAAACAAACACATTGGTGTCTGTTATTCTGACGTGATTTGTCAACGTCAAATCTGTGAACCCTGCCTTCAAGGAAAGTTGTCAAAAAAGCCATTTAAAAAGTCTGAAAGTAGGTCTAATAATAGATTAGAATTAATTCATACTGACCTCTGCGGACCAATGAGTACGCATACATGGGGTAATTCTCTCTACTTACTTACTTTTACTGATGATTTTTCTAGGAAAACTTTTGGCTATTTATTAAAAGCAAAAAGTGAAGTATTTGCAAAGTTTGTTGAATTTAAACATTTAGTCGAAAATCAAACAAATTTAAAAATAAAAGCTATCCGATCGGATAATGGTCGTGAATTTGTAAATAACCAAATGACTAGCTTTCTCAGGGAAAATGGTATCATTCATCAACTGACGGTTCCATACAATCCTCAGCAAAATGGCTTAGCAGAACGAGTGAATCGGACAGTCATAGAAAAAGCAAGGTCACTGCTTCAAGATGCCAATCTTCCTAAAGCTTATTGGGGTGAAGCTGTGAATACAGCTATTTATCTTAAAAATATTTCACCAACTCAAGCTTTAAACAATAGAATACCCGAAGAAGTTTGGTCAGGTAAACGTATAAATCTTTCACATTTAAAAGTTTTTGGCTGTCTGGCTCATGTCTTAGTACCTAAAGAAAATCGATCTAAATTACAATCTAAGACAAAATGTTGTATTTTCGTAGGCTACCCAAGCGATAGCAAAGCCTATCGTTTCGTGGATCCTAATAATCCAAGGAGCGTTATTATTGCTCGAGATGTAGTTTTCTTAGAGGATAAGAGATACAATGATCCTTCATCCTCTAAACCTTCTAATGCCGTTGAAAACTCAACAGTTACTACAATTGAAGTCTCTGCACCTGCTCCTACTACTTCCAATGAATTACACTCTTCTACAGCCAGCCAAGACTCATCTTCTGAACCCTTTATAGAACCCATAATTTCACAGTCATCAAGTATTGAAGAAGTTCCGGATATGAATGAACCACAAATTTCTGTAATACCAAGTCACAGTGAAAATGGGCAGCAACATCGTTATCCACGACGGGAACACAAACCTCCCGAAAAGTACGATGCAAGTGCTTATCTTGTTTCTCCTGACACCGAACCTGAATCTTTTAAGAAAGTGCAGGAAGATGTTCACAAGAGCGAGTGGATTGACGCCATGCAGTCAGAATACAATGCACTGATGAAATATGGAACCTGGATTTTAGTTGATAGACCTGTGGACAGAAAACCTATCAAGTGTAAATGGGTCTATAAAATAAAAAAGAACACTAGTGGGGAAATAGTGAAGTATAAAGCCCGATTAGTGGCAAAAGGTTTTACTCAAGTCTACGGTGTAGACTATGGAGAAACTTTTTCTCCGGTCGCTCGACTATCTTCTATTAGATTATTGTTTGCCTATGCAGTCAAGTGGAACTTACATATCGACCATGTTGATGTAGAAACAGCTTTTTTAAATGGTGATCTCGATGAAGAGATATATATGGAGCAACCTGAAGGCTTCGCCACTGAACCACATCGCAAAGTTTGCTTACTTAAAAAATCCTTGTATGGTTTAAAGCAAGCTCCGCGACAATGGAATAAAAAAGTATGTGAGACTATGGTCAATTTCTCTCTCACGCAGGCATCATCTGAACAATGTTTATACTTCAGAAGAGATAACAATAAACTTCTTATTGTCGCTGTTTTCGTTGACGATTTCTTTATCCTTTGCAACGATGATAATATGAAGAATCAGTTCAAAATTGAACTGAAGAAAAATTTCATCGTCAAAGATCTGGGACCAGTAAAAGATTGCCTAGGGATAAGAGTTTTCCAAAGCGATGGCAAAATAAATCTCGATCAAACCCAATACATAGATAAACTGATCGAAAAGTTTGGCATGTCTGATGCTATTCCTGTGTCGACACCAATGGAACCTGGTATTAAACTCACACTTCCCGGTCAGGACGATGAGCGGGTAGATCTCCCTTACCAGGAACTTGTCGGCTCATTAATGTATATTGCAGTTGGCACGAGACCGGACATAGCTTATACAGTCTCCTATCTAAGCCAATACAATACACATTACGGGGAGGCACACTGGAGAGCCGCCAAACGTGTACTAAGGTACTTAAAAGCCACGCGACAACTTGCTCTTACCTACACTAAGGATCAAACTCAGCTTGTGGGATATGCTGACGCTGACTATGGCAGCAACATTGTAGACAGACGTTCCTACACAGGCTACAGTTTCAAGCTTAGTGGTGCAGCTGTGTCGTGGGAGTCACGCAAACAGCGTACTGTTGCTCTGTCCACCACTGAAGCAGAATATATGGCTCTCGGAGAAGCTTGTAAAGAAGCGATTTACTTAAAGTCCCTAATTAAAGAAGTATTTAATAACGACCATTCCATTACCATTTTCACAGACAATCAAAGTGCACTGAAACTCACGCGAAATAACACTTTTCATGCTCGTACTAAGCACATCGATATCAGACATCATTTCATCCGTGACGCACTCACACAACACCAACTAAATATTGATTACATTCCCACTAACAGTATGATTGCTGATGTATTAACTAAGCCCTTGGCTAGACCTTCTCACTGTAAATGTGTACAGTCTTTAGGTTTAACTTAGGTTTACAATTTTATTATTATTTTGGGTTTGTATTTTAAGGTGTATTATTTATTCAAGATGTCTAGGTAGATGTTAGTTAGTAAGTGTATGTACAGTGTAACTTTTGATATGTCATATTGCTTTCTCTTTATAGGTATTTGGATTACCTAAGTACAGAGTGTCCCTGTTACGGGGAGGTGTTAAACCTACATGGTTTTGTAGCAGGAACACTGTCTATTCATATAAAATATTATTTAAAAAAAAAATATTAAGACTGTCATCTTACTCTCTTGTTTGCTTTCTGTCCAATAAAATCTTTAAAAAACCTTTACTACAACTAATAATTTAGTTTTTTCTATCCCCTGAAAAATTCTTTTGGGTAGATTCGATCTGGTTTATATTATGTACCTTTTGATCTTTAATGTAGCGTTTTTATCGTGCAAGTATTTTAAGTGAATGTAGAATAATTTTTAATGTAAATTGGTACCGTTGTGCGTAAATAAGCATATATTCGCTGCCGATATTAACATATTCATTTAAATGTGAATGAGGATGGATGCTCGGTGGTGACCCAATACATCCATTTCACTCGACCCCCGAGCCGCATCAAGGTTCCCGCTTAGTGCGCACTAACTTCTAACCAAATAAATTTATATCAGTAAAACGTAATCGTTATTTTGATTAAATTCTGCGTTATCAAATATTAGTTTATAATTTGTGTTGATTACAAATACGTCACAGGTCACACTAGGCCCACAATCTTATCGTGTACCGTTTATATGTTTGTGCTTTACATCCAGTGAAGTCAGTTAACTTCGAGTAATTTATGAAAGTACATCGTTTAATGAGCCTATGATAAATTATATAACTCATATAAGCGCAGATTAAAAAATAAATTGGAAAATTAAAGTGAAGTTTCGGATTAAAAAAAATAAAAGTGTTGTTTTTTGAAGATATTTGTGATATTTAAAAATGCCTATACGCCGTAGCAAGGTAATTGTATATTCAATTAAATATCAGTTAATATTATCTTTATAATTAATCTAATGTTATTTTAATGTCATAAAAGTAATACCAGTTGATTAATTATGAATAATTAGATGCGTATTATTAGTAATGAATATTTGCTTGTCGCTTTTTTTATTATTTAGTTTAAGAATACCATTTCTTTATAACAGAATTAATAGTTTTTAATTAATATATGTTTTTTTTAAAGAATGCCCAATCAGTAGTTAGAATCAGTTGTTACTTAGTGAGTAATTATATTTAAGCAGGCGCTATTATTGTATAATTAAAAAAAATAAGGTGTACTGATATAATCATATATTAAGGATTGGTAGATAGTTAATATTATTTTATATTTATTTTATTCGCTTTATAAACTCGGTATTGCACATAATGATATAAAATTTGAAGCACAAGTCCAGGTGAATTAGTTGTCAATACTAAAAGTTATTTTACTATGAGAATTTTTGTAATAAGAAAATTAATTCTTATCGCAATAAAAAAATATAAAAGTATCTATTAAAATAACTTGACCGTTAAGTTAGTTTCCAAAAACGATTCCGATCACCAATTGAAACGTTTGTAACGTGCGCGTACGCATACATGACGTATACACTGTGCGCTCATTACATTGTGATGTTGTGAATATGGGCATTTCTTGTAGTGTACGAGTATGTTGTATGAGTTAGTTAGTTGATGTGTATGTATATTGAATTTGAATTTTTACAAAATATTTTCTAACATTAGAACACGCATAAAATGAACTATAGTATTTCTAGTAACATTAAGAATTTATTACAAGGTCTTGGTCAAATGGATATTCGAGAATCAGCACAAGTTCCAGACTGTGCGTAGCTGCAGTTCTTCATTGCGGTACAAAGAATTGGAGGAGACGAATGCTACGCCTGAATTAGTAGCGCCTGCTCCGGCGGCACCAAAGACTAGTCCACATATCACACCCGATATTTCATTCAAGGTAAATCTAATTATAAATATTGCTCTTCTCATACCTTAAGCAATTATGATATATAGGACGTTCCGACGTGGTTAATCTTGACGTACAGGAGGTACACGTAAGGTAGGTATCGTTAATAGGGAAGAAGACTGATTTTCGAAAATTACATATGACATGTAGTTAATGAGTAATTTATTTGCTAGAAATGCGGTTTACAATAAAGATATTAGCAAAATAATAGTCCAGGCACATTTCGCTATAAATAGCATGCAAAAATTTTCAAATAATATTAAAAATGATAATTATTAAATTAATATTCATACAAACATAATATGTAACAATTAGCAAGTCCATCAGATATCATTAAAATAAGCAATCAGAATCACACATACAATCTTAATACAATTAATAATGTTAATAATAAATTTAATAAACACCCGATAAAGAAAATCTATAATTGGAGCAACCATTTGAGCAATATTATTAGACATGCATCAGTGTGATCATTGTAAAATTTATGTTGATAATGAATTTTTGCCAAAGAAAATAATATTGTCAAAATATTAAAGTGAAATTATTAATTTCATGATATTAATAATTTCATGACCTTAGCCTTGGCATACCAATCTACTGTTGACTAGAATTTGGTACGCCCATTCAATTCAACGGTAGATAGGTATACAATATTCAGTGGAGGGGCTGCTGCTCTCTCTTGTATTATAGGTATTAGTATTTTCCGGAAATTCTGGAAACTTGTGATAGTGATAAATTGTATCAGTGATATAATGTGAAAGTAGGCTTAGTACTACTGAAAATATAAAATTACATATTTTTACGAATTATTAAACGATTAAGGTCGATTTTGCGTCCAAAAAGTTATCAGTGTCGTCACAGAGGGTGTAACATGGAAACAAATCAACTGATAATACGAAAGAACGCAGAAGATAAGGCTCGATGTTGTTTTCGCAAATTCCTTAAAGAAAATGTATCTTGATTAATGAATGTGAAAAATCACGCCATTGTTTAAGATAACACTTAGGTATTAATTTGTTATCTTAAATAAGTCTTAATTTCAATGGTAATGTATATTCACATGTTTATTCATATGATCGAGTATGCGTAATATAAAATAAATATCATTCATATAATTTCTAATTAAAATTAAAAACAAGAATTTCTCAAACAAATTTGGATTGAAGCAAACAAATCTATCAATTTCGATTATGTCTAACTCGACCTTGGCTAGTTCTTGAAATGCTATGCAAAATGGAGAATAAATGGATTTTGCGATGCAACTCTTATCGAGCCATTAGACTAGGCATTAATCTGACATCAAATCAATCCGTGATCTTGATCCAGACTGACGTCAGATTAATCTCGTAATGTGTTGATTGATGTCAAATTGAAAGGGATCACACATTGTCCCGATAATTTGTTTTTGTCATCAACTTGGATCTGATCACGATCCAAATTGTTTTTTTAAGAACGAACTTTTACGTTTTTTTTTTAAATAGAACTTGTTTCATTGTTGCATCATAACGCCATATTTATTTCCAACGAGGTGCCCGACCTAATTAAGATTGCAGTGAAGCAAAAAAAACGAAATATTAAAAAATAAACAAAATAATAAATTCATATACATACATAATGCATATCATATATTATTAGTACCAATGTATAATCTTTACATATTTACTTATCTAAAACGTGCTTATAAAGTTCACGTTTCGTATTCGACAAAAAGCATGCCAATAAACACGTGACTTGCATCATACAAAGTGTTTACGGACAACAAATATATTATCCATTGCTTTCACAGTACGATGACCTGCGGGTGAGTCTCGCGGCGCCATACCAACTGCAACCGAAACCAGAGGCGGCAGATCTCGGATTCGGAAGATTCTTCACAGATCATATGCTCAAAATATACTACCACAGGGAGCTTGGAGGCTGGCAAAAACCAGAAATAACACCTTTCGAAAATTTGAGCTTGCATCCCGCAGCAAAAGCTTTGCACTATGCCGTACAGGTAAGATATGATAAAATTATATTAGGAATATACATACAATTTATCAATTTAATCTACATACATTTTTTAATACAAACTTAAGAAACGAAATGCTGAGCTGTTATCAGAACTTAAGTTTGTTGGAATTCTAGAATAACATATTCAATGAAGAACCAGTTTGTTGGAATTCTAGAATAACATATTCAATGAAGAACCGATTACGCTCTGTCTTATCACCGCTGTATAAACATAGGTTATCTTGTTATTTGGAGAGAGATGTTTTGAATAGGAAAATGACGATATAATTTATGATTGTTGTTGCAGTTATTCGAAGGATTGAAAGCGTATAGGGGTAGGGATGATAAAATTCGAATGTTTCGACCAGATCTTAATATGGAGAGAATGAATTTAGCCGCCCAGCGATCAGGCTTGCCCATGTTCGATGGTGATGAGCTAGTGAAATGTATAAAGCGGTTAGTGCAGATCGATCAGGAGTGGGTACCCCACTCTGAGACGTCCACACTATACATAAGGCCAACGTTGATTGGCGTAGAGGTAAGTTTCAAATATGTTAATAGTGATTTTAATTACTTTATGTTAATGTCCACACAGCAACGCATTAGGTTATAACAAAATGACAATATCCATGTGATTAATGTCAACTTTGACATTAATTACAAAGTATTAAGGTTTAAAGTATTTGAAATTATTTGGATAATTTAAAGTGCTGTATTTTATACAAAGATGTATATAAAAAAAAAATTACGTTGATTATTTCTATTAAAATGCAAATTTAAAATATGAGAAATTCGCTACTGTAGTATAATAGGGGTTGGAATTTTTGGAATTCGAGTTTATGATAGGTACAAATTAAATTTCTATGAGTGTATTCGTCGAGTGCTGTTGAAACGTAGACCTAAAAATAGTAGAAATTTAAAACTAAATAATTAAGTTTTTGCCACATTCGATGGAGACTCTTGGAGGGTTATTAGTGGGATGAGTTGTAGGGATGTAACACAAAATTTCAAGAATTCGTTCCGATATTGTCATCGAATTCCTTCATCCCCTATAATTTATGAAAAAACTGACCATTGCTTGTAAAGCAAACGATGAAATGAGCGTATTATGTATTACCCAACTTCTGTTAGGTACATATTTTATGAATCCTTTTGACTTACTTTTAATTTCAAAACAAAAGATAAGGTTGTTTAGCGAGTGAAACATGGTTAGTTACTATACGATTATTTGTTAATTATTATCACTGTGCAGATAAATTTGCGGATAGTGTTTTCAAGGGCATTTTTTTTTTGTTCAAGTTTTTGTAACCATGTATGATAAAGCTATAGAGACAGTACTTATTAAGTAAAACACTATACCTACTTAGCTGTAGCTTTAACATAACCTTTTTGTTAACATAGTTTATTCCAGTCTATTAATGTATTGTTACTATGCTTGAATTGAATAGCGACAGACAATTATATTATTCAAGAATCGTTTAATGTTGCCAATTTGAATAAAGCATTTTTTCTTTTATATATCAAGGTTTAGCAGCAATACGTCAGGTTACAATAATACTATTTACCTACCATTCAGCCCCTTGCTCTGTTGTTAGACATATTACAGATAATAGTACATAACATTGATAAAATCGACTTTAACATTTTAAAATTGCAAATAGAGATCCCTCTCGAACGCAATCGCGACGACCTGCCGACATTGCGATTCTCCGCTCCGAACTCTTGAATGGTTCACTAGCTTACTCTGGCGCTAGTGTCTCAATCAAGAGTACGTAACAAACGACACAATTGCAATGTCGATCGATCGCGATTGTGTTCGGGAGTTCTCTAAAGTGTCTAACACCTATATTCACTAACCTAGAACAAGGCATGACCGAACTAGGAAACGCCTAATATTACGAATCGCTTAAGCAGATTAGATTTAGTCCAAATTAATATATTTTTCTTTTATCCCTTGACATATGACCTGTCACATACGCAAATGCCTAGCGCAAGGCGCCGCATAACGATAATCTTAATTTCGTTAGGTGGTTCCTTGTGAATGGTGAAATACGTTTTCACCTTAAGCGATTTCTAAATATTTAGGCGACTAAGTTTAGTGAAAACGGGCATTAATAGCTCAAGGGTTTTTGTTTTAAATAATAAATACCGACATATGTTTAAAATTTTCACGGAAAATCAGCATATGCTTTACAATAGTCAATTGTGAAGTCGCACATTGAAGCTCGAGAATAAGATGTTTATGAATATTTTCTTTCCAGCCAACTTTTGGTATACAAGCGCCGGACTCGGCATTATTGTTCGTGATCTTGAGTCCAGTGAGCGCATACTACAAAAAGAGCAAAGACGGTGCCGTTTCAATATACGCAGACCCTAACGTCGTTCGGGCGTTCCCCGGAGGCGTTGGAAATAGGAAAGTCGGCTCGAATTATGGACCCACCATAGGTTAGTTAATTATACTACTAATACGATCGGGGTTAGTGCAATATCCCGTTACTGTCCCGTGCAATTAAGTGTTTTCTTTTTCTTTTTATTTTGGCACGAATAGAAAATCAACGGACATTACGGAAATCAACTGCTTATAAATAAATATAATTTATGTTATAGACCACAACAATAATAATTAATTCATAAAATTATTGGTAATGTTAGCGTATAATATAGCTTATATTAAAATTTTTACTTTATTATTATTTAACATAATGGGGTGCTGAAAACTATGTATATAATAATAAACAATCTGTAAGATAGTAAGAAACTCGTTGAAATAAATCATATAACTATTACAATTTATCTGCAAAATGGGTTTTTTTCTTTATCTATTCGTAAATGTAATTATCTTTCATGTTCAGCTGTATAATGTTTCCATTCGCTTTGAGCCTTTTAAGGAATAGTAACATCCTTAAATTCTCTTTGATTAGATCCAATGAGCAAGGTAGGAAGCAATTATTGGTATAGTTATTTTTAAGTGAAGTACTTCAATGCATGTTCTAGTTACGCGGAGTTGCACTATCCCCGACGATATGTGAATATGTTGTGAGAACTCCTTTACAATTAGTATGGAGATTTGTAGTTCTTCATAGCTAGGGAAGCTGAGCCGGTTTCAATACTAAAATCTTAACGCGCTAACGATCGAAGGTGAGGGATATTTAAAAAATGAGATAGTTATATTTACTAGAAGGTTTCGTAGGAATACCTAACGAAATAATATTGTCAGATGGATAATACAAGCCAGTGTGCATTTAGGTCATTCTAAATTTCTTTGAATTTTTTTCTTATCATCATCATCATTATCTTCAGCCCTTTTACATCCCTGCTGCGGGGGCTCAGGCTTTATTTATGGATGGTCAATAAGGATGGGCCGGCACCAACTTTACTTGCCTTCCAAAGCACGGAGTAGCTCGAGATAATAATTTTTTGGTCACCCATCCCGTGATCGATCCTTGTAAAGGTTGCTTAACAAAACAACAACCATCGCCGACCACGGCGCTTATCCACAACTCTTAATCCTTTTTTTTTCTTTTTAATTTTTCCTAAAAAAATCTTTCTTATTTCAAGTTTTTAGCACCTAACTCTTAACCCTTTCCTTTCTTTTTAAGTTTTCTAAAAAAAACTTTCTTATTTTAAGTTTTTAGCACCTAATACTTTGCGTAATACATTCGCACATACGTATATATATATCTTATCAACTGATTGGCTACTTTAAATCCATAATTTAATCTGTGGAAGAATATAATAAGGAGATTAGACTAACTCGAAACGTTTTTGTGAATTAAAAAAAACAAAGTAATGATTTTGTATTCTACTTCAATACATACCTATCGCGCTGACCCAAATGAAAGAAAAGGGACAAGGAACGTTGACGAACACATATTAAAAAAAACTTTTCATTTTGTTAGAGGCAACATCGAGGGCGGAGAAACTCGGCCATCAACAGGTGCTATGGTTGTTCGGACCTAACCATGAACTCACGGAGGTCGGCGCCATGAATATTTTCATAGTTTACATCAACGAGCAAGGAGGTACGAATACTTTTAATCTTATCTAATATGGATAATTTATTAAACGCTCGCTTAAATTATTTGACATGACAGTGACAGTTTGTTGTTTTTAGCTCTATCACGTGAAAATGTGTACCTTTTTTTAATTTTATACATATTGTAACTATAAGTATAACATTTAGTTAGTTGAATTTTGCTACACTTACTTCTTCGGCTCATCGCCCCAAAGTGGGTGTTGGTCTCCAACATCAGAGCACTCTGCCGATGTCTATCCTGCGCAACTTTTTGCCAGTTTTCGACTTGAATCTTACTCCAATCAGTCATCACTCGGTCTCTACAGCGATATTAAGGTCGACCGAAATATTTTTTCTTGGCACTCATTTCATTCATTAAATTACAGCGATATATATCTCGAGTTAAAATGACACATGACGTCACGCCGTTGTACAAATTTATATAAAACCTCTCAACTTTAATCTAAGCTATTTCTTGTTAAATCAAAGTATAAAAAAATACCTTTTAAAAGGCAAGAGACCTTTTTTGATTAGCAACCCAAAATCTCTGCTAATATTATAAATGCGACAGTACATCTGTCCGTCTGCCCGATACGCATTCTGCCCGATTTTAATGAAAATTGATACAGAGAGTACAGAAAGAAAGTACTTAAGTCTTATCGCGAAAGAAAAAGGTATTGAAACAGATGTAGTAGTTCGTTATTGTCAAAGAAAATTTCTTCAAACTACTGCCCGAAGTAACTTACCCAAAGGACGAAGTCGCAGACAAAAGCTAGTATACACATATATTTTAAACCCGAGCCCACCGCTAATTTATTGATGTATACGTGTTGATAAAATAATATAATAAACTGAAGTCCGTGCTTACACAAAATATTTTTTCATAATTATATTATTCAAAATTAAAACCGATCCCAACAATACCCGCGCCCGAAGCTAAGAAACGATACATTATATCATTGGATTATTGTAAAAATGACTCTTGATTGATTGTGAAGTGACTGGCATATTTATTTACACGATAAAAATATTACATTACGAAGATATTTAATATCGTTGAACTTTAGAGATATCACTTTTAACTTTTTTTGTAAATAAAATGGGTTCGAATCTCATTTCAAGAGCGCCAGGGACGATTTATTAAGCATTTTTCAGTATAGCATTGTGAATGCAAAATTGATAAAATATAATAAAATGTTGTTTTTGGCATTCTGGCTCAACAAGTAAGTTTGTTGCACAAACTAGACTTAATTTACTTCAAATCTTGTCAAATGGCGTTTTCAAAACAGATATTATAGTATGCTTTCTTTATATATGAAACTACGAATGAATTTCAGCTACCATTGTGGATGTTAATTTGGAATTTATTTCTTCGGCTAACGATCATTATTAAATGCAAACAGAAAAATGTTTCCTCTTAATCTAAACCAAAATAATCAAAAATTATTTATTCAGTCTAGGCTGTTACAAACACTTGTGAAAGTCGAGAGCTACGCCATCGGTTCGTAAATCTACGGCGGGAGACCTTGTTATATATAATATAAGTGTAGATAATACTTAGTTTTAATTTTTGTTTTCATTTGAAAGGAAATTAGGACAGTATTACTGTAGTATTTAAAAGCAAACATTTAAAATGAACTTCAAATTAAACTGTTTCTTATAGAATAGTTTAAACGTAGCGTAAAAAAATTATTTTATTCTCTTTAAAAAAAATATCTTTAAAAAAATAATGGCATAAAAAAGTATTATCGATTTTACATATCACTTTTTCAAGCAATGTATGTTAATGGTGTGTAATATTCCTATGTTTCATATAGTAAATTGTGTCAAGTTTGTGTGATACGACTGAGTGTAACCTTTGACATAGCTACTAGTAAATAGTGGAAAATTATTGCCTGCTATTAAAGTTGCATTCCTGAAAAAAAAAACAGGTTCTATCAAATTTTAAAGTTAACTGTAAAAAATAAATTTAATACATTATCTTTATAACACTGGATCACTATTTTCAAGTAAAGCAGATGTTGGTAGAAACTTGCACAATCACTGGTCCACATTCAGTAGAAATTATTAGCGATCCGACAAATATGTTGTACAAAATTGATGTTCTTAATCGGGCTGTTGGTTTTCGCCCCATTACTTTATAACCGGTATGAACCGGAATGGTGTAGTTACTTAGATAAGTGAAGTAAAGTAAGTGGCCGATATTGTTATGTTATCGAGCACGTTGTTGACGTTATGACCTTATGACCAGAAAATTCTTGTCTTAAATCTGAAGCAATAGTTGGGATTGCTATCATCACCAGAATATTGGTTTGATTTTAACAAAGCACATGTTGTGTTGTGTAATGTTCTAAATCTTTCCTTTACTTACACCTAAATATATCATCGTAGACTAGACATGCTGACAATAGGATTACGTTGCATATAACAAGTCAGAGTAATTCTAACTCGCCATTGCGAATTATAATTCCGATGTTGCACGGACCATTGTTTATTGTGATGTACCCAAGTCTAGCAGAGCGACCGCCTAGCATGGCTAGAATCATGGGATTCTAGTGATAGAATACGACATATTAGCGATGTTATGACGATATTGCTTTTCATTTAACTACTTTGACATGTACTTTAGTAACGATAAAGAATGATGATTATGGATTTAATAACGGTGGTTATTCACCAAAAAAACATGTTAAAGTAATATGAAAGGAAATATCGTCACAACATCGCTAAGATATCGTAACCTATGGCTAGAATCAAAGCTAGCGAGTTAGGCAGTCGCACCCTTGAGAAATAAAGTATTAGCATAAGCATTGAGTATCTATACTACATCTATAAATAAAACTATCATGATTGTGAATATTTTATTTATATTTAAAGTATAAATACGCATATACTTATTATTGCTTAACTTACTATTAATAATTGATTACAAGACCACTTTGGATGCTTCCAGAGACCACCGGAATATTTTATATGCGTATATGAACTATTGTTCTAATTAATTATTCAATCACAACTCTTAAACATGTATCGAAATATTCCTTGACCAGATTCAGTATATACCCACCTTATTACTTACTGGTTAACAATTGTAAAGCAATTAAATATCATTGTGATAGTTTACAATAATTAATAAATTATTATTCTATAATAAAAACAGTATTGATAAAAAGCATTAATCATTACAATAAAAGTAATCGATGTCGTCACGAAAGTATAATGAGATATGACGCATTCTCGAAGGGACCAAACTCTATTAATATACACTCTTCAGAACAAGTGGATGTGTTAATAAATAGTGCAGATCAAGGTAATTGTTTTTGGTTACCTTTAACATAACTTAGCTGTTTCAAACACACATATACTATAAACTAATATTTTCTTATTTCTATTAAGTAGAAGATATAATTATCTTCTATTAATATACAGCACGTCAAATTAACGTAATAAGGCAAATTTCCTCAGTTGAGTTTGAACTCTAGTATTGAGGTTTAAAATGAAGTGGAGAATTTACGTGTTATTTACTGTATTAGAAGTAATGTGTAAGTAAAGGAAAGGGGTGGCAGTGTAGTTATAAGTGATAAGCTGTTTTCTCGTGACTTCGCCCCAGTAAATTATAGCTTATGTCACCCGCGTATGATGTAGCTTCCCGTAGGTGAAATAATTGTTAAAGTCGGTGCAGTAGTTTAGTAGCCTATTCGGTGAAAAAAATCTATTCGTTTCTTTTTATAATATAAGTATAGATGAACTTCGTTGATATGTTTGGTCACACATGTTGGGTCTTTGATAATAAGTATTTAATCCGATAAACACATGCTACAAATTAAATCAATACTCGTGTCTATCATAAGGTTAAAGCTAGTTGAAAAGACAAAAGATTAAAAGAGATGAAATCAACGGATCCGTAAATGAGATAGCTAGAGACGTGATGGTATATGTTTATTTTAAAAAAGCTCCATAAGGCCAGAATATAGTATAGAGCTCTCCACTACTTAAGTATCTCACATATTATTATTTGTTCTTATAAAAATATAGAGATTAAGTTTTTATCGAGGAAATTTTAGAAATTCCTGCTCTGTATAGCGAAATACTTAGAAGTAACAAGTGTGTTTTTAGTTATACCTTATTGCTTTGTAAAACATTAATTGAAATTAATTTTGGTGTATACATAAGGCATGTGGCTTATCACTGCATTTTTTCGTTAGTATATGTTCATGTAACAGATCCCCTGTCATGTCATGCATACCGCGGATAAATGACGATCTTTAACTAAGGTTGGATTACACCATAATTGCAGTTAAAATTAAGGTTTATCTCAAATTTGACAATATCTGTCACGCTGATTTACATCGACTGTGGAAGGCTTTGCACCATCCCCTTTCTTGGCATAGTAAAACAATAAGTTTAACCAACGAAACTTTACCGTTTAGTTTACAGTTAAAGTTATGACGTCATCTAACCATTTCCAAATGATAACTCATTATTGTTTGGTTAAGCGGTACTTTTACATGTTTGTTATTATTAAAGTAAGTTGGTGAGACTAGCCCTTATGATAATATGATTATAATTTTCTAGATAAACAACTGAGCACGCCGCCATTAAACGGGTTGATACTGCCGGGTGTCACGCGGCGCTCTATCCTCGAGCTGACCAGCCAATGGGAGGACTTGGTGGTCAAGGAGGAAGTCATTACGATGAATCGTCTTATCGAACTCAACAAACAAGGAAGAGTGAGTATTTGACCACATGTCAAACAACAGCACATATAGTAATTAATAGCACGTACAATCAAAAAGTTCTTTCTCCAAACGATTTTCAGTCTTAATCAGTTAACCCTATAAGTTGATATAATTATTTTAGGGTATGAAGAACTGCAAATAATTCATCTTTCCGTACTAAATTTTTTTTTTGGTTCTATGGTCTTAGTGCCATTACCACGATTCTAGTTAGTAGTAGTGCATAGTTTAAAGAAATATGTCTTCCAATCATTGATGCATTAAGAGGGCGCATAAACAGTCACTTCTTAATTATAATATCTAGAAAATAAACATATGAATACTTAGAAGCCAAGGTAGAGTTTTTGAGTACCTAATATAATTTTTTTTTTTTACTTATTCCGCATAATACGCCCTCGTTTGTATCATTGACCCCGTTCAAAACGCGATGTAGGCTTGATGGTGGACTTGATCATCACAATTATGATTAATCTTTAAATTCTAACTCTAATAAATTATGTTGCATTTCTTTTCTATAGCAAAAACAAACATACAGAGCTAATAATAAGGAAATTTGTAGATCGATAAACAATTTATTAGAAAGGCAATCACTTAAGAGTGCTCATTATCTAATTCATTGAAATATAAAGTAAAAAGAAAGCTAAATCTAATACGATTTTCAGTTGTTGGAGATGTTCGGTGCCGGCACTGCGGTGGTTATCAGCCCCATCAGCCGGGTGGGATTCCTGGACACGGACGTGAATATTCCCACCATGCAGCAACCCCAGCCTGTGTACCAACGGGTTAAAGACACGTTGCTAGCGATACAGTACGGGCATTTAGAACATCCATATGCGACGATTATATCATGAGTGTCGACCGCTAGGTACATATAACTGTGTGCGAATTATTTGGTATAGTGACAGTGAGATATCGTGAAAGAACGTTTACTAACCGATTATCGTTATCGCGAAAGACTTTATCAGAAAACGATTAGTCTTTAATGGGACGTGCTTCTGTAAGTTTTTATTTTAAGGTATTATCAGGATGTTTATTGCAGGCTGTTTCTTATTGCGATATTAATTATGGACCGTTAAGATGTTATCTGTGGTTCTTAATATGTGAATTATTCGTAATTAGCGAAAAGAGACGGTGACAATTGCAAGTTGTTTTTGCGGAACATGTTTGATTGAAGAGACACTCTATGCCTAATAATAGTGTAATTGTTTATGTTAGGTATTTACACGATAAGTGAGGTGTCGCGACCTGGAGTAGAGGAGAATGTATGCTGTGATTTTAAAATGGTGCGCATTTCATTATGAATTGTTTTATTTTCTGATATCGTTGACGTCATTCTTATTTAAACGTTTGCATTTTCCTACTTTGTAAATAAATATGTTTTATAAGTGTTTTAAGGACGATATTCCTAAAATTTAGGAAGTCAATTGATATTTAATCGTGCGTTTTGTCACGTAATTAAAAAGAGAAACCAATAATACGTATTACTGATGGATGTTAATATAGTGTTTAGTCGAGTTATAAGTTTCGCATATACTTTTAGCGCGCGTGTTATCAGTGAAAGTGCGTTTTTGTTTTAATCTATAAAAATACGACGTAGTATTACATTTCGGTGCTAAAAAACTAGGTCACTACACTGAGGCGCAAATCAAACAGATGACAATCTTACTACGCAATATCAAGGAATAGTTAAAAATTGTATATACCTATTCCTCATGTTATATATTTGTAAATACAAATTACACTCAATTAGTAAGACTTAGTTTCGTTTGTATTTATTTTAGACTATGACTGAGTTGTAGAAATCTCTCTTCGAGGAAAATCGTCGTTTTGTTTATAAGTCATATTAATTTAAATATTGATATTAAGAACATCACAGTAAAGAATTGTTTGGCCGGCACTAAAGCTTTATTTATTGTAATTTAAATAGTTTTTTTATAAAAACGACGTTACGTTTTTAAAACACCACACTGCTGATCAGTTGCACAAACGTCCATTAGGGTTTAATGACGCCTTTAAGCTCTAATGAATGTCAAATTTGTAAGGGTAATGCCGTTTTAAAGTAATGACAATTTTAATGGACGTTTGTGCAACTGGCTGTAAGATATGTAGATAAAACATGATGTGATATTAAATTATGACGAGTTTTGGGCATTTTGTGAGTTGCGAAACATTTGTTTTCTAGTCTAAGATCTGTATGTTGTTGTATATTTATATAATGTATTATATAAATTAGTGTGCAATTACAGTGCCAAATTAAAAAATAAATTCATATGAATTTCTTGAAGTTTTGTATTTTTTGCAACCTATGCAGTTCGTACATATAAAGTTGTACAACGTATGAATAGTTTAACACCTGGTTTCTGAATTGAGAATCTGAAGTTGAGCACGTCTCAAACTGAACCATTGGAGTAAGAAAAATAGCGTGTGTGTGACGCTACGGAATCGTTGAGGCGTTAAGCAGCACTTAACATCGATACTTGAATTCCACGCTTGAAAATCTGAGAGATAAATAAGAAATAAAAATATTATATATAGGTTTAAAAATATTTAATAAAATTTAATAAAAAGGCATTTATTCAGGCGGTAAGGGCAATTCATCGTCAAAATCGTCGGCTTGTTTCTTCCTGCCTTCCGGTCGAGTGATTGATCTGTTTACGATATACACGCTGTCTTGTGATGTGTCCTCGGTGTATCTACAAAAAAAAAAAATATTAACACGTACGAATTAACGTGACACCTGAGGTTTACAATAATTAAGAATCCTTATATAATAACGAGTATTGTGACTATGAAGCACCGGGGATATTATTTAAAGTGATAAAAGAATGCGCTTAAATATACAAACAAACTACTGATCCTCCTCTCTGAACTCATTTCAACAAAAAAAAAAGATATCATGAAACATTAAACAAAAAACAAATTCGGCGTGTCCCATAGGACATATGGAACATGATGTAAGAGATCAAACTGAAAACAGTTCCTCATCTCTGAATTGCGAACCCTATTTTTAAAAAAAAAAGGTTGTAAAGAAAATTAAGTAATCAAACAGATTACTGAAATTAACTCAGAATTATGGTTCATAACTTTCTGTTATCATATGGTGACCCATTTAATTGATACTTTTTGGCGGCAAACAACGTCTTGTTATCAATTCGGACTGATGAATATAATATAGTTCAAAAATTTAAGAGTGTAACTGCGTAAAATAGACACTTAGATACATTATACATGAAGCGCATAATTAGTGAATGAATCTGGTTACATATTCAGACAGTTGACCCGCGGGCGAAGTGCCGCTACAGTCTGCCTTATTGTGCGCCGGGTGCGCAGTTTGACTAGTGTTAATGAACCTAATTAGTTAATGTCAAGAAATCAAATGTCACGTTTCTTAGAACGCCAGATAAAAACTATTTATGGATTTTATTTTATTCGTTAATTATTACGCAGAGAAAAATAATTAAACAGACTTCAACAAATCATAATTAAGAGAAACGATTGAAAAGAGAGCTACGATACCACACTTTTTTATCTTCAATAAAATCAAAACACAAAAAGTGGACATTTCAACAATTTTTTTGAGGTACCTAGGTGCCATTAGTGTCATTGTTAAGAAGTAAAACAGCACTATCAGAAAATTTATTTTTCTATTACCATACATGATATTTTTCATATAAATAACTGGCACTGACGTCAAAAAATATTGTTAGTAAATTATTTTCATTTCTCTTTATTACGATATTTTTTAAGGCGGTTTAATTTTTCAAAAATAGTTTTTATTTCTTTCTCTATTTAATAATAGAAGTTATCGGTGATATTACTTACTTTTTACTTATAATAAATAGATTCCTGTCTGTATTTATACCTACTTATATTTACTTGATAAACGTTTTCTGCGATGGTAGTAATTCTAAAACAGTCACCCGGATTACGAAAGGTCATGGGTTCGAGACCCATCTCAGAGTGTCAGGGACAAAGTGGATTTTTAAAGCATTTATCATTAAATAATAAAAATATACTAACAACTCTGATGCGTATAAAAATACTTGAAAATATAAGATATAGTTTACGTGTTGGTTCTCGAGTAGCCGCTATCGGCCCGCCCGCCACTAGAGTGGCGCGCGCCGGACGCTGTGGGGGGCGGCGCTTGAGCAGCGCTGCTACCACGGGATGTTCCTACAATACGACTATAATATTAGAAATCAGGGCGACCGCCTAATTTTCTAGCCTCTCTTAGGACTCTCTTAGGCTTAATGTTGTAATCAATCGAGACCGATCGACATTGGAATTGTGGCATTCGATACTCTTTATCGCACTTCAAGAGTATCGGACACAAGCGTCAATTTCTTTAATAGTTATCAAATGAAATAGAGTTTGAGCTATAATCTGTATCCATTGTATTTCCACATTACCATTATCTATATGGTTTAGATGTTGTGATTTCTTGCAGCGACCATCCGTCGGTAGCTATACTCATGTTTATGTTCTCAATTCAATAATAATACTAAAGAATAGGGTATTCTACTCCATTTGAAACAATACTTCTAACTGTTTATTATAATTTTAAAAAGCCATATAATAAATAATTCGTTAAATCAAAAACGTTTTCTTGTCTTAAAATTAAGTCAAAATTTAAACTTTTTATACCCTTAAAAAAGCTGTCTATCTTATATATGACGGCATTGTAATAACTACACAAAACAGATGCCTAGAGTAGATGATTAAAAGATGTCAATAAACACCATCTAACCTTTACAACTATGTTAATTTTAATTTTTGTGTAATTTCGTGACTTATTGCGTGTTTCAAGAGACGAATTACGATTTGACTAAAATTGAGATTCTCATTGGATTGCATTGAAATTGAGATAATATTCAAGAGAAAGCCGCTGACCAGCAATGTTTATTGGTTCTATGACTCGTGGCCGTGTGGCTCGTGCCGGTGTCAGGGTGTTGCCATCTGATCAGAGACAATGTAGAAAATCAACTTTTCTACATTGTCTCTGCGTTGGATGTTGTTTGTTCCGTTGTTCCTTTCATTCATTCATTCTTCATAATACAATTGCTTTACATACTATCTTGGAATCTGAGCGACGTTGTCCAATATTTATTTATTTAATTAATATTTGTCAAAATGGCTACCATCTTGAATTTTCATTTATCTTCAGCCACACACACAAGTTAAATCAATTGACTTAAAATTCAAAATAATGAAAATTAGCCCACGCGTTCACACGCGTTTGATCTTTAGAGCGCAAAAATGGATCATACATACACTGACAAACACATTGGCCTCTTTTACGTCACGCAGTTGCGTTAAAAACTTTTAGCAAATCATTTACATAATTAAACGAGTAACAAACAATGAATAAAAAAGTAAACATGGAACGCGAATCTTATCATTGAATTCGATATACGAATATCTGTACTGTCCTAATTTGTGTGTGTACAGGAAATCGTTTTAAGTGATGCAATAACGTTGACCGTTACGATGTTGTCTTCCGTTTTTTTTCTATTTATGCGCATTTTAAGCAATAACAAACAAAAGTTTAAGCAATAACAAACAAAAGTTTAAGCAATAACAAACAAAAGTTTAAGCAATGAAACAAAAAGTTGTTTCATTTATAAATAGTGCGCGTGAAAATATAAGTCTCAATCAATATTTTTAAAGGGCTCGATATTAAGGGTAGTTTCTACTAATGGGGTAAATCAGTTTCACCTAGTTCGTTTCTATTGTAGAAATCGTGAAAATAGGTTTATTAGATTGTATGAAACTGTTTATTTATAAGATAGATTTATGCAGAAAAAAAAAGTATATACACAAAAATTTGGTCATTTGTAAAACAGCTAGAAAACTTTTTATAGAGACATCTTTATGACTATTTTATCTAGACAATTGTTAATATTAAGAAATATTGTTAGGATTAAACATGTTCAAAAAGGTTTTGCTTGTAAAGTGTAATGTGAAGGTCAATAAAAATACTTACTTACTTATTATTATTTCATGGTTGTTAAACAAAAAAGGGGAATTATTGTTAATTGGTTAAATAGTGATATTATTAACTGTCATATAAGGTCAGAATTACCTTTTTTGTGATGAAGAATAATGCATTCTAATTCCTCTAATGTTTACGTAATAATCGCATCTCAATACAATGTCAAAGACTTGCATTTTACCATTGTACTAGATAGTAGGTAGATACCTTAGTCCAATATTATATTATAGTCTTGTGTAGTATAGTTTTGCATAGCCCGACGTGCCACTGACTGTATCACCTTCTTTTATAGTATTTTTCTACGATTGACTCAATACTCAATACTCAAATGTTTATTGCAAAACCATAGTGTTACATTGATGTTACAAAATAATAATATTAGTATCAAACTATAGACCCTGTCGGGCACAGCAACACTTTATAGAGAGGATACATATCAAAAATAAATTAAGTGGTCTGGCAATTTAATAATAATCATAAAGTTAATCAATTATCACTAACAGTCATTCAAATTCATCAACAATATAATTGAAATTTATTTGTAATTAATTAATTTAATATTGTTGATAAAATAAAATGTAATTTAATAATCATATTACTACTACATCGTCAAAAAATAAAATAAAATGGTAAGTTTAATAATTATAATTAATAGTCAGAGAATGTTTTCAAAAATACAAATCAAAACAAGCCAATTTCATGTTATTTGTATAAAATTGATTGATTCACGTGTAATTAATTTAATATTGTTGTTATAATTTAAAATATAATTTGTTTCTTTAAAATTTGCTAATTTATGTCAGTTGGCATCATCATTATTATTATTATCTAAAATTGATCTATTGAGGCATTTTTAATTCAAGATTTCATTTATTGTACATATTTTATTTTCCTGTAATTGCTTTATTACTTCCATTATTCCAATCATTAATTTAAAACTATATTATTTATTGCTATTAAAATTTTAACTCCATTAAAGTTTTTTATTGAATTGTCCGATTATTTTCATTATATTAATTTGCAAACGTAATAATATGTACTCATTTTATGTAGTAATGTTTTTAATATTGTCGTCTAGATATTCATTTTGACTGTAATAGCTTTTGCAAATTAGAAATAGTTTTAATTTATTAATAAAAGAGTTATGGGACAGTTCATTCTTTATTGAATCTGGTAGTTTGTTATATATTTTAATGGTCATGACCAATGGACCAGTCGAGTGCATGTTTAGGCGGGAACATGGTAAGTTTAATCTGTTTTTATGTCTAAGATCATATTTGTAATATATTCTACGTGTAGTATAGAATTCAGGATATTTGCGAACAAATTTGCAGACTTCATATGTGTATATGCACGGTAAGGTTGACATTAAGATTGTGTTTTAAATGTAACATAGACTAAAGTAATAATAAGTATAGATTAAATTTTGTACATTCCTGAGGCCAGTAACCGTGACCGATACCAAAAGTAAACAGTGGCAAAACTTGTCAGAAATTACATCACGCACCTAACCCCTACCTTCTTGTGACGCAACCTTCATCGTGATTACAGAGCTCATATCTATCATCAAAAGTAAACAAATGCGAAAACGTGGAGCACTATAAACAAACGTGAAGTTCTCTATCTCACCATAAGTCATTAACAAACAACAAATATTTATTTAACAATGAACTAATTGAGTTGAAAGTGGGTGTAGTTACCTTCTATAAATTCATCATTGAATGCACGCCATAGCGCCAAAATATTTATTTTCTTTTTGAAATAATAATCTGAGACCTCTATTTTGAATAAATCTCTCCATTTGAGTTTTGAACGTATAATAATGACATGTTGATTATTAGGATACAGCACACTATGAAATTAATAGAGTTCTTTGGTAATGGTAATATGATTAAACTGTAATCCAGCTATCTAATCAAAACTAATGACGCATTATATGGAATTAAATGGGATTTTAGAATTTATATTTCTCTACAACAAATCCCATTAACTTGACAACAAAAAAATACTTTTCAATCTTCGACATACATACCAAAGTTAATCAACTATCACTTGTTAATTTTCTATTTAAAAGTTTTTCAGTTTAGATTCGTAATATAAATACCAATATACCATATTCGTAATAAGTTTTTTCCTATTGCACTAACTATGAAATTCCCATAAATACTCAGACCAACTTTAATATAATGTAGGTAACAGAAACCTTATTTGGATATTAATTTAGACGATTTCAACGCCATGAGGAATCTTAAGATTGTGTTCTAAACTACACTGTGCATCGAAGAAATTGTTTGTGTGTATTTAGAAAAACGTGATATGAAACGCCATAATTTCACAATATTTTTTTCAGAATATAATAATAATTCGGAGCTCAACGTTGCTGTTGCTAGCACGTTTGGTCTCAAACTGTAGAAGATAAGATTTGTAGCAGACTATTCACAATTTATATTATCATCACAATTTATTGAGTTCTTAAGTACATCGGAAGGCACATTAGAGTGTTAGACACGGCTGAGTTTGCAGTCATAGATATTCGCCAATTCACACCAGGCAGAACATTGGCTTATGATGAATAATGAGGAAGTATTTAAAAACAAACAAGGAAAGCACTAAAAAAGCACCTCACTAGATGGCGACTCTAGCAAAAGTTGATTTTTGCAGGAAACGAATGGACCAAAGACAGTCATTTCCGTTCCTATTAACTAACATATAAAAATACTGAAATTTGAAAAGTTCCATATAGGTATAGATATCAATACAAATACGAAAAAGTACAAATAGAATATGAGTTGTTTATTGAGTTTTGAAAACTAATTTACTTTTAAACATGGAGAAATCAAAAACGTACCGTAGCGACATCTAGTTAGATTTCGGGAACAAATGTTTTTTCACATTACGCTAATAAAATAGAACTAAGGTTGTAGCAAGGCTCAGAGAATAATCAATATCCTACATACCAATTTCTAAGCAAAAGATTAAATGTAAAAGATAAGGTTATAGGTGTAAATATATTAATAAATAAGTTTTAACTATGATAATCTATCAATATAATCTTTGCACTTAGCGCCATTTCTGATTTTATGCAGCGTATATCAGAACTAGATTCTGCTCGTATTTATATTCTCTAAGACAGGGTAAAATAAAAACTAAATGAAGCAAAAAGAGTACATTTTCGATCAAGTGATCTCACCTCTGATCTGGTCTATGGGAGATTGACTGGCACCAGACGATCCACTTCCAGCTGAGGTGACAGCAACTGTAAATTAATGTCAATTGAAATTTGTCACCCAAAGATTATAATTTCCGTGTATAACGGAACAAGTCCATACTGAAAAAAAAAATCTTCTATCTCCAACATTTGTAATGTCAGTTGTTTTAATAAAAACTTTAAAAAGTGCAGAATAAATTAAAGAATATATCGACTATATCGTAAAAAAGAATGTTTGACTTGTATATATTGTACATAAACACATAAATTTATAATTTATTTCTTTCTAGTAGGCTAATAGAAATTAACGTTTTTACTTATGTGAATAAAACGAATTTGCCTTGATTTCTATTGAACACGGTAACTCTGTTCCGATGGTGAAATTCGGTCGTTCGGCAAAGTTCGCGTTCAGTTTCCAAATTTGTCCTTACAAAATGGTTCCTATATGACCAATTTTAATTGATTAAAGAAACACTTATATACAAGGAAATTACTTTGAGAAATGAATCAAGTTAAAAAAAAAAGCAACAATACCTATAACGAAATCAGTACAAAGATCTTCGTAGGAGAGCCGTTTTAAAGTAAATATCAATATTTATCGTATGATTATTGCTTATACACATCATTAATCATCGTTGTTATTAAAGCGCTTGTTTTCAGGTTATAATTTCTGAAACGCAATGTTTTTGTTTGAATTAAGATAGGAAAAGATAATTAATTTTATAAGGAAAGTATTATCCTGCACGTAGTAGATAAACCGATATTTTAAAATACGTGATTTAAATAAGACCAAATATTCCCAACTCGATAACATCATTTAGTATTTAGCGATTCAAACTGGTTTCTGAGCTTGAGGTCTAGAAGTCAAACCGAACATTTGGCTAGTCATATCTATTAATTAATGTTACGTCAAGGTAAAATAACATCTTCGTCATAAGATTAAGTGTAATAAACATAAACGTTTCAATGACTCAAATAAATGCTTTTGAAAATGTAACTCGCATTATTTATAAAGAGCATCTTAACAGAAGAATGAAATTTTACTGGAAAATATTATAAGTTCCACCAACGCCATGCACCAACAAGTGCTTGCAAAATTCGTCAGTAATGTTAGGTTCTGGGTCAGTTCAGTGGTTAGAGCAGTCGTCCGTATTGGGAAAGGTCATGGAAGGGCTGGTGGATTTTTTAAACATTTTTCATTAAAAATATTTGCCAGAAGAATGTACCTAACTTATTATCATTTGGTATATGATTCATTATACGATATTTTGTTATCAATAACAAACCTCTTTCCTGTTGCTTCACTCTTGCTTGAGCACGCTGCAGTTCTTTATTCCACGCACTGGTCTCGGACAGTCCTTGATCCCCGCAAAGTTTTACTATTAACTTTAAACCTGCATAAGCAAATAAATGTTGCTTATAATTATCATTTATTTTTATTAACTAAGCGTTTTGTGAAAATTAAACATGAATTTTAATCGTTTCGGAGATGATATAATCGCAAAGGTGACTTGAAATACATAAGTACCTATCTAATTTTTTTATAAATAATCAGATTCTCATTTTGAGCACAGGGTTTCCCCTTTTGTACTCCTTATAAAGAAAATACAGGGAGTATTAAATTGGACACAGGCTTTCCTAATTTTTTTCTCCTAATAATTTGTTTTTATAGAAAGAAAGGTTTTGAAAATTTATTTACCGGTTTTTCTATGACTAATTAAATTTAAATCTGCTTTTAAATATTAAAAAATTTACGAGATTTTCTCCTCCAGAGTTTTTGTTTTTCTTATACTTTTTCCTTATTTTGGACTGAATATCAAGCTAAAGTTATATCACCTAAATTATATCATAACAACAGTAAGAATATTCTTCAAGGTGCCTTTCAAGAATGATCATATGAAGATACAGAGGATCATTATCAGTAAATAAGTAGGGAATGTTACTTTACATGAAATTATATATACATAAATTTCTATTATACTTTATGTTGTCTGTGTTTATGTGTAGCTTATAAGTGATGTATGTTCAATAGTTTGTGACAGTTTAACAATAAGGTACTGTCTTGCATCGGGATCATTTTAATCGAGCGAATTTAATTCACAATTGTATGGCGGCCCCCTTAAATATTTATTTTATTCAGGTTTTTAGTATTTGTGAAATTTCAACTGTCTAATTTTCTCAGTTCATGAGATAAAGACAGACAGCGAAGCCTTAGTTAGGCTCCCGTTTTACCTTTTGTTAATTTGTTTCTATTTCTTCCCATAACTTCGTTTTCAATTGCCTATCATGGTAGTTTGCCTAAAATTTGTGTCATAGGGGAGTCCATTTTGATTGGTATTATAAACATTTCAATATCAATTTCGCCATTGTCTGCGGCCGAAGAATAGACGGGAGACGAACCACGTAACCGCTAGTGCTGATGCACGACTGAACAATCGCGAAAATCTGTGGCTTAGTAAACGCGATTTTTTTTCCTCGTGATTCATTTTCCGCAAGTGTGGATATTCCCACATGATTCAAATTGTTGCAGATTTGCGATAATAAATTTGCGTGAAATGCAATCGCGATGGGGACAGTCCCTCAGTCAGTTAGATAACAAAGATTTTTTTTTCCGTCCGAAATACATGAAGATGTTAGTTCAGGCATTTGTATTGTTTTTAACATAGAGGTTATAAGTATCATAATAAAAACATCAATTAAATTTCAACTAACATTGAACGTTGTCTGGGAAACGGGCGTTCATCTTCTTATACAGCACGAGCGCCTCCTGGTAGCGGCCACTGGCCCTCAAACATCCGCCCATTAGAAGTCCCCATCGTGGCTACCGATAGATACATTATTAAATTACCTACACACACACCCGCACATGCACGCCATTGGACGCACGCACACAAACAATAGTAGCAGTAGGTTTCCATACCCCAAAGTGTAAAAGCGGAACACTCATAGAAATATGTGTCTGTCTGTCAAACTTAATTTGCACAGAAACTAGTAAACCGATTGAGTTGTTTGATTATTTTTTTAAGTTGGTGACCAAATGACGGATGTAACCGTAAAAGTAATAGATTCTGACTCATTTTGAAATATAAGAAAAAAAATTCAAACAAATTTTGATGAAATTCGATTATTGCCAATCACTGTTAAAAAGTTATAATCCTTACTTGCACTTAAAATTATATCCTTATATTTATTTAAATTTTCCTAATTGCTATTAAAACATTTATAAAAGAATAAATGTGGCAAATGCCTAAGGTGGACCAGGTTTTAGATGGCATTAATATTCCTCGTCCCACACTACTGATTCTGTAGCCAAGTCATTTTATGTCAAAGTTATTATGCTGTGGAGTTCTCTGCCTGTAATAGTGTACTACTGGTTCTTGGTATGAGACTGGTGCACCCACCCTATTGCAAGAAAATCTATTATGAGTTGTTGTATTTTTTCATGATATATTTTGGCATTAAACGATTACACTAATAGTTGTAGTTACATTTCCGGGTTGCAATCGAGCAGCTTTTCTATAATATTGTATAGCGATGTCTGGTGGTGATTCACTAGCGAGCCACTCTAAGGCCGATATTTCGCAAGGCCACACTGCCTCCACCTGGAATTAGAAATAATCATAATTAGGTTGAAGTTTTGTTTTTTTTGTAATAAGCATAATATGTGAAGATACAATTGAAGTAGTTCGGTAGCGTATACAATTGAAGTAGTTAAGTAGTAGAGGATAAGCGCCGCGGTCCGCGATCGTTGTTGTTAGGCAACTTTCGAAGGGTTGATCACGGAATGGGTGACCAAAAAAATATTATCTCGAGCTACTTCGTGCTTCGGAAGGCACGTTAAGCCGTTGGTCCCGGCTGCATTTGTAGTCGTTAATACCCTCCAATCCGCATTAGGCCAGTTTGGAGGGTCATGGACCATCCTCCTTAACCATCCATAAGGAAGGCCTGAGCCCCTGCAGTGGAGACGTGAAAGGGCTGGCGATGATGATGATGATGATGATGAATTGATCTGCTATTGTATGTTTACACAATTTTATGTGAATGGAATTTCGGGAAATCAGATTGAAAACAGAAACTAAAGTTTAGTTTAATAATAAGATATAAATGTTATTAAGTATTCGGTATTAAATAGTAAATAGCTCATGAAGTGTATCCCAGGAGCACTAGAAATAAAAATAGGCTAGTTCTTGACATAGTCCCAAAAAGCGCGCGATTTAAAAATAACTGCTACTGTATGATTATTAATAAGATTCCGGAATCTATAAAGAATACACCTTTTACTAGATTTAAGAGAGAGTTATATAACTGGCTTGCTGAGCGTTCCTTTTATTCGTTGGATGAGTTCTTAGACTATAGAAACTGAACGTTAGCCTGGGGTGGATTAATCAGTGCTTATAGTATTTTCTTTTACTACGTTTGCATGCTATTGTTAATGGCTGAATAGGCGATAATTGTATTACCTTTTACATCTTTTTTGTATACCCTATTCAAACGCAAATAAATTATTATTATTATTATTCAATTAGAAATTTATGTTTTTTTTTTTTAATTGGTACTGCTATAATCTACGGTGATATATTATTTATTTGCCCACATCTTGATAATGATGTTTCGCGGTCTGCATGTCCCCCATCTCACTATGTAGCTGCGCCAGAGCACACGTTACTCCGACGTCCCAGGTTCCGATCATGCTATACCTGTCGTTACCAAAATTTTATTATATTGCATGCACAATAGTACAGAGGCAGATTCAATACATTGGACATTCTGTATCAATTAACCTTTGGGTAATATGGAGAATATATTAATGAAGGAGATAATGTAACTTAAGATATGAATATATTTAATTTCAGCTCTTAGCATAGTCTATTTCAGCGGTTCTCAAATTCATAATTTCATCTACTGACTTCATAAAACACATTTTTCGATAATTTTTGATAGGAATTGACACTGCTTCTAATGAACATATAATCTGGACATGAATCATGGATATGATTTTAACTTCATAAGAAAGATTTGGAATTTTTAAAATTTTTGTACGAGTAAAGGTCCTTAGGTGTCATCTGAATTCGAGTAATGGCTGCTTTACCGTAATTAGTATTAACATACTGAGCATTGAAAAAATAAGAAGTAGATTTTTCACTTCATTTTAAGTGATTAAGTTTATGTAAACACAAAAATAAGTAACAAGTAGTAAGTAAAAATGTCGATAACTACTTATGAGCTTCATTGAATTTAAAATGAGAATCTATTTAATTACGTATAAACACGCCGTTAGTACACTGACGTAATTGCACGCAATTGTATGGCAATGTTGCGTTGTCTCGCTCTATTATTAACTCGATGAAATAGCTGCGTCCTTATCAGTACGGTTTCGTCACTGCGATAAACATCGTTACGCAGATGCATATATTTCGCATCCAGGGTTCCCACCCATCCCGATTTCTGATGACTATCCGAATGTCACGAATTTTGTTTCTTCAAAGGTAAACCCTATTTCCATTCGCATAGTTTCGCTGATGTTTCTAACGTATCTCATTTCATTATTATTATGATTTAAATAATTGTCGCGTTATTTATTACATACTAGTGGCCGCCAGCGACTTCGTCCGCGTTTTCCATTATTTCTTCGCTCCTAATAGTTGCAGCGTGATGTTATATAGCCTAAAGCCTTCCTCAATAAATGGTCTATTCAACACAAAAATATTTTTTCAATTCGAACCAGTAGTTCCTGAGATTAGCGCGTTCAAACAAACAAACAAACTCTTCCAGTTTTATAATATAGATAAATTGGTATTTTCCAAAAATTTATGCAATAAATTAACTAACTATGTAATAGTTATTAAATTATTTGAACGACATTTTGGGATTATTCATATTTCAATAATTAATTTATCTCTTCGACTTTTTATCTATACTTTCGAATTTTCTATCTATACTTTCTATTTTAATAATAGTCAATAATATTAATTAGCTTCTAATAATAAATACATTTTTAATAACGTTACGCGGTTGTCATTTAGACAAGGTTCCAGCGCATTAGCAATTTACGGAACTTATAATAAATCTAAGCTAAATTGAATTTAATATTAGAATCTACTTGATTAGGTACGTGTGAACCAGCCATTATACAGTATAGTACCAGTGGTCGGCGGCGGCGGGGTCGGGGCCGCGTGCGCGCGCCGCCCGCGCCAGGCCCGCGGCGGAGAGCGCGCGCAGCGTCGCCCCCGCCCCCCGCGACCCCCGCACCCGCGCCCACCGCGCCTCCGCCGCCTCCAGGGAACCCTCGCTCCCACTCTTCTCGAGGGCCAACGCTATAGGCAATGAGTCAACATGATTCATTGAAAGTGCGTGTATTTTGTTTGGTATCTGTCTACTCGTATACTAATAATTTAAGATGATTGTATGTTTGCAACGAATAGACCCCGAAACGGCAAATAAGCGCCTGAGTGATGATAGTGTTCTCTGCTATGGTTTAGCTTATTTTAAAACATATCGACATTAAAATCAGTATAATTAATAAACTAGTAATAAAATATAAATACTCGGGAACTCCTATTATATTAAATATATAAATTGAAATGAGCGATCTGTCGATGAGAACGGGCCAATATACCGTGTCGCCCTTACGCCGTTAGTACACCGACACATTCGGATGCGAATGCGAAACATTAGCGAAATCTTGTCAGTTTTATGGCAATGTTTCGCATGTTCTTTCTCTCGCTCTATTATTAGCCTGATGAAATAGCTGCGTCCTTGTCAGTACGGTTTCGGAGTTAACTGCGAAAAATATCGCAACACAGACGCACGTGTTTCGCATTCAGGGTTGCTAAATGATAAATAGAATTTTGTTGATAACCCTGTTCGCATTCACGATGGTTTCACAAACGTTTCGGTGTGCTAACAACGTTATAGGCCGGACAGACTCACGCCGAGGAGCCCCGAGTACACCCGATACTCGTGAATATGAAATGTTTCTCGCCCTCTCATTCCATTATATTTCTTCTCGATACACCTCGGCGTGAGTCTGTGAGTACCGCTCTATACAGTACCGAGGTCATGCATGGCCACGAGGTCGGCGGGGTCGAGATGCGTGGCGGCGGCCAGTTGCTGCGCGGCGTGGTGCCACGCGGGCGGCGAGCACTCCTCCGCGGCGGCCGCGAGCGCGCCGGTCACGCGCGCCGCGCAACCGTACGGGTCGTCACGTGACGCCAGACCGCTCAACTGACGCGCCTCCGACCAGTTGCCCAACTATACCACGGTCGCCGGGAAAATACAAATATATACCTTTCTCTACAAGGAATGTGCAGTTGGCAATACATAATAATAACTACATTGTAGCCCACTCTTGTGTATCTAGACAAGTCTGTTCCTGCAGTCAAATTAATTTACTTGTAATATAAAATATTTGGGTATCATGATTGATAAAACGTTGAGTTTTCACCATCTTGACCTTCTTTAGAACTGAACCCGTTAACTGATTTATATCTTTAAAAACTTGCGAGATGTTGCCGACACAAGTGTTTTGAAAATGATATACCAAGCTTTATGTCAATCTATATTGAGTTATTGTATCATAGCGCGGGAAGGTACACCAAAGACTAATTTACTAAAGGTTGAGAGAGCTCAAAGAGCGGTTAAGGTCAGTTTTGGTGTACTATTTCGTTACCCTATTAAGGAACTGTATTCAAAGGATGATGTCCTGACAGTGCGGCAACTATTTATTCTCAATACTATATTGAAACAGAACAAACCTTTATAAAATTTGATCCTTCACTAACTACATCCAATTGCCTCAACATAAGATCTGCCAATATACAGTTTCATGGTTTAAAAGTTTTTCATAAAGATTCTTTGTTTTTCTGGGTGTAAACTTGAATAATAACATAAAGATACAGATTTATTCATAAACTAAATTATGTGCAAACGGGCCCAACTTCATGGTTTAAATCTCTTAATTATGTAGACACTGAGAATTTAATTATTATCCCTTCGTAAATTTTTAAAACATAGCAATATATATATAAATATAAAAATTGAAGACACTATTTAAAAACCCATTCATAACACACACATATAAAGGTACAAAACAATTTACACACCCGCACATATAAGCACACGCACGCGCGCGCTCGCATACGCACACACACCCATATACACACACGCTTTTACATATATATATTCGTTTATAGCTACGTATTTCAAAGACATTTCGCACACCACAATTACTTTAATTATTTTTATGTAATATATCACTGGTACTTCATATAATTTTTACCAGGTTCAGGATTGGAGAAGCAGATTATTTGTCATACATTTTTACACCATAAACAATTGCTTTCGGAATTACAAGTCAATTATTTGATCAATAAGACTCACGATTTGTCGAACCTTAACAATATATTATTTTTAGATTTGTGTAAATAAATGCCATATTATATAGTATCACTGTCGTTTTCCACATGTAATGTTATGTTATGTCTTATTTTTGACTATCTGCCACAGGACAAAACGCATCATACGTAAAATTCACGGTACTTATATTACGGTACTAATATTTAGTTAAAGCCTTGTTCGACTTTAATTTAAGTAATCAATAATAAATCTTACTGCATACGCCACAAACGCCGCGTCGGCATTAGCCTCAGCCTTCAACACCCTATCATTGGGATGTGCACGTGCGACTGCCTTCAATCTTTGTAACGTCTTCATTCCGGTCGCGACCGCCGGCGAATGAGCACGCGCCGCTCTCAAAGCAGCTAGGGCTCCCCCCAGCTCTAGCCGGGCCCCTGCACCGCCACCGCTGTAGCCTCGTAGGGCTTCCACACACCATGACATACCACTGCAACCAGATCAAATAGAATCTCTTTGTACAAAAAGTAGGTAATTTTGCAATCTAAGATGTAAAGTTTTTAGATTGCAAAATTACCTACTTTTTGTATTTACGGGTGTAGACGATTTTTTAAAATCTTATATATATAAAAATTTTGTGTCACGATGTATGTTGCCAATAAACTCCAAAACTACTAAACCAATTTTAATCAAGATTCACATGGACCCGATTTTGGTCTAACTTACTGGATAGGATAGTTATCATCTCAATTAGTCGCTTATGTCGTGAATGTAAACGAAAAAAATGTACTAATTAATTGTTTCTTAAGCAAGTGTTTATTTACTGTTTAGTTTTATGAAGTTCTCATAGATGGCGGTGTACGTTGATTCATAGATAAAATTCTTCAATATCGTTTGACAGCTAAGTATCAAATACACCCAATAGATTGCGTTGTGTTCTATATGGCGTTTATTCTAAAGTAATCCACGCTGGCCCATTGCGGATTAAAGTGTATTAACGACTGCAAATGCAGCCGGGTCCAACGGCTTATCGTGCCTTCCGAAGCACGGAGTAGCTCGAGATAATATTTTTTTGGTCACCCATCCCGTGACCGCCCCATGCGAAATTTGCTTAACGACTACGATCGCGGGCCGAAGCGCTTATCCATTACGCCATCGAGCTACTCAGCTATATATGCGTTAGAACTTACTTAACGTATTATTCGTAGATTATTTTATATACGTATACATTTTTTTTTCTATACTAATATTATAAAGAGAAAAGATTTGATCGTTTGTTCGTTTGAATAGGCTCCGAAACTAATGGACCGGTTTTAAAAATTCTGTCCAATAACGGCAAATAAAGAATTAAAACGCTGTCATATCAACCATTGTTTAAGAGTCAATTTGTCGTTGTAATTCACAATCATGATAGGAAACCTAATCCAAATGATTTATCAAACTAAATTCTAACCCTGAATTTGGATTTAGTTTGGGCTACTTTTTATTCCACTAGACAGTTCTGTAGGGAAGTAAAAAAGCTATTCTTATATCTTACATTAGACTAAAGTATCCTACAAACTATAAGTTACCCAGTATCGTCGTCCCTGGAGGCGGGGCGCACTAGCGCGGCGGCCGCGAGCGCGAGACATCGCTCAGCGTCCGCGGCCGCGCGACGACACCACCGCGACAAACGATCGCCCCGTATCACGTCGCGGAGCACGCATTCGTATGCGTCATTCTCCTACATTTCAACAAGTCAAGTATAATTGAATACGAAACAATATGAAGAAAAAGGTGTGAAATCGTTTTTTTTCTACGACAAAAAACTTCCTGAGTACGCTCATGTATCTTACGCTCAAAGATCGAAAACGCTCATTGAGAAAATAGTTCAAAACGCGTTATGGTCACAGTAAAATCCACATATGCGAACTTCGCGTTATGTATGGCTCTTATGGAAACGTCCATGACGCATTATGGCATTCACAGAATAATAACATAGCGAAATCTGTGTCGTGGTTGTCGTGCTATTCGAACACAACGCGTTGTGGCAATGAAGAAACACCATGATGTGTATTGAACCATATTTGATTAGGTTAAAGTATGACAAACAATGCACGAGCCGAGCGAACAAAGCGAGCGTACCGCGGCAGCAGCCGGCGAAGTGCCTGAAGCAAATCGCTATTATAAAATTAAACATCTAGTTAAACCAATTAATGCTCAGTACGCGTCGTGGATTTTCTTCATTGTCACGATGCGTTGAGGTCGAATAGCAACGACATGGATTTCGCTATGTGGTTATTCTGCGATTGCCACAATATTGTGTCGTGAGCGTTTCCACTATAGCCATAATACGAATTTCGCTATGTAGTTATTTTGCGATTGACACAACGCGTTGTGAACTATTATTTCGCTCAATGAGCGATTTCGATCTTTGAGTGTGGCATTTATAAAAGCGTACTAGGAAGTTTCTTTTTTCGTAGAAAAACAATAAACGATTTCATACCTATTTCCTCAGTATGTTAAGAATTGGGTTTTAAGGTTTTGGGACTAAAATAATATAAAGTTAGATTTAGTTTTTCATAAGTACTTTAAAGATTAATTTCACATATTTATAATATATAAGATATAGACATAAATATATATCGTGTATTTACGTGTGGAATTAAAGAATTAAAGTAAGAAAAGGATTAAAGTGATAAATTAATTTACGTCATCAATAGGAATATCTTGATGACATGTGGGTGGTTCTACATCAAGCATAGCGTGGAAAGCCGCTTTTCCGCCTTCCGGATCACTCAAAGCCACTGAACATAGCACTAAATGTAGACCTAAAACAAAATATTTAGAACATAATACTAAAACGATAAGACAAAATATGTAGTAAGTAAACGTATGTACATTATCTTATTATATATTTTAAATAGCTTTCCGCCAGCGGCTTCGCCCGCGTGGTCTTGTATTATATATAAAAACCTTCTTTTTGAATCACCCTATCTATGAAAAAAAAACCGCATCAAAATCCGTTGCGTAGTTTTAAAAATTTAAGGATACATAGAGACAAATAAAGCGACTTTGTTTTATACTATATAGTGATTTACTTACATAATTTAACTTTAAATACAATGTGACTAGAAATTAAGAACAGTGTTTCAATATTTTTATAAACTTTTGCTTAGTGAAATATTCTTTCATTTCATTATTATGGCACAGTTAGAGGGCATTGTTTTATAGATTTATTTTCAACTATGTTTTTATCAAAATAATATTAAACGGCATATTATAATAATACGTTTATAGAATTATGTGTTGGAATGTGCGGTATCGATGTATGTATTGTAGTGATATTTTTGTAGATTACCTGTTTGGAAATCGCCTTGTTCATGCATGATGTGTTGAAAATTGGTAACAGCATCTCGAAATTTGCCCATGCGCACCAATAACAAGCCGATGTTGTGCATCACTTTCATTCTAAATTCGAAATATTATATTAATAAGAGATAAAATTATAAACTTATAAGTATACAAACAGATATGAACTTCACTGCAGTTATTTACAAAAACAAAGTTATATTTGAAGGCCCCTGTACAATGACGAATGATTCACTACGAGGCTGAGCGAGGCTAGTGCAAATTGCTTAATATTAGCTATTTCAGAAACAGTCTTGATCAACGGCTAAACATGCGTCCCAAAGTACAAAGAAGCTCAACGTTTCATTATTGACTTTAAGACAGGATTTACTAATGTTAACCTCCGCACTCCGTAATCGTTTTTGGCAGTATCTATAAGATCCAACTAATATGATATGGCGCATGATGTATCTTCGTTTATGCAGTACGATATCCGAAGGTGACCATACGTTTGGTATGATTAAAATTTATAATGAGTCTTGTTTCAATGACTATAAAGATTAAAACATGATGCATTCAGGATCACTCTCTGGCAGGATTCAAGCGCGTGGATTTGCTGACATTTGACGTAGTTCGTCATTTCTTTTCTTGCATTATGTGCATGTACATCACTGAGTCCCGTTAGTTGTATCTTACTATAGCATCGAGCTCATATTTTCTTCTAAATAGCCCAACTCATACTACGTATAAAACTATGCCCATTAAACTCTTCTTGCACTATGTATAGAGCACGGTTGCTGAACAGAAAGAGTTTCGTGACCTTAATATCGTAAACATTTTAGGTTCATTTTACTGAAGAAATTGGCTAGATGTATCTGTTCGAGCGCAATAGCAATATGTTTGTGCACGAGTGAAAGAGATATGAAGTGCCTGGTCCTTGTTCGAAATTCACTCTGTACGACGACCGTGCAATAACTAAGCTACTTTAAGCTATTTCTGTTGCTGATGAATACCAATTAAAATGAAATTTAAACCTTAAGTCTTTTTCAGCAGTTGGTGTTTGATCCAAAGCCATCCGATATAATTTTAACGCTTTTGGGTGTTCACCCATTTTGAAATAAATATTTCCCATGTTTACCTGAAGAAATAGCGCTTGTAAGACACCTTAATTTAGAATATTTAGTTTTTTTGTACTTTTAGTTTCATATAAAGATATTATAAATACCTTCAAACGATTTGCATGTGGAAATAATTTATTTCTTGTAAGTAGTTGGTAAGTATTTAAAGCCTCTGTATACATCTCATTTAATGCATATTGTCCTGCTAAGTTGCACAGAACCTGTAAAACAAAAATATAACTATGTACGTAGAGTCGATAGCAAATAAAGCTACTATAAAAGGCTAAATATCTCCATTAGACTTAAACCTAAATCTATCAATAGTTACTTCATCAGATGTGTGTACTCACAGTAGGTACTACCAAAAACTCCATACAATACATACTTTTGTTATTCTAAATATTGATGTTTATGGGCAACATGACATACAATGGCATAGTAGAATTACTATATAATTATATGTAACTTTTATTATAGAAGTTCTTACTGTTGAAGGTAGACCTTGTTTACGTAATTGAGATGCAACTATTGAATAAATGGATGATATTAAGTATTAATGTTACAACTTACAGCAAAAGTCAAATCCAAATTATGGCTATCACCAAGGTTGGCGTGTTCCTGCATTCGAATCAGCTGACGTTCCAGTGCTGAAGCTTCTTGTGCTTTCGCTAGCGCCTGTATAGATAACAAGTATAGTTTGAACTGCTTTTGTTGATGGGATATAAAAAGTACATACCTATATACATAATGTCGTATATATATGTAGGTATACAAAAAACACTAAATGATTTACTGCAATTCAGCTCATACAATAGGATGATCACTAATTTTTGTTTGTTTGTCCGTCAGGTAGTGTTAAAAAATATTAAACACGTATTTTTTTATTTTTTCGTAATCATAAAATTACGGCGTTACATTGAGTTGAAATATCGCATGACGTCACGTTAGAGTACGTTTTCTACTCAACTGTGACGTAGCGAGCCCCACTCCTCAACTTTAATGCCTGTAATCTATACTATTTCTTGTTAAATTGAAGTAAAAAAAAAAAATACGTATCTAATATTTTTCTATAATATTTTAGACTAACGGACTAAATAGAAATGCATTTTTTTACCCAGTCATCATCCCTATTATTAAATAGGCATTCTAAATACTCATGAGTTGCCGAGTTAAAGCGTACGTTGAGGGAGCGTAAACCTCTGGGTAAAATCAGTCTTTTGAACCTCTGGGTAAAATTAACTAATTTTGAGTAACTTAGTCGTTATTGAAATGAATTAATACGAATCAGGATACTATCATCCGGTTTCTGAATTGGGAATTTAAAGTCATGAACGTCTCGAATGTTTAAACGTCACTTAAACAGGTTTTTGATTGTGATTTTAGTTTATTTTTAATTATCAGTTAATAGCGGTTTGATAAAACTACGATTTTTTTAAATTGTGAAACGTGAATTATTGAAACTTTATGAATTGTGAAACGTGAAAATTTTTAATTATTGAGAATAATCAGTTGAGATTTTATACTTTTCTCAATTCAGAAACCGACTGTATGAAAACAGAATCGCTATTTCCAGACGATATGTGTATGGTGATTGATATATGTAACGGACAACTACAGCTGAGAACTGGTAAGAAAGGTATATTAATACATCGTGTTATTTTAATCCCACCTAAATGCTTAACGTTTTAGTTGGAATTGGAATAACATAAAATACCTAAATTATATTAAATAAAATATTATTCTAAATGAAAAATGCTATGAGATGGTGGACTTTTTTTCGTATTTTTCATTAATAATATCTTCCAGTATAACATTGTGAATGCTAAATTGATAGAACACAATATTTAAAACATGAATAACAAGAGCCACTCAGCCACGGAAGTCGTCGACGGTATTAAAGTGTCTACATCTCTGAGGTTCTTTTGAATGGAGAAAATTGCATTTTCTATAATCTGGGATGCTTTTGTTGTTTAAGATTTCCATAATACTATTGCTTCAGCTTCTTAATTTGGCATCTGAACAACATATGTGATGCAAAAAAGTTATAACCGTTCCGTTAAATTACCTGTCCTAAGTCATAATCCCTCTTGACAGCGGTATCATCGTCAGGGTCGGGGCGAGCGCTCAACATGCATGACTCCTCTACGAGTGTCATTATACGAGCTTCCATTTGCTTGACTTTCTCCTCGATACTATAGAAAGATAACATTAACACCAGTTGAAAATCAAACGTCAACTTCTTCATGTAACTGCTTCCAATCGTCAGTAATTCACCAGGTTCTACTAGTAGGTAGTCAATTTAATTTCAATGTTTCTAAATGCAGAAATCAAATTTTCAGTAAATTTTGCAGGGTTATTAGGAGAGTAAGGAAACCGCATAATTTTTTGTCTGAATATACCTACACTTTGCAGCTACTGCATCCACTTAAGTATACAAGAATTATTAAATAGAACTTTTTTAAACGGTTTTAATAGCGTGTATTAAAAAATTAAATAATAAAAATATTCAAAAATACACGTCATAAAACAGTTTAATAGTACCCAATGACAACTTTTTAATACATCATCGGTAGTACCTAGTTTTATTTAATAAATAGGGCGCGTGAAAATAGAAGGAACCAGTGGGTTCAAATATTATTTTTCAGCCTACAGTTACGCAATATAACATATTCGATTTCAACACTTCGCATCTTTATATTTTTATAAATTAATTCATATCTTCTCTTAAACTCATTAGAAAGAAGTAATGCGTAAAATGTTTAATTCAACAGAGAAATAAATTTTGGTGCATTTCTACGAGACATTAAAAAAAGTATTGAATCGGCTCCACAAAGAGCCGACCTACATCACACTACTTACTATGAATAAATGTGGTTCTATGTATGTGTTATAGTATACAAGCTGTTATTCCACGACTTCACTCACGTAAATTATAGTCTTTACCACCTTGCATTTTGAAAGCATTTTCGTGATCGGATTTGTATTTTCGAAGTTCCTACAAACGAATAAAAAACTTTTCATTTTTAGAATTTTAGTATACCTTTCATCCTTCTTATCGTCTTTGGTGGGCGTGTCACGAGCGGCACGCGTGTATCCAGCGGCGCGAACCGCAGTAACAGGTCGTGCGCCCGCGCCGCCTCGCGAGCTAACCGCCCTTCCCCCTACAGTGCCCAACCGGAACATCTATGTAGATACACAAGGACACTAATGACGCCACAAATAACTACCTACTATAAAAATATTTTATCAGCTGTCTCCATCAACACTTATTATATAGGTGTCTAGTCCTTGCTAGAATTAGAGGCAAGGCTATTTACCTACAACTAGAAAGGCGGAAACGGTTATGAATGAAATTTTGTACAGATGACTAAAGAGATTCTTCGAATATTTTTAAAGAAGCTTGTAGGCAGAAGCAAGTTAGTTAATTTTTTAGTACACGTGCATGGATATCAATTTGCTTATCAAGTGTCAACAACTTAGTTTTGTACGGAGGAATGTAGGTAGGTAGTGTTATTTAAAACTAATACTTATAGTATAGATAATATTGGTGTTTTAGATTTACACGAGCTTAGTTTGGAGTTGATATCGTTAAAAGATAATAGTTAGTAAAAATACGCTTAGCCTTCTGAGTAAAAGTTGAATTACCCCTGTCCCCATTCGGCTGGGCGCCTTCTTCCCAATGCCGGCAGTCCGCAACGTCTCCTGGAAGGCGTGGTCATCCCTCAGGTTGCGAGTGTCCAGTGCCGGAGCCACCTCATTGAAACCACTATATAACTCGTCGTCTTCGTCTACCACTATCGCGGTCCGAGGTTTTGAATCCGTGCCCAGACGCGACGCGCTGTAGTATCGTGAACTTAACATGGTCAATAAATCTAAGTTTCTATTGATCACAATTTATAAAAACAAAATTATAACTGCCAGTTTCGTTTAATTTTTAATTCAATATGAACTTAATGACTTTACACTTAAGCTATGTTGTGACGCGGTAACCATAGCAACCAGACCAAAACTTTGAAGTGTGGTGCTAGTTTTTGGTCTCATAATATTTCGTCCATGCTTTGTAAACACAGTTTGCAAATATAGGTAAATATGACCATGACTTTGTGAACCTATGTCATGTTAAGTATAAAATGTATTCGCTTGCCAATTTCATGGTGTTTCATAATATCAAGATGGGAGTTGGTGTGATGATGTAATATGAATCAAAAAGAATTTAAATACATTTTATAACGTTAAAATATGTACTGGTATTCTAAAAGTTGTCGTAGAAGTCCAATCCAAACCTGAGTTTAAGGTTATATGGTTTTAAGTTAGTAAAAGATACGAGAATTAAAGTCCAAAAAAGTAGTTATATCGGTCAATGATGTTAAAAAATATAGAGCATCTTTGCGACAGTTCTATACAAAAGGTCGACAGTAAATCACGGAGATTAATAAAAAACATTGTATTACAAACAATAAAAATCGATATGAACTTTTTTCATTTTCTTTATGAAAACATATAACTTTAGCTATGAATAACGTACGACGCAGACACGAGACTTATGAGACGTTTACTAAACTGAAAGTTTATACGAATTGTCAGCTCATTATTTCCGAGGTTTATATGATTTTAATGGTAATTTTACTGAGCTATTCTAGTTGGTTCTGGGTCTAGTTTGTTGTCGAGAAGCTTATATAGCTACCATAGACATGGGATGGATACATTCGTTGTTTCCCATTTACACATATTTTCAGTGACATAAGCCAATTTAATAAGTTTATAGATATTTTTTTATTTATATATGTTTAAAATTAGGATCATAGGTGTAAAACAAAATGAATTGTGACAAAGAATAAGAAAACCAATATTAAGTCAATATTTATTACATAATCACTATTTTCAATACAATCAAAGTCCACCGCAATAACATCACTCCAATGAAACAACTAAAACAACTGACTGGAAAAAATGACATCACAATAAAATCACCTGATATAATCCTTTCATAGAACAGTGCTATTGGAAGACACTGACGACATAAATGTAGTAAAAACACTTGTTCAGTTACACACAAAAATCAATTCAAAAATAACTTTAAAGTCTACAATAGATGTAATTGTATAAAAGATATAATAATATAACATAAACAAATGATACTACGTCACCAAGACCCGACTCGACAACACCATCTAATTATACATTCAAAATATCGGGTATAAAAATAAACGATTTTAAAAATTTAATGAATCTTCGAAATCAATAACAATGATCTTAAATGTTTATTTACAAAATACAAAATTTCATAGGCAATGTGATTTACGTCTACTTAACGATGAGATATTATTTTCGTGACCCTAAAAGACTAGTAAGAAATGCAAATATTAATATTTTTTGTACATTTTCACTTATCAATAAGATAACACGAGATAAAAAATAATAGAAAAGACTATTAACGGCGATATGACTTACATGTTAACATTCAATAATTGTTAATTTCTTGTTATCAATATAATTTTATATATAAATATACATTATATTCCACATCGGTCACTGACACAAAGACACCCATACTAAACATACATACCAATTTTAGGCCAGACATACATATGTAATAAAATATAGTATATTTCTTTATTCTAGCACATAAAATATACCAAAGCTTTGATTTTTAATAGAGAAATTCGGATATATATTCAAAATGAAATATTTCCTTTTTAAGCCTTTGAACAGTTTTAGTATCTGTGTACATTATTTTGTATCTCTATTTTAGCAATTAAGTTTTATGTAATAAAAATTGAGAATCTCCTACCAGGGGAAATTGGTAAAATAAAATCGTATGTGCTAGTTTTTAACTAAATATAAGCGTCGTTGACGAATATATATTTAGCTGCTTGGCGAATTCTTTATTTCACAACCTTTCGGTGCACAAAAATGTTTAGTTTTATGCAATAATTTGGTTAGTATTGTTGTGCTTGTTTATCCATGTCACGCATTTGAACTGGGGACGAGTTAAGATCTTATAAAAATTTATATCCGGATAAGGCAAATCAGCAATTTATACATAAATACTCAACATGATTATAAACTCTCATCATGTATTCTAATATATTGTATTCTTTTGATGATTTTGGCCCAATTCTTATACATATTATGATTACCTAAATATGATTTTTGTAACATTTTTATTTTCAATATAAACCGAGATTGTGCTTATAATATTTTATAGCCTCATCATTACACGCTAGCTTTCTTTTATGTACATGACTAAGAAGTAATACCTAAATGCTATTTATTTTTATGACAAGTTTACGGACTTTTAAAAAAATAATTGCACCAAAGTTACTTTTCTATTCATAAAATTACGAAACGACTGTGTCGTGACCTATATCGCACCCAATTATATATAAATTATTAAATCGTCGTTTATATAAATCACTATTTTGATTCCGATTTAGGGTCACTGTAATCAAACTAGAAACCGTGCTCGAACGCATGCTGTCGAGCGCAAACTACCAAACAACGGCTGACATTTATTCCACATAATGGTAACGGTGCTATGTTTTCCTTGTCAGATACAGATAAGTATGATCAGCTCAAAAAGTATTTGAAACTAACCCATATAGGACGCGAGACGCCGATCTTTCAATACATTTTGCATAAAATAAGTCGATGACCCTTTGAAACATCGATTAATCTTATATGACTATACGATTCATACTGACTTTGAGCACAGAATTTCGTAGCAAAACTGTCTATGTTATATAAAAAATCTATTCAACCAGAATAGACGTGCGAATAGCTTCGAAGCTGATCATCTCTTACTCTTCGAACGTTTAGACCAAGACTGTTCAATCTCAAGCCCGCGGACCACGTTGTTTGCCTAATTTAACTGTATCACTGAGAATAACTAAAAAGAACAGTCAGTGGCCCGCCGTAAATATTCCTCCGTTTGGCCCGAAAGTCAAAAAGGTTGAGCAGCCCTAGTTTAGGAGATCTCGGGAATCTGCACGTGGAGGGGATCTATTAATTCATCTGCTAGAGAGAGGGAGTCGGGTGTATCGGCGACGAGTTCGCTAGATCTGCGTGGAGAAGCGCGGGCGCGGCAACTCGTACACGTCGCCGTGAACAGAACGCGCCAACGCCTTTATGCTCGCGGCTATATCTTGCGGCTCCTCCTATACCACAATTCAATACTTCACAACGCTGATAAGGCTGATAGCAGATTAATCCGAGCCGAAGGAAGGGAGCGAAACGATTTTTTTTTTAAACCTTGCATATAAATGACATTAGAATTCAAAATATTTCACTCGTACCGGTTTGCGGAAGACCGCATGTTTTCCAATTCCTTTCAAATTCATTTCTTTCACCCCCTTCGGCGCGTTTTATTGACTTCTTTTTTTGCCTTCAATCGTTTATTAAGCGATACGGCCTATTATAAAGAGTATCTTGCAAATAGTTGTACCAAATACAAGATATCGGGGTCGGGAAACTTCTGGTTTCAACATTGTGATCACAGTGAACTTATGGCTTGGTTTGCTTACCTTTACAGGCAAAAGTTGGTAGCAATTCTGTTGCACAAACTAAATATAGATTTAGTCCTGTCAAATTGCTTTGTGCAATAAAAAAAACTACTTTTGTTAGTAACTAAGACAACACAAGTAAAATTATTAAAGCAAGTATAGAGTACTACAATTATATTTCCTTGATATCATATGTCCGTTAAAAAAAATGTAAAAAGCGTTTATTACACGCGGTTACACACACCACGGTTGTTGTAACTCGGCCGAATAGTCGGAAAATATAGGTAAGTGGAAAAGCGTTAATATTCGCTAATCACTTGTAATTCCCGTTCCTTACAATTTATTACAATAAAATGTCAAACTTGAATATTAAAACAAATCCAAATAAAGTTTAAGATCTTTAGTTCAGTTTAGAATGGTATAACAGAATTGGGACCACTATATAACAAAAGATTATATTTTTATTTCAACCAATTGTAGTTCAAAGAACTTTTCCTGATATTTGTGCAGTGAATGGTTGATTGCATTTAATTCGTTAAACATCTGATAATTGATAGGTATAATGTTTTTTTTATGATAAGTATCATAATGGATGATGATACTAGACTTCATATTGTAATTGTGTAGATAAGTCCAATTTAAAATCATAATCGATTGTCACTAGTTAACATTGTCATAGGTACGATTGAAGAAAATTTAGCTTTGTGTTTATAATTTATTGCAATCAGAGAATTTGAGAGCCAAAAACAGAAAAGTTTTGTATTCATGATAATTATACTAAGAATCAAGTCCAGCAGTAACTATACTTACATAGATGCGTTGACAACGGATTGACTCAAAATACATTCAATTTTCAATACCATATTTTTATATACAGTGTGTATTTTCAATACATCGTGTTGAATCAAATCGTGTTCGATACTGTATTTAACATCGAGTGCATTTTGATTCAATCCGATCTCAAGTCGATGTCGCTTTGCGGAAAAAATAAAAATTACTCACATCGTCGTCCAAATCGTTTCGCGTTGGACGTTCCTTAGGAAACGGCATGTTGATTGGTAGAGAGCGAGCGATGTCAGCAGCACCATCCTCGCGTCGTGGCCGCGAGATGTGGATGCCCTCGTCATGACTACTCTCTATAAAAACACAAACAATTTTGATGGAACAAAATATATAATAGCCAAAAAATCCGGTTTTTATAATAAAAATTAAAAAATCCGTAAAAATTATATACACGACGTGTCCTTTTGGCCTAACTATAAAAAATATAAACTTAGTAAAAGTTATAACAGTTATCGAACCCTTTTTTAGTTATTTTTTTCATTATGACTTGTTAAAGTAAAGAATAATTATTTATAGATGAAATATTTTCGTTTAGGCTTAACCCTTACAATAGAACACAGTACTTAAATGGATGAGTTCCATAGAAAGCGATATGTTTTGTTTACTGTAAACACTCACACAATACTTTAGATTATTGTCTGTTGTCTGCCTGCCCTTGAAATTCACATATTAGATAAAACCACAAACCAAAATTACAAAGTAATAATTTAAATTATACATTTTAAAACATCAACAAATAGTTAATTATCAGTTATCATAAATCCCTTTTGATTAATCAGTCAAGGCGTTATCCATTGCATGCCTAAACATTGTTAATAAAATTTGAAGGTTAATAAGTTCAGATTCAAGTTGCAAACAAGATAATGCTTTTCCAAAATGATCCTTTTCATACATTTTCATATAATTCAAATAATTTATTAAATAATCAACATACGATCGGAATCATAATCGTCTTGATCAGAATTCATATTGTTGCGGAAGTCAGTTCCCTCTAAATCAAATAAATCTTCAGCATCTAATGAATCTTCTTCTGGAGGAAGGTTTCTATTAGGCTGAAAGAGAAAAATAATAAATTATAGTAGTTTGATAGATAATCGAGTTTGTTGGAGTAGATGTGCTAACACATATGTGTTAGACATCCCCTACTTTTCTGTGCTTAAAAAGTTGCAATAAACTTTTAAGAATAATTTTGCATAACAATAATGAAGGGTGTATTTTTAGTTGCTAATTTCCACACACAGATTTCCAAGCACAGATTACTAGAATAGTATGATGGGTTATAGATCATTCTTCCAACATGTTTTTTTATCTAGGTTCTCTATCCTTTTTTGCATAAAATGTAGACATATTATAACATGGTATAACAGTTTATGCAGTGTTTCCTAACTTTTTCTGGTTCACAGACTGCTAAAATATAATGCACAATATCAATGGACCTCCTTTATTAAAAAAAAAAACATAAATATGTATCATGAAAAAGTACTTTCAATAAATATTCTAATACAGAACATTTTAACTTGACTTTAATTAATAAATAATAAAAATATTGGTAAACAAATAACACACTCACTTTAATGTTTTGTAAAAGTTTTTTGGCATCTTTGAAGGAGGACAGTCTTCTTCTCTGTAGAGGAGGTACTTGTGGTGATGGAGGTCCATTGTCCAGGCTGGTGTCAACTTGCCACCCATCATTATCCACATTATTTCGCGCTTTACTTATAATACTGGAAAACATTAAATACAGTGAGAATTTAAAAAATTACACTTGGTTTACAAAAATATACAAATGTTTCCATTGAATACCTAGCTAAAATTTTATGATCTCTTTGTGCTCTTTCTCTGTAAGCTTCAAACTCTGCATATTTCTGGTCTCTAAATTGTCTGACTGAATCTTCAACAGCTTCCAGTTGTGACTGTAGTGTTTGACTGAGCTGTTTGCTCAAGTTACCAATAACTTGTTGTGTGGGAGCCCATGCCCTCTTATCATTAAAAATAAAATTGTTTGTATCTATGTTCTCTTTCATTTCAACACCTTGTGTAATTTCTGGTACTAACAGATTGAATACAGGGGAGAAATTACTGGATTTCTTTAAATTTTTGACTTGATCTATAGTAGTCTGAAAGAAAATATTGAATCTAGTAAATCACATTGAGAACTATTTGAGTATATGTTGTTATTAATGAGAATATTAAATATTCATAACATGAATATGTTTAGATTAAATTTTCATTCATATTGGTGTGACTGCACAAAAATATGTTAGGTTTTTATTTAACATTATTATAAATAGACTAACTTACCTGAGTAGATTTAGGAATCACAGCTAAGTTAGAGCCCGTTGTATTGTCATTGAGTATGGCATGAGTAGTCTGTCCACATGCAAGGCAGGAATGTAGAGTCCAGCGGCCTACTGTATGGTGTCCTACCAAAGCTTGTTGAGCCACCACACTTTTTAAAGAGTTGACTGGAACGGCCAGCATACTCTTAAAAGTGCATTTGTTAAATTAAAACATTAAATTATATAAAAAAGTAGATAATGTTTGACAGAAGAAACAGATTGAAAGGTATGTATTGCTGAAAACAATATTTCAATTTTATTTACGATTTTTATTTTATAAATTACAAATTAGTAAGTAACACATAAAAAATATGTATCTTTAGACAAACAATATTTTAAACCGGAAAAGACAGTTTCTAATTCTAATCGGCACGGTATATAAACTGTGTCAAAAATAGTGTTATTTGTGAAGTAGGTACAAAAATAACCTCTAAGAGAACATAAATAATCAGAGGCTGTTTTGATCGCACATGTAGGTGTTAAATAAACTTGCTATTTAACATTATTAGTTTTTATTATTTCTCAATATTATTTGTACCATTAGGATTAAGCAAATCTAATACGAATCAAAAGGGAACCCTTCTGTAAGTCAAGGTCAAGACATGTTTACCGACTGTACCTGACTGAAAAAAATATCCCTTTGTTCCGTCGTTGTTAGCTCCATTTTAGCAATATCAAAGTTATCTTCAATTTTATCACACTCCAATGATACATTTAAACATTTACAAATACAGAGAGCCATCGCGGTAGCAATTTAGTAATATTTGACTGTTCACAACAATATAAAACACTGAACATTCACACAAAATAAACAGATTGATGTATGCACCTATTTATTTTTATCTACAAAATTTGTCAAAATTCTACTTGGATTTGGTATCTCGCTAAGCTGCCACTTTCTTCCTTACTCTGAAACATCGATTCGAAACTAGATTTTTTGTCTCTATCTAAATAATAACAGAAAAGCGAGATATATCTCATTTTCCGACAGATATGGTGCTGTGTTGGGTTCTGTGCTGCCAGATCCTTACAATAAGAGTTGTCCTAGGTTAAGCTTACCAATCGTCTTGTTTTCTCAGGTCATGTTCTGGACTTTCTAGTAAAAGTGCCGGTGCAGTGCTGTGTGTGGCCTAATTGTCTAATTTTAAACTAAACCTAGTAACTTAAATTTCTTAAAAAAAATACCGCATTCGCAATAGAGCATGGGCGGAAAACCAGTCGATCGCGACTATTAGTCCAGTCGATCGTGGCAATTCAAAAAATATAAATACATAGTGTACGAACTATGCTGTTTCATTTAAGATTTTAAGAAGTAAAGTAATTGGTAGATCGTACTGGGCGTCGTCAGTGAAAAGTCGATCTTGGGTCTAAACAAGTTGTCCATCCCTGCAATAGAGTATTTGACATTTTGATTTTTATTGATACAGTAATTTTAATGTAATGTTCTTATAATGTAATAAAAAATAATTTAAAACTATTTTTATAATCAGTCTAATGCCCTATTGCCCTATCATATATCAAATTGTTGTAGCGTGAAATGAAACTCAGATATAGTCATAATATCAAAATTGAAAATGTCATGTGTCAGCTGCAGGGCGATTGTGTAAAAACCCGAACCCGAAGTCGAATTCACTCATGTGTATTCGGACACATGAGTCATTTGTCATTTAGTGAAGAAATTCTAATGATTTAATTTTTTCGTATAAAAATACAAAACAAAATTGATTGATTATACATGTCTCAGATATTCTATTCCCATGCTATTTCGAAACTCACTCATACCACGAAACGTTATTACCAATTCAAGATTTAGCGAATGCCGCTTTTTGAATTGAATTCGGACACCTGAGTGAATTCGAATTCGGGTTTTTGCAGAACCGCAAGGCTGAGCCTGCACTGTCAGTGTCATTCGTGCACATTCGTGTCACCATTGTGCATTTGCAGTTAGTGTGGTCAATTTTTCAAGATTTATGGGACGTTGTTTGCCTTGCCACGTCTTACAGTATAAAAGTTGCAATAAGTATTTTCAGAAGTAAGATTGCTTATTCTTTCTAAAATCCAAGTATGCGTTTTATTTAATCAGGTTATAATCGTCCGTATTTAAAGGTTATCAGTTATAATAGCACCGGTATAAAAATGTCTAAAAGAAGTCAACCTAATTGGTGTCCTCCTTCGAGGTCTGACAAGAAACCAGCTTTAAAGTTATACAATAGTTTATCTCGTCAGAAAGAAGAGTTTGTGTGTACCAATGGGAATAAAGTTAATTGGTATAGTTGCGGTCCTACAGTATACGATGCTTCTCATATGGGTCATGCAAGGTAAACTTACAATTATCTATTCAAATAACATCAGTAGTTTTTATGTAATATACCTGCACCATTTAGTGCATGTAGTATATGTATTATAATAATAAGAAACATTACATACTCATCTGATTTTATTGCAGTTAAATTTTGTACTGATGATTTTAGTAATAAGTTTGAAAGAGGCTGCTGTAATGCTTAGTAATGTTAAGTAAAAATACATAATTTTTATACCATTTACTGAAATAATGTGAAAATTTGATTATAATTTCAGATCTTACATATCTTTTGATATACTGAGGAGAATTATGTCAAATTATTTTGGATATGATATATTGTATGTTATGAATATAACAGATATAGATGATAAAATTATTAAAAGAGCCCGACAAAATTATTTATATGAAAATTATACAAAAGAACCAAGAAGTCTAAATGAAACTGTAGATGATGCAATAGCTGTTACAAATTATTATGAGAATGTGGTGAAACAAACTGGAGATCCAGACAAAAAGAATGCATTTCAGAAAATGTTAGATAAGTAAGTTTGGGGATATGTATCATATTAATCATTAAAACCTATCTTATTATTGTGGCTAGTAGATTGCATGATATTTTTAGAATTAGTTTTAGGCAATAATGCAATCCGTTCACTCAAATTGTTTGTTATTAGTTTTGAGTTTAAAATTTTGGAAAAAATGTATATGTTGAAAACTTTGGTATTAAAATTCATAGGTAGTGATATCATGGATAAAAGCAGAAAACCATGGGAATGTTCCCAGAAGTATGATATCACTGTCACATGTCAGTATTTTCTATTAAAATAGGGGTGCAAACAACCTTTTTTTATATATTTCTATCTTACAAAACACATAACAATAACTTTTTTCAAATTAATTGAATATGTCATAAAGCAATATATAATACTTAATAATATTAGTAAAAATTTGAAAATTATGTTTTTAATAGAGAGCATTTTATTTAGTTGTTCACAGTTGACACAATGTCTGGTTCATAACTGTTTATAATAAACAGTAGATAGTAATACAGTTGATAATATTATAGATAGTTAAAAGTAATTGATAGTTGATCTGTCAACAAATTAACCAGGGCATTATTTTTACACATCAAACAGGGCTATAGTTATATAACTACTATATAGTAGAGGTCCACCTTAAGCATATAGAAACTAATTCCATTATTTTTTTTATAAAAATAAACTTAATATCTATTAAAATATTAGAATAAACAAAAATTAATGATTGCTAATATAATTATTGAGGCAAATCATCAAAATTTCAATTGGTTTGCTACTGGTACATTAACCCTAAAATTTAATTGTTACTTATTATTATTTTTAGTGTTGCTGCATCGGTTAAGTGTCTACAGTCTGCTGTTCAAGAAAATAATGATGAAAAAATTAGAACTGCTAGATGTGAAATGCTCAAGTCTGCTAAAGATCCTATATCAGATTGGTTGGATCATAAATATGGTGCAACTGTAACAGATAATGCTATATTCACCTCATTGCCCCGATATTGGGAAAATGAATTCCATAAAGATATGAAAGCTCTAAATGTAAGTTTTATGGTCCACAAGGCAACTCATCTGGTTACAAAATTATATAATTACTAATGAAGACTTCATGGATTTTGATCAAATTGCTAATGCCCTAGAACCTTATTTTATTTAAAACACCACCTCTTTAAGACAAATAACGTTTAGTTATAAAACAGTTGTAATTTTTAGTTGACCATAATAACAAAACAATTAATATAAAAATATAACAATAAGCAGGTAATAGTGCATGTTCACAACTCAATATGTGGATATTACATGTGTTGAACACAAATGTAAATAGTTGACATAAATAGCAGACAGTTAATTATATCCATACTAGAATATAGCAATTTGCGGGCATTATATCCATTCTCAGCTAAAATTATCAGGTTTTTAGCCTGACTTGCTATTATAGCCTTTACTTGAAAATAATAAAAATTGAATATACATTCTCGCCATTAACAATTCCCTTACATTTTTTACAGGTATTACCACCTGATGTGTTAACAAGAGTAAGTGAATATGTACCACAAATTATTAAATTCATAGAAAAAATTATAGAAAACGGCTTGGCATATGAATCAAACGGGTCAGTTTATTTTAATGTTAGCGAGTTTGATAGTAGAGATAACCACCATTATGCTAGACTTGTTCCAGAAGCTTATGGAGATACCAAATCATTACAAGAAGGAGAAGGTATATAACAATCACATAAAATTGTAAAAATGAATTTAATTCTTTGTATACATGACAACTTGTTAGAATAGTACAAAGGGTCAAAATTCTTCTGTAAATTTTGAACTTCATTAGTAACTGATTAGGCTTAAAACCGTTTGAAAAAGACCCTTTGAACTAACCTGAAATGCTGTCTAGTATATATATAACATAATAAGACGATGTAATTGGTTATTCATACGAGTAAATTTATAATATTATGTTATGAAATCGATTGAAGTATATCAAATATGCTTGACGATCAGTTGTTAAACTGAAACAAATTTGTTCTTAAATAATGGACTAAAATTTCTCTTAAATTAGCTATGGATGTAAATAGTTTGAGAAATATAGACTTTTTATCATCAAAATATTTCAACTTAACAATATTACACACTGTTTAGGTGATTTAAGTGATGACACAGCTGAAAAAAAATCTCCAAATGATTTCGCGCTCTGGAAGCGGAGTAAAGCGGGGGAGCCATCTTGGGAGTCGCCATGGGGTGCAGGCCGGCCCGGATGGCATATAGAGTGTTCTGCTATGGCGTCTGATATATGCGGCTCCAAGCTGGATATTCACACTGGAGGTGTAGATTTGAAGTTCCCACATCACGACAATGAACTTGCTCAAAGTGAAGTAAGTTATGAGTATTAAAATAATGTTGATGTTGTAGATTTTATAGAATTAAAAAGCATATAAATACAGAACATCTTTCCATATATTTGAATATTAATAATAATTACAGCAGCACAAAGATAAGAGAGAATTTCACATGTACTATAATGTCTCATATCAGATACATAAGTAAAATGCTTTTTGCATAGCTCTATCATTTTCTCACAATATTACACAAGGCTTATTTGCCCACGTAACTATTTGTCCGCGTAAATTAACCCGTCGCGTATTCGCGCTTCCTGTAAATGAAATATTTTTAAAATCGTTCATTAGTTTAGGAGTCTATTGAATGCAAACAAACTATCAAATATTTCCTCTTTATAACATTAGTTTAGATATATGGATTATGCAGTATTCATGCGTCAGTACCTTAGTAATGCAGAAAAGTTGCATTTGTTCATGTCCTTAATCTACTTAATAAACATATTATAATGTGTCTTATGTCTGTACAATGAAAGTCCTTTTTTGTACTGTAACTTGATTTTTCAACTCATCTAGGCTCATTTCGACCAAGCAAGCTGGGTAAACTATTTCCTCCACACGGGCCATCTGACGATAGCTGGCTGTAAGATGTCCAAATCTTTAAAGAATTTTGTTACTATTTCTGACGCGCTGTGCCGCCATACGGCAAGACAACTCCGAATAGCATTTCTACTGCACGGATGGAAAGACACCCTTGATTATTCAGATAACACCATGGAAATGGCGATACAAACTGAAAAATTGTTCAATGTAAGTTTCATCTATGATTATCCTTAATTTTTTTGATAGAGAGTTTGTGACAAAAGTTACAAGTATTTCATAATTTGTAAAAAGCTTGATGATAGTATAAAAAATGAAGCTACTGCTCAGGCCCCACAATTGTGGAATATGGAGGTTGAGCACGTCCCAGAAGTTGTTGCACTTGGTATTCTGGGTAATGAGTGATATATCTAGAACTTCAACGTACTGAAATATATCCTTTCGAAAATTTTGGTACATTTTTGTCATGATCTCTTCGACTAATTTGTATAGCATATGTTGAGTTGTACTAGTTATGAGTAGTTAGTTTCTTTTAACAGTTAAATCATTTAACTTATATCATTATAAGTTCACGAAAACAAGAGTTTGGAATATTATGACTTAGGTTTTGTATGTTGCCGTTTTATTAGACATTGTATTAAAATTTATTATAGTTCATTTAAAGGACTTTTTTCATCTATAGTTTTTACAAAATTGCAGGAGTTCTTTTTGACGGTGAAAGACGCTTTACGAAGCGGTTATGATGAGGGTTGTGGTGGAACGTGGGCTCTTGAGGAACAACAGCTGGCCGCGAAGCTCAGCGCAGCTAAGGAACAAGTTCACGCCGCGCTCTGTGGTGAGTTTGATCTCAGTATAAGATATATAATCGTTTTTGGCAATAAAACTATTTCTAATTGATTATTCATTATAATAAAAAAGGGTCGATAGGTTATGCCAGCACTAATACGATGTCAAAATTGTCCCCAGCATACACACCTACACAATACAGATCAGACATAATGTATGATTTTATGACTTAGAAGTATTTTTCAGCTCCGGAGTTACGAGTAGGTTTCGATGCTCCGGAGTTAGGTTTAGGACGCAATATTTATGATTCTGATTGAGTCAATTAAAAATGTATAATTACAAATGAAATGTGACACCCTCGATATTTAGATGATTTCTTGTGTAGTTTCTATAGGTTAACATAACACAGGACGGCATTTTTATATGATTAGTGCATAAATGCACAAAATCAATGCTTTCGTCAGACTGCGCTCAGCGCGACTGCGCTATGCTAATTAGCATAGTTTTAAGGTATCTATCTACCATTTTTTATTGTAATATCATTACCTTAAATAGTCCCATGGATTATTTTGTTCCGCACTTGAAATAGGATCGATTGAAATATTTTTTTGGTAATATGAACTTTTTTGCTGACAGTACAATTTTTTCGAAATCTGTTTCCGCTATTCAGGATATCTTAAAAAGTAATTAATAGTCTGCCAGAATCGTTGAAACATGCCTTTAATGTCCCGTATTAAAAACCCTTGAGTATATTATATGGCATATCATTTAACTTATCAGATAATATCGACACGCGTGGCGCGATTGACGCGTTACGTGAACTAGTGGGGGGTGCTCACGTGTACCTGCGGCAGAGCAAGCCTCGGCCCTCGCCCCTGCTGGCGACCGCCGCCCGGTATGTGACTGACATGCTGCACATTTTTGGGGCCATCGAAGGCCCTCGAGGCGGAATAGGATTCCCTGTCGGTGACGGGGATAATATCAGTGTGAGTTTAGATATATATGATGAATAATATTGTTTTTTGAAACTGTTTTTTGTTGTTGAAATGACTTGACTCCTTATAGTCTAAGAGATCGTGAGCAAAATCTGCGAGAGCTTTCTAAAGCTTGATATTTCAGTATGCTTTCATTTTTTTAGTACAGCACCTGTACCATGGACTGGGTACGTTACCCGGTGCCCAGTGCGTGGGGCGGGTATATATAAAGTACGAAAAATGCTGAAAACATATATGAATGCTGATATTTAATAGTGTAAAATTAGCAAAAATTGCTCAGATTAAACAATTGTGAAACGCGGGTACTCTACAGATCTTAATAGTTAATGTCAACATGGGCATTCAAAAAGAGTGGTACTGTTTGAAAGTTAATTAATTACTAAATTATTAGTAGTTAGATTATTAAAAATACTCAAGACTTTAATTTAATGGAGCAAACATAACCAGCAATATTTAGAAGTTTTAAGTCTCCTCCATCTCATCTTTCGACAAAACCTATGCACGAAATAAAAATTTTATGCTTTTAAGTAGGAAATAAAATGTTTTTAGACCTTAACTTAAAAGCTTTGAATACCGCTCATTTTAATATTTTTTTTCTTAAGTTCCGTAGGAATGTCCATATTAATGTATACATTTGAGATCCACGACTCCAATTCTAACTTCCAACTCCAATCACTGGTCAAAGTATACACATAATGATAATGACTAATAATATGTGAGATGTGTTTAGTAAAATATATTGTTTGTTGTCAGCTTTAGTTACCATTTCGTTTGTGTACAGTTAGAGGCGACAGTGATGCCCTATCTAGAAGCACTGAGTGGGTTCCGTGCACAAGTCCGTGATGCTGCAAGAACAGTTCGAGCGAACGAAGTTCTTGCGTTGTGCGACGCGTTACGAGACACAGTACTGCCAGAGCTCGGCGTCAGGCTCGAGGACAAGCCAGGTAGTGTTTATTCCTTTGTTATAAAGATCATATTCGCATATATAAACAGCTTCCGAAACTCGTGAATGCACCTGCAGCATTAACAGCCTGCAGCATTAGTGCTCGACATAAGGACCTAAGATAAGCAAGGTTGTCGTTAGTATTCCTTTGTAATAAAGATCATATTCGCTTAAATAAACTGCTTCAGAAGCTCGGAGTGATACGGTAGAATAAGAATTCGGTATAGTTTGAAAACAAGTAAAGTAGTAACATACTCCTATATAATAATGATTACATTAGAGTAAAAAGAGTATCCGTTCTACTTGATATAGTCCTACAAAAAATCAGTTTGCGGCTGTGGAATTCAATCCATTAGTCTATCATACTTGAAATAAGGATATTTTTTATTGTAAAGCTGATACTTAGTTTGTATATCAGTTTCTACTGATAGTTTATATGTTACACTACTATTACATGTTTTTTGTGTACATTATATAAAATTAAATTAATTTATACAACTGTCTCGTAATAAGTTAGATGTACGTATTAAATAATTACGTTATTGTTAACTAAACAAAGAATTATATATTATCGTAGATCGCACAGTCGTGAAGTTGGTGAGCAAGGAAGAATTGATGAAGGAAAAAGAAGAAAAGAAGCGGATAGAAGCAGAGAAATTGAAAAAGAAACAGGAACTCCTCGAAGCGCAGCGGGCTAAAGAGGAACAGAAAAAGATACCACCATCCGAGATGTTCAAGCGAGAGACTGATAAATATTCCAAGTTTGATGATAAGGTAGTGACTATTGTCTTATTGATTGTAGAGCTTAGTTTTAACACTATTTTTGTATAAAAAAATTAATATATAAGTAAGTTATTTACTTTCAAAGATAAATCTGTATGACTAACCGTTCTTTGATTTTTTTTTAATAAGAATGCATTTTTTTGTTTGTATAAATACGTTTACTGACAGATATCGTTAAAAATGAGTTCTACTTATTCTTTATTTTTGCTTTTTTCAATCTCAATTCAAATGGTATAAAATTGAATCTCGGGGATCATGATACATGGCTAGTGTGTTAGTGATACCAAAAGAAATAATATTGTATTAATTATTAACATAAATAATAAGAAGTTGATGCATCCGCAGGGTCTTCCAACGCATGATAATGAAGGCAAAGAGCTCAGCAAAGGTCTCGTTAAGAAACTGCAGAAGCTGCAACAAGCCCAAGAGAAGAAATACAATGAGTACTTAGCGTCTATCAATACTTGCTGAATCAACATTACTATTTATATTATTTTTCACAATTGTTACAACATCATCGCCCATCATAATTTATAAAGTAAAATTGAAATGCAATATTTCGAGTGATTAGAGTAGGTAGACTAAATTGAGGATATTGATTTGAAGCGCATACATTATTTGGAATTTATTGATAATTATGATTATTTTTCTGGAAACTTCTTATTTAAAATGATGCGATTTCAAGCATAAAATTATATAGTAGTAAAGTGAATAAATCTAAATAGTATTGATTTAAATTTATTCACTTTTTTAATTGAAATTTTTATAGAGTAGCAAAAGTGATAATAATACTAAACTTAAACAGTATTCAGTTGAATCCGGAAATATGTTTTATCCGTGTTATTATTTCTATGACCATTTATGATTGAAGTGTAAAAATCAATCTGCCTACTATGATCACTGCATAATATGACTAAAAGCTTGATAGTAAAAAAAACTTACTTCCTAGACTAGTATTTTGTGGATATTATCGCAATGAGAATTTACAGATCTCAAACCTTGTACAGTTTTTATTGTAGGACACCGCAAATAGGTTGTATAAAATATTTATAGAAGTACATAGATCACTATAAAAAGCCAAATCTCTGCAAACAATTATGAACCTACCTGTCAACAGCTTAAGGCAGAATCGATTGGTAAAATTAGTAGACTTCCAATTTGTCTATAAATTAATTAGTGGTTTTTTAAAGTGCCTAAACGTTTTGCAAAAGTGGTATTATGTAATATAATTAATGAGAATGTATTACATTACAACAATACTGCTTCGATTACAGTGATACATTATGCATAAGTCGTAGCCAAGTGGTATTATCAGCCGACCAATTGGTCGGCTAGGACTATAATTGCCTAACCGCTTAATTAACCGGCTGTCTTAACCATTTGGTTGCGACATATATATGTATTTTTATACCTTAAATATAAAGGTACTATAATTTGACTAAATCGTTAATAGTATAATTTGCATGGTAGACACAGCAGCATTTACGAAAAATGTACGCAAAATAATTTTAAACTCTGTGTTCCCTGTAATAAAATGAATGAGGAATTTAAGTTGTGTGTAAGTACATTGTATGTCTTGCTTATTCATTTTATTCTCAATTTATTTCAACTGCTATAAATGTTTCAATATTGATTTCCTTCAGTATTATGTCGGGCCTCACTATTTATTATTTCAAGAATATTAATGCCTTAAATAAACAACATGAAAATTAAAATACTTTTATTTCACAGTAAAATACTTATTAAGTTTACATCCATTACATTATTAAGTTGGAAAAATCGTAGATCCCGGATCTACGATTTTTCCAACCGGGGCAAAAAATTGTCGACGAGTCTTTCTAAACGCACTTCCCATCACCTCCGTTCGATCGTCCGCCATTATTGTGAAGCTAATTCTTTTTGTTATATAAAATCATGAATTTCGCAACCCTTAATACCGGGGCAAGTGCCCACGCACAGGGTCGGATCTGGGGGGGGGGGGGGGGGGGCTAGACCCGGTCCTGTTATCCCTAAGTCTAAATATTGAGGCTGAGGGCTTTTGCACGCTACATAATGCCATGACCGTAATGAGAACAATGTCAAAACAATCCCGTCGCCGAACAACACCGGAGCGTGAGCGGAACGTCAATATTGGCGGCTGCTGAGAATATTATGGTAGTGTCAGAACGCACCGGTCATGGCATGCTTTGGTTTTGGTCTGAGACGGAACAGATCGCGTGCTCTGTTTCTCCGAATATGAAATTTCGTCTTATTGGAAACGCTGTGACTTCAAAATAAACCCAAATTTCGATAATGTATGAGGTAGCTCCTGACATTGCCTCTGATGCATAGATAATCTTAACATACACAATTTTAACAAAATACGAAGAACTCAGAAATTTTCTGAATTTTCGTTCGCGAACAAACCAGAGGCTCTCGGTCAGGGCCGGCCCGTAAACGAGACAACTGCCTAGGGCACTCATATTTGGGGGCGACATGTTATAATCTATTGCTCTTATAATTTGAATCTTCCAGTAACTTAAAAAAGGACTTTTTGGTCCTTTGGACATAAAACCATGTCCGCATATGCAATATTATGATTGAACATAACAATGCGTTTACCCAGAAATGATCCTCTGGTTTTCTGAAGTCTGAAGCTTGGAACGGAAATTTTATTTTTATTTCTTGTGTTAAGATTATGAACACTTTTTTGTGAAGGAATCGTAATGTTTTCTTGCGTACATAATATTTTCATATATGTATTGAGAGGCAACAGTAAAAATATTTATATCTTTCAATATTACGGCAAGATGCCGTTTCAACATTTGTCACGAGTCTAATTTTTAGCATCTCGAGTCTACTTGACAAGTTATCAATATGAGGATCCCATTGCAGTCGGGAATCTAGTGTAATACCAAGGAACTTTGTCGATTCCACTAACTCAACTTTTTTACTATTTACTTTATAAGTGTACTAACATGCCTCACATTAGGTAATGCAAACTTTATGCATTTAGTTTTATTTGAATTAAGCTTAAAAAAATATATTATCAAACCACTGCAGAACATTGTCGAGAGCATCATTTACATCGTCAAAACAATCAATGCCCCTCTTAACTTAAAACACTAAAGAGGTGTCATCAGCAAATAATACTGTCTCGCACAAATTCTTCGTAAAGTGAGGAAGATCATGCAAAAGCAAAGGTCCTAATACCGATCCCTGAGGTAGACCCATTACTGCCCCTTACTTTCTTACATGAAATATCGCTAAGATGTCTTATCTTATGGCTTGAGTCATGGCTACTGGCTGAACCAGGCTGTAGCACCCCAGGCTGGGAAACACTAAGCGAAATCTTCAACCGTTGGAAACAGTTTCAAATGTTATACATGTTACGCAGATTAAATATAAAAAATACTGATACTGAATCGATACTAGTGTTCTTAGAAAGCATATAGATCTAATTTTTTGCCCCGGATTGAAATAAGCTTGAAAATACAATAAAATCTGATATCAATGAACTAAATGTACAGTTGATATTCCTGCGCGTTTTTTATTCAATGAAAGATGAGCTTTGACAAATTAAGATATAATGGAGGGTTGGTATAGAATTCACCGATTATCTACATTTAACTAAACATTAAAAATAAATTATTCCCGAGTCTATGATTACAATGGAGCCACATACGCTTCAACGAGATATTTATAAGGGCGGCTGCCTCGTGCGCCACGACAAAAGTTAGTAAAAAGGGAACAGATTTTTAAAAAAAGTAAAGAATTGAGGTAAACAATCCTGCGTTTTTTACGTCGTGATATTTGTGGGGTGCGCGAGTTGAGCACGCGAGCGACTGACGCACTGAGTGAAATGTTAGTAAATATATGAAGAGGCGCTTTATTCACAAACTCTATTGAATACAAACTTTGCAGAATTTATCATCTATTCTAATATTAGAAAGAGATAAAGTTTACTTGCTTGTTAGGGGAAAGTAGTGTTTGGAAATATGAAAATAATAATAATCATGAAATTTTTCACTTATGGGAAGCTACATCATACGCGAGTGATATAAGCTATAAAAATACGGCTTCGGGGTTGCTGTAGAACAGCTTCCAGTAGTTTCGGAGCCATGCAAACAAACAAACAATTAAAATCTTCCCTCTTTGAATGTTTGTACAGATTACTAGTGGTTTTCCGCGACTTTGCCCTCGTAAATTATAGCCTATGTCACTCCCGTGTGATGTAGCTTCCCGTAAGTTAAAGAATTTTCATGGTAAGATCAGTATTCCTGAAAATTACTCCTATAAATAAAGTTAAAAACTTTACGTTTACAAACATTTTAACGGCTTTTGTAATAAATAAAGACTTAAAAATAAAGTATTGATAGACAAAAATGTCTGTTTTAAAAAGGAGTCTGGTTGCGATTTATTATACTCTCACATAAGAAATATATTTAAATATATGCCAACCACTAAACCCGTAACAACGGAAATTCCCATCGCAACGGTTGTAATAAAACGTGGAGACTGAATCCGATTTAAATAGTTTTTACATTTTGATCAAAATCAGATTGACATGGTCAGGACGTAACATAACAATTGTGGGTCGTAGGGTGTGAGCATAAACTTAAAGTATATGGGTGTGTGTAATTTCTAAGCCGGCAGTTGCCGAGAAATGCTACGCCGCATAGCGGTTGACCGCCCGGTGAGATGTCAATCATTTGAATACATTCCTCAATGCATATTGTTACATTTACGGATTCCTCGTAGATTTTATCGATACCACAATTCCGTTATAATAAAGTCAACGAACTGAAAATTGAGTTTTGTGCAGAATTTTTAACTTTCTGAAAACTTCCGTTGTGATCGTCCACACGGAAATTGATTGGTAACGGTCATACCATTGTTATTTTTCTCATGGTAATTTTTACGGAAGCATACGTTGATATGTTTAGAATCACAGAAAGAATAGTTGTGACGTTACTGATAATGATCAGTTTCTGAATCTGTCTAAATTTGTTGGAATGTATACGTCAAATATGTGGAGACATGATTTCTTTACAATTTTAGGAGTTAACGAATGAAAGTACAAATATTGGGAACCGAGGGGAAGTAAAAACTGTCAGATTGTTGATAAGTAGTTACATATTTTTTATTTATAAAGCCCAAAAAGAAATTGAATTAGGACTAATAGAAATATTGTATTTAATTCTGAAAACTGATTTCTTGATGAAAACTGAAGACTTTAGGTTTCTGTTGATAAACTGTCACCTTCTCGCATTTCGACTGCGTCTATAAAAAAAGATACGTTAATGGAACCAACGGGACTATTCTGATAAGAAAACTGTATTAGTGTTATTACAAAGTGTTCAACGCGTGTTTATCTTTTTTGTAATAACACTGTATATGTCTAATATCCGTAACTTTATCTTAGCCTATGGTTAGGTACATCTAAAAATAATATACTCTGTATTAGCCATTCAAAAGTTTTATTAAAAGGGCGGGTCAAACCAAAATACGGTCCTTTTCTTATTGCGCCCGGTAATAAAATAGAGGATGGCAAATTGCGCCACAAAAACGGTTTTAATTAATAATTCGTAAACTGTCACGATTATTGTATAAGTGCTGCATAAAGCCCTCGGCTGTAACAAAGTGACTGATATACTTATCAATTTCGCTATAAAAAAGAGCATAGGAGAAAAAAAAAAATAATGTTGGATTTTAGAGCCAATTTCATGATTTTAAAGTTTTTTTATGTTATTTCCTGGTAGAAAAGCATTTGAAAGATAGTAATTATTGATGTACGAGTCCTCTAAAATAAATTTTAATCTAATACTGCAATCATATTTAGGTCGTCCTGCCCAGCGCCGCGAGCATAGGTTTCGTTTTAATATGGGACTTATCTATGTTGTGATACGGTACTGATAACATTCGCTTCCTATCGCGAATCGTGTAACTGAGTGTTTGAAGCTTAATACCTAACAAGTGCATGTTAAATGTAATTTCTCTTTTATTGAGTTATTTATGCATAAGTTAATAAAAGTTTTGTACACAGGTCTTGAACACCTTTAAATTGGTTCTTGAAATAAGACTTAAGAATGAATTGATGACTAAGCACCATTTCATCGTAGCTTTTTTACGTGCCCATTACTGAGGCCTTTCTTATGGATGGTTAAAGAGGAGGGTCAGGCCTTGCTTAAAGATGGTTAAGGATGGCGGACCAAGATTTTTCACGCTGGCCCAATATGGATTGGATAAAATTAACAACTGCAAATGCAGCCGAGCATGGCTTAACTTGCCTTCCGAAACACGGAGTAGCTTGTGATAATAATTTTTCGGTCATCCATCTCGTAACCGATTCTTGCGAAAGTTTAATAATATCGTTATTATGTCGGCGGCATGTATCCACTACGGCACCGAGCTACTCAACCAAGCAACATTAATTACTTGGTAATTAAAATAAAATTTATGAATAACGGATCTCCCTCTGGGTATAATGTCTGTAGGACAACTGAGAAAGTGCTGCCACTGGTGATGGGGACCGTCGGTCGGGGTTGCAATTACCGCTTGTTTTTCATCAGGCCCCAGCCGCGGCGGCGACTGAAAAAAAAAGAAAACCAATTTTGCACGCTCATTAATTATTTAAATCTCATTAAACACCCGCAAGTTTCCCTCTCTTGTTGTGCAATTTTGCGACGACTAATTCGAGCGCAGGACAACGGGGAAATGAGACGTCAGCCTAACAAAAATTACAGCCCGAGTTATGTTTTATAATTCATAGAATTTACAATACTATATTGAATATTAGACTCTTTTAGGTAAAAATTATAATAGAAATTTAGCGTATAGCAGTGGACGAGATCCATGTGCCGTAACCTCAAAGGAACCAAATAAAAATCCATTTGTGGTCTTGATCAAAGTCATTTAGTTAAACAGGAAATTATACGTCCTTGTTGTAGGCTGCTGCTATACAAACGAGAGTAACGCACAAACACTTGGATGTTTGCTGACGGTCGCTTCCGATCCGATAATGAAGTCGGAGCGCCGTGTTTCGGCGAACATTCGGAAAATTAGGAAATTAAGCGACGGGCACGTGAAAGGCGCGGAAGCTCTGTGCCACCGCGTGCTTTGTTCTGCTCCTGACACTCGACGGAAGATTAAGTGCGGTTTATGAAATAAGGACTCACTTTTATATCAATCACTCACAAAATATACCTATTTAATCCTACCTATTATACTATACTATAACTACGTGTTTTATAACTTACATAAAAATAGTATAGGTAATGCCAAAGTTGATATTGACACTGACACCATAAAAATGTGATCTGTGATCCAAACTGTCCATAAATATTATTAGAATAACGTATATCTATTTATTACTTTATGCACCAATGTACAAATTCGGACTTAATTCATTATCTGCCAGTCAACCTTTAAGTGATGTGGAGACTAAATGTAAAGTAAAGGTAGATGCATACCAATACACTTATACAATTAAGTAAAAAATATACACTTACACATATAGAACTCAATATATACAAAACACAGACATAAATATATGATTAACTATATAAATAAACAATATATATAACACACACAGTTAGAAACCGAATGTGGGGTACAATGACCTTAAATTCAACAAATTGGACTAAGTAGACAACTTAGTTTAATCAAATGTTGCTATTAACAAATTTTAAACAACCTGTAATAAAAAAAGAGATTAATTGTGTATATTTATTTATATGTAGTTGATCGAGTGAGCTCGAAGACGGGGTGGCCGGCGGGGAAGGCAGGCGAGATCACTCGCCCGTGCTTTAATTGCTTTTCACTTAGCAACCGCTCATGAACACAGAACGCTCGTGAAAATAAAGAAAAAAATCATTACATCAACATCTTTTAGAGATTGCCCAGATTTAGGACGTTCGGAGAGACAGCGATCTCCTTATATAACGCTTTCCTTTTTCTTGTTTTTCCAGCGCGCCTCATTTCCGGAAGGGGGTCGACCGGGCGGGGGCGAGGGGACTAAGTAATTTCGCTTAAGAACTCTAAACGTAATTAGTGTAGGGCGTGCTAAGGGAAGGGCTTGAAACTTGGAGAGGGTTGCTCGCTGCGCCGACTGAATATTTGATCGTGGTACGGCGTCTCGCGATAATATTTGTCGGAGGAGTTTCGTAAACACGGCCAAAATTCCCTACCTACTTATATTTTCCCTCATCCCGCTTTTCAAAGCTGTCGCGCTCTTTTAATTGGACCCGGTGTTATTTATAAGTAGACTCGTGATAGAATTAAAATTGCTCGCTACGTCGCTCTCCAATACACAAAATATTTTTTTAATGTTATTAAGTTTTTCTCGTGATTTTTTCCTACTAAATGAAATCCTCTTTGTAAGACTTCAAACACGTTTACAGCATTTATCGCTTTGACTGATGTGATGAGTATATACTTACAATCTTTTCTTTTCATTCCCTGATGTGTCTATAGGATGAAAAATAATGTCAAACAAATTATAAAAATAATTTGCCCTGATACTATAAGTACTTATGACTTTTTTATAACCTATGATTCATTGAAATACAAATTAAAAGGAGGTTTCAAATGAAGCGTGCTAATGATCATAAACGGCTAATTAGCACACTTGCTAATAATTATCGTCACCATTTGAAATGCTTAAATTTTCATTGTGTTCAAATTATTCATTACTAATTTATTCTAAGAATAAGAACTATAATTCTCAATAGACAATATCCTCCACTGTCAAAGAAGCATCATTACCAATAATAAATACAGTTAGTAAGTAGCACGTTAGTCTAAACCACGTTACTCACGGTAGTTCTTAACCGGTGGTCCGGAAACCACTGATGGGTCTTGGAAGCATCAAAAATGGGACGAAGATACCATGTTGTAAAATGATTTAAAGGTTTAGAATCACTGGTATAAACGAACAATACATCAGTCCTTTTACGTCCCCACTGCAGGGGCAAACCTACCTTATGGATGGTTTAGGATGGGCCATGACCTTCCACGCTGGCCTAGAACGGATTGCAGGATATTTATGACTGCAAATAATGTCAGGACTAACCTCTTAACGTGCCTTCTGAATCACGGAGTCACACGAGTTGATTTTTTTTGTCATCCATTCCTTAACCGATTTTTATGAAAGTTGTTTAACAACAACGTTCGCGGTCCGAAGCGCTTATCCAGCGGCGACTCTACTCCTATTGCTTAAAAACTTATAAGTAAAATATATTACGGTAACTGCTGAATAATATGGCAACAATATACACAATCGTCGCACTTATAGTTATTAATTCATGTGGTAGTTTTAATTAAAGAAAGTGTCGATATTGATATCGGAACGAACGAACCATTGTCCAAAAAGTAATTCTATAGCAAAAGATCAACGCTATTGATGGCATCAAAGGAAGGTACTACAACTCTGTTAGCTATTTTTCAGTATCTATACTTTGATGAAAGCTGATGTTTCCAATAGTCAAAAATAAAAAATATTTCGAGGTCTCTTGGGAGAGCGATAGTTTTACTTTACTATCACTGTATAGTAAAACTATCGCTCTCTCAATACTATTGTTAAATTCGAATAGTCAAATTTCTTATTCTTCAATTCAAACCAAATATCTCTGAAAAAATAGATTTTACTATATTTAATCGTTTTTTTCATTCACAATGGTTTCATTGAATATGATTGTGCGAGTAAGTAGGAACCTATATAATTTCAGATCAGCATTGCTAATCTGTAGCAAAAACAGCCTCGAATTCGCTGCTCACACACAGCTCACACATGTCACAATATAGAGATTCGATGAAATAAAACCTTTATTACCTTGAGAAGTAGGTTTTATATGACTGAACTTCCATGCTGTTACAGCGCACGATATCCTTTCAAACGCTGAATTATTACAGAAGAGCACTGCTGAATATTGGGAAAGCATATCCTAGCATGTAAGAGGATAATCACAAAGATATGATAGCTCTACGTATTGCTTCCTGCGTGCAATTATTTAATATTAATATTATCTTTTTAGTATTTTTTTAATGGAAACCTTAATAGAAGCTACTACTTTAAAATATAGTTTTGATGATGGTCAACGTCTCCTATTGGTGTCAAAAATACAAATTCATATTATTAATATAGGTATTATATATGCATGGAATTCACCAAGATGGGTATTCATTTGATAGCCTGAAGAGGCAAAAGCAATAATTTACAAATTCAAAAGGCCTGTGAAACAAGAGAGCGAATTAGAATTTGTAATTAGTCTGAAGCAGCACCGCGGCTACTCCTACGACATCATTTGATTAGCAATTATGGTAATTAGACTTAGATCAGGGTGAGATTTCTTCTAATTTGTTAGTTAAATTATTATCGCGACACATAAAATTTATTTCCTTGCTTAAATGCCGTTCTAATAACTTCTGCCACATTTTTTTTCTCTTTCTAATTTCATAACCGGTTACTGACTTAATTAAATTTTACTGACCATAAAGTATCATATATCTAGTTCTTTTGTTACAATTTTAAAGCAATAAACATTTAAGGATTTGTAAATAACTATTCGTTTTCCCACGACTTCACCCGTGTAAATTATAGTCTATGTCCTATGTCTATGTGGCCTATGTGTACGTATGGTGAAGGAATTTTAAAATCATTTTAGTAGTTTCGGAGTCTATTTAATTCAATAACAATTAAATCTCCCCTCTTTATGATATTAGCATAGATAATATTTAATATCTATTAAAATGTCGTTTTATCTAAAATACAAGTTAAAATTTATAAAAATGTAAAGGTTTGACCCAGGTTTTGTGAGAGCAAAAAACTTAGCGTATATAGCAAACGCATGATAAATAAATTTACATAATGTATTTGCCGTTAATTTACTAATGTGTTAGAAGGTACCCAAAACTAGTTTTATGGCCAAATAAAATTCGAATTCAAAGTATCTACTCCTGAATCGATAAGCAATAGGAAACTTAATCAAGCGTTAGTAATGATGTTATCAAAATTACGAGAATGGAAATCGACTTCTTAATCATTAGAATGGCATTTAAAAAGAATAATTAATTGCCGAATTTAATGTATTGGAGACAATAACAGAGAGAGTGAAAGTGTCGCTATGCAGGGTGTATAAAAAATCCGTGGAGACGGGAGTCGCGAGCGAGGCACAGTTTTTTAGTCCCGCACCGCGCGGTGCAATTTAATTATCGGAGCGAGCACCCGCGCTTTACCCTTTTGTATCTTAACCCCCGGATGAAAAAATACTCTCCCATAAAATAGAGGACGGGTACCAAAAAAAGGAGCGTATGCAAATTCAGGATAAAATATAGCCCGTAAATGCCACCGTTTCTAAAAGAATATTAGAGACGTTTTTCAGTGGGTGGATGGGGGTGCTACTTTATACTTTGTCTCCTCGTGCTAAGTACTGCAGCTACGGGTGTCCGCGAACGGAATCCGCCTTAATTTGCGACTGTTGTTCAACAATAAATCAACGTGCGCGCTCCAATATGCCTGCCCGTGGAGGCGCGCGACTTCAGTTTACGCTTTATAATTCATTAACTTCCTTACACTAGCCCAAGCTTTTAAAACATTTACCGTAATTTTTTAACAATTTTAATAGGAATTTCGTAGAGTTATCTTAATTTTCTTTCATTTACTTTTGTATAATAATGAACTATTGAACCAGTGAATATTCTTTTTTTTTTAACAAATGTAAATTAAGTGTAGGAAATTAATATACAATTACACGTGGTTTAATTATGGTTTGTTTTTGTGCTACAAGATTGGAAGTTTTTTTATTCGGTTAGTAATGAGGGGTCACCTGAAGAGGAATGAGTTAATAGGCGTTTTAATTATTGAGGACGCAGCGGTGCGGGTGAAGGGGGAGGTGAAAGTACAAGAAAGAGACAACATCAAATATTTAGCGCGTAATGCCGGCCGCTCTCTCGCTTGTAATTAAAGCGTTCTTTCCTTTTTTCAGCGGCCTGATACAATATTCAGCATGAGAAGGAAGCGTTTCGGTGGCGGGGTGGCGCCTCCATTGTATTCGCTAAGGAAGATAAATTAAAAAATATAATTACAAGGCGGCCGCCATAATTCTCGGCGGGTGGTGGGTGGCAAGCGCGGGATAGTGGAGGTGGGGGGTGCTCCCGGAGGAGGCTTCTTAAATATTTGGGGATAGCGCGTACCTACGCATTACGTAAATTAATGACACGGATTCAAGGAAGGATGGCATCCCCAACCCCCCCTCGTTGTTTGTTTTGTTTTAATGTGCGTTGTTAACGACCTTATTAGACGCAAATTATAAATCGCGAACCACTCTCAGTTCCGTCCGGCCCTCAGCTCGGATGATCGGACTAATGACTTCTTTTAATACGCTATTGTTATTGCGGGGCCCACTCGCCGAGTTTCACTGATTCTAACAATTTATATCTCTTAAAAAAATATGTCGTGGTCGTTTATTAAAACTTTATTCATTCTTTTTTTAATTTTTCCTTGAAAACTGAAAAGGTAAAATTACGGGAGATAAGGTTCATTATTATGTATTGAAAGTATTTCATATTTTAACGGCTTTCATTTTTTTATAACAAATTTGGCCACTATACTACGTTACGCAGACTGGATAGACTAATAAACTAATAACTAGAAAAAGAACCGTTATTTCAATTATTCTAATGGAAAGTCATTACATGATCTTTTAAAGCCAAATTTCAATTTCATTTTGTCGACAGAAAAAGGAACAATAAACCCTTGTTGAATTTCTTGCCGGTTCTATTAAGTAAAATCTCTCCCACGATTGATTTTCGAACGAATGACCTAGCTTTTTAATTTCCACAGGCGCTGGATCGAGTGAAATATTTATTTGTTTTTTAAACTACTCACCAAAATTCGGACGGTCGGAACGGTCAAACATCGAACTCTATCAATCAGCAATAATGTTTCGTAAATCCGGTAATACTATCCGTTAAACTCGGAACAAGTAATACAAATGTTTGAAATATATGGAGTACTTATTATTTGTGTCATGTGGTCGCGTGTGTTGACGCGCATGCTCACACACGGCTCAACAAGTGTCCCCATGTGTTCGCACCACACGCGCTAACACACTCCGAGTTATAAAATTAAGTTTTACTAATAATTCCTTCATAATTAACTTGTACTCCTTTGTTATCTTGTAATACACCTGTAGAGATTTCTTAACACTGTTATTACAAATCGCACACGATAAAGAATAATAAATCTTATTACTTTTTTGTTTTCCATGAAAAGCTTTCAAAGTTTTTAGGTAAAATGTTAATTAAACTGATGTATTTCTATGATAAGTTCTTTGAGATCCGGAACTCGATAAACATTGTCTTTCTTTTTGAGAGAGAAGAAAATATTAGAATTCCCGTTTGATGCTTAAAAACTTACAATTTTAAAGTTTATTTTTTAGATTGCGTTTTCATAGTGGAACTATAGAACTTACGAGGTCAAACTGCCATTGTTATTTTTTAAATACCTACGTCTTTATTCGAGTGATTAAGCGATATGTTAGTCTCTCGTGTTTTGAAGCCGCTGCCTGGTTATCTAGTTTGATGGTTACGACCAATTGGTATAGTCACAGATACATATAAACCATTATAGATAAAAAGAAGATTTTGATATTAGAAGGAGAATTTTGTTTATGGAAACATAATATCATGTGAAATGATTCAGGTAAAAAGGTTATACCTATTTATTGATTTTCAAAGATTAAATAATTTAAAACATCGTGTATTAATATTCTGATTTTCGTATTGAAATTCTGAAATTTGCCATGAACTTCTTTGAATTTCAAAACTATAAAAGTAATGCCATATCCCATGCAAGTGCTACCTACATTATTCTATTTACCAATGGAACGGTCAACAGTTTTTTTTTGGTTATATTAATATGAAGATTTCACAAACGCAATGTGTTGATTTACTTTTTTTATTATTGACTCTTTATACTCTACGGATTATCTTTTTTATTGCCTGTCTAGTGATAATTTATAGTTGATCTAGCACATTACATAACTAATATACCTAACTTACTCCAGTACAGCTGAATTACTGCTATATTAATAATTTTCATATGATCTTTTTGCGGTTAGCAATCAATTTCATGATATGTTTAATTCTTACTGTTTTAAGGCATAATCTGAGTCAAATACATACAGAATTACAAAGACGCACCAATTCCATGGAGGCATAATACAGCTTTCTACTTATAGGTATTCGAAAGCCGTAGTGGCAAGGACCCTCAAAAGAAAACTTATTAATTTTCGTCATTATGAATTCCGCGGGCGAAACTCGAACGTCTAATTTCAACCCTAACTTATCAAGACGCGAATAAAAAAGTTCACCCTCAAACACCCCACGCCTCACCCCCTTGTTTAAAACGCTGGCGAAAAAAGAAGCACATAAAAATGCATGAGGCCTTCCTCGTTATAAGGAAAGGGTAGCACCCCCTCCACCCCAAGGAGGTAGCTGTAAAAATCGTCTCTAATTTAAATTTGGGAAGTTTCGCGTGGCGCGAGGCAACGTTGATGTCTTGATAAATGTGAGCGTATTCCACTAATTTCTCGTCTTCACTGTTGGGAACTTTTAATTGGGCTCGCATAAATCGCGTTGGAGTAATGGTACCGGCATTAATTCCATCTCGCGACAAAATGGCGAACTGAGTACTTACATTTAGATAAACATCGCTCATTGTCTCAGTCGGAGCTCTGATAGCCGCTGAAGAGTCGCCGCGAGCTGGCTATCACTTATCATGTCGTGTCATATCATTCATTAGGTACTCCTTTGTCTCGAGCTCTGATTCCAGCCGGTAATGAAACGACATTAGGTATTATCCTCGAATAATCATAATGTAAGGTTATTTTGAGAACATTATTCTGATTAAGGCTTTATCATTATTTAATTTAACAATCTAATGATATTAATTATTTGAAGTTAATAAATTATATGAGTAGTTTATATTTACAGTAATAATATAGCAGAATCGATTTAGGTCATTCTTGGTTTTGTTTTTTGTTACTAAACACCTTTTATAGATAATCGATTATATATTAAATTTTAATTATTGCAAATAATTATACCTAATAGTATACTTGGGCAGCTTAGAGAGAAAATAGGCATTATTATGCTATTCTATATTTGTAAGTTCGATGTAGAATTGTACACACGAACAACCCGGTATATATTGGATTGTTATCAATATAATGTGGATAAAAACGTTACTTAGTGAGACACCATTATTTCAGTGAAACACGCAACCACGTGTAAACGTTACTTAACACTTATTACTATTTTCATATTTTTTTTGGATGCTGTTTGTTATATATTATGTAAAACTAATTATACACTAATTCTATTAATATTCTATTCTAGACATACCCGGAAAGTTAAATTGAATATTTTAAATATTTTGTAGTTTCCTTCTAAGCTAAATACATAGTTAAGATGGTACTACATTAAAGACTGATAAAGGTACTGTTATGTGTAATGGACCTCCGAGTCAATGTCAAGATTGCAAACAACAAACAGTCGTGATCATAAGCATTTTAGAATATCGTTTCAATTTTATTTGATTCGAATTTTAGTTTTTAATATAATATTCTGGACGATGCTTAATTTTTAAGTATAATGAATAATCAGCTTGATTGAGTAGCTACAATAATCGTAGCGCGGAGTCAAATATAACTGTAACTACTGAAATTGCTACGAGACGTCTACGCGCATAGCAACCGTGCTTTTAATAAATAACATTGATCTCGTGCAACATAATAATTAGCTATTTTAACGTCTAATCATTATTTTGTAAATAATGAAATTTAATTATTTACACTTAACAAAACTTTTCACTCCAAGTAATTAGAACAGAGACCGTTTGTTTTGAGTGAATAATTAAAGCGCGTGGCGAGTATCGCGTTCTTCTTCCTCATTAAATCGGGACAAAGCGACCGCGTCGAAACTTCGACGGGTGTAATGTTATTCATTTGGTAGAGTCAAAGGTTGTATTTACAAAAAAAAAATAAGTTGTCGGAGAGCGGACGGTGGCATTTTTTCCATTCGGCGCGTTCCATTAGCGAGCCTTTGTTTGGCGGCAGCGCGCAAATTAATTTAGCTCTCCCGCCATTTCCTCGCGCCGCCCGCGCGCTACCCTCACCCCCGCCGCGCCCTTTTTTGTCTACGCCTTGCTCTACGTATCGTTTTCTTCTTTATGGCTCATTAGGCAGCATTGTCGCCATTGTTTTTTTTTTCGCCTAACCCGCAAGATCTAATTATTATGATCAGCGAATCATATGGATCGATATTGTCAGACATGCGATTGGCTTGGTGGAAAATTTACTTGAATCTAGTTCATAACTTAATACGTATTAACCAGTGACTAATTATCCAGGAACTATTATAAAATTTTAATGGGTAAACAAGTATACACAGCAGATTATCAGATTTTATCATAATATCAAATTTATTAATGTTCGAAATAGAACCTATCTATCAGTATATTAAGATTTAAAATCGATTACAAAAAATAGTAGTTTGTATAATACTATGTGCTGTTGACTGTACATTTAACATTATTTCCTGACAACGTAGCTTAACTGTGCCTAAACTAAATATCACTTACTTTAACATGGTTTTATACAAATATGATGACGTATAAGTATATATATAGTGTCCAAATAATCAAATGAAAATGAGAAAACTTTATCATTTGCAACATATGTATTTAATATATAATACCTATAGTCAAAACGTAAATTGTTAGAAAAATCATAGAAAAAAGCAAATAATTTATCCCTATCCCTAAAATTCTCTTTTTTTATGTCTTACTAGTAATTAAACGCATTTTTAATAGGAGAAATCAATAAATCGCTCTTGTAATGGTAAGCAATTCAAAAATAGTTTTAACGTGTAATACGCCATTGTCTTTCCCTATCTATGTCATTGATGGGCGAGTTAATTGCAAAAAACGAAATCAAATCCGTATGTTCTCAAAATGTAGTTGTATACTATCTATACCGTTATTACAAATGTTTTATTGTTTGAAATTCTTTCACCTACAGGAAACATCATACGCGCGTGGGTGACATAGGCTATATTTACCCGGAAAACAGGAATAAATAATTATATTCTTATTAATATGGGCCGGAATGTTGCTTAATAGTACCTATGATATATTAGCTGTTTTCTCGCGACTTCGATTGCGTAAATTATATACTACCCGTATTATTAGTGAAAATATTTTTCAAATAGGTCATTCGTTTCGGAGTCTATTAAATGCAAACAAACAATCAAATATTTCCTCTTTAAATTATTATGATATTATACTTAAATTATCATTATTTATTACTTTATAATTATGTTATTATTATCAATAGTAACATTTAATTAAATCTCCAATTAAATAATACGTTTACTTGAATACACCTTTATGACAAAAAAGTAGGCATGAGTCAGATTTTAATAGTAGAATTTCTGCCAACACTTGCTTTATCATTGATTTTGTGATGGCATCTGTTTACACATTACAATAAAAGCTCATTAAAAAATAGTGATGTGCTCGAAAGTTGTTTACATTTTCTTGCTACTTCACTTTACTTATACAGGTTTATACTTGATACTATGATTAATTAATTTACACATAATTTATTTACATATTCTCCATACTCAAAATGATTCCTAAACCTAAATACAATTTAGACATAATTATGAATTCTCTAATAAAATTAAGCAATATTCCGGGCCATTCATATAATTATTTTGCTCTTCGCCGAGTACAGGTAAATAAACATACTATAACAATGACATTGCGAATTACATAAATTCGAATGCAGGACAGTCTGTAATGAAAAATAAAATTTTCACCCAAACAACACTTTTCGAATACAAAGTTGAATTTTTTTGCATAGGTGCTTAAAGTTATATTCATACATAATTACCTACTACTAATTCGATATCGGAAAAATAAAAATATCTCATAATCTATTAATGTACAAAAACACTTAAACTGTATTGAAAATTGTTGAAGCAGACTTACAAAAAAGAGCGATAGTGTTAACGATCTTAGGAATGCCATATTAAATAATAAAAAGAATCTCAAGATTTTTACTTGACCTAACATAAAACAAGACGCAAAATTTTATAGAAAAACATATATTTTACCTTTTAAAATAATAAATAAGGTAATCTTACCCATCATCGTTGCGCGGGCGCCTAGTGACGCGCTCTCTGCCCCACAAAAACAACCCGACTGCAAGGCCGTGACCCACAGTTTTTTAACCCGCGCGTGTCTACATCTCCCGCTACTATAACCCCTTCCGTATTCATATGATACTATAATACGGGAGAATGCACACGAACATGCATCATTATGAGTATAATTCATATTTTTGGTTAAGATACAGTCAATGTTTAATATAGATAAAATACTAAGAATAATTTGTAATAGTGTTTTGTGCTTCCTGTGCCTTTACGTCCTTTCTAATATCAACAAAGGCACGCCTAGAGCTCTCCAGCTGGAGGCTAAGTAAAACAATTAATTTTCTGTTTCATAAAGTAAGTATTTAATTAAAATCTTAATAGCTCTACGGCGCACGTTTCAACGTAAAAAGAAAGAAAAATATCTTATCGCAAGCTTTAAGTTCGCAGACTGGAAATTTCTAATTAATTACTTAGTAGACACATTTTAAATTCTTAATTAAGCAATCCGTACTTTCTCCCGCCTATAAATTAGATCGAGCCGTTTCCATAGAGACTACTCATCCTTTAAAGCGGGCTGGGGGGATGGAGGGGGGGCTTTACAAAAAATATAACTTAGGGTGAGTTAAAAAACCGTGGGGTGACTCAGCCGGCCGCTGCACCCCACGACGAGAAATCTACGATCAATATTAACTCTTTTTTCAACGGGGAACGTTGAATTTTTAAGTCGTTTTAAGTCTTCGTTCTTGTCGAAATTACTCGCCGTCATAACGCGCGGCTCGCTCGGATGCAGTATAGTGTGTTAGCAATATTTGTATTAGTGTTACTATAAATCACTGTCGTGTGACAGTTGTGGTTCCGTATAAATTTGTCAAGGTCACACGCGTAACACATGTGACTGGCGTACATTTATTTTCAATTGATTGATGTCTTTTTATTATTTTTTTAAGTTTAATTTCTCGCAAGCAAAATTATTAATTAGTTAAAAATATAGGTAGGTATGTTTTTATGCTTTACTTCTGTTGCTTGCTTTTATTCAAATTTTCGATTTCTCCAACAATCGGTGTAACAAACGCCATTATTTTAATTAATTCCTACGACAAAAGGTGACTCGGTCTTTTTACTAAGTCAGTTTTTTAAACTTAAAATAAATTAGAAAAAAAAATCCTGCATACGTAATTTGATGCAGTGCATTTATAAAAACTGGTTAAAGCCGGGTGTGCACGAGGTAAAAAAAGTTCATTTGTAAAAAAGCTATTTATGACAGCGACTATTATCGTCTAATAAATCAGCTGCCCGCTCTTCTGTTTTCGATAATGATTCTATTATTATGGAAAAGCGTTATGTAACTGTAACATTTTTTTCCGTACGATTCCTTAATGTGGAATGGGCTTTCGTTTTTAACTTCGTGTGTTTAAGTTTTGGGGGGTTGGGATTTTCGGCTGGCTCTGAGCTTTAATTCATTACTTACAGAATAATACAGCCGGTTGAGGTCGGAGCTGGAGGAGGGCCACTCGTCCGCCGCGATGAAGCTTAGATGCTTTTTGGCGCCGAAACTTGCTAAACTATTCTGTTCACTGAAACGCGCGAAATATTAGTCTGCAGAGCGAGTTTGTTCAGAGTGCGACATGGATTTCGGCGAAGTCGCTCTCGGATGATTTTTATGTTCGCAGGCATCCTCACAGAGCGTGGCCGATCGTGCAGAGAACTTGTTTCTTTGTACCGCTGTATTGTGTAATAGACGAAGTTACGGCTAACAGGAAAACTTTTCAGCTCGCGTAAAATCGGCATCAGTTTTTACCACCTTAAATAATGAAATGATTGTTCCACGTAATTGTTTCGTTCCCTCCATCACCTGAAAATATTAAATGAATTTGCGACACAAATAAACTAAAAGTTAACGTTCCAAATTCAAAATCGGTAAAAAAATATTACAGCCATTAACATTCTATTTTATTTCATAAGTCTCCAAACTTATGAACACACGGCATATATATAAAATATAATAATAATAATTACTCTTATTAAAATATGTAAATAGGCAAAGCAAATATTAAAGCTTATTCCTCTACTTTAATTGTGTCTTATGAGTTGTACCTACAAAGGGCTTTTTAATATCCTTTTAGAAGTCTTTCACAAATAATTTCATATTGACAAGCTATAACGTCCTTTTTTGAAATCGGTTAATTAAGACTGACAGGAGAACACGAGAAGAAATCAACATGTCAGTAAATAGCACTGACAATGATAGGGCATGGAGTAAAGTGAATAGATAATAGAGCGCCAAGATCTATTTATATATTGGAATTTCTTTATTGATTTACAATTAGTTCCCTTTAGACGTATCATATTTTTATTTCATTATTAGAACTCCATTTCTTTGTTCAATGGCAACTGAAAAAATGGCTAGTGATATTTGCTTTGGCGGTCTGTTAATTGATCATCTTTTACTAGTAGGGAATATTTATTATAAAATCAAATTAATTGTATAGTAGTATTGTACGTACGTAGTAGTACGTACACACGAACGTAAACAAATAAACTTCTTTATTGTCAATAAATGAACTGAAAATTGAAGCAAAATCCAGTACCCAATGAAATACAAATATATTTTTTTTAAAAGCAGTCTCTACATTAGCGAGCCGGCTGTAGGTTTTTATGCGTGTCGGCCGCGCGGCGCCCACTGTACGGGTTACAAATTGTGGGGTGAAAGGGGTAGTTTTTTGTAATCGACTTTCCTAACAGTAATAAACGATATTTATCTTTCTTAATTATAGTTTCACTCCGTTGCATGGTAGCTTTACCCGTGTTTATGTTGAGACTGCTTGTTATTATCGAATTACGACTGGTTGTCGTACTTATTGAATTTCATCTAATTAAGAAGATAGTCGATGATTGTTATTATGTCTTCGATTGTCTCAGTTTCTATTGACAACAAAAATGAGCAATATAAACACATAATACTTTTATAATCACAATTTATCACTCGGCTGAGTATAATATCGAATTTGCTCTTGATATTTTGGACTATTATATATATTAAAGCGTGATGTTTTCATTATCATTTAGTAATATAATAATGATAATAAGAAACAGTTTTTGTCTAGTTACTTGTGTATTTGCAAAGGGCCGACAATGAAAAAAATATAAAAAAAGTAATTTAAATAGTTTATATTAGTTAAGTTTCCAATAACAATAAGTTATTAAGGACTATGCAAATTAAAAATGCTTTGTAGTTTTTTTTTAACAGTTACTTTGACTATTGTCTACCGGTGTATTGATTAAAAAACTTATTATAAAATGTGCTCACTAGGAAGTTTAAAGATGAAAAACGAGGGCAGTGATCCCACAGGGCGCATGCGTAATAATAACCCTTTTTTTACCCTTTCGCCTCCCTGAGTGTTTTTTGTAAAGGGTTGTGTGGGGTAGATACCTGCCACGCGACGCAGCGGACGGGTTAAGCTTTTTTCACTATGGGTTGCAACAAGTTTTTTGTTATGGTGATGCAGTTTTTGTCTCCACTCTATAGTGAGAACAGCCGAGAGTGCATTGAACTCTGACAATACATCAGCTGATGCTACAATGGTGCACTTGTAGTCATATGCTTTATTGATTTTCGTTTTTACAAGGTCACACTTTAAGTAAGCCTTTTGTTGAAATTTTTACACTAGATATGATAAACTGCGATATAACTAAACTAATTTCTACATTTTTTTAATTGTTTTTTATAAAAAACATAAAGATTACTATGATGATAAAAAGCTACGACCTTCATGATCATCTTTGAGGCCATTCGCCATCGTTGAGTTCTGGAGTGTTTCCCAATCGAGTCAATATAGAAAATTAACCTATCTTTTTTATTGCCATCTTTAATATTTCAAACAATACACATTACACATTAACATTTAATAATGTAAGTTATGTTGTCCAATATTATGTTAATAAAATACGCATACATTGAAAAAAAATATATAATTTATTATGTTTATATAGCACGTATCTAATAATTGTATGAGGTTCCGCGGGCCACTTGGGATGCTTCCAGTGACTTTAGGTTTAGAGAGTGGTACAACATAATTAGCACCATTAACAAAGACCAAAATAAGTTCCTATATCCAAATTTATACATATTACAATTACAACTTGATGTATATATATGAAACATAATTTCAAACACCCGCCGCGTGAAGCAGATCAGATGCCGGATGGTGTCACTTTTCGCTCTTGCACCCGTTCAAATTTTGGCAATCTGAGTAAAAACCAGTGTACAGTTAAAACATTCCAGTAACCCACATAGATCAAGGTGTTAAGCTATCGTGTTGCAAGCCGTTACGCGAAACATCAAGCCTTTGTGCAACTCTTTTTGTGCACGTAAAAAACGCGCCCTGCGCTGTTACGGCTCGTTTTTGCAAGAGCAAAACGCGACGAGATCTCGCAATAAAAAATACTTTATAAATCGTATTAGCACCTGACGTTTGTCTTGTTATGTAGAGTATCCGTTAGGTAGGTACTTATTTTTATTTGATTTTGAAAAAGGAGCGGCTTTTATTAAATTAACGTTTTATAAAAATGTATTTCTTTGGTTTTATGTAATCAGTTCCATAATAAAAGTACATCACATAACAAAAATTACGTTTCTTAATCATGGTCGTTGATGTGAAAAATTTTGTTTACTTTTTAAGTGTTTGCTATTTTGATAGTTCGAATGTAATTTTATGGAATATTATAATATTATTGTAAAAATAATGGAAACTAAGGAAACCTAGAAGTTTTTGGGTATAATTTGCTATTTTGTATTAATTGAACTAACAGTTATTTAATAAGACACACTTATCACATAAAAGCTCATTTATGTTACATGTTAGTTTTATGTTATTTAATCAATTCATCAATTTTAGTAAGCAGAAACGTAAAAGGTACATAAGTATCTAATCTATACCATATTAATATTATAAAGCCGAAGAGTTTGTTTATTTGTTTGTCTGAACACGCTAATCTCAGGAACTACTGATTCGAATTGAAAAATTATTTTTGTGTTGAATAGATCATTTATCGAGAAAGGCTTTAGGCTATATAACATCACGCTGCAACTATTAATGCGAAGAAATGATGGAAAATGCGGACGAAGTCGCTGGCGGCCACTAGTTTTAGATATATTTTTTTTCATGCGGAAGTTTGAAAAGACAATTTATCGATAAAGTAAGAACATTTCATTTACCATCAATCAAATTAGAAACCAGATTAACAATAACAAATAATTAAGTTATATAAATAAAAAAAAAATCTTTGCTGGTCAGTTTTATTTCTTCATTTTCATCCTTTCCATAAATGAGAATCACCGAATCCACATCTATTCAAAACAATTTATATATTAGAATATAAAAAAAAAACATAATACCTACGTAATTTAAAATTCTATAGTCTATTTCAAGATAACTTAGATTTTATTTACATACCAAGTATACAATATAAGAAGTTTTCGAAAAGGTACTGAAATATTTGAAATTTCAAAAATAAATATTACTTATAACTTTATCTAAGTATACGAAACGTATTTTATGCCAGAATATAAAAAAATAACTTTGCGTAATTACATTATATGTAGTACCTATATATGTATGTTATAGTTCGTTTTTGGAATTTTGAGGACCGCTGTTCACCTAGTGCACACCACAGAATACATTGTGTTGTAGGCACAGTTCAAATCTATCCTAATTTTCTTCACTTTTCAAATAACTAATGTCAAACTTTCGTTTTTATTTTATGAATTCTATACGAAAAAAATTTACTAACTATGGGTTCAATATTTACAAGAACACATATTAATTACAAGGTTTATTGCATATTATGAATAATTTTCGACGGTATGAATAAAATATTACTATGTTCTATTGTTATTGTTAAACAATGCTAAATTTCATACATTCATGCAACAGTTATTTACAAGTTGACATATTTTTCTTTTAATTGAAAAAATTACGACAATTTCCAGAACATAATAAGGTATATTTTTACAGATGCGTAGGTGTGTTGCTATTACATCCACCAGCATTCGCGACTCTAAAATTAAAGACAGCTGCCGTGCCCGCCGCCCCCGTTTTACTTTTTACCATGAAAACAACAAAAACTCCGATTTTTTTTTATCTGAGTCGGTCCGGGATCTGATTTCGCAAAGATAGAGTTTCATTAGTAGACAAGGCATTTCTACGAGTTCTTTTTAATTATATCTAATAGCTTTACCAAAACAAGCACGGTTCAAGAGACCATTTTATTATTCTTAACGACAATCGTATTTACTTTTCTGACTCTTTTTTTATTGTTATTGTCATATAATTATTATTTATTTGAATCGATAATATATAAATAGTTTTTTAAACTTAATTAGCTTTCCGCTTGCGGCTTCATCCGTATGATCCTGTACCTTTCACTTGAATCACTCTATACTGTAGATTAATGAAAACTATATTAAAATTCCTTGTGTAGTTAAAAAGCTCACAGCGTTCAGACAGCGGAAAGATACTTTGTTTTATACTATGTTTCGAATAAGAGGTTTTTTTTTATTAATAAAATGCATATAGAAAAGCAAGCATTTATTATGTATATTTGAAAAGTAAATAACAAAAAATTATGATTTCTATTATAGCAAAATAATAATATAAATGTACGTACCTTGCCATATTTATACACACAAATTGAGGTATCCGTATTAAGAAACATCCAAGAAAGACCATTACAAACAGATTAAACACAAACAAATACAGTAGCCCCGGTGTTGTTACACAAACAACTAATGCAAAACGAACAAACCTCTTTGTACCTTACCTTTAGATCGCCGGCGTGTATTATGAAGATCCCAGCGTTAGTGGCGATTAGGCATTGTTGGCTACCGATACTCTACAGATTAAAGGATTACATAAACAGTTTCGTACTAAAATCTTCTCATTACTCCTTTGCTTTTCATCTTTGTACATGAGTCGGGCCGCTTACTGCAGATAGTCGGTTCATTCTAGGAATTTATACTCTTATTTTGATGTTATTTATATGATAGTTTCCACGTTTTTATCCCATAGATTGAGCAAAATAGTAATATAAAGAGTTACATTTTGTAATAGCTAAAATTCTGATTACACCATAATAAAAAGTGCATCTATCATATACATAAATAGCTGTTGCAAATAGCAGTAGGTCTACAGCCAAAATTTATTAAAAAAATATTTTTACGTCGACTTATGTAAAGTTTATGTTGCTAATTGCTAATGATGGGTAACCAATGAAGAAGATTGTAACAAGTCCTACCTAAATAATTAAGGCTAAAGTAAATGAGATGGTATCATTATATTTAAATTAACTAATAACCAAAACATTATTATAATAAACTTTACAAACCACAATTATGCAGTTGTCTTATACCTACAATTTATGCAATATCGAAATCAGGAGAAATATTTTATGTTACATATAAATTTCTTTGACTTCAAGAGTCATGAAAATTATTGGATACCTATAATAAATAAAAATGTGTACCTTAAGTGTTTTGTTTTTATATAAGACAGTAAATGTACAATATAAGAAAATACAAAGATTCATGCCCATTTTCACTAAACTTAGGAGACACCCAAATCTGACACCTAAAAATGTGTTTCACTAATTACAAGGAGCTACCTAACGATTTTAAGCAACGCTTAAAGTTAGGACATGAATTATGCTGCGATGGCGACTAATGCTGGCATTTGCGTAGTGTGACATATACATTTATTCTTTGGCTATAATGGATGTGTCAAGGTATAACATCAATTCAGTAAAGAATCAAGGAGTTTATATATTACGAGTATACTAAAGATATAAATAATGAGATTTTTTGAATTTTCGGTCTTTTTATAAATGGGCAATGACAACTTGGGTGCTCGTGTAAATACAAGACCACGTACATTTTTTCTTGGCTTATTACCTCAAAATATATATTTTTGGTATTACCATTAGTGAACTTGTGTAAACGCAAATATGCCATAAATTAAAAAAAGACGGACTAAAGCATGCAAAGACAAATGTTGCATAACTATATTCTCAATTTTTACTAGTCATAAAATCAACCCTAAATACTTTTTGTAATGACTTGCGATACTTTCAGAGGCTTCTATCTATACACAAATGGTATTTGCAATCTATCAAAAATTATACTATGACTGTGAGTTTATCCTGAATCGCGACAAGTTTCATAAGGGTTATTAATGATATTGTGCTCCGTTGTGCCATTGTGCAAATCGAACGCATCGAACTTTAAAGGAAGTCATAATTGCTATGAATGGGAATTTTCGAAAAAGGGAATATTTAGCGTAAAAATCAATAATCAAACTCTGGCAGCACAATGGGCAGCGGTTACCCGAATCTCTATCAAAATAAAAGGCAGTGCGTGACACGGCGCGGGTGGATTTTTTATTATATCGCTCCATAATACAGTCTCGAGTGGTGGGACGAAGTTGTCTATGTCAACATAACCACCATTCAAAAATTATGTATTACCATATAATAACATAAATCCATGGGAAAATCACGTTACAATAATAAAATATGGAAAATTGGAATATGATATTGTTTTCTATGCTAAAATATTAGTATTATATCCATTATCATCTGTGATATTTAAAAAAGATTAGATGACCAAAATAACAGTAAACAGTACACACACAGAGTTTATGAAATTGTATACTAACAATATAATGTTTTTATTTTTTTTAATTTGTTTTTATTTCTATTACTTATTCAGATACTATTTCGTCTCGCACCATCCCTCCTTTATTATAATTTTTTTCTTTCGTCATAGCTAAAAGAGATTGCTATAAAGCAATAAGGTCGACATTTGTCTATTTCCTCTTTTCTAAATTCTTTGTAATATGTTCTATGTAATAAGAAATAAAGAATATTATTATTAATTGTTAAGGGTTATGTAATTTCCTTGTGGAACTGTAGACACCACGACTTCAAAATCTGTCGTGTCTCGTTTGCCATCAGAATAATAGTAGCTCATTCAGCCCGGTCGCCTCTAAAGAGACTATGGTGTTCCATTTTCCGAGCTTGTATGTATATGTATGTTTTGTTGTGACTGTTGTCACTTGTTGTATATCTTTTTCATGTTAATTTCTTTCGTTAATTTGGATTCTTACTACATCAGTCCACACTCCTGTTGTCGATAACAAAAATATAACGTGAGTATTAAAAAAACACAATTAATTTAAATAGACAAATAAATAATTTCGATTAGAATATACTTTATTGTGTCACACAATCCCACATGAATAAGGCTCTAATAAATAGTGTACATTCTATTGAAATTGTTGCAGATTCTTCTGTATGGCACACGTGCATAAGTCATAAGAGATGATCACACAATGAGATCGAAAAAAGGTATTCACTCGCATATTTACCTTACAAGATCCAGGAGTATTGATACACGCCAAGCTTTCACTGCGATTGACAATGCTATTATGCAATAACTTTTTTTTTAGAAACAATTGTCATCTTTTCAATCACGACGCATTAGGTATATTGTTTAAGCGTAAATTTTATGTCTTTAACATGTTATCTTTTACTTTTGCACATATTTCATTTTGCACGAATAATTACTCATAGCCAACTTATTTGTCCCCACTGCCGGGGCTTCTCTAATCGAATGAAATCGCATAGAGAATGGGCTATGACCCATTACGTGGGCCTAATGAGGATTGGGGAGTCTTAACTACTGCAGATGCAGCCGGAACCAAAGGCTTTACGTGCCTGAATTTTGGTCACCCAACATATGACCGACCTTTGCGAAAGTTACTTAACAACTGTATCGCAGATTGAACTCCGCCATAGATATATACAGTTATTTGATTGTCGGAAGACTTGCGGCTAAACAATGAAAAATAGTATACTAAGGTTTACTATTAAAAGTCTCCATAGTAAGCAAACACATCGCTTGCAATATATTAACTTAAAATATATGTAACACTATACACTCTTAACCAGGCGCGGATTTACATAAGGTCTTAACGGGCTTAAGCCCAGAGCCATGTAAATACAAAAGGCCCCTCAACCTCCAATAAAAAGAATATACGAAACGGTACTTTTGCATTAGGTAGTGTTGAAAACAGTTTCTTAACAAAATTACAATTACTTTAGTAATTAATAGGACCCTGATTAGTATTAGCCCAGGGCCCACAAATTCATGATCCGTCCCTGCTCTTAACACTAAAATTAATGCTCGACCGTAGTATATTCACTCAATGGTACAAGATTTGACCATCCAAACTGTCTTAATACAACATAAAAAAACTGAAATCAATTTGTGAAACATTTTAGCAGATATACATAATTTACTTAATAAAAAAGGCAAATAAGTGTAGTAAAGTTATCTAAATGGCAATATGATGATAGTCTTCAGTAGAGGTTGGAATTTGCCGCTAGCTTGCAACTGTTGCATACATCCACAAAAAATGAACACATTTCAACTCGAATAACTTAGTTTGCTTCCTGGTAGATCTTCCGGCATATCATTTTTTATTACCCACTGTAAAAGAAAAAGAATGGTTATATTCGAAATACATATAACTACAAAAAAATTGCAGTGTAATAATAATATACGTAATTACAGCTTATTGTTAAAATGTAAACTATATTAAAATATTATTTTGTGTAACTTTTTTCATTAATTAAATCTTTTCCTTTTTATAAATTCCGTAATGATACAGATCACATTTATTGTTTTGATTTTGCATAAAAATTGACTACTCCGGGTGACATGGCCAAAGATATTCTGTTACCTGTAATCTGCTTAAATAAACTAACTATACTCAACAATGATTTTGCTGTTGTAAGTGATTATTGCTTATTATATTTTAATTAAACGTAAAAAAATATCAATAGATATTTTATTAATACCATACTTATTGTATACTTATTCTGTAAAAGCGACACCTGTCAAGGTGGACGTAATCTATAGGCCCACTCCGTTTCCTTCGCCGCACCACAAAAACAAATGAACGCTGACTTCCAATAATAAAAAAAGACACAACAAAGCCGAAAGTGTTCCGAGCGGCAGATTATGAGCACGTTCAGTTATTAATTTATACGTAAAGTCGCAGTAAAAAAAAAATTCAACCCTCACTTAGACAAACGTAAAAAACATCGCGCGCGTCGCGCAAAAGGGAAAGGGTGTCTCGCGTGCTGCGTTTTGTTTTTTAACAGTGTTCTGCGGTTTTGTTTTTTCTCTTGATGCGTTCCTGTTTTTTAACAACACAATACCGTTGTTAAGAACATTTTTTTAAGGAGCGTCATATTGACGAGAGTGAGCACAAGGCGTGATCACTAGTGTTTTTCTAAAGGATTTTATTTTTAAATCTCCGTATTTCGGGTAAATGAGAGATGTAGAAACTTTTTCTCGTGTTTAGTCACGGTTTGGTAAAGGGGAAGATTTTTTTATAATGCTTTGTAGGTGTTTTATATTTAAACCGTAGCAAGATTCCTGGTAAAGCACGAGCGTCAGCGAGACATATGGTTCGTTAAACAAAGACGGTGAAGTTTTTCCTATGGAGCAGGTGTTGATCTTAACGATACACAGATACATTATGTATCTGTCATCAGCCTCGCTTACTTGATTATATATACTATACAGGAAGTAAGCAGCTAATATAAAACTGTGTACACTATGATTATATAATACTGCAGTAAAATTTATTGTCGTCTTATGACATTGATAAAACATTGTTAATGTCATGTAATTAAATACGAATCGCAAAACATCAATATCGTCAATATAACGTCTGGAATTCGTAAATGTGTCATAAAACATGGCCCATGAAAATGCCATTAAATATTAAAAGTGGAGAAACAGAGAGCTTAACAAGAAATAAAACATCGTTATAAGAGGCTAGGAGAAGACGAAGTCGCCCCCGCCGGGCTAGCTATCGGCGCGCCTCAGTTAATGCCTACTTATACCTTATTATATAGCGGAGTTTGCGTTGAGGAACAAAATTAATTGGTTAAAACTCCTCTCAGTATCCAGGGCGGGCCGCCCCCCTGCCTCCCCCTTAATTCCGTCCCCCGCAGACCCCGCACTCCGCACCCTTCACCCCGAAAGCTCCTTTGAACGCAACCTACCTAGAGAAAAAACAGAAAGTATAAAGTTGACTTCCAAAGTGTTGTAGCTTAATTAATCAATGTGTCAGAAAAATATTTATAGTGAATATTGTATTGTATAATATTTACAAACAATCCATTGGAAAACTGTGAGGATGAGATGAATTAACTTTTTATTATTACATTATTTTTGTAAAACATAATATTAGTCAATAAATAATTGTATTTTAATTAGACATTAATTCACTCATTTAATTGTCATCAAATTGTAACGGAAGTATTAAAGTACCTATGCATTAACTCCTTTGTCAAGTAGCTGTTTAGATACCTCAAGGAAGTATTTAAATATTACTACAGTCAGATTTAATTATACGACAAATTAGTCTATCAGCATCTTGGTAAATAATTAATTATATACAATTTATAACTAATGGATTAAATAAGTTAGAACCGGTATTTATTAACTTGTTTCAAATGACGTCAAACATTTTGAGGAACACTAATTTAAAAATATAAGAAAGCCGATTAATATTTATAATTAGAATTCCAAAATTACTAGACCGAAAACATTCTAAATTGCAAAATCGGAATCAGCCCTTATAATTTATTTATTTAATTCTATTGCACAAGTGTAAAAAGGCGGACTCATTGCCTGGGACATCCTTGCCTACTTGCCAACTTAATGCCTGAACCTTGGGGTGATGTGGAGACTAATCGTGGTATGGTGTGCAACCACAAAACAATAAAAAAAAGTAGAAGATAAGTAGTAGAAAAGTAAAAGTAGTAGAAGAAGTTTAAATTATTATGATATAGGTATGTCTTATGTAATTTAATCAACATTTAGATAATTTTTTAAAAATAATGGTTATGTTTACTAGAAACATGGTTATATGGAATTTGTTCTAAAATAGATAAGTGAGATTTGATATTTCAATGAATAACGTTATTACAATATAGGTATGTAATGATTATTTGTTGAATATATTTTTTAACTTGATTAATTTATATCAAGATCTGTATAAAAGTATTCTATAGAATTATTATCTAATGTACAAAAACGCCATTCAATAAAAATTTTCACTATTTTATATAAAATGACAGTTAAAGAATCTGAATGAATTGAATTTGAATTTATTTCCAACACTTTCTGTAATTTTGGCTTTTACATTTGCGTTGTTTTTAATGCGATTGTATTCGGTTAACATATACTTAGTCGATTTTCAATATAAGGTCCTATTAACAAAGCTGTTGTGTAATCTAAAAAGTTAAAACATTTCAATCGATATGAAAATAGAACTACTTGAAATTTTGTACAAAAACGCTAAGATTTCTAATAAAATATATAATGTACTTATTTGTACACAAATATTTAATAGGGCTCATCAAGTAAGAAAAAAAGTGATATTAATTTCCGAGTTACAACACTGTTCGTGTGCGGCAGTAACGAAGGGCGAAAGCAAAGGGTAGGCCGGGCGGGCGCGGGCGAGCGGGGGCTCGTTGCCACTTCTACAAATAAATTATAATTCGCCGCTCCCGGCCGCGCGCCGCGAGATGCCCGTAACTCACCTATTAGTCGCGATTCATTTTGAATACGACCGATTCGGAATTCATTTGTTATTGTTTTATTAATAATCGAATTACCGTTTTTTTTTTGGGGCGCGACAATTACGATTCTTTTATATGAGGTTGTATTAAGGTATGGGCCTAAAGCCTTCATATCTTTAAGATTTGGGTGCGAATGTTTTTGAAACACAATAATTAATTAAAATTAAAAAAAGGATAAAAAGAGTAGAACCACTTTTTGCTTAGACCAGCTATACTTAAAGTGTGAGAAACCCGAAAAGGGTTCAAAAAAATACTGGACATGTGTAAGAGGCCTCGTACACCAAAACTTATTATCTTTACTTCAAATTTCAATCACTTCGTCTGAATTGGCTGAAATTATAAATTAGTGAATATTAGAATTCTGTCTGTCACAGTCAAAATATGATTAATAAAAATTTTCCCGTTAAATAAATCAATATTCACGATAATTTCCATTTCATGTCGTAATTTTACTCTTTTTATTGGGAAAATTAATAAATACGTGACTAAAATAACAACCGTAATGATTTGCGAGTTATTAGTTAATAATTTTTTTTTACGCGGTTCGCCATTATCTATTTATGTCTATCTCATTGGGCACATTGAATTTGTCTCGTATTCCTTTTTATCTTGACATCTAGCCTTGAATATATTTCAAACTGACATTAAATATTCGTGGAAAATAAAGAACAATTCCATACCTCATATTAGAAATCTATTCGTAAATGATCGCAGTTAAAGTAAAACATGTAATTTATAATGATTATAATACATAGTATATATAAAACTAGGTTTTGTTTCATTTAAGGCCCCTTAAAAATGTTTGGTTTCCAAAGTAGTACATTAGTACGCCTGGTGAAAGATGCTAGCACTCGTCATGGCAATTTTATCAAGCAGGTTCAATCTGAATATCACCGATAGACCTCTGTGGAGAGTATGCAGGAAGAAGCAGCAGAAAAGAAGAAAGCCGCCCACATCGTCTTTCTGGAATGCAACGAAGTGACCAGCTATCGAGCAAATCCAGTAAGATCCTCCCAGAAACTATCACAGGAGTTGGAAATATTTCTGGCTGAGAACACTCCACACTCAAAACAGGCGCCATTTTATCGTCGAGTTGCAGACACTTCGAATTCGAATTTGTTTCACAGAATTTAGAGCAAGCAGAAGCTATTTTGTTAGAGTAAAATCTTACACATGTTTAAAATGTATGATTGGCAATTGATTGGCTCGTGAAACATATCATCACCGCGTCTGCAATTTGTGCACGAGCATTGTCCTCAACATTCTGTCTTAGTTTGCTGTCCGAGTGGAGTATCAACATGTTCTTGTGGCAGTATTTCTCGACAGTCAGGTTTTATTTATCGAAACGAATTGAATAGTTCTACTGATCTATCCAATTCTCATGAATGATACAGAATCTTTGCAATATATTTTACATTTAGTTGAATAGATTACCTCTATCTTTTTTTAACTCAATTTAATCGTCATTTCTATTAAGTCTTTAAGTGAAATATTCTGCTAATTCTATCCACTATTGATTTTGAAACGATAACCCAGGTAATTTGTTAAATGTTCAATTATACAGCTCGTGTGGCCTAGTCTAAATTACTATAAAAATAACCTTTTGTCACAATATAGGTACAGTTTGAACATAATAATTAAGAATTGTCTGGTTTCGTGACATTACGTCAATAAACTAGAATCGTTCAATTAACCTTAAGTCACTATTGCTGCTACTGCCAATTCATTAAATACTTGAAAATACCTATCTATAGTTTATTTCTTTAGGATAAAAATTTCTAGTTTACTTTTTTTCTAATTTCATCTTTAAATATGATTATACCAAGAGAACACGTTCAAATAAGCTGTAAATAAAAATGAGAAAACTGCATCATATTTTGATTATCACGTGAATGAGAAAATTAATAATTGAAGTACTAACCGTATTTTCAGTATAATTCTGTCGCATTTCACAGGATTTCGAGATGTCTACACTTAAAATAAAAAAAAAAACTATTATTTAACAAAGTGTAATAAAAACCAAAGAGGTGTAAAATTCTTCAGTTATTATTTTTCACATTAAGGTTTTTGAATAATATCAGTTAAATTTCTTCTCCAAACTAATAAACTGTTTCTTATGCATGCACGCTATTCTGTAACTTGAAAGCTAATAAACCAAACAAAAAAATCATCTATATCATCTTTACTTTTTTGCGAGAAAAAATTGGACAACAACATCGATATATGTCAACAAGTTACTGGTTTTGATTTACCTTTACGTCCTCTTAAGCATGCAGCAGTGATCTTTGTACAACGTGTACAGAAATGACTACTACGATAGACAATTTGCCTGTGTTATAAATTTAATGAATGGCTTCCCTGTTCATCAGACCTAAACCTGATGTATGTAGTATATGATCTTTCATATTTAGTATATGCGTTTCTGCGATTCAGTACAAAATTAACCTCAATCTGAAGGCAGCACGAGTAGGATAAATCATTCAAACTTTTTTATCAAAGTTAACAGTGGATTATTTTGTAAACATTACAAAAGTTATAAACAATATAACTATTAGTCGACTTTTAACATTTTGGAAATATTTCATATTATTTCCCCTATAGATTAACCTATCAAAAATTAAAAATTACTGAATATTAAAATATAATGCACACTCTGGAAAAGGTATTTAAAGCATTTTTTGTATATTATTTTTATGAGTTTTGGTGGAAATCTGTAGCTCAACAACAACATATGGAAAACTTCATGTCAGTCTTCAAATAAACAGTTCAGAAAATAAAACTTCATTCGAAGAAATAGTTATCTATAATGGTCAAAACATTAATAAATATTAGTTCCTTACATATGAAATTGGTGTTTGGAATGGGAGGAACAAAAAGTCGAATATTTTTAATATAATATATTTATTTAATGAAAGTATAAACCATTGTTATCAATGCACTTTTGCCATCTCATAGGTAGTTCATTGATCCCCTTACTAAAAATACCATTCGGACGGGAATTAATAAAATCTTTAAAAGCGATTTGCACTGCCTCATTGTGGTTGATTTTTTTCCCTTGCAAAAAGTTATGTCAGTTGTCAGTTAAGTTATGTCTTAGACATTCCAAATGAAGCTCTTCTAATTTGGTGGCCGTCTGTTATGCAGTGTGTGGTCTAGCGTTATCGTGAAGTAGCAATGGCGTAGAGCAAACTGACCAGCCTCGGTTGTTTAACAGCAAATTTTTCCAGCGTGGTTTGCAATTGCTGACAATCGACGTCTGCCGTAATCGTCTGGTCAGATTAATGAACGACACCGGCACAAGTCCACCAAACGCTTACAAGTAACTTTTTTGGACTCAATTTTCGCTTGGGGCAGGATTTGTCTGGCATACCGGGTCCAACCATTGCGATGAGCGCTTCCGATTATCGAAGAGAATCCACTTTTCATCACAGGTAATGATTCGATTTAAAAACCCTTAATTATTGTGCCAGTTAAGTAATGTAACGCAGAAGTCGAAGCGCGTTTACCGATTTGCTATACTCAATTCGTGAGGTACCCACCTTTCAAGCTCTGTAATCTTTCCAATTTGCTTCAAGTGGATGAAAACAATTTTATCACTAACACCACAGCCTGCAGCTAACTCTGACGTGGTTTGCGATGGATCCGCTTCTACAATAGCCTTCAATTCTTCATTATTAACTTGGGTTTCCGGCCGTCCACGGGGCTTGTTCTGCAGGGCGAAGTTTCCAGAACGAAAACGTTGAAACCAATACCTGTGTTTTCTTTTGCGACACAACCGCCATACACATCATTAACCCTTCGAGCCGTTTCCGCAGCACTGGTACCACGGTTGAACTCGTAAATGACACGATATTTCAAGTTTTCCAGTTTTTATATTGGGTGACGCAAATAGGACAAACAGAAGAAAAAAAGAAATGAATGCCGCCTAACGAAACATAAATACATGTGTAAATGGCTGTATAAATTTGAATTTGGAATTCCCAACCAAGGAGGAAAAATTTGTGATTAAAGTGGCCAGTACGAAAAACGCTAAATTCATATGTAAGGACCTAACATTAATAATGTATAGATTAATTGAAACAAAATCAAAATAAAACGTAATATGCACTTACAATTAATGCCATCCTAGACATATTTATATGAAGATTTGATTCTTTAGCACTTTCAGCGAAATCTGAGTTTTAATATACAGTTGGAGGATAGTTTTTAATTACAAACGAGAGTGGGAGTGTCACGCCCAAGTGGCAGGTGAGGGGGAAGGGTATTGTGGCAGGAGTCAACGATTAATTTAATAAATACCAACCGGATTCCGGTGCGTTTGTCTCCGTAGCTATGCGATGGCGTGCGGTGTGTCTTGAATTACGACCACGCTGCCTATTGCTAACTATACCTATACATAGGGTTGCCTGCCCTGCGTTTCTGTAAAAATCTAAACCCAAATTCGAATTCACTAAGGTCAAATAGCGGCATCCGCTCAACCTTGAATTGGTAATATATACGTTTCGTAGCAAAAGTGAAGCGAGTTTCGAAATGATATAGGAATAGAGTATGAGAGACGTATATGCAATCAATTTTGTTTTGTATTTTTTTGTAAGCTGGTCGCCAAACTTAACGTATGTAAAAATTCTAGTGAAATATAAATAATATTGAAAGTAAAATGTCTCAGAATTTTATTTCGAGCGACTTTCGAAATGAATGTGGTCGAATCGGAGAAAACCTAACAAAAGCTGGGCTATATTTATTTTGGTTGGACACGTAATCAAAAAGCCTAACATGTCCGACTTATCCGGACGCCTAGCAACCCTACCGATAAGACTTATTTAGCAATAAAAACAGAGCTTGCTATGCCTTTTTAATTGAAAGACTCAATTTTTGGTAGCATTGAAACTATAAACTACATGAAATAATATATTCACTAGACCAGCCCTTCCCAAAGTGGGAAATAAAGCCTCCTCGTGGGCGCTGTAGGCCTAAACGATGACGGCAAGATACCCAGAAGAAAAATGGGGGCGTTGTGTAAAGGCTTAAGGGGGTGATTTGTTATTTCATATAAGAAGACTCTTGGACACTGATTGAGCTTTCGACTATCCACTACAAGTTGTAAACATCAACTCAGAATATCAATTAAAAGATTGCTCATTATAACTCGGTTCTATTTTTCTCTCCGTGTAATTTATATATGCATATCTGTCCTGTTTTATTGAATAAATAAAATAAATTTCATGTCAATCGGTAGCTCCGTGTAAAAAAAAGTCTTGTAAAGAATGAATTGTTAATTTCCATTAATATAGCTCCCAATAATTAATGTAATTTGAAGTTATAGTGCTTTTAAAGTAGGTGAAAAAAATGGGGCGCTTAAATTTTTTTCTCGAAGTGGGCAGTGGACGACATAAGTTGGGAACACTAGATAATTAAAATGCAGCATAATACATAAAATGGAAAACTTTGTTGAATCCAAAGCAACTGCTCTATCCTAAGATTAAACCAAAAGAGTACAGGGCTCAACCATTGTTTACTAAATCATGAATTACTAATTTTCCGAATTTTTCAACCCATACCCAACTTATGGTTCTATTCGACAATTAAAAATGATAGCTATATCGATCTAGCCGTTCTCAGGTGACAATCAATAGCGACTTGTCTTTGACTCATTATTATGTACAGTCAGTCACCTGCACGTCAGATTCTACAAAACTGTCAAATTCCACCACACCATATTAAACCTTAATATAATTCAGCGAGTGATCAAAATTTTTTTCAGAAACTATCTAACGCAAATATATTTGAATGATATTGAGAAACGTCAAATTAATGAGTTATATATTAATATAATTCAGCGAGAGAACAAATTTTTTTTCAGAAATTATCTAACGCTAATCTTTGAAAAATATTGAGAAATGTCAAATGAACGAGTTGTATATTAATTTAGTAATTCAAAATTGTTTGGTTGAATGAATGTATTTAAATCGTATAATGGTCTCCTACGTGAAGTTGGCAGTATTGTCACCACAATACTGCCAACTTCACGTAGGCCAAGTGCCATTAAAATTAAGAAGAAGAAGAAGAACAATGTTTAGACGGGTTAGGGCAAGTTCTTATTATATTTCATGATAATTCAAATCATCATTCATCCAAAAGTGAGTGTCACTCTTTAAAGTTCAGTTATTCCATAAATCGCTATCACAATATAATATAATAACTAAAAGCGATATATTGGAATCCCTTTCAAATAGAGGGATCGAGATACTCGTAGATTTTGAAATTAGAAAATTAGCCCAGATATCAGACAGTATACTATATATAACACCTCCTTCGTCTCGACCTATCGCTAGTAGCCGACGACACAAACAACTCATTACTTACGACCGATCTTAGATAAATTACAATCCCCACTTCCGGCTCCACTACAGAGGTTAAGTTTATTATCCTTTGGGGAGGCTGTACTGCTTTAAAAAATCTATGTTTTCCTATTGTCTTTTGTTTTAACCTTATAGATTTAAAATTGAAATTTTAACCTAAGAGGACATTAAATTGAGTGATATTTGTTTATCTCTAACAAAGAATATTCTCTAATATTCTTTTTTTAATATGATTTTTTTTATTTTATTATTTCATGTACACTTAACACTGTGGCCTGTTAATATTAGCTTAGTATAAAATAAAGACACTTAACGGTAAAAAAAAAATACAACAAAAGACAGTACAAATCAAAAATATAAAAAGTAAGATTGCCTTCATCAACATACACTATATATGGTTTGCTGGTTGTTGTTATAAAGATAATTTTACTTACATATAAAGTGCTAGCGGTTTTCCCGTGACTTTGTCCGCGTAAATTATAGCCTGTTATGTTACCCGCGGATGATGAAACTTTCTGTAGGTAAAAAAAAAATTGTGACCGGCGGGCTAATTTTCTGTTCAAAATCTTTCTCAATCCCTCTCAAGGGTATAGCGAGTTGTATGATAACATATTTTAAATAGTAACGTTAAAAATTGCAATCGCTTTCGGAACGAATGATGATTTGAATGATAATGAAACTAAATAAAATATTACCTAAGTCTCTCGCAAGATTGCAGCTAGCACTCATCTCTTTCGTTTTTTTCTCAATAGGTTTCTAAATCATATATGTGACTATCGTTTTCCTTAGAAAATTTCAATGAACACTAAATTAACGATATGGTTCAATCACTATCACATATCAAGTTGTGGCCTGAACTTCGTGAGTATTCATTGTGATAAGTTTAAAAAATTCGAAAGTCTCGGGTCACTGAAATAGGATACGTATCCGTTACCTTTTACAATTAGTGCGATTACTATTACCAATTGAGCTATCCGAGATATCAGTGAGACAGTCGAATTTCTAAAGCACTTTTTCTTTTCACTGTTAATTAAGGTATTTTCACAAATTCAGGCAGTCCGCATAAACAGTTGAAAGATATAAAAGTAAATATGGCCCGAATGGCTTGGAGAAAAGGATGGTACGGCCGTGGACTTTTTACTTTTTGCTCCACTTGGATGCACTTCCGTGTCCTAAGATTTTAAATTTCAGAAAAAAATGAAAATTTATTTTAGTTATCATATATTTGGTAACTTTGCATTTACAAAGTAATATTAATATTATACTGTTATTAATATAACAGTTATTAATATAAAGTATAAATATTAAATTATAGATTTTTTTTTATAATAATACGCTGGAAGTTTTTTGTCATCGGTCAGTTAAGTACTAATTATTTCGAGTGAGCTTAGTTTTAACATTCTCTATAAACGGTGGTCTTGAATTATAATTTATCTGCCCTTGGCAAAATTATCTTCTCTATTAGAGGTTAGCGTAATACGTTTTCTTTTTCCATATCTCTTTAACAACTGTCATTCCGATTTCATCCCTATCTTTATCATATAATTTGTTATGCAGTCTATCGTCCTTTAGTTTTTTTTATATCTCCCTCTTTTACGTATCGTTCAGATTTATTATCAATTCTCTTTCATCTTTTTGTAACTTGCGAATCATCTCTTCGCCTTTTCACATTGATTATTTTTTTAATTTTTCTGTTACAATAATAGTAACAGAATAAAGGTAAACAGCCAGCTGTCAAACGTCCATTAAAAATTTCATTAGTTTAAAGCGATATTACTTATACAAATTTGACATTCATTAGAGCTTAAAGACGTCATTAAATCTTAATAGACGTTTGTGCAACTAACCATAAGTGTCGTGGTCGTTACCAAGAAAACAATTAAATAGATAACAAACATCTCTTTATTTTAATAGTTATGTACTGGACATTGATAAAGAAATACATATATATTCGTAGTACAATAACTATTTCACATTTATACCTTATATCATATCGTATTTGGTAGAATTAAATAATTTTCAAACGGCCTTATTATTTATGTTGCAGTAACAATTGTAGTTTCGTATTGAGGTAGATGCGTTCAAAGGCAATATTGATTCATTACAAGGGTCTAGAGATATTATTTGGTGTGTGTAGACATAATCACATCATATTATTAAACAAATGGCACACTGAAAATTAAAAAAAAATTTATCAAGAAACAAATATCTTTTTTTAAATCATCATTATTTTAATAGGAACTTAAATGATTGCAAATAGTAACAACTACGTTTCTGACTTAGAATTAATTAAGCAGATAGTCCGGACGACTAATGATATTCATTTGTTTTACTTGTTCAGTTCGTGTTTTTTATTCTCTATTGTTTTACGAAAATTCTTTTTTCACCATTCTATCTTCAAAAGCGCATTAACGGTTAATTCTTTTTTTGTTTCATTCTGCCTAATTAAATCGTATACAGGTTACCAGTTATTCCAATCAATAATATTACATTGGTGCAACAAACTATATACAGTATTATTAAAGTATTCAAACAAATGAAAAGTTCAAAATAAAATCAGTCTCAAAAATTACATAATTGTTTTCTTATAGTTATCATCATCAAGGTATGTCTCTATTTTAAATTCTATCTTGATAAAAGTAAACAGTATAAAATATTTAAAAGAAATTAGTATCATTACCCTGGTGTAGTAAAACCGTATTCGTTCTCGTATGAGGTAGATAATGGCACCGTTGCCTAAATTAACTAAACTACCATAATCTTACAACATTGCAACATGGAATTATGTCCTAATTGAATGTATCGTTAAATTTGTACACATGAATCTTTGTACCAATAATTTCTTTGGGAAAAAATATCATTACTATGTCTCTATACAATATAGCTTAAGAGCTAGTGGGTGGCATACTGCATATAGTTTAACAAAGCCTCAATTCCGTCCAGAGAATACCTTATACACAGGACACAGACTAACATTTCTGCACCGGTCCATACGCGTGACATAACACAAGTGAAAATATTGACCAATTTTTTAAATACAAAACATGTTTACTATTATGTAATTCTTAATATACAAAACAAATGATTTACACCTACTTATTAATTTCGGTGCCAAAAACAATAAATTTTAAAACTATTTGACTGAAATTTAAATATATTATTTAATAAAGTATTGGGATTTATATATTTGACCAATTTTGCATTCACAATGCTATATTAGAAAATGTTCTAAATGAAAAATTCTTAAAAATCTGCCAGCCCCAGGCACTCCGAGATTATTAAACCTTACTCGAAAATTTGAAAATATTTCTTTTGGTTGTTAAATACGGTCACCAGAAGCGAAATGTAACAAGTGCTTGCACAATTCGTCAGTCCCGTTGGGTCCTGAGTAGCTCAGTGATTAGAGCAGTCGGCCGGATTGGGAAAGGTCGTGGGTTCAAGTCCCATCTCAAAGTACCTAAGGGCTGATGGCTTCATTAAGCATTTTTTTTAAAAGTAGTATTAGGAGTTTATGATCACAATGGCAAATATTTCCTCCGGCCCTAACATCTCGGCAAACAACAAAAACTATACCCGTAAATACCGAAAGACTCAGCCTAGGTATAAACATTTTTTTACCATCACCAGCCTGTTAATAAGCCTATTGTTGGGACAAAGAATTTCCCTATGGATGGAAATAAATTGAGGAATGGACTATAACCCACCATGCGGGTCAAGTGCGGATTGGTGGGAGGAACCAACGGATCAATGTGCAATTGCGAAAGTTGCTTAACTAAAATATTAAGTCCTACACAAAGATTTTCAAAAAGATAGATAAAGAAGAAGGATTATATTATACATTATAAGCACATATTGCATAATAAGAAAATAACTTTTTGTCTACAGTAATATTATAAAGAGGTATGGTTTTATTGGTTGCAGTGAATAGGCTCCGATAAAAAAATCTATCACCTTTAGGAAGTTGCATCATGACCTAGGCTATAAAATACACGGGCGAGCTCGCAGGAATATAGCTAGTTGAAATTAAGTATAAAATTAAGTTAGAAACTAACAAATACAACTTTACGGTAAATGAAAACCAATTAAAAGTTCGATAAAGCAGCGGATATCGTTATTGGCCTGGAGCCTAACGGTCAGTTGCACAAACTTCTATTAAGGTTTAATGTCGCCTTTAGGTGCCTATGAATATCAAATTTGTATCGGTAATGGCGCTTTAAACTAATGACTATTTTAATGGACGTTTGTACAACTGGCTGTGAGTAACTTTCGCATTGGATGCTTGACCAAAATTTATTAGGTATTTATTTAATAGGCACTTTAAGATATTGGTCCTAGCTGCATCTGCCTGAGTGGCAGGTTATGACCCAATTCGCTATTTTTTCCATTTATAGAGAAGGCCCTAGCAGCCCTAGCAGTGGGCACTTAAATAGACTGGTGATGGCTAAGAGGGCGCATACATTCAAAATAAACAAACATTTTACGCGTTGTGTACAAAGAAATAATGTCCAAATAAGTTTTAATTCAAAATCAGAAAACTTAATCACTTTTATAAGGGTTCTGTCACAGCCAAAACGCAAATTAATAGAATTTTCTCTGTCGAAAAAATGACCAATCTTCTATTTCGTATTTTAATTTTAGCCTTTTATAAAGAAAAGAAAAAGAAAATATGTACGTGATTTTGTAAGTGAGCAAATTATGCAGAACTTTACCATAATCATAATAGTTTGCGAATAATTAATTGAAAACAGTTATAGCCGCGCAATTTGCTTATCTCTATCCCTATGTCATCGTTAGACGCATTAGATATATGATGTCAGTTATTTGACTCTACGCCCCCTCTTAAGCAAACGATATATGTATGCAGGAACTGTAAGTACGTATAATTTTCGCTGTATCGACAGTTCTAGGATCGAAGGAAGTCTGCTATTATAGGCATAGACTTCTTACACTCTGATAAATAATATATCTTAATTTCAGCTTTATTATAAGATAAGTTTTACAATTTCATATTATCGGCACCTAAAAAATTGTCATGACTTGACGGTCGCCACTAGATATTATATACATATATACTACAGCCACTAGAGATTCTTAATTTGAATTTCATACTCTAGACACGTTAAAATATTTTAAAAAATTGGTCAAAATTTTCCATGTCAGTTACCCCATTCACGCTAATGGATCGACGTCAGGCTTAGTTAGCCTCAACCGGATGCTTAATAAGCACGAGGGAATCTCTGGACGGTATTAAGACTTTGTTAAAATATATGCAGTCTGCCATCCACTGGCATATTAAGTAGACCCTAAAATCCGTAATCTTAAGTCTAGACCAAATAAAATAATAATAAATCAACAATCAGTACAGCTTAAATAGATTAAATTGTCATAAAATTATGTGCGCTACAACATCAGAACATCTAGACAATCAGTTGATCGGAGCGTAAACGAAGAAAAACACACTACAGCTAGTAGGAAACTAATACCCGTAAAACAAATTGCAGTTCAATCAAACAAGAAGGAAGCCACGCTACCACGCATGCGCCACCACACACCATCTGACCATACTTACACAGAATTGTACAATATTCCACTAACTATTTACAAACTTCACATTAAATATATTCGACTGTAGAGTCCTTAAAACTATACGGAAATATCTATCTACCTAACAATAACAATTCTGTGGTTATATGGCCCGGTGGAAATAATATTTTATTCACATTAATACATAGATTCGTCTCGAAATACTATAAGCCCATTTCAAATCGTTGGGCACCTACACCGTTTCTTCCTCATCATATCGTCTATCCGATCGTCCTCGACGAAAGGCTAATCGTCACAAATAATAAATATATACATACATTATTAACATTATCTTTTCTGAAGCTTAACGGACGACACAAACACTCTCAGGTTCTGAGCGAACCCATTCGTCAACACTGAAGAAACTTCTAGAACTAAATCGAATAATAAATAATTTTGTAAGATACAGCTTTATTTACAGAAGCTTGTTGCGCTCAGTGGCCCGTCCACCGTGGCGCGCTCCGCTCTCACAGCACGACACACGAATGATTACAAACAAGTGTCCCCTATATGTGGCTCTATGATTCTTTAACTATCGATTACGCATTACTTTGCACCACTTAAAAATAAAAAAACTCCGTTTTCTATTTAAAAAAAAATTATGAAGCTGGTTTGAAAAATAATTTTATTATATTAATGACCAGCATTAAAAGTGGAACTCGTTGTAAAGGAACGGGTTCTTATCTTGTACTGTTTGAATAATATTTTTTTATCATATTTGATCAATTTTGTATTCACAATGCTGTACTGATAAATATTCTTAATGAAAAATGTTTAAAAAATCCACTTTTCCCAGTCCGGGCGAGTGCTCTAACCACTGAGCTACTCAAAGCTAACAGGACTGCTGAATTTTTCAAGCACTTGTTCCTTTTTTTTATAATGGTATTTTTAATGGTATGCGATAATTGTTAAAAATAAACGATTTCTTATAGTTATTAATACTGAAATATGAACAATGTAAAGGCCTTCACGCTGACTTCGGCATATTCCAACGAGCGATCAGCCAGCACGAGGGACATTTAGAGATCGATGCATTTCGAGCGTAACGAAATATTTTTAACTCTGCATTCAAGAAACAATAGAATGCCTCAATAAATCAAAAAATATCTTTTGTACAACGAGCTCTTTCTATGTTTTGCAGAGTTGCGAAATAAAAGAACAAAACGCCCGCGTTTTTGCTTCACCTCGCCTTGCGATTATGCAAATGGTACGACAATAAAATTCTAAACTGTAACACGGATGAAAAAAAAATTGTTTTTATGACAAAGATTGCAAATGCAAAACATAAAAAGAGAACGGACGACTACCTAATGAGACTACGTCAGTGGTCACTGAAAACAGTAACAAAAAAGTGATACAATTTTGGCACAACTATTGTGAATTTTCTGGAAAAGGTAAACCTTAAAAAGGGACGTTATTCGAGGCAATATTTTGCGAGCGAAGTGCGCTGACGGGATAGGCTCAGAGGCGCGGGTCTACGCGGGAGGAACTCGTATACCGGCTCGGCGGCGCTGGGCGCGCGCTGTGACTACGCGGCGTGCACGCGGAGATCAGTGGGCGAGTCTGGGGTGGCCGGTCGACGTGGCAGCGACAAGTCTTCTGGCTCCGTCTGCTCTGGCCAATCATCCCAGCGCCAATCCGGCGCGGCCGCGGCGGGTGGGCTGGCGGCGTCCGGTGAACAACCCGTACTAGCACATCGATGTAATGCTGCCGCCTGCCGCCGCCGGAACCTTGCGCCACATCGACACGCGAACGGCGCATCACCTTCATGCACCAAAGCATGCGCCTTCAACTGGTTCGAGTCTGAGAATCGTGCTGGACATCGTGCGCAAGCATAGGGGCGTTCACCGGTGTGAACACGCAGATGTCGCCGCAGATTAGCCACCTGTACAAAATGTCTCGGACAATGTGGGCAACTATAGGGTTTCTCACCAGTATGGAGGCGTAAGTGTGTTTTCAGGTGATGGTCCCTGGTGAAGCGTTTGTGACATTCACCACACTCAAAAGGCTTCTCCCCGGTATGGGTACGTTCATGGTTCTGGAGAACATGTTTATAGCCGAAGGAACGTGAACAGACTTTGCAGGTGAACAGTTTGTCGCGCGGTGGGTCGGCGGCTCCGGGGGAGGACCCGGAGGAGGGAGGGGAGGGCGGTGCCGAGTCATCGAGCTTAGGCGTGCGACGTCGTTTGCGGGCACGTTCAAGCTCAGGCGGTGGCAGGAGTGGAGCTGGCGGTGACGGCGGCCATGCGGCAAGCAACGCTCCGGAGTAGAGGTCTGCCGGTATACCCGCCACCAGGGCCGCTGCTCGGCTTGCCAAAAGCCGCTCCGCTAACATTGGTAGCGACTCCTGGCGCATGGTCGACAACGGCCGTACTGACACACCTGCTGGATAAAAAACACAACGTTATATTTTTTTACTCTACTCGATCTGTTAATTTGTCGTTATTTCAACGTCTTATAACACAACACCTACTTAGTTTTGTATCAAAGCATACATCTGATAATCTTTAATTTATATTAATTTAATTGTTTTGTTCACACAACATCTCATTTTAGATATCATTATTATATTTTGTGTTAAAAAGTAGATGTTTGAGATGAAGTTGCTTTCTCGTTTAGTATAATGGTAAACAAATGAAAGTTTCAGCTATCAACGATTACTTCCGCCGTTCTCAAAACTTTGCCTAAACAAACATCGTTTTCGAACCTATCGATAGCACACTTATCAGAGCATAGCGAAAAAAACAGGGCAAAAAGTGTCAGCCAGAGTCTGCGGAGGAAACATTTGGTCGCAATCACGCCGCTGCAGGTCGCTTCCGCCCCGACCTGTTGCGCAAATTACCAACGCGACGCAACTCCAACTATATCTTAATTTTGTTTTGAAATTGTTTGCATTGTCGGGTGACTATTACCCGATTGGGGTTTCATAAAATTCTTGTGCTCAATAAGTTTATAGACGAGAGGCGGCCCCGGGATCGGACCACTTACCAACATAATGGAATTAATTATTCGTCGGGCGGTAGACTCCACCCGCCCGCTCCGCCCAAATTATATTCAAATATTAATTTCGACGGAGAAAGCCTTTTTGAGAGCACTTAATTAAAATTAGACAAAATCATAATTGAAAGTTCTCCTCGAGGCGTGAAGAGAGCGGAGGGAGCTTCTTACATTATCTACTTAGCCAAGGAATTAATTCCGGGGCGGCAAGGACTCGACGCCCGTTACTTAATAAATATTTTGCCACCGTTTAACTGTCGTCAAGGCCTCATTCCGTACAGGTGTACCAAGAAATTTATTATAAAAATTTGTGTGCCTACAAATATAAAATTCTATTTAAATAAAATTATTGTGACTACGATAGGTATTATGTTTACAAAGGCGTACAAGATCATGAAAAGCTGTCATTATTCTGGAAACGTTGTTTGAGATAATTTTAAAGTTCGTGATTAAGCTTGTCGCGTCGGGCGGCACGTACCGCATGCTTATCCCATAACTTTTTAATAACGTTCTCGCAGTTCGGAGATTGGGCGGCGCGGGCGGCACTCGAGATGTGTGCGGAATCATAATGTCAACCCTGGTCTAAATCTACAAAACTAGTAAATAAAGATCTGTAATAATAACAGCAGATAAATAATATAAAACTACAATCATATCATAAACAGTTTCATACTATTTATCGATAATTAATTGAGTTATAAGCTCCGATCAACAGCAGTTGTGTAAAATGTCGCAACATATAAAACTTAAAAAGATTTCATGAATAATTAACTCTGTATTTTACAGTCAATACCAAAAAAATATGAAAATATAATTACAAAAGAATATTTATTGGATACTATGCCAGCAATACGATATATTATCTTTTATTCGTAGGGCCAGGGCCTAGTGACAATATTGGTGATAAATTTTTACAACGTGGCGCACCCTTCAGCGCTACGTTTTTTATGTGCTAAAGAGTTGTAATTATCCCCTCTTTATACGCCATAAATATTTGTCAATAACCCATATTCAATACTTTTATGGACTCGCCTGCGGCTGCCACTTCATAGCACATTATTACGCAAGGGTACAAACGATAAGCAGTGAACCATTGTAAGACAATTGTCACCTTATGTTATATTGGTTTATGTTTTATGACAATTGTCAACATTTTGTTGCCTTGGTAACAATTTCTCTGCACTGTGTTCTAATTATGATTAATGATTAGCCATTTATTCGCCAAAATTTGTATTTTTAAGACCTCCGTAGGATATAATTTTTAATTCCAGTTATCAGAGTGTATATCTTAAAGCAATTTTAAAGCTATTTTAGTCAACATATTTATGGTATAGCGATTTTTTTTACTCTACCCCACTTTAAGGCACTTTTTTGTGCCATTTTTTTGCTTTTTCTCTTTGTCATTGTTTTTATTTCTTTTGTCGAATGTATGTTGTTTACTAATTTTATTCTTCATGATCTTTTCTTAGTTTTAAGGTATACTATTCTACTTTAGTCGATAAAGTTGTAACTTATTACATATTTTTTTTTGTATGCTCTTTGGTTTATAGCTAGATATTTTTTGACATTTTTAAATATTTATTTTTGTTTCTGTTGTTCAACCATTTTTATTCAATTATTTTTCTTTTGTGAAGATTGCCGAGAGATATTGATAAGAAAAAAATTTACTATATACGACGAGTTAAAAACAGTCGTGCATTGTTTCAGTTGGCCTAATTACGTCGATAGTCATGTAATGAGATTAACTCGGTGTAAGGCACTCGCACAGATTACTGTGCTGGTACGGTTTCGGCAGTTAGGGTTATAAGTGGTACACGTGCTTGTTTGTGTGGCTTCCTTCACACACTTCGCTTGTAACAAGTCTACAAATGTGCCTGAAATATAAACGGTATTCCAAAAGTAATAAAACAAGTTTGCATTTTTAAGGCCTTGATTGGCACTATTTATTTTTTATGAAACATATTCTCGTTTACAGTTATAGCAGATATATTAGCATAAAACAACGTTTATGTTATAAAAAGGCAAATTCATCTACTTCGATGAAAAGTATTTTTTTAATTATTAATAAAGAATAAGAAAATGTTATTTCAAATTATGCCAGTAAATTATGACGATAGGGATAATTATATCAATCATATTATAAATTTAATGTTAAATTAGAGAAGAAGCTTTAAAAGCTCAAATACATTTGCATTGAAAATAATACAAAGGCAAGACACAAACATAAGTCTAGCGTATTCTTCTTTTAAATTATTTATAAATTAATAATTAAATAATGTCACGATATATTAGCCGTTAGAGCAGATCTTATATTTGTAAAGACCATTTTTTCGTTTTATTATACAAAAAATATAGATTAATCAATTAGGCATCTTCAATAATAAATTAAAGTAATTATGTAAATGTAAATAAATAAAGCTTTTTATTAATATTATCAAACTATTTTTGTAATTTTTTATAATATATTATCATATATAATAGAATATAAAATAATAATAAAAAACAGAGACATGATTATGTTAAATACCAACAATTGTAAATTATTACGTACATTTCTTCTTAGCATCAGGGAAGTTACCGATAATTTTAACTTATTGACAATCTTTCAATCTATGTTACATGAGATTGAAAGAATCTACAGTTCATTATTTTTAAACCATCTGAGTCATTTAAAAAGAATTGGCATGTAACAAAGAAAAGGTTTACTATTGTTCTTTATCATTATGGCTTTTATAAATATACTATTCTATATTTCTTAAGCCATTAATAACTGAATAGTAACTCATTAGTATCTAAGTAGTAATACTTATAAATAGTTTCACCTTAATTATGTCACGTGGTAATAATACAAGTTTTATATAGATTAAAGATAAGAAATAAGAAGAAAGAATTAAATTTTAAATGATATGTCTATCTATCTTTATCTTCAGGACAGATTCTCTGTGAGGTAAGAGGTTTGTAGGTTATAATATACTATTATCGTAAAATTTAAGAAAAACATGATAATAAATTAATATAATACAATTATTTGTCAAATGTATAATAAAAGAATAAAATATACAAATCAGAAAACATGAAAATCCTTATATAAAAAACAAAAGATAGTAAAATAGGAGAAATCGAAAAATATCAAAATATATTATAATATGCTTTTAAAAATTATTATATCAGTATCGGGGTTATTATATCGAGTGGAAGACTTTCTAATATACACACAAAAAAGCTGTAGTTATAGATGTACTAACGTCGTTTCTAACATTTGCACTGTTAATAATATTTTAAAGTATCTGTGAATAATAAAATATTAAGAGTATCTGTAAATGAGTAACAGATTTCTGTGTACTTATTCGCAATGATGAAAATACAAAAAGATATTTTTTAATGTATAAGAGGCAAAACTGAACGCTATGCCTTAAAAGTTTGTTCAATAAATTACAAACAAAAAATACGTAATACAAATATATAAATAAAATATACAATAAAGTTTGAGTGATTTGAAATATAGGCACAAATAATTTGTTTAAACGGAAATGAATTACACATCAACGTCAAATATGACAATAAAGCACTCATTATTAATTAAGCACACTGAATATACGCTGTATAAATACATTAACATAAAAAAAAGTTAGACGAGTTCTATGTAAATGATTTCGTGTTTCTTTAATGATAAATATAAGTTCTGAAATGTAAACACACAAATTACTTACAAGTATACGTTCACACGAATGGAGTTAAAGCAGACCACAAGAACACATCCATTTTTTACAACTTTCTGTTATAAATTAAATCCGTAGTTACGAGTTACGATGCAATCAACGTAGCAGATACGTAGCGATCCGCTACGCGCGCGATACCGTCTACGGTTCACTGAATCTGCAAAAGCTCCGCTCGAATGCAAATAAACACACATGTGCGGCGCGAGGCAGCCAATCGCGGCTCGCGCGACACGCATGCCGGTCGCCGCTAACTTTCAAAACTTTTTACATGCACTTCCAATTCTAGCACAAAATGAGACGGAGAGGCGCGTTAAGAAAAAAAATATCCACTAACCTCTCGAATTCTGCGCCGACTGCAGCGACAAGGCCATCTCACACCAGCACCAGGTTCACGAGAAATGTATACATTTATTCGCACCACTTTTAAAGTCCTTTTAATTATTTATACGTCAATAGTGTCATTAACCAATAAAGTTACCGATTATATGTAAATTAATTCATTTGTAATATTTTGTGTAATAAACTAATAACATGTTAAGTGCGCGCGGAGTCGCGAACGAAAATGATCAGGAGCGCGACACGAGCTGTCTGTATGCGACCTACCACAACACTGGCGGTGGTTCTGTACGCCGCGCCGCGTGCTGCCGCCGGGCCGCCCCTCCGCGGTAAACACACCCCCATCCCCTCCCTCCCCTCACCACCCCGCCCCTCCACTTCTACCCCGATGCACTTCACGTGTGCACGCAATGCATTCACTTTTTATGGCGGCTACTACATTATGTTCCTTCCCGAGGCAGTTTTTTAGCCCTCTCAAGCGAGCGCCACATAAGCACTTTTTATATTTACGAGCGGCTCCCGTTTGAGATGATGCTTTCTTTAACTACAGCTAATTCGATAAAATGATAACTCTGATGTTTTCACTTTGTCAGCTATTTTATATAAATAAATTTTACCACAGGCATGGGTAAGAATGATAACATGTATGCTTGAGTATTAGATAGGACAAGGGTCTTGAACAGTGAGACTTAAATTATTACATCATGATTCGAATTTCGATGGGTAAATTCCAGGATTGCACTACCTCATCACTGGTGAATACCTAATTAATTAAATATATATTTTTTTAAATTTTAAATAAGGAGATATAAGGGGGGTGGTGGTCAACCAGGTCTTTTTTTGGTTTTTTTCTTACAAAGAGTCATGATAGTTTTAAAGTAAGTTAACAAAAGCCCACAAAGTTAAGATTAATTTGTACATAGAAATCCAAAGATAAAATTATTAAAAAATATATTTATTCATTTTTCCTTTAATTTTTGAAACTTTTGACTAAATTTCTGACATATATACCTATTCTTTAATTGGATAATTATTTCAACTGATTACAATATATAATGGATCGCAAAAAAAATCAGTTCAAGATGACATTTTACATGTATTACCATATTTAAAGTCATGGCAAAAACGATAGCGATAGCTGTTATTTTATTTTTTTATGAATGAATAAATAATATAGATATTTAATTATTGTTAATTATAGATGAAACGGATATACTCTCACTGTCCGGTATCTGCTTATCCAGCCATTATGTTACTAACCGGTGGATACAGGATATCCAAGTAATATACAGCCCGTTAAAGTATTATAATAATAAATAAATATGGAATATGAAATTTTGGTAAAAAAAACATTTATATTACTTTATGAATACAATTAGTGATCACAATATTTTTCACTCTACAACTAAGAAAACATTGATTTCTTTTTACAAAGTTAAAAAGAATTTAAGACGATAAATTAACCAAGACAGGCATTGTTTACTCCTAAAGTTTCTACCCGTAAAGTTGCAAACATTTATAAATTTATGTGGCAATGTGTTCGAGCTGTGAAAGTGATAACTTAAATAATTACACCGGTTTGCTAGCAATCCATTAAAAAGAATTTCGTTGCTTTATTTGCGCAATACTCCATCAGCTTTCCTAAACTTGCTAATTTCAACTCATTGATTGTATTCCTGAATATCCGGTAAGTAGTTCAGGATTTGCCGGATATCCACAATATCCGGCAAACAGTAATGCGATTCATAAAGAGATAAATTAACTTTGTATGTTTGTTAGTAGGAGATCATCATCATCAGCCCTTTTTACGTCCCCGCTGCAGGGCCTCGGGGATTTTTTGTGGGTGGTTAAAGAGGATTGGCCATATCCCTCCACGCCAGCTCAATACGAATTGTAGGGTATTAAAAACTGTAAAATGCAGCCGATATTAATGGCTCAAAGTGCCTTCTTAAGCATCATGATAATAATGTTTTGTCACCCATCCCGTGACCGACCCTTGCAAATATTTTTTAACAACAACGATTGCGAACTGCGAGGTTTAGACTACGCCACCAAGATAAGGACTCTTCGGAATTACGGATTCCATCATAGAAATTCTTTCATTTCTGGGAAACTACATCATACGCGGGTGACATGGACTATATTTTTAGCGGAATGAAGTCGAAAAAATCAGCTTTGTTTATTATACAATAGTTCTTGTAGTAAGGAAACGGCGAAACCATATATAGTTAAGAGCGTGTACATACAAACTTGACTCTACATAACATTTTATTAGTTTTTGACAGTGCGAGCTATATTGTCTCGTCTTGGCAACATTTTACTTTGAAATATTTATGTTAGGTTATTTATACCGGTTCATTTTCATTGGTCATTTATTGTATTTTTGTGTATTACTATTAGGGTTGCTGTCTGAATGCATTTGAGATTAAAGATCACCGTGAATACTCCTGTTGAGATTGCCCAAAACTTATCCTGTTCGACGTCGATTCTATTTATTTGGATTTTTATGCAACGTTGCATTTGCACTCTAGAGTATTTTCACCAGCCACAGAAAAACGTGGTGAAGGTTAGTTAGATTTTAAATAAGCTAATAAGCTTACCACAGAAACTATTTAAATTTCAATATTAAATACGAAAAAAATCGTTCTAAATAGTATAAAGAGGAGTGTGTAGTTGTCAATTGAATTAAATACTTTCTCAGTTCATTCGTGAAAATTTAATACAAATGTTCGATAATTTGTTGAGTTTATCGCAAGTCAGACAAACAAACACAGTGAGTGGAATTTCTTTAACAGATTCGGCGAACTTCGGCTTGCCAACTTGTGCGGGAAAAGAAATGTATTGCTTTTGCTGTTTTTCTCATAATTTTCCTCTCAATATTGACTTGCTTCAGATATCAAAGAATATTTAAAGAAAAAAACACGCGAACCACTAAATCCATTCTCAATTTTTGCTCTTACCAAACATACCTAACAATTTTTTTGTTTCAAGACAATTACATAATATAATTCATTCTTAATATATGCTGACTAACATTGGTTCAAATTTTCAACAATTAACATCCTTAATCTTAATAATGCAGTAATTTAAACTGTATATAGCGATGTACCCAGAAGTAAGCTCGCCTTTTGGTGCCTTTTAAACGCGCTGAAAGTAATTATTTGTTCAAAGACAACACGCATAAAGAGCATAAGTGTCGCCCGTGGCAGCGCAACGCGTAAATTAAGCGTTTTTATTGCGCCTCCGTACCGCTATTTTTACACTTTAACTATTTTTACCGTGTTAGTGGGCACACCGCACGCGCCGCCCTCAGCTTTTTATCCCATCGTAAAGAAGCATGTAGACGGGTAAGTTATCTGCAGGATTATTATTAGAATGGAGATATGGCCTCTTTGTTTTGACTGTAACTACGGATGTATTTTTGTTTTCTTGTACATAATGTAGACGCATCCGAAACTCTGCAGATGTCTATGTTACCATCCATATATAGGTATTTTTTCGCATTATTTTAATCGTTCTAACATTGCTAAAAGGCATAGGTACCTCTATAAAATAAATAGAAGGTACTTACTATTATAGATTTTTTTAAATCATAAATAATCATATCCGCCTTTAATTCTTAAGCAAATTAGAAATAATTTAGTAACTCCTTGAAACCAAATTCGTTTCTAAACAATAAACCTTTTGCGAGCTTATTCTGAAATCTGAAATCTCAGTACCCTCGATGGAGATATTTTATCATTATTTATCTCCACAGTTGTCCGATAATAATATAGACAAGGACTTATTAGAACAACACAATGTTCTTTCACAAAGCATGATGAAAAAGATTGTTAGTTTTTTAAGAGCGTTGCTCCCGGTCCCACCTGCCACTGTCGCGTGCCCCAATTGCTTATTTTAAAGTAAACCTTATTCATACGGTCTAAAGTTTGAATTCGCTAATTTTAAAAATGTGCAAGGAAGTTTTTAGAAACTTTTTTAAGATAAAAAAGCGCATCGCCTTCTCGCTCTGACGCAGTGCATCATAAGAATACGGCAGGATGTTTAGTTTGTTATCTGGCACACGCCGCACCTTGCCCTGGCAGCAGACCCTCAGTTCTACCTCGCCGGCGATAAATTAGGCAACAATAAGATCTGTGTGGCGACATTTTCGCAGGCAAACAACTGAGTTTGCCGAAGCAGGTGCTTTGTTGTTTGTCGTGTTATCTAGAATCAATAGCGTTAATTAAAGCAAATATCCACAAATGTTGTCGATTGTATCGCTCTAGCATTATTGATTTATAATGTTTAGAATGCGCCATTTGGCAGTAAATTAGATGAACTTGGAATGCGCACGCTATTTCTATGTGAAGTAAATACAATTATATGTGGTTTTAGTTTTTACCGATAACTTATGTGAGATATCTCACTTTTTGCAATTGATAGTTTTACAATTACATACCTAATTTTAACGACTATCTTCGGCGATAACTTCGGTTAAAATTTTGTATGATGGTAAAACTTACTTTATTGTATAATCATTTAAAATTAAACCCAGACGAAATATTTTACTAGTTTTTTGTGAACTTGCATTGTACCTATATATATCTTGGTCAAAGCCCGTAACTGATTTTTTAAGTAGTTATTATGAACCGATTAAGCTGAAATTTCGCATAGAACCTCACTTTAGATGACGATGCCTACTTATCTAAATTGCACCATTTTAAATCTAAGATAACAAAACTAATCTGTGGAATGTGAATGTGAATGCATTTTTTTGACAAATATTGGTACAACTAGAAGGGTTCGCAAAGAAAAATACAGTAATAAAATGATTTCATTTTAAATTCACTATGGTGGACCACCCAAGATGGCGTACTAGTTAACTGCATTGTCATAATTTGGGTATCCAATGAATTTTATTTAAATCCTCTCTTATAATATTTCAGTTAATTTGTTGTAAACTAAATAAAAATATTTTCGCTTCATTTACGTTTAATTTATAACTATCTTCAGTTTTTAGTAACTGCAGAAATTACTTTAATTAAGTAAATAAATACTCTTATATAGAGAAGATCACATTCGGTACTCTATCTTCGACATCGGATGAGAAGCGTGATCCATTTCAATGATTGATGGACTCTCAGCCCTTATCGGCTCCTTGTCCTCCACTGTAATTATAACTTCATGAGTATCATCATTATGTGACTGTAATCAAATATTACCATTTATTTAACTAGATAAAAGATATTTCGACTGTTTTGTCTGTCACATATAACAAACTTTTATTAACTAGTTTTGTTTCAGAAATGATTTGATTAAATTTTTCGGTGAGTAAGAAAAATTGGTTGCGTAAACGCACTAGTTAACTCTTTGCAATTACATACATACCTATCAGTTTAATGTCCTAGAACGGTCGAGACTGGTAAATCCCTATTTAACTAGAAAATTTTATAAAAAAAACATAAAAGTAAAATCTAATCCAAAGTATTTGATTCAATGAATTTCCCCGAGTTCGATCACAAGACTAATAATATTTTAGGTTTGTTTTTATAGTGAAAGTGTTTCTTTGTTTTGAGAGAAGGTGGACGTCCCCCCTTCATCAAAGAGACCAACTCTTTGTAGCTGCGAAACCACAATTAAGCCTTCCCGAAGCGAGCTCGAGGACACATCACTTCGCAGCGAAATGAAAGGAATTCGTAAAATCCGCCAACACTTTTACTTTCTTTTCATTGCGCGATGGTTAATAGGCAGACGTGCATTGTTTGTAGCGCTTATTCAGAACACAAAAGAACCCTTTTACTGCCAACGTAACTGGTTGTAAAACATATAGCTTGCGAATCCTTAGCCTTTTATGACGCCGCTCTGAATGATAACAGCTAATGGGTTTCGTAAGAAAGTAATGTTGTTGATATGACGTACTACAAACATACTTTATTTAACTAACAAGGAGTCGTAAAGTATAAAGCTTTGAACACTGTACAAATTATCATATAGGTATGCTTTTCACAGGTCAGCTTGATATTTACTTTTAATCAACATCAAAAGAGAAGGGGGTTGTCAATTAAATTGTATTTTTTATATATGTTCCTCTATAGCTTCGTCAATAGTGGACAGATTCTGATAAATATTTTTCTTAAAGGTATATTTCCGAGATGGTCTCAAAAAGTTTACATGTTTGGATTAGTATTTTTTGTAAAGCTAAAAAAAATAGTAAATTCATACTTGAAATAGATTATTTCTTATTCTAAAAACCTAAAACCGACAGCAAAAAAATTGAAACACATTTTGAAATGAAATTTTTAAAATTTTTACTAACAACGTTATATTTTTAGATTTACTACGGAAACTATATGAATTAAATAAATAAAACTACTTTTGAACGGTTTCATGTTCGAAAAATTATTTAATTTTTCAGAGGGTTCGGTCCTTTATAGTTTCCGTGTTCAGTTATTTAAGGCTCGGTATAAAAACAAAAGACTTCATATTTATCTCATCCCAGCAATGTCATAACATAGATATGGACGAAGATTGGTGAATTGCGATTATTGTAAAAGTTCTCCGTAAAACGCTCAACTACAAAGTGACTTACATATTTATATTTTTTTTCTGTAATATAACAGTATAATTACGAAAAGTAAAAAAAAAAATATTCAAAATATAGAATTAGTCCCTATATCGAGCTAGTATCCTACATTCTCAATAACTTACTATACTTCACTGTTATACTGCAGTGTCATAATAACTAAAATACCGATAGCCATTGAAAAGATATACAAAAAAGTTATCTACGAGAACAGTACTTTTCTGTAAACCAAACAAGGTATTTAAGGAAGGACACCATTTTCATAATATTAAAATACAAATGAAATGTGGATCATAATCCTTTAACCATTGAGATTAGGCAAGAACTTTCAAAATATTTAATCTTGTTAAAGGAGACGTATAGATAACGATAAAAATCTGTTCCTATTTAATGTTAAAACGTCATTTTAAAAGGGAAAGTAAACAAATGCACCATCCTGGAACAAAGACACCGACATGCTAAATTGTTTGTTCTATTGCGTCGTGCACAATAATGCTATTTCGCAAATTAGAACAGCACAACCCTGTTTTACGACGTCTGCATTGTCGGACACCAGGCAGAGCCTTGCTAATGTTTTTGCTGCGGTAGTCACAATAGTAGCTGCCCAAATAATTGTTAAGGCCGTACTAAAAATACGAGGTCGCTATTAAAGAAACCTGAGAAAAAATGAACAATTTGTCTTAATGTTCATCCGAGAATTGCATATAATTCCTATAAGTATTGTTATTAACTGGTTTATTGCAAACTTTATTAAGAACGTTGGCATTCAGATGCGCATGTAACATATAATTATTGTTTTCGAATACACGCTCTATGGCTCCCATCCCTTCCGTGTGAACGACAGATGTGCTAGTGGCGTCGAAATTACAAAAATTGTGAATATTTCATTCACATAATTGTGCGCTCGGCCGTTACGAATCAATCGAATACAATGAATTCCAGTTTTAGCTAGTTTTTTTGTACGTGTATGTGATTTTAATGTAAATTCCGGGTAAACTTTGCACAAAGTCTGGTTTTGTCGTTTTGTATAGAGCGTTTGATCAAGGTTCAATAACGCAAACAACAATCTTATGATTGATTACAAACTAGTTTGTACCTACAGATTGACGTGTCTATAACGGGAGAGGCGGTTGTATTTAATTATAACGTTTTTAACAACCGCTTGTAATTTTTTAATTACTTTGAAACGGCAAGAAGCATTGTTATAATTATGTGGTTAATCGAATTCTTCACGAATTTAATTTTTTTCGAAATTTGAAACCGGATCTGTTGACAATACCGCTGTCTAATAATTTTATTATGGTTTTTTATTGTTGCAATCACAGTTGCAATTTTATGTTACTTTTATATCAGTGACTTTTAATAATTCATAACGTTACTGTGCTCATAAGAAATTCTTGTACCTTTATTCTTGTATCGTTCCACTAGATTGCGCAGGTGAGAGCTGGTGACAATCGTTCGGGAATAAAGTATAAAATATCGCCTCCAAAGGATTCTCATTGAATATTTATCCCTGCCAGCGAGGCCCTGTCCGAGCGCCCTTTGTTCTCGACGGCCGTTTAAACTTTTGATTCTGCAACTGGCAACAGTCAACTGGACCCTCTGAATCGACTAAAATGACCGACGCTTCAACAATGAACACCAGAAATAAGCTCTTTGTCTAATACCAATAAGGATGTAATCGTGTTGTGTTGTTATCGGGCGGTTTAGTCTTTCGTGTTACGGCAGGTGGCTATTCTATGCTTGCGTCACGAGCTCTCCCCTTCCGGGTGTGATGAATAATTCCCTTTTTCTCCGGGAATTGTCCTTGCGAACTATCCCAGCGACTCGATACGCAACGGCGGCCGCTCCGCATAAATGTGAATTATATCCTACACTATCCCACTTACAGAACTCCTCTTTTTATTTCAACGGTAAAGCTGGATTTATGTTATGCCTCGAGTGAACATTACGACCGATTACATGTTACTATGTCTATATACAAACAAACCCCTTGTTATTGTATTATAAGCGTTTACAATATATGAAAATATATTTTATAAAATCTGCTGTTTTTTGTTTTGATAATTATGTTACTAATAAAAAACCTTCAGGTGATGAACTTTTATTTTATTTTAAAATATTACGGTATTATAGCATCATCGGCAAATGGATATCCTCTATACTATGAAGTATAAATATACCTTTCAAATATAGAAAGAACTTTTTAGTATTTTTCCATTAATTTGAACAGTGAAGGTAAACAACGAATATTGGCTTTAGTTATTAATCGCAATGTGTGCATGATACATATACATAAGTATTTTTTATTTCTTGCACAGTAAAATAGTGAATATTTTATTCATACCAACACATAGGAAGAACAGTATGTATTTTCTAGTCAAATATATTCGTAGCCTTTCACTTTTATTGTTCAGACGTCTACAGAGGATTAATGTGATAGTGTATTGTGATCGCGCCGGCCGTGGTCCATTCGGGGATGCGGGGCAACCGGAGCGCGAAAACTCCTTCTTTCATGGCCATTCATAACGTCTTTCACGTCTGACGGCTTTTTGTGTCACTCCTTCTTCGGAGCTGTCACCTATTGTAGGGGCCGACTAGCCTTGTCCGCTGTCAAACGTCTTGCACAAATTCAAAAATAACATCGCCGTAATATATTTTTTGTTGTGCCCTATGTAAACGTTAGATAAGTTTAGCGCGTTGGACTCTTTGTTTGATGCAAACAAGGGACCCGTCCTGTCGGTTATCTGCACGCATTGATCGTCAATGCAATCGAATAGATAACCGGAGGATCAGCAAAGACCCTTTTTTAAAGCTTGCTCAGATGTGTGTCAATCATTCACAGATTTGACTAGTGACCGTTCGTTCCTCTTAATTGAAAAAAACAATCATGAATATATTTATGCGTAGTTTTACTTAATAAAAATATGTTAATTAGTAAAGTGTCCACATTTTTCCATCATCATGGAATTTATTAATTACAGAATATTTCCCACTGTAGACACTTTAATTAGAAATTGTATATTTTATTCAATGAGGTGCTCGTAGCCGATTGTTTCTATTAAAGCTCGTCTATATATAAGAAAAACTTATTTTATATTTACCTCGTGAAAGTAACGTGTCTTTGTTTTGGCATATTGTTCAAATATATAATGATTCGTTGTAGGCACTTATTATTTCCTTGTTTATGATAAGTTTGTTGTGTTGTATAATATGAAATTAAAACAACATGATTACGTAATCTCTGTAAATAACAGCAAAACTAATCATATTACAATCACATCAATCACCCAAAAAGAAATCGCATCGCCATCCAAAATAATCACTCGTTTTATATATAAAACATTTTGTGTGGCGAAGATGCCACAAATACAAAGGCGGACTGCTTGACATCAAATTGCGATTTTTGTAAAACACAATATCTATGCACTCGTGCCGCCGCGAGCGACCAATTCCATTGTGAGGCAACGAATTGCATAATTTGTTGAGCACATGCCGTTTTTTATTTAAAAAATGTTAGTAAAAAGTGACCTAGAGAGCGATTATTTAACGGGAGACTGTCAGATCATCCATTGAATATTTTTTGACCCGTGGACAACAATGAGCGGGACATCCAGGTGTGTACTCGCATAAACATAGAAAAAATTTCAACGGCCAGTCTTTGAAATGTTATTTAAAATTATATATTGTAACAAAAGTACGCCGTTATTATTGAACGATGAAATGAGATATGAATATTTAAATTGTAATATCATTATTGAACAATTTCAAAATAGTATATGGAAGGGCATTGTCATTGTCACTTAAGAAATAAAAAAAGCAAAACTGCAACCAAGTGCATACATTTTGCATTCAAATCAAAGGTTGAAATGAGTTATGGAACTTTGCTGTCTTCACAAAACAAAATATATATTTTTTTGCCATAAACGGATTATGAAATACTGTAAAATAAGAAGTTTAAATGTTATATAATTTAATTTTAATCTTTCTATTTCACTTTGTTTGAAATAGTATTTGGTATTATTGAGTAAGTATTGCGTCTATTTTTTAAGCGCGTGGAATCAATCTACGCCCTGCGGTGATAAAGGCTTGATCACTTAGAAAAGTTAAAAGCTGACGTTATATATCAATAATTTGTAACTAGAGTATTTTTAAGTTATTATCCAATCTGATTATAAACTGATTATCGACTCTAATGATGAATATTGGAAAACCGCAATGTTCCAAATTTTAGGATATCGTTATCGTTGGAAATAAAAAAAAACATAGCAAATAGGATGTATGTATCGACATGCTGAAAAAATAAAAATAATTAATAGACGCATATAGAACCTTTTATGAAATATAATTAAATTTTTATTCCAAAAATCCCAAATATATAATTAGTGCATAATATAAAATATTTATAAATTTTAAAGTTAGATGACATCATAATATTCTCGAGTCATTATGTTTATTTATATTTATTTTTTCGTTTATTTAAGAATGATGATGATTAATATAGGTAGCAAAACACCATAGGTAGGTAGGTAGTTTTTGTGAGTTGAAATGTTTTAAGAGTCTTTCTTGTTTTTTTTATAAAACTATTTTTATATATTTTTTTAATATCAGTGTATGAAATTGCCTTTATATATTGAACACAGCAAAATCCTTTACGTCGAATGACACGAGAGTAGCCGACCTCTGAGCCCTTCTGCCGCTGACAACACCTTTGACGCAACGGTCCTCGCGTTACACAAACCCTCTTCTGAGAGACGTTCGATTTATACACAAATCTAAACACAATCGACTGTTAGAGACGGCTCCATTTACGACTTTCGGTCTTTTCGAGGTCCGAACACTTAGAGCCTTCATTACAAAAATCAAACACAAAATCAAAGATAAATAAAAAATAAAATGTCGACTGAACACAAATTGATAAACAATAATAGCGGCTTCATTTGCCTCTAGTAAGAGGCAAATTAAAGCCGAAATATTTATTCCACAAAAAATAAAAAGAAATTTTTGGAGGGTATACCTTAGTTGTAAGATAAAATAAAAAAAAACATAGCAATTATAAGCTAAGTTATCTATAGTGCTTTAAAATTTACTTTATAGATGTTTCACTGTCAATCACTGTAGTAGCATTGTGAATGCAAAATTAATGAAAAAATAAGTGCTAGATTTTACAAATAATACTACTACGTTTATTTTATACTTTAGTAGTACGTGTCGAAATTAATAGGCATTATTGTACAATAATAATAAATCGATTGTCCTCTTTTCCAATCAAACGTTGTTCGAGAAAGTTAAAACATTGTCCCTTATCGAAAATAAGAATCGCTCGTAATAAGTAAATTCTTGAAATGGTTTCCAGAATCCCTAATTTGCACAATAGCTTTTATAAACAAATTGTGAAGTTAAATATACTGTGAATTGTGAAGTTAAGTACTGACACCAGTCGTAGATTAAGTAGTCTTATTGATTATTATAATACGCAGGTACGATACAGAAATATAAAGTCTAGATAATAATACCTCATTCATATGGAGAATATCGTATAAATTATGTAACATGACTGTTGCGAACTCTTTTTAACCAACATCAAAATCGAAAAAGATGGAGTTACTAACCGACTTCAAAATCGAAAAGGAGGAGGTTATATGTTAGACATCGATGTAAGTTTTTTATATATGCATTTAACCTTATTTGTACTTTTCTGTATATTTCATAAAAATACATTGTTCTTTTGAAGTCGCCAATTTATAAATTGTTTTTGCTAATTTTAATTTTTGTTGATTAACGGTAACAAAAAGAAATAATTAAATATATTTTAGTAATACCTGTAGATAAGTACTTCAAATAGATTGCTGAATACCACTAATGTTCAATAAACTCAATCCGCAAAAACATCTCAAAAGGCAGTAAAAAATGTTTATCGGATTACAAAAATATCATTTGACAGGGCAGCTGTGGAACTGGCCGCGGCCGGCGATCGTTTTTTTACATATTTCGCAACAATCTATTGCGAATTGCATCCATTCAACAGGCACTGTGCACTTCCGATTTGTAAAGTCCAATTTGGATTCAATTCGGACGTGTCTAATGTGAAATTCATTAATCTCGAATGGGCCCAGAAGATCCCACAATCCACTAGCTATGGTCAGTTATTGACAGGAAATTGATTACATATATTTTTTTTCAAATGATACATCTGTATCACTTTTGTATCTAAGTTTCACTTTTGATTCTATTCACATTTAGCTAATTTGTTATGATGAAATTCGATTTAATTTTTGTACGGCATCATTTCTTTGAATGCTTTTTTTAATTATTTAATCATAGAACTTAGGATATATCTGAAACCTATAACACGAAAAGGTGTAATACATGTATAACCAATGTCTGTTTAAAATAAAAATAAATTGAATTTCCTAAAATTATGAAAAAAAAAATTGCAAATGTGACATGCTTAATTTAGAAGACTGACGTCTCAAATCTCTTGGGGACTTTAATGGCACCATATCCTGTCCAAAGTGACACTAAACCGAAACTTATAGAAAACATTGATTGTCAAAAAGAGCATTTAATACAGATTCGCTATTGTGTGGGCGTATGTCACTCCGAATGATGTCAATGGACTTTAGTAGAAAACGAAATAATTGTACTTTTCAACAAAATATAATATAAAAAAATTATATGTATATTTAATCCATTTTATACTCTCCTGTTAATTCATATTACTATAAAAATGCATAGTGTACAATATATGTCAAATATCATTAAAGTGTTTTACTATTGAAACATTAATATATTTTGCTTTGATAACATACACAAATGATTGCTCATTTGTAAAGTGTATTATTACATTTAATAGTTTATCGTTAATCAAGCGAAAATAGTTTTATACTTTTAAAACTTCCCTGTTTTTGTAACTACCCCTAAGCTTTTCCTATAGACAATTTCCTAAAAATATTGTGATATATTGCTACAATTTTACTTAGAGAATTATCATGTTGGTATGTATTATTTTATTATTACCAACACCAAATTTTTTGGCCATTTTTGTATCGATACTTTTTTTAAAGTTGTTTATTCGATTTTTTTAGTTATATCTTCTACTCTCACATTCATATTAGTTAACGCTCTTTTCTGATCAACCATATCTCAAATGTCAGACTGAATCGTTAAGGATTTTTCAATATATGTACACATATTTAATAATCACCTTCAACAGCTAGTGAGTTACCAACCACTTTTAATTGTGCAATTATTACAATACCAAAGAAACTTTTTGTAATTGGTCAACATAATGGCAAGAAATATAATATTTCGCGTAAGAAAATATCCCATTTCCGCATCTTCCCATAACAATGGGTGCGCCATCGAACTATTCAAATATAGGCGTTTGGTATAACCAAATATTTTTTGCAAGTAGAACGAATTAATGGATAACCAAAACCGATGTGAAGTAAAAAACAAGCTTATTAAATGTTGGTTTCGCGTAATAACATGACGGTAGTTTTTTCTTTGTTTCCAAGAGCCACCTCGAGATATCCGGTTACGGCCGTTAAATATTTTGCCTCCGATGAAAGGGAAACTTCGTAGTTTTTACGTTAGGATTTCGTTTTTGCTCACTGAATGCGGAAGTCGTGCGCGTTTATGCAAAAGCTGGATCATTGGAATCGATTTCGCTTTTATTACAACTACCGCGAATACGCCATAACATACAATTACATACATTTCCATTCAAAGCAAACGTTCGCAATAAAATTGCCGTTCCATTGTTATTTTAACGAAAGCTGTGATTTAAGTATTTTCAGTTGTTCATTGAAGGTATTAACTGAAATATCTACATTTTGGCATATTCAAAGAAATTTTGCAAAGGAACATTTATCAAGCCCACAAAGAGAGTGAAACCTCTCTCAAAAGAGGCCTGCTCCGGACAGATTTAATTTGTTGCGAAGGCCTTTATAATTGGAACATAAAGATTGCGAGTAATTAATTTTCGCAGCGAGTCAGAAGCAAAGAGCCGCGCATTGAGCGCCAAGCTCCAGCGAGCCTAATTAATATTAATGACTCCGGGAGAAACGCTCCCACTAGTGCCCACCTCGCCGCTTCCTTTATCTGCACCTACCTACGTTAATTCCTAGCTGATTCTGTTACACATGTTATTATAGTCGCCGCTAATGCCGTCGCCCGTACGTCATCGACGATATGTGTTGTACGTAGGTGTCGAGCCTGATGGATGTATGGAGGAGCGGGAGGGGACCGGGCGGGGAGAGGGGGGCGATGGCGAGAGGGTGGGAGGTGTCTCTGGTGACCGATGAGACGCCGCTAAAAGCCGGACGGAAGCCGCGGACACCCGACTCCGGTTACAGCAACCGTGGGATCCACCGCAAACATCCCTAGGGTTGATACTTGCCAAATCTTACACTGATATATTTATTAGTGAAATGTTTCTGAAGGTACCTACATATAATGCTACTCTATTATATAGTATTGAAACTAAGTTTTTAGTAGGTCTTAAACTTTTTTTAAACTAGTAATAATTGCTAAGTACTAGTAATTGTTTACAAAATCTATTATGACAGTTAAAATTTTAAATACAAACATTAAACAAAAATTCAAGAACGGGTAAACCATTTGGTAATTTTTTCATATAGGTATTTCATCTGAAGACGGAAAATGAAAAAATTGAGAATAAAACATTAAAAATAACACTTTTAAAACTTGCTCACAAAATTTAAAAAAGCTGGTGGGTTTTTCAGTCAAGAGATCTAATCAAACAAAAATAAAAATGGTGCAACATCATTGCATCATCGGGCTGTATAATTCAAAAGTTTAATGTGCATCTTTGTTAATTTTATTATTAGAGAGAAGTAACCCTGTTATTATTGCACAAGCAAAGTGCGACGCAAAGACTCTCAAAGTTATACTACCTGGTACGCGGAACGAACTCTACTACTTCATAAATTGATCGTTATCTGGTATTTTAATCAAAAATATATGTATGGTTCAATATATCTTAAAAAAACATTTGTAAAAGAATTATGGATGTAACTAATTTTCGTACTGTTTACTCATAATAACTCAACTCTTAGTAATATTGCAGAAAAAAAGCGGTATACATCATCAAGTACATGTAACTATTCCGGCGGCTTGATCTTCACAAAGAGCGGAGCAAATGTAGGTAAGAAGGTTATAATCGAAGCTAAAGTGGGTTAAGCAAAAACCGGCGTATGTTTTATTGTAAAAAATCCTTTGAAAAGCTTAATCTGCACGTGTGCGCTTGGCGAAAGTGTTGGCGGGATACTTGCCAGACGGCCTGACTTAATCGCGAACTGCGGTGCGTGTTTTTCTATACTCAATAAGTTAAAGTTAATAGGGTTATTTCAAACAGAACTATTAACTTAAAAGCTATTTTATTATATATTGTAATGACTGTTTGTGTCATAAATAAATGAAAAATAAACTACGATAAGTTTTACAAAAAGAGTAACTAAATCTAGATTGAAAGTTTTGATCTATGTAGCTATACAGCAAATGTCAAAAGACTTTATTCCTATTCTTTTCGTCTCCTTTGTCTCGTGAGTTGCTTACCCGATGATATTAAATTTTCAGTCGTAGCCACAATTACTCAAATAATAACAAAATATATTTCACTGGAGACTAAAGCTCATTCAAAACAAAAACTGTATTGGCGCCTGAATGGCTATCGATCGCGGTTCACGTATTTTTTATTTTACATTCGTAATGCTATACAAACTGTGATAAATACTAAACTTGATTAATTAAAAAAGATATTCCCACTAAAGTATAACTATAAATATTCTTCTATGTTTCTCTAGTAACATATGTATATTTGAAAAGTGAACCTTAGGCGTCAGCTGAAAATTGGCGCTGTAGTCATCTGCGTCGAGCTGGAGCTTTTTGGACACACCGCTCTGGAGGGCCCTAGTCCTATATAAAATTTTATCTAACAATTTGTCTTATTCCTCTGCTATTTTTTGCTGTTATAATGTGATAATGGTGTGTTAATAAATCATTCATTCACTAATGAAAAATAACATAACCAAATTATTCTGATGATTTTCCAATCATATTGATGACTAGCTGTGCCCGCGACTTCGTCTGCGTGGGAAGTATTTTGGTAGAATTCTTTTTTTTCTATGAATGGAGTCGAATCGAATAAGATCAATGGGGCATAACCCACGTGTTAACATTGCTGATGCAGCCAGGACTAACGGCTTAACGTGCATTGTGCCAGTATTGTGCACAGTGCTCAAGATAATAATGTTTTGGTCACCCATCCTGAGAACGGTCCTTACGAATGTTATTTTTCTATCATTTTTCTCGTTTCTCGCGGTCTGGTTGTCGCATGTGTCATTCGTACCTTTAAATTGACCTTCTTTTGCTTTTGCCTTTTTAAATTATAATTATTTGTCTAGTTGTATGCACAATCGTCTATTTATCATGTAATGCTAGGTTGCCTAGAAGAAATCGCTGGCTAGTGATAAGTTTGTCGTTTGTACTTAGTTATATAAAATAAGTATACATGGATGTCCTTGTTGTGCAGTATTTGCTTACTTATTTAACTGCAATTTAAGCCGAATGCACTACATCATCGGACCTCTTATACCTAAGCTCTACTGATATTATAAAGAGGAAAGATTTGCTCCAAAACTACTGGACCGATAGTTTCAGAGTGATTCCGACCTACGGGAAGCTACATCAGACGCGGATGTCATAGGCTATAATTTTGCGGCAAAGTCGCGGTAAAACAGCTAGTTCATTATACCCTGTCAAAACTTATCTGCGGTACACCTTTGGAGTATGAAGGCAACACGGATTGGCGATAATCGAAACTACTTTCTCGATCTCTATTGTGCAAATGGCGAGCACTTTCAGAGATCAAGCGCATTTCTCTATCAAAGGAAGTTTCATACTCACACCATACTGCATGTATGTTACGATCAGCAGTTAGACGCACTATGCCATCTTCAGAAGCTTGCTGAGATCAAACGCTTGTTGTATGAGATCTCTGAGAGCTCAAGAGATTGTCTCTGATGGTAAATGCTTCAGGTTCAACTTTTAGTGCATGAACCTCGTGTTTCAGATGTCTCCCGAGACCGAGCGCTTTCCATCCGATCTCTTTCTTTGTCAAAAAAAGTCGGTCGCTACATGTCTGACGGAAGATACGTGAAGTTTTATTTATTGATATAAAAAATATATACATATTTTAATTTCGACTTTCCACACTCGAAGGAAATTGTCTACTAACACATTCTTCCGAGAGGTGCTTAACTGAGCTTTCCGTCAGATTTGAACAGCCCTCATCATGATCATCATCAGGACAGGAGCTCAGGCCTTCCTTATGGGTGGTTAAGGAAGATGGGCCACGACCCTCCATGCTGGCCCATTACGGATTGGAGGATATTAACGACTGCAAATACAACCGGAACCAATCGCTTTACGTGCCTTTCGAAGCTTGGCGTTGCTTGAGATAATATTTTTTGGTCACCCATCTTGTGACCGATCTTTGCGAAAGTTGCTTAACAACTACAATTGCAAGCCATCACGTTTATTCACTTCGCCACCAAGCCTGAACCGACCCTCAACCTCGCGTAATATTATATGAGTGTTGTGACCAATGACTAAACCATTGTTTCCAGCGAAGACTGAAAATACCCACTTTGAAGTAGGTATCTACAGTAATTTGTATGTTAAAAAAAATATAGTATTAACATAAAAATAATAATAAGAGAAAAAAAATATATAACTCGAGTTGTCTTTACGTTCTTAACTTCAGTTGACGTGAATCTAACTTTTTAACGTTGTGGAAAATCTTCTGACATTGTCTCTGTTACCTGGCAAGCAACAGAGGATGAGTAGGATTCTCCTCCGTGAATCCGACAGTGAGCTGCTCAGTGGGTCCCCAGAGGCCTACCCACCAATACCCGTACGCTACATCCTCTCATGGGAGATGAAACCCGGCAAGCTATGGCCGAGTCACCAGGACACTCAAGTATTGTACCATTGGTCCCCTTGCAGATGGAAAATTGGAGAGGTTCGGGTAAATCGAGTGCCTCTCCCAGACAGACGAAACCGTGCAATGCGGGGGCGGCTGCCAACCACCTCCGCTGGCCCCGAAACCGTCGTGAACCTAATCTGATAAAAATATGCGTTCACTGTAAACTACTCGATTCTTAAATGCATCATCGGAAGGCTCTTTTTGCTTGTTCTCCTACTCGCGTGATCGTATACCACGTGTCCATTGTAAGTTATACCCTATTTAATATGATTGGCCATATATAAATGAGGTCAACTTACTTTGGAATTTTCAAAATTTTGGAAACTTATTTTTTATTTGTCATCATACAAATTAACATTTTATAAACAATATTAATTCGTAGCTCGGTGGCGTTACGGATAAGCGCCGCTGCGCACGATCGCTATTGCTAAGCAATTTTCGCAAGAGTTGTTCACGGGATGGGTGACCAAAAATTATTAAACAAAGGTCTGAGGCCCTGCAGTTTGACTGTGAAAGAGTTAATGATGATGATCAATATATGAAAGAGGAAAATTAAATATTTCATAGCAATTTTGGCGACCACGTCACTTCAAATTGACATAACTTTTTTATTTATGAACCGATTGAAATAAATCTTACACTAAATGTTAACGGAAGAATGCCGGAATACAATAGTGAAAACTGCATTTAAATCGGTTTAGCCGTTTCTGAGATTATCGTGCACAAACGCACAGACAAACAGACAAACCGACAAACAGACAAACAGACAAAAAATTTAAAAATCATTGTTTTGCGTTCTATTACTCTTATAAATGTCACTCATAACAGTTTTTTTCATATATCTTCAATGTACAGACATCGATCGGTTACGTTTTTATTATAGTATAGATAATATTTGTTTAAGTTGTTATATATATTCGTGAAAACGGTTACTTATTTTTGTCCTTTGTGGCTCCTGATGTTAATATCACACCAATCAAATTTACACATTAAATCAATAAAAAATGTTGACATATATGGAATAGTGTACCGTAAATAGAATACTGCAATTACTATATGAATTATTCTACATAGGAATTTGGTACACTTTACGGAACCCAGCCTCCATAAAGCAATCGTGAAATTTTATGGACTTATTCACAATTAACAAATTTTCTCTTATCTATACTAATCATAAAAAGGTAAAGTTTCTAACTTTATTTATTTGTTTGAAGAGGGTAATCTTCGGAAATACTGATCCGATCATGAAACTTATATCACCTTCGGAAAGCTACATTACACAAGGATAAGTAATTAACGCGGGCGAAATCATGGGAACAGTTAGTTAGTAATAATTAAAGAAAAAAAAAACAATATTCCACTCCTACAATATTCGGTTACTTCCCTCTACAACCAGAACCCAAACAATACAACACTGTGACGAAATGTTTCACGTAGTACAAACTCTTTTACATATAATTTTCATCGGTTGAAAAATTCAGTGAAGCGGCAATTTCGAAGCGTTACCGGTATGTACCCATTTGTCTGCGAAATCATCAATAACCAAGCACCGACAAAGAAAATTGCCCACTCGACAAATAATACTCGCAATGTCGATACGTAATTGTAACATATTAAACCAAAAATCGCGACTAAGTACTCCTTTGAAAACTTTCCTTTCTTATTGATACGTGTAATGATCATGTACGTTCAGAAAAATCAATGAGATGAACATTCATGTGGTCAAACATTAATTATACCCTCGAATACTTAGAAAGATGCAACTGCTTTTTAGAATTCCGTAGCAAAATGGCAAAACTTTGTCCGTCAGTAGGCAAAGCCACTTTATTCCGTAACTATTACACATTTAAAACTTGTTAGACTCTCTACCCTATCATCAACACATCTTTATGTTAAAAATTTTAAAAGTTGTATTAAAAGTATTTAATTTTAATTAGATAGATCCCTTAAAATGGCATTGAGACGTTTCCAAACAATTTTTTCTCAGTCAATCGATTGAGATACATATCCAAACCTAACAATTGTAAAATCTAACCTCACCTTGTATCTGCTACATTTGGTATGGTAGTCACACTAGTGAAATTTTATCTGTGGAAGAGACAGTGATTATTTAATGTTATAAACAGTATAGCAACACAAGACAAAAAACTGACTATGACTGTTTAATTAAAATTTATTACTATTTTATAGTCATATAGTTATTTTTATTACTTAGCTATAGTTATTACTATAGTTATTTTGAACTAGCTTTCCGCCAGCGACTTCACCCGCCGGGTCCCTAAGGAACTATATAGTGGGATGAAAATTAGTCCATATGTTAATACAGGTTTAGAATTTAATTTAATAATTCATTTGTGTTTCATATCATGAGACGATGACAAGTATATAATTACAATGACAAATTGAATAGTAAACAATCGTTACTATGGTAACGTTTAATAAAATAAATCTATGTCCATCGCATATGATGTAGCTTTCCGTAGGTGGAAGAATCTTTAAAATCGGTCCCGTAGTTTCGGACCTTGTTCTATGCAAACAAACTTTAACAATATTAGCATAGATAGGGGCTCCACGACGTTTCCTACTCAGTTATCTATAATTATGTTATTAAGTAGCTTTGCTCTTGTCCTAGCTGGTAGTTAATTCAACCCTGACACATTCACTGCAGTAAGTTTCATAAGGCCCAATCAAAGGATGGCTGCTCAAAAATTTATTTAAAAAAAAGTCCTCCGTGATCCGAAGCCGTTGGTCCTGGGAGCATCTGCAGTATATGACATCCACCAATCCACACTGGACTCGCGTGGTAGGTCATGATTCTGTGCCCAGCAGTGGGGTCTTAATATAATATTGAAGTACACCTACTGATAGCCTATAAAATGTAAAATTATGACAAAACAAACCTTGAATGTGAATTCAAACAAAATAATTCAAGCAAAAATCAAATGGACAAAATAGGTATCGAAAACGATCGAAAGCGCAAGTGTTGCAATAATACTTCGTTTCTACTCTTCCCCGTTTCGAATTCCGACACTTTTTATATTCATTTATCTCTTTGTTTGGCCGTCAAAAGCATGTTATAAATGATCGAAACTCAGATATCGATTTTCATTGCGAAATAACCGCACATAAAAACCATCCACTAAGAGAATCGAAATACTACTCTATTCCTATCGATACAAATAGCAATATATCTTACATAACATTCTATTTTCGCTAAATATCAAGAAAAAGATATTTCTACCTGAATTTAAGGCGAGGGTTAACAAAAACCATTTGAATTTAGATAAAAATAATTGTATAAGTGTGCGGTTTATCGATTCAGGTATAAGAATATCCATAAATATAAGTAGAAAGCAGTAATACTTATTATCTACGAATATAGCTTAATATCATAGAGAAGAAATATTTAATTGTTTATTGGTTTGTTTGTTTGGATCGAATAGTTTCCGAAACTACCAGACTGATTAAAAATACTTTCACCTACAGGAAGCTACATCATACTCGAGTTATATAAACTATATTTTAAAACGGCTAGTTATGATATAAATTTTTAGTATGTTTAGACAAAACAGTACATGAGAAAAGTATAGAGACACAATAAATTACATTAAAAATCATATGATTTTTCACTCCATTCAGTTTTGTCTGTGAAATTGAAGTTGAGGTATTTATAGTCCTTCCACTGTTTCTCTAAATGATAACCTGACACGTGAGGTATCATGTTTCACACCCCACACATACATTACATAATACTTTCTGTAAGAGTTCTTTCACAAACCTATCCATCGATTCATGGAACCGATGAATCCCGATGGCGAGTAATTAACCCGCTTTTTGTGCCCATCCCATATTCATTTGATTTATTTTAAGGTCCTTTGGTAAAAGAAGAATTTGCGAAATATTGCAGCCCATTCGTAAAGTTCCAGTGTTATCCAAACTGTGTGTAATACTCCAAGAAGATTATGTAGATTTTGATTTCTTTTTTACATAGCCAATGACTAATATTTATGGTTTTTAGTATTAATGGAATTTTTGTTACTTAATTATCTATTTTACAGACTAGGAAATACTTAAATGTTTTACACTTTCTGACCAATCTATTAGAGTACCTGTAGAAATAATCCTTTGATACATTTCTTACGAACCAACAAGATATAACAAATGTCTATAAACAAATACAAATTATATGTTACTTGACATATTATTTAATTTTTATATTTGTGTATTGTTACGTACACTACACAAGTCACAGTAGTCATAGCCTACTTCATTTATAATAAAATAAGAACATAGCCTACGTGATTAGTTAAGTAAATACATTATATTTTGTTTTCAAGGAAATCGTCAAAAAGAGCTACTTTTACAATCGTGATTAAATTTTACGAACGTATGAACGTTCTTTACATAATTACGCAAAATTGTGCATTAAAAAAGCTCCTAAAGTTTGAGAGATGTGGTCGCAACAGTCCCATCTATGATTCCGGGAAGAGTGTAAAAAGCGCAGGTATACGTCGAGAGTGAAAGGGTCCACGCAATTCGAGACCGGCACAGTTTCTCCGCTGACCTTCTAAGGGTAGTTTTTGTGATGATCAGATGCGCGCACTGATCGTGCTCAGATCTAAGTAACACGTGGGAATTCGCCCTTTCTGACTGATCAGTCGATTGCATTATTTGCATTCGGAACGAAACATGATACAATCTTGACGACATACATGTATAATAGAAAGCGAATTGAATGGGGATTAACATTTTGAATTTACTCCGAAGGCGAATAATAATGTTAAACAAAAATTCAACATTCTTATGTAAAGACATAATTATATAATTAATTTTCATAATAATATGTCAAGTTCAAACCAAGTACAACTGTTTTCAAAGAAGTAAACTATAAATGAAGTCCTCTAAACAAACTAGACTAAGCCTAAACAAAGAATATTATCTAACGTTTATTTATAATCACGATTTTCAAATAAAAATATTTTTCATACTTCATGGGTATCCTATCTATAGTAATAATACCTATCTAAAGTAGGTAATGTACCTGTTTAACAGAGTTGAAATTAAAAGTATAAACGTAAAAGTTTCTGAAGGTAAAAGAAACTTCATATTCTTTAAAAGAATTTGTCCGAATAAATGTCTATACATAATAGAAAATTTGCTTAGTATTCCTTTAGTGAACGGCATTGATTGAACACAACATACCCTGATCTTATCTTTACAAGGAACCAGCCCGATTGATAAAGGTTAACCTGCGGGTTCTTGTAATGCGATATGCCCTAGAAATACTCTTATCTGTCACGCTACATGAACGTTAAGTAATTTTGATAATAGCTAAATATTACAAATAAAGTAAAAATAAATTTATTCATAATTAAAACCACATTATTAAATAGTGTATATAAATTAGTACAATACATACAGCGGGTGTTTAATGCAAAACTAATAACTACACAGAACACGGAAAGAGGTTAAAACACACCTAAACCAAATCGACCTTTCTTTCCCACGCACGCCAATGCTCTTATTCAAATCAGACCCATATCTGGTGAAATTTCAATGTTTGACAGCAATTTTAGATTTGCACAACTTTTTTCAATGCGTTCAATGCGTGGTTGCACTTTCTAAGCTGCCGTGGGAACGCAGGTGGGGAAGGGTTTACTGTGCTAGTTTTGTAAACCTTCCAAACTCGTTGCACAAAAGTTGACATTAGCTCTTTGTGTGGACGTCAAGTGATGTTCGACTAATAGATAATTTATGGAGCCGCCGCAAAATGTCACCCGAACATTGCTCAATTTTAAAATATTAGGGTTGTTTGGGTCTACTCATATTTGCCGTAGTTCTTAAGATTGGAAAAGATAACTCTTCGGCGCGTCTTTGTAAACTACGATATGATAACAATATGATGATTAGTAAAAATCTTTGAAATATCTGTCGTTCAGGAAACTGGTGCTTTTTTAATGAACTAAGAACTAATAAAACTCAAGATTCGGGCGGAAGACGTTAATTGCTTTTTCTTTTTTCTACCCGTACAATTACCATAGGTGTAAGTTTTTATTATTTGATAGCTAACAAATATGCTTGTAAGCACAAATTATATTTAGCAATGAGAATGTAGATAACAAGAAATCCTTTAAAATGGTTTAAATGAATTTATAAATTGATTTTCCAAATCCATTGTCAACAACACCGTGTTAATCCTTGTAAATGGAGTCGTACACGCTAACACGGGGAACATTAAAACCGCGTTGACAACTCCATACCCGTAACTGAGACGAGTAAGGTGTTCCAACATTAATCCGTGAGTGCTCGTTAGAGTCACGTCGCTTTTGTTACTAGCTAGCACACGCCTAAAGCAACAAATGTCAATTTACAATATTATCGTATTAACGTTGAGCAAATGTTACGCAAACTTTTGTAATTAACTTTTCATACACGAGCATTTGAATTTCGTATATCATTTTATTGTGTTTTAATCCTTACAAATTGTAAAGCATCAGATTAAGTTGCAACCCTAATAGGTAATAGCGCAATATTCATGCGCTTTAACTAATAATATTATGAATGTGAAAATTTGTATTTTTGTCATCTGTTTTAGATAAAATTACTTCAAGATTTCGATGATATTTTCTTTAATTCATTGACTGAATCAATGTATAAAATATCTGGCTCATTTTATTCAACCCAAGATTCCCTGAGGATGGCGATTCCAAAATCCTCGCATGCTAACAAACTTAATTATTTCGAGAACCATACCTGTAATATTTACTCATGATTAGTGAAATCATGAGTAAATATTACAAATAATGTTAATAATACCTCGCAAATACATTATGTAACTTTAAATTCAATAGTTTAATAAAAACATTGAGATTTAATTTAATAAACTTTTGTTTTAGCACAGCAGTTAAACGACGAAACTAAAATTATAAGCATTAAATTAAAATCTTAATGTTTTTATGGCCACAACCGTTTTTTTTTTAATATAAAAATTCGTTAGTTGTACTAATAAAAAAAAACCAACACTACCATGTATTAATAACCCTCCTTTAACACCATAAAGCTAACGTATGTACATGCCTATATATAATATAATAGTTGTATACATTAACCTTATTTAACCCCTGTTATAATCCCCTGTTACCGTAGAGCGATAACAATTAACCCAACCCTTTCACTTTAATAGGGTCCCGCCTATGTAAGAGAGATGAGTTGTCAGATTTATACCATAACCCTTTCACCCAATCAAAACGCGTCATATGTGTGTAAAAAAACAAACAAATGCTTCGATAAAAAACGTAAAATATAGAGAGGCGGCCGCGGCGCGCGCGCCTCGCCACTGAATGCCTAATAATAACCCTTCCACGGTAGAAAGGTTACACGGTAGAAGTACAACAAAAGAAGTCCTCTAAACAAACTAGACTAAGCCTAAACAAAGAATATTATCTAACGTTTATTTATAATCACGATTTTCAAATAAAAATATTTTTCATACTTCATGGGTATCCTATCTATAGTAATAATACCTATCTAAAGTAGGTAATGTACCTGTTTAACAGAGTTGAAATTAAAAGTATAAACGTAAAAGTTTCTGAAGGTAAAAGAAACTTCATATTCTTTAAAAGAATTTGTCCGAATAAATGTCTATACATAATAGAAAATTTGCTTAGTATTCCTTTAGTGAACGGCATTGATTGAACACAACATACCCTGATCTTATCTTTACAAGGAACCAGCCCGATTGATAAAGGTTAACCTGCGGGTTCTTGTAATGCGATATGCCCTAGAAATACTCTTATCTGTCACGCTACATGAACGTTAAGTAATTTTGATAATAGCTAAATATTACAAATAAAGTAAAAATAAATTTATTCATAATTAAAACCACATTATTAAATAGTGTATATAAATTAGTACAATACATACAGCGGGTGTTTAATGCAAAACTAATAACTACACAGAACACGGAAAGAGGTTAAAACACACCTAAACCAAATCGACCTTTCTTTCCCACGCACGCCAATGCTCTTATTCAAATCAGACCCATATCTGGTGAAATTTCAATGTTTGACAGCAATTTTAGATTTGCACAACTTTTTTCAATGCGTTCAATGCGTGGTTGCACTTTCTAAGCTGCCGTGGGAACGCAGGTGGGGAAGGGTTTACTGTGCTAGTTTTGTAAACCTTCCAAACTCGTTGCACAAAAGTTGACATTAGCTCTTTGTGTGGACGTCAAGTGATGTTCGACTAATAGATAATTTATGGAGCCGCCGCAAAATGTCACCCGAACATTGCTCAATTTTAAAATATTAGGGTTGTTTGGGTCTACTCATATTTGCCGTAGTTCTTAAGATTGGAAAAGATAACTCTTCGGCGCGTCTTTGTAAACTACGATATGATAACAATATGATGATTAGTAAAAATCTTTGAAATATCTGTCGTTCAGGAAACTGGTGCTTTTTTAATGAACTAAGAACTAATAAAACTCAAGATTCGGGCGGAAGACGTTAATTGCTTTTTCTTTTTTCTACCCGTACAATTACCATAGGTGTAAGTTTTTATTATTTGATAGCTAACAAATATGCTTGTAAGCACAAATTATATTTAGCAATGAGAATGTAGATAACAAGAAATCCTTTAAAATGGTTTAAATGAATTTATAAATTGATTTTCCAAATCCATTGTCAACAACACCGTGTTAATCCTTGTAAATGGAGTCGTACACGCTAACACGGGGAACATTAAAACCGCGTTGACAACTCCATACCCGTAACTGAGACGAGTAAGGTGTTCCAACATTAATCCGTGAGTGCTCGTTAGAGTCACGTCGCTTTTGTTACTAGCTAGCACACGCCTAAAGCAACAAATGTCAATTTACAATATTATCGTATTAACGTTGAGCAAATGTTACGCAAACTTTTGTAATTAACTTTTCATACACGAGCATTTGAATTTCGTATATCATTTTATTGTGTTTTAATCCTTACAAATTGTAAAGCATCAGATTAAGTTGCAACCCTAATAGGTAATAGCGCAATATTCATGCGCTTTAACTAATAATATTATGAATGTGAAAATTTGTATTTTTGTCATCTGTTTTAGATAAAATTACTTCAAGATTTCGATGATATTTTCTTTAATTCATTGACTGAATCAATGTATAAAATATCTGGCTCATTTTATTCAACCCAAGATTCCCTGAGGATGGCGATTCCAAAATCCTCGCATGCTAACAAACTTAATTATTTCGAGAACCATACCTGTAATATTTACTCATGATTAGTGAAATCATGAGTAAATATTACAAATAATGTTAATAATACCTCGCAAATACATTATGTAACTTTAAATTCAATAGTTTAATAAAAACATTGAGATTTAATTTAATAAACTTTTGTTTTAGCACAGCAGTTAAACGACGAAACTAAAATTATAAGCATTAAATTAAAATCTTAATGTTTTTATGGCCACAACCGTTTTTTTTTTAATATAAAAATTCGTTAGTTGTACTAATAAAAAAAAACCAACACTACCATGTATTAATAACCCTCCTTTAACACCATAAAGCTAACGTATGTACATGCCTATATATAATATAATAGTTGTATACATTAACCTTATTTAACCCCTGTTATAATCCCCTGTTACCGTAGAGCGATAACAATTAACCCAACCCTTTCACTTTAATAGGGTCCCGCCTATGTAAGAGAGATGAGTTGTCAGATTTATACCATAACCCTTTCACCCAATCAAAACGCGTCATATGTGTGTAAAAAAACAAACAAATGCTTCGATAAAAAACGTAAAATATAGAGAGGCGGCCGCGGCGCGCGCGCCTCGCCACTGAATGCCTAATAATAACCCTTCCACGGTAGAAGGGTTAACCGACCAATAAGAAGCGAGGCGGGGCTTGACGCAATTAGAAATTCATCTTTTTAGAACCCATCCTTAAAACTTTGTAAAGCGCCATTATTTTTTTTTGTTCACGGTAAATAACAAAATGAAATTAGATACACCAATGTATATACACACAACTCAGCATCAATAAAATATGAACCTATATTTATATGATTTTTTACTTAAATATTTAACGTTAGTTTTATTTTGAAGGGCCAATGTCAGTCATAATAATTATGATTATATTATGATTATTAGCCAAATATTATTAATTTAACCTTTACGTCAAACATCATCATTAAAATTGATAAACACAATAACATTCAACTGATTCAAATACCCTTAATAAATTATCATTCAAATCTCCTTCAAAAACCTATGTCTATTAGCGGAAGCCTCTCCGTCGTTTATATCGCGGTATACAAATAAACTCTGCGACGGGTTAATTTTTTTTATACAATAAGTTTAATATGTATCAGGTATAAAAAAAATCGAAAGATCTGATTCAATTATTTCAAAGTAAATTAGCCGTCACAGAGAGACGGACACATCAGTGATCCAAATGGAATAATACTCTTTCCTTTTAAGGAACGGAAACTTTTAAAAAATGCCTTTACAGTACGTAATAAATTGATCTATCAGAACAAGACTGTATTCATTGTAGAATCTTGGCAGGTAATCAGTAATAGCTACAAACATTTACGACTTTATGAGGCATCACAAGTTACACAGTTCATTTCAAATGGTCAGGCTATTTACGTCACAATATCCATGTTCCTGGACGACAACGATTCGTTTAATGGCTCACCACATGCACGTAATGAAACAGCGACTGTTGCAACATGTGCAAGCCACGCCCATTATTCAACTATAGAGGGAAAAATCCAGATAAAAATACCCATAAAAGGAAATTAAGAAGAACGAATAGTTTTCTAAATTGAAACTTTAACAAAAAATATTTTGTTACTGTATGTGAATGAACAATGACACCAAAGCGATAGCTGTAAGCTATAAAGATATTATTATTATGTTGTGGGCGATTTTCGCTCAAATTTCATCGAAATTCCAACTGGTGTACCTCAGGGTTCACATCTGGGTCCTCTTTTCTATAATTCATATATATATGATATCGAAAAGTGTTTTAAACATGCTGAACATTTATTGTATGCAGATGACAAAAAGATATACTTAAAAATTCACGATTACAATGATTGTCATACGCTACAGACAGAATTAAATACACTTTATAAATATTACACAGACAATAACATAACAGTAAACGCAAATAAGTGTCAATGTATATCGTTTACTCGCAAAAGGATCCCAATTTTACATACCTATAATATAAATGGAATAAAAATAAAAAGAGTTAATATAGTACGCGACCTAGGAGTTTATTTAGATAGCAAAATGATATTTGACCATCACATAGACTTAATTACAAAAAAGGCATACAGAAATTTAGGCTTTGTTTTACGAGCTTGCAAACCATTCCGTGATATAAGCGCTCTTAAAGTTGTATACTTCGCATATGTAAGGAGTTTGCTAGAATATGCTTGCCCAATCTGGTCCCCGTTATACGATATTTATAAAAAGCGAGTTGAACGTATACAAAATATCTTCATTAAGCATATTTCTTATCGCCGTAAAGTAACCTACGATTCATATATAAATGCTAGCCTTTTAAATGGTCTTTCAACATTAGAAGAGAGACGCGATATGCTGGATATGTGTTTTTTATTCGACATTATTCGCGGAAAAATAGACTGCCCACAATTGCTCAATAGCGTAACATTTTGTACACCAAAACGTAGAACCCGAAATACACCTTTATTTTACATCCCTCAAAGACGCACTAATTATGGAGCTAACGCTGTTCTCACTAGACTACCTAGAAATTACAATAAAAAATTTCATTTTATTGATTTTTTTAATTGTAGTAAAAATACTTTAAAGAAACATATAAACAATTACTTAAAAAACAGCAAGCACAATTATTAACAATTTTATATTTAAATTCACAAGACGTAGTTGATCTAATATAATAAAATGAATAACAGATTATGAAATCTCATAGTATCTAATTTTACATTGTATATGTAATGTATAATGTAAGTTATATGAGTATGTATGTATTGTATATGTGTGTATGTATATGTATATATAAGCATGTGTAAATGTTCTTTGCCTATTTTGCTATTGGGATATATAAATATGTGTCCAAGTGGTGGAGTGGGTAGGGAGCATTTTGCTAATGTTTACAGGTTTCATAATTATTTTGGTTGTTATTACGGTGCTGCGGTGCTGCCCGGTGTGGTGTAAGTGATTATTTTGTTACTCTGCGATGTATAAAATAAACTGTTCGAGGAGCTCACGAATTTAGATATGTATGATGAGTGTGTGTGTGTGTACGAGTGTTAAGGTTGTGTTGATTTTAAATTATAAATAATAATCCCAGTCCAACTGTTAAGGACATACAATTGGTTTAATTCAGGAAAACCTGTAATTAGCTTTACTCTTTGTTAATATTAAGTCTTAACTATTCTAATTTTGTAAAAGCTGTTGGTTTTCTAACAATAAAAAAAAAAAAATTATTAATATTCTATGATGACAAATATATTTTTCTTATTACATTAGCATTGGTGTCGAAGCAAAGCCATCTCGCAGTCAGTACGATGTTAAATATGAGTGCTGACCCGATGTTTCAAAAAACCGGCCAAGAATGGGTCGGCCTCACAAATATTAACAATAATAATATAAATATTAACATAGCACGCACAAATATAAAATTTTCAATAATACATTTGAGTTTTTTATATAAATATTGTTTTCTATGATAAGTCCTCTCGTTTGATGTATCCCCACAACATTTTTCGTGATACTTTTTTATTTTCTTATCAACCACTCAAAGGAGGTATTTATACGTTAAAAACTCATTTATTAACGTTGCATGTCCTCCTTTGGCTTCCTGACTTATATATGTCCGGAAGCCAAAGAAAACCGCTGTAACAGACTAACGGACAAAGAGACAGACTATCTACTGATATTTTGAGGGTTCCGTACGCAAAGGGAACTCTGTTACTAAGACTCTGCTGTCCTTCTGTCATAGAATGCTCATAGGAGCAGGCTCTACCTTATAAACTGTGATAGCTAAACAGTTGAAACTTTCAAAGATGAAAATGTGCCACTATAACAATAAATATTTAATGGCGAAGCTCCCCATAAAACTGACGTGGTTTTTGTGCGTATTTTATGGATAAATTGTACGAAACCCTTTTTTCCTATGGAAGATCGGAACCATGGGATCCCTAAAATTTAGTTGTAGACACTGCATAAGGTCCAAATATATATTCCACGCACTTAGCATGGAAAAAGATGAAGACATATTCGAAAACAAATCCAGTTAATTTCAAATAAAAGTAAACATGTCGTCAATACATACAAGAAATAAGAAAAAATATCTTTACTTTTGTTACTAGGCTCCAGGAAATCAATACACGAAGTACTTATTGATTGATTTAGAGGTCTTTGTGTTTGAGCTTCTACAATACATAAAACAGAGAAAACTCAAGTAACATACTGTTTATTACCTAGAGTCTGGCAAGCGAAACGTGTCACAAGAAAAGGGCGGCAATTTCAAAAATTCTTAAGCAGTAAACACTGAATGTAGTACTGCAAAATAATTTTGATACTTTTATTAATTATATTTAATCTTAACATTTAGATATCAATTAAAATTATTTGTTTTGGAACATTTGACTAAAGCGTGACTGTTCTTAATTGTACAGTTAACAGCATATCAGTAGGCCTATTCACTAACTCAACTGACAACCAAGAATCGTCATCACCGTAAAAAATAGACACTTTGATTGTGTCAAAATCACTATTTCGTATTCTCTATCAATGATGAGCAATTTCGAAATGTCAATATCGGCATTCTCCACTGGACTCCATTTTGACACTTGATTTCGTATCGATAAACTGTATTAAAGTAACATTGTTGCAAAGCATATTTGAAGTCGTCGCATAGTACCTCTTAAGCCATTTGTTGTTAAATTAAAGCGAAAAAAAATACGTATCCAATATTTTTCTATTATCTGACTGACGGACTAAATCGAATCTTTTTTTTAACCCATTCGTTATACCTATTGGCTAACAGCACTTATAATATTAAAAATTCATATTTGTCATTAATTAAAAGGGTGTTTTTTGCAACGACTTCTTTGTTTTTTTGTAATGAATATGGGCGACTCTGGCCACATTTTTTTAATAAATGTGATGTTAGCCAATTTTGATTTCTGGCCCTTATATTTATAATGTGTTCATAACACATACATGTCTCCTAAGGGATTTTCATCACAACCTTTTGCTCTGATCCAGAACCACTATCTATCAAATTAAATTAGTCAATATAAACACCAGATTACAATAAAAAAAACATTTATTTTTGTTACAATTAAGTGCCATGGATAAATTACATAATACAGGTGTCACAAAATCATCATGTTAATCACAATAGAAAATTTAAGATAAGATTTTGACTATGAATCAGACTAAAAATACTTTAGTCTGATTCATAGTCAAAATCTGTTTCTAAATATTCTACACCTGATAACAATGACAAGGAATCATCAGAGTCACTCTCTTCACTACTGTCTGCACCAACAGATATAATAAATTTTTCAAGTTCGTTTTCAACAATGCCATCTTTTAATTTGTAATCATTTTCGACATTTAAAACATGATCAGTGTATTTCTTCCAGTCACTAGGGGTAATTAAGTTAAAACACTCTATTATTAAGTTTTCCATTTCCTTTCCTGGTATTCCAATGTTTCTGCTTGCAATTTTTCTTTTTGCTTGACTCCAAACCATCTCTATTGGGTTTAAGTCACAATGATACGGTGGCAGCAATAAAAGTTCATGATTATGTTCTTTTAAAATCTCTTCAGCTTCATATACAGGCAATGTTTTCTTATCATTAACCAAACACATTAACTCTGCCTTTGTCTGATATTCCTCAAAATGTATTCCATTATTTACAAGCCATTTACGGATATCTGCTTTGGTATTAGACATTATAGGCGGTTTATTGATTTGTTTTATATGGTAGCTGGCATTATCCATAACAATTACACTGGGCTTACTTAAATTTGGTATTAATTTTTCTCTGACCCATTTCATAAAGTTCGATGAGTTCATATCATCATGATAATCAGCAGATTTGGATTTACTACTGAACACTAATAATGCACCAGGCACAAAACCTTCCTCAGATCCAGCATGCACAACAATATGCCGTTTTCCAGAGGATATCTTTGTAGTGACACCAGTTGTTGAAGGTCCTTGCCAAGACTTTTTAACTTTATAATTCTGATGTACATAAGTTTCATCAAGGTACACAATTTGCTTTCCTTCGTTTCGTTTTATATTTATTTCTCTCAAATACTTGTGCCTCCATGCAGAAATCTGGTATTTTTCTATAAGCATAGAACGTTCATTTTCATTGCTTTTAAAAGAAAATCCATTCTTAAGAATAATTTTTCGTAAAGTCTCACGGCTACCACTGAATCCTATTGCATCTTTTAATTCATTGTGAAGGCTTCTTAATGTTGGAACAATTTTTTTCACACAGTAAAATTCATTTACTTTATTCCGAATTGCACTTAAATCAAAATTATCTAAAGCAGACACTGTTGGTTGATGAGGTCGTTTTTTCCCAGGAGTGTCCCATTTTCCTTTATTAATTAATGCTTCATTTTTTATCCTTCTTAGTGTCCTTATACTTACATCTATAAAAGATTAAACACTTTGAAACAAAGATATGTTAAATGTATTTAAAAGCAAATAATGATAGACACATACATCAAAATAATTTAAATACCTATTCAACTATGAATGCAATTTATGTTTAATTTAGTTAAGTTTATGTGCATATTTAGCATGTATAACAATTACATGGTTTGATTAGTTTCATGAATTCTGTGAATTTCCTTGTTAAACAAAACATTCTTATGACATCATTGGATGTCAACAATAAAAACCAATACATCATAAAAAACCTATGTAAATATTATAGGAATACTATCAATCTATCTTAAATCAAAACAAGAAAAGAGACCTGTCATTGAAGAAATTTTTTGTAAGTACTGCGTTTCCGAATTCAGCATTTCTTGTTTTTCTAAAGTTTTTATTGCATTTATCTCCTCCATTATTGGTTGAATATCACCATCACAGTTATCTGAAATAGAGCAATATTTTATAAAAAATATCTGTTTAGTTAATTACAGAAAATTAAAACGAAAGTATCAAAATTATAATACAAAACTAACCTAAAAAAGATACAACTTTATCTAATCGTTGTAATTTCTCCATGAAATTTTTATTTAATTCAGTTTTCACTTCAGTAAACTTGTCAATCATGATGGAAAGAAGTTTCCTCGATGAACTTTTTATCGGCTTCGACATAATTTTTAACCAAAAACACAAGTTCAAATTCGCAAAAACAACAAAATTCAATATTCTTGAATTGTCTAACGTAGTGTCAAACTGACAGTTCTATGTTGTTGCCATATGAAAACGGAAAAATAGGTGGTGTCACGTTTCGCTTGCCAAACTCTACTTCAAATCTTGTTACTTTTTTATTATTATTTTTGAACGATTTAAAAAAGAGGAGGTTTTATTTCAAATTCTCAAGGAGCGGTCTTTTTGAATTTTTTATACTCTTATTTATTCATGGACATTTTTGTAATTTGACTGATGTCTCTTAGTATATATATATATTTATTTATTTTGTATGTTCGTCAATATTGGACCGATTCTGAATATTATAGTTTTAAATGAAGGGTAAATTCTCGTTGGATCAATATAAAATATTGACAAAATCAGGTTAAACATTATGTTTTATATAAAATCCAATCCAAGTTAGTGTCGGAGTCGCGCTCGGAGGGTTCCATACTTGTTACCTATAAAAAAACGCACAATAACTCGCATTAGTTGTATGGGGAGCCTACTTCAATATTTATTTTATTATGTTTCAATATTTCCTATTATAGAGACAAAAGAAATCCATCATCTACGAAAATTTCAAATGTCTTTCTATAGCGGTTCATGAGGCACAGCCTGGTGACAAACAGACGATCAGCGATGTTTTAGTAATAAAGTCCCGATTTTAGTCTTCGGGTATGTAACACATCGCTTAAGTTATCTTGACGATGTTCTAAAACAAAACTTTGTTGACGATGTTCTAAAATTTTTTATTGTAAGTATGTAAAAGAACCCTTTTGTGTTCGATGAGAGAATTTTATGGCCATGCTTTTTTATTGCCCGACTTTAAATTAAGTTTATTGAACTCATAAATACAGTTATATTGTTTATCTTTGCTGAAACTAAAGAATTAGATAAAAATTAATGTGTAAAAGACCTCGCCCCGTCCGACGTCCCGTTCATAAGAAAAGTGTCACTTTTGAAACTGCCCTTTAACTTTAATTTATTTTAAAATTCTGTTCCAACACTTGTAAATTTTTATACTTATTTTAATTTTATAATTTTTCTACTCGCGACGATTATTAAAGAGTGAAAGTAAAAACAATAAAAGAGTGATTTATCAATTTTAGACACTGCACTTACCTGAATTATTTTATTAAAATCCAGTCACAGTCTACAATAAATTCGGAAGCACAGAATAAAGAAGACAACAATGGTACCTAAAACGAAACTACGTGGAAACATAATGTGATAGTACCCCCTTTGCTAGGAATATCATTGTAACGTGGTAGGTACTAGTTATGAGCTTGCAACGATCTTCGACAGACCGATGTGGCTCACTGACGAATCTATCAACACAAATATGCAACTAAATAAAAACGCCATTTAGCACTACTTTATTTTATTTGTGATAAAAATAGTTTGAACTTTGGCGAAGCGCAGTTTTACAAGAAGAAATGAATAAGTGAAAATATTATATTTGATCAATCTTACATTCACAGTGCTATATTTTTCACTAAACAGATAAAATACTATAGGTATACCTATTATCTTGACATACACGATCCCAAAACTCATAACATGGACCACAACTATTTCTCATGCGAAAACACTTTCTTTTATGTGCAGTAACTATTAATTATATTACTACCTACTCCGGGTCAGTCAGGTCAGAATCTTTTTTTTAAATATTTTCATGAAAAGAAATATAGATTACATTTTAAACCGAGAGATATATGAATCAATTGCATATATGATTGAAATGTCTCCTTTATCAATTAAACCACAATAACAAACAAGGCTTAATGGAAGTAAATAAAAAGTACGATTCCGCAAAAAATCTAATGTATGAAAGATTCTCTTCCTCATCTTGGTTCCTTGTTACATATCAGGGGTTTTGTAATGGTGCAATGTCAGCCGTTTTCCGATGGCACCGGCCAGATATAAATGTTCCCGCATGCGACCGCCACGAATGAATTAAGTGCAGTTACCCTCTCCGACTCAATTGAAGACAACTGCCCATATTTTAGAAGTACATGCGTCAATAGAAGTACACACTAAATGTTGAGTGACAAATTTATTCCAAATTTTTTTTTCTTTAATAATTTGACACATTTATTACCTGTCATATTACGCAAATGCCTAGGCGCCGCATAACGCATATCATGATATTAGACATTGCTTATATCGTTAGACGGTTCCTAGCCATTTGTGTAATGCATTTCACCTTAGGCGATTCCTAAATAGTTAAGAGACAGAGTTGAGCCTCTCCTAAGTTAGAGATTAAATGCAAAAAGGTTATTTTTTTTTGCTACTATCTTTATAGATTGAAATAAATATGTCATGTTGGTACAGCAAAGGGTAAAGAATCAGCTATCCGATAGGGGAATAATATGAAACTATAAAATAAGGGTATTTTCTGTGGTATTCTCAGTACACCACTTCACGTTTCAGCGTACAGGTTTCATCGATCTAACCTTTTACAAGAATAAAACGAATACTTTAGAAATATCTAAATCGGTTCGATCGTTCTTTAGTGACCGGGCGCTTACTTGGTATCGCGCTCTGTTTAGTATAGATGACGATAAAGTTGAATCGATATCGGTACACATAGATGGCTAGAAGTTTCTTATTTATTTATAAAACATTTATGTTTCCTCTTTAGATGATTTTTGTTATATGTAAAAAAAATACTGAAGTAAATCAATCCAGTCCATAACAGGTAATTCCTGTAAAATCTATTATTATTTAATTTTTCTCAATTTATATATGTCTAAAATCAATAACAAATAACGAAAACAAAAAAATAAATAAATCGTAAATCCATATAATGCATTCTGTTCACAACTGTACGACCATTCTGTGAACATATATTTACAAATTATCACCGCTGTTGGCGATCTACATTTTATTACCGATACGTGCTTCCTCTTGGTATTATTAACTTCTGTTAATCCGTCCTTATGTCAGCACATAAACAAATGTTACTAATAAATTATATTTAACATAAGGTAAAGGCACCATTTACCTACTACAGTTACTAGCCCTTAATTTACAGGTTTTCTTTCTTTTTTTATAAATATGCTAAGGATGGCAATCGCAACAGTGTTTGTTTTTCCCAGTACCTGTACTGGTTTTTAAAATCCTGGGTTTTTTAAAACGCTGTGATAAGGTCGTGTAATAAAAAGATGAACTCACAAATATTTTTAGTGGCAACAAAAGATTATAACTGTTTTTTATCTTACTAACTTTATTTCAACTCAATAGACGATATACTTTTATAGGTATTTAGTTAAAAATTGTAAATTATTATAATAACATTGCGAGGACATAGCACACAATACAAAGCAGGAGCTTTGAAACTGATTTGTCTTGGCTTTTTCAACTTTAGAACCTAGTTTTCATATTTTGGAGTTGACAACTTTTTTAAAATAGATACATATTAATTTAATGAAATTTAAATATGTACGTTCACAGCTTGGTTGTCTTAATTGCTAGTTCTGAAATGAGCACCAGAAAATATAACAAACATAACTGTAATTATTTCTATTACTTTTCTGTTATTCAATACGCCGTAAAAACTTGTATAACACAGGTGTTTACTATTATAATAAATAACACCAATTCTATTACAGCAGACCTAACTACACGGTAACACAAAATGAAGAATAATGAAAGGGCTATTTTACTCAAATTACTTTAATTTGTTCCAAACAAAATTGATCGATGTAAACTGTTACCCGAGGCCCAACAACTATAAAGTGAATAAGTAATGTTGGTACGGCACGTCACACTGTTCCCATTTCAACAATAACATCGGTTATGGGAAACATAAAATCGTCCCCCATAAGATATGATGAATAACATAGTTGGTGGTTTTCTTTTTTGTAAATAATCGAGCTAGTAATGAGGAGCCTTTACTGTTGTAAAGTGGTTTACAAAAAGCGCGAGTGGTGTCCTGTGATAGGGGCGTATTCAGTGGTCACGACATCATGAGGGCGATTGTTTCACATCTAATTGGTTAAGTAGCCAGTCTAATTGCCCCCGGACACGACACCTCTACACTTTGCGACGCAAAGTGGCGGGCGCTGTCGTTAAAAACGGATGTCACTTGGATTATTAACAATTACATAGACCATGTCAATTAAACTAGCAGTTATACAACTAGTATCGTCACCTTATTTTTATATTCAAACCTTACGAATATATAATAGAACCCTATTGTGAAGACATATTAATCAAAATCGGTCCACTTTCGATAAAGATGTCGTGAAATATAGAAAAACATACAGTCGAATTCATTACCTCGTCTTGTTTGAAGTCGGCCAAAAATAACATCCATCTAAAACATTTTTGGCATGTCTAACTTTACTTTAAATTTTTAATATCAAATTCGACCTTTGAAATTTTACTTCGCCCGTCATCATAAGTTAAGACAGTTTTTTCTTTAATTTATGCTTAGTTGGGATGAATATTTCTTCACCTAACAAGGAATTCTGAAAATTGTTTTTCATTATCTATTAATGTACTAGAATGATACCTCCAATGAAAATAGCTAATCCCATTTCCGTACTAAAATGACAAATATAATTAAGGCTACACGTGTGTTTCAACTCCAGTAACAATTAGTAATATATTTCGAGGTAAGTATATATTATAAGCCTGATATGTGTTTGTCCTTCGTCATACATAACATAACTGTGTTTATTCCAGTTGAGTGCAAAAGTTCCAATTAGTATATCGCGACAGCCAATCAAAAAGCCACAAAAATTAACATAAAAACGAGCGTACACAAAGAAATTTAATCATGTACAGAGTTGATGGATGAACGAGCCGGTTTACGGCGGTGTCCGACACGGCACGGACCGGTACAGCGTGTAGTCCGGCGGCATTAGTCAAATTAACACGGCATAAACCTGCCGCGCCCGCCACTGATTAGTGGAGACTCGGGCGCGACTATGCCTAATTGACCTAAAAGTGCTCACCACGAATCGTTCGGAATTATACTTTACAAGCTTTCAGGGCTGGCCTTAAAATACTTATCCCATTATAATAGTTATTCATCTATTTTTGAAAATTAACAATTAGCTTCTAACTCATCAGGTTTTGTTTGACATACAACGCCAAATCATCAAAACGAAAATGATCCCATAACTTAACACCAAACATAATCAAAACCATCCTTAATTACCTTACATTTTATTACATACTTACTGCATTCTGATATCTCGTGTGGGCATTAAAATTAAATCAAATCAAAATTATTTATTCTGTCTAGGCTGTTACAAAGCACTTGTGAAAGTCGAAACTCTATGCCATCGGTTCTTAAGTCTCTGGCATCGAGAAGAACCAGCAAGAAACTCGGCAACGACTATTTTTTCTCCCTGTTTTATTTCATACAGAGAAAAATTACTTCATTAAAATATAATGTCATTTTCCATATTACAAAATATAGAAAAGTATATATATGTTTACACTTAAATTCAATTCAAATAAATGTAACGTACAATGATAAACTGCATGATAATGCACCAAACAACTACACACTTGTGAAAAGTTTTGTCGTTGAAATATTCGTTAACAGTTTTACTAAGTTAACAATTTATAATGAGTCTTAAATTTAGACAATCGTAAATTTAAAATTTCTATTGGTAACTTTCTTGACCCTGCATGAGAGCAAAACAAGTTTATCTTTGTTTCTGGTATTAAAATTGCATACGAGTGTGTTTAACATAACTGTATATTGTTTCTAATATAAAGTATACAATCTTAGTACAGTAACACTTATCTTATTACAAACCGGTAAGATATATCTTACCAAGGACACAGGTCCTGGTAGCCCTGAAGAGGGACATGGTAATGCACCGGATTGATAGGCCCGCGCCCACTAACCCTAATCAAATTAATGGCAACTGAACTCTGATTAACGCGCACCGCTCGCAATACATTTCCATAGCGGTTCGCGGCCATCGCGGGTGCGCCCGATTTATAACACCTTTTAGCACACCCTGTTGCTGCTATAGCACTTATAGCTTACCAATACTGAGCACTCCTCGTCACGCTACACCTCTTGAAATAACAATAACTCGTCCGAATATTCGTCCTTTTTGTTATCTCTTAAGGTACTTTACTAACCAATTGTAGAATTAATGTAAGACAAAAATTTTATATTAATACACCTATTTTTTTTTACAATAGTTACCTACCAATAATTGATCATCAAAATATTGTGCCTGAAAACAATAATAATTTGGGATACTTTTGAAATGAAAATATTTATCTTTTATTTATTAATCATTATCTTGCGAAGTTGTAGCCGACTGCTAAGTAAGTCCTCTTTTAATGGACTTTGAAGTTTGTTGGATAAGATCACGATGAGTTTTCATCACGGGAGTGTTAATGTACAAGTTGGTAACGAGCGGGAGTAGGTAAATGAAACGTCAGACCGTTTGTTCATCGGACGGTGGGCCTTGGCTTGCGTACGTAATCGTTAGTAGCGGGCTCTGATCGCCGGCGCCGATATAATAACACGATCGTCCAAACTTTCGTTTTCGCAACTTTGTTTGATGTAATTAAAATCCATCTCCCGAACGCGCGAGCACATCCGACGTGTAATTTTCCTTTCAAAGAGAACTTCCGTTTTAGCCCCCACCCCTCCTTTTCTAATGAAAGATTACTTTCTCCGCCTAAAAAGGCTTTTAAGCAACGCCAGCGAAATGACCGAAGTTTTATACTTTAATGACTTAGTGCAAAATTCGCCGATTCTCGAAGAAATTTTAAACTTAGATTAAGATTTCGATGTTTGAAACTGCGAGATGTTTTTGAAGTAGCTTTTGGCCAAGTATGAATTTTAAGCAATCAGGTCTAATTGCTTTTTAATTACTTGCTGCTTGTGAATACCGAAATGATGAATATTGCAGATGTTTTTGGCTGAAATTAATGTTTACATCTTAGTTAAACTACGTTTTGAAGAGGAATCGTCTGTAATAGCGATTTGCTATAGTTACATCTGGTAGCAACTAGGTGTGTTGGGTTATTCTGAACAGTGAGTACAAATATTAATTGCCAGCTCCCTCTTCGGTGCACAGAGGGCGCAAAAACGCGTCCTCCTAGCCCTGTCAGCGAGGGAAAAAATCAGTGAGCGATCGTCCCCTCGCGGCGGAGTCCATCATATTGATTGAGGGAGGGGCGTCCGCTGGTCAGCGTCCCCCGCGCCCGTTCATTTATTATAGACACTGCGATGCTGCCCAACTACGAACCCTACGCCGAATTTAAGATGAATGGTTAAATTCTTACCGATCATCCCCAACGAATTGTTATACGAACTACAGCATTGCATCATATATTTTTTTATATATTTCGATCGACCAAATATCCAGTCACAAAATTAAACATAATGAATTAATTAATTTTGACTAAATTAAATTTAAATGCAACATTTAGAAAAGCTGTATATTTATCACTATAAATATGCATTTTAATCAAAGACTAAATAAACTACTGTATGTTATCATTAAAAGAAAATATTAAATTATAAACTTGCACAAGTCGTCGTTTTTACTTTATTCCCAATCGAAAACGTAAAGATAAAAAACGTAAAAGTTCAATAACGAATAACTATGACAAACACTTAATTCTGTTTAAAGATTCATATAAAACGTTCAAAGGAAAATACCGTATAAATAAGGAGCTAAATGCTATCAAACAATATAACTTTAAAAAGCTTTCTAAACCAATGATTTATCTTGTCTCGCGTATCTCGGTATCAAGCGAACTGTAAAAAAGAAAGGTAAGCGATTTCCATGTCGTGAATCCAAACTCAATTCGCGGGAGGTTTTCTGTCAAACTACCCGACAATGAGACCGCAGAGCTGTCACCACAAGTTAAATCAAAGATTTCAGATAATAACAAAAGGTTACTAAAAAGTTAGTTCCCTATAGAATCACAATGTTGATATAGGGAAATTAGCATTGACCGCGTGCCAGATAACGGCAACAGGACAAATAAGGAAGGGGCCTTGTCGCCGAGCTGCAATCTCTATTACAACAGTGAGGAAATAAAAGCTGTGGGGGCACGGAGAAAGTTTTATTCTCCTTAAAATATGTAGAGAAAGTGAAAAGTAAGGAGGGTGGGGGCAGCGGTCAGCGGGATGATGGATCACCGCGCTCCGTGCCAGGACCTTTCTTTTCTTCTTTTGCCAATTATAACTACCTACTATCAGTATAACAGATCGTATCGAATGGTGTTGATATTTATATTTGCTATTATTACTCGATGAAACATTACCCAAATAAACAAGAACAAAGATGTTTTCAGAGCTTTTCAATCATAATGAGTTTATGATTATCAGGTCGCACCTACTGTAGGGAAAATTGTACCTAATGTCGTATGAAATAAATTCGTTTTTAAATGCTATTATTATTTACAAAACAAACAAATATAACATTAGTATTAAATTCAGATAGTACTTAAAATTGTAGCAGGAAGAACAAGGAGGAATATTTAATTTGTTTCCTTGAATTTTTTTTTTATCATATAAATTATCATTGTCATAAAAGTTCTTATAAAAACGTGTAAAAAGAATATAAATATAATTTGTGTCTGTTACTAAGAAGGAATAGGTATCTTTAATAGGATTATTACGTTATTGATTTTTGGTTTTCGATATAATAAACGGCGTTTTCAGCGAAAAAAATCGGCTTTTAAAGTTATATCAGCGAATAATCATAAGATGACATAGCGTAGAGCGCATCCTGTATGGTGTCGTGTGTGATGTGCGGGCATGTGTGGGAGCGACGGGATGTAGCCGCCCCCGCGTTACCTAGCAACCGTTTGTTTTCGGCTGGGCGGGCTAGAAGGGGTAGCGGCGTGATTGATCAGCCTATCCCGGAATGCCTACCGAGGCCTAATAGATAACAGCGCTCTTCGCTTGCCTTGAATAATGTACAGCGTATTTAAACGCACAAACGTTTATGATGAACTTTCAATGGCATATTTCGAACCGCATTGCGATTTAAATCTATTGTGTTTTAATTTTTTTTTAATTCAACTATCAGAGAAGAGAGCGCACTCTCTGTTAATAACTCTGGTAACAAAAAAACAACAAAAATTGAAAATTATTTTGAAAACTCGAGCGTCACGTCCTGTGTCCAAAGACATACTGAGGAATAAAATAGGTGATTTAGAGTTTTATAAAAAAAATACTCACTTGAGGCCCGCTTCGTGAGTAGTGTACCTACGTGTCTCTAGAATAGTAGGTGCTCATATTTCCGATGATTCTCGTGTTGATTGTAATTTGTAATAAAAATAAACTGGAAATACTACTGGATGATGACTGGAAGAGTTTAGTCTAAATTCAGTGAATGTAAGCTCAGTAGAAATTATCTCACAAAGGGAATTTAGTATGAATAGGCTTCGAAACTTCGGAACAGATTTTTTAAATCTTTCATTTTCTGTAAACTATGCCATGCGCGGGACACATAGGCTATAATTTAAGGGAACGAAGTCGCAGAAAAAACCGCTAGTAAGGTACCCAATAAGTAACTATAAAAGGAACTCTCAAACAAAATCACAAGCTCTCCAGTGAAGCTCCGTACATTTTGTAAGCTAAAGAAATATAAATAAACTAGCTTTTGTCCGCGACTTCGCCTGCGAGGTCTAGTTTTAAGTCCAGAAATGAGAAAATTCCATATAAACTTTCATCCCCTAATTTACCTCTTTAGGGGTCGAATTTCGTAAAATCCCGTGTTAGAGAGCACCTCCATCCTAAAAAGAACCCGCGTGCAAAATTTGAAACTCTTAACACTTGTACTAACGAAGTTTCATACAAACTTTCATCCTCTGATTTACCCCCTGAGGGGTCGAATTTCGTAAAATACCGTCTTAGTGAGTACATACGTCCTAAAAAGAACCCGTATGCAAAATCTGAAGCTCCTAGCTCTTGTAGTAACGAAGTTTCATACAAAATTTCAAAAATCCTCTCTTAGTGCTCCTGTAGACTCCCTAAGGAATCTTCATTCCAAATTTCAACTTTCTACGCTCAGTAGTTTCGCCTATACGTTGTCTGTCAGTTACTCAGTAAGATATTTGTTTTTTTAATTTTAATTGAATGCCGCCATTTAATTTCATTGAAGGGCTAGCCGCCCAATTGGTCGGCTGATTATACCACTCGGCTGCGACATATATATAGATAAAATAGTGCAATACAATAATATTACTGAGAAACATTTATTGAAACGAAAAATAATACTACGCACAGATATACATACAAACTGTGGTTAATACAACGTCTTTTGCAATTGGGCGAGCATTGTTAGCTTCTTTATTTTATTTATAGTTAATATTATTATAGTAATTGAAATCATTTGTTGATAATCACATAGATATTGTAACAAATTGTATTTATTTTTCTAAATGTAGCCATTAGCAACTTAAAAATAAGAATTATTTTTGGATCCACCTTCCCAGTTATTATTATAAACTCTTTTTAAATTTTAATTACTGAAGGTTTATTGGTTATGTTTTTTACACAAAAGTAATAAAAAAAATGAAGTCTGCTTTAGTTTTGTCAAAAAAAAAGTTTTAGATAAAAAAAAAAAAGCTTAAACGGTTGCAAAGGTAACGTGGTAATTTGACCATATCCTAGGATTCTGTCTGCAATGCAATTTCTACTTTTTTACTCCAATTTCCTTTGTGGCTGTTTAACAATCAATTTTGCAACCCATATTTTAAACAGTCCTTGTTTAAAATAGTGTTATGGTGTTGGAATGTTCGCTATTGTCTGTCTACTATTATTTTAAACGTAACGCATTTCGTAAGTGAAAATACAATATTTCCCTTTTTTACATTTTGTACGTATACGTACTAAAAATTTTTTAAACTTTTATTAAATAATTTTACAGTCGATTCAGGTGAAAACAATACATTGTAAGGCGTGAGTTGGAATGTAGCTAATTTAAATCTCCATGTATAGATGACTGCAAAGTTCGGTGGTTTGAGCGGAAATAATATAATGGCCGCGATTGTAAGCTTTTAAAAAACTAATTTATGTGTAAGGAAAAATGAGTGTATCAATATATGTAAATAAGTACATAGAAATATAAAAGCTCATGAATTATTTTATTATGTTTTGAAGAAAATACTTAGAGTAGGAAAAAATATAGGAGCTGTTACTTCTCTTAATTGCAAATTATAAAATATATTACTTTTTAACTTTACGCCAAAAAATTACTTAAGCAAGGGCTACTTCATAATTTAGTTTAACAACATCGGCAAAAAGTGCACGCCCTTTGCAATTCTTCAAACTATTCAGTGCTTGCCATTTAGAGATAGTTTGTATTTTTTTCTTTTTAAAAACCCATTATCTTCGCCGTTCTATATTTCACAGAAGATACAAAAGCTTTCATTTCAATATTCAAATTCGCAGAAATGTAAAGTATTTTATTGTTGCACAACTGTTTTGTCTGTTTTATTGTTTCTTCATTCTTTAATATTGTAAGAAATTAATAAAAAAAGATACCAGCAGTCACCAATAATAGATAACTGGATACAAAGAAAACCTTCAGATTCGATAAAATACTAGTTTAAAATAATAATGAACGCGACCTGTAATTTTTATTAAAGTCAAATTAAAAAAAGGACTTAAAATTAATTTACGTTACTCATCGGACTCGACTAAATTGTTAAAAAAGAAGGGAAAACTAACAAGCTATAATTATAAGCCCTTAATTACAGTAGTTGACATCCTTTTTCCGAAAAAGCTACTTTTTTAATTGAACTTAATGATAGGGTTAGAGTCTGAACAAAAAATGATTGCCTCGTGAATGTTACCGTTTCCTACTTTTGTATCGTATCGTACTTTTGTATTTACGTACTAGATAGAATTTGAAGAAGATAATGAAATGGTATATAAACATGAAATTCATACATTTTGAAAACAAGGGTTGTAACTTAACTACTTGATTTGGAATCACGCATTTTATGTATGTAGGTTGTGATGGTCAATATTTATTTTTGTAAACATCTTTGTAAATAAAAACAGGGAAACAATTTTCTTCTATACTTATAAATAACAGTTACGAATACTCAACAAATATGTCACTAGACAGACTAATGTAAATGGTGTTTAAACTTTTATGGTTATAACATTACGTTGATAGTTTTTTACAGGGTTGCTACTGTTAATCCGTGATCATGGTGCTTGCAACAGCAATAAAATATCAGGAACCAGATAAGTATAAGGTATGGTAGCAGTCCTATAAATAACTATCATTCTACGTATATTTTAAAACTGTGCAACATCTAGCTTAAAATCGCAATAAATATGACTGAGCAGTAAGCACATTTTAATAAACTTCAAGGTTCTAAACATAACAAGTGTGAAATGTACGACATTCTAATCTTAAACGGAGTGACTTGAAAAAAATGTAATAAAGCAGAAATATTTCCATGCATATCTTATCGTGGAATTCGGGGCCGTACTGCGAGGCGGCCGGCAGGGCAGCGGGCGGGCGCGGAGCGATGCGATGCGGCGCGACGTCCCAAATTACTGCTATTATTTTATAATCCCTCCTAGTTACGGTTTGAATATTAATTACATTCCACGACCGGTTCCGTGCAATCAATTTCTTTGGGAGCCGCTCCTGACGCGCACTTCCGAAACGTGAAATTCGTTGTGTTGTTATTGTTATTGAAGTAATTTGATTAGTTAAAATTCAACTCTAAGAAAAGCTAATGCAAACTGTACTTGATTTACTAACGAATAATTAATAATAATTCCTTTAAAATAATCATGCTAAATAAAATTTAAATTATATATCCTCAGAAAATGGTATCAATTAAAAAGTCATAGCGATCTGCTCGAAAGGTTTCTCTCACAATATTCTATTAAGAACGTATGCAAGATCATAAAAGCCCTATATATTAGTCAAGCTTCGGTGACCCATCCTGAATACGCCCTCGGAGCTGCCGATAAACCGCGACGGCGGTGCGATGGTATCTGAGCACCGGGCCCTGTTAAATTATGCTAACAAACTTATAAATGAACGCTCACAATTACCATCCGCGGGTAGAACTGTCTAATTAAAACATTCACCTACCGCGGCTCGACAGACGTACATAAAAACATCAACCCAAGGGCTGCAATAACGTGGATTGAGCTTTTTATCGATGCGTGTAAAAAACAGAGCACACGCGCCCAAGAAATCCGATTAAAAAAGGGGTAAAGGGTAGACGTGTGTCTTCAGAAAAAAACATCGATATCGTATAACCCTAATTCGTCGGGATACTGATAGAGCTATTTGAGCGCAGTTAACGCTCGAAACGGCCGATTGTTTCCGTATCGATTAATTGGATCGTACGGTAATCGATAACCATTCTGTGGCAACGTGCCTTTACATCTGCCGTTCGAAAATTGGTTGGTTTCTTTTGAAATAATTCACACATACATCAAATTAAACGTATTAATATCTTAAAATTTTAATTAGAGATATGGTGGATTCTTGAAATAAACATAAAACCCTGAGTTATTTGCTTGTTTCATAATTATTTTTAAATTTCGAAGCTACCAAGGTTTGGTATCTATACGACAATTTTATATTAAACTACATTTCCAATTAATTAACTTAAAAGCAATGTGTGGCTTTCACAAATTCAATAATCGTATATTCGACAGGTGTCGGTATAAAAAACACTCACCGTATCCACAGAAAGCTGTTTTGATACCTCAACTGTCACAGTTATCAGATATATTTTTTATATTGCACAAAAACATAACCCATACAATATTCAAAAATATTAGTTGTCTATTCAGATACTATCCCTTTATAAGTTGCGAGTGTCATAGACAAAAAAGGGTTGTGTATAAATAGTTTAAAAAGTGAAACTTAACCCTATACCTGTGACGGCTGACGCCACACTGTTTTTTATTACTATGTCTAAACGCAAAATAACCGTTTTAAATCTAACAAACAACAGGTCTTATTTTAGTTTACTACAATTATGTTAAAGTGATTCTTACACAGACAGGTATATAAAACAATGAAAGCCAATATGTCTATTTTGTGTTTCATAGCTTTACTTTGGATACTTGCACTGACAATCTTACATTTATCAATTAAAACATTATTGAAAAACAATTATTATAATACATGTAAGTATTATTAATTCTTATAAATGATTATCAATAAAACAACACCTTAAAAAATAAAATTTGTCCATTACATAAATGAAGCAATCAATCAAGGATCATTCATTATCCGTTAACGCCAATTTCATAGCTAAACAACTAGCTCATTTGATACACAAGTGCAACTAACCATAAAAACATGATAAATAAAAACATGAAAGGGTTGGTAACGCGCGTGTAAACATCGGGTAATTGCGCTGACGCACAACGAAGCCAGGTAAAAGGGTTCAGGACAAAGGCTGTTTGCGTTTCACCTTACATTACGCTAAATTGGCAGAGAAAGGGTTGAAAATATCTGGTTAGGATTAATGTAACAACAGATGAATGACAGGTAATGCACGATAACGAATATGTTATACAGGTAGGAATTATAAAATAATACTACAGATAAAAGTTATGAAACAATTTTATTATTTTTTACATTTTCACTGTTCTTGTATTATCGAAGAGAAATCATAATAAAATACTATTCCTATATTTTAAGTAAAAGTGCTATTATTTTCGAAAATATAATGTGCAAGTACAAGTTACAAAACATATGACATGATCTTCTTAGTCATCAGTCACATTTACAAATGTAAACACTTCGATAACATAATGGAAATGAGCTACAAATAATTTTAATCTATATATTAAAACAAAGGTAAATTAAAATTGCTTAATGCAATTTTTATTATTATAAAGGAGTGGATCCTAAAATGTAATATCATAAATCAGTGTTTTTTTAACCCTATCTCTTTCGGGCTTTCAAGGACCATTAACGTTATTAATTCCTTCGCATTTTTTTTTATCAAATCAGACATAAATCGTCCAATGACAATAAGGTAAAAAAATACAAAAAATGAAACCAATAACAATCGACGTTACCCTTTTATTATTGCTGATTGTACCAATGATAAACGGATGAACAGCGTTGCTGTCCGCGAAACTAATTTATAAATGATTGAGATTTCATTTTTTGTTAAAACCGGGTAAACCCGTAGAGCTTGCTTTTTTATTTTAATGCTTGCGCAGAAGAGAAATTATGGTGTATGACTGACTTTACATGATATTTACAGTCAAATCTGCCTATATAGTCGAGAAAAGTAATACGTAATGTGCCATAACATAAACAAATAAACAAGAATTTGAATGAAGTGAGAACTGTTAATAGTTATAATTATTAGCTACTAACGGTTGTTACTTCTTTATAGTTAAGAATAATTAGTTAAAAATAATTGCTTACGTTATGACATTTTCTCAAGTCATTACTTCTCTCGACTATAACTATCAGCCGGTTTCTGAATTGAGAAAAGTACAAACCTCAACTGATTATTCTCAATAACTTAAGTTTTTTACTTTTCATTTTATCAAACTGCTATCCGCTGAACATGAAAAAAATAAAAATCAGAAATGACCTGTTCAGGTGACTTTTAAGATGGTTTAAGTACGGTTTGAGATGTGCTTAACTTTAAATTCTCAATTCAGAAACCGGGTCTAAATTTAATAAAGTTACTTGATTTAAATTCTGTAAAATATGAATATAGAGTTGATATATGCGCGTGTCCTTTTAACTAAACTACCAGGTAAGTGTTCTAATTAAATATATTAATTTATCTTTTATTTACGTATTCTCTTTTTATTCAACTTTATCAATCCCTTTCTTTACCCAACTTTATGAATACCTTTTTTTAATCACAATACCTCCGTAACGTCTAAAAATATGGCACTATTATTTTATCCCATACTATAAAGGAACTAATTCCTAACTGTCGTTTTAAAAAAGGATTTTTTCACATAATAACGGCAATCGATACACGCGAATCGTGATTACTAGTTTCAAAAGCACCCCTTTCTGACCCACTTTTTACTAGATTTTTAACAATTTTTCTGTTCCCTCTTCAAAATGTTCCCTTTGAAAAGCCGGGCGTGAACGAGTTGATGATATTACATTTTTTTGCGAAGAAAGGGAAATTGACGAACAATCCACCGTATTAACAGCAAAAACAGCGATGTTGTGTGTGCATTGTACTAGTTTTTTGCAGGTTCGCGTGCGCTTGCGCGTTGGCGGCGCGGCGGCCGTGCGAACCCTTCCCAGCGAGCGGATTGAGCACGGAACCCTTCTCTGTGCGCCCTGCGCCCGGCTATGTGCACTAGGGTCACCCTGCAGGAAGCAATCACACTTTCGTGACGGCATATGTGCAACCCGCTCTGTAGTAACATACGCCGTATTTCGCCTGAGCGCCCGCTAGCTACATTTCGCATGTGTGCCGCACGACAGCTGCATCTGAGTTTTTATATACGCTCTCACATTTTTTCACAATATACGATCACTGGGCACCCTTGAAACAGTTTGCGTAATCGATGACAAAACTAAATATTCCGCCTGATGATTTCCGTATTTTTGGAGAACTCAAATTCTATAACAAAAGACTTGATAGACGGTTGGAAAGAGTAAAAATAAAAATTGGTTCACATTATTGACAATGCAGAAATTATTAATAATAGAATTGAATGGGTAGCGTGAATCGACTTAATAAAAATACTATTGTTTTTAATGCTAATAATCTATTTATTATCAATAAAAAAATATATCAATTGAATGTGAAACACATTTTTAACGAAAAAATATTTCACATTATAACGACAAATTTAATTCAACGTTATTAAAAATATATTTTCATGTCATAATTTTATCTAAGTATTAGGTAGGTATTTCTTACGTTCTACTTTTGAAGAAAAATACTATCACCTTAATTTAGTTACACACCGACTTATTTACGTTAACTTCGTGTTAACAAGATAAATTCTGTTAAAGATTTAATTTTGTTTAAAAATGAAACAGAAAAACAAAGCCCTTACAAATTATCGTGTAAGTAATGAACATTACTAAATAGGTCTTGTGATTCCAGTACATAATAAACGCGTCAATAACAAAGAGCAACTTGTTGACACGATTACAATTTGAAGTAGCAATAATGTACCCATTGTTCGTAAATAAAATTAAGTAGAACATCGTCTATCTGATTTTCAACACTTAATAAATGGTCCTTGTGAAACGGAATTAATCAAATAAACAGGACGAATTAGATTAAATTCTAACGCTCTGAAAACTTCTGAATGATATCATGAGCTCCTATCGCATTTCTTGGAAAAGGTCTTATTTCAATATTGCGTAGGCAGGTAAAAACGGATCGCGTATTTGTCTCACTTCATTTTTGCAAAAAAAAAAATTATATAGAAACAACTAAGTATAGGTATTAAAACGTTCAAAATGCGACTTATTCGTTTTATTTCTTCTTTGTGATACTTATAATAATAAAAGTAACCGATCACAAACGTTTTCTTATTTAGAATATACCTGCAGCCAAAAATAATAAAATAAGAAAGACAATAATCATAAGAAAATGAAAAAACTATGTGGATTGGGGCAGCAGATATTTTATTCCTGAAATAACATAAAATACTTTCGAACCGCAACAGATTTTATTGCAGAGTTTTTAGTTTTAATATCTATTAAAACACAGCACAAAATTTAACTTTAAATGTTTATTAGGCTCTCTCGATATACAAGTATAGATAAAAAGATGAAAAGACATGGCTAAAGAACTGCTTCTAACACCCACCTAATTTCTCACTGTCTCTTAACATCCGAGTAGGTATTAGTTTATTAAATAGGTCGTGTTAATTATACTCCTATAACTTTAGAAAATTGATTAATAATTTAAAGGCCTGTAAGTTGTTTTTCACGTTTTGTTTGCCATTGACAATATTATCGGCCGGTTAAATTCAAAATCTCAACTGATTGTTTTCAATAACTTAAGTTTTTTACATTTTACATTGCAAAAAAATACTAGTTTTATCAAACTACTATCAACTTATCATAAACTGCAAACCTGTTTAAATGACATTTGAAATTTGAGACATGCTTAAGTTAAAATTCTCAATTCAGAAACCATGCTTAAATTAAATCAAAAAGTCTTTGGAAATATGTGGACAATAAACCTACTCTTACTTAATACAATACATTCGTTAGTATAATATGTTGAATTAAACAATACTAATTAATCACCAGTAGGTTTTTTCGTGTCAGTTAGCTGAAGATATAAAATAAATCATTTGTTTGACTTGTGTGTAGTGGACCATTTATCTACGAGCAGAACTTTAACTTATATAGCAACGGATTGTTTCTAAGCAACGGATGCGGATTACTTCTCTCTTTCGTGTAATTCTCTAGTGATTACTCTAGTCATTTTTATACGCCTTACGACTTTCCTTAAATATATACAATTCACTTCTTACGTATTTTAAATTTCTGACATAATTTTTCATAAGAATTATTAATATTCAACTATCCAACTTAAAATATTACTTTATATAATGTTAAGGCAGAATGTCTGTTTAATTAAGCCATATCCTGTGGGCAACAATTTCGTCCGTGAAAAATAGACCTAAAATACTTTTTTCTCTCTCTGAGGTTGCCCAGGGACAACGATAGGTTATAAATATCTAATCTATACTAATATTATAAAGAGGTAACATCTCAAACTTGTTCCTTTGTAGGCGGTAGTCTTTGAAAATACTGATTCGATCATGAAAATTATTTCACCTACAGGAAGCTACATTATACGCCGGTAATATAATAGTCTATAATCTGCAAGATCGCGGGAATTTATTTCTAATTAATATAAATTATCGAGTAACAAATATGAAGTATTTTAGAATCAAAATTAGCATACATATCGACCATGAATCACAGACTATGTTCAATAATATTCACCCAATAGATATTGCCCTAATTAGAATTCGAGCTAGCCGCTGTGAATTAGGTTTTTACTATTCATTTACCTGGTACTGAGTCATTCTAGCGAACAAATTAATTGGCAGTAATATTCGTAAACAGCGTAATAAATTCGTGTGGAAGTTCTTAATAATACCTAAATTATTTTTTTGAAGATACCTAAGCGTATAACATCTGATAAGAAAGAACGTTATAATATGTGCCGCTCAACGTATTTTTTTATTTACTTCACCCCAAGGGTCGTACAATGGTGTCCGGTGCTATTGATTATGCAAAGCGATCTTCGCTGCAGCAATTGTACGCTTTTTGCAGAAGGGATCTGGCCACAGGGGTACATATACGTACACATACATATGTCCACTACGCATGTATGCGTTTAATGCGTCACAATGACTCATGACATGAAAGCTACCCTATCGCCATTTTCTTCAATTTTATTCGACCCAGACATAGTTTTCTTTAATTTTTATTATTACAATTAACAAAACATAGTGTAAATTTAAATTATAATACAACTGATAAATGTTAATATTCATAACACATAAAATCACTAGATATGGGAATCTATTACGCATACGTACTCCAGACGTTCAAAATAAATAGAAAAGGAGTCATGTTAATAGTTTTATAAAGATCTTAACCTAAAGTATAAACTGAATAATGTCCACGTTAAAACAGTGAAACTGCGAATATTAAACCGTGTTTAAATATTCTTTATTTTCTGATAAACAACCGAAAAAACGGCTATTCTAAAAACTGATTGAGATACATGGAAAATATTCACACACACACGAACCTTAACACAATACTATACTTATATGTATCATGATAATTTCTAATATATTTTCATCTCTGCTGTAAAAATATCACAATATCATAATAATAACTAGTTGTACTCGTACCTTATCAAACATTGGTAATGTACGGTCAACTGTAAGTATTGATTGAAAATACGCAATTAAAGTTATAGAATGTTAGGTAAGTACGGCGTTTGTTGTCTCACAGAGCGCGTGTTCCTTTAACCCCACAAACTTTCATCTCGAGGGAGAGGGCGAGGTGGGAGGGTCTCCCGGGTGAGGGAGTAAAAAGTAGTTGTGACTTGTTCACCTCTTTCGGTGTCGCCCTCGGCAACCGTATATTTTTTGTACATGGCCAGTAGCGCATTGAGAGGGATACATTTTCTTTGTGAAGCCATGTGTTACAAAAGTATTTCTTTCGTATTCTTTTTATTGACCAATTCACTCGCTTCCCTTGATATTTGATAATTGGGTAATGTTATGTTTATTCTGTAACACAGAAGATGTGATTCAAAGTATATGAATATAACACAATATTCAAGAAAGAAAAAAATATAACACACCGATCAAGTAGACACAAAGCCCTTATATTCCATTTTTAACAACTGAAACAATATAATTATGTTAAAAACACACATAATTAAGGTGTTGAATCAACAAAGATTGGAGCAACCCTTCAAATGTATTTTATGTATAGTACTTATATTTAGGTAAAATTTGTCACGCCCGCCTAAAGCTCGCGCTACAAAAAGCTATATCGTGCACAGTAAAAGGGTTTGTGCGTGAAGACGTATGTCGAGTGGCAAGACGATTACTATCTATCAAACCCTCGGCAACGCGTGGCGCACACCACGCAATAAAAAAATCCCTTCCAGACATAAAATCGAACTCGTGCTCATCCGACACGCAACAATTGAACTACAACGGGACACGTTTTTGACGTAAAAAGTGAATTTTATTTTTAAAAAACACTTCCCCCGAGCTACTGGCGGTTTTAAAAAAGCCATAATACGACGTCCCCGAGCAGCGCACGCCGGCTGAAGATTTGACGCGCTCGCGCATGTTTATAAACGTCCCCTCGAATTTAACATTTTTTTAGGAAATTTAAACCATCCAGTACACCGGTTACTGGCAATCGATGAACAAAAAAAGTAGCGAATTATTATTCGCAGAATGGACATCAAAGGAATAAAAAAAAATAAAGTAGGCAAGCATCGTACTTTTTCTAACATGGCGAACTGGACATTATGGGCCGTTAAACGCTCAACGGTTTTTGTGTGACCCTAAATATAAGATGCCCTCTTCCGCAGCAACCTTGACATCTCGTCTTGTGTAAATCCGATGTAAATTTGTAACAAAAAAAGGGAATTTAAATAACTCGAGTGCCCCTAGGACGAGTTCCGAGCACAAAAACAGCTGTTATTAATACTAGGGACGATAACATACTTCAATGGCCTGTCTATGGCATGGGGCTACTGTCTTTAGCATACGTTATAAATGACCACAGCTTAAACTTATACCATTTTTTAAGGTGAAGAATAGACACACAGTTAACATATTTTTATAGTTACATAGAAAGGAATTGAGTGAATCAACAATTGCGATAGGTTTCCAGTAGTTCAATTGAAACCTTAAAACTTACGAGTACTACAGTTCTGGCAGAGCTCAACACACTCTCCCGGAGCGTAAAGTCGCAGGTTCGAGTCAGACTTGACGCCTCGAACAGTTCTTTTTCAAATATTTTTTTATAATAGGCTGAATAATTACGTATGAATATCTCAATAACTTAATTGTGTGATCAATATTTTTAATGTCTATATTGATATATAAGCAAAAATATATAACATGCTGCGATGGAGCTGGCACAGGAAATTAACATGATGGAAGTTTTCCTCAGAGGGCAGCGAGCTCGAGGCTGGATATCGGCAATAAATAAGATTGCCAAAAAGCAGAACTCCTGTGACGCCGGCGTCCGTCGGTCACCGCGGCCCGGCCCTACCGACGGTGGGCGGAAACTGAATAAAAAAAATCATCTCTCTAGTCTTCTGACCGACCGCCGCTTATCGACATCGATAACTTTTTCATTTGTGATTCATATTTATATACCGAACCAAGTATCAACATCATGAAGGCAAAGTGTTTCTCTAACTTTCACGTTAGAACGGAGCATCGTGTCTGATTGCATGTGATAGTTGAAAAGCTGGACAGTGACATAACTACTTCAATTTATCGCAAAAAAACTTAGTTATATCCCCATTTTATGCTACGGGTAACTGCAATGAATTATTTTAATATCTATTAGCTATTAGCAAATGTTTTTGAATTTTAAGATACCACTACGTTTATGATCACTACCCACAATCGCTCTAAAGAGGTTATACGTTTGATTCTCTACTAGGGTGATTTTTTGCGTGAGTGATTAGAAAACGTACTTTTCTAAGTTGACATGTATAGAACTACCTAAAGAGTTTCAAACATTATTAACACAAGTAGCTCAAGACCGGAGGGAAGATAAACAATGTGACATTTAAAAGGTGGAACTGTCTAAAAAACCCACTGTTGTTGAATAACGAACTAGAATATACTCGTACATATTTAAATTCCAGTCCTGTATCGCTGTTCTGTTAAACATCGGCGCCGAATGCAGCATCGGGCATAACGCTGTTGCACTATCTCTATAGTTCAATCAAATAAAACCTTTATCATAATCGCTGCAGTCGGAATAAAACAAAGACTAATTTATATTTTAAAATTATTTTTATGTATCGAGCTTTCAAAATCGGAGGGCCTTCTTACAGAGACTATATAAGACGGCATTATTTGATTTATCTATTTCGAACACGATGAACTTAATATTACATAATTTAAGAAAATTAACTTAAATATAACAAGTTCCTAAACATTACTACGAGGGTCAAACTGAAAGTTCTTAGAACTGGCCACTTATAAACAATATAATAAAAAAATAATTCTAAAATTTGAAAATATAACTCTTTGCCAATATTACTGAGTATATATTTCATTCATTTGTCATTTGTTTTACGATTTGGCGGCAAATTGAAAATTGTCTGTGTCACGTCATCATGAATTTAACACGAGAAAATTTTCGTGCAATGATTTTTTATGACTTTCGATGTCATTTAAGTCAACAAGAAAGGTATGATAGACTACGATTGGCCTTTCACGATGAAGCCCCATCTCGTGCGACTGTTTACAACTGGTTTAATGAGTTTAAACGTGGTCGCACTAATCTCACTGATGATTTACGTGAGGGACGGCCTTCTACGGCGACGACTGAAGATAACATCTGTGTTGTGCGGCGTATGATAGAGACTGACAAAAGAGTGACCTATCAACAGATTCGGACAAGCTTAGGCATCGGTATGAGTCAAGTGCACAAAATCCTCCACGAACATTTAGCGGTCAGGAAGCTTTGCGCCCGGTGGATACCTCATAATTTGACTGAGGCTCAAAAACTCCATCGTGTGGATTGGTGTCGTAAAATGATTGAAAGATTTAACGGAGGTGACTCAAGTGCTGTGTTCGACATACTAACAGGTGACGAAAGCTGGATTTACTGTTATGATCCTAAAACCAAAAGACAATCTGCTCAGTGGGTGTTTCCTTTCGAGGAGTTGCCAACTAAGTGAAGAGAGATCGAAGTGCGGGAAAAAAAATGGTGGCCTCGTTCTTTGGAAGGATAGGTCATTATGCAACAATTGTGTTAGAGGATCAAAAAACAGTTTCTGCAGAATGGTACACTACCAATTGTTTGCCACTTGTCTTGGAAAAAGTTCGAGAGAAACGACCTCGCAGTAGGATCCTCCTTCACCACGACAACGCCTCGTCGCACACCGCCAAGCGAACGATCGACTATTTGGCGACATCAAACGTTGAATTACTGGGTCACCCGCCGTATAGCCCCGACCTCGCGCCTTGTGATTTTTATTTATTTCCAAAAATTAAAGAAAAACTTAAAGGAAAGCGGTTTATGAATGCTGAAGAAGCGGTGGCTGCGTATCGCGATGCCATTGAAAAGACCCCTAAGGACGAGTGGGCAAAGTGCTTTTCCCAGTGGTTCCATCGCATGCAGCGGTGTATTGACGTGAATGGACAATATTTTGAAAAGATATAATAAAACTAATAACTGGCTAATGTAATCAGTTTTTGATTTTCTAAGAACTTTCAGTTTGACCCTCGTATATGAGTTCTACCGTTAAATGTCATTCTGTTTTTCGAATCAACTTTGTAAAATATTTTATTTAATCATGTGTTCCATGTATGTATGTACAAGATTTATCTTAGTAAAGTTACGTAACTTTAAAAACGTGCATTGAAACTATCGACTAAATTACAAATGGCAGTCACTATTTCCGTCTATCGATAAAACTGATCTCTAGAGAGAAAGTAGAAACTGAACTAGATATTTGTGTGGTTGTTTAGCGAGGGAGACCCACTCGTTGCATGGGGGTGCATTTACATTAAACTCTCGTTACTGCTCGGCCAACGGCCCGCGACGGGTTTGGGAGACCGCTTTTATATACCACGTAATAGTTGAACTCGACTACTAGATATAAGACAAAACATGTCATATAAACCTAACCATGAACAATCTAAAACCAAAACAAAACTTTTTTTAATCTGTGCGTAGTAATACCCAAAATCTATAGTCAAATGAATATATAAATCAAAATCGATCCCCCTCTAACACAACAGAATAATTTTGAGATCTTTTTTACCTAGCACTTAATTTGTCGGACACAACAAACAAGCGTTCCGAATGCCATTACTCTCATCAAATCCATAGACGAGTGAGTTACATAGCGCAGTCGCGAGGAAAAGGGTTAGCAAGCTAACCCTTTAGGGTTAGACTGGTGTGGGGCTGGGGGCGGGCTGCGGAAGGGTTACCGCCCGCAGGGGTGACGGAGGGCGCGGGGGGCGCCCGCTCGCACTTTTACGACGAGCTTTTTTATCGTGCGTGCTGTCGTTTTTCCTTTTCTATTTTTTATGTTTATTTTCCCAGAGACCATAAATTATGTTTGAAAGAAGGGAACTCTCGGACGTTCACGTCGAACCAGGGTGAAGTCGACTGGTTTTCTGTTTTTCCTTTTTTGTTCTTTATGGGGTGAATGCAGCGTCGCCATGGCAACTGCATTACTTTAACGGGGCGTGCTCATCTGATCGGAGCGGTATATTCGTATATCTAGTGCGGATATTAGCGGTGGTAACGCGATATGTGGTGCAAACACGCTTGTCCGTATTCATTCGAGCCGTGTTTGTGTTTGCGGACAAACTGGCGAGATGGACGCCGCGCCACTGTTTGCTCGCTGGACTACTGCGGGTCCACTGTAACATTACACGCTCTGATAATAGTGACCTCTCATATTTATGACGTCACTCTCAACATAAATGTGTTATATGTCAAAATGCCGTTGTTGTACTCCCAAGAACTCGAAATATATAAACGAAATGCCATGTTTTTCATTTTTGAAGTATAAGTGCATCGATATCGTCTATTATAAGATCTGCTGGTGTTACTTAAATTATGATTATTGTGTTACCCAAATTGACTTGTGTAAAAATTGGAGAAACTGACAAACATTATTTTTTAGTGTAGATATATGTTAATTTTCGTTGCAATTTTTTCATTTACAGGTCTAAATGTCTACTTTATTTTGTTTGATTTTAGGAGATATAATATTCGTACGTAACCCTTTATCAAGTCTTACATAAATACATTGAAAATCATAGCAGCTTATTCAGAAGGCGCACTTCAGCGAACAATAAGCCTCTCCACAATTCCTGTAGAAAATTAATTATTACTGATCAACCGCAAAAACCAACAAAGGTAATGTTGTATCCACTTAATTGCTCACCCTTGCCTGTGTATGACAAAAAAGTGCACCATATTGCGTCCAGCAGCGGCCGGCTAACCACCGCGAAAAAGAAATTTACGAATAAAAGGTGTAATAGTTACACGCTGCATTTAAAATTAAAACCCTTTAGGGCGCCACACCGGCAGACAAAGGCCGAATGGCAAATTGTCGGCAGGTAGCGATATTCGCCGGAATGGAGTCCCGATAATTACTAAGGGCTCTAGCTTTAATAAATGGCTCTTTTTCTAAATTATGAAGGGCCGATCGCGCCATACGGCCGTACCTGCCAACCCTTCGCCCCGAATAATGAGTTACGAATCGCCAATGTTACTATTCGCAGAGTATTCAACGGCGAATGGTTTAACATCATAAGCCTAACATTATAAAGAGATTTACATTATTGAATTAAATTTGTGTAAGTGTTATTTCAATAATCGTCATACTCCCATTCCCACGGGATCCAAGAAAGATATTATTAAATATTTTAGAGTGCCCATTTAATAAAAAAAAGAAGATTAAGAGTTAACATAACAATAAAATCCATAAATATTAGAGTTAATTATCATGTTATTTCTTTTACAAAAATCTTTAAGACCTAGATCGAGAGAGCGAGATCTTTGAGAGTTCGAGGTCTTGGAGCAATGTCATGAAATTTTTTTAACTTTTTAGGGTCATAGGGTCACCTGTCATGTATTTGCTTAACAAGATTATAAGATAACTAAATAGGTATTACAAGTTGTTGTTTTATATGAAAACGCGAAACTCAATTAAAGATATGACATTAATTGAAAATGAAAACCAAATGTAAAAATCGAATTTAATTTTAAAAAAATCTCGCAAATACGACGTTTATAGTAAACAACTAGCATGATTTGTTATGTTATAATATTGAATATGTGAAATCGTATCAAATATTTAGACGTTTATTTTTTTTCATGTTTGCGATAATTGAAATGGCATCATTTGATCCATAATAATAAGGCTTTCAATTCGACCTGCCCACTTATTATGGATCATAATAAGTGGGCAGGTCGTCATAAGTAATGAATGACAAATTGTAAAAGTTAATTTTATTATATAACCAAATCAAATATTACCTGACAAAACATCTCAATTCCAATTAATTCATTGTTTTCGTAATTTCCTGATATTATTGTATTTTAAAGTTTACCGCATTGCTTTTTGAAAATAAATGATTGACTGATGGTCAAGAAGCAGTTCTGTACATATATTGAGAATTTGGAAAGGGACCGTAACGCTCTTAGTTGTTTTTTTTTCAGTATCCGCACATTATGTTTCTTAAACAACACGGTTCTATGTATGAAAGTATGTGTTTTTGTTTTTATATTAAAATGTTACCGTCAAAATTTTAATATTTTTCAACCAGATTCGAATGATTTTTCAATCAATAAAAGTAAATTATCTTTTTTAATTTTAACAATAATAAGATAATAATATAATCATACAAAATAAAGAATAAATACTTATCGTATCTATTTATTATAAATTTTTGTCCCTTCCTTTGATGTGATTTACACAAAATAAGCATAATTTTATCTGCCATTAAAACACCGGCGTCGTACTGGCAGCCAAGCCAGCTTCAGAACTGGAAACAAATGATTTTATTACGTCATTTAAAATTATAGGTTGAAACTTTTATTCTTTCACAATTAATCAATATTAATCAATAAAAATTCAGCTGGATTGAAAGCTGCACGAATCGAAGTTCGCCCGAGGATACCTACTAGTCAACGGAAAAAATACGTAATGCAATTCTAACCGCCCAGTAGAACGATGACACTATGGATAAATTGAATAAAAACATGCTATTTATAGATACAAACTCAAATCTTTAGAGAATGGGTTTTGTATTGATTGTTTAGATAAAACATGAGTTAAGAAAGGGTACGACACCCTTTTGCCCGAAGGCAATGGAGTATGTCACGATGACTTGTAATACTGATGTTTTCACTGTTAAAATCGCATTTCCTGAGGACGTTATTTACTGAATTCACCGATGCGTGTACGAGAGCGTCCCTGATGTGCCAGGACAAAGCCTGTCTCTCTAAACAATGTCTTTAGAGGCTATTTAAAACGAATCTCTAACGACACCTACGCATATAGCGACATTCGTGTTTGGTACAAAATGGAAGCGTGTTGCAAATAAATGAAATAAACTTTTTATATATTTATTGATTAAAGTGTTTTTTTATTTATGATAGGCTCACTCTTGGTCTCGATCGTCAGTCTGGGGCATGAATGCGATATACAGTGAAACAAGCAAACCCAGAAGATGTCTACATACTTGTATAATTTACTTAATATTTACAATACGTAAAAACTTAAAAATTGCAGGAATAAATAATTAATCAGTTAGTTTTTGTACACATTTATTAAAAATAAAGTTTTTATATGTCTCGTAAAATTAGATAAAATATCAAGAAAGCTTGAAGTATTATTTTCTATTGAATGGGATTAGAGTAAATTGATAGCGCTTTTCTATAATTTTCCATCCCTTATAAAAGTTAGGACCATGGAAGACAAATCCTATTAATATAACCGATATAAATTATCTAATGATACTTACCGGAGAATTTCAACTTATTATCTATTACAAACTCTTCACAAATTCAAACAATATGTGTGACTATTATATAATTAGGTAGGTACTATATTTTTTGCTATTTAACATTATTGGTAATTAAACCATTCTGATAAGTGAATAAAAGTGGTAAATTAATAGTAAATTTGGTAAAAATTGGTAAATTAACATATACTATTGTCGCTATTTTTATTTCCTTCGATCTGCACTAGATAGTTAAGTAAAGTTATCTAGGAATGCCATTTATTACTCTGACTCTACAATTCCTACGCCTTATAATCAATATTTAATTTGAAGTGCTTACATATGAAATTGGTGTTTGGTATGGGAGCAACAAAAAGTCGAAGATTTTTTAATATAATATATTTATTAAATCAAAGTATAACCCATTGTTATCTATGCACTTTTGCCATCTCATAGTATTATAAAACTACTAAAAAACCATTCGGACGGGAATCAATAAAATCTTTGAAGGCGATTTGCACTGCCCCATCGGAGTTGAATTTTTTCCTTTGCAAGAAGTTATAAAAATTTCGAAAAAAAATGGTAATCTGTTAGAGCAAGGTCCGGGGAGTACGGTGGATATCTTAGACATTAAAATTGAAGCTCTTCTAATTTGGTAGCCGTCTGTTGTGCAGTGAATGGTCTAGCTTTGTCGTGAATTAGCATTGACGTCGAGTGATTGACCAGCCTCGGTTATTTAACAGCTCCGCTTGGATGATTTGCGATGGATCCGCTTCCACAATAGCCTTCAATTGTTCATTATTCACTTGGATCCCGGCCGTCCACGGGGTTTGTTCTGCAGGTTGAAATTTCCAGAACGAAAACGTTGGAACCAAAAACGCACTGTGTTTTCTTTTGCGACACAACCGCCATACACATCATAAACCCTTCGAGCCGTTTCCGCAGCACTGGTACCACGGTGGAACTCGCACTCGTAAATAACACGATATTTCATGTTTTCCCAGTTTTTATACTGGGTGACGTAAGTAGGACAAAAAGAAGAAAAAAAAAAACAAATGAATGTCACCTAACGAAATACAAATACATATGTATTGGAATTCCCAACCAAGAAGGAGAAATTTGTGATAAAAGTGGCCAGTACGACAAAACGCCAATTAAATATTAAGGACCTGATATATACTTTAAAATAATTAAATTGACTTCGTGATATAATGGATTAATATGAATTGTTAAAATAATCTACTTGACACTGTTGGAATACTTAACCTCCTCGACATTAATATAATGATTTGATTTGCATGATTTAGTTACCTTAGTATTTAATTAGAATTGTAGAAGTCTCGAAATACACTGTAATAAGAAAAAACTTTAAACTTTTTACTATACTAGATGGCGTTTATTCTTAACTAAACTGCATCATCGTTTTGTTAAAAGCATTTTGCATAGAATTCTGTATTTCAAATTGGATAAATAGCTTTAAAGTTCTAAAAGATAAAGTTTTAAATTTAAACTAAAAAAAAACAATTAATATTGTTCTAAACTAATTATTTTGGTAGGTAACTGTTTGGTTATCATAATAATTAGTCTAACCATCTCTTATAATATAATATAATGAGCGACAAAGACAATCCTTTAATTATTCCAGACAAACATTATATAGCGAAAGTAGGTCTGTGATATGAATGATATTTGTTTTAGCGTTTTTAGAAATGCTGCCCACAGTAACTATGCCATGCGGACGAAGTTGCGGGCAAAAGCTAGTTGATGTTGTAAAATGAAACGATTTAAAATATACAAAAGAGCCAAGCAGCGATATCTTCTAAACAGCCAATTTTCTTACAAAAAAGCGTTTCAAAGTTTAATTAGTATTATCACTAAAACAGAAAAATAATATATTTAATTCATAATCATTAAACATACTTGTTACTAAAACCTATCATTATCATCAGCCTTTTTACGTCCCCACTGCACGGGCTCAGGCCTTCCATACGGATGGTTACTGAGGATATATCTTGACCCTCCTCATTGGCCCAATGCGGATTGGAGGGTATTAACGACTGCAAATGCAGCCGGGATCAACGGCTTAGCGTGCCTTCCGAAGCATGGAATAGCTCGAGACAATATTTTTTTATGGTCACCCATCCCATAATCGACATTTGCGAAAGTTTCTTAACAACAACGATCGCGGGCTGTAGTGCTTATCCACTACGCCACCGAGTTACTCACTAACTAAAACCTATAGAAAATAATAATAAAAATTAAAACAGATTTATAATCAAAGAATTCTGGGTAAAACATTTTGCAACGCTCTTAACCCACGTCAAGCTATTACTCCAGTTTCAAAAAGTGTAACCAACATTCGGACGCTTATAACTTGCGCCGCAGGAAGCGGAAAGGAGTGAATCGCTCCACTGCTTGCCGACACACGGCACATTCAACCGTAAAACTATTGCCAGTAATCCTTTCTCGCAAACCTTTCACGACAGACGCTCCAACAATATTAATATTGTCAAATATTTTGCCCGCTGACGCATTGTACTCTTTGTGTGAATCCTCTATTCACCTGACTTGGATGTGGTGGAATCTGATATCAACTGAGTATAATTATGAAGAAATTGTACTGGAACAAAATTATCTGTTATTTTACTTTCAAAAACCGTGAATCATATATAATTGAATCAATAAGACGTATAATCAATAATTTCTAGAACTGTGTACACTCTTAATCTAATGAAATTTAAAATTTTAACTGGCTTCAAAATTTTTATGGATGTTCATCGTTTTCTGCACGAAATGGAGACCGATGTTCTAATTTCCTTTTTATTCAAAACTTGTGAACCTGAGGCCTCCATATATTTTAGCAAAATCAAATTTACGGTTTCGTTTATATTACAAAATAACTGGAAGTGTTCTGCCAAGTAAGAAAAATACTTAGACGACATGATTATATCATCAAAGAAAACAGAAAATAGGTTATTTGCTTACTTGGCTTTCCTACGATTTTTTTGAAGTGATGAAGCTAACATATTCTTTTTATATCACTAAAAATAATAATATTTTCTTTTTTTTTTTAAATATAAAGGGCCCTATTACATTTATGTAGACTAATTTTTAATGCGTAAAATGGTCACTTTTTGCGTTCTTGATTTCGGAATCAAATATATATCAACAATTATGACTTAATGAATAGTGCATAATAAATAACTATCACATAGGTAGTTTAAGCGGTTTTGCTTTTTGTAAATTGCGCTTAACTTTTTAATTGAACGCAAATTACAAAGAAAGATTTTTATAAAATGTGCGATGACACTTTTTTGAGTTCCAGGTTTTAAAATATGAATAAAAAAAAATATAATGTTACCACTTATATAATCGTATAGTTCGTAGCGGAGTTGAAATTTTAGAATAGCTTTTATAAAATATAATAAATATAATTGCTTTAACTGTGAGTGTCTTCTATTATACATAATTTTTAAGCACAAAGTTACTATCCTATTTCAATAAAAACGATTTATCGTTTATATAACTGAAAATAACTACAAAATGCGATACACCGTCCGCAATGTTTGTTCGACCGTTCTGCGAGTTTGTTTGTATTTGTAATAGGGCTCAAACCAACTCCAAAAACCTGAAATTAATGCTCATCATAAGGTGAGGTGCTCATCATAAAAATTTCATGTGTTCGTGGAAATTTTATAAAAATTGCCGACGGACTTCAATAGAATTTTCATTGAACATATGAACAGCCTTACGATAATTTGCAAATCGCAGTAGATAAATAATAGGTAAACTAGCTTTCCGCTAGCGGCTTCACCCGCGTGGTTATCACGTTTTTGTAATATTTTTCCGTAATATTATATAGCTAATAGCTATCCTTAAAAACATTAAAAAATATATCTTATATTGTTAATAAAGATTTCCTTATTTGTGATGAAAATTGATATTTGGGAACATAATTGATAACAAATATAAAAGTACAAATCATTTTATATACAAAAGAAAACATAAATTGTTGTACTATAAGTAGGTACTATATGTATGACGTTAAGTATATTTCTACATCACACTATTTCGGTCAATGTTGAGTTTTTTATAATTTAATTTGTAATTATGTAGTTTAATTGTCGTTGTGATATAATTAATGATTATGAAATGTTAAAATAGTCAACTTGACGTTGTTGAAATACTGGGTGTCATTCATAAAGTCAGAAATCATAATATCAAAAATTAAAAGATCAATACCACGAGACTAGTAGTTCAATATCTCAACACTTCATAATACCAACAGTTTACTAAGTCGACTGCTTAGTGCTTACTATATCAAAGCTTACTAGATCAAAATTTAAAATATCAATAATACTAGTAGAAGCTGCATAATGTGCTTAATACAAACGTACATATTTTAATAACATTTTTTAAATTAAGAGTTAGTAGGTACATATACAAGCTAAGCTACCTTTACAAAACTTATTTTCATTAATTTATTTTTATTTAAATTAATAAGTAAATAATTACATATTTGAAATACCTATATCGATAAATTTATAATAACATAAAATAAAATTCAACCGAATTATATACATTTTTTTACTATTTATTAGTTGTTAGTTTTGGAATAAAATACATTGAATTTTGAATATTGAAATTTGTATGAAGATTCTTAACATACGCGCAATTGAAATGAAATCTAATGAAGTGCAATGAGGTCCGATGAAGTATAATGAATTCCGATGAAGGTTGATGATACACTTAATGAAGCACAATGACATTCAATGAAGTCCGATGTAATCACATCAAAAATTGAAGTCAACTGAAGTTGAATGAGAGTTGACTTGCTATTGATGAAGTAGTAAGAAGTCAAATGGAATGATCATATTTCATTAAGTAGGTAAAAGTTCCGAAAAAATTAAAAGATAACTTATATCGCGGAAAAGAGAGTTGAAATAAATAAAAGTTTATATAGAAATTCATAATTATCACAGATAAAACTATGGAAATATAATTAGAATAAACAAAAGATTACACGTAATGTAAATAATGTTTTATGCTTTTATTTAACTGCTTTCATGAACTAAATGATCATTAAAAAAGGCTGATTATGTTTTAAGAAAATCGATTAATTGTTAATCAACTTGAGAATAATTAATTACTCAAAAACCATATTAATTTAAAATGTCATATCTTTAAAGTAAAATAATGATTACATAAAAACAAATAAAGACTATACATATTCTGAAACTTCATTTCAATTCAGTCTGTGATTAAGCCGAAGATTATTAGCTGGCCATGCTTTTAACTGCTTGAATTTAAATTACATTTGTTTAATTACTTTTGTAGTTTTTGAAGAATACCCTTTTCGATCTTTTGAAGATAGTTTTATTTAGAAAAAATAGAACTTTCGCTAACGAATGGTGAGTGAACTTACTAATTTTATATGTTCGAAAAGAAACTCATGATCCAACCTCATGAATATGCATGCATGAAATAATATTTGGATACTGTAAATAATTGTCGACAATGTCGTATGACGATATAGTTAATAGTTATATTTCACTTATGTGTAGTCTATACTAATATTATAGAGAGGTAAAGTTTCTAACTTTGTTTGTTTGTAGAGGTTATTTTACAGAAATACAAAGCCTGATCTAAGCATGAAAATTGTTTCGCCTATAATTAACGCGGGTGAAGTTGCAGGAAACCAGCAATTTTTCTAATAAAAACAAAACTAAATTATCCAATTTCGATTAAAAGGGCGCTCTAGAGAATATAACCTTTTAAACAAAACAAAAAAAAAATTAGAATCGGTTCGCTACTGATCATGGAACATCGTATCTACATAGAAAATATTTAAAAATAATAAAATCATTACAGGCTAAGCTTTAATAAGTGCACAAATTCTCTAGGTACTCTATACCCGATATACCGATAACTATACCCGAAACCGACATTTAGCAATTGTCGTCTATCACTTTAAATAAATTCATGAGATTTGGATGACTTTTTTTAGTAAAAAATGGCACTAAAACATTCAAGGATATAGTTTTTATTAATCTAAAAATACCCATATCATATGAAACATTAACTAGTCAAAAGCCTAAGATTACTAATATACATTAACCAATATAAGTTATCGCGTAAGCTTACTTTCAAAATAAATTGAATACCTTGAGGACCGCTCTACTCAAACATCTTTTAGATCTACAATTACCTTAAGCATCTACGCAGGTAGTTACATGTGTAATCATAGACAGTGCGTGATGTTTGCTTATTCAGACACTAACTTTTACGTAAATAGATGAGCAAACAAACGAATCTGGACACAAATGTAGATCATTAATAAATGTCAAGCAGAGACTGCGAAAGACGTTTGAACTAAGATCACATCATTAATATTGAGTGGCACACGTAGGCGGCGTCGACAGAAAGGATACATTTCATGGAGAAATAGTTTCACCCTTTACGACTTCCATCTATTTGTCAAAGGAAGGTCCTACTGAATTAACTCCAGGAAAAAATTCGCCCCTTAGACTGATGGCACATTTATGGCCTTAATGGTGCCACCGAGGCCGTAATGAACGCTGATTTTCTGCTTGTCTTTTATATTGAGATGCGTTGTGTGACATGATCGTTTTGTCACAGAAAAAATATCTACTGATAATGACATACGTAGCCTGCTTTTAACCATGATTTTTCACTTCACTGTCTATGTATTTTAAATAAACTGTTGACATGTTTGTCGGCGATGGAAGTAAAACCTACAAAGTGTTCCTAAATGTAGATTATCCTGAGATTATCCGTTACTCACATAAAAGGGCGCATATGTTTTTAATAAGGTGCTAGTAGAACAAGTTACGTTCGAAAATCTATAATACGTATTTGGTCTATATTATTTTGCTTAGGTCTATTATAGTTTTATGTTTAAACTATAGATTCACAGAAAATCTACGGTTAAAACATTCTTAGAAAATCACAATCTGTGATCGATCACAATAGATGTAATAACTAAAAATACGTTATAATATTAATTAATGCCTTTGATTATAAAATACATATTTTTAATGTGACAATCGTATAATAGTAGCGATATCCATTAAAACACCTCAGAAAAATACATATATTGGGCACTGAGAAATAATATTTTCGTATTTTCAGATAAGTAAAGATTTATAACGACAACGAACATTCCAGACATCGCTGCAGAAATATATTGGCAATATTGCAATATGAAACCAATTAATATGAAATTGTTCTATTACCAGGAATTATACGTGTTAAAATATATCGGCAGTTATTAAAAGAATATAATATATACATACCTAATAAGAAAATAAGGTAGATAATACACATTGATGAGCATAAAGAAAACTTTGAATAGAAGAGATAGAACAGAAAAATATTTCATTAAATACCACTATCATATTGAAAATATTTATTTATGATCTGAAATTATAAATCTATCTCGGAAAAATGAGCGATTTGTAGTAAATGGCGCAAAGTTGAATTCACACACAGCAGCTACTGGTGGTAGGCTGGTCAACCCATTAGTGGGTACACAGCGGGAGCTCATGATCACTTTGCTCGTTTTAATTTATGTCCTTTTGTCGCATTGTCCACTCACAATAGACGCATTTTTATAGCGCTTGCCCGCCGGACACCCAGATCAACATCACCGTTGGCTTTCTCTTATTTTGTGCAAGGCACAATGCCTTGCGGCACCTGGCATTAATGGCTCCAGAGTAATGGTATTTGCAGAAAAAAGCTGCTACCAAATGCTTTTGTGAAAAAGGGTTCTTTTTGACATTTAATGTCTATAAATTAAGTTAATGGGTAATGGTTTACTTACCTGATGCAAACTTATACGCGAAAATGGAAACTCTATGAAACTTTATATTATCTACATAGCCAATATTTATGCTCGGTAACATTTATATTTATTACAAACTAGCTGTGTTAAAGCGACATCATTATAGCCTATGTCAACTCCGTATGATGTAGCTTGTCGTAGGTTAAAGAATTTTTAAAATCGGTCCTGTAGTTTCGGAGCCTATTGAATGCAAACAAACAAACAAACGATCAAATCTATCCTCTTTATAAATTATAGTATCGATTGCATTCATTTTCTTGAAAGTATTTTAATATATAACTAAGATAAGTTAATAATAAGAAGTTAAACAAATTGCTGATCCTACAGAACGATATAATCGCAAAAAAAGTGTTAAACATCTTTTTAATACCATAGATACCAGCTGCGAATATTATATGTTAGAAGTGGATTTAAAAGAATTATTAGGTAGATATCCTGGTTAAATTCTGTTAATGACATGCGTTTTATAAAAGAATAAAAAAATCCGGAATAATATAATTTAATGAAATGGAAAACTCTTTATTTTTGCAGTTATTTACCAAGGTATATAAATTATTACGTTTTTCTTGTTCATGACACTTGTATACTACTTATAATATAATAATAAGTCTAGTGTATGCAACATAATTGTAGGCAATAATAGACAGAGATCGCAAATCAAATCAGAATCTGATTGAATTGAAAAAAAATATATTAATTTTTGTCGTTTACTTTTGAAAGTTTTTGAACAAGCGCAAAATATTCGTCTTACTTATAAAGAAAAGATTAATTCACAATGAACATAGACAAACACAACACATTCATTATAAAAATTGATTCATTCGTTCTCAATCTTCAGCTCTGTGTCGTCGGAGATGATGCGTGGCGCTTGTCCTGAAACTAGCTCACCGTGGACCCTCACCCGGTAAACGCATGTGTACACCGGATGCCCCCAGTTGGTCACAACTCGCACACGAACCATGTTGTACCTATAATATTGTTCTTTCAGTGGGCCAACAGACAAAATGCTATCGTAAGGGATTCATAGTACAATCGTGAGAAGTGACGAGCCCAGGCTGCAATACACTCGGTAGTGTGAGAGTCTATTTCAAAAACTTGCAGTGATATAATTTCCACTGCATTCTAGCAAATAAAATAACGTTACTGTCGAGGATATTACAAATAAGCGTTTTTCCGAAATTGTATATTTTGACTTTTGCGACTTTTGCCATCGTTTTAATTTCATATGCTTCTTTCTATCTGTGTCAGTGGTGTTTTCTACAATAAGTTAATTCTTGCAAAAACTGTAAATAGGTCAACAACTATAACTCACGTTGTAACATAAAACATTGAGATAGTAGTAGTATTCATAGAAATTTGTCATGCCAAATTAATATTTTTAATAAAATGCACCCAGACACGATACCATGTTCAAACATATTCTTTAGAAAACGAATGCCGCACACTAGACGGTTACCACCAACCAAGCATACACAAGCACCAGGTTCACTGCAACCAGATATTAATGATTATGTTTCAACATACCCTTTAGAAGTCGGATGACGCGCCTCGAAGTACTGAATCGGTTTCCCATTCTTGTCGTACTCAAAACTTCCAAAGTCATGGGGATATGGATCCGAACGGAACTCGAGGCCCTCGAATTGTATTATACGAGGCGCTGATGATATTTCTCTGGAAAATAATTATGCAATAAAGAATATTATTAAAATTACTAAAACATTAATAAACAAGTACGTGTGTTTTCCTATGTCACGAAACTGATACATCCGATCATAATGACACTTATTTGTTTAATTGATTAATTTTTAACTTAACACCGCATGTTTCATAAAAATTGATTCAGTAGTTTTAATTTTTAATGGATATGTCTTCAACATAAAAATTAAAAATTACCCAACTTTAAAAAACGAACAAGTAAATACATTTTTCATACAACAAACCAGACTTTAAAAAAGTTTATTAAAGGTGATTAATATTAAACATTTTTGCTACAGGGCTTATTCTATTTTTCCTCAAACGAAAATTCGGAAAATTTCGATTCGTTCTTTTAATTATGATATGTTAACGAGGTAGAAGATAGTGTATTGAAATTCTTGAAATGAAATTAAACGCAATATAAAAAATATAAATTTTGAACTGCTGATCCGGCAAACGTTGTTTTGCCATACCAATTTAAGGTAGACACAATTATCACTTAGGGATATAAATTATTACTACTACTGAATAGATATAATGTCATTGTAAAATTTCATTAAAATCTGTCTAGCCATTTCGAGGAAAATGCAAACTAAAACTTTTTCACGAAATTTTATTAAGTAAGGGTTCTAATTAAAGATATTGATAAATAAGTACATTTCTAAGATATCAAAAGTATATTATCTTATATTATCTCACATACGTAATTAACTGTAGTATTTTATAATTATTTTGGTATATGATATATGAATACTTGCTTTGTTGGTGATATGTGCGATGGTATATGCTCGACGCTAAAACCAGCAATGTGCACGGTGCCCAGCAGACGCAAAGTGGCTTCACCACGAGATCCCTTAATTAATTAACAATTAAGGTTGTAATATAGCAGGCAAATAAATTATCTGATTTAAAAAATTATACTCTCTAAGACGATATTTTGAAAAAGAAACGCACTTACTATTTCCATTATCGTTAATGTATCGATACATATAATATTATTATTAATATCCCTATTTGGTTATCTATGCATATAACATAACTGTATTCCATATTAAATAGCTTAACCCCATAATTGGAACCATTGTTTCATCACGTGTAACCAGTCTTCATGTTTAGTCTCCTTCTTACAGAAAAAAACCTACCTAATACTGAACTATGGTCAAATTATAGTAGAGCCTACTTTAAACGCCCAGCATTCGCCGGGTAAGGTGCCGGGACGAATCATTGCACGAGCTCCGACGCATTCACGACAAAGAAATGACGTAAAAACATGCAGCGCCCAGCTAACTGGCGACTCGTAGATCACATGCTCGGTGGTATCACCTGTATCCAGAATACGACCACCGGCAGTTTCAAGTGCATAATCCGCCATCTGAAGGAATAGATAATATTTGTGACATTAGTGATCACACGTTAATGGTAATATGTTGTTATAAGTATGCGTATAGAGTTTAGTTCTAAGATGAGCCGAAGTTTTTATTTTCTAGGTGAACATTACCAGAAAACTATTAGATCCAACAAGTAGTAATGTCATTTGTCACATGGCTACAAGAGGAAGAAAATCAGAACACTGTTCTGAGGCTTAACGATCCAGACAAATTTATGTTATATTTAGTTCATTATGTTAACAAAAAACAGTCAAAAACTATCTCTAGATATGTTATTCTAATGTTGAACTTCCACTGACCTGTCTGTCGTAATCGATAATTTCTAAAGAGCCGCGACTGGAGCGACCTAGAGAGGGTCCAAGTGCATCCTTTGCTCTATCGGCAGCAGCCGCCACGATAGGTAACGCCGATGACAGCCTCTCCATCTCACCCTTCAACCGTTCGTGCTTGCGGTTCACCTCCAATTTTAGAATCGATTAACTTATACTTAAGTACTTTCTTGATAAGTAACTATAACATGTAAGCTTTGTTTTGTGTGAAGAGTGTGATCTGACAATTCTGTGTAAGTTGTTGGCAATAACTTAGCTAGTGGCAGTAATGACGTTAGAAAATCTTTATATTTAGATACTTAAATGAAAATACTAGTTTTCTCATGTTCTTTATTTCTAACCCTTTTAAAGCTACACTTGCCTGTTAACAGCGAGGTGTCAAGTTAGTATTAGATACCTACTATATAAAACTTTTAAACCAATTGTTTAGAATAAGTAACAATGGTACATATTAAGAAGAGGGTATTTTTTTAACAGAACAAAACTAAATGAACGTTTTGGCTGCTTTTAAATCAGCCGTCTTGTTGAACGATCCAAATGTCATAATGATTCAACTTGAAAACTAGGCATGCAATTGAATTGCGCCATTCAATTAAATGGCTAGTCGCCCAATTGATCGGCTGATTATACCTTTTGGCTGCGACATATATACACGAGAAGCATGGCGTCGCTGTGACGTCACAGCCCTCTGAAACTAACGTACAAAATAACAACAACATACATCGTTCTATGCACAGTTCTATGTCAAAATCAAATTAATGACATCTTCCTTAGAGGACTGTGACGTCACGCGCTGTTTGCAGTCACGTGACAACGGGTTAATATTTTAAAATATGTGATTTTTTCACAATTAATTTAAATAAATAAAATAAGCATAGTAGTGTGATTATCGGTAATAGTTTAATTAAATATATTAAATACCACCAAAAAAAAGTATTTATTTTCGATTACTGTCGACACCCGTATTGAGCGCTATTGTCTAATATTTGGGTATTTAATTTCTAGCTTAAAAATAGTACATTCGGAGATACATTTGTTACCTCTGTTAGCCCGCGAGTGAGCTGCGTCACCACATATCTGACATCAGAGAAATCCTCGTCTAAGCCATCGTGGGGCGAACCCCAGAAATACGCGTACACATGTAGCCCCAACAGCAGCGTCAACGAAACGCATACAAATGACCGGAACACGTTACGGAAACATCCTTCACCGTTTTCCTCATCATAATCCATTTGTACAAATAAATTTTGTCATTCTTTTTGCTCAATTAAAATATAAAACTTTATGGAGATTTGTTTTCGCAATCCGGGCAACTGCACTAACCACTGAGCTACCCAGGACTTACTTTATGGGATTGTACCTACATACAATATTTTATACACAACAACAATACATTACAAGTACACTACAATATTTTCTTCTTCTTCTTTTTAATTAATCCTTCATCATAACTGACATCATAGAGTAAGTTGATATTGTCAGTTTCGACCAAAGACTTCAGTGTATACAAAGAAGTTTTTGGTTTCGACCCAGGCTATACGACCAAGCAAGAATTATGCATAAATATCTTCGATCATAAATATATCTAAACTTTTTGCAACCAAATAATAATATATTTTGGTCTACTTTTCGACTGTTTATTCTAGTACAAGAGTTATTTATGCCGTTTAGAAACTAATATTAAGTTAAGGGAAAAGTCTTTTCGCATATTATAGTATGCATAAACTTGTAATAAAATCTTTCTGGCTATACAATTTGTACCTGGCTGGATTCGGTATCAAATAGTTTAAATTTTGAAGAAGACAACTCCAGATTCAAATTAGTAAAATGTGCATTTTCATTTGTTTTGCTTACTGTCAAAATGTGTGAATGCAATGGAAAAATTCAATAGATTTTAAAATTTTATTACAAAAAAGGGAAAAATGTGTGTTTATTTGCCTAGTGCAGTTTCTGTGACAGTAGCACAAATTTGGTTTAAGCGTTTTCAGTCCGGAAACTTAGATGGCACATATGCATGTCGCTCCGGTCGCCCTGTTACGGATCAACTGAATGCGATTTTTGGAAAAGTTTAGCAAGATCGCCATATTAGAAGTTACGTAGCTGAAGAACTGGGAATTGACCACAAAACAGTTTTGGTGTATAACTTTTTTCAAAGTTGGATACATAAAAATGTTAGACATTTGGGTACCTCACGAGCTTACTTAAAAGAACCAAATGAACCATGCACTCATTTGTGATTCTTTATAACGGCATAATGAAACCGATCAATTTTTGAAGAAGCTTTTTACTGGTGATGTAAAGTGGGCACGCGGATAAAGCGGATCACGTACGACAAGAACGTGCGAAAAAGATGTGGTCAAATTTCGGTCAAGCTTCACAGACTGTAGCGAATCCCGGGTTAACTCGCAAAAAGGTGATGCTATGTGTATGGTTGGACTGGAAGGGCATTATTTATTATGAGCTGTCACCGCCAGGCAGGACCATCGACTCTGAACTCTACTACTAACAACTGATGAGATGAGATGAGAGAGAAAGTGGCCAGAATTAATCTATAGAAGGGGCGAGATTTTTCATCATGAGAACGCTAGGCCTTATACATCTTTTGCCACTCAGCAACAATTAAGATATATTGGTTGGGAGGTGTTAATGCATCCGCCGTATAATCCTGACCTTGCACCTTCAAACTTCCACTTGTTTCGGTCTCTTCAGAATTCTTTAGGCAGTATCAGGTTAACATAACACGAGGACTACCAAAACTACTTGTAGCGGTTTTTTTTTATCACAAGCCCCAAAATTTCTATAGCAATGGGATCATGTCCCTACCTACAAAATGGCAAAAAGTTATCGAACAAAATGGTACCTACATACTTTAGTTAAATGTAGGTAAACTTTATTATAAATGTATTGAATTTTCATATAAAATGCGAAGTAACTTTTTCGCCAACCTATTCAACCTAAAAATTTCGCATTTAATTTAAATTCAATCATTTCGTAAAGCTTGTTGCAAATTTTTTAACTTGTGTTTAAAAATCCAGATCGACTAACATATATGAATATTACGCCTATCTTTATCGTTGATAACCTCCTTAAATGCAAAATATTGTTAATAAAAAATGACAATCACAAGTGGATTTTTAAGCATTTATCATTAAGAAGATTTTTCAGAATAGCATTTTGAATGCAAATTTTATCAAATATGATAAATATAATAATTCCTTGACTGAAGTATGTTAAATATATTTTTGTGAAACAAAACAGTTACTCGATAACACATTGAGTATATAGGAACCTTAAGGTTGAATGTGTGGTCCCTCCCTACTGTGGTGATGGGGACAACTGGCAAGGGAGACTAAAGGATAATTGTCTCCCTCCGAGCTAGGTGTTGTTAGACCGGGTACCGCGGTCCAACCGATCTACGTTGGACGTTCTATTTATGCTAATTGGTAGTGAAACTTATTGCGGGCGATGTAGGTTTCTTTGTTCTAATTGCCTTGTAGTTATTAATTTATGATGTTCGTATTGGTACAGCGCCATCTCGTTACTTGCTGTTGAAACTATTTGCAGGTTTTTGCAGTTCGTCTTGCTACCGATGGCTGTGACGATGCTAGTCTTCTCGCTATCGATTGTTCATGTAAGTGCGATGAATTAGATGTCGTTATGTATCAGTCGCCACAAGTACATTAACATTGAGTGGCAATCTGATACACACAGCTGTACGTCAGGTTACCACAAACGTCAAATTTCAACAATTGCTTTTAAACACTATCCTCAAAACATGTAAGTTAAGAAATTTGGCAGATTTGTATAACCTGACGTGCTGTTGACTGTACTTATGCCCCAGCTAAGACAGCTCCGTATTAAAAGAGGGTAAACCTGGATAAATGCCCCGGGCGGTAGTTTCAACATCTAGGACTACCTGGTGTGGTGAATTTTAAGAAATTTTCATTAAAAATATTTATCAGTTTAGCATTGTGAATGCAAAATTAATTGTACATGGCAAAATGATTATATTTATGCCCTTTTTCACAACATATCAAAAGCTGGAGTGACGAGCCAATAATCACGTTTCTCCTCAGTTCGAACTTCCAGGGCTGCTGGGACCACAGAGGCTTGATACAAAACAAACAAAATAGAGAATAAGCGATAGTTTGGTTTATAAATTTCTTGAGTGTTACAAAAAGCGCGTAATATTCAAATTACATTTTAGAGATGTGCATGATATAGATGACAATTTAGATGAACCTCTTGTAGCGTCCGCCATCCTAGTTAAGAGATTACGTTCATTGCGGACGAACTCAAAAGAGTAATGATAAATGTTATTTAAAAAAAAACTAGAGATGATACCCTCCAATCCGCATTGGGCCAGCGTGGAGGGTCACGGCCCATCCTCCTTAACCATTCATAAGGAAGGCCTGAGCCCCTGCAGTGGGGACGTAAAAGGGCTGGTGATTTTTTTAGAGATGGCGTCAAATATTCGTTAGAGATAAAGCATTTTATTTCACTATTTGTATTCAGGCGGATATATTCGGTCCGATTATAGGTATCTATTTTCTAAGCCACACGTCACCTTGGGGCGGTTATGTGCTGTTCCCGCTACCGGGCGCGGCCCCCGGGTGATGTGGAGATAAAAGGTGGTAGTGTGCACATTGTACAGGAGATATAAACAGAGGAAATAAGACCTATAACAAAATACATAAACTTACATAAACAATACATATATACTTTCATAACTACATATACTAATATATATATATATAATGTAGACGACTAACGGTGTAACGAATTAGCCTGTTCCAATAGAAAGCTACGCAGCTTGTTTTTAAATGTAACTTTGCTGGTGGACATTCTGATATCCAACGGAAGTTATATCTTACAAAAGAGAATATAATAAAGTCACCAAGAAACGTAACTATCTGTTATCCTCCAATTTGAACCAAAAACAGAAAGAGGGTCTTAAGACCGCTTCTGTGGAACCTTGGCTATGACCGTCTACTTAGAGCCCGACTTCTACCAAGAATGGGCATCATTTGCTTTGCAGATGATACCCTGATCACGACTAGGGGTAGTACATACGAGCGAGCGAACTTACTAGCAGAGGTAGGCACCTCTATGATTATAGAGAGAATAAGGGACATGGGCCTGGAAGCAAAAATCTCCAACAACGAGATTATGGTGTTCCATGGCCCCAGACGAGGTCCTCCGGCTGGGGCATCCCTAAGAGTGAACGGTGAGGAAATTAGAATGCAGCTAAGCTTACAGTATCTGGGACTACTGCTTGACGGTTGATGGAAATTCGACCGTCATTTTCGGCAATTAGCTCCCAGGTTGGAGAAGGCAGCGGGAACACTAGTCAGACTGACTAAAGTCGGCGGCCCCGGCACTAGCTGTCGTAAGATTTGCCGGGGTTATAAGGAGCATGGCTCTATATGGGGCGCCCGTGTGGTCAGCATCGCTCAACGAGGCCAACAAACCCCTTCTTCACAAACCGCAAAAAGTCATTGCAAACAGGGCTGTGAGGGGCTACAAAACCATCTCGGTAGAAGCGGAATGTGTATTAGCCTGTATGCCTCCATGATCCCGGATTTTCCTCCCCATATAGAGAGAGGGAAAAAACAAGGCCACATGTCACAGTCAAACAAATCCTATGAAGAATATGTTCACTAAAGCTAATAAAATAAAGCAATTAAACTTCAAATCAACATTTGTGTTTAAACCTTTTTACGCGGCAAATCAATGAAAAGGTAAACCGAATAATTCGGCCAAAAAACCGGTTCGGTAAAAGTTGAACTGAATAATATACGGCGAAACCACTATTCGACACATCACTAAAAATTACACTACAGATTCATGTATTAAACAATCCGGATTTAAAAATAAAACTATCTTTATCATATTTATATAAATGATATAATTACAAATGATCCGCATCTATGTTTATCCATACCTAATTATTAGATAATACAACAATCATTGGAATATTCCATTGATTTAAGATCCTCATTGGCATCTGGTGGGGAATTTGTAATCATAGATGCGAGACATATAGATGACACGCGGCTATGGCTTCTGCTGTGCAGCGTATTCTTGTTGGGCAACAGTGACGCCATCCATCGCGTCTTGTGCTTGCTGTACGTTAGCCCGCCACGCTCGCAATACGTCACGCAGCTGCAGCCACTGCGCGTGACCGAATGTGCGATGCATCGTACTCGACACACGCACTACGCGTAATGCTTGGTCCATACGTGCACGTACCAATTTCGTTTTTAACACTGCAAACAATTAATGTAAAACAAAATAATAAATCCAAGAATCATCTAGGATAACTATATCAACCATCTCGGCTAAAATAATTTTCGCCACCCATATACAAATCATAGACGCGAGACAGACATGCACTTTCAGAAAAAATATGCATAAGCAGAGAATAAAAATACATAATATGACAATTTAATTATTATTGTCATATGTATTTTTATTTGTAACAGATATTTCTAAAATAACTTGTAATTATTTTTTTTATAATTTTACCAAAGGGCATTAATTGGGTCAAACTACTAAATATTAAGAATTTATTTTATACTTGCCTTCGATAATAAATGCTTCAACATCTTTCTCTTCAATTTGAAGTTCTGTTGTAATTTCATCAAATGTGATTTCAGGATTAGATTCTGCCATTTGCATAAATGACAGTATTCTCATTTTCTTAATGTTCTGTTCATGATTCAACCCTGAAACACAAAAAAGGAAAAAAATTAAAAATCAATAATTTCCAGTTGAGAGAGCACTTCAATAACCTATGAATTGAGATTTACCTTGGGACTGAACAAATTCTTTGTGATTATTATAAAAAGCTTGATAACTGGACAACTTCTCCGAAACAAAAATAGTGAGTAGATCATGTATTAGTTCTCCTTCCAGGAATCTTACTGGTTTCAATGACAAAAGGGGATCCAAAAGGAATGTGGTTGGATCAGCCAAAGCTGTCACAATACATTTGATAGCATCCTCTCTGGCATATGAAGCATTTTCATCAGTGTATGTACCTAATAACTCAATCATTACTTTTGCTGCCAATTCACTGGAAACAAAAAAATAAAATGTACAATACAATATGTAAAAGAAAAAAAAACACTGAATACAATAATACTGAGTTAAAAACAACCAACCTATTTTGGTCTTTTAACACCTGGTGCAATAATCTGTATAATTTCTGCATTTGCTCATTGGAAGGTGGGCAGTTTGCAAACTCTTTCCGTAGTTGTTCCACACCCGTAAACACTTCTCGGACGAAGCCAACACGTGCTGCAAGCTCGATAACATGGTAATAAACATGGTAACGGAGAGGTGAATTGGCTTCAAGGTTATTGTATAAACGCCACAAACTGAAACATTAACAAATACTAAGATAAATATTCTGTTGGAATAGACTAAACATTTGAAAATATAAGTATATGTAAATTAAATGGGCAAAGACAAGTAACAACAAATACACGGTTATACAGATCTCTAATTTCTGAATTATTTATTTGCCACCCATATTATCCATATAATCCAGTTTCCCATTTTATTATAATAACAAAAAAAAATTTTCAAATTTATGATTTTTATTAGATTTTATTTTATATTAAATGTTTTAGTAAATTTTTATTATATTAATATATCTATACCAGAAATAATAAAATACATTTTGCTGCATGCATCCTATTATGCAGATTTTAATATGATTAATTGTCTTAATTAATGGTTGAATTATGATTACCACAGAATTCATATAAAAGATGGTAAATAAATTGTTACTTACGACTGCAGGGCTACCATTCCCAGTCTAGGACCAGGAGCTTTTGTAAGCCTCTGACTAAAAGCTAGAATAAGGTTTTCACCCCTCTCTAATGGAATCTGCAAATATAATAAATAAAGGCTTTATTATTACTACTCTCTTCTTTTATAACAATTTATTTTTTTAGGAATTTAAATTTTTAGTTTTAAGTATATTTTTGTTACTTACAGACACCATTATGGAAACAATACTGTTTAGTATAGCTTCAATATCGGACTCATTTGGTTCTTTAAAGCACACATCACAAACTCCTACTATCTTATGGAGATCATCTTCAATTCCTTTCGGAGATTTTTCTTCAGATATTTCAGCCCCAAGACTTTTGAAATATTTCCGGAGTTCTAGCGCCTGAAATCAATTATTATTTGATAAAATTGAAAGGATAAGTTCCTAGACCAGATAGGTTATAATAAGGTAGTAGCTTACTTGATCTTCCAGCGATATGTCCATAAATACTGCTGGCCCCTGCATTGTGAATAGTTATTTAATCAATTATGATGAACTTCTATTCAGTATTATGCGTTTAAATACAGGCAAAACTACATGTGCCTCCAAAATAAGCCAACTAAACACGATTTCTTTGAAGGCTCGCGTTACGTTCACAATTTTGACATTGACAATCTAATAGAGATTGGCTGCTAAGGTAGTGATGTGATTCGAGCACTGGTTTTAATCAAGCCAAAGAAGCCAAAAAAATATAACTCTATACTCTATGCACTCAAGTTTTCGAATCAACTTCGCACATTGAGTTGATGGAGCAATAAATATTATGACTGTGGCTATGATTCTCTCGTCACCAGATTTCATTTCATGTCATGTCAAAGTAGTGATAGAAAGATACGTAAAATATCGCCTGTAGGTATCGAGTACTTCATAGTAATTTACAGATAACAGAATACTTTGCCGCTTCTGCTGATAAGAACTACCAAAAAGAAATACAGAAAGAAAGAATCATTCACAAAGCTTTTTAAAAAATAAAAAAAAATAAGGAAAACGCCAGCAATTTAAAAAAGAGCAACTTACTTGTTTTTTTCATTTCTTGAACTTTAATATAATAATTCAAAATAAAAAAGTCGATTTTGATATTATATCATAGAGGAATAATAATAGGTTGATTATATGCTGTTCTCCAAGTTAAAAACTAAACTAGATGTCACCACGGTACGTTCTTGATTTCTCCATGACAACCTTTCCGGTTTTCTTTCATGTTTAAATGTAAATCAGTTTTCATAACTCAATAAACAACTCTTATATAATTTAATGCTAGAGTCGCCATTTAGTGCTTTCGTTTTTTTTTAATACTTCCTCATTATGAACCGAAGACTTGACTGTTTAAGTTAAGGGATCTATTTACTTTTAATATTATATAGAATAGATCCCTTTGCTTTAAATAAAATAAAAAATTGTGTTAATAAATAAACTGATGTTTGCATACGCCTATCGACTTTAGACTTTCTGTACTAGTATTTAAATTTAAAGTCCTGATTTTTCTATTTATTATATTACATTATTGTTGTCAAGTAGCATTAATGAAATAAACCTAATATATTTTTTTTAACGATGTCTAGTTTTCACAAAATAAGTGATAGCCGCATTTCCATAAATGGCACAAAAATAAAAAACAATCTTTTATTTATATCATCAGGAATTCCTTCTTTGGATCATATAATAGGTGAAGTATAACCTAAAAGTAAATTAACAAATAAAAAACTCCTATTTTAATGATTCAATAAAATTTTCAACTATTTCATAGGCGGTGGCTTACCTGCCGGTGCTATCTTTGTTGTTGGTAAGTATGTTTATTGTTTTTACCAAACTCGTTGAATTTGTAATTCTTGTCTAATTTGAAATGAACCTATATTGAATAACATTTATTCCAGAAGAAGATGTCTTGGGCAGTTACAGTAAGATACTTTGCAAATATTTTCTTGCTGAAGGAATTGTTAGTAAACATGCATTATTCTTAGCTTCCGCTGATGATGACCCACAAGAAACAGTAAGTCTTGATTATATTGTGATTCTGATTTCAGTGTATTTATCATACAATGAAATGACCCATGGTTATTTTAAGTGTATTACATGTAACATTACATAATTTGCCTTACTTAACTAACATAGTTTTGGTATGCTATTAGTAATATTAGATGTTAAAGTTTAATCAGCTTTACATATTAAAACTTTTTCCAACACTATTGGAGTACCTTATTTTGGAGTTTTAAGTTGGGAGTTTTCAAATACTTCTTCCTCAGCACTTATACTACAACATCCAATTCCCATTATTATAGTCAAACTGATGTAAACTTAAATTATTATTTTTTAGGTAAAAGCACTACCGCAGCCTTGTGATGTTCCAATGGATAATGAAACTACCAAAATAACAGAAGATATAGATAGAATGAAGATAGCTTGGAGATATGAGGGTTTAAGTCAAGTTGATTCTTCATTTGGAAATAATTCAACATTTGGTCATCACTTTGATCTCAGCAAACACATTGATGAAAATACAATAAAGAGTAGTAATATATCATATTGTTATCTTGAGCCATCTGAAAATAATAATGTTGATGGTTTGTATGATTTGGTAGAAAGAATTACATTAATACAGTTTTGTATGAAATTACCTAAATGTTACTTTTAAAATTCCAGGTTTCAGGAATTGCTTGTACTCGAATTTGGTACATAATATAAAGAATATAGTTAAAAAGTATAAGAACAATAAAAGTGAAGATAAAAATATACTTAGAATTTGTATACAAGCCCTTGGGTCTCCAATATGGATGGCAATGGACTGTGAGGATGGATGTCATGATTCTTATGGCCTAGATTTAATAAAATTCATGTATTGTTTGAGAATTCTGCTGAGGGACACAAATGCAACTGCATTTATTACTATGCCTTCGCATTTGTTTGAAGTAAGGTTGATTGTTTTAATAAATATTAAAGGATCAATAATATATTTAGTTATTAATTACATGTAATCAATAGGGAATATGCACTTTTTTGGAAAATAGTTTTATATGATAATTTACATCAATATATAAACGGTAAAAAAATACCCCGCACTGAAAAAAAAAATTTGTAACATTAATAATTGATGAAAATAAGTAATAGCTACGGGCAGTTTTAACACCGAAATTTTTGGCGCGCTCTTCGTGACGTCAAAGTACACTACTAGAGACATGGCATTTTAAATCAATATGGATTTTGAGTGATTTATTATTATTCAATTACCTAAATCGATTTTTAAAGTATAAAAGACTTTTTAATAAATCATATAACTTACTTAATTGGTAAAATAAAAGCCTTAAACATCATTTAAATTGTAATCAGTTGTTTATTTTGCTACATAATACATTGATGTTATTGCATCGATGTCAACTTTTTGTAACAACGACATCCCTATACGTGTACATTTTCGTCACATCCGCTCTGACAAGTAGCACGGCGTTTAAATATTTTTAAGTTACCGCATTTATTTTGCACTTTTTAATAATTATTTTGAAGACGAAAACGAACTGATATTGAAAAATATTTAGATAGACTTTATTCTAAAGCAATTACGATTGTAATAAAATATATTTAACCTTTTTTTGAATCGGACGCATATTCCCTGTTCACTAGTTGATGAAAGACATCATACTATTTTCATATAATGGACCTGAATATATATATATATATATATATATATATATACATATTTATATTATATTATGTATATTATATATATATATATATATTTATTGGATTCTATAACCTAAGATCCGTCATGTCATTGGATTCAACCAATTTTGAATCCAAAACTAGGTAAAATTATTTTGTGCAAATAGTACTAAAAAAATTTTTTTATTTTGACATTTTCAAAGACTGAATATTTTAATTTGTAGTTTTACACAAAATATAAAAACAAAGTTAATACTTGCTCTTAACCACTTTCTTATGATTGTGAAATCATGAAATCACACATTAACAAGAAGTGTTTTTCAGATCTGTCCCTTGTCAAGACAACTTTATCTGAGCCATATGTGACATGTTATATTTGCTTTAAAATCAGTTCACTATTATAATAACAATTGAAATTCACTATTACTTTCAGGATGATCACATAATGAAAAGACTTCTCTATTCTGTTGACAATGCTGTCAGATTGGAATCATTCACGGGATCAAGCAAAGAAACTAATCCAGTGTACAAAGATTATCATGGACTATTTCACATAACAAAACTGAGTGCACTATATTCCATGGTACCATACATACCTCCCAGTATTGACCTAGCGTTCAAATTGAAAAGAAAGAAGTTTGTTATAGAAAAATTGCATTTACCACCAGGTATTCTATTAGCAGCGTAATTAAAATATATTTGTTATCGAAACATATTATTATATAATTTTTATTTAATTTCCAGAATTACAGGAAAGCAGTGAAAGAGAACAAGATGATATAACATCAACACCCTATACATGCGGCGGATTTAAAAAGAAAGATATAGATTTTTAAATCATTTATTTATATAAAATGTGCCTTTAAAATTTTATAAAACATGTTAAAAATGCAGCTCTTTATTCTTTTAATTTCTCACTAATTGAATATGCTAAAACTATTTTGATACAATAATAATTTTAATAAATAATGATAATACAGTGTGGATAGACAAATTGTTATATCTATATGATATATCTTAGCTGACCTAAACTTTACTAACACGTCCACGTCTAGTGATGTGATATATCTTAAAATGCTTAAGATATATCACATCACTAGACGTGGACGTGTTAGTAAAGTTTAGGTCAAAATTGGTCAGGATTCTTTATTTGTCTACTTTATCAACAGTTGATAAAAAAGAAGCCTAATTTGAGGGCATAATTCGTCATTTTCAGGATTTCCCCGCTTTCGTAATAAAATGCTTAAGATATATCACATCACTAGACGTGGACGTGTTAGTAAAGTTTAGGTCAAAATTGGTCAGGATTCTTTATTTGTCTACTTTATCAACAGTTGATAAAAAAGAAGCCTAATTTGAGGGTATAATTCGTCATTTTCAGGATTTCCCCGCTTTCGTAATTACCCAAGGCATCCTTTAAAATAATAGTCGTTTCCCGCGACTTAGCCCGTGTAAATTATAGCCTATGTCACCCGTGTATGATATAACTTCCCTTCAGTTCAGTAGTTTCTGAGCCTATTTGATGCAAATCTTTCCTATTTATAATGTTAGTATAGATATGGTGGTTTTGTTTAATGAAAGTGATTTTCGTTTAATCAAAAAGAATTCACTTGTGTTCACACATTTTATATGGAAGCAACTGAAGCATTAATTTTAAACAAAACTGCCTTAATTATTAGTCACCCCACCTGCTCACCGGAGCGCATCTCCCTTAAACCGGCGAATCTATTCACATTTTGTTGTATATTCACATGCTCGTAACACAACACGCGTTCGTTATTGCCGGTTTAAACTAAACTTGCAAAACTTTCGTTATACGTGTATCAACTAAGTAAAAGATATGGCTTCTTGTAAAAAAATCACAAGCGCCAAAGTCGTTTTCGGCTTTTTTAACACTTTATTTTTTGTAAGTTTATTTGGTTGGTTTTTTACTTAACTGTAACTACACTTATTTTCGTAAATATATTGTACGAAAAACAGCATTAACTTGTAATTGTTTTAAGGTGAGTGGATTTCTAAAAGTTGTATGTGGGTTCATGTTACTATGCGACTCACAGAGAGTGCTGTTGTCTCTTCTACTGGTATCTCCGGAGGAAGGTTTGGAACAACCGCCTTTCTACTACCTGGCGCTTGCGTTACTTGCCGCCGGACTGATGGTGTGTGCCACCGCTGCTATGGGCTGTTGGGCGACGTATATGCCGGGGTATATCATCCTCACAATGGTAAGAAATCTGAATTTTTAAATCTCGACTTCATGAAGACCTTTTAATTTTACATTCTATTTTATATCGTGCATGTAATAAAGACTTTTTTTTCCGCGACTTCGCCCGCCTTAATTAAGTATACCTTAAATAAAACACATATGATATAGTTTCCCATGGAGTAAAAGAATTTTCATGATCACATCTATCCATCACAAACAATCAAACAAACAAAGTTAGAAAGTTTAGCTTTTATAATTTTAAAATAGATTACAAAATACGTTCAAAACAAAGTACCGTTGTAGTAACTCCTAGCCAAGCTATTAGAACTCTCAAGTGCGCATGCGTGAATTAAATATGTATAATTGCAAAACATTTCGGTAACTTAATTATTCTAATAATAACAATGTCGAATAATACTGTAAACCATTGATTTGCTCTGGAGTGACCGATATTCTACCTACCTATATACTCTTCTACCGATACCTCTTTATAATATTTGGAGTTTAAGTTAAAAACTTAAACTTTATTTGTAGGAGTATTCTTTGAACCGATAAAATTCATTATTTACGGGAAGTTTCATTTATTATACGCAGGTGACATAGGCAATAATATATGAGAGCGAAGTCGCGGGACAGCTAGTCTAATAAAAATATATATCTGTCTTATCCTAAATCAATCTCAATAATTCTGGAGCGGCTGAAATAATTAGGTAGGTATCCTGGATTAAATGATGGGATACTCTTCACTTACCATTAAAAGGTATGCTGTATGCATTTTGTTGTTGTGTTGAAATCGTAATTTTAGATTTCTGTCTTTATAAGTGCAAACAAAGCGGAGAAAAACAACCTATCAATAAAAATTATATGTGATAATAAATAAATATTCCTACTTTAATTTATAAGAAACCTCGTCAATTACAATAATGTTTATGTAAACAATTATGAGTAGTATAGATATATTTTATAGTGTCATGTTGCGATACCACTAAAAAGTGAGACAAAAGATTCATTGACCAAAGAGTCGTGGCACACGTTACGCAATTGCTTCCTGTCGGAGGCGAGTATCCATAGCTAGTCATACGATTAGCATAATTTTAATGATTCAATAAATGAGGTTATCCTTTGTATGCGTTATGCTTGAGAGTGGGATACAGAGCTTATACTTGTTTTATTGAAATGAAAAATGAAGTAAAAATAATCTTTATTCAAGTAAGCTTGCTAGAAGCACTTTTGAATCGTCCAAAACACATTTTTTGAAACTTTATTGAACATAGCAATACATTTACCCAGAAATGATTCTCTGGTTTTATGAAGTCTGAAGCTTGGAACGGCAAGTTTATTTTTATTTCTTGTGTTAAGATTATGAACACTGCTTTTTTTGTGAAAGAATCGTAATGATTTCTTGTGTACATAATATTTTCATAGATGTATTGAGAGGCAACAGTCAAAATATTTATTTCTTTAAATATTTCTCTGAGATTCCCTAGACAGAAAATTATATATAGCGCGGACAGCTCTCTTTTGTCCAATAAAAATATCTTGAATGCTAGCCGCAAAACCCCACAAACATAGACCATACGTCATTTCATTATGAAAATAACCAAAATGTACCAATCTTGCCGTTTCAACATTTGTCAAGAGTCTAATTTTGTTAACAGCAAATGCTGCAGAACTCAGTCTACTTGACAAGTTATCAATATGAGGATCCCATTGCAGTTGGGAATCTAGTGTAATACCAAGGAACTTTGTCGATTCCACCAACTCAACTTTTTCACTATTTACATTTATAATTCTACTAACATGCCTCACGTTAGGTAGGTAATGCAAACTTAATGCATTTCGTTTTATTTGAATTTAGCTTTAAATTATTATTATCAAACCACTATAGAACTTTGTCGAGAGCATCATTTACGTCGTTAAAACAATTATTACCCTTCTTAATTTTAAACACTAAAGAGGTGTCATCAGCAAATAATACTGTCTCGCACAAATTCTTCGTAAAGTGAGGAAGATCATTAATGTAAATAAGAAAAAGTAATGGTCCTAATACCGACCCTTGAGGTACGCCCATAGTAATAGGTGCCCCTATTACATTTGTATACAGAATTCTATAGCTTCTGTATACAAAATTCAGCGTTGAACTCTACGTCGCTGTCACAGTATAGAAACAGAGATAAAACCTTAATTGATTTTGAACTCTACACATATGCTTTAAGGTTTATAATCAATTGGAGTACGCTGATCGCAACGACCAATCATTTCGTTTGTTGAGCGGCAATAAGACGCGAAAAATCATTACAATTTTCATATCAATTTTAACTAGAAACCTTTAGTGCTTTGTTGAAATATGTAATACATTTTTAACCTGTGACATTTAAAAATATATATATTGTCCAATTTATTGTATTATTCCAGTACTTCCTAATAGTCATGTCGTTACTATTGTGCGAGTGTGCCGGTGGGGTAATAGCGGCTGTATGGCCGCGTTGCCTGGGCTTACAGAACGCTCGCGGCGGCGCTGTAGGAGCGCTACAAGCATACTACGCATTGCCAGATTATGAACAATTCACAGCGGCCGTCGATTTAGCACAAACACAGGTGAGCATTTTTTATCTGTTTCAAGTTTAATGAAGCACTCTAGTTGGTTATTTAACTGTTTTAAATATAATATTTTAAAACTTTCATATGACACATTAAAACCATTATCAGATTTATTTTACTCTTAAAAGTGTTATTAAATTAACGGAAACCCTATTTTTGTCATTTATTCAATTTTCCCGCGAAAACAACCAGTCGTGTGACATATCGAGCCGCACGTCACATTTCAATAAACATGAATCTGACATGTGATAGCGATTGCGGTCGCAACTTTTTTAAAATAAATTTAATGAACGATATCATTAATTATTAGACGTTAATTTCGGATTAAAATATCTTTGAACACTATTGAAGTGAATGCTTCGACGGATTTCAACTAAATGTTTATTATGTTCTAGATCACTCAAATCATCATTCGTTCGAAAAGCTATTGATTTAACGTTTATTTAATGAAATGTGACGTCACACGACGTTCTGTCCTGACCGCTCGCGTTCCGTTTCATGTAATCTGCAGATTACAAATCGCAAGTTTTGCAAAAATAAGATACCCCATAATTGTCGTTTACATAAAACTTACCATTCCCAACATATCATAATTTACTGTTGCAACTGTCAAGAGTGGCAAGTAGCCAATAAGATTTCATGGTAAACGCGATATCTGAAGATGAATCATCGATGCGACGCGTACGTTGCACAGTTGGAGTGTTGCGGCATGTCTGACGGCCACAACTACGACATGTCCGCGTGGCAGCTGCGCCGGCTGGGCCCGCGCGGGCTGGCCGTGCCGCCCTCGTGCTGCGTGCAGCGGCCGCCCGCATCGCACCTGAGCCCCGCGCCCGCCAACCACTCCCGCTGCCAGGAGGTGCAGCCGGAGCCGACCTATCGACACATACAGGTACCCACCGCTACCAATACCTCGATACCTTCCTCGCTTATAATAAGGCAACATTTATCCGCTTTATCTAATACATTTATAAAAACAGTTCAGGTATATTATATAAAACAATGTCGTTTCCTGCTCTCTATACGCTGAGATCTTTTACATAAACACACGATGGATCACGCAGTCGAAGCCGCAGGCTGGATATCGGAAACGCCTATGAAGTGGGGCAATAAATCGGACTAGCTAGGCTTTATTTACGAAAAAAAAATACACTTACTTTATTTTACGTATGTAAAAGAACGTCATCCAGGTACTAAAAATACCGGATATTATTTCAGGTCTATAAATACACTACAATATCTTCTTGCTGTTTTAACTTGGTTACTATAACATTACTACTATATGTTAAATTTCCTCAAACGTTTTTAAGCTCTACTTGAAATACATTAAGGTTGAAAATGAAGTGGATAAAATTGACAGTCTTACGTGATGTTGACTAGAGGATTTTAGGATTTTTCTTATACTAAATTCAATTGTTGAATCAGCAAAGTGTACTATGTGACTTACCGATTTACGTACGCAGAGTGGATGAGACGGACACCTATTATGTTAATTTAACACCTTATAGTTATTGTAACAAGATTCATTATCAATTTTAATCGTACGTTCTGTCAACATCGGTACCTTAATTCTCTGCGCAAACGAAGATACACCATGCGCTATATTAGCATATGTAATTAGTAATCTGTATTATAAAGAGAATGCAACTTAGCTGCGAAGACCGTAAAAGTAGAGCGGAAGAATGAGTTCGTATTACTCTTTATGCCAATAATAAAACTATGAATACCAATATTTGAGGCGATGACTTCCATGAAGACTAATGCTTAACTGCCAATCTGTGATGTGTCCTGGATCGTAACCCAAACCCACTTGCTGAAAGCGCCGTCATGTCCCTTATTATACTTGCGTCATTTGAAGCTCTGCTCCACGCGTGTGTGAGAGAGAGAGAGACAGTACATTTTATATTGTTTCAGTCATTATTCACCAGTGTAATAAAATTATCTTTTACTTTTCAGGGATGTCTCACAATTCTCGAAGATTGGTACCAAGAGCAATATTTATTTTTCATGCTAGCTTTATTTATAGCGGCTCTCATAAAATTTGGCATCCTTTTGAGTACTGTGTTTTCTTGCATTCGTATTAAAAAACGTAGAAGAAACATTCACGCTTACGTCATGAAAGCAGTTGACAATAGCACAAATCAGAATATTTATGAAAGCAAAATAAGTGCAATGCACGAAGAGCCAATAACAGCGAGATACATTCAACCGAACAACTTCTACAGCCCGCGCGTGCGCAACCCCAGAATTTTCCACAGTAAACCTAATGAAATGATATGAGAATTAGCTTCGGAGATAAATGCTTTAGAGAGGAAACTAGAAAAGTTCTCCGATTACTTGTACAAACACCAGGCCGATTCCATAATGTGGTAGCATTTGATGTGCACAAATGCATAGAAATGAGCAGTTTTAGTACACATTTATGCTGTAGGGTTCAAGTCATGAGAAACTTCATGAAAATTGATGACGAATAAATCATACTAAGGTTGCATGACTTACAAACATACAGCATATTTCCCGTTTCTCTACTATTTTTAACGTGTCACACTGACAGAAACAATAACAGGATTAGGCCGGCGCACTGACTGAAGATTAAATGCAAAAGCTTTTTTAACTGAATCGTATTGTAACTTTAAAAAATAACAGACCCAACGAGATCGACCTTTCTGCGATTGATCAATGAATAAAATTTTATGTAAACAGGAAGGAATTGAAGAACAAATGAGATGCTTGTATGTTGCTAAGTGAAAACGCTGAAAACTATACATACAGACTTAAATGTCAACCTAACAGAGTTGCAAGATATTGTGCCATAAAATGATACGACCTCAGTTCACACCGATTTTTCCAGGACTTGAATTCATGAGAAATTTATATTAATCCAGTTTTACGTCTCGGTTACTGCTTCATATCTCTGAAGCGTTTACTCCGTTAAGATATACATATTTACTTAGTGAATGATTGAAGAAATTACTTAATTATATAAGTGATTTGCGTATTATTGTTGTAAATAACTATAAAGCGTTCGTTCATGTTATGTTAATAATTCTAAATTCAAGTAACAGAATTTGGGAACGAAATGAAAAATAAACGAAATGTTTCAATATTATGTAATATTATTTTAAAAGAATGTTCAAAAATTGGTCCTAAAGTTAAAACATTGTTAACAATGACTCTGGAATGTTGTTATCATAAACAAATCTTTAGTTTAAACAGAGAGCGGAGCTTTAGCAGTCACTTAGGAGAATATTATAATTTACATCATCCTGATACATTTTGTAATCGTTGAAAACATCTACCTTTTCAAATAAGTTTCTTCATGAATCCATACGCTTTTTATATTAGCCTTTTAACAAAACAGTTGAATGCATATCAGGATGAATTAAATTAAAACATTAGTGTTGTTTAACAACAATATTTCATTTAATAGATCTATCAGATGTCATATATAAACATTATACGCAGAAAATTAATATTCTACGATAATTTTGAAGTGAAACTTTAAAAAATATATGAAAATCAACACCCTACATATTCCAGAATCCCTTATACCCCTCCCAAAATGATACATGAGATCCTAACAATAACAATAATCTATATCTTTATAATAATTGATTCTATATTAGCTATTGACCATTGAGACCGACATCACAGTAAAACTACTATCTTAGGTACAGGAATGATTCTAAATAAATCATAAAATTTACATTTTTACTTAATTAAATTATTTAAATAATTGGATAATCCCCAGGCGGAGAGACATAAATAGCAATAGTACAGTTCTGACATAGCAAAGAAACAATAGATGGAAGATATAAACATGTTATCACTAATACTATATCATTGTCTCAATATTTCATTTCACTTTTAATATATCGCTTTATAAAATGTATTTTGTGCTAATAATTTTATAGACTACTAGAATGTCTCAAATAAATATACATTACATTAGTATCAATATAATCTGCGATCAGATCGTGTTAGTTGTCTGTCTGTAACTGCCTCTAGGATCTTGTCAATGTTACATTAATAATATTTATCCAACATCTTAAAGTACAATAAAAATATTTACAAAAGAAGTATTAACAATCTTAATAGCTATAAATACTATGAAATGGATATTTTTACAATAAATACTCTATAAAACAATGTGATCGAAATTACAATAAAGACATCGGAAGTTTTTATTTAATATTCAAATACTTCGTACTTATACGTCCACTTATAGCCACACTAAATTCTTGTTTGATAACTTTGGTCATTACATGATTTATATTGGTCAATCTTATATTTGCAAATAATAGTTCAGTCATTGTGAGAACTAAATTGGTTTTTAATAACTACCAACTATGTTCCTAAATGTTACTGTAAAAATGATGTACAAGTAATTTAACATTTTTGTGTGACCTGATGAAATTTTTGTACATACATTCAATGATAAATACAAAATGCCCCAAATCTATAGTATGGATTAACTCACACCAAGCTGAACATAACATGCAAAACTGGAAGAGTACACTTTATGTAATCCGCTGAACTCACTTTTACATACTCTTTGCAGCTGTGTATAAGGTGTAATATTATTATATGCCAGGACCTCATTGGGTGGCTGAGTTAAATATACCGGACAACTTTTATTATGCGAGCAACACTGAACACAAAAAACTGTTTATCACAAAATGGTAATACCAACAATAGCTTACAGTATGTAACGGCTGATATGAATATACTGTATGAATTTTTTTGTGAATTCAATATTGCTCCCATAGTAAAAGTTGTTCAGCATACTCAATTCATCCACCCCACGATGTCCTGGCACATAATTATATTACACCTTATGTATATCAGCATAAGTTTCATAATTACTATAATTTGAAAATCAACTAAACACCGCTTAGCGTGAGCTGATCCTTAGTCTTTGCCTGAATCTCCAAAATGACCAAACTACAAAGATCCCTAAGCGAAAAGATACACATCAGTCCGTATAAGACGTGTTTATATTAGAACAATTCAATAATACAAGACAAAACACTGTCGTTCTAACGTCATCCATAAACAGATCGATGGTAGAAGATCATTTGAATGTATAAAACGAGCCACGGTTTCCGTATTATCAACAAGTCTAGTTTTTTATTATTCCAATGCAATACTGATATCATGATGAAATATGTAACATTACATTCACATTAAAATGTGAATAACTTAAGTATTGTAATAAAATACTGAAACACTGACCGATTTAAGTATAATATACAAGTAGACTTTCTTCTAGCTACACTATAGAAAATTGTCAGAATTATTCATAATCTGCACATTTGATAGATTACCATATGCATTAGATGTTAAAAGCATTGTATTGATATTTTTTTCTTATCACATGTTGACATCGATCGAATAAAATTCATTCAAATCCTTTACAAAGATATCCCCCTAGTGCTGTTAGTTGCAATGCAATTGGATAATTGTACTCGCGCAAACTTGCACACAATACTAGCGGCGGATCTGAAGCTATTGGGTATTCTGTACCGATCAAATAATCTTATGAATCAATAGATAAGCTTACGGACATCTTATGTACAACATTAGGAGATATTGCAACTAACACACATAAAGGTTTACGCTGGCGCACATACTTTTTTACAATATCGCACGTGGCGAAGCCATCGATGCCATCATCGCCACTAAATGGCAGTACATCAGGATCGAAACGGTTCTGCACCGTGCCGATCCGCACAAAAGAATCCAACCGTGATCATAGATCATCCTTTATAGTATATCGTTCAAAAACGAATTGTCTAAAGAGTTGAGGAGTTCCTGCGCGGTGAGATTGCTCGCGTCGGTGGAAGGCATGTTGTCTAGGAAGTCTAAGTTGAAATCGGCCGCTTGGCCGCCGAAGGAAGACGCGTTGTGGATAGTGAATGGAGACTGATTACCTGGCATCATGGCGCCGCCGCCGCCAGGCATGCCAGTGTGCAGGCCAGACTGGCCCATGCCGCCGCCTTGCATCGACATACTCTGAGATTGCGACATATGGATATTCGCCATCTGAAAATTAAATATTTACCTTCGTGGGAGAAAAAAAAACAAAAAAATATACAACCGAGATAACTTACGCGATAAGCAGTCAAAAATGTTAGTTCCCTATAATAATACTATTGACCCCGCAAATGTTATTTTGCCATATACATCTGTACGGGATCACATTTATCATTTAGGAGTATGAGAAATAGATAACAACCTATTCTCAGACCTACTGAATATACATGTAAAATTTCATCAAAATCGGCAAGCCGTTTCGAAGGAGTATAAATAAGATAATTTTATATATTAGATTACCTATAAAGAAAAAAAGTTTTTTTTGCATTGAATAGGCTCCGAAAGTACTGAACCGATTTTAAAAATACTTTCACCCACAAGATATGCGGGTGACATATGCAAATAATTTACGCGGGAAAACAGCTAGTACTTTATTAAATAACAGTTTTTTTTTTAATTAATCTGTGGTTTTAAATAGCGAAAATATGTATATATGACGTCACTAAGTCATGTAAACAACGTTTAATATTCAATTTTTTTACTACCACATACTACAATAACAGGCTAACATAAATTATACAACATACCTGTCCTTGCACGTTCATCATCTGATTCTGTTGCATAATGAGATGAGACATTGACGACTGTTGCTGGTTCGATGCCCTGCAATTGAAATATTATATTAATAACGTAACGAATGTGATTTTAATAAAAAAATAAACGAACAAGAAAGAGTCACGCACTATCATTGATAAAGCCAAACTTGCTTAACAACACAAATCACCGTGCAATAAAAATAACAACGACACTTGTTTGCATCACTCGTCGACCTTGTTTGTTATACATAGTTGCGCAATAACCCCCTGACGGTAAAGTCTCCGATACAATAACATCTATTATAAGTGCACTCAACATTAATAGGGAAATATAGAACACAAATACATAGGAACTTCTAACAGTAAACACATAAAATTTTAATGAAATGAGCAAATATGAACATATTGTCTAGTCAGTATGTAGAATAATCTGAGAACGTCATGTTCAACATACCGGGTTCGATTTCCCGGCGCCTCAGCAAAGAAAATCTGAATAATATACCTAACTTTTGATATATTATTTCAGGTCTGGGTGATTGATACATATATCTATTTTTTGATTATTTTTGTATTAAAAATGGTACCTGTTTAATATTTTTCTACAGGTTACGCTATTGTTCTGAGTATCTTTATATAAAAAAGACATTTATTATTTAAGAGTTACATTAATTAGATTTGACCTGCACAGTACACAAACATCTATTATAATTGTTCAAAGCGACATTACCCATACAAATTTTACATTCATTTGAGCTTAAAGGCGTCATTAAACCTTAATTGACGTAATTAAATTAGTTAATGATGTGAACTAAAAAAGCGAAAGAGCTATGTCAGATTTTGTAAATTGGAGGGATGTAACTGCCTACCCCGCTGGCAAATAGGCGTGAGGTTACATAGGTATGTATATATTAAATAAATTTTAATGATATCTAATGTAAATTAAGCGATGTTATATCAAAACATAAGTTGTACCGCTGGTGTTGTTGCTGCAGAAGCTGCTGCTGCTGCAGGCGCGCCTGCTGCAGCTGCATCTGCTGTTGTTGCGCCATACTGCCGCTCATGCCGCCCATACCGAAACCACCTGATAATACAAACACGTTGTGTTACTTAAAAAGCGGAAAGAACTCTGTTTAGATAGTGTTGCTGATTAATAGGGCTGAAGATTGGAAATAGCTTAGATTACAGGCATTAAAGTTGAGTATTGGAGGCTTGTTACGTCATAGTTTTGTAGAAAATGTACAAAAGCATGACGTCTTGTAACATTTTAACAATGTATAAACGTAAATTAATGATAACGAAATAAAAAAATACGTGTTTTATGTTTTACAACAATCTACCTGACGAACAAACAAACAAAAATTAGTCGTCATCACTATTATAGTGTTTGCTAGGTAATAAGGTTCCTGCCAACAGCACGATCAGATTATACAAATCTGTTAAATTTCTCAATATAATTTTAAACCTATTAATATATTGAGGATGGATTTCAAAATAAATTTCGGGAATTTGACATATTTTGGTAACCCGACGTGCAGCCGTGTGCACGTACAATCAATATAAACATACAATATGTTCAGGTACGCAGGCATACTCACACTACTACAGTTGTCCTTATAAGAAGGTGTAACATTTGGAAATGGTCAGTTTGTCATCATAAGTCATCTGTTCTTCACAATTTTAAAGATTAAACTTGCTAAATTTCTACTTACTTAGATACCGCCTGCATAATGTACAATTCAAATAATCAAAATGTATTGTTTTTCATATCCTTGAATTAGTAGGTATTCGAATTATGACTTAATGGTGATCCAATTATTATATAATATAATAAATGTGAGTTTCTTTGTTTGGATGTTTAGATGTTTGGATGTTTGTCGGTCAATCACGCCGAAACTACTGAACGGATTTTGATGAAATTTGGTATACAGATAGGATATTAGCTGACTTAGATAATAGGATACTTTTTATCCCACTAAACATTTCCCTAGGTTCCATGCGGGCAAAGCCGCTGGCGAAAGCTAGTAAATTATAATTCATAACGTAACGGAGTCAGGACCTGACTCCTTCTAATGATAAATGACGATGTTAATTCGAACTCGTTGCGAATACACTATGGCCGTACCTTGGTGATGGTGCGGGAACTGTTGCCGGGCCGCCTGTTGCTGCAGCAGCACGTGCCGCCACTCGGGCGAGTACTGTCTCGCGTGAGGCGGGAACGGCCGCGGAGCCGCCTGCGGCCGCCTCGCGCCCGCGCCCCCCGCGCCGCCCCCGCCGGGGCCCACGAACCGCGCCTTATATTCCGGCGGAGGCGGCCGCATCTGCTGCTGCTGTTGTTGCTGAGCTCGCAACATGTGCTGCTGTTGCTGCTGCAGCATTTTAGCTTGTTGCTCGCGCGATATACCTGCCGCGGCTACACCTACGATATAAACTAGAAATATCAACTTCTATTCAAGCACTAATAAGCAATAGTTATGTTTCAAAATGCGTTTATTTTGTGAGAACAAACATTCGTTAACTAACACACCTGACAGTTCTTCTTTAGTTGCAAAAAAAACTAAACTAAATAGTGATCTAAACTACACATATAAAACAAATAACCTCTCACTAACTTTCTTACGGTATTATGAAAGATTAACTTATTGTTCATTTTTTAATATAATTTCTCGTGTTCGTTTATACATCCCACTTTTCTTTTATATTGTATATAATTATTGTAAAAAAAAATGTGGCAGTAAGTGAACAATAAAATTGTTTTTGAACGTGAGAAGACTAGGGACTTACCGAGAATAACACCTTCTTTCAACTCATACGATCTGATTATTAGTTTATTGTGGATAATTTAAATTTTAGAGAAAACAAAATAATAGCAACAATATTATTTAACTCGCCTAGTGGTTGAGATCCCGCCCCCTGCGATGGCTGTTGTGCCGCTTGCGCCGCCTGCCGGGAACGCATCGCTTGCGAAAAGTTTATGCTCTGCGACTGTGACACCGAATACGAATCGCACCCATTGCCTATGGAAAAAACGATTCATTTACATAATTGTTCATCTGCATAAAAACATACGTAGACTATATAGTGAACAAAAGTTTGAAATAAAACAAAATTTTGAACTGAAGATAAACTATGTTATTTGCATATGTGTTACTGAACAACTGCTACATCTTTCTTATTAGTATTGTCAAAAAAACTTAAACCTATCAATATTCTACGGAAATTCATATAAGTCACAATTTGAGTACCTTGTAGCTAAATGGAGCAAAGTCCAAAACTAAAAATCAATATATGTTCAGTAAAAATATGTGCGATACGTTATAGTTAAGTATATTATAGACATTGGCACATATTTTACTCAAGTAAGTAAATACGTTTTGGATTGATGTATGAATAACTATTAACCTCCGAAGTCCGAGAGATATATAATTGCTACAATTATTTAAAAAATGTAGCGACTATGGTGCAATTTATATATGCCGCCCTTTCGCTACAATATCCTCGATTAAGGCCGACATAATGTCGGCGACATTAGTTAAGTATAGTGGCGAGTTAACTTACCTCGCTAGCGTAGTTAAATTTTTATTGCCGTTTGAACGACAAAAATCTGATCACCCTAGCCAGAGAGACTAGTACTCATCAAAGTGTAAACCAGGCCTATGAAACAGACAGAAACCGAATGCTGACGTCAGAGAGTCGTGTTAAAATGTCGCAAGAGAGGGAAATATCGAAAAGTTTTCTTACTACTATTCCATTTCTTTATTTTTAAGTTGAATAGGTTCTTTCTAATTAGCATAGCATTTCAAAAAGGTATTCGCTTGTTATTATCTGTTAATATTTTTCAATCATAACACGTGGGAAATAATCAATGAGGTAACCATTGATAATGGCTTAAATAGTCAATTAACGTTATGAGGTCATGAATGAAATAGAAACGCAAATACTGACATATTAGGTAGGTAGGTACTACATATCGTATGTTCATGTTGCTAAACCTATTAATGTAATACACTTCACAACAATATTCAATAAACAATTAAGCATATTTCGAAATGTGATATCGTCGGTAAGGTATTTTTACAGATATCGTATAACAAATGTCATGAATGCTTAACAATTATTGACATGGCTCCATAATGGTGATGCGTCACTCAGACTTCTTGAGTGTTACCCTGTTACAAAATACTGAATTGTTAATTTTAGGGGCAAAACGTGATTTCTTTTACTGTCAAGAAAATTTTATAAATTCACATTTTTAATTAGGTATAGTTTATTTGAACACAGTTAGGTAAGCACCCTTATAAATGATCAAGTTCAATTCATATTTTTTAATTTGATGTATGGGGGTGATTCAGAAACTTATTTTTAGTCAGGCGAGTAGAATTGTGATCTACCTATTGCATAGCGAGCTAAACCTAACTATTTCAAGTTTCTTAAATTTGTTAACCCTTCCTTGCCCCTCTAGTTATTTAAAAATATATTTAAATGTTTAAAATTGGCTTCTATTTTATTCTAAGTCACTCGTGCAGCAGAATAATGACGTAATTGCAGAGAACCTTTCCAATGAATGGATATTCATAACTTTTAAAAGTTTGAATCTTAAAAAAAAAGTCTATTGTCTTTATCTGCTGGAATCGCGAACGAATAATTTAAACGATAAAAAAAATATTTAACTTGGTAGTTAAATAAAATTTCTTTGGTTCATATTGGCCCGTCTATCTATATTATTAATAGGCATAAAATACCAAATTATTAAAGACAGTTAAAGATTAGTTGTGAACAAAACACAAATTGACTCTGTTTACGATTTTAAAGGAGGATAAAAAGAATATGAAGCGATATACGTCATCACGATAATTAAAGTTAAGACCAAAGTAAAATAATCATTATTTACCGTAACACAATGTCCGCAAACTACAAATTGACGAATCGCAGCAACTACATACGTACCAAGTAGGATAAGTTCAGAATAGGTATGTAAGTACGTAGTACCCTGCGTTAAGTGCAACTAACGCCGAAACCGAACCGCCGAACCGAAGACAAGCCGCACACCTGGCTTGACGCATACTCGGCGAAAAATACCTACTTGACCTATTTTCAAGACCGAATCTATGAAATAAAATCTTCATCATAAATAAAAAAAAAGAACGCGCCCAACTACTAATGCGACATTGTATCTGACTAAACACGTTTGTATCTTAAGGTTCCCTTGCTATTTTTAAAAATACTTTATTTCGCTGGCGAAATGTTGGCCACCCTACTCGCTGATGGGGCCGTCAACCTCCCTCGCCTATTCCCCCGCCGTACATCATACATCGCATTCTCATATAACGCAAAACGTCGCAACCTCATACCGATGGATACCTATGTTGCTATGCAATGTAACACACCAATACAGAAAGATCCCAAAGCGGCCACGTGCTATACGTACGAATCACATGAGTAATATATTGTCTAATACCTTAGTAATGACGAATCAGTAAAATTTTAGCAACGGCACATTTGAAAGCGGAGTATATAGAGTAGTGTATTTATTTGCAACTGTTGATTCGCTATTGAAAACATTCCCGGTCCGATATTGAATCATCAGCATTCCGTCGGAGTTATTGCTACGTTGTGTTTGTGTACTTTCATATGACTCTTATAATATCTACCTATATTATGAATTCAGACATAGAAGTCGAATCGTTAATACTATTAAAAACTTGTTCAAATCTTTATACGGATATATCTTAGATTATTTAATAGTCCAGTTCCGTGTCCCCCACAAAGCGCAACGACAATAGTTTGTGTCGTTTGAGAGTCGTGTCTGCGTGAGCAAAGAGCAAAGAGCGTGTATTAATTGCCAAGTTTCCATTTATGTGAGTTACATGAGTGATAACTGATAACAGTATGCAATGATTACCCCAAAATGTCGGATTTTAATTATTGTTTCTAGTCTATTTATTTGGTTGTCTGGTTATCTCTTATTATATGGAATAACGAGTGACAAGGAAAAATCACCTAATTATTCCATACTAATATTATATGCATGCAAAAGTAAATCTGTATCTGTAATGCTCTCACGCCCAAATCATTAAACTAACTTTTTATTATAATAAAATGGTTAAAATAGGGAAGTAAAGTTTGTGTGGAAGTTAGTCATTGTCTATGATTTAATTTAATTTTTGTTTTACCGTTTTTCGAAAAGCTGCACAAAGTAACTACACCACGTGGACGAAATCGTGAACAAATGCTAATATAAAATATATGAGTAGTCAATGTGGTGTTAAATTAAGAGAATTAGTTTTATTAGTTCAATAAAGAAATGAGTCTTCATTACAGAATATAATATATTGTTTAAATTTGAATTTGGAACTAATTAAACCGGAAAATTTTATTATCTTCCCTTTGTTCTTTATTAAATATTGTAACATACAGAGAAATCTATTATTAATATTGAAAATTCGCAAAACGTCCATAAAACATCAAATTAACGTAAGTATAAAATTATACATGATGTACGTTACAAAAGCATTCATAGAAAATTAGTTACCAAGTAATTCTATGACAACAATTAGTCGATAATAGCGTCTTTGTGTATAAAAAAAATGTATTACAAGTAGTAAATCGTATCACGGAGGCTACCTCTGTTACGATTTTTAGTTGAGTCATTGGTTATTAACTATCCCTGAAAGTGTCCCGATTGATCCATAGAGCGGAGATTTTACAATAGATACAAAGAACAGCTCTTTTTAATCTACAATTAGTTACTGCATATAGAAAGACCAAGTGGATGGTCCATGGCCAGATAGAAATTTGCCAAATGGTTCGTAATGAAATGAGTGTAAAGCTAGAATCACAGAAGCACATTTACCTATATGGTAATTTATTGTTAAGTAAAAACAGCATACCTTGATGATGTTGTGGAGACGGAGTACCCTGATGTTGGAAGCTGGCGTACATTCCTTGCTGTGCTGCCACTGAAACGTGCCCGCTCGCCGCACCGCTCACCTGCATGTGCTGAGCCGCGGACACCTGACAAACAACACAAACAATGTTGACAATAAAAAAAAATTGTATATAATAATAAGTACTAAGTTAAACTGTCGACAAACAAAGCTGTTTCTAATCAATATACATGCTCAGACTTCTAAAAAACTGATAAGAAACGAATATTGAATCCTGAATAAGTTGCTAAAAAAACGCGACACTTCCAAGTCAAGATAAGCTATACTTTCGGCAAATATTTTTTATTATATTATCAAGAACTCTTAAATCATACAAGTAAACCTTTCTACCTTAATATTGTAATACTAATTAGTTTTCAGTTCAGTTTTCTATAAGATAAATATTTCTGTATGTATGCCCCATTACATCCACCTGGCAACAGCCGTCAATGCTGTCATGGATTGTATAAACAAAATAATCGGTAGGTGACAATTTTCTGTTGGCGGCGAAAACTAAAACTTATTTTTTTACAACCTAGTGGGTAAAACGAAGGAATATCTAAAATATTCATTGTTCTTCTATTTACAAAACCTTTTTTATTATGCGTGAGCGAGCTATTTTTAGAATAAACCTCGTTTAATGCAAAAATACTGTGTGAATGTAACGTAACGCGGAAAAAAAACCATATGAGGTTTTTATCATAATAAACTAAAAACAAATCAACCAATGCAGCAGTCGAAGAGTGCAGTAAGTAACAAAGATTATTTTATAGAGCTTATTGATATTGCACGCTCTTTAGTATTCTGGTCGTGATTAAACTAAATCCAAAAGGAGGAGATTATATGTTCGACAGCGATGTATGTATGTTCACCGATATTATCGCCAGTTTTTGACCGAATTACAAAATTATTTTTTTAATCGACAGCTTCGCCCTTTTAAATTTTATCGAAATCGATTCAGTAGTTTTTATTTTATTATAAAATAAAATACGCTTTTTACCATATATCATCCAAATATTTAGATGATGATGTATTGTATATTATGTATCTCAGCTAAAAAATAATAAAAAAATATATATCAAGCAAACAAACAAAATCTTCTTTTCTAAGACTTTTACCATATTGAACATTTTTATATGAATAGATCTGTATCTATGCTAATATTATCTCTATAAAGAGGAAAGTTTTGATTGTTTGTTCGTTCGCAACGAATAGGCTCCAAAACAACTGGACCGATTTTGAAAATACTTTCACCTACGGGAAGCTGCATTATATGCTGTGAACGTAGACTATATTTTAAATAAAGGGATGAAAATGGGGAATTAAAACGTTACGATAGTAACGATGGTTTACTATTCAATTTGTATTTTTGATATCCAAATGAAAATAAAACACTTTTTTTTAAATAAAACCTACTTCAATTAAAAAAAGAGATAATAATACTTGTTTCAAAAGCGACTTATTCAAGAAAATTATATTGAAGTCAGGCGCCTAGAAGTTAAATAATAAACCTATAGAAAAAGCATTTCCTTGAATAAGTCGCTTTTGAAATAAGTATTATTATCTCTTTTTTAAAAGATTGAAATAGATTCTATTAAAAAAAAAGTGTTTTATTTTGTAAAATACAATCTTTACTGTGTTTAACCAAATACAAGTTAATTTAGATAATTTGCTACCTGTTTTTGATGATCTAATAATTAAAAAACAATTAATTGGCCTGCATTTAACTGTAGAAGCATAAAACGGCCCCATGCGCGAGTATACAATTACGATGTAAATCTTCAAGGTTAATTAAAATCGATTAGAAACCTTCAATAAAAGTATCACAAACTATTTTATTTCGCAACATTGTTATTTTTCTTGTTTGATACGTTGCTTGAAACTTGAAACAAACTGGTAGCAAATAAGTAGGTACTGATTGTGAGGTCATAAAATAACCATACAAGATTTTTATGATTATACTAGATTTTGCCCGAGACTTCGTCCGCGTGGTAAAGTTACTTTGAGCAGCATTTCTAACGAATATTTATTCATTTCTAATACATTTACATCCCCCATCATCCCTTATTTTGTCCCCATGGAAGTTGAATTTATCAAAATCCTATTTAAGCGGACGTCTTCATCATAGTAGCTCCAATTTTTAATTTCAGTTTATCAGTCGAAAATCTAAGGAGATTTATACAAACTTTCATCCTCTATTTTATTCCCTTTGGGGGTGAAATTTATTAAAATCCTTTCCTAGTGGATGCCTGCGTCATAACATCTACCTGCATACCGAATTTCAGCCCAATCCGTCCTGCGGTTTGGGTTATACAGGCAGGCCTCGTACTTACGGCATGTTAGGTTCTCGAAATACGCGACGTAAAGCGAGACATATTTTTTCAAATGTTTACATGAAAAACTCACGGGTAAGATACCACACGGACTCAAAATAAAGAGAAAACTACGTTTATAACAAAGGATATACATACTTTATTATCAAAAGTAAGCAATCAAACTTAAAATAATTATGCAATGAGAAATAATAAACTAAACTTTTGCCTTAAAGAAACTATCAATTCTGGATACAGGTCTTGGTAACACTGATAGGCTGGACACATTTTGTTATTAACATTAAAACCCCACGGACATTGACCTCGCGACAAGTGAATTATCCTATGCCGGAAATCGATACAATTAACGTATGCTTGAGGAACTGTGTCAAAATATTGTTTGACGTAAGTTGAAACGACGTAAATCGAAACGACGTAAGTCGAGGACTGCCTGTATATATTTAGATGCAGTCATTAAAATTATTATTATTACGTACCTACCCTACAAAACTTTTCGAATGACTAATATTAAATAAATATTTAATTAATACATACACAAAATATACAAATATTTTACAAGAAACCCATTATCAAATGTCGAAATAAAATATTGCATTGAGGAAAAGTTGTTTCTTTTATTAATATACCAACTTTCCGCCAGCGGCTATGCCCGCGTGGTCCGACATTGTAATTCAACCTTCCTATTGAATCACTCTGTATATTGATGAACACCACATTAAAAGCCGTTGTGTAGTTTAAAAGATCTCAGCGTTACAGACAGCGGGTTACCATTTTGTTTTATACCACATAAAGATTCATACGCGTGGCAAATCTGAACCCCCCTTTTTACAAAAATTACGCGGATGGAGGCATATGATGTATTTAACATTTTCGCTATCAAGAATTAACAGACTAATAAATAATTTTGATACTAACGTCTATAAAAGATTCATACACAAAGGTAATTGGCGTGTCCATATTGCTCTAATTAACAGAGATAAGTTGCTAGCACTCTCGGAGGGCGGACACTACACAAACCTGACGTTATATGACCGCGCGTTCGCAAGTTTTTGACGAGTTCGGCGTCTGGTGACACCCACCTAGGGTTGTGGAAACAAAGAAAACGTTGTCATCGAACTATTAATGTTCCCACATTAGCAAAACACAGACCATAACCCACGATAATAATAAGTAATTAAGTCACCAGCTAAAGACGACGGAGATAAAATAAAATGGTAGAAAATGAGAGATGCCTAACTATTTATAAATTTAAAAAAGGAAATCAACAATGATGTAACTTTTTGATATAAATATAAATTTAATTTTTAAATTTAGATCACTCCGAAAAATAACAGCTATAAATACGAGTAGTGCAAGTCTTAAGTAAATTAAAAAAGATTTTATCCCAAAAACTAAACGGAACAGTATTCATATCGATAAATGACGAACAATATAATCTGAAATTAATTAGACATCTAGTCTTCGCTATACCCAAACACATTTGTCTCGTTTTAGTATACTTAGTTCGTTTACTTGAAACTCAACAACCCTACCACAGTCTGACGCACAATCCGACACAAAACCAGTTCCAAGTCTCCAAAGCTCCAACACTCTGTCTACTCCCGTCCGATGCACACGCAATTTTTGTTATTCTCTGCCAATACGAGCATGATATGCGTGCTAAGATCCCTTCGCATTGTAGAGCCAGACGGACTAACGGTATCTGTGTTATCTCGCACATCGAATTTTCAAATGGCCCGAGCCCCGAGGATTACTAATACCGACTCAGGTAAAACAGTTGGCATAGCAACACAAAGCTGTCACGGAAATAGGTGAGGCTCAAAGTAAATGTTATTTACTTTGTTTCTAAGGTCTCCATGATTGTTACATCCGCACCTGTATTGAATTATTATTTTACTTGTTGCAAATTGATTTATAACATTCTGGGATGGTTCTATTAACCAGCAAAATTGAAGTGCTTTCAAACAGTAATAAAATAATTAATACCTGACTATTGTTTTTCGAAAGAATATAAGACAGATTTTTTAAAATTTTCTTTTGGTTTATTTGCATCTTGTAACATTTTTATTTATTTGGATAACCAAATAGTGTTTACTTTTAGAACTCACTTCAACATTATTGAAACTTTCATTAACTCGATTCTTACTCAATAAAAGCAGAAGTTTCTACTTATCCTAGTCCGAACTTGAAATGGTTATATATAATAATACAAAAATATGCTCTGAACGATCGTAAGCTTCGTAGCTAATTTAAGTTGAATTTCGGTGAAAAAAACATTTTTAATTACAGTGGAGTTTCCAAATACTTCAGACATTATTTTAGCATGTAAAAATCTTTAAATTCACTGAATCCTTACAAAATAATAAAGAAGTAAAAATTGGCCAACAATACGGACCTCAACTTTTATTTCGTCCCTTGCGATATTTGCGACGGAAATAACTCGTCCCACACATTTACGTCACGGCCACCTACGCCCCTCCCGATTTACCCGATCAAACTTAACCTTTATTATAGCAAAGTCTTATTAAGCATCGCTAACAGCAGTTCATGAACAACGTTATATTCTTTCCTATCAGCAACTAGTAACCATCATGAATATGTATATAGTCCAGAGTAATTGTGTTTTTTTTTTTTAAATCTAAAACTAACTTCAAATTACTTGTCGACATACTGTTGTACATACTTACTGCACATTTTACTAGATTACTTTTATTTATTAGTTCGATTTCGATATAAAAACAAAACTGAAACTGATTTTATCGAAATTTTGATGGGACCATTTCGGAACGTAGGTCCTCAAAATCGGTTTATAAACTACGAATTTATAGCCAGACATACATAAAAACATAGTTACAGAAGAAATTCGTATTGAAATCGATTAAAAAGAATTAAAAAAGTGTACAATCGGTAAAAAAAGTCTCGAAAAAAGTGTCGTCATGCAAAGTCAGGATGTACCAATAACAACACATTTAAAAGTTGAACATAAAACAATTAGAATCAATAAGAAATTTAAAAGACAAGACTGATATAATCAAGTCCAATGTACTACTACAGAGTATTTATTAAAACTATAAAACGGTATTTTTTTTATTTTTTTTTATTCTAATGACGGGGGCATTACCGAATTCCTGCGATATCTCCGCTAAATACTTAGAAATGTACAAATTATTTTGTTTCTCTATTGAAAACATTTTTAACCAACCTTAACTTGAACCTCTCTTAATATAAATTTGTGAGCAATACTTATTTCGATGAGTTCATAAGTTTGTCAAAGCACTCAAATCTTTATTAAAATCACATTGTGAGAGTTGTAAGGCAAAGCGACACGGCCGATGACATCGTAGTGTCTTGAATGAAACAAAAAGAGCGAAACTACCGAGGATTACTTCCTGTACGGAGACCACGTGTCCTCACAAGCGACGAATACGCCCGACCAGCCCTACTCGATCCCGTGACTATGTTTTAGATCAGTGCTTTTTAACTGGCGATATATAAATATTTGAAGCCTTTATTTATTTATGTACAAATTTATTAATAAAATAAGAAAAATAACTAAATATTCGTGATTCGCTCACAGAGTTTTTTAAATATTTTCGTAATTTCTCCCAATACCACCCACCAGATTAAAAAAACGCCGATTTAAAAAGTACCTACTAGTAACAAGATAATAATATTTGAAAAATATGCATATATACATATACATTCAAAATGTTATTTATCTGGATTGGACTGGTCTTAATTTTGTTTATTACTAGCATCATAAGAAATAATAACATTAATAATATAAATCTTCATTGGAACTCATAGACTAAGGAATTATAAAAACCTATCTAATCTTTTCATTCTGGTTTGTACTACTGTCAATAACAGCTGATGAATGTAGAAATAAATTGCAATTTTTACATGATTAAAAAAAAATATGTAATCTATATCACGTTTAATCGTAATGCTAAAATACTAAATAAACAAGGAAACGCTCAAAAACAAAAGTATATTAGCCAAGGTTGCTGCTTGTTGTTGACGTTAATCGAGAATATTTAAGACTTCACTCTTACAATGTCGTCACTTGTGAGAATTCTTTGCTTGTTGTACTGAGAAATTGAATATTCTAATACAACCTTTTGCAGACAACTTGACGTTTCCTTTATCCAATACTAAGACAAAAGTTGTGTCAATTATTACTTACTATTATATATTCAAAATAACACTTTACATTACACTAATGTTTATGCATCATCGGTAACGTAGCGTACGTAAATAAACGATTGAAATATCCTCAAAAATTAACGAAGATAAGCATTGTCTGCACTTGATAAAAGGTATAGGTAAAAATAAAAAAAAAAGAACAAAACTTTTTGAACGTGGATACCGTTCATATGTAATGTCTTGTTTACAAGGGCATAGTTTAAACATGTGGCTTTCGACACATCTGCAAGCCCGCGAATCAGCAACTAAGTATATCGGATACGCACTTGTTAAAACTTTGGACAAATAGACATAATACATTCACAACTACCTATCAATTTACTGAATGTGGACTCATTAGACAATTACATGATATCTATGAAAAGATTTGCTATGTTTAGTCATATTACAATCATCGGCTACCTATCTTGGATACCCTGTATTTTTTCATAAAGAATACTAACTTGAATCTAAGCGATATTCATTTAGTTAACCATATGCAAAGTTCTGCCCATGCGAATGGTCCTAGTCTTAGTCCCTTCATAAAATGATATATTTAAAAAAACGGTCAGTTCCGCGCAGCAAATATAATTAAAACCTCGACTAGAATTTCTTATTATGGCAATACTCATTCTATCTCAGTCTTGCAGTAGTGGTAGAGAATGATAGCATCAGAAAGATCGTCTCGTAACCGTTCGCGATAACTGTCCGTCAGTAGGCGGGCAGCGCGCGCATGCTGTCCCCGGTCGATACTACACCAGACTCCCCATGTTTTTTATGTCGTTTCGCGTTACAAGTTGCCCAATAACGAAAAAGAACACTTCCAATTTGCTAAACGAATTTCATCGACTAAAATATATGACGACACTAAGGATTACGATTTACCTTTTTCAGCTTGGTAATGTCATTTCAAATGTTACTAAATACTAATAAAAAGAATAACTAATAAAAACATATACACATACTAATCATTTTGGCGGGAAAGCGCGATCAACTTTTTAGTGGACTCTTAATAATAACTGGACTCGCCAACAGTCAAATTGCAGATCTACTGTTTAAAATAACATCATAATTGGAAAGTGTAGGCTATATGAAAAATAAGATTTTTCATTTTGCATATTTTCGTCCAAGTCAGCCTTTATTTAGTGTCACAGCCTAAAATATGCGAATCTTAGTACAACATTTGATAAGGAAACATGAGCTTTAATGAAACATTTATAAGTTACCTGTAGGTTGTGATGAGGCTGGGTGAGATGCAGTTGTTGCTGCTGTGACATGTGAAGGTGATCGAGAGGCGGCGGGGCGGGACGCGGCCGATAGGCGCCGTAGTTACGGTAGCGCGACCAGTCTCCCCCCGCCGCCTGTTGGTGCTGTTCCGCCATATGTTTCAGAGTCTGGGCTGCCGGTGACATCTCACCGCCGCCGTACGGTCGCGGCGCTGGCTCTCCCTCCGGCGGCTCTAAACCGATACCCCCTCCATTTAGTTTTCCACCATCGAGATCAAAATCTTTCAAAAACTCAGGGTAGCCTGAAATTTCTGTGATGAGGTCTTCGAAGGTATCATCTCCGTCGTCTTCACCCATAAGGTCGGCAAGCACGGGAAAGGCGGAGGCAGCGTCACGTTCTAATGCTGCTGCACATTCGTCGAGCCCGACAAACTCATCATCAGCAACTTCCGATTTACATTCGGCTTTACACTCGCGTTCGCAGTCGAGTGGAGTGGGCACTCGGGGCGGGGGTTGTTGAGGCGGCGGAGAATTGGACGTCTTCACAGCGTTGGCGAGCGCTTTCACTGTGACATTTGTGGATATCTGTTGTGGCTGTGAGTCCGCCGCCGAAGTGGTGAATTCCAATTGCTGCACGATCTCCACTGAGAATTTCGTAAGGGCCTCTCCTGAACCAGTTGACGATCCACCACCGCATTGCAACTTTGCTGGAGGTTCATAATCTCCGCATCCAAACTTTTGTTGCTGTAACAGAAATATTATATTAATGTCGTGCTGGATATGAGTAATTTAAAGTCATTGTTATTCTGATTATAGGAATATATCTAAAAGATTAAACTTTGCATTGATATAAATTAGAAAAAATATATAATATTAAATATAAACAAAGAAGAACGATCAGTATAATCACTTAATTATAAATATATCAATTCCAATGATAATATGACATCAGCAGCATGCTAGGTATGGCGTAAATGACGGGGGATCTGCGTACACTGGTCAATGTCCGGCTGCGCAGATAGATTGTCTTGAAACTCATAATTTTATCAATTTGTGAATCAAACTCTGATACATGTTAATTTAAAACAGTTCCATATCGAATAGCTGATTATTTCACATCATATTTTTCTAAAAATTTGTAAGAAAATGGCGTTGTAAATTTTATTTGATGTTCTTAGAAGGAAAAGGAAAAGAAATTCGGTTAGACTAAGAACTGAATTCTAAGAATCAAATGTTTGATCTCGATCTTGAGATGAGATGACTTGGCCTAGGTACTTTTCCAATAATCAACATTCACTCGCACAAATTCTCTATAATAGAATTCAAAGTCGTATAGAGTGAATCCTCTACCACGCTACGCCATTGCCATATAGATAAAATCAAAAATATTCATAAGTAACCCAATCGAGAGGCGGCGGGGTATCTACATTAGTATCTACATTTGAAGCTGAATCGTTATTTTCAAAAGATAAAATTAATTACGTCTGAAATACTACAGTCGGCATTAGAAACGAATGTACTATGTAGTTTTGCTGTACACAATAATAGGTGTAGATAAGGCGGGGCCTTGGTAAATGATTTAATCACGTGTCTCACGTTTGTTTTACCTACCACGCATACAGGTCTAACGGCGAAGTTCCACAAACATGACGTTTCTTATTAATAATTTCCCAGAAACCCTACATCTCGATACAATCACTAGAGTCTAAAAAAACCGACCATCTTTAATTTTAAGCAATTAGAAATTGATAGTCTCTGATAGGTACTAAATAAATAGTTACAGATAAGCTGATCACGTGAACACAATGTAATAAAGACATGATGAGATAAAATCATAATAATGTAAACAAGTACGCTATCGTACCTTGTAGAAATCAAACAAACATTATCGTCCATTAGTTATTTAACAAGCAAGGCAATAGTAAGATTACCTCGAAGCGTGTAATGAAAAAATTGCCTTTACGAATCTCTAATGATTTACCATAGGATCGTGTTTCGGTGTAAACTAGTTATGTGTCGAATCGGGCATAGTTGTAAAATGTGTCAGAAAACAGCTCAGAGGCTCTGAGGTCGTCTCGGTGAACGGCGCGAGACAATGTGAGGCGTTTGTTGTGAAACTTGCGCAGTTTACACAATCACAGCCCGCCCTATTGCTTGCAGCGGTCAACTTTGCAATACTGTATCCCTGAGCAAACTATCTAATTTATTTGTTGACTTAATAATAAGTCCATCGTTTTCGATTGAGCTTGTAATGAAGTTTTCCAGGTATACTAAATATGACTTTTCCACGAAACCCTTAGGGCAGAATGTATTATTCTCATCTCCCCTAAGTTCTGCGAAAATTCATTAGGGTTTCGTGAAATTATTTATTTTATAAGCCATTACTGTCCATTACTGGTAAGCAGGGAGGGATGTGCCACCATATTTTATATGTAGCATTATTGTGAGTAGTGTAATCGAAATGGTGAGTCGCGTGCGTGATGAAATAGTCTATCTATAGAGCACAAAATAAGTAGGGCTGTGCAGTGGCGACGCGACCTTAACCATTGCGAGGCTCCGGACTGCAATCTTAACGGGGCCCTTATCTATTGCGCAAAGTGTGACTAGAAGTGTCTAGGTATTTATAACGTTGAATCACGTTTGTGAATTCTAATATATATCTTCTTTAATTATAACTCTACTAATTTTATCTTATTATTTTCAGTTTCATGGATTTGAGCGGTTACTTTGCACGTCACTCGTAAAGCCATTGACATATAAATTATGTGAAATTTAATTCAGTAATGTCGTTTCAGCAATTTGAAATTAGACTTAGTAAATAGCAATTGGTGTAATACAAAAAAAAATAACAACTGATATTTTCGATAACATCGAGAGATCGAGATCTACTTGTGATCTACCACATCCGAAAGTTTACACTCGAAACCTAATACAAAGTTAAGTACGATGGGGCTGATAATTCATAAAGTATAAAAGCTTTAAAAAAAAAGCAATCCATATGTAAAGAATGAGTCGGTCGATGTGGCAAATGATGGCTTCACTCAGCGCACACGAATTCGTATGCCAGTAATAAATAGATGTGCATTTGCAATACTGCTTATCGCCAAAAGTATCGTGCGTGACTTTTTTCATGTTATGATGACATTTTTGCATGACGCGGAAACCATTACAACCCTTAACATTCACATTCAAGGCTAAACTTAACATTCCTGACCTACCTACTCCTATTTCAGATTATTTTTTATAGATAAACTAATTGTTTTAGACGCAGTTAAATCAGTATATTATTCCGTTTGTGTATGACAACCTTGTTAATAGGCTTGTGTCCACTAAGAATAAATCAATTGTATTGTAGTGTCTATACTTTTATTTTTATTTTTAGAAGTCAACAAAGTTAATTATTTATTATATTTATTATAGATTAATGATATTTTTAAGGAATTAAAACAAAATAAATAAACATCTTCTCACGTGACAATGAACACCAATCAGAGTGCGTGACGTCATAGAGTGCACTCGCCATTGTTGTTGTTGACGTTTTCATAGTAAACACAAGTGCTCTAGTAACTTTCCTATTTTTTGCATTGGAAGCATCTAATTGATCAGTTTCTTAAAGCTTATAATAATTAGCGATGGAGTCCGGATTTAGTAAAGCAAACTCTACAAATCTACCGAAAATCGATGCTGTTATGCTCGGATCATTTTTCGCAACAAACAGTGATTTTTGCTCGTCGGAATTTCGCAATATTAAAACGTCTAAGTAAGTAAAAACAAATGTAAACTATTTTGAAATAAATATTATAAGAAATAAATTCAATTTCTTTTATAAATAGATTATATTTGTGAACAACTTTTTCACTGGTTTTTAGGTTATATGTTATGTGAAGTATTCAATAACTAAACAGTTGCATTTATTTTCAGGTCTTCTCGTGCTTCATACGGAGACGATGCTATAAGCTACGTGCAGCTTAAACGTGACGCCAAATTATGTACTGTGAAGTGTAAAATATGCCCAGAACACAAAATTCACTCAAAGCTCTATGGATGCACATTAATTATTGATGAAGACAATGACGTGATTGTCTCGTTAAAATGTGATGACTGTGTTGCGTCAAAAGGAGGTTGCAAACATGCAATCGCTTTTTTATTTTGGGTTCACCGTCGTAGCGAGGAACCATCGTGCACATCAACGGAGTGCTACTGGAAAAAATCCAAGCTGTCAAGAGTTGGCAGTTCTTTGAAGTCAATTACAGCCAAAGAATTGTCAAAGGGCAGTCCCTTGTTACCTGCAAATAACTCAGTTTTGTCTAAGTTTTTAGAAGAAGGAAGGAAGAGGAAAGTGCAGGATTGCGAGCTTTTAAAATATCAACCCTTTTATTCTCCAAGTGATACAGAGCAACTCTCAATGCACCAGCTGGTCTTAAAATTTAAAGAGAAGTGTGTGGACACATTTTTAAGTAAAGTAATTATAACACCAGTTTTAATAGAGAAAGTTATGGAAGTGACAAGTGGCCAATCAAAGAGTAATCTTTGGTTTGAATTGAGATATGGTCGGCTAACTGCATCAAGAGCTTTTGAAATCAGCCGTAGCAAAGTCTCTGATGGCACACTTGTTTCATTAATATTAGGTGGTAAAGTTCCAGAAACAAAACATATGAAACGTGGTTGTGTACTAGAAGACCAGGTGAGAATGATTGTGGAAAAAATGCTGTGCAAGAAAATTAAGAAGTGTGGCCTGGTATTGAGTTCTAAATATCCAATGATTGCTGGTTCTCCAGATGGGATATGTGAGGATAGCATAATAGAAATTAAATGTCCTATTAGTTTAAAAACTTATGTCAATTATGTTAAGAATGGCCAGCCTACAGAAAAATGTAATGTCCAAATACAATTACAAATGTATTTGACTGGGAAGAAACATGCTTTCTTTTGTGTAGCTGATCCTGACTTTGCTATAAATAAAAAAGTGGAAATTATAAGTGTGCAAATCAATCACGAATATATGGAAAAATTTATCAGCGAGAAATTAGTGCCCTTTTGGAAACGTAATATATATCCATTATTATATAAGAGTGTAATATAATATTAAATATATAAAATATAATATAAGATTAGATATTGGGAGGTCTGTAATCTGTTTAATAAAAAACTTTTTAAGCATTTATTTGTTTTATTTTATTAAAGAGTTTTGCAAATTAACTAAAGCACATGCTATAATTATTATATCATCAAGCATTTTAATAAAGTTAAAATTTATACAAGCATGAGGCTTTAGCATACAAAATTCTCGTAGTCGACGAATTACACGCTCTATATGGATTCTTAAGCTAGCTATCTGTTTAGTTAACCTTGCTTCATTTTTACTCATTTTCAATCCACTTTCAACACTTGGAGGTCTTACCAATGTTACTCCTGACTTACAGAGATATTGCTCCACATGTTTGAAACCTCTATCTGCCAATACAGACATACCAGGCTTTATTGTCTTTAGAAAATCACTTGACTGCACCAAAAAGGTGTCTGTTATTCGGCCCCCAAATCCAGGGGAAATGTAATTTATTAATCCATTTGGTTATGATACAACTTGTTCTTTGTATTACTCATGTTAAATATGTTAGATACATACTTGAAGTGACATCAGAAGTATCTTTAGATGAACTTGGTATACAACTTTCGTCATATTCTTTCAGACACTCTTCAATGGTCATCAATCGTTGTTTCTTCAAAATGTCTGGCCGGTCTGTGCTGCAGCTTGTACGTTTTCTTCTGTCTTCTTGGCACTCAAATTTCTTCGGAATGCAACCTGATTTCATGCGAATTTTCGATACTTTCCCCATGATTTGATATTCTATATAGTTCATCATATCGTTTGGCATCTAAAAAATTAAATAAATATGTATTCAATCACAAAATACAACATAAAACTAAATAAGTTAGAACCCAATTAAACTCAAATAATTCAGTAAACAAAGTATGCATTATTTGTTTATGTTCTTCATCATTATATAATACTCAAAAGGTACTGGAAATTGATCATTATTTTAAATACTTACATCAAAATGATCTTCACAAAAATACATTCTTGAATTTGAAGACAAACTATGGGCATCATCCCTCCGTGCAAGTTTTAACCACTTTCTTCGTATTTGTTCATTGTTTGGAACTCTCACAAATAACTTATTTGGTGTGATTACACTTGTGCTTTTACACTCAGGCACTACGCAATACTTATAAAATGCGGTATTCATTTCTTTAATAAATAAATCGATGAAAAGTATAAAATGCCAAGCCCAGTATGTTTTGATGTGCACTCTATGACGTCATCCAAGACGCCATGACAGTTCAGGGCGTTCAAATGTCAAATTCAAATGGATATTTTAAAATCAATAATTATCAATATTACCGATAGATTTTTGAAGAAAAAATTCGTTATATCGGTGTATTATGTAAGTAAGGAAAGAATGAACCCCTAATTACATTTTATGACACAAGCCTATTATAATAAATATAAATAACGAAGACAAGCTTGTTCATCTAATATACATATTTTTTTGTTGTCAAGATACACGCCGTAATTCTGTATCTTTTAAGTGGCGCTAAATCTTTGTACCCTTTAGAAATAGAAGTAAATATATATAGAAGTAAAGCAATTTGTAATCACCATTTATCCATAGTCAGATGTTTTATTATTTTCTGTGGTCAAATGCCGAAACTCTAAGTTTATCTCTTCACTCAGTAATCTGTTATGTAAAATAACTTTCCTGCAATATGGTACTTCATTGGCAAATATCTACCATAATATAAAAGTAATAAGTATTATAAAACGTTAAGTGTATAATTATGATCTAGATTTAGTTCAACAAGTCTGTCTTGTCATAAATTATATCAGAATCCGCGCCGTGTATGGCCTTCGGGCCGATTCCGTGCATTGCCTTCCATGAGAGGGACATCGCTGAGATTTAGTGGGTATACCCCTGCTCTTTGACTAGCCCCACTCTGGGGCGAGTCCGCAGGGGGGAGACCCACATAACCGGTGGAGCCCGCGCTGGGTGAAGCGGATATGCCATAATGCATTTCTCAGCGTCAAAAAAATAAAAATTATATCAGAATCAAAACCGCAACTTTGACAGGATTAAAACTAAATTTAGTTAAGTTCACGCGGTACATGAAAACGACTGAAAATGCTACAGTCGATCTTACCTTCCTAAACACGAGAATTTTTGGCCATCCATCGTATAATCGACCTTTGCGAAAGTTACTTAACCGCCAAAATTATATATGTAATATTCTTTTTATTGTTATATATCACCTATTATAATATAAGTAAACTTGTTGGTTCTGAGTCAGAATTGACGACAATATTATTAGAGACAAAAACATTACAACTTGCGTGGAAAAAAATTAAACCATACAATAAATATTAAACTCGGAACTAGATAGAGCAGTGGTTAGCGCGTTTGGTTGCGAAGCGGAAGTTAAGCAACTTTCTCAAGGACTAGTCATACGATGTGGGACCAAAAATTATGATCTCGAGCTCCTCTATGCTTTGGAAGGCACGTTAATCCGCTATTCTCAGCACATTCATCTGCAGTCATCAACACTCACCAATCCAAACTGGGCCAATGTGGATGGATTTGATTTATTCCCATCCAAAGGACGGGTCTATACCCCAGCAGTGTCCCCATATGAATATAAGCAAATGATTACTATGAAACTTGTAGTTTCATACTGTGTTTATAAATTTAAATCAAGGAAAACAAATCAACATCGAATATACGTATTATAAACTTGCCATAAACTGTTTTTCATAGCAGGTCGCTAATTTACGACAGCCCTAATCACGAGCACGGGATGTCGAAGCCAGAGGGTCAAGTCAATTGACGTAGAATGATATCCGGTGCTACGACTCGCCGTATACACACCACGTGTAGAATAATTATATTTTTCTCAACCCCACTTATTGTAATTTTTCATTAGAAAAACATATAAATTTAATACATGCTCCTGCAGCAGATTAATATAGATAATTATGTAACCGAAAGCATATAGCTGAAACGTTGTATACGGTAAAACAAATAAACAAATGTTCTAAAAAATTTGCCTTTTATTCTACTTCGAATAAAATCGAGGAATAATAATCGAACCGTGTGCTCCGATTAATTATTAATCGGAGCACACGGTTCGATTAAAAGAAATATAAATTATCCACTAAACCGTTCAGGTAGATAGATAAATTGGGGCAGGGGGGCTAAAACTAAGTAAGTACTACATATACCTAATGTAAGTGAGTAGAATTTCTTTTAAAAACACCAGAATCACCATTCATACGCTATTACATAGAAAAACAAGATTTTAGAATTTGAAATCTGATTCATCTCATGACTATCTACATCTATGTCGTCGCATATAAAACTTGAACTTTCACTTTAGCTCTTCTATCCTTACTTTTGTGTTGTGCTTCTTTACTTTTTTATAATATGGGTATTTTTTAAAAAGGTAATTTTAAATATATTTTGATATTCGTTAGTTTTCATCGAATAACATAATTATAATAACAAATCATTATTGGTCTAGCTAGAATCTAAAGAAATCATAGAATGCATTAACTATTACATTAATTACATCAAGACGGAAACTAGTAAGTTATACGGGGATAAGATTTTACATCGTTTTTAAGCCATCCGTTTTGTTGTCGCGTCTCGCTTAAAAATTAAATTATTTTCCCTGTTTATTCCATAACGGTGGAAGCTTTGGATTTATAAAAGGTTATATCATCGAGCACGTTTGCGTTTGGCACGTGATTGGTTTTAGATTCAATTAATGGCACTAATTGAACGTTGCACTTACTTTTGTCACTTGTCGACTTAAATAGTGACATGTTGCCAGTATATGGTTTAAAATACTCTGCTAAGTTTGTACTCACGATGGTTTATCGTGATGAGAATAGATGAAGACTTTAGCGACTGCCACAAAATATCTACTTATTTATCCTGAAAATATACAGCCGTCTGACAGAGATGGAAAGACAACGAAGTATAACGATGGGACTCTTTGGTAGCCTTTACTAACCTTTAGTATGATATTTATCGTATGACACGGTGGTAACCAACCACTAGAAAGGGTATCAAATTAATTAGAGCTCCAAAAAACTGTACAACTTTAAAGATTAAATCAATATGATTAAAATACATAATTGGATGAATAACAATCGCAAGGCCGTCGCAAGGAGAGTATTTGATCAATGCACGAGTGGACCAGGCGCGCGCGTGACAATCGCTGCACCGAGCGCATTCTGCTATATCAGCCACGTTTATAACGCGTCCGCGTTGCTTATTGTACGTATGCATATATGTAATATAAATTTCGCTTTCCCCTTCTACAGACAAGACAATCTAACGCCGCATATCTTTGAAGTTACTGTTTTCATGTTTACGGTAACAGCATATAAACGACGATAATGTTTTGTGCATGCCACATTTGCCATACTTTGTCGTTGGAATTGAAAACACACTGTGACATGATAACATAAGAACTGTACAGTGTTTTGAAATTAATTTGTAATTTGTGACTTACGACGTGTACGCTGCTATGCACCCCACTGATGGCAGGCAAATCAGGCTTGCGTTCGGTTTTTTTGGCCTGCCTTTTAGCTTTGCCTTCGAGGTATCTTTTTTGCAGCGCACTCGTTTCCAAGTTTTGCTGTTCACAAGCTCCGCTGAAGGACTGGTCGAACCGTGGCACGCACTCTGACTGCCGTCGCCGGTACGTCTCTATCCTTCGGCTGTAACAAAACATTATAATATGTGTATAAATTCGTTTTTTTTATATATTATACAATTAGTATATATTATTTTTACAGTCGACAAGATCCTACTGATTTTAAGCTTTTGACACTTTCATGCTGCTGTGCTAGGACTACAAAAAGTAGGTAGGTACTATAATAATATAGTAGGTATTACTTATTGTACTATATTTTGAGTCTGCCTAGGTATTATATTAACTAACCTAACCTAGTACACTATTGCATAAATTTGAGTATGTTAATTTTTCGTTTTAAAATTTATAAAGGCGTCAATAAATTAAATTTACACTCATATAATCTTGGACTATGCGAGAACAATATTCTAACGCCGTATATATCCAAAATCATTTGTCTGTACTCATGGAAAATGAGACGGAACGCTGCAAGATGTATAAAAATATTTTTATAGCTTCTTTTTTAAATACTATGTTTCGCTGAAGAGATGTTGGCAACCCTAGTAACTAATAAGAGAACAGTGTTTGGAAATTAACTGAGAACATTCGATCCTTTCAAACATAGTATCAAGGCAATTTTTTAAAACTTTCGCGTTGCATTATATTAGATTGTATAAGACGGGTATTAACGCGATATATTTTAATAGTTGGGTATTTTCACCTATTTATATTTCACAACGTTTCGACTAGCTTACACTGGCCGTGGTCACGGGCATACCTAAGGATCAAAATCTATCGCGTTAATACCCGTCTCTAACCATGTAAGGTAAAATTTCATGTATATTTTGGAACGTTTTTTTGAAAAAAAGTTTTTTAATGTGTCCCTTACAAAATCGACTCAGGTTATCTATAAATACTATATATCTATCGTCTTACTTAAAAAAAGCTATTCAACTAAAGAAAAACCATTCATATAAGACATTTTTTCAATGAAAAAAAAAACAGACAATATTTTATTGTGTCTCATAGTACGGGAGTAAATACCGTTAAATGTAAACTGGCGTATGCTGCGTTACCAGTAGTAGAACTATTAAACTCTAGCAACTGTACAGGAATACTTATAAAGATAGATTATCTTCTTAAATTAACACACAATAAGAACCATTATCAAGTGAAGCGAAAATATAATAAGATAACCACCATATTAAATTAAATTAAAACATGTTTTTCTGTATTTTATCTACATCAAAACTATACTATACAAGAACATACCAGCAGTTTAATTTTGTCAAAAATGTTTTTGTATGCTGTTTAGCGAAGACATTTGTGTTTTTGGGCGACAAAATAGGTGTAGCTAGTTATAAAATTGGGCCATTGTTGCGTGTGCCTACTTAATTTACATTAAATCAAATTAAAAAAATCAACTTTGAATATGAGTGAAAACTGCATCTAAATGACACTAGTCCGAAACAACAACGGTTAAGCATTCCGTCGCTACTTCTTACTTAATATAATTTTGAACGTGTTTAACTAATTTCATCATAAAAAAAATATATATATCATTTTTTGTTTCCATTGAATAGGCTCCGAAATAACTGGATCGATCTTTAAAATACTTTCACATAGTGGACGCCTGCGACATAGGCTGTAATTTAGCGGGCGAATTCGATATGATAAACATTAATTAAAAGTTTATCATATCAAAATCTACTTTTCAACTCAATTCAAATAAACAATACGGGTAACAAACATTATTACAAACGATGTTCAGTCAGCCGCAACTCCCGAGTGCGGTCACCTTGAGCAAATGTTAATGCAAACACTCCGTCTGCCACAAAAAACAAATCATTACTATAAGCTCATTCCCTAGCGATGAAATGGCCAAGGTTATTGTCAACTACGGTGCAACATAAAGTGTGTCAAAATATGAAACTGTGATTAGGTTTTACTGAAAACTATCATTATCATCGATTTGATTCATATTCGGGTTTAGTTAGATATTTCTTCGAAACATACACAATATGCAAACATCAGCAAGCCCGATTACTACAATATGTTAATATGATGCTTGCACGTGATTTTGAGTACTACTCTCAATGAATTAAGCTTTAAAATCAAATGGAGTTTCACAGTTTTGTACCTATGAAGTGCTGTCACAGAAGTATAGAAACTGTGTTGATCACAATATCTCTATCGTCAGACTATATTTGAAATTATAATGAGGAAGTATTTTAAGAAAAAAAGGAAGCACTAAAAAGCACCTCACTAGATGGCATCTCTAGCAAAAGATGTTTTTTACAGGAAACAAAAGAACCACAGATAGTAATTTCCGTTCCTTTTAATTAACATATTAAAAAACTGATAATTGCAAAGTTCGAAACTTAGATATCAATACAAATACGATAAAGTACAAATATAATATGAGTTGTTTAATGAGTTTTGAAAATCACTAAACTCAATATCACTTTTGAAAATAAAACACATCGTGACATCTAGTTTGATTTCGGAAACTAATGATTTTTTTAAATACTTCCTTATTTTATTACATATGGTATATATATATAAATTTCTTACTTTATGCTAAAATAGCCTATAGCACGCGGACAACTAAGACGATTCTAATGTATTATTTATTACTTTTTACATAAATACATACCGGACAAAATCATAACCCTCCTTTTCGCTTTGCCGTAGTCGGATAAAAACATATCCTTTATTTCAAGTTTTCTACTTAACGAAGCTTAACGGGTTAATTCCTCCTTGCTTGTCAGCAACTCGATTTTACCAAATGAGGTGGACTTTGATCCTCGCATATCGGGAAGCTGTCCTACTACCTGAGTCGCAACATAATTTATTTTCTTAACTAAAAATTGATTCTGTTTACCCTACTAATGACGTCGCGACCTTGTAGTGTGATTTTTATTTAAATCATAGTTTTGAGTTCGTAAAAAAAGGTTTATATTAATAATATTTTTAGTGGGAATATATTAGTTAATTATTAATTAAATGGAAAAACTTTTAATAGTTATCCGACCCCAATTACAAAATTATGATTAAGTACTCTTATTAATTCATTTCGGTGAGAAATGCTAACTACCTAAACCAATACGTGTAAATTATCAGTCATTAACACAAATCTGGAGTTAAGCATGTATATTTATTTAATTATGTAACATACGACAGCAGCCCTATCCTAGGTTAATCTAACTTAGGTAATCAATTCGATGTAAAAACATAGGTATTGCATAACAGAATAAGTGAGCATCTACGTCACTCGACGGCGTTTCGATATCAAGTAAATATATCAGTTACACACTCACTGTTATGTGTACGTAATCATACTGCATAATACTATAAATCTGTATTCAAGATAGAGTGCTAGGTTGTTCTACAGGGTTTGGACATCCCTTATTATGGCTACGTACATACGATTATTCAGAGATTACACAAATGAGGTAGCCGCCCATATTGTATTGAAATTTTATGAATTGATTCATGAATATATGCGTGAAACTACCTATATGAATCTCTACACCTTTATCTGTACATTGAACAGATAAGTGATATCACACAGCATGCCATTACTTTCGCTAATAAAAGTGTATATTATGTCGTTAATCCAGGTTTGTTGATGTTCTTCCCGCTGCTTGTCCCGCCTACTACCGACCGGCAACACGCGGCACCGCCATCCGAGCAAGTTAATTATGCATGCACGCAGCACTACTCTACTCTTTACTTTCTCTATGGCAAAAGGGAAAAGTGCGCCAATCTAATATAGACTTCGCATATTCAAGTTAGCACGAAAATAAAGGAGAAGGCTCCCAAATCGACTCGTTCTAGACTTTTGGTATATATTACCAAATTTTAATTCAATCGGTCCAGTAGTTTCGGAAAAAATCGATGAAAATCATGAAAATGGAAGAATTATACAGTTTAAATACCTATACTAGAAAGCATACTTCACGCATCAAAGCGTTATTTACTTTCCAGATTTGTATGTTATTTTTTATTTATGTTTATTTTCGTTATTTTGAGTAGATTTATATGACATCACAAAAAATATAAATAAATAGAAACTTCTATATGCGTCTGATAAAGGTGTTTTAGAAGTCTAGAGATTCTAAATATTTTCGAATATATTAATAAATTGGCATATAGATCTCTTGGTACATACATAGCTATAAAATCTACGTCACAAGCGGGCGCCGGCGGTCGCTCGCCAGATAAAATAGAAGCCGATTACACCTTATCTAAGTTGGAGAATTCTGTTCATGAAAGCATTTATATTCGCGCTTATCTGAGTAGGTTTCTATATAACTTTGCCACTGAAAATCATAAAATATATTAAAAAAAAACAGAATATTCTTATTTTAAGTATATCGTATATTGTGATTTTAAGTCAATTTGATAGGTACATATCATAAATTATCCTTATACTGCTTCCGATTCATACGTAGTAACTTTTAATGAATTATTACAAATACTAACACGATCACATTAACTACTTGTTTTGCAAGCGTAAACAGAGAAAACAGTACATATTGTAAAGCAAAGTAGTATAGGTATGATTCATGAGGGTATGTTGTAATAATTCATTAAAATTTACAACGTTTGAATCAGAAGCAGTATAAGGATAATTTATGATATGTATCAAATAAACCTACTCAGAAAATTTCTCAGTTAAGTACATTATTGTTTGCATTACAATTGAAAATTCAGATAGTACACAGTAGATTCCTAGATCTCAATAGAACTATATTATTTATGTAAGTAATCGCCCGCTACGCACGCACGGCATGCAACGGATTTTCTACATAATATAAATAAAAAATTAGTACAGCTATGCTATATTGCAATAAACTCAGCCTCAAACTCGACGTCTAGCACATGTCACAGCCTCAAAGGGTTCAATCAAAAATATTGAGTTCAGAGTGATAGATAATATTATCATTGTACTTAATGATCATCTTCAAACAACTATCGACTAAGGTTTTTCTGATAGAGAAAATGGTCTAGGAAGGGCTTCCAAAAACAGAAAAAAATATTAAAAGCCCCCTTTTTATATAAAAATATTTTATTTTCATTTTACTTTTTGTTTAACGTGATATCACAAATTATTGTTAATGTTTAAAGTATAGATATATTTGTTTATATTTATATCAAAAATACTAAATGCTCGTGCGAATTAATTCCACCCGGCTAGAATAACGTTTGTGCAAAGTAGGTACCTACTTATACATATAAAGAACGGATTTGTACAATGTGCAAATAAATTGTCATTTCGAACTCAAGAATATATTTTATGTAAAAAAACTAAGATCAAATAGGGATCATGATGACTAATTTTTGTTTGTTTGTCCGTCAGGTAGAGTGTTAAAAGATATTAAACACGTATTTTTTTCGTAATCATAAAATTATGGCGTTACATTGATACATACATGCATTGAGATACATACATACATCTATAGAATTTTGCACACGTATTTACAAACCTATACAGACCTACATGATGAATATATGAAATATTACGCCTCGAATTGATAACCTCCTTTTTTGAAGTCTGTTAAAAATCACAAAGACGCGTAATAGTTATTAGGTATACCTACTAAACTCGCTGCTGAACTCGTATGACGACGAGATGGCGCGGCTAGATGTTGTTCAAGGTAGCGCGGGAGTAGTTTCGAGCATGGCATACGGTGGGTGCTTTTTTTTTGTTTTTCAAATAATATTCAAAATAATAGGTAGTCCACCTGTGGAACTCATAGCCAGAAGCAACAAGGAGAGCTCGTACTTTGAGTTGTTTTGTTGCTCAAGTGAAGAATCACTTTCTATCACTTTCTTGAATTTCTTAATCCTTTAATATGACTCTGGTGACTTATTATCTGATTTCCTCTATTGTTTATATATCCAGGTATATCTATTAATTATTATTACTAATGCCTTGCACTTACTTCCCTCTTGTTCGTTATTTTTTTTTCTATTAAGACCGCGTAATAAGGCCGCCTTTTGTATACTTCTTTATTACTTTGCTTCTTTGTGTTATATGATTTTTATTGTGCAATAAAAAATATATTATTATTACATAATAAAAAAGTTTAAGCTTAATCCACTTGCGTTATCGGTGTGTACGATAGCATCCTACATCGGATCATACGAACCATTAACACCCAGTCGCGAAAAAACAGTTTGTTTATTTTTGGTCAGTCCTGTATCTGTATCGATTACAGATCGTAACAAGGAGTTTTTGTATTTAATTTAAAATCACCCACTACATTAATCGATTGGCTGGCCGTATTGTAGATCAATGCGTTCAGCTACTCGGCTGATCAAATTGAACCGTTATTAGAATGGCGGAATTCAATTAAAGGGCCGCCCAATTGGACGGCTGTTTAAACCACTTGGCTGCGACATATACACAAGTTGCCATAAAATGTCATACATACTACCAAAAAGTAGTATTCATAATCTTAACACAAGAAATAAAAATAAACTTGCCGTTCCAAGCTTCAGACTTCAAAAAACCTGAGGATCACTTCTGGATAAATGCATTGCTATGTTCAATAAAGTTACACAAAATGTAATTGACCTACACATAAATAAATATAAAATTCATGTAAAGAATTCTCATTTCAAAGAAATTTTCATTTCATAACTTGGAGACAACCACATAATCATACACACATGACAATCAAAAGGCTAAATTGACCATCAATATTTATAATGTAAGTAGTTAGCGCGTTTGATCTGTAATTTGGGATTAGTCTAATCTGCGATTGGGTTCTAACCATTAAGAATACATGTGCTTTAGCACCACCAATCCTCATTGAGACCTTAACGCGGGCCCAGTAAGGAATGCTGGGTGGATTGGTTACATCCATTAAGGATATTCGTGCTTTAGTGCCACCAATCCGCATTGGGACGTACACGTGCGCCCAGTACGGATGCTTGGTGCCACCATCATGTGGGTGGAACATGCACGCGATACCGCGAACAAATACACACTTTACTTAATACTGCATATCCATTATTGTAACTTATATAAATATTAATGTAGCCTAAAGTGAACATATAAATTTGTGTTTTCGAATGTTCATATCGCCCATGGACTACATATTTGTTTCCAACATTGTGCACAATTTATATGCATTTAGAAGAATACAATTTTATGAGCCTTTATATGAGTACATATATAATGTCAAAATACTTGTATCTATTATATCTTTGACCCTGACTATGACCTGACAAGACATATTGCAATATATACAATGTATATGAATATTTTTCCGAAATAAACAGTGAGCGTGATCACACTCGTAGGTGGTTTTGTTTGGTTCATTGACCACAACGGGCGCGGTGTCCCCGCTCGGCGTGCTACACAAACAACGCCTTCGATAAGTCCCGATTATATGTTACACTATGTCACTGACATCGACCGCCACATGCAATAAACATGTACACCCCTAACAGATTCTTTAAGTAGTACTAGTATTTAAAATGGTTTGTTAGGCTAATACGAGCAACAACCTTGGAACCTAGCAAAATGAGGCAAAGAACTTCAATCATTCATAAATAAGTTTTTTTTACTGCAATTAGTTAAATTTCAACTGTATTAATTAAAAATAATCATACTCATTACCATCAGTTTACACAACAGATTGCACACAAGACGTTAGATTAAATTAATACAGTAATTAATTTTTTTTCCCTGCCAAGAATACATCATCCAATGGCGGCCCTTTGCGAAAACACAAAACGAGATGAAACAATGATTTACAACTGGCTTTAGGTAGGTCTCTATGCAAATCGAATTCAGGGAAAGGCGTCGGAGGAGAACTACGGAGAGAGGACACAAGCAGAGTGTATAAATGTAAGGAATTTGTTTAGAATACTTATTAGAAATTTTAAAGGTTCGGAAATAACAGATTTCATTTAGAATCATACATAGCTTATGACAGACTTCAATCAAACTTTCTAAGGTATTTTTAATCTGATCTTTTTCTTAAAATGATCTCTCTGCTCTTTCCGTGTAACGGCTAGACGCGCACTATTGCCAATGCTATTTGCGCTACTATAAAATTCAACCCGATTTATTTGTTCGTTAAGACTGTAACTTATATATGAAATACGGAATTAAACTTTGAGTGCATTTTAATTATCCTATGTCAACCAAATCGAAGTTCATCAAGTTACATGGTACATTTGCCTGTCTACTATGCAGTCGAATAACCTGGTATACGGTGACAGAATTTCCGGTGGAACATTGACGTTTAGGTATCTCAAGTAGCGCTCTGAAACCATGCAACTAAATATCATGAACATACTCGCAAGAAATTAATTTATTTTATCAGAGATTCAATCCAGTATGCTGAATAACCGAAACCAAACCTACATATTCAGTTTCGAGTAAAAAAATTTTCGGATCTAATCAAAGATCAAAACGGTTCTGCCCAAAATACTGGTTGCTTTGGCGACTGACCTCAACATTGGTGCGATCAATAATCTTGCCATTTAATACGAAAAGGCACGTCGAAAAATGTGGAAACTATTCTGCTGCACATAATAAATAGCCGCATTCGTTACTATTTGGATGGGTATATACCTCAAAAACAAGAATTCGACAAAGGCACAGGCACTAAGAAGCAAATACTGAATATTAAGACAACTTTTAGAAAAGTCTTATGGATACAAAACTGCAATGATCATGTGTTTCATTAGCTACAGCAAGGCTTTCGATTGTGTCAACTAGGACAAGCTATGGACCATACTCGCAGAACTGGAGAGTACAGCAACATCTCAATGTATTATTAAAGACCCTGTATACCAATGACGTGGGCGTTGTTAAGATACATGATACACTGTCTAAGCCATTCCGGGTTCAAAAAGGAGAATGACTGGGTTGCATATTTTTACTATCCTGGTGAATTGGAATGGCCAAGAGAGCCATGTCACAGCTAAACTAAATTTTAAGCAAATATAAAACATCACTTGAAAAGTTACACTGAAGTTTGTAATGCGCCTAGTGTTCTATTCCTATACGGCGTGGAGGCCTGGGCCCACAAAAATAATGATCTCACCTGCATAGATGCATTTAAGATATGGTGCTTGAGATAGACATTGATATTTGAGGAACTGAATGTCAAGACTAGGCTTTCCACCATGTGTCTCCGCAGGATAATAAAGTTCTTTATGATAGTGCTTTATAAAAGCAGTGACACATCTTAGAAGATAAATCCAGGCGGCATATTGTCCCAGAGGTTGTCTCTGGGGCTCAAATATGTCCCATTTTCGAAATTAATCAAAATTTTAACAGAGGCGACAATTGCATTAGCTACTGGTATCCATGCAAAATTAATCAATTGCTTTTCCACTCACCTTAAGTTATTTGAAATCTTGTATACCAAAACATAAGTGATAGTAAAGTATATATCACATTCAATAAGTATTAGATACCTCACAGAGTATTACAGTAGGCTCGGCTTATCACACTATACCAGAAAGAAGCCATCAATAAATAAAGTCACAAGACTTTAAGATTGTCAACACTATTAAAGATAGTTGACAATTATTCCATTCTCTTAAAAAAAGATCTGTTTTGATCCAAAGAAAAAAATGGTCAAGTTAAACATGTAATAAGACTTGAAATCAGTTTTAACCACATCAAAAAACAGAGATAATTCTCTAATTGTTTTATGTTATTTTGTTGCAATCAAACTTAAATACAATGCATTAGAAATTAATTTAATCCTATTATGCATTAATCTGTTAAACAATGAAAGCAATTGTGAAGTGGATAACCATGACCATACATGAGTCATGATTTTAGGGGCAAATTTTACATAAGCAACTTTTGAGTAGTTACCCATATAAATAACAATCAGTAAAACAATCAAAATTATTTAAATCAAGCAACTGATAGATTTCTTACCGTAACCTATCCACAACAGCTTGTCGCTTAGGAGGAAGGATCATCTCTTCCATCGGCTGCAGCATATTTGGTGGGTGCTGTGCAGGCGATGCACCGGGCAGCAAGCTGCCCGGGCCACCACCTCCCACAAGGTGCTCCACGGTGCTTAAATGGTCACTTCACCTCAAGTCTTTCATTTTGTCCGAACCTAAATATAGCTCCACGTACTCAAGTACTACAACACCACGAATGTGATAACAGCACTATATGAAAACCACTAATACTCGTCCTGAACACCTTCTTATCATTCATATTGTCACAAGTTTAGAATTACTCTCAACTCACTTCCTACAAATTTCAATTTTTATAACATATTCCACTTCAAATTACGAAATCATTTATTGAACACTGATATTATTTAACTAGATACCAGTTACACAAGACGACGGAATTTTTATAAATAAAAACACGTCAATGTTTTGAACAAGTTCTGAACTTTAGAGCAGTGCACACATCGAGTTACCTTTTTATCAAGCTGTATTGAACTGGACTGTTATTTTAGTGAAGGTGCGTTTTTGCTACAGAAATTAAAGACTAAGTAAAAAACAGCAACAGTGTTTTCAATAAATTAACAAAAATTCTCAAACATCAACCGATGAACTGACGGACGCTTTCTAGCTGTCACAGACCAAGGTGCGGTGATAAATTATTACTACGACTAGGGATGTTAGAAAATCACAATCAAGAAAAATACAATGAGTAAGTATTAAAAAAAGAAATAGTTCCCGAAATCACGCTAGATGTCGCTACGGTACGTTCTTGATTACTCCAAGACAACCCTTCCGGTTTTCTTTCATGTTTAAAAGTAAATTAGTTTTGGAAACTCAGTAAATAACTTATATTCTATATGTACTTTTTGTATTTGTATTGATATCTAAGTTTCAAATTTCAGTTTTTTAATATGGTAGGTCAAAGGAACGAAAATGATTGTCTTTGATCCATTCGTTTCCTGCAAAAATCAACTTTTGCTAAAGTCGCCATCTAGTGGAGGTGCTTTCGTTTTTTTTAAATACTTCCTCATTTTAGCGGTTGGCCTCGGCGGAATATGTTTTTTTTTTATCTTCCTTATTCTCGATATATAAATTTACTTCATTTTGACCCCTACCATGTTTCTTTTATACATTGAACAACTAGTAGATTTTTTCTTCGATCTTTCTGTTCTCGAGGCTCTCTTTGACTAGGCACGCAGAGTTGAGCAGAATTGAATCGTTTTAATTCGCCTGCATTTACTATGAAACTACGTAAATTACCGACGAACTGAATACAGACCAAGCCTAACCTATGCCTCCTATGCACATTTTTATTTCTGTGTAAAAGAAATGTTCTCGAGCTCGTCATACTACGCGTGCTAGAATTATTATGTAACCCTGATATTATGTTTTGTTTGTAATAGTTGTTTTTAATTAAATATAGTTTTTTATAAACAATAATACAATGTAGTTTTCGCGCTCTGATCAGTCGGTTTAATTCGGCGCTTGTTTTGTTTGTTGTGAGCTTTGATGGGTTGTTGTGATATTTATTTTGAATTCGGTAAGTTTTGTCACATAATATAGCATAGTATAGAGAGGGGTACTAAACATTAAAAAAAAAATCTATAGAAGAAACTAATAAGTACACACATTAAGGTATAGTCAAATTAGACCACCTTGGTCTGCTAAAACAAAAATAACGATACTACAATTATGTAAGTCCCTATCACAATTCTGAAAATATGAGGTAATAAAGAATATTACATTAATATATACAAAAACATACAAGCGAAATACATCCTTTGCAGTCAAATAAAAAATAAATACTGACTAATTATAATAACGTTTTCTTTATTATTTCATCACAATTTCAGCCGAAACTGAGACTGTTGCTGAAATTTGTTTATGGTTTCGGTTTCGGTCGTAAAAACCAGTTTCAGTCGGACACTACAAACAAGATTTAAAATAACAATTAAACATAAATATATCGGTTTTGTGAAGCAATTTAAAGATATATTGATAGTGAGTTACATCGCTTCATATCGATATCGAAATTTTATAAACCTTATAAACCATAAACTATTTTATAAACCAAAAACTATTTTATAAACCAAAAAATAATTTACTTTTGTAAACAGGGACACACCCTGTTTACAAAAGTAAATTATTTTTTGATCCCACACTCTTCTACTCTCTGTGTCTTTTGTCGGTAACAGGTTCATTTTAAACTCTTTGGTTCATTTTAAAAGTATTGATACCTAATAAAAAAAACTGAAAATTGAAAAGTTCGAAACTTAAATGTAAATACGCAAACGTACAATTAGAATATGAGTTGTTTATTGAGTTTTGACAACTAATTTGCTTTGAAGTTTGAAAGAAACCGGCAAGGTTGTCATGGAGAAATCAAGAACGTACCGTAGCGACATCTAGTTTGATTTCGGGAACTCATGCTTTTTTTTTAAATACTGAGTACTTATTAAAAATTCTGAGTACTTACTCATATTTACTAGTATCGGAATGTCCCTATATTGGACTGGTCACCAGTGTGACCAATTGTGGCAGATTTCTGCCATTTTAATTAATTTGTATAATTAAGTAATAAATGATTTCATCAACCTGGCAATTTTAGTTTCGTGGCCAGATAATACGGGGATTTCCCACTAACTTTTTTTAAAGCAAGTGTGTCAAACAATTATGAACTGTAACGAAACTGTTATAGCGTTCATATTCTTATCTTCTTTAATGATTTGATTTCCAAAATTTCAATAAACTTTTGATTTTCGTTCACTCTTGTTTGGTCATTGGTCTATATCGTGTGTGCTTCTGTCCTGTGTAACGAAATTTTACGAAATGATAAATTTTGGGGAGCGATAGGAAAAACCTGGACGCGAATGGAGGGAAAAAATACAAACACATTTCTAATTTTGCGAAAGCGTTATTATGTTTGCCGATGTCTAATGCTTCGTGCGAAAGAATATTTCCACAGGTGAATTTAAATAAAACAAAAATAAGGAACAGGTTCCTGAACCAACATGTTTCAGCTTTGATTACATCTAAGGAGGGGATTAAGGAACATGGAGACTGTGTCTCCTTTAAACCGAATGAATTTATGATTAAGAAGATATCAAAATCTATGTACACCGAAAATGACGAATATTTGGAGACAAATTCGGATGCGTAGGTAGAGTAAGAAGTTGAAAAAAAGTAAGGCATATAAAGTGTAAACATTAGTTGATTAAATTTTATTGAATACATTCTGCATTTTTTTTGTTTTCATGAAGACATATTTTTGGCATATTTGGCACTGAATGTGGCAGATAGTCACACTGCTGGTCACTGGTCGGTCAGCAGTGATGCCAACTTAGGGTAATTTACCCTAGATTTAGAGTAAAATTGATTCTACAGGGTAATTTTCAGAGCATGAATGTTTCGAGGGTATTTTTTGGAGTAATTTATTTTCCGCGGGTATTTTTTAGGGTAATAGCAGGTAATAGCTTGAAAGCTTTAACGTTTAATAGCATATTATTTAATCAACTGCCAAAGACATAAAAACTCTCAGTTTGGTGTTTTTGAATGCAACAATAATGTAGTAATTAGTGAACGCATATAAATTTTTTACCTGTCTTTTTTCGATTGTGTCTGTTGCCTGTAGCCTAAATGTGGTTGGAGCTTGTTGGAGTATGTACTCTGTGGTTGTTTGTGTGAACAAGGTGTAAAAGGTAGTTTCTTACTTACTCTATAGTTGTGAAAAATGGCATCAACGAGTGAGCCCGATCGCGCTAAGTATTTTCAACTGAACTGTAGCTGAACCTCAATCGAAACACGAAGTTTTTAACACGCAACGATTACTGAACCGAAAAGCGGCGACAAAAATTAAGATTTTTTGTAGGTACTTAAAATAAACGTGATTTGGATGGAGGGAGGGGGATTATAATCTTAAACCTTACCATTTATCACCAACGGGGGGGGGGGGGGGGGTTAAAATAAAATATAATCATGTAATCTTTGAAATTTGCAATGCAAGAAAACAATTTTAATCGCCTATAAAATGCCAGTTGTTAGTCCGGAGGTCAACTAGCTCTCTAAAGGTTTTTATAGGAATTTGTTTAGGGTATTTTTTCAAAAATATGCCTAATCTAGGGTAAACCGAGACAAAGTCTGGGTTAAGGAAAAAAAATGACCTGGTAACACTGTCGGTCAGTGTTGTTCTGTGAGGCACGTCTTATTGTTGTGTGTGTCTACGTAGTATCTTTTTCTTGGTCTGTGGTTGTGTCTGTCAAACGTATTTGAAATTAGAGTATTGTGATTGTGATGAATAAAATAAATTAATCTCAATTTGAAAAAAAAAATAAGATAAAAACGTTAACAATTTAGCTTTTATAATATTAGTTAAAAATGTTTGCTTCACGTGTTAAGTTGGGCCACTACCACTATGTTATGAATATTAGTAGGTTATATTTCAGTTCTTCCAAAATCATTAAATATTTATCTCCTAGTTGCACTATTAGGAACAATCTATATGGTATGTATAACATAGAATTCGATTAAAAAGCATATTTGCTAGGTTAGCTTTTATTATAACTATAGCTACAGTTCATAATAATAGGTACACTATGTTTTTAATATTGTTCTTAATATTTATTGGAGAATCAGTGAGTAACATAAACTTCATTGTCATTGATCTTATTTGTTGACAGACTGCATGCTTTTGAATCACAAACTCTTCAGTACTGCAGCAGAACAAGCTGAGATATTAAAAGGGAATGTTGAGAGAAAAGAATTCCAGGCTGAAACAAAAATGTTGTTAGATATTGTAGCCAGGTCATTATACTCGGATAAAGAAGTTAGTTTAATTTGAGATTGTATATTTCATCTTCAATTTATCATGTTTACACAGTTATTGGCTATATTTAATTTTTTTCTTTTCGCTACATTATTAAAGAATTACAATCTTTTTGAACACAGTCATTGGTGTCAAAAAAATTATTGTGAATAAACTATTTACAGGTATTCATTAGAGAATTAATATCAAATGCAAGTGATGCTTTAGAAAAGTTTCGTTATCTGTCTGTAAGTGGAGCACCTGGCACCACTAACTTAGTGGAGACTGATCGCCCTTTGGAGATAAGACTTATAACCGATAAGCAGAACAGAACACTAACATTCCAGGTAAAAAAGATGGATCTTATTCATTCTCACTATAGAATTTGGTGAAAACAACTTTACTTAAACTTGGAAGGAAAGCCTTAAATTTTCTGTAACTTAATAATTATTTTAAAGAATAAATAAAAGGACAGTTGATGACCATTAATATCAAATGAATTTAATTGTTTTTTTTTTTAATATGGACTTGTTCTGTTATAAAATAGTAATACAAATCATGTAAAAATACACTTCTACTGACAGCTGTCAAACTGTGACTTGCTTTAAAACCTCCTTTAAAAGATTTACACACTTATACTTTTTCTTTTTTAAAAGGGTTAAAAAAAATTACAATAAAAAATGATAAATTCCAATGTGACTTTGTGATTTATTCTTTACCAAGTAAATAAAAAAAATAAAGTTTTCTATAATAGGATTCTTGAATAAATTATAATTAACATGTTATTTCTTACAGTCTTAATCATATAGTTCAAAAGTAGTTGAAAGTTAAATGATTTTAGGTGAGCAAGCTCTATAATGAGCATAATAGTTTTTATTACCGAATAGTTATGTTTTGGAAATTGTAATCACATTTAAAAGTTAGCATAGTTAAAAAATCAAACAATACAAATTTCAAACATTTCGAGATAATCATTGTTTATAAACAAATTGACATGTTTTTACAACAATTATATATAAGGTTATACTTTTAAACTCCGTAATAAAATACAGGATTAGTTTATTTTTTTAATAAATATCATCTTAGTCATTAATGGTACCATTGTGGTGATTACAATCTGACTTAGATTTATGTCTCTTTAAATACCCTATCGCCCGCCTATCCTACTTTTTTAAATGGTTTGTTCTTTTAAAAGTTATGGTGGAATAAAAAAACTCACATACATAATGATTATCATACTAATTCTAAACACGATATACTTCTTTTCTTGGTCGGTCTTGTTAAAATGAGCAGTAATACAGATAACGAAACACCCCATAGAAATACTGAAACGATATAACTACAAAACTCGGGGAAAGGTATCAAAATACCTTGGAAAAATGAAAAAAAACATTGGTTGGGGAAAAATATCGTACTTTCAACACAGTATTATCAGAGTATATTAGAGTACATTGAATTCGTGCATACGTAACGAAAACGATTTGTATCTGAGCGCGCTCGTCTTCGATCGATAAAGGCGCTCGTGCGTATGCGTAGTCGCACGCACACTAATGAATTTGTGTCTTGATACTACAAATTCAAAGATGGCTTTGAATTCGAATAGAAAATGTAACATTTTGTACTTGTCGAAATATGCGATTTTTTTTCTGTACTTTGTGAAAAGTCAAATATATGCTACAGAGAAAAGTACTTAGACTTTTTTTTCTGTCTATTATTTGATAGTCTTACTATCGTAAAAATATTCAACTTTCAAATCTGAAGATTGACATTTTATAGTCCTTTTATTACCCGACTGCGCGACGCAAAGGAGGGTAATTATCAGTCTATGTATGTATGTTAGTTTCTATGTGGCGTTCTAAAGACCAAATGCGTAGGCCGATTTTGATGATTCTTACGTCAATCGATTCGTCTTAACCTTGCGAGTGTCACTAAAGACATGACAGTAATCAAAATTCACTACAGCGACAACCAGACGCCATATTGTCAAAATGAAAAAAAAATCGACGAACTATATCAAGTGGGGTATCGTTGAATAGGTACTTTAAAATCATCTTTAGGTTCCTTTTATCACTTTTCATTTTGAATAATAATTTAGGATATATTACGATTTAAAGTTATATAAAAAAACAATCATATTCGCTAATTTTCTTAATTATTGATTTAAGTTTTTATTTAAAGTATAAACGATACAAACAAAAAAGAGCAGTGAAAACTATGAAGAACCAATAGTTTTCGTTAAAAAAAATTGATAATTTAATGAAAAACAAAAATTCCGACTGCGTAAAAACGAATTTAAAAAAATACATGAAAGAATTAACTTAAATAAAAACTAAAAAGAAAGAAACAAGCCCAGTAGTTTAGAATTCTGTTAAGTAATACAGAACAGAACGACTCATAGTCGGAGCCCCTTGGGAAGATTTGATTGGTAAAATTTGAATGGGCCCTGACTATGAGTTTTTCTGTTCTGTATTACTTAACAGAATTCTTAACTACTGGGCTTGTTTCTTTCTTTTTAGTTTCTATTTAAGTTAATTCTTTCATAGTTTTTTTAAATTCGTTTTTACGCAATCGGGATTTTTGTTTTTTTTTATTTCAATAAATACATGATTCACGAATGTCACGTTTTGACTAATCCTTTACGCCCATAATTTTTCATAACGCTCAACTGATCACACGACTTCTTTCATGTATAAAAGTAAATTGGTTTTCAAAACTGAATAAACAACACATATTCCATTTGCACTTTTTCGTATTTGTATTAATATCTTCAGTTTCGAACTTTGCATATTTCAGTTTTTTAATGTTAGTTAAAAGGAACGGAAATGACTATCTTTGGTCCATTCAGTTCGTGCACAAATCTACTTTTGCTAGAGTCCCCATCAAGTGGAGGTGCATTTTAGTGCTTTCTTTAAAAAAAAATACTTCCTCACTATCGCTCGTTTGGTGCTCGAGTTGGCGTGCTATTCTATAATACTATGGTGTTGTGAACTAGTGACTGAGGCACGTAGTCGAGTAGCTTCAAATACCTAAACTCACAGAGTGCAAATTTGTAATAGGGCTCTTAAGGCATTCAGCTCTGGGAATCCGCTAGTCTATCTAATGTAGAGATATTGCAATGCTTCCAAAACATGTCTCTAAAGATTATTGCGAATGCCCCGTGGTTTATAAAAAATTGCCCCGTGGTTTATAAAAAATGCGGAAATATTAACAAAATGATGTATAATAATGGGAAGCCATCAATGGATGTGCGCCTTTCAAACTAATGACATACAACAAATTTGCTAAAAACTGTTTGACTGACTGCAGATATAAATAGAGGAAGAGAGAGAAAAAAACATTTCTTCTAAAATATTCTTCATTCTTATAACACGTACAACATATATCTAGTCACCGACCCGCTTACACAATCTGCCTGTATATTTGTAAAACAAACATGTTGACATGCGTCCACGCTTTTTACCCGCCGTCACTCATGCTGCTATCACTGGATTGCTACCATACATTTTTCTTATCTGTTATTTAATTTAACTACAGGACTCCGGGATTGGCATGACCAAAGACGAGCTGATTTCAAATATTGGCACTATAGCTCGCTCTGGATCAAAATCATTTATAGAGGAAATAAAAAAACAAGGTGCTGAGCAAGCTAGCTCTATAATAGGACAATTTGGTGTTGGCTTTTATTCTGCATTTATGGTAGCTGATAAAATTGAAGTTTATACACGTAGCAGCCATTCTGGATCCCCTGGTTACAAATGGACATCTGATGGGTAAATTTTTGACTTTGACAGACTTTTTTTTTAGTTTTTTGATTAAATGAAAATACTGTTACAGATATTTTTTACCACGATTGATTGTTTCTAGATCAGGTGCATATGAAATACAAGAGGTAGAAGGCGTGCCAGTTGGCACTAAAATCATTGTCCATTTAAAAACTGATTGCAGAGAATTTGCTGATGATGACACTGTCAAAAGTAAATATACTTAATTATCATTACACTAAAGAATTTTACAATTTATCTAAACATATTCGAACATTTTTAATTGCCTCAAATCGATATATTCTCAAACTTTGCAGGTATAATTAAAAAATATAGTAACTTCATTGGAAGCCCAATTCTGTTAAACAATGAACAGGTTAATTCTATTAAGGTATGTTTCTTAGTATTTACAAATGCAGTATAAGATATTAAAAATAAACGGAATTAACCTAATTAAGAAAACTCCTATTAAAAATAAACCTAATTTACAGCCTCTCTGGTTGATGGAACCTAAAGAAGTAACTCATGAGCAACATACAGAATTCTATAGATTCATTAGTAATTCATATGATAAACCACGTTTTACCCTTCACTACAAAACTGATGCACCTCTCAGTATTAGATCAATACTCTATGTACCAGAAGGTAAACCAGGGCTGTTTGAGCTATCACGCGATTCAGATGTTGGAGTAGCTCTATATTCAAGGAAAATACTGATTAAAAGCAAGGCTGAAAATATTTTACCCAAATGGTTACGTTTTGTGAAAGGTGAGTGATGTGTACTAATGTACATATTTTGTATGTTTTAATTTTACAAAAATATTAAACAGTTTGTTATGTTCAGGTGTTGTTGACTCTGAAGACATTCCATTAAATCTCAGCCGTGAGCTTTTACAAAATAGTGCTTTGATAACGTAAGTTATACAACTTATTTTTCATAATTAGTGATAGTATAATTATACTTATACATAGACTTCAATATGATTCAACTTTTTGTTTTACAGTAAACTAAGAACTGTTTTAACAAACAGATTTCTTAAATTCATGATTGAAATGTCTCAAAAGGATCCAGTGGGATATGAAGCTTTTTATAGAGACTATTCCTTATTCCTGAAAGAGGGAATAGTTACAAGCCAAAGTGCCATAGAAAAGGTATTTAAAATAGCTTTTTATATTAGAAAAATATACTATTATAAATAATAAAAAGAAATAAGATGTAGCTAAGAAAACATAATGGGTAAATTTAATAATTTCAGGAGGAAATCGCGAAGCTCTTGCGTTTTGAATCATCAAAATTGGAAAGTGGTACAAGAACGTCTCTTTCGGATTACAGCGCAAGACAAAAGAATGACCAAAAGAGTATCTATTATTTGGCAGCTCCGAGGTATGAAAGTATATAATTCTTTCTTTATTAGAGAACACTAACTCTTCGTCTGTAGCTATTGTGACTGAAATAAAATTATATATAACAAGCAATTATATATTTTCCCGCGACTTCGCACGCGTAAATTATTACCTATATCAATTCCATACTATATGATGTAGTTATCCGTAGGTGAAAGAATTTTGTCAACTTTGTTTGAAAGAATTTTGCAAACTTTGTTTGAAAGAATTTTGCAAAATTTGTTTGCAAAATCCTTTAACAATCAAGTCTTTCCTCTTTATAATATTTTTTATAAATGACTACAGTCATTTATAAAATTTAGACAATTTTTTCTGTTTTAGCCGTGAGCTGGCACAATCATCACCTTATTTCGAATCTCTGAAGAAACGTGATGTTGAGGTTCTTTTTTGCTATGAAATGTACGACGAGCTGGTACTCCTGGAACTTAAAGAATTTGCTGGAAGGCAATTGGTCTCTATAGAAAACGACATGCAAAAAGATGCTACCGATGCAGTAGAAACTGTTATTGGTACGTCCCATATATAATCGTAACTAGGTGACCCGGCGAACTTTTTTTTTATTGTCTTTAAAATTTTTGTTTTTTGGCTTTTGTCTTACCCGGCGAAATTCGTACCGCCTTATACCCGTTTAAATATATATAATATATATATATATGTCGCATCATCATTACGAAGATCGTTTGATTTAGTTTCTTTTATTTTAATTGCTAGTTACTCGATTACTTAATTACTCGATTGTAAAGAGAGCGTGTTCATCGATACTTTTAATTTTATTAGAATGGTGACACTGACTTTGACAGTTCGTTTATAAAAACCAAGTTGCCACCATTTTGGCACACATTCTGTTTCCGATCGCCGAGGAGTAAAGACATCCGACGAGATCACGCTCATCTCGTTATATTTTCGTACGAGAAGTGATAAAATGGAATAAATCCACGTTGGTATACACGCCCGCAGTGTTATTTTAAAGATAGTCCTCCGATATGGACTATCTATTTGGGCTTCGTAATAGCCCATTCGAACTACCCGCCGTTATCAGAAGTGGGATGTAACCGACCAAGTGGATACACAGATATCATGGATATGGAGAATCTTGTTGCGGTAACAAAATCAAAACTTTTTCGTCCTCATCCACGTAAGTCATATGTGCCGTCGTCGAATCACATTTGCATCTGCCCGAACTCGATCCTGGCAATATTTCTGCCTGTCGATACAAGAAAAAACACTTGAAGCCTTCGTGGGGAGAACCAAGCGTTCCTAATATGAAGAACAGTAGCGGAACAGATGGTCACTACTCTCAAGATACCTGTAGCCGAAGAAGATGCAACGTGATGTTTCGTCTGCTGGCATTGCTAGTGAGCGACATCTGCTTCATTGCTACCCTTGCTAGTATTTTGCAGTATTTTGGTGAGTCGTTTTCATTTTGTTATGATACTGGAATCGAGTACTCACTTATAAAGTAATTAATATCGTGAAGAATTCATGGCAATCGAATTAGTAACACCCTTAAAATCACTAGTTAAGTGAAAATAAAATTGAAAAAGTGTGATTGCATTGCTGCTTAAGTGGGGCAATCGAGGTTCTCAAACCAGTTTGTTTTATATGCATACTTTCATTGTAAATAAGATTTGATGATAGAATTTATTAACTCTTAAGTTTTAATTACTAAAGAAACTTAAAGTATAAACGGTCTCTAATCATTAAAGTTTCGATTGGTTTCAAAATCTTGCTTTAGTTGAAGTCAGGACTGACCGAGAAAAGAATCTATTCGGCTGCATATCAATTGGATGCCTAGTAAATGGTTAGTGGTACTATTAGGTACTCAATATTTCTCAATGTTTGATAGAGAGATAATATTTTCATGAAAGTTCAATTCAACAATCAAAAATTTCTTATGAAATGACTGTATAAATCGCATCCTATGTACTTCCCAACTTTTAAGTCGTTTCACAGAGCCTCTGGGGACCACGGTCATAACAATAAGGCCCAGACCCCAGCTTCGTCCTTCCCGTTTCCTTTAGAGCCTCTGGGGACCACGGTCTCATGTAAGACCCAGACCCCAGCATCGACCTTTCCCCGTCTCCTTTTGAGCTACTGTGGATCATGGCGTACAGGACCGCTCATGACCACAGCATCACACTTGCTACGAGTACAATAGTCAATGCAATTATGCGTGGAGCATTTGCATTGACCAAATATACTTGATAAAACAGCTAATTTTCCTAAACAATTTCCTAAAATTTCCGTAACAATTTAACTACCGTTTTTTATAACAATTGTGATAAAATACTCGTTGGTAATAAATTTGATGTTTAAGAAATGAAGGTCGAAATCTAGTTTAAATAAAAATTCTAAATGACTAGGTTTACAGATACCTAGCTCAGAAAAGCTCTTCTATTTTGTTACAGAAACGGGACTGGCGCAGAGCACGCACCGTCTCCCAGAATGGCCGTGTCGCATCATCATTACGAAGATCGTTTGATTTAGTTTCTTTTATTTTAATTGCTAGTTACTCGATTACTTAATTACTCGATTGTAAAGAGAGCGTGATCATCGATACTTTTAATTTTATTAGAATGGTGACACTGACTTTGACAGTTCGTTTATAAAAACCAAGTTGCCACCATTTTGGCACACATTCTGTTTCCAATCGCCGAGGAGTAAAGACATCCGACGAGATCACGCTCATCTCGTTATATTTTCGTACGAAAAGTGATAAAATGGAATAAATCCACGTTGGTATACACGCCCGCAGTGTTATTTTAAAGATAGTCCTCCGATATGGACTATCTATTTGGGCTTCGTAATAGCCCATTCAAACTACCCGCCGTTATATATATATAAAACCGCGTCGTGAACCGTGGAACACATAAAAAATAGAATCATCCAATTTGGTGCAGTCGGAACTGGAATTCGCAAGTTATGCGTGTACATATGTTTCGGCGATTCATTTTATTTATCGATTTTTTTATTATTCAAAAACTCATTAGTTTTTTTTTATATAATGTAAAAGAAAATTTTGATCTACATTACATGCATTACGTATCTAACTTATTTATTTGAATAAGGATTTAATACTGTATAGTATAGTTAATAATAGGTTCGTAAATAACCCATCATTTTACTGTTTTAAGTATACGTAAAAAATGGTTATTGTGAGTTATCCTTGGATTATAGACATAAACCACCGCGGACTTTTTTGTAGACAGAAACAGTTCCACCATACAATGTTTTTTATAACTCAAAAGTTTTTGGCAACGTTTTCGAGAAAAAGGTTCCGATCGGCTTTATTTTTTCCGACATATTGAACTAATATCGTTGTAATATCCTCAGTTTGTACAAAACCTAAACTTACTATACACTGAAACTTTCCTCAAGAATTACTCTATCTATTGTTGAAAACCGCATGAAAATCCGTCCAGTACTTTTCGAGTTTATCGCGAACAGACAGACTGATAGAAGCGGCGGGGGACTTTGTTTTATAATATTTAGTGATAAGAAACATTCCTAACGTACCTTCTTCCTTAATACTCGCAAGATTTCAGGAGGGTTTTATGAACATGTCCACCCCAAACCAAAAGTTGATAAATGATATTTCTGAAAATTAACCAAGGAGTATTTCTTAATCTTAAATTTCAATATGGTCATTAAACCTTAATATACGTTTGTGCATCTGACCGATAGACCTATAAATATCACATTGTAATAAAAACAACATTTCTTTTTTCGATGTGTAATCTACATTATACATTGTTGTTTATAAAGTTAGCTATCTAGCCAGGCTGCTGGTGTTTTACATATAACTCTTTATATACTTATGCGTTGGTTTCAGAGTCATGCATAGTTATACAGAAAAAAAAATAGTTTATATATCATTCTTATAGTATCATAATGTCGACAGGTGGTGAAAGTTTGCAGCAATCTCAAATAGACGAAGTCATATCATTTTTGAAAACTAACTTGGTGGGCAAAGTATTCGATGTACGCACTACACAAAGACTAGATTCCCATCCGTGTGTTATCATTGTGCCAGAAATGGCAGCGGCGAGACACTTCATCCGAACGCAAGCACAGAATCTTAGCGAAGAAAACAGATTCGCGCTTCTTAGGCCGCAGTTAGAAATCAATGCCAAGTAAGTACTCGTAAATAATAAATAAATATTTGACATCACATATATTTCTCAGATTCCAAATTAAGTAGCTGAAGCACTTGTATTATGGAAATCTGAAACAACGAAGGTAACACAACACCCATACCCATGACAATATATATAAATAGTTCATTTTTCTTTCATCTACATTGAACCGACTGGAAATCGAACCCATGGTCGTGAGTGTGTGAGCTAACGTCCTTCAGAGTTCACGGTGGTCGTGAACTCTTTTTATCTTCATTATTGGATAGATATAATGTTCAGAAATAGTATCAACATCATAATTTCAAACATTATCCAATTGAATAGTATAAAATAACAAAAAAATATGTTACATTATATTCGAAATAGGGATGGCGACTGGGTAAAAAAGGAAATTCTATTCAGTCCGTCAGTTAGATAATATAAAAATATTAGATACGTATTTTTTTACTTCAATTTAACAAGAAGTAGCTTAGAGAACAGGCATTAAAGTGTAGCAAATGTACCAAAGTGTCATGTCACGTGACGTTTTAACCCAACGTATCGCCCTTATTTAATAATTACGAAAAAAAAATAAAAAACAATCTACCTGACAGACAAAAAATTTGTATCCCATATATCTATCCCTATTCTCTCTCAGATTTTCAAGTAGTCAAGATTCGTGTAGTGATTCTTAACCTTTTAGTTTGTGAATACGCCGACACCGAACTTCCTAATTGATACATTCGTCATTGCCATTATTCAAAAATAAATTACCTTGACTGATATTTTTAATTTTAAAATCTATATAAAATTTGATATAGTAGCAGACTTCTTAATAACAGATTTAAAAAATATATCAATCAGATTTAATTATTTTTGAAGGACAATACTGACGGATGTATAAAACCGGAAGCTCAACATCTGCAGAAACACCAAGTTGTTTTTGATCTTGCTATGGCCTGTACCAGGGGGAGGGGGAACCGATTACTTGCCCGAATTTTATTACTTATGCGAATGCCTGAATGTCATTAATTTGTTAGATCATATTAACCAGTAAAAATCAACATAAATTATTTTGGTCTCCTCAATGATCTGATGGTGATTAATTTTATGTTAGCTATATATTTGATGTTGTTGATTTCAGGCATCCTATTATCATAAAGCTTCATAAGCTGGTGTCAACTGACAAGGAACTTGCAAACATGGTGGCCCAACAATTGTTTTCAAATGCGATGGTGACAGCTGGACTTATCATGGATCCAAGAAATTTAATTACACACATTAATGATCTTTTGGTCAAAGCATTGGAAAGACATTGATAAATGTTATTTGCTTATTAATAACATTCGAAATTATTTAAAATATATTAAACATTTACAAACTTATTTTGTTGTATGTAAAATTTTTAATTTTATATCCTATCAAAACTAGAGATGAAACGGGATAGTGTTTTGGCCAGATACAGGATATTCGGCTATTTGCCGTTTTACATGATGCGATCCGTTTGATTTCATGCTTTTATGCATGATTGGTCGCCAAGTTTTTTTTATAATGTTATTTGTGACTCCAGCTTTTATTTATACGCTGTTTTAATTATATTTATTTTATTTTATAAAAAAAATAACATTTTAAACTTTCTAAATCGATTAACAAAGATTCGGCACCACTTCTATCTCTCAGCCACATAGTCTGCTTGTACCCGCTTTTCACCCGCTCAGTCTGGACGAGGCTATTGAAGTACAAATTAGTGTTGTAACTTTGTAACTAAATGTTTAATTGTTTTATTTTTTTACTTGAATGAAGAATGTTACTAGGTATGCCAAATCGCTTGAAATTTTGTCTCAATAAAGCCCTTGTGTATACAAATACACTAGTTTTTGTTGTAGTCAAAAATACCTAGTAATTTTGATTTTATATGCATTCAAAGTTTCGAAAAATATCGAATCCCGCTAACAGCCACGTGACCGCTTGGACGTCATGTCACAACGCGCCGCGCCCCGCTTAGGATCAAGTCGCCAGCGGTTATAGTAGGTGTAATAGCTTGCGCAGTATTTTCGCCCGTATATTAAGTTAATAGTCTGATAATATTAAATATTATTCGATTAATAAAATAGACAAAGGATTCGAAAAAGGGCAATCGGATAATCTACCTAAAATAAAATAAAAGTTGCGAATTATTTAAATAGTAATTTCGTTGCCGCCGAAATGCGAGAAATAAAAATGCATAGGTAAGTAATCTTTCCTTACTACTACTGATGCTTAATAGTTTATCTGTTCTAAAGTCGTAATGGAAGAATGCAACTCAAATAGTAGAAGTACCTACCTACCATAAAATTTTTACGTTAAAGACAAATATGTATTATAGTTTTGTAGCTATAGGTAGGTACGTATATATATATAGGTACCGCTCTTAGTAAATTTAAATAAATACATACATTGATTTATTGCAAACTAGCTTCCGCCAGCAGCTTCGCCCACGATTCCCTCGGGAGCTGTACATTTTTCCAGTATTAAAAGTAGCCTATGTGTTATTATTATAGACTTGGTCCAGATCTGTTCAGTAGTTTTTGCATGAAAGATAACAAACAAACACACACACAAACTTTCCCATTTATAATATAAGTAGGAAGTAGGATAGTTACCTAGGATGTAGATGTAGTGGGTTAAACGTTACAGATGTTCTAAACCTTTTTTTATTTGTATTTTTTTTTTTACTAACAAAATACGTAAGGCCATTTTATTAAATTATTTTTTTGTTGCAAATATAGAAGTTTGAACAGATGTACTAAACATTTTTTATTTACTAGTATATTTTTACTAACAAAATACTTAAGGCCATTTTATTAAAAAAAATTTTTGTTGCAAATATAGAAGTTTAAACAGATGTACTAAACCTTATTTATTTATTAGTATTTTTTTACTAACAAAATACTTAAGGCTATTTATTTTTATTTGAAACTTATATTGGTTATGTTCAAGCTAAAAGAGTAGGTGATGTACGTTCGGTTAAATGTAGAATCACGCCAGAACACCGCGTACGTACCACACGTTATCATTGGATTGGTTTAGAATGCAATGAAAAGGATCAAGAAGTATTAAAGGTAAACTGCGAAGATTGTGCCGTCAGCAGAGGTGGCTGTAATCATACTGTAGCATTTTTAATGTGGCTACATTGTCGAAACGAAGAGCCTTCAACGACTGCTGCTGCTGACAAAAATCTAAGCTCTCAGGTGTTGGTACCACACTGAAAATGATTAAAGCAAAAGATTTTGGCACAAGTGGTATAACACTTCATTTAGCTGGTCAGAATGAATTTTTTTTTGACAAAGTAGCATTAAAACTTAGAGAGCTTCAAATACAGTGTTTTTTTTCACATTTTATATGTGAAAAAAAAGAGGTTGAAAAGATGTCTATTTATCATAAAGATGTCTATAAAAAACAACTTTCCCGGCGAATTAGTAGTTGTATTTTTACATTTAGGCACAACACATGATTTCCTAGTATTTAGATTGGACATTTTTAAAAGTATTTAGGTAAAATTTCGACGGCACGGGCGCGCGACTGCGAGCGGACTAAGAGAGCCAGACTGAGCGTGTTGTGCAATCACACCGTCACCGGCAGCCCGCGTCGTGCGGCTACAACTTGTTTTACTTCTAAATCGGAAAGTAATTGTCGTATCGAAGTAATTCTTTCACTAGTATTTTTTATTTTCGACAGAGAATATGGAGTGCTAATAAAAAAAAAATGTTAACATTCTTCATTATAAGTAATTATTAATACCATTTTAGGAACCTAAAGGTTGAATGTTGGGTCCCTAACTGTGGTGATGGAGACAACTGGTCAGGGAGACTAAAGGATAATTGTCTCCCTCCGAGCTAGGTGTTGTTAGCCCGGGGACCGCGGTCCAACCGATGTAGGTTGGACGTTCTATTTATGTTAATTGGTAATTAAACTTATTCTGTGTGATGTAGGTTTCTTTGTTCTAAATGTCTTGTAGTTATTAATTTATGCTGTTTGTATTGGTACAGCGCCATCTCGTTACTTGCTGTTGAAACTTATTGCAGTTCGTCTTGCTATCGATGGCTGTGACAATGCTAGTCTTCTCGCTATCGATTGTTGTGGCGATGTTACTGCGATGAATTAGATGTCGCTATGTATCAGTCGCCACAGTACTTTCCCCCTAGACCGAAGGTCGATCCATGTTGATAGTAGGTGGTATGCAGTCAGTGCTTCAGAGCTTGCAAGTGCCAGGTAGTGACGTCGGGACCGAAGCTGCTGGTGTGCAGAACTGCCACGCCGGTGAGTTGTGTGTGAACTGAGGTCCGGTCGTGGGCTGCGAGGACCAGGTCGGGATGATGCCGTCGAGTGGTGCCAAGTATCCAGGAAGCGCCGTTGATGCTGCTGTGATGGACCTTGGTGTTGGCTGTCTTGCTGCTGAAGTGGCTGTGCTGGTGAGGGATGAGAGACTGATGATGAAGCGTGATTGGCTGCGTTGTGATGCTGAAGGTTGCTGATGCTGAAGGTTGCTGATGATCACGTCGGTTGAAGATCACGTCGGGGTCACCACTTTGGGACCGTAAGGTTGAATGTTGGTCCCTAATGTGGTGATGGCTGCATTGGTCAGGGAGACTAAAGGATAATTGTCTCCCTCCGAGCTAGGTGTTGTTAGCCCGGGGACCGCGGTCCAACCGATGTAGGTTGGACGTTCTATTTATGTTAATTGGTAATTAAACTTATTCTGTGTGATGTAGGTTTCTTTGTTCTAAATGTCTTGTAGTTATTAATTTATGCTGTTTGTATTGGTACAGCGCCATCTCGTTACTTGCTGTTGAAACTTATTGCAGTTCGTCTTGCTATCGATGGCTGTGACAATGCTAGTCTTCTCGCTATCGATTGTTGTGGCGATGTTACTGCGATGAATTAGATGTCGCTATGTATCAGTCGCCACACCATAAATATGTTTAATTTTTTTATGAAAAAAACTACTCCTATATGAATAAATAAATATTATTTTGTCTTATAAATAAACATTAAAATTACTTTATTTATGCAAGTACTATTTATTGTGATCGAATCACCATGATTGACCGAAAGTAGTTGATTCCGTGCATCGGGGGGCACGTTAAGCCGTCGGTCCTGCGCCTGATCTCTCACCGGTCGTGTCGTGAACTCTAAGAATGCGAAACCTAGTTGGTTACAATAAGCAAAATCCTGCGCAGTAAGTCGATGTCAGTGAGAGTAGGACTACATTACTTATTTATTGTAGGCTTAAAAACATTTTGTGGCTCTTTAAAAACTTAAAAATGTTGTAAATTGTAACTTTTGGCTCTTTGGACTCAAAAGGTTGCCGACCCCTGGCCTATACTCATTTCAGATTGTGTATATTATTTTTATAGTATGAGACCCCGTCCTAAGGCTCTTTATTCATGGCTCAAAGGACCGCGATGCAATTCGACAGACTTATTCGAGATTCATAATATTGTTGATGGTGGACTGTTGGTTTAAGCGAGGCTGTTCAGAACGGAGTCTTCAAATGAAACACTTCGTCATGTAGTAATCGGAGAAGCGCGTTTATTGCACATAAACCTATTTCTTATATACCTACAATTTGCATTGCCGCACTTCGATCATACATTAATCAGATGGTCTAATAAGTTTTACTGGAGTGGGGGTACGCTACACACACAACACTGCGCGGGAGGAGAAGGATGCTTCGTTCTTCTGTTGGCAGCGCTGTCGTGACTCTGTGTCCTCTACAAATATAATACAAGTTTTTTTTTTTTTAAATATATTTTTATTTTTGAATTCGATTGTGTATGTAACGATTTTGCGTTCACGTGTACAAGTGGTTAGTGCATTTGATCTACGATTATGATGGTTAAGCGATGATCGTAAAGGCCGGTAATAGGATGGGTGGTAAAATTTGTTTTGGCACGATTTAGGACGACCATCGAGATTTTCACTTATTTATATAGCAGGGATATTGCCATATTTTTTTTGTCAAATTGAATATACCTATTTTGTTCATTTGGTAATATTAGTATATCTATGCATATGAGATTGCGTAGTAGATCGAGCCCTCATACAATTCTTTTTTTTTATGGTATAGGGGGCAGATGAGCAGACGGATCACGTGATGGTGAGTGATTACCGCCGTCCATGAACACCTGCAACATCAGAGGAGCTACAAGCGCGCTGCCGGCCTTTGAGGGATGAATATGCTCTACACTTGAAAGTTTGAAGTTCGTATCTGCCCGGAAATACTGCTGGCGACAAACTGTTCCAGAGTTTGGCTGTGCGAGGCAGAAAACTTCTAGACAAACGCACAGTTGAGAACTTCCAACCATCCAGATGATGGGCCTGGATTTCTTGTCACGTCGAACGATGGCGGAAAGTAGCGGTAGGTATGACTCCGAACAATTCCTCGGAGCATTCCCCGTAGTAAATACGATAGAAGGTGCACAGTGAAGCAACATCTCTACGCACGGCTAGTGGATCAAGCCAACTTGAAGTGACTCGGCAATCGACGATTCTAGTCGCTCTCCGCTGAATGCGGTCTAGAGGGTGAAGCTGGTATTGGGGTGCCACTGTCCAAAGATGAGAACAGTATTCCATATGGGGCCGAACCTGCGCCTTGTAAAGCTGCAGGCGATGCGCCGAAGTGCAATACTGCCTCGATCTATTAAGCACACCAAGCTTCTTATATGCTAATTTAGCCTTATCCTTTAAGTGACCACGGAACTGGACCTCGCTCGAACTGAGGCAGTTAGGGGAATGTTTGAAAGCGAGGTGATACGACAAAGGGGGGTTTTTTGGCGGTGAACACGCAAACCTGTGTCTTAGTAGGGTTGAAGTGGACCAAATTAAGTCGACCCCAGTTAGACTTCCTCTAACGAAGATTCAATATCAGCCACAAGTTGATTCTGGCACTCAATGACGTTTTCCCAAGAAATATTAGCACGACCGTTATAGGTGGAGTCCTTCGTGCTGTCATCTGCATGACAATGAATACCGCTAAATTGCAGAATGTCATTAATATGCAGAAGAAAAAGTGTAGGTGATAGCACACTTCCTTGGGGAACCAGCATTTTTAGACAGTAGGTCCGAGCATTCACCGTCAATTAAAACCTTAATGCTTCTGTCTGCCAAAAAACTAGTGACCCATGCACATAATTTCTCGGGAAGCCCATACGAGGGAAGTTTTGATAGAAGAGCTTTGTGCCACACTCGATCGAAGGCTTTCGCTATGTCCAAACTTACTGCCAGGGCCTCCCCCTTTGTTTCAATTGCCTTAGCTCAGTTATGTGTCAAGTAAACTAGAAGATCGCCAGCAGAGCGACCACTACGAAATCCGTATTGATAGTCACTAAGCAACTGGCGATTCTCTAGGTACCGAAGGAGCTGGCGGTTGATAATGGACTCCATTATCTTTGAAAGCAGAGGGGTTATAGCGATCGGCCTGTAGTTGGACGGGTTCGAGCGGTCACCTTTTTTGGGATCAGATGCACTAAAGCAGTCTTCCATGAGGTTGGGACGACGCCAGATGAGTAAGCAAGCCGGAATAGGCACGTTAAGACCGGTGCCAACTGTGAAGCGCACTTGTAATGCTACACATGGCGACTACGTGCAACACGTGGTCGTTGCAAGCACGTGCTTTACTCACTTTACTCTTAATAAGGCAGTGGTCCGAGGAGCCAAGTGGAGCGTCAACATATATGAGCACTACAGTGTCGTTTTTCACTTGGTTAAATGCCGCTCTGATTTGCACTTTTAAGTCCTCGAGGCTTTGTGCTTCCTCAACATAAACACGTTATTTAATTTTGCCCCACAAATAAAAGTCACACGGTGTTAGGTTCGGCGATCGCGCAGGCCACACGATGGGACCTCCGCGTCCAATCCATCGATCACCATGTATGTAACACCGCACCATTTCATAATATTCGCGAATGGAATACATTACGACGCGCCAGGTGTAGGGCTGCGGCGGGCGGCGCGCAACACGGAAGCAAAGGCGGAAGCGTGTGCGTTCAAAAGGGGCTGTGCGCGGGCGACAGATGTTGCCGACAAAATCAAAAACCGAGCAGACATAGTCGTCGGCGCATGTGCGTACATCCCCTGCGCCCGCGCCCTTGATTCCCCTGCTTGTTTCATTCATTAACTTAAGTGACAATGCGAATATTATAATTATCTTGTAATTACAACAAGTTTACATTTAGTTTTGAAAATTTTACATACTGTTTTTTCATATATGTGATCTATTAACGATACCTAATGCCTAGAAAAAATTTGGAGACTCATTTTAAATGCATCCGGTATATATATCGTATATAAAACACTTATTTGCAAATTCCTGATTTCGAAAAAGCGCTACGCTTTTTGGCGCATCTGTTGTATGGGATTGCTTGTTTTGTTTCATCTATTACGGATAAATATTCGTTCAGATATATATTGACTTTGAATATCGCATGACGTCACACTTTTGTACATTTTTATACATAGTTGTGACGTAACAAACCCCCACTCCTCAACTATAATACCTATTATCTAACCTAAATTTGTTTAATTGAAGCAAAAAATACGTATCTGTATTCTTACGGAGCTGAAATGCGGGTGATTTAAAAAAAATGCAAAGAAATCCTAACAACCGATTAAATTTAAATAATCAAAAGGATATAGTTAAACAGTAAGTTCTATATTAATAAACGGTCTAGCAACACACTGCACTAAACACGTCCGTCCCGTCCGAGCGCTCGAAACGAAGTGACGAGGCGCGCCCGCACTGCCTCGCGAATGGCGCGCCCTCACCCCTTCCACTGTAGATCATATCATACGACCGACGACGACACTGACGTCACTGTGACGTATGAGACTACATTTCTAAGAATATATTATTGTTTTGACAGCTGCTATAACCTTAAAACAAATTACACACATATTACACATTGCTCTGGCCTCTGGACAGGGCCGACCGACCTTCAAAAAATTACTTTTGTTCTTTGACAATAAATCTATGTCTTCGGTATTCAAATATAATACATTTTCACACCAACTAAGGAGTATCTTTTGTCATTGAAAAAATTACATTTTTTAATCGCTTAACAAAATATGTCAAAAGTTCTGCAATGGATTTTGACTTCTACCCTATTTTTCACTCTGGGCCTCTAGCCACCGATTAAACTCAAAGTTTTAAAGTGATGACTTGATGCGAATCTTCACGACCCCAGCTCAAACGAAAGGTCTTTATTTTTTCGTAATGCAGACCGAATGGAACGATCAAACAAAATCCATTGTCAAAACACGGCAATTGAAAATTAGTAGCTGGCAACTCTTATCATAGACAAAACGCGCTATATTTAAAAAACCGATCGACCGAAGCGGGGCGTTCATGGTGTGGTTAATGGTTTTTGGGGCTTGTATGCTTTTTTGTGTCCGCGATAATTTCGCGCAAATATCTTTATTGTAGATAAACAGTTTTATTGACCGATATTTTATGTTATAAAAGTTGTTCATTTCAAAACACAAGTAAGTACGTTTCATGTTTTATTTATGTTGTTGTAACATGCACAAAAATTGGATGTAATAAAAAAGCCGATAATTGTTTAGACATGAGTACAATGGATATAAACAAATTGGAGAACGATGATGAAAATAAGTCACCTGATAAAAAACAAATAGAAGAAGAAGAAAAAGAAGTAATGTTAAAAATGGAAGATAACTCTGGAGTTACGGATGAAAAAGCCGATGGCGGTGGCCCTGTAAAAACCGCTCTTTCCGGAGACATTACAGAGCAAGGGCGGGAAGTGAAACCGAAATTTATACCCATAGGTGCAATTAAAATGCCTGGGTTTTTTACCAAGAATTCAGACAAAGATAAGTCAAAGGTTTGTAAACCTCTAAACATAACAGCTTAATCTTAAAATTATGTTATAAATATTGCTATTGTGGTTGTATTATTGCAGGATGAAGATGAGATACAAAAGGATACTGAAAATGAAAAGACTGATGAACCTAAAATCAAACATAACCGTCTACAATTTTTACACACTTGTCCCTTCACTCAGTTTTTACATACAGCTAAGAACAGTATGTATTATGTCATTTGTAACTTTTTTCTGTGCATGTTTATGTATATATATTGAAATAATTTGCCTTTTTGAACAGATGGAGAGAATGGTGAAAGAAAAAGAATTTTCAACATCAAATATCCTAAAGTTTTCCAGAAACGCTCAGGGACTGACCCTGAAGCAACTCTGGCTTCTATGGAAACTTTAGAAGACAAACTTGACACACCAAATGATGGAATGGAAAATATTAAATTAGAAGTGGTGTGTATAATATGAATGTTACATATTGGATTTGTAAATAGCATGTGGTATTATTTTTTTACTTATGATGCAGATACAAATTGATTATAAGTGAAAATAATAAACTAAATACTTTTCTATTGCAGGAACCTGAAGAAGGGAAAGTGGCTACAAAACTGCCTCTCAAAGAAAGAATTCGGCAAAAGAAGTTTATTATTGGTATGTATTGACCATTTTTTTTAGTTGTTGTTTAATGGCTTTAGAAACATCTACACAGCCACATCTTTAACACAATAGAAAGGATATTATACCTTTATATTATATAAGTAGATTCAAATGTTAAACAATACACCATACTTAACTTATAACATTTGTTTTACTCTTAATTTACCTCTAAGGTTTAATGTTAAAGTTTTAATGCTTAGAATAAAGCAAATCTCTGATTTTCACAGATGATATAGTAGTCTGCATACTAGCTCTGATAGTGCTGTTAGCTGTGGTTATTGGTATAGTAGTTGGATCACGTGCCGGGCCACCAGCAGAACGCCCACTACGTTTGGGTCGCTATATAAACACCCACACTGCTTGCGGGCCAGTGGAAGGGTAAGTTGATGTTATTATTTATGTATTCTTTATTGCTTTAGTAATAATTTAATGTTAATATGCTATTTATTACTTGTTTACTGTAAGAAATATTAAATTGACATCTGTTTAGGTTGCATTGCCGATCATAAATTTTGCAGTCTACATTAAGACCCATTTTGAATCCTTTTGTTAGCAATCCATAATTTTTGAGAAACACATTACTGGTAACATTATATCTCCAACATTTTGAAGTAAATTTATACCCAAATAGCCAAATGGCTTTTCCTAAATCTTTCATCTAAGGCTTTTCTTAATGAAATTTTAACTTTAAATATCTCTTCTCTTCATCAGTAGACATTTTTGAAATCATCAACACAAACAAAAAAATATGTTTTAGTTGTAGAACTTACTTTGACATACAAACAATAATCATTATGACTAGCGACAAAACCATATTTCTGTAACGTTTTGTCTAATATGCCAATGTTTAGGAGATTTTTTACACCGTACAGAGGTCGATTTAGCTTACTTACTTCATTTAGACCTACATTAAAATTTATACGTACACTTACATAAATAATTTAATTTATTTTTCCATTATGAAAGGCAGTGCACACATCCATTTGATCGATGTGGTTTACCCAGTTGGAACAAACATTCTGAATGTGTTCAGTCTTTCAACAGGTGAATACACCTCTTACGACGAAATTAAATCTGCTCGTTTAAAACCACGGGCTACAACGTCGCTTTATACAACTCTCCTCCTCTTTCTCCTTTTAATTTTAATAAGCCGTTTCGTGTCTATTGGCTTTCAGCTATCTGGTTTAGCGACAACAGTTCAAGTTTTTATTTTATTGCGTTGCGTAAATTCTCGAACGTATCTGACAATTTGGGAGTGACGTAAAATAGGGGGAGAGCTACAGAGTTGTAAAAATAACGCCATCTCGACATTCTCCAACGTGCCTATTTTTTTATTTTATTTTGAAAGGAGTAATTCAAAGATTCCTAAAAATATACAACGTGTCCCAAAATTCAACGATAAGCGGGCGCCAAGAGGTACCCTTGCTCATGTGTACTTATGGAAAAATAAGAAAAAAATTATATCTAATCTTTTTTATTATAAAATTAAATTCGAAAATCTTCGAAAATTTACACCTTTTATGATATTTTCAACTACCACGACCACAACTTATCAATTATGTTCAATCTTTTTTTGGTATCGGATACCTAAGTAGCACTACTATTCGCTACAACTCTTTCGAAAATTTTCGAATTTTATTTTATAATAAAAAAGATTAATAAGATATAATTTTTTTCTTATTTTTCCATAAGTACACATGAGCAGGTCTACCTCTTGGCGCCCGCTTATCGTTGAATTTTGGGACACGTTGTATAATCTGACGATTTCCACAAGCCGAAGTAACAAGAATTCATCGATAGTATAATGCCTACAGTTAAGTGATGCCTATGTACCCCTCTCTGCGTATTTATTCATCTCTCACTCTTTGTCTATCTATTACTCTCATTCTGTCCCCACTGGTTTCGAATATAAAAAATAACTGTTTTTTTTTTTCTTCTTATAAATACAAGTATTCTACTTAAAAAACGGTTAGAGTTAGTCGGAGGCATGAAATTGAATAATAAGTCAAATTATTCTCTCTTTATTGTGTTCCTCTGACTGCATGTTATGTATGATGTTGCATTTCCATAAAATTTGTTTCTTGTTCCAGCCTTTTCAGTAAGTTGCTTTTCATGCAGGCGGAATTTTTGTTTTTTTTTATTATGATTTTATTTATGTTTTTTTTTTAGTTAGACAAATTACCAGGTTGATTCAGAAAATGAAAGAACAAGGTCCATATTTTTTATATTTATTAGTATTACGGTAATGATAATCATAATATACCTTTTTAAAATCCTTTTATTTAGCCCTTTAATTTAATACCAATTTGTTGTATCTGAAATAAGAAATCAATTTTATCATCGAGTACAATGGTGTCACACAGCCGCCGTATTTTGTTAATATTTTTGTTTATTAGTAACATTATTGCCCGTTTTCAAAAATTAGGAGTCGTCCAAATCATTCGCCTAAATACATTTAGGAATAGCCTAAGATAAAAGTGGATTTCACCATTAACTAGGAATCACCTAATGAAATTTAGCAATGTCTAAGGTTATTATTATATTCGTTATGCGGCCCCTTGGGTTAGGCATTTGCTTATATGAAAGCTCATAAATATGTCAAGGGATAAAAGATTTTTTTTTTATTCTGAATCAAACTAATCTTTAGCGATTCATAATATAAGCGTTTATTAGTTAAGCTATGCCTTGTTCTAGGTTAGTGAAAATGGGTGTTAGTCTCGAGATACAACGTCATCTTTTTCTGCTACATAGATGCGATACCCTTTTGTGTTTTTCTCATACTTGACAAAAATACAATATAAAAATATTTTCTGGTAGTTTGATAAAATTCTCGATGTATTATTTGACTTTATATTTGTCCTTGATAAAATATAATTTTCTGTAATTACTGAAATTAACTTATATCAAAATAAAATATTTTGAATTACCTATCGATGGAACCTCCATCGGTCCGCAAATGTTTGCGTGTATTAGTTCGCAGGGTACTTTCGCACGACTTTCACTGTGCTTAAATGGATCTTTATGTTGTTTACCAGCTCAACAACTGTCACAAATAGAATTCCAAATAGTTTTCGTATTTACACTCAATAGGTTTGTCACTTGAAGGAAAAATCATTTTCCACAGTAATAGCTCTTACAGAGTTGCTTGACGGCAAAACGTCCATTAAGGTTTAATGACGCCTTTATGCTCTAATGAACATCAAATTTGTATGGGTATTGTTGCTGTAAACTAATGACAATTTTAATGAACGTTTGTGCAAAGTTTATTTTCTACCTCGTGTTTTCATAAGTTTTGAGACGAAATAAAAGTTGCGTAACTTTTTTAATTATTAACCTATATTTCTAAACTATTAAATAGATAATAATCAACGATAAAATATATATGTTATTCAAAATGACCGACCTTGTTTTTAATACAGACCGTTTGGCCAGTCATCAATCGCTGCACGAATCTCGAAAAAAGGTTCGCTTCGGTGACTCGCATGTTTGGGTGGGACTTTCGGTAGGCCATAAAGAATAACCAGCGGGTTGAGGTCGGGACTGCCAATAAGGATTGGGATTTTAAGTCTTGCTGAAAATTCTCATTGTGAAGTAACGTATTAGACAGGGGTTTCACCACGGGCTCTAAAATGTCACTCTGATAAATATTAGCTTTCACCTTAACACCTTGTTGGCAGAAATGGAGCGGAGTCACATCTTCATACGAAACTCCCCAACACCATCTCACTAGGCGGATGATGAGTGCGCGAGACATTCCGTGCAGAAGCTGGAACATCCTTGTTACTTTTAGCGTACACTTTATTGTTTTGTCGGTTGAACATTTCTTCGACAGTAAAAATTTTCTCGTCGTTGAAGAGTAACTTCCTGGCATTATGTCTCAGCAGCAATGGACAACGTTTGCGTCGTAACTTACGAAGACGATCGTTTAAAAAGTGAACTTTTCAACGGCTATAGGCCTTTACCTTAAGATCATATTTCAGTATTCTGTTCACTGAAACGCGCGAAATAATAGTTTGCGGGGCGAGTTTCTTCTAAGTGCAACATGGATTTCGGCGAAGTCGCCCTCGGATGATTTTGTTGTTCGCAGGCGTCCTTACAGAACATGGCCGACCACTCCTTTGGCGATCTTGCAGATAACTTGTTTCTTTATACCACTGTATCGTGTAATAGACGAAGTTATGACTTACAGGAAAACTTTACAGCTCGCGGAAAATCTACATCGGTTTTTTTTCCCGCCTTAAATAGCGAAATGACAGTTGCACGTAATTGTTTGGGGGCGTCCATAAATTACGTGAGATGTTTAAGGGGGGGAGGGGGTCGAGGCAAATCTCATCTAATCTTACGTTGGAGAGAGGGGGGGTCTCGGCAAATATCACGCAATTTTTTTTTTCTGATTGAAACAAAAACAAAAAAATACTATTTTGGTTCCTTTAATCCAGATTGTACATGCTTAAGATTTAATCTTAAGCGTAATCGTATACGATTAAGATCATTCACTAATTCGTTCAAAAGAAAATAATTTCATTCATACTTCGACGCTATACATCTACTGAATGTCAAACTACCATATTTGTAGGGTTCGAACGATACTTTCGATATCGAGTAGGCATCGATGCTTTCAAAAGCTATACTCGATAGCTATAATACTCGCAAGTACTCATCAAATTGCATTTTGAAAAATCTCACGTGAGATTGGGGAATGGGGGAGGCGGTTGAATAAAATCTCACGACATCTCACCAGGGGGGGAGGGAGGGTCAGAAAATTTAAAAAAACACCTCACGTAATTTATGGACGTCCCCTTTCGTTCTCTCCGTCACGAGAAAATATAAACAAATGAATTTTCGATACAAATAAACTAAAAGTTAACATTCCAAATTCAAAATCGGTTAAATCGGTTGTCTCGAAACTGAACACACGAGGTATAGTGGTATAGTAAACTTTGTCAACAGCCGCACTTACAAAAAATAAATATACCTTTAAATCCGATACATATAAAAAAATAGACATAGTAGTTTTATCCACGCTTTTACTGTTATAAGCTTCTAAAGTGACACAACCAATTCCTTTAACCGGTATCGTGGTTCCATTGCCAATTTTTACTTTCTACAGATTTCCAGTAGTCATATCAGTAAACAGGTCTTTACTTCTACTCATATAAGTTCCAAAGCTCCAGAATCCATAAACCATTCAACAAAATTTTCGTCTGATGTTCCGACAAATGCGTTGGAATCGGGACCACTTAAATTATTTGCATGAGCATCATTATATCTGTTATTTTCCTTTTTGAGCTTAAATCTGCATTCATTTGCATAATAACCAAACTGTCCACAGAAATGACATTTGACATGTGATTTGGAAACTGTTTTTCGTAACTAAATTTATTACATTTTCGGAAATGTATGACAATGTATGTATCTTAGGTTTCTTGAAGATTATTTCTGATTTCATCTAATTTCGAAATAAACATACTTATTTCCTCATTTTCGTACTTTATAGTGAAAAACTGTTGCTGCAGTAGATGTTTTGATAATATTTGTCTTGGGCTCAAAAATAGATTTGAATTTGCATTACGGTAATCATCGGTCCTTCTTCTAGTCTCGTAATAATTATTTACTGAGCTTTTGCATCCTTATTCCTTATCCTGTGTTAAGTGTAAATTGTTGTAAACCTAATTAATTAGTACAGATATATAAACAGCATTGGCACAAACCTTCGTGGTTTATAAATGCTGTAAAAAACTTAAAAAGTGTAATATTGTATATATTGTAATGTGTTTAATATTGTAATGTAAATAAAAAAAATAAATCTTATTAGCATCGATTTTTTCAATCATAACATGAGAGTATAGTTTCCGTTCAATGATGATTTAAAAAGGGTAGGTGCACAAAAGCAAGACAATTGCCTGATTTTCGCTTTAGTCACGTTTCAGCAAGCTCTGTGGCTAATGTCAATTTTACTCGTAATTTTCTGTGAAAAGTTGTAGAAAAAATGTTTTCAATTGACAATAAGAAAAGCAAACAAGATATAATTTCATGCGTAAGCACTGTACTTACTCTTTTTTATTTTATTAAAAATAATAAAACGTCATTGAATGCGGCCATTTTTTCGTACATCTTGTTCAGTGAGGATGCAGCAGTTGTCACGTAAAGCCTGCGTAAAACTATGCAAGTATGTTTATCTCGTTCTAACAAGAATTATTATAAATATTTTTTATTTCTTCGGAATTATACTGAAGATTCTAATAGGGAAATAAATATTTTTGATTTCTTCGCGCCCTTTGTGGATGTATTACGCTACCACAATTAATGTTTTGCGCAACCACAATCAAGTTTATACCGTTTAAAAATGCAATATGAATGGTGTGTCTAATAATAAAACGTCTTTGTTTCCGTTACTTTTAAATTTGATTAAATCGGCCTCCATTGTGAATTTATGCTTTGCTCAACCTGCCATCTCGTCTTTTATCAAATCTTCTTTTTAAACTTTTGATAAAACGTAATTGACTATATGGTGGTATTTTCAATTGCCCACCTGTGAAGGGCCCACTAAAATGAAACTACTGAGGAGTATTTTACACACACACGATATTTTATTTTATGCCATAGGTTTTGTATATAGACACTGACATAATTTACTTATAATAAAAAAACCTTTTTTTATACTAATAAGGTTTTATTACAAACTTTCAACCGAAGTTTTGGCAACATTAAAACATGCTACCTATATTACCTACCTCTTAGGTTTTTATCATATAGTTAATTCAAAAAATACCAGTTGAGTAAAGATTTACTTAATACATTTTTGTCAAAGTACAAAAAATATCTACATCCTCAAACTTAGAGCAAACATTACATTCCTGACAAATTTCATTTTAAGCATATGATAATAGAAAATCTATGTTATTTCTTTTATTTAGTACTATTTTGACAAAATATACAATTTTGAGTTAATGTATGACTTTTAAATAAATATTAATGTTATAAATAAACCGTAATGTTAACTTTGATACTTTGCTTATTGAAATGTGCAGTATAAACAGATTAATAATGATTAAATTTGTTACAGCATTCTGGATGAAGGAGTCTATAAATTCTATAATATACCTTATGCAGTTCCACCAGTAGAGGATAAGAGATTTACTTATGCTCAATATTTTAATAATATATCTATGTGCTGGAATGGAACATACAAAGCTCATGAACCTGGTCCAGTTTGTCTGCAGTTTTTGGAAAATGGCACTAATATTGGCGAAGAGAACTGCTTGACCTTAGATGTTGTCACTCCTCATGTTAAATATGACTCTCCTCTACCAGTTGTTATACTGATCGGAGCTAACTCTTTAGCTGGTGGTATTAGCCCAGCTCAGCCTTCTGCTTTATATGCACGTACCAAAGAAGTTGTATTTGTAAGACCGAATTTCAGACTCGGGGCATTCGGTTTCTTAGCACTTGATATTTTGTCTCATTCAAAATACCCGGCTACATCAGGAAATTACGCTTTAAGTGATCTATTAGTGGCACTACAATGGGTGAAATATAATATTAAGGAATTTGGTGGAGATCCATCTTCAGTCACATTGTTGGGCCACAGAGCTGGTGCCACATTGACTGCTGCCCTTACCACAGTCACCAAAGCTCAGAAGCTTTATTCTAGAGTTTGGTTGTCTTCTGCGTCTGTAATTTTTCCTGGAGAAACAATAGATCAAAATAAGAAATTTGATCAATTCAAACAAAGAATCAAATGCAATGATGTCGAATGTCTCCGACGTAAAACAACGACGGAAATTCTAATAGCCATACCTGATGTTTGGCTAGGAAATAATGTTGGGACGTTACCGGTTACTGCTGAAGAATTTCAACATTCTTGGTTGACATTAGATGGTGATTACTTGAGGGTTCATGCTTACGAAAGTTGGAGTAAACAGAAAGAAGCAGGCAAGGAAAAAATTTTCAAACCAATGGTTTTTGGTACGACGCAGCATTCAGGACATTCAGATTTGTTACAAAAAATGCATTTAAATTGGACGTCAGAAATGGTCGAAAAAATGGTAAATGACAGTATTATTGGACAAAAGAATTTAACAGCTGCTGTGTTTAAACATTTCAACAAGTCTTATGCAGGATTGGCTGAATTGATATCATCGCTTCGCACCTTATGCCCGCTAGTGAGTTTAGCGAGATTACGTCTTGCAGCACCAATGTATGTAGTTATGGGTGCAGGTGGAGGTGCATTAGGGTCTGGTATTGCTGGTATTAATGCAGACGTTGAAGCTATACTCGGTACTTTTGACTCTGAAACACCAGAACAAAGACGATATATGGCAGCAATGCAACAGCTTTTCTACTACTTTGTATGGCATGGACATTTACCTGGTCCAGAAACTGGCCTAATTATGGTTGGACAAGATTTACTTCCCCTTCATGGCCTACCAGCTTGTGATTTGTTGATACAAGAAGATCTAGTGCCAAGATATGCACATATCGATTAGTGTTATTTAACCATCTCTTAGATTTAACAAGGATGTATGGCTGTCCTCTATAATTAATTATTATAGTTAAGTTTGTAACTCACTTCTGACCACCTCGATTTAGGTTAAGATACATAATCTCATTAAAATTAATGTTATTGACTTAATGAATCTCTGCCACCTCTTTGGGCTCCCCGATCTCATTGATTGCATTTTGTAGTTTTAAAATTTGTACAAATGTTTTGATAAAATATTATTTTAATATCATAAATCCTCTTACCATTACCTGTTTTCAGAAGACTGATATACAATTAAATTTTACTACTAATTTCTTATATCTTGTAAATTATAAACTAATTAAAAATACCTAATCATTATTTTTAATTGACTTTAAAAATTGTCAGACTTATCTTAATTAGGCATAAAGTCATAATAGTAACTGCCCCATTGCAACGATCTCAATTATGTATAAGGTTAATTATTTTCATGCCCCAAAACTGTTTTTTCTAAATCGCAATTATAATAAACTAGCTATTGGAAAAAGTACAGTCTTCCAAAGAAAAATAAAAATGAAATGACTTATGGTGGTACTCATTGCTTAATATTATTAGCTTTTAAATGTAAAATGTTTGTGATTTAAAATGGAATATGTTTTGAAAAGTGCATAAGTACATTTTTTTTTAGTTTTGCACCTTAGTATGTAATGTGATTATTTAAGTCTGATTTTTAATCCAAAGAGTGATTTGTGATTACTTTCTTAATTTAAAATTAAGCTATTTTTGTATGTAATATTTGTGTCATTTTGAATATAGTAGAATAAGCAAAAATGTATCAAACTAAACCAGCTTGAGAACATCGATCACTGTGATAGACAATGATGGTCTCAAAAAACCTTAATTTGTATCATGTGTAATGTTTGTGCACAAGCTAATTAGGTATGATTCTTGCCAATGCTTTTTGTGATTTTATGTAAAATGTGGATGCACCAGTAGGTAGTTGTCAATGCAGCTTTTACATTGTTTTGTAAATTAATGAATAAAATAAATGTAAGATAAAAATATTTCTTTTATTTCATACATTACAAAAATAAGAACCATCCTATTTCATATTATAAAATATGCATGGATATTTTAAGCAGGTATGCTAACAATATTTGGAAGTATGTCAGGCTGACAGCGTCACCTACTACAATTTTGAAATGAAAGATTGGTCCACAGCAGTCCGTTACACATTAGGAACAAATAGCAAAGTTCCGCTTTGATTATAAAGATACCCTAGTTTCGGAGATAAACTCGCCAAAATGACGTCAGCCTAGCTGCTCCACATAGCTATATAATAACTCATAATAAACATCAAAAACCTTTTGTCGCTATTTATCAGTCTGACATATAGCGGCGATAAAGGTGTATGTAACGACTGCATTTCTAAAGATCGAATGATCTATAAGCGCGTTTAGTTTATAATTGCTCGTTCGGGGGTAGTCTGTATACTTATTTGGTATGCCATTTCGTAAGGGACTAGATGGATCAAGAACTCATTTCAAAATGGAAAATGGTGGCGCTGCCAGCACGACACTCACCCTTTAGTTTTTTAAATTGGCATTATTTTGATAGATTGTAGATAATATTATAAACCAAATAAAAAAATATTTTTCTCAATCCATTTATTGTAAAACGTTAAGGCAATGAAATCTTAAGTAAAATCATGCAGATTGTCACACAATAATAAATACTAAAACTATGTGTACTTAAATAAAACGTACCAACAAAACTTTGTAATTGAAAATAAATAAACCGGTATATAAAATAAACCAATGAATAAATCAAAAAATGATAAGAACAATTGCAACAAAACTTGTTTTACTTTTTAACAATATCGAAACTCACTTTTGTTTACATTTTGTATAAAAATAATAATTTTAACTTGATTATTATTTAGGCGTTCTCTGAACAATGCATCGCACAAACGCAAAAATTGTACAGTTTGAAATCTCATGATTAGATAGAGAAAGAAGACCATCGTTTAGAAAAGGACAGCTATAAACACACCCAAATGATTCTGTTATACTTCTCCATTTACTCCAGCATGTCCAATCTACTATCATGGTGGATTTCTTGAATACACAGTTGAATAATATGTAAGATATTAATCCTGCAATAATGGGGTTATTTATGTGTCTGTGCCAGCCTTCTAATGCGTATGCGGTTCTTTGACGATGTCCAGCTGTTTAATATTAACATGGCTGGCGACTTTGTGTAACCACGTGGACTAATAATACCTACGAAAAACATATTATTAATCTGTGTATTCTCAACAAATCCATAATGATGGTAATTAGGACATTTCGAGAATTTGCCATTCTGAATTGAAAAGGCGTTCCGTATTAACTACGGGTGTACTAATAGAAAGAAAGAGAGAATACCACAATCTTTTCTGTCTATTTCTAACCTACGACGGATGTCTAGTTTCCTAGCTCTATTCAAAAATATCTCCATGTACTTTCCCTAACATATATTAAATTGTCAAAGTCATATCATTAAGTCCAATTAGGTAGCCACCACCTAATGGTTACGTTCACGTAGGGGCGATAAAGTCGATTGAAAGTTTTCTTTTCCCATTTTATGTGTTTTACGAATAACAGACGGCGATTTAGGCTTCGACTGAACTTGCTCCATATCTTTTTTCATTTTGTCAATAATAGATGACTGTTTCGCAACAGTCATTGATAATTCTTCATTTTCTTGACGAAGTAAAGAAAGCTCCACAACAAGCGACTGTTGATCTTCAATCTGAGAATTAAAACAAATATGTTAATTGATATCTTTCGAACCAAAACACTTGACAGTTGCAGGGATGCCACTGCCCGACTCCTTATGGCGTGTTTTTAAACCAATTTTATTCAAATGCCATGCTAATATTTGCCAAATAAAAATCATTTTATGCAAATTAAACATGATTGATCTTATGAAAAAAATACAGAAATATCGCAATGATGACTCTTAATAGGTTTTTGGGATCGATTTTACGATTAATATATTTCATCCTAATTATATAAAAAACTATATACAAAACTAGGTTTTGATATAATCTAAAATGATTACTGGCATTTGTTTTTTCTGTGATCAAAAATGTATGAAATCTTAGCACGTGTAAGCCGGCCATAAGAGTTAACCCGTCAGCGGTCACCTGCTGTTGGTATCTATCGTTGTCAGCCTCGAGTCTCGCGATCTCCGCGGCGGCGTGCGCCAACAGCGCGCGCGAGTGCTCGGCCGCCGCGGTCGCCTGGCCCGCGTGCTCAGTCGCTAGCTCACATAACATACGCTTCTTCTCCACCTGTACATTAGAAACATATAAAGATAACATAATATGACGCTAAACGAGAGTAGCTAAAGGGCCGGGTCTAAGCAGATTTTTATTATATTTAAATTTTTTACATTTTAATTTTGTCTCAATATGTAGTTATTGTCATAAAAACGGATCTAAAGAGCTCAAACACTATGCAGTTGCGTCATTTCATCGCTAAGTTCCCATGAACTTCCGAATTCATCATGTCAACTTACTGACATCATAATATTGTATTATCATCTGACATACATGTCTATACCAAAATTTCAAATCTATCGGACATTGGGAAGTGGGTCAAATTTGAGTTCTAATATTTGCGCAATATGTAACACATTTACATAACAACAAGGCAACTTAAAGCTTGTTAAAAACAAACAGCTTTACAAATATTTCATAGACGATGATGAATATAATATCGTCGGCTTTGTGGAACGTAGGGCTAGGGGAAGGGGTTTAGAGGAAGGAGGCAATACGAAGTTTCTGCCGTGGTTAAAAAAATGTACAGCCCGGCCTGCGTGGGTATGATCTAGATATTTTCGAAAGGTCATGGGTTCGAGTCCCATCTTCAGTTTAGTATAGTTAATGCAAGATTGATCAAATATAACAAATAGACACTTAATCTAAAACTGTACCTAGTTAAATGAGCAGGTTAATGACCTCAAGGGCGGCGACGGACGGGGCGGTTGAGTTAGCATTGGTGATGACTTTTTGTTTTAAAGACAACAAGACTATGTTTATTTAATCTAATCACAAATGATTTTAAATGTTAGTTCTCATTACGTACCTACAGTAATATAAGACTACAGTAGTATAACCATCAACCTGACTATAGTCAAGGCTAAAGAACAAGTAGTATTTTTCAAAAACTTATGTTTACCGAAATCACACTTGATGCCTATAACACTGATTGTAAAGTGAAGTTTATTAGCCATAAGGATAAAATGAACTTTTTGTCTGTAACCCAATGAAAAAATCACTATTTTAAAATAAAATATATAAAAAAAAAATAGAGAAAATGTTGGCGCCTTACCTCTACCCCGCCCACGCTCTGTAAAGCCATATTTTATATTATTTTATATCATTTAGGGTTTTTAAAACACATCTGTATCATCGTCGTAGCCTATTATGAGTATGGTGAGATTTGTAAAGCTTTCTTTTTTAACTGTAAATAGGTTTTATATTATGATGATTTTGGCGCCTATCTAACAGTTGCGATAGGGGCAACTGCCTCCACTTCATGTTTGTAAATAAGGTTCCCACAATTACAAGAAAGGTGAGCGTTTGGTTCAAGTATTAGATAATACTAGGAAAGGTTTCACCACAAAGCATATGTGCATATTATATGTAATTATTATAATCCAAAACTAGTGTTTGCAATTAATTCATAACCAATTTGTATTGATGTTCCTCAGGGCATTTTAAATCAGATAATTACTCATTGTTTGTAAAATATGACCCTGTACAACATTGGATGAAGTTGAGGATGGTTTTCTTACCTCTTCACGAAGCATTTGTATTTGGCTACTTGATTCTTTTTTTATCAACTCGACGTCTTCAATGAGTTCATTTTTTATTGATCCTAGTTCACGGTAGGCTTCCTTTTCAACGTTTTGTAAACTTTCTATCAATGACACATTGTGTTCCATAATACGATTATGTTCTTTGGCAAGTGCTGCCTTTGATTTCAATATGTTCATAAGAGCATCTTTATATTCATTACATTCCATTACTGTTTTATTTAATGTGTTTTTGTAAGATGAAAGTTCATTTTCCAACATTTCCTTTGAAGAATTTAAAGTCTGCACGGTGTTTTCCAACTGTTCAACTTCACTATCAGATTCTCTCAAACGCAAAGTCAACACTTGAACAATATCTCTTGTTACAGATAATGACATTTCAAATCTGCCTTTCTCTTTAGCTGCTCTTTCAATTTCTACAGTTAATACATTAATTTGGTTTTCGAAGTCAATCATTTTCTTTTTCGATTCATCTTTTAACTCCTCTATTTCTTTAAGAATATTATATTTTTCAGTTATTAAAGATTCTTTTTCATTTTTCAATATATTAATTTCTCTTTGTAATTTGATATTTTGTTCCTCACTATCACTAAGACTACATTGAAGATCTTTGGTTTCCTTTTCTAAATACTGTATTTTAGTTTGCTGCTGTGACCAATGGTCTTGGATATCTCTGGCCTGTTCCTCAAACTGAATTTCGCATAACCTCAGTTTTTCATGAGTAGCCTCATTTATCTGTTCAAGTTTTGCTTTAAATTCACGTTCTTTGGTATCTAAATGATCTTGAAGCTCATTAATAACTTCATCTTTTTCTTTTGACATTTGAGTTTTGATAGATTCAATTAATTCTTCATACTTTATTTTAAGAGTTTCCTGATCTGTTTTATTTTTACAAATTATAGCTTGCTTCTCCTCGTCCATTTTAGTTTTTAATGTTTCTAATTCTAATTTATATTCTCGTCTGATACTTTCGTTAGCTTCAAGTGCTAATGAATGATGGCCTTTTACCATTTCAAGTCTTTGGCGCGTCTCTTCCAAACATAATTCCATTGTAGTTAATTTTTCTTGCAAATCTTTACATAGGCTATCTCTTATAGTAATAACTTCTTCTAGAGATGACAATTCAACTTGTTTGCTACTAATTTCTTCCTCTAACTTATCACAATGACTTTCTAACTTAGAAATAGTTTCTCTGAGATTATTAATTTCATCATCAGATTTCTCTGATTTATTGATTTCATTTTCTGATATTTTGTCATCTTGATTCAAATTAATTTGTTCAAATTGTTTATTTAATTCATTGCAATTGCTGATCATAGATCTTTGAAGTCGAGCAATCTCAGTTTTTAACTCTTCAATATGTATTCTATACTCCATCAATGTTTGGTCCTTGTTTCTAAAAATAAAATAAAAAATATATATGTATTATTGATATTGTAGCCTTTACTCTTTACACTTTCAAGGCCTTGCTTAAATTGCATGGTTATCACCATTCATTTAGTAATAATATCTAACTTGCTATTAATTAATCTACATATCTTTAAAATAAATAATTGCATTCCTCTAAAAGTATAATTTAAATTCAATAGTTATTACTATTTTATATTTTTTTTTATTTGTTCTGAATTGCCTTAAATAATCAGTAACTTAATATTTCTTCTTCTTCTCTCTTTTATTGGTTATTTTGTGTCAACTACAATCTACCAACTTCACATAGGTGAATGTGAAACAAATGTGAATTTTAAATTGTCATATATAATAAGTCAAATGTCATTATATGCAGTTAAATTGAATAGAAATGAATTAAGTAAAAGATGAGAGTTCTGTTTGTCTGGACTCTTTGTATAGTGATGATGCAAATTTCATACTTAGAATAATGGACAAATAATAATTATCTCATCAAGTAAAAATTATTATGTAATTTTAAGACTTGTGCTTACCGAATTTCTACTTCCTGAGCTTTAAGAATCTCTTCTTTGGTTTCAGTTCTGGTTGTTAGCTTTCCAATTTTTGAAGAGGATGTCTTCGTAACAGAGTTTGCAGTTTTATAATTAGACAATTGTTTCATTGGCTTAGGCTGGAAGTTTTAGTTTGTAAAATATTAATTTAGACTAAATATAAAACTAAATTATATATAAATTGAAACTGCCATTAAAAGGTACTTACAGTAACAAAAGATTTAACACTGTGCACTGAACTACAATGAGAGTGTGTATCCTTGATGTTTTTTGTTTCAGTTCCTGATACTGACGTCCCTGTAATTTGTTTGGACGGCATTTGTAACGTTTTGCTGTTCGTTTTAGTGTTCTTGTCATTTTCCAATTTTTTTACTGATTTGATGATGCTTTTAGATGGAGCTGCAAGAAATCGCTATTATAATTGTGAACATACTTTTATTATTTCATTATTAGCATTACAATAGTTTTTAAAATGATCCTTAATCTAATATCACTAATCACTAGAATAATAATATAAACCAACCTGCTACATATACCTAAATGTCTTTGATGACACCAGATAATCTAAAAAGTGATTGGAGGTCGAAATAAAGGGTATTTTTTTTAATAATTATCATATAATTTACACTTGAACATAAAACGACAACATCTAAAAATTTACTAAGTTGTGCGTACATACCCTTACCGTCTGGAAATAAATATTATTACTTACCCAAAGGTTCAAATCGTTTAGCTTTTGAAAACATATTATAGTCTTAAATTATTTACACACAAACACAAAATTAACATTAAAAACAAAAATAAAATTATGGGACAATGAATTAAAATAACGAACGTTTTTCAGTATCCAGATAGCGCGCGAAATCTTCTGTCAAACATGTTGTAATTTCTTTTTATAAGACATATGGATCTGTCTCGTTCAGCCTTATTTAGGGTTAATAATAATAATTTTTTTTTCAAAATTAAATTATGAAAAAACCATAAAAGGTCTTCACTTGTTACGCCGACTCGACTCCAATTCAACTCACAACATGACATTGAAAAGTAAGCTCTAATGGGAGTGATACTTTAAATTAAAAGTGAATTTGTCAACTTGTAAAGTTATACGACGCGTTGTTCACATATTGACTGTCGCTGACCCGTTTGTTCCTCGTTATTGACGAATTGGGCACGATCGACAATGTGCTTACGGCTAGCTGGCGAGATGTTGCCAACTACTTCTGGCCGGGCGAAGGCGCCACGCCCCTCCCTTTATGATTGTAGTTGTGTACGATGTCCGTGTGTAGTTGCAGAACAGAATAAATATCTTATGTTTCTTCGGTTTATTTTATTTTCGTCATCGAATATTATTGCCAGTTCTTGATATATAAAGAGAGACATTTTACGCTTTCTGAGATGAAATTCAAGTAGTGACTGATAAATCCGAATAAGCTCGAGCTAGTAGACAACGCGCTTCGCGCTTCATGCTCATGGGCGACGCATTGCCCAGTACGAGGAAGTATTTAAGAAATAAAAATTAGTTCTTGAATTTATACTAGATGTCACTAGGGATAATTGGATAATTAAATTAGGTATCGAAAATTAATAAATATGACATCGTTTCGTGTTTCTTATTAACTATCAAATTAATTTTGATTTATTTGAATAGTAAATTTAAGTTATTTATTATGTTACGTGTAAAAGAACGATGTTTCAACATTAGTGATGAGCCAACTTATTGGTTGCTTTATTTGACTCGATTCATCCGAATTCAGGTTTGGAATGAAGAACAAAAAGCGGAGCGCAGAATTCAAATTGTTATTTTTATGTGCAGTACTTCTATATGCTCCATTATGCATACACACGTCGAATTTTATTAATATAAATATCAAAATTAATTATGTCTAGGCTGTAAGTAACAACGTAGTACTTTGAAAATTCGAAAACTTTGTCAGCGGTTCACAAAACTACGGCGAGAAGATCTTGTACTGAGAAGAGGCGACAAGAAACACAGCAAAGGGTTGTTTTTTTCTCCATGTTTTATTTCATACAGGGAAGTCTTATTGGAATGTGATTATGAAGTTAACTTTCAATTACAATATCAGCAATCCTACATGCTCATAGACAAAATTGTATACTATATTCATAATAAAAGAAAATGGACGAATTTAGTAGTCCAGTGCAGATTAATTGTCTAGATTTCTATAAATTTAAAAAACTGTCTCCATGCTTACTTCCATTATGATTTTATTTTCCTTTATACAAATAAAAAAGAAATTTATTCAAAGATTAGTTCGTATTAATCAAGTTGCGTTTGCGTAACTCGAACTAATTGAATTTTAACTCGATATTAACCCGATTAGCTAGCGCCCGGTTGCGTAGTTGATAAGCACCGCAGCCCGCGATCGTTGTCGTTAAGCAACTTTCACAAGGGTCGGTCACGAGATGGGTGACCAAAAAAATATTATATCGAGCTACTCCGTGCTTCGGAAGATACGTTAAGCCGTTGGTCGCGGCTGCATTTGCAGTCGTTTATACCCTCCAATCCGCATTGGGCCAGCGTGGAGGGTCATGGCCCATTCTCCTTAACCATCCATAAAGAAGGCCTAAACCCCTGCAGTGGGGACGTAAAAGAGCTGGTGATGATGATGATGATGATTAATCCGATGCATAACAACACCAACAATTCTATTCTCCTTGGTTTAACGTAATGAATGAGGAACTATTTAAAAAATAAAAATTAGTTCTTGAAATCATACTAGATGTCACTCGCGATGTTTGGATTTTGTTTATGATATTCATTCATATTTTGTTTCTGACGTAATAAAAAGTAAATTGAGTATCTAAAATTAATAAATATTACACTGTTTTGTGTGTCTGATAATATCTAACTTTCAAATTAATTTTAATTTATTTTAATCGTAAGTTTAAGTTAACGTCAACTTTAGTGATGAGCCAACTAGTTGGTTGCTCGTAACTTTCATCCGAATTCAGGTTTGGAATAAGGAACAAAAAGCTGAGCGCAGAATTCAGCTTATATTTGTATGTGTCATTTGCATCCACAAAGCGAATGTTATTAATATAAATATAAAAATCAATTCAGTCTAAGCTGTTACATAGTACTTGAGAAAGTCGAAAACTTTGCCAATGGTTCGCAAAACTAAGGCGGGAGATCTCGTACTGACAAGACTCGGCAAGAAATTCAGCATGGGCTGCTTTTTTAATTTTAACTATACTTTATTTGAGGGAGCGTAACGACCTAACGCACACGACACCACCTTTTTTAGTCTTAATTTCGTAAGCACAAGTTATTTGCATGTTACACTTTGCACAAATGTCATTTTAGCCATAAATCATGTTATTTTGAACGAATACCTAGTATATTTGATACATATCGGGTAAGTTAATATTTAACGGATTGTTTTTTAATATAATTATCGTTTTTATGACTTTTTTTGCTGATTTATAAACCCTATTCAATCATACATAATATAAAAATATTATTGAGACTTGATGTAGTTTTGTTGTTGCAAGTACAACAAACAACTAATAGCAATAAAATTAACTTATTTAGTTGTTAGTTTTCAGAACTTTTGTTAATTATTATAATTAAAAATTCCTAGACCTACTATGGCATAAGTATTTTATTTATAAAAATACTATTTGGCGGTAAAATTATTGTATAACGTAGCAAAATGCCACTTTTAATTATATTACAGCATTAATTCAATTGATATCCATAAATTTTAAAAATAACCTCTGTGCTCACTTCCATTATGTTTGTGTCCATTTTCCTCTATACAAATAAAAAGAAAATTCAAAGATTACTTTGTATTAATTGAGTTGCGTTTGCATAACTCGACCTAATTAAATTTCATCTCGATATTAATCCGAGTTATCAGATCCATAACAACACAGACAATTCTATTCTCTTTGGTTTAACGTCATGAATTGACGTTTAGATCCAACAATTTGTGCTGCCATCTAGTGACATAAATATTTGTAGTATCTTTATTTTTTTTTAAATACTTCTTCAATGAGGGAGTATTTTTAAAAAAGAAAGAACTAAAAAAGAACCTCCACTAGATGGCGACTCTAGCAAAAGTTGATTTCTGCACAAAAAGAAAGGATTAAAGACAGTCATTTCCGTTCCTATTAACTAACTTATTAAAAAACTGAAATTTGAAAAGTTCGAAACTTAGATATCAATACAAATACGAAAAAGAACAAATAGAATATGAGTTGTTTATTGAGTTTTGAAAACTAATTTACTTCTATTACTAATTTACTTATGGACGAACAACATCCCATTTTAGATATTCACTCCAAACCAAAACATGAATTTATAAACCCTATAGAAAAAAATCAAAGTTCCTTAAAAATAACCATTTTTGCATTTTTTTATAGCATTACTTTACCTACTACATTTTCTAATTCAAAATTATGATAAAATGTACTGAGGCACAAAACATACATAAAAATCTTTCTTATATATCTAAAAAATTTGTGTCACGATGTATGTTGTCAATAAACTCCAAAACTACTGAACCGATTTCAATCAAGGAACAATGGTCAAAATGGACTGCGAAAAAAAAAGTTCTTGTATCAAGATGGAACTATTACCAAAATGTAGTATAAGTTGAATGTAATTATTATATATCAACAATGTATTTTTAAAAGCTGGGAAAAGAAAGATAATCTTCTCTAAAATATGTCTTTATTTTTTTGAAAGCAGTTTAAATTATGTTTTTTTTGAACGCATCTTAATAATAATGTCATTCCTAGAGAAGTACCTTTCTTTTCAAAGAACAAGATTGATTTTATTTCTGACCAATCGAATTTGATACAAATCTTATATTATTTACTAACCATATAAATCCGTGAAAATTATAAAACTAAGATTGGATTACTAATATAATTAGATGTTACTTAGAGAAAAATAGTTTATTTATAATGAAAATAAAAAGTAATGATTATTCATAAGAATCGATATTACAGTATCAAATCCATTGCGACCTCCGTTTTTTAGACAAGTATGTGTAGACCGTAGACAGAGAAAGCAATAGACTAATGGTATGTTCTATCTCATTCATAGGGAAATGAAATGACTTATTACAATTTTCATTAGTTAAAGTGAGATAAAAACATTATTTGTTGTCCTTGTCGATGTGGCCGGTTTTTTTGTTTGGCACCAGGCTTGTATGGCACCAAAACGTCAAAATTTTATTCATAGAAATTGATGGAATCAAATAATATAGAAAAAAGTTGGAAAGAAGTGTATTTTAACAATATTTTATATGATGTATAGAGTTTATAATTAAATAACGTTATTTGCAAATTAAAATAATGGTTAAGTGCAGTGTTATATCTTGCAAAAATAGATCCGAAAGAAATATTGTAGGTGAATCATATTTCAGGTAAGTTAGAAGCATTTTGTTTATTTCTTCGTCAAGGTAAAATTTTTCATTGCCATAAACAATGTGAATTTTATTAAATACGACACAAAACAAGCTAAAAGTATTATTAAATAAGTTGCATAAGAATATAACCTCAAATCATTAAGGCTGACATCTAAGTGCTTAAAATCTCCCCTCAAAGTGCTTTAAAATTAAATTATCAATATTCTGTTAAATAAATATCAAAATGTTTGAAACTCAACTATTTTCTAAGTACATAGAACTACAAAATGCGATTTAAAAAACAATTGGGCAGTTTTTAAACTTTTGATTAAAATAAATACAAGTTTGTAACCTAAATTTGAGTTTATAGAATTACTAATAGATTATATATTACTAATTTTATCATCAAATTTCGATCAAATGTGTTTTTTCTTTATAAAATATTATTATTCCATATGACAATCATATTATTATCATAATGATGACCTCAATTTTCCAAATTAAAATATGAAATTAAAAAAAAGTGTTTTAGTAATTGTGTTTATATTTTGGATTTTCATCACATGAACATGAACTTCAAAATTGATTGATAAATGAAACTGAACTTCAAAATTGGATTGAAGCTTGCGGAAGACCAAATTGTAAGTCTTCAAGGCATGCCAGGGTGTGTTCAATGCATTTTGAAAAACATTTATTTTTAAATGTAGGAAGACAAACAACACTGAGTACATAATAAGGATTTTATTAAATAGATATAATAGTTAAATACTTATTATACAAGTAAGGTATTTATTACTTAATAAGTCCACTTTTTATAATACCTTCCTCAAATGGATATACACAATGTAACAATAAGAATGGTAAGTATAGAAAAGTCTAAAACTATAAGATATTGTATGTTAGTAGTAAGCAGTTAATACTTTGAAACACAATGCCTAAAATATATGAAATGCATTATCTTCATATCTTTTCAATTATTTGTTGGTTTCATACAATATTAATTAACCATGTAAAACCTTTTTAGTTTGAGAATCTAAACTGGACATTTTGAAAAATAAAATATACATAATTTATACTAGATACTGATAGTCTAAGTTTTAAACTTTTAATGTTATTATTAAATAAGAATTGCCTTCATTAAAAATTAATCCTATATCTCTATACTTGCTAGGAAATTTTAAATATTACTATGTCAGTTTAAATATTTGATTTGTTCTTAGAGTTATAGTTTTTTGCACTTGTTAAGTAATGTTTACCATGCCATAATTGTTGTATAAAAATATTAGATGTTCATAATTTAGTCGCAAATCGGTTATTAGTGTTGTGTAGACAGAACCACAGATCATATTCTTCATAAATATCATAATTTATTTGTGCCATAATCTAATCTTCAAATATTATCTGTGCTATTCTTTTAGAAATACACTGATTATGATTTGTTTGTATCTTTATAATAAAGTATGCTAGAAAATATATTGTGAAATAATATTGGTTATGTTTCTTTTTTTTAAGAATTCTTGTCTGTGATTTAAGAGTATTGTAAGCTAACTAAAATATGTTTGTTTTTATTTTGTATTAAAATGTAATAATTATGTATCATTTTATTGTATATTAATATTCATTTTCATATTCTTTAAAATGTTTTGTGTGATTAGAATTCACTGTAACAAAGTAAATTGTGCTCTAATTTGTGATTGGATAATCAAAAGCCTCTTTTAATTTATAATAGTATGTATTTAGTATTTAAATTTTGTTTAATGGCTTTTAAATATATTTAACATAATATAGTATTAATACTGTGGCACATCTGTTTTATAATCTTTGTCGACCACTCTGTGGCAACGTAATCTATGATATTTTGTATTTTGTAAGTGGCACTTTAACATCAAAGAGTCTGAAAGTAAACTCATAACTGTGAACACGTTTATTTATTTTACCGATCCTTCGTATAAATAGAGTCAGATAGTAAACTTATCAATAAGTTAAATATCAACCAATATACTAATAAATAAACCACATAACATTTCGGTAAATTGGTGACCCAATACAATAATCGGTAAAGTGGGTTGCCACAGAGTGGTCGACAAAGATTATAAAACAGATGTGCCACAGTCCTTCCCCCTTTATTTTAACCAGTTTAAACAGCGACGATATTATCAATACATTAGCCAGTTTAAAATTAGAAATACAATCGATAAATAGTAAAATAAATAAACGTGTTCACAGTTATGAGTTTACTTTCAGACTCTTTGATGTTGAAGTGCCACTTACAAAATACAAAATATCATAGATTACGTTGCCACAGAGTGGTCGACAAAGATTATAAAACAGATGTGCCACAATACTATTAAGCGAATACTTATTTAGATTAATTACTCTAGTGTACTTGCTGCAGTTGAGTAGACAATTTATTTGTTTTTGTGATCGAGTAAGTTTATTTTAACTTATAAGTAGCATAATTTCTATTTTCAATATGTGATTAATACACGTGATATATCTAATTATTTGTAAAATTTTTGTGGAAACGAAGTAAAATGCTTTTTATTTTAGTACCCTCTTTGGTTTCACCCAATCTGTAACTTTATTTAATATTGGTTTAGTAATTGGTAATTATTTTTATTATAATTATTAATTGATTTTCTAATTAGTCATAGCTCTTAATAAATCTCACACACTCAACAGCACATCGGCAGAATAGATTAAAATAGGTATGCAGGTGTAATGATTTACACTAATTTTTATTATTAAAAAACCAAAAATTTTGAAAATTAAAATTCCTTTATTGTCTAGGGTCTGGGAGTTCTGGGTATTATGGTACCTTTGTTGTCACAGATACTCCAAAATACGGGGTTCAGTACTCCAACATACACATCTTACAATATGAGCCATGTATGTGATGTTGTTGAATGTTTATTAATCTATACTTAATATTATAAAAAGTTAAAGGTTTTATTGTTTATTTTTTACATGCAATATGCTCCGAAACCAATGGACCGATTATTATATTTGATCAATCTCAAACTACCAGGGACAAAGTGGTTTTTTAAGTATTTTTATTAAGATTACTGAACCGATTTTAAAAACTCTTTCACATACGGGTAACTACACCATACGCAGTTGACATAGGCTACAGTTTACACAAGCGAAGTCGCGTGAAAATAGCTAGTTTATAGATATTCTAGTTTGTGATAAGAAATCTGGGACTGGTACTAGAATTTGAGTGAAGTATCGTGGTGGACTAACGATAACCGTCAAGTCTCCTTATGAAATCGACCAGGATAACGGATACGACGGCAGTGGTGCACAAACGCTCATACCTCGAAAACACTAATACGTGCTCTGCTAATACTGTCTTGAAGTAATGAAATCCAGAATCTGAGTAATTACTGCTCAAAGTCAAATATCTCTGCAGGCTTACATATTTGTTTTCGATCAATAATTATTAAGATTCTGGATATCTATTTATTAGTATTTCGTCACTAAATATGAGACTAAAATATTCGATTGGATTAGTCAGAATGATAAAATACTTTGTAGTTACTAAGATCTACGAAATATCAACATGTGTCAATAGTTTCAACGTTTTATTTCATTCTAAAATGACTTAAGGTTTTAAAAAATGGTCTTTCTAACAGTTATTGAGTAAACATACAGTGGCGCTGCTGGACTGACGTTAGCCCAACATCATCACAATGTTTCTTATTTGCCTTTCTAAACATAATTTTATCATTGAATAGGTACGTTATTCTCCTATAAACGGTTTTCTTTATTGTCTATATACATTTTTTTTTATTTTGGTTGTATTAAATTTTCAAAATAGTTTTGTTTGTCTAAATTAGACTTTTTTGAGCATATTCTAATTTAGTCAAACTTAATTTTACTTAGAAAACTTCAGTAACCAAGCCCATTGAGTCAATGTGCTAGTTAATTTAAGATGATAGATAGTGTATCAATATTTCTACAATAAAAAAATGTTCCTCTATTACTAATTCTTTCATCCATGGGAAGTTACATCATACGTGGTTGACTACAGCTATAATTTGGTGAAATCGCAAAAAAGTAGATAGTTTCTGAACATTTCTACAAATTATGCTGACCAAATTAGTCCTCCTTTGCTAAAAACAAAATATCTCCCCATAATCGAGGAACATTTAACTACCTAGTAACACTGATGATTTATTTGTTGTCCCTTACGGTGGCACGCCTAATAGCCCTCTATAAGTACTTACTCTAAGGTGTAGACGTGTTTCTACGCAGACCGTTTTGTAACTTTGGCGGCGATTATGTATTATCTTCTGTATTATGGGGAGCATACTAGGTTCCATGGGCAGCAAAGATTACAATATTATACTGGAAAATATAGAATTGAGGTCTGCAGAGAAATACCGGATTCTCTGGATTTATTAGAATTAGACTTAAATATAAATAAAGTCCTAATTATAAGGGGTACAATTAAGTCGAGATATTGGGAGGAAACAATATTATGTGTACATTTTAATAAATAATGACACATCCGGGTTAGATGGCATAAGAGAACACTGCAGTAATTTACTTATTGGTCGATGTACACTGGGATGCTGTCCTCATATAATGATCATAGTTTGGTATCTTGGATGGGCCAGACACGAACAGAATGTTGCTGCTCCTGCAGCATTCCGTGATGAGGTATTCATTAGAGTTGTAATAAAGAAAAGAAAAATCAACACGTTCTTTTCCTATATCCTTTTGAAATTAGTATTTTTACTACTACTTTTATATAAGTTATAATGTAAGATAGAAAAGTAGAGTTATTGAGAGCAATCTTAAATATTCTATTATTATTTAAAAAGGTCCATTGGTTCACAAAAGTGATTTTATTTCTTAGTCAATAAAAATAATATATCAGATATGGAGCAAGTAATATGTGAAAGGATGCACTTCTAGGACCACGATTAGGCATTATCTAATGTGTGCTTTACATATTTCAACTGTAATACCTCTAACTCAAAATGTTACAGTTTAAATAATACGACATAACCTGAAAACCATATTACACAATTACTCGATACTCCCAGCTTTTAAAAATATATTTAATTTCTATCTTTGTTCTAGCTGCATAGGCAAACAAATTAACATATGTTTCATCAAGTTACGTTTTATTCGATTTTACTAGTCCAAGCATGTTAGGCAGATGGCCATTGTTCTTTCACATGTACCCGTATTTTGGTCTAACTTACTGGATAGGATAGTTATCATCTTAATTATTCGCTTATGTCGTGAATGTAAACGAATAAAATGTAGTAATTGTTTCTTAAGCAAGTGTTTATTTACTGTTTAGTTTTATGAAGTTTTCATAGATGGCAGTTGATTCGTAGATTAAATTTTTCAATATCGTTTGACATCTAGGTTGCAAATACATCCAATAGATGGCACTGTGTTCTAAATGACGTTTATTCTAAAGTAATATCGTTTCTTTCAAAGATTTTTGCATAGATTACGTTTTCGATTAAGTGTTTTGTAAACTTCAGAACTGTGTTTGTTTTCATCTGTATTTCAAATTGCATTGAATTGGATAAATATATCTAAAGTTTCAAAGATAGTGCTGAAACATATTGGACATTTGTTGGTATTTTGTTGTACTATCTTCGAACTTAAACATCAAGGTAAATTCATCATCAGCTCAAAAAAACAGCGTTTTTGGAAAATATGATGTCCAAAGTAACTATATCACGCGGACGAAGTCGCGGGCAAAAGCTAGTGAATATTAAGTTAAATCTTCAAAACGGGTTAATTTTGACGAAAATGCAAAAGTTAGAAACTAGTATTTAACCCTTAAATGCATAGCGTTTCAAAAATGAAACGGTAAATTTATGCCCTTGTAGAACAAGGTATTTGTTATGTGCGGACTTGGCTGTATGGTTATTTGATGCCTCAGTCCATAATCAATTTGAGTGAATTAAAAAAATAACAGCCATAGATTAGCGTGCGGCGCGAAATGTCATTTTAAAAAATTTTGGAGCTTCTTTGGCGCCAACTACTATTTACTGAATTTGCAGTTTGTGATTAAAATTAAATTAAAGAGTACTTTTATCCGTGCAAAAATAAATTGTATTGGTAAGTTTGTCTATTTTTTTATTATGCTTCTGCTTTTTGGTTATATACCTGAATTATATGTTTTTTTCTCAAAAAATGTAATGTTTCAAAAATGATACAGTATGCAATAACGGTATGATAATTGGTGTGCTATTGTATGCGACAATTTTGGTGGTGGTTGAATGTTTATGCATGGTTTTATGTGCTTTTTACAGTGATGGCTTCAAAAGCATGCTCAGATGACCAAATAGAACATATTCTTCGAAGATTGGAAGCAGGTGACATATCAGAGGATGACTGTGAGTCTGAAGGAGACGATTTGGATTTCTATCCCACGAGAGAAGAGTTACTACAGGTACTAGAAGATGACTTTCCGCCTACTAATGATGATGAGACTGGTAATGATGAAGGCAGATCAGATCCTCCACTTATATGTGATGATGAGTATATTCATGTCTCATCTTCTGCCGCAGACCAACGCATCCCAATCAGGCAAATGATATGGAAAAAGCAAAGCTTTCCATTCGATGAAAATAGAATGAGATTTCAGAGCGACACGCCTCTTTCTTCAGATGTAGTTAATCTAGACACTCCTTTTAATTTTTTTTCGTACTTTTTTACAAAAGAACTTTTGGAAGAAATAGTACACGAGATCAATAAATACAGCGTACAAAAAAATCCAGCTCGTCCAGATACGATTACCGTTACAGAGTTGCGTCAGTATTTTGGTATTCTTGTATATATGTCCGTCTTTCGGTACCCAAGTGTACGTTTCTACTGGAACACTAAGCATGCTTTTACCCCCATATCAGAGACTATGGCACTAAATAGATTTGAAAAGATTAGAAATATCCTGCATTTTAACGACAATGAAAAGCATATGCCACAAGACCATCCAAATCATGATAGGCTTCATAAACTAAGACCAATAATAGACCACCTAAATAATAAATTTGGATCCATACCTTATGACCAACGTCTCTCAATAGACGAGCAGATGTGCGCCACTAAGTTAGCTCATTTCATGAAACAGTACTTGCCCAACAAGCCCCATAAATGGGGTTTCAAATTATTTGTCATGTGTTCTTTGCAAGGATTTGCCTATCAATTTGAGATTTATTCTGGCAAAATGATTCATGATCGTCTTTCGACTGAGCCAGAACTTGGTGCAGTTTCTGATACAGTTGTCAGACTAACACGAGGTGTGCCTTGAAACCGCAACCATATAATTTATTTCGATAATTTTTACACCAACATACCGCTTATGCATTATTTTGCTCAACACGGAATTTATTGTCTTGGAACCGTTCAACGTAACAGACTAGGTAAGAACTGCAAATTACCTTCAAAAGCTGAGGTTATGAAGAGTAATGTACCGAGAGGTGATTACGTTGAAAACGTCTCCAGTTACGAAGGAACACCAGTAACCGCCGTTAGCTGGAAAGATAATAAACAAGTGATACTCCTCTCCACATATGTTGGAGCAGATCCCATTGAGACAATCGAGAGATACGATAAAAAAGAGAAGAAAAAGGTGACTATCCCTTGCCCAAGACTGATAAAGGAATATAATTCGCATATGGGTGGGGTCGACCTAATGGACAGTTTTTAGGTCGATACCGCATTCATATGAAAAGCAGAAAATGGCATTTGCGTATCTTTTATCATCTTTTAGATATCACCATTATAAATTCCTGGGTTCTTTATCTAAAAGTAAATAAACAAAAGGGAATCCATCCAAAGAACCTTATGAACTTGGCGGAGTTTCGCGCTGACTTGGCTGAAGCTCTGTGTAAATATGGAACACACAGAGAGAATAAGAGGGGAAGACCTAGCTCAAGCATTGAAGAAGCAATAGCCAAAAAGAAAAAAAATTGTATCATCCCAGCGAAGCCACCCAAAGATGTTCGTCTTGACAAAGTTGGACATGAACCAATAACGACTGATAAAAGAAGGCGTTGTCAGTACCCTCAGTGTAAGCTTTTGAGCTCTATAAAGTGTTCAAAGTGTAACGTTATTCTTTGTTTTAAAAAAAAATGTAATTGTTTCGTCCTTTTTCATAACAATTGAAACAATATTCTTACCTTATTTTATAATAAATATATATAATACATTTTTATATAAAAAATTCATAACTTTTATTTTTTTACCTTTAATGCATACTGTCTCATTTTTGATACACTACTTTTTTTCTATAAAAAATACTTAAAATGTGTATTTAGATTTTTTTTATTATTTTTCCATTAAAATACCCATTAGCCTGAATAAAATATATTTTTTTCCATTTAATATTAAAAATCATGCATTTAAGGGTTAAATAGGATAAAAATTAATAATTAAATTTAAAACCTTATATGTTCTGAAATATCTTAAACTAGTTACTAGAAAAAGCATACATTAGCGATACTAGTGTTCTTTTATTAATGGCTTATCTTCGCGAATAAATTGAAAATGAAATGAAATGAAAATGATACTTGTCAGAATTAAATAAATATACTAATTTAGTAATGAGAGAAGAGGTTGGATTTTAAGAAGACAACAATGTATGCTGAATTTTTATAAAGTTACCTTTATTGTCCACCATAACTTTAATTCCATCAGATAAAAATAAAATTTATATTTGAATTTGAAATGCTTAACCTAATTGCTTCTTTATTATAAAGAAGTCTTCTTGTCAATGCATATATTCACAGATTGAACACTTGGTTGTAACTGAGTATTCGGATATGTATATCAATACTTTTATTAAAGCGATAAGTGCAGATTCATTGATGCTTGGCTTCACCAGCCCATTAGCGTGGATATATCTGACAGACTTGAGAAATGGGTGAGAGAGATTGACAGTGCGATATATATGAGCATATCTCATCTTCAAGTCTCCCTAGTGATTCCCAAGTCTCTCGAGTTTGTCATCCTTGTTCCATAAATAATTTGTATGTTCATACAATTCCAATAATACCTATGTTCAGTAGCATGCAGCATCTATTGGAGGTTGTCTGTGCTTGCAGTCATTAGTTTGAAAAATAATATTGTTATGTGCAAATATGTTTATTAATATATGAAATAATGCCATTTTACATTGATGGCGGTGGTGGTGGTACTGGTAACAAGGGGGGTGGCGGTGGTACACCCATAAGTGGTGCACCTGGAGGTGGTGGCAATCGCATACCATGAGTTTCCCACATCTTTGGAGGTGGAGGTGGCATGCGTAAAGGTTCAATCTTAAAAGCAAACTGTAAAAAGAATTGTTTGGTATCCTTATTCCAATGTGTCCAAAATTTAGAATCATGCTTCTCTACTTCACGACTTGGCACTTTGAATGCAATGGTCTCATATGGTTCTGCTGCAAACAGCAAGTACTGCCACCTGCGATCTGGAGGCTCAATTTTCTGTTCATATGCCGACATGAAACGGTGTCTAGGCTGCACTCCTTCAGCAATTTCTGAAAGAATATAATGTAAAACATCTTTCTCTACATACAAATACAGATGTGCAGAGTATTATATATCATTCAATGTTTCAATTGAAGTAGATTTAGAAACTGACTATTATTTTGAATCAATGTTCATATTATAACAAGGTATCAGAATAAAGTTATTTCAGGTCTCATACTAACAATTTATATTGTAAAAACACTATTAAGCCATATGGACATTTAATAGAAGAAAGGTTATAAACAATAATGTAGTACTGTTTATAATTTTAAGTTCTATCAATTTAAGTTTCAAATAAGCCTCTATTAAGTTTGTGCCTAAATAGTTTTTACCTAAAAGGATGTAAATCCTTTTTTCTATATCAAGGTATTAATATCTATGGTAGAAATATTATTAGAAGCAGCAAATATATTTTTTTATTACAATCCTTAATATTAAATAAGTATTAATTAATTGTTAAGATAAAGTAGTTGTTGTAGGACTACATAAATAGCAATCTTTAATTCAATGGGATGATTGACACCACTTAATTGATTGTATCATAAATACAGATGTCAGCTAAGAAGAATGGACCTCCACAAACCTGGATAATCAACTTGGAAGAGTAAGCTCTGTTGTCCATTTTCAGGATCCTTCTGCTTTGTGACTCTATAACCTGGACGTCCAATTTTTACAAATTTTTTAGGCTCAATTCTAGGCTTCTCTGGGGCTAGTTGCTGCGGGGCTTCCTTAGCTTCCTTAGCAGCTCTTCTGGCTAAGTTAGCTTGATGTTTTTTTCCTTGAGTGTGAGCCAAATAACTCCCTTCATTGTTGTGAAGCGTGAGGCAAAGCTTACATTCATAAGATCCTGAAAACCATATTCAGAAGATGCTGATATAATAATTGAATTTGTAAGCAATTTAAATAGAGGTTATAAAAAAGTTAAAATCCTTAGACAAACCTAGATGATTTTTCATAAAATATGGATCTTTGTTCAGATCAATAGTCTCTAAAGCAAGTTGGCGAAGTCTTTCGCGGCGATCTCTGTTGCTTTCTGACCATGATGCTACTCCTCCTCCACCAGTTTTGCCACCCGGCCTATTTTGAAAATCCATTAGAATAATTTCATTAGCTCTTCATAAACAAAGAAGAGTTTTTGCTTCCTAGTTTATTAATCAAAGGACATTAATATTTCGAAAACAACATATAGTTTTACTCCAAAGAGAAAAATAATACAAAGTTACTCTTTGGAACCACGCAATATGAAGCAGACATTTAGTTTTCTAAATATGTTCCATACAGGTGAAGAGAGCTTAGCCCATACAGCCATTGTCTGTTGATTTTTTTTTGGTACCTTATTCCGAAAAACCGAAACACTATAAAGAAAATTATAAAGCACCTAGACGTAATCCTATATCTTTCATCAAAATTTCAAGCCTGAAAGTTCCCCAGTTTTAGAGAAATAAAAAAATTGGTACGGTTTGTCTTGAAATACTAGTATGCACAGCCATAAAACTCACTAAAAAATAAAGCACAGAAAATTAAAACAAAGACAAAGGGATCTTTGTCCACGGCCTACCCTTTGGTAGGGTATTTTGGGGTACTTTCGAAAGCGGGGAAATTACGATAATGAAATTAAACAAAAAGCAATATGTTTGTTGAAATTAAAAGATTTTTTATAGTGTAAAAGCCTGTTTTTTTATAGTGTGAACACAAAATGCTGTATATGTTGTTAATTCGTCACTTTCAGGAAATGCCTGTTTTGTGTATTACCCCAAAGCACCTCATTTTAACTTAGCCTCCCCAGTGGACGAATCATATATCGATATCGTGAAAATCGAAGTAAGAATTTGTTAACTATGTATTTTTTATAATAAGCCAAGCACCGAATAGACTCAAACCAGGCTTACTCTGTATCACGAGCTTCGATTTCTTTAAATTATCTCTGTATTTGACACTTAGAGATCTGAAATATCAATAATTAATAGGAAATAAAAATAAAAATTCCACATTGTCCAAATAGATTAGATTAATTCACAGCATGAATTGGAACGTAATGTTGTCATAGATTTTCTTAATGCACTTATGTGTTGCTACATAAATTATAAAATATCCACCAAATGATGCATTTTTGCAGCGCCTAAAAATAAAATAAAATGATCATGTGTAGGTTTATTTACGCTATATCGATTAATATATACTTTATGCTTGGTTAGAGATAATTTGAATAAAGTACTAGCCATCACACAAAAAAAAAGTTCTCCTTTTTTCTTTGATATCAGGAGAAAACATACGGTCTGTTTTAGGCCATATTTATAATAATAAATTTCAATAATATGAAGAATAATAAGCCATGAATGCCTTATTTATGTTGCGATTCTCGATACATATTATAAGGGCGCGGTCTGTGTGATATCGCTCATCGTTATCGAATTGCACGAAAAGCCTAAAAATAAATAATAAAAATATATTTTTTGTAACAAAAAGTTATAAAACTGATCCTCTTACAAAGGGGCAAATAGCCATAGTTGACATCTCGCTCGGTTCGCTTTTCCGCTAGAAGTACTCTGTCCTATTTTATAGTACTAACTGACAGTTGCACAAACGTCCATTAAAATTGTCATTCGTTTAAAGTGACGTTATGTCATATTTTATTTCAACGGTGATTTTTGCATAAAATGGTAAATTTTGGCTTTCTCGTCTTTAACTTTTTAACTAAATCCATAATAGCAGAGCAAGAATTTCATAAAATTTTTTGAACTCCTAAATTGAGCTACTGTGCTAAACAAATGAAATAAATATATTACTATGATATCTCTTATATAGTCGTAAAGTTAGTAGCTGCCTCAAAATTTTGAAATTTAATATAGACACTGAATAAAAATAGGAAAAAATTGCACGTACCTGGAGTAGTGTACTATTACAACTTTTTTATTCTTATTTTGTGATGCTTATTTTGGTTAAAAATAATCTATCTAGAGTCTGGCAAGCGAAACGTGTCACAAGAAAAGGGCGGCAATTTCAAAAATTCTTAAGCAGTAAACACTGAATGTAGTACTGCAAAATAATTTTGATACTTTTATTAATTATATTTAATCTTAACATTTCGATATTAATTAAAATTATTTGTTTTGGAACATTTGACTAAAGCGTGACTGTTCTTAATTGTACAGTTAACAGCATATCAGTAGGCCTATTCACTAACTCAACTGACAACCAAGAATCGTCATCACCGTAAAAAATAGACACTTTGATTGTGTCAAAATCACTATTTCGTATTCTCTATCAATGATGAGCAATTTCGAAATGTCAATATCGGCATTCTCCACTGGACTCCATTTTGACACTTGATTTCGTATCGATAAACTGTATTAAAGTAACATTGTTGCAAAGCATATTTGAAGTCGTCGCATAGTACCTCTTAAGCCATTTGTTGTTAAATTAAAGCGAAAAAAAATACGTATCCAATATTTTTCTATTATCTGACTGACGGACTAAATCGAATCTTTTTTTTAACCCATTCGTTATACCTATTGGCTAACAGCACTTATAATATTAAAAATTCATATTTGTCATTAATTAAAAGGGTGTTTTTTGCAACGACTTCTTTGTTTTTTTGTAATGAATATGGGCGACTCTGGCCACATTTTTTTAATAAATGTGATGTTAGCCAATTTTGATTTCTGGCCCTTATATTTATAATGTGTTCATAACACATACATGTCTCCTAAGGGATTTTCATCACAACCTTTTGCTCTGATCCAGAACCACTATCTATCAAATTAAATTAGTCAATATAAACACCAGATTACAATAAAAAAAACATTTATTTTTGTTACAATTAAGTGCCATGGATAAATTACATAATACAGGTGTCACAAAATTATCATGTTAATCACAATAGAAAATTTAAGATAAGATTTTGACTATGAATCAGACTAAAAATACTTTAGTCTGATTCATAGTCAAAATCTGTTTCTAAATATTCTACACCTGATAACAATGACAAGGAATCATCAGAGTCACTCTCTTCACTACTGTCTGCACCAACAGATATAATAAATTTTTCAAGTTCGTTTTCAACAATGCCATCTTTTAATTTGTAATCATTTTCGACATTTAAAACATGATCAGTGTATTTCTTCCAGTCACTAGGGGTAATTAAGTTAAAACACTCTATTATTAAGTTTTCCATTTCCTTTCCTGGTATTCCAATGTTTCTGCTTGCAATTTTTCTTTTTGCTTGACTCCAAACCATCTCTATTGGGTTTAAGTCACAATGATACGGTGGCAGCAATAAAAGTTCATGATTATGTTCTTTTAAAATCTCTTCAGCTTCATATACAGGCAATGTTTTCTTATCATTAACCAAACACATTAACTCTGCCTTTGTCTGATATTCCTCAAAATGTATTCCATTATTTACAAGCCATTTACGGATATCTGCTTTGGTATTAGACATTATAGGCGGTTTATTGATTTGTTTTATATGGTAGCTGGCATTATCCATAACAATTACACTGGGCTTACTTAAATTTGGTATTAATTTTTCTCTGACCCATTTCATAAAGTTCGATGAGTTCATATCATCATGATAATCAGCAGATTTGGATTTACTACTGAACACTAATAATGCACCAGGCACAAAACCTTCCTCAGATCCAGCATGCACAACAATATGCCGTTTTCCAGAGGATATCTTTGTAGTGACACCAGTTGTTGAAGGTCCTTGCCAAGACTTTTTAACTTTATAATTCTGATGTACATAAGTTTCATCAAGGTACACAATTTGCTTTCCTTCGTTTCGTTTTATATTTATTTCTCTCAAATACTTGTGCCTCCATGCAGAAATCTGGTATTTTTCTATAAGCATAGAACGTTCATTTTCATTGCTTTTAAAAGAAAATCCATTCTTAAGCATAATTTTTCGTAAAGTCTCACGGCTACCACTGAATCCTATTGCATCTTTTAATTCATTGTGAAGGCTTCTTAATGTTGGAACAATTTTTTTCACACAGTAAAATTCATTTACTTTATTCCGAATTGCACTTAAATCAAAATTATCTAAAGCAGACACTGTTGGTTGATGAGGTCGTTTTTTCCCAGGAGTGTCCCATTTTCCTTTATTAATTAATGCTTCATTTTTTATCCTTCTTAGTGTCCTTATACTTACATCTATAAAAGATTAAACACTTTGAAACAAAGATATGTTAAATGTATTTAAAAGCAAATAATGATAGACACATACATCAAAATAATTTAAATACCTATTCAACTATGAATGCAATTTATGTTTAATTTAGTTAAGTTTATGTGCATATTTAGCATGTATAACAATTACATGGTTTGATTAGTTTCATGAATTCTGTGAATTTCCTTGTTAAACAAAACATTCTTATGACATCATTGGATGTCAACAATAAAAACCAATACATCATAAAAAACCTATGTAAATATTATAGGAATACTATCAATCTATCTTAAATCAAAACAAGAAAAGAGACCTGTCATTGAAGAAATTTTTTGAAAGTACTGCGTTTCCGAATTCAGCATTTCTTGTTTTTCTAAAGTTTTTATTGCATTTATCTCCTCCATTATTGGTTGAATATCACCATCACAGTTATCTGAAATAGAGCAATATTTTATAAAAAATATCTGTTTAGTTAATTACAGAAAATTAAAACGAAAGTATCAAAATTATAATACAAAACTAACCTAAAAAAGATACAACTTTATCTAATCGTTGTAATTTCTCCATGAAATTTTTATTTAATTCAGTTTTCACTTCAGTAAACTTGTCAATCATGATGGAAAGAAGTTTCCTCGATGAACTTTTTATCGGCTTCGACATAATTTTTAACCAAAAACACAAGTTCAAATTCGCAAAAACAACAAAATTCAATATTCTTGAATTGTCTAACGTAGTGTCAAACTGACAGTTCTATGTTGTTGCCATATGAAAACGGAAAAATAGGTGGTGTCACGTTTCGCTTGCCAAACTCTATCTATTCGATAGTCTTTTTTTGTGAACCAACAATAATAATATAATCTTTATTGCACACATACAGACAGGTAAACAAAATGAAATTACAATACAGAGTACACAAAAGGCGGCCTTATTGCTAACAGCAATCTCTAATATAATATAATAAGAATAATCAAAGAAAAGGGAAAATGTGGGGTGCAATGGTCAGAAGGATATGATAATATACGTCTTTACATATTATATAAAAAAGTATCAACAAATCCATCGCAAGACTATTAGGCATCCAATATTGTCATAAGACTTTTAAGCAAACATTTCTTCGTCTTTTATCTAAAGGTAAAATATTCTCAACGTCATGTGTCAACTGTCAATCGCCAAACTTGACATTGACGCGACGTCGAAAATTATTTCTTTTTATTTGTCAAAATAGCCGAAAAGGTAGTTTGCTGTTTGTATCTTACATTATTAGATAAATCTTAGGAAATTTGAGATTTGTGTTAACTCCGTTTGAAAAGATTTTTGTTGGACATTCTTAAATTGTGAATATTTTTCACTCAGTTCGTAAACTTAGGTTTATTTCATAACCTAATGATTCAAAGTGTTTTCAGGTTAACTCAAAATGTTGATGCCAAAACAGAATCGTGTTGCTATCTACGAATACCTTTTTAAAGAAGGTGTTATGGTAGCTAAAAAAGATTATCATGCGCCTAAACACCCGGATCTAGAAAAGATTCCCAACCTCCAAGTCATCAAAGCAATGCAGTCTCTTAAATCTAGGGGCTACGTGAAGGAACAATTTGCATGGAGACATTTTTATTGGTGAGTTAAGTTTTGGTCTTTTTGGCATTGAGACTTCATTTTGCATGATACATATTACTACATTTAATATTCAGCTATTGGGATTTAAATATTACTTTTTAAAATTTTCGTTTTTGGAATGTTAACTATAGAATGAATTTATATGATTTTTGTATTTATTAGTTTCATCTCATCTTGACATATTAATATTATTTCTAAATTATTTCTTGTAGGTACCTAACCAACGAGGGTATTGAATACCTCCGCATATTCTTACATTTACCGCCCGAAATTGTACCAGCAACACTGAAGCGATCTGTGCGTACTGAGACAGTACGTCGTGGAACTGTTGGCCGGCCCGATGCTCCTGCTCGTACAGCAGAGGACCGTTCCGCGTATCGCCGTGCACCTACTACGCCTGGGGCTCCTCATGATAAGAAGGCTGATGTTGGCCCTGGTTCTGCAGATGTTGAATTCGTAAGTACTTTTGGTCTACAGTCACTGTTACTACATTCAACATAGGTAATATGGTTATACAATGCTCAAAGTCAATGCTGCTCAAATAGACAAACAACAAACTATCTATAATAATGTTAAATAATTAGTCCTATCTATTAAATATTGTAACTAATAAATGAGTTGCGGTACAAGATAATAATCGACTAATAGGGATGATGACTGGGTAAAAAAAATGCGATTCTATTTAGTCCGTCAGTCAGATAATAGAAAAATATTAGATATGTATTTTTTTTTAGTTCAATTTAACAAGAAATAGCTTAGATAACAGGCATTAAAGTTGAGGAGTGGGGGCTCACTACGTCACAGTTGAGTAGAAAACGTACTCTAACGTGATGTCACATGAAATTTCAACTCAATGTAACGCCGTAATTTTATAATTACGAAAAAAAATATGTGTTTAATATTTTTGAACACTACCTGATGGACAAACAAACAAAAATTAGTCATCATCCCTATTGTATGTACATTGTTTGGAAGGCAAATGTCTATTATATAATAAAGAATATGTTGAAAAGTTAATATTTTGTATTATAAAATGTTATATGCCTCCCACTCTTGAATCGCAAACATATTAATCAACATTTCACTCTGAAAGAATAACCTCTTATTTGCAATTTCAAGTACATACTTTTAATAGATATCTTTATATGCTAGCAGCCATGTTACATAGGCTTCAATTTAGTTAATATGTGATTCAATTAAAATGCCCTTATTATTCAATACTGTATAGTTAGATACATTGTGTGGGTTTAGATGATCAAGTTAAACGAAATGCATTCAACATATTATCAGTATTGAATTTTGATTTAATTCATCAAAATTAAAACCAAACTCAGAGGGACTTCTGATGTTATCATATAGTATCTGAATCCCAGAGAGTATAAATTTCAATAATTATTTATTAGAGCTTGCATCTATTTTTGTTCCAGAGAGGAGGTTTTGGACGAGGAAGGCCTGCGCCTTAATTAAGTTTAATAAAAATTATACATTATGTTGCCTTTTTTTATTATTCCTTGGAAGATGGATATTGAAATCTTAATTGGTAGGAATATAGAATCAAGCATTTACTAAACTGTCTTGTGTGAATTGTCACATTGAAATATCTAGTGGAGGATACTGCTTGTAAGGCAATTACTGGATAGAAAAATTCCCTTTGGGACCCAAGGCTCCCCTGGAGGTGCCATGAGAACTCTAATTCGTTCCCATGGCACCCCAGTCTTAAAATCTATACTACAGTGTACTATTGGTATCAAAATTTCTATTTTAGTAGTTCCCATGAAACCACCGAATGAAATGAATATTTATTTAATGCAATTTTTCTAATGCGTGACCTAATGTAATTTCGTGGTTTAAGAAATTGCAATAGAATTTACACTAATAAATCATCATTATTAATGTCTGCTTGTTTTCGTTTATGAGGCACTGCATACAAATTGTGGATATTCTGCATTACATTTGGTAAACACATCGTCACATAGTAACAGTATTTTTATTGATCAATTTGTTTAATTTGAAGTGGTAACCTTTGAGAACTTTATACGTCCTATGACTCCAAAGACACTAAAAATCGTAGGTGAATGTACGTTGAGCCAAAATCTTTCTATATGTATAATTAATGAATTTATTCATATAGACAATATATTCGGATTTGACATATTCAAAGGCCTCTCGCATATTCTCAGAAAGAAGAATTGGTAAAGCTGCTGTTAGGTCCACAATTCTTCTTTCAGCCTTTGATTTTGTGTGCCCCAAGGACTCGGCTTTTCGCCATATATTTCGCGCCATAGTAGCTTCCTTTTACCGTGATTTTGGGAAACACTTCTAATAACGCGTTAATTGCGCCTGTTTTGTAGTCACAGTGTACTTTGATGGGGTCCCATTGTGGTATTTGCGATTTAATTAGGCTTAACGGGATGCACAGACTTAGTAAGTATATGGGATGTAATAACTGTGCTCCTTGTGATCTGTCATTAAAGCGAAAAGTAAGGGCTTCCTATTAGTACTTTTAATAGTACTATTCATGTCTCTATGAACCCTATACATCTGGGCAAATGGACTGGCAACTGCGAAATGTATCATCAGCGAAATATTCTTTAATGTGCAGCATTATTCTTCACATTAGAGATAAAGATGAATTCATAATATATTACTAGGTAATATAGATTATTGCATTCAAGAGCACTGCACCAATTAAACTAGGGGTGCCATGGGTCCGAATTGAAGTTCCCATGGCCTACTCCCTAGGGGTGTCCTCCAGGGGAGCCTTGGGTCCGGAAGGAAAAATTGAGTCGCCTCTAAAACGTAATTTCTTGATGTTATTAAAACCTTTTAAATATCATCATCATTATCATCACTAAGACGCCCACTGCTGAGCATAGGCCTCCCCTATAGATTTCCACGACGATCGGTCCTGCGCTGTATGCATCCAGCGGCTTCCCGCACCCTTGATAAGATTGTCGGTCCACGTGGTGGGAGGCCTACCCACTGAACGTCGTCCGGTACGTGGTCGCCACTCCAGAATTCTTCTGCCCCAACGGCCATCAGCGCTTATCCACTACGCCACCAAGCTCCTTTAAATTGTACAAACCTAAATTGACTAATAGGGAAAATTGCCGCGATACAAATCTTATATATATTATCCGATATCGATGCGCAGAAACTATAGGTATTTTTTTTCACTATATTGCTGCATTGATGCGAATCGTTGGATTCGGTATCTCGCTTGATATCCGATATTTATAGATATGGGATATGAAACCGTACCGCATCGTAATAGAATTAACCGATGCAAACGTTTGTATTTGTGAGTGAAATAGTAATATTTAAAACGTTAGCGTGAGGGTTAAGTGGTTTTTTGCAGGAAACGAATGGAGCGTTAAGGTATTCTGTGTATTTTGAGAGCGAAGAATTCTGTGTATTTTGCTAGTTGATCACAAGCCGGTTTATTTTCCCATGTTAAATGAAAAAGTATTTAAAAAATAAGAAAGCACTATATAACATTTTCACTAGGTGGCGACCCTACCAAAAGTTAATTTTTGCAGGAAACGAATGGACCAAAGATAGTCAATTCCGTTCATTTTAATTAACATAAAAAAATTGAAATTTGCAAAGTTCGAAACTTAGATATTAATACAAATAGAATACGAGTTGTTTATTGAAAACTAATTTACTTTTACACATGAATGAAAATATGAAGAGTTCTCATGGAGAAATCAAGAAAGTACTGTGGCGACATCTAGTTTCTATATCGCCCACAAGCGTCAATTCGCCTATTCTACATACAATAACGATTTTGTTATTTTATATTGTGGGTTTGTTATGTGATTAATCAGTCAATTTGAAATTTGATTTTGAATATTTTTTTTATAAAACAGCATATTTATTAACCATATAAATTTTATCGAAATTCAAATAAAAAAATCAAAATCACATTTTTTTTTTAATAAAAAAAAATATAACCATCTACAAACTGTTGAAAAGTGAGAAATAATATTTTTATTACAAGCGACTTCATAAAAGTTGGGGTTATGAAAAAAGTGCTATTAAAGTCAGGGTTATTCAAGAGAGTGCTATTGAAGTAGGGCTTTCATAAGTATATTTCTCACTATGTAATAGTTCGCGAGTAAATAATTGGTTAAAAACAATGTTTGGCAAGCAATTCGCCATCCTCTGTTCCTATCCATATCACCTCTTAAAAATTTTCTGTAAAAATCCAAACCAGAATTCACTAATGTGTCCGAATTCACGTCATTAAGTGAAAAAATTCAATCGATTCCATTTTTTTGTATAAAAATACAAAACAAAATTGTTGATTACATGTGTCTCTGATATTTTATTCCTGTCTTATCCAAACTTACTTCACTAATGCCACGAAATGTTATTACCAATTCAAGACTGAGGGGATGCCGCTTTACAGAATCGCAGGCCGCAATGAAACTGATTGTAACCTTTATTAAAGTTTTCAACGATAACATATTCTAACGCATTCGTAAAACTACATCATTCGCATTTTTGGATCACTATAAAAACTCAAATAAAGTTATATTTATAAAACAATTAAGATAATTTATTCTATATATCTAACGCATATATATTTTGACATCATATTTTTTTCCTGTCCTTTAATATAAAATTTTAATCAACAGTATCCATTACCATAATTAGATTAATTGCGATAGTGAAAAAAATGGCAAAACCATAAATTACTGATTTGAAACAAATCAACCATTATAGCTTAACTTTCAAAAAATTTATAATAATAAGGCTTTTTATTAAATTACATAAAATACAATATGTGGTGATCGCCAAAAAGGATAATTTCCATCCATAAATAAAAATGCTACTACATGTTTCATGAAGTAAGACATTTCGAAACTATTCTACAAAGAAGTTACATAGACATCATTGTAATATTGGATGTATTCATAATTTCAATTACAATAATTTAGCATGGTTGGGGTATGGGTGGATCAGGCTTGGGAAATTCCCCAACTTTATCCATGTAGTATTGATAGGCTCTGAAAGGCTTTAGTTCCCATGGCACTTGCTCTTCCATGTGGGTGAGGCACACGCCCAAGTCTTCTAAAGTCGGTACGCCACTTTGAACTACATCAGTGGTAGCTTCCTGAAAAAAAAAATGGTTTAATATCAGCATTTCAGTCTATAGAACGCAGATTTTCAATATAAAAAAAAAATACCGTACAAGCATGACGTGAAAAGCAGGAATTACTTTGTATACACATTAACACTTAATAATAGTCTTAAGTTTTTAGTAGTATTAGTAGTAGGATTAGTAAATTATTATATTTGATCAATTTCAAATTCACAATGCTACACTGTAAATGTACTCTGAGATGGAATAAATGTACCAGGGACAAAGTGATTTAAAATCTAAAAAAAATCACAATGTTATATATTTTTATAATCACAAAATTTATGTATAAGGTAAGGACTAAGTGATAAATCAAGCATTATACATAATGCTCAGTCATTATGAAAAATGCCTATTATGAGAGAGCAATTTCATAATTATTCAAATAATGAAACTGACTGGGCATTAAACACATTATTCCTTGCCTTTTGTGCAGTAAACTATACAATCATATTTAATTACAATTTTTTACTTTTAATTTACTTATTACTTCTATATTGCCCAAGGACATAAATGATATCACTTAAACTAAACTAAATGTTAATCAAATTTAAAATATCAGTTTTATTATTTGGATTAATTAGCTAGGACTTTATACATTAAGGATCCACTAGTTTATGAATTTAAAACATAAAATTAAAACCAAAGATTTCATATGTACGTAGCATATCTTTTGTCTTTTAGAGAAGTTTTGACTGTGCAATGTGATAAATAATGAAGTTTATAATTAGAAATGAATCAATTAGCGCGATAGAGCTACACATTATTCATAATGCTCGCACATTATTAATAATGCCCGCACATTATTAATAATGCCCACACATTATTAATAATGCCCGCATTAATCACCTGGTCCATGTTTTTCAATAATTAAAAATAATGATATAATAATTTACCTTTTCAATAGCTTCCCAGTGTAAATTTCCAAAGGGGTAAGCTGGCGAAATCTTATTCACCAGAGCAACTTTGAGAGGAAAGATAGGATCATATTTCATGTCATAACGTCTGAAGCCCCAATTTTCTTTGTCTTTGCGCATGAGGTTGAAGAACCAGTCAACAAGGTCTGCCAACAGGTATCTTTTTGGTCTGGAATCAGTATTGTCTAATAAGAATAGGGACTTAATTAACATTGACCAATTATAAAATTTAGGAGAAGCTTAGCAGTGTGAGCTTATATTATTTAATAAATTTGAACAGTTTGTGTATTATGAAGGATAAGTATTACAAGATACTATTCTTACATCTACGTTGTTTTTAAATATGTAGCTGCAGTTATATATTGTATAGGTTTATTGTACATACCCAATAGCCTGATAGATTTGACATCTAGTATCAGGATCACGTGCAGCATTGACAATACCTTGTGCCACATCAGATACAAACACAGGCTGTTTAATTGTAGCCATTCCGTTTTTGTATAAGGGTAGCCATTGACTATGGATTCTCCAGCCAGATGCAAAAGTCCTATAATGATATTAGTACAAATTGATTATACTTAAAATCAATAGAATATAAAATACATACATAAATTTCTCTACTTGATTTTAAATGTTATGTATTATTTGTAGAACTTCATCACTTTGTTGTAACTTGGTGTGCTGGTGTATGGTGAGAACATGTTTTGATAAAACATTTCAATAAAAAGAAGAAAAACAATAATTTACAGTTTAGTCAAACTTTTACTGGCCATCAGTTAAGTGTTGAATGAAAAATCGAGAAGTCTATTGAATTTAGATACTTATCTCAAATATATATTTCATAAATAATTATTATCATAGAAATGACTGTACATTGTATGGCTATAATGAAAATATTAAATTCTTGCCTTAGGAACCTATCTTCTGAACCATAGATATCTGAAGCACGGATTATTGTAGCTGTTGGGAATTCTTCCTTAACTGCACACTCTCCTTGGTATTTACTTATCTTAAACATGGATGGTTTACTAAGAACTAATGGTTTGGGATTCTCTGAAGCATTCAGATAAGAAAGATGAATTAATCTTTCCACTCCCATTTCACGACAGATTCTGAAAAGATATTTTTTATCATATCAAGTTTAATTAAATTAATGTAAGAAATATATAAAAAAATGTAGTATGATATATTTTTACCTTGCAATGCGACGAGGACCATCTACATGTACATCCTTGTATTTAAAATTCTTAGTTTCATAGTCCCTTCCAACAAGGTTGATGACAACATTGGAATAACGTACTGCTTTTGCAATAGATTCTTCATCTCGTATATCAAATGGAGTGAAGAGTACTTGTCCTAAGTCTCCACAAACTTTCAGACGTTGAGCATCATAAAAATCACATCTGTATGGAAGTATCATCTAGAAAATTAAGTGTCAAACTCATATTTGATAAGAACAAAGAAAACTAATTTAAAATATACAGTTTTTTATGGTTTGATAGATGACCTTTATAGGTAATCTATGTATTTTGTGCCCGTAAAATCCTACAGATGATTGAAGTATAAAATAAATAAAAAGAAAAACACTGGTACTGTAGGGCTATTATAGTAGTATGTGTTTACCTGAGTGCCTATTTTTCCAAGTTTATTGCACACATATCTACCAACAAAGCCAGTACAGCCGAAGACGGTTGCTACAATGCCGTTGAAACTGCTACGTCCACCTGTACCTCGCTTGTAAGCAGCTAAATTCGGCTTGACTTCTGAACTGTAATGGGCAGAGTTGACGTAAACAATGCCCATAGCTCCATGTTTAGCTGAAAATAAACGTAGCCTCGAAGTTCAAAGACAATTTTATAGTATGTTTTATCTTTTAAAAGGTTTTTATTAGAGAATTTTATTGAACTTCTAAGGACAGGATTTCAATTATGTAAGAGATGTGGATATGAATGTTTACAAATTTAGCTAGTTGGAAAATCTTACGTATTATTTTAGAAGCAAAATGCCCCGTTAAAGCTAATGAAGCCATTTTGGGGGCGATATCGAAAATATTTATTCTATAATTTTCAGTCGATTATTTATTCAAAACTCAGTATAGAAAATCGACTGCCTGGTTTTTTTATATGACAGCAGCAAAGAGTAAAATATATATGTATGTTTTTTTATTGTTTTAAGGGCACCGGGTTCTTGCCATTTTTGCTACTTATTATCTTTACAATCACTTCATTATAAAAAGGGGAAAGATAAATACATGCACTAAATAGTTAAATTAGCATTTTGATAATCACATAAGGCTTTAAAGTAGACCAGCGTCGATCGCAATGAGGGAGTATTTAAAAAAAAAATTGTTCCTGAAATGAAACTAGATGTCGCTACGGTATGTTATAGATTTCTCCATGACAACTCTTCCGGTTTTCTTTCATGTTTAAAAGTAAATTAGTTTTTATAACTCAGTTAACAACTCCTATTCTATTTGTACTTTTTCGTATTTGTGTATTGATACAAAAAGTTTCGAACATTTCAAATTTCAGTATTTTTATACTTATAGTGAATGTGAGAATGAAGTGGGTGTATGGATGCTTCCAAAGCCGTAAACTTTTAATAAAAAAATACAGTGACATTGACAGATTACATGCTACATATTCTTAATCTGTGGATTACATTATTTGAGCAGTTTTGTGCAATTGTTGATTAAGATATATAATTTTGTGCAAAAAAGACGTACATAAAGTAAAGCAAGTTCAAGATGAATGAGGAAGATATTGAAATCCTTAGTACGAGTCAAGTTTTAGATGATGTCGAAAAAGTTGTACAACAATTTATCAGAAATGTAAGTAATTTGCAGAATGCTCACTTTCTAGTGCTCTCACAGTAATTGTAAATATTTGATAATATTATATTTAAAGAACTAAGGATTTGTTAAATAAAAGTCAACGGTGTTTGTAATTGTTAGATATATAAAGGAAGGAAGGATTTAAATAGAATATAATAGTTTCAATAATAACAAAAAAAAAAATTACTAGTTTTGGAAAAGATATAGGCAACTAGATATTGGGAAAAATCATAAAAGAGATGTATGGAAGAAATTGAATTTATTCCTCTTTATTATTAACTCTAAATCATATATAATTTACAGAATGAGGAGATTTTTAAATTTCCAATTATGACCAAAAATACTAAGTTGTTGGTTTGGACTGCATTATTTCAACTTTTACAAAGAAAAGACTTTGAACCCATACATCATTTGTGTTTATCTGCAGTAAGGATTTTGAGGTGGGTAAGGAGATATATCTCTTTAAATATACTATATCTTTGCAATAGCTGAAATACCCTTTACACTGTATTAAAGTTTAGCCTAGTGGTAATTTAATTTTACTTTTGACCTAATTGTTTCAACTGAATATTTTTATTATTAATCATTATCTATATTTCTTTTTGAATTGGAAAGCATGTGATGCCTTTACCCTCAGCTGCATCTTCAGCAGTTAACACCTCCCAATTCACACTGACCCTGCAATGAGGGTCATGGCCTATTCTCCTTATTTGATTTGATGTGATTTCATCTATTGGCAAGGCTCGTGTATCTGTATCTTATAATACAATTATTTATTTACAGTCGTGATAAATGTGACTTAGATAAACTTTTTTGTGAGAAATGGATATATACTCTGGTGGAGAAAGCTGGCTTATACGAGTATGTGGAACTTGAAAGTGGATCTCTTCCACTGGCGGATATGCCAAGAAAAGAAATAACACTTGAAGCTTTAAAGTGTCTTTGTAACTCAGCATTTAACAGTGAAGAAGCTAGAAACTTATGTGCCAATACTAGTATCGCCCAAGCATTAATCGGCAGGCTTAGAGTTTATAAAGATGTTCCTTTTAAGGATGAAATAATGCTTTATGATATGAAATTGCTTTTCATTTTAACTGCATTCAGACCTGACATCAAAAGGAAAGTATATTGTGAACTGCATGGCATGGATTACTTAATAAGTTGTCTCAATGAATTACTCAAAGAAGCTACTCCAATGACTGATGACAAGTTTGATTCTGAAAAAGGTGACTCAAAAAAAGTGCATTGTACTTTTCTACAGGTATATATATTATTGATAATTCTTAAGTATCTTTGAGTTAATTACCTTTTATGTTTGATATTTTATGTACTAAGAAGTACTAGAATGTCATTTTCCTAAAAAGGTATTTATCATAATTTAGGATGACTTAATGTTTATATGTTACAGGATAACCAACAAGCGATAGTGTGTGAAATTCTCAAAGTACAGTTTAATTTGATTGTGAGCTCTGAGTCCCTAAATGAGAGTGATGAGGCCATGTATATGAAACTCATGCCAATTTTAAGTTCTTTGCTGTGTGCAGCCACCACTAATGAAACTAAATTGATGGAGTTACGCAGTAATGTTGGTAACTTACTTACTAGGTGAGATGTTTATTATTATTATTAATAATTATTTTTAATTATATTATTATTATCATAATTAATAAAGCTTTTGTAAGAAAAAATAAAAATAAAACTTTAAATTGTATTTTATTTGTATTTTATTTGTATTTGTATTTTATTTTATTTGTATTTTATTTGTAAAATATTGTATTTTATATTATTTTTTAGTGTTCCTTTGAAGTTTTATGAGGATTTGACTCCAATTCTGGGTAAAGACAAAAATTGCCAATATGAGTATGATGGTAAAAATATGGATGCTTTGCAATCTTTGGTTGAATTGTTAAAATATCGCCTGTCTGTATCAACTGTAAGTATTGTTATACTTGTGAAATTTTAAAGTTTTTGAAACTGCAAGGCCTAATTTTGTTTCAATTCATAGACAACTGAGCGGCAGTTCGATGAACTTTCACCGATCATATCGGTGATGTTGAAAAGTGTACGCGCGTGTCGCGCTCACAGGAAATATCTGCGTCAGGTTGTGTTACCGCCGCTTCGGGATGTCTCGTCTCCTCCAGAGAAAGGCGACACATTGCGCAATATGCTATGCAGACTTTTAACGACGCCGGTTACCAATATACGAGATTTGGTTGCAGAATTTATATTTATTCTTTGCAAGGAAAAAGGTTTGCAATTTTTAGTATAGTATTTCCACATCAACTTTAACAGAAAAATATTTTAAAGACTCATCTTAATCATTACATCATACTGTATTGATATTTATAGAAAAAAATTTAAAGATATATAATAATTTGCCCAGTAGTTAGTACATGCAGATGATACAATAAATGTCCTGAATTTATTTGGTAACATATTTTTAAAATATGTTTCAAGTTTTATGAACCTAATATAATGATATATATGTATCAAATAAAACTAGCATAACAGTAAAGTCTGATTTACATTACGGAATGAAGTAGTTGCATGAAACTACTTTTATTTTATTAATTTGCAGTTGCATGGATAAATGTACATTTTCACAATTTCGTGCGATGTGCATATTTTGATAAATTTCAACTCCGTTTACATGGCGAAACTACTTTCGCGACACTATCTGCGCAATAGTGACGCTTTGACACAGCGATCGTCTCGGAGATACTGTTGATTGCACGCCATAACGAAAATACTTTTACATTTGCTAGATTTACATGCGTTAAATTTTAGTTTAAATCTGGTTTATTGTAATGCAGTGGGTCGCATGGTTAAGTACACCGGTTTCGGTAACGCGGCCGGGCACCTGGCGCAGAAGGGTCTGCTGGGCGGCGGGCGGGGCGCGGACTACTCGTCCAGCAGCGACGACTCCGACACGGACGAGTACAGGGACGCGGAGCCGCACATAGACCCTGTGGTGGGGTGCACGCGTCCGCCAAGACCCAACCCGTTCGAGGGCATGTCTGATGAACAGGTGATTTTTTTTTCTTAACCGGCTTCTATAAAAGGAAAGCTTACAATTTGACCTTATCTTAATTTTTGTATATATAATTTAGGGTTTGCAATTTGACCGGTCTATATGTAATTTAGTTGAAATGGCATAATATGATGAAACGCCATCACACATTTGAGCGGCTGGACTGATAACGCAATTTTTTTTGTTGTGTTAGTTATCGTTAGAAGGTTCTTATGAAAGAAAAAAAAAAATAAGAAAATTATGTGGAAAAATCAAAGAATATTTAACCACCGTATAATCTTAGTGCTTTGGATAATATAAATCGTATTGACAGAATGTATTCTGCAAATATTATGCAAAGAGCATATAAGAAATCTGTTCGAATTCAATATTCGTAATTAAGACAGGTCTGTTGGGTTAACTAGTAAATAAATTAAAAAAATATTAGACAACGTCACATACATTGCTCCGATTCAAAGATGAGTAGCTAAACACTTCGTATTATAGAATAACGAAGGTACCACAATACTTCGTATCATAGAATAACGAATAACGTGATGTGGTATCACCGTGACCCGAGACAATCTTGATATTGTCCTCCCCTCCCTGCTCATACTTTTTTTTTATTATTATGATTTTGGCGGATGACTGCTGCCATTTGAAGGCCCCTAACACTGTAGACCCGGGCGCAATTTTAAAAATTGTACGTTCAATCTTCAGTCTCCATTGCGTGCGATATTATTTCTAGTTTCAGTACGAATCCACCAGCAACCTCCATCCAGCCACTAGATTTTTTTTAGTAGATATGTTCAGGATATGTCTATATATCATCTATTTTTTAGGCACATAACAAGTTTAACATTTATATTTAAATTAAAATATCTTTGAAATTATAATGTGCTGAAAAATCAACATAATCTAATCCGTATTTTGTCAAGGTATGATAATAATATAAATTTGCATATACTTAATTGATGTATGGTATGCCTAAGTTGTATGAAGTACTTAAATGCTCGTTACAAATTCAAACCTTACAACACTTACACTAATTAGCTTTATTGATCAGTCTAATGTATAGTATTGTAATAGGATTACGCGTTGTCGCTTGTGGCGTAACAATGCACTGATTTTGTGGTTGAAAATCTATACATATAAATAAGTATGATATCATGTTGTGTGGTTGGATATACAATCTAACATAAGTAGATAATCTACTTTACATTGATAGTTTTAAAATGTAAACCTTGGAGACTGTCTAGAATAGGGATTACCAACCCCATTTATAAAATGAATTGACCCGCAAATTACTTTGAAAATCTCATCTCTAATTCTTTTTCCTATTGATACAATGTAGTTAATAATTTAAAAACTTTTTAGTTCACTTGACATATGTTAATAATCTATTTTTAGCTTTTCGTTTCCGATTTAACATTAAGTAACTTTCGCCTAAGAAGGCCTCTAGTTTTTGTTCTCTAGTGTTCTATAAAGGCAACTAGAATACATCTCAATTACACTGCACCGAGTGATCAATTACAAGACACAAGAATGTCATTTAAACATATTTTAGTTTTTATCTAAACTAAAATATGTTTAAATGACATTCTTAGAAACACTTCATTCGATAGACAGTTTATACAGCGTAGTTGTACCAATAACTTCCAGGACTAGTCCGTCACCAAAACAACAACTTTCGTTCTACGATATTTTATAATTCGTTTTAATTTATAATATATGTAGTCTTTAAAATTACACGCGGTTGTACGTCAGGTTATCATAATATGTTAAATTTTCAACTTTACCATTAATGCGTTAAGGGTTGAAATTAATTAAAGAACTTTAACTGTTGCTGTGGACTGTACATCAATAATAACTTTAAAAGAGGGGAAAATGTTACTTATTGACTGCTGACAGCCTCTGAAAATTAGTGCCGTAGCAAATGTTGCTTTGGCTCATACTCAGTAGAGGCACACTCGTTATAATTTATCTAAAGTAGGTGCACTTACATATTACAGACAACACATGACTTCGACAAATATATCAGATTATTTAGTCTATCAAAATGTAGTGTACACGGGATGATTAACTAACAATTTTTCAGTAGACGGAATATACAGTCCTAGCAATTTATGACTGTGTTTTGGTATATTATATTATTTTGTATTTAATGCCACATAAACGCTTCTTTTCTTTTATTATTCGTGCTTCAAAAGCGGGTGAGTAAGATATTATATAAGATGATATTGAATTATATATTATGATTTTGCATTAAAATCCTTTCTCTACTTGGTTTATATTTTTAATTCGCAATTCCGGTACGAATTGTCCAAAGAGTATAGTTAGTCACTCACATTATCCATATCTTTAACCTATGCTATTTAGATTTTTTTATTGAAATTTACTCTTCGTTTTTTATATGTTGTGGTTGAGTGGTTGACTGACTGTTTCTGATACACTTGGCAAGTTGCAATGATAAAAAAAAAACTTTATTTTGTATTTCTCAGGGATGAGTGATGACTTAGCTCGCGTAGTTTAAGACTATCTGCGTCGAGTCTGGTCCCAAATGTATATTCGTTAAGCAATCAACGTCTTTATACAACATAGATATATAAATGTTAAATACCTACAACAAAATATTGAAAAAAAAAGAATCTATTTTCTAATTAATTATTGATCATAGTATTGAGATACGTTAAAATTCGTTGATCAAAGGTTTTTGTTTATGATGTTGGCTATATAGTTAAGGTTGCTGGTGTACCTATACGCGATTTAGAGTCTGTTCAAAACTTATTTCATTACTAGTGGCCGCCAGCGACTTCGTCCGCGTTTTCCATTATTTCTTCGCTCCTAATAGTTGCAGCGTGATGTTATATAGCCTAAAGCCTTTCTCGATAAATGGTCTATTCAACACAAAAGGAATTTTTCAATTCGAACCAGTAGTTCCTGAGATTAGCGCGTTCAAACAAACAAACTCTTCAGGTTTATAATTTTAGTATAGATTATTAATGTAACTCAAGTCGACAGTTGAAATATCTGATATTCTTATAACGTATATGTAATATGAGTTTTTTTAGTTCTTGTTGTTTTTAAACTGTATAATATTATCAGCTGCAATAGTGTTTTCTGTCAGTTTATTACAAACATTATAGCTCAAAAATTCTATGTGAGTTCATTACGGTAAGCGTTTTCTTAAATATAATTCTTGTTCATCAGAAAGAACATGAGGCGATGAAACTGGTGGATTTGTTCGATAAAATGGTATCGTCTGGTGTTGTGAAGCCGGCGCGCGTTGGCCCCGACGGTCGTCCGCAGCCTGTGGAGCACGTGCTGCAACTGAGGGACGCGCCAACACGTCCGCAATCTTAGACCTTATCCAGAATTGGCGAATTCAGACGCGATTTCAGGTTCATTGCTACTAACATTTAATTTATTTGTAACACTATTAATTACCAACGAGTAATGTAAAACTGAACGTATGTAATACACTCTTAGTTATTGGACAGGGTTTTAAAATCACAGCATTTCTGAAGAGTAAAATACTACGTATTGTGACGCCGTTCATGAACTCTGGCAGTAGGCAACAGTCATTATTTGGTTTGATTGCTTTTGATATAGTACCTATCGCATCGGAAATATCTTTAAATTAATTGGATAAATATTTATTACAATTAATTGTAAACTTTGGATTGTTAGTCATTTTCTAAAAAATATAGTTGGCTCAATGTAAATAATGAAAACTTTCTACTCTGTTTTGTGTCTGATTGTGAATATGATTAGTGATGTTAAATATTTATTTTAAAGAATATTAATTTATTTATTATTTTAATATATTTTTTTGTTTTATTATATTTTAATATAATTTATTATATATTTTTGTTAGCTTAGGAATGAAATTTTGAGAAATACAAAAAGCTATTTGAAAATAATTTTGAGATTTATTTGTGAAGAATGTGAAACTAAGTTATCATGTTGATAGTAAGTTTTTGATTATAAATTTATTTTTTATTATATTATTTATAACAATTGTATGATTAGTAAAATAAAATAAGGATCTCAGTTTTTTATTAATCTTCAGTCTTTTGTAGGTTTGTAATAAACCAACCGCTGTACAAGTTTTAAAATAATCATTTAGAAACAAACTAGTTTGTAGCGTTGGTCAGATTTTAGGACTATGAAAATTCTATAGAAACAATTTAGTCTATATTATAAACACGAGAGATTTGATTGCTGTTTGTTTGCAACGACCTATTCGTTCTAATGCACCGATTTTAAAAATCCTTTTACCTGCGGGAAGCTATATCATATGCAGTAGACATAAGATATATTTTATCGCGAAAAACAGCAAATAAAGGGATAAAAATGGGAATGGAAGTTGTGTACATGTTTCGCTGAAATGTTTGATGTGTGCAAAGACCTCTATGTAAACTGCTAGACAAGCTGTTTTGGATTAAATTGTGTCACAGATTTACAGCGCAGAAGTATTGCCAAGCGAAATGTTATGTAAGAAATTGAGGAAAAATCGGTACTTTTCAAAATTTAATATTTTTAAAACTAATATTATGTTATTATTTCTAAAATTAATAATCTATTATCTTTAAACTCGACATTTCGTTTATATTAAATGTTTTAGACGAAAGTGAATATGCGTCATTCAATATCTTGAAAAAAAAAGTCGCGATCACATGTAGTGTGAAGTTTGTGATATCTTTCAAATGTCAAATTGAAGGAGATTGGTATAGATTTTACTAGTCTTATTTTTGTTAATTTTGTTAAGTATTGACATATGTTGACTATGCTATGCTGTATGTTTTAAGAGTAAAAAAATATATATAACAAATAACATATCGTGAACCGTTTGATATATTTCTGTTCTTATTGTTTCTTATGATAAAATACAAGTACAGTAGGTATAATATAACAAATAACGCGTCGTGAATCCTCTTTCGTCCAGACTGCTAATAGGGTAGTGAAAAATAAGTCGCGTAATTGCACAAAAACTAAAATTTACATCATAACATACATTCTGATTTTGAGTCTTGAAATCGCACGATTATTTTGAAATTAAAAGTCGTGATTTTTTGTCGGCTTGTCACGTGACTTAAAACACGATCTGCCTTTGTATAAAGCCACTGTGGCTACAGTTGTCAGATTAGTTATAAAGATATGCCTATTAATTATAAATCGAATGCCTAGATGGCACTGTTCTTAGCTCATTTATATATTTTCATTTCGTAATCGATCGTTCGAATGCATTGTTTTTGTTTTATTGACATCTTTTACTATATGCATCTGTTCTGTGCATAGAGTCAAGCTTTTGTGTACATGTCGCAGCCAAGTGGTATAATCAGCCGACCAATTGGGCGACTAGTCCTTTAATTGAATGGCATCATTCAATTTCATTTCATTAAAGGGCAAGTCGACCAATAGGTACAATAAATAACCGTAATTATAACCAATTATTTTTTTTTTAAATTAAATATTGTTATTATTTAGAAGTTTTTGTGTACTATTTTTATAATGTAAGTACTTTAAGAATATTATTCGGATATTTTTATGATTAGGCATATTTGAACAAAGTTGTGATCATAAACTTAAATAGTAAATTATAAAAAAAATAGTAAATGCTATTTTCTCTTTTATACTTGTCTTTTCTAAAAATAATATTTTAATGTCAGATTTAATCATAAAATCTGTTATTTCATACTTCCAGATATAGATATGTAGCTATAGAATAGTCTTATAATAATATATAAAGTAATATAATAAAGTGTAAAGTTATATTTAGAGTATTTATTTAGACAGTTAATAAGTAATTTATGCCAAAATAAAACATTGAAATTATATATATGTTATTTTTCTGATATCAAACCTTACTGCTATTGGATCTAACCCTATATTTATATTCTTTAATTTAATTTCACAGATTACTTACTAACCAGGTATAGAGGAGAGTATGTTAACAAGGGGTGGGTTGTTTATTAATCTCCCGCCACCTCCTCCCGTCCCGTTTCCCTGTTCCCATAGATTAATTCAATCCAGTCCCCGTCGGGTGCTTTGGGCGAGCGGACGTCTACGCTCGTTATGATGATCGCTATTAATTATTAACAAAATATGATACCTTCGCAAGTATATTCAATGCGTTAGAAAATAATCGGTATTCTAAGTAATGCATAATGTAAAAAAATTGTTAAGGTAGATAATAAATTGAAAACTACTCGGGGTAGAGCTTTTCTGATTATAGAATAGCAATTTCCGATACATATTACTCGAGTATGTTGGTACACACAATAGGTCAAATATGACGGCTTCAATAATAAAATTTAGGGTTATGAAAAGTGAAATAAATCAATTTTGAAATGTTATTCAAACTATATTTAGGCAGACAGTTTTAAAAATTTAAAGTGTATTTTTTTAATTGATTTATTTATGTATTGATTCAATATTTTGACGTTGTAATAAATTTCGTCTTGCTGCTGCATTGTTCTAGTTTTCATGAGTTTGTTTTGTAATAAACATGAGACAATTTTTATTGGGCTATTGCATTGCATTAGTTGCTTCCGACACTATATTATTATAAATAAATAACCTACAACCGACGTATAAATTTGTTGAAATCTATTTTGGAAATACTAAAATGTCTTTTGATATTTTATTGAAAAAGAAAAATATTTTAGCTGTCTAAAAATATTTAGATAAAATAACAAAGTATTAACATTTTTTGTATGGGTTTGAACCATTATAGATAATAAAATATTTAAATAAAGTCTTACTTTATTGTCATCAGAGTCAAAAGTATCTTCCATAACATTTAAGCAGTTGGTGATCGTACTGTCAAGTGATAGCATGTGGAATATGGGCCCATTCATGCTTTTATTGAAAACTTTTCAAGAGTCACAAAGTAATATGCTGCCCATTCTAGTGTTGTGTCTTTCGTCGGTTAGGCTGAACTTAGCCATGGACAGCACAGTTCCGTCGCCGGCATGCGACCGTGCACCAGCGCACGCGCAACCGGCTGATGCTTTTTACCGTCTTGGAATAGCCGGCGAACCCGATCTTTTTTTACCTGGAGAACTTTACACTGGTTAGTTTTTTATATGAATTTCATTGAGAACAATAAAAAGTAATGTTTTAACAGACTAATTTTTTTAAAATTATAGAACCGCCTTTAAGATAACTCATCATCATTATCATGACCAGCCTATTAACGTCTCCACTGTTGGGGTTTAGACCTTCCCTGAGGATGACATCGAATAAGGGGAATGGGATTGCAGATGCAGCCGGGGCTAACGGCTTAATATGCCTTCCGAAGCACGAAGGTGCTCGAGATAATATTTTTAGGTCGTAAACTATTATTGTAGTTTTAAGCTTTTTAATTAGGTTCTAATTAAATATATTGTTTTAAGATAGTAAATAAAAGTCAAGGGAAAAATATAACGCCATTTCGTTTATTTCGACGCAGACTTCCAGTTATTTTTAAATCTTCTGATGATCCGATTTTTGATGATCCAATTTTTGATGGTCCAATATAAATTTTTGTATGGGATTACCTCGTTAGTAATTTGTCTACATTTCTGACACAACTTTGTGAACGTAATCAAAATACTTAATTATAGGTTAATTAGTCCGACAGGTATTATGACAATAAAATAGCCGATTCATTTCAGTGTCTCTCCAGGGTGTAGACAGCGGCCAAGGACCAACACCTTTTGTGGGATTTACGATTTGGGCTGAAGTAGATGAAGAGGCAGCGAACATTGATAATATTAATCCTCAAGGCGTTAATCAAAGTTTGGGGGTGTTCCAGTCTTACGATGCTCAGACGAAGCCGCATGATTTTTGTATGCCTGCAGTGGATAATGCCACGGCTCATCCCAAGACCGATATACAGGTTTAACGACTTATTTTTCTTTGTCGGTCCGACGGGTAGATTATTGAAGTATTAAAAAAATACACACACGTGTATTTTTTTACGTAATCAATAAATTTCGGTTATACATAGAGCTGAAATATCGCATGACTTCACACCTTTGTACATTTTCTACATAGCTGTGACGTAGCGAACCCCCACTCTTCAATTTTCATGCCTATTATATCAACGATTTCTTATTAAATTGAAGAAAAAAAAACATCTTATATTTTTCTAATTTCTAAATGACGGTCTAAAATAAATAGAATTTCTTTTTTCTTTATCTAGACATCATTCCTATTAATTTTAAGAGGCTCATTAGATTAACTTAAAAGATATTGAACTGTATGCTATGTCATAAAAATATGATGCTTTAAGAAAAAACAATGCGTATTTATCATTGTGTTATGTTTATAGGTTTATTTCATGACGTCAGACGGTACTTGGGAATGTTCAGATTATTCTTCCTCGCGTCGTTGTCCTCATTACTAAGGGTCGTGATTCCCTACTTGTAGTGTGATCTTCTTTCGGACAATTGCTCGCCATATGTTCCTCTCCTTGGCCGAAGGTAGAATGTAGTGCAAATCAGCGTCCAAGGTTCTGGTCAATCCACCTAATTGGACTATGTAATAATTGGTAACCATGAGTTGCTCGACGTTGCTCCCTTCCTTTATGTGACCAAAGAATTCAAGCACTGTATCAGATAGAAGAGATTTGTATCCTTACATTTAGTTCGTGCAAAATAGACGCATTTGTGCGGAAGGCTGTCCATGGGTTCTGATCTGAAGCATACCTACTCCAGATTCATACGCCACATTCAGATTATATTAGATATGGTTAAAATGAATTCTGTGTTTTAGATGCTACCGTTTAATATATATTAGTATTCTAAAGAGAAAAGATGTGATTGTTTGTTTGTTTGCATCTAATAGACTCCAGTAGTTGGACCGATTTAAAAGTTTATTTTATGAGTACCTACGGACAGGGCCGCCACATGTCCAAGTCGGGCCCGGGACCAGATTCTGGCCACGCCCTCCCCTCCCCCCCTTTTTTTGGCCGCGACACTTTTACTAGAGAGGGCTATGATAATTAAAAAACTATTAAACTATGTTTTATTCTACATTTAATTTAATTTTAATCAAATAAATAAAAGAAAGTGGAACTTAAAAATTGAAAATTCAAGTATTCATAATACCAACCAATTATTTAATTACCAAGTAATTACCAATCAATACCAAAACCATAAAAATGTCATAAATTAGCATGAAACGAAAATTGTATATCCAATCAGTCATAGGATTTTTTATTTTAACTACTTTAAATACAAGTATTGATGAATAGAGGGCGTATTTAAAGAAGTTCCAATTTACTCATTCCTCAAAGGTACGATTGTGGCAGAAATTATGATTGACTAAATTTTATATAATCATTAATCAACACATATAATTAAATTTATTTTAATGTTATGGACCGATTAAAGAGGAAAGTCTCTGTATAAGTATACAATTTAATCTTATCAGGGCCGGCAAGTGTGATAGACTCTGTTTTATATATGCCTGAAAATTATAAAATACTTTATTTACTAAATACAGGACCGGATCGGGCCCCCTCTGGGCCCGGGCCCGGGGCAACAGTACCCACTTGCCCCCCCCCATGTGGCGGCCCTGCCTACGGAAGCAACATTATTCACAGGTGACATAGACGCGGGAAGGAGCTAGCATCTGGTATTATAGGAGGCACAAGTGTTATTATAAATATGCGACAGAAAGGCCAATTTATTGGGTGACATTTTCTTCGATTATATTTTATAATATTTGGTATATTTAAGTAAATTAAAAAAAAAACCTTAATTTCGAAGAAAATATCGCTCGAATCAATTTCTTTACCAATAGTCATAAGGCTTGGTAATTAATTCAGTACAGAGTGGATAATATGTGTTAGATAATTTGGAGTGCACCACAAGAAACGTCCGAAGCATGTGTACGTTTGTGTGCCCGCGCGTCACCAGTGGGCGGTGGGCAGGGCTCAGTACTTGCGCGCAAGATCTGCGCAGCTCCCACTGCGCCTGCCTCCTTTGCTAGGCAGCCGCCTATAATCGAACCATGTTGCGCTTGTGATGAGGCTAAGTACGAGGTAGGTTTGCCGATCATGTACACAAGAAGTTGCGTTAAACTATTTTACTTCTATTGTGCAACTTAAAAACTAAATCTCATAAAATAATTAAAATGACTATTTTTTAATAGGTGACATTCGAAGGGTTGTGGTCTCGAAATACGCACACACATGCATTTCCACCGGAGTCTACGCATGCGCACTTTGGTGATGTCATTGGCGCATCCCACACTGCTCAGTATAGAGTATGGCAGGAAGGCAGAATAGCAAGTGCTGGTTTGAGGCGATTAGCTGAAGACGGAACCACTACTGCGCTAGAAAAGGAGCTGAAATCAGAAGTAATAATTGTTGTTATTAAATTTGCGGGAAGTCGCTAGATGTCGGCAGAGCAGGATCGATTGGCGTGGAGATTTAAGGGGGAAACCTATGTTCAGTAGATGGCCTCGTACGGCTGATGATGGAAAGTAACTTCATAGTCTAATTAATAAAGTCACTTTCCAATAAGACTTTTCTGTGTGAAATAAAACAGGAGGAGTTTCTTACCGGCTCTTCTTAGTACAAGGTCTCCCGCCGTAGTTTTGCGAGCTGTTGGCGTAGTTTTCGACTTTCACAAGTGCTATGTAACAGCCTAGACTGAATAAACAATTTTGTTTTGATTTGATGATGACGAAAAAATAGAAACTGTAAGAAGATATTGTTTAACTTTATATTATCAAAAGTTTTGTCGTTTTCTTATTTTAGAGCGATCACATTCGTACTATCATAAAAGCGCGCGGGATATCGTGGCAGCAAGTCGCCGGTTCCGGTACGCCCAACACCTTCGCGGTGTTCAGGGTGGATTCTAAAAACCACCTGGTGTCGCTAGCGTCGAAGCTGTCGCCATCACCAGACTGGATCGTGGGTGTGTCAGCGTTGGAGCTATGTAATGCCAACTGCACATGGTCGAACTCGGCAACTTTGTCGCTATATCCCTATGATGCTGGCACTGACAGCGGGATTACTTATGTTGTAAGTATTTGGGATGGCGGAGCCCAAAGTAACCCAAGCAAACGAAACGATTTTAATACAATTAACCACCTCTGTCAGATCGATCTACTTTTTGACTGGTCATATACATACGGCTGCACGTCAAGCTACCACAATATGTCAAATTTTATTAATTGAATTTGAACTCTACCATCAACGCATTAAGGTTTCAAATCAAGTGGTGAAATTTGACAGTTTGGTGTAGCCTATTGACTAGACTGACTATATCTTGATCGAAAAGACATCTGGACCAGTCAAGGCATCGTTGCTTTTATTATACACTAGCTTTCGCCACCGGCTTCGCCCGCGTGGACCCTAGGGAAGTGTTTAGTGGGATAAAAAGTATTCTATTAAACATTTCCCTAGGGTCCACGCGGGTGAAGCCGGTGGCGAAAGCTAGTGTATAATAAGAACGGATTTTGATGAAATTTGGTGCACAGATAGGGTATTAACTGACTTCAGCTAATACCCTATCTGTGTACCAAATTTCATCTAAATCCGTTCAGTAGTTTCGCCGTGATTGACGGACAAACATCCAAACATCCAAACAAAGAAACTTTCACATTAATAGGATAATAGGATTTACTTAAAATGTCACTGCTACGCCTCTATGCCGGAGATATGATTTCAAGTAATTGTATTTATAGGTATGCCTAAATATCAAGAAAGTTTTGTAAAAAAAATGGATTTAAAAGTCATTGTGTGACAGTAATATTTTATTTGGACTTTCGTCGTTAGTCGCGTCGCCAGCCAACTCTGCCTCCAGCGCCCGTGCGTGCTCTACGTCCTGACTGGCCCAAAGACCCGCGGTCGCCGTTTTTCAGCACCAGCGGAGAGATGCGCCCTTATGCAAGACTACGGCTTAATCGATTACAACTTTTCGAAAAGAATTGCGATGCTGCGAGTAAGTTTCATAAAATTTACGATCGATATCTCGTATGCCTGACGTACAAATATAAAGATAATTTCAGATGTTTCGGGAAAATCAAATTAAAATATGTTTATACATATATAACAACAATATTTAACGTTGTAAATGTAAAAACAATAAATTTACGACGTATAAGTAAAAGGAAAAGTTTAACAACGATTACTGATTGTTTAGAATTAAATTGCAATAAAATTGAATTTCGAACGTTGACTTTTGTACCTATTGACCGATATCGTAAATATTTTAGGTTAACTATGACAAAATTGGCTAGATTTTATTTATTTGTTTAGGTTTACCAGAAACGAGTCGAAAGTTTATTGTCTATGGAACATGTTATGACTAAGGGTATGTTCCGATATACACTGCGACCACTGAACAGTATGACGTCAATTTAGTATACTGGAAGCCCGTTTTATAGCTAGTTATACTGGTGACTTTTTAAAACGGAACGCAGTCCAGTATACTGTTAATCCTATTTTTTGGCGCAATTTTCAAATTTGTTAATGCAAGGTGAATATAAATATAAAGATTCCCTCTTTTCAAAAGAAAATTGGAAAATTGTATAAAAAAATTATTTATCAATTAAATCCATCTTATAAATAAACGTAAGTATTTTTTTTTTTTTATTTAGAAATTTATCATTTTCTGATTCTGTTTCGACTGATCACGTGATCAAAAGCACTGCGAGCACCTTACCTCGAAATCTCCAGTGCTCACAGTACAAATATGGCGGCAATTTATGACGTCATAAATTTCCCTAGGGTACTGTAGCAGTGTACTGGCAGTCCATAACGGAACGGATTTTTCAGCAGTAAGACCACTGCGCAGTGCTCGCAGTGTATATCGGAACATACCCTAAATCTAAATGTATTTGTTAAAGGCAAACACAGCATGCATGAAAATTTATGTTAATTAATAATATTGTATAATAACAACACAATTAAGGTTACTAAAATAAACTAAAAATGTTGACTTTTGATTTGCAACTTTGGGACGGTTGGGAACTGAGCGTATTCTCGTGAACTGTAGAGTCAGGCAGCGAGTCAAGTCCCGATCAGTCTAGTGGGAGCGGGGGCGGGGCATGCGCGACCCACGCGTGGGCTCCGTGGGGTCCGTGCAGCGTGACGTGCGGCGTGGGGCGCGCTTCCAGGCAACGCCAGTACGTGTGGCCGACTCGTGCCCACGCCGAAGCGTGCCGCGTGCCCCTCACTGATTACACGAGGTGCCACGGGCCAAGGCTACATTGCAGGTAACCAAAATTCTACGTTGGGCCCCAATATATATTTTTTTCATTATGCAGTTGTATGTAGTTTAATACAACTAGTTGCCCGGTAGCGTAGCGGATAAGCGCAATGGCCAGCGATCGTTGTTCTTAAGCACCTTTCGCAATGGTCGGTCACGGGATGGGTGACAAAAATTATTATCTCGAGATACTCCGTGCTTCAGAAGGTATGTTAAGCCGTTGGTTCGGCTGAATTTGCAGTCGTTAATACCCTCTAATTGGGCCAGCGTCGAGTCATGTTACATCCTTTTTTACCATCCATAAGGAAGGCCTGAGCCCCTGCAGTGGGGACGTTTAAGGGCTGATGATGAATACTACTACGAGTAAATTTAATTTTGAGTGTAAATATACTGAGAATGAAATAAGGAATACAATTTTTTGAAGGTACGTTTAGCCATCAATTTTTTTGGGAGGTCTCTACCCCCTTTTTTGATAATTACCTATTACTTAGAAATAAAAAAAATGCCGAAAATAACAAAAAAGGTCTTGACATCTCTGAGCCCTGCTTGTTAGTACTAATCCACCTTCTTTCTATAACAAAGATTACGTAACATAACCCGCCATAATGCTGCAGGAGACTGAAGCGTCGATTTCCAGTCGACACATGCCTAAATCACTGAACAAATTCTAAAGTAACTTGGTACACAGAGTATATATTTTTTTATCGCGAAAAGAGATTCCGCGGCCAAAGCCGTGGGTGGAAAGCTAGCATAATATTAAGTGCACGTCCCCTCGCCGAACAGAGCAATATCGGACTTCGAGCCGGAAGCGTCTCTGTCGACGGGTCCATGCGCGTTATCCGCGTGGTCGGCGTGGTCAGCGTGCGAGGGGTGTGGCGTGCGGGCGCGCACGCGGCATTATCTGGTGCCGCGCGCGCACAAGCGCTGCCACCAGGGGTACCGCGCGCGCGCACCGCTCAGCCAGGCCGTGCCATGCGAGGCGGGGCCTTGCCACAAGTAAATAGCAAAATCAAAATTATTTATTCTAGTCTAGTTCTAGGCTGTTACGAGCACTTGTGAAAGTTGAGAGGTTCGTAAATATATGGCGGGAGACTTTGTACCGAGAAAAACCGGCAAGAAACTCAGCAAGGGCTGCTTTTTTATCCCTGTTTTATTTCATACAGAGCGCTTAGTGTAAGTTTTTTTGACGTTTACGTTCACTGTCGATCGTGAGCGCGTTAAGATTTTAGTATGGAATTCGGCACAGCGCCCCTAGCGGTAACTATCAAGAACTACAAATCTCCATACAAATTCTTAACGCGCTCACTAGTGAACGCGTTAGCGTAAAACTTACACTTACCACTCTGAGCTTCAAGATTGAAATATATTTCTCTTACTACTTGTACGACTCAATATGACTCATGAAGCCATTCGAAAAAGAATAATAATATAAGAAATTTCGTTTATAGGCTAATGCTGCTAGACGGCCGAAAACGCACGCTACAAATTCAAAGCACTAGGTGACGTCACACGTATCGACGTCTAGGCAATCTTTGTAATTTGTGTGTTTATAGCTGTCATAATAAAAGTTGTTATGTTGTATGTAACTAAATTAATGCCATAGGTATTAATGCAAATTTAAGTAATATATTTTCCCTACTTTTTTCAAGTTTTTAAAGCATAATATTTTCCAAATAAATGTCTATAAATGTATTTTTTGACATATAACAGAAACCTGTATTTTCGCTTGTAGGACACAAACTTATTTTAGGAATGCTATAAGGAATCCAAAGAAAAGCATTTTTCGATAATTTATGATGCAACGGAGGTAAGATCCGATGCTGCCTCTGATGCATAGATAATCTTCACAGATTTTAAAATATACAAATTGTCGCTCGAAGACGAACAGAATAGGAGTTCAGGTGCCTTGTTAATTCGTAAGAGTTATAGATGATAACACTTCTGTAACTAGACTTATTGTTTACTTTCTTTTTTGTTTATTTTACTCTGCTTTTGAAGGGGAAAGACGTCTAATACGCGTAGTACCTATGGCGAATTCAAGGAATGTTTTGTCTGCATTCAAATGTCAAAATGCCTCAGTGTCTCAAGATAAAAGTTTGATCAGTGTGTGTTGCTAGTAATGGCTGACGGAACCGAAACGTGGTCGTTAACTGTGGGTCTCATAAGAAGGTTTTGGGTAATCCAGCGCGCAATGCAGAGACCACTGCTTGGTTTTTCTCCACGTGATTTAATGAGGCGATCCATAGGATAATCAATGTTACTGAAATCGCTAAGCAATCGAAGGATTACTTAATTTAGTGAAAGATTCTGGAATAGCGATAATGGACGACGGTCAGTGGAGATCTCCATAAGGTATATCGAAGGTCTGCCAAGGGTTGTGAAAAGCCGCTGAGATCGCCGTAGAGATATATGGGGGAAGGCTATATTCAGTACGGCTGTAGTTAATTGCATTCATGGGAGACTGGGGTGGTTCGCTAGTCATTATATCCGTAGAACAGTTTGTCGCCAATGAATACAATTAATACAGACACGAAAATTAAAAGGGAAGCTTTAAGTTAGGCTCTTCGTTTTTCGTAAGTTACTGCTGTAAATTAATTAGGTCTAGTCTATGATAACGTGTATGCTTTGACCTAGATAAATAGTACAAACGCTAAAATACTCAGAATGTAAATATTTTGTTTCAGGCCCGCCAAATATATTAACGCAACGAATCACGATTGGTTCTTTGTCGTAAGTTAATAAAAAATATTTATAATTCACCAAATATTTAATAATATAATACACACCAAACACTTCATATTCAAAAGGTAATACACCAAATATTTCATCACAATATATGCGAGTTGTTTATTTATAAATAATATTTTGGTTATTTTTTAAAGGAATTTCGTTTAATACCAGGATCAGCCTAGCTGGCCTTGTAAAGTGACACCGTGGGGTGATTGGTCGCCATGTTCGTCTCGTTGTGGGCGCGGTCGTCGTTTGCGTACGCGATTGTACCTTGCACAAGATTTGCGAGCGCAACCAGAGTTATCGCGAAGGTTACTCCACCAATGGAATAAGAGATTTGCTGAACTTCAAAAGCTAGTGAGTTATTTTACATGCTTTTCTTTAATATAAAATGTTAACTGTAATAATGTACTGATACTTTTACTTGAAGGATTTCCCGTCAGAAAATTTCACATCTGCTGATCCAGAAATCGAGGAGCTTGTTCAAGATCAACTGAACAAGTGTCAGTTTACTCTTTCTCAACAAGAAGCACTATGTGATGGAGATGACGTCTCTTGTGTGGACGTTGAAAAGCCACATGGTAATATTAAGATTTATACTCCTGTTCGGTTTTCGGTTTTTATTTTTCAGTGTGGTCAGCGTTTTAGTTCCGTTTTGATATTTATGCAATTATCGGCCAGTTGCACAAAAGGCCATTAAGGTTTAATGACGCCATTATGCTCTAATGAATGTCAAACTTGTATCGGTAATGTCGCTTTAAACTAATGAGAATTTTAATGGACGTTTGTGCAACTGGCTGTATTTTACCTATTTATTTATCTGAACATGCAATTTTGAAGCGGCGTGGCGACCCAATTCACTAACGGAAATGACAGAAAATGTAAATGACATCGAAATTAAAAAAAAAGGTTGATTGCAAAGTCTATCAATCTAGAATCAGTGGAGTGAATTTTTAGAATATTAGTTTTAGTGTCCGTTTAGAACACATAAAGATGTCTATAAACGTGGATTGCTCGATTACACGATACCTCATCGTATCATTGTTACATAACAATGATACGACCTGCTAGCACCTATGCACACTATGTTTTTTTATTTTATTTTATTTTCAATATCTTAGGAAAACTTACAGCTAGGTATTACTATACATAGTTTTTTATTATATCTATAAAGAAGGCCAATTACAAGTTTCCACTTATAGGTAATGGAACAATAGACAAAACAGACAACAGCTAAAAGCAACAAAATTAAAATTATAGTAGGTTAACATTTAAAATTGTAAGCATTACTTATTTTACTTTATATTTCATTATTTTATGTAGATTTATAGCTCCAGATAAAAAAAAAGAGAACCAATTCACTTATCAAATGTGCGGTTAATCTCTTTGTACGATGAAATCGCATCATTTGTTCGTATGATCGTAACTACAATGATACGACGTTTGAAACTTTATTCTAATTGTTTTTATCTATATGGTCTCGGGCCAATACCCGAGGTTTCCGATTTTCATAATATGAATTTAGTTTAGATACATGAACGTCCCTTCTACAGGGGCTCAGGCCTTCCTTATAGGTGGTTAAGGAGGATGGGCCATGACCCTCCACGCTGGCCCAATGCGGATTGGAGGGTATTAACGACTGCAAGTGCAGCCGGGACCAACGGCTTAACGGAGTAGCTCGAGATAATAATTTTTTGGTCACCCATCCCGTGACCTTGCGAAAGTTGCTTAACGACTATAATCGCGGGCCGAGGCGCTTATCCAATACGCCGCCACCGAGGTAGTTACATGTATGTGACGGTGTCTAATTATATCCAGAAGTGTGCAAACAAGCACTCGCGGTGGGCCACTGCCGGGGTTATGAAGAGCGTTGGTTCTACGACATTGTCCCGCGGAACCTGCGAGCCGTTCGGTTTCAGCGGGTGTGGCGGCAACGGAAATAACTTCCGCACCAGGGACCACTGCCGTCGTCTGTGTTACAATCAAACTTTCGCCAACACTACCACCAGCACGCCTAACGGTATATTATCTAGCTGTTTTCCCGTGACTTCGCCTTCGAAATTATAACCTTTATCTATGTATATATGTGATATATTTCCTGTATATATATCTTTTAAATTGGTCCAGTAGTTTCATTTATTATTTCTTCTTCTTAGGGGTCTATTGGAACATATTGATTTTACGTTATTAGGGATTACCACAGCAACAATATATATACAGCGTTTGTACGAACAGTTAGATTATATTATATGCTTTGTTTTGTGCTTTTTTGTTCTAAGATATGTTCATCTGTAAATCAGTAAATATACGCGGGGATTAGAGTAGAGTATTACTTTCTATAATTCCTTGACATGAAATACAACTCCATTGACTATTTTCATCTGCATATTTTATTATATTCGATAACGGTGGAAGCCATGTGTTCTAGACGGCTATGTCTGAAGAGTTTTTAATCTTGAATATTGAAGTTGGAAGACCTGATGAATTTGCGCAGACTTTTGGTTCAGTAAGCAGTAGGGTCGAAAACCTGTTTAAGTAACGTTTAAGTACAGCTTGAGACATCCTTGACTTTAAATATTCAATTCAGAAACCGGGTGATAGTACGCGTTAGTGTTGTTATTATATTATTCTCTGTCTCTCGATGCTATGAGTTATATGAATCTGATGTGATATGTAATACATGAGTCTGTAGTTTTTGGGGTGCATTCGCTATTACGAATATCAATTATATAAGTTTAGTTACCTAAGTGACAGAGTTGAGAGTAAAAGTATGATAATGTATCTTGTAATATTTTATAATTCAAGTTTCAGTTTCTACTGTGCATTCTGAAGTCGTTACAAAAAAGATGAAGCCGACACCTCCCACCGAAAATAACGAAGTTTTGCAAAATGATGAACCAGGTAAAATAATATAATACTTAGGTACATACTTACGTACAATTAAAAATATGTTTCTTTAAATTGTCAAAATTAAAGTTTTCTGCTTTTATTAATTATGTATTGTCATTTCTTTTATGAAGAAATCTTAGATCTATAGGTCACAATAGTACCACATGGAAAATTATTGTTGTTCCAATATTGTGGTTTATTATGTTGCCTAGCTCCTGCACAGCTACTGGTGTGTTACTAATAACCCTGTATATTGTTTAATGACAGTTATTGTCCTAATAATACTTTTTTTAGGTGAAGGTGATAAGTGTGAGATGGGTCCGTGGCTCGGCTGGAGTGAATGTTTCGGAGAATGTTACTTGGGTGTTAAACTCAACTATCGCTTATTAAAGGAGGTATATTATGATACATATAATCTATATGTTGTAGACCTGGTAATTAATGCGGGCATTATTAACAATGTGCGAGCATTATTATATATTAATTTAATAATCTATTATATATAAGCTGAAGAGTTTGTTTGTTTGAACGCGCTAATCTCAGGAATTACTGGTTCGAATTGAAAAATTCTTTTTGTGTTGAATAGACCATTTATCGAGGAAAGCTTTAGGCTATATGCAACGCTGCAACTATTAGGAGCGAAGAAATAATGGAAAACGCGGACGAAGTCGCTGGCGACCACTAGTAAAGCTATATTTAACGTGGTGCGGGAAGGGACGTGACACGGATTTCTATAAGATGGTAATTAATTATGCCAAATAATGAATCTGACTGTTGGTTATTTTTTTAACAGATAACAAAAAAGAAAAATACAATTAAACGTAATTATTTTATCACTTTAGGTCTCATAATAGGTTAGAAATTCGTCTTGAATCCCGTGTTTATTTTTTTTTATAGATAACAGTAAAGGCTTTTTCGTCTTCCTATATCATATTTTTTCACGAGGAAACGAAACTTTAAAGACTATAAAATAAGGTCTTAATTTATATTATCTGGATGATAGAGTAATAAAACTTTCTTATTGCTTTTTCTTATTAATTATGCTTTTCTCCCCTTTAGCGCACGTTGGCGTAGTCGCCGATCTTAAATTGATTCCCTTAAAACGTCTTTAAAACATACAAATGATATATTACATACAATATTTAATTATATATTTTAATAGATACTTAATATACCTATATTTATAATATTACTTTCCTTAAGTTTCAAATGCAAAAATTATTTGAATCGTAATGTATGAATTCCTTACCAATTAATCCAAATAATAAGACTGACTATTTAATTAGTTTTACATGTAGTTTATTTTAAGTGATCTCATTTATGTCCTTGGGCTATATCGAAGTAAACTGTGGGCCAATTATAAAATATTACAATAAAAATATACTAATTAAATATGTTTGTATTACTCTGCCCAAAAGGTAATGAACAATATGTAAAATGCCCGGTCAATTTGATTATTTGAATAATTATTACCAAATTGCTCTTTCATATTGAGCATTTTTTATAATGACCGGGCATTATGTGTAACGCTCAATTTATCACTTAGTCCATAACATATATTTGAGCTAATGCCATTCATGTCTGGTATAAATATTTTTTTTCTTAATAATAAAATTTTCTGTGTTAGTTAAAAAAATCATGAAATCTACAACGACAGCACATTTTCAACACTACATATAAACTTTTCGTATTGACTAATTTAATCGCCTCTATAGTTGTCTGTAGTGTTATGGGGTATCAATGAAATGTCAAATCAGCGTTTCTTTCTTTCAGAATAAATTGAATTTAAAATCGGGCAGTGATTGCAAGAAATTGATGAAGAGCCGCAATTGCAAGCCAATGTACTGTCGCCACTTGTTGACAGCTACCACAGCGATAACTGTGAATAAAAAGGGAATATAAACGTGAGCGAGTCGGTCGTACAGGTGATATTTTAAATGAATTTGTAAACAAAAGCAGTGACGAGTGATTATGAGAGTGGTGTCTATTATTTTGAATGTTTCTTTCAATATCAGAAAATGTAATACTTGCCTAATGTCCGTAATTCAGTAGATGTCATTAAAATAAACAGTTTAGACGATTTGTCTCATGAATTATTTTGTATATATTACATTCAATATTGACGCCCTCCGTGGCCGGTTACAAGGCATCCCAGAAGTCCCTGGTTAGATCCCCGGTCGGGTCAATGTAGAAAATGAACTTTTCTATATTGTCTCTTATTTGGGTATTCATTGTTTCAGATTGCTATTATAAATAATAAAATATTTAACAACTCATCATCAACTAATTGTTACGGCTAAGAATGAGTTGAATTCGACATATGGTGATGATATTGACAATATAAGTGTCAGTACTAGTTGATAATAGTGCATGTCGAGTGGTTTGGTTTCATATATTATAAATGAAACAAAAAACATGCATTTTCAACACACGTATTAAAATATGTTTTCTTATTATGATTTAATGTTCGCATAAATCTAAGGTTTTATATTTCTTGACCCTGTATGAAATAAAAAAAATAGCATCTTTTTTTAGATTAGACTAAAAGATTGATTCAGCAATTAAGAATTAGTGTAATTTTTTAAAGATTACACCGTGAACTAGTCACACAATCATGTCTTTTTTAAATCGCAAGTATATGCATAGATATACTTGCTATATCTATGCTATACTTGCTATATATATATATATAGGGTGGATGCCCCAATTGCTACTGGTTACTGGTACCGATTCAGCAACATTTTGAAATTAATACCATATAATCACCATGATTTATTGATTATCTATTAATTTTTTTATTGCTATTAAGTGTAATGTGCTTAAGGTGGGCCAAGTTTTAGATGGTATGTTATGATCACATGGTTGGTAGAAGTACGGCAGTGCTACGAAACGTAAAAATATATGTTAAAAAACCTTAATTGGTGTTCTGGTGGTTTTTGGTGTGAAACTGAAGCACCCACCCTATATCTTCTCCATTACAGTGAAGCTATTAGATTAACGCCAATCTGGGTAATAGTGATAACACAACATCGGTATAGAAAATAATCTGAATGCATTCGTTTTATTTATGAGCAATCAACAAAACTTTGTACAGAAACTCGCTTAATCTATTATTATTTGTCACAATTAAACATAATATTATCAATATATAGTACTTATCTAGCTTCCCTATTGTAATACTGTCTAGAAACATCACAGTCGCTTTGTACACCACCTTTCTAACTGTTTCATAGTAACACTGTTCAATAAGTAAAAACTAGAATTTTTCCTTTGTATTATAATTATATCTAATAAATTATTAAAATCCTAGAATTATCAGTATTTTATTTTAATTACAACCGCAGAATTTATCTGGTATTAAAATATATAAGTATAGTAGATTTAGAACCATTATTCCGTTATATGTTATTATAACCAAAGCCTCTTTGGCTAGGCTTCATCTCCGAGGCCTCTTTGGCTAGGCGTGAACTGTGGTTGGGTTCCGCTTTTTTACCTTCCCGGTTTGTGCCAATCCAGGAGAAACTCCCGGATGGCTACGACCTCCCCAGACCGGTGTGGAAATCTTTAAATAGACTCCGCAATCAGGTCGGCCGGAGTAAAGACAATAGGTCCAGGTGGGGTTTTACTAATACTGCGGACCTTGCGTGCAGGTGTGGTACTACTCCTCAGACCACTCCACACCTGATATGTTGCTCCGCTTGCCCCTGCACCTGTACGCAGGAGGATCTCATGACGGCTGCAGATAGCGCCGTAAAAGTGGCGGAGTTCTGGGCCGGTGACATTTAGTTTTGGTTGCCATTGACACGAAAGAAGAAGAAGAAGATAACCAAAAATACCTAAAATCTCGACTACCAGACGGATTGAAGTGCCAATCCAAAGGACTGTAAGTTAAGCTATAAGACTTACAGTGTTATAGCTTAACAAGATATTGCAAGTAAATAAATGCAAATAATTGTAAACAAGTATAGGTACAGCGTACATTACAGTTTATAAAGTGATTTTTAAGTTACAGTATTTTGAATTGGCAGGGCAGCGGAGGTTTGCCTATTGCTGGATACAGATTCGAATTCTCACAACATTTCTCAAGAAAATATATGTATCAAATATATTTGAGCGTTATTAATTCAAAAGACTTATAGGATTACTTATAATAATTAACTTTTTTTGGTTTTGGTGACTGTAGAAAAGGGAACACGAGTTTCTCTACCAGAAATACTTATAAAATAGTTAAACAACAAATTAATAAACAATACACTCGACCCACACGCTCATTTATCTGTCACCCTAAAACAGAAGGGGCGAATTTGACGCGAATTCAAGTTCATTGTTACAAACGTTATATTTATTTGTTACAATATTCCTTTCTATCGGGTAATGTATAACGAAACCCGTTTAATACGCGCATAGTTCCTGGGCAGAGGGTCTTGTCGTTCATCCACGAATAATAGTTTTAAAATTTCTCTGATTGGATAGGACTGATAGCTCTGTAGCTGTCTTGTTGTTAACACTTTCACTCTTGTTCTACATTTATAAATTTGTGTTAATATAGATTATAATCTAATTATAACGATCAGATACTTCTTTGGCGGCGTCACATTTCATAAAATTGGGTCCATTAGTTTTGAGCACTTAAAGCAGGTAACGGTTTAACCAACGTTGAATAAAGACTGAGACAAACAAAGAATAAATTTGGTTATCAAAAGGCTTTTTCTAACCTTATTTAAGACAGCTTTCAACAATTTCTTATAACTATTCAATCGGTAATTCCATTTTCCACAATGAAGTAATTTGTTCTTATTCTAATTTGTAGATAACTGATATTTGTTTTTATAGAAATTGGGTCGATTTATAAGATGAAATAGGCACTTTTTAATCAATGTCATTCAGCCGCTCTGTTAAGACTGGGTTTGTTTAGATGCGTGTAATTGACTGTTTCCTTGGCGAGGCGCAACACCGTGGAGCTACACATTCTTTGGCGCATGGACTAGCGCATGTTAAATTTGCTAAGTCTATGCAAGCTTTTTTCTCCTCATCTGATCCTGTAATTCAAAGAATATTGTTTATAAAATTGAAGCGACAGATCTTCATAATATTCAATCGCCTTGCTCACTGCAGCGGCTTAGGTCGTCCTTATGGATATTAGCGACTGCAATTACAGCCCGGAATAACGGTTTAACGAGCCATCCGAACGGAGTATCGGGAGATAATAATTTCTGGTCACCCACTTCTGGTTATCCACTACGCTACCGAGCTACTAGTATAGGTAATATCAACATAGTATTTGAAAGCAAAATTAAGCAAAAATATTAATTCTACTTCGCATAGAAATCTAATAGATATAAACCTATATTTTAAAATGTTCCGATATTATGGGCAACTTTGCAAATTAAACTATCAAAACTCGTACTACAGGTCCAGAAAGGTAATAAGACGCGATTCCTATGTTGTTAATGTCAAGGGTGGTGATGGGGTCAAGACACAACCTGGGCTAGGTCTATATTCTTCATCTATAGAATATAGATTTTATTTAAGTTCTTTTGAAATTTAATTAATTTTATATAATGCTTTGTATCTATAATTATCTTACTTCTTATAACTAGACAACGACTATGTGACCCCCCTGGCACCAAAGCCTGAATCCGTTGGCTAACGTTGCTAGTTCTAGACAGGGTTTTCAATTATTCGATTACAGAAATTAGCATAACAAATTAACCCAACTCAGTTCTCGGATGACTCTTATTTTACAATATATGTAATGTCGAATTTCTCACCCATAATATCGACGAGGTCGAATTCTGGTTGCAAAGTAACCAACCCTATTCCATAGCGCTTGAATAGGTCAGACACTAGTGCAGAGCTGTGCAGGTAATTCTGTAATATACACGATGGTTATGTTATTTTACTGAGGAATTTACAATTTTACAGCCATTCACATTACCTCAGAAGTAGATATTTTGTATGAAATAGAAATAATATTATGTTTATTATTTGATGTAGGTATTTATAGTTAAATTCAAATTTAATAAAGATGTGTTTTAGTGACGGCGATATTGATAATAATTAAAAAAAATAACAATAGAGATACACAAATATTGACTGTTTGGTTCTTATGAAATAAAATAATCATATGAATCACACACATTATAACATTGTAATTGTTATCTAACCAGTAATACTCAAGAAAAGCAAGCCAATTGTCACGATAATGATCGTGTAAAGGAAGTAATCTAGTCTGTGGTTACGTATGATAGTTTTCACTTGCCGTCTCGTCGACATTGTATTTAAGTACTTAGGTAGGTACTTTGCTTTGATTATATAAGTACTTTGTTTGCTTTCCATCAACATGACCGTCAAATGGTTTCTACTTTCATCTATTATGAAAAACTAAGACGAATTTGGCGTACGCTGTTACACACAATGGCATATTGTGAGGTTCAATGTCTTGGGCATTTGCCGCCTATCATTTGATAACGAAAGCATAAGCATCTAAAAGTGAAACTCTAGAACATATCATAATATGAGCAATTATGGCGACGCAATAACAGTGATCCAAAGGCAGGTAACGCAGTATTTTACATCAACCACGATGTGTGAAATGAAGTCACGCTTAAAATTATTAATTAGTCGGCGTAAGCATTTCGTCCTTGAATATTACACTATTTTGTATTGTATTAGAAGGAAGCTTAAATAAACTGCTGAAGTCTGGACGTAAAGATAAATAAACTGTCCCTATTTATCTCATTGCCGGACGTAATGAGGGAAGTCTTTTGTCTTTCATTCAGCCATATGGATGCTGGCAAAACATAAGATCTCTCCCTCAAGCCTTTTCGAATTTTGAAATGAATTCTAGATCGTTCTTATTCCTTATTTATCAGTTCATTACAAAATAGAGAGAAATAGTGGTTTTGTATGAGTGTGCTGCTAGAATGACATTAGTCCAGCAGTGCCATTAAGACTATGTTATTACTATTTCGTAAGTGACGTATTAATGTAAGGGACTAGATGTATTAAAAATATATTTTATAAATCCAAAAGGGTGGCGCTGCCAATCTGATAGACGCTTTAAAGCAGACAAACCTTATGCGCGTCGTAGACTACATGCGCGGTGGCGACCAGTCGGTCTCTGTGCAGTTGCCACACGTGCAGTTCGTGTATGGCGAGCACTCCCGGCAGACGCAGCGCGGCAGTGCGCAGCTCGCAAGCACCCAGCCCCTCAGGCACAGTCTGTAGCAGCACCAGACCCGCTGACCGTACTATAGTATACATATTTAAAAGAGAATTTAGATAGAATACAGAATAACATAAATTAGGATTCCTGCTGTTGATATTTATGTTTATTTTCAACAAATTAAGGCCTCTCATTTACGTTCCCATTAAAATACTCATCGGGAGTAACGACGCGCTCGCTTAATGACATATATACTCGTATATTAATTTACAGCCCTTGAAATATATAACGCTCATTCGATGTGGTCTTCATTGGCTGCAATACAGTCCTTTAAGTTTTGAGACCAGTTATCAATAGACGCACGCATTCTTTCCATGGGAAAACTCTTAACTAAAACGTATGGATTGTTTTAGGGACTTTAAATTATCATGGCGTTTAGAACAAGCCTTACTCTCTAAAATCATATAAATCATAATCCAGCGGATTAAGATCTGGACTAGATGACGGCCTGTTTTGAGCTATAAGTCCGGAATGGTCGTTTCTAACCAAGATTGGGTAGATCTAGTTTTATGATTTGGTTATTGAACATGGTGTTGTTATGGGACTTAACTACTTTCTCGAGAATGGTATCCTTATACACTTCTGCCGATATTTTGATGCCTTTTTCATAGCTAAGCAACACATCAAACGCATCAACTACCAAAGCATCACTGCAGTCGGATAATGCCCACTTTGTGCTCTGTTGACTAATCGTGAATCTTCTTACAAAAATATGGGCAAATTTGTTTCTCTCATCAATCTCATAAAAAAAAAAATCTCATCCGTAAACAAATTTTTCGTGACTCTCTTTGCGTACCGTATAAGTAGTTGATTTGATTTTAGCACCATTTTATCTGTTAAGAAGTGACCAGTGCGTCACTTATAAATACGAGACATACATATCTCTTTAGATAAAATATTTTGCTTTCAGACAGGATTTCTTCCAATTCTTTCCTAAAGGGAAGCAGTAAGCTGCTTTGATCGCCTTTTTCGTACGAACACTACGTGGACGGCCAGATCTTTTGCTGTCACAAACAGAGGAGGTTTCATTGTAGTTTATTTTTTCTTACTTGAGATAACTAGTAAATAAATATGGCTTCTTAATGAAATTTGACATTTGATGGGGTAAGCAAACATTTAATTATACGAGTATAATGAATGATCTACTGAATGCCTATGAATTAACATTTTAAATATAATACACGAAAGCATATTGAAATAACAAGTGAGATTTGGTAAAATATATACATAAAGTGTAACAAAAAAAAAACAAAAACCGTTGACAGTTGTTTGTTTACTACTTATCTCAAGCTAAGATCTGAAGTTAGCAAAAATGGACTATACTCATCAGCAGCCGGTATATAAACATTTGACTAATACCAAGCGTATGGAGGGGTTTTAAACAGTATTTAGCTCCGTACTAGACGTATAGAATCGACTCAGTGTATTTGTGACCAGACTAAGTAATATGACGTGACTAGAAGATAATATTTTAAAATACCCATTTGTTTTCTTACTAAATGGATAGTTAAAGATGACAAGGACAATAGCAGCGCAAGCTGACAAGCCTGGATCTGCGATACGGGCTGCTTCCGGTGCCCACTCCAAGGTTAGCCCGGCGCCAATCACAAATAAGCTACCTGAAATATAAAAATAATAACTTTATTAATTTTATCATAACGAAAATATTTGTGATAATGCAGCCATGTATTACAATATATTTAATTAGACATTTGAACTAATAATGCTTATTAGTCGCGTACTAACAACTTCAGTGTGACGCTTGACGGATTTTCCTACAGATATGCGCCGGCCCTAATTTACTTCACAATAATTCGCATTTTAATTAAATAAATCTGTGTATTTATGGAACACGTGTCATTCGAACACCTATTAATAGCTGCAGAGCGGTAAGCTTATATTTCAACTTAATGATTGTGCGCGTGAAAATATAAGAAATCAGTATTATAAATGTTGTTTCCAATGATGATTCGGAAATGTGATGATATTAAATACCCCTCCCCTAGGAAAAAAAATACAATTTGTACGAAAATTTCTTTGGAAAACTGATATGGCGAAGCTACAAGAATATGGGTTTCTTGATGATTTCGAAACTATAAAGATTATTTGGTAATCAACTATTCAAACACATTTATTAAAACCAACGTAATATACATTTAATATCTCCAATAAACATAAAATTTGATTTTCCCCATTCATCAAATCGCCCATAAAAGACATCAACGCCATTTGTCAGAAAATTTGTTATTTTGCTTTTTTAACGTAACGTTTCTTTGTTTCTTTATTTTACACACCTGATTATAGTGACACTGAAATAAGAATGTATTAGGTAATCTCATAGAATTTGCCATTTTGTAACCTAAACAAAGAGGTTTTATAAACTCTTTGTAATACATCCAACATGTACATATTTTGCAGCTTACATTTACTAGCTTCGCCCACGTGGTCCTCTATTATTTAAACCTTTCCCTTGAATATTTTGGTGAAACCACATTAAAAAAAAAAAACAAAAAACCCGACTGCGTAAAAAGGAATTCAAAAATACATGAAAAATACAATAAAAACTAAAAAGAAAGAAATAAGCCCAGTAGTTTAGAATTCTGTTAAGTAATACTAAATAACTACACAATTGAAATAGTTTTATAATCGATACACACATAAAACAAATCATAAATTCTAATGCCCCTTGGAAAGATTTGATTGGTAAAATTTGAATGGGCCCCGACTGTGAGTCTTTTTGTTTTTCTTTAAATTATTTATACTTTTTAGTTATCTATCGAGCTTGGTGGTAAACTTTTTTACTCGGCGACTTGGCGATGAATAAAAGTTATTTTTTTTAACCAAAAATATGTGTTCTTCATGCTTTTTCACTGTTTTTTTTGTTTGTATGTCGTTTATACTTTAAATAAAAACTTAAATCAATAAGAAAATTAGCGAAATGATTGTATTGTTAAACAATTTTTAATCGTTATATATCCTCAACTATTATTTAAAATGAAAAACGATAAAAGGAACCTAAAGATGATTTTGAAATACCAAAAGAATCATCAAAATCGGCCTACGCATTTGGTCTCTAGAACGCCACATAGAAACAAACATACATACATATATACATATACTGATAAACACATTACCCTCCTTTGCGTTGCGCAGTCGGGTAACTATGTAGTTTAAAGAAGCTCAGCGTACAGACAGCGGCAAGCGACTTTGTTTAAGAAAAAATGTTTCAATATCGTTTTAAATACCAAAAATTAGTGTTGAATCGTCGTGATCATATTATATAGGTATAAAATTTGACGATTTGTTAGATAATTAATAAACATTAATTTATTACACAATATTAATAAATGCTGTACTCATTGAGCACTCAATGGATCTTATCGGGTATGAACCTGTGATATCTTTTAATTATTAAGTATAGGTAGTTATGTTTTATATATATGAAGTCGTTTTGAGGTCTACAAACATTAAAAGTAACCCTATTTATTATTATAAATTTGTTACATATTCTATCTCTTTTATTTAGTTTTAGCGCGCAATAAAATAATCTATCGAATGACGGACTATGACGGACAAACATCCAAACAAAGAAACTTTCACATTTATAATATTAATAGGATAATAGGATATACTTTTCTTACATAGACAATATCACAAACATTATTCAGATTTGAGATTGATAGTTGAAGCACTCGTATTAAGGAGTATTTGTAACAACGAAGGTACCATAACACTCAAACTGGAGACAATATAGCAAAGTTAATTTTTCCCGGAATTAAATACGAAATCTCATCTGAATACGGCGATTGACGACATCTTGAATACGGCGTGTTAGCCTTTCGGCCAAGGAGGTCGTCAAATGGTAACTACATATATCTATAATCTGTTTTTCAACACGACGTTCTTGTTTATATTTTTGACTCGTATTTTGTAGTATTACTAAGTATATAATATTATTCTTTTCGCAATAGACAACTCTCACAATTCAAATAAAAATTATGTACAAGATTTAATAACTTACTTGCTATATCTGTGGGAGCGTGTGCCAATATTGGCTCTCCTGCTCCCGTCTTGAGTATCACTCCTCCTCCCTCTGTCATACTCAGCCTCCTGCTGTAGCTGAGTTCCCGACCTGCTCAATTAATAAATAGGTATTAAAAGATTGTAAAAATCATGAAGTTCAAATATATAGTTAATGTATACTAATATTAGATGACTCGGTGTACTTCGTATCATCTATTCACGACTCCCTCTCTCAAATCTTCCCTGAGCTACGACAAACATATCAAAATCGAAATCGGCCCAGCCCTTCTCGAGTTTTAGCGAGACAAATGAGTAACAATGGATATGGAGATACTTTGTTTGTTTATCTGTAGGGGTAATCTTCGGAAATACTTTCTTGGAGCCTTACTCTCGAACGCAATCACGACCGATTGGCATTGCCACTGTGCCTTTTCGGAATCTTGATGGGGTACATTAGCGCTAGAGTTAGAGTATGCTAGTGAACCAATCAAGTATGCGGAGTGGCACAATTGTAATGTAGATCGGTCGCGATCGCGTTCGGGAGGAAGGGGGTTGAACTGAATATGAAAATTATTTCACCTGCGGGAAACTACACCATTTGTTGTATGTAGTTAGAAAAAAAGGAATCAAAATGTGAATATGGTTTCATGAATGAAATATTATGGACTGATTGCTAATTTTTGAAACTTATATGTCTAAAATTAAATACTGTATCTTCATAAAGTCTTAAATATCTAAGAATTTTTTTGCGTTTTAAAGTTAATTGTAAAGTTTTATAAAAGGTGAAAGATTCATTTATGATTGACTATTTTATCAAAATTCAAATTTATCCATAGGGTTGATTGCACAAAATAATTGTTAAATTGTTTTAGTTATAGTTAAGGTGTGTCTTGTGTAAGTTTATTTTCAAACAAGCTAACAGAGCCGGCAAGTTTATGAACGTATAGTGTAAACCAAAACACGCCATTGTTACTTCATTGTATAATTTTCTAGAAACTAGTTCTGTACAAAACACAATTCTATTACAATAAAACAGTTAATTAACTTAATCAGTAGATAAGTGTTAATGTTATTGTTAGAGTAGGTAATGAAAAGAGGGTTAATGAAATTGTTTATGACGACCAACATTTATATTTTTATTAATTAAGTATAGACATCATAATTAAATCTAATACTTCCAGTTACCTAAATCTCATGAGTTCCGAAAAGTGAAATTGTTTTTTTTTTTCAATGTAAAACTACATCATAGGCTGCGGGTGTACCAATTATCTAACGATTACATCGAGCGATGACTGAATGAAAACTTTTGATCGAACAATCGATCAAACTATCGTAATATTTTTAGTATTACTTGCGCTCCGTGCCAGTTTTAGCACTACTGGCGCCCTGGGCGAAATTTCTTCGGCGCCCTCTAATTGCAATTCAATTACAATCAGTTACTACTACATACTACAAATCAGTTACTTGTCTTTTTTTCGCCGACCCGGCCTACTTACTTGTAATCTTCCCTAAATTTAGGTAAATTGTTAAGTTGGCAGCATTAGAATGGAAAGTAGTGTTCAATCGGTTTAATTTCTCGGTAATCCCCGACTTTCCGACTATACAGAAACAATGTGTTTTTCTATAATCGGGGATTCCCTAGATCTATCTCTTTTAATTTTTGACGAAGAAGAACACAATCAACAATTATCTTCTTGCTCGACATAAGTGGACGCTCTTAAAACAATTATTCGATTATTTTAAAGCAAACACAGTAATCAAACGAGTAACGCTACGTTACGATGCTCTTGTTCCAATTATATAGTGACATTAATTTTATTTAAAAAGTAGACATATAAATAGCGTATAAGTAGCTGCTTCATTTTTGAGGGATCACATCATAAGGTAAGGACAGATTCAATTTTACCCTAACAGGGTGTCACATAATTGTTATCTATAACTTTGTGTAATTGTTGTAACTTTGTGACAGTGAGTTTGCAGTGGGCCACTACTTATTATATAATCAATTATTTTGCTATTTCAAATAAGTGGACAAGTAGCTGGATCCGCTATATTCGGGACAACAGTATCAACATCATCTAGTACATGTATTTGTTGTACATCAATAACAGATTTATCCTGAGCAGCATCTGTAATCATAGCACAACTTGCTCCCTTACTTCGGGATTTTTCATCCACAATCTCTTGAGTAGCTATTCCATCTGACTTGCCAGACAGAGGTTCCACTGCCGATGCATTCGTTTGTATTGCAGCATTTTAGCTTCAACTTAACGTTTAAACATGCTCAAACGAAAATTTTCTTAAATGACCGAGCGATAATGCCCGCCAATGTACGTCATATTACCTAATAAAATACATATCTTCATATTGGTAATCGGTATGTTGTTCTGTTTTACCATAATATAATATTTTTCTTGTTAAGTTTCCTTTCAAATCATGCTGAAAGTGAGGCAACTTGAAAATAAAAAAAAAATCCTCAAGGTTCTTGTTCTTTTTTCGCCGACCCAGTAGGCCTTGTTCAATGAGGAAGGGAACTATAAGAGGGCGTCTGTGGGAAATGAGGAAGTATTAGAAAAAAAACATTAGTTCCCGAAATCAAACTAGATGTCGCTACGGTATGTTCTTGATTTCTCCATGACAACCCTTCCAGTTTTCTTTCATGTTTAAAAGTAAATAGTTTTCAAAATCAATTAACAACTCATATTCTATTTGTACTTTTTCGTATTTGTATTGATATCTAAGATTCGAACTTTTCAAATTTCAGTTTTTTAATATGTTAGTTACTTAATAGGAACGGAAATTACTGTCTTTGGTCCGTTAGTTTCCTGCAAAAATCAACTTTTGCTAGAGTCGCCATCTAGGTGGAGGTACTTTTGTAGTGCTTTCATTTTTTTTAAATACTTCCTCAATATACAGAATCAGAAAGAAGCGCCGGACGAAAAAGCAGAAAGAAGCACCGGACGAAAAAGCCAAAAGGGGCGCCGCAAGCCGCGGCGCCCCTTTTCGTACGGCGCCCCTGGGCGGTTGCCCAACCGCGCCCTACCCTAACGCCGCTACTGCTTGCGCTCATGAAATGCTGCAATTTAAATTATGAAAAGATTCGGATGTTTAATATCTTTATGTGACAAAATCGTTTTTAATCGACTTTAAAATCGAAAAGGAGGAGATTATATGCTCGACGGCGTTCTATGTTTTTAATGTATGTTCACCGATATTTCCGCCGAAAGGGGTGAAGACAACTTTTTTAAATATTCTTATTTTATAAATAAGTTAAGGACGAAATGATTAATGCGGCATTATTAATAATGTGAGAACATTATCAATAATGCCTAACTCTATCGGGCTAAGTGATTAATTCATCTAAACTTCATTATATATCACATCGCATGGTCATTATTATATTGCTATATGACAATTGGGCAATTTGATAATAAAGCTAAATTTCAAATACATGAAGTTATGTTGGCCCTGTAGGTCACGTGATAGGTTGGTTAGATAGTTAAAAAAATTGGTTTACCAAATCTGATCGAAAGTATCAGATACACCAAATCTGATCGAAAGTCAGACCGTTAATTGAATGGCACAGTTCCGTTAAAGCAGTCCAATTGGTCGGTTGATTATACCACTTGGTTGCGAAATATGCATAAAGTTGAATTCTCTAAGTTCTGACATGAGTAAGAGGGGCGTGTGCAGGCACTCGCTGTTTTCGGTGACGTGACTACAAGTATAAAATATTTGTTTTTTTTATATAATTAATTTCAGCAATATAATGAATATGATAAACATAAAAGTGTGATTATCGGTAATAGTATATTAAAGATAATCACAAAAAATGTATTTTTCTGTAAAAAATGTATTTTCGTTTTCTGTCTACACCTGTATTATTGACCGATTTTCAATTATTTTTATTTGACAGTTTAATGGGCCGAGATGGACCCATTAAATTTTATTGAAATTGGATCAGTAGTTTTCCTTTTATAACAAAATATGCTTTCTGTTTATGTTTTAAGCTAAAAAATAAAACATTGCATATTTTCTATGCTCAACGAGGTATATTTTTTTATGAATGTAGGGATAGGGATTCATCGTATTCTTGAATTTGAACCAATTTCTATGAAACTAGCTGTTTCTGCCGACAAAGTGGATGTTTAAAGCATTTTTGAAAATAATTGTTGTTGTTTGAGTGAGAGACTTTCGGAATATGTATGTTGAAATTTTGTTTAGGTTTTCTAAGTTGAAACTCACCAGCTAGCAGCATATAGTTGATAGCGTGTAGCAGGAGTCCAATAACGGCACTCCCTACAATGACTTTCGGGTAGCGCGGAGGCTGACCGTGCGAGGAATGCACGCCGAGTTGCAGCGCGTTCACAACCAGCGCGAGCGCGAACGACGCGAACAGTACGTGCACAGACAAACGGCCCACCACTTCGATGCGCGCCCAGCCAAATGTGTTTCGAAGACGACCTTCGCGGCCAGCACCCTCGTCTGCTCTCTCGTACTATTGGTATAAGTTTAATTCTTAATATTAATTATCTATCTGTCTAGAATACGCAAGGGATATGGTGCAGCGTGAAGATATAATATAGCATCTATGAATATTAATTATCGTTTTAGGCGTAGATAACATTGCAGTCAGTCTGCAGGTTGCAGTAAATATCAGATTTTAAGTTTTACATTTGATTCGACGTAATTTTATTCAGAAAGAGAAGTTGTATTTATTATATTTATTTGAAGGTACTTATTGTAAAGAAATAATAATATAAAACTACGATCACCTTATATGCTAGAACGGTTGTAATAAGTCCTACAAGTCTACAGAGCGAGTGACATGTGTCGACGAGTAATGTCGGTGAGTGTGTGAAGTGTGAAGCAAACAGTCGTCCGCTGAAGCCCGCCACCGACAGCAGAAGTGCCAGCAGCGACCGCGGCGGCGGCAACCACTGCAGCCATTCCTTCATCGCCATCTTGTATGTTCAACCTGAAAATGCAACTTTGTTTCAAGCGCTATTGAATAGTTCAACATTTTTCCCTACCATACGTTTTGGCTGGTAAGAAGGACCAGCAAGAAACTCATCAGCTCTAATTGTAGGTAACTATTTTTGTGATTTCACAATTAAAATTAGCTTAGTTATTGTGATATATCCGTAGATAGTAAACAAATATTAAAGTATTCAAACAGGTATGTTCTCAATAAAAACACTATCAGCTTTTTGAATATGGAAAATATACTAGAAATTGTTTTCAAACCGCTATTTGAGCTCTTTGGGGTTGAATTTTTTAACATAAGTTTCAAAATCGTTTTAAGAAATAGTTTTTTTATATTGCACATGCATATATTAAGAGGGCGCCAGCATCCAAAATCAAAAATAAAATACAAATAAATAATAGAAAAAAAAACGAAAAATATAAGTATCCTATTATAAGGGTTTTATCATAGTCAAAATTCTTTATGAAATAAAAAAACAAAATCGGCAATTCCCTCAAATTCAAATTGACAAATATGCGAGTAACTTTCTAACCTTTTACAATTATGCAGTATTTTTATTATAATCGTTATTAATATAAACCAGTTTTGCCGCGTAACTTGTCATCTTCTGTTCCTACTCGTCACGTTGCCGGGTCAGTATTTTATTTATATGTCCATTATAAAATTATCTGTACTAATATTATAAACAGGACAATTTTGTGACTTTGCTTGCTTGCATTGAATAGGCTCCGGAATTATTGGACTGATTTAAAAAAAACACCTAATGACTCTACATTATACGCAGTGTATATACAGTATATTTTACTTGGGCAAATTAGCGCCAAAACAGCTATATGACATATTTAAGAAAAAAGATTTTTAATATTTTTTGTGTTACATAAAAAAATAGATATCACGGAAAACCATGAAATATTTTTTAAAAATGTATGTATAGATAACTCTAAAGTCTTATTTCGACTTCAGACTATTTACTCATACCTATGTATATAATTATAATACTTTAGAAGTGTTATAGATGTAACTACATATATTATGAGTAATACAGTAAGCTCCCCATACAGCATAAAATAAAACAAAATATGCTAACAATTTGAAATAGTCAAGTATTATGTTTGAAAAACTTCGGCTTTAACTTGAAGAAGGTAATAAAAACATAATAATGATTTTATAGATTCCAAAAGAAGTCGATAGATTGATTTGGTATCATTTTATAAGCGATATATCACATCTGTGGCACGTTTTGTGATGTGAAGTGGTCTAAGGAAGATGGTACTTAGACCGGTAATCGCTTATCTCCGGTAATTTACTGTCTTCGGTCTTCAACATACCTACGTTTCGCAGTCGTACTACTAAAAATATCATTTTCATAAAGAGTACAGAGAGATCAATCCAAACTTTTTTTATCTGAGTTGAATTTCAATTTGTGTTAATATAAAAAAATACGAAAATATGCGAATATCTTCTATACTGCTATGTGTAGACATAACACAACATTATTATGTCCAGCAAGTGAACAAAATCTTCTTTTCTAAGGCTTTCATTATGTTAATTATTTTTATTTATATAGATATTTAATATATTTTGGTGTTACCTATTATATGAAATAAAAACTGTAAAAAATAGAACCGAGTTCAAACTTTCAAAAAGTTTTAATTAATACTAATCTTAAAAGCAACTTCTTCAATACAATACTATTGGAGTCGGGTGCCTATCATTTAATTAACAAACTTACAGAAGACCTCCGCCCGACTTCAATAGCATTTTCTTGAATAAGTCAGTATTGAGATAACTACTATTTATTTACCTTTAAAGTTTGAAGTCGGATCTAGTTTAAAAAAATATGTATGAACTTGACGTGCTGTTAACTGTACTTAAAAATTACAATAACGAAACTATCAGGTACACATTAATGTGTGTAGTATCGAAAGATTTACCTGGAAATATTCGCTTTATCATTATAATGTGTGTTACACTACATTTTGATAGATCATCATTGACTCTACTACTAATCGTCACTATTAGTTATACATGCTTGATTTTCTGTACAATTTGGCTTTTTTTTGTCGTATTAAACAAAACTGTTTGTTGAGTCTTTCGTATGTAACATGTTTTAAGGAGGTTTCAATTAATTTCGTGCTTCATCACGGTCACGATGACAAGTCTCGCCCGTTATATACTCATACAATCTGTAAGTTCGTTCTCAACACTTTGTGATTTCTCGATTATATCTTCGACTCAACGGTTTGGATTCATTTTCTTTTGTGAGAGAAAAGAAACTTCTCGCTCCATTTACGTCGAGATCAACATTTTTTTGTAGAGCTGTCCATGATGAAAGTTACGGAGCTTGAACGCTATTTACTTAGACGGAAGGTTCTATGCGTTTAACATAGTCATGTTGTTATCATTTTATGTTAGCATCAGAGATGTGACTTATTTGAATTTTGAAATACTTGTGTATAAAATACCTACATATTTTCATTTAAATACCTTTTTCGAACAAGTATTTTTTATTTTTTGAAACACCTTTTGAGACATATTTTGCAAAATAATAATACTTTCCCGTCAATCATTGCAAAAAAATGCAAAAAAACTTTGTTTGTTTTCTCTGTTTACTTGTTTATGGTTGGGTTGTACTAGATACACTTTCCGTGTTCTATGAGATACACCTATTCGCAGTTTTATTTAATATTTGATCCAAATACCTAATCCACCTAGTATTTGATAGTTTCATGCAGTACAGTACTTGGTCATACTAGAGACAGTTATGAACAAATAGGACCCTAAATTGTTTATTTTTTTTACAATTTTACGCGATATTTTAAGCACTTATTTTACGAGTACTATGCTTTAGTTTTACACTTGCCTAACGGAACCTTATTCTGTAGTGCATTGAGGATTATGAAATGGAGAAAAATAATAGGCCAGAGGCGTAAATTAGATAACTAGTGAGAGAAGTGCAAATGCAACTGTCAATCTTGTAGCATTTCAGTACCTAAAAGATGAGGACATAGATATGGCGAGTTCGTTGGTAGAAAAAGGTAGGAAATTTAGTCGTTTTAATTAAAAGTTACTGTTAATTTCATGTTGTGTGCTTGGCAAAAGTAGTTAAAGATACATATTTGAATGTTATATTTAGAAGGTACTGAAGACTGAAAGAGAAAGAGGTTTGTTTCTCTATTGTAGAGCAAGCGCCTGATGTGGAGCGGTCGAAACCAATATTGATGTTAGCACGAAACGCCAGGGCAAATTTTGAGTATTTTTTCGTAAGCAAATACCTTGTTTAAAGGTTACACAGGAAAAATTAGTATTCAGTGCCCAAAATTTCTTACTTTTTTAAACTAGCTAACATCGACAATATACTTACTTAAATGTTTTTATTAATTGTGTAGATTAATCATCGTTTCTTGTAAATATACCAACAGTTTGTTCATATTTAAATATTATAATTTCAATATTATTAATTAAAAATTAAAATGTTATAATTATTAAAATATCAGTAAAATATTCAAATTCATTATATATTTAATTAGGAAATTTTATGCACTGATGATAATTTTTACCCACTGATTCAGTTTTAATCGAGTACTAACCATAATATTGATACTCTTATCAACTGATGTGTGTAAAAGTAAATTATGGTGGCTTTAATGAACAGTATCATGCTTAATCGATTAAACATCGTTATTCTGATAATATGTAATTAGTAGCTGAATATATTTGATAGAAAATTAATATTGTAGGTAGATATTTGAGCCTTCTATTACTATACCGTGTTATAATATGTTGGTTATGATTTTTTTAAAGAATATTGTTGTATCAGGTGATATAGATAGTAGGTTGCTATAAGGGCTTGAAAATCATGTTATTTGTTTGATAACGGTGAATTGCTGCGATATGCAGTACATGTTCACAGTACCAGTGAGTATACCTATATCGTTGATAAAAATTAATGCTATAATAACCATGTTTATCTTACGGTTAGAATTTAAAACAGAAATAATATCTTAATTACTTCATTTTATTGTTAAGTTACTATTTCCATTTATTTTTTTGAAACAATAGAACTTACAAGACGTACTTATTTATAAAATTTATAAATAAATTTATTTACTTATTGATAACTAAATCGATAAATAATATAAATAAAAAACTAAGAAAATGCTCACGAAATGAAAATACTTCCTCTTTTTATAACATTTTATCAATTTTGTATTCCCAATATTATACTGGTAAATATTCTTAATGAAAAATCCTTTAAAAATCTACCAGTCTCAGGTACTCTGAAGTGGGACTCGAACCCACGACCTTTAGCTATCCAAGTGGAATTCGCCATATTATATACCATCGTAGCGACACGTCATATTATCGTTATTTAAATTATCTTTTACTTTACCCACTACTGATTGACTTTTACTTTACTTATTTATTTGCTGCTCTACGATACTCTATGTATGGTGTTATAGATTTTTTGAGGTGCCTGCTACGTGATCAGACATTGGTGATACGAACCCACACGCTAACTTATGTAACTTAAATTTATAATAATTATATTGTCCTTATCGGTATCTTTATCAGCACGCGTAGTATGAGAAGGACGAGAACGTTTTGTGTGCACCCAAATGTCATTTTTCTCGGGTCGAGAGTGAGATATCGTATGGGCGCACCCGAGAAAAGTGAAATTTGAGTGTAGACAAAGCGTTTCTCGAGTTTGTCATGCTACGCGTGCTGGTGTAACCGTCACATGGGCTGTCCGGGCGAATTTCGCGAAACAGCGAAAGGTCCTGGTATCGAGTCCCATCTCGAGGTATTTGGGGCTGGTGGATTTTTTAAGCATTTTTCATTAGGTTTCTCTATATTAAGATTCGAATTCGGGATCTCAGAAATGGTGACCGAATAAAATACCTATATATCCTATTAATATTATAAATGTGAAAGTTTCTTTGTTTGGATGTTTGTCGGTCAATCACGCCGAAACTACTGAACGGATTTTGATGAAATTTGGTATACAGATAGAGTATTAGCTGACTTAGATAATAGGATTTTTATATTTACCTAGGGTCCACGCGGGCGAAGCCGCTGGCGAAAGGTAGTATATAATAAAACACCGGCAATGAATATGAGCCACTCTGCCAAGGAGGTTAGCGATACAATAAAACAATCATATCTTATATTTATATTATTGTTTAATAATGTTTTAAATGGGTTTAAAAATTAAATGCGTTTATACAGATTTTCTTTTTTACGACTACTGATCACAATACTTGCAAATTATTCGGATCGAATATAAAAGTAAAATCAATAAATTACGCAAGCTTCAACCAGTTTAATGTTTTTATTAAACGGACTATCAAAACTGTGGTTTGGTTAGTCAATCCATTAATTTGTGATTTCATTATTTGGCAACCTATTGTACCTAATAAATACTTATCAAATAGACTACTAGCAGTAGCTGAGTGATGATAAGTGATCTTATCGGTGATTTCAGACAAAGGAACAATAATGTTACTGAGCTCATATGAAGCAATGTTCATAAAGTGAATTGCGATTAATATAAAGATTATTCATAAATTATTTATACATAATTAGGTAATGTGTAAGTTAATTTTCAAAAACAAGAATTGGTAATCGTATGTATGTTTCACACCGTTTTGAGACTTGGACTTCAGATACCTTTAATCCTCCTGGTGGTCTATTAAACACCGTCAAGAGACTTCTCTTATATAAACAGTTTTCTGTTTATATAAAATTCTAATATTTTATTCTTGGAATGTGTTCGTGTAGAAGGTTGAAATTCAGTATAAAAACAGAAATAAAAAGTCATAAAGTTCAAATAAAAAAGTTGTAAAAGTATAATCAAAAAGAGGCTGGAAATGTAAAAATGTGTAGGCTGATGGCAACTAAACATTTATACCAAGCAATATTTTAAAAGAAACATTATTTATGTTCCTAGTATAGAAAAAAATACTATAATAACGACGAACGAATGATAAACAATAGTGATTATTATATGACAGCAGTGTTACTAACTTAGTTGTTTATTCACCACTAAACTGTCAAAGTAGTAAAATGAATTGTAATATCGCTATAACATCGCTATAACATCGCTAAGATGTCGTATCCAATGGATAGAGTTATGGCTATATTATTAGTGCAATTAGAGTTATTCTTTTGTTTTTTTGCGATATAGCGACTAGAATTGCGTCAGAAAAAGCTGCTATTGAAACGCCATTCATCCGATGAACGTCTTTTACGAGGGCGGACGCTCTGACCACTACGCCGTCAAATTCCTCAAGTAAACGATATTGTTGTGTGGAGATAATTTACCTTTTTACGTTACCGGTTGATTTTAGTCTCACTTTTTTAGTTACGACATGATTAATATCCGTAAAAACGTCATGTCGTTGAACTTTCCGCGGCTCACTTCTCTTAATTCACTTATAATTCGCAGTGTGGTAGCGTTAGCAACTAAAGAGATATTTAATTCTCTGTGTACCTCTGTAGATTAACTTTTTGTTCGTTATTAATTGTGCTACATCTATTGTACTATCTATCTTATCTTTAAAAAAAAAAAATTTCTGAAATTTGTTGTTGCATGAAAATTAGTTTACTACGGAAAGCTACATACTCGTTCGAGGCAATAATTTACGCGGTTAAAGGCGAGGAAAACATGTAGTTATAAATAAAAAGAGAATAAAAGGCCATATATGAAAATTTTCCATAAATTAAGACATGATTTATTTTATTATTGGTCGTTGTATGTAATCGTATAGGTATATTTAAAGACTTATTTATATAGTGTATTGTTAATTTTATTTATATTAAACTGGATTATGTTTGATGATTATTATTACTGAAACTGAAACCAGCTGTTGCTATTGTTGAGGTTAATTAAAATTATGTTAAAGGGTTATTGTTTTAAGTATTTACTTCAGAGAATGTGCTTGTTTTTAGATATGAAGTGAGACGTGAAAATATTATTATTTTTTTAAATTATTAGTTTCACTTCTACTATTTTATTTAATTTTTCTTTTCATATGACAGCAGAGTGAAATCCAATTATTTATTTATTTAATCATCCTCTCTTTGCAGTCAAGTATTTTGCGTGAATTAATCAATGTTGAAAATGTTTCTTTTTCTGTCTTTAATCTGTGTTTTACTATTGTAACAATTTATATCTATAAAATAAGAGTTTAAGATAGGAAGTGTTTAAGACCTAATGGTGTTTAAGAATAATAATACAATAGAATAATCTTTTGCACACTTGCAGGAACACAATACAAACACAAATAAAAAAACACAGGAACAAATGGCGATTTAACACTTGACAGCCATATGTACCAGGCATCTTTCAATAGATATATTTATTTAATATCTGACGCAACTACAGCATAGGTATAAATGGTCGGATCAAGTTACAGAACCTGAAGTAGGGAACGTAGTTTTAGTTAAGGAAGACGACCTTTCTCCCTCTCGTTGGCTTTTTGGAGTCATAGTCGACTTCACTACGTTATAAAAGCAACATAATTAAGCGACCTGTATCTAAATTAGTTATATTACCTGTAGAATAAGCAGACACTTTTGTAGTGTCACATTGTAATCAATTGCATGTTGAATTTTGTGTTATTATTATTTTTTAATAAGCCACAGTGTCAATTTTTGTTTTTATTTTATTGTATACGTATCTTTTATTTCGTGTACTCTAAAAGATGTTTTCGTATAATTCTATTGGTTTATGTAAGTGTAATTTTTGCATTAGATGTCTTTCACGGTTTATGGACTTGTCCACGGTTAAGTAATGTCCTTTGATAATGTCTGTGGTTGTCAGTTTGTATATTTTTAAGATCGCTAGATGGCGATGACGTTTATGTGCCTATATATGTGATACATTACATATAAATCTAAATCGCGTATGTAAGTTATTTTATCAAATATATACTCTAACGATTATTTGAATAAATAACCTTCGCCATAGAACCTTGTGTTTTAATACATTTTTGACTTTTTGGGGTATTTTCATTTAGCTTGAAGAAGCAAGGGTGATTTGTGATGCATATAATTGATGATTAATTTATTGTTATTGTTATCAATGTCTGTTATATGCGTAACTGACAGTATTAATTTTGTCAATGTCGATAAGGCGTTTATATTCACCGCAAACTCGGTCTACTGCATTGATTAAGTAAGCTTATGTGAAAAAGCTATTATTAAAAAGGTTCAGTTACAGTTTTTTTCGGTAGGTAAATCAAGGTCATACATAGTAACAAATATCTGTATGATCTATTGACTGATCGAGTGTACCTAACACCCAATGAATTACGATTTAACATCAAACGACTTCGTCAGGAAACACCTTTTGACTGTAAAGTAAAAAGTTTGGATCCCTTTTTGAAGAAACTGCTCAGATGAAGGCATATGAAATCTGGTATAGTTTAAATTTATACAGAGAACGAGTGAAGATTGCTAATATAATTATTGTAACAATTAAATACATTAATTTGACAACTTACCGAAGTTTTCGTAATAAACTATTAATAATTATAAAATTTTATAATAATAATAATCTTTGTTTGTGAATATATGGTTACAGGATATTTTACAATTAGTTTTAAAATTTACTGGTTGAAAGTTTCAAATGTTAGTTGCTGGTCTAAACCAGCATATTTAATCGTCAAGAAGATATGCAAATATTAAATTTAAAATACAACAATAGTCTAATATCATATGAAAAAAGATCTAAAAATCGAATACTTATTAAAAATAGAGAAAATCAAATCAATTATGGTGAAATTCGTCAATCAATCAGTAGTTAAGGCAATCATAAGTTTTTAATTAATTCATAAATAAAATCAACACCAACAAATATGTATATCTAACATCTGAGTTGTTAAAGTAACAAATATTTAATCAAGTGTTCTGTAAACAAACCTGCGTTCGTGGTTTATCCGACTTCGTCCATGTTTAAAAGCAAATATTATATTTACACAGCTTTCCTGTTCAAAATTATATCTAATATTAAGCATTCAAAATCAGGCAAAGGGAAATATCCATCGAGTATAACTTTTTTTCACCATCATTTTTAGGGAAACTTTCAGCAAATTAAAACCACAAAAACATACATTTACTAATATTTAAACTTATTTTGGAACATTAATTTGTAACTAATTTTTATTTGCAGCTCGAATAAATGTGAAACAGTATATTATGAAATTCTATCGCTTTATATAGTAATAGAGGTGAGTTAAATTAGAAAGGTCAGAGAAAATAAGATGCTCACGCGCGTGGATCAGCGCGCGCGCAGCCCGTGCCGGCGCCGCAACACCATTGTCACTCAACAACACAACAAACAATCTCGCCCGCCAACTTCCCAGTCGCTATGATATTTTTACTTTTTAGTTGCCTCATTAAACGGCGTATAACGGCGAACGCCGCTATATTTACACTGATCGACCCCGTTCCGATACACGTTTGGCGAATTCTCAAAACAAAATTATGTTATACTTGAAAGACTTACACAAAATAACAATGAGGTTTCCCTTCTTTTCGTTTACGAACTGTTAAAAGTAAAACCAATCTTTGTCACAACACCCGAGTTTATTAAACACTAGCCGGTAGCAGTCCAGGCACATATCAGTCGTATAATGTTTATAGTTTGAGAACGGTGCGAATGTATTGTGCGGTGCGCCTGTGCACATATACGGTGGACTGATGCGAAGTCGCCGGTGGCACTGGCGATGCGCGCGCGCGTTCACACTCTTATCGGAAGCCTCTCACGCCGATAAGCGAACTGTTAAGCACTCTTTTAGAACTGGACCACGGGTCACCTGCAAACCTAGCGATGATGGCCGATCATTTAAACTTTTTTATGCTTTCTTATTTCTTTCCGTGAGTTATAGTAAACGAATTGTTAAAAATAGATAGAGCTTTAAAGACATTTAGATTCTTTAAATGACATTATTATATATAAATGTAATAAGTAAACATCAAAAGATTAATTCCCTATCTCAGCGTAATAAAAAATAAGATATTGAAAGTTTGTCAATCCATACATATTTTTTCTTATCACAGATGTTTCAGTCTTTTCTATATTAAATGTGCGTCTGTGTGTATTCTATGCGTTAAGGGGTCACGGTCGGGCGTCGATATTTCCGCACTGAGCGCTAGAAATATATTTTTCTTTCCCGAAAACAAGAGATTGAGATCAGTTGATCAGGGCACTGATCGGCACGAACTGCGGGGTCTGTGCACGAGTCATAATTATTATGATTGACACCATATTGACACATTACACATAGGTATTATGAATGATGCTAAACTTCCCAACTGATTGAATATTTTTACTAATGGTCATCAATTTTGATTATTAATCTAATCGTTAAGGTATATAGATATTTAAGATGCGTTTAGAATTTGTTTAGACGAAAAACATTTTGTAAACTTTCAGTCTTAAAATAAATTCAGAGGGAGTTTTTATTTTCACTTAATCTTGAAAGCAGTGAGAGGATTTTTATATAGAAAATTAACAAAGCTTTTTTTTAAATTAAACTGATTTAAAAAACGTAATAATACTCATCTTTAAGGGGTTCATATTTTCATGAACATATTAACGCCGCCTATAAAAATTATTTTACGTTTTTGAAGTCGGTTTAATTTAAAAAAGATATTAACATTTGATGTTAATTTAATAAAAATCATAGGAAAGCAAAAAACGGTGATCCCTTGTTTTCTTCGATGATATATAAGTCGATAAATATTTTTTGTTATGTGGCAGAACGCTTCCAGTTTAATAAAAAGGATAACTATTCTATTACACTTTATTAAGCTTTGAAAATTTAATCTGTTGATTCAATTTCGATAATTTAATGGGACTCCCTTAGGCCCGATAACCGCTTTTGAAAGTTCACAATTTGTAGACTTCAAAAGCGATGAACATTAATAAAAGTGATTACATTACATGCTTTTTAGTGATATTGAATGTTTTATGTAAAAGGTAGCATTAAAAATATAGAATACTAACTTTCCACCAGCGGTTTCACCCGCGAGGTCCCTAGGGTAATGTTTATTTGGATATCGACTTATATCATGACACGATGATTACACTGACAAATTGAATAGTAAACAATCGTTACTACGGTAACGTTTTCATTTTGCTGTTTTTCGGGATAAATTATAGCCTATGTTCAGCACATATGATGTAGCTTCTCGTAGGTGAAAGAATTTTTAAAATCGGTCCAGCATTTTCGTTCGACAGATTTTTTCAATAATTCTATACTCATAAAGAGGAAAGATTCGATTCGAACTATTGGAATCATTAATAAAATTCTTTCATCTACGGGAAGTTACATAATACCTACGCGTTGGACAAAGGCTATACCTAATTTACAAAACAACAGCTAGTTTGATAAAAATTAGTTCACAATTCAAGAACATTCATTACGTTACCTACAAATATACTTACTCCTTGAATATAGAAAATCCTTTCGGATTTTGAATCAGTTTAAAATACGCAATCTTTTCTTTTTTTACTGAAACACATGAAATACAATAAATATCTTCTATATATTTAAGTGATAAAGAAAAGTACTGATACGATTTCGATAAAATTTAAATGGGACCACCTCGGTCCATTAAGAATAAAAAAGGAATTTTGAAAAACGGTCAACAATAGCGGAAACATCGGTGAACATAGTTAAAATATATATTAATTGTTATTAATGGTAAAATAGTTGTTATTATTTTGTTAAATTTCCATTGATAATTAAATATATGCTGTGTTATGTATTCAAAGTAACCGAGCGATCGAAAGTTACTTTTAGGAAGGTTCCTTTTATTTTAGATTACACTGCGTAACATTCGCCATGAAAATCTTTTAAAATACATATTTTTTCAGCTGAATGTATATGATATGATAATGTATATTTTCCATTGAGTGACGTTGTTTGTTGACCTTAACAGACTACTTGTAGGATATAATAATAACATAAAAACAATAGGGAATTCTTCAGCAATTATGCACGGGTGTCGGCGGTGACAAATATGAAAGACAACCGATGAAAATATAAACGTAACAAATTTAGTGTGTATTATGTTTTTTTTTTATTAAGGCAATAACTACCAGTAAAACTATATTTTTTTAATGTTTAGGAGTAGAGAGTAGGTATTTAGGTCGTGGAAAAAGTTTCTTCGCTTTTTATATAAAAATTCAAAACATTATTTAATAAAGTTTATTTACAATTAACTAAAGTACCTATGTATGTACCAATTAGTTCGATAACTTTTTGCCATCTTGTAGGTTATGGGACATGATCCCAATGCTATAGAAATTTCTGATCTAAAATCGTGACAAGTGATTTTGGCAGTCCTCGCGTGATATTAACCTGACTCTGCCTAAAGAATTTTGAAGAGACGGAAGCAGATAGGAATCTGAAGGTACAAGGTCAGGACCTCCCATTAAAATAATGCCCATCCAATCCCACCTACACACGGCATCACTTTGTTGTCGTTAACCCGGGTTTCACCACAATCTGTGAAGCCCGATCGACCTTTAACTTTGATCTTTTTTGCACGTTCTTTTCGTACGTGATCCACTCACGTACTCACTATGATTTCATCACCAGCTAGCTGCTTCTTAAAAAATCGTTCGGTTTTATTACGCCGTAATAAGGAATCGCAGGTACCGAAATGTTTCTCGCGGCACAATTTTTTTCGCGGCTTACATTATATTTTTATCCTTTTAGCAACAAAATTTTAAAATACATCGAATTTCTTCATTAGATTTACTCATTTTGACAGTAAGAATAACAAATAAAAATCACACATTTTCCTAATTTGCATTCAGAGTTATCTTCTTTAAAATTTTAACTCTTTAATGATACCGAAACCAGCCAGATATAAATGATATAGTCAGAAAGATTTTATAACAAGTTTATGAATACTATATCCTAAAAGACTTTTTCCCCAATCTAATATATTGAAGGAGAAGTTATGAAGATATTTTAAAGAAACCTTCCGAAAGACGAAAATCAACCAATTGCAAGAAAACCTTACTAAAATATTATTCACCAAAATATTTAGGGTTTGACTGGCAAAGATTTAGAATTAGGATTATTTGTAAAAGAACACGATGTTCATAATATTGTTTAACGGAGCATTGGCTAAGGCTTTGTGAAAAGTCATTTCATTTAAAAAAATCAAATACCTAGTTCATATACACGCAGGAGCGCCCAGCGGGAAGGATCATTAATATTTGTAAATAATAATTTCAAGTTTAAGGAGCGTAAAGATATAGTGAATCTCTCAGTAGAACGTCATATTGAGCTATCCTGTGTGGGGCTAAGTAGTATAATTGTAGTATGTGTACACCTCCTATAGTGGCTATGGAACTTTTAAGTCTGTAATGGAAAATGTACTTAGGAAATTACAGACTAAAAACAAATATTTGGTTGTAAGAGGTGATTTTAATGTAGATCTTCTAGTGAACAGTACAACATCCGTTAGTTTGCTATCATTATTTAAATGCTTTAATATATTTCTTGAGCCTACTAGAGTAACGGCACATTCAGCAACTTGTTTGAATAGTATATATTATGATCCTATAAACAGGTATTCAACAATCTTATATCTGACCATTACGGACTGAAGACCACATGTAGGATTAATATTACTAATGAGCGTAAAATAATTAGGTGTAGACTAAAATACGCCTAGATATTTTTAAAAATAACATAGATGAGAAATTAATTAAGATGGTATGGCTAAATCATGGGCCTGATGCTCTATATAGTAATCTGTTCGGTCTTATAAAAATGTATTTGAAAAGGCTTTTCCGTGTAAGACCGTAAAAATTACACAGAAGCTACAGTTCTGTAACTGGGCTACAACAGGTAGTTATATATGTAGAAACAAACTTTATGAATTATACGATTTAAGAAAATATAATCAAACTCTAAATTTTATTGATTACGTGAAAAACTATTCAAAAGGGTGTGTTCTGCGGCAAAGTCAAATTTAATTAAAGAGAAAATAAAGAATTCCAATAATAAAATTAAAACAACTTGGAATATAATAAATCGTGAAACCGGTAAGGAGTAAATACGTGAAGATATTCTGACACTTAACTTTAATAATACGACCATAAAATCTCATGATAAAATTGCTAATATATTGGATGAGTATTTTCTAGACTCACCAATTGAAACATCTGGTTGAAAATCTTTACCAGCTGCCGCAAAGGCTCTTTTATAAAAATACGTGCCTAAGGCTGACAGCCAGTTTAAATTTAAATAAATTAGTTTTTTAGATGTTATTGAAACTTCCAAATGTCTGAAATTAAAAAACACACGCGATTTATTGGGCATATCTCTTAATATTATCAAAAGTAGTTCATGTTATAGTCCCTTACTTGACTGATATATTTAACCGTTGTATAGATGAAAGAATTTTTCCAAATCTTATGAAGCTTAGCAAAGTTATACCTCTTTTTAATCCGGTAATAGGGAAGACCATAGTAATTATAAACCTATATCAATATTACCGACGATTAGTAAAAACTTTGAAAAAATAATCTCGAACAGTTATTGTCTTCGTTTTATTCAAAAAAATTACTGCATACTAAACAATATGGTTTCACAAAAAGGTCGCTCTACTATTGATGTTGGTGTAGCATTTCTTAAACATATATTCAAGGCTTGGGAGGCGTCACATACATTTTGCTATTATATTTCAAAATTAAACGCAAATCACTATTTAAATATGAAGAAGCCATAGACACATAACATAGAGACTCTAGTGTAGAGTGACGTGCGGGCGTTACACGTTACGATATTACTTATGTACTCTCTTAATAAACTTACGAAGTGTGCTATCTAATTTATTATGGGTCAAATATGTCATTTAATCATTTTTACCTTTTTATTTAAGTTTAGAATGATTTCTTGTGATTAAAAATTTCGATAACTTGTTCTTAGTTTTAATAAAAATAAAGTCCTAGAAAAATATTTGAAAGATTCTCTTTTATGTCATTTGGATTGTAACATTGTGAATAATAGATTTAGATAGCTAGATTTACTGACTATTTTATGCGCACACATTGTATATTTCATTTCATGTACGTAGCGACTTCCATTTAAAAAGTCCCATACGTTTTTAAAACATTTGATTTTAGAATGTTTGTATATTATTTGCAATAAAAGGAACTCAAAATTAATCTTAATTCTAAAATCTTGATTACATTTTGGAAAAACGCTTCCCTTTTTCAATGTGCTTCATATTTGGCTAATATAAATATTACCCTTCCTTTCTGCAAGCGAAAAAATGTTCATGATTGGATAAGTATTTCTAAATATGTATTACCATTGAAATTTAAAATTTAACCTCTTTATATTATTATAGAATAGACATAACTTTATTTATAGGTTTTCTCGAAAAGTAAATTCTACTTCACGGTTATTATCATACCTATAAAACCTTATTTAATTGTGACAGGGTCATTAAAGATAAAATTATTGTTTATCTTTAAAATTCACAAACGTTCGCACGTCAAATTGATATGCTTACATAATTTAGAGGCCACTTTAAGTGTTATTAATAATAATAGCAATAATTTTTTTTAATGATTATGACGTTTCAATCAAATATTTGATTTATGATAGGTACGAAGACTGCAAGAGCTGAGCTGAGAAGCTCGATGGCGCAGTAGTTAGCGCGCTCAGTCTGTGATACGGTTGATAAGCAACGTCAGTCAATGGATGGGTGACCAAAAAATTATTATCTCGAGCTCCTCCGTCCTTCAGAAGGCACGTTAAGCCGTTGGTCCCGTCTGCATCTGCACTCGTTAACACCCAGCAATCCGCATTGGGCTTACGTGGTGGGTAATGGTCCAGTCTCCTTATTCAAAATGATCCGATTCCATCCGTAGGAAAAGCCGAGCCCCAGCTGTGGGGAAATTAATAGGCTGGTGATGATGATGATGAAGATTGCTAGTAAAATCTGTTTACATAAATCATAACTAGCTTTCTGCCAACGGTTTCAACCGCGCGGTTTTCGTTTTTCAACATTTTTCATTGCTGCTTCATTCTTCATTCATTGGACTTTTTAACATAAAAAACATTTTTCATTTCAAACCAGTTAATGAAATTAGCACGTTCAACTAAACAAACAAACAAACTATTCAGTTTTATAAAAACTGTCTGTTTTCCTGCATCTTCGCTCGCGTAAATTATAACCTATGTCAATCCTGTATGATGTAGCTACCCGTAGGTGAATGAATTCTTGAAATCAGTCCAGTAATTTCGGAGCCTATTCGATGCAAACAAACATACAAACAATCAAATCATTCCTCTTTATAATATTAGTATAGAAGTAAAGATTATAATCCATACCTACAGATATAGGTAGGATTTTTTAATTAATGATTATATTTTTCTTATTCGATGGAAGTACATGAAATTATGTACATATTCGATTAAAATTTTAAGCTTTATATTGTTATAAACATAGGCCTATTTTCATTATTATAATACTGTACAAATATTCCGTTAAAAATGTGTTATATAATATCTACCTATCTTAGCACATTTTGTTTGTTTATTTAGAATTTCTTGTACACCACTTGACTTAATTATGTCTAAGTAGGTCAAAGATAATTAATTTATTGTCTGATATTTGTAATCAATTTATTGTTTGTCCACTAGCTGGTAACGGTGTTGTTTTTGATCAATCAGAATTTAAACACTTTATTATTCTGATAAATTTTTGTCAATATACTTACACTTTATTTACTACCATTAAATTTTATTTATTTATTTATTAGGTAACACAACAGACATTAATCAAAATATATATTTATAATAAGTAAAAACTGTGTAGAAGTGTTTACAATGAGATATGATAAAGATTTTTTTTACTAATATGAAAAAACAGAAAGAAAAAGATGCTACATTTAGGTCTACCACAAGTTTTTTAATACAGTTTCTGAATTTGAAGAGATTGGCATAAACATATCTGATGCCTGATTAACTGGGAGGATCTTATACGAGCGATGGGATTATGTTAAGATATATTATTTCTCGACATATTATGATAAGATAAATTAAGTATGAAAATGTAAATAAATATTAATTTATTTATATTTAGAAATGAAACTATTACAAAACTTTTTTATACATGTTATATGCGTAAAGCGTCGCTATTATGGAAAAAAATTGTGCACCAATATTCAAAATAACGAGTAAATTTTTCGCTATTTACACAAACACACATTGCTAAAATTGACATGACCTTACAACAATAATCTGTTCGGCCATGAATTTTTTTATTGATTATCAAATGGGCCAAGGTGAAAAATACTTCAGTCTTTAAAGATAGCACTGCCGACATTTCATTGGTGAAATACAGCGTATATATATTAAAACTACTTACTTGTGTATTTTTTTTAATATACAGAAGCAAAGAGAATTTACTACAGAGGAATATGTTGTCAAAAATTACAGGTATAAATGTCATCAAAAGCGATATTTATAAATTTCTTAGTTTGACATTTAGTTTAATAAAATTTTATAAAAAATACAAAAAATACCACACACACTATGAAGAGAGCAGTGCCATCACCTCTTTCGAACTTAGGTACGATGTTGCGATATATACCTGAACATAACTTATGTAAATATAATTAATTATAAATGAGACAGTATCTCTGGTTATTTTTCGCTCTGAAAAGGAGCTGGGTAACGTTTTTATATTCTTAAATAACAAATATTATATTAAACATGCATTGCTCAGATTGTATTGCAGAAATCATGACACCTGTGTTACAGAAACATTGAAAGTACAACTCATACCGTAGACAATGTAGAAAAGTTCAATAATAAAATAAAGTTGACCGTGAATCATATTTTTTATCTCACTTCTCCATCGATATCAGTTATGAAGCACAAATAAGGCATACAACCAATGCAAAATAGCACATTTAATCTCTTGTAAGCTATAATTACTTTTACTGTAATATTATAGAAACGATCTGGTAATATCGATTTTTTTATTTGTAGCTTCGTCATAAACCAGTGTGTAATAACTCCAGATATGTGTCTGGTTCAATTGCCTTGTAGAGGAGTTATTGGCTGTTAAATATTTAACAATGGACTTGAAGAACTCCTAATAATATTTGTTTCGTAGATTGCGGTGGTTTTGACCCTTTGGACACTTTGTGCCAAAAACATAATGTTGTCATTGACATCGTCAAATATGCCAACGAGTATGATACACAAGGCGATAATTGTTTATGTAATTATGATAAACTATTGTCATTTATCTTTACTAGATGTTAATGTGGGTGCCAAAAAACGTGGCCCACGACAAATATGCAAAAGGGCACACTCTACCGATCCAGCAGCACACAGAAACAAAGTAAGTTATAGAATAGATTCTTTTGACTATCACATATTACATATAGTATTGATAAACTAACTGGACGATACCACCAAAACGGAGGGCGTCGGAAAAAATGTGAATTATAGGTGTATCTGTGATTAAAGTAAGCTACAACTGATGTGGTGTGGTGGTGACTGATGTTCTTGCGCAAAAGTTTAAAAGCTAATTAATTAAAATTCCCATCTTTTTTTTCTCATATTTAAATATTAAATCTTGATAGTGTAACAAACAATATTTGTCTAGACAGTATAGTTGTAAACTCAGTCCAAACCTAGTAAATCTTTTTACCCGACTAACGCGAAGTCTAATGGAGGTTTATGATTTTGAGCGGTTTCTAAACTATAACATAATTTCACAATTGAGATATCAATCGAAGCGTCTTTAATCTTTCGCTGGTTATAGCTTACATAGTAACTGTTTTCCCGTGATTTTACCTGCGTAAAGTATAGTCTATGTCACCCGTGTATGATGTAACTTTCACTAAGTGAAAGGAGTTTAGGTCCAGTAGTTTCGGAGCCTACTCATTGCAAATAAACAATCAAATTTTTCCTCTTTATAAAGTTAGTACCTAATATAGATATGACGCCATATCAAACTAAAAAACGTGTTTTAATATCATCGGGCTTAGTATCAAATGCAATTCTAGCTGACTTTCAACGGCTAATCATATTCATGACAACAAATGCATATCTATCAGTAACTTACATTTATAACTATAAACCTTGGTCGTTCTGTTAAAAATGCGTTTGCTTGTTAATATCGTTAATCTTTCTTTAAATATTGCTCATACGTTAAGTGAGGAATTAAGAAGTATGGTTATTGTGCAATTTTATTATTAAAAACGCTGTATAAAACAGTTAAAAATGTTATTCCAAAATGGGAAAGGCGAAATCGCGGGCAGAAGTCAATAACTAAATGGAAAAAAAAAATTGAAAATAAGCTTGTGGTTTCTGCGAAAACGAACTCACCCGAAGCCGAAATCTAAATCATTATTTGTTTTGTTGCATTTTGAAGATGGTATGCAATGGTCGTGTTTAACCTGTAATCGTAGTCTCGAATTAAGTGTTTTGTTTTTAAAAATGGCAGCTGAATATTTATATTTTAGAGTTATTATTCAAGTTTTTTTTCTTATTTAGACTCCTGTCAATCTCAAGAGAGCAGGTCTAGAAAGAAGATGTCAAAGTCTTTCTCCTTCCCATGTAAGTAGCGTTTATAAAGGTATTATATCAAAAAGAATAACTGGATTATTATACTTACATTATTCCTACACATCAGTTGCATAATATAGCTATAAAACATTTTGTAGCACGATAAGATTCTATAACAGAGTGTAACATTTTGTTACGCATATGCGGTTGTCAGTCGTGGTCAGGCATGATTTTTTAAGGCGCGCATCACTAAAGCTCTCCATATTATTACAGAACATAATATTAGAGAATGTTAGTTCTTACGAACGCTCCTACAATGATTAATACTCGTTCTATAACGTGTACCGTAATTGTGTTACAATATGTTAAAAAGAGTTTGACAACATTTTCTAACGTTATAAATCTTCTGGGTTCCTATTTTTTTCTTCCTCTATTAAGGTGCTCCCCCTTAATAGAGGTAAAAAACTAAAAGAACTGTAATTCTTCCGTTCTTCCGTTTTTACCTTTGAGTTTGTTAAATTAATTAGTTCCTCGGTTAGAACCATATAGACAATTAGAACAAACTGATGAAATTATTATCTATTATAATTTGCAACATTAATGTATCCAATTAGATGACTTCAAAATCAAACGTTATGGCTCTATTAACAGACTTTAAAAGAGATGTTATCGATCCGACTTAATTGTTTTTAGCCTTGTGTGTATCGCGATATCTTTGTCAAGAGTGGACTGACTTTTGTTAATATTTGAGTGCGTACCCTTTTTAGGTACCGTTGATACGCTTTGTATCAAGGTACCGAATAAGGATACCCAAAAAATTTCATGAAGTTTCATGAAGTGTAAAGCCCAATTTGAGAAATCGTAAAATAATAACGAGTAAAAATCTTATTTTCTCATTCGGTGGAGGGTTAACTTCTTGTAATATGTTATTAACCGCGGAGGGTTAACTTCTTGAAATATGTTATTAACCGCCCGAATCGTAATCAATTATATTTGAAGTCAGTTTTTATTGCTTCATTTGATTTAATAATTACTTATTCGATGAATGTAACGTTTTAGCAAACATCGAGAAGGTCTCTAGACTGCTCGAGTTGCGCCCCCAAGTCGACATCTGCGCCGATGACAGGAAATATAAACCAATCACAAGCAGGTTCTGCAGAAAAAAGCTCTGGTATTTATTCTATTTATATTTTCGTTTCTTATTACATCATTATATAATTACGCTAATTATCATTAAAGTAATTACGGTTTATTAATTCTCCTTATATACTTATATTTTGTAGCAATTTTGTGAAATAATATTAATAAATATATTTCAGTTCGATTTTTTTATTTATTATTAAACGCCCGCATAATACGAGCGATCTAGCCATGTACGAGTAATTTATTATATTATAGTTGTCATAGAGACGACATTTGTAATTGAACTACAGAGGTAGTTTTCAGTTTATCATCTTTATACCAGCATTGTGTTTAACACATCTTTGACGTGTGACATGAATGAACACGATGACTGTATCTACATTTTTAGCTATAGCTATAGTTTTTTAAGTGAGTAAGATGAGCAGCAAATGTATTTCGAAATCATGACGACAATTGAACATTCCTAATAAATACTTGGCCTAACATAATTAAAAATACTGATAAATTTATTTACCTATAGATTACAGAAAACTCTTAAGATATCTATATTCTCATTCAACTTATTATAATAGAAAAGGAGCCGAAACTGCCGCAACTTCCGCAATGTGTTGTAGCCAAGATGGTGCGAAGTCTGGCTACAAAAAGGAGAGAATTCATCAGAATGCGTAAGAGTTTAATTCAACAACAGGTGAGTGATATGGAGTCATCCATAAAAACGAAGCGTGACATTAGAACAATATTTGTTAGAATTTTTGAATGGACCTCATTAAAACCAGCTAAATCAACTCTTCTAGTGCTTACGTTTACTTTAATGTCTGTTTTATTTTATTAACCAATATACCATGGTAGAATTCATTACTGGAACATTATGCGTCTCTACGAGATTTGGAGACCCAGGCAGGCGTGACCAACGATGAGGCCCTGGGTGATGTTAGAGTGCTGTCTGTGACCGGCTGGGCAGCTCATGATCTTCTACTTCTAGTGCGTGATGACCTCGAGATGTCAATGCACTGCGAGATAAGCGGACTCTTTGGTACCTATCAAAATTTTGTTTTGCTTATCGATAGTCAGTGAATTTCATTAATTCCTTGATAAAAGAATTACACGATTGACGTTTTATTTTTGTTGCCTATTATTTTGTTGTTCTATTTCTCAAGAACATTATTTTGTTTAATGCTGATAAATTATTACAAAATCAATAGGTGCTTGATATTTAACCGATGAAATTGCGATATTATTGATGTTTGTTGGTTTAGATTGCTTTGTATACCACGTAATTGTCTCAAGGAATCTTAGGTCGTAATTTATTACGAGAAAGTTTGAATCAGTTAGTTTCTATACTATTTCGCAACTAGAAAAATATATCGATATATTTATTTTAGTAGTATACCATGTCTATAGATCTCTTTATAGAGAATAAAATTCAGAAGGTGAATTAACTTGTGTCAGTTGGTTGTACGCACTTGTTATAAATGAACAATCGGATATAAGAATATAGTATTAATAAACAATATTTTCTATATATGTAGTGATTAGGTCTATCTTTACTTATATTTGAAGAGTATTTGATACTATATCGCTATTCATTTAATTACCTAATAGTACTTACATTCAAGATAGGAAACTTTATTAAATATATATACAACTTAAAACTCTAATAAGGCGTGAACAACATAATTAAGGTTAATTTAGTATTTATCGTACATACATGTTTTTGTATCACAAGTATGTCTTAATATAGTGTATCTACACACTATTGATGTTCAGTTTTGAAATAAATAAGAAAGTATTAAAAAAAAACATAAGTTCCAGAAATCAAACTAGATGTCGCTACGGTGCTTTCTTGATTTCTCCATGACAACACTTCCGGTTTTCTTTCATGTATAAAAAGTAAATTAATTTTCAAAACTCAATGTACAACTCATATTCTTTTGTACTTTTTCGTATTTGTATCAATATCTAAGTTTCGAACTTTGCAAATTTCAGTTTTTTTAATATGTTAGTTAAAAGGAACGGAAATGACTATGTTTGGTCTATTCGTTCAACATTTGGTAGAATCGCAATCTAGTCAGGTGCTTTTTAGTGCTTTCTTTTTTTTTCTTATAATACTTCCTCATTACTAAAAAACTTGATTTTTTATTATTCGCTTTGTATTGACTTTTGGGTCAAATATTCACTTACCTACCTTCTAATATTTTATTAACCCTATAAAATATTAGAAGGTAGGTAAATGCAGTATTAATGATGTATATCCTATTGAAAATATTACTAAGCCTATTGGATTGTAGGTCCTCAAGTGCTTCAACAGCTATACGCCCAACTCAATCCAATCCCGGACGATGTGTTAAACATGGCCGCCGAGGTGATGGCACGACGAATAGATCTTTTAAATTTGTTGCGCGGCAAGCATCGGCCTGATCGCACCAACTACACAACTAATATAAATACGGCAAACTACAAGGTACATACATAGATTAATTTCAAATTAGAGGTGGTTCAATTAGCGCTTAGTTTGTTAATTTAACACGCTAATCGTACTTAGCGCTTAACGCTGTTAAGTATTTACACGTTAAGGGGTTAAAAATTGAACGTGTTAACGAGTAATGATCATTAGCGCCCGAGGCCGAGTGGGTAATATTCGTGGGCGCGAACGTTAATGGACACGTGAATGATTTATTCTTGCAGTAAAAGCCGATCTTCGATCAATGTGAAGGTGCGAATGTTAATGAACGCGTTAACGATTTATTCTCGTAACATGTTAAATATGATTGTGTATTATTAACATAGTTTACTCAGTTAATATCTTTAATTCTTGAATTAAATATAAATTTATGTATATTTTTTGACACATTGAATAATAAAATATGTACGTGTTTATTATTAAAATGATAATGTTAATAAATAAAAGGATAAATTTCAGGGAAGAGACGTAAAATTGTATTACGTGTAGGTAAAAATTGTACATAGTTCATTTGCTTTTATTTCATATAAGTATATATTGGAATAAAATATTATCTACTAGAACACGCGCTCAGTACAAAGATAAACATATAATAAATAACAGGCTTTTTACGAGATTTAGTGTAATGCTTGATTTAATGCGTTTGTCGCGCACCCTTTTTATTATGTACTTAGCGCGCAAATTTTTGTTAACATGCTAATTTTGATAACATTTAGTCTTCAGCGTGTTAATGAATTTTAGTCGTTTTGAACAATTCTAATACAAATAAAGTATAATGTATCTCTTTCTCTGTCCCAATGTTTAAATAATTGAGTAAAAACTAACGGTTCTATTTAAAATAAGTAGTTGAAAATCAGAACGCTTAGTGTAAGTTTTATTGACTTTTATGTTCATCGTCGATACAATTTATAGTCCAAAGGGTTTAAGTCCGGACTAGCCGAAGGTCAATCATCAGCATCGGCCTTTATGTGGTCTGGAACATTTTGCTCAAGCCAAATTTGGGTAATATGCGCTTTATGACCCGGGGCTGAATCCTGTTGGAATGTCCACACTTCGTTTTTGAATAAGGTGTTGTTTAGAGGTTTAACTACACACACATGATATCTTGATACACTTTGGCTGAAGTTTTCATTCCTTTTTCGCAAAAATTGAGTTTTGTAACCCTCCACCAAACCATGATAGCCTCGCTGAAATTTAGTCATTAACTCGGAAGCTCTAAAGAGAGCTGTGAGCATACACTCGATAATTTTGTGTGTTGTATAGTTCCTCGATTGAAAAAATGTTTTCATGGGTAAAGAGAATTTTCTGTGTTTTCGACCGCGTATCGAAGTAACAGCTGTTTGATCTGTCGACTCTCTTTTGTTTTAGTGCCTAATTTAAGGTATTTCCTGTGTATCTCCGGTAAGCCCCTAGACGTAAGATTTTCATTTTTATGGAAAGGATTTTCTGCTTCCTTATGGGTTTTTGACGAATTCTGGTCATGATTACATTAACGGCCTGGTTTAAATAGACCGCGGTTGGCCGGATCTCTCACAGTCATCAACAGACATGGTTTCAGTGTACCTTTGGATGGTACGATACACAAACATTCGGCTAATCCCTAGCTTTTTAAAGTATTGAAAATATCGGCTGGCTCCTTACTTACTTTGTACAGTGCAATTACTGCAATCCTATTCTCTCAAGTGCCCCACTCCATTTTCAAAACAAATAATATCTAAACAAAATACATACAATAATGGCGGGAAAGAAGTCTATTTTTTTATAGTTTTTTTTTTTTTTTTCCTCATAATATGGCAGGCACGGCTTGTGCATTTTGCCAATGTCAAGTAAAAAATTTGGGAAACGAATAGGAAAGAAATCGGATAAGGAAGGATGGGATCAGGAATGTATGGTATTTATAATCTTAAATATACTATATATATATATATATATATATATATATATTATCGTTGTTTATTTTTATAGTTGAAGTAGTAGTAGTAGTAATTTCGTCCATGGGACAAGCGAAGGAACTAAGCCATACAGCCAAATCTTGGGTTTTTTATAGTTGAAGCTAATGTTCGAAATTCAATGTTATTAATGGTATGGCTGTAGGTATGTGTTGCTTGAAAAAAATCTAGGTATTTTATTGCTATACAGTACAGGCTTTGTTTTTGTAAGCTAAGTAAGATTTTATTTAAACTTGGAGGATCTAGTAGGTAATTAAAATCTTATTCTCTAGAAGTTAATCGAATCCTCTCAATATTAGGGATGTTTCATATAAAAAATGTTTTATTTGATTACAGAATCTAGAATGGAAAACTAAAAATTCGGAGTTTGATCAAGAGACAGAAAGACTGCACAGGATGGTTGCAGGCACTGTGGAAAATTTAAAAGCAAAAGTTAATTATTCATTGGAATTAGCAAGGTACAAAATCTTCATAACTTTACTAATGCAACATAGCTTTTCGACTTTCGAATAAATTATCATTCGTATATTTTTTACTAGCTGTTTGTCCGCGTTAATTATAGTATATGATGTAACTTCTCATGTATTAAAGAATTTCCATGATAGGATAATTTTTTCTGAAGATACAAATAATGAAACAAAGTTAAAAACTTTTCCACGTTATAATATTTATTTAAGCATCTATATGAATATGTTATGTTAGAGTACCATGGATCGACCGCGAGGCAATGGTGAAAAAAATTGAGCGCATGCAAAAGGAAATAGCATTATTGCAAAGCAAATTAGAAGAAATGACAAAGAAAGATATCGATGAAAAAAAAGACCAAGATTCGCCGCATGAGCTTACGGCTGCATATAAGGTTCTAGTCGATATTATTGTTCTGCCTACAATATTACCTACTTGATGAAAAAGTGTTTTCTTGTTGATTTTGTTTTATTTTATAAACTTAATAAAACAATCGTAGATAATTTTATCCCAAATATTTATTTTATTTACTATTTTATACGTATTAATAACACCTGGATGTGATAAGATTTAACGCAAATATTTTTAAGTATATCAATCTACTTATATAAAAAACGTTTTATCTAGCACCTAGTATCACAATGATGGTATGTATCTGCTGCAGGCGATATCAGAGGAATTGGCAAAGGAGCGTGCGGGTCGCGAGACTCTAAAAGAAGTAGTGTCTGCTGCAGAGAGTACGCTGAGAGTTGCACGAGCACGCATCGCTACTCTAGAACGGCAGCTAAAGGAGACGCGCGCTGAATCCGAAGCCGCCCGTCGCAAGCACAAAGACCTCGAGCAACTCGTAAACAGTCTCGCACTCGAACATTCGCATAACTCAGTGAAGTTGTAGTTGTGACACTATTTAGGGTCTCAATAATTGTGTCTCGAAAATGTTTTACATATATAGCATTGTTATTAATGATAGATTAGGAAAGGCCTGTTCATTTAGATGAACAGGCCTTTCCTACAAAAGAAGAATTATTTATTTTTTCACTCGGTATTGGGTTTTCGTTTGTAATTAATTTGTTACGTATCTTTTACAGTACCGTCATCGGGAAACCAGCTATGATGCGCGATCGAAAAAACTGCTCGAAGTTTCCAAAACCGGTGAATTGACCATTGACACGTTATCTCGTCAACGTGATGCGCTTGAGTTGAGGTAAATGTTATCTACATACCTTATTTTTTACAATTAATTTGTTAAAACTTATTATCATACTATCATTGAACATTAGAGTTAAGGAACTTCGAGAGCAAGCGGAGATAGCAGAAAAAGCGGCTGAAATTCGTGAAGCGGAACAAAAGGCCCGCGCGGATATGCTTCAAGGGAAAGTCATAGAGCAGGTACTTTACTTTTCTTGACATCTATCTTACGTATATCATTTAGTGTGCATTAAAGTAATAATATATTGGAAGATGCTCTCATCGCAGGAAAAAAGCAGAGTGATAGCAGAAAGCCGCGCCGCGGAGTTAGGAATACGTGTCAATGAATTAGAAGAACAATTACAAGCACTGAGAGAGCGTTCTGTAAAGCTTGTTGACGTGGAACGTAGACGATGTCTAGAATATGTCCCAACAAAAGGTAGAGAAATGAACGCCACGTAAAAAGCGAGTCGTGCGAATTTAATGCATACAGAGCATTCTTTTTTTTTCTTTCTTCAGAAAATGAACCAACTGACAGAGAAAATGAACTCTGGAAAGAGTTACAAGCAACTAGAGTGGCTTTATCTCGAGCAGAAGAAGAACTACGTCAAAGTCGCGCAGATAAAGACAGTTTTTTAAATTCACTTTCTAGGATTGCTGTAAGCTCTATACCCTAATTGTTTCATCTAATCAAAAAATTTATATATAAAACGCTATGCGTTATTTTCAGCAAGGAGAAGGCACCGAAAACTTGCAAGATAAAATGGCTACGGAACTCTTAGACAGAGAACAGAAAATAGCAAAATTACAGCATTCTATTGAAGAACAACGTGAAAATGAAAAAATAATGTATGTAATAAAGAAAATGTTTCCGAATCAGGCATTATTTTCTCACAACTTAAATACTTTTCAGGGAACAAACTATGACGCAATATGAAAATCAGTTAGCGGCATTGCGTCTAGAAGTAAAACGGCTGCGTAATTATGATTGTTATGCGAAAGAAATTCCATATCAAGAACTTCAGACAGAGGTAATTCAGATTATTTTTTCATTGAATATAATCAATTCTAAGTAAATAAATACGATATTTTTATAATCGAAACTATACGATATATTTTAGTCAATGTACTTTCGCAGTATTTGTATACCAAATACTTTAAATTTTATCCGTATAATGTTTTTAAGAATTGTAATGGATACATTGTTTAATGATTATATTTGACAGTTAATGGAAATGCACATGCAAGTCAAAAAATTATCACGTGAACGTAACGCCCTCGTAACGGCGGCAGCTTCACGAGCCCTCATGCTCGAGAGACACGAGCGGGCTGCCGAACTATTCGCAAAAATGACACGAGCTCGCAGAGATCTTTCTGCCCTACTCGATGGGCGTACAGAACCGCCACCTATAGAAGAATCAATTAATGCAGAGGTTAGAATACGAAGACTATATTTGATTTTTAGAGAGAATAAATGCTTTTCAATTTCACCGGCTTTCGCGAGTAATTAAAAAATCTCAAATCAACTATCATTGCATAGGAATGTATTGCTCCTAGTAGAACTTAAGGACTTGTCTCGTACTCGAACATTCAATTCGAAGATTGTGTGACTTGAATTTGTTTCGCTAATGCTGCGACCAATTTACACAAAAGGATAAAGTATATAATTCATACTACATAGTAAAAAAAATAAAAAACACTGAATTTAAATTAGTTTTGTGCAATTATATGTTCATAAGTTGTAATTAAAAATGAGAAAACTACATCATATATTAATAAATAATCGAAATGTTAGATATATAACATATCAATTCCTCAAAATTTACCATTGTATCCGTTTCTTCTTATAATTTATACTCTACTTTATAGGGAAAATTGATGAATATGGGAACTTTTACAATAATAGCAATGGTTTGAGAGTATTTATTTAAAATATTTTTTTGATGCGAAATATTCTTCCTTATTAATATCTCATTGACGCTCGCATAGATTTCGTCTCGTTTTCTCTTTTCTCTTGACTCCTAACCTAATTATGTGCCACAGGTTTCACTAGAAATTGATATAGAAAGTGTGGTCATTTAAATGTATTCGTACAGATCTCAAGATCATTAACTTCGGTGTGTGCTAACGCAGCGGACACATGGACAGCGTTACGAGTGGAACGCGCACAAGTTTTACGTCTCGAGAGTGCAGTTTTGGCTCAAAGCTTACAGCTGGAGCGCGAAGGTCGTGTCCGCACTCAGCTCGAGCGCCGTCGCGCTTTCCTTGAGAGAGAAGTGTCGCGCGTTCATCATTCCTGCTCCTCTGAGTACACATCTCTCGGCAGGAATACAAGTTTGGTACTTTATAACTAATTTATATTCAGAAGTCTTTTCCAAAACCACACAATAATAACAAAAGCATTAACCTTTATGTTGCCCTAATTAAGAATATGTGAGGCTGGCGTAGGGGTTCAACAAGTAAATATATAAGTTTAGATCGTCTTATATGGTGATGTTGTTAGCAGATTTTATGAAATACCCGTAGGCGAATGCCACACAAAACAATGTATTATACATAAGCTTTCACGTCTGTCTGTTCTGTTTCAGATATTCTTATTTTTCAGTAGGTTTTAGTTTAGGAACTTACTTTTTTGCACTTGAATAAATAAATAGGTAGCTTTTTTATTCATATATTTTTGTTATTATTATAACTAAAACTTCGTCAATTTTAGATAGGTTTGTTCTGTTTAAGTATAGGATATAAAAAACAATTATTAATATCTCGTGGACTTTGATCGCCCAGGTGATTTGCCAGTAAGTGATTTGAGGACACAAAAATGTAAAATTTGAACGCCCAGGTTATATATTTCACTTTGAAAATAAACTTTAATTCCCTGTGGTGGGGATGATGGTGGCCTGTGTCTTCTCCACAGTAAGAATAATAGTTAAAACGGAAGTTTTTATCTCTATTAAATATAAAAATAAATTTTAATTAAATGTGTGAACTTATGCCAATAAATTAATATGATTATATTGATTTCTTTATAGACTTTTGTTTCAGCGATTGTTTAACCTTATTATTTTGTATTTCCAGATGTAGGACATTTTTCGGTATAAGTAGAAGGAGATGAGGGCCACAGTTCTACACAGATGACTACAGTCGCACTGTTCGAATACTGTGTTTAGTCTTAAAACGTAAAAGTCTTGAAATAAAAATATGCATCGTGTAATTTACAACTGTCAGTTTTGTTTTATTTCATGACGTTATTTGGAATGTATGGTTCATACGTGTTGCCGTTTAGCAATGACGTCATATAGGTTAATGACAACTCAAAGATATCTGAGTATCGTCGAAGCGTATACACCTAATCAATCGTGTCAAAAATTGCGAAAAGTCGGACGGTAAGAGCTATTCTGCTAAACAAATGCCTAATGACATTTCTTTCGATCGGAAAGAAATGTCATTAGGCGCGGTTGAATAAAGACCGAACTTTAAAAAAATGAAAAAAAAATACTTATCTTAAAGCTACCTAATTAGTTATTAAACTGCTAAATATTGAAATAAATATTTTGAAGTCGGTTAAAAGGGGACGTCTTTGAGATGCTTAAGTTAAAGTTAATATTACTCAGTAACAATTATCATGTAATAAATATTGCAATTTAATTTAAAAAATATATTGAAACAGCACGGTAGCATACAAATTATTTATACTCGCAACTGTATTGGTTTTCGATTGATGAATCATTGAGTATTGATCATATCGAGTTGAAGTTCTATGAAGAAGTATTCAAAGAAAAAAAAGAAAGCACTAAAAAAGTACCTTACTAGATAGCGAAATTTCTGTCATTCCGTAGTCATTTCCGTTCCTTTTAACTTACATATTAAAAAATGAAATTTCCAAAATTCGAAACTTAGATATAAATACAAATACGAAAAGGTACAAATAGAATATGAGTTGTTTATTGAGTTTTGAAAATTAATTTACTATATAAATGAAAGGAAACCGAAAGTGGTGTCATGGAGAAATCAAGAAAGTATCGTAATCACATCTATATAGTTTGATTTCTGAAACATATATATTTTTTAAATACTTCCTTTTTAAACTACTATTTATTTTGTTTATTTATATGTAGACGTAGTCTACATTATCTTTGGTGCAGGGTACAGGTACAGAAGATGAAATGACGCACTACAGCGTCCGAGCATCACCTGAATAACACATTTCGACAGGACTTCGATCGAACGGTTTATAAACTTGAGCATTATTTGGATTGTTCATAGTAACAATTTGGCGCAATTGGGAGTACTTGCCATAAAAAACGACCTTCTCAAAATCTCTTAAATAGTAAATTAATACATTGCACAAAATATGACATATAAGTACGCAATGTCAAGTTTCTTCGTGGTTGGAGAAACTTGGAGCCAGGCTTTTCTTGGTGGTAAGACACGGACCACTTTACAGCACATATCCGTCCTGGGTGAGGAGATGGTGAAGTTGGCATTGCGAAGTAGAGTGTTTCCGCACAGGTTCGCATCGCCAAAATCGTGGACAACTGCATTTTGGGTCTGGACTTCATGCGAAAATATCACTTTGAGATCGATGTCAAGCAAGGAGTATTGAAATTCGGTCCGGAAGAACTGTTTATGGAAGGTGCATAATTAGGCGACGTTTATTGCTTAAAATGTGTTGTTGTCCCACCAAGGTCAGAAACCGTGGTACCCGTACGACGGCTTCTGCCAAAGAGGAAGATGAGGTGCGTTCTCATCGAAAGACGACAAGAAGCTGCCTCATGGGCCATGGCACGGATTCTAGTGAAGGCGAGCGGTATTTCAGCGGTACGAATTCTGAAACTGTGTGACATTAGTTAACGCTTTTTTATCTGACTAGTTTTGTTACAAATACTGATATTGTATTGCCACTGAGAGAAATACTTCAGGAGCAATAGATTGTCTATTCGGTAAAATCTTTTACCACCAACCCAACCATAGGAATCTGTCAATAATCTAATGGTTCCTTGTTTATATACAAGTAATAATGACAAATTACACTGGTTGATAATATAAATGTAAAATTTGTTATGAATATAAATGTGAATGAAAAATATAAATTGTTAAGTCCCTTTGATATTTATTTTAGTACAATAGAAGTGTCACCTTTTATTTTCTTATTACAAATTACTATTACATATCCATAGTTTTTATATTCGCGATAAATATACGAAAACAACAAACCGCAAACAATAAATTTTTAGAGTAATAACAATTTCTAAGTAAAGGCTTCATAATAGGACTACTAAAATCTGACAGCTAGAAAGCACTGGCTTTAGTTCAAATATTTAAACCTCTTTTAGCTGTTTTATAACAAAATAAAAGTAAGATTTTTATTATTACATAGCACAATACGATTAACGTTACAAATTGAAGTTATATTCTATGGGCTGCAAATTTAAACGTTTTAATTTTTTTGTCATCACGAGATTGCTGTAGAGATGATAGATGCAAATTTTTTGTTAGGTAATCTTTTCTATTGAATGATTCTTCTGTCTCAAGTGTTCCAGAATCATAAATATTGAGATTGGGTTCAGGAGAACACATCCACTTTTTATTTTGTATATTTGTAATACCTTTTTGACGGTCCAAGTCATGTTTGATTTCTTTATAATCTCGCTTAGGACATTTATCTGCGATTGGCTTATTCTGTATCATTCCGTCCGTTAGGAAAATATCATTGTTTCTATTAAATTGTTCTAATTGGTGTTTGTGTAATCTTTTAGTTAGAATTCGATCCCCCGCAACATGGGTCTGATCTAAAAAGAATGACTCCATATTTTTTGAGTTTGTCTCTATCGTGTCGTTAATTTCGAGTTCAAGTTTTTTTATAATGCTATCTAGGTTTTCAGAGGTTGTCTCCATATTCCGTTTTTTCTCCATATAAATTGTCTCATATTCGACAAGTTTTGTTTCTAAGGACTGTATATTTTCTTGATCTTTTCTTCTCTGTGCACTAAGTTTACGTGTTTGGTTTTCTAAGGTTAGTATGACCTTTTCTAATTCACAAATTTGTTGTTTCCTTGTATCGAGATTGTTAATAAGATTATCTATTTCAGCATTTTTCTCAGAAAGATCTTGATTGAGCTGGAAATAATAATAACTTAATGAGTAAATAAATGCACGCCTTCAGTAGTGAATGCCAAAAGTTGAAAATTCTTTTAAGTATTTAAAATCAGTTTGTTATAAACATTTTGCATTTACATAAATTTTGATAATATTGTATTTTCTTTGCTTGCTAAACATAAAGAACATAATTTACGTTCTTCTTTCGTGTATCATCAATAACGTTTCATTTCTAACGAATGTATTGTCAAAGCTTGTAAATACTCACATCAACTTCTGCTTGCGTTCTCATCTCTAAATTGTTTCTTAGTAATTTTATAATATTAGTGTGTTCTTCTTCTTTTTGTGATAACATTTTTATAATTTCATCTCGTTGTTCTACAATATGTTCTTGTTCTGAAATAGTTTCTACACATTGCTCTAATTCTATATCTTTTTTTTGTAATGCTTCTGCTAATTCGCCATTTTGTCTCGTAGCTTCGATTAAATTCGCACGTTGCTGTTTTACCTAGAATAAAAGTAAATTTTGATTTTTAAGATACTTTATTTCATTGTTTATACTGACCTTAAAATTAGGTACATGGAGCTCAATCATATATTATTATACCATTTCATGAAGTTCGTTAAGATTTTCGAATTCTCCAAAATCTTCCTGTAATTGAGCTAAATTATTCTTCAATGACGATAATTGTTCTTCATATGCAGTCATTTTGTTTTCACTGTTGAGTAAATATAAAGAATCGTAAATAGAAATTCGAAACATCTGAGGATTGGCAACGATACTCTTATAATTTTATAAAAATAAAAACTGAAATTACGAAGTGTATGTATGTTTATAAAAATAAAAACTGAAATTACGAAGTGTATGTATGTACATATATTTTTTGTATTTCTACCTTTCTTGTCGTTGTTGTTCTAATAAATCCACTTTCTTTTCTAGTTCCCCAATGTATTCTTCTTTGATTTTCAAGTCGCTTTTCAGATTTTCTTCTAAACTCGCTGATTCTTTGAAATTGTTCTAAAATAAAGGAATTAGGTAAATAAATTTAAATAACAGAGATAACTAAATAATTGTAATGAAATATCGTTTAAATTACCTCTATTTCTTTTATTGCTTCACTTTGCTCTATAAATCTATCACGATATTTTTCTATCTCTGTGTTAGCTATATCTAACTGGTGCTTTGTGATATTTAATTCTTGTCGACATTCAGCAGCATTACCTTGTGATAATGAATAATTTATATTAATCAACGGGATAGTATGTAGCAAAATATTAGAATATTTTATTTTATGTAATAGTGACGACTTTTTATATCCAAATTTCAGTGCAACTTCAATATTCAACGATAATAGTCGTGATAGAAAAATTACTAGTCCCGAGACAGGTTTGGAATTATTAAAAGCCACCGAAATTATGTCAGAGTCACCGTTAATAAAAACAATTCCACTGAAAGCCGTTTACGACACCGGAATTGAATATATTAAAAACAACATATTTTTACTATACTCCATTCATTATAACATTAGAAAAAAAGAGGGTCATAGAAGCAGCAGTGCAGAACATTTTATTTTCAAGCTAAATTTAAAAGATATATTATATTATAGTTTTCTTAATTCATCTTTTACTCCCAAGCCAATATGGAACTAAAACTATCTATCTGTTGTTTTGATAAATTCTAATTGTAAGTGTATATAATTAGAATAGATTTTGGTTATATCTATGCCCAGGAAAGAAAGGTAAATAAAATGAAATTTTTATTATCACTTTTATAACATTTATGCAAACATTAGACTATTGATGAAGACATTGGAAAAACTTCCTGAAATGTCAAAGGTTGAGGGTAGGTATGGGGGCTTAGAGCGTAATTGTTGTAGGCCACTCGGGCCTGCATCAGTACATATTTAACAAAACTTAACAACGAAACAAAATAAAACAATAACAACTAAATCATGGAAAACGGCAAAACAACAAGAAAGGCAATAGCATTCACAACGGATGACAATCCCAGATTACGTATTTTGAGAATTATGAATACATCATAGTCTGACAAAATTAAAAACCTGTACTGCCGAAACGTTTGAAGGGATTAGCCAACGTTTTAAATTTGGTAGAGTTATAGTGATATGAGAATCGTGCCGAGACTATCCAACCCTGCTTCTTTAGGTTCTTTAAGATGAACACTTTTTATTGTAATAGTTATTAAATTATTTAAGTTAGTCAAATACTCATAAATTTGTTTAATAGATAGCTTAAATGACAACAGTTAAGTATAGCTGCTGGTATTTAAGTGAATATGTAGCAAATTAGCCGTCAGTCTTAATAGTAACATGATTATTGATATTTTGTCACAAAGTTTACCATAAAAAGAACCTTATTTAACTTCTGTCTAATGCTATAATGAATGGAGTATAGGTTATTATAATTAATTATGCAATATATATAATATTCTTAGTTAGAAAGAACATAATATTGTCATCAATATACAATAAATATGATTGAATCTAAATCGCTCTGACCCTGCCGAAGAGATTGACCGCCAATACTGACCGACCTGACCGACCCTCAACTTTATGGTAGAACAACTTTCGCTGATAATGCAAATTCTTGATGAAGTTGAAGGAATCCACATCTCAATAGACGGTTTTACCGATCCTTGTTTTAGAGATTTAATATCACTCGTACTAAAGAAATATCTATACATAAAAATTTATGATATTGTCCATTTTTTCGTCTGCCTTAGATAGTCTGACAAAATTAGATACAAATAGTTCTATTCTACCCATCAATTTTCTCCTTGGACGCTTAATTCACTGGGACGTTTAAGGGTTCTATTAATGAATGGGGGTTCTAGGAACTTACTCAATTGCAGCTCTAGTTCTTGAACTTGCTTAACCATATCTTTATATCTTAATTCTGATTCAAGTAGTTGCGCACAAAGAGATTCTACTTTATCAATTAATTTAAGCCGTTCTTCTTTTTCATCTTCGTATTTCATCTCTGTTTCTATAATTTTTTCAACTTTTACATTAATTTCCTTTTTCATGTTTTTAATAGATTCATTATAATGCGTGGAGAGTTCCGCGAGACGTTTTTCTAAGTCTTCTTTTCTAGATTGGTTTATAAAACGTGTAAATAAATATTAAAAACAATTTTATACACTGTTTCAAGTAGATTTTATAAATCTTTTTCATTTTCTATAAAAAAGATTGGGTTGTAAGAAATAAGAGCTTTATTAAATTGTTGTTAAAATAAGTAAAGGTTAAATAAAGCATCGTTATACTACGTTCTTGATTTCATTTTTAAATATTTGATTACCTAACTAATCAATAACCTTTAACCTTTATAATAATCAATAACCTTTCTTTCCCTTCATATGGATAAAATCTATATGAAGGGAAAGAAAGGTTATTGATTTTATTCAGTGAATGAACAAAATAATGTGGTTCATTTGACGTTAAAAAATATAATATCCTTTTCGTTATACGTAAGTGAGTATAAAGAACTTACTCAGCTTGTAACTTTTCACGAGCTTCAGCAATTTCTTCCAAATGAGCTGTATTTTCGCGAATCGATTCCGTAAATTTGTTGAATTCTAAACCGAAATCTGCTTGCAATTTTCGATTCTAAAATAGTTTAAGCAAACATTAGAATCAATCTAGGTCTTTATAAAACATTGGCTTATAGTGTTTACATTCATTTTCACGGTGGTATTAAAAATCTACCTTTTCTTGAAGATCTTGTACAGTTCTCTCCAATGCCCAGCAGTTAGATTGAGACTGCTCCAGGGCTGCTTCGATGTGCGATATTTGTTCGGCATTGACTTTGCCCTGGCACGATGCTCGATTCAATTGTACTCTTAAGAGATTGTTTTTGCACTTTTCTTCTTTCAACTGCTTTTCTAAGTCCTGAAAGGTTGTCATCGAATCAAAACTAGTGCAAATGCGGTGCATAAAAATATTTTAATTATACTAAAATTGTTTTCCTATAATTTAGAATGACTTTCTTAAAATATAGGTTTTAATTTTATACTTCCATAGTTTCTATAATATTCATTTAAAATTAATGGCCGATGGGACAAAAAATATCTTGCTTGGAAACGGACTGGTAAGTGATGAATAGTAAGGTCACCTGCATCGTGGATAAATGCCCTTACGTGAGACTCCTCTCTGGGGGTCTATCCAGCGGATATTCGCGCAATGGTAACAGAGGCCTACCCACTAAATTTTCCCAAGTGTTCCCTCACATATGGAACACGAGAAGTTGTAGCCGAATCAACGGGACATCCATCCCCCTACGTACGATGACCTAAATAATAGGAAATAATTAATGTTCGTTAACTAACCTCGACTTTATTTTTAATACCACTTGGTCTGCGATAATCTGCTTCATGGAGCTGTTTACGAAGATCACTTTTCTGTGAATTCAGGTCGGACACTTCACAAATCAATTGCTCGTTGCGTAAATTTAAAGTCATTGTGTCTTTCACAGATTTTCTAAGAAAAAAAAAAATATTTTTGAACTATCGAAAAATAGAAACGCATATTAAACTGCATTGAAAGCCCACTAGTGTAGATCTAGCTTACCATAAGAAAACTTACCGTATAAAGCTTACAATTTCGTTTAATTCTATTATGAATTCATTCTTTACTTTTTCAAAAGAACAAGACAACATTTCATTTTCAGCAGCGTATTCTTTTATCTTCTTCGCAAGTGATTTGATCTAAAATATAAATAAAATATAGGTGATGGTACCACTTTCATTGCAATTGATTTCAACTCTATCCCCAATGAGTTAAGGCTCCGAATCAGTTGGAGATATTTAACGACAACAGCACGTTAGGTTATACAAACCTAACGTGCTGTTGACTGTAAACTGGCACCTCCCTTATAAGAAAGAAAAACTATCTTTAATATTTTGAAAATTATTCCTTCGTTATGTGCTATCAAAGAAATGTAAGTTCAACTCCTGTATATTAAAATATTATTAACTTCTCTATCTTCGTTATTTACAAGATTTGGAAACGCAATTGGACAAGTATACCATAATGTTGGATTCCATTGATTAATTAGAGATTTTCAGAAGAAAAATATTGTCTCATCGGTCTTCGGGGGCGTACATGTACGATTAAAACAATACGATTATAATGCAGGTACCCCACATGGGACTTAAGAATTCAATAACCTTAGCTGCTAGCGTATCAATACGAGCTGAAATATGTAAAGTTACGAGTTTTCTTTACAGCTGGTAAGCGACATACCTTACAGACATGAGAGGCACGACTAATTTATTAGAATTCCAACGATTCGACGGGGAGGTTCATATAATTCATAATATAAATCTAAAATTCGTATCTTTCGCCTCCTTCGGCGCGGTCGATGACGTGTAATGTGCATTTAGCATAAGTTACACTTACTTTTTCCGGTGTTTCTAATGACGTATCTAATAAGTCAATAATTTCTTTGTTCTTGAATAAGGTTTGTTCACAGGTACCGAGTAATTTTGATGGCATTATATACAATTTTTCAATAGACATTGGTGTTAGAGTCACCGAATCTGTAAAGAAAATTATGAAAGCTGATGGCGTTGTCGTAAATGTGTGACCATACAATAATAATAATAATAAACGCAGGTTAGTTATATAATAGAAATTTGTTTATAATAAACCATTCACTATGGTAGGGAAAGATTAACGACTAGTACAAAATCAACAAATTAGCCACGGATTGCCTAAATAAAAGCATATTTTCATAGAGTTACAGTCTATAAGGTATTTTAAGTTGCGAATCCGACCCATATTGAATATATTCCATAGTGAATTTTACTAATATCGAATCCAATTTATTACCTACTATTGAATTAATAAATCTAATTTAAAACAGAATCATGATCTTTATAGTCATTATATTATTTGTGTAGCAAGTAAGTTATTTCAGTCAGTGTCTTCACGTCGAATCTCTTGCGAGCTAGCCAATTAATTATTTATATTTTATTATAATTGTGATAAAAACGACAATACATTAATTATTATGATAACATATAAATAGCAAGATACAATCAATAAAAAAAATATTTTTAAAATATGTGACAACTTCACATACATACATTGCTCAGATTCCAAGATGAGTAGTTAAAGCCCCCATAATATGGAATATCTGAGGCAACGAAGGTACCAACACTCAGAACCGAAACAATGACTACATTGGGCCGACCGGGAATCGAAACCGATCTCAGAAATGGCACCTTGAAATCGGCGTGTTAACCACTCTGCCATAGAGATCAAATGATTAACAATCATTAGGAACATTATTTAAGGAATTACAAAAACTTGATCCGTTACCGGAACGGATAAACCCATCGAATCCTATAAAATTATCCTAAATACTTTTGGACCTTCTTGAGCATTGAAGTGGATGAAGTGGATTCCAAACAAACAAAGCAGTCGCTTTGAGTTTGCTTCTAACCAAAGTTTTACTTTGTGAGTCACGATCTATCCTAACTCCCTAAGGGTTTGGGAAGCAATCGGGACACAATCCACCCTTTAAAAAAAAGCAATTGGTGCTAGGAGCAAATTGTATTGCTTTTGTTTGTAGTTAAAATCGTTATTGAATTTCGTTTCCTCATTATAAGAGCTATTGTGAGTGAAACATTAACCTATTCCTCGTCAGCGGATGGCGCTGGTTTTACTTAAGTGATATAAAATATTATACCATCATACTGTGGGCCAGTGCATAGCTGTAGTAATTGCTCAGGTGTCATGTTTGTTACGTTCATTATCTGTAGCTCTTCTCTGGATGGCAATGCCGTTTTATGTCCCAAGGCTAACATTTTCTGGTGAGTTACCCCCAAGGCGGCGTATAGCGACATTATTGCTTTCTATATCGATACAAATAAATTTAATTATGAAAATACCACAACTACTATAATAACAAGTATTTTTCTTGTTCAGGTATAGATATTGTATTTGTTAATCCTCATATGCTCGTAATCGTCAATACCTTTAATTAACAATAAGATATTGCCGATTCAAATAGACTTAAAGAACTTTTTGTGTTACTTTATGTATTATTATATTCAAGAAAATATTGCATACAGTTATAAAGATAACAGAAAAAGATATACCGTATTATTATTCTTAAATTGACAGTGACAGAAGAGTAAAACATCAAGTTGAGATGTGTTTACTAATTTTGGTCGGATAATGGTTCGAATCTGGTTCCTGGCATTTTAAGTTCAAATGACAAGGGCAAAAGACTAACCTTGCAATGACAAAGGTAAAAGAAAAGCCCATAAAAAAATACGAAATAGCATTCGAACTTATAAGCAATAAAAAATAGCTATTACTGAATGGGGAAAATCTAGTCAAAAAACGTTTACTTTCGTTTTACAATAAGATGGATAGTATTTATGTATTATTATGATACCGGTATTTACCTGTTTATCATTTAAATCATTTTTTATTTTTTCGAATTCTACAATTTTCTCCTGCCAGATTATTTTTAAATGTGTTAATTTTTCATTTCTTGATGAAATGGAATCTAAAATTAAAATAACCGATTATATTATAAAATATGTTGATTTTAACCATAAATCTACAAACTTTGTACCTGTATCATTAAGATCACTTGCAGCTCCTTCTTTCAAATCGTTTTGTTGTAATTCTAAGTCTTCATGCTTGTTGATTATTTCCTGAATATGAAGAGAATTAAAGTTTTTAAACAATTGATTTATAATCCGAAGATTATCAGACATATTACTTTTCCGTTCCCACCTGATTGGGTAATTGGGCCGTGCGGTTGGTGTAAAGTGTTTTTGTAGTCTGTTTCTATAACAAAAACAACCAGTTATTACAATAAATAGTATAAAATAAGGCACTGCTTTATTAAGTAGATAAAGTTTGTGAATCGAAAATCAGTATCGTCGTTTTGACAGGTTTAGTACTCACCGTATCATGTACGACTCTCTTGGGTATAACAGATGGTCTCTGTGAATATGATAAATCATTTAAGCATTTAAGCATTTGAATTGAAAAAAGTTAAATCATTTTGTAATACTAATTTTATTATTTTTATCAGGATACACTAGTTGGCTCGGGATGTGTATGTATCTGTGACTCTGTTTGTAAAGTATTTCAACCATTATTCACTCACTTGTCATATAGGTATATGCCATAAACCTCTTAATTAATAAAATTTTGACGTTTTTATTGCTAAGGGAAGCTTAGAGATCAGATGATTTTTGACTAGCACAATGGACACCTTACATTGGTGACATGCGTTTGTAACAAAAATTGTGTCGATGCGCTCTGTATTTAGTCTATTTTCCTTCTACGGGACGCTATAGATTGCTGACCTCATCCCGCTTAACAATAGGAAATCTAAGCGGAAACGATAGAGAATTCTATGAATAACGATACTTATCGCTTTCTTACTACGCTCGCACGACATATTGTGTCCATTTCTATCCTTACTTCAGGGTCAGATTATAATAATAGATACTACTCATATTAGTTACATAAAATGACACCTGAGAAGGTCTATTATATTTCATCGAAAACAAAGAATCGCATTTTTAATAATTAATGATGCCAGTCGCATTGGTGAGTGTTAACAACTGCTGACGCAGCCGATACCAACTGCTATTTGCCTTCCGATATACAAAGGAGAACGGGCCCAGTCGCATTGGTGAGTGATAAATGAACAACTGCTGACCACAACGGCTTTGTGCCGTCCGAAGTACGGTCATGATGACCGCATCGGTTAACCGCTGCACCAGCTTTTGTGATTTGTTAAATATTTTTCATAGAATATCTGTTCATATTTTTACTTGTTTCAATACATACTTTTGGTGGTAATAACTTTTCCCGCTCAGGCCGTAATGACCGCGGTACTGAATGTGATGCCTTTGGTGGTGCTACCTCCTCTTTCATCTTGTTTCCAGTTTTGCACCGATTTTGCTGTTCATTAAGGAATACTTGTTCAGTTAAATCATACAGAATATAATCGTTGCTTTAGGTATGTCTATTTCACAAAATTTTAAACTACCGTACATCGTCCGTTTCCGACTTTAGGTTCTTAAAAACTTAAGGCAACAATGGAAACAATCTTCTTCAAATGCTCCATCAGTGTTAAAATTAAGTTTTTATGACTCCTTTACATTGCGTCTAAATTCTCCTTGATTAAAGGGGTGGGACGAGGAATTCGCATTCAGGTTCAGGCAATTTTCAGTGTTCGTTCATTAGTTATGATTTATAGACTAATGAAATGAGCTCACAGAGGTCGCCTGTTCTCCTCATGCGGATCCTTCGATAAATACTTATAACTTATAATAAGGATATATACTTATAAAAAGGAAACTTTAGAAAATATGTTTGAGAAACGAACATTCTAGTAAAATTTAAGAGGTATATTTTCTGTGGGATATATTGACTGGGGTACAGCTTATGTATATGTAGGAAAGCTAGTCTCTATATGCAGTTATATTGGTCTATGACATCCGCTTACGGCGTGACGTGATTTCTGTTCCTCGCTTTTATTGAGGTTGAGCGCATTGATTCGCCATAAAATAAATATCAAAAAGCTAACCTCTCCCGACCGCGGCCGTCCGGGCTTAGCGGCAAAACGTGGCTGCGGTGACGCTGCCACCTAAATATAATAAATTATAATTAACGACAGTTTCCAAAACTTACATCTTTACATTTTTCAGGAAGCTGTTATTTTGGTAAAATGAAAGTTTTGTTATCTTATTCTGAGAAGAAAGTTACTAAATACAAATACCTAAATGAAGCTGATGTTTGAATATGTTTTGTGTTGTGGTCGACAATAAGTTTTCATCATCACCTAAGGGGTACGGGGGAGTCCGAGATAATAAATTTTGACTGGGCATTGCAAGTCGCTTACAACATATCGCAGACCCAGCGGGCTAACCACTGCGTCATCGGGCTCCTCTATAAGTCTTATAGGTTTCATTTATATAACGCTATTATAATATAACGGTTACCGGTGGTTTAATATTGACAGTGACTTGTGGTTTATATTGAGATTGTTTCTGTCGTCCTGCTGACAGCCGCTGAGGGATGCAGCACTTGAACGACGTTTTTACGGAATTCGATACCTCTGCAAGCAACAAAACCATCTTAAATCTTTTATTTTTCATCCCAAAATTGTATTATTTTGTCATCCTAAAATTGTAAAAAATTAAGATTACAATTTGCATGTTTAGATAAATTTCTAACGCAACTAAACTTAAGTTATTATAATAATTCTAGTAATATTAAAATTGCCGATTTTTACAATTTTTCGATCGCAAATAAAATTTGGTTGCCGTATGTATGTGCCATTCACCAAACTTGACAAGTCTCGGTAAGTACTCTGCTCCGTAATGTTATATACCATATATGTACATACATATTTAGATTACCTACTACTCGTATTTTGCTCTTCAAACTTTGGCACGCTCGATGGTTACTCATCATTTAGCTCCAGTGATAACTACAAGCAAAACGACGGAGTCGTAGTATATATGAAAAACCATGTAAATGGTATCATTAAAGGACCATATCTAATAAAGGCAAACTATTTAACGATAAAAATAGGGAATGATATTATTATAGTAGCAATTTCTAAACCACATACTTATTGATAAGTTCATAAACATTTCTTTATGAACTACTCTTAAAGTTCACCGATGTAATAAATGTGGTGATTGTAGAAGACATATTCATTTCTTAGATTGGAAAATTCGTCAAATTTATTAAATTTATTACTGGTAACACAACATCGATTAAAATAACTCTAAAAAAAATTATGGATAAAACAGGAATGGATGACATAGGGTCTATTTAAATATCTTAAAAGATGGAGATAGAAACATAAACGTTAAATTAATTTATAATAGATACTGACCTTTCTAAAATCAAAATGAAAAACAAGAATGCCAAAATGTCTTACAATATTTATAAATCTTAGACGGCATTCGACACTGTTCCTTTCCCGAAACAAAATCTCCAAAACAAATAAATATTAGAAATAAAAAACTTGAACTATTATTGATTTGTAAAATTGGACATAATTTATTAAAATTGGTAGAAATAGAAGCAATGAAGTCATTATAAAATACGGTGTTCCCCAAGGTGGTTTTTAGGCTCCACATTGTTTCTGTGTTATAGAGGTATAAACGAGTTATGTCCATTAGAAATAGACAATTATGTCCATTAGAACGAGTTATGTCTATTAGGAACAGACAACTGCAAAGTAGTTTCGTATGCGGATGACCCTACACTTGCTTTTTATGCGCATACCTGGGAAGAGGTGTACACTTCTGCACAAAAGTGATTTAAAAGTATGTCAATGGTTGATTTTGAGCTCACAGATTCTCGCCCATAAGTAAGTAGCTCACCTTATTTTCATATAAATTAATAGAGTACAATGTATCAAATAATAGTTCAAAGCTTGAATTCCACAGAACATATTCGATAATTAACTCAAAAAGTAAGAAAATTAACAAGATACCTATTATTCATACATACGACAAATAATAATAAACGTAAAGAACTGTGTTTCAGTGGTTAAATACATTGAACTATGATGAAACTGAAAAATTATTAGTATAATTATTTATATTATTAGTTTATTATATTATATTATCATGTCTCAAACGCAAAAATACACACACATACCATAACTAATATCTGTAATCGTTAGCTATGATCGTAAAACTTGTTCTTTATCTCATTGTAACTTACAAGTGTGGAAGAGTAATTTATTACTTCATTTAACAAACTTTATTTTAATGGAATTGGTACATGACGCGAACTTAATATTAATAACATTATTATTAGTCTACTATTTAAATAAACTTTAAATTATGTATTTAGATATGTTACTAGAACAAAATAGATCACCTTTTTGTCAACAATAAGTTACTTTTCGCTTTACATAATATGGACATCATATTATCTAAGACTAGTGGCCGCCAGCGACTTCGTCCGTGTTTTCCATTATTTCTTCGCTCTTAATAGTTGCAGCCTTTAATGGTCTATTCAACACAAAAATAATTTTTCAATTCGAACCAGTAGTTCCTGAGATAAGCGCGTTCAAACAAACAAACTCTCCAGCTTTATAATATTAGTATAGATAAGAATATCTTAAGAAAGCCTTGAGGCACCTGCCTCAACTTATTATATAAACTTATTCTGTTAACACAGATGATTACTTTGATTACGTACTAATAATGCATTACTACGATGCTTTAACTAATGATATTTTTTCAAGTTTTTATCTTAAAAAAGGGGTGTAATGAATAACGTCACGTACACCCTCAGCAATAGATGACTTACCATTTAACTTGGTTTCATGTGGATCTAACTTTGACATATTATTATTTTACATAACTTCAAAATTTTACGGCTGTATAAAGTCATTAAACAAATCACAAAACATTAATATCATACAGAAATTTGGTAAAATCGTTCCAAATGTAAACATCTACAATAAACTCGTTAGTACTATGACGGAACTTCAACATGAAAGCAGTTCAACGCAAGTTGCCAGGATCGATGAAAGTTTTATTCTAATTTGAATTAAACCTTTTTCGATAGTTATTGAAAATATTTTATAAAAGTAACTAATATAAATGACGTAATACTGGATTTGGTTTTAGAACTTCACGGGAGCAAACCAGTTTCTTTATGACGTAAAATTATTAATTTCAGACAAATTTACAACAAAATTGCAATGTTCTCATTTTATAATTATTGAAATGTTACGTTTGTTACCGTGAAAAACTTCAGTGAATATGACTACAATATCGAAGACACAGAAAGAGAAATCTTGTAAGTATGAAGATTGTTAAACTACAATTACTATTAGTAATCTTCCTATTTGACAGTAAAAATGCTATGAAGTCAATGATATTTTTATATATTCTTAGAATCGTTTCATATCTTTGAATTTGACTATAATCACACCTATATACAATGTTTTATTATTAGACACGTCATACCCTACATTAGTGCGTTTTAAACAGCAGTACGCTACTTTATCGTGGTAGAGTAACATGATAATACAACCACAAAGGGCACAAAGAAATATATGCTTTTTATGACGTTTTATATTTTTATTAAAATAAGTAAGTACAGTACTTACGCATGACATATCTTTGCTTTTCTCATTGTCAATTGAAGGCATTTTTTCTACAACTTTTCACAGAAAATTACTAATAAAAATGATATTAGCCACTAAGTTTGCTGAAACGTTACTAAATAGAAAATCAGGCAATTGCTTGCTTTTTTGTTGACAATGTAAGTTTTATTTTTTTATTAAAATAAATTAATAAGTTCATTAAGCGGTCTTTCACCAAAAAATGCCTATATTTATTTTGTCAAACCAAAAGTTGGCAAGTTTTCTTTCAAGAAAAGAACAGTGATAATATTGCCCTTTAATTAAGACTTTTGTCTACATCATTGTTACGTATTAAAAGGTATGCTTTTATATTTTCAAAAACTTTGCCTTATCAGAATTATAATTTTGTTTGAGATGTCATGCCGCCTCGATTGACGCCCCGGCCCACGGCAGCGTCTGCAGCGCGCGCCGCCCGCAATGCTACTAATAGGAACTTGCTGTTACCGCAAACTCAAAGACAATCAAGCTTTAGCACTAACGGTGCTGGAGCGGTTGCCTCTAACGCCTCTACCAAGGTATGTTTTCTAAACGTCTATTAGTCTTTTTTTGTATAATTTTATGAACAGCAGTAATTCAAATTCCGTATCGAATCAAAAGCTATGATATGATGTAAATACATTATAAATATCATTTTTCTACTTACCTATGTACCTATAGTCTACCTAGACTACCTGTTTTTCCGCTACTTCGCCCGCGTAAATTATAACTTGTCACCCGAGTAACTTCCCGTCGGTGAAAGAATTTACATGATCGCATCAGTATTTCCAAAGATTACATCCTGCAAACAAACAAAATTAAAAAAACTTTTCCTCTTCATAATTTTGTATAGATATTTCGAAATGCACAGGCTTATTTGAATTAACTGCGTTTTTAAAACTTTTACTCACATCTTGGAATCCGAGCAATGTATCCGATGTTATTAATTTATTTAATATTTCACTTTGACTTGTATATTTTCATTTCCGTTTGTCTATTATCTCTTATTTAGATATCTATTGAGGAAAAAAAAACTTAAGAATAAAATGACAAAAATCCCTAAAGTCAGTGGTTGTCCTTGGATATTTAGAGTTTGTAATCATCATTTATATCAAATCATTTATATAATCATTTATATGCTTAAACTATGAAAAATATTTGTTTTTTTAGGGTAAATCCCCTATACCACGGAACCCCTCCAAATGCGACTCTAAATCTGATATACAGGTAAGTAAACACATATACTTGGTGAAACAAAGAACTCATTTAATGTCCTGCTGGTTAGCGTTTTATTCTCTATAAATGATAACTATTCCACAGTTAAATCGAAGTCCTGAACCAGATACTGTGGACAACATGAGCGTAAGTGAATTAAATACATAGCACGATCACAAATGAAAAAATGGTTGCATTGTATACTGAATGTATTAATTATTTTACAAAAAAAATTTAGTGATTTCGGAGGAAAGGTTAATTATCCCTTGCTTACTTATTAAATGATTTGAAAATTTACATTTAATTTCTGATTCGCGTATTAGCGACGTACAATTTTGACCTACGCAATCATGTATATTAAAAAAACAAATTAATGTTATGTCGTAGGAACCACCAAAACAAGAATTAGATACATACATAGTAGAAAACCTATCAGTGGTGATAATCGAAGAAACGTCCAATGACAAAGTAGATTACGAACATGCTGTTATTGAAGAAGTTGACGAAACCGATAATACAGGTGAGATTAACAAAGATTATACACGTAATGCGTCAAAAATGAAATCTACTTCAAAAACCACAATATTTTTCTACATTAGTGCGCTTTCCGGTTTATCTTGCATTTTTTTCACTGCAAAGATCTTGCTTTGTTGTTAATAAGACGAACGGCCTGTCGAAAGCTGGCAGTGTACGTACATCGTAGATATAGATTAAAATCTGTCTTGTATACTTCAGGTTTCCGTAGTTTGGTTGTAAATAGCTACGTTTTTATAAAGTTGTATCGGACTAAGTAATGCGTAGCAATAGTGTTATTGCCACCTACCTATATTGGAGGTCGTTTTCAGATCCACTGCCACAAGCTCGGCCTCACACTCCAGCTCTTGGCAGCAGACCACAAACACCAAAGAGTCTACCATCCAGTCGGCCACAGACTCCTTATCCGCCAAGCAGACCTTCAACACCTCTGCATCCTCATCACGGAACCCCAGCCAGTCGTCCTAATACCCCTCGTCTGTCTACTCCCAACAGGCCCAATATGGTGTTTATCGCTAATTTGCATTAATTGGATGCAACATATTTCTGAAGTTCATAACACGATTCCCACTCATAGTGCTATGAGCAATTGCTCTGTTTTTCGTTGTATTCATTTTGTCTTTATAACCTGATTTATTATAATAACCTTTTGGAAATGGATAGTCGAAATACCATATATGATAATTCAAATGTCATAATATTTTATCAAATTATTATTTCTGTGAAGGAAAAATGAAACACCTACTCTAACTTTGTTTTTGTTTAAATTGTCTAGTATACGTTAAAAAGGCAAATTACCATTAGGTACTACTTAGCCTGTGAAGATTTTTGCTAATTTGCTTTTCAGCCCCAAAGCGGAAGTATGAATATACCTACCACCCCAACTCGCGATCGCATTCCAGCCAGTAACTCCCTGCCTAGTCCACCAAAGTCACCTATTAATAATGAAGACGACATAAAAACGGTTTACTCGCTGAAGCAGAATCAATTTTTAAACATGAAGAAGGAATTGGATTTGAAACAGGTTTGTTAAAAAATTGAATACACGAACTTATTAAAAAAAAAAGTGAATGATATCAACAAAGTCTAAATAAAGGACACATCATGTTTTTAGAAGAATACATTTCATATACCTATATGATTATCTATTTAATTGAATAAGAAAGAGAATAAAAATAGGTGAAGCTTTACTCCGTCTTTTAATAAAATGCGTTTTGATTGTATGTAGTGAAAGCTAGGTAATCCTTAGTCGCATTGTTCACAGGTAAAATAAATTATATGCTCACACAGGACACAGAATTTCTGTGTTTCGTGGTTAAAAATAAAACCTTTATTGGTAAAAAAAAAATCGTTAACAAAATTAGTTTGGTGTCATTTAAAAAATATTGTAAGCATATATTCACATGAAGTTTTTTATGGCATTGCATCTATGGAACAGACAGTGAAGTCTTAGTAATAGATTTAAGAGATATGGGTATTTGAGGATGTGCGATGTCTTTGTTTATCCATCCGTGAAATAAAGACTTATTATAAGTTAAATTCCGAATCCTACGGGCGGTCGGGTACCAATCTAATTATAATTATCTTTTGAGCTAGCTTAGTATCAGCCTCGGGCAAAAAATGGTTTCATACTGATTAGATACCATTTTATATTCGCGGTATACGACGAAACGCCCGTTCCCCGTGAATTAAGAGCTCTTCCTATATTTTACCTACAGCAAGCCATGCTGGAACTATTTGAATGTTTACGAGCGCTGCGTGACCGTATGGCGCAAGAAGGGTTGTCAGGTAGTGGCGAAGGACAGCCGCAGCAGGAGTTGGTACTCTTCAACGTGGCAGACTGGGCTGCTGATGAGGTGGCTCAACTTTTACGAAACTCTACCGCTTCTATGGAGCCGAGTATCATCGATACTGTCACACAATTAGGTTATTTTTTGTACATACATATAAAAAATCAGTACATATATATTAAAACAGAACATATATATAAAATATATAGAAATTTGTTTGAGAGTCGGTGGAGAGTTCTGCGGTTCTTAATATTAATAGAGGTTTTTTGGGTCAAAATAGGAATTTGTGAAATTGCTTTTTTCTAAAAACAAATTATAAAACGTATTAAATTCTCATTCAATATAGAAAAATATGATGAATATGTTAACCTCTTCGTAGTCGAGGGTTTGGATTAATAAGTTTTGCAATAATTGTTATGTTTTACAAATAAATGAAACATAGTTTTTGACACCCAGTACGCACATTGACGTTCTTAATCAGAATAGCATTTACCGACTGAATTACCTATCTTATTCACCGAATACATAAAACTTGTTTCAAAGTCATTAAAAGGATCTTTACTGAGTATAGCATAGTATATAGTGTAGGAACAGTAGCAGTAATTGTTCAAAAATAACTATTTTCTAGATGAACGTGCTTTGGCTGAACTAGATGCAAAATTAACTAAAGTTCCCACCCGTTTTGCTGAATTATGCCTACAGGCGTTTACTGCTCGTCAAGAGATTATAGACTGGGTGAAAGAACTTCTAGAAAAATATGTTAGTAAACTTTTTTTAGAGTAGCTCGGTGATGTAGTGGATAAGCACCTCGCCCGCGATTGTTATTACTAAACCAATTTTGCAAGGGTCGCTCATGTCATGGGTAACCTCATTGGGCTAATGTGGAGCTTTATAGTCCATTCTCCTTAACCATCCATAAGGAAGGCCTGAGTGATGATGATGAAACTGAAATACTAGTTAATTATAACAATATAGATCTATATAGGTATATAGTAGAGGAGTTGGTAACAAATCTAAAAGTGACTACGAAATGAACGGTAGAGAAAACCTTTATAAAGAGTAAACCTCTGTTTCACTGTTGTATTTTTTAACGTTTACGATTTATTATTTTTCTGCGATAACTTTGCAATGGCTAAAGTATGAACACTCTTAGGAAGACAATGGGCCCGAGGGATTGGACCGGATTGCTCAATATAATGCGCACGGGCTCGAATTGTGCGAAGCGCTGCGTGCATTAAAATCTTGCGCAGACGACGTCGTAGACTCAGTTTCGCAACTCTCCAGGCAAGCATTACACCATAAATTATTAAGTCCTACATCTGATGACTAAAAAAAATCTCAAGTTTAAATTACATTATAATACCTACTAGCTTACCGCCATCGGTTTCACCCGACATGACATTATATTTATCCCTAGGGAACCAATTAGTGGGATAAAAAGCAGCCATATTCATTATCCGTATACCTACAAAATTTTGTCAAAATCCGTTTTGTAGTTTTTGCGTGAAACATACATACTCGTACATCCTTAAATTTTTGTATTTATAATGTTACTAGGATTATAATATTATATTTTCAGTTTGTATCGTATGCAATAAAAATTAGAAGAATAAGAGGCTATAAAAAGCCAAATTTTATAGTCCATTTTGTAGTCAATTTTGTACTTCACGAGGTGCATAGCGCTGTCACGCTATACTTATAATTATATTTCTAAATAATTCGGTTTTCTTTGTGTCATTTTATAAATAAATTTGCTTCCGTTTTTCATTGGGGATAGAATTCGGAAAATCTTCTTATCGGATGCCTACGTGATACAAAGAACACACCCTCCTTTCAGATCTCTACGATTAGTATTTTATCCTAAGCGTTGATCCGTTAGAAAATCATTCAGCATAAAACATTTTATATACGTTTATATTATCACCGAGTTATTTGTTCGCATACACTACAGTACAATTTATTTTATATATTTACTTTATTTAAAATATATTTATTAGACAAGCCTGGCAGGAGCGTAGTGCTCTTTTGGCGGTAGGCGAGTCGCTGGTTCGGGAAGTAGCTCACTTAAGGCAAGATCTTGAAGTGCGTACCGCAGCCATAAACGAACTGCAACAGTTGCGAAATGGAAATGATAAAATTAAGCTTTTGGAGGTATTTCACAATTTTTTTTATAGTGCACCGGGCACCTGAATACTTAAGATAATACAATACACTTTTAAACTGACTAATTGTTTTTAAAGGACGCGCGTCGCGAGCTTGAAGAAGAACGCAGCGCGCGTATTGCGATTAAAGATAAATTGTCGACCACGGAGTCTCAGTTGAGGCAAACACGAATGCGAGTCACTAAGATGGACCGACAGTTGCGGGAAGCCGAAGCCAGCATCGCTAGTCTCACAGGCACTGTAAAAACCTTAGAAGACCAGGTAAGTACTCTAACGATCTAAATGTGCAAGGTACAGACGCAAATGCTATTCCATACGTATTGTTTCTATTTTTTGTATTGTTGATGGTGGAAATCTGTTTACACGCAAAGACCATTAGTAATCAGCTCCTACTTACATTTATAGTTATGAATTAAATATTAAGATCACATGTATTTAGAATCTACAATATTGTTTGAAATCAATGTATTTAAAATGAAATAAATTTTGGGCAGAGTCGACAGAAAGAAGTGCAGTTAGAAGCACGCGCAAGAAAATTGAAAGAATCTTTGAAAACTGGAGAAGTAGCCAGTAGTCACTTAGCGCAACAACGTGACGCTTTGCAAGTTGAGTAAGTAATCGTATGGTTTGTGTGATAACAAGATTCGGTTTGACGTGTCTATACCAAAACATATTTGTTACAGAGTGGCACAACTGAAAGAGCAAATTGAAAATATGACAAATCAACACAAATCGACAGTACAAGATTTAACTAATCAATTAAAGGAGTTGAAACATACTTTAGAGGATCAAAAAATAATATATCAACAAGTAGTAGAACAAAAAGAAATAGCACAAAATGCGTTAAAAGACAGTCATAAAGTAATCGAAGAACTCAGAGCTAAGATAACTGAATTAGAAAATAGTAGGCCAAATCCAGGTTGGCTAGTCAATAAGGAAGTATTTAAAAAAGACACTAAAAAGCACCTCCACTAGATGGCGACTCTAGCTAAAGTTGATTTTTGCAGGAAACGAATGGACCCAAGATAGTCATTTCCTTTCCTTTTAACTAACAAATTGAAAAACTGAAATTTGTAAAGTTCGAAACTTAGATATTAATAGAAATACGAAAAAGTACAAATAGAATATGAGCTGTTTATTCAGTTTTAAAAACTAATTTACTTTTATACATGGAAAAAAACCGGAAGGGTTGTCATAGAGAAATCAAGAAAGTACCGTAGCGACATCTAGTTTGATTTTGGGAACTTTTTTTAAATACTTCCTCGTTAAACTACTATTTATCTTGTTTATTTATTTATAGACGTTTTACATTATCTTTGGTGCAGATATTTTTAGATGTTATGTTTTAGATTTGCCTACGGAAAGAGAAATGGACATATGGGCGGAGCTGCAAGCTACTAAAGAAACTCTACGAATGACAGAAGATGAAATGTCAACTTATAAACGAGAGAAAGTCAAATTTTTGGAAACAATGACAAAGATAGCGGTGATTATTTTGTCATGTTGCATGTTATTAATTTAACCGGAATCTTGACCACTTTTTATTTAAAAACATTTTTATTTTTCAGTCTTATATTCCTGATATATTTTTTTCAACATCTACAAGGTGAATACTGTAACGAGAGCATGATTTAAATCGAATCCTTATTAAATTACCCTATTTATTATTATTCACAGGATTCAGGAAACAAAGTAGAAATGCAAAAGAAACTGGCTGCTGAACTACTCAGTAAAGAAGAAATCGTTAGCAAGTTGCAACTACAGACGAGAGAATTAACTAAAACCATAAAACTTAAGTAAATACTATTACGAAAACATTAATTATAATAGAAAAATTGCATAAGGCTAACATGACCTTGTTTTTTGTACAGTGAACAAAAAGTAGCTCAATATGAGCAGTACGTCCGAGACCTACAAGCTCACAATCGTGCGATTGCCAACTGTCGAGAGGCTCCCGACGGTATCAGTTACCAGGATTTGCAACAAGAGGTAATTTTAATTATAATGTAACGTATAGTTTCGATCATTATTTTTCTTCGAGACATAAACAGAGTGTACAGAATATTCTTTTTTATTAAAGATAATGAATCTAAGGATGAGTCTCCTGGAAACAGTTCACAGAAATGAAGAGCTGACAGAGTTATTGATGCAGAAAGAGCAACAACTTGAACAGCAAGACAAAACATCACGTGCCCAGGCAAGAGTCATCAAGGTTCATCAGTTTTTAAGCTCCTAACCGATAGTGGCAGAGTATAAATAGTTGTTTCTATCACCAATTGTAATATACACGTGTTTTAAATTCAACATACGGATTATTCAGGTGCGCGAAGAGCTAATTAACATGCTCAAAAACAAGGAGACTGAACAGAGTCGAGAGTTGGCCGCTTTACAGCAAGATCTAGAACAACGCATGAATATTGTAGGCGAAGTAAGCTGCATTTGATTTTTTTTTCAACTCACACTATATAATAAGTATCAATTCTTACGTTATTTCATAAAACAAAGGATTACTCCACAGCAGCTCAGGAGAAAAGAAATTAGCAATAGGGTGTTAAGTTACAAGTAATAACAAGACTCTCTAGATTTTATTGTGCGATGCAAGTAATAGCGCGATAAATGGAGAGAGCGTCAAAACTAAAATCACTTAATGAGAAAAGTACATCGTATATCTTTGGATGGCTACTCCTTAAATTCAATGGTGCCATTCAATTGCGCGGCTAAATATTGATCAGTTATGTTAGTGAACAAAACATTAACAGTACAATTTTTGGATATTCATCATTCATTTTTGGATATAGAAAATATAGTGACGGTACTCCGCTTATTATGAAGCTAAAGTAATTATATTGTCTATATTGTCGTAATAAATTATACGACACCATACAGGATAACTGCTTTGGGTATAGATAACGACTTTTAAGATGGACAAATGTGATTGCAAATATAATTATTGCAAATATTTTAGGTTAACAAGCAAATTGCTGCAAAAGCCGAAGAAATTCAAGAATTATTCGCGACACTCGAAAACAAACAACAACAGATTCATCGGTTGGAGAAAATAGTGCTGGCACTTGAAGAACAACAAAGGCGTGCACAGGCCCAGCGGACAAGACACGAAGAAAAAATTGCAGCTCTCGAACATGAGTTAGCAGCGGGTGGAAATCGTCGAGAAAGGTGAGTACATATCTAAATTGTATACTAATCTATAAAAAGATAGCACAAAACAAAGTCGCTTCGCGTTGTCATATAATGTATTGTGTGATATAATGTATTGTTTTTGTAATCTGAGGCAATAAACCATTTATTATTATTATTGTCTGTACGCTGAAATCTTTTAAAGTACACAAGCCGCTGGCGAAAAATTTATATTATATGTAATGAGGAAATATTTCATGGTTTGTTTGTTTGCATTGAATAAACCCTGAAAGTAATGGACAGATTTTAAAAATTCTTTCACCTACCTACGGGAAGCTCCTTAATACCAGTATGCTAATACGTCGCTGACATGGATATTATATTGACGGGCGCAGTAGCGGGAAAACATAGTTACAATACAAGTAGCTAATTTTTGTATTAAAAGAATATTCAACGTCTTTATTTCACAAAATGTCTGTAAATTAATTACGGGAAGTTATAATAAGCATAGAAGGATTTCGAATAACATTTTTTTTTTAAAGTTATACCTGCCTCTACAAGAAAAATATAATATATAATAGATTATTTAATCGTACTGTAAAAAGTTTTTAACTATTCATTAAGTATTTTTTCTTTAAAAGTTAGTCACAAGTGTGGCGAATATTGAGTAAGTAATAATAGCCACATTGACATTTGATAATATTGTCGATCGTTCAACTTTTTTTAATCGACAACAAAAATATTGTATTCATTGGCTGACATTTTGTTCCGAGTGGAAATAATGCGTTAAGCGCACGCACGAATCGTACATGCCCTACAAAAAGTCCGACAGACAGTTCACCGCGAGCGTTCAATACGTAAACCCGTTTGACTTTGTATGTGACAAAATGGATGCTACAGATATAGATATTGACATCGACATTTTGATTGACGAGGTTCAAAAGCGTAGTGATATATACGATACAAATTCACGTTATTATAATGACCGCAATAGAAAGAAGAGACTATGGGAAGAAATTTATTTAATACTCAATAGCAAATGGACAACATATTCTTCACAAGAAAAAGAAAAATACGGTTAGTATAATAACATCTACGTCTATTTACATGGTTTTTATATTTATGACGCTTTACAGCGGGGCTGCCATCTAAAAAATATAAGATGCCGTATTCAACGCATCAGAATTGCTACAAAATTGCGTGTTCAATAATGATTTACTTTAAGTTACTATACTTATTATACAATAAGGACTGTTGTTATCTATTTTGACTAAGTTTTATTTGATTCCAGTTAAAGAAGTTCATAAAAGATGGGAGTCACTTAGAGGTTGCTTTAGACGTGATGTATTATATCAAAAAAATTTTGTACCGAGAAACGGTATCAAGAAAAAAGCAAAGTACAAGTATTTTAACTCACTGTTGTTTCTGCTGCCATTTACTAAAGCAACAAGTACAGAATATACGACTATACAAGATTTCGAAGCTGATAATAAATCTACCGAAATGACTCTAGGTAGCTCATGTCCACGAGACATTGAAGACAGTAAATCATATTCTCCATCTAATTCCGATGACACTAAGATTGAAGGAAAACGTTTTCAGAAGAGAAAAATGAGTACCAACATAGACCAAGAAACATTGATAAATGAAGAAAACATCATAAATTCTTGTAATTTTAGAACAGGATATAATAAAACAAGATGTGATAAAATAAGTTTATCAAATAGAAGTACCGCTGTCATTGATCAGGAAGTGTCAGTGGACGATGAAAATTTCTTAAATTCTTATAAAAAAATAAGGCATAATAGGAAAGACGATGATGATAAAGCATTCTTAATGTCACTTTTGCCCATATTGAGAGATTTTACATTAGATGAAAAGATTTTACTAAGAATTGAATTAATGCAAACGATTGTGCGATTTAAAGAGTCACGGCAAGTAGGAAGAATATTTACAGGGAGAAATGAACACGTCGAGAACTGTATGGAATTTGTTGAGCCACCTGAGCAGAAATATGACGTTCATCAGCCACTAGCATCTACTAGCAAATTTAATAGACCAGATACTGCTTCCGTTTTTTTAACAGAAGATTCCTCGGGAGGTTATGATTGAGTTTCTTCTAAGTTTATATATTTTTACTAGCTTTCGCTTGGTTGCCCCGGGCTGCGAGCAGCCCGGGGAGGTCACGAGTAGCTGGTGGAATCGGGGCGGTGGGGTTTCAAGTCCGCCTATTGTTATGTCGGGTTTACAGTTTGAAATTGCGTAGAAAAGGTCAGTAAGTTCTATCTTCAAATAAAACGTATTAAAGGACACAAAGCACCAGACATCAAAGAAAAAGTGTTGCCAGTTGACACTTAATAGAAAAATAAATATTCAGTCGAAAAACGCAAGCAAAACATAAAATAAATTTTGTATATATACTTAAAATAAGATTTTTCTTTTATTCTTATTTATTAGTAAATTACTGTATCATATTAAAAATCAATCGAACATATATTTCCATCAGTGTTACTATCATTAATTAATCAATTAAATGTCAAGAAATAGTATTTATTGTATTTGCATTACTACATTACATTATTTATGTAAGATTTATTTATTATATGAAAAGGGTACCGATGTCGTGGCCAGATATTAGAATAGATCAATTCACGATGCAATGGGGTTTTAAGTCCGCCTTCGTTTCAGAATAGAAGCTTTCGCTTGGTTGCCCCGGGCTGCTCGCAGCCCGCGGAGGTCACGAGTAGCTAGTGGAATCGGGGCGGTGGGGTTTTAAGTCCGCCTCCGATGCAGAATTTGAGTTTTTCGATTTTTTTTTGTTATGTTTGTTTTATAGTTTGAAATCGCCAACAAAAAGTTAGTAAGTTCAGTCTTCAAATGAAAGGTGTTTAAGCACCATACATCAAAGAAAAGGGGTTGCCAGTTTACACGCAATAGAAAAAGAAATATTCAGTCGAAAACGCAAGCAATATGGCTTTACTTATTGTAAAGTTCTTGAGCATAAACGAGTCGCTTGTGGAATCGGAGCGGTGGAATTTTAGGTCCGCCTCTTGTTATGTTTCCAGTTTGAAATTGCCTAGAAAAAGTTAGTGAGTTCTATCTTCAAATGAATTATGTTTAAGTACACAAAGCACCATACGTCAAAGAAAAAGGGTTGCCGGTTTACACTAATTGGAAAAAGAAATATTCAGTCGAAAAACGCAAGCAAAACTAAAATAAAATTTGGAATAGATCGGCTTGTAGTCATTTATTGTCTTATTCTTATTCAAAAGTAAGTTAATATTTAGTTAATACAGATATTTGAGTTTTAAGACCACCTCTTGTTATGTTGGGTTTACAGTATAAAATTGCCTAGAAAAAGTTAGTAAGTTCTAACTTCAAATAAAAGATCTTTAATTACGCAAAACATCATACATAAAAAAAAGATTGCCAATTTACACGCAATATAAAAAGAAATATTTAGTTGAAAAACGTAAGAAAACTTAAAATAAATGTTGTATACGTCGTCTTTTAGTCTTTTATTCTTATTTAATAGAAAATTTCCTAAAAATCACAGTATCAAAAAAAACTGGTTTTTTATCATCCGGCGACACTTCAACTAAATACATTTTTTTTCTGTAAGTAATTTGAAAAATGTTATCAATAATGCCAAAATCAGCTCTATAAAGTAAAAACCGTGAAAAATGATACATTTTCTAGTCACAGTTCCTTAACCGATTGACCAGGTCTCCATTTATTATGGCTCGCTTCGCTCGCTTTTTCTTTTTGTTTTTTTCGCAGATCTAATCTAACCGATTGACCAGGTCTCTATTGATGGTGTCCTTTATGGCTCGCTTCGCTCGCATTTTATTTTAGTCATAGTTCTAACCCTACCAATTAACCATATCTCTCTTAACAGTTACTCCTTATGGCTCGCTTTGCTCGCTTTTTGTTTTAGACACGTTGCTAACATAATCGATGGTCTCTCTTAATGGTCTAGCATTATGGCTTGCTTCGCTCGCTCTTTATTTTGGTCACAGCACTTTAAGCAATTGACCAGGTCTCCATTTTTTATGGCTCGCTTCGCTCGCTTTTTGTTTGAGTCACAGTGCTAACATAACCGATTGATCAGATTTCTATTGGTGGTGTTCTTTATGGCTCGCTTCGCTCGCATTTTATTTTAGTCACAATTCTTACCTTACCAATTAATCAAATCTCTCTAATTGGTCACTTTTTATGGCTCGCTTCGCTCGCTTTTTGTTTTAGTCGCAGTTCTAATCTAACCGAATGACAATTTCTCGCTCAATTTATTTTTCTGGTGAAAATATTGGATTTTTTTTTCTCACCACGTAAAGATTGAGTAAAGATACGGAAACGGTTTATATATGCAAAGCTTCCGAGTCACCAACTCAGTCAGAATCATTTTGAAATTAATATGGTGACTACTATCAGTGTTGCTAGAACTCAAATTATTCCATCAATTATGTTATAAATGCAACAGTAAAAATTTTATTAAACAGTAAAATCATTGTAAAAAAATATTTTAATATTTTTCATCAATGACATACATGAAAATTTCTCAAAAATCTCGGTATCAAAAATTTTACCGTTTTTTTTTCATCTGGCAACACTTCAGCTGAATACATATTTTTGTTAAAAGTATTCCGAAAAATGTTACCGAAAACGCCAAAATCAGCTCTATAAAGTGAAAGTCGTGAAGAATGATCAATTTTCTAGATAAAATGGTCGCTGTTTAAGCCGCCATCTTGAATTTTGAAATTTCAACCTCAAACTTATGTAGCCCATCTATTGGCGCATCCAACGCAGTTTTTATTATTTTCCTAGCGGCTATAATGACTGCGCTAGAGTCCAAAACGTGAATAGTGGGCATTGAACTTTCAAACCGCCGTAGCTGCCGGGGTTGCCAGATGTAGGCGATGAAAATAGTCAAATGTGATTTCGGGATGCACACTCCATCGTCGGATACCAATTTTCAAGTTCTAAAATTGTTCCTTTGACATTAACAGTTTTTGGGGTAAATCTCAAAAACTACCCTAAAATCGGGTAATTTTTTTCCACCACCTGAAAGAGTCTATAGAGATACACAATAGCTCCATATATGCCAAATACCTGCGGGGTTACCAAGTCGGTCAAAATCGAGGTTGAATTTCAAACGTTGTTTGCTCTCAGTGTTGCCAGTCGATCGTTCTATTTTTTCCATCAGGTATCTTGAAAAGTTAAAATTAAAATATTTGCATCAAAAAAGTTCAAAAATTCGACAAAAATTGTTTCCTCAAAAATCTCATAAAGTATCAAAAATTTTCAAGATTTTTTTTCACCTGGCAACCCCTCAGCTACTTGCCTAAAAATTATTTCCCCGGAAGTCTTCTGACAAATGTCGGCAAGTGCGTCAAAATCGGCTCGATGTGGTGACGATACCCAATTTTCCGGATAAAACGGCCGCTGGTTTGGCCGCCATCTTGGATTTTGAAAATCCGGCTCCGTACTGGTGTGGCCAACTCGATAGCGCATCCGATGCACTTTTTACCATTTTCCTAGTGGCAATACCGACTGCGCTAGAGTCGACAAAGTAAAAAATGGGCAAAATTTTTCAAATCCCCGCAACCACGAGGGTTGCCAGGTGACGACGATGAAAATGGTCAAATGTCATTTCGGAGAGTGCCCTCCGTCGAGGAAAAGCATTTTTGAAATTCCCAAACGGCTCCTTCTACTTTTCTTCTTTTTGGGGTAAATCTCCGAAATTACCCTAAAATCGGGGAAAAATTTCACCTCATTCGAAAGAGGTGGCCGAGACTCACGATCAATCCATACCAGAGGAAGAGCTCCGATGTTGCCATGTAGGCTAAAAGTGCGTTAGAATTTTTCGAAAAAGTGAAAAAATCACAAAATGGCCGCTGCCGGCGCCGCCATATTGATTTTGCCGAGTTTCATAATTTTCCCATAGTCACGACTATATCAGGCAAGGGACCTCATTCACAGATTTTCTCCGCTGGCCACCCAGGTTCCCAAACAATTCGGGTTATGAGGGCATGTCGAAAAACACGTTTTCTGCCGTGGAGCCCAGGGTTGTCAGCTCGCGGAAACGAAAACTACCAAAAGTCATAGGACTCCCCCGGCGCCACACCGCATCGAGTCTGTTTTCCGCGAAAAGTGCGTATTTCGAAATTTCACTTTTCTCCCAAAATCTCATAAACTACCACGAAAATGGTAGAAATCGGTAGTGAAGTAGAAAGAGCCCACCGAGCCCCACGACCGTCCCATACGACGCGAACCCGTCCAACGCCGCCATCTTGGAGAAAATCTCACTGGAAAATGGCGATTTTTCATTACCGAAACAAAATGGCCGCCCCCGCCGCCGCCATATTGACACGCATGCGAAAACTCCCCATACGTAAAAATCGACTATATTTCCGAGTCGCCAGCGTAAAAATCCCCCTTCCACAAAAATCACAAAAGAAACGACGATTGCCCGAACAGAGGTCGAAAAATGCCAAATTTCCAGGTGAAATATCTCGGCCGCCATTTTGTTTTTTTAATCAAACCCTTTTTCAGCCTTATTTTTTTAGCCAAATCTACAAACATTTTGAATATCGTAACCGTAGAGTGAATACTTTAGAATTTAAAAAAATTATCTCGCCGCCATTTTGTTTTTTGGCTGTACCGATATGCCATTTCAACTCGAATTAAAAAAATATTGTCACTCTCCATACATGAAAACGTCATTTTCCCCCTCCTTCTACCCGAAAAAAGCATGGAGTGAGTGAGTCAGTGAGTCAGTGAGTGGTAATTAAGCTTTATATATTATAGATAGATAAAAATAATATTTGTGAGTTTCCCATTCTTATTAAACTATGTGTAAGCATGATATAGTTATGCAATATTTTGATTATTTTTCACTATTTTTCAATCGAACTGTGAATCCCATTGAAAAAACGTGGAATAAAAAATAACTGTATAAATGCTTATAATATGAGTAAATTTTCTTAATAACAGATAATACTAGTAAACTTATAACGTAATCCAAAATAATGAAATAAATATTTATTTAAAAGGTTTTTTACTATTACACATGTCATTTTCATGTGATACCTACGTAGGTATAACATGAAAATGTGTGCAATAATTATGTAATTATTCCTGTTTTATTGCACGATTACTTCAAAAAATAGTTAAAAAAGTCAATGAAGTTTTATTGTATTACATTTTATTGAATTAGTTCGAGATTTCAAGTTACTTTAAATAGCCATATTTTTTTCCAACCCTATAACATCTTCTGCAAGTGGAAATGACATTTCGACCGCCATTAATAAGACTGCAAAGTAGAAATTGCTAGACCTAACAATTTTTCATTTCAAACAAATGTTCATATTCAAGAAACTTTAAACGAAATAAAACTACATAAATATAAATTAATGTAACAAAATAAAACGATGTGAAAATTAAACACACGGATGTACGTCAGGTTGCCATAATATTTCAAATTTCTTCATTGATTTTAAACTATCCTCAAAGTGTCATCCATATTTTGATGTCAATACAGTATTCCTTTTATCTTACTATATTAAGGTTTAAAATCAAATATATTCACAGATTTATATGACCTGACGTGCTTGAATGAATTGAAAGTAAATGAACAAAATCAAACGATTTTTATTTGTTTCAGTTTAATACTATCTTGACTGCTTTGCACTAAGTATTATTATATTATTTAGTATAAAGGTATTATTATATCATAAAATTTAGTATAAAATTTATATTTTAAATGAAACTAAATGATACAATATGATGTTGACTGAAACTTATATTAATAATTATAACGAAATAAGATGAAGTGATTTCCCTTTGTTTCTGTTTGATACTCTACTGACTGATTTGCCCTGAACATCATTATTTGTCTCTATTACTTTTATTTATATTATTTAAAAATAAAAATAAAGATATTTCTTCAATCTAATTTTCCACATTTCATAATTTTCATTACTGCTTTTAAATTCCACTTGGCAACACTGCTTCAGTATACATATTTTTATTGTAACCTTATAAACATTCAGTAAATCATTAAAATAATTTGTCACTCTGAACAATTTCCACGCTTTTCCTTTATTTACAAATTTACCCACACTCTCTCTCTTTAAGGAAAAATCTTGAAAAATCTCCAGGTACCCCGAGTTTATCAGTATAGCAATGAGAATGTAAAATAGATCAAATATAATATACTCTTTCTCTTCTCTGTCCCATTCTTTTCCTACCTTCTTCTCCACCTTACCTAAAAAATCTATTTTCTTTTCACCCCAACTCCGCTCAGTCCCAGTTAGCGTTACCAGGCGTCCGAAGAAAATCGGACATAGGTAGGCCTGTTGATTGCGTGTCTGTGAAATAAACGGTGTCCGACTTATCTGGCTTTTGTGAGGCTTTTTACATTTCACAAACGAGCAAGGGCCGAGCGTGGCCGAGTACAGGCGAGTCGACGGATTAATGATAATACTCAAAAAACTTTACTTTACATAAACAAAAATTGTCGTACTTATTAATACCGAAATACAAAATATTCAATAATGTAGGGTGTCCGGCCTTTCTACCCAAATGTACGGTCAAACTGTCTGGTCAATCCGGCTATTAAGTATGGCGACCTGGCAACCCTAGTTATCTATGGTCCTAATGTATATTGCGCTCTTCCTCTAACCTTACCCTTGACATACCACCTCATTCAACCGACTTTCTATCATATTCCTTTTCGGTGTATTGGCTTTGAAATTCACTTTTCACAATTCATTTGAATTCCTTTCACTTCTATGAAGAATTATTTTCTCTCCCTACCTATAATCTTGCATAAAGTTTGTATTTTTAAAATTATTTTTTTCTTTTTATTTCACTTGTTATACACATTATTCCTATCGTTATTGCACCCACTCCCCCCGCTGTCACTCCTTATTTATTTAATTCTCTCTATACTTCCAATGGTCACCTGGAAAAAATTGCTGCAATTCAATAAGGCAGCATTTTGTGTACTGGTTTTTGATTTGTAATTCTGATTGTGATGTGTCCTGTTTAACGTGCAATAATAATTTTTATTACACGTATGAAAATATTAATTTATATTATATGAACTTTTTAACCAAGCAATATATATTTTATCTTATTGTGGTCCGATTACTTATTGCTGTTTATTTGAAAGTTATATGGTGTTTATCTCTAATTATTAATTTCTTTTGTTACAGGAAATACCTGTTTTTCTGATATTATGGGAATCATATTTGAAAATACTCACTAAATTATGAAGTGAGGTGAACATATTATTGTACGTGTACTAATCATGTTGTAATGTTCCAATGTGTAAATCGTTAAATAAATAATTTAATTCAAATAATTTTTGATGATTTTACACCAAGGATTTTGTTGCATTATACCATGGACCAATAAACTACTAGATTATGTATTCAGTGGCATGCCACATAAAATATTCAGACTTATATCAACTGACTTTCTACTTGCTATGTATCTAATAGTTTTGTACTTCAACAGCTTAAATAACTGAGAATATAAATAAAAATATTCTTAAAAATATATGTAATATACTGTTACCTGTTACAAGAATATGACCACTCTGTATTTTTGTAGTAATTTTACAGTAAACAGCACGTCATTAAACAAAATTATCTTTCTTCACTTCATTTTAAACCATATTACATTGACGTAGAGTATACATCTGAATAATTCAGGTATTTTCAAAATACGTAGGGAATGTAGTATAGAATACCTTTGCCTTTTAGGGAATGTATGAAAAATTATGAATTTGATGTTCCATTACATACCTATATACTTTCCTAGGTAATATACATTACCGGCCATATTCTTGTAACAAGTAACAGTGCATTATATATATATATATTTAAGAATATTCTTCTTTATATTCTCAATTATTTAATAGTGAATACACAATTCCTAGGAATAGGGTATTTGACACTTTTCTGAAAACTATTTTAAATCGTTGTTTGCTACATTATAAACACACTGTCATAATATTTCATTAGAATCTTTTCTATTTTTGGTGAAAATAATTGTTAAAATTTAAATAGCCAAAAGCGCGCGAAAAACGCTGCTCTATGTAATGGCGCTGATCGTGACGTCACAGGCCAGTAAATATGTCAAATCGATAAGTAACAACTGTCATTAGAGTAAATTAGGGATGATCGATATTGGAAAAACATCGATATTGACATCGAAGTCAACATTCGATGAAAACCATCGATGTTCCCCAAACATCGATTGCATTGCTGTTAAAGGAATTGACCAGCTTTAGAAAAAAGCCTCTCTGAAGCCGTGGAAGTCGCTGTGCAACATAAATATTTTAATGCAATCTTTTTTAATGTAGGATAGGTGGATTCTACCCCTTAACATAAAAGTAATGGAATAAGACAAGTGTCATAAAAAATCACGCGGAAGTTTCACGGAGAGAGAACGAGCCCAACGAGCATAAAGTAACTTTTTTTTATATACATAAATGACCTTTTTCCGTTTTACACAGAAATTTTGCGGGATAGTGAGAAACATTTTTAATAGTTTTCTTCCCTCCTTGTTCTAAAAGTACAACACAAAGCAAACGTCACAAATTGTACTAATAAATTAAATAAAAAATATCGCAATAAATATATGATAGTGCCATGTAGATTATAGTGTATTGTTATATTTTTTAATATGTTTACAAGACGCAAAAAGATAGGTATGTTAGAAATAGACAAGATAGTATTAAGGTTAATGGGACGGGGGGTTTTAGATGGAAGTTGCTTATATGAAGTAGGTTGTTTCAGACAGTTGAAGAGGATGGGATCAGTGGTACCTTTTTCGATTCCGCACTCGCACGTGGAACTATCTAATGTACGGATCTAAGACCGGTGAATAAAGTAACTTATAAGATACCAACGAGCGCTGAAGTTGACAGATTTATTTCTAATTTCCTGGGAAAATGCAAGCAAAGAAAAAACTATTTGTTTGCGTACTCCAGTTACGAGTGCAACCGGTGACATCTAGTATAAAATAGTTGAACTTGATATACGAGATCATCTGGAGCACGTTAGATGGCCCAAAGGGTATCTTGACATTTTATTCATAAACATCGATGTTTTCGATGTTTATGTTCGAAACAGGCATCGGCACATCGATGTTTTCGAGCCAAACATCGATGTGCCAATGTTATCCAATTTAAAACATCGATGACAAAACATCGATATTTATTCAACATCGATGAATATCGATCATCCCTAGAGTAAATTGAAATAGTAATTTAAAAGAGAAATTGAAGTCGTAGTGCGCATTTTTTACGTTTTTTATTTTCCTCTGCTCTGGTTTTCTTTAAAAAGTGTGCTACAAGTGGTGCGTAGTGCCACAATGTACTAATACTACTATAAATAACAAACAAACTTTGAGTCTAGAAGAAAATAGATTCACAATCACAATAGTATAGTAGCTATATAGAGTAGCGATGGGTGATAAAATTAGGTAAGGAGAGATTAGGTTTTTTTCATATCGATACAGTTGAAGGTTTTCTTTTTGGTTTTTTCTCTGTCATTAACATTTTACGACTCATTTATATTTGTTGACAGGGCTCGCACTTTACAGCCTGTCAACCTACAGATGGATGAGACATTAGTACGAAAAAGAATGTTCTATTTTTGTTATACATGCATGTAGTATGACTGCTCACTAAATGCATGGCATTTGATAATTAGGTATCAGATACCGATGATTTTTAAATTAATTTTTAACTTGGAGAACACTATATATCATTAAAGTCGATTTTGTAATTTTGAATTATTATAGTAAAGTTCAAGAAATGAGAAAAACATGTAAGTTGCTCTTTATTTAAATGGCTGGCGTTTTCGCTATTTCTTGAATTTTTTAAAAAGCTTCGTAAATGATTTTTTTTTTCTGCATTGCTTTTTGGCAGTTCTTATCAGTAGAAGCGGCAAAGTATTCTGTTTTCAGTAAATTACTATAAAGTACTCGATACCTACAGACATCGATATTTTATGTATCTCCTTACACTACTTTGACATGACAGCTGATGACGTCACAGGCCAGTAAACAGAATCGTGATTGGTTGTGACGACGAACAATTATAGGACGTTTTCGTCGTTGAATAAATTCCTAAAAATATTGCATTTTCTTTACATTATTTTACTAAATCTAAACATGTTTTTTCTGCAGATATTAAGAAATAAGCTTTATTAGATTATTATGTATCAGGATGACCACAAAATGCAACTTATTTTCGATAGTATCAAATACCCTATTGTATAGAATGCCTGCTGTTTCACTGGCAATGTGTAAAACAAATAGATCTTGGTATTTATATATCAAATCACATGGCCGACTATTTGTAATTATCTATGTTATTGGATAATTACTGAGTCACAACACGTTTGTTGTCTGCCTGCCCGCACGTCTCCCCCGACCTTGCTCTTAAATAATATTTAATAAATTACCTAGGCACACATATATGTTTTAGATTTTTTATGTCCGTATCGATTGAGGAGCCACTTCAGATTTTAAAAAGAAATTTATTCCTTTATTCAGTAGGGAATTAAATAATTTTGTGGGCTAAATTTTGAAAATTGTAGTAAAATATATCCCGAGTTGTGTCAATGTAAAAGCGGCTCCTCAATCTGTACATCTGAATTAAAGAGCCTAATGGAACATGGAAAGTATTTAATCAGTGTATAGTATCTACTGAATATCTGAGCCCAAAACGGTTGATATTAAAGAATATACAATACTTTCAATGTCTTTCCTCATTATATACATAATAGCGGAAATTTTGATAAAAGTGATTAGTTTAAAAAAACATGAAGATGTACTCGCGACGTATTGTTGAGTTCATTTCTCTCATAGATTAGACGGGCTGCTATGGCTCAAATATTTGGATTCACTTTTAAAAAAGCGGCATAAGTAAAGTAAGTTTCGAAATGACTTTTTATACAAGAAATGGAATCATGAGTTACTCATGACTTACTCGTCAGAGCTAATCAAAATGAGAAAGTATAAAAACAGAAATCTCAAAAAAAGTTGATTTTGCAGGAAACGAATAGACAATGATAGTCATTTCCATTCCTTACAAGCACTTTTGAATCGTCTAAAACCTTTTTTCCCCTATCAAGTGATAGGGGAAAAAAGGTTCCACAAAAGGTCCTGAACAAGTGTTCAGGACGTCTTTCAGCTGACAAGAAGAACAAGCGAAAGAAGCTCTTTATCATAAGTAATTACATTTACATAAATCATGTCATTACTAAAATATAAGTTTTAATGATGGACAGTCGGCCAAGAAAGTGGTCTACCACCCTAAGGTTGAATTTCGCGTGTTACGTCAACTAACAACAAGGTTGATTTTCCGTAGCATTAATTTTTTGACACGTCAAGTACACGTCATTATTGCTATCTTCATCATTTTAACGTAACCTTTGACAGTAATTATCTATACCTATAATAAAAATGTAACAAGGTTACATTTGTAAGATATTTTGGAAAAAAAATATATGGACGGCCTTCATAAGACTAATAGAAGCCAAAAATATTTTTTTTTCTGTCTGTCTGTTTGTATGTTTAAATACTTTAGAGTTAGAATATCGTAAATAAAGTCTTATAGTCCACAAATATCCTACATTAGAATGTAGATTAATTATATTTTAATACAAATAAAAAAAATCAGTAGGTAGTGAAATGCTATGCGTAAGAAGCTATGCGTGTTATAGGTCTGAATATACTGAGATAACGGATAACAGAAATGAATAACGACGAAAAACATATTGCGCCGACCCATAGCTTAGGGCGAGACAAGGACTAAAACTAGAAGAGATAGTGAAAATGCTAATTATTTGGTTGTTAAAAAATATATACAATTCTTTTATAAAATTATAATTCTTAAAATCTTGTGTAGCCGCCATCTGCCTCTATAACAGCTTGGAGACGTTCCCTCATCGAGCCCACCAGTCTTGAGCAGGTATCAGACCCACGTGTTTCCTCCCAAACCTCATTGCAGTGCCCTTGTAGTGCTTCTGCTGTTCGTTCATTACGGTTACACCATCTCTGAACCATAAGACCCCACATATTTTCAATAGGGTTGAGATCTGGCGATTTTGCAGGCCATGGTATCAATTTTATTTCCGGATGTGCATCAAACCAAGCACGTATTACCCTTGCTTTATGTAAGGGACAGTTATCCTGTAAATAATTAAATTGACGCATTTCATTTTCTGGATAAACGTTCCGGACGGATGGCAACATAGCATTTTGGAGAACATCAACATAATCTGATGCCGTTGCTCGTGGTGGCAAAAAGGTCAAGTCTCCAACACCATCAGCAGTCATCCATCCAAATTTTACAAATTTACCGAGATACGACCCGATTCTCTATTTGGCACGACATGATTTTGCGTGTATCGCCTTTTATTGAATCGCCAAAGGTGTAGACGCCCGTGTTGACTGGATTTAAAAGTTTTCTCGTCACAGAAAACAATGTTACTCCAATAAAAATCCAAATATTCTATGGCGAAATTTAATCTGGCCATTCTATGAGCGTCAGTCATATAAATTTTCTTTGCATAACGCCTGTGATGTAAGCCCATGTAATGTAAATGGTTTCTCATGGTTTGGAGAGTCACGTCAAATATGTCGGCAAAATAACGCGTCGGTATAAAGCCAGATTCCTCATAACTCCGTCTCATGAAGACTCGCTGAGTATCTGATATTTCAGGTCTACGACCGCTACGAATCCGAGCGTTCAAATTCCCCTCCTCGCTTTCTCGTCTTATCCAAAGACGGACAGCTTGTCTCTATAATCAAAAATAAAATATGAACAGAAAAAATAAAAATAAAAATTTACACTCGGACTTGGTCTGAGATTTTACATTAAACTCACGTCAGACATAATAATACTTACCGACACATTTAATTCTCTAGAAATCTCACTAATATTCAAACCATCATTGTGTAATGCGATTATTTACATTGTAGTGTAAATTAATTAGGAAAATGTTGAGGGAGACCTCCTTCTTGGTTTAAGATCTTTTTAATTTTAATTTAAATATTGACAATCTGTTCTGCACATGCGCGTCTATTGTTTATATATATTAATGTCTCTTTTCGTAAAGCTGTTGTCGGTGCTGTTTATGTTTTTATAAAGTACATATTTTTAGTGGTAAATAAACTCATGTAATCTAAAAGCTCCCTGGTCTTTCTCTATACCCGTTTTACCATCGGGTATCAGAAAATACCTACGGAAAATGCCGAGAAAATATTTGACATGAATTGTCAAGTGATATATTCTTTTTCAGTAAAAGAGTTTTCGTAACAAAATAGTTTCCACTTTGAAGTGACCTACTTAAATTTTGAATTTATGAAATATTGTGAAGACTATTTGTTGTTGCAAATTATTATCTAATGTATAGGCTGCAAAGGTCAAAATAACTTTGTGCTCTACGACAACACGTCAGCATTGTGCATCTCTTTTATTGTTTGTAACCAATTCTAAGATTCGCCTTTAGCGATGCTTTAAAGACACGGGAAATGTTGTCAAAACTGGTAGACCACTTTCTTGGCCGACCGTACATATCCACTTAACTCAATGCATCTGGCAGCACTGTTTGGTTTGTACTAGCTATAGCGTATTATTATTATAACTACAAAGAAACACAGACAGACTCTCGTAGAGTATTATTGTTCTGTGCACAGACTAGTAAGAAACATGAAGCGAGCTAGCATGGTCTATGACCTTAGCCCTTAGCCCTTAGCTTGTTCTGTCTGAATCTCCTTACTAGTCTGTGAAAGGAACAGAAAAAAAAAACATTGATACAAGTGTTTTATTTTGTTTTTGAGTCTAATTTAACTATTTCAGACTGTGTAAATAACTATACAACCCAAATACCAAGATGTCTGAGAGGAAAGTTCTAAATGTTAGTATACTACGTCTAAATTTAATTGGATTATTATTATTTGAAACATAACCTAAAATGGACATTACATAGCTTCATTCAATTACAATTATTTTACAAATCTAAATTGGTCATGATATTTTCAGAAATATTATCCACCTGATTTTGATCCCTCGAAAATCCCTCGCATGAAATTGGCGAAGAATCGCCAATACACTGTTCGACTTATGGCCCCTTTTAATATGCGATGTGCGACTTGTGGAGAATACATTTACAAAGGCAAGAAATTCAATGCTCGAAAAGAAGATGTTGAAAACGAAGATTACCTCGGTATTAGGATATACAGATTTTACATCAAAGTAAGTCGTATGAATATATAAAACAATTGGGATTAATTAGAAAAGGAATTTAACAAATGATACTGATATATTTAAACTACTAATCGATAGTAATTATATAGTTTTTATTTTATTATAACAGCAAACTTTGTTTCTTTGTGCTGTTTGTTTTTTTTATGCTTGTCATATCTACTTAGGGTTGACTTTTAGCTGAAGGAAAACATCCCATTATTGTGTAGCAACTGATGGTACAAAAATCATTGACTGTGAAACTAGCACCAACCCACATAACTTAATTTTTATATGTAGTTTAATGGAATAAAATGTAAAACTGTATATTATTAATGAAAAATGTTTAAATATCCAACAGCCTCAGTTACTCATGAGATAAGATTCAAACCCACAACCTTTCCTAATCCAGGCGACTGCTATGCAAAAATTGTGGATTTGAGTCCCATCTCAGAGACAATGGGGCTAGTGAATTTTTTAAGTATTTTCATTAGGATTTTTTAAGTATTTTCATTAGGATTTTTTAAGTATTTTCATTAGGATTTTTTGTAAGTATTTTCATTAAGGATGTTTTCCAGTATAGCATTGTGAATTCAAATTGAACTTATATTATAATTAAAACTATATGTTAATTCAGGCTTAGAATTATCCATATAAACAATTTCATCAAAACCGTTAAGTAATTTTTGTATGAAGAAATAACATTCTTCATACACATGTACATCCTCATAAACTTTAGCATTTATATTATTAGTAGGATACTGTATTTTTATTCTTGTCAACTAAAACAGATTACAGGAATTCTATTGATCTACTTTTTTTAATTCTTAAATAATAAATATCATTTAAAATTTTTGATATAAAATTTCAGTGCACTAGATGCTTGCAAGAAATATCATTCAAAACAGATCCAAAAAACACAGATTATGAAATTGAAGCGGGTGCAACAAGGAATTTTATGGCTTTAAAGCTTGCTGAAGAACAAGCAAAGCGAGAAGAGGAGGAACAAAAAGAGGAAGAAGCAAACAATCCTATGAAATTATTAGGTCAGTATACACTAGTGCTTAATCTACAGTTGGGGGGGCACCAATGGGGACTAAGCATTTGTTATCTTACTGTGCTAACCACAGGCATGGGGTCTCAACACTAAGCGAAAAATATTTGTTCTTAAAAACCATAAAAGATGGTGTTTCATGTATCAGTGAATATTTTATATTTGTAAAAAATCCAGAATATATAATATTCAGTATAATTTGTTGACTGCCCCACCTACCAACACCACATTGCACACCGCGTCATGCTATGCCACCGCCGTCTCGTATTATGTCAATCTTATTGTGATAACTTTTAAACAATTCATCTAAATTATTTAGAGTTAAAGACAATGTTTACCTACAATAAACGTTAAAACGAAATATACTTGGACAGCTGATTAAACCACTTGGCTACGGCACATCGATTTTGATAAATAGGTAGTCTAAAATGTACATTATAAAAAAGTATAAAATATTATTGGCTCACTGTTTTGGATATAATCATTTCCAAAAGATAGATTTTTGAGTAAACTTCAGATACTGAAAAAAATAACAGACATGAAGCGGTAAATATTATTTTTAATTTCTTATTTTTTGTCATAGAAAAAATAGGAATCAACATTATTTTTATTGTGACTCTCTTAAGTTTTCAGGCTCCAAACTTTTTTATAAAAAAGTGTTTGAATTTTAATTAAAAAATGCATTCTTTCTATTACTTTTCACCCAATATAATTTTCAATTTTGGCGATTCAAGATAAACTTAGTAACTCATTATTTGATGTTAAATCATAAAATGTACATACGGCTGCATGTCAGGATTCCACAATATATCAAAGGACATTGCTCAACGTCCATACATTGGTGGCCCCAGAGCCAAAAAAATATAGGAAAATACTTATTTTATTGTGTGTCACTAACTAATTCTCATTATGTATTTATTATACCGCGAACGAGTTTTAGAACTTATTATCACGCAAAATATAATTCATTTTGAGGTTATAATTTGTTTGGAAAACCACCAAGAGATGGCACTCTAAGTACATGATATGATATTGATGTCTATATTGTTGAAGCAAAAAAACTCAACTTTAAGAAAGTTGGTTTTTCGTAAAAGTTTCTAAGTCAATCAATAGACAAATAAATCATTCTAATAGTTAAATAAGGGTGTTATTTAACGGGTTAGCATAGTATTCACATTTTTGCTAGCAGAAAAATATATTCTGTCAGTTGAAATATATGATTGATCAGCAGACCATGGCTAGCTAACAATATCAAATCAATCGACAATTTTTTACATTCTGGACGGCTGTAATTATTTTTTATTAGCATAATAATCATATAAGCTGCAATGAGTGACGCATATTAAATACAATTTTGAACAGCACTTAGAGGGAAGCAACTAATCTAATTTTGTGAAGCATATAAAAATAGCAATAATGACTGGCGCAAAATGGGCGCATTCCTTACAAAAATAATGAATGGGTATTTAGAGTAAACTAACTAATTAAATTAACTGCCTCCGTGTCCTAGTGGTTAGAGCGTTAGGCTCTCGATCCGAAGGTACTGGGTTCGATTCCCGGTGGGGACACTCAAATATTTCTTTGTGAGTTTTTCCCAGTTTGGTTAGGACATTGCAGGCCTGAATCACCTGATTGTCCGAAAGTAAGATGATTCCGTGCTTCGGAGGGCACGTTAAGCCGTCGGTCCCGGCTGCTACCTACAGTACTCATATAACACTCGCAAAATATCAAAATTCACACTAATTAACATAAAACAAGTTGTTATCACTGTAATTTGACAGCGATTGGCTACTAGTATCATGCGACTACTCTTGCTCTGCCCACTTTTAACGTACATTGCAGACTTTTCAATAAAAATGCAAACCAATTAGTTATTCTTCTAACCATGCTTTAAATACGCAAACCGATCAAATGAACTGCTAACCATACAAATATTTCTTGCTGACCAATCCTGAATCTTTCTGATCAAGTAGTTATTTTGGGGATAGACTGTTTATTTGACATACACATATTAATTTAAGCTGACTGTATATGATTAAATTACTGATCATTATCAAGATTATTTGCGAAACAAGGATTGCCGATTGTTTTATTTTTCTTGCATACAAAATCTTTAAATGCTGATCAAACGATTAAAATACTGATTTTTGTGGCTAACCAAATTTTTTTATGGCTGACCTTTTAATTACTTCTCGTTAAATAATATACCTATTGATAAGCTTAAAATTAAAAAACCTATAGCTTTTTGAAAGTTTACATCAAAAGATGGCGCCTTAAATACATAAATGACATGATGTTAATATGTTATAGAAAAAAACTAGTTTTTAGGATATGTCGTATGAATATCAATCTTTCTGTGTGTGAATTATCAACAGTTAATGAATTTAGTTTGTATAATATTCAGTTTTTATGTCCTTATGTTTTTTTTTGGAAAATCACCAAGAGATGGCGCTTTTGGTAAATTTAAGTTTATTTTCGGTCAATTTAATTAAATGTTTTTGTGTTCGATGATTTAAAGGTTATCTAATAAAAATAAATTATCTTCTTGATCTGACGTGTAAATTACATCCATCTGACTCAATAGAATTTAAGTATATTGAATGTGAATATTTGCGAATAAAAATGTTACTGTTAAAGTACTTTTAAATATTAATTTTGGATCGCAGCTTGTCCATGTTAAATAAATATTTGATTCCAATTTAATAAATAAATTAGTAATTATTATTGAAGTATTAATATTTAATGGTATTGGGGCCATTTTCGGCGATGTCCTTTCTGCAATTGATTTAAACTATACAACCCTATACAATAAGTTGTATTAAGTTTAAAATCAAGTGGAAAAATTTGAAGGTTTTTTTATAACCTGGCATATTGTTCACTGTACTTTGGAAGGGCCAAAGTTTAATAGTTTTATGTCATGTTAGGTACTGCAGATTAGTAATGTAAAACCAAGCCCATTTCTGCATATATGGGTTTAGAAAATATTGTCTTAAAAAATTACATGTGATTAAAATGGCATGCTATTTAATATAATACATAGACTTACATTCAAAAATTATTACAGTACATACAGGTGATGACGATATATTATATATTTGCTTAAGATTAATAATGTTCAATGATCATCTTCCAGAATACAGAACAGAACAATCTAGACAAGAAATAGAACTATTAGAAAGTCTTGAAGAGCTTAAAGAACTTAATAGGCGTCAACGCACAGTGGATTATGAGGGTATGCTCAAACAGTACCAACCTGAAACAGAACAGGAACGGAAGACGAGGGAAGAAAAAGAGGATAATGATTTTATTAAGTAAGTTATGTTTTTGAGTGTATTTTGGTTACCGGTTATCTATTGAGACTTAGATCTGTCATAGATCATCATCAGTAAAATTTATTATCGTAAGATGATTAAGAAAAACAATATTATGCACGAATTTTTGCGACAAACAAACCTTGTTTAATATTTACTTAGTTAATTTGTTAATAAGTTACTCACTAACTTAACTTCATTAATTGTTAAAGTATACAATTAACAAAAAAAAATATGGGCTTTTTCATTTGCCCCACCCTGAACCGAAATGCAATATGCTATTACTGATTGACACAGATCCTTATAGATCATAAAAAAAGAGTATTTTATTTAACTGAACCGCACAACCTCTTGAAGGCAAAAATCAACCTACGAAATTTGCTGTGAGGATCTGAATTTGGACATGCTAGTCGAGTTTGTCGTGATGAAAACCACACCCCTTCTATAGATTAATTTTAGCCGCTTTCTCTCAACTTCTTACTTTAATCTCATCAGCTGCACGCAGCTGAGTTTAGAATCGATGGTTCTGCCTGGCGGTAACAGTTCATAATAAATAATGACCTTCCGATCCCACCTTACACACAGCATCACCTTGTTGCGAGTTAACTCAGGTTTTGCCATAGTCTGTAAAGCCTGACTGACCTTTAGCCATGACTTTTTTCTCACGTTCTTGTCGTACGTGATCCACTTTTCATCATCAGTTATCAGCTTCTTAAATAATGGTCCGGTTTAATTATACCGTAATAAAGAATTATAAAATATATAAAATATTTTTCAGTGAGCTCGTGAGGTACCCAAATTTTTTCCTTTTTTCAAATGCGCCAAAACTGTTTTGTGGTCAATCAACCCAGTTCTTCAGCTACGCGTATAATACCCGGTACTATAAGTACTGATATACCGATCTATTAAATTTATCCGAAAATTTTAAAATGTATCGAATTTCTTTATTAGATTCACTCATTTTGACAGTAATAAAAACAAATGAAAATCAAAGATTTTCCTAATTTGAATTCGGAGTTATCTTCTTTAAAACTTATATTTTTTAATGATAGCGAAACCAGCCAGATACAAATATTAATCCCACCTGCACGCATAGCATGACGAACTCGAGAATGTTTTCTCTACACTCAAATGTCACTTTTCTTGGGTGCGCTCATAGAACATCTCACTATCGACCCGAGAAAGTGACATTTGAGTGTAGACAAAGCGTTTCTCGAGTTTGTCATGCTACACGTGCAGGAATCGACCCGGAAACTCAGGGAAAGCTGAAACCTTAAAACTGGTGAACGAGCCTCTTCAATATTCATATAATTGTTGCTCGCCAAGGTTGAAGATAATTAGTTATATATTTTATATAACAACTTTTTAATTTCTAATTAGTAATCAACATATATAATGACGTAATACGATATTTTAGATCTATTAAATTCGGGAGTTCGTCAACAAACAAAGTGGTTGCAGAGGAAATTATTGAAGAAGTAAAAGAAGATGACGAGCCACCTTCTAAAATAACAAAAAACGAAATTACAACTAAGATTCCAGAACGAAAGAAAAAAGAATCATGGAACAGAAGTATTGGAGTTTTGACCAAAAAGCCTTTGTTGAATAATCTTGTCAAGAAAAAACAAGAATCAACGCTCAATACCACAGATGAGAAATCTGTAAGTAAACCTCAAAATAATCCCGAAATTGTTTGTACATCTATAAAAAATAAGAGTAATGAAAGTGAGAAAAACATTAAACCTGGTGCCAGTGGACTTTCTTTATTAGCTAATTATTCAGGCAGTGACAGTGATTCACAGTAATGAATTGATGACATAACATAAGGAATATAAATAATGACATGTATATATTGTGTTAATTTATTAGGATGTTAATTAAAATACAAAATAAATTTATTAACATTATTATACCATAGTTATTATTTTTAGGTTTTATGTTTAGGTGAATCACCCAAAATATATCAGAAGACTATATGAAACTGTAACCTTGAATTATATCCATTCTCGAATTATTCAATAGTAACATAAAAATACAAAGATACCATACCGATAATTTCAACAACATTCAACATAATAATATTATTTTTATAGCGTATATTGTTTAATATATAGGATTAAAAAAAACTTTTGAATATAAATAAAAAATTTTTTTCGTTTTATCCTACTGCACTAATTACACTCATCTAGAGGGGAACGTGAGGAGGGATAAGGGTTCAAAAGGGAATTTTTGCGGAGCTGAAGATTACTTAAACAGGTTGATAGCATTTATGCAGTGTTTGTATTTAAAAACTTCAGAACATGATGTTTTAAGTTTTCATGAATATTTTTAATACTTGTCTTTTTAGAAGCCCATAGTATCACGATTTTCTAATTTTTTTGCCTTTTCGAAGATTTAACTTAATATTTTTATATAACGCAGTATCGCAATACTTTCATTTATATGTATGTTTCGTGTCTCATTGTCAGTGTGTTTTAGCATAGGTTTAAATCAGAGAGTGTTGCTCCTTTTTTAAACAACAATCTAGTATTAAAATAGGATGAACAATGTTAATGTAAACCTAAAATACATAGGTTCTGAAATCTATATAAGTATATAAAATTCAGACAACATACACCCGAAATACTAAGTGTAGAAAGTTGAAATTTGGAATGAAGAGTCCTTAGGCAGTGTAGAGGGGCACTAATAGGGGGATTTTGGAAAATTCCATCCCGAAGGATTTAAATTAGGGAATGGAAGTTTGTATGAAACTTTGTTACTACAAGTGCTATAAGTTTCAAATTTTGCATGCGGGTTCTTTTTAGGACGTAGGATCTGACTAAGACACGATTTTACGAAATTTAACCCCTAAGGGGGTAACTTAAGGGATGAAAGTTTTTATAGAATTTTTCTCACTTCTGGACTTAAAACTAGATCACGCGGGCGAATATTAAGTATAATTTGTAAGTTTTCCTGTGTAGTGCAATAAAGTAAACCTCGTGTGTTTATCAGTTTTGAGACGAAAAAAAAAGTTGTGTAACGTTTTTTAATAATTAACGTATATTTCTAAAATTTTCAGTAAAATATCGCACCCCCGGTGCGACACTGTCACTTTTGCAAAAAATACAAAAATTAGTTAAATATGTTATAATTGTCCTAAAGCTCCCTTTACTTGGTGCGATAATGTTACTTTTGTAGATGAATCATACGGAACTATGTTCCATATGATTCATCTCATCTGTATCTTCTAAAGTCATTGTTTTGTGAGAAGGCAGAGTTTAAAACTCTTCTCCTGAAAAACTAAATTTTTGCATAAGTGACAGTGTCGCACCGGGAGTGCGATATATATTTTATAAAAAAAAAATAATAATACAGGCTCTTAGACCATTTGGCCAGTCATCAATGGCGGCACGAATCTTTTCTAGCGGAATTCGCTTTGCTTCTCGAACAAGAGTTCGCTCCAGTGACTCCTAAGTTTGGATGGGACTTTCGGCAGGCCCTGAGCTCTAATTCAGTCCATAAAGAATAATCCAGCGGGTTGAGGTTGGGGCTGGAAGAGGGCTACTCGTCCGCCGCGATTAAGGCCGGCACATTCTCCCTCAACCAAGCTTGGGTGCTTTTTGCCTTATGGGATGACGCCGAGTCTTGCTGCAAAACCTAATCCTTATTGTGGAATAACGTATCAGACAGGGGATTCACCAAAATGTTACTCTGATAATTCTTGGCTTTCACCTTTACACCTTGACATTCCGTGCAGACGCTGGGACATCTTTGCTACTTTTAGCGTACACTTTATTGTTTTGTTGGTTGAACTTTTCGTCGACAGTAAATTTTTTCTTGTCAGTGAAGAGTATCTTCTTGGCACCATGTCTCCTCAGCAGCGATGGACCACGGTCGCGTCGTAACTTATGAAGACGATCGTTTAAAAAGTGAACTTTTCAACGGCTTTAGGCCTCACTGAAACGCGCGAAATATTAGTCTGCAGAGCGAGTTTCTTCTGAGTGCGACATGGATTTTGGCGAAGTCGCTATCGGATGATTTTGATGTTCGCAGGCGTCCTTACTGAGCGCGGCCGCTCACTCCTTTGGTGATCTTGCAAAGAACTTGTCTCTTTGTATCGCTGTATTGTGTAATAGACGAAGTTACGGCTTACAGAAAACTTTTCGGCTCGTGAAAAATCTGCATCGGTTAGTTTCCTGCCTTAAATAACAGTTGCACATACAAATAAACTGAAAGATAACATTCCAAATTCAAAATTGGGTAAAAAAAATAACCAGTAACATTTTATTTTATTTTTTCAATAAAAAGTTTGTCTCAAAACTTATGAACCCTCATCCTTTAAGTAAGTCTGCTTTTTGATGTATTGTTACTATTCAAATTTTTGATGCATCAAGTCAATCAATGCATATTGAACTAAAATTAGTTTGATTATGAGTTAAATAGTTTATTCAAAAATATTTCAAGTTTATAAGTAGATTTATGGTTTATTCAATATTAACTTTTATCAAAAATAAAATATTATGATGTTAGGTATCTACATATCAGCAAAATTACATAGCTATAAGCGGAACTAAAGTTTTGTAGGAAAATGAAGGAAAAACTGGACGAGCAAGTTTTAAGTGTGGTGGCAATATTAAATTTGCTCACTGACACATATAATAATGACAGTGACGTGATGAAATGTTAGAAACACCAACGTCATCCAACAGCTGAATAAACGTTTTTATGTCACACATTATCTTATTAGAGTAAATGCAGGTACTTAGGAATAAATTAATATACATTACATATCATGGCCGGAACTAAAAAATATAATGTATTCCCTATTAAACATATGTAGTATGTTACATTATTAAATATAATAATTCTAGTAAAGATACAAACTCATTTTACAAAAAGCCACGGCAAAATATAACTAAGTATTGTAAGCGGTTGTTCGGAGATTCATTTCGTGAAAAAGTTTTTTCTTTTTATATTTGATCAATTTTGCATTTATAATCCTATACTGAAAATATTCTTTATGACTGGGCGACTGCTATACTGGATTGCGAAAGGTCATGCGTTCGATTCCCATTTCAGAGGAGAAAGTGGAGTTTTAAGCATTTTTCATAAAGAATATTTCATTAAATTATAATTTATTTATATATATGTTAGTTACGCTCAAAGATCGAAAACGCTCAGTGAGCGGAAAAATAGCTCACAACGCGTTGTGGTCACAGTAAAACATCCACATGGCGAAATTCGTGTTATGGCTCTAATGAAAACGCGCACGACGCGTTGTGGCAATCACAAAAAGACCAAATAGCGAAATTCGTGTCGTAGCTGACATGCTATTCGATCTCAACGCGTTGTGGCAATGAAGAAAAGCCATGATGCGTTCTGAGCATTCATTGTTTTAACCATATCACGACGGACAGGTTGTAACTTGTCGATGTCGGCGCGGGTGTAAAGACGCATTATAACATCAGTTTTATTCATTTCTTTTCTGTTTCTCAGAGTGAATTTTAATGTCAGCGCTAATTATGACGAATAAAAAAGAAGTGTTTTACGATAAATTACGTGAGTTTGTGGAAACAAGCACTGATCGCAGTTTTATCATGACTACAGAAAAATATTAACAGTCTCAGCTTCTTAAAAAGAACAATGAGTCTCTATCTTCGAAGCAGTATCGACGTCTTAAACGATATGATGTCTTAAAGATTGGTGATACTGAAAAGTTGGTTGAAGCTGGAATAGAAAGCTCAAGTTCAAAAATTCGATATTTCTGCAAAACAGATGAATCAAATACTTATTTTAAGTACATTATTGTTGTTTATTGGTGGACAATAAACATTTATGTTTGTGTTAAATGTTTCTATTACTTGAAAGAATTTAAATTGTCATAAAAAAATTAAAATCCCTAATTATTTTAAGTAAATTGTAAGAAATTTACAAATGATTAACATTTTGTGTTCAATAATTTATTACTTAATATTAATACGTTGATTTTTTTAAATATAAAGTAATCTCAATAAACAACAAATATCGTTTTATTTTAATTTATATAATATATTTCATAATAACAAACACGTTATGCAGTGATTTTATAAAATAAAAAATATTTCCTAAGGACATCTACCAAAACGTTTCCAGCCTATGCCTAGTAGGATCCATATCGGAAAGTAGTGTGCGTCGTAATCAATAATATTCCATACGCGTGATGGCTTTTCTTCATTGCCACAACGCGTTGAGATCGAATAGCATGTCAGCCACGACACGAATTTCGCTATTTGGTCTTTCTGTGATTGCCACAACGCGTCGTGCGCGTTTTCATTAGAGCCATAACACGAATTTCGCCATGTGGATGTTTTACTGTGACCACAACGCGTTGTGAGCTATTTTTCCGTTCACTGAGCGTTTTCGATCTTTGAGCATAACATATATATATAAATATACCTCATCTTTGATTAAAACAAAAAGCCTTATTGTTTTAATCAAAGCATCTTATAATTTTCCATTTATCCAATAGGTGTAGATATAAATTAGAATAAAGTGATATTTGACCTCAAAATATGACCAAAATATTCTGAAAATATTATTTTTTATATGCCAAAACTATTTCTTTATTTTTATTTTTTATGATCTTTTGAATTATATATAGTTTATGTGAGCCTAATCGTAAACAATTTACAACATGTTCAGAGAGCTAATCTAGTACCTGCATTCATATAAATGTATACACCTTTCACCGCTTCTGTATCCCAAAAACCCTTTTTAATATCTATTCACATTTGCTCTAATTATGATACCCAATATTTCATCGTACAGGCGAAACTACTCTTTTTTTATTTATATCCGATGGATCAAGATCGATATCAAGAAATTAATTAATTCATCTACCTGATGTAAGACTAATTTAGTTAATTCCGTCCACAGTGACGCTTATCTGTATATTATCAATAGGCATGAAAAAGTTAAGAGATGCGCTATTGTTATAGAGAGGTAACCATAACGGATTATAGCGGTTAGGCGACAATCGGCTTAGCGAGGCGGCGGAATCCGTCCCCTTTGTTGGCCGCATTTGTTATGGTGGCAAGTGCATCCACGAAGTGGATAACGGAACGCTTACTTATTTAGTTACTTCATTTGCCCTATTTTCGTTCAGGTGGTGTCGACAGATTCAACAGGCACTTTCACCTTTTTTTTATCATTACGCCGCACTGACGTCGATGCCCGTTTCCTAAGATAGTCGTAGTTTTCGTTCTAGTTTGAGGTTGGATGACATTGATTAACGTTTACGGATGGGAATTCCGTTATTCATAGCAGACTTCTGCCAGTTTTTGTATAGCGTGGCATATCATCATAGTTGCTAAAGATTTATTGCAAAGATGTGTTGTGAACTTATTAAAAAATGCAAGACTACGCTTATAATTTTTTAAATTTAAGAACAAAAGGGAAGCAATGCTACATTCTGTTTCGTTCTGTTATTTATCATCGGTCTTCTTTAGATACTTGCCTTTAATATCTTTTTGTCATTTATTTTGTATAGAATTAATTAGATTTACTCGTAGATCATGTTTTTTATAAACTTACAAGTAACAAAACGTGCCTGCCTTTTTATGTGTCAATTTACTGGAAAGAAATCGTTAAAATTTTATCTACCAATGGAAATCCTAATGAATAATTAAAATAAATTGTTATTGTACCTACTTAAAAACTTTTAGGACATCTTTAATATGTCAAACTACATTTTATCTATTTCATTTACTAAACATGTTAATAAAGTTCCTCCACCGCATTTCATACAGTTTTCACTGTCAGTCATAGTAATTCATGAGAAAAGATTCATAAACTATCATCAACCCGGAGGACCTGGGTTCAATATCCGGTCATATAAGATGGACTTTTCTATATTGTTTGATTGGGGTCTTTGTGTTGTAACACTTCTGTTAGTTTCGAATCTGAGCTTTGTATTAATGTCAACATTTATTTGTGTGAATTTGGGAACTTTAATACACACGTATTACCTAAAGATAATACTAGTATTTTTATGACACTTATTCGTAAATATATTATAATGTTGTGATATAAATTATTGCGGTAAAATAAATATTATTTTTTAAATTATAAAACCATATTCAATATTCAGAAAAGATGTATAGTTTAAATATGTTTTATTTTTTCAAGAAACAACAATAATCGATAATCATTGATCATCATACTTGTTGTTTCCTTATACTTTAATATGTATGACTCAATGTGATTGCATTTTCATTTATGCACCTAACTACTTTTGTAAATAAGATCAGGAGAGGGACATACATATGAAAATTTTTGTTAATAACAAATTGTTACTTAAGTACATAAGTGCTTAATCAAACTCCACTTTTAAACTTTCAGACTTTCAAGCATAAAAACTTCTGAAATCTATGTAAGTTTACAAAGTAAGAATGTACAGGTATCCTGATTGCGAATGAAACTTTTAATTATAAATTATCACATTTTCTGTTTTACTCGTGAAACAGACGATTCCAGGCACCATTATTGTTTTTCTATCGACTTCCTTGCATTCCTGAAGACGCCCACTTGACCGACAAATTAGCAAATTAACATTATACAAAACGGCGAATACCTGCCGATTCCAGCAAACCGACCAGATAAAAAGCATATCTCACGGTTTTTCAAACGAGTACGGTTCGTATCCCGATTTTTTCATCGACATAAATATTGTTTTTTCATAAGATGTAACGGCTTTGGGCCGACACATCGATGCTCGTTTCTTGGAAGCGGAGTTGTCGCGGCGCCGCCACGGAGCTCTGTTCATAAATAAAAGGCTGCTTGGGAAATATTAAGTTACGTGGCGGGGTGTTTTTTGGGCGAGTGCGTGCGGCCGGTGGTCGGTCGCTTTGCCCATACCGTGACGGGTAATGGGCGAATTTCACAACGCACTAGTGAAACGAGATCTCGGCTGAACCTGCTCACTGAACCAAACAATTTCTTTGTTCGCTTTGACAATCCTTAAATATAACAGTAATCTTAATGTCAGCATCTTTACCTACGATAGAGCGGGGAAGGTAGAAACCGTCTTGTAAATGAGGGCTAAAGTTATTTTTTTTGTGTTTAATCTATAGTTTAAGTTTTCGTTTGTATAATCAAAAGCGCTGTTTATAATATTATAGTAAAGGATTAAAAAAACTAATTAGTTGATCCCAAAGGGCAGCCTAAATTTTAAATTATTAGAATTAAGAATTATTTTAATGATAAAATGGTTTAATATCTAGCTGTGTTATAAATAGGTTATTTATTCAGTTAGCAACATCTCGTTTATAATCTATTCTAGAGCAATGGGACAGGAACATAATAAAGGCCACTCTGTGGACTTATTACTATATCTAACTTGTATATGTAGGTATCAACTGTTCGACGTTATCTATTCGACAAACAGGAAAATATTCGGAAGTGCCTCTTAATTAGCTTTGTATTATCATTAAACATGAACTATGCATTAATTGATGGAGGAAAGATGCGTGTTTACTTTGCGGTAATTAACAATCACATATTGTTAACTATATACACATCTTAAATATTAGACTGCCAAACAAACCCACGAATCAAGCCAAAACATTGAGGAAATGTAATACCTTGATAAAATTTCATCTATTAAGTCACTTGTGAGTTGTAGATAAATTCATTTGAAAGTCATGAATAATGAACCAATTTTGATTGAAAAATTTAAAAATCTATATAGGTTAATCTAAGGATTTTACAGTTTTCTAGTTGAAATGCTATAATAAGTTTCTAGTCATTTGGAACCTTAGACAAACAGTTAATCCGTGCTAACCAGTTCGACAACTCTGAGCTAGAATTTTAAATAAGCTTTAAAAAGAAAACGAAAGCTTATTGTTCCATCAAATTATGTCAAGACAATTACTGCACCTCCAGACAAACACTAAGCCGCCTATAATGCTTATTATTGTATTTTTTTAGATTTGTAGAACCAAATTGCAGGCTTATAATAACGTTATTGTGGTACAGGTTCGAACAGCATTCCACTTATGCCAACGCACCTCGCGCGGATGGTTAATTTTCTTTAAACGCGTGCAGTATTCGATGCATACTTTATGATGGAACGATCAGCACTTATTGGACAATTGTAACGTTCACCGGATGTCTCTGGTAGCCCACATGATTGATTAAAAAGCCGCAAGTTATTTATCCCACTATAAATAAAGTTGTTAATAGTGGCGGCTCGCTGTAATTGGACTTTAAAATTCCACCAATAAACTCACACAACCGCCCGCCCGTTTGGTACCTCGGTCGGACATCTCACCCCTTTCAAATATAGTTTTGTTTGATTTCTAATAACAGACGCACATTCCATAGCGGCTTATCTATCAGTTGTATATGAATTATGTAAAATATTTTAAATTACCTTATTACCTACCTATTATTCTACAAAGATTTTTAGCGACAAAAAGAATAGTTAAAATAATAATAATTCTTTAATATGATTATACTTGATAGTATAAATACGGCGCTGTACCGCGTAAATAAATCCTGGAGTGAGTCTATCTAAATTAAGGCCTGGATGATTGCTCAGGTTGGCATTTAGTACTGATACTAATTGGTTAAGGATCGGAATCTGTCCAATCCCAAACTAAACCTTATTGGCCTGCTGACAGTTGATCTAACAGCCTTTTAATCCAGGGCTTCGTTTTGACATATCAATTCGGACATCAGTCACGCGGTAGAACAGCCGATACCATACGAAACACACGGTGTCGTCTCTGTGTGTGTATTATTCATATAGTGGCGCGTCTCGTAAGATGTTCCATTCATAATTTTAACAACCACTCATTATGCTTTGGCGGAGCAAGATGGGAATCGAAGCCCGGAGGGATTGTAAAAATAAAATTTAGACCTCACATTTGACATTCACTTTATGCTCTATAAAAGATAATTATCATGTTCATAAATTTCTAGCATACATACAACCATCATATACATACGTACACCTTTGTTCTTTAGTATTTATATATGTGTAAGATTTGCCGCATATGATAATAATGATTACATACGATTTGCTTCTGGTGGATTTTAGTACACGTCCAACGACCGACGTGGTTATAGGGTCATTATAAAGAACTTCGTGTGCGGTTTGTTCATTAACGTGGTTGCCCTTTATAAACGTGTGTTTACTCACAATAGCTCGGATTTATCCACTCAATATGCCCCTATTGAAGCTACCTGTTTACTATTGATGCTCTGCTTTTAAGTCACTATAATTGTTTCTATGAGATTATTTTCATGGTATTCTAGTGCCTTTTCTCGAGCCTTCCGGTTACTGATGAACAATAATATTTAGGAACCATTATGTTCTATCACATTCCAATACTAAAGGGCTAAGATGTGAAAGATATCCAATGAATATTCAGGACGTGTACAGCATCAGCACCACAGGTCGCTTGAGAAACTACCCATTAAAATTATGACAGGCCATCTACATTCCCGAACAACAAAGCCGACCTACGATTAAAATAACACCTTCGAAGAACGTATATCCATTTTACTTCACAAGGGTCCGTAACGTTTCCGCTGGGGTCTGATGATACCTTTTTTCCGAGCTCTGTTGAAAAAAACTTGGCGTCCCATTAACAATAAGATCAAAACTAGCCGCGCGGCACAATGGCCGGCCGAGCGCCAGCCTCTACCGCTCGGCAGACGCTTCCAGGAATCGCGCTCTTTAAAAAAGATCCAACTCATGTTGGGCGTGTGATAGTTGGCGAACCTACATTCCTGGCCGGCGGCCCGGCGCCCCGGCCACCGCCCCAACCAGCTCAAGTGGCATACGGGGATTGATACCTTAGTCCTGCTGCAACACAGACATTTCAGATATTACGCTCTTATATGAAATCTAGAACTAGGCTTTTTGGCTTGACTTGATCAAAGACCATCTTCATAGTGTTATGCGCAATTTAGTTTACCAAACGATTGTTAACAATAACAAATACTTAAGCGTTTATTGTTATGCGATGTTTTTATTAATCACTAGTAGTCATTTGTTATATTGACATTTTTGTCGAAAAATCATAATCGATATATGAAAACAGTTTTAGAATATGTCGACTCGTAACTTGATATGGCAGAGCCGATATTTCGTGGGCCAAGATGTGCACAAAAAATGCAATCCCGATATAAATAGGAGTCATGGAAATTGTCTCATGAGCTATTGTGCAACGCGGTTAGTTTCATTGTTAGATTGTATGTAAAAAATAACAACAATTATACAATGGTAATAAGTTGAATTTGAGGATCCATTAGGGTTGGCACCACTGGGGGCCGCTCCCACGCTCGATTGTCCTTCAGGGCGGTTTCAAAATATCAATGACATTATAAATTTAAGCGTGAAAGCAATGGGTACTTGGTATCACAAAAATATATTCTTATTTCCTTAATTCCATACAACTCTACAGCTTTTCAGTAAGTGCCTACTTAACCATTACAATTTCATTAAGTATGTTACTGAAAAATACCATTTTCAAGACCTCCTTTGTCCACTCTAACATTAGAAGTGAAATCTACCAATCAGTTACAGAATCTATAACATTCCCTTAATCATGGCGTATCTCGGAACTTTGTGCGGCGAGTAGTTTATTTTTCTGGCATTATCCCTTCATTTCTCAACAACAAAATGTTCTCCTTCGCGCGACCTCCCGCTGTGAAATCGTTTATTGTAATAAATTATACAACAACAGCGTTTCTATCTGTGTACTTGATTATTGAAAATCTTATAACAAGGAAAGAAATGCACTGGCATTGAATATGTATAGGTAGACATAATTTTACTTTATTTAGACGTAAGCTCTAAAATTTATCTTTACAATATTAATTATTTCTAAAATTGGTATTGATTTTTTATATTTCCATGCGCACTATCTATAAATGAAACAACTTTGAAACGGTTTTATCGAGTTTGTATTTTGTTTTATTGACGTTTCGGACCCTTTAAATAAATAAGTCAAATGTATTTAAAATTTCATTTCAAAACGGTTCCATAAAAAATATAGTGTTTTTGTATTGTGAATGTGTCCAATAGTATTATTTTGAAGGTAGCAATACTCTGAATTAAAAAGTCAATCAACCACTTAATCGTGTAACACTGAACCTGTTAAGGATCCGAAACATCAATAAAACAAAACAAACGTGATGAAACCGTTCAAAAGTAGTTTCATTTATAATAATATGTACCAACTGTTTAGATCATTATTTCGTATTTATCCTATTTTACTCATTGCGACATTGCCAACATGAAGATAGGACTTATCTCCATAGCCTACATCATTAAAGTTACTATCGTTATCAACCACTTTTAAACATTTTTATTTTAGTATATAGATGGATCCTTAAATATACTCAAAAAATTCCATCCCACTATGCAAACACTTGTCCAGGCTCGTATTTATAACACAAACATACGTACCTATATTATATGCAGCACTCGTCGGGAATGTTGTCTTATGCGTTTTGTTTCATAGTATTGCGTATGCTATGAACTGTGCATATTAAAAAAAAACAAGATAATTCTTGCAATTTAAAGAAAAAGGAAAGAAAATACATTTTACCACATTTTGACCACACACACACAATTTATAAGTTACATATTATCAATTTTTTTAAATACAGTTATTATTTGGAATAAATTTATCAACTAAATGTAGCTAAGCAATTGGAATCTATGTATGATATCAATATACATTATACTAGCAGTTTGCCCGCGACTTCGCCCGGGTAAATTATAGCCTGTCATCGGCGTATGATGCAGCTTCCCGTAGGTGAAAGAATTTTATAGTTCGATCCAATATTCTCGGTGCCAATTCGATGCAAACAAATAATCAATTCTTTTCTCTTCACAGTGTTATTATATATTTCAGAGATTAATATTAATTAAGTTTCTAACACTCAATAGTTTACTACTACTTTTCACAACAAAATATTAAAATATTTTTTTTTACTGATAAATTTTTACGATGACATTTAAAAATGGAAAGTTACCTTTTTAAATTGCACCTTTGGTTGCTGACTACGTTACTGTGTATTCACATCGTACTGAGCGTGTCATATCGCGAAACAATACCGATAAGTGTATGGGAAATATACCACCTATTGGAAATAAGTTCATGACAAATAATTACGTATATTATTTCATCTTTTTTCGAACTGTGTCTGTTCGATTTTTGGCCGAATTAGAATAGGTAAAAACTGATAAAATCTAGGAAATCGTTATTTCTAATTTCTGAAAAACAATACGTTCAGCTAGATACTTAATATATGTAGAGTACCCGGCACCGAAGTAAACGCAAGTTTTGGACAGAATTTAATATCTAGAAATTTCTTACAACGTGAACCGCCATCCAGATGAGCATTATTTTTCAATATTGTAAGGTATTTGTAGTCTGATATTTATATTTTAAGTGGCTTTTAGTTTCTGGTTATTGTTAAGTTTACGTATGTACGTGTCGGGTTTATGGAATGTTGGATGATAATCGTGATGACATCGAGATTGAAAGTATCTAAAAAGTTGAAATCTTTAAAAATTTTAGTAATATACCCACGCTCTAGCAATCAAGAAAGAGTAGTTCTTTAGATATTAAATGCGTAATTTGTGTTTTGACTGTGATAAATTCAAATAAATTTAAGCCAGTTATAAATATTAACAAAGTAATCCCAATATAAACTTATTCGTTTCATGTTACAAACTACATGTAACATAATAATCACTTCATTGTATCCCATTGAACTGATCAGGGTACCCCTAATTTCGCATGACGAGTCAATTGTGGCGAATTCGGGGCACGTGACCACTATTTGAGGGCGTAAATGTATCACCACCAGTTAATATTCCAACTATATTTATGTACACAATTAAGACGTCTAATTAAGCGCCCCATGCGGGTATCTTGATTAGTTCATGTTTGCAAAATTACACAAACCACATTTGAAGCAGGAGTTATTGCTCGTCAATAGACTTTATTGTGTATAACCGATAAGAGTCGGGATGGCGACGGGACGGATCATATCTGTACGTTGGTAAAATAAATATCGCACATGCGTATTTGCTAACCATTAAGCCTTATCTATTCGTAAATCAGTCATGAAGAATTTGAATAACGGCTCAAGTAAATAGTCTGAATTGGATGATGCGCAATCGAGTCGGACACTTCCGTCTCAATCTTTGTAAACTGTGCTCGCACATCGCCTCCCGGGACCTGGTGACAATTGTCGTAGAATAAGTAATTGGTAGTACACAATAGAGTAAGTGTCTGGCGCCAGAGAGTCGCACCAACAACAATATAACGGTCACGCTGACTTGCCCGACAATTATCTGGCCCACTGTACCTGCCATTGTGCTGCAGGTATACTTCGCACCGCTGATTTCAATGCGTTCAGACAATTAGTATAGGCAATAGAGAACAGGAAGCGATAGTATCTTTGATATAAAAATGAAAATGAGCTGTAATCCAAAAATAACACTTTTTACGGAATTCGTAATCGAAAAAGGAGGTTGTATGTTCCACGAATATGTATTTTTTGTTGATTTATTTATCAAAGAAATCAAGGACGTGTGGACGGAATTATTTATTACGTTGCACAGCAAATGCCATAAAAGTTTTGACTGTGGAAACTATTTGCTCAGTGAATATTAAAAAACAATGACTTTGCTGACCTCAAACCGATGGCGATACCAACTGGGTTACATAACAAAAATGTTCGATACCACTAGGAGTCAACTTGCGGCCTAGAAACGCGATTTATCTAATACATTGACCAAGTATTTCTAAGCTAAGAAATTCTGAAGCTCCTTCAACCGTAGGTGTTATATTAAGATATCCTTTAATTCCTTTAATTCACACAAGCAAACAAAGATAGATACCCACTAGTCCAATTAAAAGATTTTTTCCATATTTGGTACTTGCGTAATCCTGGTGTAGCAAAGCAGAATGTATCATATTACATAATATAAATTCATTATAAATATATAATTTATATGTTTAGATATAGCATATATATTTATGACGTGATAATAAAAACACACTTGTACATTATACAAATATTTATTGTAATACATTATCAGCTTCCGTTCTAAGAAGAGCAACATTTTGTTCCGCTTCATAAAAAAGGGGGGTTTCTCCGAAATCCTACACAAATTAACGAATGAACGTAAAGTTCCGTCCTTTTGCATAAGACAATGTTCCGTTGCAGCATGTGGCCGGTCGTGGGGTAGCGCACATGTGTCTTTACGCACTCATTCATTGCTATTAATGGGCCCATTCAGCATTGTCTCGCAGATGCAACCGGAAACTCCCGCCCCCGCGCCTTCTTCGACAAATTAGCAGAATTATTGCAATGCGGTAACGCGCCGCCCGCTTGTCTTACAGTATGATTTCTTGTCTCATCAAAAACAACTGTGAAATAACAACCACGCCAAAGGCGATGTTGAAATTTGAAAATGTATTTTACATTTCGCTGACAAAATAAGATTCTGGTGTGCTGTGTAAAAGATTGGCGATTTACTTTCCTAGATTTTATGGTAGTACGTAACAAACCAAATTTTCAAAAAGTAGAATAGGTGTTATGTCAACATAATAGTATAATTATAGTACAATACTTTAAATATATTCATATGGTCAAAAGAGGCTCAATACCTATCGTTCGTTAATAGTAGGTTTTTTAGGTCATCAGTTCCTTTTTCTTTGATCTTGGTTGGACATGCCGATTACACTGAACTTTTAGTAAGATTAACAGAGCGGCGACATTACGATTTTATTTCACCAAATCGATAAAGGTAAAATTTCGGCATGAAACAACTAAACACACAGATAAGCAAACGCCAATGAAATCATCCAATAAAGCAGAATCGACCGACTTTCTGGTATATCTACGATATTTGGCAACACCAATTTGTTAGTTCTCATTGATTCGGCCGGAACCAAAGTGTGCCAAACAACAATGTAAAAATTTTGATAACCTTTTCTACGGACACACATACTCACACGCACACACGAACACACATGCTGTGCTCTATGTTCAGCTAAAATGATAAGATGTCAACTACATACGTTATAATATGAATAAGAAATAAAATTGTACTAATACTGGGTAGGTACTGTGTGTATTTTTCTCATTTCGATAACAGTTATTCGTTCATTAATTATGACTATGTCAGAGAGAACGAACTATGTCGTCAGTGTAAATTACCTCATTGAAATTATATGCAGAGCTTTTACACATTAAATGATTTACTAGATACGAGTATAAAACGTCTCTTAGTGTAACTAATATTCAATCATACGATAAAATATCGTGTTTGTTGCTCTTAATCAAAATGGCATTTATTACATTTTACCAATTTGCATTCACAATGCGATATTGACCTTTCGCCGTTCAGACGAATTGCGAAAGGTTATGGATTCAAATACCGCCTCGAGGTGCCTGTGACATACTATTTTCTCTTTCCAAGATAGTGAATGAAGACGGAAAAAGATGTCAAAAAACATTCTTACATATTAATATCGTACCCGGAGGTTGATTAATGTTTTTGTCGATATACCTACATATACAATTTGACAAATAATGTTAAATATAATTCATATATACATTATCATCATCCTCATCAGTCTTTTTACAATCTCACTGCAGGGGCTCAGGCCTTCTTTATGGATGGTTAAGAAGATGGGCCATGACCCTCGACGCTGGCCTCATGCGACTGCGACTGCAATTAACGACGGCTTAACGTGCCTTCCAAAGCACAAAGTAGCTCGAGATAGTAAATTTTTGGTCATCCATCCCGTAACCGACCCTTGCGAAAGTTGCTTAACAACAACGAAGGCGGGCCGCGGCGCTAATCCACTACGCCATCCAGCTACTCGATTATTATATTCACATCGAATCCATGAAATATACATAAGTATATACTTCTACACTATAATATAATAAACTTACTTCGGTTATCTTAATTATATTTATGATTAAAAACAGTTGGACAGTACTAAATCTATATTTAGATTAATTTGTGCAACAGAATTATAAAAGGAGTCTTATTATAAAAGGAGAACTAACTTTAGTACCTTTGAACCATTGTTCTACCAAAATAAATCAACCGTGGCAATGTGATGTTTTCTCTTTTGTCATTGCCTATTTGCTTTAGGCGACCATTGGCTTAAACCAACTACTTACTTTAGTTTTCGATTTATAATAAGACGGTTTAAGTTTTAGTAAAGTTATTTCAAAACTTTGTTAAATAACAATACGTTATATAAGTACAATATTTTTGTGTATATTTTGTAAAGTACAGTTATAGAGCTAAATAATAGATTTTTTAGTTTAATTAACGTTCTTTGTTATTAAGAAAACATAAACTATTATTCTGTACCCTATTATATGATTTTAACTTTTTAGTAGGATTATATTTCTTTATTAATTTCCAAAGATGTAAGCAAGTTGCTTACATAGTTGCAAAATAATTCAACTGTAATATTAGAATCACGTATTTTATTTGAATACATTCTGTTTTATATTATCAATGTTAATACATAGTTTATAATTAATTATAAATTTAAATAAGAGGTACAATTTAATGAATGACACGGGTTTTCCCATTTTCCACTAAAATCTTGTGATATATAAGACTTACATAATATCATCCAAGTATATTATGTATTTATCTTCTTTGAATACTTAATATTATAAATACGTTACTGTTACAAACTATTATAAGAAATGTATAACAACAAAATTAAATTGTTTACATTTAACCTAATAATTTACTTTTCACATTCATATTTACCCATGTGCTGCTACGAATTTCGTAGCAAACTTGCTACGGTGCTACGAATTGATTTTGACATACTTTAAAAAGATAGTTTTATAGATAAAAACTTGATTCACTTGTACAATTTATAATTTACAAATATTGTTGTTTACCAACATTATCAATGGATTACGAAATGTGACAGTATTTTATAAAAAAAAAACACATAATTTCTCAATTATGAAATTAACCATAAACTTACAAGTTTTCATGCTCTACATACAATAAAATATTTGAGTTGTTCTAACTAAAACAATTGATTGTCACGTTAGATTCTAATTAAAAAATATATTTTTCATCGTTGTTCCAACACAATCTACGTTAAAAAAAGGATCGACATCTTGTGAAATTCCTATCGTTTGAATGTTGCTCATAAATTGTAGACTAACTGCGATAGCCACCCATTGAGGTTTTCAGTAGAGGGCGCACCAGCAACTACCACCGGTAATTGACTCGTCGGACTCGTCTAGAATAGCCACCCCTTCCATAAATATTTCCCAATCAAATTATTATACTCTCAAAAAATGCCATGAGCTCGATTCTCGGAAACCGACCAAAGGCGGTTCTATTCAAAGTCGAAGACTGAGACGGTATATACTAGTGGCGAAGAGTGCGACAGAGACAAATGTTGAATGGAATGAGGCTCAACACCGCACGGGACGAACTGTGAGAATTACAAGAAATGAATTTATTTATTGATCTTAGTTGTTCCGTTATTATGGGCGACGAAGTTAGTAAATAAATAAATGTGCCCAACAAAGATCACAGTGAGGATGTTTGAATTGGGAATATCAGACGTTTTGGTGTTAAAAATATGCATCCGGTCATGATAGTTAATCTTATGGTCTACCACAGTCAGTAAGTTTCACTAGAGTAAACGTCGTTTAGCACCTTATCGAAAGAAAATAGAAAGCGCTGGTTCGGATTTCACTCTTATAAATAAGGTCACAGCTTCCAGAACTTTTTCATTTTTCGTTGAACAATATATATATATATAACTGATTGGTTAGGTAAAAGTTTTTCCCCGACGTTAAAAAAGGATATGTTTAAACTCCAATTTTAGACGATCTTTTGGAAACCGATATAATTAATAGACATTACTAATGGATTCCTAAATGTACATGTTAAGACGTGTTCCCCTTTTATATAATACGAATGTAAAGAATACTGTTTATGTCTTAAATTAATATTCAGAACTTTATCACGTATATCTCGTTACTTTTTAGTGCCTCAATAGCGTGTCGAATAAAAGCTTAATTATACGAGAACATTGCCCTTAATGTTACAACTAGTCAGAAGTAAAAAGCGCGCAATTCTATTTGTGTAATAACTCGGGAGTCTAGTGCTAATTACAAGATGAGAGCGACATTTTTGCAGCATTACGCACAAGACATTGTTTCCACTGAACACTTTAATATAATTCAAAAGTTGACTTTATGCGTCTGGTTTTAAAGCTACTTTGTGATAAGTATAATTGTATACGTCTAGACCGCCCTCAGTCATGGTGGTGAAACGTTTGTCTTCAATAAATATTAATACAAGACAAGCGTTCTGTCACATCTGTACTTTCGTAAATAAAGAATCGGTAACCCTTTCTTGTTGATATAAGTGATTTGAAAAGTAATGAATCTTGTAGAGAAATGAAAAATATGGTAAATTGTACAGGTAACTTTATATTATATTTCTCTATCGCGAATAATTTTATAAAGTCATTAGCTTTCGCCAGTGGCTTCGCCCGCATGGTCCCTAAGGAAATGTTTAGTGGGATAAAAAGTATTATCTAAGACAGCTAATACCCTATCTGTATACCAAATTTCATCAGAATCTGTTTAGTAGTTTCCGTGTGATTGACGGACAAATATCCTAACAAACATTAATAGGATGGTTTAACCCTTTCAACGCTCTTACATTATATTATGTACTTTTTCATTTTTAAACACAGCTTATTTCTATGTATAAAACCAATTGAGTCATTTTTGGTGTACATGCCCTCTTAATTCGGCCAGTAAAGTGTAAGGGTCACGGTCCGGCGGCGACGGCTCGCGGATCATTTGTGCGGGTCGATGAGTCATGCAAACCGAGACGTCCGCCTCAATGACCAGATGGTGTTTACAATATGACTTGGATCCATCCGCCCCATGTTATATGAGTATTTAAATGACATACACATTTTTATTAGTATTCGTTTCATCAATGATAACCGACTATGCTGCTCATTCAATTAGGTGTGCATATTTAATGTCGGCACTAGAACATATCAGAGCATCACTCACGTGTATAAATAATAACACACCAAATTAGTAGTCTACTTTTAAGAAACCGAAGCCAAAAATAGAAGAAGCAATCAACGCGTAAAGGAGGCGCAAAGTGTACCCCGTCGACGAATGAACTTTTGTAATGGTGGCTAGCATAATCTGGCAGAGACTTTTATATAAAATTGGCTTAATTATATAATTAAATTTATAATAGGTTTCTAGTCGTCTGCTTACACAAAGAACAGAAATCACCTAGTTAATATAGTATCACTATTTTAATTTCTTAAACTTTTCAACTCAATGAAAGGATGAAGGAGAAGATATAAAAGCTCGATGGGACAGTAGCTGATAAAATAAGAAGACAAAAACCTCCGTGCTTCGGAAGGTATTTTTCAACCGTATGTCGCACTGCACCCGCGTGCTGGTTCAAGGTCCATTCGATTCGATTCCATGCATGGCAAAGGCAGTGTCTCAGCAGTGGGAACTAGGCTGGTGGTGGTGAATCTTTTCACTATTTAATGGTTTAAAAGTCCTCCTCAATACTTGCCTCTATAAAGAAGCATTTCTAAAAGATACAACATGTAGGTATATATCTATTTCCAAAAAAATAAGTCATTAAAAATGTATAAAAAATAAAAATTTATTTCTGTGATAAAAATCTACATTCTTTCATAGTGAGCATTTACATGTTAACTCGGGATTCTTTTCCGTATAAACTGTCCTTGCGTTCCTCTCATTGATACAGAGGATTTTTAATTTTTTTTCGTTTTTGTGTGTGGCGAAAATTGTTTTTAATTACTATTACGATAAATTGACAAGATGCTGCATAATTGCCTCGGTTAATAAGTTTATTTAAGGGTAACTTTGTGATTTTTATCTGTCAAGTAATTTCATATTTTCACTTTTTGGCTGTGATAGAACCCTTATAAATAGGTATGATGTAGTTTTTTTTAAATATAGTTTAAAGTTGGTGATTAAAGGTGTTTACGCCCTTTTAAGTAGCTATGTAAAAGCTATATTGCTAATTTTATATTTTGTGTCGATAGTTATAGAAAGAAAGGGTACATCATTGTACAACTGCGATACGACAACGGACTCAGAAAGTTTACTTAAACTTTCAATTCGAGAGTCTATTTCCATACAAAGCCCGAGCATTTTTTTCTCCCCAGTGAAATTTAACCGCTGTTTATGTAGAGACAATGTATCCATTGCGTTAAAATTTTGGGAATTCCTTTTTTTACACGTCGGGTCGGCCGTGAGAATAGCTCGCGTGCAGTCGACACATCTCATTACATAAACAGAATTAGGGTTTGTTTGTGTACCAGTACTAATATTCGTCTAGGAATCAATAACAAACCGTGTGACTTAGCTTTTTATACCAATACGTGTTGTAAATCCGAGAGTAATGCTTTCTGTTACGCTTTTACGGCCACACTTTTTGTTATTGGGCCGATTGTGATGTTTAATATTTCAAAACATCAATCGAATTAGGTACTGGTAACCAACTTTCGAATAAAAACTAGCTTGGAATAATTTTCTAGACAGCTAGATCGATTTGAACTTCCAGCTTAGATAAGCTACAACAGTGAAAGCGTCCACGCATCCATGTGATACGAACATAGGAATGTGGAACACCGGAAAATGAGGTCGCCTATTTAATTTTGTTGTCAGTTCCCAGGGATGATATCTAATCAGTGAGATTTACACGTCATTACGATTGCGGTTGGATGTCCTGGGACACGTCGTCTCTCACGCGCTCTCCGACTAAATTAAATATTTATTTTTTTATAAAATAGAATAACTGCTTCCTTTAGATAACAGTTCACATCAGGTCGACTGTTTCATGCAACACAATTGTCATCTCTCATCTTTTATGATTGAATTCATATGAATGAAGCTTATGTTTTGGTGGGTTGATAATGCTCCAGGCGAGGTGTAACCAGCAGGGTGGTCGGCGTAGTTATGCGCACTGTCAACAGTCATCCCCGCACACTACACAAGGTTTTTTATACGCACATGTGCGCCAGACCGCCCAGACCATAGCTTCGACAAATATTTGCCTTCAATTCTAAAACGCTTACAACCGGCTCTACAAATCAATACACCCAACAGATCAATCGGCTCCGCATTTTTGAGAAACGATACAATTAATTTTCACCTCTCTCTTTAAACATAGCTTACTTAAATAAGAAAACTGAGGAACGATGACCACCCTTCCGGCTTTAGAGAGGTCATTTATAACAATCACTGATAAGGCGGCAACATTCCTTTTCGACGGCGATTTGCATCATCTTAATGCCTTACCTGTCAAACCCTTCTAAATAAATTAGTCTCTCTAATGCTAAGCAGCATCGGTAACAAAAATAAACCACGTAACAGCGCAATCCATTAATTGACTGGACCCGCTGCTGAGCGAAAAAAATCTCTATCAGATAAAGCGAGTAAGTGTTTACGGTTTCTCACGAGGCTCGGCCAACCCTCAATGGCGCCTTGCTGATTGATAGTAGCCCCGCCGACCTTCCTAACAGCAATCTGTTAACCAATAACCATCTCAAAGTCCATAGAATAAAGTCGTAATTTGTATATGCAACTTATTTCTATTCTATCCAAATAAGATAAGATATGTCAAGTTACTTTGATTCTTATAACCTGGTATAAAGGTTTGTTGTAATGTGCTCTGGATATACCGGGCCGTCCATTCAAAGAATTCTGCACCCTCATAGAAAGTACCTGTCCGCGGCCACCACCAAAGGAGGCGACAAAAAATATTATGTTAATTTCCAATACCGGAGCATATCCATAGTTTCCATAATAGCTTTGTTATCATTATTCGGTTACATTCTCCGCAATTGTAGGCGGTTCGAGAGATGCTTTTTCCGGGCATTTGAATACTGCGCTTTTATGCTTGTCATTGCTTTACTAATCATGTTTTATATATGATAGTCAATATTTTAATAAATTATTAGTATATTATATGTATATAAAACTGGGAACATAGTTATTTTTATCAATATTATTACAAGAAATACCGTTTTGAATTGCAAACGATGCCTATTTTGGTTTGTATGTATCTACCTACATTTTGTTATAATTTAATACCCTTTGCCAAGATGTAGAATCATTTTACTAATGAGGAAGTATAAAAAACATTAGTTCCCGAAATCAGACTAGATGTCGCTACGGTATTTTCTTGATTTCTTCATGCTAATCCTTCCGATTTTCTTTCATGTATAAAAATAAATTCATTTTCAAAACTAAATAAACAACTCATATTCTAATTGTATTTTTTCGTATTTGTATTGATATGTAAGTTTTGAACTTTGCAAATTTCAGTTTTTCAATATGTTAGTTAAGAGGAACGGAAATGACTATCTATGGTCCATTCGTTTCCTGCAAAAATCAACTATTGAAAATGTCGCCATCTAGTGAGTTGCTTTTTAGTGCTTTTTTTTCTTAAAATACTTTCTCATTAGTATTGAGTACAATACCTTATCATTTACACATGACGATTGTATGTTATAATCATATGATATCATAGGGATTTTTGTTTGTTTGTCCGTCAGGTAAACTAATGAAGAATATTATAAACATATTTTTATTTTTTGCGTAATCAATAAATTACGGCGATACATTGAGTTGAAATGTTGCATGACGTCACACTTGTGTACATTTTCTACAAAACTTTGACGTAGCAAGCCGCCATTCATCAACTTTAATGCCTAATATCTAAGCCATTTCTTGTTTGAATTGAAACAAAAATAATTCGTATCTAATATTTTTCTCTGAACTGACTGAGAGACTAAATAGAATTTCTTTTTTTTTTACCAAGTCGCCATCCCTATTTATATATATTATTATTTTGTTGTTTCATCTAAATAATTGACTATTGTATTTACATTGTTTAGATAAAAATAAGATACGGTTTTAGTTCTCAAAAAAGAATTAAGATCGCAGCGTTACTGCGTAGAATGCTGACAAACCGGATTGAATGACCTACGAGGACAGAAGTGTGTACCTGCTTGTCTACCGAGTCTGATCTACATGATTTCCTCAACAGCAGTTTCCAATCTAATGTCCAGATAAATAAAAATTGTTGATTAGGTACCTAAATTACCAATTGTTGGCATTAAAACAATATTGTTGATATAGACATGTCAGTCGACTATGTGACATTAGAGAAGCTTTTATTCTTAATCTACTAATAATTATTCATTTAACATTACATAAACTATAATTAGAGAGTAATATACTTTTAAATAGTATTATAACCGACAAACTACAATAATTTATCTTAATTAAGTAAAAACTATTAATTCAATATAACAACAGTCAAGAGTGACAGTGTTATTTTGAACGTTCACCCTTACCCAAACGTCTGTACACCACGACGAATTCACGAAGATAAGAGCAGATTACGCTCCCCAACGGTATTTATAGTGGGTAGTAACACTTTTATGGCTTGCATCGTTCATGAAGGTGATAACATTGACAAATAATTATTTGATAGACTTACATCAGCGTGGATAGTACTCAGAAATCATTCGAATTCAGGTACACTAGAACTAGAACGTCTGTCCTGTCGTCCAGTCATGGTCTTATACAAACACATGTGTTCTATCTATACGCAATTACCGACCAGACGGTGTATAGTCATGCCATGCTTGTCATAGTTGTGTGGCGTACATCCTTGGCGGCTAGACATTTTGTCCTTCACTTAAACTTTTCATGTTATTCCTTACGTCCTGTCACTAGCGTAACCATGTAATAATTATTAAATTAAAGCTTAATATCCAAATATTTAGAAATCAATTTTGTTGATTATGTTCAATCCAGAACGATATTTATTCACTTCAACAGCGATGAATATTTCTACATTAATCTACATAATTTATATGATGAAATCCGCTAAGCTATATATAAAGGGATATCTGAACCCACACGTAGACCTTAATTACTTTAATATAAACAACTGAATAACACCGAGAAGATTGGATTGACTCAAGGTTCCTCGTTTGTGTACGACCTTAAACGCATAGCGGTTAAGTTGGCCGGCCATAACGTAGCGCGATCAGGCGAAGAGGGCGGCTGCTCTGTAATCCCATAGCCAGTGTCGGCTTACGGCGCCTCTGGCGCAATTATCATATTCCACCTAAACACATAATATTGTGCACGCAATTTTAAAAATAACCTGCGTCCGGCCGTCCTTAACCGACTCTGATTTACAGCTTTTAATACATACAATCTATCCACCACGAACTTCTGACCGTTTTATTATTTGAATTATGTACTAGGATCTATCATGATTCTATTTCGAACATCATCGGTTATTTGCTCATAAACAATTTTAATACACAAATGAAATGATATCGTTGGTGTTGTGGAGAAGACCTCTATCTAGGAATGTCGGACACTGTATATGGTATTCGATAGGAAACCATGACATCGACCCACCCCTCAGGGCCTCAATGTCTTAGTGCGAACTTATGAATCAAATGTATGAATGAAATGGCACCACGTGTCACGCCGCCGCTCAGTTCTCACGCCGAGCGCGTTTTTATCGTCGCGACGCGGCCGAGGCGTGTCGCGCGGCATGTGCAGCCTGCGACCCCCGCGACGCGACGTCCCATGTGCCCTACACTAATTACTTCATCGTGCAAGCTCCTAGTTACTAAGCCACTGTTACCGTGCTAGGTACGTCAGGTGTTCACAAAATTTATTTACGTTTAAGTTTTATTGTATTAATAGGTACTTTTCGTATATACCTTCTTACATTGGTGGTGGTGTAATTGTTTAAAAAGAATTTGACATTGTTAATATTATAAATAAGAATTAATTATTTATCCAGTTTTTAGTACTGATATTGGTATAAAGCATGAACATGACTCTTATAAAAATTAGTATTTTCAGAAGTTACAATAGATCTTATAGTAGTTTATAACTCAGACCGCCTCTTCATCTAATAATAGAGCTTATCCGAAAATAATCGTTTCTAAAAAGTCGATTTGTCTCTATAGAAGCGAGACGGCATTGAAAAGTGGAATCAGACGATCGCGAGATGACAACGTGCTGTACCAGACGGAAATAAAAACGATACAATAGGAGCAGGTACTCTATTGGCGTGTGCAAATTGCTCAAGCTAACATTCACCTGGACAAACTTAATGGAAGAATCGCGAGCAGTTTTCTTTTTGTTCGCCATTAGTTTAACAAACGGCCGTCACGACTTGGGGCCTCAGCCAGGAGAGCTGCAAAGCTCATTTTGTTTATTGTATCATGTATGGTAAACAAAGACCGACGTTTCGTACAACACAATTTAAAAGAAGATTTGATGATGCGTGCTAAACAGTAACAATAAATGTAATCATTTAACAGCTGTCAATTTCAAAGAGCATTGTTTTCGATACATAGACGTTTGTTTGAGTATGTAAAAAAATAATTGCACTTATACATATGTGATCATTTTATTAATTTGAAATAATCAGTAAACAAATGTATGAACAAGACTAAATTATTTTAATGTACAATGGAGCGAATAAATAAAAGATATTTAAGAGCTCGACCGAAGCCTCGAATATCTCCATGTTTGATTTCATCCATAAGGAAAGCCCGTGGTTTGGCAGTCAAAAGGCACATTAATAGGCTGATGATAAATGATATGACAAATGTAAAAATGAAATTTTTTGGTGGAGTTTAGGTTTGCTCATGGCACAAACACCCAAAAGGAAATATGTGTTTTGGTTATATGATTTCCATTGAGTATTATTTTAAAATTGTTTCTCGAATCCGCATATTTAACTTTTTATTTATTTATTTAGAAGGATTACTGCCTCATTCATACAAAATATGTTCAATTTGATTGTTACGAAACAAATGAGTTTAAAAACATACTTTCAACATTTATTTTTATTCATACTCTTTTTCTAATCGGTTTATCGATTTTTCTTTAGAATGAAAAAATCTATACTGAACAGTTGATTTGTTAAATTACCAACTCTATTATGAATTAGTATCGATGTCTTTTACATTTTTTTGTAAAAATCAATGCCTATTTATTATTGGGGAAATAAATACAATAAAAATAATACTATAATACCACAAAGAAGCGTTAGTAGTCTGAAACCGCCTGCGGACTATCTTATTAGTCAATAAAACACAACCGACCAATGAAAGCGAGGAACAGACACCGCATGCAGATGTCTTCGACCAGTGTAACTGACCCAGAAAAGCACTCTCTAGGTTAGCGAGCGAGAGATCGGTTAACTGAACTTTCTTCAAATATTTTTAGGATAGCATTATTTGCGAAAATCATTCTCGTAAAATAATGTAGGTAAGTGTATTATTAAATTATCTCAATTTTAGATAAAACCTAACACAGACTTAGTTTCAATTCATAAATGTTTTTAAGCGTCATTCATAATCATAATTTAATAAGTTTGCTCTCACTTTTTTCTGCGTATAGATAACAATGTGTTTGAACGTGCTTTCTCACGTGAACTTGTTCAGTGAGAAATAAACAGAACCTACCGCAAGTCATTTAAGTGTAAAATGAGGAAATGGTTACGCTAGATTTTTTTTTCTTTATGTATTTACTACTAATTAACGGAGTTAAACAATATTTATGATACCAATAACTGAAGATCTTATTCAAAATACATGATACATTGGATTAAATACGTATCATCCGGGCTTGACAACGTTTAATCTCTAATTGAAGGTCATCGACAAAACTTACCGCAGAGCTTTTGGGGCTCACCAGAACAAAAGTCCGTGCAATAGTACGGGCACTGCAAATTAAATAGATACCAATATCACATGAAATTAAGTGACACTGATCAAAACATCTCCTGTATAGTGCTAAGGCCACAATAGGCCCGGGCCTGCGAAGCGTCTTTCCAATTTGTCTTTACAAGGCCAAAACGCAGCCATAGGAAACTGGTCGCGTATATATTGTAATGTCATTTTCAAATTTGTTATTTAAATATATACACGAAATTTGTGTACTGCTCGTGTTCCGGACTATACTACATCATTTAAACCTGACAACTCCAGTAGCCTTTTTGTTGGCATTTAGTTGGGTCAACTAACCACCACATAATTATATTTATCGATAAATTATATTTTTATTTAAAAATAAATAATTTTAATGACGGTATTCCTAAGTATTAATTGACAAGCTTTATTCATATTTGCGAAATATTTGATGAGAATTCGTGTTTCCTTTTTTATGCTGAAGCTAAGGGTTAGCCTGCCTGTACTCGTGCTTGTACGCGTGTTGGATGAAAACGTACTTGCGGCTAGTGCTTTTTTAAAATTACTGAATATAATCTTTTGGACCTGTTGGTCTGTGGCAACATTATTAAAAGCATTATTAAACATATGAATAGGTTTTAAATTTGACGACATTAATTTGTTGATATTTTCTTTCATTTCAGTGAGTTCTTCGTTTATTTAAGAAAAACAGAATATTCAGTTTCGCTTCAACTTTAAAAGTAAGTGGCTGTTTTGATATTGTAACATTTAATAGTCATTTCTACAGATACATTGGAATCTTCTCGCTTATTTACAGATTGGAGCTTAGAGATCGGCGCAATTATTCCAATCTATACACGATTAGTCGTATGCGTACTGGTAATGCTGCAGATGCCAGTTGTAATTATAAAACAAAATATACTCATGATAACAATAACTCAAAGTACGAGTAAATAAAATATTGTGTTCCAAAATCTAAATTATTAAATACCCGAACTGTTCTGTGATTCTGTATTAATCCGAACCCGAATTTGAATTCACTCAAGTGTCCGAATTCACTTCAAAAGCGGCTTTCGCTCATCCTTGAATTGGTAATAACGTTCCGTGGCTTATGCCACGTCATTCACTTATGTGAAGTCAGTTTCGAAATGACATGACATGTGATCATGATATCTGAGACACATATAATCAATCAATTTTGTTTTGTAAATTTATAAAAAAATGGAATCAATAGAATTTATACACTAAATGGCGTGAATTCGAACACACGAGTGAATTCGAATTCGGGTTCGGATTTTTACGGAATCGCTCCCCAGCACTGGTATTAGTATCGTCTCTTGTTTATTCAAGATACTATTAATCATAAATCTATTTCAATAACCGTCAAGTGAATTCAAATACAGTGCCCAATTATGAGAGTTAAAAAAGAGGCAGCTAGTGCTATATATCCTAGAACGGCCAAGCCTGCAATCGGCCTTCTCCTGTGTGAATATGAACTAATGATTCACAAACAATGCGTAAGTCTGTCACGACACATAATCAGCCGATATAAAAGCTCTGAAAGCCAGGAAAATCATAGACTTTCTAGAGTTAGACTTTACTTGTATTTCGTTGACTAACACCTAGGTAATATTAAAAAACGATACGATCATAGCTATAAGAATTTGTCTCCGGCGACTATTTTTTGTCACTCCTTTGTTCGCTCAAACTATCTATTTGATTATTAACTGACTAATAAGTGAACTGATAGATAAGATTGTGTTATGAGCGCTAAGAACGAATTACAAAAGAAACAATACGTTCTTAAAAAGTGCTTCTAAAATTAGAAAATATTATAAAATAAGTTAGCTAATCATGGTCTTTATCTATCATCACCTATTAAGTTCATTGTCCGCTGTAACTACAACAAATATGTTGTATTCCAGATGTTTTTAATAACGTGTGGTATTTAATAATGGCGGAATTATATTTTATCAAATTAATTAAAACCATCGGTATAACATAAAATTTGTCTGCTTCAGATAATATTTTTTGGCAATCGAAATTAATGTGAGTTGAAAATGAGTGTAGATTCTATTTAATAGATAATTTGCTTTGATTATAGCATTTAGGCTTGGTTTCACCAAATTACTTTATCTATACTAACTAATCTAGTCATAAGTTCTGTTACAAAGAAAATATCCGATAATTTCTAAAAAATATTTTTATTTTAAAGTTTTATATGTGATTATGTAGAGTGAAAAATATATGTTAACGTACTAAACTAGTTATTCAAAGTGTCCACCCTTAGCTTTAACGCACGCTTTTAAACGATTGAACCATTCGTCGATGGACTTACGAACGGTTTTCATTGGACTACTGCCTCCAAAGATTTCTTGAGCGACTCAATATTTGGGTGACGCTTAGAGCAGGCCGTGTCCTCTAGCACAGACCACAATTTATAGTCCAAAGGGTTTAAGTCCGGACTAGCCGAAGTAACAACTGTTTTGATCTTTCGACTCTCTTTTGTTTTAGTACCTAAGGTATTATTTAAGGTATTTCCTGTGATTATCTCCGGTTAGCGCCTAGATCTAAGTCTTGTTTGAACATTCGAGAAAGTGTCCTCGGTGGGTTTCTCATTTCTCTGGAAAGGATGTTATGCTTCCTTATGGGATTTCAACAAATTTTGGCCTTGACTGCATTAAGGGCCTGTTTGGATCTCTCACGGTCATCAATATATGGTTTCAGTGTACCTTTGTATGGTACGATACACAAATATTCGGCTAATCCCTAGCTTTTTCAATATATCAAAAATGTCGGCTGGCTCCTTACCTATTTCGGAATTACTGCAATCCTATTATCTTTAGTGCCCCACACCATTTTCAAAACAAATAATTTCTAAACAAAAACATACAATAATGGCGGGAAAGAAGTTTTTTTTTTATCGTAGAAGTTAATGTTTGGAATTAAAATTAATGTTTTTTTAAATGTATGTAAACAGCCAGTAACAAAATTTATGGCTAGACTGGGTATATACTATTTATTATAAAGAGGAAATATTTGATTTGATTTGTTTGTTTGTATGCATCAAAACTATCGAACAGATTTTAAAAATTATTTCAGCAAATCAAACCACAAATAAAGGGATGAAAATGCTACCATAGTAATAATTGTTTGCTATTCAATTTTACATTGAAGTTATATCCGTGTCTTGATATGAAACCTTATCCAAATGAATTATTAAATTCTAAGTCTGAATTAACATATGGACTAATTTTTATCCCACTAAACAGATCCCTAGGGACCACGCGGGCGAATCCGCTAGCGGAAAACTAATCAACTATAAACATGTTAAAATACCGGGTAAGCAACTAATAAGTTGTAGGCCATTTGCCGATGGTTACTTCAACCGGACAGCCCAAACGTCGCTGGTTAAATTCATTGTATTACTATGCCAAGGAAGAGGATGGTGTAACCCATTCCGCAGTCAATGTTAGTCAACGTGACAGTTGTCGTCAAAATCTATAGAAAGTATAAAACAAAGTTGCTTCCCGCTGTCTGTACGCGGAGACCTTTTAAACTATACAACGGATTTTATTACGGTTTTCATCAATATACAGAGTGAAACAGAAGGAAAAAACAAAAGGAAGGTTTATATGTATAATACAGGACCACAAGAGAGAAGCTGCTGCCGTAAAAATAATTTACCATAAACCTTAACTTTGACTTCTATTATGGTACAATACAGCCTTAACTGACAGTGTAACCTTATAGGTACATGGAATATCAAAAATAACAAAGATCCTAACACCAAGACATGAGACAATGTTGTTATTATATTATGGCCTTTATCCTTAACATAAATAAAAATTACATCAATAAATTAATATTAATAAATAACAGTCAAATTATAAATGAATTATTATGAAATTACAAATGAAATAATATATAAAAAATTGGAGAACATGCCTACACAATTTTACTCCAGGTTTTTCTGTCTTTAGCCTTGGTGATCTAATCTTTGCCAGCTATTCTGCTGAGACAATATTCAAGAGTTTATTTTCTACATTCTTCCTTCGAGACTTCAGACACCGTAACACCGATTGGTGTACGAGCCATTCGCCTAGGGAACTCGTCACCATCCTTTTTAAGTTTTTTGAAAACGGAATATAATTTTTATAATTAATAATATTATTACGGTTTAATAAAAGTTAATTACTCAACGCTATGTACCATTTCTTAAAGAAAAAAAATCCTTATTACCTTTTATGTGAATTTTTGAATGACAGTCTAGATATGTACTATAAATAACCACCTTTAATAATGTTATTTTCGTTTCTTTTAATTGGCTAGATTCCAACTATACGCAAATAAAATCTAAGATTAATGTAGTCAATAAAAATATATTCAAATATATTATGCTATGACGATAAATATGCAAAATTATAATGTATATCCGGTTTCTTATTTGATCTGAGGATACTTGAAGTAAATCCTAAAGCAGTAAAGGTGAATTTCACCAAAATATTTATTCGACTAAAGAGAAAGCGTAAAGCCAAAATACTGTACCTATCTATGTCATTGTGCCCGGCAAATAAATTGAATTGCGCAGCAAAATCGGATTTTAATAAATTACTCACAATCTATATTTCAATGCAGATGAAAAGTATCTAGCTCGCTACTCATGTGAGGAACCGAAAACTTCATTATTTCGGTTCTATGACGTCAGTAACTTATGTAACTTCATCCATTATCTATCACACACACATACACACAAACACGCATGTACGCATATACATTCAGTTTTGCTTAAGTTCACAATTAAATTATATATCTACAAAAATACATACACTGTCATATTAGGACATTAAATTGTATTTCAACAACGGTGGCGTAATTTAGGCTGTTAACTATTTTTGGAAATTAACTATAAATGAAATAGATGCTTAATTATTCCCTCGGTTATAAAATTGTTTACGTATTTATCAATGTTTCTTATAAAAAAGAGTATAATTACATCAAGTAATTGAACAAAATATGAATCTTACGGGTAGCGGATTTTTTGAAACCACGTTTTCGAATTCTTAGGAATATGATGAAGTTTTCTCATTTTTATTACAGCTTATTTGGACGTTATTTCTTTGTACTTTGGAAAAGCAGCGCGGCTCTATCGCTTAAGTTGACTATCAGCAGTCCCTCTATTCCTAGACCAATCCTGATCTAACACAACTTGATCTATCAACCTGACACATCAGTTAGAGGTTCATCTTGACAGTTCAATCCGGGCACATAAATAATATATTAACTAAAATAAGTACCGATTTATGTCCTAAAGTCATACTAACATTTTTAATCAGCACTGGTCAAGTTTCGAATCTGTTTAAAGGCATTTATTTTATCTAATAATGCTTAATGCCATATTATGGTTAATAAAAAAAGTATACCAATGTCAAAACTCCTATTTAAGTATTGGGTAATATTAATATAAAGCTGTTATCGTATTTCGGTGATATGAAAAACATTATATATTATATAAGCATTAACGTAATATTATTTAGTGCACTTAGTTGTATTTAGTCATTTTCTAGAAACAAAGGTTTTCTAATGGCCTATGGTTGTATCGATTTAATGCTTATCCTATATACACATTGAATAAAGAACTAGTAAAACTTTAGCACCGATTTGTTCTTAAAGTATTCTTTAATCAAGCTCAAGCTCCTTTATCTTCTTAATCTATGCTTTTATAAAACATTAGGCTATATTTTGATCAATATTAAGTTATTTATAGAGATACAAGTAATAAATAGATCGTAATTATTTTTTATGTGAAATTAAAATGTAAAATTATTTTATGTATTGTATTGTAATGGTGGCATTTTATACGCATCGATGGCGCCATGGACAAAAAACGTTGGGAAAAACAAAGAAAACAGGTGGATATAAAAGAAAACTGAAAAAAGAGTATACTAATTTAATTGAAACTTTTAAAAATCAAAATAAAAATGAAATAATCGTTTGATGATTATAAGCACTATAAGATACTTCTGAAGTGTTAAAATACGGCTGTACCTAAAATGGGAGTGTGTTATACGATGAATTACGAGCTCTTAGTTTTGTGTCTAACCATAATACGATTAACAGCTCTACTACACTATATTTGAATACCTAATGCTTTAATTTTACGAGTCGCCATTTGCTTTCTTTTTCCAATTCTTACAAAATATTTAAAGTCAACTGTGTCAGATGAAAAGGGGTAAATAGTCATTTATTTTGTGCACAGATGCCTATAAAAGCAATTATGTTGTTAAAACAATGCTAAAAAGCCTAAAATTCAACAAAAAGTTTTGCTACTAGGTTAAATTTTCTATTATTTTTATTATATTAAAGGAAGTTTGCGAAGGCGCGTGTATTTTACACCATAAACTTGTATATTTTACTCCACAAACTGATGTGTGCAGCTTATTTCATACATAACGAGCTGTTTAAATCAATATTAAAAAATACTTAAAAGACCAGCCAAGAGAACATGTCATGCTGTAATGACACAGTAGAGTAGTAGTTGGAAGTTAGTGATTATGTGTGTAAATGTGACGTCTAAACTAAAAAAATTTGTGACTTCTATCATTGCTCTTGTCCCTCCTAATCAATTGCAGAGGGTGATTTATTTATTATGTTGTAAAGATACTTGATATAATAGTACAGTTCCAGTTCCCATGAAAGCCGGACATTTGATGTCCGTAGCTTCCTGCGAGCACTGGACTCAATTAAAATCCATTACGGGAGCGTGCGAAGGAACCGACTAGACGTCGCAAACTCGACGGCTAGGATTCCCATTCAAATCTCTGCCACGGGTTCAACTTATCGGAAAGTGTTAACGTTAAAAAATGAATTAAAATATTTTTTTATTTATTTAAATGTGAAATTTTTTTTTATACAAATGTGAAAGAATGCTGTTTCCCTCTTTTTTTTAAAAACAATCTCGCATTGTACCCTTACAATGCGAAGTGAAATTAAAATATTAAATTTGACATCAGTGTTATGACGTCATCATCAAAATCACGGAACAAGAAAAAAGGTTAAAATATTTGAAAACATTTCAGAGCATTGCTTTGAAAACGTTGGTTACACTAAAGGATGATTAATATTACATCGTTTCAAATCCTGAATTTCTAAAATACCAGTCATGAACTGTTTCTGTAAGACAATAAGTAGGTATTTTTAATTTCTCACTTTAACTACTATTGTCAACGTTATTTTGTTTGCAAAAGATATTCTTTTTACCGAATTCTATTATCATCCATATAATTCCATTCAATAATCAGCCAGAAATAGGTATTTTGTTCTGTTTTTCGCGTTCTTTGATACGTTTATGACCAATGTCACCTCGAAATGTCACCTTCAGCAAATGCAAAATTCAATTGATATATTCTCAGCTAGCGACCCACCTTGGTTTCGCATGGATGTAATCTTCCATTCGACTTTAAAAAAATCTTTCAACAATTGTCATTATATTTCAGCACATTTAACAAAAATATGCATTTTTATATACTAAATGTACACTGTATCACCAATAGAACCTTTTAAATCTTCCCTGGATTACGACAAACGTTTCAAAATCAAAATCAACCAAATAGGCTTAGCCGTTTTCGAGTTTTAGCGAGACAAACGAACAGCAATTGATTTTTATATAAATATGTACATTAAAAGATACTGCATGAAGTCATTGGCATAACTGCATAAAAATCCGTCTTATAATTTTAAATTCATACCGTTCAGACAAACAGACAATTGAAAGAGTCGTCGGGGTTTTATAATAATACTAACTGTTTTCTTTTAGCCTATAAAGCACCCGCGTATGGTAAAAGACTTTCAAGATCGGATCAGTAGGTATTGTCGAAGCCCGCTACTCTCATACAAAGTTAGGAACTACCTTTTTATAATATTAAATATAACTATTTACATAAATAAAGGGTAAACTCGTTCATCAGTAAAAAGGTGTATGTGGCTATACCGTTTATATTTTCTGCCTTTCTTATAAAGGCATTAATTCAAAAATGTGTTCTTATTACAAGATTGTCCCTATATATTGGAGTAAAAACGAAAAATATAACAAAATTTTATGTGACAACTAGATAATCGCCCGCCATTACGCTTCATTGTGACCAATTGCAATAAGTTCTCGTGAGAACTGTGGAATAAATAGCATATGAAACATTCTCGATTTTTACAAACACCAGGTTACTATATAACTGTATATGGATAATGAATGCTTATAAAAGAACTGTTGAAGTAAAAAAGTCTTTATATTTTCACCCCGCATTCCTTGAGGATTAAGTAGTTGAGAGGACAGAATGCTACATGGTACGATGTCGACATACGCCTTTCTATTCCTTGAAGTTTATAAATATTTTAATACACTCCCACTGATTTTTGTGGCTTCTGACATCTGATATCTCGGATGAAGCCGCGCATAGATAACATGTTATACTGGGTTTATAACCATGCCCTATAGTACACGTAGTATAATGTAGATAGTTAATAAATAATGTAGATAGTTTTTTAGAATTTTTCATACTATATGTTTTGTAACATTGATCAAGCTAAACCTATTAACATACGTGTCCCACACAGCGTGCGGCATGGAATCCCTACTCTCGCTCTCGACCGCGGCGCCTAATAGCCCTGACCCCACAGGATATTATAGTTCTTGTCCAATATCTCCGCATTTTCGGTCAATAAACTCAACATTGGTACCATTTACATTTGTAAATATAACACAATGTAAGTTAAATTCTTTTTACGATTCTTGGGTCTCGATTCTGCTAATATTAAATCATTGCAATTTCCCACTTCTTTATTCGAATATGAAATCGAGTGAAAATGGTATTTTATTATAAAGGAAAACTCCTTTGTTACTTAAATATTTAGATAATATGTATTGTATTTCATGTATCTCAGGTAAAAAAAAAACAAAAGATTGCGTAATTTGAATTCATTCAAAATTCAAAGGAGGATTTTCTATGTTCAAGGAGTATGTATGTTTTTTATGATAGTAAGTATGTCAATTGTTTTCTTCTTGTGAATTTGTGAACCAATTTCTATCAAAGTAACTGTTTCCCCGCGACTTCGCCAGTGTAAATTATAGCCTATTTCCAACGCGTATTATCTAGCATCTCGTAGATGAAAGACTTTTATAGATCAGTCCAATAGTTTCGGAGCCTATCTAACGCAAACAAATCTTGCCTCTTTATAATTTAAGGATAGAGTTATTGGAAAAAATTATGTCGATCAAATAAACAAAATATTCTAAGACTTACAATGTACTATATATCTATACTAATATAATAAAAAGGAAAGATTTGATTGTTTGTTTACAACGAATAGACCGATTTTAAAAATTCTTTCACCTACGAGATGCTACATCATATGCGCTGAACAAATTTTGTATAGGGAATGAAAACGTTACCTTAAACAATTGTTTACTATTCAATTTGTTATTGTAATTATATCCTTATCATTGTGTCATGATATCCAAATATACAGTTCCCTATGGACCTCGAGGACGAAACCGCTGGTGGAAAGCTATTTAATATTTTTAGTATTACCTTTTATATAAAAAATATCAATATCACTAAAAAGCATGAAAGAAAAACTCAAAAAGAACTGACTTCAAACTTTAAAAAAGTGATGGAATCGGTCTATCGGGCCCTATCATTTAAATAATACACAAGACCTCCGCCCGACTTAAATAACATTTTCTTGAGTAAATCGCTTTAAAGATTTTATCATATTTTCACTCTTTCAAAGTTTTAAGTCGGTACTATTTTTTTAAGTTTTTATTCTAGCAACATGTCCTCTTTTGTCATACCAAGCTTAACTTTTCAGGTTTCTCTGTCACTGCGAACTTATAAACATCTAAATATATGTCAATTTAATATTAAAGAATGTTTTTTTGTTTCTATGATTTCATATTTACACAGTAAAGACTAACGTCCCTTAGCTGTGTATTTACTGTGTGTTTACTGTGTAAATATGAAATCATAGGAACAAAATAACAATTAACAATATTAGATCGATTTGGTTTCGTTTTTTTTAAAGAAAAAACTAATCAATATGTGGATCTAGCATAGTTTTGACAGGATGATGGAACATTTACTATACCTATTTAAAGTTGAAACTTTTGCAGGAATAAATTAGACTACATTATTATTTCCAATATATTTTATATATTTCATTAGTGATGCAAATTCTCAGAATATATCATACAATAAAAGAAAATATACAGTAAAATGCATCTATAATTATTTAGTTATATCACTAATTACCGTAGCGATACTTTACTATGATGTATGATTATTGCAAAGTATCGCTACGGTAATAGCATAAGCCTTGAGAAAAGAATGCCCTTCGTCCAGGCGTATGTTTAAGGAGAATCAACGATTAAATGGCTCTTAATCAATTGCACAGTGCGAATTCCGTTTATTGGTGCGATTACTTTTTGTGTCTTGCCATTGAGCTATCTGTAACCATCCTAGAACCCAATACCTAATATAGCAAACGTCATTTACATTCTTAAGATGTGATATGATAGTCATTTGCAGTAATTTATGCGCCATGAAAGTTTAAAATGTAATAAGACCCTGTTATTCGTCCATAAACCTATTCAGGTATGTCGTTTTAAAATGTAACCAGCCGGGCGAAGCCGGAGTATGTGCGATAAGACCTCTATGTTTGACTAAATATATGACCGACATTGTCTGATAAGAGACATTTGTAATTTTTAAGCCAATTTGTGACACGTTATGTTCAATCTATTAATATTTACACTTCTAATAATCACAAAATAAGTTATAGTATGATTTTAGCATTATAAGTTATAATAGTTTGTATATCCTTGTCCTTGTTTATATAGCGCTAAATCTGCACTCAGGTAGGATTTATCTGCCAACATGTAATTTGCTACTGTCGGCATTTTGCTCATGTATTCTATTTGTAGTGAGCTGCATTATAAATGAATTATTATTATTGCGTATGATGTGAAATAAAACCTCTAACTTTCTTTCAAGTTAATTAAAAATTAGCCCAATATTAATTCCTTGGCTCCAAATATCGTTGAATACAAAAAAATACTTATTTATTTTAGACCAATTTCATTTATACGATCATTTTATACAGAAACTAGTGGACGCCCGCGACTTCGTCCGCGTGGAAGTCGGTATCCCGTGGGAGTGAGAAGTTTTCCCAGTAAAAAGTACCCTATGTGTTATTCTGATGTATAACCTATATTGCTGTAAAGTTTTATCCAAATCCGTCCAGTAGTTTTTTCGTGAAAGAGTAACAAACATCCATACATCCATACTTACAAACTTTCGCCTTTATAATATTAATAGGACTGAATTCTTAAAGTTATGTAGGTTGTAATGATTTGAAATAGCACGAATGAGTGAGGCCCACTACAATATTACTCATTCCCTTTAAAAACTATAATTTGACTATCGTCATGCCATACCTTACATCGTACCATGTTTGTTTGTTTTTACACGACTGCCCAAAAAGGAGTGTATTGTGGTATGGGTTAATGTATGTATGTATGTGAATTTCTTTATTCCACAATACCTTTTGAAATAATAGGGTACCTATCATTAGAAACCTTACATCATCCCGTGTAACATTGGCTATATTATTTTTTAAATATTATTATTCTTTTAAATAGACAAATAATATTTCTTATCTTAAAAATCTTCATGACCACGTTCCAAAAATTTCCATCATTTCCGTTTTGTGGAATATTTATAATCTAAGTCGTACCCAGTGAAGCCAACCCCAAGAAACTAGAAAACAACAGATCACCAATAAAAAAGCAGGCGAAAACAGTAGAATAGATAAAAAAGGCCCATTTTATACTGTACTCATATAAATGAAGCTAATATACTCTATCTATCTACCTATACCTTCACGTCGTATCCCTGGCGGTGTAGGCAGAGAGGACCGAACGTCACAATGTATGTATGTATGTAAATGCAGGTCCTTACATATATCTTTCGCCTCATCCACTTTCATAACTACTTTCATACATACTCGCCGGTTTTTATGGCTTCTGACATCACCTTCTAAAAGCACGCGATTGATTGATTTGATTGATATACTTTTGTTAGTTATTAGGACTTACACACATTGTTATATTATAATAAGGATCACAAATTTTTTTAAAGAAAAATGAAACGAAATAAAAAAACTAAATCATTTTCCACTTTCATCCTCAATTACCTCATCTTCTATATATATATTAATATTATTTATTAGTATTTTCTGACTCATTTTCCTTTTTAAATCTTACATAGTTTTGTGGAATTTCTTTTGGTGCCTTTCTATGACGTCAAATCTGTAGCAATCGGTTACTTTGGATTATATTTGCATAGCGTAATTAATAGGAGGCGTTGAATACTATTTGAAAAACAGTAAAAATTAGGAGTGAAACAGAAAACATTAAATCTACTGTTCTAACAATATGGTTGGCATCACTGGTCTTCCCCCAACTACAATGAGAATTTTGTTTAGCCAAGCCATAGTACAACTTGTTTCTTTTATATTTAATTCGATTTTGACAGTCGTGCTTTTTAATTTTTTAATTCTATCTGCATATATGTGTACATAAGTACTGGTTTTATATGTTTCTTTTTCACATTAGCAAGTATAATTAATTTCACAATTTAACCACTATCATTATCTTCACAAAAGAGTAATAAACGAGGTGCTTATATTTTGCCGGAATTTATAAGCAACCCCAAAACATACGAATGACCTATAAGACGAGCTCTATTAACTTCTAAACATCCCTTGTGCTTTTTTAAAAAGTCGAGGCATGCGTGGCGGTCCCCGAATATGTTTTTTATTGTTCGCCGAACCGATTTGAGCCGGTTTTACGGCCATGGGGCGCCTAAATGAAAAATAAACTGATAGCATTTCTCCTTAAAAAGCCGTTTGTGGCGAAAATTGTGAGCTTAATTTATGGTGCGACGAAATATTAATTAAATTTATTCCAAGAATTTGTATTTGAATTTCTATTTACCTAATAAATGATAGTTATAAACTTCGAAAAAGCTTGTAATAACTTGGTATACATAGGTATATGGTCAAGACAATTAGATCTTTGACCCCAGCGAGGGTTCGCTTAGTATGATTTTCAACGCTAGTGTGTGCATGTATATGTTAGGTGTAGTTAGCATTGCAGCATTTAGCTAACTATAAACCTAACTATCTTCTTATTACTCTTTAATATTAGCTGCTCCCCCAAAAATAATTGGAATTAGTACATTTTTGAACTTGAAAGTGGACCATACCTCACTACAACATTAAGACCATACTATAAATTAGATATGAAAATATTTAAATAATAAAAAAATATAATACTAAAAGAAAAATATTGAACATACAACGTTGTGCTACTGTGATTGTACTATGAACTAATCCAAGTTTTCTTGATAAAAAAGTAATGACGCCTACATTTCTTGTTGTGAGCTACAAATGCCACGCGTATAAAAAGTTTTAAACGATATTTTACCGTAAGAAAATTGCGTTTGGTATCCGTTTTTATGATCGAATTCCCCAATTAATTTATAAGCTTTCCAACCGAAGCTAAACTGTCGATAACGAAGTGCCAGAATATTGCATCATGTACCTTTGGTTTGAGAAACGCTTGGACATCACATCTTACATCTTAAAGTACATCTGTTTTTTTTAACATCTCTTTAAACCTTAATAATTATTATAGTCGAGTTCGATTTTTCGAATACGATCGCATTGCACAAAGATCGCGTCTAAACTGGAATTTGCTTGATATTTTTTCATCTATCGGACAACTGAGACAAATGTAAAACTATGTTGCTAAACACCATGAACTAATGGTCTGAAAGTCACGGAAGAGAAATATCTATGTACAATAAACTCAGTTTGACTGCTTTAAATAAATAAATAAGCGAGTTGCATGTAAAACAAATTGGTACTACGATTACATGAACCAAATTATCTGTTAGCAAATTACGTGAGCGTAAATTTAAAATTTGAAATGTAGATATCGTCAAGTAACATTAGTATCACTTTATGCCATGGAAATAAGGTTTAGATTTAAATATATATATTTTTGGTTGGGTACACCGTAGGTACATCATTCGCATAAAGTTATCAACATTTCGTTTAAACGAGCATCTGCCGAAACTATGCGACTGTGATACCAGCGATCTGATAAGAATTCCACGAGATACTACTTAACATTACTGGACAGCGACGATACGTTATTACCACCCGTCTTCAAAGTTAGCAAGTTTTTGTGCGAAATTCCATATTCTTGTCTGCACCCATTCTTGTGACAAATCGGCCAACGAAAAAATTTTAAATGAATTATTTAGTGTGCGTTTTTATTTGGTTTTATTTCTATGATCGCGTTGAGCACGTACTTAATCCATTAATATATTTGAACTACTTTAACATGACGATGATGTAGATGTATGAAACTTTAAACGTGGCCGTGTCCGTCGCACAGTTCACGGCCGCTCAGTGGGGGCAAGTCCACAGTAATGCGATCATCTGCTTGAATATTATCTAGATCTCAACATATGGACACCTTATCGCGAATTTTGGCAATTTGCTCTTATTATTTATCAACACACTTCACAAAACGTACATGGATTTTGATTGAAAAAATATACAAGACTAATATTATAGAGGCAAAGTTTGTAACTTTGTTTGTTTGTAGGAATTAATCTTCGGAAACACTGATCCGATCATGGAAATTCTTTCACCTACGAGAAGCTACATCATCCGCCGCGGATCCGCTAATCTACGCGGACAAAGTTGCGGAAAAAGTAACTAGTGATTTATAATTATTTACGCTTACATTATATCAGCCGGTTCATATGAAGAACAAGCCTTTTATTGAATCAGGTTAGTTAGACCATAGTACTCATTTTTTATAAAAAAAAAATATTCAATCGTGAACATATTTTTGGATGCGCAAGAACCGATAGAAGGCGGCTAAACATCACCTCCGATAGGTTTTTGTAAATTTTAATGGAATTTATAAATCCGAATAGCAATTAAAAGTTCGAAAAGCGTGCTATTTTTTCCCACGCCGATGAACCGGCCGCTTATAATAGGTAACACTGCGTCATTCGCTTTTGTGTGATTGGACTCCTATTATAAAGATCATCACCCCACACATTGACATTCGTAGGCCGCCAAAATGGACCTCCAACATAATTTGAAAGAATTTGAACTCTATACCTTTGTGATAAGAAAAAATGTTAGTGTATTTTCTAAACTAATCGTTAAAATTGTACAGATCAATAAAAACATCGTATTGATAATTGAAATGCATGTAGTGAGATTTTTTATTTGTAATATCATCAATCATTAAATGATTTAAATAATCCCTTCTTGACTGCGCATTAAGCTTAAGCCCCTACAGGGTAACTCTCTGAATGTTTGTATATCTTATATACTTAAACAGGTAGATCTTTACCAAATAGGTAATATTCAATATATTATATACGAGGAACTGTTGCTTTTATTATAATTATATTCCTTTGATAACAGAGAAGCATTTTTCTTTCTAAGACACTACTCACGTTATTAATCTAAATACTTAACGGTTGAAAATAGATAAAGAGGTACTCAATGGAGCTTCGTTCATATATTTAAGCTATACCTATATGCTGCAAAGAAAAAGATATTTAAAGAAAATGAAATAAATTTTTAAGCAAAATATTATTATTTTTATATTCATTCTGCCAACATATTTGTAGCGGTGTACAGCTTATTCCTCCTTAATTATATTTATATATATTAGCTTTTGTTGTTGGTGTTGTTGCACGCGTAAATTAAAGCCTATGTTAACCCCGTCTGATGTAGCTACACGTAGATGAAAGAAGTTTGCATCAAATAGGCTCCGAAACTATTGGACCGATTTTAAAAATCCTTTCACCTACGGAAAGCTTCATCATACGAATGTGGCATAGATATAATTAACAAAGGCAAAGTTGCAGGAAAATAACTAGTTAATAAAAAGAAATTGTTTTTGACGCGCAATACGGCATCGTCTTTCTCTGTCTCATGGACAGACACGTTGTTTTCGTCAGGTTCTCTCTTATGGCTTAAAGACCAGCTTTCACATAAATAACGCTTATGATATAGGTGTTAAGTAACACATTCGCACAAACTTACGTCCCGCAAGTGAATATGCCACGCCCGACTCTGGTCATCTTTATTCTGAGTTTAGATTGGAATTTGTATGGTTAGCAATGAAATTGCTACTGCGACCTTTTCTTGATACGACTGACGATTTTTAAATATTGTATTTTTATTACCAACTAGCTGGTTTACCGTGACTCTGTCCGCATAAATTGTGTAGAAACTTCAGACTATATTAATATTTTTAAACTCACACGATTTGTATACATTATAATTATATGCAATCGGGTCTTGTTCGTGCATTTTTTTAAAACAATTATTTACCTCGACGTTTCGGCTACGTTACAGCAGCCGTGGTCACGAGGAGACTGGAGAACTGGCGGGTGTCGTCTTCTGATTTTAGTTGAGGGTAATCCGGTAATAATGTTTTTTAACTGATTTTCAGATGTACCCTCCACTTGATTTTATTATACGTAAAGGTGGCGACACACTGCACTTACGGTATCCGAGAATATTGTTCGTGGTTGTTTGCGATCGCGACACTTATACATTTTTATAACCGGATTCCACGTTGGTGAGAGTTTATATCCACTTTCCCGGTTGAAATTGTTGTGTTTTTTGATTTCAACCGCTTCACGAACAATCCTTGGATAGTAATGTCGTTCAGTGGAAAGGACATGAGGTGTATGTAACTCGATCCAGTGGTTTGATCCAGATGATAATAAGTGCTCTGCAATCGCGGACTTCTCCACTTGACGATTTTTGACCGCTGCTATGTGTTCTCTTACACGTTCGGCGATAGTCCGCTTCGTTTGTCCGATATATGAACTACCGCAGCTGCAGTCAATTTTATAAACGCCAGGTTTTTGGTAAGGAATACTATCCTTTGGTGATCGCAATTGGTGTGACATTTTTGATAAAGGAGTAAAAATGGTGTCTATAGAAAAATTTTTCCTCAAAATGGAACCAATTTTGTCCGTTACCCCCTTAACATAGCCTAAAAATGCCCGTTGCCTGGGAACCTTAGGTAGTCTTTCCTTACACCTTCGGATAGGGTATGACCTCCTTGCGCTGTATCCATTTTTCCTTAGCACGTCCTGTACATGGGACAACTCATCTGCTAAGAAGTCAGTATTACATAATGCGTTAGCCCTGTTAATAAGAGTTGTCTCCACAGAACGTAGGTGTTGAGGATGATGATGAGATGAAGCGTGGAGGTACTTGTCTGTGTGTGTTAAATAATTGTTAAAAAACGTCGAGGTAAATAATTGTTTTAAAAAAAATGCACGAACAAGACCCGATTGCATATAATTATAATTCAGACTATATTTTCGATCGATAGTGATATGTTTGTAGTATACTAGATGTTTTCCCGCGACTTCGCACACGTTTACTATATATAGATCTCGGATATATTTAAACACCTTTTTATTTCAAATAGTAACTATCATAGTTGAGTATTACTTATTACCAGTGGTCGGAATTAGGTAGAGTTATTCATGTACTTACACTGATTTCATACAGCGAAAGAATAAAGTGGATATGCCTCAAATTCCGAGATTAATTTTAAAGAGCAGAATATTATATTTAAATATTATTATATATTATTTAAATAAAAAGTTATTTTCTTTTACACAATTTAAACTACTGCACGCACGACGTTGCCAAACTTACATCAATGACATCGGATGTCCAAAGATGTCCAAGATTGTCCATTAGAAATCCCTGGAAGGTCCACATTAATATCAACATTTCGATGCAAGTACATAAATAGCTCTACCTAATTCCGACCTCTGCTTATTACAAAGGCAATATAGAAGAATATTGCGAATAATATTCCGGACCTAGAAAGGAAAAAATACGAAAACCCTTATAGAAACTTGACTCAAAGACATTTAAGTATGTGTTATTAATATAACACTTATTTTTGATTGATCAATAAAATTAATTGATTAAAAAGGTGCAATAAATTATGTTACTTTAAAAACCTTATGACAACTCTTAAAAAAAGGAAAGTTTACAGAATTTTACTCTACTAGAATATTCCTGCCTTATTATAGCTGTAATAAATAATTGCCACATTCGTCGGTTATAAAAATCTATTACAAGATCTTATCACTATATCTTTTCAAGATTCTTTGTTTGTCTAGAGAAGTTTATGAAATCAATAGTTCCTATACTCATAGAAACAACGTAATGCCTAATTAGAAACAAAAATGTTAATGCTGTTAGATTTCATTGAAATGCCAATGAACTCTGGAAGATTAGTTGACCTATTTGGAGACTAGTTTTTCATGAGCAGCTACCTCCTGTGTGCGTGTCAAAATTTAATTAGATAGAACCTATTCAAACTGACCGTTTTAGGGTTCCGTACCTAGAAAGGAAAAAACCCTTATAGAATCATGGCTCAAACGTATTGTTATGTTATATATACTAAAATTATGAAATGAACATGTTAATTTAGTAAGTTTAATAAACTATTATATTCCAATATAATATTTGTGACTTTGGTTATTTATATATATATGTATTAAATTATTAAGTAGCTCGGTGGCGTAGTGGATAAGCGCCGCGGCCCGCGATCGTTGTCGTCAGCAACTTTCGCAAGGGTCGGTCACGGGATGGGTGACCAAAAAATTATTATCTTGAGATACTTCGTGCTTCGGAAGGCACGTTAAGCCGTTGGTCCCGGTTGCATTTGCAATCGTTAATACCCTCCAATCCGCATTGGACCAGCGTGGAGGGTCATGGCCCATCCTCCTTAACCATCCATAAGGAAGGCCTGAGCCCCTGCAGTGGGGATGTAAAAGGGCTGGTGGTGATGGTGATGTGATTAAATTATTTACTGAATTCCTACCTATTTGCATCGCTACGGCAAACACTAATTTATACCTATAGTTATACTGTATGCGCACTTTTTGACGCGAATAAATGAATCATCTCTCTATGTTTCTCTCGCAATTTGCAACACTGCTGGGCAAATCGAGTTACAATTACATACACATAGTCATATGTCAGTGGCCCAAACACATTTGTAACGTAAATAAATAAAATTGAAATGTACCATATTATGCACCATAACTAATGAAAGTGCTTAAACTATTTTAATATATATTATACATATAATATATAATTTTAAAGTAATTTAAGAAAATAGGCGAAAACTCGCGATTCATGTCTCCCCCAACACCTACTCCGATCTCCGAAACTACAGGGCTTAAAATAATACACAAAATAGTTCACTACTTTAGAAAATAGAAAAACCTATGTAGGTATATGAAGTCTGAAGGTTTTTAACATTAAATATTTGTGTACGGAACCCTCGATGCGCGAGTTTGATTCGCTCTAGGCCGACTTCTATTTATTAAAAGACAAAATGGTAATTTAATGATTTTATTATTTACTTCAAAATCTATCTACTTAAATGTTCCTTCTATGCTGATTTGTTAAAGCCAGACCGATTTCTTTTTAAACTTATCTAATTTGAAATACAAATGAGGTTTTAGATTTAGATTTGGACCCTTTAAACACGAACTTTTAAAGCTCACACAGCTGGTTAAATGGCCTTATATTATACGAAACGAAGTAGAATAATAGGTAAGTCTTCCTGAATACTTACATAGTCGTGACAGAATCTCATAGACCCCAAGGTCGATCAACGTGACGGCATAGATATGAAGAATTTATTACTTCTTGTTTCCGACGTGAATATAAAATACATAACTACGCCTTTAAGAAACGGAAAGCGAAGCGACTCCTTTTTTGAGTAGTGAGTAATTCAACTTGGTTAATTTCCATTATAATAACTAACAATGATCCAATGAAAAATAATACTCACGCAATGTATTGTTGGATATAATAACTTATTTAAAAATGTATTTTTCTATCAGTTCTATCCCACTGTTCTCACAATTGCATCACGTTATCTCTTAAATTATTATAGAATCAATATCTGTGAACTGTGTAATTTATATATACTGAATATAAACACACTTGCGTGTTCGAACACGATGTCGTGTCAAAATGAATCTCGTTTCCAAATGGCCGCCCATCACGTTACGAGGTGTAAAATAAAAAAAAAAGTTAACAAGCTCATTAATGCAAGCACTTATTAATCGAACAATAATTACTAGAGACAAACGGTTCGGTCGTCATTTCCCACGAGGCGAGTGCCAACGCCGCTCTATCCGGTTTTTGCCAACGCTGAATGTTTGTTGTCAAATTAATCTGAAGTTATTTAGTATGCATTGCGGGACCAGTCGAGCGACTATTCATTCATAGTGGCCGGTTGGAATGCTAGACCGCTCGTGTCTTGCGGCAACGGCCATAAGCCGACCTTCGTCGACGGGCAAAAACTGTGCGACTCTGGAGCCGTGGGTCCGGTCAGCAATGCTGCCGTACCGGTGCGAGCCCACGGCCAGACGGGATCGATACTCATGTTCATCGACCATTATACTTTTGCGCCCGCATGAACAACGACTGAGACCCACGTTACAGGTCAAGCTATAGTAAATTTGTATGCAAATAAAAGTGCACGAATCTGTCTCTACATATTAATCTATGGATTGTAACCAATAACTTGTATAAAAATGCATAAAATATTCACCGATGTCGAATTGATCAAATATACCTAATAACAAATATTAACTTAATACTTATGCTGAGTAGCTGAACGCAATGTTCTACAATACGGCTGCATAAAGGTCAGCCAACTAATTAACTGTCAACTAACCGGGAACACCGATATTTATTGGTGGTTAAAAATCCTTGTTAACTTAATAACGAAAAAAACAGCAAATAGTAGCATTAACAATGAATGACAATCACAGATATATCATAATTATAAGGCAACATTATAAGACAATATATTATAAGATAAGGATAAGGCAACATTTTAAAATCGGTAGAGTTTTAGTAAAATAAGAGACTTGCCGAAACTATCCGCCCTTCTTCTTTAGGTTCTTAAAGATAAATACTTTCTATTTCAATAGATAATATATCATTTATTTTATTCAAATACTCATAAATTTATATGATACATCGCTAAAATTAGATAACACTTTAATATGAAATTTAACAGTAACGTAACAATTAATATTTTGTTACAAAATATGCCCTCGAACCTTATTTAACTTTTGTGTAATGCTATATTGTAAATGGAGTAAGTTATTTTTCAGGGCTTTTAATTAATATTTCGGACGGCTTTCGTTAACCAGTTTCTATCTTGACCATCTAATAATATTATAAAAAAAAACCTCATATAGCTTGCTATCGAGTAACTTTTATCACTACACATTTTATCTGGACCGTTCAGCGTTAGAATAACTTTTGTAAATTTTTGCGATCACGCGAATGCGAAAAAGTAGTTCTCCGCTTTGCCTGTTACCAGTTTACCACATAGCATAATATTGCTGCTAAAACGACTAGAGACGGAATCTAAATTATATAAATATACGTTTAGATAACATAAAAACAGACTTATTTTATCATTTGGATATAACCATTGAAATTTTAAATTTAAGGTTAAAAAATGCAAATGGAAAATTTAAAATTATGGGTGCAGGAAATACACTTCAAAATGTTTCCTTATTTTTATACTACTTGGTTTTATGTGTAAAAAAAGTTGCGAAAAAAGTTTCAACGCGAACAGTCTGTGGCCTCCTGAAACCCATCGGCACCTCCGCGGTGACGTCACTCCGGACGCGGGGCGCCCGCGCAGTCCAAGGACAGTAAACATTCGCGGGTCAACGCTCGCGGCTGTCTCTAACGCGTTTTTGCCGGATCCAGCGCCGGCTCGGGCGGTGGCGGCACGGCACGCTGCCATACTGAACAGTGTTGTTGCGATAACGATAGTCTGCCTATCGATAGTTCGTTGTAATAACGGCTGTCATACTATAATAAAAGTATCGAAACTCTCAGCTTTATTTAATTGTATTTATAACGATACTATTGAATTTTGAAGTGCAGACAACAGTACATCATTTTATGCAAAAGTGTCACATTCAACCACCTTATGATAATATAGTCTAATAGAGTTGAAAATCTGCTGTTTTAGTACCCGTGTGTATATATTGTATTGTAAAAATACACTATCGGCAGAATGGACAGTTATCGATAAGGTAAATTACCGATTAGTTTAAAATTTATTGTAATATTACGTATAAAGAGGTAAAAGTTTATTTGTTCGTTGAGGGTTATCTTCGGAAGTACTGAGCCGATCATAAAAATTCTTTCACCTGCAGGAAGTTACATCATACATGGGTTGCGAGAAAACAACTAGTACTTAGGTACGTATTATGATAATTCGTTTAAATTTAAAGGACACATTCTTTATACCATATTCTATCATTTTATACAGTGTGGCGATACTATCGTTTGATTGACGCAATCCCAGCAACACTGATGCTGAACGGGCTGCCCTGAGAGGCCCGCTGAATCTAGGCGATATACTTCACTCAAGGGCAGACCGTCCAAATAGGAGGCATATAAGTACTTACTGAACTAATTTTGTGCCTCACAATGGCGTTTTCACGCTTTGCTCAATTAGATTAAGTATGTATAACAATTGTATTTTATTTGAAAATTGGTTTTAGGTTTTTTCGATGAAACGGCTACTTTATAATCCAGTTTAAATAATTTTGGAGTCTTGCGATGTCGAAAATGAGCGGTCGTCTCGAACAAGTTTGATAAGTACCTTATATACCAAAGAGTCATGCACCGGCAATAAAAAAGCCAGATCTTTTAATTTAATGGGTGGTACACCAGCTTCTATAGAAGTTTTAATCGCAGACGCGGTTAAATTAAGTTTATTGTGGTGCCAAATATTGGTTATATTAATGCAACAATTAGTAATTAAGATAAATAAATATAAAATCACGTTTTTGCTAATCGTTGGTGGGTCATGTGAAATTTCGCATACAAAGTTTCTGTTAAATACCGGTAATACCAAAGTACTTATTATGCTAAAACTTTAAATAAAAATTCAATTATTGCGCTCTCTGCCGCGCCGTTATCATTTAAATATGATAAAATAAAATATCGTGCAAATACAAGTCTCACACACATGAAGGGTTCCGTGGCAGATAACTGCGACAGTACTCATTTAGGTATGAGGATCGCTCATGGAATTCAATCGCTCTTAAATGAACAACTTGTTGTTTTATTTGTTTAAAGGAGATATTTGAATGTCGGATTTTGTCAAGCTCATTTAAAATGAATGGCACCCTATTCATATTCCGTACGAAATAAATTTCAGAAACACAATTTCATGAGTTTATATTACGACAATGGCAGCTAGGAGGGACACGATGTCGTCCTCGGGATTTCCTTGCTAGTTACCGGAGCTTGGATTAGGCGAGAATGTGTAAAGGAGGATTTTGACAGGTAGTCAATACTCAATAAGTTTATTATTATTTACTTAGTCCAAACGCGCTTGAGCAACTTCGGCTTTGGCTGCGCAGCGGTTGTAGAGACCTGGTACTCGATCGTCTAAAAATTACAAGATGTTCAATTATTTATGCAGTAATCGTTGAGAAATTGCTGATATTTATTGTTTAATAAAGTATTTTTTTGTAGTGAAGAGACAAATGATAAGCTGTCACTGTCACTTTTGCTCTCGTTTTTAGTGCATGCGTTCGTGTAATGGTCTCCTACGTGAAGTTGGCAGTATTGTGGTGACACAAAGTGCCATTAAGTTAAGATTAAGAAGAAGTAGTGCATATTAAGAGTCCTGTTGGCATCATTTGTATACGAAACCCTACAAAACAAAGTTAAATTCTCAAAATACTCCTTTTGATGTTTACAGCTGCTCGCAAAACAGAGGTCGAAAGTGTTTTTTGACATTGTTCGTATGTAGATATTTAAGTATATGTATATGTAGTTTACCATCTGTTATTTAAATTAACATTTGCTTTCATGTGTTTTTTTATAAGGTTATGAAATATGTCATCATTATTGATCCTGAATTTATACTATTTGGGCCCCTATCATCTTTGACCTATAAATGTCTCCACCGCTGGAGTACAGGCCTTACCTACAGATGGAAACAAATCGAATAGGATTAATGTGCCATGACCCACAACGCGAGCCCAGCGCGGATTTGTGGCTGCCGGTGCAGACGAGACTAACGGCTTAACATCTCTTCTGAAGAGTTCGAGATAATAATGTTGTCAAACATCTTATGACAGTGGACCTTGTCCAACCGACTGATGACCGATGGCGCAGTGCTTAGAATTTTTTAGCCCATTTTACAGAAACCTTGTTTTTTAATTATTTTGTCTTAATACTCCCTGCAAATTCTTTTCTTTTTATTTTACCGTTCCATTTGACCCTTGTTATGAGAGTATTTAAAAATAAATATACCGCCACTTTGGATTTGAATGAAATATTTGTACTTTCGTATCTACCTTACTGAACCCTTTCATTCGATACCCATGATATCATGACAGTACCTACACAAAAATAACTAGGCCGCCAACTTGGGCCGTTTGTCATATAAGATTTAAAATTATATAACTTATTTGACCGTTATTGTCATCCAAATCAAACCTGCATGCAAAGTTTCAGATTAATCTGTTAAGGATAATACTTCTTTATAATGAAATTAATTAAAAATGTATTTGTCGCGCAAGTTTAATCAATGATAAGTTACTTTATTAGTTGCCGTTTCAAGCTGCTATTTGCTCTTCACCTGGAATTATTAAGCCGTGTTTCATACTTATAACTATTAAATATAGCTTTGTGTCAACATATTTAATGTGATCAATGTAAGGTTTTATTATAATTATAAATAGTTAGCACTATTCATAACATTAATTAGCCACATTTCAAGTTCTTATATTCTTAAGTTCGCGTGTGGGATAATTTTATTAGTTCCTACTATTTTATTTTCCCTTCCCACAGACAAAGAACGTAAATGCCGATATACTAGGTTCAAAGTTTTTGCAAGAACTAAAGGTAAAAAAGCCAGCAAAGTGAGTCTGACTCGCACATGAAGGGCAATAGAAATACATACTCTATAAAATTTTCAACTGTTTGTAGCTATCCCGGTTCTCTGGTGACAGGCAAACGGACAACGAAGTTTGAGTAATCCTCCATATAGGGTTTTTAAACTTTGGATATGGAACCCTAAAAATCAGATAAATTACATTTGAATTTCAATCTTACAGGGCGTCAAGAGAAGTCTGCTAACTGAAAAAAAATCAATAGTGTTAATAGATATATGATATATCGTCACCATGCTCTGTCTACTCTATTACATTATAAAAACCTAATTTAGAGCACTAAGGACGACGAAAAACTTCACGATATATTGAATGTTGATTAGAATGCTGGGCTAGTTTTATGCATATGTCTTATGTGACACTGACTTTCCACTTGCCATCCAGCGGCCGGCCGTTAATTTATTTTGCATTCTGTAACAAAGTTGTGGTACAAAGTTATATTAATGGATAAAGTTATGGTATTCTACTTCTCTCAATGATTTTTTGCCATCAAAGCAATAATTGACTTGTCATTTTATAGAAATAACATTGGAGCATTTATGTGAAATTCAAATAATAGAATACGTTTCGATTTGGTTTCAAAACGTCAAAATTTCATCTTTTGATGTTATATTTTTCTTTTACGTTGTATCTAATACCTTGACGTAATATCTTGACTTGAGATAGAATAGATACGGGGATAGACTTTCCTCAAGAATTAGTCTATCGTTGGGTCAAGACAATATGAAAACAATTTTGTTAGTTTTTAGATTTCCTTAACTATTATATTTTATTATATGTATTTCTTTAGGTAAGCAATCGGAATTGATACCATCCATAAGGAACCTGCATTAACCTGGACCTGAATTCAGAACATTTCAAATCCTTAAACCTTTTTATTTTATAGATTCAAGAATGTTGGATTGATAAATTGGCCTTTAATTACCTAACACGAATATCTTGTTTCATTTTGCCTTGGGGGTATAGTGCCGTTAGAAGACTGAGGTTCGAATACCTGTAAAACATACTTTCCTCCATGACATCCATTGTTTTATTTTCTCGGTGAACAGTAAATAACTCTTTGTTTCACAATGAGCTCGTACTAATGTCTGGGTACCACAATATGTTAAATATATTAAACTCTGCCCTCAATGCATTAAGGTTTAATATCAAACGGAGAAATTTAACTGTTTCGCATGACTTGACGTGCTGTTGTCTGTACTTGCATTCTGTGGACTGCATTTCAGTGACGATTCTATTGTCTGTCCTGTGATATTTACCTAAGCCATAACGATAGCAATTAATATAGACTTCACAAAAATCCTAATAAAGAGAAGTGAAAAGAAAGAAATAGTACCCACAATTTTTTTAGATGAACCGGTGTACTTTGTGCCATGTCTCACCGTTTAAATCTTTCCTGCAGTACAATTTTGCTATTGTTTACGTAATAATTGCATCTCAGTATAATCACAATGACTTGAAATTTTAACACAAATATCTGGCACCGACTGAAAATTCTTTCGCTTACTTCCGTTGGGGAAAATTTAAAAAAATAGTACAGTAGGTTCATAAACACACAATTAAATCTTTCCTGTATTAATATTAGATTAGCTAACCGTGCAAACTTCGTACCACCTCGGAATAGAGCGTTCAACCAAACTAACGATTCGGATTTACAACATTATAAGTAAAGTTTTTTATTAATTCCAAGTGTGCGAATACATACATACTCGCATAATTTATAGAAGTAATTGACTACTCATTGGGTTCGAGGAAACTGTTTTCGATGAATTTTAAACTTTCCAACGTAAAAAAACCGATTGTGGAGAAAATTTGATTTAATATTGATTCTGCTTTGCCATTCTGCAATAAAAACTGTGTCGAGCACTGCGCTGTGAATGAAATAAAACCTTTACCTTTTGAAGTAGGTTTTATCCAATTGAACCTCTACGCTGTGACTTGATATAGAGTTCGTCGCTGAATTTTTACAGAACATCAAGGCAGAGACTGTTGTGTGTATGTACCTACATTGATATGAATCACATCGACGCATGCTGTACTGTACCTACAATTTTTCTCTGATTTATATCATAGTAATTATGATTACTGTATATAACTGTTACTCATACTTCTAGTCGTACAAAAGTACAATACGTTAATCAGTTCTACTAGATTTTTATATTCAATTCATTATTAACGAGCAAAATGCCTACTATAACGTGTGCAAATCGCTGTCGTTCAAAGTACACAGAAACAGTTTTGTGTGATCAGCTGATTCTAGTCAGTCAACGAATGCAAATCAATAATAATATACCTAGCTACATTGTTTAAACAACAACATTCATTGACATTAAAATACTTAATTTTGAATATTAGGTATTAGGGTAGAAATTCACAGTTTTATTTTTTTATATCTCCAAACCTAAGTTGCTAATATATGCTTATTACGTGATATCTGACATCTTTTTATATTTGATAAATATTGCATTCACAATGCTAAGCTTGAAAATATTCTTATTGAAAGATGCTTGAAAATCCACCAGTCCCAGATACTCTTAGATGGGACTCGAAACTACTATCTTTCGCAATCCGGGCAACTGTTCTTACCACTAAGCTACCCAGGACCTAACAGGACTGGCAGAATTTACACACGTCAACACTGCTGAGGAACGAAATTCCATAATTCTCTACGAGGACCATCTTGTGTGTGTAACACCTAGCGCTATTATTTTAGCGCTTAAATAGAATTAGAAAAATAGAAACTATTATATATTATTAATTAGAACAATTTTTCATTTTTTTTTTTCTTGGAAAGAAAATCATAGTGTTACAACATCATTCATTTTATTTTCTACAATTTTACAACAAGTAGGAGTCATGACTCCTACTTGAAAACCAATGCCAATCAGTCGCAAACATTTTACAGAAACCGTACCTAAATCGTTCAAACCAAACGTTTTGGATAGAAATTGGAAAAGTCGTTTATAACAGCAGCGCAACTATCTGCATACCTACACAAACAGCTTCTCGTCCTAAACAAAAAAAAAGGAAAAACTTTAAACCATTGGATATCAGTATTTATATATATTTTACAACAAGTGAATAATTTTAATATATGTCATAATGTGAATATATTTGGTTGTCAATTTATTTGTTACTCAATTTTGGTTAATATTGACAAGACCGACACAATATTTTTGTATAGAGATAACAACATATTATTGTCGAAAATCACTCATAACAATTAAATAAATGTATATTACATTTTATAAGTTTTTCACTGACGATTAAAATATAAAAATGTATTGATGAAATAATTTTTTGCTTGATATTTGGATTTATAGTAGTGAAGAACATAGTTACATAATATTATTTCTTTATTGTTGCCAATTAATACTAAAAATTGTACTGTCACTGGTTCGTTCCAGACCAGACAAGTTCCAGAGATGATAAAAAATAATAATAAAATTACAAAAGTTTATTTTAAAACATATGAAAATAATATTTAACAAAGTTTTGTACCTAGTTGGGTATTTAATTAAAACTGTAATTAGTACCTAAACTGTTTCTTATTGTACTGTACGAATGTGTACTACGCAGGAGTTGGCCGTTGCATTCCATTTGAAGCTGCGTTCCATAACACAACCTCGAAGTTCTGAGAAAGAATGATGTCCCACTCGCACAAGGCGTGTTATTGCTGTGTTTCGGAATTCTGTTCATTGTTTGGCAGGCAAGCTTATTTTAATACTCGTAGGAAATGCTAAACTCGTATCCGGTCAAAGGTCTTGTAAAGTCACTTTTGCATACATTAATGGTTAAAGCATTAGGTCTGTCTGGGCACATGTCCTTTAGACGTCAAAAAAGGAAATTACCAGAACCCCAAAACAAACAGAACTCTCACTACAATAATATTTGTAATCATCAATTGATAACGAATAAAAAATTTAATGTTTTCTCCATATCCTTTTCTACTTAAAATATCTTTGCTAGAATGTTTAATAAAGTTTTTTGGAAATGTGAATAAAACGAAAGTGATAAGTTTTTTATGTTACCAATTTCGGTCTACGGTCTATTTTTCTGTCAAAATACCTTCCTAAACTAAAAACTACTCAAGTGACTACTCTAGTACTCAAAGTAGTTTTTCAATATTTTTCCTTTAATAAGGAACCCTAAGAATGTAATATGTGAAACAATAAAAATGTCGCCCCCATGTTCACCCGTCGTTGGAGGATGCCGACCAATCGGTGATTAATGGTGTGCGGTTATAGCGGACTTCCTGCGTCAGCGCAACTCACAACGCCGATTTGAATTCGCAATAAAGACCTCGTACGGTGAACTATTGTACTCGCAACTTCCATTGCTCAGTTATGACTTCATTAGAAAATGAAGCTAAATATCACAAATACCAACCTATTAATGAATAATTTAAATATACTAAGTTACATAGTAAAGAATCAGTCCAGAAAGCTCTACTACTGTATAGATAGTATAAACTAGCTGTCCCAGGTCTAACTGTCACACATTTGATGTTACCATACAATTTTTTACTACATTCTGTAGTAACTTTAAATTGTCAAACCTTGTCCTAGTAATAACAAAACTTCTAAACAAAAAAAGAATTTGATGCACACGTTGTGAAGTTATGCGCGTACATAAGTATGTACAGTTGTCAACTTCTAAATTTAAAAATCTTTTTCTCTCTATAATAACCCTTGTCGGATTTCAACGGATAAGTATTGTAAAATGACGAATTTATCCAGTCGTTGTCTTGATTTGCAGCAACATATTTACAAACTAATTTTTATTTATAATATATAGTTAATATCTCCTCACTTTTATATTATCGTGAGAAAAATTTATAAAAAAGCGTATTCTTTATATGAGCGATAACTTTTCTGTCAGTATAACATATATTTATTATTTTTGCAGACCAAATAAAATAAATATTAATTTAGGACGCTACTGTGTAAAATAATAAAATTGAATTGTAATTATGATATATAACTAATTGTCATATCATATCTTTATGAACGACATTAAAATATTTAAAAGTCCATGACTCATCATCTCTAACACGAGTAGGTACATATAATTCTGAAGTCGACACAAGCACTTTTAGGTTTAAAAGAATTCCGTATTCATGTTTTTATGTTTTCCTGTGTTGTAAGCACAAATCGAAATCGGGCTTAGTTATAGGTTGATGAACGGACTATCCAGCCGGGCATGGAGGCTTGTGAATAGCTCATCTTGCTCTTCGCTAAAAGCCGTGACGTGACCGAGCAATAAGCGCTATGTCTAGCCAGACATTTAAAAATTGCTACGGTAAATCTACGTCCGTTGAATTAGTTAGTAATTCAACAAACCGAAATCGAATAAATATGTTTAATTCGGCTTGTACTATCTTTGTCCACTATTATGAAGAAGAAATATTTTATTATTTGTCCGTTTATACCGAACAGGCTCAGAAATTTCTAGACCGATTTAAAAAATTCTTTCACCTACGTAAAGCTACATCATACGCACTCAGAGCCATTCAACCAGCTAAAAGTTTTGTGTTGTGGAAATCTAGAAAAATATATTTGGTAAAATATTTTATTTTATTATATACTATAAAATTTATTTATGAAATAGGTATAACTTATTTTCTATATCCGCCAGGGAACGGAATTTCATAACTATGTAATTTTCCAACTGAGCTTTTTCGCTAACAGTAGATATTCGTTCGTTAGTAGATATTTATTCGTAAACGTTCCTTTTAACTAAAGGAAAGGCTATAAATAAAAGTTAGGTTCAAATTCAGCGCAATCTGCATTAAGTCCTATAAACTGAATGTAAAATCCTAAAACGCAGTTTGTATTGTTCAAAATACCATATTACAACTTTTTTATATTTTTATTGTGTAGACACACATGGAATATATACAAAAGTATCAATTATATAATAAGTAAAAATTTGAAAATTCGATTTCCCGCGAAAACGCCATCACGATCATCACGTGACTCTTAGAAAACTAATATCGTTATATTACATATAAGAATATGGTTTAATTCTTTAAGTTCTGAATACTAGGAGAGGGACGTAACGTCACACGCTGGTTTGCGGTCACGTGACAACGAGTATAAAATTTGTGTTTTTTCATAATTAATATAGGCAATATTATAAATATATTAAACATATAAGTGTGACTATCGGTAATAGTACACTACCAGAAAAAAAATAATATGTATTTATTTTTGTTTACTGTCTACACCCGTATTGAAAGCAGATATTCGTGGAACAGATAGTGCAATTAATGAAAACTATGCGCGAAAGATTGAGTCGGCACCAGTCAGCTGATTTGATGTCGCAATTACGAAGTTTAACCAATTAGAAATAATTTTCCTATTACATTAAAATATTAGCTATAATTTACATGTCTACATTACATTACATGTAGATGTTACGAATTAATTATCAACTTCGTTTCCTGTATATAATGTACCTATTATACATTAGGTATCTTTGAGTCTTCACTCAGTTCTAAATTCATAAAAAAAACTTCTTATTGCTCAGAAAAATATCAGAATAAATGTACTACTTTATGACTGTTTTCCTGCTGTCTGCCTGTGGAACGTCAGAGATCCATTAGTTTTGTCTTTTAGTAGTGTTCTAATTACATGTTTTTATTTATCAATGAAAATGCTCAATATATTACCTAACGTAATTATTACTTTGAGTTGAGTTGAGTTTATATTACTATAGTTATTCAAAATATACGAACCAATTTTTTATCAACCTACTTTGCCACTAACTGGTAAATCAGAATTTTTATTACCTTCCAAGGTAAGCACAATATTTAATTCATGATACGTTAATCTTTACATTAAAGTGCTTAACTATAAATATAATTTAGAACAGAAAATATTTCACCGAATATTGAAAAAGAAAAATACCTGATACAAAAACTAAGCCGAGACGTTTACTTATGAAGTGTCCATGAATTAGATCGTGCGCACCAGACGTACCTATAAACCATTTAAAAGGTTTTTTGCCCCAAATTCTATTACGAGACTCGCTGATTTTTCGGTTCAAAAACCTGTACCTTTATTTCAACGTTTCACGGAACATTCAATTCTCGAGTTAGCAGGTATTTTTTATTTGCAGGTACTTAGATAATTATAGTAAAGAAGTGACATTGTGGTTTTGATCGTTTTTTTTAATTGTATATGTCTCAGATCGCTCGGTTGTTTCCACCGAAACGAAATTCATCATTAAACACTTAATCACTTAGTACTTAACTAGTATATAATTTTCCTGAATACTTTTTATGAACATACTGGTATCATCATTGTTTGATACCTATCTATCCATTGCTGGGCATAAGCCTCCAACTATAAGTATCCTGTCCTGCGCCGCCCGCATCCAGCAGCTGCCCGCGACCTTTATTAAATCTTCGGTCCACCTGATTACCCACGAAGTGTCACGCTCAGAAGTATCCGTATAACAAATTTCATCAAAATCCGTCCAGAATTTTTGTTCGTGAAAGAGTAACAAACTTACATCGATCCTCACCAACTTTCGCATTTATGTTATAAGTGGGATTGTGTAACAATACCCTATCGTCCGGACAGTATCCACAACAATGTTGTTTATATTTATAAAACTGTGGATTAGATCGTCCACATTAAGCTGTTCACAAGCGCTGCGAGGTGGATCTGAAAGTCGAGTCGAAAGCTCTCGGGGTTTCGAATTTGTGCAGGCATTGGTGGGAGAGTCGATTTTATCAGTAGGGATCTTTCAAATTTGAAGTTAGTATTCATGTATACATGCTTCATACAAATCAATGATAACTTCCTGTTTTAACGGCATTGATCACATACACATGAATTTCTTTGATTGCTAAAATTGTGAGATTTATTCGAGCGTCCTTATCAATTTTCAGTAACCAAAATAATAGGAAAAAATTTCAGCTTTTTTTAGGTGGCTCCTAATAAGGGGTAAAAATCGCGCGGGGTTTAACGCCGTTTCTGTGGAGCTTATAAAGTTGAAAAAAATAAGTGTCTATTTCTTTACACACATCATACATATATATGGTATAATCAGTCAACCAATTGGCCGGCTAGCCCTTTAATTGAATGGCGTCATTCAGTTTCATTGACGGGTTAGCCGCCCAGTTGGTTGGCTGATTATATCATTTGGCTGCGACATAAACAACATATAATAACAATAAAAACTTTGTAGTTTCATGTAGATAGATCGCTTAAATTGATCATGGGAAAGGTAGAATTCAGAAAATTATTGTTATAGATGGAAAGACTTATGTGTGTAGGTGTCGATCATTCGCCCACATTTGTACAACAGTCACATATTGCAAACAACAAACGAACACAAATTTGTCGTTTATGAATAGTTCAAGGAATACAATAGCCTAAACGGTTGCTCAAATCGCAGCACAGTGTGCAATGTGTATATGTGCAAGGGAGTTAATAAATAAATTAAAAATGGTTTATTGGTTACTAAAACAAACGAACTATTTACTAATTCAATAAGACTTAGTAAATAGTTCATACTTTAAAATAAAAAAGATATAATAAATAGATAAATAAATGTATTTAAAATAAAACAGTAAATATAGTTAAACACTATAGCATAATTAAAAGTAAAAAGGATATGTTATATACTTACATAATATAATTAGTTCCAATTTGGTATAATAGATGGCAATTACCAATTGTGAATCGCGTTATGGTTTAATTTTCACACAATTAATATATATAATTGTTATTCACAATTAAAAGGTTTGGCCTATGTACACCACGTACGTACTAAATAAATTTTATAGCTAAACTTTAGTCTCTTATTGTTCATAGTTTGTTTTAACATAAAGTATATTGCGCCTTTCTGCAATATTATATTTTTATTTTCTTTGTTTATAGGATTTCTATTGTGTCTTACAAAATGTCCCACATATTTATGCTTTTAATAATTATTCGTAGTGACATGTATTATAGTAACCTGAGTGAGATTTTTCTGGCTTGTCATCATCCAGTTGAGATGGATCTTACATAGAATGAAAAGGCCGAATGTCATTACATATAAATATGTACCGACCCTTGAATGTTCTGAATTATGCAGCTTTATAATATTTGCTCTATATTATATTATACATTCGTTCTTAAGTTTGACTTTTTAAACCACACGTTCGAATCCATTTCATCGAGAAAATGGATATAACTCTCCCAAGACCTTGACTGTTATCCTGACCACAGGTCCGGACAATATGGTGACAATAAACTAACCTAAAAGCAAAGCCTTTGTTGTCCAACGTCGATATCTTGTGGTCTCTAGGCAACTGTTTTACGCACGATTTATATTATTTTGAAGTCACATGTTATTAACTTATAAAAGGATAGTCGAAAGCTATCCCGGTTTAATTTTCTGCATATAAACATTTATAGTACACTAATGTTAAATGAACAGAAAAATAAGGAGGAAGTTTCATAAATATAAACAGTAAAATAAGATTATGTAAAGCATTTTTCCATAATAGGCCTGTGTCCTACAAGTGAAAAAACAGGTTTCTGTTATATGTACGGAAAATATGGACCATTTTTACTGGTAAATATATGTGATTTTCAGTCTTATACTTTCAATTCTAAAAGATGAAGCTTTTATGACGAAACCTAACCACTAAAATATATTCAGAAATAGTTTGATTTTGATTTTTTTTATACAATTATCAGTTTTCAGTGTTCAATTTTTTTTGTCATAAACAGTTGTCGTTCATTTGTCATTTGGAAAAGTTGTTAATGACGTATGGAGTGACTACACTTTAACTAACTATGAAGCAAAACTACTTAAAGCCAGAGCTTATTAAAACAGTGCTTTTGGCACTGACCCTGTTACTTGGCAAGCAACAGGGTGTGTGTGGGACTCTTCTCCGTGAACCCATCCGAAAGCCTCTTCTCTTGTGGGAGATGAGTCCCGGGAAGCCGATGCTGAGTCACCAGGACACTCATCACTATATTGAATATTTGGCCCACTCGCAGAAGCTTTGACTGAAGTAACCTCACTAAACAATTCTCTTCTTTTAATAACTGATTTGTTTTCAGTCAGTCATCGAGTGGCCTGGCATTAGATTTATATAAATAGAACGTTTTAGATAGCTAAGTATGAATATCGCTATACCTTCGTTACTGACTGTCTAAGAAATAATATATGAAATGATCGTGATGAAATCTGGCCCATATACCCTATATACATATATCGCAGGAGTCAAGAAAAATTTTACAAATCAGAATGTCAGATTACCTCAAAATGGCTTTCCACAGTTTATTTGAACTCTACCTTCAATGCATTAAGGTGATAAATGAAGTTGAAAAATAGTTTTGTATAACCTGACGTGCTGTTGACTGTACACCTATTACTACATAAATCTCTTTATGTAGGTAAAATGTTCAAATAATTTAGACACCTTATTTATCTGTCTATTTAGGTAGACAGGTAGTTAGTAATAATTAATAATTGTTGTTTATGTCATCTTTGTAGTATGAATTTTTGATTTCGTTTCATCCATTTTACATTAACTTATCTGTATTTGTTTTATCTACATCTGAAGTTTTTAGTAGTTAAGTGGGTAGGATAAGTAGGTACCTATCTACCTGCTCCATCCTTGGAATTCATCCTATTTTGTAAATAGTATTTAGAAAAGGAAGGCAGAGTAAATACCACGAGGCGCGAGCGAGCAAGAGAACGGGTTATGTATTATTATTTTAACGTCGAATCGGGAGAAACCTGCGTGCGGGCCTCAACAGCCCCGCCCCCGTCCCGCTCCCCGCCGATCATATGTTCGCCGGCCGGGCACATGCCATTCGCTCACTGCGACTCGGGCGTTCGCCGTCGCAACACAACGTACCGTTTGACGCACGCTACTCGCCTGCGCACGATCAGCTGTCTGCATAAACACGTCGCCGTCATCGCGAGCTAGCGCTAACCATCAATAAGCCGCAGTGCGGTGTGAAATGGAGCTGCTGTGCGCGGAGCATGTGAGCCCTATCAGTGAGGGCGAAAATACAGGCACAGCTAGGGCGGTGCCGCAGGTCGCCGTGCATGACCCGGTGCTGCTGCGGCGGCGCGTACTCGACAACCTGCTGCGCACAGAGGAGCGGTACGCCGTCACCGCCAATTACTTCGGCACCGTGCAGACCGAGATCACCCCCAACATGCGCCGCCTCGTCGCCGAGTGGATGCTTGAGGTGAGCGCACCCGCGCATGCCGCACCCACTCCGCCCGCACCACCCGCGCTGCCCGAACGATCGCCATTTTGTCGCGTTTTCCGGCCACGTGTAGGTACAGTCCTGAAGGCGACGACGGTGGCACCCGTATGCCATGGCCACCGTCATCGCCTGCTGGCCAGCCAACCTTCTGAACAGGAAAACAAGTGACCCTATTAAACTCTTAGAGTCAAAACATAAAAGTCGTGATGATGTGTCAGTGTCTATAGAATTGTGCTGTCCTCAAACGGTGAGTGGCTGGGCTTATTATACTAGTATGATTTTGTTTACATGATCAGCTGATTACGTTTCTGAGTAGAATCTTATCAGAATGTTATAATAATTTGATAACTTTCAACTTATGTCAGAAAATAAAAATAATTAGTTTACTAATATTATTCACTATTACCGCGTGTAACTGGCTAACCGTTGTCCGTTGGCGTATTACCTATCTGATGATGATTCGATCGTCGCGAGTATATCCTACGAGGGGCCCCGGCGCAAGGAGGCGCGCGGTCGCCGACCGATGCGGCTTGCTCGTTCTATTTGAATAATCAGCTGATTTTGACATACTCAGCTGACGCCGACCGGACGCGCACTATTATCTTGTGCTCATAAGTATTATACCTACATGGTGCAGATAATTATGCGCTATACCCATCCATAATAAAAGGTCAGCAGTAATCTAATGTAATTTAGGGTTCTATTGAGTTCAGGGCTAAATACATATTCAACGATAGTCATTTATGTAGACACAATAATGAAGATAGGGAGGTAGTAAGTTGTAACAATGAAGCAAGTGTCACCTATGAATGCTATTAAAATAAATCAGCTGTGAAATAGCAGTGAGGCCACGTGGAGCCGCCGGCCGGCAACGGTGACCGACGGATGACGTCACGCAAGACTGCTGAGTATCGGCCGTCTTGCACTGCAATGCACACTGCAGTGCGGTGTGGGTACCAAGTCACCAGTCACATGCTATGTCAGCATCAGCAGACCGAAACGTTAACACACTGCACGGTCAATGACACCATCTATAACTTCATCTTCGTTTTAACATAATGTTTTAATTGACTCGTTTAAAATCAATATGGTGAATAAGTAAATGTGCCGATAAATATCCGTTGCGTTATTTATGGCCCCATACAGTCTGAACGTTTTTTTTAAATTAATGCTCTATAGTAGTTCTAGTGACAGGACAGTGACACTTTATACATACCAGTAAGTAGACTATTATTTTAAAATTAAATCTACTTAGGTGTAGGTATTTTCATAATGCACTAGAATAAATGTATATTCATTGAATTAGTACCTGAATCAGCTGACAGAAACGTGAAACAGTCAGCTGTGTCCAAGTAGGTATGTCGCATACGTAGATGATATAATTTTCTATTCTCAATGTAAAGCACACTGCACTGCACCGATGAGAGGCCACATCCGCCGCATCGTGTTACACCAACCGTGCGAAACTGCCCCAACAATCAAGTAGCATTGTCGTGAACGTGACACATCTCTCATGCAACTACACCACTTTATCAACCTACCTTATTAGCTACTTAAATAAATATCTTTCACTTCTAGACCCCTTTATCGCTTTATACACGCTCTAAAAATATTTTCATTTGTATTAAAACACAAGACCATATAAAATAAAATATAAGTATAAAATACGCTTTCTTGTGAAATAAACATCTTCGTTAAATACTCATTCATAATATGTAAGAAACTGGTATTAGGGTCATTTCCGACGTTCAAATTAGCTACTTGCGTATAACTACAATTCCTGCCGATAAGAAAAGTTACTGCTGAAAAGCAATGCGCCTCGTATTATCGCAATAAGCGTGTATTTCAATTTATATATAGGTTATCGGGAATTCCGTACGATAAACGCAACATAGACTGGGTGCGGCTTAACTAACTTAATTCTAGGAATTGTAACTATTGCGGTCTATTTGAAACTTAATTGAGTTTTTTTTCAGGTATGCGAGGATCAAAGTTGCCAGGAAGAGGTGTTCCCATTGGCGGTGTCCTACTTGGATAGGTTTCTAAGCGTGTGCGCGGTGCGCAAGAGTCAAGTTCAGCTGTTGGGCACCACATGCTTGTTGTTGGCGTCTAAGCTGCGAGAACCAAGCTCACGGTGTCTGCCTGCTGAACTACTCATCTTCTACACAGCTAATAGCATTACTCTCGCAGACCTTTGCGTAAGTATTTAAAGCTACGATAATATATTCATAGATTATAGAACGACTTGCAAAATCATGTTCTTAATTTGATTGAGAATGGTAATAACGGCCCGAATAAAACTCTTTATGCATACTGCATTTCTCTTTGTTGCCCACAATAGTTCTGCTCTAAATGGCGAATATTGCTAATATACTTTCCTCGTGTAGACTAACAGCTGATCTTAATTAACCATGCGTTTCATACGGCTGTTTTTTACAATCCACGTGCATCTATCCATGGATCTTATGCGGAAAATGTAAGCGCATTCGTGTCGTTCTGAAACAATGATTTCTGTAACTGTTGTACATCCGCGAGCATAACATATTCATGGTTTGTAACCAACATTAAAATGGCATTCATACATTAATAATTTTAATTTTAGCTTTTTATCAACGTATTTTATTAAAAGCGGTTTTACGTTAGTCTTTCTTTTAATGTTTTACGTTTTCAACGTTTAAACACCTACAGAGATATTAATAGTATGTTTGAAAATAAATTGAGTTCTATTATTAGATTACCACTACCACGTAGGTATCACAGAAACTAGAACATTATCTGTGTCTATTGGAATAGAACTTAAGTAGGACTAATGATCAAATGGTTAGTTCTTGCTAATTAATTTGTAAATTAGAATTTAGATCGTTTGATCTTTTTTAATAGTGAAGATTTAAATACACAGTGAGTTAAAAATAACCTTATATAGAAATATATTTTTTCCATCGAATTAGTAAAAAAAATCGTTTGTGTATGCATCGGGCGATGCCTACACGTAGCGTCTGTCGCGAACGCCACCCGGCCGGGGCCCCGCCAGATAGTGAGTGCACACCGACTCTTTACATTCGACCTGTTTTGTAAATACAGTCGCAAGCGCAGGAATGCACTTGTGTTCTCATTAGGCTATACTTAAGAATACCTAGTCCACGTTATGGTAAGTTTACTTTCAAATGAGCTTTAATATCTTAAATTAATCGCATAGATCCGATATATTCATGCGTGTAGGTACGAGTATTTATGCACCTCTATATTGTAATGCAACGGTAGTACGGTACGACGGTAATCGGTGTACAGTGCAACGTATCTAGAACGTTTCGAACACTTTGCTTGTGTTTTATAATTATTTATCAATTGACTTAACTTTTTGTGAAAATGTAAACTTTCATATCCTAATAAAATTAAATTTTAACACACACATTCGGCCATCCTTCTCATTAGGTCGCAATTGACCCAGAGATTTTTCATTTTCAAATTGAAATTAGAGGTTTATTTTTTGGCAAAATAATTACATGCCTACTAGGTACTATTGCTATTGACAATATAATAAAAGTTATTGTTTTTGGTTAGGAGTCGGTTACACGAAGTCTTCGAAGATCAAACTAGGCATTCTACGATATAAAATTTATGATTTTAGAGACCAAAATATTCTTAATTTTGCTTAAGTCATTCGATAAACTCTATTTTGTTATATACAATCTATTTAATATGAGAATGTTTTCTAGTCGCATACGGATCGTTTACACATCGGTTATATAACTTTCAATCCCGAGTCAATGTAAATAATTGTACCTTTAGGCACAATGATTTACATGCAAATTTTGATATTATGAAGTAGGCGTTTAAAAATGGTCTTGGAATGCGGCTACCCCGTGAACCGTCCGTGAACATTGTCCCCTAACGAGCCGGCAAGTTTCTCGGAAGAACGAACGATCCGCGCGTTTCAATCAGTCCAATTACAGAGGAGGCACGTTGCTTATTTTTTCTCACGCCGCCGCACCGCCCCGCGTCGGCGACCTCTACGCGAGTATTCGACACTACTGCAATAAAATAAGATCACCTATACAATAATTGTATTATTAAAATAACTTTTGCGTTACGTTTTGGCCGCTTCGTTTTCGTTTCTTCGAGAATCTCATATCAATTCGGTTCGGATTCGGAGATACTTCGTTTAAACTTCCGCGATTATAAAAATTAAGAATTAAACTGCATAAGCACGTAAAATATCATAGTTAATGAACTGGTTTTCAGTAATCTGATCCCTATGAGTTCTGAATCTTGTTTGGAAGATACCTTAAACAGTTGAATGCTTGGATGAAATGAAAATATAAGTACAATAAGAGATCATATTACGAAAAGAATTTCTTCCAATCAACCGTCAAATAAACGATATAAACACAATAACCGTCAAATAATAATAGATTGTTAAAGTTTAGATCAACGGTTCCAATCGCAGAACACAAAAGAGGCGTGTTCTGGTTCCAATTTTTTCGAGCTGAAACCCTATAAAAAAAAAGTTACACGAAGCCGTAAAATAAACTTAGCTTAATTTTTACTGTGTTATATTAATAATGAATTAGATACCTGCGTAATTTATTTTACCACCGAACATTTACCGATATATGAACAATATTTCTGTGGACCCCAACATTTGCTTTGCGTAGCAGTGGACCCAAAGCTCTGCTTTAGGTAAAAGAATAACACTAATTATTTTGTTTTAAATCTTTTTTTTTAGCGTTTACTAATAGTTAAAGTCACAGAACAGGAAGACGAGTTTAAAGTTAATAAGGTTGCGTTTCTGCTTAGGTGTCATATTTGTATTAAAGTCATTTATTTATAAGTTCTTTAATAAAAAAAAGAAATTCTATCGTACAAACATTATTTTTATAACAATTTCTAATAAAGATTTTTCGATCCACTTTTTTCATCTCCATGTAAAATAGTGGGCACCAAGCGCACTCGTCCGCGAGTCGGCATGTATAAATAATTGCTGAGTCACACGCGATTATAGCACTACTGCGGAGATCTATACTGTAATATCGCAAAAGGTTTTTATGAATATTATATAACTGGGTGTCTCCGTTGCTATTTTATAAAATAATCCTTACGATTTTTTTAAGAAAGTTACGTTTATTATTGAAAATTAGCTTTATGATTAGTAATACTAGAAGAGAATATTACTTTCAAACAATGATTTAATTAAAATAAGAAACGTAGGTTCGACAAAAAATTGCACTAAATGAAAATCAATGTGATATAATTTGATATGTCCTCATTGGTAAAGAAGGACCAATGTAGCCGTAGTCACTCAAAGCGATAACAAAGTTAATAAATTACACAACATTTATACAAAGACGAATGTAAATCGAATCATTTAATTGTTTTAAAAATAAGTGGGAATATACATACTAATAAATACCCTTCCAAACACTGTTGTAACATGGATAAAAAACAACATTACTAAAATAATAAGATTATCAAACTACAAAACCACAATGTTGAATCCGTAGCGAGCTCGTAGCACTACTACGGAAACCGTAGTAAACATCGTAAACCTCAAGTAACTTGTAAGTCTCGGCATTTTATTTACTCATTTTTTTTTACTTTACTGACTATAAAATTCATATTAAATACAAATTAATGTTATTGTTTAGTTTAGATAGTTTGAACTCCGTAACGCTATGTATTGAATAAATAGATTTATTTTAGATAAAATTAATAACTATATGCACTTAACAAAATTATTATGATGATTCAAATACCGCTATATTGATAATGTTGATTGTGAAAAGTATCCAATTTCGTAGTCGAAGTTAAGATTGTTTTTTGTAATTTATATGACCTTAAGTTCCCATGAGAACATTCGCAATAAAGCCCCTTATATAAAAAGTTAATTTTCTTAAAAATTTGTATAACGACACATAAAAACACAAAACTCCTGCGATTCCAATCAATAGCGAATTACGTGTGCAGAAGCATCTAAAATATTTTCTTTTAATTAATCAAAAACTATTAAGATCTAGCCTATTCTAGAGTATCTGAAAGTGACTCGCATAATTATCAATGTTCACTTTTAAAATATATATGGGGAGGTATCGTTGAATTTGAAAGGAAACTTCTTTTGTGATCTTTTAAAAAAATCTATACACTTAAGTTCTTAGCTATAAAGGAAGTAATCAAGAAATATTATTTATTTATTCATAAGGTCACAGGCTTGGCATCAATAACTCTTATTATTCTTTAGATTATTTCAGAAGAAGAAAGAATCCTAATTGTCCTTTGTGTTTTCAGTAATATGTCAATCAGTTGCTTTTTAATTAATTTAGTATCCATCCTCGGTCTTCGGGTATAACGCGTCGCTTAGGGTTGCCTAATCGAAACGAAAAATATCATAACAAATAAAAAAAATCTTATTCTAGTAATATTGTCGAGATAACTTAATATTAGAAAACACTTAACGATTATAGGAATAATCTATTAACTTAGTTTACTTTTAGTCTTTATTTTTTGCCTTCCATAAAAGTGATGTCAAAGTGCTTACCTATGTGCAACTTTAAGTTCGATCCATGTTCAATCTCACTAAAGATCTGTTTGGTTTGACTATTCGGTATTAAGAAAGTTTTAGAACAGGAGTCCTATCCACACTTTGAAAAACTGTTTATCGTTACATTTTAATATAAGAATTCTTAGTTACCCTTTACGAAAGTAGGAATATCAATAAAAACATTTGTCGTTTTTGCTTGATAGGAATACGAATCGCATTCGAAAAATTTTTCGTGCCAAGGATAATTTAATTGCAGAGTAATAATCTTATACCAAATTAAGTGCTCAAAGTACCTATTTGGGTTTGGTGGTTAAAAAAAACTCGACATTAATTGTCGGAACGATCCAGACGTATCCCGACGTGCTCAGCCCTAGAGCGGTCCAAGTGCGGTCCGACTGGCTTTTCACTCGAGACTCCAAGCAAAAAGAGTACGACCGGGTATGTTCCCGCGCTCGGCGACCATAAAAGCGCACTCTCACACACAACACAACTCACCACCGTAAACGTTTATTATAATTGAAGCATACGTTTACGAGTTGCGGCGCTGTTTACCAAATCAGAAAATTCAATATCGACGGCGAGACGGCTCATTTATCCTACCTCAGTTTTAATATTGTTCGATTGCTGGATAATTATTAGTTGATTCGACCTTTCTTTATTGAAATACTCATTACATTATTATTATGAACATTCTTTAACTTTTAGTCGGTCGTAAATAGGTGTTAAAATCATTCGTGTTGAACACAAATAATTGAAATATCTATTGTGCAATACTTATATTACAATTAATAAAAACATATGTAGTAAATAAATTGTTTATATTTAATTATTAAGTGCATTGAACTCGTAAATCTGACCACGCGATAGCAACTTTATAAATCAAAGAAGAAATCGTAACGTTTTCTTTTAACTTTAAAGTGACGGAACATCTATTAAATCATGTATTAGTGGATTTAATTAAACTTTATAATCTGAATTTAAAAGAAAGCAATATTTAATTCTTTTTAATCCGTCAGTCAAATAATAGAAAAATATTAGATACTTATTTTTTTACTTCAGTTTAACGAGAGATAGGTTAGATAACAGGCATTAAAGTTGACGAGTTGGGGCTCGCTACGTCACAGTTTTGTAGAAAATGTACCAAAGCGTGACTTCATGTGACATTTTAAGTTATATATCGCCGTAATTTAACAGTAATGATGAGTTCTAGCATACATAAAATCTGGAAATCTTATCTTATAAACTTTAATTCTTAAAATGTCTCTATTTTACTTAATATTTTACAGTCTACTACTTAATTACATAAGTATTTGTGCATCACAATTTAAACTTGAGAACTATTGTTTAACTTAGACATTACCACACCACAATTCCATTTAAAACGACTGTGTAATTATCCTTAACGCATTGGTTTACGTTTCGCACAGTATATTTGGCCATAAGCATAAGTAAAAGGAAATGGAGGCTATTGTTATAATGTAAGGAAAGGAATGAAGTATGTTTGTGTGAGCGTTTGTTTGTGGATCTCACGGCGCATGACGCTCATACTACTCCAGCTTCCGCCATGATACCAGTCGGCCCACACTCTTAACGGAAATATGATCAAATCTATTATGATGATCTTACAATATCATCGCTTTTTTAAGATTAGGATCTTTACATAGGGATCATAAACACGTTTAAGGTCTGTTCATAAAAATTATATTACTTATGTAATTTATCGTTGAATTATAGTTTAACGAATGCCTGCTATAGTAATAAAAGTTTAAATGGCAGATACTAGTCTGACAACTCCTTCGATGCGGGCAACGTGACCGCCGCCCCAGAAAAAAAAAAATGAAAATTTGTGGTTAGGAGATTCTCAAGGCGACTGCGACTGGCCTTTGTGCCACAGCTACTTGTTACCGCTCTCCGGTACTTAAGTACACCAACTTAAATATTCATAATAACGATCACTCGATCTTTAGATTTAATTATTTACACAACTCCCAGTCGAAATAGATTTATTGCCTAATCACTTAACAAATATTCGCTGATATGGCTTGCTTACGTAAGCCTTATAATATTTTTGCATGCCATTCACGTTTACCACACTCGTGCAGTTTAGTATTCAACGCTTACCCGACTGGCTTCCGACAGATAAGTATCATGAGATTAAGAGAAAAACTTCTGAAGAGTTTGCTGTTGTAAGTAGCATTTTGTGGAATTTCTGTATAAGTTCTACCTACCGTTTTACCTAATATAAGTGGTACAGAGATGTAATTCTGGTATGGATTTAATGAGCAAAGTTAATCGAAGTATCGTTTCTCGTATGTGTACTGGGTATTAATAACGAATGCCAGGCTGGCCGGTTATGCGCGTTCTTATCCGCGTCTGGAAAATTCCAATGTTGTTTAGTCTCAGGAGCGTAGTGGCCACGCGACACCACCCTCATTGTTCGATTTTAACAGCGACGCAGTCACACCGTTGACCGTTCGATGAAATTGGATAAAGCATGGGAACCGAGCACGGAATTCTGCGAGTGCGTCGCGGGCGGCGACGGCTGTTTGCATAGCTCGCTTTATTGGCCGTAACGCGGCTCAATAGCCACTGCCGCGCTCCACCTACTCTAATGAACACCAGCCCTTAAACTTAGCTGCATTCCACGAGCCTTGGGAGTCGGGATCAGCGCGTAACTAATGCCTGCTGCATAGGTATTACACAGGTACGCTTCGAGCTCAGCTGATAGGGGCTCTCTCATACGGGATGATGTCACATATTTATCTTACATTATTTTATTGGATAATAGTAATGCGTAAACGTATCTGTATGGCATCTTGTGCGACGACGCTGTATCTGCGGTGCCGTGAATACTTTATGAGCGCATTGTTTTCAAGTGCTTCAACCGGTTGCAGCTTCTCCCGACCCAAAGGCAGTTACGTTTCGCGGTCGACCCGCATACCACAACACAGTTAATAGCTTTTACTCAGCTTAATATCTATTGAATCAACATAGCAACGATATCTGTGAAAACCAATTGTTTACGAATTAAAACGTGAGTCTTACACGTTTAAATGTCTACGAGTTCTCCACAAAGCAACGCCTCATACTGACACGCAGAGTTATTTCTACTTCCAGTGATGAGACTTCATTCATTCACAAACTGTTCGATTTAAAAGCGAAATGTATTAAAGACATTCGATTGCTGAACCAGATCAGACTCTATTGCCATAATATGAGATATAAAGTTCCACGCTGTGGATGTACAGGCGTGTAGTGCGCCCGTCGACCCCGTCGATTGAGTTAAGTAAACATAAGTATTATCTGTCAACGGACATGCATCGCTTACGTGTATGTGTACACTCTATAATCGAGTTATTCATAAAATTGACCATCCTGATATCAGCAATGGTTATGTGCCTACAAGTTTAGTTAATAATGTTAATTAATTTAATCTAGGTCAATTTTATTTGTGATGGCGAAAGAATAACACACTGATAAAATGTGTGTTAGTAAAAACTAGATAATGTATTAATTTATTCAATACAATATTTCTCAAGTTATCATTTATGAACTTTTGCATTAATTAGATCGATTAGGTTTAAAATATAAAATGTCTTTAAATAATTCTTATGGTGTAGATGAGTTTGTCTTTTCTGAGGTTTTGCAACACACATACCTAGGTTATTTATGCGTTTGATTGTACTATACAACAATGTGTGGGTTGTAATATTACGCGCCGTTCCGGGAAGTCGAGCGAAACTTGGTATGTTTACGATTATAGGACGGATGTAACAGCGGGCGTACTTTATTGTTCCAACAGTTAGCGCAGGGACTCGAAGCTTTCTTATAACAGTTTAAATCACTTGCTTTCCTATTTTTTTTACTGCAATATCCAAATTACGTACCCAACCGTTTACCCAATATACCTACGTTTACTCAAAGCGGTGCTATTAATAAATAAGTTTTAGCGTCAGAGTAAATTTACGCTAAAATTGCAATTTTAGTATTAGTCTAAATTCGTATTATACAGAGAATAAGCAATCCTACTATCTTCTGGGAGTTAATACCTATTACTCCCGTAGAACCTCGTACTAGGTTAACCTTTACTAAGTCTCTGTTTAATATTATGAATTTTGACTAATACGAAGTGCAGTCTCAGCATAAATCTTAATAAACCTTGTTTATTAATAACACTAAAAAGGTTTTTGGTTATTTTTCATATAACTGCTCATTACTAGTATTATTTCCATACTTGCATGAGCTTTTAAATACCTACGTGAAATCTTAAATGCGATATGTCAGATGATGAAATGAGGCTTATATGTGTTAGTATAAGCAACACATTATTAAATGAATTTGAAAAAAAAACGAATGATTGACAGATGATTTAATAAGCTATTTTCCTATTGTTAACAGAGCTGGGAGTTGCTGGTGCTATCCAAGCTGAAGTGGGACGTAGCTGGCGTGACGGCACACGATTTTCTCCCACTTTTGCTATCCCGACTACCACTGCGAGGGCTCGTCAATACTGAGATGGTGCAACGTCATGCGCAAACTTTCATCGCCCTAGCCGCTAGAGGTAAGCTATCCCAAGCTGGGCAATCAAATTAGGAATTTGTTTTTAATCATTCAGTAGTTGTCACTATAGATATTTTGATGAGCCATCTTCAATCGGCGGTTTTTCAGCATGTCTGAAGTTATTTCATGTCGAAAGTTAATTATTTGAGCGTAGCTTACACACTACACTAAAAGGCAAAGAAACACGATAATACATTTTCTACTGAAAACCAGTTTTTTAACTCATTGTTTATAACAGAAAGTAATTAGCATCTAGATATCACGTCATGTCACGACGATGTCTCACTCAACCGTCGTCTCCGTGAAGTCAGTGAACTTTATAGTTAACAATGTGGGAAGTCCAAGAAAATGAGTTTTTAAAAGGTGGCCTGTCTTGGCACTCACTCTATTGAACACGATATATAATATAATATTCTTATTTGTTATAATAGGTAATTACTAGTAATATTTCTATTCGGTTTAATACTTCCCAATTCCTCGTAGACAGACACTCTCACCTTATTTAAAACCTTATATCCATCGAGCAAATCTCATTAAAGTTTAAAGAGGTTAGCATTCTGAGAATGGTAAAGTGTCAGCATCCGTGGCTCGAGCCGCAACGAGATCAGAATAGGTTTGTTTACAGCGAGGGCTGGGGCGGTGTGTGGTGTGCGCCCGCGGCGGTGCCTCCCACGCCGCTCGCCCGAGCGCATTCCAGCACGCCTCGGGACTCCCCCGCCTACCCCGCTACCCTCATGGGATCATATGTTTTTGTGCAACGGTTTTTGTGGTTCGCCGCCGCTGTCTTGTTGTTTTTTCGCTAGAGCAATTCACGCTCCAGCTCTTTTCACTCGCTCCTCTTATGTCGTTGCAGTAGAAGTATTAACTTAAATTGAACGAATAAAACAAATACTGGAAATGAGGTGCACTTAGCTTACAAATACAAAAAAATAGAATATTTTATTAATACCAAAATGTTATTTTTCCTTTCGTTAATGTAGGCAATGAAAATATTGCACTAAGTACATATTTGTAGCAATTGCCCTAAAGGGTCTAGCTCAATGTAGACAAGGATCGAGGTGGTCGAGGCGGGTGCATACATTTCGCAGTGTCGAGTAAGCCAGCATTATGTATCATTATATGAATGGCACAATTTACTCTCGAATAATAACTCGCCTGGATATTAAATTTGTAATGGGTTTATTTTAAGCTGACGTCTCGGAGAATTCTATAAACTACTATGTTTTTCTAAATTGCCGGTGAAAATGTACACATCTCTCATATGTGGTCGGGTTAGGCATTGCGCGAGGGCGAGTATCTTATCGGCAGTGGCGTTTTCACATGTGAGCGATTGTTGAGCGGGGCCGCGCGGGTGTTTGTTCCGGTGTGCGCTCAGCGGGCGCCCCGTGGCCGCCGCCGCCACCGCCGCCGCCGCTCGTTACTGAACGGCGGCCTCGCAAGAGCGTTCACCTTGCGAATAGACGTAGAGCAGTGCTACGAACGAACGCCCGCATCATCGCTGTCTGTTACCACATCTACTTCATGTTCAAGGGCAACTAAACTATTATGTCACCGGTGGGGTATGGTTTCTCTTTGCCGGTACCTACAATACCAGGGGCCGTCCGTTTTCACAATAGCCACTATACTTTAGTAGTATGTAGTTGGAACATGACAAATATAAAGCTGGCAATAAGTTGTGTAGTTTTACACAACTTATTGCCAGTCTATAATATTCTACACTATAAAGTTTTGATATGAAAAAATTTGGCAGTGCTTCTCATGGTTTTAATCGGTAAAATACCTAAAACATTCGAGACCAGCTATCAACGCTACGTTAAAGGCTCTACAACGACGGCATCCGCTACGAGCGTATTAGTGTCCATTTGACTTTATTCACTGATATAACAGAGAAGCAGTATGAATGCGGGGGGGGGCACGTCTCGTGTGATGGAGGCCCAGGTCAGCAGAGTTCTGCCGCCGCCGAGGCGGTAGGCCGATGTTGATTAGCATCAGATTATGCAAATACTCTGAGAAAGCGGCCGCTCTCGTTGTTTCGTCTCATTCTTTTTGCTCATCCCCTCCCTCGATGCCTTTATCTCCGGTATGCCGACATGCAAATGGAATAAAAATCTTTTAAATGAACTAAAAGAGTGTTCGATATCCCTATGTTGGCCAGTATAATAGTCTCTTAAATGATGAATGAGAGGCCCTTGATGGTCTCGGTCGCATTATGCGAGTCCTCGTATTTTTAATATGAGAGACTGGATAGGTCTCTTTATTTTTTCATTAACGTACTTTAACATCGTGAGAAAATCGGTGTCTTCTTTCTATAGCATTGTGTAGTACGTACACTAATGATGTATTGAAATACCTATGTGTTTTATTAATACAATATTTGCCGCATATGCTTTTAAAGGAATTAACTTAGGTATTAGATATATCAGCAAGGCCAAACCACTCACTTTCCTGCTAAATTATCGCAGTTCATATTATGACTGATAAAATGTTTAAAATATTGAAATTTGTGTGAAACTAAATAAATACATCAATAACTTACTTTATGTAATTAATATATATATATATGAAAGAAATTGCACTTTTTGTGTAATTTGAAATTCTAATTTCATTATCATAATATGCTTCTCACTTGAAAAAACAAATTATCTTAACATGAGACATGTCCAAATTGGTTCATGGTAGGTACAGCCGCATACATACATACATATAATGGGTTCGCCAAAGTAAGCCCGTGAGAAATATTCGAGTGAATCGGTTGCGCGGGCGCAGGCTGTGTGGAATGCGGTCGTGAGGGCTTGCTTGGATCGCCGGCTCCTTTGAGACTAAACTCTCCAGAGAGGGATTGACAATCTGCGCGAAAGAGAAAGAACATTTCTTTGCCGGATGCCTTTTCTAATATCTACATTGGCTGCATTATATATTTTTTTGCTTTTCACATTGAACTGCTATATTTAAATTGAAAAGTTAGATAACGGCTGCATTTCATACCTTATCAATTTGTAGTTGTATGTTTGAAACTGCCTTGCACGCAGAGAACCATTGCTCTCTAAAGCCGGAATTATATCTAGCCCGCAAAGAGCGCACTACATGTCAACGCGAGGATCGTTTCCGTTCAGTGTGTCCTTGTTATATTTTTAAGTTTAATATTAAATTACACACAAAACTGACTTGAAAATATTTTCATTGTTTTAGATTACCAATTTACATTGTACTCTGCGAGCTCATTAGCAGCTTGCAGCATCGCTGCGGCACTGCGCGGTCTCGGTTTAGATGGTCATATGGCTCTCTTACAAGAACTCACACGGATTGACTTGGTGAGTTTAATTTTACTCTTCAAGATCCTGGGATGTTATTATGAGAACTAAATACGATTCTTTAAGTGAATCAAGACCGATATTCTGTAATTCCATTTGAAAATTGCTGACGTATCGCATTAACGAAGAATAAACGATTTTTTAGTTAAAAAATAAGGTTATTTCGACTTCAAGATGATGATATCCCATGATGATACCTTCCACATTTGTAACCTTATAGCAATGGGGAATACAATAAATATAATTAATATTAGTCTCATAGTGTTATCTTTGTGGCAGGATTGTCTCCAGACATGCTTGGAACAAATCGAAGCGATGGTGGATAACATGATCGAAGAAAGATCTGTCTCGATCCCAAACGGTCAGAGCAGGGAGGCAGCGGGTTGGACCCCCCCTCCCAGCCAGGATAAGGCGCACAGTAACGCCGCCACGCCCACCGACGTCAGAGACGTGCACTTCTGAGGCACTACTGTGCGTCCAGCGACAAAGGAACTATTGCTTTAACTACGGTGCGTTAGTACGAAAATACTTTAAACTAAGACGTGCGTGCATCCATTATGGAGGACTGACACCAAGACTGACATTGGCACGTGTTTAACGTAGGTGCCTACTTACTGTATGTTCTTTAGGTTAAGTGCGCGTTTATTATGACGTAAGCTCTATTCTACGTGTCAAGACTACGACTAAGACAGCTTTAGATGTTTCAATATATCTATTCAACAATAACTAAATTTATTTCAACTAAGCTGAACCAATCTACGAACTATAACTAGGACAACGCTGAAAAGTTTACTAAGTAGTTTCAGGTGTAAAATGGTTCGAGATATTACAATCTACCTCTATATTTTTAAGACATTAGCTTCAAATTCATTTTTGCTATCGACTACCTTATAAATAGCTGTTACACATAGTCATTACATAGGCATTGTAATCGAATGGGACCAAAGTTAGCTCTTCGCAATATCTTGATTTCAATGATGAACTGATTTACTACTTCAGGAACTTGTCATTATTTTTAGTTAATATCATAGGACCTACAATAGTATAGTATTGTTTGTCAACGTCTAATTAAATTCCTAATTATATATACCTACTTAAGTAAGAAGATATTGATAAATAATGAATTTATAAAGTTCAATAGTTTGCTGTGAATACAGCAGTTAGTCTTTCGTTACTTCAAGTTTGTATTTTAAAATACAATACTTCTATCTGATTTCGTTTTTTTTTCGGGGGAAGGCAATAAATTACGCTTTATAATATTATAAAAAAATAACTAATATTATTTCATTTGTTATTATATTTATAAACTACAGAGTCGACTATAATAGCTGCGTTTAAAGTAACTACACCTCTCTCTTCAAATCTATAACTAAATATGTTATGAAATATAAATAGATAAACTAAACGATTCTCTTAATTATATAGGGGATTTAATTATAATTTTATAATCTTGTTCCTGTTTGATAAGAAATACCAACAATGAACTTTTATTGTGATAGATTTTAAAAGTTATCAAACTTCATATAATAGTCACTTTCAGTCATAATATGTTAACTTAGGAGTTTACTTTATAGGAAAAAAAAATTAAAAAAATGTGATTTAGGATCATTGATAAGTGTTTAGGATAGCCCAAATTAGTCATTTAAAACAGAACATCGTTCCTATTAATGCAAAAATTGGAGATAAATCATATGCAACAGTCAATAACAGTGCTAATTATTACTTTGTACTTAATTATAATTTCATCGATTAAATTAATCATTTGAATTCATGATTACTATTAAATTGTGATAAAATTCATGAGGTATTGAATAATACCTTTGTATCTATAAGTTTGATTGTAGATGGTATAATGGTACCTATATTGTACATATAAAGTTTGTAAATGATCTTGTATGATCATATAAGTTGTTTTAGTTGATTAATTGATATATTGACAAGGAATCACTCTAATGTCTTCCACTAGTTCATTAGGAAAACAGGCAATTGTTGTGGGTGAGTGCAACTAAAACATATATGTGTTCGGCTCCATGCCACGCCTGATTGTCCTAAACCAGTAAGCTATATGAGAAATATGTAGATAGGTATATAATGTACATACTGTAACATTAATTAAAAGTATGCTATAAGCATGTGGTGCCATAAGTAACACTACTATTAAAGTATTTTATAAAAGTAGCGATAAAATAATATGGCTTGAAAGGCATATTTTATAAACTAAACCTTTGAAAGCACTAAATAAATATATTCAGAATAAATGTTAATAATCTTATAATTTTAAGTTCATGTTGTTTTGGTTGTGGAATATGCCAACGCCCAATTATGTTGGATATATGAAGTTGACATTAAAGAAAATAGACATTTTTAATACTTAAGTTGTATGTAAAATTTTGTGGGAAAATATACGCATTACAAAGTTAGTCTTAAAAATTATTGCTTTGTTATTTGGCTTTGGACTGGCTTATTGATATAGTTTTATAAGAAATTTAAGTACTTTTGTTATGAACTAGTTTACTAGAAGCTTAGGGAAAATGACTTTCCTGTGATGTATGAAATAAGAGCATTCAGCTCAAACGTGATTATTGCTATTCATTGCACTGTACTAAGTAAAATTGTAAGAAGCAAGATTCCAATGTTATGACGTGGCGAAATGCGTAAGTTTGATTTTTATGTGATTATACAATAGATAACTAATTTAGTGTCTTTGAATGATTGAAAGGATGAGATGTAAATATTAAAAAAAGAAATAATAAATCACTTTAAAAATAACACCTATTTAATTAATCCAGCCCAAACATAACAGTACAACGTCAAAGTTTCAGGAGAAGGAATGAACGAGGTTAACAACAAAACTACATTTCAACATGATAAAGTTTATTCAAAAACAAATTTACAATGGTAATTTACAAGAGATCCACTTTCGGGATCCACTATATACATAAAATTATATATTATTTTTTAAATTAATGCCAACATACATTGTTGAACATAGAACTGAGGCCTCACCACGAATTCATAAACACGTAATACATAATATAGTGCTCAAAACTTGGCCGGTGCTACAAATGCCTGTTTATAGCGTTGTCTCACTTCAACGAACGCGTATGCATCGCGTTAAAAATCCATGGCACGAACTCTGATCAATGTTCGCCATTTTCACATCGGAGAAGGCACATTAGATTGAAAAAAAAAAGAATAGATAAAAGTAATAGAATTATTATAGAACTTAATTAGTATTAAAAAATAAGTTTGGTATACCAACAGAAATATTGTCAATCATAAATAGATAATACAGTTGATTATATTAAAAAAAAATTAAACTTATAGATTATAATGGAAGGAATGCATCGTATGTCGGCTCGCTCGATCGTTCTTACCAAATCATACCAATTAACGTCGGCATTAGTAACGTACGGTAATAGTGTTATCTGCTCAAATCGTAAATGCACTAATTTTGTAAAAAAAACTGAATAAATCAATAGCATGAATAGCTATGACCCATTCTAAGCTTCAGCCCGTAGCTTTATTATTATATACACATTGCTTTCATTTCAAACTATACACTAAATTCTGTACATTTACATATTATATATGGTATAATCACGTGATTTTAATCATATATAATACTTGTATGTCTGTGGAAATATATGACGAATACTACTACCGTCGTCAATATAGTTTCATGAACGGTATCCCCCAAGATTTATATTACGACTTTGGAAGACTATGTTAAGATTATAACGACAATCCATTTGTAATTGATAATCTTTGGTAAGTTCGTTTAAAGGCACAATTCATAAAATAATGTTTTCGCAAACATTTTACAATTGCGTCGAGTAGTGGCGGCAGTTATTTGACACAGATAAATGCAATGCAGTCTAGCAATAAACGCAACTAAAATTTAAACGGAAATCACTAAAGTATGGGACATCTTCACATTATCCCCCCATTGAAAGGCAACGTTTTGTTTAACCTATCGTTTCGTTGCTAGTTCACATATGTACCACTTTCGGTGTGCTCTTTCCTCGTAACCAGTTCAGAAGCACCGTTGAGGTACTTTGCGAATCTCGCGCTGTAACAGAAAGTAACATTTATAAATTTATTTAAAAATGATATGTTTAAAAATTTCTCCACTTTAATTTAAACCTTAACGTATTGAACTTTAAAGTATTAACCAAATGCCGAATATAATGTGTACAATCGGCAAATGTCGTCGAACGCACGATGTATACCTTTAGCACTTTAAAATACTGAAAAATCAAGCTTTCGAAAGCTCTTGCATATTTTTGCCACAAGCTCTCCGTCTAATAGAAATGTTTGTAATAGGCTTGTGTCCTACAGGCGAAAATACAGGTTTCTGTTATATGTTCGGAAAATATGAACCGTTTTAACTATAAATATTTAAGACAATAAAATGTATGACACTAATTAAAGTTAGGATTTGAAAACTTGAAAAAACTAGGGAAATATACTACAAAAATTTGCTGAAATACATATGACATTAAATTATTTACATAAAACCGTAACAACTTTCATAAAAGCAGCTACCTTGTATGTACATAAGTTTTGGTATAAACTTTTTAGTGAAAAAATAATAAAACGTTACTGGTTTTCTTTTACCGATCTTTAATTTGGAATGTTAGCTTTTAGTTTATTTGTATCGCGAATTCATTTGTTTTTATTTTCTCGTGATGGAGGGAACGAAACAATTACGTGCAACTTTCATTTCACTGTTTAAGGCGGGAAAAAAACCGATGCAGATTTTCCGCCACCTGAAAAGTTTTCCTTCCTGTAAGCCGTAACTTCGTCTATTACACAACACAACAGTACAAAGAGAAGTTCTCTGCAAGATCGCTAAAGGAGCGGTCGGCCAGGCTCTGTGAGGACATTGATTATAAAAAAAGTTACGCAACTTTTATTTTGTCTCAAAACTTATGAACATACGAGGTATAAACATAAACGCACAGATAACAAAGATATTACAAACATTGTCTAGACGCCCATACGTTTGTCGCTACCATAGCACTGTGTGACGTCACTTGGTGCCTTCAATAGGTATGTAGAGAGCATTTTCGGCCGTCTAGCAGCAGTTCCACAAACGGTACCGTATCTCCTAAACTATTAGTCGCAGACATACTGTTACTTCTACATCTTTTACCAGATATTAATGGGCTATTTATAAAAAAAAATATATAAAAAAGTTGTCAACTAGTCTAATCGGTTATTTTGAGAGCGCTATACTTACAGAGCGTATGATGTGCCTGAGCAAGTTGATCGACAGCTTCTGGCGGCAAGTTAGCTACATCCCTCTGCAACAAACGCAGGTCCATTTGCCGCTGTTCACTCTCTTGCCGGAGTCGCACGTCTCTACTATGTTTCACGCTGCGTAGTTCTGACAACCTAGATACATAAATCGAATCGCTATATTTTTGGGGTCTGGTTACAATGGCACATAAATTATTATCTATATATATAAAAGCCACCCCTCACCGCCACGTAACAGAAAATTTGTCTTATGCTTTACGAATCTAAGTATTTGTCAGTTTATATTGATACTCAATTAGCTTTCCGCCAGCGTCTTTGCCCGCGTGGTCTTGTATTATACATAAACACCTTCCTTTTGAATCACCCTATCTATGAAAAAAACTGCATCAAAATCCGTTGCGTAGTTTTAAAGATTTAAGCATACATATATAGGGACAGAGAAAGCGACTTTGTTTTATACTATGTAGTGAAAATATGAGTCGTCAGAAGCGTGGCTTATTTTATTTCTTGCATTTTTAACACGACTTGAAAAATTAATTTATTATCTCTGAACCATAGAGAGGCTTCCAATTGCGCGGGGCTGGTAACATTTGCTAATTATGCTATGTGGCTAAGCCGGTCCTAATAAATTCTTGGGTGCTGTTAACAATGGCACAAATTTTTTTTTTTTTTACTGTTTTAGTTAGAGAACGGTTTAATAGAATTATCATCACCATATCAGTTGAAGCATAGTGCCGCAATATGATTCAACTCAAGCAATGGCAAAGGTAGTTCTAAAAAGTTTCCTAATAAGTAAATACATCAACACAGCAAAAATGTAAATACTTACTTAGCTTGTAGCTTCGGTTTGTCTGAATCGACGTCGCTTACACTGCTATTACGCGAAGTTTGACCGCGATGTGTATCAACAAACATAGCTTCTTTTTCTATGCTAAAACTAGGTAGTTCTGAAACATTTTCTTGACTATCAGTAGTCATGTCTAATTCAGTAGATTTAAATTTCGTCTTTAATTCTTCATTAGATCGTAGGCTATCAGAGAGCCGCAACTGAAGTGTATCTCTTTCCTCCAGTAACTGCGTGAGTTCCATGGTTAATTCTTCACAGCGAACGTCTCTTTGATGCAGCATATATAAAGCTAAATCGAGTTCAGCTCTAGGGACGGCATCTAATAAGTCTTTGTTGATTAATCTGTCTGAAGGTTCTCCGTCTGAAGTCGATTTCGTGTCCGATGCAAATGTCACATGTTTTTCAATTTTGTTACTGGTTTTTTTTAATATTTGTTGCAAACTAAATATTTCATCTTTCAATGTAACTATTTCTAATTCTTGATTTTCGAGAGCAGTTTGCATTTCTGTACATTTCGTGGTATGCTCTTCCAAAGACTTATTCAAATCTGTTATTTGTTTATTAAGGTTTGTACATTCAACAATCTTGGAGTTTAAAGCTTCAGTCAAAGTAGATTTCTCAGCATCGAGTTTGGCTTGCACTTTATCATGACTTTCGACATTTTCATGCATTTTTAATCGAAGCAAAGCTAATTCAGATTCTTTTTCAAAACTTAAATCTTCGATCTTTTTCTCGTATTCAAGCATATGTTTTCGGACATTTTCGAACTCTTGATTCCTTTGCGTCAGCGTTATAGTGTATTCATTACATTTTTGATAAACTTCACTTTCTTTTATTTGCAACTGATTATTCAAATCGACTATTGTAGCTTCAAGTTTTTCTATATTTCCTTTTAAATCATCCACAGTTTTATTTAATTCAACATTTTTTTCTTTAACCGTGAAAAGTTCATTTTGATTGTTTATTGTATCTAATTCATATTTTTGTGCAAGTTCTTTATTTCGAAGTTCTAAGTCTTTTAACATATTTTCGTATTCTTCTTGTTGAGACAAAAATTTGTTTTCATATAGCAATTTTTCATCTTCTACTTCAGAACGCAGGATATCAAGTTGATTTATAGCCTCACCATATTTATCTTGCAGATTATACAAATGCTCCTCTTTGTCCGTTATTTTATTTTGAAGTGAATTAATTTGTTCCATCATAATTAATTTGTCAGTTTCTTCTTGACTAGATGATTGAATACTATCAAGAAGCTGTTCGTATTTTGTCTCAGACGCAGTTAACTCTGCTCTGAGCTCCTGTTCTGTTTTAAGAAAATCTGCTTCTCTTTGCGCTAAATGTTGTTTCCAAAGTTCCGCTATTTCAAATCCACGTTGATCGACAGCACTTGATACGGAAGAACGAAGTTCTGCCACAGTTGAGAGTAACTGATCATTTTCAGTGTTCAAATTTTGAATTTTAGAATTAAGCTCAACAATTTGTTGTTCATAATCTGTTATTTTATTCACCATTTCTTGGTTTGAACCGGCAGACTTGAATTCGGACAAATTCGAAGTTAAATTGTCCTTTTCAATTTTAATATTTTCTATTTTAGAATTAAGCAGAACAATTTGGTTTTCATAGTCAAGTATTTTCTGTTTCAGTTCTTGGTTTAGAGCTTCTAGTATCTCTAACTTTTCAGTAGTTTCATTAAAATTTTGTTGCAATTGTAAACAATTCTCTTCTAACGCCCCACATTTTTCGGATAATATCATATTATTTTCGCTTAGTCCCTGTTCCAAATTAATTTTGTTGTTTAATAAATCTATTTCAGATTGTAGTCCATCAATTTTAATATTAGCAACATTCTCTGCTTCTGTTGAAAGTTTTAATTTCCTTTCCAATTCGACGTATTTATCATTTAATTCTTTGTTAGCTTTTTCAAACTTACTTTGAATTTCATCATTTTCAGATTTCAACATTTCACACTGTTCTTTGGCCTCATTATAACGTAATTCTAAGTCCTTTAATTTTTGATTGGAAACATCAATGGTTTTTAACAATTCTGCGTTATGTTTTTCTAATTCACTTAAATGATCTTTAAGGATTTCACAATTCTTACAGACCTGTTGCTGTAATTGATGCTTAAGATTACTTATTTCATTTCTCAAATTTGCCTGCAGATTTGAAAATTCACTATTCTGTGCAGTCAACTGATCGACCAATCCTTGCAATTCATCATTTTCTTTCTCTAATTTAACTATTTCGTCTGTCACTACCTCCTCTCGAATATTTGTCTTATTTGTATTAGGTTTATGAATTGGTGAATCTTTACTATCTGCAGTCCAATGTAATGTTGCAATCTTGTCATTAACTTCTTTGAATCTAAATTTCCACAGCTCTATTTCACTATCTAATTTTTCTTTCATTTCCATCAATTTTTCATTTGCGGAACTAATAACCTCATTTTGTTTCTTAACAGATTCTTTTTCACGTTTTTCTTTTATTAGGTCGGCATTGAGCTCCTCCAGCTTTTTTTCTAAGTTCTGAATATTATTACGAAGCTCATCTTCTATAGCACTATCTAAGAATGAAGACTGTGACAATTGTCTTGACATTTTCAACTCATTTAATAGACTTTCATTATTAGATTTTAATTCTTTATATTTTTTTATCAATTTTAATAATTTTACGTTAGTTGTATCCAAGTCCTTCTTTAACAAATCATTATCTTTCTGTAGTTGATGCATGTCTTCCTTCAGTTGCGTTAGTCCCTGCACATTTTCCCCAACATCTTCAGATTCACCTAGGCCCCATCCTTCATCAGAATTAAACGGATCCGATTCTTCATTACTGTTAGCTTCACCTTTATAACAAAGATAGGCCTTTTTTGGAACTATTACTTCCTCAACAACATTTTTAGTACCATCACCAACGTCGTGCGACTTTTGTAATGTATCAGGTATAAAGATTTGAGATTGTTCGCACTGTATAGGTTCGCCAGTTACAATTTGTGATTCTAAATCAGAAATATCTAATTTGATAGGTTCTTCTATAGCTTCTATTGTAGACGAAATGAGCATGCCCTCAGTTTTAGGAATATTCATTTCAAAAGTTACTCGTTTTTTATCTTTGAGTTCTTTAATTTGGTCATCCTTCTGTGCTAATAACTGGTCTAGTTGCTCATTGGTTTCTTTAAGACTGATGTTTTCTTTCATAAGCCGGTCTATATCCTCGGTGGAACGTACCAGTTTATTAGATAATTCACTAATTTTACTTTCTAAATTAGAGACTGTGGCTACACCATTAATTTGTAATGTGTGCAATTTACCGTTAATTTCGTCTATTTCTTGATTTTTACTGTTTATTATTGAATTAAGCTTATTTATTTCACTAATGTACTGTTCGGTATAGTCAGGCGTAGCTGATTGTTCATAGGAAACAGATTTTACCATAAGTTCTTGATTTAATCTATTTACTTCTTCCATATTTATTTTTATTCTTTCGTTTTCGTTGTTATATTCTTGTAGCTTATTCTCAAGTCGTGTAACATGTTCACAAATTTTCTCATATTTTTCGCTCAAAATTTTCTTTTCTTTAATAGCGTTTTCTATTTGTGTATTAAACTCAGATTCCAAATCTTCAATATCTTGCTTCTTCTTGGTCATCATTGATTGATGTTCATGTATGATACGCCTATACTGACTTTCTAAATCTCGTAATTGAGACTGATACTTTAAGACTTCAGATTCAGCAGCTTCTGCTTTACTTGCTGTATCAATTAGGTTGTTATAATGTTCTTGAACATCACTTATAGATTTACGCAAACGTTGGTTTTCTTCAGTCAAGTTATGCATTTTATCTTGCAACTGTCTATTCTCAATTTCTATTTCATGAAGTTGTTTTTCTACCACCCTATCATGGTCTATAAGAACAGCTAACCTATTGATTAATTCGTCTTCTTGATTAGAATATTCAGAATAAGCTTTTTGCTTTTCTTGTAGTTGGCTATCTAACTGATCAGCTTTACGTTCAAGTGAAGACCTTCTGTCTTCCATGACAGATATACTTTCTTCAAGGCGACAAATACGACTTTTATATTTATTGATTTCTGTTTCTAAACTCTCAATATATAAATCCCGTTCCTGTACCTTCGCATCATGTCCGAATTGAAGACGGCTTAGTGACTGCTCTTGATTCTCTAGTTTTTGTAATAATTCTACAATTTGTGTCTGTTTTTGATTAATATCTGTTTCTAATGTTGATATTTTAGTTGTAAAATTCATATTATTCTTCTGTTCTATTTCATACTCCACTAGCTTGTTACTTAAAGAATCCACTTGTACCTTTAATTTCTGATTGTCTTCCTGAGCTAAATGAAGATCTTTGTGTGCATTATTCAAAGCGTCATTTAATTTATTTATTTCTTCTGATGTTAAATTTAATTTTTGATTCAATACGTCTATATCTTGATGTAAAAGCATGTTTTCCTGTGATTTTAGTTGTTCGACGATGGCTTTTTGTGATTGCAATCGATTAATCTCTTCTTCTGCATGCTTTAATTTTTCTTGCAAAGCAGGCAAGGTATCGACTTGTATAGAAAGTTGTTCCATAAGTTCATTTTTATATTCCAGATCTTTTTGAATGTTATGATATTGATTTTCCAATTCTATGTACATAGAAGACTTTTTCTTAATACTAATTGCACACTTTTTCAACTTTTCCATAAACTCTTTATTTTTTGTTTCAGCTGTTGCGAGGTTCTCAGACAGTTGGGCTTTCTCATTTGAAACTGCAATTACTTGTCGTTTTGTTTCTTCATTTATATGTGAATATTCTTCAATAGCTTTATCTTTTTCTGTTAAAAGAGTACGCAATTTTTCATTCTCTATTGATTCTTTTCTTAATTGTAATTTTATTTCATGTATTTCTTCATCACGTTCTTTTGATTGCAATTTAACATTTGACATTTCATCTACGTGTTTTTGTTGAAGGATCTGAAGCTCTTTTATAACATTTTGTTTTTCAATGAATAATTCTTGAAGCTTTTTTAGTTCCGCTTCGATGTTCATATTTTTATTTTCTAATGCTGCTTTGTGGGAAAGCAATTGATTTTTGTCTTCTTCTAAAATCTTAAGTTTCTCTTCATATTCACCCAATTTCTTTTGATAAACCGATATTTGCTTATTTAAGGTTTTTATCATATCAGCATTTTGATCCTTTGTTTTTTCTTCTTCAAGCATTTCAATTGTAGATTTTAACTTTTGTGAAACATCATTTAGTTTAGTTATTTGGTTAAGGTATTCTACCATTTCTTTATCTTTTTGCTGTAATGTGTTTCCGTAGTTTAATATCTGATTATCATATTCTATCAAAACGTTTTCTAGTTCATGTATTCTGGCATCACGAGCAGTAATAGTATTGGTATAATCTTGATGTGTTCTACGTAATTCATCTTGCAGTAATTCATTAGATTGCTTAAGCTGTATTAAATAGTCTTCATTTTCCTTATTTTTCATCATTTTTTCCTTCAATATCTGATTCTCATCTGTTAAACACTTAATTTTAGCTTCATAAGATGTAATTGCCTGTATTAATTCGTTTTGTTTTTGATGTTGTTCTTCCAGAGATAATATCTTCATCTGGCAATCACCAATTTCTGCTTCTCTCTCTTTAATTGTATTTTTCAATTTAAGGATTTCTTTAGTCAATTGTTTTACTGATTTATTTCTGTTGACACTCTTTTCACCTGAAGTCTTATCATCATGTTGTATTTCAGCAGATCCCTCTAAAGATTCTTCAACAACAATAGGTCTAATAGCTTCGGCATTTTCTTTTACAATGTCCAACTTCACATGTTTCAATTCTACAATTTGGCGGCTTAATTCGTCATTCAACGATTGAAGTTCATTCTTTTCTTGGTTCAATAAATCAATATTACTTTGTAGAGAACTACATTGATCATTCATTTGGTTTATTTCTAAATGTAGTTTTTCATTTTCAGAATTAATTGAATTCATTTTATCCATGACTTCTTGCCTCTCTTGAGTGAATAAATCAATCTTTTTATTTAATTCGGTAACATGTTCAGTTAAACTTTCTATTCTATTTTCTGTATTATGTGAGACATTTTCTGTACCAGATTCTTTAATTTCCATTATACCTTTATTGTATTCTTCCAACTCTAATTTTTCTTGAGTTGTTAATGATTCTACTATTTCTATAGACTCTGCTGAACTTACTTTCTCTGCTCCCATCTTTTCAAGTTTATCAGTAAGTTCAATATTTTCTTGAATATAACTTCCTAATTTTTGCATTAATTGTTCTTTTTCTTCTTGCAGAAGTTGTATTGTACCATTAAGCTGTTCTTTATCTAATTTTAGATTTTCTATTATGAGTTCTTGTTCTTTACGTGCAGCAATAAGCTCATCGATCTGTTCTTCTAATTGCACAGACTTCATTTCTGAACAAACTTGTTCATTATGAAGTTGTGACATATCCGCCAACTTATCCTCCATTTCAGAATTTTTTTGTTGTAAAACATGCAAATCTGTAAAAAAAAATATTATATAGCAATTTATTATGCAAATTGATCTTAACAACGCCTGGACCAATTTGGCCAATTTTTTTTTAATGTTCGTTGAAGTTCAAGGATGGTTTTTACGGCAAGATAAATTCGAATAATTGCCGAAAAAAGCCTTAAAAATAGCCTTTTTCTTTTTCCGATACAAACGTTTTTTATCTAAATGTAGAGTTGATTTGAGCTATATTGCTATTATATAAAGTTCACTGTTTTCTTAGTAATGCAGGTGTGTTCCTAACGTCATAGAGTCAATTTGCATTTTATTATCACTTTACAAATTCAAATTCAATCATATCTATAAAAACAGTGTGCGAGTGTGCGTTGGAGCACAGAATACATTGTTGAAGAATTCAATGTCGCGTTCTGAAACTCAACAAAAGTGATATCGCGGACCCGACCAAACACGCAAATAAAATAAAATAAATAGAATTCTTTTTCATTTTATAACGTTTTTATTTGTAAAATCGTACCCCTATTATTGAGATAAGAAATTTTTGTAGATTTTGAATTTAATAAATAAATACCTATTTAAGTATGTATTTACACAAAACTATTCAAAACAATTTTGTATTATTTAAAATACACCCTTTATTTTAAACACCATTGATTCTTTTTCTAATTAAACCCACGATTTACTCAATAATTATATAGCTCTGAAAGTGATAAAGCTGGCCATCAGAGCAGCGTATGCAACAAATGAATCTCGAGATTTATTCATTGTTTAACAATACATGAAAATTTGTAATTTAGCAGCGGCCAACGGCGTCGTAGCAATATGCGACAGACACCAAAAATCTAACGTGCGTAAACGAGACAGACGATTGCTCAATGAAATGGGTGAGATTTTTACGTTAGGCTAAGCCTTATGGATTGCAGAGCGGCAATGTCCATGATAGTACAGTCGAACGAGATTTGTGCCTATTTATATATGTAGTGTAAATTTAGAAATTATTGTAAATATCCATGAATAAAAATGAATCGCCGAAACGTATGTACGCGCATAACTTCCGAATTCCAGTTCCAACTGCATCAAATTGGATGATTCTATTTTTGTGTTCCACGATTCATGCCACGGTTAGTATATAAGATTTTTTTCTAAACGAGTATAAGGCGGTACGAAGTTCGCCGGGTCAGCTAGTTTGGAATAAATTATTTGAATTTGTAATATAGCTAGAAATACCTTGAACCAAATCGAATTTCTGTGCTTCCAAAACACTAATTGCTTTTAGTCTCGTTTCAGCCAAGTTTTCCATTTCAATCATTTTCTTATACACATCAGATTCTGTTACTGTAATAATAAAATTTAACACATTATAGACACATCACACATCAAATATATAAATAATTCAAGTTGTCTAAAAATAAAATATTTTTTGAAAAATACATGCAATAAAACCATTTAAAGGTTAACAAGTAATGTTAATGAAAATAAACAAAGTTTAAAACACTATTAAGTTTCAGATTTTTCTTTTTTTCATTTTATTGTATTTCAAATTAGTGGTATCTGAGTAATTTCTGTTAAACAAAAATGTATTTTACAATATAACAGACAACAATTTTAAACCATGTCATAATAAAATGAAACATACATCGTCCACTGTCATAGTCCACTAAGTGCAGTTGCAAATTGCCCTTTTCTTCTTCAAGTTCTGCTACTTTTTGGGATAATTGATGAAGCTCTTCATTTAGTTTTACAATTTCTGCATTAGTGTCTGATATTTTACTAAAATTATCAATTGTTTTTTGCATTTGTTTCAATTTAAGTTTGTGATTTGATTTAACTTTAATCATATTTTTATTAGCTAGATCAATTTCTTCATTTAATGAACCGATTTGTTGCTGAGCAATTTCTAACTGCTTTTGTAATTCAATTATTTCAGAATAATGACTAGTTTCCTCTCTTGCATATGGATCTACATTATCGTCTGGTATAGCTGGCGCCAAGTCTACAATATTGGGTTCTGCTAAATCAATTACATCTGTGCCAACATCCACTCTACAACGGGATTCTGTACGGGCTTTTAGATCAGTGATAATATCATCCTTTTCTTTATTTGAAGTTTGAAGTTCTGTTAATAATGTCTCTTTATGAGATATAGCATATTCCTTATCTAAAATATCCTTATTTAATGATTGAACCAACATTTCTAATTTAGCAATTTCGTTTTTATTAGTCTTTTTCTCTGTATCTTGCGGTAATGATTCAAGAGATATATTACTCCATGGAGATTTCATTTTGGACGCAGAGTTTCTACCTCCTTTACGACTTGGAAGAGGACTTGCTTTTTTGCTAGGAGAGCTGACAGCAGATATTTTGGGCTCATTCACATTCGAAAGTTTATTCTCCAATTCAATATTTGTTTGTCTGATTTGACAATTTAATTGCTCAAGCAATTCAATTTTTTTAGTCAACTCGACCATTTGTGAAATTTCCAGGGATCCTTTTTCTTCTTCAAAATCTTCTTTATTTTTGATAGACTTTTCTTCCTGAAGCTTTACTTCAGATAATGTTTTTATATTTTCTTGTAAATTTAATATTTCTTGATTCTTCTTTTCTATCTCTTCAAGTAGCTTGGAATTAGCTATAGTTACTTCAAACCTTGCATTTTCTAAAATTGTATTAGCTTCTTCTAAACTCTTGATTTTATCATCCTTTACCTCAATTTCTTTTAACAATCTCTGTCTCTCTTCTTTCCATTCTATTTCCATAGTGATAAAATTTTCTTGCATTTTAGCCATTTGATGCCTAGTATCTTCTAATAACAATAATGAATCTTTCTCTAAAAAAAATTTCTAAAGGTTATATTCTTATATATTTAACTATTTAATTGATTATTTTAATTATAATAATTCAATATTATTATAATAAAATTATACTTAGAAAAACACATATTAAAATTTTTCATATTACATATGAATTACATATTATAAAGTTTTTCAACTTTGTAACTGTTGTCAAATGCCTGTTGTAATATGATTTCTTTTTAAACATACCTTTCTTGCTTAAAGTATCAGACATAAGTGTAGTAGCCATATTTTTAGCTTCAATAATTTGATCTTTTTCATTAATCTTCTCTTGTAAATCGAGAATGGTTGTCTCCAATGCTTTTACCTTTACTTGCATGATACTTAACGATGTGTCTTTTTCTTTGATTGTTTTCATAAACTGAGTTACATCAACTTTATCTGAAGTCTAAAATAAAACATGGTGACATACAGGAACTTAAATACTGATTAAAAATTCTGTCTAATAATAGAATAATTATTGATGATTGATGTGCTATTGTAAAAACTATAAATCATGTTACTTTTCACTAATATAATTGTTAAAGCTATGTTAACACTTACTTTTTTTAACTCTAAATGAGTGTCTGTTGCCAAGTCTTTTTTGATAACTGATGATTTCATTGGTCTCTTACTTATTTCTTTATATTGTTTTATCTTTTCCATTAATATTTCTTTCTGTTTTAAAGTATTAGCTAAGCTTTCACTTATGCCAGGAACTGAAATAATGGCAAAATTATATTCACATACACAAATCTGACAAGTGAAAATTTGGCAGTTGCCAATCCTAAAAACCAACATGTAAAATTATTAGGAAACTATAAACCAGTAGCATTTTAATAACATGACAAAAAACTTATTATATTTAAATAAGTGCCTAGGGTATTCTTGCCAGAAATCAGATAACACAAGTAATTGAATAAGTAAAGGAAAATGTGAAGACCCTAAGAAGCATCTGGACAGAGTCAGGTTGTCTAGAACAAAAGAGCAGGCTTTTTATGTATAATGGATCGATAAAGACGTCTAAGTGTGAAAAATTTGAGCTGTGCATATACCTAAGTGAATAAGTTATTTTCTTGAATTTTTACACCCTTTTGGAATGACACACTCCTAAGCATATGCCTTTAGCTTAACCACTCAAACGGGGCCATGGGACCATGAACCCAAAAGTAACCAAAATTTTTTGTCAACTTACATCATGGTTACTAAAGGGACCACTAGTGGCAGTGTGGAAAAAATGTATTTAAGTTGGCAACTTCAATGATTGTGTATGTAATATGTGGTTTTTATGTAGTGTGTTTTTTTTTTGTTCCTGCCCTTACAAATTTACAATAACAATTTTAAGATAAATACTGTTTAAAGCATCCTGAACTGAGAGAGTGGTTGAAGTATCAGTTGCTACAGAGTACCCTGTCCGTTCACTCAAGGTGGATGCAGCTTCTGCTGTTTCCCCAACATCATCATCTTCTGTAAACAATATTGTATACTCTTTAAAACAAACAACATAATAATTAATTTGAAACAAACAAATACTATTTTATTTAATTTAAATTCTTCATCATTGACATTTAATGTTAACCCATTTGTCAGGGCATAATTGTTTAAATCACACATATATGCACCAGGGGACTGATGAGTTAAATAATATTAAATGTTGTTTTTAAGTAAAAAATATTTTACCAAAAGGACGTCCCAATAGTTCTGCTGTAGCTTTTCTGTGTTCTTTTATCCTTTTAGAGACAAGGGCAGCATTTTCTAATGCTTTTTGTGCTCTTTCAAATTTAAACTGCCTCTCTGATGATGATGAAACATGTTGCGACTAGAAAAAAACTATTCATAAGACTCAGTACTTAATAATAATTTTATTTTTGTGAACATATGGAATCATTCATCAGTTTTTATTCAATTCACTCATTGTAAGAAAATTTACTAAATAGGCAAAGTATGTAGTACAATTTATTTGTTGAATAAATTGTACTACATACTTTTCATCTTAAGAAATTCATTAAGGAGCTTTATTAAACTAATAAGCTTCCTTGTTCTAACTAAATTTTCTTTTAAACTTACTAATTTGCTCTTAAGAGGATTTTTCAAAGTTACATGCTTTTAATTAATTTTGATAATAAGTAACTAATCAAACTATCTGAACATCAAACATTTCGCAGTTAAAACTAATAAATTTATTGCGCATTCTGATCTGTATGAATGAAAAACTTTATGGTTCATATAAAAAAAATTGTTTGTTTATTTGAATGGCTTTTCGATGGTTTATACCTTAGTCGATTTTACGCTTTCAGCAACGCTGTTATCTTCTTTTCTTGTTACTATATTAGGGTTAACATCATCCAGTAGTTCCCCTTCACGGGATTTATCGACATTTTTTGGATCCGCCATGACCTAATACACTTTGCGGACATGAATGTCGAAGGAATCTCTCTGTTTAGCACTTAAATACAGGAGTGTAAGAGAAAAATGTAATCAAAACAAATGTGATTAAACTCAAAATTTACCACAGTTATCAAAATATTTTGCCACCACTACATTTATCTTGGCGATCGCCAGCCATTGTAATTCTTTTAATAACACGTCATCTGTCTGTCAATGTCAAAGTTCCACAGACTTAGTAAAGTTCTGAAAGCAGTAGTTTTTTTAATATTTGTATTCTACGGCTCTGGATTACTGTCTTTCGACTGACGTGACAATTTAAGATCCTGCCCGATGCCTGGATTTTTTATTTCAAAAATTGTTTTTTTTTCTGAATTCGTAACTTTCCATTAATAAACCCTTTTCATTCATTCACCACACACTTATAAAAACAATATGAAAAATCCAAAAACTGATTGTTATTCAACTAACATCTAATAAAAACATATAATGAAAAAGGCCGGCTATACCGTTAAAGATCAAAACTATTTTAATTTTAAAAGAACTAAGTCGCGTTAATATTATTTTAAAATTTTCATAAATGCTATTTTTTAAACATCTGAGTTAAAAATTACGTGATTTTTAAAGCAATGAAATACTTTAATAAACTTCTATGATCCCTTTGTACTAAAAAATGATAATTTATTCAAAGCTTCATTCGTCTTGCTAAATCGAGTTTCGTTCGCGAATTATTATTATAATTTTCAACTCGATATTTTCCGAGATGTCACATCCATAGCAAAGTTAAGACTAAAGATAAAGTTATTTAAATTTTTTGTCCATAGGCAACACTGTTCTATGCTCGTTGACTAAATGTCACTAGAGTTTGGCAAGCGAAACGTGACACCACCTATTTTTCCGTTTTCATATGGCAACAACATAGAACTGTCAGTTTGACACTACGTTAGACAATTCAAGAATATTGAATTTTGTTGTTTTTGCGAATTTGAACTTGTGTTTTTGGTTAAAAATTATGTCGAAGCCGATAAAAAGTTCATCGAGGAAACTTCTTTCCATCATGATTGACAAGTTTACTGAAGTGAAAACTGAATTAAATAAAAATTTCATGGAGAAATTACAACGATTAGATAAAGTTGTATCTTTTTTAGGTTAGTTTTGTATTATAATTTTGATACTTTCGTTTTAATTTTCTGTAATTAACTAAACAGATATTTTTTATAAAATATTGCTCTATTTCAGATAACTGTGATGGTGATATTCAACCAATAATGGAGGAGATAAATGCAATAAAAACTTTAGAAAAACAAGAAATGCTGAATTCGGAAACGCAGTACTTACAAAAAATTTCTTCAATGACAGGTCTCTTTTCTTGTTTTGATTTAAGATAGATTGATAGTATTCCTATAATATTTACATAGGTTTTTTATGATGTATTGGTTTTTATTGTTGACATCCAATGATGTCATAAGAATGTTTTGTTTAACAAGGAAATTCACAGAATTCATGAAACTAATCAAACCATGTAATTGTTATACATGCTAAATATGCACATAAACTTAACTAAATTAAACATAAATTGCATTCATAGTTGAATAGGTATTTAAATTATTTTGATGTATGTGTCTATCATTATTTGCTTTTAAATACATTTAACATATCTTTGTTTCAAAGTGTTTAATCTTTTATAGATGTAAGTATAAGGACACTAAGAAGGATAAAAAATGAAGCATTAATTAATAAAGGAAAATGGGACACTCCTGGGAAAAAACGACCTCATCAACCAACAGTGTCTGCTTTAGATAATTTTGATTTAAGTGCAATTCGGAATAAAGTAAATGAATTTTACTGTGTGAAAAAAATTGTTCCAACATTAAGAAGCCTTCACAATGAATTAAAAGATGCAATAGGATTCAGTGGTAGCCGTGAGACTTTACGAAAAATTATGCTTAAGAATGGATTTTCTTTTAAAAGCAATGAAAATGAATGTTCTATGCTTATAGAAAAATACCAGATTTCTGCATGGAGGCACAAGTATTTGAGAGAAATAAATATAAAACGAAACGAAGGAAAGCAAATTGTGTACCTTGATGAAACTTATGTACATCAGAATTATAAAGTTAAAAAGTCTTGGCAAGGACCTTCAACAACTGGTGTCACTACAAAGATATCCTCTGGAAAACGGCATATTGTTGTGCATGCTGGATCTGAGGAAGGTTTTGTGCCTGGTGCATTATTAGTGTTCAGTAGTAAATCCAAATCTGCTGATTATCATGATGATATGAACTCATCGAACTTTATGAAATGGGTCAGAGAAAAATTAATACCAAATTTAAGTAAGCCCAGTGTAATTGTTATGGATAATGCCAGCTACCATATAAAACAAATCAATAAACCGCCTATAATGTCTAATACCAAAGCAGATATCCGTAAATGGCTTGTAAATAATGGAATACATTTTGAGGAATATCAGACAAAGGCAGAGTTAATGTGTTTGGTTAATGATAAGAAAACATTGCCTGTATATGAAGCTGAAGAGATTTTAAAAGAACATAATCATGAACTTTTATTGCTGCCACCGTATCATTGTGACTTAAACCCAATAGAGATGGTTTGGAGTCAAGCAAAAAGAAAAATTGCAAGCAGAAACATTGGAATACCAGGAAAGGAAATGGAAAACTTAATAATAGAGTGTTTTAACTTAATTACCCCTAGTGACTGGAAGAAATACACTGATCATGTTTTAAATGTCGAAAATGATTACAAATTAAAAGATGGCATTGTTGAAAACGAACTTGAAAAATTTATTATATCTGTTGGTGCAGACAGTAGTGAAGAGAGTGACTCTGATGATTCCTTGTCATTGTTATCAGGTGTAGAATATTTAGAAACAGATTTTGACTATGAATCAGACTAAAGTATTTTTAGTCTGATTCATAGTCAAAATCTTATCTTAAATTTTCTATTGTGATTAACATGATGATTTTGTGACACCTGTATTATGTAATTTATCCATGGCACTTAATTGTAACAAAAATAAATGTTTTTTTTATTGTAATCTGGTGTTTATATTGACTAATTTAATTTGATAGATAGTGGTTCTGGATCAGAGCAAAAGGTTGTGATGAAAATCCCTTAGGAGACATGTATGTGTTATGAACACATTATAAATATAAGGGCCAGAAATCAAAATTGGCTAACATCACATTTATTAAAAAAATGTGGCCAGAGTCGCCCATATTCATTACAAAAAAACAAAGAAGTCGTTGCAAAAAACACCCTTTTAATTAATGACAAATATGAATTTTTAATATTATAAGTGCTGTTAGCCAATAGGTATAACGAATGGGTTAAAAAAAAGATTCGATTTAGTCCGTCAGTCAGATAATAGAAAAATATTGGATACGTATTTTTTTTCGCTTTAATTTAACAACAAATGGCTTAAGAGGTACTATGCGACGACTTCAAATATGCTTTGCAACAATGTTACTTTAATACAGTTTATCGATACGAAATCAAGTGTCAAAATGGAGTCCAGTGGAGAATGCCGATATTGACATTTCGAAATTGCTCATCATTGATAGAGAATACGAAATAGTGATTTTGACACAATCAAAGTGTCTATTTTTTACGGTGATGACGATTCTTGGTTGTCAGTTGAGTTAGTGAATAGGCCTACTGATATGCTGTTAACTGTACAATTAAGAACAGTCACGCTTTAGTCAAATGTTCCAAAACAAATAATTTTAATTGATATCTAAATGTTAAGATTAAATATAATTAATAAAAGTATCAAAATTATTTTGCAGTACTACATTCAGTGTTTACTGCTTAAGAATTTTTGAAATTGCCGCCCTTTTCTTGTGACACGTTTCGCTTGCCAGACTCTATATAAAATCCAACTTATTATTCTGAGGCAGTGAGGAAATAAAATTTAAATTGGATAATTGTCTATATCATTCAAATTTAGTAAATTGAGTATCGACAGTTAATAAAGCCCTGACTTCTATGTAATTGTGGTTACGTGTATATATTTAATGTTCTAACAATTATAATATTTATGTATTTTTATTTTTTGTTTGTTTCAGTCCAGTACTAACACAAAAAGTCCAACTGTATCAATCGAAGATTTATACAACTGTAATCACTTCGTTTCTAGCTTACGAATCCTTTGTGTTCACATCAATATACTTGCTTATCCAATATACTTCCGACATTGGCAGAATAGTCGACACCGGCTCTATTTGCCATCAATAAAAAATAGAATATAATAGACAGTTAATAAATATGACATCGTTGTGTGTTTCTTATAATATCGAACTTTCAAATTAATTTTAATTCATTTTAATAGTAAAGTTTAAGTTATTTATTTTGTTACGTGTAAAGGAACGAATTTGGTTTATACTATGTCAACATTAGTGATGAGCGCTAACATATTACTAATCTGTGTGGGCCAACTTATTGGTTGCTCCTAACTTCAATTTATTCAATTCATCAGAATTCAAGTTTGAAATGAAGAAGAGCGCAGAATTCAGCTTGTTTTTTTATATGCAGTATTTCCACGTCGAACGATATTAATATAAATATCAAAATCAATTCAGTGTAGGCTGTTACATAGTACTTGTGAAAGTCGAAAACTATGCCAACGGTTCACAAAACCAAGGGGTGAGAACTTGTACTGAGAAGAACCGGCTAGAAACTCAGCAAGGGCTACTTTTTTTCTCCCCGTTTTATTTCACACAGAGAAGTCATATTGGAATTTGACGTAATTAGACTAAAAGGTAACTGGTAGCTTGACGCATGATCCAGCCATCACTTCGCTCAACTATAATCTGTCTATAAAGTCATGAAAAGAATGTTTGAGGATTATCTTGACGAGAGTTGCATTCACTCTTCATTTAAATTGAATGTATTTCTATATAAATAAGTACCATTTTTTCCCCAAGGTTCGAAAAGGAAAGCGATTTATAATTATAATTATATGCAATCGGGTCTTGTTCGTGCATTTTTTAAAACAATTACCGTAAGTGCAGTGTGTCGCCACCTTTACGTATAATAAAATCAAGTGGAGGGTACATCTGAAAATCAGTTAAAAACATTATTACCGGATTACCCTCAACTAAAATCAGAAGACGACACCCGCCAGTTCTCCAGTCTCCTTGTGACCACGGCTGCTGTAACGTAGCCGAAACGTCGAGGTAAATTAATTGTTTTAAAAAATGCACGAACAAGACCCGATTGCATATAATTATAATGTATACAAATCGATTTATAATTGTCCACGTTGGAAGTGACAAGTGTACTCAATTGTTTACTTATATTTAGTGGACAATACTAACTTGAAGACTACCATTCTGAGATGAATGCCCACAGTTTCACTAAGTTGATCACGGAGAAGCTTATCCCGAACCTGCATGAGCCATCTATCATTGTCGTGGACCACAAAATCTCGCGAAGATGAAATAAAACTTTGGCTTTTGGTAAAGGGCATTGACTTTGATCCTATACTTAAGAAGACATACTTACTGAATTTGCAAAAAAAAAAAAAAACAAACCCGGCCGGGGTTTACCCAAACGCAACTCGATTAATGCCAACAAATCCTTGAATAAATTTCTTTTTTATTTGTATAAAAGCAAATGGAAACTAACATAATGGAAGTGAGCATAGAGAAGGTTTTATAAAGGTTATAGAAATCAATAATGCTGTGAAATTATTAAAAGTGGCATTTAGCTACGGTATAAAACTACTAATGCCAAAGTAGGTCTAAGAATTTTTCATTATAATATTTAACAAAAATTCTGAAAACAATAACAACTAGGTAAGTTAGTTTTGTTGCTATTAGTTGTTTGTTGAACTTATAGCAACAAAACTACATCAAGTCTCCATCATATTTTTATACGAGGGCGGGATGATAAATAACTAGCCTAGCATAGAAAACTTGTATTAGTGTGTTTAAAGTATATTTATTTTTCGACAAAGTCTCCTTGAAGCGCTATGCACTTCATCCATCTATGCTCTAAGCCTTGTGCCATCCCTGAAGTGGTTTTTTTCAAGCCCTTCAAAATAACTGTCCACGGCAGACATCACCTCGCTATTATTTTCAAATCTTTGTCCACCTAAAAAATTATGTGGAATGAATGACTAGGATTTATTATTTAGCAACAAAGGTCATAAAAACGATAATTATAATAAAAAATGCGTTTTATATCTATACAGCGTGTTTGGTAATACATGTATAATCCCGAAACATGGCCATACAACTTAGCACAAAGAACATAATTAATATGTCAAAAAACAATTTCACGTAAATTAAGATTTTCATACAAATATTTGAACAATTTTTTTTCAATTAATATTCTACAACCCTGAAAGTTTACACGTGCGGTCCCGGCGTACTCACACTCTCTCTCTCTCTCACACACCTCACTCTCTCTCGTTTCCTAGAATACACTTTGATTTCGCCGACGCGCGCACTTGACGGCGTATGAGTTTACTTGTAAATAAAACACTATGGAATAAACCAGTTGTATGTAATCGATTCACAAGTGCCGCGAAGCACTGTTAAGAAGGAAGACGTCGAGGGTTTTCAGATCTTCCTGATACGTAGCGCTCGTCACAAAGCCGCCAAGCCGCAGCAAGATTACCGTCACAAGCACCAACACACAATATCATCTCGTAATATTAGGCGTTTAAGTTCGAACTCATTGCACTGACCGCACACAAACACAACACACAGGTAAACAGAACGAGTATGAAAAACAAACCAAAAGTCCCGAAAGAACGAAAACGTAAGTTGACCTTCTAAATTCTGGAAACTCACAAGTACACCGATGAAAGTCTCCGACGCGACTGAAGCGATTCTACAACCCTGAGACTACATAGGTAATTATTACAACTCGAACACCAATGTAGGTACCTAAATCAAAAGTGCACCGATTTATGGTTCCGCGTCATCAAATTCTGTGTTAGGTAACCTACCTAACAAAAAATCGTTATTTTATTATTTAATTAAACAATGAAATTTCAATTAAACTTACTATACTATTTTTTTCACTGACGAAATTGATAATTAGGCTGTTTACTTATTATTACAATTTTTTTTACGCTTTTCACGGTTACAAAAGAAAAAAAAGGCCATAATATTATAAGTGGTTACCTAATTTCAGACCAAGTCATTAACAAAATTATAAGGCATAAAAATTATTGATTAAATTAGAAAAGAAAAGAAATATTATTTATTAATAGTCCTTTCCATTACAACTAACCTTTATTTAATTATCATTTAAACTAAGAATAAGCGAGATATTTAGATTATTATTAATATCATTGTATAAGTCCGTATTTTATTGTTTCGTGAAAATAACACTGCTTTATGAAAAAAATAACATAACTTCAAAGAAATTAATCTACAGAACCTCACTGATACATCAGAAACTCGAGTTTCTCAATACACATCGTTGTCGGTTTTATGTCTCTGTCGCTCCTTCTTGCAAAGACTAATGTGAGCAATAGTGCAGATATCTAACTTCAGTCAAAGTATTTGCAATTTCTTTTTTATTTTGATTGTATTATTAGAGAAGTTTTCTTAATAATAGTTTTTGAAACACCGGTAATCACAAGATTGGTGTACTTTTATGGTTAAAAGTCATTTACTACTAACTTTTTCTTCGTTTTGAAATAATAAATTACTCTCGGATGCATATTTATTCTAGGCATTTATCTTTAGATTTATTTAACTTCTGTTATTTTTTAAACTAGTTCAGCACATGGAGTCGATGACCAATAACAACACAACAGCTGTTTTTAGTGTCGTCAGCGTACAGTTTTACTTCGAAGAAAAAAAGCTAAATATCTAGGTCATGTACTGAGTTTCAGACTTAGTGATCATTTTTCTGGGTTCTATTCATCATACCGTATGTGCCATATTCGGGATTATACAGGTATTACCAAACACGCTGTATACTTACCCGAAATGTATCAAATATACTAGGTACTCGTATAAAAAAACATGACTTCTGGCTAGAATGACGGTTGTGCAAAGTATAACGTGCAAATAAGTGTTCCTTCCGAAATTAAGAATTAAAAAAAAACTATGATCAGTTATTAAATCTTATATTCATAATTAAATCATCTTAATAAAAATTCAGCAATCAACAAGAAACGTCGGCTGGAAACGAACAGCATGGTTCAAATTTTAATTTCAAAATCACAAAGTTATTATACTATCGGTATTGAACTTGCATGTCGACGGCGGACGTCGACCCAGGTGCTATTTTTATTTGTACGGTGGGTATGTGCTACTTTGGTTCTTAGAATAATATTATCAATAATAGATTGACTTCCTACTCAACCTACTGTAGAAATCAGTTTTATTGAAATATATTACTTATTCAGTACCTAGAGTAGTCATGCTCTCTTAAAAATCTCTGCGGTGGTATCGTGTGCGTCAGGTCGTTACGTTCCCTCAAATATAGATGAGCGAAGTGATGGCTGGCTCATGTGTCAAGCTCGTCAACGGGTGCCAGTGGGGGTGAGTCTGCACTGGACTACTTAATTATGTCTATTTTATTTTATTATGAATATTGTATATTGATTTATCAATGAGTATGTAGAATTTCTGATATTATAATGGAAAGTGACTTCATAATCTAATTAAGTCACATTCGAATAAGACCTCTGTGTCAAATAAAACAGGGACAGTAGACTTTGCTGCGTTTCTTGTAGGTTCTTCTCAGTACAAGATCTCCCGCCATAGTTTTGCGAACCTTTAGCAAAGTTTTTGACTTTCACAAGTGCCATAACAGCCTAGACTGAATTGAGTTTGATATTTATATTAATATAATTGGACGTGTGGATCATAATGGCACATATGGGAATACGGCACATAAAACAAGTTGAATTCAGCGCTCCGTTTTTTGTTCCTGATTATAATCCTGAATTCGGATGAATCGAGTCAATTGAAATTACGAGCGACCAATAAGTTGTCTCATCACTAATGTTGACATATAAACCAAACATCGTTCCTTTACACGTAACATAAGGAATAACTTAAACAAAGTCAAAGTCAAAATAATCTTTATTCAAATAGACTTCTTAAAAGTACTTTTGAATCGTCCAATATTTTTTCCCTACCACTCGTTCAGGACGTCTTTTGGCTGATAAGAAGAACGAGCAAGAAACTCACCAGCTCTAATATGAGTAATGACATTTACAAAAACCATGTCATTACCAGAACAATACATTATAAACAGAGATAAAAAAAACTATGGTCTTATAATAATAACATAATCATTTAATAATAATGGAAACAAGATAATGAGTTTAGAAGTAATCACCTATCCAGTTGCTGGATCATCTCAAGTCCAAGCGTTCTTATCTGTTACATAATCGGATACCTTATAATAAGCTTTTTTAATAAGTATTTTTTTAATAGTAGATTTAAACTGCATGATATCTAATTGTTGTATTTTGCTTGGGACCTTATTGTAGAAGCGCACACAAAGACCCTTGAAAGAGTTATTAACTTTTTGCAGTCTAGTGACAGGCACCGTTAATTTATTTTTATTTCTTGTATTAAAATTGTGTACATCACTTTTAATAGAAAACAAACTAATATTTTTACGAACGTACATTAAGTTCTCGTATATGTATTGAGAAGCAACAGTCATAATGTCTATTTCCTTAAATTTCTCCCTTAAAGAGTCCCTAATCCTAAGATTATAAATTGATCGAATTGCTCTTTTCTGAAGCACAAAAATTGTTTGTATGTCGGCAGCATTTCCCCACAATAGGATACCGTATGACATAACACTATGAAAGTAACTGAAGTATACTAATCTGGCAGTATCTATGTCAGTTAACCTACGTATCTTCATTACGGCATATGCTGCAGAGCTAAGTCTACTCGACAATCTATCAATATGTGGGCCCCACTGTAGTTTAGAATCTAATGTTATTCCTAAAAATACTGTGGTATCCACAAGGCCCATGTTCTTATCTTTTACATTAACATCTATATCTACTTTTTTAACATTAGGTAGCACAAATTTTAAGCATTTTGTTTTTCCTTCATTAAGGAGAAGATTATTTACATTAAACCAATGTACTACTTTAGCGATAGAATTGTTCACATCGTCATTTAGAGGTAACCCTCTTTTAATTTTAAACAAGAGTGAAGTGTCATCCGCAAACAAAACTATTTCGTGATCATCCCTTACGAAATAAGGCAAGTCATTTATGTAAATCATGACTTGCCTTATTTCGTAAGGGATAAAAACTTACGATTTTAATAAAATAAAATAATGTTGAAAGTTCTTCTTCTTCTTCTTCTTTCAACGGGCGTCTCCGCAACTCGACGTCGCGTATGGAGGGTGTGTGGCCGGATACTAATCCAGCCAACCCAGCTCTGCCAGAAACGCTCCTAGCGCCTTCACGTTTGCGGTGGCCTCCTGGAGGTTACCCGGCGAGCTGAGGTGCCTGGTAGTTGGCCACTCCGTTGTATTCCAGCAAGATGTGAGCAGCTGTTTCTTCTGCCCTCATGCATTCTCTGCTCAAGGGGCTGTCAGTGACACCTAGATTGAATAGGTGTCTGTTAAAGTTGCCATGACCAGTGATAGCAACTGTTACCAGGCGCAATAATTCTTTACTTAGCTGCAGGAGGGCCTTGGAGAGACGAGCGTTTAGTAGGGGTAGTGCGTGTTTTGCCTGCCTGCAGGTCTCCAAGTTATGCCAGTATTGTTCGTGTAGTTTACCTGAGTGGTCTCGTATCTTACCAATTAACCAGCTTACGGGAATAGGGGTTATCGGCTCGGGGCCCATTGGTGTTGCGTCTGAGCCCCTGCGTGCCAGTTCATCAGCTGCATTGTTCCCACGAGATCCACTGTGTCCTTTTATCCATTGGATAGTACTTGTGTTCTGAGACCCTACTATGTTTAGAACCTTGTGACACTCATATAGAAGACTCGATCTGACAGAGCTGCATTTGAGAGCTTGTAAAACGGATTTACTGTCCGAGTAGATCCGGATTATTGATCCTGTTATCTTCCTTGTTGCTATCGCTCTCGCCTCCATGGTAATCGCTATACACTCAGCCTGAAAGATTGTATTGTATGAGCTGAGAGGCTGGAAGAGGTGTATGTTGAGTTCCTCGGAGAATACTCCGGCTCCTGCTCCTGATGCGGTTTTGGAGCCATCCGTGAGTCAGTGTCCATAAGATGTATCTTGTATTTCTTATCGAAAATGAAGGCGGGTTCGATTCTGTCACTCACTTCTACAAGTGGGGTGTTGAGCCATTCCTTCAGTAAGCCATTGAGATGTTTGGTGGTCTCGAGCCTTACCAGTTTGTAATTTTTTTGTCTCAACGCTGTCTTTGCCGCTTCCTGTCTAGTGTAGATGTGTAGCGGTGTAATATTTAACATTATCTCTAAAGCTGCCGTGAAAGCCGCGCTCATGCATCCTGTTAGGGCGCAACATGCCTGCCGCTGGAAGCTTTGTAGTTTGTTTTTACATATAGACTGAGTAGTTTTTGGTCACCATACGATGGCACCATAACTTACCATCGGTCTTATGACTGTGATGTACAGCCACAAAAACAATTTTGGTGTAAGTCCCCAGCGCTTCCCAATCATCCTGCGACAGTGCCACAAAACAACGCTAACAGTCTTGATTTTTTGTTGCAGCCATGTGGCTGTTTAGTTTACTGTCGAGAATTACACCTAGGTACTTTACCTCCTTGGACAGTTGTAGTGTGGTGCCGAATAGCTTCGATAGGCAGTACGTGCCTACTTTGCGCAGGTCGTATTGTGCACACCAGCGTTCGACTTGTTTCAAGGCTGCTTGCATGATGTTGCAGGTTATACCGGCATGGATGCCTAGAGCTAGTATTGTAATGTCATCGGCATACCCTGTGGTGTAGAAATGACTAGCGTTCAGGCGGGTAATCAGGGTCGTTGACCACCAGGTTCCATAGTAACGGTGAGAGTACTCCCTCTTGAGGGCATCCCCGCGCGACCAGTGCTCCTATACTGTTCTCACCTGCTACCCGTACTATCCTGTTACGTAGCATGTTCACGATCTAGTCTATAATTTGTGGCTCAGCTCCATGTCTTTTAATAGCCTCCCAATGCTGGTGAAGTTAGTTCTATCGAAGGCGCCTTCAATGTCAATGAAAGTGCCCAGACAGATGAGTTTATTGTGAAAACCATTTCTATCTTACCGACTAGTTGATGGAGGGCAGATTCTTTAGATTTGCCCATTGTGTAAGCATGTTAAGCAGACAACATGTTGCTTTTTGCTCCCCCATACGTTCGGGGCTCCTTGTCTCGGCTGGTAGTGGGTGTCACTTGGGGTTGCTGGCTGATGCAGTCATTCGGGATTTCCGTCTGAGCTGCTTCTGCCGCTGTATCCTTGCCTTCTGCTTCTCCTTCTCTTGGACTTCTTTAGGGAAGTTTGAGCAGCGGCAGTAGGAGTTTCCTCCTGTGTCACCTTTCCGCTCTTCCTTCCCATAAGAGTCCAATCTTGTTCAGGCAGAGTAGTGGTCCCCTTTTGGGGCGTAATTTGGTTGGTTTTGTTACCCTCCGGTTTCCCTTCGGGCGTGTTGTGCACTTCTGAGGATACCATTGAGGCCTTCTCAGAAGCAATTGAGTCAGCAGTTGCTGATGTGTGTGGCAGTGAATTGAACATTTGTGTGTCCATGCTGTGTAGAATAATTCTTAATCCAGTCCGCTTCCCACCCTCCATGGAGCCCGTACATCTGGGAGTGCCCTATAGAAACAAGATGCACTAGGATTACGGACTGGATATAGATATAGGGAGTTAGTGCCAAGTGCGACATCGGAGGCTTGGAATGAGAGGCTGTGTTACCGGTTCCAGTAACAAATTCGTTCCACTCACCTTCACCTCGTCAGTATGACCTTAACCGTCCAGCACAGCGAGCTGCGCCGGATCCCCATATCTCGCGGCGGCCCTCTGATGGGACGCGTGACCGTTTCCTCTCTGGCGCTACCCAGAGAGGCTGCCGTTTTGTTTGAAATCCAGATCAAAGGGGGCGTGCTGTGTCGCGAAGGTACTACCGCCGATCTCGCTTCACTCAACCCCCCAGGACTCCTTCATGCCCACTTACGGCGCTCAACTGCGCAGGCCTTAGCGCAGGAGGGGTTATTAGTCTATCGGCTTTCCCCTCAAAATCCGATAGAACCGAGGCCTTTGTAGGCCAGCCTGGGGAGAAAGGTGTCAAGGAAAGGACGAAAAGAGGGTTAGGAAGCGTGTTAAAGTGCGGAAAGGATCATATGATTAGAGGGTCTTAGGATTCCCTCACCGTGATGGAGTGCACTGGTGAGGTAGCGTTAAACGCTTCAGCTACCTTCAGCTACCGGTAGGCATATTCTGCTCAACACCGCACACTTCAGCATATACCAGCCCCCTTCACCCCAAGTTGAAAGTTATATATTATAAGAAACACGAAACGATGTCATATTTATTAATTTCCGATAGGTACTCAATTTACTTTTATTACGTCAGAAACAAAATTTGAATGAATATCATAGACAAGATCCAAACATCGCTAGTGGTATCTAGTGTGATTTCAAGAACTAATTTGATTTTTTAAATACTTCCTCATTGACATCCTACAATTTGTGCTGCCATTTAGTAACATAAACCACAATATGTCCATTTTTTGTAATATATTTTAACCTCTACTTTTAACACATTATGGGTTAAAATCGAATAGTCTAATTTGAGATTTTTGAATATTCTGACATGCAGTCGACTTTACTATTAACCTAACCAATTTAACCATCGTAACTAGATGTCGCTGTATATATTATTAAACCAAATTTTAATTTTCAAATTTTCCTTAGTATGAATATGATCTTCAAAATTTTCGTTTAGGGTTGAAAATCTAATAGTTTACAGAAATTCTTGGTTCATTATATATTTAGAAAACTGGACTAGGTTCCGCCTAGTATTGAAAATAACCTGGAACATGGAACTGCTCTAATAAATACGCCTCCTCACCTCCAGGTGAAAAAAAAAAATGTCAAAATTGTAGAGTGACAGTATGTTTCATCAGTTTTTTTCAGATTAAATATATTCTGGATATTACTAGTAGAAAGTATCAACATTTCAGAAAGAAACAATATTTCGTTAGTTCGTAAATATAAAAAAAATAATAACATTAAATGGCATCATCTCGTATTCAGGTGAATATCTCCTCAGATTTAAATCCTTCACAAAGTGTCTGGCAATTCACGTCACTGAACTGTAAATCGTCGCAATTACTTTCAGGCTACTTTACGTCAGCTATCTAAAACGTATAAGAAGAAAAGTAGATTTGATATCGGCATAGCTTCTGAATTACCCGCTGCATACAAGAAGTTTTGGCGAGAATGGAAAGTATTAAAACCGGCTGCTGTTCACTTTGTTCCTCAAGAGGGCAAATGGAAACGCGACGAACTTACAGGGGAAACACTGCCTGTACAAAATATACCTTTGCCATTAAAACATCCAGCTGAGCTTCATGAAGGAATTTTATCCATTGGATAGTACTTGTGTTCTGAGACCCTACTATGTTTAGAACCTTGTGACACTCATATAGAAGACTCGATCTGACAGAGCTGCATTTGAGAGCTTGTAAAACGGATTTACTGTCCGAGTAGATCCGGATTATTGATCCTGTTATCTTCCTTGTTGCTATCGCTCTCGCCTCCATGGTAATCGCTATACACTCAGCCTGAAAGATTGTATTGTATGAGCTGAGAGGCTGGAAGAGGTGTATGTTGAGGTCCTCGGAGAATACTCCGGCTCCTGCTCCTGATGCGGTTTTGGAGCCATCCGTGAGTCAGTGTCCATAAGATGTATCTTGTATTTCTTATCGAAAATGAAGGCGGGTTCGATTCTGTCACTCACTTCTACAAGTGGGGTGTTGAGCCATTCCTTCAGTAAGCCATTGAGATGTTTGGTGGTCTCGAGCCTTACCAGTTTGTAATTTTTTTGTCTCAACGCTGTCTTTGCCGCTTCCTGTCTAGTGTAGATGTGTAGCGGTGTAATATTTAACATTATCTCTAAAGCTGCCGTGAAAGCCGCGCTCATGCATCCTGTTAGGGCGCAACATGCCTGCCGCTGGAAGCTTTGTAGTTTGTTTTTACATATAGACTGAGTAGTTTTTGGTCACCATACGATGGCACCATAACTTACCATCGGTCTTATGACTGTGATGTACAGCCACAAAAACAATTTTGGTGTAAGTCCCCAGCGCTTCCCAATCATCCTGCGACAGTGCCACAAAACAACGCTAACAGTCTTGATTTTTTGTTGCAGCCATGTGGCTGTTTAGTTTACTGTCGAGAATTACACCTAGGTACTTTACCTCCTTGGACAGTTGTAGTGTGGTGCCGAATAGCTTCGATAGGCAGTACGTGCCTACTTTGCGCAGGTCGTATTGTGCACACCAGCGTTCGACTTGTTTCAAGGCTGCTTGCATGATGTTGCAGGTTATACCGGCATGGATGCCTAGAGCTAGTATTGTAATGTCATCGGCATACCCTGTGGTGTAGAAATGACTAGCGTTCAGGCGGGTAATCAGGGTCGTTGACCACCAGGTTCCATAGTAACGGTGAGAGTACTCCCTCTTGAGGGCATCCCCGCGCGACCAGTGCTCCTATACTGTTCTCACCTGCTACCCGTACTATCCTGTTACGTAGCATGTTCACGATCTAGTCTATAATTTGTGGCTCAGCTCCATGTCTTTTAATAGCCTCCCAATGCTGGTGAAGTTAGTTCTATCGAAGGCGCCTTCAATGTCAATGAAAGTGCCCAGACAGATGAGTTTATTGTGAAAACCATTTCTATCTTACCGACTAGTTGATGGAGGGCAGATTCTTTAGATTTGCCCATTGTGTAAGCATGTTAAGCAGACAACATGTTGCTTTTTGCTCCCCCATACGTTCGGGGCTCCTTGTCTCGGCTGGTAGTGGGTGTCACTTGGGGTTGCTGGCTGATGCAGTCATTCGGGATTTCCGTCTGAGCTGCTTCTGCCGCTGTATCCTTGCCTTCTGCTTCTCCTTCTCTTGGACTTCTTTAGGGAAGTTTGAGCAGCGGCAGTAGGAGTTTCCTCCTGTGTCACCTTTCCGCTCTTCCTTCCCATAAGAGTCCAATCTTGTTCAGGCAGAGTAGTGGTCCCCTTTTGGGGCGTAATTTGGTTGGTTTTGTTACCCTCCGGTTTCCCTTCGGGCGTGTTGTGCACTTCTGAGGATACCATTGAGGCCTTCTCAGAAGCAATTGAGTCAGCAGTTGCTGATGTGTGTGGCAGTGAATTGAACATTTGTGTGTCCATGCTGTGTAGAATAATTCTTAATCCAGTCCGCTTCCCACCCTCCATGGAGCCCGTACATCTGGGAGTGCCCTATAGAAACAAGATGCACTAGGATTACGGACTGGATATAGATATAGGGAGTTAGTGCCAAGTGCGACATCGGAGGCTTGGAATGAGAGGCTGTGTTACCGGTTCCAGTAACAAATTCGTTCCACTCACCTTCACCTCGTCAGTATGACCTTAACCGTCCAGCACAGCGAGCTGCGCCGGATCCCCATATCTCGCGGCGGCCCTCTGATGGGACGCGTGACCGTTTCCTCTCTGGCGCTACCCAGAGAGGCTGCCGTTTTGTTTGAAATCCAGATCAAAGGGGGCGTGCTGTGTCGCGAAGGTACTACCGCCGATCTCGCTTCACTCAACCCCCCAGGACTCCTTCATGCCCACTTACGGCGCTCAACTGCGCAGGCCTTAGCGCAGGAGGGGTTATTAGTCTATCGGCTTTCCCCTCAAAATCCGATAGAACCGAGGCCTTTGTAGGCCAGCCTGGGGAGAAAGGTGTCAAGGAAAGGACGAAAAGAGGGTTAGGAAGCGTGTTAAAGTGCGGAAAGGATCATATGATTAGAGGGTCTTAGGATTCCCTCACCGTGATGGAGTGCACTGGTGAGGTAGCGTTAAACGCTTCAGCTACCTTCAGCTACCGGTAGGCATATTCTGCTCAACACCGCACACTTCAGCATATACCAGCCCCCTTCACCCCAAGTTGAAAGTTATATATTATAAGAAACACGAAACGATGTCATATTTATTAATTTCCGATAGGTACTCAATTTACTTTTATTACGTCAGAAACAAAATTTGAATGAATATCATAGACAAGATCCAAACATCGCTAGTGGTATCTAGTGTGATTTCAAGAACTAATTTGATTTTTTAAATACTTCCTCATTGACATCCTACAATTTGTGCTGCCATTTAGTAACATAAACCACAATATGTCCATTTTTTGTAATATATTTTAACCTCTACTTTTAACACATTATGGGTTAAAATCGAATAGTCTAATTTGAGATTTTTGAATATTCTGACATGCAGTCGACTTTACTATTAACCTAACCAATTTAACCATCGTAACTAGATGTCGCTGTATATATTATTAAACCAAATTTTAATTTTCAAATTTTCCTTAGTATGAATATGATCTTCAAAATTTTCGTTTAGGGTTGAAAATCTAATAGTTTACAGAAATTCTTGGTTCATTATATATTTAGAAAACTGGACTAGGTTCCGCCTAGTATTGAAAATAACCTGGAACATGGAACTGCTCTAATAAATACGCCTCCTCACCTCCAGGTGAAAAAAAAAATGTCAAAATTGTAGAGTGACAGTATGTTTCATCAGTTTTTTTCAGATTAAATATATTCTGGATATTACTAGTAGAAAGTATCAACATTTCAGAAAGAAACAATATTTCGTTAGTTCGTAAATATAAAAAAAATAATAACATTAAATGGCATCATCTCGTATTCAGGTGAATATCTCCTCAGATTTAAATCCTTCACAAAGTGTCTGGCAATTCACGTCACTGAACTGTAAATCGTCGCAATTACTTTCAGGCTACTTTACGTCAGCTATCTAAAACGTATAAGAAGAAAAGTAGATTTGATATCGGCATAGCTTCTGAATTACCCGCTGCATACAAGAAGTTTTGGCGAGAATGGAAAGTATTAAAACCGGCTGCTGTTCACTTTGTTCCTCAAGAGGGCAAATGGAAACGCGACGAACTTACAGGGGAAACACTGCCTGTACAAAATATACCTTTGCCATTAAAACATCCAGCTGAGCTTCATGAAGGAATTTGGGGTGGGGAAGCAGTTATCAAAGGTAATTTTCAAAACTTTTAACTTTGGCTTCACATCAGAAAAAAATCACAGTGAGCATTTGCAACTGTTGTTAAGAGAAAATTAATAAATATGTTTCTGATTTTAAACAGGCTTCCAAAAACGTGATCAGTTAAGACGTAGAGTGGCACACTACTGGGTACCAGTGTTGAAAAGAACTGTTGTACGGTCTGAAGTTCTCAACACTCACCTTTCAGTTACTGTCACTGAAAGAACTATTCAACTTATTAATGACCATTATGGATTTGATCATTATTTATTGAAGACACCAGCTTGTGACCTTGTCTCTATGTTAGCATTGAAATTGAAAAAACAAATACTAACCGAGTTAATGAATGGATGCCCTAGATATGCTAATAACCCTATAAAACAAAAGGAAATTTATGAGGAATACAAAACTTATTTAACATCTGTGAGTTAATTTAACCTTTTTAACGAAAGTTTGAATAACAACATAGTCTTTAACTTTATCAAATGTGTCTTAATGTTTATAGTTCTTTTAATTGAATTTGTATATATAATGAAAATTATATATATATTAAATACCATTTGTATATGCTGATGTAAAGATGTTTTATGATTCTTTGTAGTCCAGTAACAAATTCAACACAAATGGTTCAAAAATTTCATGTTATGTAATAAAAAAAGTGTTATTCTAATGGAAAAAAAACTTGTACACATACCTACCTTGTTACCTTGAGACAAAAGTGAAGAAGTTAAATGACATAATTTTATTTTTATAGTACACACCAGAAGAAATAGAGTGGTATGGTCTTTCATGGTATGAAGCTTTGTGTAAAGTTGCTAAACAAAAAGAAGCAGCCAATAAACCAATACCTCTGAAAAATGTTTATAGAAAAAACCTTTTAGAAAAATTAAAGGAAGCTGGAATAGAGGGTAGCCACAGTTCTGCTGAAGAGATGTCGTAAGTATTTTGTATTATATTGGGGTATGCTTTCAGTTTTTAGAGTATTTGTATACTCAAATAATATTTATCCCCCGTTTAATTTGGAATAATAAGGGCTGCAGATAACTAATGTTTTTTAACAGACTTCAATATGTGAAGCTTATGAATTTGGCCAGTATATATGTAATTGTAGGATAAGAATATTTTTTCTTATATCTATTAGTATAAGCTACACATTTGTCAAATATTGTATGTATGTACCAGGTTGCTATCTATAACCACTTATTCAGTGCTAAAACAAATGACATTTATATAAGTGAATATTTAATCTATTTCATTTTTTTTATATATAAATCTAAAATTTTTTTTTTTAATTGTCAAAAAGTGGACAGTCCCTGCCCATTTTCAGACTACTGCGTTCAATAAAATATTTCTCAATATTATATAATTAGCTTCTTTAATTTTTTGTAAGTATGACTGCTGAGAACAGTGTTCTCAGAAAAAAGTGTTCAGAGAACACTGTTCTCATATATATTTAGGAAACTGAATGGGGCACTTATGGTTTAAACATAAATGGAGAAAATTTGCATCATATGAGATTTACAGATGTTGTACATATATTAGTTTGTAGATAAGTTAGTCTGAATAAAGACTCATTTTATTTATTCTAGTAACTTAGTTAGGTTGCCTATCTCTGATTACAGATGCTTAAGGATGCTTTCTTCCATATTCTTTACAATCTACATACTAAGTATCTGAAATTTCGATTTCAGTAGCTGAGTCTTCTTAATAAAGACAACTTCGCCCGAGTAGATATCTGGTACTTTAAGACACAATCTTATCAAACACATTTAATGCTAGGAACAACTCAGTAGTCAATAAATCTGCTTGGAATCATAAATCAATCTGCATTTCCTACTTTGGCATGATTGATGCATTTTTATTACAATTAAAACTGAATTCATCTATATGTTACAGCCAAAGTAATTAATTGTGTTATTATGTATAATAACTAGATATTATGCATAATGTTAACTTCATTCAGTGTGATTCAACAAATCATAAATATTAAATTTTGTATGTTTGTATGTAACTACACGTCAGACTATACAAAACTGTCAGATTTCCCCACTTCATTTTAAACCTTAATATATTGAGGTTCAAGGTCAAATCCATTGCAGAAATTGACGTATTGTAGTAACCTGATGTGCAGCCGTGTGTATATTTGTATTATGTGATCAAAACAAGGTAATTAATTCTTCAATAATCTCCTACCATATGTACTAACAACAGCATAGAAGAATTCTGTACTATATTTCCATCAGTTGTCTGTTAGAGCAGGTCTTATTGCATTTACTGAGATTGAGGCAATGAATATATAAATATAAATTGTATTTGTTACAGGAATGCCACATCATGGTTATCAAAAATGAATCCATTTGGCAAAAAGGATGAAGCTTAGTGGACATTGTTGGACAATAGTCGAATATTATAATTGTTGTTTTCGTAAAATGTAATAATTTGGAGTAGATAGATGTTTATCGCTCATATTGTTTATTCTGTGGCGTTCTTAGAATAGATATAAAAAATTAAATAAAAAATCTATTGCATATATTCTATATTATTTAAAACATTAATTATAAAATTGTATTTAAAAATCATTGCTTGGCACACAATCAAAGACGTTCTATTTAAAAACAAATACATAATATAATGCCAGTTAATTATAACTTTTTGAAACAATACAAACAAATGTAACAGTTTGAATACATAAAACTTCATATAACATTTAACTGACGAAACACAAATTAAAAACAGGACAAAATATAAATAATTTAGTGGTAAGGCATAAAAACATACAAACATTTTTTTGTAAATTGGTTTTAGGCATGATAAATTAAGATATTTTCTTCCAACGTTAGGTTATACAAAAATGACAAATTTCTTCACTTGATTTCAAATTTTAATGCATTAAGAATAGTATTAAAATCAATGGAAAAAAAATTAACATTATGGTAACCTGTGTGCATTGAACATACATAATAATGCAAATCAAAAGTAATCGAACAGAAGGCGCTACTCTTGTACTTTACTATTTGCATAGATTTCTACTATGTAAAGGTCTTATTCAATAAAACGAGGATCGTCGTCCAGCTAGCACGTTGGCAATATCATGAAATAACACCACCTAAGCTTGGGAACAAGAAAAATTTACCACAACTACCACCACTACCTTTACACTTTCTGTTCTCATTTTCTAATTAATATACTAGACCTTATTTCCACTAAGTGGCTAGTTGCGTGCGAATCCTATTTATATAGGTTATGTAAAATAGTAATGCAACGAATACAAATCTTATTATACGGCGAATATAAATAATTCAACATTTTTTTTTTCAATTAGTAAATTTTTTAATAATATAAGCCATGAGAATAGGCAACAATCGATAAAGTCAAAGTCAAGCAAGTCAAAAAACCGTAATTTGCTGTATTTTGATTATTCAAGATTATATTCGGCCTTTATTCGGTAAATAGTTATTTGTTAAGTGCTACTAAACAAGCACGTAAGTGTTTGCGTTCCGCACACATTTAAGGGGGTTCAGACCTTTGTGACGATCACTACGATTTACATATACGAGTAAGATAAACGACGACCCGTGATTTATATTCAACAATATAATTGCAACAAAACAACAGTATAGTCAATACTATTTAATATTTTTTTTGTTTTTAAAAGTCATGTCCATATAGATTGAGAAGCAGCTTCAAATTTTAAAAAGAATATCATCCCTTTATTTAGTGACGAATTAAATCGTTTTGTAGGTTAAATTTTTAAGTTAAAACGCATTTTATTACTAAATTTCACCGTGTTCAACTATTTTATGATATGTTGCTACAAATTTGAACACACTACTTGATGTTTTATTTTGTAGTGGAATTATAAATCAAAGAATTACTTTTATCGAAATTTCCAATGTATTGATTGAGGAGCCATATTAAAAGTATAATATTTTCTTTAATATCAGCCAAAATTGCTACTAAATGATACAATATTTCCATCAATATACATTAAATACTTGCTATGTTTCATGTGGCTCCTCAATTCAGATGTTTAGATTGAGGAGCCAATTCTATATTTATGTAACTGGATATGAATCTAGCCTACAAAATTATTTAATTCCCTACTAAATAAAGAGGTAAATTGATTTTCAAAATCTTCAACCCTTCAAGTCATACGGACATAATAAAACTTGGATTACTCTAAGTGACGGCGCACTGTATGGGATCGTGCGCGGGCATCCTGTCCGACAATAGTGTCGCAACGGCTCGCGCTAAATACGTCATGGTTCCGTAGCTGCCGCTGGGGGCGCTGTCGTACAGGTGCTGACAGACGCCCGCCGCGCCCCCGCACACGAGCATGCCCCCCGCGCCGCCCCCGCCCCCGCCCTTAGCGCAACACAGGGTCGCGTCACCGTTGCAACGCATCTGTAAAAATTTGCAACACAAATATAAAGAGGATTCCAAATCGTGTTTATGTTACGCTCAAATATCAAAATCGCTCATTAAGCGAAAAAATAATTCACGACGCGTTGTGGCAATTGCAGAATAACCACATAGCGAAATCCGTGTCGTGGCTGACATGCTATTCGACCTCAACGCGTCGTGACAATGAAGAAAAACCACGACGCGTTCTTAGAATTAATTGGTCGAACTAGATGTTTCATTTTACAATAGCGTTTTGCTTCTGGCTCTTCGCCGTCAGATGTCGCGAAACGCTTGCTTTGCTCGCTCGGCTTGTGCGTTGTTTGTCATACTCTAACCTAAGTTAATCAAATATGCTTCAATACGCTTCATGGTTTTTCTTCATTGACACAACGCATTGTAGTCGAATAGCATGACAGCGATAATATCGGAATAAAAGCCCACAATTTTCGTTAAGCGAAGACTTCATTTTTTTGGATATACGAAAATACTAACAATATGTATTATATAATGTAAATGAATATATTGAATGTAGGGGAGAATGAGGAAAGACGGGGTACCCAGCAAAATTCACAGTTCAAACTAACCAATCACACTGGTTTATTCCTCGTTCAATGTGCCACCATGATACTTAACAGTCGATTGATAGTTCGCAAGTGCATACATATCGAAAAAATTCAATAAAATACATACTGTTTATTATATTTTCTTCGGGTTTGTCACGTGACTGTGTTAAATAACGTTAGCTGGTGAGGTATTGCTTAGATTGACACTGTAACTATCCTATGTTTAGATCAGTAGTTTTTATGTTGCTCGAACCATTTATAAATCTATTGGTAATATTATAACGAGGTAAAATTTGATTGTTTGCATTACAATAGGTTCCGATACTACTACTGATTTAAAAAATTGTTTCGACTATGGGAAGCTGCATCATACGAGGATGACATAGGCTAATAATTTACGCGGGCGACGTCGCGAAGAAACAGCTAGTCAATTATACTTAAAATTGACTAGCTGTTTCGACCTTTCATACTCCAAACGTACACAAATGATAAGTTACATTATTCTATAGTACATAAATTTTCAATCGAAAAAGAGATTAGAGGAGAGACGAGACAAAATAATCACTTAAATTTTTTATTCAAATGTCACGCCAAATTCAGTAGTTAATATCAGATACTCAGTTTGTATCTTTAAAAAAGGAGATATCAGAGAGAATAACAAGTAAAACTAGATTACCTGATCTTCTAAAAATATCTGATTAGCTTTGTGCACTAGATTCTCGACGCCGATAGTGGCGCCCAAATGTTCTACAGCTTTGTATTCCACCACGAGGGTCAACACCATTAGGGCTTCTACGACCAATTGCCTGTACTCCGGTTGAGGGATAGAATTGAGTACTGTCTCAACGGCGAGTGCGAATTTCAACTCTCCGGAGGTCATCTCTTGAGTGAGATTCGGTTGGAGGACTTTCCCTTGAATAACTAAACCTTGACACTATAAAAGAAGATAATTACTTTAATATATAATATTATTATATTTGATAAATTTTGCATTCACAATGCTATATTGATCAAATACCTACAATAATATAATTTATTATAATATTTGATTTATATATATTAATATATTATATTTGGAAAATATTATTTTTAGAAAATGCTTACAAATCCACCAGTCCCAGGTACTCTGAGATGGGACTAGAACTCACAACCACAATCTGGGCGACTGCTCTATACCCTGAGTTACCCAGGACTGACTAACAAGACTGACGATTTATTTTAGTATTTGTTGTTTTTTCGCTAATAGTGAGCGTATTTTCATCAATGTTCAGGCAATCCGCGCAAACATACGAAGTAGCTCGGTGGCGTAGTGGATAAGCGCCGTGACCCGCGATCGTAGTCGTTAAGCAACTTTCGCAAGGGTCGTCACGGGTTGGGTGACCAAAAAAATTATTATCTCGAACTACTCCGTGCTTCGGAAGGCACGTTAAGCCGTTGGTCCCGGCTGCATTTGCAGTCGTTAATACTCTCCAATCCGCATTGGGCCAGCGTGGAGGGTCATGGCCCATCCTCCTTAACCATCCATAAGGAAGGCCTGAGCCCCTGCAGTGGGGACGTAAAAAGGGCTGGTGATGGTGGATACAACATGGAAATAATAATAGGATAGACGTGTTCGATATACTGAGGGTTTTCTAAGCCCTACCACATAACTACCTTGGAATCAATTAAAATGTAATATTGTTAGATACAGTGTGTATATACCTTTATACACCATTCATATATAATGACTTGGATCAAATGCACTGAATATTCAATACAGTATTGAACGTCGAGTGCATTTTGACTGCATCCAATGTAGTCACGCATTAGGGCTGACTGGCACATTACTCAATATCATCTTCATATCATTTATCATTATATACCTTTTCTAAAACTCCCCAAACACGCGGGTAAAAATCGCGTGGCACCCGATTCAATGCACCGTCCAACCTGCGTCTGCGCAGCCATTGTCCTTGGCGGTCCGGTTCTGTTATAGGAGCTGGTGCAGATAAAAACAATTTCTCGTTAATATTCTACATTATTTGTTGATATAAATGAAGTTCTTTTCCGGCAAGTAAGTATAGAAAAATTAAATCATTTTAATGTTTATTTTAATGATCATTAATCTCCAACTACAATAGGTATACCATAAGTACTACTCAGACGAATTAACATGATACCTGGCTAGAAAGACGTGTGTGCTAAGTAGAGCTTGTAAAAAAGTTCATAACGAAGTTAATATAAGAAGAGAATAACTCTAAATTTTGAAAGTGCAAGTTTTGGGCGTCTTACGGGATAGCGCGGTAGTAGTGTTCCGAGCCAGTTGATAAATTAATTTTCTTAATGAGCTCCTATGCTATTATCGGATTTAACGTTAATGTGATTCACAGTATAAAAAACTTTTTTTATGAAGTGTTACGGAGCGCAGCGGCGCGATTCGTCTACGCAATACTAGATGGCGTTGTGCGCCAATTAACACTGTTGAAACTATCTTTGTCATACAGGTGAACATCAGGTCGGCGACAAAGAAATAGTCACTGGGGAAGAAAGGGACGAGTAGTTTTTCTAGGACTTTTTGGTAAATGACTTGTTGAAATTATAAACACACTGTCAATTTATTTCACGGGAATCTAGTCTATTTTCGATGAATATAATTATAAAAAATTAAATAACCAAAATCGCACAAAAAACTCTGCTCTATGTGCTGATCACGTGATATTTGTGACGTCACACGCCGGTAAATATGTATAGGCGACATAACTTAGTTGTCAACTATTTATTTACGAAGTAAACAATCTTATTTTGTCTACAGATTCTAAGAAATAAACTTTATTAGATTATTATCAAACAGGATGACCACAACATGCAACTTATTTTCAATAGTGTCCAATTCCCTATTGATCATTTGTGCACTGTTTAATATAATTTTGTCTTGTATATTCTTCATTGTGTTTCATAAAAACCGCTAAAGGCAGATTCAATGTTAGAAAACATCCCGTTGTAGACTATATCCTATGTTAACACTTGAACTATTAAGTGTTAACATAGAAAACTTAGAGCATTTGATAATAAATTAAAATATGCATGCGCTATATCAATATTAATTGTACTATCATATATTGCACTAAATTTGCTGGTGCTTAATGCTCAGGTATTCCTTTTTTAAGCACCAGCTGTGTATTTGATTGTAACCCTAAGATAACTAAGCCTAGTATCTCTATTCATGTAATCATGAAGCCAATAAACAAACAATATATATATTTCTACTATCAATATTTAAGATTTACAAATATTACTTGATACAAATCCATCGACGCGAGTGATATCCTTATTATGCCCTTACTTACTTTCATCAATACTGCCTTGAAGAGATTGCCCCTCTAAAACAATCTGAGACTTCTTTCCGTAGCGTTTGGAGACGTTGCTGACGATAGAGAAATTCCCGCGACCTACTAACGAATAAGAATTTATACTTACAATGATTTATTTATTAAATCATGGGATTTATTGAATAACTTTTTGTGTTAACTTGTCTTAATACATTATAAGAAATATATTTGTTTATCTCGTCTTATAAATGTACAGTATGTTTATTTGCATAATCACTTGAACTCACAGAACCGAAGGTAACATGATGTAAATTATATGGAACCTATCAACAAAAGAGTATAAAATATTAAGAGTCAACTCGAACCAAAAAGATAACATAAAATGATATTTAATTATCAACCTTATCCCATTCAAATAAGAATCAGAAAATAAAACGCACTAATAATCATACGCTTTTGCTATACTCCATTCATTATACCATTAGACAGAAGTTAAATAAGGTTCTTTTTATGGTATAATTTGTGATAAAATATCAATAATCGTATTAATCTTAAGACTGACGGCTAATTTGCTACATATCCAGTTAAATACCAGCTATCTATTAAACAAATTTATGAGTATTTGACCAACTTAAATGATTTAATAACTATTACAATACAAACTGTGCAGCTTAAAGAACCTAAAGAAGCAGGGTTGGATAGTTTCGGCACGATTCTCATGTTACTATAACTCTACCAAATTTAAAACGTTGCCTCATCCCTTCAAACGTTTCGGCAGTAAAGTTTTTTAATTTTGTCAGACTATAATGTATCCATAATTGTTAAAATACGTAATCTGGGATTGCCATCCGTTGTAAATGATAGCCAACAGGCTTGAGAGTGAAAGATGAATTAAGAAAATGCTGGTCTCATCTCAACCCCGAGGTATCGTAAAAAATGGAAAATTACCCAGCTCTTTCAGACTACCTAACGTTCAAAGTTTCAACAAAACTATCATATATATTTTTTAAATTCATCTTTAAAATAAAATGTTCTGCACTGCTGCTTCTATGACCCTCTTTTTTCTAATACAGAGAATAAACAAACCTACTTCAAGGAGTAAATGTTACTCCCGTAGAACCTCGCACTAGGTGAACCTTTGCCAAGTCTCTGTTTAATAATATGAATTTTGACTATACCAAGTGCAGTTTTAGCGTAAATTTACTCCAATGCTAAATCTTGTTAATTAATAACACTGCGTAGTTATAATAAGTTATATATTTGGTACCTACGACTTGTCCTAAAATCACAGAAATCTGAAATATCTATTCCAATAAAATGTTAAATAATAAAGTAATGTGATTATAATGATGTTATTAACGCTACGTCACTTTAAAAAAATGAGTTAACGACATTCCAAAAATACAAATTCACTGGTCACCTTTTTAAAAACAATATATTAACACACTTGTCGTTATTGACGAGTCTATGGTTTTGTCAGACAAACTAATAATATATAAAAATATACAGGTATAAACACAATTCTATAAATGAATACAAGGAAATAAATATTCAAACAACATAGCGGGATCATTAAAAACATACACAGGTGGACAAGGTACACATTCAACCAAACACAAAAAACCAACATTTAAGTAGGAACCAAGGGACTCGCCTTTACTTTTGCTCATTTTATCCTTTAATAGGTATAAAGAATTGGCTGTAAAGAAATGCATAACGTATTTTAAAATAAAATTTAAATACCCGTCACCGAACAAGTAAAAAAAAAACCTTATTTTAACTAGTGATAACTACCCGTATTCACAAACATTACGGTGAAATATAACAGTGCGCACAAACACATAGGTTTCCTATAACTTCGTAATGATGATTCGCAGTTTAAGACAACAGTTGTGCCAATTTTTTAGAATAAATCAAATTCTTATTTTCGAATTGTGAAGGAAAAAAAACAGGTTTTAATAACTGATAGAAAATGAGAAAGTTACACAATAAATGGAGACAAAGTAATTCTTAAAATTTAAAGAATATCAAATCTCTAAATATCAAAATCTTTGTTGCCTATTCCAGTTCAATTCTATTAAAAGGTTATATTCGAACAATGATAGCTTACCACTGTTGATAGCGAATTCTTTGCCACTAAGGATATGGTACAGCAGGTTCTTCATTTCGAAAGGAGACAGGTTGAGCAGATGTTCTGATGCTTCTTCACCGTTACAAGAAAGTGTACGAGATAATTCAGTAGCCATCACCTAAAATTATTGTATCTTTTTTATTATTTGGTTAATATATACAATGTAATGTTAATATCGCTATGGGCATCACCAAGATTACGATAGCTCGCGAGTGTAGAGTCGTCCTTTCGTTAATGATTGAAATAAAGAACTATGAATATAACGAAATCGTTTTTTTTTTTCAAAGTTTTGATTTAAAGTCTTAGATCAGCGGTTCTTAACCAATGCCCTCTGAACCATTGGGCCTTCACTGGAAGCATCCTAATAGGAGTGTAGACAACTCTTTTTATAAGGTAAAATGTAAAAATATATTTAATTTTTAAAATTTCCCGCTAAAGCGCCACTTCTGTTATGGTGTCGCTATGACGTCACAGTACTCAGAAATTAATATCGTTCTATGTATAATATACATAGTTGAACTCTCTAAGTACTGATATAGGTAAGAGGGACTTGACGTCACGCGCTGTTTACGGTCACGTGACAACGAGTATAAAATATTTGTTTTTCAGTTATTATTACATTAAGCAATATTTTAAATAAAATACTAATAAAAGTGTGATAATCGGTAATAGTATTTATTTTCGTTTACTGTCTATACCCGTATACGTATTGTTTCATAATAAATTGATGCGAAATGTAAAATAATACATTTTTAATATTCGTTTGATATTTTCACTATTTGTATTCGGTCGAATAATCGGTTTTGGTGCTGAATATATTTGGATCGAGTATATTTAGACGTTTGTGCAACTGTGATTTGGTCTGCGAAGTCACTGGTATATATAGATTTGGATATCCTATTAATATTATAAATGTAAAAGTTTCTTTGTTTGGATGTTTGTCGGTCAATCGCGCCGAAACTACTGAACGGATTTTGATGAAATTTGGTATACAGATAGGGTATTAGCTGACTCAGTATCCCACTGAACATTTCCCTAGGGTCCACGCGGGCGAAGCCGCTGGCGAAAGCTAGTATAAAAATAAACCTGTTTACCTGTATAATAAGTCCGACCCGGAGTCTGAGCATTTCCAAGAATAGTTGCGGCTCGGTACGTATGAACATCGCCAGGTATACCAACAGTTCCTGCGTCAACATCGCCGTACTCTCATCGTCGCCGTACGCCTGCGTATGTCCTTATTGTAAGTAAATTCGGAAATGATTTTGTTTTCGGTAGAAATAAGTCTATTTCCTGTCGTCTTTGCGACAAAACTTTTCATCGCCTTTAGTAGTTAGCAATTAAGAAATGAAAAAGATTTTCAAACATGTGGATGTTCATCTACACGCGTAATGCAACTATAAACTTTCGTTTTTAAATCATTCGTGATATTTTCTGCACAAAGTAATTTAAATATTATATTTGATTAATATTGCATTCATATTCATAGTGCTACATTGAAAAATATTCTTAATGAAAAATGCTTAAAAAACCACTTTGCCTCTGGCGCACTGAGATGGGACTTGAATCCATGACCTTTCGCAATCCGTGCGACAGCTCTAACAGGACTGACGAATTTTTCACCTAATAGTAGCCCACGATGCTAAATCGGGATTTACTCGAGCGTCATAGAGACCTTTTGGGTTGCGAAGCTTAGATGATAACAAAAAAAAATGTCATATAATATAGACCTTTTCATCGGTGGGGGAAGCGGCTATAGATTTTTAAAAATGTAAAAAAGAACCGTTGTATGGACATACTCGAGCGCGTCAGATATTAATATCACCCACGTCCTACGCATTTTTAAAAACTGTCGTATGTTAATTTTGAGGGGATGTCAAGTGAACCTAAAAAAAAGCGCTCATATAATAATCTGACGATTTGGATGTAGCGCAAACGCGTGACCATTATTAGAATGTGCAAAAAAAAAATCGCCATTTAGAAATACTCAAGCGCGTCAGATTAAGATATATATGGTTCATCTTTATGCTCCAGGCGTGATATCTCATAATCTGACGATTATCTGAAGGGACTTACTTAATCAGACAATAATTTTTTTTTCAAATCATTGAGCTTAATTAAATAAAAAAGCACCGGAGTTAGCATGCAAATAAAAAAGTGTATGTTTTTTTATGTAGAATACTTATATTTATAAGAAAATGATTTTATGAAAAAATTTAATTTTTACAGTATTTTTTATTAATTATCATCATCGCTAGAATCATCTTCCTCTTCTTCTCTTAGTAAATATGTAAAAAATTTAAAGATAAGCAAAAACGTTGGAAATACGATGTAAACAATATCACGCCACGTACGAGTCTGTGACATCAGCTGTCATGGTGTCATGGCAACCGAAACCAGAGTGGGGACGGAGTGAGAGAGTAATAGATAGAAAAAGAGTGAGAGAGAAATAGTGATGCGGAGAAGGAAATATAGGTATCACGTAGCTGCACGCATTAAATCTTATCGATAAATTTTTATTACTTCGGCTTGTGAAAATCGTCAGATTATATGTTTTTCGTAAAACTTGAATAATTCCCTTCAAAATAAAAAAAAAATTAGCCACGCTCGAGAATGTCAAAGTGACCTTTTTTTTACAACTTTGTAGCCTTCCCCCTTCTTTACGTCACTCTCAAATTGTCAGATTAGAGGTATGTACACCTTTTAGCGCGACGCGCTCGAGATTTTCAGATGATCGATTTTTTTTGACTAATCTGTCGTTCGTCCTTGCCGGGCGGCCGTTTTTATAGGGCTCATACTTGGTCCAGGTAGTTAACTGGGTACAAGGTATCCCCCTCTATATTAATCTGCCACGCTTTAGTAAATCCCGAAATCGCCGCATCGCACTATAAGAGCGCCGGCGACAAAGTGGATTTCTGAAGCATTCATTAAAGTAATTTAATTTAAATAAATGATATGAATTGCATTGTATGGTGTTAAAAATAAATATTTGTATATCAACAGAGCAAAATTATATTTTGTATACTCATCACAACGTATTTGAAAATTTATTAAAATTACCTGTTTATGGTGGTGTTTATCGTGACGAAATGACTGCGTGCAACAATATTAATATACATTAAAGATATATGAAAAAAATCTAAACAACTTTATCTTGAATCAAATGTACAGATAGGTATTCACATTGATGTTCAATATTAATATCTTTATAATCAAAGAAAGAAGTTAAGTATAACAGCGATTGTGCATGACGCGGTTTCGTTTCAGTACAGTAAGGTACAACTGATTTGGCTCATTTATGTACCTGCACAGAAGACTGTATTTCAAAGAACGGCAAATGCTGGCTAATAAGAATTATTCAAGTATCATGCCATCAACCAATATCCACGCGTCTGACCACTTAATGCTTTATATTTTACACCTTATAGTGATTTAAATAAGATTCACTATACATTTTAATCTTATGTTCGATACTTATGAAAGACTCACAATGCGTCATATTAGTTGGATATTACTGTACCGCACATAAAACGTGTCGTCAACAAATTCTGGGAGTTTTACAACCACCGGAAAAAATTACAGTACGGTTTCCCGTTGTGTTTTTCACGTCTAACTTGCAGAGAGATATGAGTTACAAACAAAGGGATAATAGATTTTGCTTTATAGACAGAAATAGACGAAAGGAAAATAAAAAAAAAGGGAAAGAAGAAGTCGGATACATCAGCAGTTCAAAAAAAGATGAAAAAAAAAAAAAATTAACGTATTAGCCTTTGGTAAAAGCCTGATGTATGTATTGATTGTACTTTTTTTTTATTAGGTGGTCTGTTTCGGCACATGCAAGATAAGTTGTATTGATGTTCAAGTCCTGGAATATTGCAGAAATAACTCACTAAGTGTATCAGCTGTCTGAGTTCGTTCTCAGGCAATGGTGCAGTGATGGTATGCTCGTTCTTCGGTGGCATTCCGACAGTGATCTGTTTCTGTCTTACAAGTAAATCCGTCACGGCTTTAGCCAAGTCTTCCACGCGTTTGCCCAACATGCCGGCCGTATGACGAACTAGACCCCATAGTTTTTGTGTGCAAGCTTTCTCGTATAAAACTTTAAGAAGATCTTTCACTGTTACATTCTTGCCGCTTTCCAGCATACCTGCGAGAGGGACTTATGATTCGATATTTTCATTGAAAAGAACTTTGAGTTTCAAAAACAACTGAAAATTTTGTTTACGTAGCATATTCATGGAAATATATTAATATTACGATGAATAATCAGTCTGCTATGATAAAAGACGATGATTTTCCCTGTAAAAAAAAGACCAGGGAGAAACTTATGTGATTCTATCCACAGGTTATGCCTAGACTGATGCTAAAGAAATTATTCGTATGTACCAGTGTTGAAATCCAGTCCGTGTGTGTCCACTAGGTATTGTAATATATCTCCTTGTTCGTCGAGGCTCTCTGTTTCACGTAACATAGCGATCAGTTCGTCTGTCTCCTGCTCCGCGTACATAGTTTGTGACTCAGATGTCGTTCGTGTACGGACTTTGTTCACTACAGCTGATTTGAAAAAAAAAACACTACATTCTAAACACGGAAATAGAAATATAATTATTACAGAGGGTGTAAAAAATGCTACTGGAATATAGTTTGATTAAAATTTCGCACTCCAACAAATTCGTACTCAAAAAGCACAGGTACATATAGATATCATATATAAACGTACATTTACATCTTTGCTTAACCACAACCAATTTACTATATTTGACTTATATGCAGTACGACCGAAAGAGTTGATTCTAGACATAGCATACGACATCTTAGCGATGTTATGACTACATGTCATATCTTTTGGTGGATAAATGACTAAGTTGGTAACACTGCTATCGAATCCAAAATCATTCTTTATCGTTCGTTAGTCGTTGTTAAAGTAGTAAAATGAAACGAAATATCGGCATTATATCGATAAGTTGTAGTATCCTATGCTACAATCATGTCTAGAAGGTTAGGCGGTCGCACCCCTGAACATTATTACTGTCAGGTCTATAATTAGTAAAAATATATCTATCTTTAGAAATTATTAATATTCATATCTACCTTCTTCTTTTGGTGGAGACGGTGTTTTTTCTTTAGTTATTTCAATAGTTGGAGTAGTGACTCCTAAACTGGCAGTTGATGTGCCCCTAGAGACAAATGTAATAGGTAAACAATTAATATCATATGTTATTACTATTAAATTAAATTTGCAAAATATTTGAGAAACTATATAAACAGTAGACTGTGATAAAATCCAAATAAAACAGAAGTATGTATACCTTTGGTTAGTTTCGATATTACTTTAACAATTTTACTGATGTGGATAGTATGAAAAATAGCATTAGTTTATGTTATTTTTTTATGCGTCGAGTGTTGAATTAATTATTATCAACCGCTAAGAACTTGTTTATTATGTTTTTATTGCATCAAATCATTTTGATTTTCTTAATATAAAGACTTACTTCGAAAATGCCTTCTTTCGAGCTTCTTCCGGTGACGGGCTGCGTCCTGAAGGTGGGTCAACCTCAAGCCACGATGGCTTCCTTTCCAGCGGTGGGCCTACGTATTCACCTTCCATGCCAAGCGTTTCAGCTATAATGAATACCCAAAATGTTAATTAATATAGTTTGGCTAGAAACAGCATTTTATTTAAAAAAAAGTCTTATATGCTATCTGCATAATTTAATATGTACTTAATAATTTATTGTTTGACTTAATGTTATATTGGAAAACAAACAAATAAGTATAAGCTCATGGACATATGACCTTTTATGGTTAGATAATTTAAAACTCCGTGAAGATGTATAGGGATAAACTATATTTAATTTACGCATCTGTTTGTTAGTTTCTGTTTATTAAACATTTCATAGTAATAGAACCGCAGGTGTTGTGTTCTACTAATAGTGAAGGTTACCAAATTTGAATGAATGGTTATAGGTTACATCATAAGTTGTCGTATTGACTTTGTAGGCGCGATGAAGGCAGCGCAGGCATTTACGAATATGTGCAAAGACTGAAACATATTTGTAGTTTGCCATTATAAGTCGGTTTTGGGCGAACATCAAAGTAAAATAAATCAAAATTAATGCGGCCCGACATACTTGTTGCAATGTTTAACAAAAATTGTGTTAATATAATTTTAAAAACAGTTATGAGTGCAGTTATGATGATTTTATTGAATTTTTGCGCTCCTTCAAACAGAATATGAGATCCGAAAAACAAAGAGCATAAAACTAAACCTTTTAAACGACGCAGGGCATCGAATAAAAAACAGTTTCTCCATGTCTTTTCGTCAACACTTTATCAGTCATTACTAGGACAAATGTGTCCACAAATTATTAATAAGCAAGTCTGACAGACGCGAAACATTAGTAAAATGTTTTGTAAATACGTGATCAAACTTTGATGATATGTCTGGCGCCTACACTACTCACAATCAACATTGATGGACCGCGTTTTCTTGATGGCGCCGCGCACAGACATGCGTCGTCGCAGAGCGCGGACGTTACGCGCGCCAACTGGCCGCGATAGGTAATTGAGCTTGTTGCTGAACGACTTCAATAGGTATTCCTCCAAATAGCTCTGTACTTGCGGGTTCAACTCTGAAAAGATTTCTACGTTAATAACTTGAGGCCTTATAAAATTGATTGTAGATTCCGCATTTTAGCTTTAAAACGTAAATCATGTCAGAAAACTAATGCATCAAGTAAAAAAAAAAACGAAATAAGACAGTGTGAAAGCACAACGCCGAAAGCCACTGGCAGATGCAGATTTTTATCTAAAGAAGAAATTACTCAATAGTAAAATTTTAATTAATACTCACTGTCAGGATATCCATCTTCCTGGCTTCCGAGAAAACTCAAATTGGTAATTGCAGATGTACTGAGAAAATCACCAAGATTTCCCAATGTCACTCTAGTACCATTAATGTAACCTGATTTCAATTTTTTCATTGTTGTTATCATAGCCATTGGAATCTTACCCTGGTCTGAAATTTTATATGGCATATTATATATCTTCAATAAAGATACATTATATTATTGTCAAGTTTTAATAAAGCTATAAAGCATGAGCATGTGAATCCAACGTTATACAATAAAGTCAATACTTGTGTAAATAAATGTGTAAGAGAAAACTATACAAGAATTATTAATAATGGTGCTGATGATCTTAGAATGATTGCAAGATTTGAACATGACAGCTTCCCTCTATACTTACAGGTATAATAGGATAATTTCTAATGCAGAGGTTAGCTACTGTGGCAAGGAATAATGTATATGAACTTTTGTGAAACAAAAATTTATGCTACTGCATTTTGTATATAATATTAAATTTAAAATAAACACAACATATAACCATTTACTTCAATAGTATTATTTTATCATAATTTATCAGAAGGACAAATTAAACATTAAATTAGTTTAAGAGAAAAAGAATTGATTGATAACATGCAAATAATATTTCAAAACTTATAATGAATGATTTTTGAGCAGGTTTTTTGTTGTTTACCTAACAAATACTGCGTGGCAAGTAATGTGATGGTGGGTCGTCCTAGCATCTGTTTCCAGCTCATGCCTAGAAAGGCGACGTTCGCCGTAAATGTGCTCGCGAGTAAAGCCGGGTCCCGCGACATGTAGTACTCCTCGTAGTCGAAATTCTAAGGCACACCCATGCAAAGGGTTAACACATCAATCTTGAACACCATATCACATTGTCCATCTAAGGTTAATACTAGAAAAGTGTATCCAAACATATTTTATTACGTCTCTAAGTTAGGTTATACAGAATCGAAAATAAGCTGTCTTATAAAATTTATTCATACGATGATAATTTAATGTTACTATGATTTCATATCTCCTTGGTAGATGAACATTTAACCAGCTAAATGAGAAGGTATTCCTTTATAATAATTACCTAAAGACACTTCGAATCTCTTGTGTTAAGTTCTTTTTTATGTTATTTCAAAGGAGAAAACATTTTGTTTGAACTTTTAGTCAAATTACTGTAACCAATTTTGAACTTAACTATGAACCATCACTGTGTCTTTGTATGAACAATACAAGATAGCTTAATTCTGATGTTGCACCCTGTAAGACACTACTACTACCTACAATGAACAAGTCTTTCTATTCAATCATTTAATCTATTGCGATAAAAGCACACCATATGAAATAATAAAATACATTATTAACATTTCGAATACATAAATTAAGGATATGAAAACTAAAGCAAAACCATCACATAGAAATGGTAGGATTCAAACCAGCAAGCAAGATTCATGAAGCACCATAAAAAATACCTAGATATGTTTGATTCAACGTCAAAACAATAAGAGGTCTCCCGAGTAGGTTTTGCCAAGAAGACTTCAAAAAATTTATCTCAGCTTTAAGTGTATCAACCATCAGTTCATAATCAGAAGCAATGTAGAAACGTTTCCTATCAGAAAACTAAATAAAAGTGAAAATTAATGATTAAAATAATTATTGCAGTGAAAGAAGAGAAAAATAAAATGTAATAAATAAAAATCTAAATTAATAGAGCAGTCAACATGCATAATACAACACAAACCTGACATGTCGTTGTTAGACATGCCTAAATGGTAGACATGTCTGTTATTAATTGTGAAGCTTTAAACAAAGAAACTTGGCATTTCAAATTACTTTATATGCTATTGACCATTCTATAAAATTAAATAAAAACTTTATAATTATAAAATTGCACTAATAATGACTGCTACACACAAAGCCGGCGGCTCCTTTCTTTGACGCCTCACAAGTTGCTGGCGCATGGCAGATGGCCAATGCGGACGGTTGTGTGTGCCATAGTACAAATAATTGAAAACTTCCAATAATATAATAACAATAAAAATACCTGTGGTGTAAATGCAAATATACGGTCATTCAAAGAATACAACTTGCTTGTGCTCAATATACCCACATCACGCGACTTTCTTCCTGATAATCCCAACTTTTTATTTCTACCTAGAATAGTCACAACATTTATTGTCATTATTACATACATTATGTATATAAAATAAAGAATTTAATAAATACCTAAGTATGTGTACAGATGACTTAATACTCTTGCTGGCTGAACCTCAATAGGTGCCACATCACTAATAGTTTGAACGTGTAGATCATATTCAAGGAGTTTATCCCTTATTTCATTGTCTTCAGCCAGTATCACAATTTGGACAACTACATCTGGTTTCTTTTCAGAACACAATCTTCTGTTCAAAGGGTCTAATTCACCAACAGCCAAAAAGCCCTAGAAATTATATAACAGCACAATAATTTGATTAAGTAAGTAAAAAAAGGAAAATTCTAATCCTACCTCTTGCAATAGTTTTCCTAATATATATAAAGACTGTGCCCACAGAAATGGACATCTGCCGAGTGGTATTCTGTCTTGGCTTCCTGGATCACTTTGTTCTTGAGTAGCTTTATCAGCTGGTACAGAATATAGTTCTGGTACTAGTTTAACGTCATCCTTCCTTATCATAATCTTTTCTAGTTTGTGCATATAATCATTAACATTGCCTTGGTCACCTTGGAAGAAGTAATCAAGAATAAGATAACAAAAGAATAAAGGCCATTCGCATTCAATGTTTTCAAACATTCTCAATTCCCATGGCTCATAATACAGTCTATTTGGATCCTCTCTAGGCGTTTTATGGCCATCTCTCAAGAATCTCTTACAGCCATATTTGCCTTGTAGCTTTGTTACAATAGTATCTCTTGTTTTAGCTATTAATTGGGGGTCATCAACAGCAAAAGCAGGATAACTAATAATAGATAACAATCCTGAATCAAGTTCTTTACTGTTAGACTCCCTAGGAAGCATAGATTGCAACACAGCTTGACATTTTTGTGCTTCATCTGCCAATACATGAATCACACTTGATGGTCCTCCTCGGGCTCCAAATAAATCTAACTCATTCATAGCTTCCAATGCTGCCTTAGCCATACCAATTGAACTAGCATTAAGTTCTGGTAGGCCATGGTTAGTTTTATCTCCCCTTTCCCAAATTCCATAGTCTGGAATGCAATAAGCAGACTCAATATAAAATACTAAGTTCTGAATGAAAGCTACTTCATCTAAACAAAACACTATTTGTAAGCCAGATGCTGTCATTTGTGCCAGAACAAGCAGATATAGAGAGATCGCATCGATCTGCAAGTGTCCCCATTCATTATCTTTGACAACTGTGCGACCTGTAGTAGAAGAATATTTAGCATGGAGTGAATCCAATGAATGCTGTGTTGTTTTAAATTTCTCAACCTTTTCTTTCTGCTGCATCATAGCCATCAGGAGACCTGCAAGTTTCCATAAAATTAAATATTCATCAAGTTTTACTGCCTATACTGCATTAAGTCAAGGTTGGAATGAGCATGAAACATAGAATACACTTGATTATATGAAACATGAAATTCTTGTTATATGCATGAAAACATGTTTAAAATATGTAACACTAGATTATTACTATTTTAGACAAAAAGGGATGAAACCTGGATAATAAAACAAATTATTTCTAATATGTCTATCAGTCAGATAATATAAAAATATAAGAAACATATTTTTTGGCTTACATTTAAAAAGAAATGGCTTAGGCTTTACAGTTGAGAAGTGGGGGCTCGCTACATCACAACTATGTAGAAAATGTACAAAGATTTGACATCATGTGACTTTTCAACTCAACAAATTTGTCTGTAGTTTGTAAAGCAAAAATTTTTTAAAAGTGTCTGTTTAATATTTTTCAACAATCTGCCCGATGGACAAAAAGAAATTAGTCATCATCCCCAATATTTAATTTATTTTGTCTATTGTTAAATAAGAAACAGTTGAAGATGTTGGTTATCTAAAATGAAACACAATATGGAGAAATGAAATTTGACAATATATATTATAGCCAAAATAGGTCTCTACTTATAATATTTAAATGAGATATATACATGGTGTTTACCTCTCATTAATTTTACACAGCTTTGTTCTAGTTCATATGTTTTGGCTCTGTCCTCATCTTGATCAGCAATTTTTTTGAAGGCCATGGACAGCCCCCAAACTGCCAATATACAGTACAAATTGTCCCTGATCCATGCATGATCATTGTGTGGACTTGCAGGAAAAAGACCAGTAACAGGCTGTTGATGGTCTAAAATTAGTTTATGCACTATCCTTTGATAATAGTCCAAACGAACCCCAGAATTGCTGCGGGTTCTCATGTTGGATTTTCTTGGCAAACCTCAGTGCATTTTACACATTTATTATTAGCGCTTTTCACACATTAAATTGAATTAAATTTTTTATTTGTGTCCAATAAATATATGTCATTTGAAAGTCGCCAATGTCAAAAGCGAAACTCGCTGTACTCTTTGCAGTGGTATCGAAGGCATGTCGATTCACTTGAAAAAAATATCGTACTTTGGTTCTATTCGAATCGAACATACTAGAATCGATTATGGATTAAATCAAGCATTAAAATATCGATTTTAGATTAATCGCGAATTTGTCAATCAAACGTGCCTTATACAGGAATAATTTAAAACCACTGCGAAGATTTTGTGAAATTAATCTTTAAGTAATTTAAACAAACATGTATTTTTTTTTTTGATATGTCTAATACTAAAAAATAAAGTTATCGCTTATCAAAGATCGAGATTTTAAAACTTAATTTATGGATATCGCGCGCCGTGCGTCAGCTGAGCGTTCGCTCGACGCCGTAGGTATGTACTCGTAGGTACCTATCTACACGGGTCACCGACCGCTCATTTTGTTAGATTCGAACTAGATTTTATGCCATGATCTGAGGTGATTTCTAAGAGTAATTCCAATTTTCCCTTCATACTTTTATGATCAAGGCCATATAAATGCAAAAAAATAAAAGAGAAACAAATTCGTTACCTAGAAAAAAATATTAACGTTATGCCGAAATTACATAGGTACTTCTGCGTTAAGGCGTATTTAAAAAAATTGGATTCAACTACGTATTTACAATAATGTTGAATCAAAACAAATACCTAACTAATTAGATTACTTACCATGTATTTTAATATTTGTTCAAAATGAAGTCCACGTCTGTCCGTGTCATAAACGTGCACATTTCATTAAATTGTAATTTAATTTATTTAAAACACTAGTGTCACTTTTCACTTCACTAAAAGCGTTATTATTTTTTATTGTTAAGTCTTCTAGACTTTGTGCCTCCTCTACATCCCGGCGTTTGACTTCTTCCCATAAGAAACAGTCCCTCACGTGTGAACAATGCCTCATCCATACACAAGATGTTTGCATCGCGATGATGTAGAAGCCACCAGCATAAGGCTCGACGTGGTACTGGGTCATGGAACTGCTGAACCGGCTGAAAGTGGTATGGATGGAGTTCGGCTGTTTTTAGCAGCTTCAATACCGCAGGCTGGCTCACACCAAAGAGACATGCAGCATCGTAGGTACTTACTCGGGGACTTCGTCTGTTAAAATGGTTCGAAGCATTAGGGTTCGCGGGGTTACGGATCCCAAAGGCTCGCATACGAGGTATGCTCTTCGTCGCATACTTTCTCCGAATTGCTTTTAGGAAGACAAACGCAAACTATCTCGTAAAACTCACGACGGCGGGCGCGTCGCGTGCGCGGGAACGCGAGTGCACATCACATCGGCGCGTGCGCATGAGTCTCACTGCCGCCACTGCAGTGTTGCCAGGTCATTTTTTTGTGTTACCCCAGACTTTGCCTCGGTTTACTCTAGATTAAGCATATTTTTGAAAAAATACCCTAATCAAATTCACAACTCGCTTTTTATAGGCGATAGAATTGTTTTCTTGCATTGCGAATTCCAAAGAAAAGACAGTTGGAGTAAGTTGACACAAAAATTGTGAAAAAGTTTTAAATTATCTAACCGTCATAATACCTTGTATCATAGGCAATGATAGTCTTTATTTAAGTTTATTTTTTACTATTAAAAAAAAAAAGAAAGCGCTTTACTATTGTATAAAGAAAGAAAACTAGAGATGCCCCCCCCCCCTCTCTTGGTGATACATGGTAAGTTTTAAGACTATACCCCTCCCTCTCCATCCAAATCATGTGTAACAAATCATGTACAACAAACATACCACAGAATACATACTCCAACAAACTCCAACCAAATTTAGACTACAGACAACAGACACAATGGAAAAAAAAGACAGGTAAACAAATTGATATGCGTTCATCAATTACTACATTATTGTTGCGTTCAGAAGCACCAAACTGAGAGTTTTTATGTCTTTGACAGTTGATTAAATAATATGCTATTAAACGTTAAAGCTTTCAAGCTATTACCTACTATTACCCTAAAAAATACCCGCAGGAAATAAATTACTCCAAAAAATACCCTCAAAGCATTCATACCCTGAAAATTACCCTGTAAGATCAATTTTACTCTAAATCTAGGGTAAATTACCCTAAGTTGGCATCACTGCGCCACTGTCACGCGCGTCGCTCGGTCCCGGCGGGGCGGCGGGGGCTGTGGCGGGGGGGCTACCGGGCGCGGCGGGGATGCACGGTGGTATACGCAAGAGAAGACGTTTTCATTGAAGTTTTATTTAAAAAAATGTGTTCTACCGTTTCAATAGGGATAAAAATTTCTTTTAACTAATTATGGAAAAGTGTTCTATTACTGATACTGAACCACCAAAAAAAAATTTTTGCACTGGAAAAAAATAATACAAGTAATGTAGGAATTGAAGGAGACCGAACAGGCAGTCAGTCTGTAGTCCAATCTAAACAACTCAGTCATAAAATATAAATTAATCAAATAGAAATTACAAGAATATCATATCCAACGTCAAAATTCATTTGAATATTTCCCGCTCTTGTAACTTTTGGTATGTCCACAGTTTTATTTTTTTATTACTAGTGGGGCTATGTATGGGTGATTCCACGGGAGTAACAATGGCAGTAGTGACAACTATACTATACTGACATTCGAATGCGTTAATAAATATTAATTTAATGCGTTTAAATTATCAATACGTCCGACAATAGCAAAATATTTATAAACTAAAAATATCGTTGCCAATTTAGGATTTTTAAATTGCTTTTTCTTGAATGAGGAAGTATTTAAAAAATAAAAATTAGTTCTTGAAATCATACTAGATGTCACTCGCGAGTTTTGGATTTTGTTTATGATATTCATTCAAATTTTATTTCTGACGTAATAAATGTAAATTGAGTATTTTCGATTAATAAATATGACATTGTTTTGTGTTTCTTATAATGTCTCACTTTCAAACTAATTTTAATTGTAAGTTTAACTTGTTTATTGTGTTACGTGTAAAGGAACGATGTTTGGTTGAACGTCAACATTAGTGATGCCAACTTATTGGTTGCTCGTAACTTTCGTCGAATTCAGGTTTGGAATCGAGAACAAAAATGATGATGAAGATGAAGTGTCATTATGCATCCACAAAACGAATGATATTAATATAAATATCAAAGTCAATTCAATCTAGACTGTTACATAGTACTTGTGAATACGAAAACTTTACCAATGGTTCGCAAAACTAAGGCGGGAGATCTCTTACTGACAAGAAACGGCAAAAAACTCAGCAAGGGCTGCTTTTTTAATTTCAACTAAACAACTCAACTATATTATATTTGAGGGATCGTAACCACCTAACGCACACGATACCACCGCAGAGATTTTAAGAGACCATAACAAGTCTAGGTACTTAGTAAATAATATATTTCAATAAAACGGATTTCTAGAGTAGGTTGTGTAGGAATTCAAATTATTATTAACAATATTATTGTAAGAACCAAAAAGAACAAACCCGCCGTACGAATTAACTTAACACATGGCTCGACGTCCGCCGTCGACATGCAAGATCAGTAGCAATATAATAACTGTACGTGTCCTTGACTTTTGAAATTTAAAGTTACAACCTTGCTGTTTGTTTAGAGCAGACGTTTCTTGTTAATTGCTGAATGTTTATTAAGATGATTTAATTATGAATATAAGATTTAATAACTGATAATAGTTTTATAAAGTCTTAATTTCGAAAGCACAAGTTATTTGCACGTTACACTTTGCACAAACGTCATTTTAGCCAGCAGTTATGTTATTTTGTACAAATATATAGTATATTTGATACATATCGGGTAAGTTTATAGATAATAAACGGATTTTTCTTAAAAATTATTGTTTTTATGACTTTGTGCTGATTAATAAACCCTATTCATTCATTCACCATACATAATATAAAAAAAAATATTGAGAATTGATGTAGTTTTGTTGTTGTAAGTTCAACAAACAACTAATAGCAATAAAACTAACTTACCTAGTTGTTATTTTTTCAGAACTTTTGTTAAATATAAAAATGAAAATTCCTAGACCTACTATGACATAAGTACCTATTTTATTTATAAAACGTAATATTATTGTATACCGTAGTTAGATGCCACTTTTAATTATATCACAGCATTCAATTGATTTCCATAAATTTAAAAAGCCTCTGTGCTCACTTCCATTATGTTAGTTTCCATTTTCCTCTATACAAATAAAAAATAAATTTATTCAAATATTACTTTGTATTAATCGAGTTGCGATTGCATAACTCGAACAAGTTAAATTTCAACTCGATATTAATCCAAGTTATCAGATCCATAACAACACTAACAAATCTATTCTCTTTGGTTCGTCATGAATTGACGTTTAGATCCAACAATTTGTGCTGCCATCTAGTAACATAATTTTTTGTAGTTTCTTTATTTTTTTTAAATACTTCCTCATTGAATTGGTCCGATTTTAGGGGTTCATGCATCGATTCAAGAATCGATGTGACATTCCAAGTCGCTTCAATTTCGATTAGATCGACATGCCTAATTCCATCAAGCCCCAAATTTAGGGCAAAAATAAACTAATTGGGCTTTTTTTGGGGCTCAAGAAAATTTAGGGCTAATTTTAGTGCCAAAAAAAATTAAATAAATTAGTAATAAAAAAAAACCAGGTAATATCTAAATTACCCATTAAATCTTTTTATTTGGTTTAAAATAGATTAATCAACATCGTTGCAACATACAAAAGAACTTTGAATTCGACCATTTACAAAATGTTAAATTATTTGACAAAACAGGTACCAATTGTGCATTATATAGAAGTAAATGTTCAGCTGGACGTGCAGTATGTCTATAGGCTAGCTATGCATATTTCTATGGCTTCAATATGACATTTTCTAATCTATTTGCATTTTCTGTAGTTTTAATTTCGTGTCATGGTTTTCGAAGCTATCAGCACGATTATAGAATGGGATGAGCAAAAATTACTGTTTTCACTTGCTAAGTCGCAGGACAAATGTTATATGGCAGAGCAGCTTCATGATATTATAAAACATCTACCGTTTCAAGCGTTGTTGTTATTTTTAAGATATGAATAGAAAAAAGTTATTCAACTGAATGTTATTTTCCAAAGTGACGAAGTAGAACCCATAAAATTATTTGAAGTCTTATTTTTGAGTAATACAAGCAGGACAGTGCTTTTTTTGGGGTTTTTGGTTACACCATTCGGGGTTATTTGAGTTTGGTTTTAGGGTTTTATTTTGTTGGGAGTTGGTAACACTGAATTCCATGTAACAATATAGCTTAACTTGTTCCCGTCAGTCGCCAGCGCTATGCTCACAGAACACAATTTATGCTACGATTACATTCAGGTTCCTGGATACCACTCCCATCTAACGATATATTCAAGGTTTTAAATGAGCCCCGTTCAGTGTTCTCCCGCGGAATAGATCCATTAGATGGGGAGTGTTCCACGCCCCCTCTCCCTCCCGTTAGGTGGCGGCAAGGATGGGGTGCCAGTCGGACAATGTCCACGCTAACCCAGTCCATTGCCCATCCCATCTCTCATGCGCGATGTGAAGCTACCAAGTTAGGGTTACGATCCGTTTTAAAACTAAATCCTATTTTCTTAAAGTTGGGGTTGGCAACGTTTTGGGGCCGGCAGGCTCCTTGGCGGTTTCCTTACGCACCCTACCCTTTACTAATCGTGTTCTATGACTCCCTAGTGTCTATGTTGTAGGTATATTAACTAGCTTCTCTCTTTTCAAACTCTGATCAATGAGAATTGTATCAAAGAATTTCATCTTTATATTTTTTATATAAGAATTGGAGAAATTAAACCATGATTTAGCTTTTAATGTTTATTAAAAAAATTGCTTTATATTTATTTAATATATATTGTGTAGTTTATTGATATAAGTGTAACATGACGCATAACCAATAATATATTACTAGAAAATAAAAACAAATCTGGTAACAATGGTTGAACAATGTAATAATATAGTGTGGAAGACATAATAGTGTAGAGATATCAGTAAAACAATTTTGTGCCTGAATGCCTGTTATGGAAAATATATATCTCTTAATTCTTATCACAATGGGAATTCCTAGTGTATCCTCGAGTATTAATTGATAACAACTATTAATAAGCAACAGCAAAATATTTTTGTATTTGTCTTCTTTAAACAAATAAACCACAATTTTATATTGATTGTTAAAAGGTTATTAGATCAATGTGACAATAGGACTTTTACTGCAGCTTCTGTCGCCAGATTGCAGCACTAGCACATGTAGCAGTTTTTATAAATGTTAAACTTTATTCACAGGGCAGTAAATGAGCATTAATAAGTTCATTGGAATTTGGCTTTTTTAATTCATAATGGGGAAGATTCAAATTTTCTCAAATAATCTATCATTGTTGCATAATTGGGTGTAACAAGAAAGGGAATCATTTATTTCCAAACTATAAACATTAAAAAAAGGTTTGAGCTTTGTATATCATTGCTTATTGTTTTTTTTCCAAATGTGAAAAAAACAATAAGCTTGAGGTTGCAAAAAATGACATTATACTAATATCACATATTGATTTACTGATATTTTACCTACATACAATGAGACAGAATTTTGTTTTACATAAGTAGCCTGATACAAATATGAGAAAAACGGAAATAATTCAATATAAGCCTGGAATATTTTTAATCAAGTTTGTGAGCCAATTACAAGAGACTATATTTAAGAATCCATCTCATTTTAGCTACGGAAGGTATAAAAAAATTATTAACACAACTTTTTTCACAAATTTTGGTTTTGTTACTTATATTACTTTACTTATATTATCATATGAAAATTACTGAAATCCAACTAAAATATTTACAGGAAATAGTAATTTTTATTAAACTTTATTTTTTACTTTTTTTGTAGTGGTAGTTTAATATGATAAAAATGTAAAGTATTTCTGAGTGGATTTCAATGATATTTCGTAGAATATGTGTTTAACTCAAAAGTCAGCTTCATATATTTCGTGTGATATTTTTGCTTCATAAATAATTATAAGGCTATGCAATATCGAGTATATTGTAGTAATATCGATTGAAGCCATATTTCATTGTTAATATTATTGTTTTTAACAAATATTTTAAAAATATTTATTGTCCATGTTTTTATAAAAATATACTCATATTACCAAATATAATAACTGAGAATCGTAACTGAGAAGAGGGTAGGCAATATTGTACTTACATTAGCTCCGTATAATTATTCAATAAAAATTATTTAAAGATCAAATAAACAAGTTTTTATTAATAATATAAATAAATTGTTATCGAGATTATCAGTGACATTAATAACAGTGAAAAACTTATCGACGCAATAGTGAAAATTATTACTTTATTGATGTGATGTGTCAAATCAATAGAAGATTTTTGCTAAGCACGCAAATATGTGAAGTGTATTGATATAGAAAGAAAGAAGAGTAAATCTAATAAATAACTAACAACTGAGTTCCTCAATACGAAAAAGGTTGGTGAAATCAATATAAAACAATCTTAACAATTTTACATATCAGTGATCTCCGGCAAAGAGCGACATCTACCAAACTTCGCTAGAACTATTACAAATTGCCAATAACCTGCCCACAAACAATTAAACAACGTTGAACCAGCAAGATTCGAATAGTACCGAAGTTAACGAAAGATGGCTAATATATGTGCCGGTTGCAAGCAAATAATACAAGATAGACGATTCTTAATATGTTCACAATGTCAACAGAATTATGACTTAGAATGCGCAAATGTATCTCAATCGCGCTTTTATAAAACAATGACATCTGAACATAAATCGTCTTGGAAATGTCCATTATGTTTTTCAAAGAAACCAAAAGGTGATAATGAAAATACCCCAGTGAGACCATTAAACGTCGTTAAAAAACCAGAAACCCGGCGTATTACCATATCACCAAACCTTGAAGACGATCGGCAAAATGTTACCATACGGAAGAGGTCACAGACACACAATGAGAGCTCAATACTCGACGAAAGCGACCTAACTAATTCCCCACAAGGAAACACCTTACTGACATTAAATAGTACTGAGAATATCGAAAATAAGCAAAACGATATAGCAAATTTTGATAAAACAGATCGCATCCACCTGGATCAGATAAATTCGCTCATTCAGTTTAACCTTCAACAAAACAATACATACATAATATCTGAAATACAAACCATTATCCAAAAAGAAATTGAGAGATCTTTTACGTTACTAAAACTGGAAACCAAAACATGCATCGAAAATATAGATAAAAAGCAATTCGAATTGGAACAAAGAATTAAATCTCTCGAGGAGGAATGCGCTTCGCTTCGAAATGAAATGAAAATAACATTGAACAAAATTGATAATACAAAGAGAAGTAAATTTTCAGATGCTTTTTTCCAAAATGAAAGATTTTTGGTTTTACATGGACTGTCATTTTACGATTGGGAAACAGAGTATGACTTAACAGAAAGAGTAAAAAACGTTTTCTTTGAAATACTGAATATAGATTTAACAGGATATATTGAAGAATTAAGCTACATAGGAAAAAAGGGACATACAAGACCAATTAAAATTGAGTTGATAAGCAAGAAAATGAAAAAATATTTACTCGAAAATTATGCATGGTTCAAAAACACTGGATTGGGAATAACAGAATATTTGGATGAAACTACATTACGTGAACGAAAACTATTAAAGCAGGCCCTTAAAACTGCTAGACAAAGTGGACAACAAGCAACGATACGAAATAACAAGTTAATCATTAACGGACAGGAGATTAAAATGAAAACGAGTGACCTAAACTGTGAAAATAAAAATCATACCTCACGAATATTGGAAGAATGTATTACAAGCAAACACACAGGCTCACACCACACCAGCATGGTATCGGCAACTCAAGATAATTTTTTTCGTGACAAAGTTTAATTTGTTCTTTCAAAATATGAGAAGTGTTAACAATAAGAGACATTTACTTGAAGCATTAATCGCTGAAAAACCGTTTCTAGATGTATTATGTTTAAGCGAAACATGGTTAAATAATGATAAGTTGAAATTGCTCAATATTAACGGTTATAACGTAGGTGCATCATACTGTCGAAAGTCACATGAAGGGGGAGGGGTATGTATACTTCAAAAGAACCAAATAGAGTATGAAGAGCGTAAGGATATCGAACTTTTGTCTGTTGAACTCATTTTCGAAGTATGTGCCATTGAGATACCAAAAAATAATTTGATTATTATAAATTTGTATTGGCCGGACGGTCAAAGAAAAATAGATATATTCTATAATTGTCTAGAAAAAATGTTAAATCAAATATTAATAAAAGAAACTTCGAAAAACATTATTATAGGCGGAGACTTAAATACTGACTTTTTAATAAATAACAAACCGAAGGAAACTTTATCCAACCTTATGTTAACAAATAATTTCCATCAGATTGTCAAAGAGCCTACACGGATCACCGCTACTAGCGCAACTTGTATAGATTTAATTTTTATAAATTTTACGAGCAGTGACTTTCAGCTCCAAGTAGATGAGTTTGGAATCTCTGATCATAAAGGCATAATAATCTCAGTACCTTCTCTATTGAACAATCGAAAATATTTTATTAATAAGCGTATATTTAATGATATAAATATTAATAGATTTAAATTGGAAATTACAAAATTAGATTGGAATAAAATCATCTTAACAAACAATAACATAAACGAAAACTATAATAATTTTATTAACTCTCTGCACATAACCCTTAACAATTGTATACCAGTAAAACGAATTAATTTAAAATGCAAATCTACCAAAATAACATACTTAACAAAAGGAATAAGGATATCATGTCGAAATAAAAGATTATTAAAATTACTACTAACACAAACAAAAAATAAAATATTGCATGATTACTATAAAAAATATACAAAAACATTAAAAAAAGTAGTACAACGATATAAAAAAATCTCTTATATCAGTAAATTTAATAAATCTGAAAACAAAGTCAATATGATGTGGCAAATAATACATGAGGAAACAAACAAGAAACCGCTAAATATTAGACAAAATATACACCTAAAAATAAATAATAGCTTGATTGAGGATTCTAAAATAATAGCAAATACTTTTAATAATTTTTTTACGTCTATAGGAAACTCAAATATCGCATCGTTTAATGATAAACAACAGCCCAAAAATACCAATTCAGTAATAAATAGTTTGTACTTGGAACCGGTCCAGCCCAAGGAGGTACGAGCAGTTATCCAAAAACTAAAGAATAAAAAAAGTTTTGGAAAAGACGAGTTGCCCCCAATACTAATAAAAAAATGTGTAGAAGAGTTAACCGTTCCATATTGTAAACTTATTAACCAATCGTTTGAGCAAGGAATTTTTCCTGAAGCCTTAAAATTAGCTAAAATTAAACCTATCTACAAAAAAGGAGAAAAAACAAATCCAAATAACTATAGACCGATCGCATTGCTTTCAACCTCCTCTAAAATATTTGAGTCTGTAATGGCAAGACGAGTATACTCATTTTACGAAAAATTTAAAGTCTTACATTATAGTCAACATGGTTTCCGGAAAAACTGCTCTACGACACTAGCTGTATATAAATGTGTCAGAAAAATTTTAGATTCGATCAATAATAAAAAGTACGCTGTTAGTTTACTGCTTGATATGAGCAAGGCATACGATCGTGTTCGATACGACATACTTCTAAATAAATTATACGATTCGGGAGTTAGAGGAACAACACATAAATGGTTTAAATCATTCTTAAGAGATCGAACACAATTTGTGGAGATAGAGAGTGTCAACCCTGATACAGGGGAAATCAAAAATATTGAATCAAATATAGCATATTTAACGGGTTCTATACCCCAAGGAAGCGTCCTTGGATGTCTTTTGTTTATTATCTACATAAATGATCTTCCAAATCAAATAAACGAACAAAGCATCCTTTTCGCGGATGATATTACTGTTACTCTTACATGCTCTAATACATATGAGTTGGCAGAGAAACTTAATACTATTCTTGATAAAATCAACAACTGGCTCATACAACATAACTTGGAACTAAACATAAATAAAACAAAATTAATACAATTCAAACCCTATCAAAAACTTCCGCTTCAAATTAATTATATGTATAATAATGTAAAACTGGAGACGGTACCATCTGCTTCACTTTTAGGCATTGATCTAGATACACATTTAAACTGGCAATCCCACCTACAAAAGCTGAAAAGTAGATTGTCTTCATTTGTTTATGCTTTACAACACTTGAAAAAAGTTACAGATCTTAAAACCGCACTAACCGCTTATTATGCCTATGCACACTCCAGGCTAGCTTACGGAATTATCTTATGGGGAAATTGTAATGACGTCGAGAGTGTTTTTATTCTGCAAAAAAAGTGCATTAGAATTTTTACTAATATAGATCAGATGGAATCATGTAGACCTCACTTTAAATTACATTGCATACTTACGTTAACCTCAATCTATATCATGGAATGTTGTAAGTTCATACGAAAACATGAAAATTTATACTCACCGGTAAAGTTGGCTAAAAAGAGAAACAATCGCACAGAAAACCAAATTAAAGTACCGTTTTCTAAACTGAAATTAGTCACTACAGGACCTCATTTTATGGCCATCAAAATTTATAATCATATTCCGAATAGCTTAAAGAAAATAAAAGAAACAAAAAAGTTTATTACAGAGCTGAAAATATACTTAATAAGTAAATGTTATTACAATATTGAAGAGTTTCTTAACGAGAAGTAACAAACTGTGCCCAAATAAAAAATAAAAAAATAAAAAGAATAATACAAAAAAAGTATATATGAATAAATGTATCAACTATGTTTAAGGTTTATAAATTAAGTAATTAATAAAATAATTATTAAATGAATTAATAAATGAATGTATTGTAAATGTATTAATCGAGTTTAAAGTATATTGGATATGTAAGTAAAATAACTATTAAATGTAATAATAATCACTAGAACAATAATATATATAAGTAAAAATGGCAATAGTTGCCCCTCAGTATTGCTGTGCCCTTACAGGGCGTCACTTGTACAAAATTAATTTATAACATCTGTATGACCTGTGACTTGCATTGAATAAATTGAATTAAATTGAAATTGAATTAAATTGAATTAATATTTGGAAAATTTATATATTTCATGGAAGTAATATAAGTAACAGCACAAAAATATGCAGAAGTCACTTATATGTATTTTGCTTATCATGCCATTGAGAAATTAAAGGAATTTTATTTTTTTTACTAATAATCTGAACGAAAATGTTGGATTAATTCATATATTAAAAAGGAAATATATGATACCCTCATAATAAAAAAAAACAGCTGTTATGTTTTAATGTTTGATCTCCATACTGAAAGTTGGTATTTGTATCAGGCTAAAGGGTGTACGCCCTAGAATTATTGTTTGAACTTCTATATTCAAACCTAATGAAAAAATGTGTATATTTACTTTGTTATTTTTTAATGTGATAAAAAATACAAAAATAGAGATTGAATTTGAATACATCTTAGAATATTTTACTATAACAATAAATTCTTTATATATCACAATAACGTCATAATCTAGGAAGGTAATTTATTAATACTAATTTAGTAATTAAAACTCAAAGGAAGACATTTAACAGTATTTGTTACACAAATCATACAATGTTTTGTTCCTTTATGATTAAGAAACAAAACGTTATAAAACTTTATAATATCAATAAGGCACTATGGAAGCACCACATTATTACTACTTTATTCCTATAAATGTAACAAGTATATAAATTAACAATTAGTTTTAAACATCTCATTTTATCTTGTACATCCTCATAACCTACAACAAATTGGTAGGGTCAATTCAGACCAAGACAAATATCGCACTCCCGGTGCGACACTGTCACTTATGCAAAAATTTAGTTTTTCAGGAGAAGAGTTTTAAACTCTGTAACCTCACAAAACAATGACTTTAGAAGATACAGATAAGATGAATTATATGGAACATAGTTCCGTATGATTCATCTACAAAAGTAACATTATCGCACCAAGTAAAGGGGGCTTTAGGACAATTATTACATATTTAACTAGTTTTTGTATTTTTTGCAAAAGTGTCAGTGTCGCACCGGGGGTGCGATATGCAGATTTTTTAAGTGATATTTCCTTCATACTAAATAAGGTAAAAATAAAAAACAACTATATATTTTATAACATAGCTGTTTGTTTGATCTGAGTCAAGCCTTTCACAATTTGCTACTTTATCACATCAATATGTAACATGTGAGTATTATACTCATCCTACTTCCGTACACAACCACATACAATTAAATTGGTGCAATAACAATGTATGTATTGTACCTGGGGACATATAGGCTAGTATTAATCATTGTACATACCATCAAGCAAAAAGTCCATTCGCTTATAATGTCTATTCTTCCATGCTTCTTGACCTCTGCGTAGTGCCAAATAACCAAGAACAGCAAACATAGGTACTACCAACATAGTTATAACAACAGGCATAACCATGCCTGGATGTCTATTAGTGCTTGTTTGTACCTTAACATTGGGTGATGGAAGTTGATCGGTGACAATACTTTTTGATGACGTTTCTATTTTAGATTTCATAATTTCAACATTTTTTTCACCATGTGATTCATATGAAAGAATTAATGGTTTTCTGACTGGTTTGGATTCTATGGTAATATTAGAAAAAGTCGTATTTAGTAATTTTCCATTACTTGCAGATTCCATAGATTTCGATTTATGCATTTTTGTTGTAGTTACTGTTTCATTGCCGATTGATGTATTAGTAACAGTAGTGTCTATCCTGTCTTTACGAGAATTGTTGGTACTAATAGAGCTATCCTCCAAGGGGTTATAAACGACACCCTTGCGGGGGACGATTGATTTTTCTTTAGGCTTTCCGATTTCTTTATCTAATATGATCAGATTTGTATGATTTTCCTTTGGCAATGATAATAATGGAAGTTTTGGTAAAACTGCTCCACCTTCACTTAGCATCAACAATTTGGTTTCATTAGAATTGCTTCCAGATTTCGATGTGGCTGTAGTGATATTGGAGACTATCATGTTAATGGAGGTTGATGTATTGTTACCAGTTATTAATGGTATAAATAAAAAAAATAAGTACGCAGAACAAATACACATTTTTGTTAAATTATTATAAAATAGCTACTCAACAATAAAACAAAATTATAAAATTTCTCCAAAAATATGACAATGACAACCACACAATGACAACAAACCAATCACCACGTACCAGTGTTGCCAAATTTATTTTTACAAAACCACCAAAATTAAGTAGTAGGAAGTATTAAAAAAAACTTTAGTTCCCGAAATCAATCTAAATGTCGTTACGGTATTTTCTTGATTTTTCCATGACAACCTTTCCGGTTTTCTTTCATGTACAAAAGTAAATTAAATTTTAAAATTCAATAAACAACTTATATTCTATTTGCATTGTTTCGTATTTGTATTGATATTTAAGGTTCAAACTTTGCAAATGTCAGTTTTTTAATATGTTAGTTAAAAAGAACTGAAATGACTATCTTTGGTCCATTCGTTTCCTGCAAATATCTACTTTTGCTAGAATCGCCATCTAGTGAAGTGTTTTTTAGTGTTAACTTTTTTTTTAATACTTACTCATTGTAGCCTCGTGCTTGAACCATCAAATAACCACTAAAGTTACCAATGTAATGTAGAAAACCCATGCGAAAAAGCATATTAATCGGTCGCTACGATTTGACGTGAAAGTCTTTAGAGAATGAAACCAGCTGAAAGATGAAACGTCATATTACAGTTTAGATAGAAAGCACTTTCCTTTTTTTCTATAAATTACCGTATTGATTCCATAACCATAAATGAACCAGATTCAGACCAGCATTACTTTCATTGCACAAAATATTCCAGTTCTTTAATTCTGGGTCTCGACCCTGACTGACCTACAATCTACAATCTTTTGGGTGTAACGAAGTATTTAAAAAAAAACATAAGTTTCCGAAATCAAACTAGATGTCGCTATGGTACGTTCTTCCGATTTTCTTTCATGTTTAAAAGTAAATTAGTTTTCAAAACTCAATTAACAACTCATAGTATTGATATCTAAGTTACAAACTTTTCAAATTTCAGTTTTTTAATTTATGTTTGTTAAAAGTAATGGAAAGACGGTTTTTGGTTCATTCGTTTACTGCAAAAATCAACTTTTGCTAGAGTCGCCATCTAGTGGAGGGGCGTTTTTAGTGCTTTCTTTTTTTTCTTACCTTTTTTTTCTTTTAATATTTTTTCATTGGCAGGTAAACAGCATAGATTAAGATCTCAGAACACCCAGACCTACATCATTTTAACAAAGCTGAACTTTGAGGATTTCTATTCTACTATAAGTTAGACTTTATGAGTACTTACTAGCTACGCTAGGTAGCTAGTCTTTGGTCCATTCGTTTCCTGCAAAAATCAACTTTTGCGAGAATCGCCATCTAGTGGAGGTGTTTTTTTAGAGCTTATATAATTAAAAGTGGTGTTTAGCTACGGTATACAATAATATTGTAGTGAAATAGTTTTTATAAATAAAATACTTATGCCGTAGTAGGTCTAGGAATTTATCATTATAATAATTAACAAAACTTCTAAAAACAATAATAACTAGGTAAGTTAGCTGTGTTGCTATTAGTTGTTTGTAGAACTTACAACAACAATACTACATTAAGTCTCAATAATATTTTTATTTTAAAGGTCATAAAAACGATAGTTATAATAAAAAATCTGTTTATTATCTATACACTTACCCGATATGTGTCAAAAATACTAGGTATTCGTACAAAATAACATGATTTCTGGCTAGAATGACGTTTGCGAAATTAATAATTAAAAAAATACTATGATCAGGTATTAAATATTATATTCATAATTAAATCATCTTAATAAAAATTAAGCAATCAACAAGAAACGTCCGTTCGAAACGAACAGTAAGGTTTAACTTTAAATTTTAAAATCACAAAGACGCGTACAGTTATTATACTATTGCTACTGATCTTACATGTGAACGGCGGATGTCAAGTTTATGTTTATTCCTACGGTGGGTATGTGCTTTTTTGGTTCTTACAATAATATTGTCAATTATACTCGTGCCTAGTCCTCGAGATTAGTATACTTACTTATTATTTTTTGTAATTATAAACACTATGTAGTAACGCCTAGTGTTGCCACATTCAGCACTGTGTTCAGAAGATTGTGTCATTTCCCATCTACATATATATATTAGACTGAAAATGACTGTCTATTCTTTAACTTCTGGTTAAATGCAGATTTTTTTAAGTTGGTAACACTGACTTCCCGCCAAAGCCTCCCCACCCGCCAACCGACAACAACATTGCCCTCATTCACCTTTTAGTCAAATTATATTAAAAAGAATCTATATATTTTAAATTTTGCTTTAAAAAAATATTCTAGAAAATGTACAAATAATAATAATGAAAAATAATTTATTTTTAATTTATTATCTGTAGAAAATATTCAGTGAGTAGTAGCGACATCTAGTGACATTTTGAGAAATTGTGACGAAACATTTCGGGACAAGGGCGCAAGATGACTCTGCCTTCTTTAAAGAATTTTTCAATGTTCTAAGTGTCATACCCCTGCTTTTAGTGCTGAGCCACTTCGCACGTATGTACAAGATGCCTAAAAGAAAGCGTAAAATTTAAGAAATTAAGGGAAAAATTAAAAGCCTCAAATCGTCATCGCCAACGAAAGCTTTCATCTGGATCTTCTGAAAGTTCGGAAAGTTCGTCTACATCAAGTTCGAGAAACGCATCACCTACTCCGCCGCCATACTCACTATTATCTGAACGAAATAAATATTATACGCCCAAGGCATTCGTATAGTCAATGCTCATACCAGTCTTCCTTACTGATGCGAAAGTAATAACCAGTGGTCGGAATTAGGTAGAGTTATTCATGTACTTACACTGATTTCATACAGCGAAAGAATAAAGTGGATATGCCTCAAATCCCGAGAATAATTTTAAAGAGCAGAAAAAAACCCGTGATTTTTTAAATAAAAAGTTATTTACTTTTACACAATTTAAACTACTGCACGCACGACGTTGCCAAACTTACATCAATGACATCGGATGTCCAAAGATGTCCAAGATTGCCCATTAGAAATCCCGGGAAGGTCCACATTAATATGAACATTTCGATGCAAGTACATAAATAACTCGACCTAATTCCGACCTCTGGTAATAACTTTCAAGGAATGTATTTAATACATTTGGCATCCATGGTGCCCAAACCATTAGCATCCATGATGCTCATACCAGTCCCCCTGACTGATGCGAAAGTAATAAATTTCAAGGAATGTATTTAATACATTTGAATTCCATGGTGCCCAAACCATTAGCATCCATGATGCTCATACCAGTCCCCCTGACTGATGCGAAAGTAATAACTTTCAAGGAATGAATTTACTACATTCGGCATCCATGGTGCCAAGACCAGTCTTTACGACTGACGTGTGAGTTGTCCTCCGTAATTCATTAACATGAACACGGAGATATCTTTTGTGATCCACCCGAGGTGGTCATATCTAACCAAATATTGCGTGAAGGTTATAACATAAAGTTATACGAGTTAATCTTTGTTTAAGGCCACAATGACATCTCACCGGCTACGATAACAGAGCCAGCCACTGCCCAAACACCAACCATATCGGAATCATCCTTTCTGGAAGACAAGACGTCATCAGTAGGAGTTAATCAAGAACCTACGACCGTTGAAAAAGATAATACTTTCGACGAAATTGCCCCGGCTAATTCAGAACCAGGTTTGGTTTCCGTTTTACTCGACATATTAGGCACGGACCCCTCAAACATTGAGGAATACGGTCCAAATATCAATTATGAACTAGCAAGTCGGCTAAACTTTATCGCCACCCATGGTCTTGACAAGGATAATAACTCTCTATTACAAAAATACCTGACCCCATCAAATTGTAAAGATCTATCAGTTCCCATACTAAATCCTGAGATCAAGGCGGCTACGCCAGACTATATTGTTAAACGGGATAGATCAATAGAGGTTAATCAAAATCAAATCGCAGCCGCAATCAAATGTGTTGGTAATATAACAAGTACGCAAATTTCGAGCAGCGGAAGGGATAGTGAATTATTAAAGAGCCTAATGGACGCCAGTCGTATCTTGTGCGATGTCCAGCATATCCAATCAAAGGCACGTCGTGCTTGTGTACTCTATTCTTTAAAAAAAGATTTAAAAGAACAATTAAACAACACTAAAATTGACAGATTTTTGAAACCATAAAGACCGCAAAAGCTATTTCAAGATCGTCCATTGACTTAAAAGTAGAAATTAGAAGGAGACCAAAACAGAACAGAAATTTAAACCAGAAGCCGGGTCCCGGGAGACGCAGAGCGGCGCCGGGTCCTCAGCGTTACCACCACCAGCCGTCCACCACAGCACGTCCGATGTCGAGCTACCTGCCAGCAACTCCTCCGTCGTTAACACCCACATGTCAGCCCTCAACGGCATCATCTTATCGACCCAGACAGACAAAGAGGCGTTAGGTGCAGACAAGGTACGTTATGCAGGCAGATTATGACATTTTTTCAAACAATGGTCGCTCATCACCGAGGACCAATCAGTACTCTTGGATTCATGGTAGAGATTCCGTTTGAAAAACGGGTTTTTCAGCAAAACCCACCAATCACAGATATCGGTTCTTGTCTAGAAAAACGGCATTATCTTGAATCAATTCAACATTTACTTTCAATTGGAGCTATCTCGCCTGTGCACCTTGTAATGATCAATATGTTTCACGCGATTTTTTAGTACCTAAACCTAATGGAAAGCTGAGATTCATTCTAAATTAAAAAACTTTAATAGATTTATTAGGGTTTATCACTTCAAATTAGAGGACTTGCGAACCGTTCTAAAATTAATCTCAAGAAATTGTTTCATGACAAACCTAGACCTTAAAGATGCATACTTTTTAATTAACAATCACCCTAATTCAAAGAAATATTTGAGGTTCATTATTATGGATAAAAATGATCTAAACAGTAAACAAATGTATGAATTTAATGTTCTACCATTTGGGTTGAGTACAGCCCCTTATGTTTTTACAAAACTTATGAAGCCTGTAGTAAAAATATTAAGATCCTGTGGATACTTATTATCGATATATCTCGATGATTTATTTTTAACCGAATCGACATATTCGGAGTGTTTAGAAAATGTTAATGCTACAAAAGAGTTATTACAATCTTTAGGTTTTTTGATAAATAAAGAAAAAAGTAATTCTATTCCATCTATGCATAGCAAATATTTAAGTTTTGAAATTAATTAATATAAATGGCATATATCTTTACCTCGAGAAAAACGAAATAGAATTATAAAAGACAAAACAATTGCAAAAATGCAAAATTCGCAAGTTTGCACAATTAATAGGATTGCTAGTTTCTTCTTGTCCAGCAATCGAATATGGATGGTTATATACTAAAGAACTTGAACGTTAGAAATACTTAAACTTAAAGGGGCATGATGATTAAGACAGAAATATGATTATTCCATTTTCCTTACACTCTGATTTAGATTGGTGGTTAAATATGAGAAATGTTGGTGTAAAAAAGATAAAGAATGATAATTATACCATAGAAATTTATTCTGATACATCAACAACGGGATGGGGAGCGGCTTGTAATGGTCGAACTGCTAGTGGCCGGTGGTCAGAATCGGAACAACTTTTACATATTAATTACTTAGAATTATTAGCTGCATTTTTTGCTTTAAAAGTATTCGCTAAATACTGTTCAGACTGTCAAATACTCCTACGTGTCGATAACACTACCGCCGTGAGCTATATAAATCGTATGGGTGGGATACGATACCCTAATCTTAATAGCATAACGAGAAATATTTGGCAGTGGTGCGAATATCGCTGTATAATATCGCTGTATATCAAATCATCCGAAAATGTTATTACTGACTGCGAATCGAGACGTTCACATCCCCATATTGAATGGGAACTTACAGTGACAGGTTTTGATCAAATAAAACAAAAATCTTGGTGACCCTCAAATTGATTTATTTGCAAATAGACTTAAAAAAAAATGTGAAGTTTATGCTTCATGGAATCGCGACCCAGATAGATACGCCATTGATGCCTTTACTTTTACGTGGGCCAACTGCTTCTTTTACGCCTTTCCACCAGTTGCAATAATTTCAAAAACTCTGAGAAAGATTATATCAGATACCATGGTTGTACCAACGTGGCCCACACAACCATGGTATCCACTATTTCGCCACATAGTTGTATCAAAAGTAGTACAATTACGTCCGCAACATTTCACTGTGTCTCATTCCAGAAGCATACATCACAACCTTACCCTGGAGGCCGCGATCTTATCCGCACGGGGCTCCTCCTAAGAAAGGTACCATTAGAGTCTGTTGAGATAATGTTAGCATCTCTATCAAATAATACCATGAAACAATACGATTCATGCTTACGAAAATGGTTTAATTATTGTACAGAAAACGATATTGATATGTATAAGCCACCCGTTCTATCAATAATCAGATTTCTTACGAATACATTCAATACCGGTAGTCAATATCAAACAATAAATTGTTATAGATCGGCAATATCTATATTAACCGGACCAATAGAAGATGATTTGATTAAAAGATTTTGTAAGGGCGTATACAAACTAAGCCCTTCCTTACCTCGAGACAATATAACTTGGGATGTAAATATTTTATTTAATTATCTGTCCACAATGTACCCTCACAATGAAATATCCTTAGAAAGATTATCAAAGAAATGTGTTACACTTATAGGCATCGTCACTGCACATAGAGTACAAAAATTGTCAAAAATGAAAATGAATAATATAATTTATTTAAAGGATCAACTAATCATAAAAATTCCAGAATTAATTAAAACTTCTAAAGCTGGATGTCTTCAACCAGCTTTACAATTACCTTATTATAAAAACAAAGTTTTATATATGCCCTGCATCCACGTTAACTTCTTATGTGAATGTAACTAAGGACATAAGAAATTCTAACAATAACCTATTTATAAGTTTTAGAACTCCTCACAAGTCTGTTTCCTCTCAAACAATCAGCAGATGGATTAAATCCACTATGAAAGACAGTGGAATTGAGGTATCCATTTTTTCTGCCACCCGCCATGCAGCAACATCATCTGCCTACCTCAACGGGGTCAACATACTTAATAAGAAAAACAGTAGGTTTTTTTTTGCTCTAGCAAGACTATGGATTTATAACAACTTGCTCTTAATTGAATAATGATTAAAGAAGAAAGCAAAAATAATTTATACTTGCATTGGAATTATATAAAGTGCAATAAATAATTAAATACTTATACACGGTGGAACAGAACGACCGACACTCCAGAGGTTCCTGGACAGTACTAGTTGTCTATAATATGATGTAATTATATGTCTAGGTAAAATAGTTTCGGCGATATTAAATTACAAAGATTTTGGAAAATAATGAGTGTTTTCAACCCCTAGTCAGCTGTTTTTGGGACGTACTAAGGAACAAGTTTTAATCGGTCATTAACTTCTTAATTTCTAAAAACAAAATAAACTACTATTGTGATCTATTTAACGGTTTTTTAATAATTTCTAATTCACAATCACTAAACGAATCAGTCAAAATGCTCAAATAAATTAATAGACTAACATTTAACAAATCATTGTAAAAACATTATTCTAACGTTAACTAAGTTAAATTACATTACTACATTACTTCAAATAGCCAGAGTTTCCCAAAAAAAATGTAACTTAATGGATCAAATAACAGGATCATTTATTAAAGTAGTTAAACTAAAATGTCAGCCATTAACATAAAGTACATTTGTGATAATAATGAACCATTATCACAAATGTACTTGCACTTGCGTAATAACAAAATACGAATTCGAGAAGATGAAGTGAATTCGTCCCTGGTTATTAGTTAATGGAAAAAACCAGTTAAGGGAAAAAACAGCCGGTCCCCATCTACTTGCCGTACGCTAGCCAATAACAGATCTCGACGGGTGGCATTTTTTGTCCCGTTTGCGTTTTTTTAGTCGCCGCCGGACGTTTGAGCGTGAGATACGTTACTGCATCGCTGCTACCGTAACGCTGCGAAGCTACTTTTCCGTCCATTTTTCTGTTGTAATTTTAGTTTATTTAGTTTTAAGTTAACTTGTTCTTAGTGTGTGTGTTTAGTTTAGTGAAGCCTTGTTGGTTTAGTTTAATTAAGTTGAAAATGCCTTTAAAAGCAAGAGATTATTTGAACATTGTGTTATTATACACAGAGTGTGGCTATAACACAAGGGCAGCTTTACGTTTGTAACGGGAGCGCTTACCTCCACCACACCCTACAAACCTTCGCGTTGTTACAAGTGCACTTTATAGGCTAAGAGAAAATCGTCCAGTCGTCCCACGTACTTCCATGGATGACCAGCGAGGCGGCGGGTCTAGGCGTGTACCTGTTCAACCGGCTCCAGCTCATTCTGTGGTGGAGATGCGCGAGGTACTAAACGAAATGTTTGGAGACCAATGGATCGGCCAGCACTGACCACATCGCTGGCCAGCACGCTTACCTGACCCCACGGCTCTGGACTTTTTTTTATGGGGCACTTTAAAAGATTGCGTTTATCACGATGAATGCGAAACTCGTGGTGAAATGGTGAACCGTCTGGTGGGAGCATTTGAAGAACTCCGCCGGCAAATTCTGGAAAATTATGTAATTTCGCGCGTGCTCCGGCATACAAAAGAGCATGCTCCGCTCTATCTGCTGAGAGGAGGTGGACATTTTGAGCATCGACTCTAGGTAAGTAATTAAATTAATACTAATAATTATCATTAAACTTAGTTCTTATTAAATGGCCGGTTGTAATCTGCACACATCGACATTACGTGTAGGTATAGTATAACTCTGTGTACGCTAACGTCTGAGCGTGTGTGCGTTAAAGGGCTGTCAACACTTAGATTTTTTTTAAACACCAGTTTTTCGTCTTATTTATTTTTAAATATTTGTTAAATAAAATGAACATTTGCATGCTACCTAACTTGAAACCTTCAGCTGTGTCGGTCGTTTTGGGGCTCCCTGTATAGTTATTTATTCATTATAATAAATAAATATTTCCTATCTCTCAATATCTACATAGTGTATAAGTAAGTATACTAATCTCGAGGACGAGGCACGAGTATAATTGATGATTAAACGAACTTACCTAAGTGAAGTTCGATCATAATTATATGAAGTACCTCGTCCGAAGAGATTAGTATGCAATCCCTCCCTCCCAACACACTATTTGCTTCAAATAGAACCCTAAGGAAATATTGTCTTAGAAAAATAATAACTTAAAAATAGTTACGGAGTAAAATACCTTTTTTATTCTCATTGATATGGGGACAAAATGTAATGCTTGTGAGGCAGTGATATATGATATCTCGTATATGGAGTGTTGTAATGAAAAGTGCAAGAAGATATATCACTTTAATTGCTTGGCAATTACACTTGAGATATTTGAAACCTTCACTGAAGACACTAAGAAACAATGGGTATGTCCTGAATGTGTGTGCACTAACCCGAAAAAAAAAACAATAATAACACGCCAGTGAGAAGCAACATAATGAACAAAACATTTACACCAAATAGCTTCGTTACCACTGAACGTGGCAGTCGACTCAGGGCAAGTGATCCAATTAGAATAGATGATAATGTTAGTTCAATATTACACGAAATGCACCAATTTCGGACTGAAATAATTAGTCGCTTAGAAAGCCAAATGATTGCCTATGAACAATTGCAGGGTCGTTTTCAGAAAACGGAAACAGAATTAATGGAATTAAAAAAGTGCATAGAAGCGAAAAACTCAGAGGAAGTTGAGTGTCTAAAGAATCAAATAAACATTCTTAAACTGAAAAATGAACATCTGGAATCATGTTTAAATAACATCAAAACATCGGAGGTAAAAACATGCATTAATAATAGGGTAGAAACATCGTATGCAAAAGTATTATCACGAGACAAAGCGGAGGTAGTTGTGCCATCGCAACAAGGTGGGGCCTCAAAACAAGCGATCTTACCTGAGAATGTTCAGATATTGAATAAGGACTCTTCAAAAATAACAGAAAATAAAAGCAAGGAAGTAAACAGAAATGATTGGATAGAAGTAAAGAAGAGGAAATATAAATATTCAAAAAATGAAGTTAAAAAAGGAGACAATACCAGAATGTGTGAAATTCAAGGAATGGAAAAGAAAAAATTTATTCATGTGTGGCGACTAGAAAAAAATACTACAATTGAAAATATGGAGAATCATCTACAAAAGATATGCGGTGAAGTATCATTTAAAAATGAGAAATTAAAACCAAAAACGGAAAGAGATTATTCATCATTTATGATTGGTGTCCCAGAGAGTATGTATGATAAAGTATGCAGACCAGATGTGTGGCCACTTAATGTCGAATTTAGCGAATGGGTGTGGTTTCGAAAAACCAATGCCAAACCGAAATAAAATAAAGAAAATCTTTGGCAATTTTTTACCAAAATGTAAGAGGACTTCGGACTAAACTAGAAGAGTTTTACATTAATATATTGGCTTCAAATTCTGATTTTTTTGCAATTACGGAAACAGGCTGTAATAATTCCATCATGGACGCATAGTTGGTTCCGCATCCGCTGTGATCGTACAGATGGACGTAAGCAGGGAGGCGCGCTCTTCGTGGCCGCACCTCGTTTTGAGCTCCGTAAGGTATCGATCCCGAGTGATTACAACATAAATGATTGTGTGCTTGAGCTAACTTGCGCGTCAGTGTATCGGCGCGAGCGTTTCTTATTTTTATCTTGTGTTGTTTATATACCGCCCAAAAGCAGTGATACGCAATATATGATACTTTTTAGAATTATTGAACAGTTGAGTGCTAAGTATAAAAAAATAGTAGTCACAGGTGATTTCAATTTACATTCATGTAGTATAGATATAAGAAACTACTTTGAATATTTTTTAACCTGTTGTGGATTCACACAGAGGAACAGAATTGTAATAATCGTCAGTTAGATTTAGTTTTTAATTCAGTGGGTGAAGGAATTGAGTTGAGTGTGTGTGCGGCAACTGAATCACTTGTAACTTTGGTGGACAAACAACACCCACCACTTGAAATAGCGATATGGCTTTAGGGAAATGATGCCGACGTTCCGGGTACATGTCCTGGATTAAACTCTGGTTCGCCACATAAACAATGGAATTTTCGTAAAGGTAATTATCCATTATTATATTCATTGTTTAGAAACGTCGACTGGACGGCATTATATAACTCAAACGATTTACAATCGAGTTTAAACGTATTTTATGACATTATTTATGATATTTTCAATAATTGTATTCCATTAAAAAAACAAAATATTTAAAAAAAAAACATATAATTACCCGGAGTGGTATGACTCCGAATTAATAAATACAATAAAAAATAAAGCTATACTTCATAAAAGATATAAAGCTAGTAAATCGCAAACGGATTATAGGGCATTTGCGCAATGCAGGGCAAAGGTTAAAACGTTAATAAAAGAAGCTCATAACCGTTATAACGATAGGTTACAGCAACATATGATTGAGGACCCCCGTTCTTTTTGGAATTATATAAATTCAAAAAGACTTAATAGGACCACACGGAAAATTTTAAAAAATGGGGTGGCATTGACAAAAGAACAAAGTGTAAAAGAGTTTGCAGAATATTTTCACTCAGTTTATAGTAAAGAGCGCGCTCAACTAAATGTTGATGAGGCGGTATCAGAGGCGGGAAATTTAAATGGGTCAGCACGAGTACATATAGAAACGTTGCAACCCGTCGACGTATTAAGAGCGCTCACCGAGCTTAAGCCGAAGAGATCTTCTGGTCCTGATGGAATCCCACCTTATATTTTCAGAGACTGTAGGTATGTTCTGGCTGACCCACTTACACACATCTATAATTTAAGTTTAGAAGTAGCAGTGTTTCCGAAAATATGGAAAACAACGCGGGTGATTCCTGTTCCTAAAGGGACGTCGGGAGACTGGGTAGATGGATATAGACCGGTAGCGGTCCTCTCGACACCAGCAAAGGTATTCGAGTCAGTCATGCAGAATACCATACTTGTACAGATCTGTCTACACTTATCTGAAGCACAACATGGATTTCGACCGGGGCGGAGTACCACTAGCAATCTTATGAACTACAGCGCTCATCTAATACCAGCCATAGATAGTGGAGGCCAAGTGGACGTCGCCTATTTTGACTTCCAATTTTGCTTCGAAAATTGGCCGAGTTTGGATTTACACCTCATTTGTTAAAATTTTTCAGCAGTTACATGAGGGATAGACAACAATATGTGGAGTACGATGGTTGCCGGTCTGATGAATATTTTGTCTGGTCAGGAGTGAGTCAGGGTAGTAATCTTGGGTCACTTCAGTTTGTGATCATGATTAATGATCTGCCGAGGGTAATTGAAAAGGCACAATGCCTTTTATTTGCTGACGACCTGAAGCTTTTCCTTCCGATAAAAAGCATGGCAGACTGTGTATCATTTCAAAATGATATAGACAGGGTGGTAATATGGAGTGAACAAAGTAAGATGAAGTTCAATACATCTAAATGTGTTACGATATCTTACACTCGAAAATATAATGCTGTTTGCTATGATTACAACATAAATTCGATATCATTGAAAAGGGTGTCGGAGGTAAAGGACTTGGGAGTTCGCTTTACGGCTGACTTTAAATTTCATGCCCACATAATAAATAAGTATTTGTGGCAAAGCGTATAAAAACTTAGGATTCGTTATTCGGAATAGTAAAGAATTTACAAATATAAAGTCAGTAATAGCATTATACAATGCACTAGTAAGAAGTCAGCTCGAGTGTAATGCTATTATTTGGGCACCTAATGAAATGAAATACAGTATGATGTTAGAACGGATTCAAAATAAATTTTTAAGATATTTGTACCTGAAAGTATACGGGATTTATCCGTTTTATCCACTTATGTAACCCACCCTGTTCGTCATTGGTATGGTGGGATACACTGAACTGAAAGTAAGAAGAGGATTGGCAATGGTAACATATATTTTTAAATTATTAAGAGGCAAAATTAGCAATGCGTTGATTCTGGGCCGGGTGGGTCTAAGTGTTCCGGATAGGTATGTGGAGCGACGGCGTCAACCAAAGTTATTTGCAGTGCCTCACGGGAGGACCAACCTGCTAAATGAAGCCCCACTGACGCGAGCTATACGGATTCTGAATAAGGTATCTGTAGAAATCGATCTTTTTGTTTGTACCCTGTGTGAATTCACTAAAGTAGCTCAATTTGTGTTATGTTATACTGATGGGTATTAAGTTATAATTGTATTTAGATAATGTGGCTACGCTGTTGTATTGGGATTGTAATAATAAATAAATAAATAAATTTATTTTCTCTCAACTAAATGAGGGCAATGGGGTTGCCAGTTGGCGGGTGGGGCGGCTTTAGCGGGAAGTCAATGCTACTAACTTAAAAAAAAATTGGCATTTGGCAAAAATGAATAGACAGTCATTTTCAGTCTAATATACCGGGAGTCACAAAATGACCGACACAGCCGGAAGTTTCAAGTCAGATTACATGCAAACATCATTTTATTTGACAATTATTTCAAAATAAAGAAGGTAAAAATGGAGTAATTTTTTTAAAATTTCTATGTATTGAGAGCCCTATAACACGCATGCGCAATATCGATTGTGCGCAGATAACAATGGACCGCGAAATACATTCATTTAATTTTAATTATTTTACCGATATCTTGATGATAGTCGATGCTAAAAATGGCCATTTCCTCTCTGAAGACTGAGGCTAAGCACGCTCTTTTGCATGCATGCGCAAAACACATCATATTTCACACAAAACTAAACACAATCTTTACTAAACTACACTTAACACTCAAGACGAACACTGTAGTATGTTATTAACAAAAATTCAACTAAAAATGCACTAGAACAAAACAAAAATCGACAAAAAAAGCGGTGCGTCGGCGGCGATGCGCAACAAGACTCCAGCGCAAACGGTCGGTGGCAACTGAGCTCCGTTAGGAGTTGTATTATTATTTTATGCGACTGAGTTACAGGAACCCCCAACAGAACAATGAAGCGGGGTGGCGGTTGTCGGGCGGGTGGGATTTTATATCCAGGGTCGAACTCGGTTCACCTTTTTTTAATTCGTCTTTTGATATTATGCATTTTCTAATGTTCTTTTTAAATGCAATTACTTAATACTATTTTAATAACAAATTCCTCAATGTTTCTAAAACAAAGTACATTTGTGTTAGTAATGAATCGCTGAAAGATTTGTGGGTTTATCGAGTTTAATTAACGATCCCGTTGTTAAAAGAGTATTACCCCATTCAAACAATTTTTTTGGAGAACTGCTCTTTTAAAATAACGTAGATTAATGTTAGACTGATCTCTCTACAATAATTATAGAAAATTTTACACTCGGTTTCTGAATTGAGAATTAAAAGTTAAACGTCTCAAACTAACATAACTTAGTTTTCGTTTCCGATTTTAGTTTTTTGATGATCAGTTGATAGCAGTTTGATAAAACTAGGACTATTTGACTTGTGAAATTAAAAAAAACTTAAGCAGTAGAGATTATCTACTTTTTTTTAATCAGAAACCGGCTGTTACTCTGTAAATAGATTTAAGCATTTTGATTGTCTTGTTTATAGATTGTCTGGTATTATTTGCATGGAAGCGGTCTTATAAACCACAAACTAGTTTATTTTGTTTTTAGAAATTAAGAAGTCAATGACCGATTAATAACTTTTCCTTAGTACGTCCCCAAAAATAGCTGACTCAGGGTTGAAAACGCTCATTTTTTTCCAAAAACTTTGAAATTTAATATCTCCGAAACTATTTGACCTAGGCATATATTTTTTTTTACATCATATTTAAGACAAAAAGTATCCTCCAGGAACCTCGGGAATGTCGGTCGTTCTGTTTCACCGGGTATAGGTACCTATATTTAGACGGGAACCCTAACAGCGATCACATTGCCCGATAAATCGGCCTTAACGCACTAAGGCGCCTATTACACTACCCAATCTATCGGGCACGATCCATCGGGTACACTGTAAATTGGGTAGTCTAATCGCAGTTAGAGAGTTAGGGTCCCGATATCGGGTGAACGTGGGCGCCCGATCGCCCGATGAGCGTTAGGGCCGATTTATCGGGTAATGTGATCGCTGTTAGAGTGTTAGAGCGCTCAGTCGGTTGTTGCGCAGCGTGCGTGTGAGACGTCAGTGAACGACAACGAAATTTGCGAACAGACAAAAATGTATTCTCAAAAGGAAAAGAAATAATATTAAGTGTAATTTAATATTATTACTTTTTCTTATATATATATATATATTTTGTGTATATATACTTTGAGTCATGATATGCATTTCCCGTTGCAAAAAATTTTAAGGTTACATACAGCACAGCTAACCGCTGTTTGCGCTATACAGGAATAATTTAAAACCACTGCGAAGATTTTGTGAAAATAAACTTTAAGTAATTTAAATAAACATGTATTTTTTATTTTGATCTGTTCTAATACTAAAAAATAAAGTTATCGCTTATCAAAGATCGAGATTTTAAAACTTAATTTATGGACACCGCGCGCCGTGCGTCAGCTGAGCGCTCGCTCGACGCCGTAGGCAGGCATGTACTCGTAGGTACCTATCTACACGGGTCACTGACCGCTCATTTTGTTAGATTCGAACTAGATTTTATGCCATGATCTGAGGTGATTTCTAAGAGTAATTCCAATTTTCCCTTCATACTTTTATGGTTAAGGCCATCAAAATGCAAAAAAATAAAAGAGAAACAAATTCGTTACCTAGAAAAAAATATTAACGTTATGCCGAAGTTACATAGGTACTTCTGCGTTAAGGCGTATTTAAAAAAAATAGAATCAACTACGTATTTACAATAATGATGAATCAAAACAAACACCTAACTAATTACTTACCATGTATTTTAATATTTGTTCAAAATGAAGTCCACGTCTGTCCAGACATAAACGTGCACATTTCATTAAATTGTCATTTAATTTGTTTAAAACACTAGTGTCACTTTTCACTTCACTGAAAGCGTTATTATTTTTTATTGTTAAGTCTTCTAGACTTTGTGCCTCCTCTACATCTCGGCGTTTGACTTCTTCCCATAAGAAACACCCATAAGAACTTGTGAACAATGCCTCATCCGTCTACAAGATGTTTGCATCGCGGTGATGTAGAAGCCACTCACATAAGGCTCGACGTGGTACTGGGTCTAGGTCATGGAACTGCTGAACCGGCTGAAAGTGGTACGGATGGAGTCCGGCTGTTTTTAGCAGCTTCAATACCGCAGGCTGGCTCACACCAAAGAGATATGCCGCATCGTGGGTACTGACTCTGGGACTTCGTCTGTTAAAATGGTTCGAAGCATTAGGGACCGTGGGGTTACGGATCCCAAGGGCCCGCATACGAGGTATGCTCTTCGTCGCATACTTTCTCCGAATTGCGCTTATGTAGGTTCTCACCACTCAGAAGATAAACTCGTATATCTCGTAAAACTCACGACGGCGGGCGCGTCGCGTGCGCGGGAACGCGAGGACACGTCACATCGGCGCGTGCGTATGAGTCTCACTGTCGCGCGCGTCGCTCGGTCCCGGCGGGGCGGTGGGGGCTGTGGCGGGGGGCTACCGGGCGCGGCGGGGTTCCACGGTGGCATACGCAAGAGAAGACGTTTTCATTGAAGTTTTATTTTAAAAAATGTGTCCATATTCTACCGTTTCGATAGGGATAAAAATATTTAAAAAAATTTTTTTAACTAATTATGGAAAAGTGTTCTATTACTGATACTGAACCACCAAAAAAAATTTTTGGACTGGAAAAAAAATATTCCTGTATAAGGTATGACTAAGTTTAATATATGATCAAATTGTGCAGAACTCATTCTGTAGTAGTTCAAACTGCATAGTTGGTCATTTAGAAGCAAATATTTTTTACCCAACATTTTGTTTTATTATTTACGCCCGCAGTTAAAGTATGGGGTATGCCAATAGGGTATTTGACACTATCAAATATAAGTTGCATTTTGTGGTCATCCTGATAGATAATAATCTAATAAAGCTTATTTCTTAACATCTGCAGAAAAAACATGTTTAGATTTATAAAATAACGTAAAGAAAATGCAATATTTTTAGGAATTTATTCAACGACGAAAACGTCCTATAATTGGTCGTCGTCACAACCAATCACGATTCTGTTTACTGGCCTCTGACGTCATCAGCTGTCATGTCAAAGTAGTGTTACAAAGATACATAAAATATCGATGCCTGTAGGTATCGAGTACTTTATAGTAATTTACTGATAACTGAATACTTTGCCGCTTCTATTGAGAGGAACTGCCAAATTTTTAAAAAAGAGCAACTTCCATGTTTTTCTCATTTCTTGAACTTTACTATAATAATTCAAAATATCAAAGTCGATTTTGATGATATAAAGTGTTCTCCAAGTTAAAAACTAATAAAACATTTAGTGGACAGACATACTACATGCATGTATAAAAAAAATAGAATATTCTTTTTCGCTTGTAGTTTCGTTTTCGCTCTCAGAGCAGAGGAAAATAAAAAACGTCAAAATACGCACTACGACTTCAATTTCTCTTTTAAATTATTATTTCAATTTACTCTAGGGATGATCGATATTCATCGATGTTGAATATAACTTATTCAATAATATCGACAACTTTTGCCCGAGCGCAGCCCTGGTGGTCAGTTGGTGAAAAGGAGTGAATTTTAATGTTTATTGCAAAATTATGATTATTTATATCACAATTAAATAAATGTCTTAGTTTTTTTGTCTGTATGAATGAACTGTGCAGAGCTTTAACATTTGTTCAATCATAATTTATTTCATTTTCGTGTTCAAAAATCTTTCTAAAGGAAAATGTTTGGTAAGTAAAATTCATTGACTAAAGATAACTATTTTCAATTAAAACCTAGTAACTTATATAAGGAAAATTCAGTTTAAAGATAGCGTGTGTCAATATTTTTTATTATCTATTCAAAAGTGTTTTGCTATATTTTATGAAATTATGTGATTTATTATTGACAAAGTAAAATTACATACTCTTGTCCTTCTGCTGCATTCAGTTAGAATAGCTTTTCGAATATAAATAAAAGGCTAATTTAGTAGTAAATATCTACATCAGGGAATAAAGGAAAGGTTTTAATATAATTAAGTAATTATGGTATGCATCTCTTATTAGAAAGCTCATGGTTTTAGATAATTCATTACATGTCTTTATTTCTTTATCAACTACATGTTTATCACTAATACTAGTATAACCTATTATATAGCATTAAAGGTATTGCAGCAGATTTTAAGATTGATAGAGTACCTATTTTATAAAAACTATAGTTTTAATAGCCTATAAATCTTCTCTGGTTAAATAATTCAGTAATTATTTTGAATACTTTTTTAAATTACACCCCATAAACATGAAAATCATCATTAGATACAATAATATATTAAAAATAGAGTTCTAAAATTTAAATGTAATATATTTATAATGAAACAAGACAACTTTATTATTTATTAAAATGTTTTATGTAATAGAGTAGAATATAAACAAATACATTTTCTTAACAGATCTATCGTGATTAATAATTGCAATGACTTTTAACAATGGATGGTAATAAGAAATATTATAGTTAACAATGAGTGCTCCAAGTGGGTGTGTCAGCTGCAGTGATGGTTCTCAACAGTTTGATGTTAAGCATGACACTGAATGCTCTGAAGCTGAAGATGTACAGATCCGGATGGCACCTCATGTGCAGGCATATTTGGCACATAACAATCCCACAACAAACTGCTGTGGACTAGCAATACCAATTGCTTTTGAAAGAGCCGCACCTGGTATTTGGTGGAATCCAAGATTTGATTCTGAAATACTTGAAGGCCAATATCGAACCAGTTCCTTTAGACAAATAAGATTACGATTCAGGTATCTTTAATGTATATAATATTTTTTCTCCATCAATATGTTTGCATGATTTATTCTTTTTAAATATTTTAAACCATTGATGTTTTTATTTTCTCCTTTTCAGATTTGCACTTTTGTACATTTTGATATTTTCTATATCATGGTTTGTCTACTTTGTTGGTCTTGGCTTGAATGGTGGCACAGTAAAATGGCCATTCCTAAGTTCAATGTTTGGTGGGGTGGTCTTGATTACATCTATTATGTTATTTGTCACATTTACATATATTTATAAGGTGTACACATTTAAACTTTCTTTGATTATGGCACTTGCTCTGTGTACTCTAAGTCTGTCTCTGGTGACCTTGACAACGCAACTAAATGTAGTGTCTCCTCAAGCAGCTGACATCAGCCAGTCAGGTCACTTTACCATGTGTATTGAAATCCTACTGATTATATATACACTAACTCCGTTACCACTGTATGCTTGTGTTATCATTGGACTTTTGTATTCAATTGTGTTTGAGATATTGAACATTGTGTTGCATTTAACAGAGCAGCAATGGCAGTGTCCAGGAATGTTTGTGAGAATTTTATTGCAACTGTGTGTGCACATAATAGGTGTACATATTTATTTAATGACTTTTGTAAGAATGCGTGGCACATTTATGAAAGTAGGTCAAAGTTTATTGGTTAGACGGCAGTTGGAGATGGAGAAACAGTTGAAAGAGAAGATGATTCATTCTGTGATGCCTCCAAAATTGGCCAGTTGGTTGATGGAGGAGCAGGTTCTTGAATCGGATACAAACCTCAAAAAACATGATCCTCTAAATCAAAGAAATTCAAACCCTGGAGCGTCAGACATAAAGTCCTTGTTCAGACCTTTTAACATGAGCTCGATGGATAATGTCAGCATTCTATTTGCTGATATTGTTGGTTTCACAAGAATGTCCAGTAACAAAGGTGCTGATGAATTAGTGAATATATTGAATGATTTGTTTGAAAAGTTTGATGAACTTTGTTTAATACATGGGTGCGAAAAGATATCTACTCTAGGAGATTGTTATTACTGTGTTTCTGGATGTCCAGAACCTAGACCAGATCATGCAACATGTTGTGTTGAAATGGGATTAGGTAAGATCCTTATTTATCTGTTTATTGCTAAGTATTATTTGTCTTAATACATTGAATGCAGTTTTATAAAGAAAAAGTATGTTAACAACAAGATCAATTACGGTGTTCTAGGTATGATAGATGCAATACAAGAGTTCGATAGAGAGCGAGGTGAGGGTATTAATATGAGAGTCGGTGTGCATACTGGTACGGTGCTTTGTGGTATCGTTGGCACCCGCCGTTTTAAATTTGATGTGTGGAGTAATGACGTAACATTCGCCAATAAAATGGAGTCTACAGGGAAACCTGGTCGGGTCCACATATCAGAGGAAACTAGTAAATTTCTCGGTGGCTCTTACGTTTTAGAAGAGGGAGAAGAAATTTTCGGTGAGTCAATATAAATTTGATATAAACCTCTAGAGCATGTATCCTGTAGTGCCGTCACATTAATAACGTGGTGTACGTGTGTTTAGGTCACAAAACCTACTTCATAGAAGGTCGCCAGCTATACTCTCCGTATGAACACGATCAATGTCTCACTCCTTCCCATCCTATAAACTTACGTCTTATTATATCTCCCGCAGTTTCGCCCCAATCCCCCCTGTCCTTCAATATGTCCCCACCGTTTTCTGTGAGAGACAATTATGATACCAAGAACGATAAGATCAGTCCCAGAATACAAGACGTGAACAATTTCTTATCACCCAACCCGTTTAATTTTCGCAACAAAGCCAGTTCACTGCCAAGTATATTAGATTCCGATGCCGAAATGGATGATAAGAGGGAGAAACATTTTACTGAAGAAAATGATAACTCATCAAAAAGTCCCACATCCGTTGGTGAGTTCTATTAATTTATACTTGCATATTCCACATCTGAATCGCCTGTAGAATTAGATACCTTTATTATTTTATATTTATCCACACATGTGCCAGAAAATAGACGAGAGATTGATAGAATGATTCACATAGCGCGCTTGTAATGTTGGCCGCGCTCTGCAATGATTTATCTCGTGTATGTTTTAGAAGATTTGTGTGTTTGTGTAAACTCTAGATATATCAGTTTCGTATGTTTACTTGACCACTGGTATAGTATAAATTGAACCGAGGAAAATTCATTATCGGCCGTCGAAGACACTAGTTTGATAAGATATAATATGGCGCTTTATTCACGAAGGTGATGTACCTACTCTATTACATTTCGGATGACAAAGTTATAAAGCCAAATGATTTAATTGATAATGGATGTCATCATACTGGAGACATAGTTGTTGTTAGCGTATCTAGACTTGAAAAACAAGATATTTAGAAGAATAGTAGCAATGAGATATAATACGTATTATAACGACTTTGTTTAATTATCACATTGTCTAGAAATCGAGGTCAAATTCAAATAGCTTACCGACGTTATTTATATTACGTACACTTTCAATTAGTTACATATAAACGTGTGATATTTGATCATAATATACACGTAGGTAATATACACATTTGGCCTCTTGAGTGATAATTGTTAATGTGTATATTTTTCTGTTGGTAGCTAATATTTATATAAGGTGCGAGAAATTATTATGATAACGATTTCATGATGTTAGCGTCTCGTCAAGATCATCATTATGCTATTATTAACTCTGTATTATCTCGTAGGCGCCCGGTAATCTGGTTTTGCTTTGTACGCTATTTTTATTATCCATAAAAACTGCTATTCAAAATGTTTTTCAGGGAGCTACGGCAAGTATACTAATAAACTGAGAAATTGGAAAGTACCCCGATTTTTGAGGAAACATTCGGACACGCCTTTGCATGAAATTAAGAAACAAGATTTCGGTGAGAAAAGTATTCATTTCTTGGAGCGTGGAGACAATGCTGGTATACAATCGAGTAATGGTTATCAACAAGTGCCTATAGTAATAGAATCTCAAGACAATAAATTCGCGAAGCCTGTTCAAGTGCAGAGTAGCAGTAAGCTGAATATACCGCAGAGCCACGACATGGGATCATTTGAGAGAGAGATCATCGACATTCGCTCCTATTTGAGTCAGTCCAGAAGTAATATGTCGCCTTTTGCTAGAAGTAGTAGCTACAGATCACAGTATGGTAGACCGCAGAATAATATCGAGGTGATTACTGACTATTTTTATTTTTGAAATCTGCAAAGAGATTCTATTTTTTTTTTTCCCGCGCGGATTATCTCATAGTTTCTGTCTGTGATCGTTATTGTTGTGTTATGTAAGTTTGGAAAGTACCAACCTACAGGCATTTGTAGTGAAATTCAACAATGTGAAGTGACAAGATTTTTTTTTTTTATATACTTAATTCTTCATTTCATTATTCGAGTTTTGAAGTACATTAGAAGCTCCTTATTCGGGGAAGATACGTTCCTTAAATATGCCGCGACAACAGAAAACACGAATACGGGATGGCATTTAGTATATAATAATAGAGGATATGTTCAAAAGTTCCTAAATAAAAGTAATATGTATGTCAAAATAAATGCAATTGAGGTAAGATCTAACACTTAAAATCAATCTTTATTGTATGGTTTTTAAAAATTTTATTCATTATCTTTTTTCTAGTTTTTAAAGATCTTTAATTTCAGATTCATAACGAGATGTAGTTTTTTTTAAGTATTTATGAATGCTACAACGAAGCAAAAATTATAAGAGGTTGTAAAAGTCACCTTGAAACATGCCCGAAGTATTTAAAAGATGACGATGCGTCAATAAACGCCTCTGAATTCCTTTATGTTACCGATTGTATCCGCGTATATTTTAACCGCGAGTACAGAAATACGGTTACAAATTTTTCACGCGCGAATAATGAAAACGCAAATAATGAAGCCGTGAATAAGGAGCTTCTACTGTATTAATAAATGAATTGGAAACAATGATCACACACAATTAGATTCGAGACCGTATAGAACAGTAGGTTTCTTCATTGATTCGACCGTAAAGTTGGCCTTATCATCGCGATCTATCGCATACTAATACAGGCCACTATTATGGACACGTCTGATAAATTGGTATAAAAGTTATTATATATGATTAATTTTGCATTCCCAATGCTATACTAAAAATATTATTGATGAAAAATGCTTAAAATAATCCACTTTGTCCCTGGCACTCTGAGATGGGACTTGAACCCATGATCTTTCGTTCATCATTATAGTCTGTCACCCGCGTAGGATGTAGTTTCCCGTAGGCGATAGAATATTTCAAAACGGTCCAAAAGTTTCGGGGCTTATTCTACGCAGACAAATATAAAATCCTAACGTTACCTTGTTTATATATACTTGAACTAAGATGAAAAAGAAGAAGATACCCTAAATTTCTCTATCAAGCGAGATGATACCATAATTAAACCTCTTAGATCTGGATATAAATTAATGCTACCACCTGCTAAAATAAAAAATTCTTCGAGCCTTCATTAATCATGTCAATAAAAATTTATAACAAGTTGCCCAATATATATAAAGAGATAAAAGATGACAAAAAAATATTCATACGTTAAAACAATTACTCATTCATAATAATTATTTAAGATACGAGTGCGGAAAGTAAGGTTTTACCTGTAAAAACCTGTTACGCTCAAGTTTCTTACAACATTTTTTAATGCTTTTTGCGAGGAAATAAAACAAATATATAGGTTAACAAAACTAATGACGTATTAAAGGTAAAAATTATTTGTTAAAATTAAACGTGATACATTTTTATATGATTATATGAAAATATTCGTTCTAGGCTCTTTGAAATACTTTTGCCTCTAAAGTTTGACATATTTTCATCAATATTTTTTTAAATTCCTCTGGTGCTCGGCCAAAAAAAAATTAAAAATATACTTTTAAGCACGTGTGCAGTAAAGGATTTCAGTACATTTTTATTTAACACGTGTTTAAAGACTCACTTTCGGTGTTTACATTGGATTAAAAAAATAGCGCTTTAAATTTAAATTAAATAACTGAATTGAAAAAGCTCTTATAATATATCGGAATATTTAAAAGACAAAAATATACAAAACATATTTTATAGAGAAGTAATTAATATATATTTAGAATGAATTAATGGATGATTAGCAACAATTAATAATGGTATTATTTATAAGAATATAATATACTTTATAACATTATATTAAATTATAACATTAACGAAATTGAAAATTTATAATTATGTATGTTTTATTTATTTATAAATTACCATAATAAAAACTAGTGTTCCTCCTTTCTATTATTTGTTGTGCCCGACAGGGTCCATAGTGTGACTAACTAAACTATGTTACATTATTTTAAATTACCTATGGAAACATTAAACTTATTGATTATTGAGCAAACAGAAAAACGTTCAAATCTTTCCTCTTTATAAAGGAGGTATCTCTAATCAAACAATATATTAAATCGACCAGGCACCAGTTAGTCGTGCTCGAAGTTCGACTATAGCAACTCAGCTGGAGGTTACGCGGCCGAAGGATCGTCGTTTGAAGTTACCTCTGCCCGCGCCGGCGGCGGTGCCCTCGCGGCCTCACGACGACGCCGTCAGTCTCTGCCCGTCCGTCAACAGTCGGAAGGACTCGGGCATCAGAAGCACTAGCAGGCGGTCCAGCATCCAACAGCAGGTGAATATTAATAAAAAAAAAAAAACAACTGGGTAAACAATAAAAATTAAACTATGATTATTATGATTATTCACAATGCTATTCTGGAAAATATTCTCAATGAAAAATGCTAAAAAAAACGACTTTGTATCCAGATACATCAGTACCAGTACTCTGAGGTGGGATATAAATAAGATTTTTAGTCACTAAAATAATAATAAAAATATGAATTAATTTTTGTTTGTTTGTCTGTCAGGTAGATATTGAAGTATATTAAAAACGTCTTTTGCGTAATCAATAAATTAGGGCGATACATTGAGTTGAGATGTTGCATGACGTGGCGCTTTTGTAAATTTTCTACGAAGTTGTGAAGTAACAAGACCCTACTCCTCAACTGTAATGCCTATTATCTAAGCCGTTTCTTGTTTATATTGAATAAAAAAAATGCATATAATATTTTTCTAATATCTTACTGACAGACTAAATAGATTTTTTTCATACAGACATCATTCCTTTTATCTTTATTTTTTATCTTACATTAGTATTATTTATATGTACATGTTACATATGTATTCTTAATTATAACTTATATTAGTGGGTACACTGAAATTCTAGAAAAGTTGAAATTACATTTACCAATGTCACTTAAATGACCCTTTGCTGATATGTTTAAGGTCGACCTGCACTGCTCTGTACATATAGGTAAAGGATAGTTGTAAATCTATTTTACTGACTTCATTTCAAAATTGTATCATACTTGCAGAAGCTCGGATCAAAAACTGCATCTAATAATGAATCCTAACTTCATTAAAGTCAGAATTAATGAGATGAAGAGATTTTGATCCCAGCTTCCTACTCAACAGTAGAAAAGATGCCGGTGTGAGAAGCACTATCAGGCAATTGGCATTTAACAGAAATAACATATTTATAAGTAATATTTTTTTCGTAAATACTTGCTATATGATGAAGTTTGTATTCAATGAACCACTATTTTCCGGCCTTAAAGTAATATAAGAAACGAGCTATCCCCCCGCAAATTCGTCGGCATAAATTATAGAATAATTATAAAACAATTAACGTTTTAATCTTTATAATATTGTCGCGCCCTTACCGAAACAAAGAGAATAGAATCGTCAAAAGTAGAATTATTATGCATTGAGTTTTGACCGACAATTATATAAACCCAGATATAGTTATATATATATAGTCTTGTCTAATCTAGTGATAGCATTCTTTTTCTATTATTTGTTTGTTCCTCTTTCTTTCGATGAGGATCTCAAGTACTTTGATTTCACTATTATTAAAATTCGCAGAACGCTCCTTCTTTTTAGTTTCCATAATAATAATTATTAATTACGCAAAATCACTACATACCAAAATACCACAACAACCAATAAACCTAATATAGTAATAGTTAACATTGCCAGATGTAAAAAAAAAGAAATAGTCATCTCTTTTCTATCATTAGTTCATTCTACATATTTGTTATAACTTCGTGAAGTTAACAGTTTAACGGATAAGCTTATTCGTCAGATAGCTATCCAAAGAATTAATATCAATGAGGAAGTATTAAAAAAAAATGAAAGCATTAAAAAGTGCCTCCACTAGATGGCGACTCTAGCAAAAGTTGATTTTTGCAGGAAACGAATAGACCTAAGACAGTCATTTCCGTTCCTTTTAACTAACATATTAAAAACTGAAATTTGAAAAGTTCGAAACTTAGATGTCAATACAAATATGAATAAGTACAAATAGAATATGAGTTGTTTATTGAGTTTGGATAACTAATTTACTTTTAAACTTAAAAGAAAACCGGAAAGGTTGTCATCGAGAAATCAAAAACGTATCGTAGTGCCATTAAGTTTGATTTCGGGAACTAATGTTTATTTTTTAAATACTCCTCATTAAAAAAATTAAAATCACTTAATCGATAAATAAAGAGCCAATAATAATGATAAATCATTTTATTCTTCAGTTAACTATTGGTACTTTTACCTGAGGATTGAAAAATCGGCCCTTAAAGCTTTAACCTACTGTTTTGGATAATAAGATTACTGTATGTAAACGACCGGATTTATCTTTTGATTAACTGTATGCTGTATCGGAACTGCGTCGTTTGACAAATTAATAGGGGTTAAAGTATGAAATTGCCGATTTGTACTGAAAATCAAAATTGTATATTTTTAATTTTTAACAAATTTATATAATCAAAATAGTGACCGTTATTATCTATACATTGCTTCCATCTAATGTGAAGATTATTTATGCCTTTGCGATAGAACTCTGAGGATCTAGACTGCACAAACTGTGTGAAAGCATTTTGTACTGGGAAGAAAACTCCTTGTCACGTAGATAATTGTCCAAATCGCGAAAAAAATTGTTGTCTATTGGATTCAACAAGGCAACACAAATTTCAACACGCGTTTCTTTCTGCAGATCAGTCAAATAATGAAGCATCCATTTTTCGCATTTTTTTAATTTGTTGGTTTGACGCCAATGAGTCAATAGTGTGGGTAAGGTTACGTTAAACCATGCCGCTAATTCCTGGGTAGTTTGACTAGGATCGGTTTCCACCATCTTTCTTAATTCATCGTTATTCACCTGTGTGGGCCCACTTCGTGGCCTGTTCTTCAAGTCGAAGTTTTCGTCACGAAACCATTTTAACTAAAATCGCTCGGTGCGTTCATTAGCAGACCCCTCTCCAAACGCAACATTGGTATTGCGGGCTGTTTCTGCCACGTAACTTCCACGTCAGAACTCGTATTCAAAAATCACTCGAATTTTCACGGTATCCATCTTTCTTGTCTAAATTGAATAACAAAAACAATTGAAAGTCGATATTCAAATGTTTTACATTTTTTAAAAGAAGAACATCACAGAAACCATGTGAAAAAAGCTTCTTTCGAATATCTCAAACCATGAAGATTCTATGTCAATTCAGGGAACCTATTACAATAAAACGGAAATTCCATACATTAACCCTTAATATTATCTTTTATTAACTCAATGTTTTGATGAATTATTAAAGGTTAGTAATTGATTCAATTATTTTATGTGAAACTGGTTGCATTGATCGGTGATATAATAGTGACTCTAGGATAAATAAGTAATAAAGGTCAAAGTTTACAAAAACATTGGAATATTCTCATATGATCAGTTCTCTCTTTTACGAGTACGATTGAACCATTCGTTTTATTGATAATGGTATCATAATATTGTTTAATTTAATCATATTGACTTGTTTTTTATTATCTCTTATTTAATATATTGTGTAAAAAAAAGTACTTATTATTATAAAATCGCACCAATGCTCATAAAACCTGTTTACTGGCAAATTTTACAAAAAAATTTAACATACACCATTCGATAGAAACTTTTAGCTGGATTTACTGGTAAAATAGATTTCGTTTTTTTTTTAAGTTGTCACTTAGCATGTTTTACCATCATGAGTGCGAAATGATATTTGGAAAAACATCTTTTGAAATACTAATTTAAGTAGGTAGGCTAAGCGCTAAAATCTCTAAAGCGCTAAGATCTAATCATAGCTATGTATTACACCCCGCACTCCGGTTAGTCGTGTGACTGAAGCGGAGTGTTAATACAGAGCCATGCTCGGATGACGCATCACGCGTATAGTCAGTGAGTTTAGTCTATCTACCGCTTATTCGATATCTCTGTATGAAACAAAATAGGGAGCAAAAAAATAGCCCTTGCTAGAACTGGAAGAAACTGCGGGTTCTTTTCGATACAACGTCTCTCGATGTAAATTTACGAAATGGCCTAGAGCTTTGACTTTCAAAAGTGCTTGTTACAGCTTATTCTGAATGAATGTTATTGATTTGTTTTTATTGTCAACTAACATGGTCTTACCCAATTTATAGAATTCAAGTATATTTTTACTATGTTAGATTAGGGCTTACATTACTAAATATCTAAGTACCGTGTCTGTATATGAAAAGTGAAGTCATATTTACAGAAACAGTTACGACAAAAATCACCAAAGTCAAAATATACATTAGATAAACATTAATTGATTAATAAGATAAACGAGAAATAAAAAAAATAATCTAAAAAAGCGGGGAAAAACTTATTTCACATGAGGACATTACTAGTGCAGTAAGATTGTCATAGTTATTTATATGTTTATTACTTTTTTTATTATTTACGATACGATTTAGCAGTATAAAATTGCATTGAATACATGAACATAATGTAGGTCTTTTGATTTGAAATAAATACGAGTATTATATAAATTCGAGTTCTCATATTGTTGATATAAAACGAGTTAAGTAAACTAGTTATCAGGATCTGTATTCGATTATTTGATAATTGTTTCAGATATTTGCTCTCAACCACACGCTGGCAACGTCACAAGCCGATATGATGCAGCATCGTGTGTCAGGATATTACACGTCCAGTCAGTCATCGCTCAATGAACATACTGCCAAGAGTCGTTTACCGCCACCGCTTAGTGAGCAGCAAGTGCAGTCGCTACAGAAACTGCGCAAGCAATCGGATCTTCAGTTGATCCGCTGCGTACAAGACAACGCCAGGTCAGGCATTAACTACTTCGTACAACCGCCCCTCAATAGGTTCACTCTATTTTTCAAAGAAAACGTAATCGAGAAACACTACAGAGACAAAGCCCACAGAAGCGACGACAGTGAAGACTTTCCTCCAACTCTCACTACTTCGCGTTTTAACACTGCCCTCGACATATTAGTGTCCGCTATCATATTCCTAGCGGTGTCTGTATCAGTATTCATTTTATACGGGGAGTGGCGCCATTCTCTTGGCTGGTTCGTCACCTTAGTTTTAATTCAAGTTGTAGCTATGTCGTTGTGTGTTTATAGACATTATTTGAAATGGAAAACAAAAAATACACCCCACGTAAACGATACGATAAGAAGGTCCGTTAGGATATTTAGAAAATTATCGGATTGGATACCGTGGCACCTCTCTGGTAGTTTGTTAATTAGCCTGCCTATTTTAGCCGTAATCATTAACTTTTCCTGCGAAAACACCACCATGGTTATACTTCGTGGTGATCAGTCGTTCTATGTTTATCTCCTATGCGTAGGCATAGTCCACTTTTGTAACTTTACCCAAATGAATTGGCTTGTTAAGAACACTTTAGTAACACTTTACGCCGCTTTATTCCTGTTCCTAGCCATACTCGGCTGTAAAGACGCTAATACTCAACTCAGAAGTGATATTAACATCCCGAGGTCGTTGGTTAACAATATAACAGATTTTATGCAAACCCTCACTAACGATTCCACTGATTGGTCTGATGTGAACAGCACAGAGTTGGTAAATGGCTTGCAACACGAACTACACCTGACGGAACTATATTTGGATGTGGCGTTATTGTTGATATTAGTGTGGTTCTTGAACAGGGAATTTGAGATTAGTTATCGGTTAAGTTTCTACAGTAACGTGGTGGCTAATCGTGATAAACAGAAAGTACAGAATATGAGAAACCAGGCGGACTGGCTTCTACACAATATAATACCGCGACATGTCGCTGACCAGCTTAAGAATACAGCAAAATATTCTGAAAACTATAAAGACGTTGGAATCATATTCGCAAGTATAGTTAATTTCAATGAGATGTATGACGAGTCTTATTTAAAAGGCAAGGAGTACTTGAGAGTTCTTAACGAATTGATAGCGGACTTTGATGAATTGTTAGAGAAACCGGAATTTCAACATGTTGAGAAAATTAAGACTATTGGTAGTACGTTCATGGCAGCTAGCGGGCTTAATCCCGACTTGAGGCACGCCTCGAGCGATCCGTACGATCACCTATATCAACTGATGGACTTTGCTCTCGAAATGCAAAAAGTCGTTGAAAATTTCAATCAAGATTTGCTAGAATTTGATTTCATACTGCGTATTGGATATAATTTCGGTGATGTAACTGCTGGTGTTATTGGAACTTCCAAACTATATTACGATATATGGGGAGATGCTGTGAATATAGCTTCCCGGATGGATTCTACGGGTGTAGTGAAAAGAATTCAGGTTGGTGAGGCTTCTATATCTGTATTGTCTGATAGGTATGACTTTGAACCACGAGGCAGCGTTTATGTTAAGGGTAAAGATAATATGAATGTGTATTTAGTTGTTGGCAAAAAAGAGTCGTAAGAAATATTAGTATGAAACATAGAATCTGTGATTTATATTTTATATACTGAATTTTAATGTAAAGATGACCCTATTTATTTATTGTGTGCAGTGAATTATATAAGATGTAGTAAAAGCTTGAAGAATACTCTGTGTTGTAAGGCTACTATTTATTTATTCATAGTTTTAGCGTAAACATTGGCAGCATGATATAAAGTTTTAAAAAGATATAAATGAGTGATTTTCTCTTTGTCATAGAGTGCTAACTTTCCTTGCCTGTAATTTTAATATTATTGTATCTGTGACCAGTGCTCTAGTCTCAATTTAATTTCCCATAGAGGTGGTCTCGTCTTGTAATCGTACAGAGTACGAATATTTATTGAAGATTATTGACGATTGTTTTTATATAAGTGTTTAGGGAAAGAACGAATGTCCACCGTCTTTTTTGTATATTTCGAATGTACTTTCTGTATGTGTTAAATATTCTGAAAAAAGTTTTTTTTTTGTATATAAAATTGTTATATAGGTTACCTACCCATTTGGGGATAGTCAAAAATAATTGTAATCTAATAGAAATCAATGTGCGTAAAAGAATACACGGTATTATAACTTGAAGTACGTAGAAGTATGTATTATATAATTTTGTGTGTATTCTATAGCCAATGGTAATCAATTAAAGATGTTATTAAGGGTGTAGTATATAATGTAGAAAATGTCCACATGTTATATAGATTATCTTTAAGATTATTTGTGTAGTATTTGCCTAATTTTTATTTATATTTATTATATAATATAACCAAGACCACTGCTTACATTAGGTATATGCCTTTTTAAAATGGGAATAAGTTGTTAAGAAATAAAACGATTGAAAATATAATATTAAATTATATCTGTAAAATACTTTGATTAGAAAGATGCCAATATATTTTGATCAGATTTTTCGCTTCGATCATTATGAAGATGACGATACTTCAGCGTGTCCAAATACTACAGGTATAATGTAGCCAGTGCTGAGGCCATGTGGTGGAACACCTAGTGGCGTCGGCGCGAGTAAAATTGTAATATGCTTCAAAGGTATTCTGGGTCAGAAGAATCTTTCGAAAATTTTTTACAACAATCGCGTCCGCGCGGTCCTCATTCAACGTTTGCCGCCGACCCTGAACATATTGTTGGTCCAACTTGTGGGCCTACTTATGCTTCGTTTTCAGGCACGACGCCAATTGAGGACTTTACTGCCCCAACTGCCGTCTGTCCTACGAACTTGTCCTACTATTGCAGTTAAGGATCAATTATGAGAGTCAGCAAAAGGTCTATTTATGAGAGTTAGCAATCATGCCTATGTTAAATTGGCTAGAAACCTTTGTCTTGAGATACTGTGGTATTCAGGACGAGAAGACATTTCAGACCTACTCAACAGAGGTGGATACAATGATTAACCACTTTCTCGAAATTCGTGCCTAAACAATCTGTCTTCGAGTTCCCAAGTCTTATGGGAGTAGATGTTATAAAATTCTTGCTCTTTTCACGAGCTCTCGGACTATTATCAGAATTAGACCTAGTAAAGTAATTATTTGGCTACTTTGATTACTTACATTGATTTAAATTCAATGAAATATAAAATAAATATATAGGGTTGATTAAATATTTACGCACAAGTGGGTGTGGGATTCGGCGGATTAACCGTAGGCAATTACGGTCTGAGGTATTTTTTTTTCAACACATTGTTTCATAACAACTTATCACATTATTTATATGCAAAAATGTTAATAATTGTATCTATTCGAATATCATAAAGAAGATTTAGTTTTTCTTCAATAATACGAAAGTGAATCGAGTACGAGTTAGTGCACAAACAAATTTAGCACATGTAAATAACAACAAAATTTCTGTGGTGACTATGAGTAGATAGGCAAATGAGGTTATATAAATTTTTATTCTTATCTATATTAACAAATTAGGACGTCCATGTGATATATTCTGAGGTATATAATATAAAGGACTACATTATTCTCTGACGTAACAATGATCTTCGAACTTATGATGATATAGCCTTAAACATTCCACTTTGTATTTAAACTATTGCCTTCAAAATGTCTTACTTCCTATTTATATATGTATATGACATTTAGAGTTTGGCATTTTTGAAATTAATAAGAAATTATATTTACAGATATTGGACCAAATCTGGAGATCGACTGTAATATTTTATATTAGCTCTCTGGTCTTGATAGAAACCTTGTATTATTAAATTATTTATTGTTTTGTAATTAAACTTTTCATGTGATACATTATATGCACACGGAATATGTATGATTATTTATTAACGATAATGTTTTATTTGGAATTAACTTTTGAATATTTTACATTACTAACATAAATACTGTTGGCTCATCTTCTCCGAAATGTAGCAATGAAACCTTATATCCATTTCGAACAGTCTTCTAGAGAACATGTTCGTAAGACACGGCAGTCAGAACCCAGATCCACCATTGCACATTTTTTTCTCAGTAATGTGTATGGTTGAGTAATGTTAGTGACCTTAAACATGACAATTATACCTTTTACAGAATTACTCTGTAAGCTTAGAGTTATTAAAACTATGTTTTTTTTTTATCAATGTTGACTCGGTGCAGATTTCATTAGCGGCCTATTGTACGTCTTCACAAAATATCCAAAATTATATTTGGTTACACATTTTTGGTTTGGGGTTTGGTTCGATCAGTCACATTCAGACACAGGGGCCTATCCACAAGCTATTATAGCAATGTGTAATTCTTGCAGCTAGCGGGACACTACTTTTATTCCTTATAGCGCTGTTCCGATCGCTACACGTATTAAACATTGCTATAAGGTTTGGCCCCTGAATGTACCGATAGTAGGCAGACAGACGGTTACCTATGAAGGTGAGCAGCTTAATGATTCAGGTAGATGTTTCCATACCCGTGAAGTATCTAGTATTACCTAGATATTGATTCTATAACATTATTAGAACTCAATTCATCCATACATTTTATTATGCAGCAAAAATTAAAATAAACAACTAAGGTGACTCTGGGATCTTAGACTATGACATATTTTAATTGTTGATACGTAGTTTATTTCTGATTTCATAAGAAGCTATCCAATGTCTTTTAGTTTGCCTAGAAATAAGTAAATAAATGTACATTATAAACAGAAATACACTCTTCTTTTAAACAGCAAAAGAGCATATTTTAAAGAACGCATAGATGTTTCATATTATAATATTGAAATGATTAAATATTCAATAAGTAGATAAATTGAAGATTATTCTATTGTATTTAAATTCATAATTTTCCATAGCGGTCCTTATAGGTACTCCTATGACGAATTTGAGGTTTTGCACAGGGTTACTTTTAAGGAGGTTTTCCCAAGCGACTCATAACATAATTTAGAAGGAAATTCTAAATAAAATAGAATGCTATATTAGGTTGCCCATTCGGTAAACGTAAGTTTATGTGGGCTCTGTCCAATTATTGCTTAAAAGCATTGTAATGTTAATAAAATTGGTCCTAGTAGTCCTTTTACAATGGTCTTTAAGGGCCAATGTATATCTGCGATGACGACGAAGCGTCGCGTCTCATCCGTCGTGGAAAGTCTGAACCAAACAAATATATATATATATGACATTCAACCTTGCATACTCGACGGATGAGCCTTCGCGTACTAATGTCCGTCCGGAATCGTTTGGTCGGATCCTACGTCAGATTTGTACAGATTTTAAATGTCGGTTCTGTTCAGCCTCCTTTAAAGAGTAATCGTATATTTATTTGAGACGGGGCTATCATTCTTGCTGAATTTATAAATCCATTATGGACTTTATATCTACGTTTATTGTACTGTACATTGCTTCTTTACACGTCAATGTGTATAGTAGCGAGTGAACTTGCTTCTCCGAAGAGTTAGTTTTCGTAGTCCTAATAACAACAAGAACTTAACTCGCCACCGTGCTTATTACAAGTGGAGTTTGGTTTATCGTTTGATACTCACTAAGCACCGTTGTATAATATACAAAAGCGTGACAAGCGTGTGGACTTGTCACGCTTTTGTATTATATAAGGGTGGCCTTATACAGCGCTATTAATAAGAAAAGTTAAACGTCGGAGTAAATTTACGTTAAAAAAGCAATTTTAGTATTAGTCCAAATTCATATTATACAGAAAATAAACAAAAGGAGTAAATATTACTCCCATAGAACCTCGTACTAGGTTTTTTATACCCCACTAAATAACAGGCTTAGTTTTTGCCTGTTTTCTTTTATCTTTCTATTTATACATTTTTTAGTTTGGGCATTTATTTTACCACTGTCCACGAGATTGTTTTCTCTTTTCATCTTTTTAATTATTCTTACGTACAAACTGTTCTTACGGACTATACAATCACTTAATCTATTTCTTTGTTTTACATTATTCATTTTCGTTGTAACATTAACATTTACATGTCATTTCCATACCTTCACCAATACCTATTACCATCATCACTATTACTATTACTCTATTACATTAAAATGTTCACTACATCCCAATTTTACATTACTATATAAATTATTACATTTTAGTTACACCATGTCCTCACATATCTGTTCTCATTGTAATCATTTCTGTTTATACACTGGGACTCTTTTTATATTACTATTACAGAGTTTTAGCGCTATTTGATTCCCTAATTCTTCGTTCCACCACACGATTCCCGTTCTATGTTTCTGTTCTTTAGGTTTTGTGTTTTGTTGTGCTTCCCTCTGCATTATGTCACTATATTTTCTTATTAGTTCCTCATATTCGTACTATGTTAACCCTTGCTAAGTCTGTTTAATAATATGAATTTTGTCTATCAGTTTAGAAGAGCAGTCTCGGCGTAAATTTACTCCAACGCTAAATCTTGTATATTAATAACTCTGATAGAGTTATGAGCAGAGGTCGGAATTAGGTAGAGTTATTTATGTACTTGCATCGAAATGTTGATATTAATGTGGACCTTCCCGGGATTTCTTTATTTCTTCTTTCTTTATTTCTTTCTTTCATTGATGTAAGTTTGGCAACGTCGTGCGTGCAGTAGTTTTAATTGTGTAAAAGTAAATAACTTTTTATTTAAAAAATCACGGGATTTTTTCTGCTCTTTAAAATTAATCTCGGGATTTGAGGCATATCCACTTTATTCTTTCGCTGTATGAAATCAGTGTAAGTACATGAATAACTCTACCTAATTCCGACCACTGGTTATGAGATAAATCAAGTACATACTTACATAATGCGGTGTGACCAAGAAATGCGACGTGTTCAGTCAAGCCACGGGCAAAATGTATCGAAACGTAATTTTTAAATAGATAAGTAGTACGTATGTGATGAATTAATGAATTCTTGATCGTTTATGAATTTATTATAATACTAATCTATTTAAAAATTATTAAACATTAGGATTACAACATGTATGTAATCTTAAATTTTTGGGGGGTGTACATTTTGTTTATCTCTAATTCTAGTAGCAATTTAGGTTGCACCAAAGTTGGGCCAACAAATTATTGACGACAAATTAAGACTCGACGACGGACCAACTAAAATTGCTGCACGATGGGAGTCGTAATTAATTAGATTATTATTTTTATGATCAGAATCGCAATTTTACAACCAATGAAACACAAGCGCATAGTCATATTTTTGATTGCAAAATTGTTTATTTATTTTAGCGCACATTGATCACATATGAAAACAACATCTGAACTGTACAAGTTTGAGTGTGTATGTATTTATTTGTTTCGAATCACTTGCAATCCACTATATTTAGTCAAGCGAACAATAGAATATTAAGAAAAAGTAATACATCTGAATGAATGTCATTATTCATACGTTTTGAAAAGTGTATTTTTGGCTTTAATTATTAAGAAGATAAGCATTACATTTTAGCAGCTATCGTTTTGACCTTAGGAGCCGTCCATTAATAACGTGATGTTTTTTTCTGCATTCATGAACCCCACCTCCCCCTTGGTGATACATGGTCAGGTTTAAGATTAACCCCCCCCCATCCACCCAAATTACGTGTAATTTTTAGTACCTACAAAAAAGTCTTAATTTATGGCGCCGCTTTTTAGTAATCGCGCGTTTGAGGAAGAAATAAATACACATGATATATTACTACACCTCCCCTCCACCTTGTGATATTTCGTGATTTTTGACGAACTCCCTCCCTCCCCCCTTCGAGCCTCACGTGATTAATTAACGGCCCCTTAACAGTCATAGTATAGTCATTTTTCCAATCCAACTTTAGATACTTACATTGAAATTATATGGCCGTCCTACTATTTCTTGTTATAATATTTTTTCCTTGAACTGAATCTTGGTAGACTGCTTTGTATTCAAATTGTAAAAATTAACTAAAAAAATATATATTTGTTTTTTATTATATATATTTCTATGTCTTGCTCAAATAAACTGTCATATTAATAATTTTTCACTTTTCCTTAAATAAATACTGGATCATTTTCACTAATGGCAATTTTGTTTTTCTTATTTCCCTTCCGTTATTGTATTATAAAGCTTCTATATAACTCGCTCCTGTATTTCGAATACAAAAATGAAAAGTTTTGCTACGAAAAAAAGCGATCTTAAAAATGTCAGATCAATTCTCTTTATAAGATGATCACATAACATAAATTATTCCTATACGTATGAAAAGAAAACTACGTTTAGAAAATATATTATTTAATATATTATTATTGCTATGACATAGTCTGGGAGGTGGCTAAGGGGGCTACATGGAGCGATACATTTATAAATTACTTATCCAATACTGGAAGTCTAGTGGGAGAGACTATTCATAGGGTTATCACTCCAGGCGAAGTCATCGTTGGCAAAGGCGTAAATTAACCAGTAGAAAAGATTGAGTAGCGCGAATGATGCCGGAAACAACACTCTGGCAGCCCTATCGATGTGGGACACGCTGTTGATGTGGCCACGACTTCCTGGAATCAAGTGGGTATTTTTTGTGTAAGGTTACCTATTACATATTCTTGGAGTAAAAATGTGTACCTATACACAGACTCTCACTCACTCCTTCACAGTTAACTTTTCCAACTTTTCATAGTTACAAGATAATGGAATCTTATAAAAATACAAGCATTTTTTTAAAACGATATTGGGTTATAATTTGATGAAAAAATATGGTTTACTTCATAGGGTCGGTGCAAATCTGACTGATATTGTCGGTTCCGGCCCTCCAAATGGCTGCAAGTTCCCTTGATCAAACCATAAATTAGGAAACTGCTTATCTTTATTATGTCTAGTATCGTAGTTTTAGCAGGCGTCTTAACAGGGTGGGGGCCGCCACTGCAGCAGAGACGTTATTTGTTTCATTGGACTTTTATTTGCTCTACAGGCTCTTGTTTTTCATGCAAAATCAGTGTCTTGGAATCTGTTTTTTTTTACCATCAAGCATTTACCATTAAAAAGTTAAAATAACTGAAATGTTTCTTTGACCTCTCATCTTCAGAGTGAACGTAACTAAATGTGAGTGTAACGTTTAGTAGAGCGTGGTCAGTGTCCAGCTTACCTGCCTCGACTTGTCTCTGTCGACGGTACTTGTCGTCTCCGGCGAGGCAGTAGAGCAGCTGTCGCCAGCGAGGCACTCGTCGCTCCGTTTGCGTGGTGCGCTCCATCGTCAAACGTACCGCGCCCCCTGATTCTTCCGTGCCCGTGCCTGTCTGTAGATCATCTTCTTCATTCGTATTACTGTTAACCGGAAGAGAGAAGCTCTGAAAACATACATTTAAGACTTGTATAAACCTAGCGAAATCTGAATTTGTTACACAGATGAAAACAGTATTTCTGTTGGATATAAACTTTTTATTGGATATAAAAAGAGTGAGTAAGTAATGTTGATTGTCTTATAAGATTCTGTAATATGATGTCAAATAACATAGTGTCACTCTCTGAGCCATAAATGTAACAAAAATACACGCCATGTGTTTAGTAAAATAAAAAATACGAACGTAATTAGTAGCGGAACGTGAGGAGCTGCGCCTGCGCACCGCCAACTGGCGAGCGGCGAATGCATCTCCACCGACTTCTTCTATCAGCTCCTCCCATTCAGAATCGTCAATGACTATTTCCCCTGAACCAACCTAAGGTATTAAAACGTTTATAATAATTTCAGAGCTTGTAGTATGTTAAATGAAAGTAATTATCGAAATAATGTAGATAACTTATCATACCTTCGTAAAGTAATGTACACCGGCGAATTCTAACAGCGTTGCGATACAATAGAAAAAACTCATCAGCAGGAACCAGTCGAGGGCAGTGGCATATCGCACTTTTGGGAGATCGGTCCGCGAATCCAGGCTGATTGTAGACAGTGTCAGAACCGTTGTGATGCCCAGGCCAACGCGGTCGGACGTCGCCTTAAATATAAAGGTACATCATGTCATCGACAAATGAGATTGCAAAATAAATTATACTCCATTAATAATACTTCACTAGTGGAAGCGCAAGATCTAAAATTAGTGGGCTCTGCACATTTTGCGAGGCTCTCCAATGGTGGAAAGCGGTATTTTCGAAATTAGTTTTAAATTATTAAGTATTAGGTATAATACGAATTTTGTATTTTTGCTCTTTGAGGTAACCTCTCATTTTTTATCAATGCAATGGAATGGTCAAGCGAATCATTAATCGTGATAAACAAAAACATATATCTAATATATAAGCAAAAATTATAATGAATTTGATAAAATATATACGGATGGCTCTTTAGACGAAAATAGTTTTTTTTACGAAATTACAAATGAATCCGTTAAACTTAAAATTTTAAACAAAATATCTATAATGCATGCTGAATTGATTGCAATAGCAGAAGCGTTATCTTATAGTGAATCAATTAATTGCGATAAATCTGTATGAAGTAATCTGAGCGAAATACTAGATTCTGGCGAAATCCACAAGGGCAACGCCATTAATTAAAAAAAAGAAGACGAAGAATATTCAGTGACTCAAAATCTGAACTCCAACATTTGGCTCGATGCACATCGAACTTTTGAGGAGCACCGATACCTTATTGTATTATAAAGACCATTCTAAACTTAACTTACAAGAATAAAAGTATTGTGCTACAGTGGCTACCTGCTTACGTAGGAATAGAGGGTAATGAAAAGCAGAATCTCGCGCCAAAAAGGCCTCAAGTGAGGGAATTTCAATTTGTAGCACTCCATATTTACTAAAAAGTAAAACAAAAAAAAAACTATGTACATTATATGGAAAGAATACTTAAATGAAAGCTCTGTGAGCAAAGGAATATGGTACAGGACCATCCAACCTAACCATTCCCACGAAAGTTATGGTTTGACGGCGCAGCCATGGCTAGGAACGATATAGTCAATATGTTAAGGTTACGTTCCTGACATATTCGCTCAAAACAATCTCGCTCGTTTGTTCTGAATGTAAAAAAATTGAAGATGCAAGTCAAATTATGATGAAGGGTGTTCGGAATGATAATGAAACAAAACAGTTTTTTTTAGATCAGAAATATCAATGTTTTTGAAGTAGGTGTATGTAATAATATGTTAGGCAATCCTCTTTCTGGAGATGCTAAGATGCTACTAAAAATAGTGTCATTAGGTCTCAAACGAAGAATGTTAAAATAACATGCATATCTAATGAGGGCACCATAGTCACTGCGTGACAAAACCCTCAAAGAAATAAAGAAAAAAAAACTCGGCATGTACCTACATTTATATTATAAAAACTTTATTATAGAACAATCTTAACTTATTTTTATTTTAAGATGCGGTGCATTTTTCATTGCGAGCTTATGGGCGGAGACCGACACAGCTCATGCCTTACTCTGCCTTTGTACCTCCCTTCTCTATGATTGTCCTCTAAGAGTACTCTGAAATTACTTGATACAGTTTGCTTACCTCCCGATGTATCCAAAAGGAGACCCAAGACAACACTACGATGAGAATGCATGGAACATACACTTGTATCAAGAAGTAGCCCGTGTGTCTTTGTAGGTTGAACGACACCTGGAGCACTGAGAAGTCTCCTACAAAAGAGTTAAGTTTTTTTTATAAAATACATAAGTTTATTCATCTATAAAATAACATTTAGGTGATTAGTAGAAAGTTAAGTTATTTTGGTGCGGCATTTAATCCACTTATTATTGGTATTATTAACTTAACATTTAAAAATTCTTTAACTATATTGGTAGGTATTATAAGGAAACCGTTTTTTTATTTAGGCAACAAACAGTCATTAGCATGATTTTTACAATATATAAATTTATTTTTTTGTATGTAACGACCCATCGATTGCCATAAAATATTTTGAAACTGCTTTAAGTATAAATAGAGCTTACATCTTACAAGAGCCAAATAAAGCATATACGAGTAATGCTCGATTTGACTGAAATATAACTGAAATAAGAATAAATTAATAATTATAGTCTATAACTATATGAATACCATTATACGGTAAGCTATTTAAAAGTTCGGGACCGTAGATGAGCGACTTCACATCGCAGCTGATCGCTTTATGGATTTAATTTTTTTTATAGAAAAAATGATGTCGTCAGCACATCACCCTTTCAATTTGTAATGTTTTGTATGACAATGCCGTGAGTCGTGACACGTCGGCCTGTAATTAATTTTGTATCGATAAGCGATGTATGCATAACTATAGGTACGGACCAAATTGTAATCTTAACCTATACTACAACCAGATTCTCATATACCAAACAAATGAAAAGCAAAAAACACTTATAAGTAGGTACTTGTAGTATGTATTACTTGAGAATACTTATTGTAGTACCTAATAAAATAATTAAACAAGATGCGACGCAAAGTGCTGAATAAAAAAAAATGTGCTGAAAAGCGTAAAATATTCAACAGTTCCAGGTACTCAGACAATTTATAAATGAATGTATGTACTTAGAGAAGTAGAGTTTATTTTAGGTACATAGGTACTCTATAACTTGTTTCCCATAAATCGGTAGATATAAATAAAAATATATTGATTGATCTATTCAACATACTCCACAACACGTTAAAACGATAAAATAAGTTATCTCTTAGCGCGGAGGCTTTATTTTTTAGTTTTTTTATTCAAAGACTATGAACGAACATTGCGAAAACCAGACCGAGTTGTTCCTTGTTTATCAACTAACCCTTAAACTGCTTAATTAAAATTAAGACTGTGTAGGTATTTAAAAGCGGCCTAAATAGAAATTTTGTAAAATAAATATAGTACTTTCCGCACTAAAAATATTTGTAAAAACATTTGCAAATATTTTTTTAATATTTGTAAAAACATTTACAAATATTTTTTCTCAATTACAACCAAAAAGAGCACAGAAAATAATCATGATTGTGATCACTTTACAAAATTAGTATATTTTAAGTATGTATTACTAAGCTATCAAGATAACCATTATACTTTAAAGTATGACGTACCTACGCAATAACTCAATAAAAAAGTGATGACCGTTTGAAGGTATATCTTAATATCTTTCCAACCTTTCAGTAAATATAAATTCGTCATGCGTAAAAGCCGATTCATGTCATCGGATTCAACGTAGCTGCTACGCAAGCGTCAATAATATTGTGTATATTATGTTTTGGAGCGAAAAAAAGCAAATCATATTTGTACAGGAAAGCATTCGAAGGCCTATTTTCTGAGGGAGATGTGATAAGCGCGATAAATGCGACAGAGTATTTTTCGATGAACGAAACGTTTGTTTATGACCAACTTTTCTAAATGTATAGGTATCTATGAAGTTTTGATTAACAAACCGATTAATTTCACATTCACAATGCTATACTGAAAAATATTCCGGATGAAAAATCCATTCCCAATTCAGAGTGTCAGGGACGAAGTGGTTTTTTTTTGTAATTTCTCATTGAAAAACGATTAATGTTAAAACGTGTAAAAAACTACATTATAATCAGCTCTATTGCATATTTTTCCATTGTTTAAAACATATTTCTCGATACTCGATCCTTCGATAGATACCAAAATTAAGGACGTATATTTAAAATTTTTGAAAATTATTGAAAGTGTATTTAAAGAGAAAAAAAACAATGTCATAAAAAAGAAAAATACTATATTATCGGTTAGTAAAATCTAGAAAATAATTCAGATTTTATGTAATACAAACTTAATCTTCATCTGATTTTTACTGAAATTCTATAGGATATCGCTTTATACCGTTTCGAACAAAAGAGGTAACATAATAGTACCTTTGATAAGTATAAAAAGAAATTATACACTGAAAACTCTATTTTATTTTGTGAACTGAAAGAATGTAATGGTGTTGGATTACGTAGATTTTTGGTTGTATATATACATGTTTTGAAATATGAAAGTTAATTTTTAATATAATAGTAAAAAATGTAGGTACTGACAAAAACGTTCATTACCCTTTGGGAATATTAAAATATATTAAATAGTAACGTGTTTATAGAGACGTCATCTTTTTTCTTCTTGAAAAAGCGTGAAAAATGATTTTAGTAACGTACAAAACATTAAAATTGTTGCACTCATTACAATGTATTCATGTATTATGTGTGTATTATAGGATGTGAGGGTGACAGACGTTATGCCATTAGCGTATGCTCACTCCGTCTATCGGTAATCGATGCAATGACATAACATAATGTTGTCCTTTAATAAACAAGCACATCTCAGCAATATTTTCCATATATGCGCTTGTATGTTGGAAATCACATTAAGCTGTAAGCGGATAAAGCCGGCGCTCGGGCCACTGATAGGGCTGATACCGTTAGGCTTATGTTGGATTTGCTCTAGTTTCAAGCATTTCGAAATATCCCGGGCGAAATGAGAATTATTTCATTTCATGTCTCTGGATTAGTACGAAGAATGTTATTCGGTTATTACAATCTTGTTGTCGACTCATCGTTTTTCAAAAGATTTTATGTGGGCAGCCCTAGGTAGTGATTAGTCGAGATGAAAGCTGTTATGAGAGCTAGGGATCGACTTTGGAGAGCTTTTGCCCGCTACCTCCAATATTGATAGCGTTAACACATTTTCAAGTTTACTTAGAATATAATTAAAAAAATGTCTGAGTTGCGAAGTATCTGCATTTAAAAAGTATTGAAGGTACGGCTTATAGGGCAAACCGTATAAGGAATGTCATTCTGATCCCAGAGGAGACTATCCATTCTAAATTTAAATTTGAAATGTTTCTTTTTAAACGATATAAGAGGTGCCAATGGATAACGTCTCGAAGTCGAAGCCTAATGGTGTGTTGAGCACTCAACAACAATGTACATCTCTACTTATTATAAAACAGTCTTCCCGCTGTCTGTTTACGCTGAGATCTTTTAAACTACACAACGGATCTTAATGCGCTTTTAATCAATATCCAAACTGATACAAGAGAAAGGTTTATATGTATAAGCGGAAAACTAGTTTATTAAAAAAACAGTTTTCATATTAAGATAAGTTATAAGTAGTAACTGAACATTTAATTTAAATTAAAGTATAGTTACTTTGTATCTATGATCTGTCTCTTGTCTCTGGAATTCTTATTCATAACCATAAGAATTCCAGAGACAAAAAAGTATCTAAACTCTGTTTGGTTAGGCGGCGTAATAATGACTGTTTTGTTTGCAGCAAGTAAACTTTCTTACTTAATTAGTGACATTTCTTCGTAATTAATGTAGCGTGAGATGATGAGTGTTCATATTTTTTCTTAGAAACATTAGGGTGAAATTTGGTCACGATTAAAAGTTGGGGATAAGTGTTCGTTGTCTCATCAAGTGTGAGTGTTCGGTGAATCGGTTCCCGGGTCTGCTCCTGTGGGGTTTTTAGTGGGCCTCTGAGAGTGCATTGAGCGAATACCCGCTGGATGGACCCAAAGAGAACAAAGCCACGATTCTAAAGATAATTTGGATGTAAGATGTTAGATATTTTTATGACGCAAACTTTTAAAACTATTATTCATGTTCATCATGATTTCTTACACATTTATCAATAAAAAAAAAAACAAAATATGTTGTTATTCTTACTTTGTGAACGTTTGTTTCATTATTTATATTAACTTGTTGTAAAAGCGGTATCTAGCAAGAATATAATTTTTCTAAGTATTTGTTACTTTTAAATTTTTGGTAACGTTAAACGTCCGAGTATTACCTTCTCTCCTAGTAAAGGTGAAGTTCCTGTAGGGAAAGCTGATGAGGTCAAACTGCGAGAGAGTCATGCCGGGCACAAAGTTCACGCTCTGGGAGTTCTGCCACTGGTATACTAACTGTTGGTTCGAGTATGCGTCTGCAGAAAAAAAATACCTTAGACTTTTATACGAATGATATGCCTTTGATTTAAAGTGTAACGTATTGTGAATACCTACAAATTTCTTTTTAAAGACTATAATTAAAATGTTTCTTAAGCTTGATATTTCAGTATGTGGAAGTAATAAGGGTATACATCACTCAGTACTCTGGGCGGAGATGTGCTGAAATACACTTAGTACTTCAACATACTGAAATATAAACTTTAAAGACGTTCTTGCATATTTTTGTCACGAGCTCTATGTGTAATATATTTTCATACTCACAGCTTCCAAGAATCAAAGGGCATGACTGCCGATCCATTGGAAAATTACGTAATTCCATCGGGCATTTAGCTTTAATTGTCAACCTGTGAAAACAAAAACAATGCTAATTATTTATAATTGATAGATTTTACATTTATAATGCAATATGGTTATTACTATTATAAAAAATACAATCAGAGCAGTAGCCTGAATTTTGAAAGGTTACGGAATCAAAATTCATATCTGTCGAATTTATTTTAAGTAGAAATTTATTCTTATAAAAATGTATAATTATATGTTTAGATAAATAAAAGAAGTTAATACTAGTTATTTTTTGGTTAATTTAAATTGTGAGTATCAAGTACATAGGTTCTGAATAAGATGCTCGTACATGAGTACTTACAGCGTAACATACACTAGGTATACATACAAACGTAAAACTTTTTTGTGTCTGGGATTTGTTTTATTTATCAAAGTGTAGTTCAGAGTACTTATATTGTGATTGGTCGAAACATTTTGTTGTTTTAAATGTTATTATTTTGGCACTGTTTGAAGATACATATTGCAAATTAAATTGTTTTTCTCGATTGCTATCCCTATTACTGAATAAACAGGGGTAGGAAGGGTAGGGTATTTAGTAAGTAAAAGTAGAGACAATATTTTTTTAAAGTTGCCGCATTTTCAATAATACATATATTTGTTTCTGCTAATAAAAATATTATGAATCTCTTTTTAAATTTCAAAAATCTTAATTTGAACTAGTTTTTTTTCTGTAATGAACTCTTATATTCTTACTGAGAAAATGCTTAATAAATCCATTTGGTCCCTGGCACCCTGAGATGGGGTTTTTCATTAAGAGTATTGTGAGCATTGTTAACGTGAATTTTGATGTTTAAATATTAACTAATTGAATGAGTAATAAAATGAATGTTGTATACTGTTAGCTTCTATTCTTTAATATTTAGGGCAGCTGCCTTTTTTTGGAAAAATGAACATCGAGATGCAATTACGTTTTCCATTGAAGGATAAATCAATTTAGTCGAAAACGCACGCCCGTGCATTCACTTAGTAACGTCGAAGTTTCCATCAGCTGTTAATCGGTTTACTTAAAGCGGGGCTGTTCGCCCGTTTCGCTAAATGGTAGCACGACTGCTCTACCTACAGTACTATCGACTTCAATCTCAATTGATCGCAACTAATTATTTATTATACCTATGTATTATTATCTTAAGACAATCTTATACCTATTAATGAATATCTTAAATAAATACGTATACATAATTTATAATCCAAAGTTTCCCGATGATATCTGGGACTGAAAAATGTTTACTATTATGAAATAATGAAATAAATGCTGTACTTATATAAAATGGAAGAAAGAAGGAAAGGAAACCTGTACAATTATATAATAGCAATAGACAAAATAAAAGGGAAATATTTGTCCCAATACTATCCCAGATCAGCATATGCTAGTCTTGCAATTAGCGCTGATATACCACTGGATCATTCGTTTGTTTGTTTTTCCGTTTGTGACTTGATTTTATGATTTTTCCAGAAGTTTTGGAACACATTAAAGACGATAATGTGAAACGTAAATAAACAATTTTAAGCATGGGGGAACTTTGGGGTGTATTTAAGAAAGTTAAACATTTTTTTAAACTTGTATACTAATTTTCCGTAAATGTAATATATATTGCTCATAACTTGTATAAAATTTCAACACACAAAGTTTTTCTGTCAAATCTAAATTTGGTCTCCTTCGGGTACATATTTTCAATTCTGAATCGAATAAATAAATTGACGCACATTGCTAAGCGCCCTTTGCGTACTCGGTTGAGTGCACTCAGCTTGGCTGCCTCTTGTCACACTTTGAACTTGGCATAGAACCATGAGAGGACATCTAATAAAACCACGCCGTGAAAATATGAATCACTGTTACGAATGGGGAAACATTTGTGATTGTGACACATATTTTTATAGATAACAAATAAAAAAAATGCAATGGGTTTGATTTATGTTTATTGTAGGTGTGGCTTATAATATTTTTGTGGAAATTACCAAAATCTCTAGACAATTTAAAAGATATAAATATAATAATAGGCAAATCTTTTCAATCAAAAAATATAGTACATTTTTAGGTATCTGACAAATATTTTAATCTGTTTATACAATTGTATGTCGATCCTTTGGTTGTCATTTGAAAACTCTTGTCTCAAGAATTAAATAGAGATATAAAATATGATGAATTCAAGCCATTTATTATTGTGCAAGTGAGTCGGTTGTTAATTTAAGAATATCCATGGCAATTTGCGTCCAATGAATATCTCGGCTGGGTAATCGGAGCGCGCATTTTTCACTCTCCCAATTAAAAATGGACGACGCTGTGTTTGTTCAGAGACTATGAAATTAATGAACCTATCTCCGCTAACCCAATAGACGGTAATATTCCCTTTTAAATGTGTTTGCCGACCATCGCAATAACTAAAAGCTCTACGTGTACCAAAGCATTGATGTAATATATTCAGAGAGGTTTCGTGACAATTTTTGTCGTAAAATAAACTTTTTGAGGTCGGTACAAATCAGATTAATGAATGAATGTATGCGTTTGTATGCGAGGTTGAATGTAGTATCACATATAATTGTCGTTTCTGACTAATATTCGATGGACCTCACTCTGTCCGCCACTTGAAGAAATGGTTTTTCTTTTGTATGTATATAATCAAAATGTGATGAAAAATGAACTAAAATTAATTTAGTCACGCCAGCTGTCATTTTCTATAAGTCTTTGGGGTTCTCTGAATCAGGCCTTATCAAATAACCTATTTAGATTAAAAACATTTACTTTTTGGTTATTTTTTTTATTGTATCTCATTTTATTTAATTTCAAAAAAAACAACCTAAGCAAGTATATAGTATTTTTGATTATTATAATTGGAAGTAAAGGTTCTGAGTACTTTATTGGTGAGCAAGTGGCATGAAGAAACAAATGAATTTAATTTTGTAAATGGTTTTTTTAGTTCAGACTGAAACAAATCCACAAATCCTTAATTTTCTGCGATACTTTCTATGTTTTTCAAGATCAGACGACATAAAACGGTACGTCCAAGAAAAGTCCAGGAAGTTCATTACTTTTTTTTTAAAGGAAATAGTTAGATTTACACGCCCGTTAACTATTAGCTTTCACTTCGCTTTGTTTCCTTGTATTGTTACCTCGCATTTAGCTCCTGACACGATTCTTCTTTGTGTCTGTGTTTAGCCCCGAGCAAGTTCCGTCCTTGCGACACAACGGGAAAATTATTAACCCTCAACCGTTTGAGAACTTTAAGTGACGGACGAGTAAGTGCTGTTTCTTGTTGATCGCCAAAAATAAAAAGGTTAAGCTCAATGTATTGTATAGAAACCCTCTAAATGAGAATTGTCATGAAAAGGAAATCTTCACTCTGTGTCATAATTACAAGTCTATAACTGTTTCTCTATATCCTGAAAATTCTCAGTGTTATTACAAAAAAGATAAACACGCGTTGAATACGTGTTTAAAATCGTTCCATTACACAATCGTATTTAAGCGTTGGTTAAGGCAAAACAACCCGTAAACATTGTTTAAAATTTAAACACATGACAAGGGTTGTTTATCGATTATCTAACCTTTCACAATATTTCACTATAGTTTTACATGTTCTGACTTTGATAAGAATTATGTCTTTAAATTTAAGTTAAAAATGATAATTTTTGATTAAATATTTTCATTTACAAAAATTATTAACTAGTGTGTTTATAAAGATATCTTTTTACGTCTAAAATTTATTATAAGTTTGTATACAGCGTGCATAGAATTGAACGTGTATGAACGAATGAAAGCCAGTAGAACGAATGTTTCTTCGAAAGAAAGTTTAAACTAGTGTTACTTAGACAATGTTTAAAAATTAATTTGTAATAGGAAAAGTTAGACATCATTTTAAACAGGGTTTATATTCTTAAACACAGTTTAGATAAACTCATGGTAAAACACTGTTTAACGTCTCTTTTGTAATAACACCGTCTGTGTTTATCTATAAATAGCCGTATATAGGTTTACGACTTTATTTTTTACTAAATGAAACTAGTTTAAAACGCAGTCTTACACCGGCTCCACACTACGGCCTATCCTGTATACGGCAAGATCGCCTTAATGGCCCATAATCGTTCATGACAGCCAATGTGTCGGTTTTTGGGACAATTATCAATGGAAGTTTTGCCAGGATCGTGCGCGCGTCCACACCATTGCCGATTTGAGATCGTATTTCTTTACTTCATCTGCGGGGGTAATTAGGTATATTAGGAAAGTTCTTTCTTTCCTATGGATGGAATTAAATTGAATAGGATCAATGGGTCACAATCCTCTACGCCGAATGCGTATTGATAGGAGTTAACGACAACCGATATAGCCGAGCCGAAGCAAGGAGGAGCTCAAGAGAATAATGTTTTGGTCACCTATCCTATGAACGGCTCTTCCGAAAGTTATTTTTTTTTATTTTTTGTCGCTTGTGTCTAAGCATTTACATCGTACATTAGGTATACTAGTTTTTTATTTAACCGTTTCAAAAGGTTTGCTTTTATTTTTGATCTTTTTAAATTGTTGAAACGTCATGAAAGCAAATACTGAAACCGTTCAATAAAAGCTGTTTCATTTAATGAGGGTGTAAATATATGAAATCAATATTTATTTTTATTATGACTAACCAAAATAAATTATATTATTTATCTGTGAAATAGGTAATCCAATGAAATATATGATATCCTTGATTTACTATTTTAGTTTAGAAAACGCATTTCCTGATTTTAAATAATAAGTACTTGAAAAATTCGTTAGTCCTGTTGGGTCTCGGGTAGCTCAATAGTTAGAGCATTCGTCCGGATTGCAAACGGTTGTGGGTTAGAGTCCCACCTCGAGGTAATTATGGCTGGTCGACTTTTGCATTTTTTTAAATTTTTCATTAAAGATATATACAAAATAGTACAACTTATGAATGCAAAATAAACCAAAAATAATTAAAAAAAAAATGATTATTTGGCGTCGACTATGAATATATTCGAATATAATCATGGTTGTTGTCGTAAAAGTAAAACTTGTAAATGTAAAAACAACATCAGAGTGACAGGTGTTTGCGGGATGGCGTATCATTCTAATGTAAACGACCCTGAATGCTTAAAAATCAACATGTTCCATAAGCTGATGATACCTCATAGAGTAAAGTATGTCTCCATGCTGGCTGATTCTGAGCAACTTATTAGGCACAGTGATAGTGTGGACGTAGGAGTGTTTGCCGTTGTAGAAGTAAGTGTCAGGCCGCCAGATACGTTCCAGCATCTTGATTGACAGCGACAATGAACGAATGGGCCCCAGGAACGAAAGCCGAGTGTCGCGCCAGTACTGCCTGAAGTAACAATCCATCGAGTAATCCTGAAATTAAAATATGCTTTGAGGATCTTGCGACACCGTTTCTTATTTTTATTTGGAAAAAGAGTAAATAGGATAACGGAAAAAAATATTGTAAATCACACATGTTCACATGTGTAGTGTATGAATGCTTGTATTAGTACTTACCATATCGAGTTCAGAAACTGGTCCCATACTCCTTATTAGTATATTAGTCTGCACAACAGTTGGATAACCTGTATTGTTTTAAAAAATGTGAAATTGTAATATATACCTATATAGGTAGAATTTTATAATCTAAAATGTATTTATTGTTTTTGTAGTTAAATACAAACGTTATAATGATGAATCTTTACAATTACAAATTATGTTGTACACACGTAGGTCAGACTACCACATGTCAAATATTCACAGCTAATTTAGTTCTACTTTCAATACAATATGGTTTAAATTAAAATGGAGAAATTTGATAGTTTTGTATAACCTGATGTGCTGTTGACCATACTTGTATTCATACTACAACAACTATAATCAATTACTAAGTTGAAAGTGGTCCAACATATCTTTTAATTTATCAATAATTAAATGAAAATGTCTTTATTCAAGTAAACTTTTTACAAACACTTTTGAATGGTCCAATTTTTTCCCCTACCACTCGTTCTGACAAGAAGAACAAGCTCAAGAACAAGAACAAGATACTTACCAGCTCTTTATCATAAGGAATAACATTTACTTAAATCATGTCATTACCATAATAGTACGTAAAATAACAATAATAAATACAATTTTTAAAGTCTGTAGGACATAGGTTGGTATATATAATTAGTCATTATAGAACAAAGCGAAGGCAAACTATTTCTATGCATTGCGGTCCTTTAAATAATCATCAACTTAATTATAAATAGCCTTTACTAATAAGTATGTTCTTTACATGAAATTTAAAGCTTATTTACGGGTAGGTCAATTACCTTTTGTGGAACTTTATTGAACATAGCCATGTTTTTTGAAGTCTCAAACTTGGAACGGCAAGTTTATTTTTATTTCTTGTATTAAGATTATGAACATTACTTTTTTTTGTTAAGGAATCGTAATGTTTTCTTCATCATATTGTTAATATTGTATAATGGATGACATGGTATTAAAACAAAAAAAAAAATCGTAATATCTCAACAGGCCGGTAAAATTAAGTTTTGGAGATTAAGAAATCCACAATTGCAAATTTTCGCTAATCACTTCCGCAGTCTATGGTATTCTGTGCCATTACGGCAACGGTTCTTAAAACCTTTTTGGTTGGCAATCCAAAATTGAATATGTTTAAAGCCCCCGAACTTTTCTATTATATTTAATCTATCAAGTATGAACTTTTTTATTAAACATATTTAATGTATTAATAAAAAAGATAACGGAAAGTCCCGTCTCTTACAGCAGCTTTAAAAAATCATCGCAACACATCCATAAAGGCGCTTTACTTAGGTCGCGAGGCATGAAATGCTACACTATCATTCGTATCCATAGTCGAGACAAGTAATTAATTGTGAAAATGTCATAACTTAATCAAATATTTTTAACCAATAGACGATAATTTAAGTGAAGTAAGGACAAAAGCTGTTAATAGCTATTAGTAATAGTATTCAGACCCTTTAATAGTTACAGCTTCATTCAAATTCTTGTTGATTTGTTAAAATATCTGCTTAAATTTTGACTTATTTTTAAGTAATTACTTTTCTCGACTATAGATACGAAGTTACGAAATCGAGGTTTGCGTGTTCAACTTTTCCATTCTATAAAAACCTAAAGTCGAGATATTCTCACCTTTACCATGAGTTGGCAATTGGGAGTTCTCGTAATTCTTCAAGAGATTTTCCAGTACGGAGGTGATATTTTTTGAGACGGCGTCATTGATGCTTCTCTTGATATTTTTCTTCCACACTTCAGTATCGAGTGCGGCAAATGTGTCGTTGTTATAATTGGAGAGGAGAAACTCTTCGGAGCTGTCATCCCAGTAGTCATCGTTGCTGTGTGAGAGGTTTTTAGTGGTTGCTAAAATGCTGGGAGTGCCTTGTGCTATAGCGTCGTCGCGGGACTTCAAGGATGTCAGCATTATTGGAAACGTTCCATTTTTAGTTGTCAAGTAGATTGCTCCTTTTGCGTCAGCTTCTAAAATGCTGTGGAACGTTTGAAAATCTTATTAAATGTTTCACTTTTGGAAAGTAAAAAGTCAAGATTGTTTTGAAAACATGAGGATTAATCTGGAAATCAAATTAAATCGATATTTATAGCAGGTTAGTGTATATTTAGGGCTTGTCTTTTTAATTTTATAGCCAACTTTATGTGTTGTAAATGGTTCATTAATTTGATAAACGGGAGGTAATTGCTTCTATAATAATAAATTAAATTAAATTAATCAACTATGTATTTTAATAATTACAGACCGGATATGTATGTTTCATGTGTATAATTAGCATTTTAACTTATATTCAATTAGAGGAAACAGTGGGTACTGTGGGTTGTTGATGCAATTCCCTACTTGCGTCTTTGGTTTAAGTTTATAATATGAAAAGCTAATTTTCCTAACTCATTGAGCATGTGTGAATTATAATATTTCAAAACGTTGACTAGAGCAATATTGGTTTGCGTAATGAAATCTTTGATATGTGGATGGCATGGACTTATAATGGTGGATGTATATAGACCAAATTGCAATCTGACATCCAATGATTGCGCATTTGACGTGATTGGATTGCATCTCATTCGTTCATTAGATCTGCGTCGATACTTCGATCTAAAATTAGGCGTTCTCTAGTAAGAGGCGTAAGGGCGTATAATTCATCAATCAATTTACGGGTTCTGAATTTTCCTATTCAAACAGATCTTTATTGACACTATAGTCTTTCATCTTACGTGTGATCTCTTAAGCTAAATACCCATCGGGGTATATTATATTAGATAATATATAAGATACTCAGGAGTGTATTATTGGCAACATTTTAATCATGTTATTTTCCAATGACTACGAAACGAGAAAAAGGTGAAAGTTTTTCTATCCTTAAATTAGTTCTTAAAATATCTGGTTAAGTATCGAATAAAAGTCAATAATATTATTAACTAAAAACTTGAAATTTTGGTCCGAACAGACATGATTTGACAAGATGTGAATGCTGCTCAGTGGCAGGGGCACTGCTGCTGGCGTTAATGAGACTTTGTTAATTACTCACTAATTTGCTGGCATAATAGATTCCTACTTTCACGGAAATGTTCATATTTTGGATGTTATATTGTTTCAGGTAATTTGATAATTTACAGTTACGATGCAACATTCAGATATTAGGTAAAGAACTATCATTTCTATTATTATTACACAAAATTCAATATCAAAGATTTTATTTGTAAAATTATTCGCATTCTGAAACACATACAAGCTCGGGAAAATATAGGCAAGATATAGAAATGATGAAGATATCTTAGAAATAGTGAGAGATCTTATACACTATGAGTTTCGTGTGGGATTGGATAAACATCAATTTTAGTTGTAACAATTTTCTTTGAGAAGGACATTAGCGTCAAAGGAATTGGATAGTTTCGAGTTGGTGGTAGTTTCAGATAGAGGCTAATGGAACATGGCATTCCCAAACCACACAATGTTCCGTAGTGAAGCAGTTTTCGCATAAAATATATATATTCAATTTAATTTCGATGGTATGTTAAGCACAATTCTGTTTCTAAATTGTTTGGGATTTATTACTTCATTATCAGCTAGTTGCACAAACATCCGTTAAAATTGTCATAAGTTTAATGTCACATTATCAATACAAATTTTCTAATTTAGAACATTCATTAGAGATTAAAATCGCCATTAAACCTTAATGGATGCTTGTGCAACTGACCGTATATCTGGCCACTCATTCTTAATTAGTTCCTAAGTCCGCCGCTCATTACCACGGAGGCGCCACGAGTATTTTTTTTCAAACAAACTAAGTTCAAGACATTGCGCTTTTCAAAGTGATACGTGCGGTTGCATATGTGATTTTCTTTACAATATACTTTTACTATAAGTTTACTATAAGCGTTTTCGGTGTGAAAACCACAAGGAGGAAGCTTTGAACCTTGATTTATGAAAAATTTCGTGTGGTCACTCCCGTTGTTTGACGTCTATCCCGAAGGAACGTGCAGGGTCGGCTAAGGAGAAAGTAGGTGAGTAGCCAGTATTTTAAACACACATATATACACAACCTGTCACAATATTCATTCTTAATTAATATTACGAGATTTGGACCACTTTGTTCGTTGTTTTATAAGTAATGATAGTCTTTAATTCTGTAATTATTTTTAATTGCGAAAGGGTGTTAAAAATTACCTCAATTGTAACATTTTAATAGATAACTATGCAGGAAGGTAAGACGGAATATAGAAATATGGGAATCAATTTAACAATGTTATTGATCTGAGTGTATATTCGACAACAAATTAAGTATTAAGGCAGTCTGTCGTATGTTAGGGTTTTGATTCGAATTACGAATGTTTTAAATATGGTATGATATGGTTACTTGCAGTTGTTTCGTTATTAATAAAAACCCACAGAACACAGAAAACCCTTAATTTGATACTTTTATTATATTATTCAAGTGATAACGATTCGAAGAATTAATTGTTTAGGCTATTGATTTTAATTATGTTAAAATTTTATTTTTAATTTCAAAACTTTTTTTATAAAATGAAGTAAATCCGCGTGGACACAAGTAAAAGATCAGAATACATTTTCAAACAAAAATTTTCACACATATTATCATTTTGCAGTTGACTATGACTTATTATGTGACATGTAACTTTTTATCGCCTTAAAACAATTGTATTTTTCCACAACAAAAATCAATAACATGCCAATAAGTCGCCAACGAAGAACAGTACAAATGGCTCAGGTCGGTTTCAAAAGGGTTCTAACCTTTTGTCCTTTACTGTACTTATAAACATATCTATAATATACACATGCACCTACATAAATCGGTCCTTAAGCGGGATGCCTTGAAAGAATATACATACATAAAAACAAAATCATTGTTTTCGATTTGAATACCTAGTATAGCTCGTATCACGATGTCCCTCAACATTCAATATTGAATGTAAAAAAAGTTTGCAGAAATTTGTAAAGAAATCGTCTTATCAATTCTCCGCATACAGTTACAAGAAATTACAAATTGGAGATGTTAATGTGCTTGTATAGCGCTAGCTTGATACTGGATATTTATTTTATAATTTTCTTTATAAATTGTCTCATAAATATAACTTTACTGGAATAATACTGTGGCATAATATATAGCAACTACTTAAGGTATTTCTTCTAAATATACATCTTTTGAAAGTAATGGATATCAAACGCACATTGTTTTATTTATATTTGTTGCAATATAATGGCGTAAATCAGACAATTAAAATCGAATCCAATTATCAGAAAAAAAGCAAACGATTTACTGAACGAAGAATATTTTTCCCTTACTTCAGTTTATTCATAAGCAATTTTTATTGCAAATTGAAGTGTGAAATGAATCTGCATATCCACTATTTTTGGTTTCATAGATTAGGTAGTTTTTATGTCAATTCACAAGGACGACATTTGCTCGTAAACCAAAATGTGCCTCAAAACTGTGACATTAATTTTCTTCATTAGAAGTTAATGCGTCTTTATTTATTATTCCCGATTATCTTAATTAATAGTTATAGCAATACATGTACGGTAATATGTTTTGTCGACGAGCCACAAGAAACGGTACAAGTGAAATATCCGTAACTTAGAAGCTTTATCGAAAACGCAGCTCTCAACAATGAGTTATTGTGTGCCGTATTTACGGGCCACACTCATTTGGAGGTAATATCGGTGCTAAAAGCCTTTTCCTGATTCCCTTATTGAACCCTGTATTAATTGACCGTATGACTCTTTTTTGTTTACAAGTTACCGATTTCTTGGTAACACTATAGTAGATAACTATTTCTAATGGACGCGTACCAATTAGTATATATAAATATTTGTATATACATAGTTAGTTAGTGAAAGAAGTCTTCAGAAAGTAATTATACTGGCGGGCTAACCTCGTCAAAAGCCTGGGGCGGCAATAGGCTCTGATCTACAACGATTTTTAACCAGGGCAGAAACTTGATATTGCGTTTACACATTTACACCCCCCGCGCATGCATTTTTAACTTAATTATATTACTAGCTCGGTGCCTAGGGAAATGTTATGTGGGATAAAAAGTATCCTATTATCTAAGTCAGCTAATACCCTATCTGTATTCCAAATTTCATCAAAATCCGTTCAGTAGTTTCGCCGTGATTTAACTTTTTTAATTAGGGATGACTGAGAGTGTTATAAACGTAAGAGTAGACAATAGACAAATACAATCAGAAAGCTTCGAACTGCTAAGCTATCGGGAGTTACACGTGTTATTGTGAGTCAACCATAAAAGATAGACATATGCTGTCGTGGGATATTTTTTATATAATTTTAAGGAGAACATTTCCGTCATACATGATTTCTGGGTAGCTTTAACCATTAAGGTTGCACTCGCGACGGAAGCTTAAAAAATGGAGTAACTTGTCCCGTTTTCCCAACATTTTCATTCACTGCTCTGCTTCTATTGATTGTAGCGTGATGAAAAGTATACTATAACCAGCTCAGGAGTATGAAAAATAATTGTCCAAGTTTCGTTAAAATCCGTCGAGTAGTTTTTGTTTCTATAACGGTTATACGTACAGACAGACACCCCCTGATAGTTATTTTGGAAATATATTTCATGTACAGAATTGACCTCTCTACAGATTTATTATCAGTATAGAAGATAGATAAGGCTGCAGCCCATTTTGAGACCCCCTTTGCCCTCCTTAGTCTGCCACTGTCTGTTCTACTGTGAATAATACGATTAAAACTACAAATTTGAATAAAGAAAAAATTATGGCTTTGTCTTTGCTCATTGTCTCATAAGGTACACACTGTTGCAAGTGAGGTTACCACAATGCGCTTGATTTTAAACTTTAATGTTTTGTATTACTGACTTGCCTGTTTCTATCATAGAGTGAATTCATTTCAAAAAGCGGCATCCGCTCAACCTTGAATTGGTATAAACGTTTCGTGACATAAAAAGTGAGTTTCGAAATAAAATAGGAATGGAATATCTGAGACACGTATACTCAATCAATTTTGTTTTGTATTTTTATACAAAAAAAAAAATGGAATCAATAGAATTTCTATACTAAATCACGTGAATTTGGACACATGAGTGAATTTACAGAATCGCAGGGCTGATTGCTATAGTCTACATCAAAAAAAATAAGTCATCAGAAGTGTTCATTCTTATAAAAATACCAAGAACAGAACTTCTAAACCAATCGTATTGTTTAAAAAACATGGTTGTCCGAACAGCGACACATTACTAACTAATGAAGAGAAACACCGGTACAGTTCGAAACCACTTGGAAAGCGTACTCGTAAACTCCTATCGTGCTAACAAGCGTCCCAGGATGGAGTAACGAAGTTCTTTATCAACGACCTTCGAGACACGTTGTCTTTGTGGGACAAAGGAGAGGGTCCTTGAATGGTCCTCCTACGGCGTTGTGATAAACTGACTCATGCTTGTTGATTACAATTACAAAACACGCGTTAAAAATATTTGTTTTTTTTTCTTGCTAAAATAAGTAAAATATTTGCAATAAAAATTTGCTTATTTGATGATTACAAAAAATATGTATAATTCGTTTTCGAAATATCTTTTTGAACATAGGCAATGAATGAGCTTTCAAAATACTTCTCTCTAAGTAACTAACTATAATAATAATAATAATAATAATAATCATTTATTCTCTCAACACAAAATTATGTACATACATGTGAGTCTTAAGATTCTTAAAAACATTTTGTATCTTAATTTTGTGAGAGACTGGAGCCCGAAATTGGTTTCAGTAGAAACCTGTGTGTCAGGTCACCAGTCAACTTTAATACCATTCTGAAATATTATAATAAAACTTACTTCAATAATATTATACTAAAACGTATAATAAATTTCAAGACGAAAAAAAACGTCAATAATATTTATAAAAATGAAATTTCTTTCCTGTGATTCAATAATTATTCAGAACCACCAGTTCGTAGAGAAGATTCTGCAATCCCATTTGTTTTATTGTTATTTGTATATCATTCATCTGTATATTTGTCATCTCTTTAAAACTCTGATTTACTGTTCAAAGTCTCAATTAACTTACTCTTTACTTCACATATGTACCTTAAAGTCAAAGATATAGATACAAGTAGTTTGACACTACATATTGTACCTACGTACTCATGAAATTGTATTATTCTAAATGCAAATCTATACTATAATAAAAACGTAACCGATCGATGTCTGTACATTGAAGATATATGAAAAAAACTGTTATAGGGGACATTTATAAGCGTAATAGAATACAAAACAATGATTTTTAAATTTTTTGTCTGTTTGTCGGTTTGTCTGTTTGTCTGTGCGTTTGTGCACGATAATCTCAGAAACGGCTGAACCTATTTAAATGCAGTTTTCACTATTGTGTTGCGGCATTCTTCCGTTAACATTTAGGGTAAGATTTATTACAATCGGTTCACAAATAAAAAAGTTATGTCAATTTGAAGTGACGTGGTCGCCAAAATTGCTATGAAATATTTACTGTTTTATAAAATTTTCATCTTTGATATGTTGATCATCATCATTAACTCTTTCACAGCCAAACTACAGGGCCTCAGGCCTTTGTTTAATAATTTTTGGTCACCCATCCCGTGAACAACTCTTGCGATAATTGCTTAGCAATAGCGATTGTGCGCAGCGGCGCATATCCGTAGCGCCACCGAGCACTATATTGTGAATTAATATTGTCTATGAAATGATAATTTGTATGATGACAAATAAAAAAATAAGATTCCAAAATTTTTACAACTCCGAAGTAAGTTGACATGTGGTATACGATCACGCGAGTAGGAGAACAAGCGGAAAGAGCCTTCCGATGATGCAATTAAGTGAACGCATATTTTTATCAGATTAGGTTCACGTCGTCGTCGGGGCCAGCGGAGGTGGTTGGCAGCCGCTCCCGCATTGCACGATTTCGTCTGTCTGGGAGAGGCACTCGATTTAGCTGAGTCTCTCCAATTTTCTATCTGCAAGGGGAGCAATGATCCAATACTTGAGTGTCCTGGTGACTCGGCCATAGCTTGCCGGTTTTCATTTCCCATGAGAAGGTTTTCATTTCCCATGAGAAGGTGTAGAGTACGGTTTTTGGTGGGTAGGCCTCCGGGGACCCACCGGGCAGCTCACTGTCGGGTTCACGGAGGAGAATCCTACTCATCCCTATTGCTTGCCAGGTAACAGAGACAATGTCAGAAGTTTTTCCACGATGTTAAAAAACTTAGATTCACGTCAACCGAAGTTAAGAACGTAAAGACAACTCGAGTTATATATTTTTTTTTTCTCTTATTACTATTTTTTATGTTAATACTCTTTTTTTTACATACAAATTGCTGAAGATACGTACTTCAAAGTTGGTATTTTCAGTTTTCGCTGGAAACAATGGTTTATTCATTGGTCACAACACATATAATATTACGCGAGTCTGAGGATCGGTTCAGAGTAGCTTGGTGGCGTAGTGAATAAACGCCAAGGCTCGCGATTGTAGTTGTTAAGCAACTTTCGCAAAGGTCGTTCACAGGATGGGTGTCCAAAAAATATTATCTCGAGCAACTCCAAGCTTTGGAAGGCACGTAAAGTGATTGGTGCCGGTTGAATTTGCAGTCGTTAATATCCTCCAATTAGCATTGGGCCAACATGGAGGGTCGTGGCCCATCCTCCTTAATCCATAAGGCTCCTGCAGTTGCTGATGTAACAGAGCTTATGATGATGATGATGAGGGCCGTTCAAATCTGACGGAAGCTCAGTTAAGCACCTCTCGGAAGTATGTGTTAGTAGACGATTTCCTTCGAGTGTGGAAATTCGAAATTAAAATATGTATATATATTTTTTATATCAATAAATAAAACTCCACGTATCTTCCGTCATACATGTACCGATCGACTTTTATTGACAAAGAAAGAGATCGGACGGAAAGCGCTCGGTCTCGGGAGACACCTGAAAAACGCGAAACGTATTTCATACGTTCATACGCCAGGCTCATGGACTATAAAGTTGAATCTGAAGTATTTACCGTCAGGGACAATCTCTTGAGCTCTCGGAGAACTCATACAACAAGCGTTTGATCTCAGGAAACTTCTGAAGATCGCATAGCGCGTCTAACTGCTGATCGTAACATACATGCAGTATGGTATGAGTATGAAACTTCCTTTGATAGAAAAATGCGCTTGGTCTCTAAAAGAGCTCGCAGTTTGCACAATAGAGATCGAGAAAATAATTTCGATTATCGCCAACCTATGTTGCCTTCATACTCCACAGGCGTATCGCAGATAAGTTTTGACAGGATGTAATGAACTAGCTGTTTTCCTGCGACTTTACCGCAAAGTTATAGCCTATGACATCCGCATCTGATGTAGCTTCCCGTAGGTCGGAATCGCTCTGAAACTATCGGTCCAGTAGTTTAGGAGCAAATTCGATGCAAACAAACAAACAACCAAATCCTTCCTCTTTTTTTAAAGAGGAAAGATTTGGTAGTTTGTTATTATTAGTATATCTTAGGTATAAGAGGTCCGATGGCGTAGTGGGTTAGCGCATTTGATTTAAATTGCAGTGAAATAAATGAGTAAAATACTGCACAACAAGTATATACATGAAAACACATTTTACGTCACTAAGTACAAACGACAAACTCATCGCTAGCAAGCGATTTCTTCCAGGCAACCTAGCATTACATGAAAAAAAGAACAATAAATAGCCGATTGTGCATACAACTAGATAAATAATAAAAAGATCAAAAACAAAAAAGAAGGACAGTTTCCAGCTACGAATAAAATTCTCAAACACAAGCGACAACCAGAGCGCAAGAAACGAGAAAAAAGATAGAAAATTACATTCGTAAGGACAGGATGGGTGACCAATACATTATTATCCTGAGCACTGTGTACAACACTGGCACAATGTACGTTAAGCCGTTAGTCCTGGCTGCATCAGCAACATTAACACCCACCGATCCGCATTAAGTTATGGCCCATTGATCTTATTTGATTCGACTTCATCCATAGGAATAAAAAAATTCTACCAAAATACTTCCCACGCAGACGAAGTTGCGGGCGCAGCTAGTGAATAAATAAATATGTAAACAATGTTGGAAACATAAATATGTAGTTCATGGGCATTAATATATAATAATTTGAAAACATTAATTATTATGTGTTCACTTTATGTACAATTCTCTATTTATGTTTTGTCTCTTTCACTTTTTGCATGACTTATGACGTATAAGTCATGCAAAAACTGAAAAAATCGCCAATTTATTTCGTAGTGCGCAGCTTGCGCAGTGCGCAGTGTTAAAATAAAATTAAACCAATCCACCCAGCATTCCGTACTTGTCCCATGAGCAGGTCCCTATGCGGATTAGCGGCGCTAAAGTTCGGATATTGTAAATGGATAAATGAATTCACCCAACCATCCTAACTGGGCCCACGTCTAGGTCCCAAAGCGCTTAATCACAGATATTCTTAATGAATGAAAATAAACCACCCAGAATTCTTGACTGGGCTCGCATGTATGTCATAACATAATGCAGATTGATGGTGCTAAAGTACAGATTTTCTTAATGAATGAAACCCAGTATCTGTACCGGGCCTCCGTGATCGTTCTAACTGATGATCAGTTAACCTTTTGATTGAACATAATTTTGATTATCATGTGGGTATATATCTAGGATTATATGGTTGTCTCCAAGTTAATGAGGTACCTATGGATACAAATTATGGATGGTTTTACATTTTGTGGCACCTTGTGCTGCCACAAGGATATATATATATATATACAGATATATTTATACCACAGACATAATGTTTATATAGATCACAGACATAATACATGTAGATTGAACTACAACTCCAAAACCCAAGCAGACGAAGCCGCGAGCAATCGACTAGTTTCAACATAAGTAAATCTATCGGAACGATATTCTGTTCAAGCCCGCTCCGTAGGATAATTTGGTTCGTAATGAGAGTGTATATTGGGTCAGATGGAAAAAACGTGTTGTGGATAATCGAACTACTCAAGTGATCAAGAAATTAATATTTCTTCCACCTCTGAGGTCAGGTCGCTAACAAGCGGATGCCATTATGTCACGACTTTCTCTGAGATCGTATTTTCGGTTCTCGATTAATTTAATGTACAAAATTTTTACATTTCTATAGTCTATCACCTACATGACTGGTACAATAACACAACTGAGTAATGTTGAGATATTGACAGTTTATATTAAATTGTCGATTCCTCGAATAGATTTAACTCTAACGCTACTGAATTGAAAATAACATTATCGCACTATTATCTTTTATTTATGGATGATGTGCAATGTTTTAATTTTATAAATAGTTTTCTATTGGTTTTCGTAACACAACTTTGAATTATATTGGTATTCGCTTAGACTGAAAAATAATTATGTATAATCTTCCAGATATGGTTTCGCCGTTTATTATCTTTTATAATTTCGAGTTTGCTTAATAAATAATGGCGAAGACTTTTAATTTGCTAGTGTCAACATCGTCAAGAGTACCCAATTAAAATTTTCATACTTTCAATGCTATCCCTAATTTATTATATGTTGATAGGGCTCGCTTTATTATTTTATTAAGCAGGTACTCTGAGGTTACTTTGTCGTCGTTACTTTTTCATTTACATAAAGTGTGCTATAAACACGACCCAAAATTTCGACAAATGGGAAGCAGAAGATAAAATTCTGGCTTCTGTTTAAGTTTCAAGCCATATTTTTTATCCCATATACTGATCTAATTCACTGATAACAGGTAAATCATATTCTAATGATGTGACGAAGTCGTAAAGAAATACAAGCAGGTTGCTGATTAAGAAAATCAGATTTATGACTTGCACACTAGGATGTTCAGGAGATAAAGTTCGCGGGTCCGACAGAACGCAAAGATGGCCTACGAGAACCACTGCACTAGGTACAGGGGGATGCACACTTCCAATCTGCTCCAGTAAATATCCCAAAGCCATTATAAAGTGACCAACGTATGGTAAGTAAACGTCCACAAAAGTTGCCCAATCCAGCATTAAATTCTCATATATGACGCAAGGTGGATTTTAGTTCTTCATACTCCCCAATTGTGGTTAGAATATTTGCTACCACAAAATATTTGTTGATACCAAAGTCCCGTTTCCGTTGTTTTAGGTAGAGCAAGTCCTGGCAGACAGTAAAGGCGTCAGATATTACATTCAGGATGTGGCTGAACAGGAGCAATATATTGGCGGTGACACACGATATCCATTTGTTATTAAAGCTCCTTCCGAGCATATATCCGAGTATTAATAAGGAGTTACTGAACGATAAGTAGAAATCGATGGCGGACATTAAAATCTGAATCGTTCGGTTCCTCAATTCCTCTATTGTGTTACGTCGTTGGGCGAACGCAGGCTTTGGGATACAGATATTCATTGTCAACAGCGGTTCATTTGTTGATCATGCTTCTCCATTATAAATTGTTATTATAGTTTATTTTGATATTCCTTAGGTTATTGGAATCATAGTCACAATTTCTTATATTCAATTTTTACTCGTATTTCTATTGGAAAGGCAAAATTGCGATTTTGTTATTTTATCCATTAATTTAGTTATCATATTGATTTTGATTAGTAGAATGCAAATTAAATTAGTCCGTATTGAGTTGTACATTTTTATGGCTTTATTTGAAGTATATAAAATGTCTATGTTTTACTCTTTGGCAAAAAGCTAAACCATAAAGTAAAAGTATATATAACTAAACCTTTAGCTGTCTTATTAATAAAATGGCGAGATTCATCGCTTTCTTTCATTTTCATTTTACATGTAGAAATAATTTTATTCACTTGACATTGGCAGAATTGTGCGAAATGCGCAGATAAGCCATTAATAAAAGAAGAAGAAGAAGTAATAAAAATGACATGTTCTTTGACTAATCCAAAGCTACACTTTGACTAGTTGAGTCCAGAGTAACAGAGTATTAACTCCGTTTTAGAAATGTTATTAATAAACATGGAGTATCCTCGGTTTAACTATACCTTCCTTAAGCCTGATTTAACGCGTGAGTTATGGCAATACATATGAATTTAAAAGTAATAAGAATGAGTTAGTGAATGAAATAGACCCACTTTAACAAGACTTTGACGGCGTTTGTCTAGAGTAAAGTTTTATACTTACTCTTTAATTCTTAAGTTCGATAGTGAAGGTCGACCATAGAGAAGATTTTTTTCAGGTTCAAAAAAATAATCTCTTATATACCATACTTAATTTATACATAAAATAAATACAAATAAAAACCCGCGCAACTGAAATTACGAGAAATATCCTAACAAGCTATTATATAATACCATGGAGTATAATACCAATTGTTGTGTGCGACGCTCGATATTAGATATCCATAGATCGTTTCTTTTCTTCGGTTCACTGTAGTAGTTTATTAAATGAAAACACTGCACTTTTCAACATAAGAGAAAATTTATTATTACACACCTTTGTAACTTTGTTTATTTAAAATTAGGTAATATTCAGCCATAAAGACTATTTAGGAACAATTTATTTAATATTTACGCGTCTCAAATTCATTAAGTTCGAGAAGACCGCCAAAACGGTTAAACTTTCAAATCCAATTTTTGCTACGTAAAGGAATATATGTTCATTTTGTATTGAACACCAATGAGTTTTTATACTCTATGTATACTACGCCCTGCCTAATCGCTAGCTAAACTAGTCAGCACCATGGTGTAACTTTTACTGTCAGATTAGTTTATTCATACCTTAGTCTCAGTTTATTAATACTACAATTGGTAACTACTGACTTAATACTTAGAGTAAAGTTAATTTGCCTTTAGTTCATGTTTATTAATAACAGTGTACAATAATAACTATAGTCCAAGGCTTAAAGTGAAGTTATATATTTGACTGGACATAGCACTCCGATACATCCCAATGGGGACGATAAATTTGACTTCAGTGGCTCTACTCTCACTTACTCTCTCTAACTCTATCTCATTCGCATTGATTGATGTGATTTGTTGCTACTAACATAGCTATTTCCAATGATATTACAATAAAAAAAGGGTCGATAGGTTACTTGCAGTCATAAAGTGTCACCTTAAAACTATGCTAATTCGGATACCTAAGCGCAGTCTGATGTGTGCGTTTATGTACCATATTCATTTTTAAAATGCCATCCGGTGTTATGCGAAACAAAATACATAAGTAAGTCGACTAAAAATCAAGGGGTCATATTTTATTCGTAAGTATAGATTTTTAAGTGATTTGCGTTTTAACCAGAAAAATTAATATTGAGTCATAAAAAAAAGAGTAAACACTCCGGTTACAAATTGTGAAAGAGATCTGTTAAAAATTATGTGTAAGTAACAGAACGGACAATTCTAGTGTAGTGCCTACGCTCAACCCTATGCTGAGGACATTCTCATCAATATTCTTTTTCAGTGCGCTTACATTTGAGGCCCCTCTCGAGTATATTTGCAGACATTCGGTTATTCTTCTCCACTTTCGGCCCCAAAATTTTTAAACGGCTCAACCGATTTTCATCGAACATGTCTAAGAACATTCGCACATAAGTCACCTTTAATAAAAAAAAACTAAATCTAAATCGCTGCATCCGTTCGGAAGCTATGATGCCACAGACAGATAGATACACACACAGCTATGTCAAACTAACACCCCTCTTTTTGCGTCAGGGGTTAAAAAGTGTGTAGAATCCAACGTCAATGTTTGGAGTCTATAATAATAATTTTACGTTATTTTTCTATAATTTTGTATCAATGGGTATTCATTAATTATTAAATATGCAAAAGACGATTTTGTTCTTGGTTCTAAGCTTCGTAGAGGTCAATAAATGTTATATAGTCGTAGAATTATAAGATAAATATTAGTAAATAAATAGTGACCGTAATTTACATTGACCAGGGACAAAAAATCAATATGTATTTATCGAAAAAAAAGCTATAGAATATCACAAATATTTATATTCCCGTATCTACTTACGTGCACTGCCGCAGTCCTGCAATTTTAATTTATTATGTGCATCTCAAACTCATCTTTTTATGACTCAATATTTATGTGTATTTAACTTAGAATAATAACAAAGTATATTTTGTGGTATTAACTTTGTTATTATGCTAAGGTAGGTAATACTTTAAGTTCTAAGGGTAATAAGCTATGAAACAGTTTTTTTTTAATTAGACAAACAAAGGCAAAAGAATATTATTTTTTGAAACCTCCAAATTATTATAAGAATATTATACGGTGTAGCCACTAGAGGACAGGATGGGCAAAGGTATTTGTTTTCGACGAAGAAAAGGGTAAATTCCGCAGAGACACTACTGTCTCACGAGACGGGTCGCGCGCCGGGCTTGCTCGTAAAACGAAACGCACATCTGTGGGACACCGCGGTAAATAAATTAGGTATATCTCTGAATACTGCTTGATGGACAATTCATTTTTAAGTACAACCTGCTTTCAATCCTTTACAAATGTTATACCTTATTTTTAAGACTGGCGGTGAAGACAGACGATATAGAGAAAAGGACATAAAGGATGGTAAATAGGGCGAAAAACTAATTTGAAATAATTACTCGCAAACCATTACGCTTATTGTTAAGTAGCTGTTTTCCCGCGACTTCGTCCATCGTAAATTAAAGCCAATAAGGCTTATGTGATGTAGCTTTCCGTGGGTGAAAGAGTCTTTATGATTTTGAGTTTGTAAGTGCTTAGTTATAAAAAACAGAGCGGATTCTGGCCCACTACTTATTTCATATCGTAATGCGCGATTGTTTTGTTTTCGTTCTAAAATGCTAAATTGAGTGATTGAAAAAAATAATTAACATAGCCATGTGATTTCTTAAGTTAGAACATTGAATAAAATTTAGAGGAAATTCGTTGATTTAACAGTGTGTTCTTGTTTGCATATTGTGGACTAAGAAATCAAGTAAAAACTCTGTAAGACATTGAAGCTATATCTCATTAACAATATTAGATTTTACTAGGGATAAAAAAAATCTAATATAATTATTATCTGATGGAAAATAAAATATCGTATTCATATAATATTCTATGCTAGAGCCACTGAAATTCTCCAAGTTAGATTATTTCACTCAGGAATATAATTGCACAGATGAATTGCAAATATGGGATGGGAACCTCGACCCTATCTATCTCGCTTGCAGTCCATGAATTATGTAATAAACTTTTAAACCCTAACCAGTAGAAGAGGATAGTTATTTTAAATTTATACAAGCGAAACATTATTTATTTCAAACAGTCCCCAAATATGTGAAAAGAAATTTGTAATTTGAAAATGATTGGTTATGCACTTGTTTCTTATATTACTTTCAAAAGTTTATTAAAAAGTGTATTTTTGAAAAAATAATTCACCTTGCAGATGTTTCTAATGAAGTGCCTTTTTAGGGTTTAGGTAATACGGGAATCTTGTTACTAAGACTTCGCCGACTAGAATAAAATAAAATGTTTAAGGGGCTCCCATACAACTAACGTGATTTTTTGCTGTCTCCAGGTTAGATCTCATGAACCGCGATAGTTAGACAGTTGAAAACTTCACGCAACAATGTATTTCCGTTTTCGCTATAATAAAAAACACTAAAAATAAAATAAATATGTAAGGTCACAAACGAGATTTTTTTGAGATTTTTCACAGATGATGTATTTCTGTTACAAAAAACCAGAATAAAATAAATATTTAAGGGGCTACCATACAACAAACGTATTTTTTTACTCGTTTTCAATACAGAAGCCTTCGTGTTTTTTAGATAATTAGGCTTCTTTGTATGTGTTGCTGACAGCCTTACCATGTTTTTGATATATTATTATTGGCCTCTATAAGGAGGCTATTATACTTATTTTTAATTTCTGTCGATTACATACAGCAAGCAAATGGACTATAGATAATTTAATAAGATAATTTTAGCAAAGAAAAAGATTTATTTATTAATAACGTATAAAAGCACAAGATACAAGACAAACCAAACATTGACTAAGTAAAAAGTAAAAAAAAAAAAATTAAAAATAAGTATAAAAGCCTCCTTAAAGAGGCCAGTAATAATATATCAAAAACATGGTAAGGCTGTCGGCAACAGTATGTAATAGAACCAGGATAAAAAAGCAAAAAGCAGCACTTGCGTGTTTCTTGGTGGTGTTTTCTCAGTACATATCTCCCGGGCGAAGTAGATTTGCGAACCGATGGTGTAGCTTTCACAAATTTGTGTTCACTTAAGCTAAGATGTTGGTTCTCTTTGAAAAGCTTTTAATTATCAAGACGTTTCAATAATACACGCGATAAATCAGTTTAAAACTTTTGGCAATTAATTGCTCATACATTCTTAGTTCGTTACTTAAAATGAGAAAATATAATAAATAATAGGTTGCATTTTATATAAAAATTCATTTTTTTTTTTCATTTTTGATAACTTTTTGCCATCTTCTAGATAGGGATATGACTCCATTGCTATTAAACTTTTGAGGCTTCTGATAAAAAAATCGCGACAAGTGGTATTAGTAGTCCTCGCGTCCATGTTAACCTGACATTGCCTAAAGAATTCTGAAGAGATCGAAACAGGTGGAAATCTGAACAGCGAACTGGCAGCTCATAATGAATAATGTCCTTCCAATCTCACCTTACATGGAGCAACATCTTGTTGCGAGGTAACTCGGGTTACGCCACAGTCTGTGAAGTTCGACCGACCTTTGACCATGACTTATTCGCACGATCTTGCAGTAAGTGATCCACTTTTCATCACCAGTAATCAGCTTTTCCAAAAATGGTTCGGTTTCATTACGCCGTAATAAAGAATCTCAAATGAGTACACGGTCCATTAGGTTTTCTTTCAGTGAGCTCGTATCCAAATCTCAAGCTTTATTCAAATGCGCCAAAATTGTTTGTGGTCAATCACAGTTCTTCAGCTACGTTATATTACCAATTTTTTTTAAATTGCATCCATTTTAAAAAAAATTGTGTATATCCGTAACAGGGCGATCGAAGCGACGTGCATCTTTGACATCAAAATTTTCGAACTGAAAATGCGAAAATATAATTTGTGCTACTCTCACAGAAAGTGCACTAGGTTCATAAACATCACATTTTTTTTTCGTGGCTTGCATTGAATTTTTTGTAATAAAATTTTTAAATATCGGGTTGGCACAAAAGTAATGAGACACTTGGTTTAAGTTTTTACTTTTTTATTATTATTACAATAAAAAAAGTTTAGTCAATGATGTAATTACCATTAGTATCTAAGACTTCTTGCCAACGATCCGGCAAAGTTTGGATGCCTTTTGCCCAGAACTCTGATGGCTGTGCCTCGAAAAAGTTGTTTAACTCCGCCTCTACGTCAGAGAAATCATTAAATTGTTTACCCCGCAAATGCTGTTTCAGGGCTCTAAACAAATGATAGTCTGATGGGGCGAGGTCTGGGGAATAAGGTGGGTGGGGTATCGTTTCCCAGCCCAAGTTCTCCAACTGCCGGCGAACCACAGATGCGACGTGAGGTCGAGCGTTATCGTGCAGTAAAACTACATTGACTCGTCTTCGTCGTTTTTTCTTGATAGCGGCAGATAATTTGGTAAGCTAGGTTGAATATTTGTCAGCGTTTATAGTTTCATTGTGTAATAGCTCATAAAACAGTATGCCTTGCGCATTCCAGAAACAGCAAAGCAGAATTTTTCGGCGGTTCTTTTGACTCGGCTTCGGTTGAGTTGGTGGCGTTTCTTCTCGAGGCAGCCAAAAAGCACGATGTGTATCGTTCTCGTAATAAATCCATGATTCATCTCCAGTAACCAGATCTGACAAAAACTCTTTACGTCGGGGTCGCAGCAAAAGTGACTGACAGATAGCGACATGGACTGCACGACTGGCGTCTGTAAGGATGTGCGGTACCCACCGAGCCAAAACTTTTCGATAACCAAGCTCATGCAGATGGTGTTCCACGGCGTGGTGACTGCATTTAAGTGCTTCCGCTAATTCACGAGTGGTAGCATCCGGATTCAACTGCAGTTCGCGGCGCAAATCGTCATCATTCACTGCGGGTGGTCGCTCTGAGCGTGGCTGACTTTCAAGGCTCCTGTCTCCTGATTGAAAACGGTCAAACCATCAGGATACCGTCGCATGGCTTGTACTTCCAGCGCCTAATGCATTGTTGATATTGTCAGCCGCAGCCCGCGCACTGTGGCCTAACAAGTACTCGTATAAGTATAGTGTTCGAACTTGTCGCTCGTCCATTTTTCTTCAAACTGACTAAACAAATCGCGAGCGCGGCTTTATATACCCTACACCAGAAGTACCTAGAATGTTCTACAACATTCTAGAATATTATCCAAATAATTTGTTTTAAAAAAGGAAATGTTATAGATTTTTCTAGTGTGTCTCATTACTTTTGTGCCAACCCAATATATCCAATTTCATCATTAGATTCACTCATTTTTAAAAGTTTCGTGACTTGAATTCGGAGTTATCTTCTTTAATGATACCGAAACTAGCCAGATTCGAATGCTATAGCCAGATTTTTTATACGAAACTTTTTGCATGCATAAAGTATACTATATGCTAAAAGACTTTTCCCCCAACCTAATAATTATTTTTATTTCTTCTTACAAATAAAACATATTTGTAGATAATACTCTCAAATATTTATTATAATTATCTACAACGTAATTCGTAAGTGCCGTGACATAATTATTATCAGGTAGATTTATTTTTTGCTCACTTCGCAAACATCATTAGCTGGTGGGTTAATTATTCGGATGCAAAAATGTTTGCGCAGCTACCGGTTATTTATTCGTTGCATCCGAGCGATTGCAAAAAGGGAACGTGTTACTTTTTAGCGTAGAGTATAGAGTATTAATGAGAAAGCTTAGGTAATTGTAAATGTTACTTTTGTAGCATTCATAATTAACTAAGCTGAATTAAGGTTTGATTATAAGTTATTTCGTTTTTTTATAATGTAAAGTGGAGCATCTCTTACTGCAATTTGAATGTATTTATATTGTTTAATATTGTTTAATGTATTTATATTGTTTTATATAATGAAAATGTACATATTCTTATATTTAAAAAATCTAACGCATTATTATTGTCGTATTTTAAGTTTCAAAATAAACTAAATCCATTTTGATACATTCATAACATTTTACTGCAAAGGGAACAAAAAATCATAATAAATAATAATACATTTTTAAATAATTTAACCTTTTTCCGATGCTCTAGATCTCTAAATATTGTTTTATTAAATTTACAATAAATCCCACACAATTAAGCAATTTAGTTTTTTTAATTTTTCTGATATTTTCGAGTCTTTAATTTTTCTATCCCCGAAAGCCCTATTCGACTTATCAAGAACTAGCAGCCTGTCTTGGATTCGCAAGAATGTTTTAAATAGAATAATTATTTTTTTCAAATTGGTTCAGTACTTAGTTTCGAAGTATATTCGATGCTAAAAAAATTATTGAATTATGTCGAGCTCGATGGCGTAGTGGTCTGTGATACGGAAATTTGCAAGGGCCAGTCATAGGATGGGTGATCAATAATTTATTATCACGAGCCGCTCCGTGCTTCGGAAGGCACGTTTCCGTCGGTCGCCGTCGGTTTTAGCTGCATATGCAATCGTTAAGACCGACCAAACCACACTGGGCCAGCGCCAGCGGGTCATGGTCCGTTCTAGTGATGGTCAACTCGAGTGACTAACTCGAGTGAACTCGAGTAGGGCGTAACTCGAACCCACCCGAGTTGAATTCTCTCTAACTCGAGTTCGTTAACCGAATGGAACCTACACGGAGAGAAGTTTGCCGATCATTTGAGTAAGACTATGATGTTCATTCATTCATTCATCACAAACAAGTGTCACATAATAATATATTATGTAGATTTGAGGTTAATTTTAAACTGCCGGTTATTGTTGTAAACTTTGGTGTTTTATGTTTTGTTTTTAAAAAATGCCGGGAGAAAAAGAAAATCTTTATTTTGGGATGTATTCGAATCGCCAGTAAGTGGATAGAACGGACTCCGTTCTATGCCGAAGTAGTGGGGATAGGCTGGTGGTGATGGTGTTGAGAATGAACCAGTACAATTATTATGTATGACGTCAAGACCTAACATCCTGACATTGATATGAACGCGCAACTTAACGTGTGTAAGCGTATAATATTGCGTTGCGTCCGTGACTTAACAACCTTATTTCCACTATTTAATATACAATTTTTCATTTTCTCAGTGCATCCAGGATGTGTGCTTCGGTCGCTATGAGAGCTTATTTGCTGGAAGGCTGCGACGTAACTGGCATTTGTTGCATGTATAAAATTTTGTTTTTGTGATGTGCTGACATTAAAAATAGGTAAATTTTTTGAATTAATGCGAAACGGTGCCTAATAGAGGTTTTTGATAAACATGTTGAATGACTAATGTATTAATTAATACTAATATATAGTTGTAATAACGGTTAACTCTATTAAAGACACGTTTGCTTTGTAACTTGCATGTCTATTATTTTAAGAACATAATTATAATACATGATGATTCTTGCTGTGGCAATTTAGACTTTACTAATGTAACTAATGTAAAAATTTGAGTGAATGTAATGTGGGTTGTCCAATAACTACAATAAAAAATAATAATCTAAACTTATATCATAGACACCCACAAAATACCCTAGTGTTATTATAGGCCCTTTAACAATGATAGGGTACTTTGTTGGAATTTTGAATCACATATAATGATGAAATAAGTTTAAAAAAATGGAAAAGTCGATTAGAAACTGTTTGAGAATTATTTGATACTAGCTTTTGCCCGCGGCTTCGTCCGCGTTACTTTGTGCAGAATTTTTAGAAACGCTAAAATAAATATTATTCATACCTGAATAAAAAGTTTCATGATTTTATCTTCGACAATGACGAACTTCCATATAAACTTTAAATCCTTAATTCAACCTTTTTACTATAATAAAAAGAAAGCTATGTCCTATCTCAAATCAATTATTTTTAGCGGGAAAGGTGTTAAATACTCACTGACGTATGCACAAACCTAATTTCGCTATATAATATTAGTATGGAATAATTAAATGATTCTCTTTGCCACGTATTATATCATATAAACAGAGATTACCAGACAGTTACCAAAATAATTGAGAAGATTTTGGGGGTCTAATGAAAACAACATTGAAGTTTATATATAATGAATAGATACATCGCAGTCAACTGAGAAAAAAACCGTGCCATGAGGCGGCTAGCCCTACAATAGAATAACGCCATTAATTTGCACGGCTAGACGTCGATAATAACGTCCTTCGTCAGTGACATCTTTAAGCCCTAATGAATGTCAAATTTGTATGGGTAATGTCGCTTTAAACTAATGAAAATTTGAATGAACGTTTGTGCAACTGGCTGTAAGTAACTTAACAATGTGAACTATGTAGATTTTCTTAACAGTGCATCAATCAATCATTTATTGCATAAAATATGGTGTAACAGATGTCATAAAATAATCACATATTTACTGTTTGACAGTGTGCAATAGTTTTAGTAGTTATATAAATTTACATTTTAATCTATTCATGCATTAACTATGATATTATTTTATTCGCACATCATTAACTTAAAAACATTTCATTCAGTTCTTATTACATATTATTTCAGTCTTATAGTTTAAAATTAAGTAATAGTAATAATGTCAAAATTCGAATCAATTTATATGTTACAAAAATAATAAGTCAAGTAAGCTTAATACATAAATCCATGTCAATTACAAAATAATTTTATCATACACATTATAAAATATGTCATTGTATATAATTTATTTATAGTGTCGTTGTATATAATAATTTATTTATTTATTTATAATTATACATGCGTAATTATATCAATTTCATTACATTATTAGAAATTAAATTGATTGACCCTAACCAAAACAGTGTTATGTAGAAATAAGTATACTTAACGCCATCTTGTATAGTCCAAAATATTATAGGTTGTGTATTCTTTCGTACATAAAAAAATGATGTACAACATTTAAAAAAAAGTCATTTTTATTATCTATTATCTACCTACTCAAATAACAAATTTTTATCACAATTTCTGGAGATCTTTATAAATAATATCAGATATATTTATTACAATGACTAATTAAATTGTAAACAATGGCTGCTATTATATATATATATATAATATTATAATATATAATATTTTGATTCCTCATAAATACTTTCACTCCTATGTTCATCCCTTTCAGTGCTATTTTTCGGGATACAATATGACTTATTATCTTCCTAGGGTCTTAAACTACCCAAATATCAATTTTCCTTGATATAGGTCCAAAAACAAAGAAGTTTCATACAAACGTTTTCACCCTTTTTGAACCCCTTCAAGATGGAATTACAAAAATCCATTCTTAGCACACCTCCACGTAATAAGATTAATGTCCCCTGCAAATTTCAAGCCTTTACCACCAGCGGTTTAGACTGTGTGTTGTAGGTATAGATTATTTCTCAGATATCTTAAAAATGAAATTGCCTATAAGATGCTTAGACTAATGATAATGAGTGACGACTTGTTGACATTGGTGGATCGATAGTTGGCAGCCCGTCAACTAAATCAAGGGCAGTGCCTCCACCGCTCATGATGACCTGACCCTGCTGCTGCTTAACGACTCACATTTGATGGACAAGTAGGTGATATCGATTTAAAATTATTATATCAACAGGGGTTTCGTTAATTTGGAATTCTCTACTAGATTCCTTAAATATTATTATTATAATTTCGCTGAGTTATGTTAGACCCAACCGCTTTGCTACCCGCATTACAAAGGTTTTAAACCTTGAAACGCGATCACCTCGTATCAGTAAGCCCATTTTCGAATCATAGAATAGTGGATTTCAATCAAGAGGATTCAAGAAAATCTATAAAAACGTATACCGAAATTCAATATTCATCCAAGCAGAGTGAATATCCGGAGCCGATAGTGAAAATATTTGTAAATGAATAAATAGTACCTATTAAAGAATGGACGGTGAATCGTAAATCAGTACAATTAAGTGTTTTATTGTATCACAGAGAGCGGTGCTCGAGAGTGTGATAAATAAAAAAGTAGAGTTCGTTCGATATTGATAATTGATTTACGAGATTGAGAAGATACTGAAAGGATCTACACATTTCGAAACTTTCAAAATGTATGGGGTCGAAACTGTTGAAAGGGCCTTGTACTGGCGCCCTTAGTGCGATAAGCACGTAAGGGTTGCGATATTCAGTTCGCAACAAAGATACCGCTTTCGGACACTTTATTAGATTCGCATGCAACGCAACAAACGAACGCCCGTAACCATACCCAATGGTATCTCTCTACATTTTCGTGCGACAGCAGTAGCCATATGAGTTACGTGATCGTCAAACGGAAAAAGTTTACCTACGTGAAGTGAAAAACACTATATTTGGGTACTAAAAACTGAAATAACGATTTTCATTATCTAGAAAGGCGGTAAAGAGCCCTTACATCTAGACTGTGATTTTTGCTTGGAATGGTCAATTTTGTTCTTGAATCTCGAAATTAAAAATATATTTAATAGTTTTTATTTATAGAATAGTGCAGAATAAGAGAAGTTTGTTTAAGTATTATTATCTCAACTTAGAAAAGACTTATAGGACAACCTTTGGGACGCACTCACTCACTTCTAACAAGAGTAATGTATATATTTTCATCAGATATCGAATATAACGTTGGTCTGCCATTGACAAAATGCTGCCTCCCTAAAAACATATATTCATAAAAAAAACAGCTATTTTAAAATGGGTAATCAAACGGTTCTTTTACATTGTTCGATATAAGCCATATGCGAAGTGCGGGCGACGATCGTGTGTTCATTTCATCAGTCGATAAACCAATGACCGACCAATGAAAATAAGCCACGAAGCGTTTTCTTCATTTCATAGGTGAGTGGAGTTGAAAACGTTTGAATTCCCACGAAAACAACAAAGAAGTGTTATTCCAACAGCTCGAATTACAATAATGGAATTTGTTCTGGTAAGTATTAAATACAAATTTATTCACAACAAGCTTCGATACCCTACTCTTTAAGAAGTTAAAAAAACTTGTTCCTGTATAAATAAAAATGCTTTTCAAACTTTAAGTTGTGCTTAATATCAGTTTTTTTTTCTGGGATAGGGGGCAGACGGATCACCTGATGGTAAGTGATTACCGTCGTCCATGGACACCAGCAACACCAGAGGGGCTACAAGCGCGCTGCCGGCCTTGAAGGGACGGGTTGAGGGGTAGAGAGAAGGGAATAGGGAGAGGTTGGGCCTCCGGTACCCTCACTCACACGACGAAACACAACGCAAGCGTTGCTTCACGTCGATTTTCTGTGAGGCCGTGGTATCATTGCGGCCGAGCCGGCCCATTCATGCCGAAGCATACACCGACGAATATGTGTATAATTACACCACCATAATTGATAGTAGTTATTACCTATTGCATATCCTACAGAAAGTTAATTGTATACAATTATCTGAAATCCATTTAGGTACTTTATTTATTTGCACTTTTATTTTTGCTCACTAAGATCCCGTAACTGTAAGGCACCAGTTCACCGATCGAAAAATGTTTCCACTTATTTCTTTAAACAAAGAAGTATATAAATGTGTTTCATTCTTCATATAAAATGGTAATTGTATATTGTGAGTGTCACGTGCCGCGCGGGAATCGAAACCGCGTCCCTCCCAAGAGTCCCGAGTCGTGCCTAAAGCTTTATGTAATTGAGCCATCAATAAAGCTATCCAAGGATTCATAAGGATTCCTACCCGTTTATGCGTATCAGAATAACGAAATCCTTTCCTTATGAAACCAAAAATATAACGTCAGAGCCGTTATGAAGTGCTTAATTACTTGTTAATTCCCTCTATGGGAATTAATACTTAGAGAGGGAATATATTAGTTTCTAAATCTGTACCTAATAAAACTTTTTAAATAGTGTAATTGATCAAAATTGAATGATCGTTATGTAGGTAATATTTTAATGGTGTATCCTGGTTGAATATCATTAAATTATCTTTCGTCCTCCTCATAGTTTGGAGCATTGTTATAGGTTTTTCAAAAAATTGGAGGTCTGGGAAGGCTGTTTTTCGATTTAGTAAACCGTTTGAGATTTATTAACTTTTAAAGTGTTTATTTTTGTGAGAGTCAAGTGTCCCCCCTCTACGAATTAAACGGTCGTTGGTAAATTATCGTCAGTAGTATCTTTATACGATATAACGAAGTTAAAGGAAAATTATCACACTTAAGTTGAGTTTACAAGTTTACGAGAAATAGTCGAACAATTGTATTTAACTCGAATATTTCGAACAATTCCATAGAAACCACAAACGAGTTTTATTTACTTTGTTTAATGGATAATGGTACGGAATCCTACATGCGCGAGTACGACTTCCACTTGGCCGCTTTTCTTATATTTTTTATATAATTTGTCCATGTAATTATATCATGTCATGATATGAATCGATGTCCAAATAAACAGTTTCCTAGGGACCACACGAGCGAAGCCGCTAGCGGAAAGCTAGTGATAATATATCATTATAGTGTAAAATAATAAAAAACATACCTATTATTTTCTGAACTTATATTAAATTTGATAGAGGGGAACATGAAAATGTGTAGTGTGAAGATAATGTTATTTTCCAATCTATCACGTGTATTGTGGCGCGGGGGCAGGAAGTACGGAGACTGGACAACGAGCGGCAATGAGCGATGGGTGTTTGAAGCAAGTTTTTTGCCAACTAAACATACAAAACACCCATGTACCTATGTCACGGAAGATTTATCATATTTAACATTACGTGACATTTACCAAAACATTTTTTTGGGGTTTCGTGTATCAAATAGGAAAAGATTACTATTGTGGTTTGTTCTTGGTCTTTATTTGTGAATTATTTGCATATTTATAGATTCATATAGGCAATATTAACTCCCTATAAGTATCGACATATGAAAGAGACATTAACATTGACCAAAGACAAAGTCAATAAACGAGTTATCAACAAATACGGAAAAAGAAATAAACACCTTTACATTAAAATCAACGCCTTTGTCAAGAATATGATCCACTTTGTGTTGTAAATTGCAGAGTATTTAATAGAAATTGTGATTGGCTAAAAGCGTTTCAGAAAAGGTAAACGACTTAAAATCTTACAAAATGGTCCTTTTCAACTCATATACGCGTAATTTATTTAATTACGCGATTCAAACGCAACATCCTTCTAAACGAAGTTACCTTTTCAAAACCCAGAGAGACCCATTTGTCACAAACACAATTACGGAAATATACTTTTCAGAGACGTTGGAAACGAGTTATACGTTATAAATTGTAGTTATGCATATCATTTGATGGATTTTATTAATAAATTAACTAAACATTTAACTTGAAAATATGATTTTTTATTGTTTTGTTACGGAACTTCGTTAATAATTTAAGTTCATTTTGTAAGAAACACCAAAATACTCAAAATGATATCTGTATCAATAGAAAGCTTAAAAGATACACAATACGAAAATTGAAAATTTGGTAAAAGTTTAAACAGAAGCAACAACAGTTTAAGTAAACAAACTGTTGAAAAGTTCAACTCATAAAAAGTGGATTAGACACAACGAGAATATTAATATAACTCCTGAACGGGTTCTAAAACCTTTTATATTAATTTTTTATCGACTTAAAAGATAGGTAGCGATATTTTTAGGTCGATAAAACAATAGAGTCGATTTAAAATCGATCCTTCAAGTAAAAAAAGTTATTACTGCGCACAAAATTAATTAATTGTGAAGTAAAAGCAGGTATACCATAAAATAAGATTTAGTTTGGCTATTTCAGTGAGGTGTTTCGTAGAGTAGTCGCCATTAAATTGAGCAAAAAGGTCCGGATTCGGAGTATTAAATTTATTGAATAGTTTTATATGATATTGATATGAACCACACATTGTGATATTTATTGAGTATAATCAATCTCGGTATATAAATAGAAGACAAAAATTACTAAACGATCTATTAGTGCAGCACACAGCTCACATTTGTCACACAAACTTGTAACTGTTATGTAGAAATTTAATAAGGCAGGAATTTGAAAAAATTAACCATTGGGTTATAAAGGATACACATTATCTAATACACGAGGACAAATCCGTAGGCAAAAAGCTTGTAGATATAAAATTAATATTTTGTTTTGACCCATATGTAAGCAAATAATTAAATAAATATCACAAAAAAGATATCGTAATTGGTCTTTTGCGTTTTAACGTATTATACACAGGATAAGTATTGTCGAGAACGAGGAAACCAGAGTATAAAAACCATTTTCAAATACAAGTAGATGGTATCGCTTTGTCTTTTTGTGACGTGTCCGCGTAGGGATCTGGTTCTTAATGAATAATTGAAATTCTAAGAAACGAGATTAAAGGGAAATATCTATAGTATAGTAAGTAGTCTGGGGTCGGCACGTCTGGTATTTGCGGGCAGATATTGATGTTGTAAGGTTCAAAGGGTACGGCGACGGCCCATGGAGGTGCTCAGCAAATGTCCTTTGCTTGAACATTCCTCATCTTTGTGTTTCAAACTTGATAGTTTGAATATCACTTAGTTGAAGATAATTTCTAAATAATAATCTTTATAAAATAGTTCGTCGATATTAATTCTAATGTACCACGACATTTCAATTACACTTTTATTATTACATTTGGTTAATTTTGTATCCAAAATACTGATAAATATTTTTAATGAAAAATACTTAAAAAATCCACTAGCCCCAAGGGCAGTGGCGTAGCTAGGTAACCTAGGGCCCTGGGGCAAATAAAAAAATGGGGCCCACAGCTATCAAAACTGGTAAGGTTTTTTAAAGTAAAATCATTAAATATAAAAATACTTTAAAAATGCTAAGCAACTTTATCATCAGCTCTTTTTCGTGCATGGCCAGGTAATAAACTATTAAACACTAACAACATAAATTACAATTATTTTTATACTTGGTGTAGGTATTGGGCATTAAAACGAAATAGAAAAAATGTAAGGGTTTATTATATATTTATTTATTCATAGATACGTTGCACCAGCTTACTCTTACTTAAGCTATCGCCATGCAAGTTATTTACAAAAATTATCAATAAAAATATTTTGTCCAGAAGTACTTGCAGAAGGCTGACTAAAAACCTTTCAATTATGGGCAATTTTTGTTTACTTTCTTCTCTTTCTTGGCGTTGTTTGCGTTTAAATGCACCACTGGGTTTCTTTCTTTTTGTCCATAATATTAGTTTTCTAATTTATTTTACAAGTAAAAGGAAAGCGAAACGTAATGATACGATACAAGATGTCGTTGGGGAATCCCTGGCAAACATTTTATCGCCGCCAGTGTTACCAAAATGACAAAAAAACATCACGTAATTAATGGACGGCCCCCTACCTCATGTGCCTTGTATTTTTCACGGGATTTTGAGTTATATAGTGAGTAGCAGAAGTCTATAGATTTCTTTACGTAACTATGTATACGTACTATAATCAAATAAAATTGAACTTTTGTATGGACCAGTACAAAAAAATTATTGACATACGCTTACTTACTCCTGATACATTAAATTTTTAACCATTCTCCGGAAAAAAATCTTGAATCGAAGTTCACAATCGCGAATCACATAAATGCATATCTATAAATAATAATATGCAGATATTGATTTCCGACAAATTGATGAAAACATTAATAACACTGTCAACCCAAACAAATAGTTTAGGGGAATTCTCTTTTTATAACTTTGGAATTTCTCACAATTCTCACAATAGTTGCCATGATTAAACTCGAGTTGTCACCTGTCATATTTATTTTGAAAATGGGAGAAATTTTGTAAAGTTGAGTTCGATTGAGATTTTCTGGTAAAGATTCGGGGGCCCCCTGAGCTTGAGGGCCCCGGGGCACTGCCCCGCCTAGCCCCTTGGTAGCTACGCCACTGCCCATGGGGTAGTTGAGTTCCATCTCGGGGTATCCGGGGTTAGAAGATTTTTAAATAATTAAATAAAAATATACTCTTTCCATGTTCAATCAAATTAAATTAAGATGGTTACCAATTCGATTCGTATGCATTTATTTCTTTATATATGCGAATATGCGATAATTTTGTTGTTATTACACAATATTCGCATATAAAAAGAAATAAATATTAAACGACCAAATTTTATTAATTCAAATTATCAGATTCTTTTGTGTTCATTTAATTATCTAACAACTTCAGAAAAAGTTATGCTTAATTTATTTACCAGTTACAACAGCACCAGATGGTATTGGAGTTCGTAATATCAAAATGTTAACGTTAGTTCCTTTGCTGGCCACAATGTTTTTTTTTAATGACTACATTATGTTTACTTATAATAGAAGCTATTATTAAACTTTTTGGACAAAATCGAAATTGGATCTGACATCCAAGAAGATTAAGAATTGATAAATAATATAAAACCACTTTTCACAAATTCATAAACCATTTTTGAATTCGTATTAAAATTAATATTTAAGATCGCAGAAACTAAACTACCTATTAGTTCAGTGAACAAGACCTTCAGTTTTTAGCATTATATATTTTGGCTAGAAACCGCATCTAACCAAGTGAATAATTTGATATGGGCTATCTTATGGGAACAAACGGATGTGAGGCAGACACGCTTCGACCGTGCCTGGAGGCTCAACAAAGTTTCCGCTGCGCCGGAAATCAACAGGAGGTAAACCAGTATTATTTTTCACATCAAATGAATTTTTTAAAATATCTCCGGGTATAAATTCTATTTAAAGTTCAACGTACCTGTACCCTTGAAATATTTTCTATTGTTTTCATATAAAACCGTAACAGATTGTTTTCTTTAGTTCCTATTTTTAATTCGTTAACAAAATTGAAATACGTCGCCAAGCTATCACATTCAAATAAAAAAACTTCCAATGCTTTATATTGTTGAAACAATGGCTTCGCATTGTCAGCACATGACAGTCACCTATAATACTATAAAGAGGTAAAGTTTCTTATTTTGTTTGTATCGATAGTTATTTTCGAAAATACGATTCAAAAAATCTTTCACCTACAGGAAGTTACATCATGCGCGAGTTCTATAGGCTATAATTTATACGGGTAAAGTCGAAAGAAATTAATTGTTAAAATAGCGATTTAAAGTTTGTCTCTGATTTAATTTAGAGCAGCTTGGTTAGATAGTTTAATGTAACAAGTTATTTCACCCAGGTAGGGTGAAATAACTTATTACTTACATTAAACTATTTCGTTTTAAGTTTAATGTTGAGCATATACTGTCTGAGAATATTAAAATTATTTCGGAAATTTTGTTTACTTAATATAAAGTCTTGTGTAACTACAAAATATTTAATAATTGGTTTATAATAATTGTTATACTGAAATGTTCATTTTTACCAATCAATATTAACAAAAGCCGAAATGTTAGAACTCCTAAGCAAAATAGGAAGAGATAAGCTTGGAACTTGGCTTCAAAATTAACTATGCTAAAACAAAACTTATGGTGATAGATGGCAACAATATGACAGGTGCCTTATCCCTGGAAAGGATGAGTGTTTTGTTTATCTATGCGTTATCATCTAGGTAAAGGAAATCAGAAGGAGAATCGGTATGGCCAAAACTGCAATGGCCCAGCGTCAGAGAATATGAAAAGACCGCAACTTTGACAAAAACTCTTTAGTGTTCGCTATCTTTACCTACAGTTGGGAGACGGGGATGCTTAGAAATGCAGATCGAGATTGTATTGATGCCTTCGAGGTGTGATGATGGCGGAAGATGCTACAGATTCCCTGGACTGCATACCGCACAAACTAATCTATCTTTCGCGAGCTTAAGATTAACGATAGGCTTTCCACTATCTATTTGGGAAGAATTCTAGATTTCTTTGGTCACATTGCTCGTAAGTCCTTACGAGCAATGTGACCATCTCGAGCAACTAATGGTAACTGGCAAGGTCATGAGAAACGAACAAAGGGTCGTAGCCCTAGGAGATGTTCTGACCAGGATCGCGCTACACTCAGCACAAAACTCCATGACGCTCTCCATATTGCCAAGGACAGGAGCAGATGGAGAAATTTCGTTAGAGAAAAACTGTCTTCCCGCCGAGGGATCATGACTATCAGCAACGAGGAAAACGACTTGAGGAGGAGGCAGATTTACAAAAGATACATACTTTAATAAATTAATAATAGCGATCTTTCTTAACTATTATTGCCAGTTTCCATAAATACACCTTTGTTAGGCGCGAACCGAGTTCAACTGTCAAGTCCATATCTGTTAGTTTCTTTGCGATTGTTGCATTTTCAAGACTGTTGCAATGCATGCTCATTTTATTATGAAATGTCGGCTGTTTTTATGTAGGAAATTACTTGCTTTAGAAATAGGAGATTGTAATAATGAGATAGACATACAGAATTGCCACGATTTGAAGTTTGACTCTTCAGAAACGTGGCGTATTTTTGTTAAAAGCTGAGTAAAATAAAGATAAAAGAAAAAAACGGCCAAGTGTAAGTCAGACTCGCGGTATTGTATGGGAGCCCCATTTCAATATTTGTTCAATTTTAATTTAATGATTTATATTTAAATTTTCTATATAAATACATATTCTGTAAATATTTCAAGCTGTTGTTGTTTACGTTGAATACGTTGTTTCTACCTGTTGTTGTTACCAATATCGAGCAAAAAAAAAACAAGTTTGTTTTGTGCTTTTCGTGTTTGTTGTTGAATACATCTGTGAAAATTTCAAGTGTCTAACTTCCACGGTTCAGGAAATACAGCCTGGTGACAGACAGACAACGAAATCTTTGTAATAACGTTCCCGTTTTACCATTTGGTTGCGGAACTTTAAAAACGAGACAAAATCATCGCGTCTATCAACGAAATAGGGTTAGAGGATAATGTATTAAAGATAACGATAAAAATATATATATTTTTTAAATTATTCTATATTACAATGTGAGTCAGATTTTTATTTGTATGGTAGGTTTTTTAATGCATTAGTTACTTATAAACTATAACGATTATTGTAAACGTTCTCCATAAAACCCACAGTTATAAAGTGACTCACGTATTAATATTTTTTTCCTTTAAGTATACAATACCTTTAATTACGAGAACTAAGTATTTCTATTTTCTATAAAAAATTTATAAATTCATGTTTTGACCCTTTCAGTGCCCTTAGGTGCTCATACATTTATATAATTTTCTCATTTTTAATCAAAGCTTTATTGAATGTTATTTCTTTGTTGAAGATCAATTGAAAGTGACTGAATTTGGTGTAAAGATTGAGGAACTATTATCTATTATATTTTATCTCCAGGCTTCCATACATTTTTCCGTCATAAACTTAGAGTATGAAAAGCTGTCATCATTTAAAAAATAAATTATTATTGAGCATACTTATATCAGTTTCTCTACGGCGGAGAATTTCTATTTAGAAATTTAATTTAGATATATAAATCAATTATTTTTCCACGTGATACAAAAATGGTCATTTGGTTCGTACAAAAACGAAACTGTACAATTTACTACTTATTATATAGCAGTTACAATAATTGAGTGTGGAATGAAGCTGAGTCGGGTCACCCATGCGCCATTTTCCCATTTTTAGCAAGAGCGGTGTACAAAAAAGTTTACACTATAAGTATGTATAGCTGAAACTATTTCGTCTATTATTAAACAACCAATAGAAGTACGAATTTTGTAAAGCGAGAACGTTTTTGAGATAAAATCTATCACAGTAACAATACTTCTTATACATAATATAGGAAATGTTTTAAAAGATAGGTCATAATATTTTTTACCAATAATGACAGCTATTGATTCTATAAGTTTTTTGGCAGCTCGTTAGTTGAAAATAATGAATCTTTATGTTAGTGGAGACATAGGATAAGACTATGTAAAGATAAATAACAATATTTTATAGCCTTCACAATGAAGTTTAAAAATTTAGTGCTTATTATTCAAACGTAATTCATTCATGTATCTAAGTCATCACAGACGGAATCGGAAAAGATAATTTAAATATGTTTATGAGTTGTTTCATTAATAAATTAAAATATAGATCTATTACAATATATGTAAGACAGATTTACTTAAACTAAACAATAGAGTGGACATTATGCAAAATTATATGTAATTTTAAGTCGGGCGGATATGTCCATAGTACCCGTTTGCAACATTAATCTGTACATATAAGTACTTAATTTTGTAATTCGTTCTTGTTTTAAGACATTCAGATGTTAAAGACGTATTTTGAGGCAAGGAGAAGCGACATTTGACAAGGGTCCTGTTAGAAGAGATTCCAAGTAATTTACATTTATTAAATCGGGGGTAATTTATTTTGCTTTTGTTCCCCAATTAGAAAATGGCAGTAACATTTATTATGAAAGGTCTTTAGCTAGCTAATGTCTTTGGGCATAGATTTTATAAATGCCGTAATTAGGTTTTACGGGTGAGATTTTTATTCTTTTAATTTACTATCATTAAATATGTTTTTACAAAACAAAAGGCAAGTGTACAACTTAAATTTTATTGTATAAAAATAAAGTTTACCAAGTGCAATAAACTGAGTACTAACCTGAAAAGTATCACAACGAGTACAGTCAGCATGTCGTCGTCGTCGATTGTTAACTTAGTTAAAACGGCAACTTTTATTTACTTTTATAAAGTGTCATTAGAAATCGCGGTTAGTTCAGCGTCTGTGGAGGCGCGGGGCGCGCGGCGGAGGCGTTTTTGATACGCGCTACGGTGAGTTGCCGCGTTGTTAAAGGCTCGTTCTACACAAGTGCTCGCACATGCGCACTGAGACAAGCAAATGTACAGACTGTGTAACCTACAGGCTAACACCTCCGCCAACTTTCCACTTAAGATACCGAAATGTAGTAATCTTTATGTGGCCTTTAGTGCTGCAAATGCGTGTGCCACGTAAAGGCTGTCGGCTTACTTCCCATATTTTCTTATACGTTGTCACTAGTTTCTTTATATGCATAAAAGAGAAAATGTGTATTGTAATTTTTAAGCTTACCATCTTTGTAGTTACATTTTTTTTTCGATATTTTAAATAAGTATATATTTACATTTAAACATATTAATCAAATAAAGGTTCATTCCTAAAAGTGGAGACAGTTTGTTAATGAATTTTGTATGGTTTTATCATTACCCTATGAGAGTTTTGTTATGAGAGAGTTTATATGTATGCCGTGTAGATTAATTATGACAAAACAGGATTGCTTAGCTAAATCAGAGGACATCACTGTAAAATAATATTCACTATAAGTCATTAATTTTACCATATGGAAAACATATATGCACCTATACAACAGCGACCTTTGTAACCAATGGTTCTTACGTCGTTTGTAAATCTCTAAGGCCCCGGGTTCGATTTCTGCAGAGCGATCAATATCGGGTCAATTTAGATATTGAACTCTTCTATATCGTTCCAGGTCTAAGTGCTATGGTACCTTCGTTGTCTCAAATACTCCATAATTCGGGTACTTTAGCTATTCATCTTGGAATCTTAGCAATGTGTGTGATGTTGTAGGTATTAAAACAACTCGTGTCACGATGTGTGTCTTTGATAAACTCCAAAATTACTGAACTGATTTTAATCAAATTTCATATGTTTCTTCAAACTATAATTTGATCTCACTTAAAATATATTTTTAACTGAGTCGTAGCAACGTTTAAGGCCAAACATATATTTAAAATATTATACTTGTTAACGATTATTTGATCATAAATTGGAAATGTAAAGAATGTTAACTAAATAAGGTCGTATACGGAAAACTTTGTTAACAGTCAAAGCGGAGAGTTTTTAGACCAACAACGTACGGAACAAAGTTTTCACCGATTACGTGAAACCTTCAGACAGGCGTATTTCCCTAATTTTTCCTTTGACTACTCTACCTTTGAGTTTGGTCAGATCCTGCATACGCTTATTTACTTATTTTATTACTTTCCATCGGAAATGTTTTCATAATTTTCCGCAATAATCTAATCTATATCTGTACTCAATAAGCTCACACAGTATTTATATATAAATTAGAGGTTCAGTATTTGAACCATTTGTGACAGTTTGTTTTTTAAAGCGCACAAAGATATCTAGAGTATATATGCAATATATTACTAGAATATAACAATTTACTAAGGCCAACACTTAAAGTTTTTTTTATATATACTCGTATTTTTAATATAGGCATTCTTTCTATATGCAATCATGTTTAAAAAACTGCGTAAAAAAAGAAACGAGATAAATTGAAAAGGATTGTAATTCTATAACAGAATTGATGGAAGACGTGTTTCGTATTTTATTGAAAAACTAACGGATTAAAAAAGGGTAGAAAATGGGTAGAGGTATATGGGGGTGGTTTGCATTGAATTTGATATTAATACTAATCCTTAGTACTTTTGACTTAAATGACATTTTGAGTAATGTTTGAAAAGCACGAAATATGTACGAAAGTATGTTTTTTCCTTAGAAATAAATTAATCGGGAAATAAAATACTCCTCCAAAATATTCAATTAATAAAAGCTTTTTGAAAAAGTAATTGTTTTATTTCTTATACTTACTGTTTTAAAGTCTCAAAATGGCATATCGTAAAAAAGCCTATTATTGTCCCTACATAAGAATGGGCCACGACCTACCACGCGGGTGTTAATGACTGCAGATGCAGCCGGGTCCAATGGCTTAACGTGCTTTCCCAAGCACGGAGGAGTTCGAGATAAAATTCTTTATAAATTGCTTTATAAGTTGCATAATAACCGCATCGCAGACCGAGCGCTCTATCCACTACGCAATCGAGCTTCTTCTATTGAGAACTTTAAAAATATATCATAATTGTCGAGTTGAGAACCTCCACTGGTTTATTGTCGGTTCAGTGTTGATAAGAATACGCTTAGACAAACTTGAATGAGCAATTAGTTCTTTTCAACAAAATTGACAGGCAAATGCAGTGCGCCCGTTGCCCCCGCTGTAATAGGATTCAATCCAGCGTCTGATGCGGGCTATCAAGAAAATCCCTCGCTCGATCGCATCCAGCCATTCAGGAATGAGTTACTTGTTCGACGGAATACTTTAATGCGGTCGTGTTTTATAACATGTCTCTTACATGCGGAGAGAATATGACGCGATAAAGATAATATTTGTTTTAAAAAAAAAATTTTTTTTCATAATTATAATTTGTAGAACGAGATACGGTGTTTATTTTATTTGTTTAGATATAGATATTTAACTAGTTCGCTTTAGTTGGATTTTATTTTTCTGTAATGAGCAATTCTATAATAGGCATCGATATCAAAGGCTATTAATATCCTAAAGGGAAAGGTGGAGACCTTCTCAACACATAAAACGATATAGAAAATAGCGGAGGAGGAGTGGGAACTTCAATCCTCCGCATTGACTCAGTTCGGATTGCTGGGAACTAACGACATTGATTCAATGGCAGCTAATTTCAAAAACCATTGGTTAGTTCCACAGTTAGTTCGTTAAGTTGACGTTGATGACAGCTGTCACTTATGGTCACATGGTGCATGACATGGGCATGTAATGTTAGTCTGGTTTTAATATAATTCACTTAACGAACACAACAAATGAATGGGCTCGGATTTTTGCCTTTTTTGCCTGAACGTTGATGGAAGTACGCTCTCTAGTACGCGTTAAAAAAAGTAACAAGTGCTTGAAAAAATCGTCAGTCTTGTTAGGTCCTGGCTCAGTGGTTAAAGTGGTTAGAGCAGTCGCCCGGATTGCGTGAGGTCATGAGTTCTGTCCCATCTCAGAGTGTTAGGGACGAAGTTGATTTTTTAAAGCATTTTTCATTAAACATATTTTTCGGTATAGTATTGTGAATGTGGGATTGATCAAACATAAAAAAGTCATATTGTCTAATATTTATTCATTCAATTATATATTTATTCATAGTTTCCTGCTACGGATCAGTCATAGAACTTAGTCAAGAATGAAAATCTTGAAGTGTCAAATAAAGCAAACAGTAAAGCAATTAATTTGAATTTACATTTCATAAAATCCACCTTTGAAAATCTCATCTTTACATCAAACATTTAGGAAGATTGATTAAAATGCTAATTTCATTATTCTTCCCTCTTTAAGTTTCAAATTTTTTTTCTTGATTGTAATTTGTTTTAGAGCGTGTTGTTCCATTTTCGCCCTTTGTCAGCTGAAAAGTTATAATTATAAACGAATGTTTTTACTTTGACATGTTTTCTAATTCACGATCAAATTTTTCAATTATTAAAGTATTTTTGAAGGATTTCGTGGAATCCTTCAACAAATACTCAGAACATGGTGGAATTACATTAGTCATAGTAATCAGCTATTAATTAATAATAAAAAGACGACCTCGATGGCGCAGTGGTTAATACGCTCGGTCAGCGTTATGGCTGTTAAACAACTTTCGCAATGGTCATATGATGGGTGAGCAAAAATTTATTATCTCGAGCTCCTCTGTGTATCGGAGGGAATTTTAAAGCGTTAGTTCCGGCTGCATCTGTAGTCGTTAATACCCATCAATCCACAAAGGGCCCGCGTGATGGGTTATGGTCCATTCTCCCTATTCGAATTGATTCGATTACATCGATGGGGAAGGTGATGTGATGATAATGGAAATGAGTTTATTCTCACAATTTTTTTTATCTCAATCATTTCGTTCGATATTTATGTCAATGCAACCCTGATACTGGCTACGATTCTTAGTCATGAAGGACCGACTAAGAGAGAGATTTATGTCAGAATATTGAAGATTAACCAGTTTATTGATGGATCAACTGCGAAGATATCGCTGAACATAATAACAGCATAAAACACATTTAGTCGAAATTTGAAACTCTTTCTTTTAATTCAATTTTACTTTGGTCAAGAAAAACTTTTTTTTTTAAATAGAACCGACTTCAATCTTAAAAAAATGATAAATAATACTTATCTCAAAAGCTACTTATCCAAGAAAATGCTATTGAAGTTTTTACTTCATGCTTTTTAGTCATATTGATATTTTTTTAAATAAAAGGTAATACTCAATAATATAAATAAAATTATTCAACATAGTGAAAATCTCAGAAAACAAGATTTTGTTTATTTGGTCGGCATATTTTTTCCAATAATTTTATACTCAAATTATAAAGAGGAAAGATTTACTTGCATGTTTGTTTGCATTGGATAGGCTCCGAAACTATTAGACTGATTTATCAAAGTCTTTCATCTATAGGAAGCAACAATCTGCGTAGGACATAGGCTATAATTTACGTAAACGAAGTCGCAGGGAAACAGCTAGTTTGTTAGATAGTTCATAATTCAAGAAGAAATCGATTAACATACCTACATTCATAAAAAAATATACATACTTCTTGAAAATACAAAATTCACCTTTCGGATTTTGAATGAATTCCAAATGTCAAATCTTTTGTTTTTTAGTTGGAAAGGGCCATGTCTTACCATACCAACCAAATACTTGGGTGATATTTGGTAAAGCGCGTATTTGTTTTGTAATGAATGGAAAACTACTGATTCGATTTCGATAAAATTTTAATGGAACTATCTCGGCCATTAAAATACCGAATAAAAAAAAATTTTGAAAATCGGTTAACAATTGGCGGAATTATCGGTGAACATACATAAAAAAAATCGTCGTCAAACATATGACCTCCTCCTTTTGGATTTTAAAGTCGGTTAAAAATAACTTAGCCTATTATATAGAGCTAGTAAATCGTATAAGCTATTTTACAAACGGCAGATTTATAACGTGCCCATGTCAAGACATCCGTGAGATGGGCGCTCGTCAACTACTTTATCCTCACCTTTTGTATAAAAAAAAACTATAAACTTCCTTTGATATTTACAGACTCTGTGGCAAAGGTCGCTTCATTGAGATACAATGCCTACATATACATTCCCCCATTTTTCTTTGTTATTATTTCCAAAGACACGTAACATATGTATGGGTTTTGGTATATACATATGAAACACATTTTTTTTTATAATTTAATCATGGAATTTAATCCTGAACAGTAATAAATGACAAATTACTTTTTATTTTACTTAAAATTAATCACATTACTACAATTCCAAGCTATAGTGGCTAAAGCTTAGATTTTTTAATGTTAAATGCCTTTGGTTTAAAATTTGAAACAAAGAAGGTATCACGAAAAAAGTTCAGAAACGATTCGAGAAACGAACCAAGATTCACAGATACAATACAAATATAAATAACCGAATTAAATTATTATATTCCGAATTATATTGGTTTTGTTTAAATATGAAAGTTTAAATCTCGATTAGCCAAGAATAGATGTATACGAAGCTGTCAGCACATCAATGTTCACTGCACGTCAGTTGCACAAACGTCCAATAAGGCTTAATGGTGACTTTAAACTCTAATGAATGTTTAATATTATGATATTCTCGCTTTGACCTAATGACAATTTTAATAGACGTTTGTGCAACACGGTGATAACGTCACAAGATGGATAAGAGTAGAGCGAAGTGTTAATATCGTCGAGTTAAACTTTTGGGGAATGTACTTTTTATTTACACTAGTAACGCAGCAGTCTAGCCCATCTGCTCATTTCTATGCCACAAAGATGCTTCATGGTAATGCGTTTGTGTATGTAAATTTCATGCTAACCACCGGAGGCCCTTTGCGCATTATTTCAAGAACTGATATTCTTACGGTCCAGGGTTATGAATGTATTTATGAACGTTTACACTTCTTATCATAATTCGTTTCTACTTGAGTACGTACTAGAATATATACTAAGAAAGAAAGGAATCATCAAAATGTATGTATAATATTGAATGCCTAAATAACACTATTTTCACGTGTACTATATTTGCATCTGGATTCTTTAGGTACATAAGATTAATTCTATCTGCTTCCTCAATGGACACTTGATTACATAACGTCCATTTAAACGAATGGATTACCGAAGCCTTAAAGTTGATTTTCGTTAGTCCCTTTGTGAATTTACCCAGTAGATAGTGATATAAGCCAGTTGATAAAACCTATCAAAAATCTGTGCTGCCATTTTTGTTGTTTTTATAATTGTAAATTTATTATTTAAGTAATATTTCAATATTGCCGAGCTTTATCTTCAGACGGTTACAACAAAAACAATACTATCAATGAAAGATATATTTTATTTAATAATAAATATTTTTAAGCATGGTGGCAGCAACAGTAGGTAATTAAGGAACTGACATACATGCAGCTGAAGACGCCTATCGCTAAAAAGTAATCATGTTATTTTTATAATCACGCGTGTATTTATATTTCTAAAAAAAGTTATAAACCTAGTACTTCTTTCAGTATATCTTATACTGTATTTTCTAGTACGAGAAATGGTAATTCAATAAATTGGACACAAATAATAGAAAAGTCGTCTCTTTCTTTTATGTGCAGTATCAAGAGAGTGATAGACGTTTACAATCTTTCTTAGCCATTGTCCAAAAAAATATATTAATTTGGTTGTCATTCAAAAAAGTCACAAATCTATACTTGTTCATCTTAGAAATAAACTAGCTTTCCGCCAGCGGCTTCGCCCGCATGGTCCTGTTCTATACATAGAAATCATCCTTTTGAATCACCCTATCTATCCAAGGAAACCGCATCAAAATCCTTTGCATAGTTTTAAAGATCTAAGTATACAGGGACATGGAAACATAGAAAGCTACGTTGTTACCTTAACATTTACAATTAAATGATTACATATGTTAAAGTTTCTTCTTTAGATACCTAAATGGTTTAAATTGCTAATTATTAACCGATATCAATAGTTGTTCTCATCAAGTCTCATAGACAACAGTTTTTTGAAGTGGTAGACATGACTTCCATAATTAATTTAAGTTAGATGACACCCTCACAAAATTATTATACTCTATTCATAGAAAAATAAGTGATTACATTTCAATAACGTAGTATTTATATTATTTAGATGGAGTTAAATTAAAAAAATATATATTAAGGTTCTGTATTAATGTTATTTTTTTATATTATAGAAAATACTTTAAAAAATCGACTATGTTAAGTGTCCAAAAGGGGATGTGATATTTGTTAAAACAGTGTTAATTTAAAACAGTAATAACGTTCGAATGTTCGAAGGTACTGCTTTACGAAATAATGACTCTAAAAATTGTCTCGCAAAAGATATTTCGATTGATATCTGTTTATAATGTAATATGTTATTATTAAATATTAATATCTTATACTTTTCATTCTAAAGCATATTAAAGTCTACGGAATTTCGTAGAACAGCGTAGCGGCTACGGAGTCTGTAGCTACGTTGTACTATGACGTGGTCGACAAAGACACTCATGATAATTGCGGCTAGCAATGGTGACAACCGGCACTCGCCATTATTGTCACTTGGCAACATGGAGATGAAACACTTTCTTCTCCTGCCACGTTCATTACGAGTTGAGATGCCACTTAGTTGATATTACACCTTTCGACGAACTGATTACACTCGAGGATGTTGTGTTAGAGGTGCCTGATCATCGAAATTTACTATAAAGAGTATTCACACTAACGTTATCAATGGAGAAGTGTGTAACAGACGTAAGTAGTCTGTGAAGTATTGCTTAGGCTAATTAAGTGAACGACGAAAAACGTATCCGCGGATGACAGTAAGTACTATGGTAGGCCTACGTTCAAAAAGGGTTACGTAATAACAGGCGGTTATTGAGGTTTTAAAAATTTGTTAATATTGACGAAAAATATTACAATTAAAATTTTGTTTGAAACAAACATCATTATAAAAAACGGGTTATTATATTTGTACAACTTAATACTGAAGCAAATAACGAATAAAAAGAATGGAAAATGACGAAGCCGACTTTTCAGATTGAATTTCCATTCAGAGAGGTCAATATTAAAATTACTTTTACATTGTTATCTCACGGATTAGGGCTATCCGTGATAATTAATGAAAATAAATAAAAAACAAATGAAGAATTGTCTTGTTGCGATGATTTAATGTATTTTTAACACGTCGAATAGTATCGAGCACATATAATTGTGTCCTTGATGGCACAGTGGTTGTCTCGTTCGGTCTGCTATGCGGTAATTAAATAACTTTCGCAAGGTTCGGTTATAAGATATCGGTAGATAGATACGTTAAGTAGCTACTCCGCATTTGCACTAGTTAACACCCACCAATCCGCACTAGTCCCACACCTTTCCAGCAATGGGGACATTAATAGACTAGTGATGGCAATGACATATAATTAACACTTACAGAATGCACCTGTCTTCGTAAAGAGAACTTAAGATATAAAATTTGACTCGATATGAATTCGATGGTTTTTCATGTTACATAAAATGAGTTTTTGCATTGCTCATCTGCCTTAATCTCCTTATCGTATTTCTTTATATTTTCATTATATGACGTCCTTTTGCCCCTTATCTGAGTAGTTTGACGTTACAAACTCAGAAGTTATGGATCGAATTTTCATGCGTTATCGATGTATAATTCATAAATTAGATTTAGGTAAGGTGTATATAAGGTAGGCTTAAGGTTGTATCTAGATTATAGTATAATTTTAACATAAATATTGAAAAAAGTATTGAAAAATACTTAGTTAAGCACAGCATCTAAGCAGACAATTTAAAAAATCATCTATTCATTGTAAATGGCACTCGTGCCAACCGGAGACAGATCTCTAGTTATTTTTGATATTCAGATTGAGTATCCATAGTAAATATATTAGTAATGGACGTATTTATACCGGTCTCGGAGTCTATAACAGAAAATGTTCGAAACCTTTATTTAACATAGAATATGTGAATGGTACGCTTGAAATTACACCTTAAATGTATTATAATAAAGCTTGCCATTTCACGAATAAATGTTCGAAGGACGTGACGCGTACTTCAGTGGGACGAAACTTTGATGTCTAGGTTGGTGCTATATAAGTCGGTATTTCTATCTAGAATGGATCATACGTGAAATCTTCGTTGTATTCCGGGGACGTGGTCGTAATCTGATGGACTAGCATGGATCCAGGTGATATAACTTCTGTGCGTGCTGTTTCATTACAGACGAACGACAGTTTCAAAATCGATCCCTTTACATAGTAAATAATTTTATAATTTAAATTTATTTTCATTGAATAATATTATGAAGGCTAAAATAATTGTTACGTTTAGCTACTGTTCTGTCAATGTCGTCATCGTAAAATTTTAAACAATGTTAGTTTATAAGATTATACTTAAATATTTGTAGGTTCATCGTTTAGCATAGGAGTAGGTATAACAATTATAGAAAAACAATAAATTGACGATATTTACATAACGCTGACACTTTTATTTCGGTTTTGTGTATGATAAAAATATAAATTTCCTCATTTTTACTTCATTTCTTTTACGCTTATAATTATATTAGGAATATCCTTGAATTTATGATCCGCTTTGTTATTCTGTAATATACAATAATCAGTTTGAATTTGGTTTAATTTGATTTAACCTCTATACTTGGACACTGCTGTACCCAACGATTGAGTGATTTTTCATAGAATAGGACTGCGGAGTTGGATTCACATATGATGTCATAGCATTCTGTAAGTTGCATCGAGCGCGTCGGCTGTAATCGGTGTCGGACGTGGTGTGGTGTAGGCAAATAGCTTCCGTGCTGCCGACGCCGTGTTCCACTTTTGTGCCAATTCGCGCTGGCCCATATTTACTACAACAACTTCTAAGCTTGTAAACAAGAACATTTTTTTGCAGGACTAGTTTTATGTCTGATTTATAGGTATTACCATTTTCCAATCCTACTTACCTTACTTTAAAAAATTCATTGGTACTATTACTATTGGTACTATTTGTATTATTACTGTATTTTATTAATACAGTCAACAGCACGTCAGGTTATACAAATCTGACAAATTTCTCCACTTGATTTAAAACCTTATTGCGTCAAGAGTAGAGTTTAAATTTAACTGGAGAAATTTTAAATATTCTGGTAGCCTGACGTGCTGTTCACTGTACCACACTTCATCTAAATATCTGGTCTACGTACTACCGAAGGAAATATATTACTACATAGATGAACCGTATAGGAGGGACACAAAAAATGTATATATGGATAGAAAATACCTTCGATTAGGGTGAAAAGGTCCACTAAGTTAGAGTTTTTATTTTAGCTACTCTAAAAGATTAAGCTATTTAACAAATTCAAAGTTACGGCAGTGAAAGTACCTCATTGTACTCATTATTTTATAATACTAACCCTTATATCCTTAGTTTTTAGAAGTCTCAGTTACCTTTTTGGAGAACAAACAAAAAGAGATTTTAAAAAATCGAGCTTTTGGAAAAGTTTAGGTAGTTTTTTTTTATTAAATATTTTTCAATGTAAGTTTTATATCACATAGACTTCATGTTTGATACAAAATTCAAATAAAAATTGTCGATTACTCTTGTTAACATAACAGGGTTCCGTTGTGTTCATCTTCCTAACGTCTTCGTTGCAACTTTGAAAGTAATCTTTGCGAAATATTAGGAGGCGTGCAGAACGTATGTGTTCATGAGTGCGAGTCGCGTGCAGTGAGACCGTGCGGCGCACGCGCGACTACACTCCGCACACCGCTGCCGCCGCGGCCGCTCACGCCCGCAGACGCGACGCTCGCGATACCGAGATGCTATCGAACTTCTAAACAGCTTCATAACTTTATATCTTTCGTCGTGAAAAGATTTTTTACAATTTAAAAATATGAAATCTATCAAAAGTCGTGTTTCAACGTGGTCGAGGTGAGGGGGCGATGCGCCGCGAGCCGCCGGCCGCCGCGCGATGAGCGCGCGTTGCACGCCGCCCGCGCGCGCCTCCCGCTTGCACGCGCAGCGCCTCGCGCGAGCTTTTCTACCTTTAGTACTAACCATCGCTCGAGCACAGTGAGTACTCAACTTTAAAAACTTCAATTGAACTTTTAAAAAACTCACATTAATATCATGAACGCTTTGTTTAAATAAAGTTTAACACAGTGATATTTAAAAAGAAAATCAGCATAGCTAAACTTATTCTTTATTATTAAATAAATTTATACAGAAAGTTGACTTACTGATTAAAAAAAAAAAATAATATACATTTTTTAATTATCTTCTTCCGAAATATTGGTAGAGTGAATGTTATACATATTAAAAACGTGATTTTTAACGGCAAAATGTTATAAATTAAGAGGCAAGTATTATGTGAGAAGTATAAGAGATATAATTACAAAAAGTTGAATAAAGTTTTGTCCGCCGCGCCGTCGGATGGCAAAGACATTCCAATGGTGTTGCGGTTCGTGCATGGAAAGCTCTTTTTTTCTTAGATTTCGATAATCAACACTAATTATAGTTAGGACGAATTCATAAGAGATTATAATTACAATTACAACTTGTAGATATATTTTTATCCTGGGTAAATATGCTGATAATAATGTAATGATAATTTAATTTTACTTATCTCTGACACTTCTGAGTTTACGTATATAATGTAAGTATCATCAAAGACATGAAACAGTTGTGAATCTTAATCTTACCGACTTCAAAAAATTAAAACATTCTGAGTTCAATAGTTTTAATGTTTGTATGCTAATCAATGTCAATGATTATTTTTTTATCCAAATTTTGTGGGACTTATGAAGTTTAATATTTATATCAACCAAGATAACAAAATAATGCGTATTTTGCTTTCTTAGAAGTAGTTTTTGTAATGTAACATCGCAGCCAGTTGCACAAAAGCCCATTAAATATCTACTGGTTTAAAGCAACATTACCAATACAGAATTTCAAATTTAGAACATTCATTAGAGTTTAAAGTCGTCATTAAACCTAATGGACGTTTGTGTAACTGTAATATATATTCTATTGAAGTCAATTGGAGATTTACGGCCTAACTTCAAAGAATTTTCATATTAATTAATATTATTCAAATTTTTGAAGCCGGTTATTATTATATTATTTTAATATCATATAAAGATGCAGTAGATGTACTTAACAGTTAATGAAAATACCCATATCTAAAGGTATGAAATTCATTCCAACCGAAAGGGATGATACTTGGGTAAAAAAAAAGTAAATCTATTCAGTCCTTATTTTATTTGGCTTCAATTAACAACAAATTGTTTAGATAAGGCGTTAAAATTGAGGAGTAGCGTCTTCATCACAACTAAGTATAAAATATAAAAGGGCGTGACGTCATGCGAATTTTCACCTCAATATATGGATGTAATCTATTAATTACGTAAAAATACGTGTTTCATATTCTTAAAAAATTTACCTGACGGACTTACAAACAAAAACTGTCGTTACCCTTAATATAAAGCCTAAATTCTATTAAAACACAGTAGTCTAGAGCATGTAACAAAATTATGCAAGAGCTTTGGAAAGCTTGATTTTTCAGAATGTTGAAGTACTAAGGATATACATCACTCAGTATCCAGTGCGGAGGTCAGGTGCTGGAACATGTGATGGTGGCGGGGAAAAGTAAAGTATGAAAAATTGTAACACATACTGAGGGTAACAATGTGTCACCATTTTTCATAGACGAAAGCTCTTTCAAATATTTATCACCAGCTCTCCGTCTATAAGGTAGTAACAGAAACAAGGGTTATAAAAAATACATGTTGATCTTTATTTAAAATGACTATTGAAAAGTAATTAAATTTTATTTTATAAGATATTTAAAAAAAAGAAGTTAGGACCAAAATGATTACTTATAGATTACGTACTTATAAAAGGTATTTTCTTTCTATCGATTAAAGATAAAGTATTTACTATTCTATATTAAATCGTATCTTCCATTAAAAATGGTCGTAACATGATATTGGTTAGTTGCACAAACGTCCATTATATTTTAATGACGCCATTAAGTGCTAATGAATGTTAAATCTGTATGGGTAATGACGCTTTAAACTAATATCAATTTTAATGCACGTTTGTGCAACTGGATGTATGCATGTTTTTACTATTTTCACTAAACTGAGAAGTAGCTTAAATGTGTCGCCTAAATATTTAGGAATAGCCTGAGATGACTAAATATTTCACCAATAACTAGGAACCACCTAACGTATGCAATGTGCTAGGCATTTCTGTAATATCACAAATCTCAACTGCGCCAAGGGATAAAAGAGAAATTGTTTATTTGGAATAAATTTAAGCTGCTTTGGCACTTCACAAAATTAGGCGTCTCCTAATTAAACTATGCCTTGTTCTAGGTTAGTAAAAACAGGTGTTAATATCTGAGGATTTTACAGGACAACAATTTAAAAGTTTGACATTAAATATAATTATCCAAATAAAGTAATATTTGTGGTTGAAGCCAAAAGTTAATCACAAAATTGCTGTCCTATATAATTAACTAGTGGCCGCCAGCGACTTCGTCCACGTTTTCAATTATTTCTTCGCTCCTTATAGTTGCAGCGTGATGTTATATAGCCTAAAGCCTTCCTCGATAAATGGTCTATTCAACACAAAAATACTTTTTCAATTCGAACCAGTAGTTCCTGAGATTAGCGTGTTCAAATAAACAAACAAACAAACTCTTCAGCTTTATAATATTAGTATAGATATCATGTCAGGTACATGTTTTACCTTTGTAAGGATGTATATAATGTTTTACTGTGTGGCAGGAGCGATGCCGTGGTCGCAGTGGATCGCTTGGAGAACGTGACGCACACGGTGTCACGGATCTTGGACGGATACGATATCCGCCTGCGTCCTAACTTCGGTGGTCAGTAACTGTAACTCCTGCATATTCATATATAGACATCAATCAGTTTTTAGATTTGCAAATAAGATATTGTTTTAGTGAATAATTCCTTGATTGTGTCAATTACATCTAATCACTATGATGAATATCTACTTTTTAGTGCCTTGTCGACAATTTTTTTATGATCGAAATATTTATATGAAACCTTTCTTATAGTTTCAACTAAAACGATTATTAGCGGAATTACCATACCAGTGCAATATAATTATGAATCTCCGATACTTTCGTTGTTACTTTTTTGTTGAAAACATTAATAACATATATATTAATTATAGATAAACTTCTACAAATGTAACGAGTATTTACCCACATAGTATTTTCACCGATTTTCTCACATATGAAACTACTCTGTTTCGCTCTATAATATTTAATATTAACGTCAACTAAATACATATTCGCTGCTTTATGTTCACCTACTAAATATTTGAATAAATATTACTGTCGTCTGCAACATTCCGAGTTTGGAACGTGATTCGCTGCATGTTATTGCAATCCCTGAACCATAAAGATTCAATATTGTATTGGATTTAGTGGTGGCCTCGTCAGCGCTTTGGTACAAGACTACGTTTCCTTGTTTGCATAAAATGTTATTGCTTTACAGGCGACCCTCTGTACGTCGGCATGGATTTAACTATTGCGAGTTTTGATGCCATATCAGAAGTCAATATGGTATGTTGTTGGTTTAGATTTATCTACATTATTTAAAAAGTTTTTTAACTAAAAATAACTATTACTTATAATAACAAATGTACTTATGTAATTTAACAAGTTAAGAGTTTAGAGAATAATTTATTGTTATGATTTGACGTGGAAATTTTACGGTTGAAAATAGTATAATGTTGAAGATTCAAGCTAGGTAAAGTAATGGAATATAAAACCTAATATGGAACATTTCATATTAGGTTTAATATTCCATTACTTTAACATTCCTTCTCAAATTATTTCTAGTAGAGAAAAATTTATAAATTGTCAATAAGTTCAGGAAATTCGCGATCGGTTTATGGACTCGCTTGACTTATTTTAAACTGTATTAAAATTACTATAAAGAGTAATTTCAGTATTTTTAAAACCGTTTTTGGTATACTATTCCATTTTTGCTCATTTCCCTCTGATATTCTACACTTATCGGCCATAATAACCCTATTGAATTTTACGGCCATATTTTGTAGAGCTCATACCATCATAGCACTCTTTCGTAACGACGCCATCAGTTCACGTATAAAAAACTCACACAAATATTTGGGTTGAACGCCTATAAACTGTGTCACATTATTTATGGCGCGCAACACAACAGATTTCATACAATATCTCCGGAGACCAGATCAAAGGTTGACGGACAACGTGTCCCAAATCTACAACCTTGGCGGACGCTCAAGACTCGCTGAGGATGTTTTCGGGTCATAACAAGGACCTCTCCAGCGCGTCCATCGTAATTCATTAAGCTTTTAATAGCATCGGAAAGAGAGCAAGGGCGTCACTTGACACACATCGGCGCCGGTGACCGAGGGGCGGCGTGCTGACTCGCCAATCGATGAGGTTCTTTATTTACAGCGCGCCGCCTCTGCTGCGGGCGCGGCGGTAAGGTCACCGCCCACTTCTTATTATATACATCCTCTATATAAACAATTCATAATTCCATACAAAACGCATATCCGTTCGCAGAGATGAGACTGTTACTATAATGTGTCCACAAATGTCCATTAAGGTTAAACAACGACTTTAAGCTGCAATAAAACATTGTATCGGTTATATCGCTTTGAACTAATGTCAATTTTAATGGACGTATGTGTAATTGAGCAATTGCGGTGTAATTCGGTTCATTTTTTCACTTTTAATTGGTTGTACATTTTCTCAAATCACGCAGTAATATCATAAAAACTTCGATACAAAATGCATTATTAATAAATAGCAGAGGACTGTTAAATTTAGTTTTTATCATAACCTAATCATTGACTGAATATGTAACTTACAGAATATAAAGTTTGATTGAAGTATTTCAAAGAGAAATTTTACATCGAGTTATATTCAATGTTTTGGTAATAACATAATATGATTATTATTTTTTAAACCCTCAATGTAATTAATCCATAGAAAAACTATGCATTATAATTTATTGAATGCTAATTTTACCTAATGGATCCATTAGGTAAACCTCAGTGATTTGTGATAAGAAGGATTGTTATCTAACAATAATACCGAAATATAAGTGAATAAAAAATCTCAGATGACTGAGTGAGACGTCTTCTTTCAGGACTATACAATAACACTTTATCTGAACCAGTACTGGAAGGACGAAAGATTGGCGTTCGGGCTGCCAGACGAAGTCCTCACGTTATCTGGCGACTTCGCCGATAAGATTTGGGTCCCGGACACGTTTTTCGCTAACGACAAAAACAGGTACGCCTTTTATCAAAACTCCATTCGCGTTGAATGTTTGTCAGTAAACAACATCAGGCGTGTAAGCTTGTTTTATTGAGTTAGTGCCCTTTCAGATGGTTTGAGTGAGCACAAACATGAATACGGACCTAATGATTGGTGAATGTTATTACTACACTCTTACATGAATTGTTAACAAAAAAGGTTACATTTACAGATATTCAAACCATTGCCTTAAAATTTTTGCTTGAAGTCTTTTTGGATTTCACTGTAACATGTATGTATCTGTATAACTGAATCCCGCTGGCCCCATGCTGTGCGCCAATGAAACTGAGTTAAATTAATGCCGCATATGCAGAATTTCCAAGAATCAAAAGTCCCAAATATTTGCTTGCATTTGATACTAAAACAACCACAACCTTACTGTTTTAACTCACACCGCCTTGACAAAAATATTCGGCCACCATATCCCGATATCGGACTCTAAATGTTTTGTAAAATTACAATGATTTCCTCGCAGCTGTCATTGATTTTTTCTTTATTATATATATACTCAGTTGTAGTGGGTAACGGTATTATTGTTTATTAGTTTCCTCCACGATGTGACGGAACGCAACAAGCTGGTACGCTTGGGCGGTGACGGCAGCATCACATACGGCATGAGGTTCACCGCGACCCTCGCCTGCATGATGGACCTCCACTACTACCCCCTCGACAGCCAGAACTGCACCGTCGAGATTGAAAGCTGTGTGACTCTTATACTTTTAATAGGGAGCGCTTAAGTCGCTTTGCATCGAGCGCTAGATGGATCACATTTCACGCCGTTCTGTTAACAGACTAACTTCATATTCATACGCCACATTCTACATCTTAAGGGAGTGCTTGCAGATTTGTTTGCGAGTTGTTTATAAAAATTATAATTAAGTCAAAAATATTCAACAGATTTTTTGAAATAAGTCTATTAAAGAGGTACAAGGTTTTTCTTATACAAATGACATCAACTTTCCGTCAGTGTTTAAATGTCTAATCTTAAATAACTCTGTATATTAATAAAAACTGCATTAAATGCGTGCAGACAGTGCGGAAGAGACTGTTTTATAACTATGTATAGAAAATATTTATTTCAATAAAATTCTTGTAACAAGATTTGATGGGTATGGATACGATAGGACATGGGTAATGTGGTGGGATGTTTTAAATTTATTGTTTTATATAGATTTTAAATTCATTGTTTTATATAGATTTTAAATTTATTGTTTTATATTTCTCAACGTGCACCAAACATAACAAAATTATTGACAGGACGTCAGTAAGTTTTGTGACAGATAAGTACATTTTGCTTCGAGCACCAAATGGTTCCAGACACGACATTGCACTCAGCGACACTAAGCTTATCGATGACATCCATTCGTTAAAACATTTACAAAATTTTATTTCGACAATCTTTATATTTCGAGGAGAACCTAAATGCATTTTAAATATATTTACCATCTATCTCTATAAAATTACATACATTTAATAAAATCATTCTACTTACATCGTTTCGCGCCATTATATTTCTTTCGGCAATCGTTCTAATTATTTGCTGATTCAGTGTTGTTGTAATATAAATTAATAAATCGTTGCTTTACACACTAGATAGTTAATAATTTAAGGTTTTTATATTTATATTTTGTACAAAACAAATATATAAATAATTTCTTACTGCTAAACACAAAACTATTCAATAACACGACATTAAATTCGACTACACAACTAACTAAATAAAAGCTATAGCTTGTAGACTTACAGTATTTAACTTTATTAATTATAATAAAAGAAACAGATAAATATCTATATTAAAATAGACTGTTGGTACTGTCGACTGTGTAAAACACTTTAGGCTGCTAGAGTGCTAAAAATCTAATTGAAATATTTTCCAATAACATTATCTTGTCCTTACTGATTAGTAGGTGCCGGATGGTGACTGAGATATATTCTAGTTGAATTTTTACACTTCAGCAGTCAAAAACTATGGACCTAATTAGACGTCAGTACTAATGATATTTGGTTTTAATATGTATGTAAGTCTGCAAGCTAAAGTTATTGGTCAGTATGCTAACGTATCGGCTACTACAGATGGTTACACCGTGTCCGACGTGGTGATGTACTGGAAGGAGACGCCAGTGCGGGGGGTGGAGGACGCTGAGCTGCCTCAGTTCACCATACTTGGACACGAAACCAATGATAGGAAGGTAATACCCCTCAATGATGTACGTTATCATTAGCAGAATTGAGTCCCTGCACGCGTGGCACAGAGTTGGAAAATTCCATTAAATTGTTATTTGTTACGTTAACATCAGATGAATATTAATTTATTTATATATTGACCCACACAAGCACGGTACCAAAAGGCGGACTTAATGCTAATAGCAATGGTATATCAATTGTAAACGACTGTTTGTTTCCTAAATAAATAAAATAAATAATAGCATTCTCTCCCAGTAAACCGTTGAGAAAATTGTCAAACGCGATGGCGGTACAGAACAACCAAAATAGGTGAATAATTTAAATAAACTACAACAACAGTAATACTAATCATTCCTAAGATTCTATATTATGAGAAAACGACACTATGTGAAGTTCTCTAACTGGGGATTTCTTTTGGACACCTTAATAAAAAATTACAAAGTTATCTCTAAAATTCAACTTGACCTATTCAATCGATTGCTATATACGGAATCTGATTTTTTACTGAATAAATAAAACCTTTATGTTGTGATGAGTTTTACATCAATTGCAATTTTATCACCATCATCGACAGCTGTACGACGCCCACTGCTGAGAATAGGCCTCTCCCATAGATCTTCAAGACAATCGGTCCTGCGTTGCCCGCAATTAATTGTAATTGTTTAAATTAAATAATAAAAAAAAAATCGTATTGACTGGTCCACAGATTTCAGTTCAGTTCGCGGTCTAGTTTTACCTTTCAGCATACCTTTAAATAACTAATACTCTTGTATTACGAGTCTCAAAAGTGTAACCCAGATAAGAGACAACACGGACAACTTCATTTAATACAAGTTGAAAAGAAAATTCTGCGTCTCACGAAAAAGATGCCTAAATCAATATAATTTCCCATATTCTAGTAATTTACTCCTATTTAATTATTTTCAAAAATATTAATAATATATTTTTTAATATTGTAAATTATAGGAGAAGCTGGCGACGGGCGTGTATCAACGATTGTCGCTGAGTTTCAAACTACGCAGGAACATCGGTTACTTCGTGTTCCAGACTTACCTGCCGAGCATTCTCATCGTCATGCTCTCCTGGGTCTCTTTTTGGATTAACCACGAGGCAACTTCAGCAAGAGTTGCTTTAGGTACATTAAATAATGAGCGGTAATATCTATGGATAAAACCACAGAACATCAGAGAGACGTTATAAGAGCTTCGTGAGTGTAACAGGCGCTTCAAATGTCGCCTAACTACAATACCATTCAATTTGTATGTTTATTGAAACGAAGATCGAATGTTAAGATAGCAGGAGAAAGAGATATTCACTATTCTAATCTATTTTTCAACATAAAACTGTAGTTCGTTTAACGATAATCTTAAGGTTATAGACAAACCTAACCGACACTACCTGAATAAGCGATGCCTATAACTCGTAGGAATCAAAATGATACCCGAGGACTTATTCTATCACGGACCAAAATCCAGAATATTTTTTTTAATTCTCATAATTTTGTTAAAATCATATCCGTGAAGTTATCTGTACATCAGAGGCATTGTTGGCCTGCCCCTGTTGCTTACCTATATATCATAAATAATCCAGAAATGCATTGTCATGTTAATTTATATGAGTACTAAGACTTCGCTGTCTGTCTGTCACCAAGTTCTCATGAACCGTGAAAGTTGGACAGTTGAAATTACCACCGATGATGTATTTCTGCTGCCGCTTTAACAACAAACCAAAAACCAGAATAAAATAAATATTTAATGGGGTTCCCATACAACAAATCTGATTTTTTGGCTCGTTTCATATACGGAACCCTTCGTGCGCGAGTCCAACTCATACTTGGCTTTTTAGTTTTAGTAAGACAGCTTTATATTATCATTTTTCAAAACACAAACTTCAACCTTATAGTTGTAAGTCTTCAGTACTAGTCATACATCTAGTATTTTAAGTTACAAATAAATATCTTGCAATATCGATTCAAACAGGAATAACAACTGTGCTGACTATGACTACGATCAGCACAGGTGTGAGGAGCAGTCTACCCCGCATATCCTATGTCAAAGCAATCGACATATACCTGGTGATGTGCTTCGTGTTCGTATTCGCCGCATTACTTGAATATGCTGCGGTCAACTATACGTATTGGGGTGCTAGGGCAAGGAAAAGGGCCAAATTAAAGAACCGAGATCAGTTGTCTACGAGCACAAGTATTGAGAAGGATTTGAAATGTTCCGCAGGTGAGAGTGTAGAGGAGAAACTTGATGAAAGATAATGTTTATTTTTATAACGAGATACTAAGGTACTAACGGCGATAATGGCAACTAGTGTAAGTAGTTTAAATAGGAATAATGTTACACAAGTCGTTGCGTCAGCAAAAATAGGCGTAGCCGTAGCCAAAGAGCATATAAATACTCGTAGCACTGTAGCAGCATAAGTGGTTGTAGTCCTATACGTACGCCTACTAATTTACTTTTTTTTATGCGTAACAAAAAATTTGTATAAAACTTAAACATGCTTTTCACAAAATAATAAGTTGATAATCTAATTAGTATATTACATTAATTTAGATTCAGCAGTTTACAAAATTTTATATAAATAGCACATTCTAATTTTTCATAGTTTCTTCTCTAACCTAACTGACAATGCCTAGTATTAGTCATTTAACTTGAGTGTAATAATACAAACATTCGATTTCTGGAAGGGTCTCGGTCAGCAGAGGAAATCATCGCACTTCGCGAGTACCCAGCTAGTACAGGGCGGGTATCACCACTGTTGGGTCTTCGCTCGAAGCCATTGCAAGCAGCGACTGGCGCGCCCCCCTCCTTGCGTCTGCAGCGAGACCACACTAACCTGCGCTATCGTACGCGGCCGCACTCCAGGACCTCCAGGAGTTAGTAACTGCTTTCATTTTCAGTACCTATACAGCTACTGCTGTGGCAAAACTGCAATAAATTATTGTACTCACGACATTGACTTCTTGGATTTAGTGACAAGCCCTGATTCTATAAGAATTCAGAGAATTTGAATTCGTCAAATTCACTCATTCACATCGTTTAGTGTATGATTCCAATTTTTATGTAAAATATGATATACGTGTCTCAGATATTCTATTCCTACTCACTTCGCTTATGCTATAAAGCGTTATTACTAATTCAAGGATGAGCGGATGTCTCTTTTTTGAAGTGAATTTTAATTCTGGTTCGGATTTTTACAGATTCGCAGGGCAGTTTAGTGATATTATCGATGTCATAGGTATATTTAAATGATATTTCTAATAATAATTGTTTAACTTTAATACCCGGTTACCAGTTTGATTAACAAAATCTTAAATAAATATATATTATGTTCAAAGTTTTGTTCAAAGAATTACTTTACGTTCGTACAGCTTAGCTCCCATAATATGTTTTTTTTTTAAATAATATTATGTTCTTTTGAAATTAATAACAATAAGTAGTTTATTTTTATGACCAGCACTTTCAAAGTATGGTTCGTTTTGAATGATGTCCCAAATACCTATGACAGCGTAAGATTCCACTACAAAACTTCTATTACGAAAATGCTTGATTTAACTGTAACTTTGACATGTATTCTTACTAATAAACAATTTAACGTTTTATATATTCTAGATAGTTCCAATACGAAACCTAAAATGATCCATGCATTACGACGTGGTGCCACAGTCATCAAGGCGTCAATGCCGAAGATACGTGACGTCAACGTCATCGACACATACTCCCGTGTGATATTTCCCGTCAGCTTCCTAGCATTTAATGCCATTTACTGGGTGTTCTACATTTTCGACTGAACCAAAAATATTATCAGAACGATGGTGAAAACAGGAAATTAATATAAATCTCTGCGGTAACTAATGTGCGTCTTCTACTCTATCGGTTTAAGTTCTATTTGAGTGTTACACTTATGAAAATTATAGGAGAGAACTCTACCATCAGTTTTTCTTATTGAAAAAAAGAAAATATTGAAAACCTTTTATGTGCCGATAGTATCTAGATAATATGAGCCAAGATATATTTATTAATTATGAACTTTATCGATAAGACTATTCATTATTGAGGGACAAATGCAAACTTCATGGCATAACTGATACGTCATTATCCAGGAATTGGCGAGAGTGAAATTGAAACTGTAAAAAACGAGCAATAAATTAATCGTATGCATAAATATTATCTATATCATTATAAATTAGTATAAATGGCGACAGCAACAAGTAAATTTTAAATAATTAACACTTATTGGCGTGTTCAAGAGTTGTCATTTACGTCATGTGTACATTTTTGTAAATTTAAGTAATTTTCATTCGATTGAATGCTATGTGCCAAATGTGTGCCAGAATTATTTCATTCATTCAAAGTTAATAATGTTTGTAGTTTTAAATGTTAGTAGATAATATAGTGCATTATTTGCATGTGTTATAACTGCGAAATTCATTAATTTTCCCACCGAACCATCATAATTAGCGATTAATACCAAATCGGACGCTTATGTTTTATAACGAATAATGAATGATAAACAAGGAATCTCTCATTAATATTAAATAATAATAAACAAGGAAGCTCTCATTAACATTAAATTATTGCTATTGAATAGTTAATACAAAAAAAGGTTAATAAAGGTGTTGTTTATTCATTAATAAATTGTTCTTTTATCTCTGTTTATTTTCTGAATAGTCTCAAGTATTTTTAAGTTAAACAAAGAGCTTGTATATCAATACCAACAAATGTATCAGTAAGTAAAATGGCAACAGGAATTTTTGAAAATTTGCATAGCATTTGTTGGCATTATAATAGATTATGTTTTAATATTAATAATAAATACACTTCTTCTCAATATTGACACTACCGCATATCAGACAGATAAATTTATAAATTGTATATTTTTGTGTTATTTTATCGTAAGTACAGTCAACAGCACGTCAAGTTATACAACTCTGTCAATTTTCTCCTTTTAATTTTAAACCTTAATGCATTGAGGGCACAGTGAGGGGTAGAGTGAAAATTTTTAATGTTTCGGTAACTTGACGTATTGCTGTGGATATGTAACAGACAACTGGTTTAATTCATAATCCTCCATTTTTTGTGATTGTAAATAAATACTAATACTAGAAAAAACAATAAAATAAATCCTAATAAATTCTCCAAGAATAAAATCCACATAATAATCATCTGAAACACCATACCGACGTCTTCTTATTCACAAACACAACGCTGTCACACTCTAGCCATAGAATACGACTGTGAATACGACAGCTTAGTGTTTCTTTTTATGTTACTACTATGACATGTCCTTTAATATCTAACACCAAATGACAGCGAATGATGAATATACATATGACAGCATTGTTTCCAACTTAGTAGTTGATCTCAAATATATCCACCAAAAGACATGTCAAAATAGTAAAAGAAAACGAAGGATATTCACTAAGATGTCGACTCCTATGGCTATAGTTGGCAATGTTTAAAACCAATAAACAGAAAAGAAAAGTTAAAAACTTTGATTTAAACACACACCATGTTTTATATGATGGTCGTGGGTCGGATTCTCCTTGTAAAGACATTTATAACAGGAATTTTCTTTTCTACCCTATAAAATCTAATATTTTCATTTAATTAAATATAACCTTACAGTAGATAGGTTAATTACATTGAACCTCTCATGACCTGACTGGACTGGAGGCTGGAAAAATATATTATTAATTAACGTTACATATGTGTCGTACCCATTTTAAGTTCATTTTGAGTCATCTATGATGATACAACTACAAAAAATAGGTTCAAAATAATTTAAACCAGTTGGCTGCAATATAATAAGCGACAATTGATTTTTGATTCAGTTAAAATGTACCTATGGAATTTTCATAAGGACAGATATATGATAATATATTGAATTGTAAATAAAACGATCAATAAATATTTAAATAAAATAAAATCTAATATATGAATACCATGAAAATGTAGTTGAATTGTATGTTCAATACTTATTAGTAAAGATTGCAAGCCAATAGTTATAATAAAGAGATGATGTATAATAAAGTTTTATTAACGAATATGCTGATGATTTATTGAAGTTTATATTTTTTTCCACGCGAATGTTTCCATTATATTCAATACCCTAATTCTAATTATTTGACATTATTTTTCTAACATTTCATAGATAATTCACGTCACATATTTTGAAACTTTTATTTTTATTGTATGATTATTAAAATTCCTTCGTCTCAGAAGTATTATCATAATCATTAAACATTTTTGTAGTATGGTTTGTTCTCAAAATATATTTATCTTTTAATACCAAACAAAGCTTGTATATATAATCAGATTTTGCAATGGCCTGGCCCGTGTGAATATGATAATCTATTCTGAGACGGAAGGCTATATGAACTTAAATGGAAATATCACACAAAAATGGAAAATGATTGAGTATTTTTGTGTGTGTGTTCCACGATATATTCTTCAGTAGGACTGGTATTAATGCTCTTTTATGTGATAGTACATATTCTCGAACTGATCTCTATTAAATTCTTTTCAAAATCAGAAGTTTATTGAACTTGATAACGGCCTTTATAGTTTTAATAAGTATTTTTCGTTGTTTTTTTAATCTGGTACATAGTTAAAATTTCATTAATTTGGTGGTTAGCCGTTTACATTCAAATAAAAGGCCAGCTATCCAAGTGTATGGCTGTTCTAACCAGTTTGCTACGGCACAACACGACGTGATGATCGACAGCTTTCTTATTATCTTAATATAATCTCAGATCAAATTATAAATATTAACTTCTGTGTTTATGTGGTAACAACAATTTCACAATTCTTCTATTTGTTTACATTATTCAATGCAAAAACAACTGCCATCTATTAAAATTACAGTGATTCAGATGCAACTTAGTAGAGCGATCCCTTTTGAAGTCTCTGTGCCTCTTAGCCTAGTCAATGCCATCTAACGTATTTTGGCAGAATTCGGTTATATAGTTGTTTGAACCTTCGTTGAAAATGTGAAATTAAGTACGTTATATTTTCAGAAGGCTTTCAGTTTAATGTAGGTTTATTATATTAACAATAAAAAATAAGAAGTTTATGACAAACGAAGGAACTGTGCATATTGTAATTTTTTTATTTATTAACACTGACAACGCAATATTAATTAATATTTTTAGACAAAAATAATATTACATTGTTTTTAAATAATTTTAGGTTTGAGTATCCTTCTTGATTGTCTTATAAATAAAAAAAAAATCGTAGTAGGTACCTATTTTTTATAATTCATATTTTATTTATATTTACATATGAGAATCGTAATGTCGTTCCTATTGAATTTTATTTATAATCATTACCTACATCTATTTTCATCGAGCGTTATTCAGAGTGGCCGATACAATAAATGTAGAGAGTGTTGAAAGGGATTTATATAGGGAGCTCTGTATGGGCGGCCGGTTCCATTCATTGACGCGGCGGGAGGGAGCGCGGGGGCGGCAGCGCGCGCAGCCTCAGCTCCACCAGCCCTTAGCTAGCCTAGTATCAGCTTTAGCCTCGCGTCGTCATCACACGGTGGCCCACAGCCGCCACAAAACACTCAACATACATACCTGTGTTAATCTCTACCTTGTGAATTGACAGTGCCATAAGTAGTACCTATTTGATGTGAGGTTAATGTGCTGCTTTCACGGATTGCAAGACGTAGTTTACTTTAGCTAAAGAGGTAAGCGTTTTTTTAAATTTTAATAACTCATTTACATATTTTGTACTTACACTGTGATTTTTTATTATTATTCGAAATATCAATAATTACATAGGATCTGGTCACAACGAAATTCGTGGGCGGATGGAGGTGTTGAATTTCAGGCTTTCGGATAGCGCGAGTGTGCGGGACTCGGGGGCGGGCGGGGACAATTCACCGCGCACCTACCCCCGTATTGATCGCTCAATTTATACACACAATTTCTAAATATTATTAAAATAAAAATATTAACTATTATCATTGGTAGAATATACAAATTTATTTTATCTATCCAAGTTATATTGATCACAATCCTACTAATATCTTATTGCCTTTGTACTAGTATCAATGAATATGTGATTGTTACCTATTTCATCTAACTGAATAGTGGCATGCATATAGGTTTTGAAAAAATGGTTCACTGATCTTTCTAGGTTTGAGCACTCTGGAGCTGCTATACTCATAGTATAAGGTAGCTTAAAATTTGAATAAGTATTATTTTTATTCTGCTGAGGTCCCCAATATTTTGGGAGACGAAGTGTCAACCATTGAGTTTTTTCTTAAACAACGCTTCTTAATCCGATATATCCATGTTCGTAAACAACTTAATAAAAATTAAGTCTAGTTCAATATTTCCATACGAACAAGGATGATTTGTCCTTCAATGCTCTCACCCATCATGGCGGGTTATGCAAAACTGTAATAGTTCTGTAGTAATCTCACATTTTTTTGCATATCTCTAACACTGCGTACTGCGTAGAGTAGAATTTCACAAACGTCGTAGATGAGCGCCTACATTAGACCTTAGTTTTAATATTCAGGTCCGGTTAATAGGCTGACGTTTAAACCCACTTGCAAACTTTTCAAAAACATTTTAATTGGCCACTAGAACAGTTGTTCTTTTCAAAACTCTAGTTATAGGCTTAAAGCAGAAGGCAGGTATTAAGAATCTACATAGGGGAAAAAGGATTCAACTTAGAAAATCAATAGAAACGTTAACTTACATCGCGTCTTAAATTTCCTAATATATAATAAGAGTACTTTTTAGACACAAATGAAACAAATTAATATTTATAATAAGCAAATATTTCTTGGTATATTTAAAGACCTAAAAAAAGCCTTAGATACTGTGGGGCATGACTTGGTCCTTAAAAAAGCTAGTACACATAGGTGTCACTGATGTATTAAAGTATAAAATGATAAGCCCTTACTGGTGAAATCATAACTATGAAGTTAATTTTGATGACTAACATTAATTGGCGTACCACAAGGATCAATTTTAGACCCGCATAAATAACTAAGCTATAATTTTTACTTCATTAAGTTTGTTATATGCTCTCAAGTGAATTTTCAATGAAACTAATGATCTTATTCATTATGTACGGTAATAACGGTGAATAAAAAATATAACATACATTGATAAACTCCCACAATACGACATCATGAAAAATTATTGCGATAGCTGCTTCAAAATGTTTATTAAGGTCATAGTAAAATATCTTGAACGATCGAGTAAATTTTTACTTACTTCATTGTATTAAAGTAAAAAAAAAACCTGTTTCCTCTAAAAAAATATCTTACGATAATATCTGTAACAAAGTAAATAAAGTATTTCTCAATGGTTCAGACGTCCAGAAATAATAAATCCCACTTTTAAAGATTATTTTGTACATTAGACATAAGTTGTTCATAATAATTCAGTATCTTCTTTAAGGATAAGACGTTAGTAGGATAATAACTCTGAGGTTGATGATGTAAATGTCTATAAATGTCATAAATCCTCTTAATTTGCAATAAATGTGGACAAAAAGATATTTATTGTTACGTGTGTTAAAACACGTAACTATCATATTTAGTAGCTGTTTCTATAAAAAACAAAAATCTAAACTTTGAAATGATGATTTGAAAAACCATCGATCGTGTAGGTTGAAAGAATCCTCAGGTTAAAAATAAAACTGAGCCAGCCTCTAACTGTAAGGTTCCCACTGCGTAGAATGCGCGGCTGGTTGCGTGTTGAATGGGCTCCAGATCAACAAGTAGCTCGTAAGGTACAGAGCAACAGAGCGCCTGCGCGAACCGCTTCCCAGCATCATGGCCGCCGTATCTCAGCCTAATTCGAGAGACTGTGTTTTAATTAACAGAATATGGAGGTTTTGCGCCATGAAGTAGCCAAATTGAGTTTTAACATATTGGTAAAGTGACATCAAGAATACAACACTAATTTGGAACGTAATTAAACTCATTTATCAGAATTGGTAACGGTGATTTTGTGAATAAATTAATTGATTTACATAGAAATATGATTGAAAGTAAACGATATTTGAAAACTGCAAGAAAACTTTAACTGAGGAACAAATTACGTTGCAAGAAACATCTTTTGAAGAGGTGCCGATGAGATTTTTTTTATTTGACAAATTTCTTGGGATAGATATATATATATATATTTTGCCTAGTCAAATACTTTTTTTATGTAGTTAACGCGACAAAAAAATAATATTTGTGATTTGTTAGTAATCCAACCTAACCTTACCTTCTCCTTTTACATTTTGAATTCGGTTAAAAAACGAGGTATAAACTCAAAGTAATTACATTATTTCAGAAGATGATGGTGTTTCAATAAATCGCATATTCCAGTATTGATCTATTTCGGGCCCAATTTTATTCATATAGTTAAATCTTGATAAATCATTAGTTGACAGATATTATGTTTGTTATTTTTAGATTTTGACAAGGACTATGTCCAAAAAATATGTTATAAGCTGTTAACGTTCAAGTACATGCTTACGTTATCAGAATTAATTCTGAGCATCTTAAGATGCTGGGGTCTAGCTGTCTAATTTTAAATCTATCGCAATCTTCGAGCCTTTTGCGCAGCATCAATGAGAGTCGTCAGTTATATATTACTGTACTTATTATCCGTAAATACCTAAGTGAACATATGTGATATAATATACAGACGAATATAGAACATTCTCGTCATCACTTGAGAACGGCTGGCTGGTTCGAATCAGCCATTACTTTAGCCATTCAATTATATGGAATAACGAAAAATAGAATCAAAGTAACAAGAATATCTATGTAAAAAAATAATCTATAATATAAAGAACATCTTCCATCTTAAAAAGATCAAATTTTATATCAAATAAAACGCAAGGTGCGGTATTGTAAAATTTTAAATTAGCAAATATTATAAACAGGAAAAACTTTTTGTTTGTATATTTATTTCTATCCAAAAGACTCCAAAACTACTGGATCGATTTTAAAAATTCTTTTAACTATTAGTAGCTACATCATACGGAGTTTACATATAGCCTATGTTAATTTTTTTTTCAGTTAGTGTGACGTGACGCACGTCATACAGTCTCAATTTTTAACTCTTTGTTTATAAAAAAAATTTCGCGTAGGTGGAGCGATAAGTGGCTACTAATAACATTATAATAATAAATATTTCTCAATAACCCGTCTGACCCCATCTCGAGCGCTGGAGCTAGTTATTTACCGGCCCTTATCTGTTTGTTTGCAATTATCAGACAGAGATAGCGCTTTGTTTACCTATTTTTGTAATTTTTTTTCACAATCCAATGTGTTTGTGTTCTGTAGGGAACGGTGCGTGGGCTGGTCAAGCGAGCCATGGTGTCTCAGTTACGTGTGAGAGGCGGCCGAGCGCCCTCCGCGCCTAACACCTAGGCGATGCGTGTCCCAGCCCCGCGGTCCCGCGTGCGCGCCAACATGCCTGCGCCAATCGCGCTCTATATCATCTCCGTCACCTTCTTTTGGCTATGCGGTAAGTTTGCCAAAGTTCGGTGTTCTATCATTAATACTCAAAGACATATACGTATATACCCTATCGAGTACCAACGTAATACTGAGTAATTATTATGTTTCGAAGGTTGTCAAATGAAATTATAACGTATCTCTATGTTGTATTTAGCTCTGCTCAACTAATAACGTGGATAGATGTAGAAACGGTCATTGAGCCATCAAATCTGAGCATTTTCATACTTAAGAAAATAATTATCAATGTTAAGTAAATTCAATTCTCTGCAAATGGAGTGAATAGATGTATTGATAGATAAAACTCATTACTCTTCATTTCTTTTGGACAGTGAGCGCAGACGAGCATTCGCCGGTTGGCGGGACCCGTCCCACCAATGGCTCTGTGGGCCCCGCCGATCCGAGATCTGTGATGGGACGTGTACCACCGTACCAGCCGCCAGCCATTGGTGCGGGACCCATCTCAATGCAGGGACCTCCCATTTTCCGGCCCCACAGTCCTTATACACGTGTAGAACCATGGAATCGTAAGTAATGAAAATAATTAAAACTTTAAAAATTTAATAAACAGCGCAACACATTTCATTTGAAGTCTGTAACCGTCATCGTCGTCTTTATTTAGTGTTTACTTTATAGATTTATATTCTTTTGTAGCACACCCGATGTTTGAAAAACATCCTTTCGACGTTGTCGCGGAAGACATGGATGGTAATGACGATGACGGAGGTTGTAACCAACCGTGTCTCAAACAACATTTTTCGTGCCAAGTGAGTATTACTTTATAAATATGATAATAATGATATCAAAAGAGATGAGAAAAGAAATCAGCTTTTTTATTTTAGGGCTATCGAGCTCGTATTCAAAATTATCGTATAAAAGTTCACATAAAAGTTGTTAGCAGAGCTAGGTTATACGGTGGAAGGCAGGCACAATAAATCAAACAGACATACACGCAATTCAACTTTGTATTTACCATAAATACACGTATAGAATATGAGACTTCACATTGTTAACTATTATTCTAATTATATATAAACATTATTGAGATTAATATATTTGTACAGGATGTTACTTGTGTCGTAGTCAGTGAGGAAGGGAGCAAGCGACAGTTCCGCTTTTGCCAGAGACAAAAAAAATATAGACAATGTAAAGCATTGATTCACGTATACAGTAAATAAGGTGTGGCATAGACTATCCAACAAAAGTTACATTACAGCTTGTTAGTCTTTCTTCGATCCGAGGTTAGGTTAGATCATCTAAAAACAATATACGATACAAATACACCATATTTTTCACCTTTGACTAATACACCGATAATTTCTGGCGGTATACTAGCGATCTATCTGCGAAGGAGTCATATGGCGGTTTGTGGTCTGCTCTAACTCTGTCAAAGGACAAGTTTATGTCATTGCAGTGGCTTAGATTCATAAGTTATTGCTGAAGATGATATTAATTCAATTCTTGTTCCAGATATCCTGCACATGCATCGCAATGGAGAAGCGTTGCGATGGGATAGCCGATTGCGCAGAGGCTGAAGACGAAGCGGGATGTGCACGTTCCTGTGACGAGAGCGAGAACCGCACCATCTGTCAACATACCAACGTGTGCATCGCTCTCAGCTGGTTGTGTGACGGAGACAACGATTGTGGCGACTTCTCTGATGAAACACATTGTGGTACATATGATCTTAACATCGGATTGTCCTATTTACTACAGTCTCAAAGACCTTTCCTTCAATAAAAGTAAAATAACAACTTTTTATTGTTTTTCTTTTTGTTGTTGTTTAAACAGGTGGGGCAAATTGCACTTCAGATCAGTTTCAATGCAGCAACGGGCTTTGCATCCATAAAGATTGGGTTTGTGATGGCGACAACGATTGCCGTGACAACTCCGATGAGACTAACTGCACCAAGGGCAAGTAAGTACTAGCTACTACTAAAATTATATAACAAAACCTCTAGACGTAAATATTGGAATGTCATTTAACTCAAATTACATCGTGGATAATGCATAGCTTGTACTATAAGATTTGCAGGGTTAACAATATTGGAATCATATTCGGGAAGGCTTATTGAGGAAATCTGGTTAGGTTAGGCTCTGCCGATAGGCATAAACGGAATATGTTCCAATTTAAGCAGTGGTGCTTTGAGGCTATAGATTTCATAGTGATACAAAAAAAATATATAAGTTCATTTGTGACTATATTCTGATTATATACATCGAAAACTTTTTCGATTAAGTTTTCGTAAACAGAAACTCTATTAATAATAAATAAAGTCTGCTTTTGTACAATGAAAAATATACGGTAATATATGTTATGGTAGATTTTTTGAAGAGCCGTTGCATTTATGATGTAATAGAGGGATGAAGGTGACTGTGGGTCTGAAGGAGGAGGTGGCTGAATATAACGACAATACGCGTATCGACGTTTTTTAAAGGAACAACGTATTTTATGTTCCACGAGGCTTAAAAATGTCATCTAATAAGTGCGCTGTATTGTTGAGCTTGATCCGGTCTTAATGCTTCCACTGCACATAGAATTAGATTTCATGAAGCAATTAATGAAGACCCTTCTTCAACAATCCGAGACCATTTTTCACGGAAATGTCAAAAGCCAAAATCAGAGCCGGTTTCTTGTTGGTCCACAAAGTAAAAAAAAATGGCGAGTGTAAAATCCATGGCTTGCTTGATAACAAGATGGAGCTTACTTCTTATATGCTTGACAGCTTCAAAGTCACGGGTTGTAGAATATGACTCAAGGTGCACATGCTTCATGCTAACTTGGATAAACTCAAAGACAACTCGGGTGAATATTCAGGAAGGCAAGGCTAGGGTAGTTCCACTAGGATATTATGAATTTTGAATAACGGTATCAAGGACAATATAATAGAAACATGATGAGTCATTACACCTGGGGTCATACATGAAATATCTGCATATTTAAAAAAAATACCAAAGCTATGTGTTTTGAAAATAAATAGAATACATAATTCATAACTTGTTTTTATTTTAAGTATAATGAGGAAGTATTTTAAGAAATAAAAGAAAGCAAAAAAGTTTACGTCTTACAATAAATAAGAACCAGACAGTACTTAATTCGAACTCAGTGATTCCAAAAAGTGATGTTTAAGTTTTAATTTAATATTATTTTGTGTTAAAGTATTGTTTAAGGAGGGGGGTAATTGATTAATCTTGGAATCTTCATCATCAGATATTGTGTTATTCTTTCGCCGTACTTATTATTTGCGCGCGATGTGATGGAACGCGTGTATGTAGTATGATTATTAAATAAAATAATCATCCTAAATTATTATTTTTTTAATTACATCGTGAATAAAAAAATGTTCCTTGATTAAATTATATTCAAATTGTTGATGGATTGTTAAAACCCTACAGTAACGAAAAAGGTCTAATTGGTTAGTTTTTGTTTCTTTAACTCCGGAGATACGATTGTTTTTAATATTCTTAGTTGTAGTTTGTTTATGCTTTTTAAATATGTAGTATAAGTTCGTCCATAGGTAGTAAGTGTGTACTGAATGTACGATGGCTGGCTAGCAGTGAATTATATTGCATCATCTTAATCTTAAATCAAATACGATCTTTTATTATTTTAATGTTAGCTAAAAATCGCCTTATTTTATAACAAACTCGCTCAATATGAAGTGCTCAGTTAAATCTGTCGTCGATAATAACCCCGAGATAAGTGTGAGACTTTACTACCACAGGGCATTTACAATCGGTCCGACAGGAATCGTGCAAACAAGCATGATCATGAACAATTATATTGCCAAGTGAGGATTATTTTAAGTACGCATATTTAATATATAAGTTTTTTTTACTGGCGTACAAAATTAATTGTTTATAAAAACGTTAGATTACAAATGTTTTCGATACAACAAACCTTATCTAGACTCCTTAGAACATTATAATATGCCAACTTTGGAGACACGCCGTAAGTTGGCAGATATGGTGATTCTTTATAAAATAATTAATAATAAATTGCCTCCTCTGCATTGCTATCATCTTTGCCTTTCAACGCAATCAGTCGTAGACCATCATCCTGGCGATGCCATGTTTGTGCCTCCTCAACTCAAAAAAATTACACAAGAAGCTGTTTCCTTCACCGCAGCTTTATAACAAACAAATTTCTTAAAGCATGACAAATTTCACTTGATATTTTACCACAATAGGTTTATTTAAATGTAATCTTATATTTTTTTTAACGTATTTTTCATAAAGTGAGCTAGTGTGACGAAAGGGCTTGCATACATTAGCATTAGTTCGCTTTTATTGCAAAGGAATAAGCCTTATGCTGCGGGAGTTCTTTCGTCAGACAAACTTTAGTGTTTACGTTTGCACGGCAGAGTTACAGACTCTTTAATATATATAAAGTAATTTATTGACACTCAATGTTTTTTTCGTATTTAAGTCTATATTGTAATAAAATTTAAAATGACTGTTTGTGTCATAAATAAATTTTAAAAAAGTCAGCCCAGCATCATGACACCATTTGATAAGGTTATCAAAATCGGACTGAAAACACTTTGTAGCTTCTTGCAATTCCCTTCTATCAATTATCAGGCAGGTATCATCGGCAAATTGATGACATACAATTTTCAATACTGTTATTCATGTTATTTACATAAGATAAAAAATATAAGGGACCCAAAACTGATCCCTGTTGAACAAACACCGTATCACTATAACTATTGTGAATTTTAACTACAAAATTACGATCCTTAAAATAATTTTTACATAAAGCTAATAATGGTCCCCGTATACCGCAATCTTCTAATCTTTTGTACTAATTCTATATGGTTAAGGGTATCAAATGCAATAAAAACCGCCAAAACATGTTTTTTATACTTTAAATATGTATTCACTTGATCTGTTAAAGTAGAAAGAAGCTCTGTAGTGCCTTTCTGAAAACCAAATTGATTGGGAAAAATCAGCTCATTTGTTTTATAGAAACTGTATTTTTCACCAATATATTGTTCCACTATTTTATCTATTGGGGATAGCAGAGTTACAGGACGATAATTATTATAATCACTTCTGCTACCTTTTTTAAAAATAGGTCGGACACAACCTATTTTCAACTTGTTTGGTTACCTAACCTGTTTTACGCAACTGTTTACAAGATTTGCTATAACAACTGACATACATTTACTTACCATTTTCACATTTGACACTTTTTATACTTCCTCATTGAAATAAAAAAATAGAGCGTTTCCTTTAAATTTGTAATTTCGTTCTGGAAACAACACAAACAAACTTTATTAGATAAAAATATTTTTCCTTTCTTTAGTTAGCCATAACTAATCATAATCAGAGGTTCAGAACCTAGACTCAAAATTCATGATGACCTGTGTAAATTATCGTAATCATTTCTGTCGTTTCCGATATCTATTTGGTTCAACTCCTCATAAGTCGCGCAACTAAGTTCTATACAATTTTTATTGTGAAAGAGAAATGTCTTGTGGAAAATTGAGTACCTATTAGGTATTCCTGCGAAGGTCCGTCGATAGTCACATATATATTTTCTGAGTATGTCTAAACCTATTAATTTTTATCCGACTTCAAAATCGAAACGGAGGAGGTTTTATATGTTCGACGGTGATGTAGGTATGTTTTTTATGTATGTTCATCAATATTTTCATCAATTGTTGACTGATTTTCAAAATTCTTTTCTTATTGGACAGCGTGATGGATCGAGGTGGTCACATTTAAATTTTATCGAAATCGAATAAAAAGTTTTCCTTTTATAACAAAACATATAGCGCCTATCATTTAATTAACAAACTACTGAAAACCTCCGTCCGCCTTCAATAGCATTTTCTTGAATAAGTCTTAAGGTTTTGAGATAAGTATTATTTATCACTTTTTATAAAGTTTGAAGTCGGTTCTCATTTTTATAGAAAGTTTTTATTACGCATAAATTTACACTAAGGTCATATGTTTGGTTGTGATTCCATCCACAACGACGGCATGTGCCCCAACAGTGAAGACATAAGATGATTATGATAAATATTTATTTCATGGTCTTTTCATTATTTGATATGTCACACGATATGGTTTGCAAAACTATTGTATATTCATTTTTTTCTAATAAATAATTAACATATTGTATGACAACTGAACATTCTAAAATTTTAGCCTTATATGTTAATATTATCGGCAATGTGACAATAGGATTGATTGATTTCAATTATTTAAGTTTAGTTAAATACATGACAAATTAAATTAAGTGTTGAGACCTTAACTGGAATTGCGTCATATCACCTAATCATTATAGTATATATAACTACAAAAGTTAATGTAGTGTGGGCGGCATCTCATATATTTCTCAAGTTTTTATTGATTTATTGAATGTAAAAATAGAGCTGCATTTAAAATTAAATTTACCATGTAACAACTTGTTAAAAAACTAAAGTAAAGAATTCTTCAGTATATATTTTAAGTTTATTTATTTAATTTCCTCATAGCAGAGTAATTATTAGAAGTAATATTAAAATTTACAATTATATTAAACATAATTCACAATTATATTCAAAAAACGGAGATTGGTGAGAACAGCAGACGTACACAAATGAACACAAGACAAAAGCAATGCAAAGACAAATAGAAGAACTCAAAGTTTAAAGAGAAAGGAATGATAATAATTATGAAACATAAAAAATAATGTGTGTAAATAATGTAAGTCTTCATGATAAAAACGAAGTAAAATAGAATTTCAAATAGCTATGGACTACTGAAATTCAATTTCGAGAAACGAACCGAAAAGGCAATATGTACTTTAAACAACAATGTTTGCAGCAATCTCAATAACCAGCACCTCGATTTTGTTTATATTAGGACCGTGTCATTTTGGACTAGTATGAAACTGGATTTAGACGTCAGAATATAATTTCTTATTTTTTTATTTTCTAGTATAAGTTAGCCATGATTGTTATACATTGTAATTGGCGTATACTGGGCGTCTTGTAATGGTCGGTAGATCAATACGATGCTGGGGGTTGGAGAATAGGGAGAAGGGCAGGGGGGTACTTTGGCACGCGAGGTGGCGGTGGTACGGTAACCATAGTAACGCGCCTACGCGCAGCCTGCATCCAGAGGAGACGCCCGATATATCCCGATTCCGTGGGCGGACTCATTATAGAACAAAACCATCGATATGATTAACATTCAAGATGAATGTTCAATCTCCGAGTAGCGATAGCAAGCTGATTCCAATGAATTGGTTTGATTAAGTACCTATTATATTAGGGCGTTGGTGAACAGTTCTTTTGTATTCATAAAAAGATTATATTTATAAAATAAAAATATGGATTATCAACGATGTTTTATACCATTGAATGTATAGGTAAATACAGACCATAAATCTTGATCAGTTATACAGAATAGCGAGTTACGAGTATTAGCGCCACGAGATTTCCTTAGTTTAAAAAATTTACCATGATCCACAATTTGCTGGATAAATACCAATTTATCTAAAAGGATAAATACCTATTTCTTATTAAGCTCATTAACCAAATTATACAAAAATACGTTTAATCCTACTCTCAAATTCAAATGGCATTCTCTTTCGAGTTTCTTTGGGATTGTTTCTTTTTCGAAAATGTAGACAGAGTACCTGCCTACTCTATATTTATTATGTTTTATTTCCGACTATTTCATTAATAGAAAAAATATAGATTAGAAGCTCCTACTTGTAAAAAGTAAAAGCTTACATCATTATGTCAACTTTTTATGGAAAATAAGTATATATCAGAAGGATATCCTTCATATTATTATGTATTTGTCAGATGCCGTGAAAATCAGTTCATGTGTGCAATGGGTGAATGCATATCACAACATTGGCGTTGTGACAAAGAAGTCGATTGTCCCGACAGTTCCGATGAAGAGGAGTGTAGTAAGCGTACATTTTTTTTACATTACAAGTTCAGCAATATTTTATAGATTTTTCTCATACTAAATCTGCATTGCATTTTCAATTTTAGTAGATAAAATTTTGCACCCTAAGAATCATTAGAATTCTTATGGATTATTAAACTTATATAATAATATCTTTTAATGTATTCCAGAACTGGATTTACTACGATGCGGCGAGAGCGAATTCCAATGCGATAACAAAAAATGTATACGAAAGGACTTCCAGTGTGATGGTGACAACGACTGTGGTGATTGGACCGATGAAGATGCATGTCCCATGATGCCTGGTAGTTGCCACGCTGGAGAATTTAAGTAAGTCCATGTCTAAATACTGAAATATCAGTTAAGTACTAATTCGGTATTTTGAACAGTCTCGCTCACTTAGCTAAATTTTAATAATTTTCAGATGTAGCGATGGAAAGTGTATTCCAGAAAGATGGAAATGTGACTCTGAAAGAGATTGTTCTGATGGAGGTGATGAAGTCTGTGCGCCCCATGTAATGCGCAATTGTACTAACGATGAGTACACATGTGCTGATAAACGATGCATTTTGGTAAACAGTTTAACAAAAAATATTCAAGTTTTGTTCCATTAAAAATAAAGTAAAATACATTTGATAAACTGTACTTTACAGAAAACATGGATTTGCGATGGAGTTCGTGACTGCACAAACGGTGAAGACGAAATGAACTGTCAAGTGTTTTGCGAAGAAGATCAGTATATGTGCAAATCACAGGAGCATCTTGTGAGCAATGCATTCAGGAACTGTGTGAACAGGAAACACGTTTGCGATGGCATGAAAGACTGTCCACGAGGTGATGACGAAGAGAACTGTCCAACAAAGAGAAAATGTACTGCCGATGATAAATGTGAAAAAGAATGCATCACTACATATGATGGATTACCAGCTTGCGCTTGTCCAATAGGATTTCTACTAGCTGACGATGGATACAGGTAAAGAAATAGTTCTCTATAATTTGAATTTAACTTTAAAACATTGAAGGAATTATATATGTATTTTTTTATCACTATCCAATATTTTATATTACAGCTGTCGTGATATCGATGAATGCATGTACGAACAAGACCCAGTATGCTCACAAACATGTTCCAATACAGTAGGCAGTTTTAAATGCGGGTGCATGACTGGCTATGTTCTACGGCCAGATGGAAGATCTTGCAAGCCTATCGGTCAATCACCATCACTTCTATTCTCAAACCGAATTGGAATACGTCAGGTAGGTCCTATCTTATTGCCTTAATTGGAATAAGCTTTCACCAGCGACAAAATAATCCACAACTTGTGTAAAATTTCGTTAAAATTGTGATTTTACCGTTACTATATTATTGGTCCTTTTATTATCAATAAAAATCACTTTTTTCCATACAGGTGTGGTTAACTGGCGATAATTACATATCGGTGATAAAAGGATTACATAATGCAGTCGCTCTTGATTATCACTACGAAAAGGGATTGATATTTTGGTCTGAAAACAATTTGAGGGTTATACGAGTGGCTACCATGGAAAGTGCCAATATGACAGGTAAGAAATATTACTATCACCTCGAAACTAATTTTGATAGTAAAAAGGAAGCATCAATTAATATGATTTTGTTTGCAGATGTAATCAAATGGGGATTGGAAACACCAGGTGGCGTCGCTGTCGATTGGATACACAATTTGTTATTTTGGACTGACTCAGGTACCAGACGGGTGGAAGTAGCTACTTTGGACGGTTCGCAAAGAGCAGTATTGGCTGCAAATGATTTGGATAAGCCACGTGCTATAGCCGTTCATCCGGGGGACGCTTTAGTTTTTTGGACGGATTGGGGTAAGCACTTTCTATGTCGGCTTTTTACTAAATATTTATCTGATATTAGTACTTTAATAATAAATATGATAATTTTGTTTTTCAGGACCTAATCCGAAAATTGAGCGCGCTGATATGGATGGCAGTCGTCGTAAGAGTGTAATAGTTGATCAAATATTCTGGCCCAACGGCCTCACTATTGATTATATTGAGTCCAGGATATATTGGGCTGACGCGAAGCACCATGCTATTGAAAAGGCAACTTTTGATGGACGCGAGAGAAAACGCGTAAGTATACATGTAAAACTTTTTCATTCTTATTTTTCGATCTTGAAATACTAGATGATAATATTCCATTTTTTTATAGATAACTAACAAGGGCCTCCCTCATCCGTATGCGATAACGTTATTCGAAGATGCTATTTATTGGACTGACTGGCATACAAAAAGCATATCCACTGTTAATAAGAAAACAGGAATGGGAATACAGACCGTCCACGCAGGATTGAATGGTCCAATGGACATACACAGGTGAGTATAATGACTACATCGAGTGGTGCGCGATAATTGTGAATGTTTAACCAAATATAAATTCTTGCAGCTACCATCCTTTGAGGCAACTCACGCATTATAAAAATCGTTGTGGTACAAACAATGGAGGTTGTTCACACCTTTGTCTTCCGAACAGTAATGACCGCACGTGCCGTTGCCCAGTTGGCTTCAACCTAAATTCTGATGGGTAAGATTCTTTTAGGCATAGGAAAATGAGAATATAAAGAAAAACAGTGTGTTTAGTTAAATACTATGAAACCTAAGTAGAACTCAGTATTTTTTTAATTAATAGCAAGTGTGAAGTTGACATTTCCCGTAGCTACAAAACTGCGCACTGCAAAAATTTAAGCATAAAATGTAATACAAATTCATTTTCTCAGCCGAACATGTGAAGAAACACCAGAAAGTTTACTTCTCTACGCGAGACGTAAAGATATAAGGCTGAAACAACTGAATCCTAAAACACAAACTGATTCATTAGATATGGTGAGTTACTATTTTTTTTTATACATATATTATGTATGACCCATGTGTTATTAAAGACTTTCAATGACTACCGTGTGAGTGTTCTACTATACTAATTGAAATCTCTCAATATTGGCTGCCGATCAGGTGATTCCTGTGGATAGTATAAAGTCAGCAGTAGCGTTGGATTGGGATCATAACTCTAATTCTATATTTTGGACTGACGTGGAGAAGGATACAATAAACCGCGCTTTTCTAAACGGCTCACATCAAACTACCATTGTTGGCTCCAATCTAAGTAAGTCTATTTTTATAGCTTTAGCATACATGTGTGACAATATTGGTACTATAAGTTTTTCTTGTAAACAGTTTCACCAGCTGGTCTAGCGTATGATTGGATTGCGAATAAAATATATTGGACCGATTCTGGTACGAACAGGATTGAAGTGGCGAATTTTGATGGTAGTATGAGAACGTTATTGGCTTGGAGAAATATCGATAAGCCAAGAGACATCGTCGTTGATCCAAAAGGTAATAGATGTTATTCGGTCAACATCAAAATGTTTGAAAAAATGAAGAAATTTATGTTTATATAGTTCTCATAAATTGCTAAAACTATAACAACAAATTTATGAATTTTAGGAGGCTATATGTACTGGTCTGAATGGGGCGCTACACCTTGCATTGAAAGAGCCGATATGGATGGTGGTAACCGATATAAATTAATTCACGGCAACATGACATGGCCCAATGGACTGGCTTTAGATTTTGAAAACAATCGTATATATTGGACTGACGGCGGTAACCGGACGATCGAGTATGCGAATCTCGATGGAAGTGATAGAAAAATTTTAATCGGTAGAAAAAAAAATTCAATAAAATAATATATATTACAAACGAGTAGGTTCTCAATTACACGTTATGTGTTCTATAGGTCAGCATCTTCCACATCCATTTGGTTTAGACTTGTACGGTGATGATATTTTTTGGACTGATTGGGATACACAATCGATTCAAGCTGCAAATAAATACACTGGGAAAAACCGAAGAACTCTAGGTGCTGGTGTGGCTGGATTGATGGATGTTCGAGTGTTCCATAAAGAAAGAATAGCAAGTACTAACAGGTAGTTTACATACCAAGTTAACACAAATTGCACGAAGGTAAGGAAAACGATAATATATTTAAAAAATTCTAATAAATTTCATCATTATTTTAGATGTAGCAAGAATAACGGAGGTTGTTCACATCTCTGTCTCTTAAAGCCCAACGGTCGCTCTTGTGCTTGTCCAATTGGCATTAGAATAAATGTAAGTAAATAAAATATGATTTTCTACTAAATAAAAATTCTTATTTCTAGTGGGCATTATTTCTAATCATCGTTCAACATATTTTTTATGTTACAGAAGGACGGAAAGACATGTGTCAACGGTCCCATCAATTATTTGATATTTGCCCATCGTATTGATATACGAATAATATCATTAGATGTGCCGTATTTAGTCGATGTGGTACTTCCTTTACCGCAATTGAAGAACGCTCTTGGTGTAGATGTTGACCAAAAAACTGGTAACTTAAAAACTATAAAATCTCAGCCATTTATTTTGCAATATAACAATATAAAATTTGATTTCCTTTATAGGAATTGTATATTGGACAGACACTGGAGAAAAAACCATTAACCGCGCTAATAAAGATGGCAAAAACAACGAAACAATAATAGGTAGTGGTCTGCATACAGTGGATGGAATTGTAATCGATTCGGCAGGACGCAAGGTTGGCAATAGCATTAGTGATTTTACATTTAATGAAAATTATCGTAATTATGAACAACTAATATTATTATTCGTCACAGATGTATTGGACGGACGGTGGGCGAAACAGTATCGAGGTATCTGAATTGGATGGAAGCAACAGAAAAGTTCTTGTATGGACTGGCTTAGGTAATAAGTTAGACATTTTCTACCTACAAGTTGAGTTGATCAAGAAAAATAATACCGATATTTATTTTAGATTCTCCTCGAGCCATTGCTTTACACTACGAAGAGGGGTATATGTTTTGGTCCGACTGGGGGCAATCCGCTAAAATAGAAAGAGCAGATATGGACGGCAATAATAGGTAATTCATAAAACATGTCGCAATACAAAATGTTGGCCTCTTACTCCAAATCAAATCTCTAAAATGCCCCTTATCCATATTAGAAAAAAATAGAAATAACGACTAATAATACTTTTTTTCTTAATATTCAGACACATCATTATCGACAACAATATCATATGGCCGAATGGTTTAGCCATTGACAGCGTTGAAGGTCGCCTGTATTGGAACGATGCAAAAATATTAACTATTGAGAGTTCTGACTTTGATGGAAATGACCGTCGGACCGTACTGAACAACGTTCCATATCCATATGGAATTGTTATAGTAGGTCAACATATTTACTGGACCGACTGGAAAACTAGTGCAATTCATAGAGCCGATAAAACTGACGCCAAAAACGGTATTATCATTAGGGAAAAGTTGGAAGGTTTGATGGATATAAAAGCGGTTCAGGTAAACATTACTATCATTATAGTTATCGTTCTTATATCAATATATAGACTTTATTCTAAGAAATGCTTATTTATCCAGACTGAACGAGTATTAGAAAATGTTTGTGGCACAAATAACGGTGGATGCTCCCATCTATGCCTTCGATCGCCACATGGCTACACGTGTGCATGTCCTACGGGATTGTATTTTGAAAACAAAACCGAACCAAACGCTAAAATATGTCGTACATATCCCGAAAATTTCTTAGTGTTTGCTACGCGGGGAAGTATAGCAACTATTTCTCTTGATACACCTGAACACTGGGATGTCAATCTGCCACTGAAAGAAGTACAGAAATCTATTGCAGTGGATTTCCATTGGGAGAAAAAACAGATATATTACACCGATGTAAGCAGGGATTGCATAAGGTATGTTAAGATAAAAAAAAAATATTACAGATTTTTTATAGCTTATAAATACAAAATGTTGTTACAAAATGTTTTTATAGCTTATAAAAAATCTGTAAATTGTACGCACATACGCCTATTCAAAAGTAATATAATTGAGTAAAGATTCAGAAACTAATTATTATAACTCATTTCAGTGTTATAAACATGTTGAATATGACGGAAAGTAAAGTGCTTATAAAAGGAAAACTCGATACCCCTAACGGGTTAGGTGTAGATTGGATTGCGAATAATATTTACTGGACTGACAACGAATACAAGGTATATAAAATAGCCGTTATATTGCCAACTAATTTACCTACATAGAATAATCTGTGTAACTTTGATCTGTACAGGTTGTAGAAGTAGCTAGATTAGATGGTACATCACGAAAAACTATTATCAAAGGCCTCAGTGAACCCAGAGCACTTGCTTTATTCCCAGCTAAAGGGTAAGTTAATGATTCTCAAATAACTATGATATTATGTTTAATTATTAGATACAAAAAATGCAGAAAAACGAGAGGTACGACAGTAAGATTATGTAGTGACTATCCATGTAGTGAATTGATGATCTGGCTATTATTACCGAGGGGGAAAAGTGTATGCCTAGTTATTATGAAAATGATAAACGAGATTTTTCCAGAAGTACGTACATATATTTTAACTAAAATGGAAATGACGAACCTGTAAATACGTTTTACAGGTTTTTGTACTGGTGCGATTGGGGAGAACATCCACGTATTGAGCGAGCATATTTAGACGGGAGCCATAGAAATGTGATAATAAAACAGGATTTGGGCTTCCCTAATGGAATCACGATCGATTATAAGGAAAGAAGATTATACTGGACTGATGCTTTGAAGGATAGAATTGACACTGCCGACTTGAACGGTCATCATCGCGTGCAATTAGTGCCAGATGCTAAGAATCCATTTGGTATGACCCAAGTAAGTTTTGCTGCGCCTTTAAATCTGTTTGCAGTTTAAATCAGAGTCAAAGAAGGCGATCTAAACGAGTTTTCTTTACACCTCGCATGTGAATGATAGTTGAAATCAGAATTCTGACGCGATACGGGTTGATATATTTCCACACAAACAATTTTAAAATTAGATTCATCCGCCTCCTTTGAATCAATGTGAGTTTAAGAACGGAATGTTTCGGTGTAATTTCTAAATTTATTTGATTTCAGTTTAATGATTATATTTATTGGACTGATTGGTTCAAGAAGTCAGTAATGAGAGCTAATAAAACAACAGGAAAAAATGTGACCGCTCTTAGAACTGATTTAGAAATGACAATGGAAATAAAGGCCGTCTCTGCTGAAAAACAACGTGGATGGAACCCTTGCAAGGAAGATAACGGTGGCTGCTCCCATCTTTGTTTCTTTAGAGCTCACGATTATATCTGCGCTTGTCCTGACGAACCCGATGATCGTCCTTGCTCAACAGGTAACTTTCTTTCCCTATTTAGATTATAGAGTAAGAAATTTCGATATTTTAAACTGAGTAATTTTTCGACCCTTTTTTTGTGTAGAACCCAAAACACGCATAGGGAATAAGATGCCACCTCACTATGCATCGTCAGATGATTACACTGACATAGAACCGGGAGACAAACTTGTGCCCACACCAACAGCGGCACCCGATACCAGTGTCGGTGCAATTTTGATCGTAGTCGCGATCATGACATTTATCATACTTGGAGTTGTGGTTATTGCATTCGTATGTGGTACGTATAATTGATATTAAGTATAAAAAAAAACATGTTCTGTGACTTTATTTCGTTTCATTTACACCTCTAGTGAAAATCAACAAAGACCGCGGTGGGGAGTTGAAGGAAGACTACCGTGAAGCAAGTGGCCACATCTCATTCCACAATCCCAATTACAATTGTACGACCGGAGCCAATAGCGGGGAACCACTCGAAAGACGGCCCAATCGATTTCATGGCATATTCAAATATGACAGGAGCCAGGTAATATAAGCACAATATATAAGCCCAAGTAGCTAGAATTAGAAGTTGAAATGCATATTAGGCATGGTTAACACAATCCTATGTTATGACTCGTTGACTATATTGGTTTAGCGATTGTTTCTGCAATTTTTCAGTAATAGTTACAGCTGAATATCATCATCGGCCTTATAATATTCTTACTACAGAGGTACCAGTCTTCCCTAAAATCCACCCTAAGAACTCTCGGGTCAGATGTAGATTATTATTCTTTCTGAAGCTCGTGTTTGATATGCCAACTATTGTATTTAGGAACGGGTGACGAATGTATACATCCCGGAGGGAACAAGTCTCTTACCTCCACCGCCGCCTCCGCACCGGCAACCGCTGACTCGACCAGCGACACACGACGACTTTGAACCGGTCACCTTACATTCATTCGCCTGAACCTAAACAACTGACAACTTTCGTGCAATGGATTGAACGACGAACGCTTAATAGTAGCTATAGAGTAGCCGAGACAGAAGTGTCTGCGTAGATTAGATGTGTTTGAGACGTCCAACAGGGGAATGTTGCAATGCCGTGCATATCGACATATTGCCGATAAGAACAGTCTCAACCGTCTCCATAATGATGTAATGCAACGCGACATACTATACGCATAAGTACAAATACTTTTATTAATCCGTGACAGATATATAACTATCATCATTATGTTCCCGGTCTACAATAAGGATATGAATGAACATTAAAACGGAACGTGAACTGTTGCAAGAGCAACATTGTGCCTACACACATAACTAGGTTGTGTTCAATAGCGTATTTTTATGGAAAAAACGATAATTAAAGAAAAGATAGATTCATTAAATCTCAGACAGATGAACGCGCTGTTGAACGCAGCCATATCAAATAATAAAGATGCAACCCTGAGGACAATGGTACGTCTATTTAACGAATGAGAAAGTTTATTTTTCTGTGTCATATTCATAGCTCACTACACTATATTCGATAATTGTCAATTTCTGATTATGAGGAAATATCTTGGAGGATACGTAATTTAAGATCACATTTTTAGAAAGTTAAACAGAGTCGACTTCATATATTTTAATCAATTTATGATATTGTTAAAATTTATAATTAACCATGAATGAGATTGTAATAAATCACGTGATATTATTTTCATTAAACTCACTTTCCAAATTTGTATTCGACTTATATCGACGTTGGGTAAATATGTGTTTTACTCAAATAAGGATATATTTAATTATACTGACTATTGTTATTAGACATAGTTAAATACTTTTAGAGATTATAGAAAATAACAAAAAAAAAACATCTTGAGTGTAAATAGATGTACTTAATTTAAACTAAACAGCAAATAAATAATCAAATGAAATTTTGAAAAAAAATATTGTTCTAAGATTATTGAAATTTAAAACTACGGTAACATGCTTAATTTATACAATTGCAGTTCTTTATGCATATTTTAATTAATAATACATCACTAGATGATTGAGATTTATGAAGATAAGCATGATACCATAGTACAAATAAAATCTAAAATTATCAACACGTTTGAATGAATGTGAGTGAAAACGGGCGGAATGTTTATAATTATTATTTTTGTACAATTAAACTGACATTTTCTCTCAGCGGCTCACTGGGGAGGTCATGTCCGTATTTATATATTTGTATAGAAATAAAATTTCTAGGTGCGTAGAGGTCTGGGGTCACGTGATTTCTTTCACAAAAGAATAACGTCTCGTCCCGACCTCGCCAATCTAACAAACGAATTGAATGATGATATATGCATAATTATCACGCCTACATATACCCTATTCAGTTGTTGAAAACGAATTCACTCTTAGAAGTAATTCACCAAATTAAAAATGGTGACAATAAAATATCAATGTAAATAGTTAGTTTTAATTAACGACATTTTTGTCAAACAATATTTCATTGTAAATAATAGTTTATTTATATTTCGTATGTTATGATGTTTTACGATTTTATTTCAACTGTTGCAACTACATTCTGAGTGTAGGTTTACATTACATTTCATATCAGATACGTTTTTAGTGACCTAGAATTAAATTAATGAATACGCTTTAATTTATATTGTTACATTGCCGAATGTAAATTTTCTCTCGCGGTTATGACTTATGAATAATTGAAATAATTTATTGGATATAGATATGTGTACTTATTTATTAACAACAGACGTTTTGATTATGCCGATCTCCTTTTGTTTGTGAGTTTTTACGTCACAAATACGAATCGGACGTATATGACGTTTCACAGGGTGTTTTAATCTAAGATAGAGTTAGGAGGGAGTCAACGGTCTAACCGGACATTAAATGGCTATTAAACCACACATTGGTTATTTCTAGATAGAATTCTTACACGAATGTTAATGACTCTCAATAGTCCATTGTTTTCATATTTCATGAAAATTAAATTTCACTTAACTATTTAAGTAGGCAATAAAAATAGTGCTACGGAAGTTCCTTTAAGATTCAATGAAAAGACATAATATAATTTTTGTTCTATTTATTCTTGGAAAGAATAATAGAACCTAGTTAAAATATGACAATTCTATAATGCAATGTATTTTATATTTTATTTTGTATTGTGCACAAATTACTGAAGAAGTACAATAACACTTAATGAAATTCATAATACATGTTTATAAATTTTTAGTGCTTAATATTCAGTGAAATTCCGCCCCAAGCAAAATTTTAAAAACAATTATTATAAAAATAAGGTTTAATACGATTGCGTATTTTATTTTGTTTTCATCTAATAGTATTATATTATATGATTACTCTGTAACATTACAAAAGATCTAACTTAATAGAGCAGTTTTTATGATTTATGAAACAAGTTACATAAAATGTTAATGAGTTTCCATGAAAATGTTTTACTATAATGTACGATGTTTTCGATATTAGTTTTTAGAGTATCTTACGTCTATTGTTTTGTTAATAGCTTGTAAGGGAAGAAAAAGATAAAGTATGTGAGTGCTGTGATACCAAATGCTTAGTGAGTTAAAGTTGGTCACCGATGATGGCAGTCACCACGTGAACAGATCACAATAAGTTTGTCTCATATAAGGTACAATGAAGCCATTGTGCCAGGTTTGATATAGCACAAACGCACAACGCACAATGGATGTTACAATTCCTTTATTTTTTAATTTTCAATTCGACATGTGAAATTCTAAATTAAAAGAGTATTAATGCGAGTGCCAAATTATGAACTCCGTAATTATTAATTTTATTACTTTCTATATTATTATTAAATTATAGTGGGAAATTAGATAATGAATTAAACAGCTTTTACACCTTGTGGCCTCCATGCAGGTGTTGAAACTGTTGTCTGATTTATTATTGTACTGAGATTTAAAATAGAAAATATTCGAATAAACATCGCTCGTTTTATTTCGCTCTGGTCTAAACACCTTATCTGTCACTTACACTATATGTGCATACTGCACATTAAGTGTAGATTTTAGTAAAAATTGCTATAAAATACCCTTCTGTCTCTATTACCCTGGAACCCACGACCTTTCGCAAACCGGGCGACTGCTCTAACCACTTAGGGGGCGTCCATAAATTACGTGAGGTGTTTTTTAAATTTTCTGTCCCTCCCTCCCCCCTGGTGAGATGTCGTGAGATTTTATTCAACCCCCTCCCCCATCCCCAATCTCACGTGAGATTTTTCAAAATGCAATTTGATGAGTACTTGCGAGTATTTGCCTTGTTGTAGTATCGAGTATCACTTTTGAAAGTATCGATACCTGCTCGGTATCGAAAGTATCGTTCGAACCCTACAAATATGGTGGTTTGACATTCAGTAGATGTATAGCGTCTAAGTATGAATGAAATTATTTTCTTTTGAACGAATTAGTGAATGATCTTAATCGTATACGATTACGCTTAAGGTTAAATCTTAAGCATCTTTAAGATTGTACACAATCTGGATTAAATGGACCAAAATATTTTTTTTTATTCAATCAGAAAAAAACTTGCGTGATATTTGCCGAGACCCCCCCTCGCTCCAACGTAAGATTAGATGAGATTTGCCTCGACCCCTTCCCCCTCTTAAACATCTCACGTAATTTATGGACGCCCCCTTATCCACCCAGGACCTAACAGAACAGACGAATTCTTCAAGTACTTGTTGCTTTTTTGCTACTACAGAACGTATTTTCATCAATTTTCAGGTAATCCAATCAAACGGTCGAAAAAAATATTTCTACAAATATTTTAAACTTTCGATAAAAATGAAAATTTGTTCTAATTATTACATTTGATCAATTTTGCATTCACAATACTATACTGGAAAATATTTTTATGAAAAATGCTAAAAAAAAATACAACTCTGAGATAGGATTCGAATCGACGACCTTTCGCAATCCGGGCGACTGTGATCAAATATAATAATGAAAATACTAATCAAATTATTGATGATTTTTTGTATCCCAGACCTTTACTTGGCTTAATTAAAGTTTCATTCTTTACATGATTTAAGAAGCAAACATCTTCTGTTTAGTGTCATAAATCATGTAAAGAATGAATGTCGCGTCGGCTTGCTGTCTAATGAGGAAGTATTTAAGAAAAAAATAGAAAGCACTAAAAAAGAACCTCCACTAGATGGCGACTCTAGCAAAGGTTGATTTTTGGAGGAAACGATTGGACCAAAGAAAGTAATTTCCGTTCCTTTAAACTAACATATTAAAAAAATTAAATTTGCTAAGTTCGAAACTTACATATCAATACAAATAGAATATGAGCTGTATATTGAGTTTTGAAAACGAATTTACTTTTATACATGAAAGAAAACCGGAAGGGTTGTCATGGAGAAATCAAGAAAGTACTGTAGTGACATCTAGTTTGATTTTGGCAACTAATGTATTTTTTTTAAGACTTCCTCATTGATTTGGGAGTTTACCAATATTTATGTGTTTTCTGAGATGATTTCAGGTTTATACTTTTTAAAATGTAACTGATATGCGCAGTTATATATTAACGTCTTGAAAATTTTAAATGTACTAATAATTTACGGTGTATAATAATGTATTACAATTTTCAACAGTAAGTTTTTATAAATCTGAGGTATATATATAATTTGTATTAGTGGTCAGTTACAGTTAGTAAAAGAAAAAAAAAACAAAACGTTAAATACTTATTTTCCTTTATAATATTGTATAATTTATTACATACATATATCTACGAGGCGTGTCCTTATTCTAGTCAACAATCCAATAGTTTTCATGACAACTTCGTAAAGATAGTTCGAAAGACATAGAAGAAAATAAATTAGAAAGTTAGGAGTGATAATTTACTTCTTAACATTTTTTATAAAAAAAATAACATGGTCCAAATGTGACAATTGTATGTTTACTTTGTGAGTGTATTTCTAGATCTTACAATATTAACGAGTATTCTTTTACGACTAAAATTGAGACAATTAATAGTTTCATATATGTTTAAGATAACTTAATTTGTACTTCCGTACTAATATCAGAATGAATGCTACATATAGATATAGATAAGAAATAAAATAGGATGAGAAAATAATAGCAATTAACGAGTTTTTTGTCGTATCTGCTCAGTACATTGTCTCCTGCTTTAGTTTTAGAAAGCGATCGCACTTACTTTCATAAGTGCTTGTAACAACTAAAACTGAATAAATTATATAAATTTGTCTTAAAACAGATATTATAATGTAAATAGGTTGGTATCCGACTGCAAATGAATCGACAGTATTATGAAATTAATATCGTAAGTACAATTGGATTGTAAATTGAAGTGTAAATAGGTTTTATGTTAAAGGGGATAGCAACAGTTGGTTGGATTGTCTTCAAAGCCTGAGTAATAGAGCTCAATGCTTTTAGGGTTAAGACATTTTTGAATATAACATTAAGTAAAATACGTGGAAATATATCAAACATTATGACAAGAAAAAAAGGTTGATAACAAATTCGATTAGCTAGTTGTCTTTCATAATAGAAACCGCATACGTATTTATACTCGTAACATATAAACTGATTTAAGTACACATTTAATTTAAGCATCAAATAGATATTAAAAACGTTAGCCTATTGGGGTTTAACTAAGATATGGTGATTAAATAAAAATTATTTACTTACAGTTTGACGGTGCTTTTACATAACAAATGCTAGTGCACCATAAAGCTAATGGCGCTCGCTGTCTCCCATTTGCAAACATTCTTTAGACTTAAAGACATTATGTTTATTCCACTAATTTTAACATTCAGGTACAGTACACATTTTACGTAATGGCATTGTTAAAAATTATGCACTAAACACATAAAAGCAGAACACTTAAGGGCCCTATTACATTTGAACTGTAATTTTTGAGTAAAATTAAAATTTCTGGCGTTCTTGATCTCTGAATTAAAATATATTAACAATTTTTACTTATTGAATAATGCAGAATATCTATTGGCATAGTTCGTAGTGGCTTTGCTTTTAGTAAATTTTATTTAAGTTTTTAATTAAACCCTAAATTGCAAACGAAGAATTTCATAAAACTTTTTGAGGCACTTATTTGAATTCCTGGATTAAAGTATATTTAATTCAAATAAAATAATAAATAAAAAACAAATTAAATGAAGTCTGATAAAGTCGTATAGTACGTAGCGGCCTCTAAATTTTGAAATATCTCAGCCGTGTAGCGAGTTTGTTTATATTTGTAATAGGGCTCTTAAAATAATATTATCGTCTGACGTTACACACTGACTATCTCACATAAAATCCTAAGCACTTATGTACAACGGAGACCGAACAACATGGATGTTCGTGTATATTTTTCAAACACCTCAATGATAATTTTATTTTTTTAGTTGTTATTGTTATTTTTTTTTCTATTCTTAATAGACTTGACAACAATTTTTTTTATGGAGGCATTTTCTTCTTATTGGTATTAAATGAAGCAATAATTATTTTACGTAGCGTATACGTACGTATCAATTTATATATATATATATATTTCATATTCACGAATATAAAACTAATATATTTTTTTAACTAAACTAATACAAATCATGTCAAATCTGCCATATCAAAATAGTTTCAGATTTATTATTATTTTTTCAGAAACGTTTTGTCAGCATAATTAAACCCCTCGATTTGATGTGAAGTGAGAAGAGTTGTATAAGTCAACGCGGTAATCTGTCCTCATGACACTGCTACTACTTGTGAAAATTTATTGCCTATCATTAAAAATAACTATGTAATTTAATATTTTTTTGCAATCGTCACCATAAAAGTGTAATAACCATACATTTTGTCCCGTCTCCTATCAACTACTGGAGGCCAACTTTGAAACACAACATTCTTTATATCTTCAATATAAATTGTACCGACTTAGGCTTCAATTTCTTTTTAAACATCTTCAAAATATAGAATACTTTCAATAAAATTATGATATTCGTTTAATGTTAGATAGTTTTAACACCAAAAACATATGTTATTCTTTTGTTTATCATGTATCATGTTTCGAAATGGACCTCCAGAATGTTTAATCTTTGGCACTAATATAATTTAACCGAATATAATTGTAAGGTACATGTTTACTATAACATTTTATATACAACGCGCAACAAACTCAATGAGATCAATCCTACTTAGCAAAATAAATATACACACATATGCCTGCATATGCATATTAATAATGTGATTACTATTTAACATAGAAGCTTTCATAGACTATCAATAAAAAACTCTCAGTCACAGTTTCAAAAATATAAAACGGAATGCCTCTCATAGAGTATCAAAATATAAAGTGAAAATAACATTTATTTTGGGTAAAATCCCTGTACGATTATAATAATATAACAATTTCATTACTTACTCTATTGTCATGGCCGTATCTTACTTATGCGATTTGTTATATTAATGATAACGTTTGAGTTCAGGAAACACTTCCAGTAGAACTAATTCAAAGAGTTCCTGCAACAAATAACAAGGTATATTAAAATTTGGAAGAAATGTATTTATATATATGACGTCAATTTCATCATTAACCGATTTAGAATTGTAATCGATAAGTGATTTGACAGATCAAATTATTATAAATGAAAGTGCGGACTATAAATTTAGGTAATAATTAAGACGTTCCACGGAACACGTCATGCACGCGGCGGATGGAAACCGATAATGCCACCAGCGATCCGAGTTACGTCAAGCGAGCTGCCACCCTTACGTCAGTGTCATTCGCTTTGCTATAATGTAATCTGTTAAATCACTTAATCATTATAATTCTAAATCGATTAATTATGAAATCACCGTCATATATATATAAAGATATATATTGAACAACGATTTACATAATACTAGGGCCAAACGGTAAACAATGAAAATCGGACTCAAAATGTGTAAGCACTCGAATCAGAACTAACCACCCGAATCAAAAACAAAATAGAAAAGTAATTTTTCGTAACGAAAACTGGAACTCGGATGTCAGTAATCGAATACCGTGCCGATTTCAAGGCGATATCCAGATCCGTATCGATGTAAATTAAAATTCATTCGTTAATTAGGAAATGGTTTCGTTATATTATAATTAACTAGCTGTTCTTCCTTACTTCATCCGCTATAAATTATATAGCTTATGTCACCCGTGTCTATGATGAAGCTTTCCTTAGGTGAAGAATTTTTAAAATCGGTCCAATAAATTCGGAGCCAATAAAATGCAAACACATTGACATACCAAAAATCAGGAAATATCTTACTAACCTCGATTGTCAAAAGGTCTATATTTAGCGAACTGCAGGACGATTCTGTAAAATCACAACACGAATTCGAATTCACTCATGTGTCCGAATACACCTAATTTAGTGTAGATTTAAATATTTGTATAAAAACAAAGTGAATTCGAATTTGGGTTCGAAAACTGGAACATTTACAGAATCGCCAGTGCAGTAGGTCTACCATCCATACTTTATAATTGTCGTATATGATAATGTGAAATAAGTACCTTTAGAGTTTTAGTTTCTAAGGATTTTTTACACATTATGAAATCTAACTAAATAGAATTATTTCGAACATCCTTTCCAATGTACAGTAACAATTATTCTATCAAAATATACAATCATTTTACAGGTACTAGAAAACATTTAAGTTGAACTAGATTAGACAAAAATAATCAAATGGAGACTATTTTAAAAACAAAATGCACAAGTCATCCATCATTGTGTACATTTCGTAACAGATATCACTTGGAAATTAAATATAAAACTAAACCATAGAAAAACACTAATAACAAAACTTTCCTGTGATAAAATTTATGTTGCAGTTTATAAGATTTCGTAATAAAGTCAATTTATATTTATTTATATTTCGAATTCTGATATTTAAGCTTAATTTTAAATAAAGGCATAATGTTTTTGGACATGGTAATATGTAAGAATTATTGTAATTAATGACTTCATGTCTTCCGCACACTTGTCGCGGTATGTCGCATTGATCGACACTGCTGCGGGAGGTGGTGACATTTTTAGCGTGTCGCTTCGCGTTCGGCGGTCGACAAAGTAAATAATTTTAGATGATCCCACGATATCTGCGTGATAGCCATAGTAAAACCAAATAGTACGTTAACTTCAATGATACGCATCGAAAATGGTATATATCAGCGCGTCCGTGTGTATGCATTGTCAGAGACACACATACACAAAAAGTAAGCTGACTCGTGCTCTGAGCGAGTGACGCAGACACACACAAACACAAAAGTTTATCGATGGTAAAGGAGTAAGCGATGTCAAGGTACGAGTGGAAAATCACCAGTCATGGCTTAGTCGTGCGATCGGTTACTGCGCGTTGCTTGACTATATATTTCTGACGATTGATTAACCTACAAGCGACAGTCCTACGTGTTTAGGCTATTAGCCCTACGTGTAAATATCACTCGCTCAGAGCACGAGTCAGCTTACTTCTTTGGTTTTACTATGGTACAGCGTCCATCGACCACCGCGGGAATGCGTGGGTGTCATAAAGATTGTACGAATCTATACCAGTTGGCATTCGCTATTTTAAAAAACGAATGTTTCCAAAGCGGTTCAACAATAATAAATGTGATAATATTGTGATAGTAATAAATACATGAAAATATTATTAGATCAAATATAGTTTTAAATAATAATGGCCATTATATTCAGTGCTGTGGCTCGTGATGATAATATTTTAACAAAGTTTGCATCGTGCGAAGGCAATTTCACGGAAATCATGCAGCAAGTACTGTCCAAGATCCCATTTTGTAATGACAAAATGACATATTTACACGGTCACTATTTATTCCATTACATAGTAGTGGATAAACATTGCTACTTTTGTATAACTGACAAAGTAAGTATCTATTTTGCTAAATGGCTGATAATGACTCCCAAAGTATAAAAAATAAAAAGCTATAAAATATCAATGTTCACCTGTAATAAACTTAACTGTTTCACTTAAACTATTTCAAAAAGTTTAAGTTTATTACAGGTGAAAATTGTTTCTCTTTTTTTTTATTAGAGTGAATTGATCATTAGTTTTGGGTTTAGGGAAGCTAAGCAAGCAGAACAGTTTATTATCTAGGGCTTTTTTATATTTAATGTATCCACAGAAATCCAGCAATTGTTATGATGAACTTTTATTTATATTCATGTGAAAAAAGTAAAATGAAATTGTGGTAAAAACATTTAAACAGAAGATTAGATTAATTTTAACTCTATCTCTTAACAGTTGTGTCAGCGATCAAGAGCATTCTTATTCCTCAATGAAATACGAAGAAGGTTTGTTAACAAAGGCAAAGGAGAATTCACTAGTATTTTAGCAGATGAGATGTATCGTTATAGCTTAGATTACAACACAATTACAATAAGAAAAGGAGAAATCGACGAACTTAATAAAATTGGTGTTGATAGCAGTGGTATGTAAACCTCTCGCTTTTATCTCTGGAAATATAAGGTCTATAGAAATTACACAATATGAATAATAGGAACCTCACCAATGCTAAAGTTTTGACAGACTGCGATCGCAGTTCAACTGAATTCGGTCTCTAACACAATGCGATCCTTCACGATTATTGTAAATAATAGCAAAGTACTCTCTTTAGTCTGAATTTGCAGACGTTAACACTCCATTCTCCTTGATCATCCGTAAGGAAGGTCTGTACCTCTGCAGTGGGGAAGTAAAAGAGCTGATGATAGTGAAAGTACTCCCAAGTAAATTTATGTTTTTCTGTCAGACGCGCTCTGAGTTTAACTGTTAGTTTCGAATTTTTGAGAGCTCGGTAATGGGTCTTTATGATCACTATCAGTATCGAGACAGTATGCTTCTATATGCCACGCTGTATATGCTGGGCGTAAGCAATAGTTTAAAAGTTGGAGCTATTAAACGATATGGATCACATAATAGATTATTTAATTAGTAATATTTAACTGTTACATTAATCTCTTGAAACCCGAAAATCGATATACCTACTTTAAATATTTTAACCTCTGTAGCCGAGCGGTTCGCACGCCGGTTTCAAGGTGTCGCCATCTCTGAGGTCCCGGGTTCGATTCCTAGTCGGATCAATGTAGATAATGAACTTTTCTATATTGTTTCGGGTCTGGGTGTTGTGCTACCTTCGTTGTCTCAGATACTCCATAATTCGTGGGCTTTAGCTACTCATCTTGGAATGTGAGCAATGTATTTGATGCTGTTTAATATTTAATTTAATTCAATAGCTGCATGAATCACATTTTATTATTGTTTCAGAAAGTTTACTTGGTGAGAAGATATTGCTCGTAAACAATCCAGATAATTTAACATTTAGCGTAAGTAGTTTAACTTTTAAATCCGTATCGTGTTTAAATAGTAATGTAAATGTTGTGGCTTTCTATTTGATCAATATACCTATTATAGGTACACGTGGCTGCATTTGAGTTTACCACAATATGCCAAATTTCCGCAATTGATCTCGAACTGTACTACCAATGTATCGGGATTTAAAATCAAAATAAAGAAAATTGTCAGTTTTGTATAACCTGATTTGCTGTTGACTATACATAAGTTAACGCCATAAGTCAATATTTCAAAAATTATCACCGAATTTGGTCAACAAATCAGTTAGAAATTACCGTACGAACATAGTTGAACGCTGCGGCCTGTAAATAGCAGGCTGGTATAAAAGAAAGACACGTAAGGGTAAAGAATCACAAAATAATAATTAAGAAACCAGTGGCGTAACTATACCGTTTGAGGCCCGTGGCAAATTCATATTATTCGGATATTCAATTTTTTTACTAATTGCGTAATAATAAATGTCAGGAGTAAGAGTCTCCTCCGACCGGGGTCCCTTTGCAGCTGGGGGCCCGTGGCATTTTGCCGACTTGCCACCCGGTAGTTGATCCACTGTTAGAAACACTTAAACAAAAACAACTCCCTGTCTGTCAATAGACAAAACCAATCAAAAATATAAACAAAAAGTAAATCTATAAAAAAGGTTGGTTGTCTTCAACAAAAAAAGTAACTGTACAAATTCAGTAGTTTGGGTTTTATGAAGTGATGGATTAATTCCTAAAGTTGTAGCCAGTCAAAACGAGACATAAATGACCATAAAACCCGCGCCTGACCCGTTCAAATGCTATGTTGCGCGTGGGCGTTGCACGAATCAACCGTATTTTAAACTGTTTATTTCTAATCAACTGATAAACTAGCTAAAGGTTTACTGATTGACTGGTTTATGCGTAAATGTAAGTTACAAACGTTGCTTCAAACGAACGGTCTGTGTCGCGACTGAATAGGTCTATTCCTCTCTTTTCTTCGCGACCGAAAGCATGCGGTCTGTTTCGCTCGCTCGATTACGTTAAAAACATTTTTGAAAATACTTTCATGTATTTATATAGAGTTGATAGTAAATTACTTTTCTGGTATAAATACACGTTAGACTTTGTAATTAACTTTGTAATTTAAATGACAAATCAGTTTTTGATTCTAATGCCGATGGCGTAGGTAAAGGTTAGATTATGCAATTGGCATCCTATTTTTTATTTTCTCAGTCATCAGTTTGAATAATTTGGTGAAAAAAATACAAATAACTATTTTCAATTTGTAGATTAGGTATTTATAAATAAACAATTCTGAATTTTAATAATAATAAGAATGAAAAAAGTATGAAATGTACTTCATTTTCACCGTCCACTAATTAACTTAACCGTTGTCGGATGAACAACAAAGTTGTCTTAAACAGTTTATTCTGAATCCCGTTTCATGGACTATGTTAACTAAACTCAATTTTTTGTTCCGTTGAGTCTATCTACGACATCATCATCATCATCATCATCAGCCCTTTTACGTCCCCACTGCAGGAGCTCAGGCCTTCCTTATGGATGGTTAAGGAGGATAGGCCATGACTCTCCATGCTGGCCCAATGCGGATTGGAGGGTATTAACGATTGCAAATGCAGCCGGGACCAACTGCTTGACGTGCCTTCCGAAGCACGAAGTAGCTCGAGATAATAATTTTTTGGTCACCCATCCCGTGACCGACCCTTGCGAAAGTTGCTTAACGACAACGATCGCGGGCCGCGGCGCTTATCCACTACGCCACCGAGCTACTCAATCTACGACATTAACTAAAAAAATAAAAAAAATGATTTTTGGACTAGTTCGCGGCGAACGATAAGCAGGCTCGTTTCATTGAACGAAAAAGTGTCGAAGACCCTAATATCCAATGGGTTTTGCACGAGTGTGACATGCACACGAACATTTGGACACTGATCCTCTAAAATCGATACAGGAAGGCAAAGCTCATTAGTGTGTTCAAAATTCAAATATTGACAATAGGGATGATGACTAGGTGAAAAAAGAAAAAAAATCTATGAATTCCCTCAGTCAGATAATAGAAAAATATTAGATACGTATTTTTTTTCCTTCAATATAGACAAGAAATGACTTAGATAATAGGCATTAAAGTTGAGGGGTGGGGCTCGCTACGTCACAGTTTTGTAGAAAATGTACAAAAGCGGGAGGTCATGCGATATTTCAACTCAATGTATTGGAGTAATTTATTGATTACGCAAAAAATAAAAAAAAAGATACGTGTTTAATATTCTACATAAAAAATTTATATAAAAATTAGTCGTCATACCTATTGTATCAAATGCCCGTGACACACATTTGAACACATATTTGATCACAGGTGTTCACATGTTTATCGCTAGTGTCATTTTGTAGCTGGCGTGTGTACAGTCAACAACATGTCAGGTTGTACAAAAGTGTCAAACTTTGGAATCTAAATTCAAAATCGATTAAATTTGATATTTTGTTTCGTGTTAAACAATAACTCGTCTAAGAAGTAGACAAGTTATTGTTTAACACAAAAATGTTAAGACTCTCTTGAATATAATCCCAAAATTTAGAGATTGATTGAAAGATACGAATATAATGTCTAGATATCCCAATATTAGAGAAAAACCTGGAAAATATTCCTAATGAAAACGTTTCAAAAATCCACTTTGTCCCTGACACTCTGAGATGGGATTCGAACCCAAGACCTTTCGCAATGCGGGCTCTAACCGGTGAGCTACCCAAGTCCTAGGTGCGACGGATTTTTCAAGCACTTGTTACTGCTTCGCTACTACAGAGTGTATTTTCATCAATGTTCAGGCAAAACATAGAATTCAAAATTTTAGCTAAACGCTAATGTGTTATTTTTATTTCCAGACTATCACCTACGTTGGAAAAGCTCCACAAGAAATAGTGGTCACCTTGAAAGAATCCAAAATGTGTTTCATCATTGTTGTGATAATAGTTTTAGCATTAGGGATAACAATTTTCATATTTAGCCCTAAGTTCAGCATAGCTCTTATAATCGTGCTACTATTTTATTTATATCAATCTTTTTTAAAAACTTAAGATGGATTTTATTTAATCGTATTAATTGTAAACTAGAAGTCCTCTACTATCTTGTGAATAAACTTTAAACTTAATCGTCGCATAGTAAAATATATTAAGAGTGAAAGTTCTATAATATATCTTGTCGATATTATTAACTAACATAGTAAAAAATATAAAATAACTTACATAATAAAAAATACGCTAAGATTAAAAGTAAAGCGATCTCTATATTCTTTTGAGTAGTTTTACATTATAAACATAAGCAGATTGAAATTATGTGATCTGAAGTCTTACTTATAGCTTTCCACCTACGGCTTTACAACAGTTGAAACTAAGGCTATTTATTATTCGCGATAAAAACTATCTTGTCTTTTTTCAAATCCTTTATTATCAAATTTCTCCTATCTATTTATCAAATTTCATTAAAAATAGTTTAGGCGTGAAAACGTAACAGACACACAGAGAGACATAGTCAGTTTTGCAATTATAATATTAGTGGGAGTCGCTATTTAACCACATATTTTTGTCTAGAGAAGCCTCCATACTAGTGGCGTTTCCTAAACGATTTCTGTATCAGAATTCATTCTAATTGATTAATGGTTCGGTAAATATGATATAAGTACAGCTGGGCGTAAAGACAAAAGAGATAACGAGACGTAATCAACGACATAGAAAGGGACAGGGGATGGAATATTACAATTCCGAATAATTTTTCATTTTTCCATTAATCACTCGCAAAAGTCCGTAAAGCCATAGGCTACAAAGGAACTCATATTTATCAATTGTCCTTACAAGAACAGTATAATAATGAGAGTTGGGTAAACCTTTCATTGGGTAAGCATTTTATGCAGATCAGCTGATCTGCTGAGTAGTCCGTTTTCGTTTGATACGTTCAAGACTAGTGAATGCAATTCGCCAAAAGTGGCCGAGGTCTCGCGAGATATCGGTCATTATTAACAGATTTATATCGGCCCAAAAATGAGATCTCGCCTTAACCCCAATCTCGCAAGATTGCATTATCTACTATGTAATGGAAAAGTGGTTAATACTCACATAAAACAGCTGTTTGTTATGCGTCGTGTTCTGTAGCGTATAGAATAGTTTGTGGGCACCACGTGCCGCAGTCTGTGCACCGACCAGCGATGAAAGCGCTAATACTACGCTTTCATTCAGCTGCTGCAGCGCTAGCGTCCGTGTGTGCTCTAAAAACGAAATCTTTATTAATTTAAGAACTTTATCAAGTGCTAATCCTATTTTTATCATGTAAATACCTATGTAGATAAATATATAGTGATAGAATATTTAGCTGTAGAAATACAATTACCGGTCTTATCACTGAAAGCAATTTATTTCAGGCAGCTTTGGGATGGAGTAAAAGATGGTGGATTGTGACCAGCCCAATGACCCCAATGTTGGGGCACAGGCCTTCCCTATACTTAGAATCGAATCAAATCGAACAGGAAGAATGGGCCATTACCCACCACGCGGGCTCCGTGCTTTTTGGTAAGAGTTAACGACTGCAGATACAGCCGGTACTAACAGCTTAACGTGCCTTCCCAAGCACGGAGGAACTCGAGATAATATTTTTGGTCACTCATCCTAAGACCGGCCCTTGCGAAAGTTGCTTAACAAATGTATCGCAGACTGAGCGCACTAACCATTGCGCCACGAGTGGGCTAAAGGTACACACCTTTGTGTAATTAATAACTACCTATAGAGAGAATTAAGGGTGCAATCAATTAGTAACCAAATTAGTATCTGTTAATTAATTAATTAAACAATATACCTATGTAAAAAGCTAAGATTTTTTGTTGATATTTGAACAGCACCACCTACTCCCATAAAGGGTAGGGAGCACTGTAAATATTGAACACGCTCGATAGACTAACAGATCATCCGTCGAATGTCCAAGGTTGATATCTTTTTCATCAGCCACGAATCCATTACATAGACCGACTCTTAAACTCGTAACATTGTATTATCAATGTTCATAGTCAATTAATGTTATATTAGAGTAATGCAATAGCGAATAGAATACCTTTATCTTGAAAGTTCCTATTAGACGTAGTAGCACTTAAAACACCACCAGGCCACCACGACTTGAGGACTACGCTGATGTAATAATGCAGCATTTGTTCAGAGAACAACCATGATATTGTCTCTTTTATTTGCCTAAAAAACAAAATTGAATGAAATCCTCCATTCGATATACATTGATCGAGAATTGAGAGAGTTTTCGTTTGATAATATTTTATTATCAATCATAGGACGAGGCTTTGAAACATGTTCTATGTGGTATTACTTTATATTGGTTTCTCTTGCGAAATAGATATTGTTTACACGACCGAGTAACGTCAAAATATAATGGACATAGTTTCGCCTTGTCTCAGATTTCATATAAACAGAAAAAAAAATGAGAAAAGTTCGATTTGAATTATTAAAATTAATTGAGCATTTTATGAACTTAAAACTCTATAATTTCTATGTATATTACTAGACAAAGCCGTTCTGAACTAAAAGTGTGACACAGCAAGGCGCGCACGGGCACGTTGCCGTCTCGCTTACTGAGAAGGAGTAAACGAGACAGCTATACATGAACTAAACGATGTAGTTAACACAAATCGGCGAGTATTTTCCAATACCGAAGTAGAATATGAGTACATAGAAGTCTTAAGACAAAAAATTTTTCAACAGCAGTTGATGATAAGCATTACACCTTAACTAATTCATTTCAGATTTCATACAGAGTTAATTAACCAATTAATACCTGTTAATAGTTCTGCCATATGTGATCTGTACAAAGGTAACTAAAGTTTTCCTCAACCACCGGAACACTCCGCGCATGTCGAACACTTCGCTAAGCAACGCGTATAGTGGCTCAGCTATGCTGTCTCTTTCTTCTCCAACTATAGCAGCACCTGGTAATTTTCACTTATTTAAGCATAACTTACCTAGGATAAGTATAATTTTTTCTGAATTATCTGGTTTCATAACGCCGTTTGCGGGTAGTTTCATTGATAAAAATAATTTTTACCCGAGTCAGTAGTTAGAGTAAGCAGTTTCTGATAGCATATTTCGCTAATATTATTATTATCTGTAAAAGTTGCCAACAACGAGTCTAATCGCGGCATTTCGTGGCAGACTGGACAGAAGGCCTTATTGTCGGCGGTAATGATCTCTAATAGACAGTTGTGTTTAACGTAGCAAATGTAGGTTAAATTTACAATACTTATTTCTCATTTTTTTAGTATATTTAAATAAAACCTTTTTTTAATTTATTTTTGATTTTAAGATATTTCGTCGTACCTTTTCAGCGAACTCTTTACTTTAATAGCCATATTATGAGAGCGCTTAAAGATAACAAATCCGCCATCTAGTCTCCTTATTGGATTCAAAATAAAGTTATTTTATTATTTTCATATTTTCAAGACACTTTTATTTCATATCCATTTCATGATGGTTCAAGAAAAAAAAATACATATCGCCATATTGTGCTATCCACCATAATAGATTTATAATTATGTAATTTAACTAAGCATGCATTATCATCTAAAGTAAACTTGTATGCCAAATTCAGTATAATTAGTTGAAGAAAACTACTTTGAAATTCAGTTGCAAGAAAAAGTGAGAATCTTGTTCTTACTTCCCCCTCGCCCGCACTTCCCCTTCATTATACTGACCCCGTAAAGCGCCAGTGATGTTTTTATTGTTGCCGTCACCGCCATTTCCATCCAAGTACAGAGATATCTCATCTTCATCAGCTGTCAGGTGAGCGAAAGCCTCCTTTTCTTGAGACGATCTACTTGTAGCTTCACTGCTTGTACTAGCAAGTTAAAACATATAAACATAATATTATAAAGAGGAATGATTTGATTGTTTGTTTGCTTACAGCGAATAGGGTCCCAAACTACTAGGCCGGTTTTAAAAATTCTTCCACCTAAAGGAAGTTGCATCATATGCGGTGAACATAGGCTATAATTTATCCCGAATAACAGTAAATAAAGGGATGAAAATGAGAGTGGAAGTTTGTATAGGGAATTAAAGCGTTACTATAGTAACCATTGTTTACTATTAAATTTGGTCATTGTAATTGTTATTGAATAAACAGACCCCTAGGGACCACGCGGGCGAAGCTGCTGGCGGAAAGCTAGTATAATATAAAATGCATTACACATTTTATGGAAATTAAAAATTATAGCATTATAATAAGCACTTCAAATAAAAATAATAAGTAAACACTCGTATCTATAGTCGAGATAAGTAATTACATGAGAAAATGTCATAATTTAAGCAAATATATTTAACAATAAAAGAAAATATGAATAAAGTAAGAACTGTTGATAGTTGGAATTTTATTATTATTAATAGCTCTTAGTTAATACAACTACTCGTCTATTGTTAAAATAACTATTTGCTTATGTTATGACATTTTCTCAAGTAATTACATCTTTCCTATCTACCTCGTGTGTTCATAAGTTTAGAGATAATCTTTTTTTTGAAATGATTTGTAACTTTTAAAAAAATTACAAATCATTTCAAAAACAAAGATGAAGCATTGAAAAATATGGCTGATGATATATATCCATATCAAGAAATGGCGGCATACCGAGATATGACTGGGCAAATCTCGATCGGCCCAATTCAACGATTGGCCTACGACATATACATTAAATAAACGTATTTTTCATAAAATATTTGATTTCTGTAAAACTATGAAAACTTTCTATGAAAAACTATAAATAATGTATACATATGTGCCATTATTTCGCCGAAAGAGCGTCATGATATCACAGTATTGTATGTTATAATCTTCGTAATCAAGACTTCAAATGATTATAATTCAGTAAATTATTAAATGAGACCTTGTAAATAACATTTATTTTTAACGAATCTGTGTGAACATACAAAAACATGTTATTTTCCTGTTTGGGTTAACGGTGATGTTACAGTATGGAGTTAAACAATCTGTAGACAAATATATAGATAATAGCTTTTCACCCGCGGCTTTGCCCGCATTTTTTAAATTTACTCTCACCTTTTGAATAAAGTAGAGAACGAGAACTTATTTTTCTTTGGTAAATCTCCTTGTTTCATATATTCTGAACTGGGGTTTAGGAATGTATATAAAGCTTCACTTTGGTTCAGTCTATCGTCTTCTAAAACAAACTGAAAGTAATAAATATAATCGATCTAGACATATGTTTTGATTATGCCACATTTTTCTTTACAAAGCAATAATATAATCAAGCGTTATAAGCTACATACTTCTAGATACTTTTGTATTAAAACCTTCGCTTTATCTAAAGAGTTTCTGTCGTTTTTGCCAAATAAAAATTTAAATGAATTGGTAGGTAGTTCCAAGTTTTTCAAGTCTGAACATAAAGGCCGTAATTTTCGATGTAACTCCTGTAAAATTAGAACGTAATTAGTATTTTTCTTCATATCTGAAAAATAACATTTGTCATGTTAGGAAAAGTTATAGGTATTACTTGGAATTCGTTAAGTGTCCTTAATAGCACCCAGCCTGTGGATATCTGTTCCGGTCTCTCCTCACATGCTGTTGCTTCTTGTTCAGCCATATGAACTACTATCACAAATTGTGGGGGTTTCGCTTCGTCTATCACCTGCAATTAAAAAGACAATCAACACCTTAGTCTTATGTGAACACGGAACCTGTAAAAAGGCCGAAACGTCAATAAAACTAATTACAAACGCCATGAAACCATTTCAAAGTTGTTTTATTCAATAATAATACATATTATATTTCAATTTAAAAACACATACCACACACTGAATAGAAAACAATACATAATGAATATTAAACGAGTCTGACCTCAGCACTTTGGACAGTGGCGCGCCACCTGCCCAGGTGTTCGGCCCAGGTGTCAGTGCGCGCCAGGTGCGCTTCCAGTCGCATCTGTTCCCCAGCTAATCTTTCCACCTCATTTGCCAACATCGCTAGAGCTGGGGAGTCTGGCTTCAGCGAAGCGCGTAGAGCAGCTAAAGCCTTCAAGAAAATAGATTTTAACGAAGTGTCGCCACATTTTATTATTACGCTACATTTTATAAAACAAAGTCTATATTAGCCGAGCGATTACGCTCTGCTGTGCGAACTTAGAGCAGGACGCTAGTTATTAAAAAAAGAACCTAGTCAATGATTCCATGTCATTGATTATCAAACAGAAATCATATTCTGTGACCAGACCACATGCGTTTTAAATTTTATGACGTTTATGTTATGAGCTAGATAAGGAACTGTTTTACATTGCCTCAGTTCATGGTACATTTGTTGTTTCCATAACACAAGGGCTGTCGTTCAAGATATGAGCAATGCGATGTTGACGACTATTTATTATATATCTGTGTATATAAAAAATGCCAGTTAAGCAGATTCATCTAAATACGATAATTGATATTATTCACCTGTATTTTATTATTGTGCCTTTCTTGCAATTGGTCAAGTTTCCTTCGAGCGTAAGTGGAGTGTTCGGTCAGATGCGCACCGCCTACGCTCTCCGCCGATGATACAGATTCATTTGACAACTGCCTGTCCTCTATAGGAGATCTCTCTGAACTTATTTCTAAAATATTATTGACAATTAAACAATCTGATCTTTGTATTTTCTTTAAAACTAAGTGCATACAGTTTTTTTAATACACGACATATACTTTGTTAACTTTATCACCTTTGTTAGCTTCTTCTGTCGCCAGTTCTGCAATTAAAGCAGTATATTGATCGCTTAAAAGGAACGATGAGTAATACTTTTCTTGAATGGTGTCAACAACAGTGTCTTGGACTTCATAAAAAACTTCTGGCCCTTTGTCCCCTAGTAAAAATGATTCCATTCGCTTTCTTGTTTCCTAAAAACGAAATGGTCCTATGATTGGGCGATGATGTAGATTTTAGTTTCACTAATGGAAGAGTTAACAATAACTAACAACTCTATTTATTCTCATTGCTGAGAGTGACTGTATCTAAATAAGTTGGTAATTTTCATATAGAACACGTACCTTATCAACCTTAATTTCTGCACTAGGCGATCTTATGTACGTATAGAATATTTCCGCGCCGAGCTGGTGCCAACTGCTGCGGGGACTGTGCCGCAACTCTTCGACTGCTGTCCAGAAACCTACCAAGCCTTGGGAACACATCGTTTCTAGAAACATAGAGAGGTAACGGCGACCTGTTACGCTTTCCATAATTTTGTGTAGAGGGAGTGTCTGAAATAAAAATCCAATAATACAGATACCTTCAATGATACATTACAAAGAGAATGCGTAATTGGGTCATGATAACACTTTTTGTGACTGTATATTACTTTGGTTTTTAAGATTTCAGTTTTTAAATAGCGAATTTCTACCATACAACGCCAAACACAAGATAAAAGGTGTTTATTGACGAGCGACAATAAATCATATTACCTTACTATTAGACTCGACAGTCGGAAAAGCTCCTTCCCATCCCAACTTTCTTAGAGCCGTTTCACACTCTGCTTTCGCAATCGTCAACTGGCTAATGTATCTCTTCAATTTCTTTGCATCGTTTATCTGTTGCCTGCTCACATTTTGTTGGACGCCACTCTTCTCTATGACGTCTATGTCTATGCCTTTTGCTCTTTTCATGTTTTGTAAAGTAGTTGCTTGCATTATTTGAGTAACAATATCATAGCTAGAAATACAAATAATCAGTTTCATAAACAACATACTTTATTAGAATGGTGTATGGTCTTATTTTGCAATTATTATAAAATCAAAAGTTTGGTTAGTTAGGGGTACTATTCTAATAAGTTTTGATTTGTTATTATTACATTATAAGCAATAGACTTTTTTATATTTTCGGACTTGTCCTTCGTCTATTACCTATGACAATTCAGTGTTTTGGACTAATTTATAATAAGTTGTTAATAATAAAAGCATTGAACTTGTCTATCATTAATTAACAATACAAAGCGAAAGTAACATTGCTAGAAGCTACCCACCGTAACCGTTTCAGAGTGTCGACATTATTGCAGTTAGTTATTAGTCTTATGTAATCCTCGAATGTTTTCGCATACTCGTGAGTACGCACATGCATGGCATCTACTTCTTTCTGAGCCTCCAGATATTGTACTATTTTTTGATTAATGTAATCTGGCTCAGTAATTAGATCTATGGCTGGTTGTAAAACTATAAGCAACAAGAAGTTCGTTATGATTGTTAAATGAACATTACACTGGCTTAAATAAAACATTTTCAAATTTAGATGAAAACATTTTTTGGAAGAAGCGATATATGTAAAGCATAGGAATTTGCATCAACCAACTAATATGGATCAGGACTGAGTAAAAAAGAAATTTAATTATTATATTTGATCAATTTTGCATTTAAAATGCTATATGGAAAAATATTCTTAACTTTGCATTTTTATGCATAAGTATTTTTGCTTTAAAAATTGCTTAAAGAAGTTTTAGCTGAGAAGTGGGGGCTCGCTTCGTAATAGCTTTGTAGGAAATGTACAAAAGCGTCAAGCCCTGTGACATTTAACTCAATGTATCGCCGTAATTTATTAATTACGCAAAAATACGTCTTAAATATTTCTACAATAATCTAGCTAACGGACAGACAAAAAAAAATTTGTCATCATCCCTCAGACAAATAAATCTAGCTGAAATCATGTCTTTGTATTAAGCCTATCAAGTCTGAACCCTCTTTATTCTCCCGTATTCTTTGAAATACAGTTGAAAGCTTATTAACCTTATTAATTGAAAGCATATTAAAAAACAACATACCAAACACCATTCAATTATTGCAAAAGGTTCAAACCTTTCATAGGTTCTTTGGTCATTTAGAAGTCACTTGTGCTGAATTTTACTTTTGTTTTAATCTAATTTAAGGACTAAATTCAGGGTGTACACAATTTCAAGTGGATAACCATTTTATAGAATGTTCATATTACTTCGAATAGTAGTTTCCTGCATTTTTTATTACTATTGTCTCCTTTGTGAATTTAAGTTTTGGGTCAATTGAGGGGAGTTCTCATTGTCATCCTAATTAAATCATTAAAACTACTCTGCAAGTGGTAGTATTTTGCAGTGTTTTTTACTGCATACCTATATCTTGCGATTAGCATCATGTGTTTATATTTTATATGACAGAATGACATCATATAAACACAGTGCAAATGACAGGGCAAGCAATGAAGCCACAATAATTTATATAAATATTTTATGTTAAGCAACAAAAAACAAGTAAAGGAAAATATAACATTTACATTGTTGTTTTTAATCATATGTTAATAAAATTTTGGAATTATCTCCTTTTCAAACAATATCAATAATACCAGTTTAAATTAAGAAGTGGCCAATATAATAAAACTAAAATTTAATTCACATATTCAGAACTAAAAAACACATTATTAGTTAGGAGGTAGAGAAACTGTAAATCAAATCAAATAAAATCAAAATTGTTTATTCGGTTTAGGCTTTTACAGAGCATTCGTGAAAGTCGAAAACTATGCCATCGGTTCGCAAAACTACGGCGGGAGACCTTGTACTGAGAACTCATGTAATAGGTAACTTAGTTTTAATAGTATTTGACACTTAAAACTAAGTTGTGTAATGTGGTCATCTTGTTAGATAATAATCTAATAAAGTTTATTTCTTTGAATATGCAGAGAAAATATGTTTAGCTTTAGTAAAATAATATAAAGAAAATACAAGATTTTTAGGAATTTTTAATGAATGAGGAAAAACAGGAAAAACGAAAAACACTAACCAATAACAGGTTTTGTTTACACGCATGTGACATCACACATAAAAAGGAAGCTGACGTATCAAAACAGTGATATTAGAGATACGAAAAATTTGTGCATATTTATACATCAAATTTGTAGCTCATATTTATAAACAAAACAGAGTAGATACAAATACAAAACATAAAATTTAACTTCAATTTCTCTTCTGTAATACTATTTGCTTACTTCGTAAATAAATACATAGTTGTATATTATAGGTTATGGCGCCTTGACATATTTACCAGCATGTGACGTCACAAATACCACGTGATCAGCCCCATTACATAGAGCAGGGTTTAGTGTGCGACTTCAGCTATTTAAACTTTAATAATTATTTTTATCGAAAATAGGGCTGTTATAATGTATTAAACAACCATATAAAATAATTTTCATAAAATTTGGATGATGGTATATTAATATTGATGGTATAACTATTATACATGAATATTAATCACATGGAAAAAAGAGTCATGTCAGCCAAATTGATTTGTATTAAATTGTTCAATGAAATGTAACGTAATCATTACAAAACAGCTTGTTTTCATAATCCAATTATATAAGTTTTTATTTCTACACATCAATAAATTATTACATAAAAATTGATGCAGACTGTTTACATTTTATGATTTATTATTTATGTATTTTTTTATATTATAGGAAATTATGATCCCTTCTTTCATGTGAATTTTGTTAATTGTAAAATTTCCACAACAAAAGAGTAATTTCTCAAATATATAACATGAATAGTTTTTATGTCATTATTAAGCTAAATTTACATACCTTTGCATGCCAGTATCTCCCTCATGAGATGAGAAGCTGGTGACAGAGAGTAGCAACGAGGCAAGAGGAACATAATGATGAGCTCACTGATCTGACGTAGATAATGAAGTTCTGTTTCACATGACATTAAATGGGGGGCCAATGCAAATACTGGTGGCTGGTTTAGCTCCAAACTGAATGAGTTAAAAAAATATATTGACTCTTTACAACAATCTTTAATTAAAAATTATTATTATCATATTAGCCTATTTACTGAGTAACTATTACCCTGTTGCACAAACTCCATTAAAATTGACATTAGTTTAAAGCAATACAAATGCAAATTTTCAAATTTAGAACATTGATTATGGCTTAGTTATCATTAAATGTCAACAATTGTTTGTGCAATTTAAGCATATAAATCAAAAGCTAATAAGGAATACTGATATAATACTTACGCACAGCTCCTAGCAATTCTTATTCTTTCAAAGTGTTGTGTAATTTTAGTAACCATATCACCTGCAATTAATTTTTCTGCATCTACTTTAGATAGTCTCTCATATAGGTTTTGAATTGCACCCCATATGTGCTCTTTGAACTTATCTATTACTGGATCAGGTTTATGAGATAATTCTTTTAACCAGCATGTTATGAAGTCCCTCAGGACAAAATCAATTAGTTGTTGAAGCTGACTATCTACAGTACGCCCAAAAATTACAGGTAAATGTGACTTTTTAGTTGAATGAGGCCAGTTACTATGATCTTCCTGAAATATGTTTCAATGTTTTTTTTTTTATTTGTTCATTATACTTGTATTACTTATATAAAATACTACAGCTTAGTTTAGTTTCTATTCATTATAACAATATTTAACAGTCAAAACTTTAATTATTAAATTTATGGGTAATATTATATTAATACATTTAAAATTAACATACCTTTAAGAATTCTTCTAATTCACGAACAACTTTTTCTACCCTTTCTAATAAAAACATTGAAGTTTGATGTGGAGAAGAAAGTGCAACATGACCCCAAAGAGTTAATAGAAAAACTAACAAAATAATAAATATAGTAGTCAGAAATAAATAAAACAAATTCAATACTAGAGGAACATACCACGTTCCAACAACAAAAATAGGCAATACACCAAGTATTGCCCACTTCATCGCGGCTTCAATAAATGTTATACTAACACACTTTCCGTGATTTCATAGTACCATGTAGTACGGTCTGGTTGAGAAAATAAATGATATAAATTATCCTTTTTTTAATAACTATTAGCTCTGTTTACATTTGAAATACACCGAAATAATTATACACTGTCTTTTACATAGATAATCGAACGAATGTATGAATAAACATGTTTTTAGATTATGAAAGGTATTTATAATTACTAAAAGAACATCAAAAATTTGTAAGTAATAGGTTTATTGTTTATTCTATCGTTGCTTTGTTTTAGACCAAAGACGATTGATTTTTTTCCGATTTCTTCGGACAAAATTCATTTTATATCAATCATTTTGATTTTGATACTGTCACTTTGACAGCAGCGATCAGTTTCAGTAGTGGTAGTAGTAGTAGTAGGAGTTTCGTCATAGGATAGGCGAAGGAACTAAGCCATACAGCCAACTGACAATGAACAATGACTAGGGTTGTGTGGATACCAAGTAAATACCAAGTAACTTGCATTTCCTTGATAAACACTCGATATTTTTCTTTCGATACAAGTAAATTCAACACATAAGGCTATAAAAAATTAACTTACTTTAAGCCTTTAAACATTATCAGAAGATTTCAAAATCAATGATATATTTTTTTAAAGAGGTAAAAAAAAAATTGTTACCGAAATGAAACTACGGTACGGTACGTTCTCCATGACAACCCTTTCGGTTTTCTTTCATGTATAAAAGTAAATTAGTTTTCAAAACTCAATAAACTACTCATATTCAGTTTGTACTTTTTCGTATTTGTATTGATAATCTTAGTTTCGAATTTGCAAATTTAAGTTTTTATGTATTTTAGTTAAAAGGAACGGAAATGACCATCTATGGTCCATTAGTTTCCTGCAAAAATCAACTTTTGCTAGAGTCGCCATCTAGTGGAGGTGCTTTTTTAGAGCTTACTTTTTTTAAATACTTCCTCATTGATATATTGTATTAGTCTTACTGGCAGCCGAGTATCGTAACAAGGACTAACTAACTTGTCTAACTACCCAGTAAAGATGCAACTCAATATTAAACACTGTTGAAATAAATTAATATATGTTGGTCAGTTCTAATGGATGGAATTTCTAGATAAACATTCGAATCACAATACAAATTTTCTTTAAAGGACATTCACAATAGACGTTTGTAAATTGTTAGTAAATCGACTCAGTGAGTCAGTTCAGCAAAATAATCCCAATCTCAAAGTTGCTCCAAATTAGGCGTGGGCCCGGAATGAATTTCGATTTCAGACTGTTTGTTAGGTATCAATTGATAGATTAGTTCACGACCATAATTATTATTTATTTATAAGTCTACAGCGTATGCTTCTAATTCATCATTTTTTCTTTGTTTACGATTAAAATGTTTGTGGCGTTCTACAGCCATTTTAACTTTTGTTAGAAAATGAGCTTCAAATCGTTTTAACAAATCCTTGTAGGTAATTTTTTCCAAGTCCACATTGAATGAAATAAATATTAGTATTGCCTCTGTGTCAATGACATTTAAGAGTATTGCGACTTTTCTAACATCGGGGTCGGGGTCTCATGTAAAAATAGGTGTTCCCCAAGGTTCTATCTTAAGCCCATTTCTATTTTTAATATATATAAATGATTTACCATTTTTTGTTAAAAACCTATGTGAGATCGTGTTGTTTGCAGATGACACTTCATTGATATTTAACATTGACAGAAACAAATATAATTTTGACGATGTAAACAATGCTCTCTCACGAGTATTATCTTGGTTCACAGTTAATAATCTTCGATTGAAAGCTAAAAAAGCCAAATGTATTAAATTCACTTAACCTAATGTAAAAGTAGAACCAACTGAAATTTAACTCAACAACGAACATTTAGAGTTAGTAAGTTCAACAAAATTTTTGGGCGTAAGACTAGATTCAAAACTGCAATGAAACCCGCATATTTCTATATTAGCTGGTAAACTCAGCTCAGCTGCATATTGTAACAACACCCCCCTTTCCCACTAAAAAATTAAATTATTAATTATCTGCATATAAGAATTTAAATAAAAAATCTTTAATAAAATAAATATTAACTAATTATTTGGCCATAATTATAAAGTTGTGATCGTCTAGTGGTAGGACTCTTCATTGTGTTATATTTGTAGTAACCTTAGATTCTTTGTATGAAGGTGATTGTGAGTGGTTAGAGTATATGTTTTTGAGGGCATGGAGAAGATTAGATCTTAAACTAATAAATTAAAATAACACTATAAGGTGATAAAATATAGTTGTGTATAAAATAATAAAAGTAAATGTTTCTTCTTTGGTAAACAAATAAAATATAAGAAAAGTTTGTTTACTAAATTAAGCTTAAATATTTGAATGAAAGTTATAGAATAAGTCTGTTAGGTAGTAAAGGAAATGAGGTAAGTAAACAACAACAATGCCAAGAAATATGTAAATAAAAGAAAATAAATACAGCATTGCTGATGTTTAAAGTGCTTTCGAGCCCCAACCACGCTCAAAGCCCAGGGCCCACCACACGGCCCCTTAACCATTATTAACTCTTACCGGTCCAGCAAGGAATACCTTTCTAACCAAAAATAAAACTACACCTCCAAAAAAAGAAGTGCTCTGCAAAAGAGCAAAAGAAAACCCTATATGGTTCGTTAATATACCCAGACTGATGTCCTCCATAAAGACAATGGAACATAGTTTGACATAGCATTAGCGATCGTCCACCGGTACCACGGGGAATGCGCCATTTCGACCACTCCAGTACGGGATAAGGAGACAACTAACACGATATCGCACAGGACCTCACCAATATGGAACACACGCCCAGGAACATTAGCCACCACATCAGAACGACACAATAAAGCGAAGCCCTATAATTATTCGTCAATATAACAGGATTATTTGCCCTCCACTGAACGAATGGCACAAGCAATCAACCGAGCTATCTCTCACACTTCCGATACTGGCGGTGATCACCATCCTGACCCAGTATAGGATAGGCGTCATTGATACTGGAATCTCACCGAACCATACATTCAAATGACGGACAACACCTACGATATTAACGAATAATTGGAACAACCCAATATTGTGACTTCTTATAAAACTATGAAATCCTAGTAATAAAAATAGTATGAACAGACTCAAAAGAGTCCAAATAAAAAGAAGCGAAACACATAAGAATTCTCATTCCAATCTGGACCGATCGAAATTGAAATTAAAATTATGAAATTGACTAGATTAATTCAAAGTGGTAATATTTTCTTATGTCAGGTTAGTTGTGTGTTATTTGAGTAGTATGTTATGTATATAAATATAGTATAATATAGCACACCTAAAAGACATAATTATAAAGTAATTAACGATAAAACACACACAAAAATCCTACTTTATAATAACCCCTTATCATAATTTATCTGCAATAATATACTACCCAGAGTTTGCCTACGCTCTAGCTCCAGGGTTTTGTCAGGGTAATTCAAAATTCGTCATACATCATTCATACATACTATTTGAATTACTGTAAATCGTTGTATTTTCAAGATTATATTATTCACTAAGAACGTATCGGATATTACTTTCATATCTATATCAGAAAAATAAAAATTGATAAAAATACGTTCCCTAATATCACTTACTTGCGATCCAAAACGGAAGCCCTGAACCCCAAAGCCTCCAGCCGCCCAGCCTTGCCTATTGTTCAGCCTCGTGCCACCAGCTCTTCTTTCCTCCAGCACTTCGCCCTTATACTATTTTTACTATCAGAGTTCCGTCTCCGAAGAAGTTACTTGCCGAATCATCCAGAATCTCATACCTATTTCCTTTTATACACTTATCCTTCTAGAACATTCTACACACACACATCAACGAGTTCATTCGCTTTAGTTTAGGTATCCATCCCCTCAACCAGTCAAATCCATTACTAAATATTGTGATATTCTAGTATATTATTCTAATAAAACGATAAATTACTAATAGAATGTACATATTAAATGTTTCGATATATTCAATAATCATTTGTCGTGATGTTGTAGTTAAATATCTTCCTAACAAAATTTTATATTTTATAATCATAACGCGTTAACACCCATAATCATGTCCTGGCAACCAGAACCTTAGGAACCATTTAAATTCCTTTAACAATAACACTAGTTGTTTTATTGAATGTTTCTAAAATGTTCATCGAATTCCATTAATAGGTAAATAATTCATTATTTATCGAGATTAGACAATGACTCTTCCTTGCTCCTTTCTATTTTTGTGAATTTATTAATCACTTGAGCCTGACAACAAAAAAGATGTTTACAGTGGAATAATTTATCTTTTTGCATTAAATTTTCAGTTATTAGCTTACTTTATATTTTCAAAAACTATTAAGAACCTTTTAAGAGAATATAGCCATCAATAATTTTTATTACAAACTTTATTAATATTACTCAATTACGACTTCCGCTAACTAGCTAAATCTATTTGTCCGTGAAATGAGCGCCATCTGGTGTTGAGTTACCAAACTGTATATATATACCTATATTAAGTTACTATGATGGTGGAACTACTATGATATTCATTACAAACAAAATAAATTTAATTACAAACTTTATTAATACATTAAAATAAAATTTCCGCTAACTAACCAAATCTATTAGTTCGTGAATTTCATTCTTTCTTTTATTTTTTGTAAAAGTATAAGAGCGCCGCCTAGTATGAAGCTTGTAAACTAGCTGCTGCTCTGTATTTAAGTTACTAGGTACAATATATATGGATAATACAATGAAATTTGCATCTAGTCCGAGAGATGGCAAGACTATCATTTCTAGACTATTGTTTCAAGAAATAAATAAAGCGATATGATTACAGCCATAATATTATTCATTTGCCTTTTTCAGTGTTTTTTATTTATTTATTATTTAAGGTAATGGTGATATATTTATTATATATGTTTATATCGCGGTGTGTTCCGTCACAATCGCCCCCTAAATTATGACGAAGTTTACCGGAGTTATAATTTATTTAAATTCAACAAAAGGAACCTCCGCAATTTTTATATTAATCAAAAGAAAATGTCTATGTAATGACCTTCAACTTGTAAGAGTCTGTTTTAAAAGAATATAGATATCTTAGCGAGCCAACAATGTTCCAAATTAAATTTAACAATAGCCAATATGGATGAGGTTTAAGAAATATAAGTATGCTCGGTACTACTTGACGTAATTATTTGAATAAGCACGATATTGCACATGTTCTGTTAGTGTTTGTGATTGTCCCCCAGTCATTGCACCTCTCAGCTCGTGGAGTAATGTGCAATATTGTACTTTTATAGTTATCCACTTTGATAGGTGTGGTTGTCTCTAATCATTGGCAACGCCTGTGAAATAATGCACTATATTACACATGTCCTGTTAGTGTTTGTGATTGTCCCCCAGTCATTGCACCTCTCAGCTCGTGGAGTAATGTGCGATATAGTACAAGTAAAGCATTATTTAAAAATAACAAAGAATGATAACTAACTTTCTTTTAAATTCTACAAATCATAAAGAAGCTTAGAAAATTGATATAAAATATGTCCAACGACACTATCAAAGTCAGAATGTATGACACACCGAAGATACCTTTATTCAACTTTCACTCGATTAAGAGGGCGTAGAAAATAGAAATTAATAGTTTTTATTTGATAATAAGTATTTTATCCGCATATTATTATTAAAATGCACGAATGAGGATTTTCAACTGACTATTTATTTTAGTCTCCATTGTAAATAATATTTCTTTCCAGAGCAAAAATGAATTAATATTGATGTCGCTCATAGTTCCACCACTAGGCCCAAAATTAGGAAGGAAACTCAACCTTGCACACAAAAGCCTTATAGTCATCCTAACACTAATAAAAATACATAATTAGATATAAGTTTTGGCTCATACAACAACCTTAGCACTATTACAATTGATAACTGTAAACTAAATTAGGACAATATCGTTGCATAGTTATTTAATTAAATGGTTATTCATTTTGAATTGTTTTCTCTGAGAATAGATTAATCTTAAGGAACCATGACACGATAAAAAAAATCATACATTATAATTCACTCTACAAAACTTTTTTATTTTTTTTTTCGTTAAGTTACCCTTGGAAAGACAATACCAACTTTCAAGTTCAAATAATAACATTATTATTAATATTTTCCTAACAAAACTAAAATATTTTTAATACATGGTTTAAATCAAATTATGTCAAAGATCCATTCCAATACCGGGTAGGAATCGAACCATTAAAACTTAATATCCTTTAAATTATTTCCCTTGAAAACATCTTTAAAATCATTTCGTATGGGGATTGAAGCACACACTCTATGAACATTATCACGTTAATTAAATTATTGCAATTATTCCATGTGGAATCGAACCACAAGTCTCCCTCTTTTAAATCCTTATTCATCCTTGTAACGTCACTCACACCATTATAATTTAATTAACCTTAGAAAGACGGACAGACAGACGGACGATCAGACATGGACGGATGAACAGACAAACGGAAGAATCAATAATGAGGTATAGAACCCTAAAAGTATAGTTTATTTTAAACAATATGTACTTTAAATCATATTTATTCTATTTGATTAACTTATTCTACTGCTTAATTGAATTATGTAATTAGCTATGTTATTAGACTATACGAGCATATTACAAATAGCTATCCCGAATAACATAATCGTCGCCCCCGGGTATCTTAAATCTGTTACCAATACAGGAATCGAATCAAAATTCTACGATCTTCCAGACATACACGTCGCCAGACACACATGTTGCCAGACACACATGTTGCCAGACATACACGTCGCCACACAAACACGTCGCCAGACATTTAAGTATTTGTATTGTTGTAACAAACGACTAAAATCTTATTTATGACAACCAGTGCCTAATATAGCCTAAGCACTATGAACACGTCATCGCCTAAAATTATTGTTAAGTATTATACATACATTTATATTGGCAACACTGCCTCTAGTTCTCTCTATGATTATCTGTGTCTAAATCTGTACACTTTGCCAAATATGGCTGACGGATAGATAAAAAACCCAAAGGTATTAAAAATAAAGTTATAGTGTTTTGAAAGGCATTATTATTATTGGTTTAATATAAAACTAACATGGTAGCAGAGCGTGGTTTAAAAGTTGGTAAATAAAAAAATTGAATGTAATGTGACGAAATTATAAAACGAACGAGAACAAAGAAAAATAAAATGGCGACTAAAAATAGTGATATTAATATTCCAATATTCGACGGCACTGATTATAGTAATTGGAAAATCCGTATTCTCAAGTTTCTGCAGTTCAAACGGTGCAAGGATGTTGTAATGAGAGCGAAAAATGCAACCGACCAAGATGAGTGGGACGACAGAGATGTCCAAGCAACAAACTACATATACAGCGCAATAACCAACAAGCAGTTGGAATATATAAGTGAACTTGATACAGCATATGAAATATTACAGAAATTCGACGAGATGTATTTGAAGAAATCGACAGCGTTGCAAATAGTGTGTCGACATAACCTCGAAAGTGTGAAATTAAAAAATTACTCCGAAGTGTCTCTGTTTTTCGATGATTTTGAGAAAGCTGTCAATGAGCTAAAACATGCAGGTGCTACTGTATCAGAAACTGAAAAATTAAATTATATGTTGAAAGCACTACCAGTGAGTTACAACTACATAGGTGATTTAATCGATGTCTTACCAGAGGGTGAAAGAACAGTAGACTATTTGAAAAGTAAACTAAAATTAAAAAATACAGAAAATGTGAGAGAAACGTCAAATGATACATCAAATGCCTTCAAAGTAGATGCCAAGCCATCGTATAATTGTTTTAGATGTGGAAAACCTGGCCACCTGAGAAGAGACTGTAAAGCCGAATATGTAAACCGTGGTCGAGGACATAATTTTTCCTATAACAGAGGACGTGGTTTTTCAAATTATCGTGGACGTGGTTCATACAATAACAAAGGACAAAGCTCAGGAAAATATCAGCATAATCAAGGAAGTCCTGGTAACAGTTTTCATACTACCGTTGCAAATAACACTTGTACAATGAGGGAGAATGATAAGTCAAAGAAAGGTCAGATAAATTGGTTATTAGATAGTGGATGCACAGACCATATTATTAATACTGATGAGTACTTCAATTCCTGTGAGACCTTAAAAAACCCTGTTAAAGTTAAAATTGGTGATGGAACATTATTAGAAGCTACAAAAATTGGTGATATTACAACTTATTTCTTAGTCTATGGACAAAAATCTGAAGTGACTCTGACAAATGTTTTTTATGTAAAAGAGATGAAGGCAAATTTATTGAGTTATTCAAAAATTACTGACAAACACTCAATCAGTTCAAGTGGGAGATTATCAAAAATCTACAATAAGTATGGAAAGCTTTTGGCAATAGCAATTAAGGATGAAAGGCTGTATAAAATGAAAAGTTACATGTATGAAGAAATATTGGAAGCAAATATGAGTAAAAATGATATGACTGTAAAGGAAAAACTACACCGTACTATGGGACATATTAATTTTAAAAATTTGGAATTTATGTGCAAGAATGAATCATTAGAAGGATTACCTAAAGAGATTGAATATGAATATTTAAAATGTGCAATATGTATTGAAAATAAAATGCATAATTTGCCATTTCATAATAATCGACGAAAAGCAGAAGGGATATTGGATATTGTTCACACAGATTTAAATGGGCCACATCAGACTACAGGTTATAATGCAGAAAAATATTTTTTGAGTTTTATTGATGATTACAGCAAATTAGTCAAAGTTTATTGCATCAGATCAAAGGATGAAGTATATGACTACTTGGTGCAATATGTTAATGAAATACACAACTTGACAGGAAAAATGATAAAAGAATTGCGATGTGACAATGGGAAGGAATATATAAATGGAAGAGTCTTTCAGTTTGCAAAGGAGAAAGGTATAATAATAAAACCCTGTCCAGCATATGTTCATCAATTAAATGGAACCGCAGAAAGATACAATCGCACACTAATGGATATGAGTAGATGTCTTTTGTCTGAAGCAAAGGTAGAAAGAAGATTTTGGCCAGAAGTAATTAAAACAGCTGCTTATCTTAAGAACAGAACATTGACTAATACTATTGAGAGAAAAACGCCGTACGAAATATTTTTCAAAAAGAAGCCATCTGTCCAAAATTTAAAAATGTATGGAAGTAAAGTTTTTGTTAGAATTCCTGAAGAACGGAGAAGGTCTAAATGGGACAAGAAAGCCGAAGCTGGTATTTTACTTGGTTATACTGATACTGGATATAAAGTCTTAATAAACAACAGAGTTATTACAGCCAGACACTGCAATATTATAGAAGAAGATGAGAAAATATGTGGATTTGAAGATGAGAGTGACATTAAGGCAGAAGAAGAAAAAGATAGAAATAAGAAAATAACAGAACATGAAGACGAGACTAATTTAAATAGAGTAAAGAGCAATAATGATATAAAAGTTGAAAACCCCCAGGAATTAAACAAACGTAAAAGACAACCACCACTCCGATTTGATGATGAGTTTGGATACTATTGCATAACTGCTAACTACTGTGAAGCGACAACACCAGAAACTTTTAAGGAGGCGATTACCTGCAAGGACTCAAGTAAGTGGAAGGCAGCCATGGATCGAGAGATGGAAAGTTTAGAGAAGAATAAAACATGGACATTAGTCGACAAACCACCCAAAGACAAGAAGGTATTAGATGTGAAATGGGTATACAAGAAGAAAAGTGAAAGTGAATATAAGGCAAGGTTAGTGGTTAGAGGTTTCCAACAAACTGATTGTGTTGATGATGTTTACTCCCCTGTAGCAAAGATGCCCACCTTAAAATTATTATTGTCATATTGTTGTCAAAATTCCTTAGAGATTAATCAGATGGATGTAGAAACAGCTTTTCTTAATGGTAGAGTTATTTCTGAAGTTTATGTAAAACAGCCTATAGGATATGAAACTGATACTGATAAAGTTTACCTATTATATAAATCATTATATGGTCTGAAGGAAAGCCCTCGTGCATGGTACGAATGTTTTAATGATTTTTTGACAAGCCTTGGTTTTAAACGATCCAGATATGACTACTGTTTGTATTACAAAAAGGATAATGGTTCAGCTGTGTATATTTTATTATTTGTAGATGATCTTTTGATTTGTTGTAAAGACCAGAACACTATTGCTGACATAAAATGTAAATTATCAGATAAATTTAAAATGAAAGATTTAGGAAAAGTTAAAAACTACATAGGTATAGATATTGAGTATAATTATGAACAGGATAACATTTTAACTTTGAGTCAAGAACATTATATAGAGTCACTAGCAAAACGTTATAATATTGAAAATGCAAAATTGTACAAAACACCAATGGAAATAAATTTAAAAATAGAAAAAGGTGAATTAAATGAAGATTTAAAATATAGAAATTTGATTGGAGCTTTGTTATACATTAGTTCTGGAACAAGGTCTGATATTTCTTTCTGTGTAAATTATCTAAGTCGCTTTCAAAATTGTTGTGATGAGACTCATTATAAATATGCCCTTAGAGTGTTGAAATATCTATATTTAACTAAAAGCCTGAAATTAAAATACTTTAAAAACCATGATGGAAACATACTTGATTGCTTTGTAGATTCAGATTGGGCAGGAGACATAATTGATAGGAAATCAACTACTGGTTATGTAATAAGATTTTTTGGAAATGTAATTTTATGGAAATCTAAGAAACAGAATTGTATAGCTACCTCCTCAACTTTCGCCGAATACATAGCTCTTTCAGAAGCTGTTAAAGAAATAAAATTTTTGATATGTTTAGTAAATGATGTTTTCACACAAATTTGTAAACCTGTAAAAGTATATGAAGATAACTCTGGTGCGGTAGTTATAGCTAAATATGGAAATTTTACTAAAAATTCTAAACATATAGAGGTGCAATACCATTTTATTCATGAAAGTGTAAAGGAAAAAGCTATTGAAGTTGTAAAAATAGAGTCTGAAAATAATTGTGCTGATCTGTTAACTAAACCTTTAGGAAATGCGAAATTTGTAAAATTTAGAGAAATGTTGAATATAAACATATAACACAAGATTGGTAGACAATATCTAAGAATAGTTAAGTTTTTGTTGCCAAGACATATTTTTTTTAGAATATATAGAATTGGCTTTGAATGGCTGATTTCATAGGTATTTGTTATTTTGTTTGTTGCAATATAAATGTAAGGAGGCGTGTTAAGTATTATACATACATTTATATTGGCAACACTGCCTCTAGTTCTCTCTATGATTATCTGTGTCTAAATCTGTACACTTTGCCAAATATGGCTGACGGATAGATAAAAAACCCAAAGGTATTAAAAATAAAGTTATAGTGTTTTGAAAGGCATTATTATTATTGGTTTAATATAAAACTAACAATTATAACCGTGGCAAAATATTATTAAAAATTGCTAACATTTTTTTTTTATAAAATAAATATTACACAACACCACACACATTGTTCAGACTCCAGTATGAGCAGTCAAAGGCCCCGCACCATGGAGCATCCGAGACATCGAAAGTAACACCACACCCAGACCCGACAATATAAAAAAGCTCATTCTCTACATTGACCCATCCGGGGATCGAACCCGGGACCTCAGAGACGGCGACACCCCGAAACCGGCGCGCGAACCACTCGGCCACGGAGGTCGTCAACACCATATAATATGTAAACCGTATCTTGGGTTTAAAATAATGAGGTAATTATCTCTTAAGCCGATAAACACTACGAATGACATCTATGATATTCAAGACATTACGCAATTTAATCACTAATATTTTAAAAGTTAAATTGTATTTATTATGTAATAACTTGATATTACGTCCAATTTAACGTGACTATTTCAAGCAATTTTAATCCCGGTGAAGTTATTCAATATTAATGCTATCTAGTAGTAACTATACAAAACCTACAGTACAATCAAACCTTACCGTATGCACCTTATGCTATTTACACAAACATACAACGTGTAGATAAGATTAAATTAATATAACTAAATCGAATCAAGAAAATCGTTATCAGTTTATAAAACTATAAAATTATGTAAATAATATTCTTTCAATGTTTACTTTATACCTCCATACAATAATCAATCATTAATATAGGGCATTTACAATAAAAATCTCAGTTTATTGCTAAACAGTAAAATAGGTATATTTACGCTTTCTGATCGATAACTCGATTCAGTCACTAAACATAAAATCGATTCAATTATCGATTCGTGAGACCGTCATCTCTATTCCAAAAGATTATTTACTTTGTGAGATTCGTACAAAGGATTCGTATTTTTTTTTCGTAACTTTAGTAACATAATAAAATTGCAAATTTTGTAATAATGCATTGCAATACATACTACTTCCAACAATAAACAGGTATCGTGTTTTGTGTAAGGTTGTAGATCTTAACCAAGTAATTGATCATTTGTGTATTTACCACCTTATTGACGTAATTTAAAAGCTATTTTCTTTTGTTTTCAGTTACGTAATTACGTTGAGCTTACAAATGCTATAGCATATAAAAATAAGCATGCAATTCCTATGTTGTGCCTACATAATGTCCCGGCTTTGATAACATAACCTATCAAGATATTGCTACTAAATTGCCTTGTGAACCTAAACCTATCAAGAGCGTATTCACCATTATACCTGAGTGCATTATCCACCTAACACCTATAATAGAATTACAATATTCTTAATACATTTGCCTAGCACTATCAGAAGACTAACACCCTAGCCCTAGCTTTACCTAATAATGTATATAGACATATAAATAAATAAGAATGCTTGTCATCATAAGACCTAGGACAACAAACAGATAAAGAAGGAAAAGGTAATGAGGATGGAATATCTTACTACCGATCACACAAACTCATGTGATAATGGTGTGGTCAAATATTACTTGGCCATAGTAAGAAGGGCAACTGAAAATATACACAGAAAAAAACTCAAGGCATTTACACATAATTAAACACAGAAATTAAAATAAAAAGAAAAGATACACACAAAATGCAGTTTAAAGCACAATCATATAAATTAGGGATATATGAAATAAAAGATGTGGATATTGAAATAAATATTTTGTCGTACAACCTGCAAGAGAAAATGTTAATTTACTAAATAAAGCACAGAAATTAAAATACAAGGCATGCACACATATTAAAGAAAGAAAATTAAAGTGAATTTATTTCTATCAAATGAACTTTTTATAGTGAATTAATTGCTATCCAGTGAATTAAATTAAAATGGTTATTTCATATTATTATTTAAAATTAATGTGTTACCTTTATTCACCCATCAACAATCAAGAACTAATGAAACTAGTATTTGCATAATTACTACCCTACCAGTAAAAATTTAATAACCATTAGACCTTTAGTGTATCAAACCAAAATGAAGTGAAACAAAATTTAAATAAATATGAAGTCTAAGAATAAATTCACGCCCCCAGGATACTCCTACTTCTCACAATACTTGAGACCTCACATCCTGGTCACATGGCACCAATTGTAACAACACCCCCCTTTCCCACTAAAAAATTAAATTATTAATTATCTGCATATAAGAATTTAAATAAAAAATCTTTAATAAAATAAATATTAACTAATTATTTGGCCATAATTATAAAGTTGTGATCGTCTAGTGGTAGGACTCTTCATTGTGTTATATTTGTAGTAACCTTAGATTCTTTGTATGAAGGTGATTGTGAGTGGTTAGAGTATATGTTTTTGAGGGCATGGAGAAGATTAGATCTTAAACTAATAAATTAAAATAACACTATAAGGTGATAAAATATAGTTGTGTATAAAATAATAAAAGTAAATGTTTCTTCTTTGGTAAACAAATAAAATATAAGAAAAGTTTGTTTACTAAATTAAGCTTAAATATTTGAATGAAAGTTATAGAATAAGTCTGTTAGGTAGTAAAGGAAATGAGGTAAGTAAACAACAACAATGCCAAGAAATATGTAAATAAAAGAAAATAAATACAGCATTGCTGATGTTTAAAGTGCTTTCGAGCCCCAACCACGCTCAAAGCCCAGGGCCCACCACACGGCCCCTTAACCATTATTAACTCTTACCGGTCCAGCAAGGAATACCTTTCTAACCAAAAATAAAACTACACCTCCAAAAAAAGAAGTGCTCTGCAAAAGAGCAAAAGAAAACCCTATATGGTTCGTTAATATACCCAGACTGATGTCCTCCATAAAGACAATGGAACATAGTTTGACATAGCATTAGCGATCGTCCACCGGTACCACGGGGAATGCGCCATTTCGACCACTCCAGTACGGGATAAGGAGACAACTAACACGATATCGCACAGGACCTCACCAATATGGAACACACGCCCAGGAACATTAGCCACCACATCAGAACGACACAATAAAGCGAAGCCCTATAATTATTCGTCAATATAACAGGATTATTTGCCCTCCACTGAACGAATGGCACAAGCAATCAACCGAGCTATCTCTCACACTTCCGATACTGGCGGTGATCACCATCCTGACCCAGTATAGGATAGGCGTCATTGATACTGGAATCTCACCGAACCATACATTCAAATGACGGACAACACCTACGATATTAACGAATAATTGGAACAACCCAATATTGTGACTTCTTATAAAACTATGAAATCCTAGTAATAAAAATAGTATGAACAGACTCAAAAGAGTCCAAATAAAAAGAAGCGAAACACATAAGAATTCTCATTCCAATCTGGACCGATCGAAATTGAAATTAAAATTATGAAATTGACTAGATTAATTCAAAGTGGTAATATTTTCTTATGTCAGGTTAGTTGTGTGTTATTTGAGTAGTATGTTATGTATATAAATATAGTATAATATAGCACACCTAAAAGACATAATTATAAAGTAATTAACGATAAAACACACACAAAAATCCTACTTTATAATAACCCCTTATCATAATTTATCTGCAATAATATACTACCCAGAGTTTGCCTACGCTCTAGCTCCAGGGTTTTGTCAGGGTAATTCAAAATTCGTCATACATCATTCATACATACTATTTGAATTACTGTAAATCGTTGTATTTTCAAGATTATATTATTCACTAAGAACGTATCGGATATTACTTTCATATCTATATCAGAAAAATAAAAATTGATAAAAATACGTTCCCTAATATCACTTACTTGCGATCCAAAACGGAAGCCCTGAACCCCAAAGCCTCCAGCCGCCCAGCCTTGCCTATTGTTCAGCCTCGTGCCACCAGCTCTTCTTTCCTCCAGCACTTCGCCCTTATACTATTTTTACTATCAGAGTTCCGTCTCCGAAGAAGTTACTTGCCGAATCATCCAGAATCTCATACCTATTTCCTTTTATACACTTATCCTTCTAGAACATTCTACACACACACATCAACGAGTTCATTCGCTTTAGTTTAGGTATCCATCCCCTCAACCAGTCAAATCCATTACTAAATATTGTGATATTCTAGTATATTATTCTAATAAAACGATAAATTACTAATAGAATGTACATATTAAATGTTTCGATATATTCAATAATCATTTGTCGTGATGTTGTAGTTAAATATCTTCCTAACAAAATTTTATATTTTATAATCATAACGCGTTAACACCCATAATCATGTCCTGGCAACCAGAACCTTAGGAACCATTTAAATTCCTTTAACAATAACACTAGTTGTTTTATTGAATGTTTCTAAAATGTTCATCGAATTCCATTAATAGGTAAATAATTCATTATTTATCGAGATTAGACAATGACTCTTCCTTGCTCCTTTCTATTTTTGTGAATTTATTAATCACTTGAGCCTGACAACAAAAAAGATGTTTACAGTGGAATAATTTATCTTTTTGCATTAAATTTTCAGTTATTAGCTTACTTTATATTTTCAAAAACTATTAAGAACCTTTTAAGAGAATATAGCCATCAATAATTTTTATTACAAACTTTATTAATATTACTCAATTACGACTTCCGCTAACTAGCTAAATCTATTTGTCCGTGAAATGAGCGCCATCTGGTGTTGAGTTACCAAACTGTATATATATACCTATATTAAGTTACTATGATGGTGGAACTACTATGATATTCATTACAAACAAAATAAATTTAATTACAAACTTTATTAATACATTAAAATAAAATTTCCGCTAACTAACCAAATCTATTAGTTCGTGAATTTCATTCTTTCTTTTATTTTTTGTAAAAGTATAAGAGCGCCGCCTAGTATGAAGCTTGTAAACTAGCTGCTGCTCTGTATTTAAGTTACTAGGTACAATATATATGGATAATACAATGAAATTTGCATCTAGTCCGAGAGATGGCAAGACTATCATTTCTAGACTATTGTTTCAAGAAATAAATAAAGCGATATGATTACAGCCATAATATTATTCATTTGCCTTTTTCAGTGTTTTTTATTTATTTATTATTTAAGGTAATGGTGATATATTTATTATATATGTTTATATCGCGGTGTGTTCCGTCACAATATGCCATACGAAAATAAGACAAATTACCGATATAGAAACTGCCCGGACAGTGAACTTTAGTTATTTTCACAGTATCATGTCCTATGGCATTATATTGTGGGGAACGGCAGCCGATATTCAGTCTATATTTGTTTAACAAAAAAGGGCAATAAGAGCTATCTGTCAGTTGGGCTCGCGAATATCTCTTAGAGAGAAATTTAAAGAAATTGGAATATTGACAGTTGCATCCCAATTTATATATAGTTGTATACTTTTTGTCCGGAACAATATTATTATAATGTGTATACCAAACATAGTGATGTACACAAACTTAACACTAGAAATAAAAACAAGCTAATAATGCCTTCTTACAGGTTACAGAAGGTATTAGGTTTTTTCATGGGTCAAGGTATACAATACTATAACAAGATCACCAGTGATGTATTAGATTTGCCAATAAATCATTTTTATAGTCATATTAAAAATTGTCTACAAAGTAAAGGATATTATACCGTTAAGGAATATCTAAATGACAAAAAGGCATGGTGTTAAATATTTTAACTTTATTGTATTTACTTTCTAATATTGTAATGGAAAGTGTCTTCATATTCTAATAAAGTCACTTTTCAATAAGACTTTTCTGTGTGAAATAGAACAGGGAGAAAAAAACAGCCAACGCTGAGTTTCTTGCCGTTTCTTCTCAGTACAAGGTCTCCCGGCGTAGTTTTGCGAACCGATGGCGTAGTTTTCGACTTTCACAAGTGCTCTGTAAATGCCTAAACTGAATAAATAAATTTTGATTTTGATTTTTGATCTGACTCACCATCAAGGTTATTCGCAGTCATGTAGACTTTCATGGACATTGAAAATTTTTCCCTCGCTAGCGGCATCTTCAGGGAATGCATGTCTTCTTCTTTTTAATAATTATTGGCGTTTCTATTTTGGATTTCGTCAAAATCCAGTGGTTTGCTCAGTTTAGTTTTTCTCCTACTATAAACTCTGATTCTGCTTTATGTAAAGTGTAGTGAAAGCATACGTTAATTTTGAATTTTAATAATATTTGGACCTGTTGTTTTACCTGTAAGAGACGGACACAATATGTATGTATAGAACAATTGTAGTAAATTATTTAGGACAAACTAATCATTATCGTATGTTATTGCTGGTTATATAATTACACAAGACATTGATAAAGGAGAAATTGGTACATGTTAAAAGAGTTTTAAAATTCGTGAGTTTAGGGATATATTCTGGGTGAACGACTTACGTCATAAGGTGCCTGGGTACTTCGGACAATAAATAAAAAACTGTAAAAAACGTCCAGGAAGACAACGACGGTGAATCTTCCTGCATTCCTTTCTGCTGACATATGGTGAAGAATGGGAGTTAGCTGAAGGGTGGTGGAGTGGCCCGAACGAAAACCGAAATGCTTCTCCCTGAGTTTGATTAAGGGTTGAATTCGGTCAAAGATAATGCGCTCGTAAATTTTGGCGATATGGTCAAGAAGGGTGATCGGTATGTAACTTGAGGGGAGGAGGGAAATTGTCTCGCCCGGACGGCCGAGTTGATTATTATCGTCCAAGCCACCATGAAACTTCTGGGCAGCTTGATGTAGGCAGCAGGAGGGAGGCCATCGGGGCCAGGAGCCTTTTTTTTTAATCCTCACAAATAGTCCTTCAATTTTTCCCATAGGGAGGCAAAAGTAGAACCTGGAAGTGGGGCGAAAGGTCTTTCTAAAATTTCTCGATGTCCTAGAGAATTGGTTCAAATGGGTTGATAGTAATCTTGCTTTATCTTCGGCCGCGTAGCGGTACTGTCTCTTGTACGAGATCGGACTTTAATATAGGGCAGTGGGTTCGGGTCCAAAGACGGTGAAGCGCTTTTTTCTTTGTATGCACCTCGGTCGGAGGGTTGAGGGAATTGGCCTTCTCTTTTGTTTCTTGCATTTGAGATCTCATTTGGGGTCTTAGGTGTGGGTGGCAGTGGGTAGTTCCTCATGATTTCAGATCTAGGAGCGATGGGAAGTTCGGAATTAGGAAATGAATAGGTAGGTGTTGAGTATCCATGCCGTGGAGTGCCTCAATAGATATGCGAAATGGGACATCTTTGTAAATGGCTATTGCCAGGACGCCACTGGAGTGAGCATCGTTTGTAGGGATGTGGGTGACATCAGGTGGACAATAACTTCTAAGGAGTCGGATGAGGCTATGTCGAGCAGCTTGCGGCCAGCCGTATTGGTAATCTTGGAACCCCAGACTGAATACTTGGCGTTCAAATCACCCGCCAGGTTGGTTGGGCCGTCGGTAGGTTATATCGGTTGCGGTCACTTGGGGGTTGGAGGGCGATAGGCTGCGTATATTTTGATTTCCTAGCTGTTCGCTCTCACTCTCACTCCGAGGGTCCTGGCGCTAACGAAGTCTATCCAGGCGAGTTTATGGTGAATAATATCTCTCTTGACTAGGACTACAGTGCCTCGGAGGGGACGTCCCTCTGGAATTAGTTCGTCTCTTCTGTAGGTGGTGAAGTTTGGAATCTTGAAGTTGTGGTTGGGGGCCAGCATAGCTTCGCCCAACAGAATTTCGTGGGCGTTTTGGGTTTAGGCTAAGAGTCTTAGATCTTTTACTTTTTGGAGGGTACTGCCTGGATTCCAGTAAATTAATTTAAGGTCTCTCAGGCGGCAGGGGTCACCAGTCTGTTCAGCGCGTTCATTGCTGCTTGGATGGGGGAACTGTTGTGCCCATGTCCGCTATCATAGTTATTATAATTCCGATTATTGGGGGGACCAGTAGCTCCCGAAGGGGATGGCCGGAGGAGGCAGGGGTGGAGTCGGAAGCCACTGCAGATTAGAGTGGCTAGACACGGATCGGCGATAGGTTTGCTATCGCTGGTGCCGAGGTCAAGTGATCTCTGGAAGCGTGGCGGGAAGGGTTGTCGCAACTAGTATCGACGGGGAAATTCTTTGAGACAGTTGGGGGGTGGTGGGGAGACATCTGAGAGCGGACTGTTAGAGCAAGGAGTTTTTACTCGTCTATAAAATAATCCATTTTTTGACACAATGTTTTTGTGATAAGCTGTCCATGCCTGTTTTTGCTTTACTTCTATTTTGGTGTTCTTGCAAAATATTAAAAAAAAAATTAAAATCTTTATTTAATCGTGTTTGCATATGCATAGTATCCACTTCAAATCTAATTGAAACATTGGAGGTTCAGAATTGGGATTCACCAATACGGACAATGTGTCGTATGGGTAGTTATTGGTGCGAAGGGGGTGCGATGATATCTCCCCCTAGGGAAAACCCAGATGAGGGGGAATTTGAGGGGATTTGATGGGTGGATCGATGTCGTTGTTACAGGAGGCTGGGGTGGGACTGTTTGTTAGGCTCGAGAAGCCGGGGGAGGATGGTTGGGGGAGGGGCGAGAACCGGGTGCGGTGGGCACTGGTGAAGGCACTCGGGTGCTCAAGCGAGGAACTTCCTTGAGAAAGGTTTTGTACCTCCCGCTGTTCGCCGGGTGTTCTTGTCCACAGTTAGCACATGTGGGGGGTTTAGTTCGATTGCAGGTACAGTTAGTTGGTGGTCGGTGGCACTTGGCAGAATTGTGTCTGAAAGCTTGGCAGCGATGACCTTTTCTCGGTCTCCATGCGTCTATTATGACAACTGGAATGTTCAGGAGAGTGTCGATGGCGTAGAGGCGCTGCAGCTCTGGCTGGCCCATGTTGATCATATGTCCATTGGACGTAGAACAGGCAGCTGGGTCTGTCACGCCTTCCCTGGATCGCCCTGGCTAGAATGGGAGCAAAGCTTTTTTCCTCTAGGCATTCCAGGATGGTTTGAGGGGCGATATCGGCTGGGATGCCCCTGATTGCTACCAAGTTAAGGAAGGAGTATCTTTTTCTACTTGAAGGAGGTAGGACTGGATTATCCTATATTCCTTCAGGGATTTGTGTAGGAATCGTATTCCCTTGCCGTATGATCTTGCATTTGGTGGATATCCAAGCGAGTTCTAAAAGGTGTTGAAGTGATCCACCCAGCTTGGTAGTATGGCGACTTATGGCAACTTAGTCTAATGGTGGAGGTGGGTGGCGCAATGAAAAAACTGGTGGAACTCCTTAGTCTTGATTTATTTCTGATAAGAATTACATTTAATCACTTACAATAATTATACTACGATACTCACCCTAAGCTGGTCTCGTTACAGTAGTGTCTCGGCCACTATTGGAGGGTAGCCTTTCATAATCTTCTTCTGGAGTGTAGATCAGGCTCGCTTTCGGTGTTAGCTTCCCTGTCAGAGTCCGAAGGCGATTGAGAGTCTGAATTTGTGTCGGACCTATTTTTGCTGGGTCCGGGAGTAGGTTGGGGTGAGGGGGTTTCGAAGGGACCTTGACGAAGTCTTTTTCGTCACCTACAGTTATGGAATCCGAGTAATCTGAATCCAGAGCTCGGGTTCGGTAGCGTCGTAAGTCTCGAAGGTGGTAAGGTTTGGGGGGATGGGGGAGACTCGTTTGTCAAAAACTTCGTCCCCATTTCCCCTTCAGCTGTCGCTTGTTTTTGAGGAATAGGCAGTCGTATATTTGGTTGCCTAGGTACCGGTACGGTCCGGTAAATAAATGTGGGTATCCACTGAACAACATATAAGATTAAACTAACACAGATAGGCGACGCGACACGGTTGAGTGGCTGGGCAACTTCGGTACATAGCCCCACCTGGCTAAGTACATACTTCAGGATCTTTTTAAATCTATGCCACTTTTAATAACCCACGACACGCTATGTCACACGATCCCTTGTCCCGTGTTTCAGTCCCTTTCTTTTTCCTCTCGGTGATATTCAACCTCACCAAATAAGCGCATTATTCCAAAACTTCCATATCTTTAATACGTATATTGCCCATAACTAGATGTTACCAGTAGGGGTACTAAGTACTAGGTAATGAAATCAATAATGTTATGCAGTTAATGTATTTTATAGAAAGCAAGTAAAAAATTAATGCCGCGTTAAGTTGATTTACTCAAGACATCATCCAAACTAAGATCCAATATTAACCCAAGATTTGGATGGTGGCTTAGTTTCTTCGCCTGTCCCATCAACGAAACTGCTACTACTAGAATCCAACAATATTTTCCAACCATATTACCTAAATGTTAAATGCAATGTTGCCAACTTAGCTACTTTGTGACTAGATTTAGCAATTATCTTGATGTTAGGCAGATACAATTTTTATTAATTTTGTAGATAAACTTTTTAACAACTTATGGTTCAAACCTGTCTACGTGGAATTTTTTCTCCATATATTGTTTCTTTATTAAACCTTTGACTTTTGGTGAGTCACCCAGAGCGGTGAAAAAAAAAGGCGCCAGAGAGTCCCCGAAAAATAGACTTGTAGCAATGAACATCTACAAGAGTGAGTGAGATAACGTAACATATGTGACTTGCTTACTGGTATGAAATCCGAGCGCGAGCGGAATCATTATGGGGATTCCCTCGATTGTCTGACTATGGCCTGTTGGGATTCCCTTTTTACTACTTTCATAGATAGGTGTTTGTTTTATTTCATCGGATCGGAATGGGAAAATATGGATCAGTTCAAACGTTGGTTAAATCCAGCAAGTAGAGACAGTAAGGAAAAGTGGCCAATACACTGTTACAACTACATTCTTCCTAAGTCCGTATTTGACTAAATGGGTCTTGTAGAAAAATATTCAAAATTAATTAGAGCTAATTAAGCTGCATTAGGCCTTTACCCTTACTAGGGATTCTCAATAATAAAAATATCAATGAATAATGATCAAAATTGGATAGTGAATAATTATGAAATTCAAGCAAATTTAATTTAATGATATACATAACTTTATTTTTAAATATTATTATAAATGACATATTAATAATGTATTTGTATTGAATAATGAAATAAATTTAAAATCCTATTTATTTAATCCTATGAAACTGAAATTTGTATGAGAATCAATAAAAGGCTTTTTTATTATTTATTTATTTAAGCTGCATTAGATTTATTATTACTTTCCCAGAGTTCACAACCTTCTACATTTTCCTCTAGTATTTAATTGAGTGTTGTTTCTTTTTTAAATAAAATAAATAGTCAATTGAGTAGTTATATCATATAAATATAGTATTAAGTATGTACATAATATTATAGAAATAATATAAATAAGATGATTGTTGTTTTATTTTGTTATTTGCATTTTAAATACAATAAATATTAAAGTCTTTAATAAAATATCGCCGTGTAATTTCTAGAAATCATTTAAAACGGTATTTAATTTCACGGAAAATTTAGCTATTTCTAGCTACTTTTCAAGTCGAACGAATTACTCAATCTAGCAACTTATATAAAATTTCCAGTAACAGGCATTGAGTAGCAGTTGGCAACACTGGTTAAATGTCAATATTACAAGTTTTATTTTTATCTATGTAGTTTGTATTTTTGGCAATTTTTGGTAAATGATACCAAAAAGTTCAAAAAGTACATTGCAATTATATAATAAAATAAATGCACCTTAATTAATTATTTGGTATCCACTTTTTAAATTGTATTTTATATTATTTCCATATCAATCAGTTGTAAAAAACAACTACCTAATTAAAGCGTTCGGTTAACCTAAATTTACTTGGCTGTTAATTTAGGCATTATGTCTAGTTATAAATCTACCTATTTAATTATCGGTGGTGGAATAGCTGGCGTTACATGTGTTGAAACATTAGCCATATTACATCCGGAAGAAAGTCTAGTACTAATTACAGCTTCATCATTAGTGAAAAATGTAAGTAATGTAAGTTTTTTTGCAAAGACTATTGTTAAATTCGACGTCAACGAAACAGAAGCTAGTTCTTTACAGAAGATACATCCAAACTTACAAATAATCTATGACTCACTTAATTATATTGATTCAAAGAATAAATTTGCTACAACTGATGGTGGAGTGAGAGTGGAATATGAAATGATGTGCCTTTGCACTGGTGGAATACCAAGACTCATATCAGAAGCTAATAAATCTAAGAGAATATTAGGTATAAGAGACACTGAATCTGTGCAAGAATTTCAGAAAAGGTTAAAAGATGGCCGTAAAATGGTTATTGTTGGCAATGGAGGTATTGCATCAGAAATAGTACATGCCACAAGAGGAATTCAAAAGGTATGGGTAATAAGAGATGATTACATATCTGCTACATTTATAGACCCTGGTGCTGCCCAATTTTTCCAAGATACATTCAATAGAAAATTAGAAGACAATGCTGCTAAAAATACAATTGTTCGTCGTCATATATTTACTGAAGAAGATACTTTAGTTTCATTAAATAAAGACTTAAAGTCTGCTGCATTAGGCCCCGATTGGTATAGGAAGTTAGAAGACCTACGAAATGATCATGGTGAACAAGAACTGGAAATAATATACAAAGCTGAAGTTAAATCAGTTTCTGACATAGAATCAGAATTCCCTTTGAGAATAGAACTAAGTAATGGCAGAATTATTGATTGTGATTTTATAGTGTCGGCTACAGGTGTAGAGCCTGCTTTGAATTATAAATTTGATGAGGAACCAATCAAAGGTTTAGATGGAGGATTATCTGTGAATGAGTTTCAGGAAATATCTATTAAAGATATTTTTGCTGCTGGAGATGTAGCACATGCAGCTTGGACTCATGCTCCTCACTGGTTCCAACTACGACTCTGGACACAAGCAAGACAGATGGCTGCAATGGCAGCTAAATCAATGCATGCTAGAAAAATAAATGAAGAAGTTTTACAAGACTTTTGTTTTGAGCTATTCACACATTGCACCTCTTTATTTGGATATAGAGTGGTGCTATTAGGAAAGTATAATGGACAAAACTTAGGTAATGATTATGAAATTTTATTGAGAACAACACCCCGCCATGAATATATTAAATTTGTCTTACAAAATGGAAAATTGCAGGGTGCTATTTTAATAGGTGAAACTGATCTTGAAGAGATGTGTGAAAACTTGATACTAGATCAAATTGATTTGACCCCCTTTGGTGATGAAATATTGAATCCTGACATAGATATTGATGACTATTTCGATTAGTTACTAGGTATGCAATAAGAGGTGTGGGGAACGAAGAATCTACTGAACGAAGTATAATGAGCAAATAAAGATGTGATTTTTATGTTAAATGCTGCCAGTTTATCTTATTTAAATTAAAAGAATTTCACACTAATACTTTAAAAAACAGTGCATAGTAAAAGGCATCTTATTCACAGACTTTCAAGTTACTATTTTTAAGTTATTTCATTAAAGACTTCATGAATAATATGGTGAACACTTAAATAAAATGTTGTAAATTGATCAACAATGCACAGAACATTGGTGAACATACATAAATTATATACACAGCCGTTGATCATAAAAACTCCTCCCTTTTTGATTTGATGTATTGATGATAAAGAAAATTGTTGATCCATTTGAATTTATGTGTATAGGAACATACTCATATCAGATCTACCAAAAATATTGTTTCTTTCAGAGAAAAAAATAGTTGATATGTTTCATTTGGTCCGAGTGGATAGATACGGATTGTGAATTTTTACCCATTTTACGTGAATGCTAGCGGATTACTCTTTAACTTTGATCTTCTCTGCATTCGTTTCTTCCTAGTCATACATACATTACAACAATTCTATCCTCCAATACGTTTTTTATTCCTTCTGATTGACTGAAAAACTGATTAAAATTATCACAGAATATATCTTATAAAGGACTAGGTGTGGGAGATCCCTTTGCCTTCATGAATATGGTTTTTTTTTCGGTTTGTAATGACGCATACCTGTCACAGAAATCTTAACATAGGGATGCAAACAAAAAAATCGATATTTTTAATCGATATTAATTGATTATATGTAATTTTAAATCTTTATATTTTTAATTTTTCAGGATGGCGACTCTAGCAAAAGTTGATTTTTGCAGGAAACTAATGGGCCACTGATAGTCATTTCCGTTCCTTTTAACTAACATATTAAAAAACTTAAATTTGCAAAGTTCGCAACTTAGATATCAATACAAATACGAAAGAGTACAAATAGAATATGAGACGTATATTGAGTTTTGAAAATTTTATATAAGTAAGAAAACCGGAAGGGTTGTCATGGAAAAATCAAGAAAGTACCGTAGCGACATCTAGCTTGTTTTCGCGAACTAATATTTTATTTTAAATACTTCCTCGTTTACTTCTGTTATCTGGTATTGCTGAATCCACTCCCAGTGCAATCCAAAAAAATATGAAGTCACACTGATTAATATTATAAATAAAAGTAGGTATTTATAATATTAATCAACTTTGTACTCACAATGCTCTATTAACAAACGTTATTAAAATGGATATGTCGCTCCCAAGAGGTATAATCGGGCGGCTAGCTCTTTAATTGAATGGCGCCAATCAATAAACGGGCTTACTTACTATCAATCAGCCGAGTAGGTGAATGCAAGGTTCTACAATACGGCTGAGCAAAGGTCAGCCGATTACATTTCGAGGTTTTTTTAACAGATGACAAAAGTAAATGAACGTTTTATCGGCTTTTAAATCAGCCGTCTTGTTGGTTGGTCAAAAATCGTAATAATTCAACTAGAAAACTTTCAATTAAATGGCTAGCCACCCTATTTAACGATTATCTTAACCAGTTGGCTGCGGCTGCGACATATATATCAGATGCGGAATTTTAAACATTTTTCATAATCATAAAAATAATAGTTAAAACATTTTTGTAGAACAAAATGATAACAATTTGTGAATGAAATACTATATATTTACGTTTAACACGTAAATTAACATGTAAATTATTGGAAATTACACTATGTGGTTCATTTTGGCTTAGCGTAATTAGTGGTGAGGTTTTATAACCTACTGTAAAAAATCGGGTTTCATGTTGAAATACTATTTTATTATTAAATTACAATGACAAATATAAAATTTATCTATATAAAAGGTATACATTGTTTATTACTTTTGAATTTCTATATTATAATAAACACAGGCCTAATTGTCTCATTTAATATTTTATCACAATCCCTCTCAACGGTATACCGACTGTGATAGCGATTTATGGAATTATATAATGTTTATAGTTTCAATCGCTATCGGAAATATTTGCTTCTACAGCTAATCTCAAAAAATATAAAATATTTAAGTAAAATCTTTTACAACCTTATTATTAAAATATCGATATTTTTAAATTAATCGATATTTAGATATCGAGATTATATTTTCCGAGCCTATTTAAAACGAAAAAGTCATTTTTTTGTTCGAAAGTGAATCGTACGCTTGACTTTGTCGTTAAACATAATTTATCACATTTTTAAAGTTTTACACGAATACCTGCTTGTTAATACTTGAACGAAAATTCACAAGTCTTTTTTACTAATACATTAATACTAAATACGTATCGTGTTCTATCAAGTTTTTGCTGACATCGGATACCCATTTGATTCTTTGTTGTTAAATCGCAGTTCCTCATAAATCAAAGATGCCTATATTATTTAGTGTTGTTGCTCGTGGTACAGTTGTTTTGGCGAAGTATGCTACTTGTGCTGGAAACTTCACAGAGGTTACAGAACAAATACTGTCGAAAATACCACCACATGATGATAAGCTGACATACTCGCATGGAAACTATTTGTTTCATTATATAGCGGAAAGTAAATTGATTTACTTCTGCATCACCGATGATGTAAGTATGAGTCTAATATTGCTTATTCACAAATTCAAAGAAAATAATAACTATAAAAAAATCCAATTAATTTTCAGAAATTCCAACGATCTAGAGCCTTTCTGTTTTTAAATGAAATTAAAAGAAGATTTATAGCAGTATTTGGGGATACTGCACAAACAGCTATTCCTTATGCCATGAACAGTGAATTTGCCCGTGTTCTTGCTACAGAAATGAAGCATTACAGTGAATCACGGGATCTTGACACTATATCCAGGGTTCATGGGGAGTTAGATGAGCTCAAAAATATCATGATTAAAAACGTCGGTGAGTTGTTATATTAATTTCATTTAATTCTGTAGTTTTTTTACTCAGGAAAAAATTATTGAACTGATTTGTTGTCCATTAATTCAATTCAGTTCTGGATTTGATAAGAATGTCAATACATATTTATCTGGTCCCTTATCTTTGACTATTTGAATGGTAATGATTCATAAATTATTTACTCCTGTGTTATGTTGTCAATCAGTCAACATAACTAATGGAAATTATGTTTGTGATATTACATTGTTATCTTTATCACAGTAGGTATAAAGAAAAAATAGCTGATGTTTATGGTCAAATGAATATTTACATTTTTGAACTTTTGCATTATCATAAAGGTGTTTGTAATACTTAGAATTTATTTTGGGGGTGGGGCAAAAGTAAAGAAACTCTATAAATAATATGAATTTCAAAATTACCTGTAATAAGAATTCTCGCTAGTCCTAGTTAAAATTTCAGTTTTTTTATTTTTATTGAATTACAATAAACACCTAATATTTGAGGCTTTAAACACCCCACTGTGAGGTGATTTCTGAAATTTGTGTTGAAAGATAAATGCATCCTTGTGGAAATCATGATAATTGTCAGATTTCATTAAGAATGGCCACAGAAAACAACATAAATATTAAATTATCTGTGAGAAAATTTGTTTCTCTTTATGCCTATATTTAGTTATTTATGGTTCACCTATCAATTGATAAAAAGAAGAAACAACAGAAAAAGCAGTTGATAGAATAGTAGTTTTCATATGTTTTAAATTGAATTTCCTATTTTAACATGTGCTAGTTAAGTGCAACTGTGTTTATGACTACAAACTATTATAGATTGCCCATTATCATTTTTATTTTCAGACAGCATATCAGCGCGTGGTGAAAAATTAGAATTGATAATGAACAAAGCTGAAAACTTAGCCACTACAGTAAGTATATGCAATTATATTTTCAGTTTTTAATAACAGGGAGATTGGGTTACAGCAATTTTAGTGGAGTTAGTTTTAAAAGTCCATTAGAAGTATGGTCAGTTTTATTTAATCTGGTGTGGTGTTGACCATATATAATTAATTTAAATTTTGTGTCATCATTGAAAGTGTGATTTTTTTTATATTCGTAATAATCTGACTTCTGGTTTGATTAGTTAACGTGATTAATTTTGTTTTTAAGCTTACAATTTTGTTTATTTATGTTTTTGCATCTATATTTACCTTACAGGAAAATGTTTAAAAGTATTTGATAGTTAGAGATGGGCATCTGAAACAATTTTTTAAAGTACAGTACAGTAGTTTAATATCAATTTATAATTTGTTTATATCTTAAAAAATGTAGAACTTTCATTTCAGATAAGTAAAATCTTGTTACACTTGTTGATCTGAAATTACATATTTAGAAATGTTATTTTTGTTTTTGGTATGATAGGGATTCATATGGGTATATGTGACAAGGCCGGTTTGCAGACATTACTTGTATTGATAAATTATTTACATAGGCAGCTAAATATAATCATTTTGTGTGTTGTTTCAGTCGGTCACATTCAGATCAACATCGAGAACACTACAGCGCTCCTTGTTTTGGAAAAATATTAAAATGTATGTAATCTTGGCAGTAGCTGCTGGAGTTGCTGTTTATCTGATTGGAGCTATGGCCTGTGGCGGTCTTGCGTGGAAATCATGTGTAGGTTAATTTTTTTTTATACTTTCGCATCTCAGAACTTTGTAACACTACCCTCTATTAATATTGTTCAAGTATTTAGCAAAGTTGATACGTAAAAGTAGGTGTAATTGACCTTCACCATTTGGCCCTTGAGAATCAAGTTTAATCATTGTTCAAAGACAAATGTTTTAGTTGTCTCCATTATTGTTGTTGTTTTAAGGAGGTTCATCATTCATCAACACGAAAGCTGATAAAATTTACTAGAATTTAGATTATAAATAGAAAATCTTTTTATTTTGCAATACCTTAATATTGTAGTATTGTGACCCTACATTATGGCTTAATATATTTATGCCTGCTTTTACTATAAATACTTTAAGAGCTAGTTTAATCATAGTGTCTCCTGGAGCTAATGAGTCTTTTCTGTTATGAGTTTGTGAAATGGAAATATAATTTAGCTAGGTATATTTTCTGTTATGTTTCGAATTTTGGAGTGAGATTACATAACATTTGTTCTAATACTTAAATTTCCTAGTACTTTTTAATCCATTCCTTTTGATGCAACATATATCTAACTGTTCTATGTGGAATTGTTCAATATTGGTGAAAACTGGTTGTCAGCTATTTTCTTAATAAATTATTATTGTTCTAAATGCCTATTAGTCTGAGCATTATATTATTTTATTTAATTAAAGTGATTAGATATTAGGCTTATTATAAATTGAAGACTTAATATAGTACTTGGTTTAAATCATTGGCCATCCAGAGCAAATTGACAGTGACAGAAGAAGAAACTTCAAATTGAGATGTGACTTATTTTGGTCAGATATAGGTCTAAAGTTAGTTTTAGTTTTATAATAAAACAGTCAAAGACCATGTTTTGTTGGAGTCTCCACTTAGCTCCAGTTGTAAAGTTTGTTCCATTTATATAATTATCCACCATATACCATATGAAATTTAGTTTTCGGAGAAACTGGGGTGATGGCCATTATTTTTATGTAATACTAATCATTGGAAGACATGTTACATTGGAAATAAATCATTATTTTTTGAAGAAAGGACATCAACCTAATATAGTCTCTAAACACATAGCACCTAATTTCTTATTGCATTTTCGATTTTATAGTATATTGTAGATGTAATCTGGTTTATTATTTAAATGGCTGACAATGATATTTAGTGATATAGATGATGTGTTATTAAGATTATACATTTTATTTGTAATTTTAGAGCACCAAATATAGAAATGTTATTTCAGTTATTTAGCACTGTATTATTATAATTCATATGATAATGGTAATTTTAAACATTTGGTGATTTTGTGTGTTAGGTGTGTGTTTATAATTTTAACTGAAAGTTTTTAAGTTGTTTATTTGTAGAAAAAATTGACAAATAACTGAAATGAAACTCAACTTATTTTTCGCAAATGCTACATTTATTTATTTATTAGTTTTTGACTCTTTAATGCTGAAACCTTTCACTACTGCAGTTGGCCACACTCATCGTTAAACAAAAACCTTAACATTAATTCCGTATTATGGAATAACCCCTTCGTACTTCTACCCGAAATTGAGTGCTCAAACTTGACATCGGAATTAAAAAATTGCGCCAAATAGCACTCTGCCATAAAGTTTTCTTCTAATTCATTGACATATAATTGTTGCGGTTCCTTTAATTTGTTTCTGATAAATTCATTGCCGTCTATTTCAGTAAATTTCCACAAAAAATAACTTTGGAATTTTGGAAATAAATAATTTGTCGGTTTTTTAAGCAAGATTTTAGCGCCCCCCTGTTCATTGCGTCTTAGGCTGCTGCCTTATTAGCCTAAGGCTTAATCAGGCCCTGGTCGTCATTGTCGCTTCATTGTTTGAGCTTAGGTTTACACAAAATTTCATTTTTTAATTTTAAATACCAACGTGTCGGTAATGTTTTGTGTAATTTGCAACACTAATACAATTGTTGATTGGTATTTCTCTACGAATTACTAAAAATATGAAGGTCAATTAAGCTAAATTAAAAACGAGTTTATAACATCAAATAGTTTATTAATTTTAATAGAGTATAAAATTCTTTCTTTAACGTTTCTAGGAGATTTTTTTTTTTATACTGAAAAACTTAACAGAGTAATATTAATGCATTTTTTGTCCAATAACTTCCACAATAAAATCAACAAATTAGCTTTTCTTTATCACGAGTAGCATGACGAACTCGAGAGACTCGAGAAACGCTCGAGCGACTCGAGTTCGTCATGTTAGACAGGTGTTTGTGCCAATTCTAGTGCGAGTTTCTTTTGCTACTTGCCCATATTTGACGATTTTTACTTACACCTAAAATAAAATAAGTAATTTACTTTATGTGGTAGAAATAAAAATAGTTAGTCATCTTTTTCTTTGAATTATCGGTTGATCACTATATTGAAAACCAACCATATTTACATGTAGCGACCTCGAATAACATTTTAAGACGACAGTGGCAATAGTTCTTATTTTCAACGTTTCACAGATAAGATTTAGAAGCTGTTTTATTTTATCATTTGACAGCAAAAAGGTTTTATTCACCTAATTAGGCGACCCTAATTAGGCGACCAATATACAACCGGTATGTTTAAAAACAGATATCGTTAACATTAATTATGGATACAGTTCGTATTGACACAATTGTTTTGAGTACTTAAACATTACAGAGTTTTGTGCCAGTCTTTGTTTTTATTATAACTCAAAATTTAACAAAGAATATTTTGGCTTTTATTTATTTTTAAATTCAGTTTTTAGTGAAATATTATATCTATAAAACCTGAGATTTCCAAACATCAAGTTCTAAGGCGATGAATTTTCTTGTATTAGTAATTGATATATATTGATGTAAAAACATGGCAATATTAATTTTAAATACATATTTTGATATATAGGTTATAATTATTGTAACGAATATTTATAATCGTCAATATCAAACCGCTTTAAGTTTGGCAATATTTGAATATGTATTATTTTTGTAATTATTACAATAGTTTATAATGATTAAGATTAGGTTACCGAGAAAACGTTAATAGATTTTTTGTTAAAATAGAAATTGGGATGATGATCATAAAAACATTTGACAAAATTGAAAATTAAAATGGGTTATGGATTATAGATTTATTATATTTTTGGGTTAACCCACATCTATGGCATGTTGAGCATGGAACAATGGCGTAGTTAGGCGTGGGCGAAGAGGCCTCATGGCCTCGCACTAAAAGACCGATACCTATAGATTGACGAAATACAATTAAGAGAATGTATATAACATAATCATGGTAGACTACACTTACATTGATTTCCTTAACTCCGAATTGAATCACAACGAATCAACGTACAATACTGATATAAGAATACTGTATTGAACTTTATCGGAATATTGAACGTACACACAGTATTCTAACAATGCAGCTTTTATCTTTTCACAAGCATATTGATTCAATCCAATGTCAAGGAAACCGATGCAAATGTAATGACGTTATCTCGTCCGCATATATTAAAAAAAAGGCGTCGCTGAAGCGCCATCGACCACCTAGATTACTCTGTCTACAGCAAAAGAGATAGCTGAGTTAGTGTGCGATATCACGCCGCGAAATCCTCGAAGCGATAGACAACACGCTATCTTTTTCGCTCTAGCAAATGACGGTTCTAAGCAATAGAAAGAGATATGGCGTCGGAAGAAACCGATAACGTGCTGCCCATATGTAGTTCAACCCTTGTATGAAATGTTACGTGTTATCGCATTTTTCGTGTCCAATCGGTAGCGTTTAACCTCAATTTTGATCATCGTCGAAAGCCTGCTATTTATTGTTTATGGTAGCACGGCTCAGCATGCCTAGCGTGACGAATTCGAGATGCGATCGTAAACGAGTCATTCAAAAATTAAGCTATAGGAACTACTAAACATTTCCTAGGCAAATAACAAATCTAAGCGATGTAGAATGTGTAAGAATAGGACATGAAAAATGCGATGCCGTGTCAATAGATGTGGGTAGATCCATAGTGTATAACATAATAGATTGTTTGCATTAATTGTGTTGACTCCGTTAAAAAGAAATATTCATAAAAGTAAAGACTAGAAGGTATTGTGATATTGATTATTATGTATAAATATAGTAAGTATAGTCTTACAGTGTCATTGATAAACAAGGTTTAGCGTTTGAGTAAATTTATGCTGAGACTGCACTTCGTATTAGTCAAAATTCATAATATTAAACAGAGACTTAGTAAAGGTTAACCTAGTACGAAGTTCTACGGGAGTTATATTTACTCCTGGAAAGTAGTAGGTTTGCTTATTCTCTGTATTATATGAATTTGGACTAATACTTAAATTGCAATTTTAGCGTAATTTACTCTGACGCTAAAACTTGTTTATTAATGGCACTGTTATTGTTTAACGATATGGAATATGTTATTAACTTGTATAAAAACAAAAATGATATTGTAACCTTTGTTTTATTTTTTCTCGTTCTATCTTTATTTTATTATTTGGTGTATTTCATTTGTTGGGATCATGTTTGATAGATACAATCTATGGTCTATGTGATAAAAATAATGTTTATTTATAAAAAACGGCTGGATTACTAAACATTTTTGCTGATACCCAATGACTGAATAACTAGTTCCTTATTTTTTTTGCATACATGTCACTAATAATGCCGCTGAAAAGAATTAGCCTTTCTAAACTTCGATATAGCACCAACAACGAAAAAAAAAAATCAAAATAGCAAACACATTTGTAGAAGAATCTATAATATCTAAAATGACAACAGTCAAATAATTGTAAGGAACAAACTCTTTTATGTATAAGTATAATCTATGCAGCAACAATCGATCTTGGCTCTTATAAGGGCATGGATTGTTTGAATAATAATTGCTGATTTAGTTTTGTGTACACACAGCTGCACGTCACATTACCACAATAAGTTAAATAACTTCAGTTGATTTTAAACTACCCACAAAATATTAAGGTCTTATATCTTATATCAAGTGGAGTTTAACAGATTTGTACAACCTGACGTACCGTTGACTGTACAGATAAAGCTTTTCTGTATTTTTACAAAGAGTTATTACATTTATGAAAACAAATCATTACATGTATTAAAAATATGTTAGTTAAAATGTCAGCTATGATAAGGCTATAAAGACCTTTTTCCGATGTTTTAAATACTTTATTATAATTCACCAGAACCGCCACGCCTTAAAAAGTACTTAATTAACTTTTATTCTGACAATAATGGAAATGTTGACATTTATAGGAATGGAAAAAGTTAATAAATTGAATTTACAGAAAAACACTAAACTCCAGGTTGAGTTTTCTACAAGATAAATAATTCCCAAATTAAATTTATTAGTTTTATTCGACTATTTTGATTGCTTACTACAATAAGAAGTAAATACTATAATTAATTAAACGCTGATAAGGTTACTTTAAACACTCCGATATATAATAAATAACTTATAATCATAGTATTTATCGAAACTTGTAACCTCGTTTCCGTTTCCTATTGAGTTGCTTTGTATTTACAAACAGACTTGTAGTCTGCTTTTTGGTGCAAGTATGAAAATAGTATATACGTCTTAGTATAGTCAACAGCACTGCGGGTGATACAAAATTTTCATCTGAATTTATACCTTATTGTTTTGTCGGTAGAGTTTAAAATAAACTGTGTGAATTTGACATATTTTGACATACAAAAGCAAATGACTGTCATAACGAGGGTCCTAACTTAGATCTTAAGCAATCCGGTTGACAGATATTACCAGCTTCTCTGAAAACTTTTCTTCGATAATTAATAATTATAATATCAATGAAGCATCATTAAAATTCATAATGTTAATAATGCTCGTAGTATACCTACCTACTTATAAATTTTTTTATAATGCAAAATCATTAACTTTTTCATTATTTGCACAAGTTGGGATTTTAAATAACTGTGAATTAAAATTCTGGGTAGTATTAATCCGTTTTCTTAAACAAGGTAATATTCTCTTTAATTTTTTGCTTGATTGGGGAATGAAGATGAGGATGTAGCTAACACGGAAGCAGTTCTACTTCCACTCGTATTATGCACAAAAAATTGTAGGACCAGCTTGTAAAATAATTCGAATCTGTTTGTTTTCAATTTGATACAGTAAACTGTGTGGATCGGGTGATATAATCTCATTGCAATGTCAATGGCACTATATCCCAAATATCTTGGCCCGGGTGTGATTGATCCCGGTGAGGGTGCATCCCCCGCCCTTCCCGCGCGCTGCGTTTAGTTCGTCCCTCGCGGCAATCGCGCGCCAACCTCTGCCGCGAGAGGGCGTATTGCTTGCGTTCCTACATTTTACAAACACGTGCTTACTACAAAACCAGTGCGCTAGTGTGAGTGACTGTTGAATTATTCCGTGTCAATACCTTTGCCGGTACGATGCGTGCCCAGCATTAGAATCGGCCGATTGTATGTCGTGTGCAAATGAATATGTTTGTTCATGGGCATTATTGTTGTTCCCGAGGGACCGGTCGCGATACTATCGCTGCTGGATGATGCATTAAATATTAATACGCCGTTCGTGACTTATCTTTAACGTCTGCAGTTTAAGTTTATAGCATCCCGCCACTTGAATTCTTATTGGAATCTTGTTTTATGATATATTTAATTAAAACTGTCATAAAATATATTTTCGTTAGAAAATTGCAAGGTATCTTACTTGACCGATAATACTGTCTTACAGGAAGTTCTCCTCTCTTCCACAATATGTTGTCACCTTAGCAAGATACATGGGATCAATGTAAATGAGTTCGCGTATGGTATAGTTAGATCCTGCTTTAGTGGCGATATTAAGTGTTCGGACGCCTTTGCTTGACCAAAAGGAGGGTCAAGATTACCCGTTATACATATTCATGCCTGCTAAAACGCATTAATTCATCAGACCTTTTTGAATGTAAAGGGTACTGGGAACATTGTTATAGATACACAGTTCGCCGGTGTATCGAATAAAGCGTCACGCACACTGGCATCTTAACGTGTGTGCGTGATCCGTTAGTAGTTATTAAAGTGACAGGAAACGGTGTCGATTTTAGGGAAGGTTATTACGGACGGTTCACAGGTCATTGTTCTTTTTACCATGAACCGCTTTTTTTGGCCGCGCGCGTCGAATCTAAGATTTTTTGTTGCAGCAAGTGTCACAATTTTTTTGCATCACGTGGTCCTCAGAACTGATTTACAGATAAATTATTTCGATCACGTTTGTGTCGCGTAAAATTTTTGGTTTAGTTACAAGTTTATTGAATAGAAAATGATAGCTTGACATTTTTACTATGATTAAAGGATGTAGATTATTTCTTACTTCTGCTGTGACGTTATCCGCGCGGGAGTCGGAAATAAACGAAATAGGAAGTCATTTTCCTCATGCGTTTAAACTAAATCTTCTACTTCATTGATTTGGCATCGTTGTTTTCGTTGTAATTTGAATAATTTCATATTAATATTTGGATGAAACGTTGACATTTCGGTGATAGTTTTTGTATAATAGTAGAGTCATTCGGGGTAACTGTTCGCAGTGGGTAAGTGTGCGCAGTGCCAATATCTCATGATCAGGGCGAGGGGGGCGGATGATTGTTTCGGTCAATCGTAGCTACAGGCGATACAAACTAATCGCGATATGTCAGTGCTCCATACCACGCTTTGTTGTTTACGTATTTACAAAAAACTGTTTTTGGCCATTTAATTGGTTTTTTTTTGTAGTTTGGAAAACACTCTGCCACGCAAAATTGTAACGCAACACCAGGTAAGACATATTTTTTTAATAACGTGCACATTTTTGTTGAAATTCGTAAGCGTGATTTGAGGTTATATTCATAACTTTGGACTCAGTCGTTCTTATTTTAAATTTTGCGGTCTCGGGGAAAGTGTGCGCGGGTAAGTGGGCGCATACGCACACTTGCCCCGGATTCTGTATATAGGGAATATAATAAATTTATATAATTTATTACTTACTTAAATCTTATTTACTTATTTGTTTTAGTGTTCAGCGTCATGCCTCGAAATTAAATTAGAAAAAAACCTGAACTTGCGCCTCTCACGGAACAACAAATCGCTAAAGCAAAACCCCTTATTGAACAGGGTAAAAGTAAACGTGCTGCTGCAGGAGCCATTGGTAAAAGCGAGTCATGTCTTCGCAAAAGACTTAAATTAAACGTAGCTGCATCTTCAATGGGTCAGTTTAAGCCAACTTTTAATGAAAGTCAAGAGGCAGAGTTTGCGATTGACTGTAAGCAAATGAATTGAGAATCACTTTGAAAAGTCATCAAAAATGTTTGGAAGCTGTGAAGGCGGAATGTTTGACTCTGGTTAATTTTCATTGAATTTACTAAATAAGATAGATAATTTTGGTGAAATAAGTTTATTTTCGGTTAAATTAACCAATGCGTTCACTTACCCCAAGTGCGTCTATTTACCCCATAGCTATGCGCACACTTACCCACAATTCGGGTCAAGTGTTCGCATTGTGACTTTCAGTTGTTTTTACCTGTTTGAATGAAAACTAAGATACTTGCAGATTTTGTTTGTTTTTCAAATTAAAGTCTAATAAATGTTTATTTCAATATGCTACTTTTATTTTTCTAATTACACTGTTCTAATTTACAATGAGGTCCCAAAGGTAAAAGTGCGCACACTTGACCCGAACGACTCTACTTGGATGACGGTATTCGATCGATTTATCGCTTTCTCAACTTCTTGCTTTAATCTTATCAGTTGTTCGCAGTTCAGAATAGATGGTCCGTAACAGGGCGATCGGAGGAACGTGCATCTTTGTAATAAAAATTTCCAGACGGAAAACGCTTAAACCAAATTTTGGTACTCTTACAGAAACTCACAATTTATTTTCGCAGCTTTCGTTGCGTTTTTACCTTTTTGTAATAATTTTTTTAAATAAAATTAATTAGCTTCCAAAGTTACATTCACTCAGTTTGACAGTAAGAAAAACAAATGAAAATCACACATTTTGCTAATTTAAATTAGGAGTTATCTTCTTTAAATTTTAAACTTTATTGATACCGAAACCAGCCAGATAAAAATGGCATAACTAGAAAGATTTTATTACAAGCATTCTATATGCAAAAAGACCTTTCTCCAACCTAATATACAAAGAATTGCTGGTTTAAAGGTTTTCGATAAACGACTAATATCAAAATCGCTAAAAACAACGATGCAACTCACTTAAAAGCATTAATGTTTAAAGTTTGAAATATTCTGCATCAATAATGCTCATGGCCTAACTCATTCAGCCAGTCACTATGGGTTAATCTCGTAAACGCCGAAAACGCTCACGATGACTCATAAGGAAGTGAAAAAATGGATCCAGTTTTAAAGTAAGCATGGCTCGCTAGTGTTACCAAGCCAAAAGCCAAAATGGATGATAGCTCACCGGATTTGTCGTTGAAGCTGCGGCGAGGGTCCAGCGACTCACGGGAGTCTTTTTATATGGACTTCGCCCAAGGCATAGATTCGGATATAGAGGAAGTGACTACCATAGAGAGAGTCATCCCGGAGCATCCTGGTGGGAGGACGGAGGGTGATTCCGATACTTTGGCGACGCCCTCCGGCTTGGAGGACAAGGATATAGTGCAATGGTATGTATTCGAGTAAATTTTTATCTCTATTTTCTATCACTAGATGATAGTGTATGTACTAATAATTGAACTATTTATTTAACGCCGGCTCGATGGAACAGAATGATACCCAAAAAAAATTAACACGTCCATAAGTACACTGAATAAAGTGTAGTTTTGCCAAATACAAAGGAAATTCTGTAGGAGGACCGTCAGTGGATTTTGTTTTTCAAAAGTACAGCACGGACATTGAATCATATTCAAAGAACAAAATTTTAAATATTTTTTTAGGTAAGGAATGGGCTCAAAAAATTAGAGCAAAACAGTTTATGCTATATCACCCCCAAATACGAGTGTTTTAGGCAGTTGTCCAGTTTCCCTGTGGGCCGACCTTGTATTCTAAGGTATTAAAAAAGTTATAAACAATGAATTAATAATATTAGTGTATGCGGAAATAACGTAATTTAGAACTCGAACGAATATAACATCTACTTTAGAAAAAATATTTTAAAATTTACTTGATAACTGAAAAGGCGCAATTAAACTATTGATGTCGGATTAACATTAAATTATAACATTTGCAAATACTTTTATGAACAAAAAAGTCAAATAGTCTCATAAGTGACCAAAACATCACAGAAATATTTAATAAGCTACTCAAAAACCTATGTCCAACAATTTATCTGCAATTATGTCCGAGCGCAAAATATGTTTGCTAAGAGAAAAACTTTAGAATATCTGGACCATATTGAGTATATTTTCTTATAAGTACACTGAAGTCCCAGGAGGACCAAAATAGAAACAACATTTCTCTCATACAAACTGGGTGGTCCGAATTTGTCGGGTCAGTTAGTGAAATATATTTCGCATATAACCTGTCTGCTCGAGTAATTCGCTCCGGCGATCGCCGATATGCGCAACCGCAGGGCATGTGGTCGACACCCGAGCGGAGAAAGCCAGGAGTCGGGACCCGTTTGACGGGTACCCTTTGCCTGGCCCACTTAGCTGGCCCCGTTCACCACTGTGCTCTATTGCTTGATCGATCACTGAAATAGTTCAATGTTTAGCATTGAACTATTACAGTGATGTATGATATTATAATTATCTATTCCTTAAATACTCACATTGTATTTTGTTATTTCTTATTGGGAATACTCACATTGTGTTTTGGTATTATTTTATACAGAAATTATTATGGCAATTATGTAAAAGTCTATACACTTTTTAAAAAAGCTCCGAAAAACAAGGTACTTAAATAGGATTGTACAGGAAATTATAGATTTATATGAATAATTATTATATAAGTAAAATAGACGATATATATATAAAAAAAAGTGTTAAAATGTCAAATCCTTAAGTTCCCTAATATAGGTATACTTTTACTCTTTGTCCTGAAGTGACGAGACAAGGATAAAATATGTTTTTTGAAAAGTTTTCTTTCTTCAGAGAGAACTACTCCACTGTCACTTTATATGTTGCATTGTGTGATCTAGTTTGAGGTTTTATGTGGCTAGTTTTAGGGTTCTATACCTCAAAAGAAAAACCCTGATGGGGTCACATTGTTACCCGTCTGTCTATCTGTCAATCAAGACCCTTTATTTCGGAAAAAGTGCGGAGATATTGAGTTTAAATTAAAACCATATAAGTCTTCATTGACTTGGAGGTGCGAAAAATGAAATTCTAAATTTAGTATGAAAAAGTATAGCTATTTCCGCTGCAAAAACGCTTAGTTCGACTAAATACCATCCCACATATCTTCAAAGTTGGTGAAACGATATATCTGAAATATCAAGAAATCAAGTACATATTAATGGAAATTGTGTACATATAACCAACTATAGTTTCAATAATAAATAATATAATTCTCGTCCGCGTAAATTTTTATAGAAAATAGTTTTTATGCCTGCTTTTTTATTTAATATTGGTACGGAATCCTCCTGTTATTTTCAAACGTTTATGTTGATTTCTAGAAGCCGTAACGTTAATAGTTGGGAACGGGTTCTAACGAGTTTTCACGCCTCGGCATTGGAATAATTTTGTCGTTTTACTGGAATCACTCGTAAAAGTTTTATGTTGATTTGACTTTACTATAGCTTGTCAAATACAAATCAAATGATCTAACCGATGATATGAGTTTTGTTTAGAATGTTGCAATAGAGAAGGTATTTCATCGCAATTTTCATTCATTTCATTTTAATTATAAATTAATTTATTCACTTGACATTGGCAGAATTTTGTGAAATGCGTAGATAAGCCATTAATAAAAGAAGAAGAAGAAGAGCCAATGATATGACAATTAAGTAGGGGTCTAACCATTTGATTTGTAACGTTATTGTTCATGTGTTGTGGTCAATTGTCATTTTAATTTTTTCTTGTTCTATAATACGTATTGAAATTACGAACATAATGTTTTATTTGTGAAATACACCATCTCTAACTCTTATATTTTCAAATTTCTGTTTTCTCTTCATCTCTATTCGAAAGGCAATAAGTAATTTATAAAGCATCGAATAAATGTAAACTATATGTAAGGATAACAATTTGAAGGTGAGGTTATAAGCCCTAAAACCATGTAAGAATACATCTCGGGCGCTACTTTGACGTGTCTTTAATAAGAATTATGAATATGGAATTGACTGACAGTAGTGTTTTCAACTTACACCCAGTTCCTGAATTGAGAAATTAAAATTAAGCACGTCTCAAACCGTAATTAAACCATCTTTAACGTCACTTAAACAGGTTTTCATTTCTGATTTGAAATTTTTAAATGATCAGTTTGATAAAACTAAAAGTTTGTGCCTCGTGGAACGTAGAAAAAAACTTGAGTTATAGAGAATAATTAGTTGAGATTTTGTACTTTTCTCAATTCAGAAACAAGTCTTTAGTCATTTATCCCAAATTTATCCATCATCCATGAAGTAGCTCGGCGGCGTAGTGGATAAACGCCGCGGCCCGCGATCGTTGTCGTTAAGCAACTTTCGCAAGGGTCGGTCACGGGATGGATGACCAAAAAATTATTATCTCGAGCTACTGCGTGCATCGGAACGCACGTTAAGCCGTTGGTCCCGGCTGAATTTGCAGTCGTTAATACCCTCCAATCCGCACTGGGCCCGCGTGGGTCATGGCCCATCCTCCTTAACCATCCATAAGAAAGGCCTGAGCCCGTGCAGTGGGGACGTAAAAGTGCTGATGATGATGATCCATCAAAAGACTTGTCGATGTAGTTAAATGAATGAAAGAAAGAAACCTCTGGTTGTGTAAAATTTAGATTCGGGGCTTGTGTTTATTATGTTATTACAATTACTATGCCTCTACTATGCATTTAACCTACAGTCAATCGGTAAATGTATGCTACAATAGTAGAGTTGGTAACTATTTATTTGTGTGAGATATTCTGTGTTATATAATCCTTTACTATCGGATAACATCCTGCTGCAGCGCGGTTCCCGGTATCTATCCGATTCCTGGTTTGAAACTATTTTGGAATTCAGTTTTCCAGATACAAAATTTCAAACGCAGTTCGTTACCGCCGTATGTTGCATTGTTTGACACTTTACTAATAGTTTCATCGGTTGCTCCAACTCATTTAAGCCGAAAGGAAGGTGTCGGAATAGGGATGAGTGTTTTTTTTATTTATTTTAGTTTTAGCCAAGGGATGCCTGTCTTTTATGACCCAATTTTGGCCATTTTTAAAGTTAGTGAACTCTCAGTGGTCGTGCGTGGCCTTTGTGATCATTACCTTGGTTCACCAAGGTGTACTTATGGCCACAGGCTTTTATTTGTGCACATATTTCACCAGAATAGTAATTATGAATAAAAAGTAACTCGGCATACAAATAGGGCAATCCAAAATTGCTTCGACGAAAAATATCTGAAAATCATCGATAACAAATACATTTAATGAACAAATCTGAAGCTTGTCATTTCTCAGTTTATCAAAAGATTTTAAACGACCGTAGTAATCTCGGATACTTAGAAAGCAATCGAAATAAATGTCAACAGTTACAGGGCAACTTCGTTTTTTAGTTACGATTCGTTGACTTCGTTATAAGATGGTAAATTTCGCAATCAAGTTATTTAATTGAGGGAGTTAATATCGTGGGGATTATTAAGTAACTTGCGGTGGTCTAAACTACTGATGATTAGACCCTCTTTTTTTTTTTAAATTATGGAAAATGCTTTACGCATACCCCGACGCGTGGGCGCGTATCGGGGTTATGTGGGACTCTCCTCTGCACTGCTATCAGGCGATAAAAGCTCACCTGATCGAAGTGCAGAGGCCTACCCAATAAAAACCACACGATGTATCCTCACTGCCGGGTTGACGGTCTGGGATCCTTGCCGGGAAGCAACCACACCGCATGATTAGTCCCTCTAACCTAACTCGGCTCAAGGCTACATATGCTTTATTCTTTTACCAAAAATATTTGTTCTTCATGCTTTTTCACTGTCTTTTTTTGTTTGTATATCGTTTATACTTTAAATAAAAACTTAAATCAATAAGTAAGAAAATTTGTGAGAATGTTTTGTTAAACAACTTTAAATCGTTATATATCCTAAACTATCATTTAAAATGAAAAATGATAAAAGGAACCTAAAGATGATTTTAAAATACCCATTCAACGACACCCCACTTGACATAGTTCATCGATTTTTATTTTTTTCATTTAGACAATATGGCGTCTGGTTGTCGCTGTGGTGAATTTTGATTACTGTCATGTCTTTAGTGACACTCGCAAGGTTAAGACGAATCGATTGATGTAAGAATCATCAAAATCGGCCTACGCATTTGGTCTCTAGAACGCCACATAGAAACAAACATACATATATACATAGACTGATAAACACATTACCCTCTTTTGCGTCGCGCAGTTGGGTAATAAAATAGTAATTAAACGGTAAATGTGTGTTTTGGTTTTAATCAACAAATTTACTTGCCTTATGTTTTGCTTTGCATTTAATTGAGCTTCTACAAGTATTATTATTGTCTTATGGTGGTTAAATAATGGCTTTTTATGTTCATCGTTTTCAATTTTACTACAAAGCTTTGGTATTTTGCGCAAAAAACAGCGTAGCGAACGTCACAACATTAGCTATTCAATGAAATAAAACGTTTGTTACCTTATGAAGCAGCTTTTGTTTGATTTATTTACTTATGATTATGAATTACTATATGTTCCGTGACTTCGCATGCGTATGATGTAGTTACACGTAGGTGAAAGAGTTTTTTAAATCGGTACTGTAGTTTCGGAGCTTTTATAATATCCGCATAAATTGGATTGTAGAGGTCGGTAGGGGATGTAAAATATTAACAGTCTAGTGGCGGCAATCGTATAAATCTACCATTAACTGATACTCATACGAGGTAAACGTAAATTCTGCATTCATTTACAGGATCAGAGGTACCAGAATTTAATGGAAATATATATTTCCATAACGCAATTACCCTCGTTTGATGCTGCCTCGCTGAACAGCACGTCCGATTTGTTTGACACTCGTGTTACTTCCCTAATTAGCAACTCACTAGATTTACAAGTATGAGTAAGTGGCGGACTAAACTCGTCGGGGGCCCGGGGCGGTATCAGGTCCGGACCTACAACTTTTTCCAACCGGGGCAGAAACTTAATATTGCGTTTACACCTTTCCCCCCTGCGTCTGTTAAAACTACGAAACTGGACATAAAAAAAATAAGGCAGTACAACCCCAATTTATGATTTGATCAAGGGAACTTGCAGCCATTTGGAGGCTCCTCTTGGAGGACAAGAGGCTCGGAGCGGACAGTTATTTGAGGATCTTAATGGCGTGCTAATGAATGCCAAAATAATGATGTAAACTATTTTCCGGTTTTTATATATAAATATTGGGGTCTTTTGTGAATGTTACGTGACACCTGTTTCTTTAACCTCTTCATTGAATTGGAATAGAGTACAAAGCTTCCACAAATTCTTACATAATAAATTTTCTGGTGAAGTCAAGCTGAAGGGTTCGGCAGATCTCACTTGGAGATTACGAAAATTTTATTTTAGATTTAGTTTTTGGTGTAGTGTTGAAACATGAAAAGATGTACAAGTCAGGGGAGATTAAGGAAACACACCTTTGACGATCAAATAGATCGCGTGTTATTGGATGTTGATGCTACAAGCTTTAAAAACCGGCGAGCTGTGAATTTGTCTGGACTTGTATAAATATTGGGGTGCGGAGTGTATCGTAGTTGCACAATACGGATCAATTTACCTGACCGCCTCTTGTCAACTTCCTCCACCTGCATATCGCACAACTCCTCCCACTATATATTTTGCTCGGCACTGCTGGTTTTTCCAACTACAAAATTGATACTGTCTATTGTATGGGAGTTGAGGATCATGGATTTCGCAAATTCTTACATAGTGAAATTCCTGCGAAGGTTATGTTGATGTGTTCGGTAGTTCTTGCAGTTATGTTTCGGATGTAGTATTTAATAGAAATTATTATACTTACTTTATAAATGACTAGTTTATGTCCGCGACTCCGTCCGCGTGGTAAAGTCACTATGGCAGGATTTCTAAAAACGCCAAAACAAATATTATTCATACCTGAAAATAAAGTTTCATGATTTAATCTTTGACAATGACGAACTTTCGAACAATCAATTCATCACAATGTTTAAATGATTCTCTTTGTCGCTCTCTATATCATTTAATAAGAGATTACCAGACAGTTACTAAAATAAATAGACTAAGATCAATATTGTTTTGTCGACTTTTAAACTCTCAGCTGTTTACTTTTTCGAGCTTAAATTTAGAAGATTTTGTGTGAACTAATGAAAACAACATTGAAGTTAATATTTAATAAATATTTCGTAGCCAACTGGGTAACACATCCGTCTAATTAGGCGGCTAACCCTATTATTTAATATCGCCATTTGTTTGCATGGCTAAGTGTCGATTAGCTGAGTAAGTATCACAACGTCCTTCTACAGTGCGGCAGTACAAAGCCCAGGGAACTGGTTAAATGTCAAGGATCAGGATACGAAATACCATTATTAATTGTATTTTACCATTCAAATTAAATACTAAGGTCTAAATGATTATAGGAATGTTAAGGAGATAAGTATTTTAACAATTCATTTTAATCAATTATATCATGAATTTATTATCACAAACTAAATTATAAAAAATCTGAACCTTGACAAAAATAGTGCGTTGTAGAAATCTGGACCTGAAAAGCATTAGGTCGGATGTGCAGAACCAGCTAAAATCACTTATCGCCATAACGTTGCTACACTCTTTTTTCTCTTTCCGGCAAATTAACTCTTGTATGTTTGTGCCTTTTTACTCATGAGCAACAGTCATGCATAAAGTCGGATCAGACGACTTTTTCAAATATTTTGATTGCATTTAGCTATTTCTGTTTTTATACAGTTATGCCTAAGATTCCCGACCATTTAGTATAGCACAAAATATATAGTTTGTGTTTTATTTCGTTTATCTTTCGGTACGAAATATCCAAAAATTCATTCTTGTATACTAAGAATGAATTTTTGTATAAGTACTACTCTACGTAATAAGATGAATCTACCCTCCAAACTTCAAGTCTCTACGACCAGCGGTTTAGGCTGTGTTGCCTGTCAGTTAGTATGATAAGACATCTGCTTTTATATATGTATAGAGATATTAATTTAGTTAACAATGTAGGTACTCAGAAAGCATATATTTTACTAGAACATGCCGTACGTAAGTAACGAAACTGAGAAACATGGAAGGATGAAGTAGCCAAGAGAGGTCAAGAAGACACATTTCTCACGAAATTTCATTTCGAAAGAACATTCCGCAAGATGTCTGACGTGTTCATATTAATAAGTTCTAATATGTGTTATGAATAAAAACTTAATTTCTTTATTTTAATGCATTAGAAGGTTACGGATACGCCTTTCATGCGGTTAGCCTCTTCAATCGTCATAAGAAGCCTTAAAATTTCCTGTAGGGTGCTTAGTGTCTCGTTCTGTGGACTGCGAGGGCGGCACAAAAAAATCCAATTTGTCTGTCAACTTTGTAAATTTGAAGCAAATCTCGGCGGTGGGAATTGCTTGCATAACTTAAAGAGCTGTCATTATGATTTGTGTTAGGATATTGCTACAAAAAATTGAAGATTTAACGAAGTACCTACTTTATCAAGTGGCTCTCCACTCTTGTTCTATTTTTAAGTTAGCGTATCTAATTAAAAGAACGAAAGATATAAGTAGTTGTTTCCATTTTGGAGCTTCAATTTATTAATTTTGATAACTAGTTAAAAAGGGAAAGTACTTAATTTGCTTTACATATAAATGAGTTTTTGCGTAGATTAACTGCGTCAATTAAAGTTTTATCAAGCGAACCCTTAATAAATTGTATAGTGTGCTTATGTTCCCTAATAATATAAGTCATTATTTAGTGACTTTCAGCTTTATATATGTGACTTAATGCTACATGTTAAATAAGTTATAAAAATATTTGTTATGCTTAAAAAATATATTTAATAGGGTTGTGTGAGGGGTACCATGTACCGAGTCTTTACCCAATCCAACCTTTGATCAGATATTAACATTGTAGTAAACACTTGATTAATATACCCGATAACCTTTTGTGACAGGCTAAATGCTGAAGTTACCAGTGCGTCCATATCTTTAGGACGTATGCCAGGATAACTCAATATAGTTTTCGTTTAATACTGCCACATCGCGCACCTGCAATTGGTCTACTTAGTTCAGTATATCTTAGGTTATACACAGTTTACGTTTATGAAACTGATTGTAATAGCTATACAAAATATTATATAGGCGCGGTTTTGGTGTTAAAAGGTCAATTTGATATATCTACCTTTCTAAATTGTGAGAGCAAGTATATCATAGATGGTATTACAATAATTCTAAATATTTCACAGTCGAATAGAATAATACGACAGAGTACAAAAGGTGTGCTCAGTCCATTTCAAATGGATGCAAAAGTCTATTTCTGTACATGGTTCTGTCTGAGCATTTTAAAAACATAACCTATAGTCCAAATGCTTGCAAGGGAAATAGAAAATACCTAGCCGGAATAATAAGCTTTACATATTGTAATACATGCGGTACTCTAATGTTTCTTCTAGTCTGTCGCTGCTGCTACCGAAATATTAGTGGATTTGCTCACGGAATATAAAGTTTTCTAGAGATACTTTTAATGATAGTAATACAAGTAAGTGTTGCTGAAAATATAAAAGTGTTTGGTCGACAGTTTTTGCATGTTATATTAAAACCTATAATCGCATTTTCAAATTAAACGCTTAGGTCCTTTTCACGCTATAAAAGTTCTCAAAAGCTACAGAAAATTCTTATTTACATTTCTTATATCTAAGCAAAGTACCAGATTGCATTCAATTGTAATTCTCTATCAAAATATAATAGAAGAGCTTCCTTAAAGCAACAATCACAGCTTAATGACTTCATATCGATTTCCTCTAATGACAGCAGCACTTTCTATTTCACGCCGTTCGCCGGTCGGGTTTGACTTTGCGCTTTTAAAATAACATTAGATGCATACTTGGCCCCACCCTCATAATATTTTACTCAGCGCTCTATCACGCCCCATAAATCAGACACAGAATACAAGTCTGTTTAAAATGGGGAAGCACTGTATTTATTCGGGGTGATTCGGCAGAATTTGTCTCTTGATCTATTTTTGACGCATCAGGGAGGGCATGCGGTGTTGTAGATCGTTTTCATATACAGCAACTGCCTGCACGCAGTACCTAGCCTGCAATTCTGCTAATTTAAATTTCTTTTCTGATTCTATTGAGATGCGATTATTTCGTAAACAGAATTGCTAGTCTTATGTGTGCCAGAAACAATGACAAAAGTCACGCAATGTACACTTCGAATATTATATTGCTTCAGTGGTATAGAGTGGCAAATTTTAGTAAGTATACAAATGTATGACATAAATATTGTACGATATGGAACCTTAACGCTTTCTATAGATTTGTTCTAGGCAAATGAGTGTTTTATATATATATATATATATATATATATATATATATATATATATATATATATATATATATATATATATATATATATATATATATATATATATATATATATATATAAAAGACAATTAAATATCAGGTACTGCTACGGCTTAAGTGCTAATAACAATTTAAAACAAGCTAAAAACTGTTGTAACGGTATTATTCAATAGTGCGAACAAAATACAAAATAAAGTACGAGAGGTGGGATAAATGGAAATAGAAAAGCAGTCTGACAGATCGAGGGATTTAATTCGTGATTTGAAAGGGTCTGAAGATTTCGCCCGTCTGATAGACTCAGGTAAAGAGATCCTCAATCTGGTGGCCTGATATATAAGTACAGTAGACGGCATGTCAAATTACAAATACAGGTTAAATTTTTCCAATAGATTTTAACCCTTAATCTACTCGTATTATAGTTTGTGTTGTACTATGTAAGTTCTCAGATGCTTTGTGTTTATGTTCTGATGCTTTTTGTTATTGAAAAATCATTTAAATTTAGTTCCCTTTAAACTTTATAAATATAATTGATATATTTCATAAAGAATGAACATTTTAGAATCCATCTTAAATTAACGTGATGTAACATTGAATTGAGTCAGCTTTAGTTTTTCCCATTGTTGCCGACATCCTAACCATGTTTTTAATATATTATTACTGGCCTCTTTAAGGAGGTTCTAATACTTATTTTTAATTTATATTTTTTTACTTTTTGACTGTGTCAATGTTTTGGTTTGTCTTGTATCTTGTGCTTTTGTACGTTGTTCATTAATAAATCTTTTTCTTCGCTAAAAGTTACCTCATTAAATTATCTACAGTCCATTGTGCTTGCTGTCGATTACACCCATTTTTCAACGATTTATCTGAACAAATATATTAATACTATCATAGCACCATTATTTTGATTTCATAGCGTGATATTTCCGTTTTATATGTATAAAATATTTGTCATACCGTGGAGCGGCAGTCTCGTTTGTCGTTTGTCTCAACTAGAGGCTAATTTTCGGTCGCAGACTGCAGACGGTGCTTGTTTACACACCAACACTCGTGTGCTAGTACGTAGTGTGGTAGTTATCGTTATATTGTAGTTTCGGATGTTGACAAGGGAGTGAGGAGTCTTTTGTGTTTCCGAAAAGACTTTTTTTCTTGTTTTCCGTTATGACAATTTAAGCTTTTCGCACCATCGTTAATATTACGATATTTTTATGACGTTACTTTTACGAGTTTGGAATAGAAACATTTTACGAATGTAGGTTCAAATGAAGCCAGCTGTTTAAATGATGGCCTGATAATTTTAATAGCTGACTTGCAAATTATGGCATGGATTGATAAAATTTGGAATGAAAAATAAAAGCTCCAAAAGTTTAGAATGTTCTACACATATAATCTTTTAATGGAAAATTTTATGCTCGATGGAGGAGTAGTTATCGCGTTCTCTTTCCGATGCCGAGGTTAAGCAACCTTTGCAAGGGCTGGTCACAGATAATTTACCAAAAAAAAATTATCTCTTACTCTTGTGTGCTTCGGATGGCATGTTTGATTGATGGCATGTGCAGTCGGTAATATCCACAGAACACGGAAAAATATCGACAAATCCGCACCGGGTTACGTGCTGGGTTATGGCCCGATCTCCTTGCTTCATTAATTCAATCCATAGGACTGATTTATACGTATGCAATGATGAATCCATTCATTGTATAACATCCCTACTGCTGACCCAGTAATGGAGACATTAATAGGCTGATGAAGATGATACTGTGCCAAGTTTCATCAAAATCCGCAGTACTCCACCAATATAAGTATATCATTTTAAAGTGATTGAAGAGTCAAACAAAGGTTAGTTTTCCATTCTTGCTTGGGTCGTGGCAAGAAGCAATTCGCACATTAGCAATTCTTAACGCGTTATATTTTTCTTGTAACTTTCCGCAAGCTTGTTTGCCCTGTTTTATTTTTTATTGAAGTACGTGTTCGATTTAAAATCAAATTATTCAACCGTTTATATCCAATGTTTACTTAAAAAAGTAAAGAAGATAATTTGATAATGGTGGGTAAGATATAACATAAGACAAAATCTCTTCACGTTCGCTGTCTGTATAACACGCTGAGATCTTTTTAATTACATAAAGGATTTGAATGCAGAGTTCATAAATATACAGAGTGATTGAAGAGGAAGGTTTACATGATTTAACATTTTAAGGTTTAATATACAATATAATACACGAAACACTGGTGAAGCCGCTGGCGAAAAGTTAGCAAGTAATTATATTCTTGTGTGATAATACCTAAAACAGTGATTACATAAATAAGTTTTTGGATATAATAAAAAAAAAAATATATAGTTATTTGCCTCCACTGTCTCTGTGGATAGGACAAGAACCCATAACCGAACCTACTTATATCGAAATCGATGACATTTAAAGAATTTCACCATATAATTATTTTGATACGGGGGTGGGAGTTCGGATAGTTTTCGTAATATTTACTTAAGCTGGTTCGGTGGCGGCCCCTTGTTTTATCTAGTGGAAACAAAGTCGTGATATTTGCAGGTACTTATACTAATACAGTTCGCCTGACTGTAAGTAGAGGTTCTGCTGCAATCTATATAGAGTCTTGTTATACGAATAAATGGGATGTTAGGAACTTATTTCTTTAGTGACTTCGTCCCCGTAAATTATATATATCCTATGAAACCTAAAATAATTTAAAAAATCAGCTTAATTATTTTGTAGCCAACAAAATATTTCTTCTTTATAATATTAGTAATAGCATAGATCTGCATTTTTCCAATACTTCGTCTTATTATAGCGTATGATGTAGCTTCCCGTAGGTCCATTCGTTTCGGAGCTTATTAATTAAAAAAAAAAAACAAAAAGAATAAAAATTTTCCAATACAAATATATGTAGCGAACACCCCCAATGGTAATTGCCCGCTATGGATCACGGCTAGTGTTTTAACGGTGTTAAATTTTTAACTATTTTTGTTTTGTAAACTCTGAAAAGCCGGTGACTGAGGGCAAATAAAACCGCGCCATAAATAAATTGACCAAATAACAAAATGAAAATAGCCTCCTTTTTAAAGAACTGTTGATTTATATACATCTTTTTGATCTAAACATAACATCGCGATATACCAAATGGACAGCTCCATCTATTAATGGAGATTACAATTAAATATGTCATAGATATAATAATTGTTAGTAACTTTTACTACCAATACCTTATTTAAAATAAATTATAATTGCGTTAATTATAATTAAATACATTCATAAATGGCTTATAAAAACTCTATTCACCATCAGTGATCAAATCAATAAAATGATTTTGTAATACCTAATTTAAAAAGTCTACATTTAGGTATATTTTATGCATGCATATTTTTATTGTATTTTAAATATAAATTTATATTAAATGGATTTAATTATTATCAATCAAGTTAAATAAGAAATAAATTTAACATGAGTATATTTTATTTACAAAGTCCTAAACAAACCTAACTGACTAATAACACAGAGAGAAAATAATCTACCGATTTCATGTTACAGCCCTGAGTCTCCCTTCGTCCCTACTATGTACATTGTTTTATAGCCAAAATCGTAGATAGATAAGTATATACCAGAGTTTTATGTTATCGGGGTAAAATGAAACTCTCTGTTTCTTCAGGCAAAGGGACATTAAGCCATGGGGTACTACGCCCATGTAGCAACGATTTCTTTCCCCCCTAATAAGCAAAATGAGCTTTGTTTTGGCGAAATTGGAATAAACAGGATTGACTTATATAATTATGATAATCACTATTATGATAAATATTAAGCATTAGTAAATAAGAAACAAGATTATTGACTACATGAAGGTACAAATTCCGGATAATATGTAATTAGAATTATGTGGTTATCAGAAAAGCTTATAATGATAGTCATGTAAAAAGGTAGCTTATTGGTGCAGTGGTTAGCGCGTTCGGCTTGCAATGTGGAAGTTAAGTAACTTGCACAATGGTTGGTTATAGGATGAGTGCAAAAAATTGGTGAGCCATGACCCCTTCTCCTCCTCATTTAAAGTAAGTGCCTATGCCTCAGGAATATTAACAGGCTGGTGATGGTGACGAAAAAAAAAAACAATTGTATAGGTCTTTATACAATTGTTTTTTTTTTTTGTCCTTTGTCCTTCCTTCCTTTGTCCAGCAGCGGAGTTTTTAAAAACCCGACTTACCTTTATCTGTTGAAAACATGAAAATACTGTATTGACAGAATGTAAACTGTGTAAATGATTTACAATTTAACCAAACTAATCGGCTCACTGGCGCGAGGGTCAAAGTTGGCTAAATGTATTAGAAAAGTTATCACTGCCTACAGAAGTTTAGTGATGTGACAGCCTGTGAATTGCCTCTCACCGCACTGTGTAGACTTCAGCAATATTATCGGTGTCGATTGATTGAATAACATCGGCTTATTCGTGCGTCGCTTATGCTCAATGAATACTTTGTCACAGATAAAAAATGCTCGGGGTTCAATAAAGACCAATAACTATGTTTCAGCGTCAATTTCGAAAAATAAAGTGTTTATAAAAAGAAATTGAACGATTTTGAAAATTATTTTGAAAATTATAAAATAGAATCGAAAAGGAATCTTGAAAGAATGGTAGAAAAAAACAGACCAGACGATATTCAGTAGTCTATTTAATCTCTCGCGAAATATTTATTCAGTTATTTATCAATCTGACAACATACTTACTTATTTAGATAGATACGAGTAAATAACCTCTTTACTTTACAGAAAGTTGTCTTATCTCTTCTAGACAACCTTTGTGTTACACGATATCCGTAGGATATCGTAGCGTGCCAATAAATATTTATAAAATATATACATTATCTTTCTCTACTTATTCATAATTGATAACATTTTAAGTTATTTATTAGGTAATCCTTAGCGGTAAATATAAACCATAATTTCTTTGCTATGGGCATAAAGAAGATACATTACTTATTAATAACTTCACTAGAATCAGTTGAAAACCAAACGAGTTTTATTAGTCGTTCCCCTTCTAGGAGCTGATTAATTGCACACAGATGTTCTTGAGATACCAACGTGAGAAAACAGGGAATAGGGCAACTGGGAGAGTTGTCCTAATGGAGCGTAAGGACCGACTCATTCTACTCTATTAATAAATATTTATTTGTGTAGGAGTTTGTGAAAATACTCTTAAAGTGCTGCTGAATGAGAAGGAAACCATTTCAACAAGAAAATTTAAATAACACTATGTGTGATGACTATGGAACAATTCAAATTTCGTTTCACTCAATTTGTAATTACTTAGTCAATTAAGATATCAAAAATAGCTTAAAAATTGCTCATCGCATCAATATGTCACTCGAAATATAACGATTGAAGGTTTTATTGTCTATTTGTTTATGATAATTTGAATATTCAGTAAATCATTAAATATTTACTATTGTAATATTCATTTTATTAAGTTTATTTTTAAGCATTACATATTATAAATAAAAATTTGCGCATTCTGGAGAAGAACTAGGTAACTCTTGCTAAGTCTCTGTTTAATAATATGAATATTGAGTAATTCTAAGTGCAGTCTCAAAATAAATTTACCCAAACGTAAAACCTTGTTTATTAATAACTCTCTAAATGTACCAATCATAATTCCACAACTAGGCAATTTCCATTTAAAAAAAGTTTCGTATTCTTAATGAAAAATGCTTGAAAAATTCACTTAATCCCTGGCATTCTGCTGGAGAAAGTGGATTTTTAAAATATTTTTCGTTAAGTATATTTTTTTGTAAAACAATACGAATGCAAAATTGATAGAATTTAATAAAAAGTGTCATAATTAGAATATCGATAAAATTTTATGATTAAAAAATTGGTAATATTTTTTACTTATTAACATGTATGTTCGCTTTTCTGTTTGGCATTGAACGATTTTAATTATCAAAAATTCTATGAGATATTAGAATTTCAAATTTTTCATTAGTGTTTTTCCAGTGCAAAGAATAATTAAATCAAAACTCTATTTACTTTAGTGTGACACTTATTTAATTAGCTGCATATTGCATGTATCGTGTGAAGTGGTTACTTGCGATGTTCATCCACCTAATTAGCCAGTGTCAATCAACAATTGTGGTTGCTCGATGAACTTTACCTGGAAGGTGTAAGGTTTAGTTTGGCATGTAGGGTGTAATTTACCGGTTGTATAGTGGCTCTAGGCACAGATATTGTGAGATGGAGTGCCCTGGAAATGTCTGAGACCACTCTACATAGCTCCCCTTTATTCGTCAATGTGCAAAGGAGTTTATATGGTGCTTATCTACTTTTATGTAACATATATGATCTAAATATGTATACATTTTTATGAATCATATATAGAAAGATGATGATTAAGGGTTAGTCATGGCCCATATTTTACAGAGAACCTATTTCATGACGTCATAGTTAATTTCGTGGAATAAGCTTTATTATTTGGGAGATCTTAAGAATTGTATGCTATTTCTATTTTGAAAATGTACTATGAAGAGTTTATGTGTTTGCCTGTAATTTGTAGAAAAAGATTAACAAATGATTTTAACCTTAGACATGTATAGTGCGAGCAGACCGGGAAGATATATTGAAGGAATACTTCATATGTCTAGACCGCGTTCCTTATTCCTTTGTTTGACCTTCCAGTTACTAATATTTTTATAAGGTACTATATTATCAAAACGGTTTGTTTAAAAAATCAGTATTGTAACCTGAAAGCTCTCTAGACCATAGAGGTTGTGAATTTTAAGGTGTTTACCTCTAGAAGCTTATCCAGGATCATTTTATATAATGTGTCTCGTATGAGGATGTTGTTTAACGGGATAATATGCAAAACAACCGTTTACGTTCCCGACGTACCTACACGGTATACACCAGAGTTATAACGATGCGCTGTATGCTGGTAATATAGGTATGTAGATAATCCGAAATAATTTCAATGGAAGTTGACCTTTGTTGTTTCACGTTAAGGTTCACGTTAAAATGTCCTTATATGATTTGCAAATGGAAGTGTCAGAGGAATGGCGATGGCGGACCGAAGACTAATATGCCTCTTTTTATAATACTGAATCTTATTACGTCAGCATTAAGGCTACGATTGTTGTATCTGCACTCGGCAAAACTTAAGACTGCTGGACGCCTTGGGTGAAATAAAACCTTTTCTAATCTGCGGTACGTAACAAGGAAAGCCAATAACACTGTCCGTCCATTCATTAACTTGTGTTTCATTTTTCTGTTGAATCATTTTGTGTGGAATAGATTGGTAGAGAAGACAATGGATCGATCGAGCTTTTGCGTGTCATTGACTACCTATTTTTTATGGAAATTAACTTCAAATGATTCGCTTAAATTTTCCTTCTGTTTCTATGTTGAAATGTGCTGAAAAACGCTAGATTTATAATCGCATTCAGTATTTTTATGTTACTCTATCTCGAATCTTGTGGAGCTTTTTTCGCCTGTTCGTACATTAAAATAAAACTTTTTATTTCTTCCTGCTAAAATAAAACGTGTTCGAGTTGTAGTGAAATATTTCATAAATAGTATCTTTTATATGTTATGCCTGTGGGTGGATATCATGTTAGGTATTAAAAAGATATGCGAGTCAATGGGATTCAATACATTATGCCTGTGTATGTACTCGAGTGCTGTTGAAGCCGTCACTCGCATGAAATAGAGCCATTAACGGTTCCAAATCTAACACGTGAGCAGCAGGATGGACGGTACCCATAAATTTATATTGACAACACGACAGTTACCTCGCGAGGGATCGTTTCACTAGAACGATTTGTGCGTATACTCTGTTGGCTGAAGTTTTATTGTGATAACTTTATAAAAAATGTACCTCTTCTGAAGAAAATTACGCTGAATTAAGAATACCTTTGTTATAGGTTATTTATTTATTACATTACTTTGAGGATAACGTAGTTGATTACAAAATTAGCAAGATATAGTATTTAAGATGGTAATAACGTTTTGCAGTTGTTTGTTATTCCAAATAAAAGAAAACAAATCACTTGCCTATTAAGTCCTCCATTAACGTGGACCCTGTGCTGATTGATGGGTGTTTACCGGTACACGTTGTTTCAGCTGGTACCAATCGGCTTGCCTTCTGAAGCAAGGTAGGTTGGAGTAATAAGACCGGCCCTTATGATAGTAGTTTAGTTTCCGCATGGCAGACCAAACGTACTAATCACTGCGAGATCCTCCAAGTTTTGATAATATTTTTATGGGGCCTTCTTAGTACTATAAGCAGTCGATTAAAATTTTTCGAATTTAGAAAATGAAATTGGAATTCTAAAATCGGTCTACAATTTACTGAGAAATCCTTGAACATAGCTAAAAAAACTTAAATACCTATATAATATAACAGAACCATTTTTGTTTTGATGTCGGTAAAAGAAATATTAAATAATGTAAACACTGCAACCTCCGATTAAGTCCTCATTCTTAGTTTGAATATTAAAAGTGTAGAACAGTGAGTGAGTGAGTGAGAGTGAGTCAACTAAATATATGCTTTGTTTAGTTGAATGCTGCGTAAGCTGCGTTGTATTTGATATGATTACTAGTTTTCCACCAGCAGCGGCTTCGCCCGCACTTTTCTGAATTATACATATAAACTTTCCTATTGAATTTATATATTGATAAAAACTGCATTAAAATCCGTTGTGGAGTTTAAAAGATCTCAACGTATACTATGTATGGTTAGAAAAGTTTCAAAAAGTTCGGTGTTCTCTTACAGAAGTAAATAGAAGAGCAGTAACGTAGACAAGGAACTTCATCATCGGCCTCTTTGCGTCCCTACTATAGGAGCTCAGGCCTTCCCTAAGGATGGTTATGGAGGATGCGCCATGACCCTCCTCACTGACCCAATGCGGTTCGGAGGGTATAAACGACTGCAAATGCTGAGACCAACGGCTTAACGTGCCTTCCTATGAATGGAAAATAGAACGGATAATAAAGAATGGAGATAAAAATTTTTTGGGCACCCATCCCGTGACCGACACTTAAGAAAGTTGCTTAACAATAATGATCGCGAGCCGCGACACTTATCCACTGGTGGCAAATTTGTTATTCTTTAATCGGCGTTGTGAACCATCTTGGTCAAATACTTCAACGCAATCTTAAAGATTGAGAAGGCCACTCGATCAACAAGGACTGTGAGTTTTTTAAGAATTTCAATCTAAGATACGAGGGTCAAACTGAAAGTTCTTAGAAAATCAAAAACTGATTACATTAGCCAGTTATTAGTTTTATTATATCTTTTCAAAATATTGTCCATTCACGTCAATACACCGCTGCATGCGATGGAACCACTGGGAAAAGCACTTTGCCCACTCGTCCTTAGGGGTCTCTTCAATGGCATCGCGATACGCAGCCACCGCTTCTTCAGCATTCATAAACCGCTTTCCTTTAAGTTTTTCTTTAATTTTTGGAAATAAATAAAAATCACAAGGCGCGAGGTCGGGGCTATACGGCGGGTGACCCAGTAATTCAACGTTTGATGTCGCCAAATAGTCGATCGTTCGCTTGGCGGTGTGCGACGAGGCGTTGTCGTGGTGAAGGAGGATCCTACTGCGAGGTCGTTTCTCTCGAACTTTTTCCAAGACAAGTGGCAAACAATTGGTAGTGTACCATTCTGCAGAAACTGTTTTTTGATCCTCTAACACAATTGTTGCAAAATGACCTATCCTTCCAAAGAACGAGGCCACCATTTTTTTTCCCGCACTTCGATCTCTCTTCACTTTAGTTGGCAACTCCTCGAAAGGAAACACCCACTGAGCAGATTGTCTTTTGGTTTTAGGATCATAACAGTAAATCCAGCTTTCGTCACCTGTTAGTATGTCGAACACAGCATTTGAGTCACCTCCGTTAAATCTTTCAATCATTTTACGACACCAATCCACACGATGGAGTTTTTGAGCCTCAGTCAAATTATGAGGTATCCACCGGGCGCAAAGCTTCCTGACCGCTAAATGTTCGTGGAGGATTTTGTGCACTTGACTCATACCGATGCCTAAGCTTGTCCGAATCTGTTGATAGGTCACTCTTTTGTCAGTCTCTATCATACGCCGCACAACACAGATGTTAACTTCAGTCGTCGCCGTAGAAGGCCGTCCCTCACGTAAATCATCAGTGAGATTAGTGCGACCACGTTTAAACTCATTAAACCAGTTGTAAACAGTCGCACGAGATGGGGCTTCATCGTGAAAGGCCAATCGTAGTCTATCATAACTTTCTTGTTGACTTAAATGACATCGAAAGTCATAAAAAATCATTGCACGAAAATTTTCTCGTGTTAAATTCATGATGACGTGACACAGACAATTTTCAATTTGCCGCCAAATCGTAAAACAAATGACAAATGAATGAAATATATACTCAGTAATATTGGCAAAGAGTTATATTTTCAAATTTTAGAATTATTTTTTTATTATATTGTTTATAAGTGGCAGTTCTAAGAACTTTCAGTTTGACCCTCGTATATATCAATAGATATTGTGAATGCAAAATTGATCAAATATAATAATTAGAACACATTTTCATCACAATTAAAGGGTTAACAAATACTTGTGAAAATATTTCTTACGGCTGTTTGTTGGATTGCCTGAATTTTGTAACTGGTACTTGAGACATTCGCCGGTCGCGGCACAGACAGTCTCTGTACGTCTAGGAATATTCACCCGTATAAACGTACAGTGCTACTTATAAACAAGGTTTAGCGTCAGAGTAAATTTACTCTAAAATTGCAATTTTAGAATTAGTCCATATTCATATGAAACAGAGAATAAGCAAATCTACTACCTTCTAGGAGCAAATATTACTCCCGTAAAACCTCGTACTAGGTTAATCTTCGCTAAGTTTCTGTCTAATAATATGAATATAAGTAGCACTGGTAGAGTTTAAATTCTCCTTGGGCTCTACTGCGATAGGTTATGGTTATTAATTTCAATCTCCTACACCAAGAACTGGTGAATTTTCAAGCATTTTCAATTTCTTTAAGATAAATAAGAACTGGTTTTCACATGGGTACCTCTATCGGATCCTTCACCTTCATAAAAGCCATAAGTACTTTCAATGAACTTTTATTCTATTTTTCCGATTTTCATGAAATTATTTATATTCGTGAAAAGTGTCTTTGCTTTCTTAACATCTATACTATTATAAGGATGTAAAGTTTCTACCTTTGTTTATTTGCAGGACTAAATAAACTAAAACTTACGATAATCTTCGGAAATATAAATCTGATCATAAAAATACTTTCACCTACGGCAAGCTACATCATATGCAGTTGCGGAAAACGAGCTAGTTAATGATATTTTGACAAATGCGAGAAAACTGTATAAACTAGATAGTTATTCAGCTAATGGGTGTTATTTTACTATCTTTATCATAATTATTATGTTTTAAAGGAAATTTGAAATATTAATTTATATTTTCAAATGTTCACGGCTACGAAGCGCACTCAGACGAGACGTTATGGACAGACAGAATAATACTTTGTATAGTGATTTGTGCATTTCCCAGTAGACATTTATGTGCGCAGTGGCACTCACGAGGCACAGATTGCGTCCTATCTCTGGTAATGGGCGATATCCCGGTAGTCTCCCACGGCCTTTGATCGCACGTTTTGCGACTTTACGTTTATAATAATGATCTGGATAAAAAACCTAGACTGAAATAAATATTTTTAAAGGGAAGCCTTACGTCATTATTACTGCGTTCTTGATATAGAAACGATTGAAATAACAATTTAAATAATAACAACAATTGCCCAACAATTGTCTACTTTATAAAATTTTCCAAGAATATTTTTATCATGTTTGATGTATTTGGTGTTTATTATTCATTTCAATACACCAAAATACACCAAATTTAAGATAATTTTCACCTTCTTTTTAAATTTGAAGCCAGTTCTATTTTCTGAAAAATGTTTTTTTCTACATTGACTCGACCGGGAATCGAATCCAAGAACTCAGAGATGACGACACCTTAAAACCGACGCGCGAACCACTCGGCTACGGAGGTCGTAAAATATAGTCGAAAATGGTTAGAATATTTTTTGTTGCAGTCAAATGGATGTTAGGATATTGTCTGTTTTTCTGGATGGTTGCCTCATAATAGGCGGTAGAGTGGACATGGCAATGGTTTTTATTAATGAGGTATGCACACGGAACACAAAAAGTTCCGTGGGTATGCATGACTAATTATGTATTAGGGTGTGTATTTTCAACAGTTAGTTCTATATTAATTAAACGCATTAATATGTGGTAACGTCAACTTTTTGTTTGTTTGGGTCTCGTAACATTGAACAAAACTTTTGTAACGGAAAAACCGGATTTTAATAAATTAAAACGGAACGATTTTATTTATAAAATGTAGAGCTGTTTGTTGAAGCAAATTTTGTTGAAGAAGTTGGATAAGTTACAATACATATCAAAAAGCTATGTTATATTTATGTACATATATAAGGTATATCTTTGATATAATCATCAAAAGTAATCCTTGCCTACATTGAGGCTCTAGTAGATTCTATTGCACGAAGGGTTTCATACTGGAAATAAATATTTATTTAATTTAATTTTAAAGTGACCATGTAAATACATATTCTGTAAATATTTTAAGCATTATCGTTATAAATGTCGAGCAAAAACAAGCAAAAAATCACGCTTGTTGTATAGGATCCCCTAAAATAATTATTTTATTCTGGTTACTAGTAGGAAGCTGCGACAGAATTCATCATCTGTGAAAATTTTCAACTGTCTAAGTTTCACGGTTCATGAGATATAGCCGGTTGACAGACAGACAGCTAGCGAAGTCTTAGTAAATGGGGTTCCGGTTTTAGCCTTTGGGTACGGAACTCTGAAAAAAAGCCTGTGACGGGTTCGATGCTTGGGCGAATTAAAGAAAGACTGACTAAGCTTGGGAATTGATTTATTTTATGATAAATTAACAAAGGGTAAATAAAAAAAACTGTAACAAACAAAAAATGTATATAAAAACAGTTCGTATGTTTAACTAAATATAAAATTACAATTGCTAAATAGAACAAATACATACCCCTTTTTAGGTTTGCCTTGATATGTAAACTTGGACGCTATTACAGGATATAATTTTATACATATAATTTCTATTTAAATCACATATCTTCATTATTATAATATTTATATTTAAATTTATATGATTTAAAATAATATGTTCACAATAGAAGAATTTCTTACGAACTGACATACATAAAGAGCATATTTGATTAGTTAAAAATTTCAAATAACGAAAGACCAAAAAGTTTGTATGCTGAAACCTAGGACGAAATAAACGGTGGTACGGCACACCGTTACAAGTCTATGTTAAAACGATACAATTAACTTATTCCAAACAATTACAATTAACTTATGATATCGTTGGAGTGTACCAAAAATGCTGTGATTTGTTATTCTGTAAAAAAATCAGCACCATCCCGGTATAGAGGTTCAATGAAATAAAACGTTTATTTCCTTTTGAAGTTTGTATTATTTGACCTTCTAGCTGTGACAAAGTTCTCAACATGCTCGAAGCGAGTGTCAACATCCGAAAAGAATATTGCCGTTTTAAATCACGCCAAAACAGACTGCATATAATACCATACAATCGGTTTCTTCACCCGGTCTATCAAGGCCCATTACCAATTTGTTTGAAGAGTCGTTCTCCTGTTCCGCCCTCATGCAATAATGGGAGTGTGAATTGCAACCGAGGCATCATCCTGTTAGTCCAGTTAAGGCCCGACCCACAGCGCGGACAATTCTGCGCACACGCAGATTCTCGTGAAATTTCTATAAACATTTTAATCTTTAACGCTATAAAATAATGATTGTGGGGAGAAAATTGTGGAATACGACATTTATTTACTGTGGGCAGAAATAATTTTGCTTATCGACTCAAATAAATTTTTGATTTATTTTTAAGTAACAGATTCGACAGATTTAAAGACGCAAGATCATTTTCTTATTCGACTTATTTAAAAAAAGAAATTGTTCATTCATCTATCAAAGTAACATTTTCGATAATATAATTAGGTGTTACTTTCTGGTGAGTGACCAAGGAAAGAAATCTATGTTGCTTAGTGAAATCTTTAATATATTTTCAATTTAAGGTATAATTCTAGAAATATCGAATTCCAAATTTAGTAATTTGTGTTGAAGATAATGGAACTTATTCTATTGCCGCCATTTGAAGTGTAGTGAGTGTTGTGGAACATAATTGAAATGAAGATAACGGAGCCCCCATCTATTTGCAATGAAACCATTAATGAAGAAAGGTAAACTTATATACGCATCTCTCGGCGTCCAAGTGTTTTACACCAATACAAGTATTTTATAACAATTTGGGACAATTTAAAAATTATAAAAAAAAATGTTAATGTTAATAACTTCAGAAATTCAGTCATTGAAATTCAGTCATTAAGAGACCCCTTCTAAGGGGGTGTAGTTTATATGGAATTTCTGAAGAAGATCTTCTTATTGGTCTCATCATAAATATATATTTTTAATGTTCTATTAAAAGTATGGAAAACGAGGTCTAGTCAAAATATATATTAAATATGAAAAATCCGATAATAAAATTTGACATTTGGGCTCAGTACAAATTCTTATCAATCGTTTAAGATGAGCCTGTGTTTGTACGTCAGGTAGGTTATTAAAGTATATTAAATACGTATTTTATATATTACTGTGATACATTGAGTTGAAATATCGCATGACGTCACGCTTTTGTACATTTTCTATAAAACTATGAAGTAGCGAGTCCCCACGCCTCAACTTTAATGCCTATTATCTAAGCCATTTATTGTTCAAATTGAAGCAAAGAAAGTATCTAATATTTTTCTATTATCTGACTGAAGGACTAAATACAATTTCTTTTTTTTTTACTCAGTCGTCATCCCTATTCCTGTTTCTGTTTTGTAAATGATTAGAAATATTCTTTGGTAAGTTAAATTAAACTTATACATTCGGTACTACTTGGATAACTTGCTTAACAAATAACATATAAAAAGCTTTCAAGCCATGACCTTGTTATAAGCATTCTTTAACAATATTTAAATAATTGAATCATTGTTTATTACACTTTTACTGCTTCTAATATGACACTTACACTCGTCACTCTACACTATGTCGTATTTATTCAAATTTTGCAGTACAAGTCACGTTTAATGTACATTAAACAAAAAGTGTTTGTGTCGCACGCAATCATGTACGCTAGCTTTAGCGTTATTTTGTTTGCGTTACAATTTCCGTAGTCTACAGGTGTGACGGCGATTATTACTCGAAGTGTGGTCCCCCGCGTCCTACTTCCTGTTGTTTCCTCCGTCAGAAACAGTGGTGCGTCCTAAATACCCGGGGTCGATGACCGCGCCAACTCGCTGACAAGGGGTAGCCAGTGTTTAGGGATGCCGATTTTCCAGCAGTACGTAAACGTGAATGGGGAAACAATGACACTTTTTGAAGGATGAAAAACAGTACGTAACTGCTTGGTACGCAAAGTCCTCACAAAAAATCGATATTAAGCAGATATTTGAAGTTGTTTTGCTTAAGTTTTTGCGGTTCCTTTGTTGTCACGCGATTAAGTCGTACTTTTGCCAATTACGTCACGACCACAATAAAACATGTTGCTGTTCAATTACGTTTTGAGATGTTTTTATATTACAGCCGAGTCTCTTTGTTTTAAACTTTGAAATGTATACAGGATTGTTGTTTATGAATTATCGTGTTAATATATTTCTTGAACTTTTCGATTTCGATTTTCAACGACAAAAACTCATAACTATTCAAAGGATCAGCGACTAGAAGTGTTATTGATTCCTTTTGATCGATCAATTTTTACATAGTAAATATATTTTTAAGCCCTTATCATATATATTCTTAACAAAAAGATACAATTTAACTGTAAAAATTAGTATTTCTTTTTTAAATATTTCTTTCAAATGAGTATTTTACGTTTAATCAAAATACAAATGCTATGACCATTTAAGGCTTAATTTCCAATTACAATTTTTTTTTATATTCATTTTTTAAGATTATGCGTGTGTTATGTATTTCCGCCAACCCTATTAAAGTAGCGATTAATTTTAAAATAAGGTAGAATGTGAGAACCACATGCGAGGTGCCATAGTCATAGTGTCCGAAGTGAACTGCATTATTATCGTATTGGCTAGGTACATTTAATCATGCATTTCATCAAAAGTTTTTTTATATTGTACTTAATTAACATACACTCGTTGAAATTTAAATTTCTACTTATAACAAATACATTGTTTCCATTGAGTACAGAACCTTCATAAGTTCTCCATTTGATATTATTTACTGGAATTGGTGGACTACGATAGACAAAAGACACAAATTGAAAACAAGGATGGGAGCTGAAAGTTTTGGGATTGGGTATCTAGTTTGTGATGCTCAGAGCCGGCCTGTCCATATAGACAAACTAGGCAACTGCCTTTGGCGTTCGTATTTGGGGTTCGCATGGCAAACAGATCATAATAAACCATAGAAAAATTTACTTTTGATCTTTGAATATGGGTTCATGTTCGTGGTATTAAATAGTACAAAGTTTTCAGACCAGAAGCATGAAAGGAGTTTCTATTGTCTATGGCAAAATTACACTCTTTCATTAGTCTTTTATTTTGTTGTAATTTTTTATGGGCACTGTTCCAATGTTTTGTTTAGGGCGCCAAGTTTCATTGAGCTAGCGCAATGATCCTAAAGCTGAAATTTATTTACCTATAGTAGTGTAAACTACAAATAGAAAGCAAAATGTTTTCCTGTCACTTACAAATGACGATCGTCCTTAGTAGATTGACTATCATAGCCGATATTTATTGCTGTTTTTGAAGTTCTGGTTTGGATATTCAGAAAACGGTATAAGATTGGTAAGTTAATTTTAGTTGTTCGAATTTTAAATTTTACAGGTTACTTTACTAATATTTTTTTGATCGTGTTTCTCAGTAAACAATTAAAAAAAGGCCATATGTGAGTTTGCTTCGTACCGTAAATGAGCAAAAAAATCAGGGCCCCCTTAAATATTTATTTCATTTTCTTAGTATTTGCAGTTGAAGCGGCAACAAAACTACATCATCTGTGAAAATTTCAACCTTCTCATTTTCACGGTTCACGGTGATACATCCTGGTGACAGATAGCGAAGTCTTAGTAATAGGGTTACCATTTTACCCTTTGAGTATGGAACCCTAAAAATGAGAAAACTAGATCATATCTCTAATGGCTTTGTCAAAGCCAAAACTTAATTTATGAAATATTCTTTTTATGATAGTCAAAAATTACTTCTTAATACAGAAGTTTTCTATTTTCAGTTGTAATTTTACTTTTATTAGTAAATAGGTGAGGTAATTATGCAGCACTTCTACAATAACCCCAATAGTTTGTTAGTAATTAATCAAAAATCGAGAAAAAGAAAATCTTTTCTCTTTTGTTTGTATTTATATTTGGAGGGACGGACGGTTAAACAGACATGGCGAAACTATAAATTCCTTGTTTAGTAAGGAACCGATAAAAAGAAGTGAAAAATATACAGAGAATGCATCTTGCACAAATATTAACGCGAGCACCAAAGACAAAACTTGCTGGCGCGTGAAAAAAATTCGTTTGCAGACGCCCATTGATCAGAGCGAGCGGACGGCGCCGGGGGTCGACAGGGCGCCAACGAAAACGAGTGTACTACTAAACACTACTATCTCAACATACCGCCAAATGAAATACCAAGTTAACCCATTCACATAGAACACAATATTCGTTAGAACAAACACGCAATTTGGAACGTTGCGGACTTCAGAAAGGGTTAGTTACACATGTGCATAAACATCTAGGATCTAGGACCTAATAGTATTGTGGCGGGCGGGTAGATATCACAGATTAGATAGATTTTGCGTTCCAGTCATTGCTTTGATTCTTTTTTTTTTTACTGAAAACCAGATTTACTAATGTAACCTACTGATATAACCTATTGGAACGTGCTTTGTTGAACTATATTATTCGTTATATGTCTTAGGTTAAATTTTTAACTACGAAAAATAGTTTGATACATTTTTCATTGTTGGATAGCAATCGCCAATGTGAAGCCATGTTAAATGACTAATCTAGGATTCTTTTAGAGAAAGGAAATTGGAAAACTTATACTAACACAACTTGGAGTAAATTCTGGGCACTAAACGAAATCCTAAAAGGGAAGACACCTTACATGAAGAAGACAGTATATGATACATGTTTGTTACCCTGTTTGTTGTACGGCTGCCAAACCTGGATATTAACAAGCAAAATAAAACAGAAAATCAAATGCAGCCAAACATCAATGGAAAGAAGTATGTTAAAAATTAGAAAGATACAAAAAATTAAGAACGAACACATTCGTCAAAAAACTAAACTCACCGATGCTTTGAGGCACGCACTCCTATTGAAGTGAAGATGGGCCGGACATATCTCACGTTACACGGACAGGCGATGGACTATTGAAGCTACACGATGGAAAAGACCACAGGGGAAAAGAAATGTTGGTAGACCGATAAAACGGTGGACTGATGAGATAATACACATAGCAGGAAACGAATGGATGATGGGCAGGGACAGGGAGTCGTGGAAGAGGATGGCAGAGGCCTTTGCCCAAACAAGGGTTAATATTTCATATAATACTAACAATACAAACTAAAACATATAAAAACTATAAGAAATATGGAATAAGTGGCTTTATTATTATTATTAGTAGCTTATTTAGTAGCTTATTATTATTATTGAGTAGCTCGGTGGCGTAGTGGATTAGCGCCGCGGCCTGCGATCGTAGTCGTTAAGCAACTTTCGCAAGGGTCGGTCGGGATGGGTGACCAAAAAAAAAAAAATTATTATCTCGAGCTACTCCGTGCTTCGGAAGGCACGTTAAGCCGTTGGTCCCGGCTGCATTTGCAGTCGTTAATACCCTCCAATCCGCATTGGGCCAGCGTGGAGGGTCATGGCCCATCCTCCTTAACCATCCATAAGGAAGGCCTGAGCCCCTGCAGTGGGGACGTAAAAGGGCTGATGATGATGATGATGATGATGATTATTATTATTATTATTATACTAAGATTTAAAGACGACAATGCAGTAGTTAACAAGCGGACAGTATTTATTACAAAAACAATCCACCCTTTATAGCAATCACAACTTTTTGTGACATTATATAACGCAGAATGGAGAATAGTATAAAATTCATTTTGGAGAAATTCGTGTGGCACATATATACTCATATAACATATTATTTAGTAAAATCGTCTTTTGGTATGCATTTCACATTCCGAATAAGGTAATCGTACAAAAATATTTAGAACTCAGAGAAAAAAGGTTAAAGTTTCTTTATGCTCCTGATAAATTAGATGGCGCCTTCGGTAGTAGCAAGTCCTTAGAGTCATTTATAGTACGGATACCTATGGTAGGTTATGTGCAAAGGACCGTGATATCTCCGTTAATGTTCTAAGCCATTAGTGAAAATCTGCTGATACTATCTGCCGTTTGATATAAAATTATTTGTTAGCTACAAAAAAAAAATGATCTATAATTACCAAATATTTAATTGAATTACTGATTTTTTTCCAAAATGAAATACGAACTGTATTATATTGATTAAGCCTTAGTCTAGCATTAATCTGTGGCTCAATGTGTGTGTATTATAATATTTATCATGTCTTGTCTATCTATATGCAGTATCTATTATAAACTCACTAGAACAGATATTCTTAGAAGTAAAAAACAATGGAAGATTGTTAGTTTTTCCAAATCTAAAATAGTTTATGATAATGATCCACAAAGAAACATATATAATTTGAAATAAGACTCGGTTATATGTCCATCGTATACATTAATTAGAGTTGTCACTCTGAATGCTGCAAAACTATGAAGTAATTTGGGCACTTTGTAAGTGCGAGTCCTTTGATTTATATATTGGCAACTATTCTATTGACCTTTTGTCATTTTTCAAGGCATTCTTACTTTATAGTATTCATTTGCATCACGGTCACTGCGTTATATTATGTGACCTTTCCGTTTCCCAAGTGATTTAATTTGGAAAGTTCAAAAGGGTTTCTGCAATAGACTTTTAATAATATGATCAAACGTTTTATTATGTTCTGCCCAACTGATTTTTTATGAGAAATCATAGGACTTTATTTAACTAATTTTTTTAGCTCACATAAAATTTTATTTGAGTTATATTTAAATTTCTTTGGACTTGAAGTTATTCTTAAATAAATATTTTGGAATATCTTGCGCCTAAATGAAGTTTGAATTGGCAGAGTTATATTAATGCTACCAATTTTAATTTCGAGTTTGGCTTTGATGTCCAGTATAAAGCCATTCTGTGTTTTTTCCTGTTTCTGTTACGTTTTTAATTCTTCTTAAAATGCGTAATGGATTTTAATGCGGTTTACAATTGGATAGGGAATTCCCATGCTAGGCCAACATTTTTGTACATATACGGATATTCAGTATTCAGACTTAAATAATCCCGAATACGCTGTAAATAGCAATATAATTTGCTTTCTTACTAATATTTTGGAGGGAAGTTTATTGACAAAAGCCGCATGTCACAAACAAAATTATCGACCCAAATTGCGTTAAGGATGGTACTTAAAAGGTAAATGTCTATGTTTGTATAATTAATGTTGTTATGACCTGTTCTAGGGGCGCATTTCGGTTTTTAGGTCAACGAGGGTAGAGGTGTGTCGACTTAATTAAAAACTTGTGTATGTTTAACCGTGAAGCTTGCACTTTTAAAGATAATTAAATAGGTACCTGTTTGTCCATATTAATATGAATGAAGATTTTGTAATTTCATACAGTTAATGGTGCTGTTATGGTGGATTATAAACTATAATCAGCTAGCATCAAGCAAAGATTGTAATTATATTTTTGAACGATTTGAAAATAAATTTATTAAAGTCGATAGAAAATATGATTAATCTTTGTTTTAAACTTTAAAATAAAAGAACTTATAAGGAAACTAAGAAAATTCCGTAGCAATTGCTTTAAAGCGTAATGCCAATGATTCGTGGTAATTCTTAGACGAATAGAAAACTATGATAATGTAGTGTTTATGTTATCATAATAAATGACAATCAGAGAAAAACTTTAATTCAATAAATACAAATAATAGAAAATAGATACATAAATATAAGTTAATACAGTAATGCTATAACAGGAAAAGTAACAGTTGATGAGAAGCAAAATGTTTTGTCCCGGAAAAGAATTCTATTACTTGAATTCTAACTATTCGTGGATATTAACTTTTTTATGATCGAAACTGGAAGGAAATTTTAGAGACGAATAGTTAATAAAGTAAAAGAGAACACACAGATTGAAGTGTAATGAAATGGAATCTCAAGACAGGTGTTCTTCTGACCACAGAAATTTTAGCAGCGCAAAAAACTAAAGCGTCTTCAACTTGTAAAGAAAATTAAAAATCTAACAAAATATCATAGAAGAGGGATGATATATAGGAATAGAGACGAATATGGACAGCAAGTAACTTGATCACAAAGTAATAATGATATACACAGATAGACTTACACTTAATTGCTTAAACATAATTAAAAAAATTAACAAATGTGGTTCAAAAGCTAGTGATAAGGCAGTATATTACTAATTTTTTTCTCTAGACAACCTTTAAGTCTTTGACCATTTGGAGAAAAAGGGTAGAGGTGTTCCAATAGTGAAAAAAGTGGAAAAAAATGGATCTCGATATAGTAGTGTTAGCGCTCACGGCCCCCGATACGGTTGCTAAGTTTCTCAATGGCCGATCAAAGCATTCTATAAAAAAATATTTCAAGCACCTCGCAGCTTCGGAAGGCATGAAGTTGCCCCTGTTGCATTTGCAGTCGTTAATACCTACCAATGCGTACTGGGCTAGCGTGATGGGTCAAAGCCACAGGTCATAGCCAATTTTCCCCATCAAATTTCATTCTATACTATCCACAGGGAAGGCATGAACTCCATGAGTGGGGACATTAATAGGCACCAGCCTATTGATGTGATGATGATGAAATAAAAAAATACTTACGATCAGTTGCGCAAACGTCCATTAAGATTTAATGATGACTTTAAGCTCTAATGAGTCAAATTTGTATGGGTAAAGTCACTTTGAACTAATAGAAAATTTAATGGACGTTTGTGCAACTGGCTGTTAGTATGATAAAGGTAAAATTATATATCTTGATACAAAATAAATCATATTATTATGCCATCCAATAAAGAAATTTTGAAGAACTCAAATTATATTTTTATTCAAAGCAATAATTACTTTTAAACACGGTAAATTTATTTCTTACGGCATCAAAAGCTTATTCCGAGTAAAACCTTACTTTCGATCCGTTGATTTAGTCGAAAAATAAACAAGAGAGACATTTCAAAAGAATCACATAAAATTCCGTATACAGACACGGAACTGGTTAAAACAATAAATAAATAAAAAACAAGCGTAAGCTTTATTGAAAATAAACAGAATCGTTTATCGGCAACACGTCTGAATTCAGGATAGAACGTTTTTTAATCCAATGATATGTGCGCGGGAAGCACGTCGCCCCGATTAAAATAAACGTAGCATGTAATCTGTAGTAAACCATTTAGGGGCTGCGCTCATTGGCAGTGGTCCACAAGAAGGGCCTACTATAACAAATACATTTCAATATTAAATTAAAAAACAAATATTTGATGACATCATCTTTTGTGCTCATATCCCAGACTAAGTACCTAGCTAAAGCCTTGTATTATGTATAAATCTGAAATAACGAAGCTATCCAGAAAGCTAGATTCAAAACAATGCAGAAAAGTAAATTTTCTACGTTAATTCAACTGAATGTCTAGATGACAACACCATGAATGGTATTTGAGTAATTTGGCTACAAAAGTCGCGACTTGGGATGCTTAAACAAATTTACAGCATATATGCTGCTTTTGGCGTGTCTTGGCACCCTTCAGTCATGTTTGCAGCATTTGTACGTAGGCAGTGCATGTGTTTCACTTCATCATTAAGAAAGTCTTCAAATATATAATAATAAATATAGAATTGCTGATGGATTTCGTGTCGTGCCCTCTCTTGCCTATTCGTGTCGTACCATACCTTGTCAGTGGGCGTAGCCCCTTAATAGAGAGATGGGCCCGGAAATCGAAAGCTGCCATATTTGAGCCGGATACAGGTTCGCGTCGCTCGATGCTTTATTATTCGATTTGCGAACGCTCGCTCTGGAAACTCGGGTCTTCGGATTTACACGAGACGTTTAATTTTGTAGATTGAACTCGTTGTTTAAGGGATCACTTAAGAAAAAGATGACGGCAAGGAGGAAAAAATTAAGCCGGTTAATAGGCAATTTAACTTTTTTATTTACGAAAAATATGTAACTGCAGGTTTACATTGGATTTTTATTGAACCTCGTTTGTAGATATTTATATACATGCGATAGAGTTTGTTTTAAGATGTAGTCTGTGCTAGACAAAAGTACACTTATTGCAAATGTTCATTTCTAATATATAAGATATTTGTATTATGAGAGAAATACTAATTCTTTTTTAAGTATAAAGTATATATTAGTTGTACTTTTATTATGTCCGTGGGATAAGTAGAAAAAAATAGTTTAAAAAATAATCCATTTTAAAATTTGACTTATAATAATTTAACTATAGACATTTATGATACAAAATAAGCGATATACATTGACAATATTTACAAACAAATATAATTTCGCACAATCATATCGACGGCCGCAAAGAACATATTATGGATATTTAAAAAAATACGATTTTACAGGACAGTGTTTTAAAGGTTTGAAGTGTAAGAACTTTTATAATAAACAAGTATTATTTTCCAAATTTGGCTTACTTACTAAACAAAAAATAACTTATCAAGTGTTTATCGTAGATTTTCTATTTTTGTGTAATTTTTAAGAAACTGTCTGATGACTTTATTTACTTCGTACCAAAACTACACTAAATGTGTCAACTACCACATATCTTTGAATACGCCGGGGCTTGTTAACTTTTAAACGACTAAATTTATAAGTTATAAAACCAGTTACTGTTTTCATTTTTACTTTATGAATTTACCGGCATTCATAAATATAGGAAATTAGACTGATTTCCCTAAAATTTTGTAGTTATCTCAATGTCCTTCATTCTGTTTATAATGTAAAACTAATTAAATAACGATATGTGTTATATAAAATAAAAAGAAGAGTTGAAAATAATATAAATATATTTAAAACATGATAAATGTAATAATCACGATTTAAAATGGCAAATATTCATTACTTCTCAGCAAGGAATTCTTTTCTTATATCTTTATTGTAATAAATTCCAGGTGCATTACCAAACGAAAACTAAATCAAATTACATACTACTACATTATCATTTATATATAGAAACATTTAGATTTTGAGCAACTTAAAAATATACTTAAGATTTTATTCGCCACAATTATACATAAATGTAATTATTTCGTTTCTTTTTCACCAACTTGTTATATAAAGCAGTATAAGCAGCTGGTTTCCTTGTTAGATCTTCGCTTGACTAAAGTTTCATATCAAAGTATGTAAAATTAAAGATTGTTAACTAGCGCTTAAAGTACAGAGATTATTTCAACAAGAAGAGTACTGAGCACATAGGATTGTTAGAAAATCGAAACTATCGATACATTCGTATCTATATCATGAGCTTTCGTCTGAAATAGTCACAGAACTTTTTCCTAAGTCTTAACCTAGCAAAAGTCCTCTTGTCAAAGCAGACATGTGACTGTCAACTTTTACTTGACCGCAGTACTTACATGCTGACTACTACAAACGTGTGTATATACTCGTACATCGTTGTTTTGTGATATTGGTGTTAAGTTATCATTATGTACGCGAGCATATTTCAAAAATGTACGTGAAAGAATTGATATTCTAAAGCGTTTTATGCAAAAAAGTGAATTTGACCAAAATGTTGTTTTCAGTTTGTTCTTTGCAGCCGTCGATATGTACCTATTATTTATTATTCAGTAAAAACAATACTTCAAGTAGCTCGGTGGCGTAGTGGATAAGCACCACGGCCCGCGATGGTTGTTGTTAAGCAACTTTCAAAAGAGTCTGTTACGGAATGGGTGACCAAAAATTATTATCTCGAGCTAAAATATATTAAATTTATAATAAATTCTATGCACGTTAAGACGTTGGTCCCGGTTGCATTTGCAGTCGTTAATATCTTTCAATCCACATTGGGCCAGCGTGGAGGGTCCATCCTCCTTAACCATCCACAAGAAAGGCTTGAACCCTTGCAATGGGACAATGAGACGTAAAAGGGCTGATGATGATGATGATGAAAAACAAAATCAAATTGACGTCGGTAGAATACTGACTATGAATTAGTAGTGGACTCAAATTTCCCACATTATAGGTATGTTCTGAAACTTCATAAACTCAGTAGGTACGACTAAGAAATCCTAGACTTAGCAAAGCACCTACCAATTATATTTCTTTCTCTTTTCGTCGTTTCACTCAAAGGGCTCGTTGGAAGCTCGTTGAACGATGAGCGTAATAGATTTTAGTAGGTGCCCCAGTTCAAATATGCACCAAGAAATTTAATTTCAGTGCTCGCTCAGAACTTAATAATATAGATATATTTACGGGCTAATGGATTTTAAAATAAATTATATTTATCTAAACATTAATAATGTAGACTCTATTCAATTGAAGCGAATGACAGAAATAATTAATCTTGTTATATAAACTGCCAATTCCTTATCTACATTTTTTGATTTGCTTGGAAAATAAAATTGAATTAGAATTTGGTGTTTGATTTGAAAAGGCTTTAGAATTAATCATTTTATTGGGAAGTCATTACTTCTATTGCAAGTATAAGTTTAACTGTTAATAGTTACAGAGTTAATTTGAAGCGAAGATAATTAGTCTGCAAAATTTTTGTTAAACTTTAATTAGTTTGCTTCTCTGAGTTAAAGTTTCGTGTGCTGGCAAGTATTTTTCGCATAAATGCTTTTTCTGTTGATTAATGAAAACATGTTACTCGTAGTTTAATTGTAGCATGTTTGTTGAAATTAAAATATTATTATCAGTTTTGAAGTAATTTATTGGAAAGTCATTTTGTGAGAATTTGATAAATTGCAAGTTATGAACTAATTGATATTTTTTAATTGTATTCAAAAAGGAAGAGATTGTCCATTAAATGCATATGAACGTTTTTTTTTTATTTTGTGATGATCCATTTTTGTTGATAACATTTGTTCTAAATAATAAGTTCTTAAGAATTATGGAAAATAAGATTTTTATAATAATTAAATGTCGTTTCTTGTTGTTGCAGTTGTTACTCTATACCAGCTAACAACATGTCGGGTGGGTCTCACGTCTCCCGGGCAACTTTTGGCGGGGCGGAGTCCGAAATATCTGGTGGTAGTGCGCCTCCGCTGCCTAGTCCAGCGTCGGCGGGTGCCGCGCTAGTATCCCCGGAGACGTTGAGTCGCCACAGCAGCCCACCACCGCTTCCCGCTCACCCATCACATCAGCAACCAGCGCCATCATGTTCTTCTCATCGCGTCCATATGGAATCGCCTTTAAGGTGTGTTATATCTACTAGATTCTTATGATGTGTTTGAATAATCGTCATATTGCTTAGTTCTGAAGATTTTCAAATTATATAGCTAAAGAATCTCCTCATAATTGTACAAAGGCGAAATAAGTAGTTTTTCATAACTAAAAAAAAAAAGTAAGAAAATCTTTTGAAACAGTTATAACATCATCAAAAGAAGATTCTTGGATTTATTAATTATATTTTAGATATCAAGTATAATCATTATATTATTATCTTATTTGTATCAAACATGTCAAAGGGAAATATCTTTTCAAATATGCATATATATTTGTTTTGGAGTAGTAAAAGAGTATTTCTTATTTTCTATAGCCCACGCATTTTCACTTCGCATCAATAGCGTTGTATTTTTGTTCGATGAATTGTTACACGATTCGCTCATTGGTTTGTGAAATCAGATTGAAATACAACATCGAGTGTCGGGTTTGAAATTCGCCTCGTAAAATGGTGATATACCAATTTAAGAGACTCGTTGTTGTTATAAGGAAATTCTCTAGTGTATACTTATCTCTATGGATTAAATGAGTAGGTGTAGGGTAGAAAACACGGTTTTTGTTACTGGGCTCTTTTTAAAAAGGGACTTCGAGGCGTTCTAATTAACTCATAAGCAAATGAAAATGAAAAACCGTGTAAGGTCTTCTAAATGTTGAATTTTGGAATAAGTTTATAGCTTTGATGTACGAAAGTGCATTTTCTTCAACTACTAAATGGACAATTCCAGATCATAATCTTCAATTAGCCAAACAAAGCACAAAGTAATAATATCCTCTATTCAGTGCCACTAGAATAGAGTTATGAGAGGATAGTAAATCATATAACATCACATCACTCATTTCCCCAGTAGCTAAATAAATCCCTGTCATGGAATCTGAAACACTCAAACCATAGTCAAAACATAAAAAAGATTAGTTTCACTATGGTTCTACCTAATAATCATGTTCTCACTTAAACATGCTTATATAACTTTAAAACAATGCATTGTATAGTCAATTGATCATTTTTTTAAATCTGGATTATAGAAATATTGTATCAGGATATTTTTCAAAGATATTAGAAATCCTGTCATACTTGGCTTTGGTTTGGCACCTTAAATTAAAAAAAAAACTTACAATAGGTGAGTACCTATTGTATATTTAATTAATTAAATTAATTAAGTTGTACAAGAAATCTTATTAATTATATACACACATAGTTATCGTTTTCAATTTAAAACGTCCTCTTAATTTTATTTGCAAATAAAATAGGGACAGGAAAGCAGCACTAGCAAATACAATAAAAGTCAACTAGATGCTTGTTCTGTTCCGCCGTAAATAACCCTATATTGCGTTAGGGTGCCAAAGAAAAGTCTCCAAGAATTCAATGTGGCAATTTTCTTGTTCAAACTCCCCGACAAACACAGCAAATGAACTTTGAAGGAACCGGGAAGTCTGAAAAAGCGTATAGCGATTTGTAAATGCCTTTGTTGGGGACGGGGCGGCGAATTTACAAATAGCAGGAGCGAGTCTGGACACCTTATTTTCGAATCACTCGCTTAAAATACTATTTCTCTCAACGACTTTATTCTCGATTTCTTTAACGAATGACACTGTTTCTCTACTTTATTGAATCATACGTCTCAAAATACAATGCCAAATGTTAAATTTTATACATTTTACGCAGAAAAAATAAACCGCAATGACAAATATTACATAAATGTTAAATGTATGGAAAGTAAATTACCATATCAAATGAAAGAGTGAAAAAATGTCTATAGTTGCCTCGGGCAATGTATCGAGATTTGTATCTCTCGTTCTTAGAAAAAATACTTTAAGCTCTAATCCAACATCGAATATTGGCAGAATATTTAAAGATCTTATTTAAAGAAGATAAGAGATGAAGTAACAGATGTCAACGTCAAATTTATAATTAAAAATAATATATATTTAATAAGTTGTAGTTTTGAGGTAGATATCGGTAACTGATTTAAATCATTCTTCTAGTAGCGAATGGTCGATACACGTTGCAGTGGAGGGGAACAATAATAGTGAATGTAATGGCACATATTGAATAAAATTAGTAGTAAACAAACACGGATGTGAGATGAATGATTTAAAAATAGAGCTTCTCCTCTGCTATTCCGTTAAAATGTCATGTCAAAGATATACAATTTGAAGTAGTTTACATTTGATTGAACCTTTATGACTTGACTGCGCTGCGTTCGACGACGGGATTATGATCGTTTTTACAACAGATCAATTTCAGGCCAATTCGTTCACGCAATAATCGCATCCCAATAGAATCTCATCCGCTTGTATTTTACTTTTTAAAGTTGAGATTCTAAAAAGATGCAATTATAGAGAAAATATTAACAGAATGGGCCTGCTGGTTGTACGCCTGACGCGACATGATTGACCCGAAACGTGTTTCAACTGTCAGATCAAAAATGGTCCCTCGTATCGGAAATGTCCAATTAATTGAAAAGGATTAATGAGAAATCGTGGGTAGATACATCGTATACATACATCTGTTTGGAGGATTAAGGATGATCGGGATTCGATAACGTATACATATATGTATTAACTACATAGTTGTTATGTTGAATAACTGCTGTTGCAACAGTTTCCTGTCTGTAGAGTTGAAATTGAGGTGTCGTTTTTAGGTAGTTGTGAAGTCTTTTTTGTTTTGTCCAGATTGCTTTTGAATATGTTATGTTATAATCATAACTTGTTATGTCGATATCATTGTATGTCTATAATCTATAATCATAAATCGTCAGGTGTTAGGGATTTTTTGGGTGAAATAAATACTTAATTAAAATATATGTTGTCTGCCAGTCAAGGGTTCAAAAATTCATATCTTACAATAAGTAAATAAAAAATCGTTCTAGTTGGGTATGTACTCTACGTACCGCAGAGGTGCTTGAGCTAAATGATACTGTGATTAGAATTTATATTCATCATGTAGTAAACTAATTAAAACTTACGTAACCCACCTTCCATGCTTATTTATCATATGGGTTACTTATTTACGTAATAAGCAATATTACTTTGCAAGAGGTGTTATTAATTTGAGACTTAAGAACATTTTAATTGTGAAAAGTGTTTTCCAACTTTATTTAATAACCATTATTGCCAAACCTTTTTAACCAACTTAAAAATCCGAAAGGAGGAGGTTATATATTCGACAGCGATGTATTTTTTTTTATTTATGTTCGTATATTATATGTTCGTACGTTATATTTTTTTATTTTGTAGGTATTTCCATCAATTGTTGATCGACTTTCAAAATTATTTTTTCATTCGACACCTTAATGGACCGAGGTGTTCCCATTTATCGAACTCTAATCAGTAGTTTTCCTTTTATTACAAAAATAATACGCTTTTCACCAAATATCACCCAAATATTTCGTTGATATGGTAAGACATCGCCTTTTCCAGCTACAACAAAAGATTGCGTATTTGGATTAAAAAAAAATCCGAAAGATGAATTTTCTATGTTCAAGGAATATGTATATTTCTAATGAAAGTAGGTATGTTAATCGATTTCTTCTTGAATTGTGAACCAATTTCTATCAAACTAGCTGTTTCCCTGTGACTTCGCCTGCGTAAATTATAGCCTATGTCCAAAGCGTATTAATTAGCTTCCCATGAATGAAAGACTTATAAATCGGTCCAATAGTTTTGGAACCTATCTAATACAAACAAACAAGCAAACAAAGCTTTCCTCTTTATAATATGAGTACAGAATTATTGGTAAAAATTATACCGAGCAAGTAAAATCTTCATTTCTAAGACTTTCACTATGTTGAATATTTTTATTTATATAGAATATTCAATATTTTTGAGTGTTACCTATTATTAAAAAATATATCAATACCACTAAAAGTATGAAATAAATACTTAAAAAAGTGACTTTAAACTTTAAAAAATGATCAATAATATTTTTCTCAAAAACTTATTATTAAAGAAAATGCTATTGAAGTCGCCTCTCATTTAATTAATATCCTACAGAAGCCTCGACCTTAGCTTTTTTTTTCGGAGTAGCATTTGAGATAAGTATTATTTATCATTTTTAATGTTTAAAGTTCTATTAAAAAATATTTAAAGATCTATAACTCGCTCTATTTTTTACATTGATTTATATTTTGGTAGGTTACCAAGTTCGCAGTCCATGTCACTGGGTGGTTCACTGTCTCTCCAGCCTGTATTATATGGACCCACTGGAGGCAGTGAGCCTGCACATCCACCACTGCCTCCGATAAGGCGACCTTCACGTCCATCAGCTTCTATACAACATATGCATGTCATCAGACCGTAAGTATTATCGTTATGTAAAAGTGGTCGTCCACTACCTCAACACGTACGCACCACCCGCATGACACGCAACGCATTGCATGAAATTGCACGTAATTTTGACGTCGGAATTATGCTGAAGATGTCATAGGATTTTTTTATATAATCCGTTGCGTGTCGCGCGGCCTGCCGGTGCGTGCGTGCTAACATGTGGACGTTCACCTTAAACATGAGATTAGAAAACATTCTGCTTTTATCGACAGGCTCCCACAAATCACTGTTTTTGTTGGTTAGGTATATAAATTTTTTGTTTTTAAAAATTATAGCCAAAAGAATCAAAGTTCTTAAAAATTAGTTAATTAATCTATGAACCTACCTACAAGAATGATTATAGTAAAGCGAATTTCACTCTTGTGAATTAAACTTTTTAATTAACCTATATTACGACATACCTTTATTTTAATTATAGTCTGAAAGTAATTTTCTGATAGCAAATAAGGAATTCAAGACCACTTGCGTTCGGATATATCAAAAGAAATTCCGTCACCGATCTGTCGGAATTCGGTGAACGAGGCGCGCTAGGATTCAATTGTCAATACTGCTCAAGTGATTATCTTATATAGCTATCTTATTAACGTATTGCCTACTATTGTGCATATGTCTGATTTGATTTTTTATGATATGTTTTGTATTGTTACAAAAAATATTATTAGAGAAATCTTATGTGAAGTTAATATAAATAAGTATTTCTTCAATGTTTTTATTATAAAAGTAATAATGATTATCAAATTTTGAAAACGCTATTTTGTGTCAACTACTATATTAGATTTGTAATTTTTTATAGTGGTTATTAAAAATATGTAATAAGTATTCTGATTCTAAACAACTACAAATCTGGTTTGACCCTTCAAAGTCAAACTGATTAAAAGATCTCGTATAATATATCAACATAAATATTTTTTAGATAAATAATTAGCCTCAAGCTTTGGTATATATTAAAATGTAGACAAACAATACGTGGGATTTACTAAGTTTATTTTATTCAATTTTATTACATTTGTTGTAGTTCTTTCAGTAAATACTTTTCTTTAATATTTAAATTTATGAGTGGGCTTAACTGTTCTGCCATTTTAGGTGGTTTGCCATACTGGATTTAGAATGAAATCTTTTTATTCTTTTCGTTCTTTCCTTACTTAAAACAGAGGATAAACCAAAAAGTGTCGTTTCGCGATCAGATACAGCGGTGTGTGTCGAGCTGTGTCGAGTTAGTGGTGACATGGTGAATAGTGGTACGGGTATCGAACGTAAAAGGACTCGAAAGAAGGTAGATCGATATATCTGCCAATAACACCCACCCGCATAAACTTCAGTTACTCCGTGATCAATGATTATAACGATTGCAACAGCGCCGAGATATCGAGAACTCGTGAAACACAGCAATCCCGTTTTAAGTAATAGTTTCGATGAAGTTTAAAATAACAAAAATATTGTTTACTCTTGTTTTTATAGTTTATTATTATCTGTCTCTCCCTTGCTCTATATTTCATGAATATACTCGGAAATTGTGTGTTTTAGTTCAGTCTTTAATAGGGCCCACAGGTCACGGCCTTTTCTCGCAATTCGATTTGATTCTGATATGATGATTATTCGTGCATAAAAGTTACTATACACAAATACAAAAAAAAATACCAAGATTGTCGAGAGTTTAGTAGTATCAAATCTCCATTCCGACTCCATTTTCAGTATTTCTAAGTCTAGCATTTAAACACCAAATTGTTGCAAAGTACCTATGGACACATGTTTTTAATACATTTTAGTCCAAAGTGCAATTTGTAGATATTTGTAAAAAAGAAACCTCACAAATAAAATTACATTTTAAATTGAATCTATCGCATATCTCATGTGCTATAATCGTAAATAGATCCCAGCCAATATGCCGATCTCTTTGAGTGCTCCAAATTGCGTGGGTAAATCTTGTCGACAAACAAATTAGAATTTACATTTTACACACGACTACGAATGGAAGATAATGTTCAACAATGAGAGTGTTTTACATTTTGTTGATATTCATTTGTCTTTTATACTGTATGCTGAAATGGGAGCGTCAGAAGGCGTCTTTTTGACTGTCAATTTATGTCCACGTGTGCAGTGATAAGCAAATTTAGAAGCTTAAAAAAGGTGAAAATAATGATATTATATTCAAGGAAAGTCTATTGAAGTTGAAACTCAGCAGAGGGTTCTCTAACTGTACTCTTTTTTCAATGCTGTTGATAATAATACTTTTTATAAATAATAATAAGCAAAGTTCTCGATTAAATTTTACCACAAATTGATACGATAATGGTCGTCGTCGCAGTAAACGAAATTGGATGAATTCTTCAATATATTTTCCTGTAAAATTAAATTGCTGTTACAATTAAATTTTGTCCATTTTCGCATATTAAAAATTGATCTACAATTCATAAAGAAATTGCTATATTAAATACTCATTTATGTACACTCGAGCGCAAAACAGCTTCCTTTTTAATCGACTTTAAAAAGGAGGAGGTTGTCGATTCAACTGTACGTTTTTTTGAAGTATATTTTATCATTATTTGTAGCCAATATAAATGAATATTAATTAAATTTACTGGCTGTAAATTATATCAACCCTCGTGTGAAATAGAATTTTCATTTTCAGATCTGTATATTTTCCGATGATTACCTATGCCCCACAAATAAAAAAATTAGAAACTTTACTAAAAATATTAGTACACCTATAGATATGCATCACTGATAACCTATACCATGTTTTATTTATCACACGATCACTCATGAATTCACAATTACTCACAGCTATGTATAACTAAACAATGGTATTACCTTTCTTATCAGTGATGCTATTGGTATAGAAGTGACAGTTAAAAACAATGAAACCCAGACATATTTACTTGATTGTAATTTGTATTTTGTGTTAGATCCTAATCTCTGCTAAGCCTATGTGATAGTAGCGTATTTTTTATGTTATTCATTTTTCGTCGTTCCCTTGTATTTTCCTAGCATTTTATGGATTATTGTCTTGTTATTGCATATCCTGTTCACATAAATTACATAAGCAATATCAGTAAATTTGTTTTATTATGGTACGCCATTTTCTTATTAACTCTTATCTTCTTGTAGTGTTTGTATAATAGTACCTATATCGTGAGATTATTGGGATACATATATTATACTCTTAGTTTAGAAAAAAAATCTAAAGAAACAAGTTTAAAATAAAGACATAACGTGATAATTTTTTTTTGTAGATATAAAGACTCCGATATTACCTTGTTCGATTTATTATATAACAAAGCCATAGTTTTGTACGTTTTTTTCAAGAATAAATATTTGACAAAACACGTTAGTTTCACTGTCCATATTTGTATCATCAATAAATATAAAAAATCAAACCATTTTATTATGTTTACACAAAGCTATAAAAGAAAAAAATAAAAGTCTTTGTTATATTTATTTTCAATTATAAACCCAGCACTGAGTTATTTTCGTTACCTTTGAGTCTGATATCAAATTGGCAATGTGAACTCGTATAAAATACTATACTGTAGAAGCCAATGATTGGGCGGGCGGTGGAATGGCCCAGTGAAAATGCGCCCACTCTGAGCTCACCGTAATAAATTACAAAGAAACGTAAAAGATGTATAGTAACCATACGTCGGAATTAAAATGAATTTTAAATATTCAATTAAATTTAATAATAAATGGGTAATTGGTATATTTACCTTACTGTGCTAGAATAGTAATTTCGTAAGAGTTTTTTCATTTATAAACTAACAAAGTGGGTAAGTCAACAAGATTAGAGAAAAAAAGTAGAACTATATTTTTTCATTGAATGAACAACATTTGTCTTTCTTGCCTCATTATCAGTGGTCGGAATTAGGTAGAGTTATTCATGTACTTACACTGATTTCATACAGCGAAAGAATAAAGTGGATATGCCTCAAATCCCGAGATTAATTTTAAAGAGCAGAAAAAATCCCGTGATTTTTTAAATAAAAAGTTATTTACTTTTACACAATTTAAACTCCTACACGCACGACGTTGCCAAACTTACATCAATGACATCGGATGTCCAAAGTTGCAAAATACCAATACGCGCGATGTTGCCACATTTGTAGTTCGCACAACATAGCTTGTGAGAACAAAAGAATACAATAGCGTAAATGTGGAGCACTCCCCACTTAACGTAATGTACTAGATTGTGTCTCTTTCTAGTGCATTCAAACTATCTAAATCCCGGGAAGGTCCACATTAATATCAATATTTCGAAGCAAGTACATAAATAACTCTACCTAATTCCGACCACTGCTCATTATAGTCAATTGATATTTTCTAACAATTCATTTTTGTGAACCTTAGCTCCAGTATTTTCATTATATTTAAGCAAAAACTTCGTATCTCGTGGGGTTCATAAGAATGAATTGGCTGTTGCTTTACTTCTATATCGTGGCCAAACTCGTCAATCGAGGTCCTTAACTCATATTGAATTTCCCCGATATGTAGGTATTTGTACCAAATCGTTCTCATAAACCATAAATACTTATTTCACATTGTAACAAAAATGAGTTATATAATTAATAGCATTTATATTATCTCATAAGAAATTAGTTCCATGAGCAGTAATAATTTAAAAACAATACAAAATTATCGAATTTCCATAGGCATGGGTAGAATTTGCTGATTATCTGCGATCGAATGATGGCCACAGTCGTAGTGGAGGTCAAACAGTTGAAGATTTATTTTGGTATATCCTCGTTTTTTTAACTATTTTTAGAATTATATAATTTAAAATAAGTTTCCTTATATGTTTTATATATAAATAAGCTGGTATGAGTATAAAACCCAAATACTTGATAAGCTTCCGTAATGTTTTTCCTAGTATGTCATATTTCATGGTGATCCTACGATACTTTTACAAGGTGGAGTGCAGGCCCCTCACAAAGTGCGGGTACGTCAGACCGTGCAATAACCGGACCGTTTTATTCGAGATCGAATTTTATCATTTCTTGTAAGGAGGTTTTTTGCATGGGGTTCCTTTATAGCATCAAAAGTGTTTTGTAACAGCGGAAATATTATTTTTATTATGAATATAATTCTCCATTGGTGGTGGTAAAAGATCGTATCGTACCCACTTGGGTTGAAGTAAAGAAAGTTAAATTGGTAATTAAATTACTATTTATTTATTTAGGCGAACTACTGTAATCATTCATAATTTAATTCATTGTATTCAACTTTTACATTATAGGCAATATAATAATTATGGAACTCTCTACCTGAGTTTATCAGACAAGGGAAAAGTTTTAAACTTTTAAATCGTTTATTTTTTCACAACTTCAAGTTATTATAGATATGAAGTATGGTTTTAATTTCAGTGCGATATCTCCATGTGTCCTTGAAACAAAAGGACATACGGATAACGATGTGATTCGGATATATACGGATAAAGCTTCTTTTTTCCTTTTGAGGTACGTAACTCTAAAAAGATCTCGTTTTTCGAAACCCAATTAAAATGGAGCAGTAAGATTGTTTCACTAAGGTAAAAAACATATTTTCAGAAAGTAATAGAAGTAAAAGGAAGGGAAGGACTAAGTACCTAATTATTTCAGTTATAGCTTTGAATAAGGACGTAATTAACTCATGGCATATGTTGGCAAAAAATTGGCTGATGGCAAAAAATTGTACAATATCTTTATTATATTTGCATATACCATCCAATTTAATCGTTCAATAATTTTCGATCAATAAAATTGACAAGCATTCAATATTTTCAAGCGACAAACATGTCTGTCCATGTCGACAATGTTTCAGCCACTGGCTTCAAAAGTAAACTAAAAATGTATAGGACAATGCGGTGCAAGAAACATTTAGCTGTACTGTGTGCCGTTGTATTTTATATTGAACCACGAAGAAGTTCGAGATGATAGATAAATAGTATTGTTATAAATACGAGTACTTTAATCATTAGGACACTTGGAGTCACTGGGATAGAAGAAGATTTATAGAACAACATCTGTACGAATGTGCCTAAGAAAATATGCTACCAGATTACACATCGTTTTATCCAGACAATAATTTGAACAAAATATTTATATCTATTAGCTTGACTTTTATCTAGTAGATGAAATTTACATAAAAGCTGTATCAAAAAACCAAAACAGGTGCACTTAAAGTTTTGCTTGAACTTGAGCATCAGCAGTGTTCCCTTTCACTTTAAAGGAATTAAATAATTAACTTGAAAATGCTTTTAATTTTCTCGAAATTAGGCCTACGTTTGAATGCTTCCATTCCCCGGGGAGAGTTATTGTGCCAGCTGAAAAGTTGTAGGAAACGATGTCACAAGGCGAACAATGAAGCAGTGACGTCATCCTTTGTTAAACTGCGTCGAGGGATAGGGGAGGCCTACTGACAGTGGTTTTCTTCATTATGACGTTCGTAAGTTTTCGAAATAGTTTACATTAAATTGAAAAGCTCCTATGTCTTGGAATTCCTTTTAGTCGAGTGTTGTAAGGTTTCTACTACGAAATACTATTATGATGAATAGATTTTTGTAAAAAAAAATCTATTGTTTCATTATACGCTTTAATAAAAAGTACACTCATTTATTTTTCACGACCTTTTTTCTATTGAATTAATGTTTTTTTATGAACCACTCGAAATCTTTCGCCTAAAACGAGGGTTTAATGGATGGAAACGACATCCGTAGCCGAGTGGTTCACACATCGGTTTCAAGGTGTCGCAATCTTTGAGGTTGCGGGTTCGATATCGGTCGTCAATGTAGATAAAAGACTGTTTTCTTTATTTGTCTCTGCTCTGGGTATTGTGATACTTTTGGTGTCTCAGATAATCTATAATATCTTGTTATCTGAGCAATTAATGTGATGTTAGTTGAGATTTATATATTTTATTCGATATTAAAGTAACCTATTTTTTTTCAGAATGACTAATCTAACTTCTGTTCTGTAAAGTTTACAGAACAGAAATTAGATTAGTCATTCTATCCAATTCAGCTTCTTGATCAGTTGACTAGTTGATAAATCTTTGTGTAGCGTGTGAGCGATTTCTATGGATCGTTTTCATTGGCCGGTCATCGATGTGACACCGCAGAGGTCACTGCGTTCTGTGTGTGAGCCCCGTCGTCCAGTGTAACTAAGCTTTGATTTATTTTTAATTTGTTTTGCACCCCCAAGAAAAGATGGTTTTGCTCTGGGGCAAACGCTTTTCTCAGTACAAAGTTAACTTCGAATACAGTGTTAAAAAATATAAATGTAAATTGAAGTATAATACACTTAGGGCCAGTTTTTTGATCCGTGGTTAACTCAACCATTTGTTAAAATCTTTGACAAATGGTTAAATTTTGTTATCAATGAAAAAAGCTTAAAAATCCACTTTGTCCCTGCCACTCTGAGATGGTACTCGAACCCACGACCTACGCAATCAAAATTAATAAACATCCAATTTCAACCTGAATATTCTTGACACTATTATTAAAGAAATTAGATCATCAAAGGGCAAAGTTGACGCAGTTGTGTAGGGGACCACAAATCCGCAGAGATGGTGACGCCGCATTTCTGAAACTTGACTAATTGTGACCCTGTTTCAGATTTCTGCTCGAAGATAGTAACTTATATAAGTACGATGTTTGTTGCTTTGAATAATTCATGGAATTCATTCATGGACATTTATTAATCTAAAGCAATACTCCCTTCGTTGCCTTGGTTAGAGATTATTCTAAGTTAACATGACTCATTTTTTTGTAATATATAGTTTTGATCAATATATAAAATAAATAGCCGTGATCTAATTATAAAACGACACGGACTAATCACAGTAAAATAATATGTACTAGTACTATGTAATAGTACCTAGTACATATTACATATTATTTTAATCGCAAAAAATCCGAGAATTGTTATCGGAAAATATAATATTCTTGTATCAGTAAGTAAATAACAGTAGCTTTTGTGTTAATCTATTAAATTTATATAATTTTGGACCTTGTTATAAGTATCTACCGCTTAAGTGAGTGCTAAGGTGACTTTACCCCGTGCTTAATGAACACTTAGTTCATATTGAAAATAATGTGAATAATTAATTATACAAGTAGTCAAAAAGTGTTCAAAATCCGGCTAAAATAAATATATAAGCATTCCGCACCAGTAAACCAAGTAAATTTTAACTGTGTCAGATATATTATGTCATTCAAACAATATTCGTATAAATTATTTAATAATGTTTTCTTCATATTTTATTATAAGTGTTGGCAACTGGCTGAAAAGATACCATCCTTTTTTATAAGTTTTATATTTTTTAAATTTGTTTTTTATTTTATTTTGCTCTTTGTTTTTGTTTTTATTATTGCCATTGTCGTTTCCCATGTTTAAGCTGTGATTGGGATTTATTATTTTTATATAGTTTATCATATATCCATTAGTTTTTATTATACAGTCCTTATCCCCACTAGCTATTAATTGTAATTATCTTGGAACAGTCATATCGTGTTTTTTGGTAAGTAAAATTTGATCTAAATAATAAATATGCTGAGATATGAACGAGTAGCTTTACAGCCTAAAAATATCCTTTGATGATATTTTATAAGAAAGCAGTTCTAAACGTTGTGACGTCACATCTATGAATGTAGGCATGTAAGCGGAAGGATAGAGGTTTTGTAAGGCACAGCTAGATCATTGTGGGGAGCCCATAACACGTTGTTGTCATGACAACGATGCGTGCGCGAGGGGTCCTCTCTCCCGTTCCTCTGAGGGCTCGCGGAGCCAGGAATGAAAGACCTTCGTGCTATAGTCTAACTCCTTTCGAATTCTTGAACAACACAGTGACTTCAGAGGTCTTTAGTAAACAGTCGGGTATTATTTAGTGCTCTTTGGTATATGTCAGCTTACTCGTTGCTTTCTAAAATTGTAACTTTCATTGAGGTGATTTGTCAACAACGTATTTTGGGTTGTAATCATATTCAGCTACTTATTTCAAGTGGCTGTTTCTTTAAATAAATGTAAAGATAATTTTAATTACACGCTAATTGGACTTTGTATTTTGAGGGTTCCACGTCACAAAAGGAATGATGAAACTTTTGTAGGATCACTCGTTTGTCCGCTTGTCAAAACTGATTTTCTCTGACACTTCCAAATTGATTGCGTTAAAATTTGGTACACATAAAAAATCTTGTAATAATTTTATTAAATTAACTGTGAAAAATTATAATAACATACAATACATGTTATACAATAAATCAAAATTTTTTATCACCGAAACGACCACAGTTAAAAGATTCCGTTTGTAAGATCGAATATAATAACTTAGTAAAAAACACCTTTAATCGAATTTACATTACGTAATTGAAAATAAGTTTCTCGAAACTAATACGATACATGTGTAACTAGTTTTGTAATGGTGGAAAATAATAGTATATCTGGGACATTGGCTCCTTCAACATCAAAGCTTTACTATCGGCTGTTTTCTGAATTGAGAAAAGTAGAAAATGTTAACTGATTCTTCTCAATAACTTAAGCTTTATACGTTCCACATAGCAAAAAGTCCTAGTTTTATCTATTTACTATTAACTGATCAGTAAAAAACTAAAATCAGAAATGAAAATATGTTTAAGTGACGTTTAAGCAGTTTGAGTCGTGCTTAACTTTAAATTCTCAATTCAGAAACCGGGTGTATGTGCAGATGGTGTCGCGAGACTTGTGTCCCTTATTAGTTGCGTGCCACTAGTTAAGTTTCGTGAAACACAATGCATGCATTGTGAAACTGAACATTTACATGTGCAATTGCTACAAAAGTAATGCTATAATGCAAAACTAATGTCGTAATTTAAATTCGGCTTTACAAACATAACTTATTATTTTCTTATATAAATCAATTTTATTTTTCCTGGAATACATCATTTACAAACCAACGTGATGAGGAGATTAGAAATCTTAAACAACAAACAAAATAATTTCCGTTGGTAAAGTCGAGAGAGGAATTTCCTTCTAAATATTTAAAGGAAAAAACCACAAACAGATGTTATTACTTCGTACGTAATTTCTTTAAAAAATATTTCTATGTCCTTAATTGTTATGTAGAATTACTTTTTTCTACTAATATTATATAATACTACTAGCTTTTGCCCGCGACTTCGTCCGCGTGATATAGTTACTTTGGGCATCAAATTTTCCAAAAACGCTGCTGTGTTTTGAGTTGATGATGAAATTACCTTGATGTTTAAGTTCGAAGATAGTACAACAAAATACCAACGAATGTCCAATATGTTTCAGCACTTTATCTTTGAAACTTTAGAGATATTAATCCAATTCAATGCAATTTGAAATAAAGATGAAAAAAAACAGTTCTGAAGTTTACACAAAACTTAATCGAAAACGTAATTTACGTAAAATTCTTTGAAATAATCGTTACCGTAGATTACTTTAGAATAAACGCCATTTAGAACACAGTGCCATCTATTGGGTGTATTTGCAACCTAGATGTCAAACGATATTGAAGAATTTTATCTATGAATCACGGTACACAGCCATCTATGAGAACTTCATAAAACTAAACAGTAAATAAACACTTGCATAAGAAACAATTAATTAGTACATTTTATTCGTTTACATTCACGACATAAGCGAATAATTGAGATGATAACTATCCTATCCAGTAAGTTAGACCAAAATACGGGTACATGTGAAATTTGATTGATATCGGTTCAGTAGTTTTATAGTTTATTGGCAACATATATCGTGACACAAAATTTTTATATATATAAGATATTAGAATGATGTAGTATCCCGTAGATGGAATATTTTTTGAAATTGGTCCTGTAGTTTTGGAGCCTATTCAATAAAATTAATAAATAAACAGAACTCTTCTATTCATAAAATCAGTATAGATATAACATTACTTTGGTTTATAATAATAATAATATTTTATTGTCACACCATTTTTACAGTTACAGTTAAAGTTTTTAACATTAAATTAACAAATTTAATATAACATGATAGTGTAGCAATTGGCTTAACTATATTATCGCTAACAGCGATTTCTACCAGACAACCTTTGGATGGAGAAGAATGAATAGCAGTTATGAAAAACGGAGTAAGAATAAGAGTACATAAATTCTAGATAAATAAGTTACAATTAGTAAAAATACATTAATGCCTTTAAGATACATAAATATTGAAAATATATACATAAATACAAATAATATATACATGTAAAGAAAAAATATGTTTTGAAAATCAATTGACAGTGGTAGTAGTTAATAATATTTGATTCTTCATCAACGTCATCGTTCTCTGTCATACTCTACTGCATTAAAAATACGTAAATTAGAGGAAGACAGACGACGAATTCACGACCTATGTAATGTTGAAAAGTACAAGGTTTGCCGATGTGGTTTAAAAAATGTTGAATGAAATTTCCGCTCGCATAGCAGTGAATCGTTATTTTGTATAAAATTAAAAGCTATAAAAAAGGTTCTGTTCATGAAAGTTTGATGCGAGCTTGATGGATAATGGTGTAATTACATTAATTATCTCTGTTGGTATTTTGCCAAGTTCATAATTAACTGTCAATCTTTGTTGCTGAAATTAATATGAATTGTTATGTATACTTTAAGCTTATAAAAGAGAAGTAAAAGCTACTTTTATTTCGCTAAAAGCTGTTAAATATCTTTTGTGATGATATAAAAATTGTAACATTTTTTCTAATTTTCACTTCAACTTTAACTAGGTCAAGAAACTAAAAGGTCTTTAAGATTATGTATATGACCAATACATGAAATATTTTAATCTGCTGGCTTTATATGAAATGTTCCATAGCGAATCATAATATATTTAAGGGAACGTAGAAACTCGTCGTAGTAAAGTCCGTCACCGAACTTAAAGTTCTTTCACGAAAAATTGCGACTACTCGAGTTACACCAGAATTTTGTCTTGACAAGTGCCATATAACATTAAAAGATAACATCTTTCAAATGTATCGTTAAGAATAAAAAGGTTTACAGTCTACGGCCTAATTGTTTATTTTTAAAATCTATCGCAATTTCTTTCAACGATATAGTGATTTATGGAAACATGTAACGTTTAATTAAACGATGATTTAAATGATCAAGAAGCTAAATAAAAGCTAATGTCCGCTTTCACTAAATTTAGGATTCGCCTATATTTTCCGCCTATATTAATATTTGGGAATCGTTTAAGGTAAAAACACACTTCTTCATTAACATGTCTAATATTATAATATTCGTAATGCTTTGCCTTACGCTAGGCATGGGTGTAAGTAACTTAATTTTATTTACGTCTAACGCTTGCCTCGGACAATTAGAATTAAAGTATAATTGACGATATCTTTAAAAAAAAAGTCACGTTCGTAATCAAATGTAGAAATAGTTTTAGCATGAAATTCGTGAATATTGTTCAAATGTCTAATTGAAATAGATCAGGCCCTGATTATAAAACTTACCCAAAATGTCGAATTGTAAGGCACTTCGTTGCTAATGTAGTGAGTTTAACGAGATATTTCTATCGTTATAAAAGGTTGCTGTTAACCTAAATAAAGGTGCCGAAGTTTGAAACAGAAATAATGTGTAAAGTGACATATAAATTTTTCAGGACTCCATATGGGAACATACCGCTGGGAAATACCGGCATCTCGCCTTTGTTTATTAGATTCTGCGTAACTTCGTATCACTTTTTCCCTCGCGTGGACCGTAAAATTAGTAGATATATTACTATTATCCGATACGGACAATAGTAAAAAATGCTCGGTTCAAAAAACCTTCGATAAATCGTTATTGAATAGAACTAGTGTTGTCGTTATTCGTTTGCATAACGAATACCTTATCGCCGACGCCGGTATAGTGTAAACATGTGCCGATAGTTTGTGGAAACAACACTGAATATTTATATATTATATCTCTATTTATTGAACCTGGGAAGGTAATAGAATTTATTAAAGTAAATAAATTGGTATTATGTTTAAAAAATATTAAAAAATATGATAATGTATTCAGTATAGACCGTTAAGCACGTGTGAAAATGAAAAAAAACTAAGCGACAGATGTTTAAGAGAATCAGCGACAAACTTTGCAACGGTTGCGAGCGTAATAATCTTTTTACATTCATTTTTATTAGGTTAAAGAACAAACACAAACGTTAAGTTTGATTTCAACTTTATGTTCTAATTGGAAACTTGATAATCTTTTGACCTCTAATGACATTAAACTATCTACTAGTTAAAGCGATAAGGTTCTGCCAATATAGAAATGAAATACATTGAATTAAATAGTTTTCATGCTATAAAAATATACGGTTTCGAATGCTAATGGTAACCCTCTAAAAAAAAAACAAGTTTTTTAATGTTTTCGCACGTGATGAGTTTCTTTCTATTTTAGAAGAAGGTCGGCAGAAAGTAATTATTAATTTAATTACAATATACAGAGTATATTTCCCTAGAGTTTAGTATAGTCTTGTTAACAGAACATTATATTTACAACTAAGATAAAATTATTAATTTTAATTGAATATTAATAATTTAGGGGTATCATACTAGCAACTTAAGAGTATTTATCTTTATGTTCTCCGATGTTACTAGAAAAGAAGAGAAAAAAATGGACATGTATACAGGAATGCACACAATATTAAAATGAATGCGGATTTTGACATTATATTGTAACCCATCAAGTGTGAGTAATTATATGGCAAAATCTTAGTTTTTAATTGATACGCATCCTAGTTTGAATACAATACAATTGCTTAGTCCAATTATACGTGAAATACCAAATAATTGATAACGTTGTAAAGAACCATCACACAGTGACATTAAATAACTAGTACGGCTATCAATAAGTACTTGTTTATTAATAAATTCACAGTGTGATGACCCTTTACAACGTTATAAATCATTTTGTCTTACATTTCAGACACGTACAACAAAAATTTTGTTATCAACATTAATAATCTTTAAACGTGAAACTTTGTTCAATACTCAATAATAGGCTTTTTACCTTCCATACTGGACATACTGTACTACACTGTATTATATAAGCTATATAAAATAGTTTAAAATTAATAAGATTTATATTAGCCACAGCAATAACATCTTCACATGCAAATGACTTGATGGATTCTATGAGATCTTACACACAGATAGTTTTGAAATCTAAATCAATATATTTTTAAAACTTGGAAATATGCCCCGTGTAAATCTCTGTCCGAGTGTAAATTCGAACTAACCGCTAACCAAGACGAAGTTAAATTGAATGACATAAATATTGTCCTCAATCTATTAACCTTGATAAATTAACGAAACAGGTCAAGCATTTCCAAGTGGCAACAGGAAATCTTGACTAGTAGCGTTAAATCCAGTTAACTCGGCGGGTCGCCATGAATATGGATCTGGTAGATTCTGTGTCCGTGTCACGTGATCCCGGCTCCCGTTAATCTGCGGGAATAATGCCCACCGTGAATTCCTTTGTTTCAATTGGCAGTATTCAGTATCCACTCTGGGATCACGACCATGAGTAATGTGAATATTTAAGTGAAACCCTCTGTTTTGTGTTCATGAATTTACGAGGTGCTTTTGGTCTGAGAGTTTATTCGATATTTGCATATTCGGAAATCAATGAACCAATTTTTGTTTTGTTCCTATCAGACGTTGTAGATTTTTAAGAAATAAAATCATTATCGTAAGGACATTACTTGTTGAAAAGGTCACTTTTGACGGGTTCGATGCTTGGGCGAATTAAAGAAAGGCTGACTAGTATGGGAATTGATTTATTTTATGGTAATAATGGGTAAAGAAAAGAAACTATAACAAACAAAAAATGAATATAAAACAGTTTAATTATTTATTTTTGGGTTTCGCTATTCATTTCGTTTAATCATGACGACTTCATTATTATTATATTTTTTATTTAGATTTATAAGATTTATAATAACATGTTTACATCAGAATTTTTTTACGAACTCACATTCATGATTGATTTGTTAAAAATTTAAATTACAAAAGGTGAATAATAAAAATTAATGATGTTTAATATAAAAGACCAAAAAGTTTGCATGTTGAAACCTAGGACGAAATAAACGGTAGTACGGCACACCGTTAAAGTAGTTGTCCGTCTGTTAAGATACCTTGTCATAAATTTCTAGGTTCACTTATTCGTAACATAAGAGCGTTTATACAGTACGTTTTGAAAAATTCAAGGGAATCTATTCCTAATGCAATAGCCACGTTGAACTTCATGCAATTTGGCAAATAAGAATGGCTTATAGCCAAAATGAAGACTAAAATCCGAAACCCGTTAAGTATTTACATCATGCAACATTGTGATATGTGTGTGTTTACAGATGCGATTGTTTCTCTGATCTTAAAACCTATGGCACAGAATATAGCCTGTGCCTATTGCGACAACAATATAAACCTTGTATTCCTTAGCTGTGCCTATTGCGACAACAATATAAACCTTGTATTCCTTAGAGAAATGTAAAATGTATAGAGAAATGTATAGTTTATTGTCTTCACTAATTTTTTATGATGTTATGTGACAGCCTGATTCTGTACTTTAGAAATCATCATTCGATTTACCATGGATTAATTTGTTGTTTATACCGCTCCAACTTATGGAATTTAAATGACGTAAAGCAACGTGCATGATGAAGTACCACGATGTATCGAAAATCAGTTTTAAGAGTATGCCTACTGACTTTTAATTAGTTGTTAAAATTTTTAATCTTATTCTAAACATTTGTGTTTTGTGCGCAGGAGCGATGTGCTTGCAACAACACTATCCGCATTGTACGGAAAACTGCTGGTAGTGATGGGTGTAGCGTTTCCAATGGCGGAAGTTATTTCTACATACATACCACCTTCTTTCTATGAGGTAAGTAAAGCTTTTAATAGATTTAATAACGTAAACTACAGCAGCATCATCACATTATCATAAATTATCGGGAATCGAATCCAGAACCCAGAAATATCTCAGAGATGGCGACACTTTAAACCCGGCGTGCGCGCACGTTGCAATTACTAAAGAAATAGTAATGTTAAATCTATTCATATTGTTTTTTGCTAAACAATCACAGTGTTATTAATAAGGGTTTAGCGTTGGAGTTAATTTACGCTGAGACTGCATTTATTATTAGTCAAAATTCATATTAATAAATAGAGACTCGGCAAAGGTTAACCTAGTAAGAGGTTCTACGGGAGTTATATTTACTTCTAGGAGGTAGTAGGTTTGCTAACTCTGTTTATTATGAATTTGGACTAATACTCAAATTGCCATTTAAGCGTAAATTTAATATGACGCTAAATCTTGTTTATTAATAGCACTGCCAAAGTTTGAGTATAAAAGTGTAGCTTGTGATCCATGTATTTGATTTTATTTCGCCCCTCACATAATCGATATAATGGTATGCCGATTGACCCTTAAGTATATAAAAATAAAGTTGAAATTGTCAACAGGGTTTCTACTTATATCTATACATCGGCAGTATGGTTTTTCTTCTCTACATGTATGCGGCCCTGGTAAGAGATCGGTCGCGGTCTGCTGCCGATACAACAGTCGTCGCTAGTACGTATAATTTTTCATTGTCATGTTTGTGAGTATGAATGGCAATACATACATACAAAAATGGCATACAAAATATGCATGAAAAATCCGAGAGACTTCACTTGGAGAAGACATTAAAAGAGCCGTAAAGTCATTAGACAAGTCAAGATCACTGCGAAATGGGCATAAAAACTGTTTTGTTATTAATTACTTGCAAGCAAAAATTACAATTTGTAAAATTATTTCATAAACTCGGCTACAAAATGATTCACATATTTGTCAATTAGCTTTTTAAAAAGGTAAGTAACTCTCTGATTTTTCCCATTGAGAAAATTTTATAAACATATTTTTTGTCTGAGACTGAAATACAGTATAATACGTAGTCTGTCAAGGTAATGGTCGCATGACTCTCTGGCTATAGATTTATGAACATTTTATTTATTAGATCAATGAACATCGTTAATATTCTTTTATTATTTTAAATTATTAATTAAATATTTGCTTATTTCACTTTTCAAAATAAATTTCTATGTATATATTTTTATATAAAACAAGGAATGCAGTCTATCTACTTTGTTATGATCAACTTAGTACGCCTAAACGAGCCATAAGATATGCTACCACTTAATAACCATTATTCAAACAGTAGCACTACACAAAATGCCACAATGGCTTTTATTGTTACTGTAATATGGATCAAAATAGATTATAGAAATTTTGTATATATCTGCAATGTTGTTAAATTTACTTAAGACGCCGACGTCTAGCTGGAGTCTAGACTAGTCGTTTGTCGAATATCAACGAGTGATGACGCGTCACGTAGCTTTTATTACGACATAAGTCTGAGAATAGCTCATTTGGTCTGAGGAGAACAGATATTAAATCTCAATGGATGGAGTAAAAAAGCTAAAAAACAAAATATCAACAACGCACGTCTTGTAAGTATATAATACGAAGTGCAGCAAGGTATTTTAGACATTTGTTGTCTTTTTTCTTGACTATGTTAGCCGGTTAAAGAAGAGAGAGAAAACTTGGACTTGATTTACCGTAAAGAACTAGCGCGTAGTGTAAACTTATAGTTTGCTAGTATTTAATTAGAAACTTATCACTTATCTATCTCTACCGCAATCTATATCATTGCCGAGCGCAATGAGGTAGAGAGCTTTTCTCACTAAATGGAAAGGCCTTGTCTTTCATGTTATTCATTAGGCATCCTTAAATGAGCCCGATGGCGGAGTGGTCACGCTGCTCGGTCCGGTTGTTAAGCAACTTTTGTAAGGGCCGGTCATAGGATAGGTGACCCAGAACATATATTTTGTGCTCCTTCATACTTCGGAAGGCACGAAGTATGGAAGGCACACAATACTTCCTGGGCTTGCGTAGTGGGTAATAGCCCATTCTCCCTATTCGATTCCATCTATAGGGAAGACTTAGCCCCAGCTGTGGGAACATTAATGAGCTGGTAATTAATGAGCTTAAAGTGCTTTTGACTAAAATTAAGAAAAAAAGCTTTTAACATCAGTTTTATGTTGAAATCTTCTTTCTCGAGTAGGTATGGAAATGATTACTATCTTTAATTTTTTATGATGATATTACTATTACTACTGAAAATGTATAATTTTCAGTATGTGTGTTTTAATAAGTCGGTGTGGAAATAATAAATATGGTTTTAACATGACATAACTACGTATTTTATATTTAGTTTACTGATCTAAATTCTGATGTATTTTTGTTGTGTGTTTAATTATTTTTATTAATATTTTTATTTCTTATGAGTTTTTAATTCTCAATCTGGAGCGTTGACATTCCTATTATCTATGTCAATCAAAAGACATGATGTTACATAATTTACTGTATAAATACCATACGTATTTTTCCCCGAATAAAATACGGAAAGACGATTACTCGTAATCGCTAAGGAAAACAATGCTTTGATATGTGACATAATACCTTTTGCATGTTACACACGTTATTTACCTGTTTTATTTGAAATCCCATCCGGTTAGAGTGCGCAAAATGAAAAATGAAGTGGAAATTCGTTCACTACACAGCCACCCCAAGCTACATTTGTTATTCAAATGATGGTGCTAACTAACCTCTTTGCATTGTGGAGAGAAATGTTAATATTTGCCAACTGAAAAGCACCAACTTAAATGGAGCACTCCATTTTTAATCCTTAAAAAATATCTCATTTCTATTTTAAACATAAAAAGGGTTTTAGACGAGGAATTTTCAAATTATCAAACAAAGTTGATATATTTATAAATGGATTTTTACAACGTTCTAATGATGTTACCTTATTCAACCCAATAAATTATTAAAATATATGTTGATCTAAATAATTGACGAATTTTTCAAACACTTGTTAATTTTTCGCTACTACAGAGCGTATTTTCATCAATGTTAAGGGAATCCACCCAAACAGCCGAAAAAAATATTTTTACGAATATTTAAACTTTCTATAAAGATGAAAATTTGTTGTGATTTTGTAGTTGTGAATATTTGATCAGTTGCGCTTTCCTAATGCTATATTGAAAAATATTCTTAATAAAAAATGCTTATAAATCCACTTTGGCCCTGGCACTCTGAGATGGGACTCAAACCCATGATCTTTCGCAAACTGGGTAGAGCAGTCGCCCGGATCGCAAAAGATCATGGGACCTGTAACTTGTAATACCATAGAACCTATATGAAAAATTAAAATAAGGAGGCGAAAGATTCTCGTAATGATCGTTTTTTGAGTTGTCTACAATTTGGAATCTTGATTTCTTTATTTAAAATTAACTCACTCTTGATCTCAATTCAGACCGAAACTATTTACTCAAGTAAAGATAGATTTTAATCTTTATTGTTTTTAAAGATTAGTTACTTATATATAAATACAGATGTTCATTACAAAATAGCATATACCTATACTGTTATAAGGAACTCGGCATATTTATATTAGCACCTAATATTTGTTTAATGTAGGTAACAGAATCCGTGTGCAGTATTGAAAGTCTCCCATCACTAATGAAAATATTGAAATTCAGAAACAGATTCGAGTTCATCCCCCTCCGAGTCGGATTCGTGTTCATCGCGTACGGAGCGCAGTACAGTGACAGCGCCTCACGTGCCGCCGCAGTTTACAGGAAAACGACTCTCACTGGGCTTCGCACTCTCCAACAAAACACATCACTATGGCAGCTTCTACTTGCGAATGGGGGCTGTTGGTGAGAAAATTTTCATTATACTTAATAAATTAGCAAATAAATAAATTGAAGTTGTGTCCCTTCTTCCGTGATACCATCTGGCGACATGTTTGCCTAAGGGCTTTCAGAAGATGTTCTATCAAAATCCCGGGATAGAACCCGAGCTTCTATTTCAGAGCATACCCTTAACTTATGTGGGTGGACTATAGTTTAGTAACCTTTTCGTCGTACTAGCAGATATTAAGGTGTAGCGTGAAAATCAAAATATTTCCTGAAACTTTGATTCACTTAAGTATATCTGAGTTTTTTGAGTAGTTTGATTTTTCGATTGGAGAAAATGGACTATATTATGGTTAAAAGGATATAACAAAATTTGTTACAATACGTTGGTAGATATTTTAAATCACAAAAGTCATTTCAGTAACGAAATGCATCACCACACAAATCATTCTCGCAAATCATTGAAATCTTTTTAATTCTTATTGGGGCAACTATTTCTAGTTTTTCTGAAATGGTCTTGATGGCGTGTTAACGGATTATCGTGAACTTTCACGAAGCCTTGCGTCAATGTTTGCAGAGTAAGTGTGGATTAGTGCCAGCAAATTCTCGGTGGGTTCCCTTGTAATACCATCGAATCCGACCAACTTTATTAAATCCTCTCTAACTTCTACTGACACGGAAAGGATAAAATTATTAACGGAAGATTTGTTTAATGATATTGGAGGATTATTTTCTTGGAACTGTTTTGTTCATAGAAATATAATAAGATATGATAAATCATCGTTAAAATTTTACAGCATTTGGTATTGGATCCATGATTTATTCCGGCTTGGAGTTTGGTCAGTACTGGGAGCTGGAGAGGAATACCAATTGTCACAACGTGCTACTTGCTCTGACGCCCGCTACTAGAATGGCTTTTATCTTCATACAGATGTATTTCATCTTTCTCAATAATGAAGTAAGTAACAATTATGAACTTGATTTGAAAATTGATTAGTACATTTCATATCGAAATTATTTCTTTGAAATTAAACAATAGTATATTACATTATGTTCTCAATTCTCATTATAAAGTAACTAAGATTGTCATTCAAACACATTCGAGTGTATTGTAACAAATTAACAATAGTAACCAATAGTTTCTATTGAATTGAAAAAATAGAAGACAATCTATATAATATATATATTTTGTAGGTCTTTTCAATGGAAACGAAATTTATAATACATAACAAATAAAAAAGTGCGAAAGATTTTGTTATTATTTGTGTCTTATTTGTGTCGGTACGAAGATGATATCTGGCTTGTTGCTCTTATGCAATGCTTACGGATTGCTAGGCTATGCTTTACAAGTTAATCATTATCATTTCAAATCGAAATTTAAAATGTTTATTGTTAATAAATTATTGTAATATTTTGCTTAGTTCTTGACTTTTTTTAATTGATTTCGATAAATTAGCGCAGTAAAATAAATCAGTTCAAATCATATTGTGATAGTAAGTTCTTATGCAAATACTGTTTGTTTTTCTATACTTATTTTTTATACTTCTTAACAGAAAGTGCCTGGATGTGAGACAGATTTTTAAGCAAAAGCTTAACGTAGAGGCCTTGAATATATTGCAAGAAACATCTTTGAACTAAAAAAAATATATATATTATTTTCAGTATCGATTACCTCAATTTTATTTTCAGATGAAAGTATATAAACACAAGATAGTAGCGAGGTTCGGATTAATGCACATGGTGGGGACAAACCTGAGCGTGTGGTTGAACGTGCTCGTGCAGGAGACAAAACACGAAATACTAACGTTCTATGACCCGGAGAATAAGACCATCGGACTATCGCATAGATTGGGTAAGAGACCTTTGATACTTCGCTCATATTTATACGCGGGTATAATGGAATAAAATGCTGCTTCCTCAGCCTTCATTATTCTTCAAGTAGTAGCTAGTTTCTATAGTTTGATAAGGTAAAACACTTGTTTTCGTCTATTCGGTATCTTTATTTCATTTCTTTCTTTCTAATTTTAAATATTTTTTTTATAGTTATAATAATATTAAGCTAGCTGTTTACATTTGCCTCAAGCTGTCTGCCTGTATGTACTGATGAGAAAAAATACCTGTCACATCAAGAGTCTTTATATTATATCGCCTCTAACGAATTTTCATGTTTTTTTTTTAATATTAATAGACGAAAGTATATATGACTATATACTTCAGGCATAGTATCTCAATAGTGATGAAATATAATGTCATTAGTGGTTTTGTAAATAAAAATGAAAATTTTACTCATTCATATGAAAACCTTATTATCCAATCTCATATTGGTTTCTTCCAACAACTTTGTACAGTTAATTATATAATTTAATGTCAGTAAACAATGGTTTTTGGACAGCACTTTGTTGGTTTACATATTTCATCAACTATGAAATATGAAATTTGTTACTGCCTATTACACTATTTAAGAAGAGTCATTATTTGACATAACTTCTGTCATTATATTTAATCAATTTTGCATTTACAATGTCATACTGAAAAAATAAAGCAGGTTCGAGTCCCATTTCAGCGTACCAGAGACAAAGTGATTTTTTAAAGCATTTTTCATTAGGAATATTTTCCAGTATAGCATTGTGAATGCGAAATTGATAAAATGTATTAAGAATATAACTTAAATCACTTCAGTTTTAATAAAAGACTTGGTTTATTTAAGTTTTCAAAATATTTTATTGGCTTGAACCACCATCACGAGAATATACCTTTTAAAAAAAAAAAAACATTAAAATGGGCCACTACTGATATAAATATTGTAAAACATGCACAACAAAAAATATTTCAAGCGAAATGAAACAATTAACTAATTAAAATATTATTTATAATTTCAGCATTCCAGAAAGCATTCGCATCTTTAGGGACAGAAGTACCTCCATCACATCCAGCCGCGGCTCACCTGCGTGTCCCTCGAGGGCTTAAAGGTCCGCACCATATTTTCGAGTGTCGGCGCACAAACATCATGGGCTCACTCGTTCAGGATGCCTCACCGTTTCTCTTCCCATGCACAATCGAGTATTCTCTCATCTGCGCTGCTATTCTATACGTCATGTGGAAAAATATCTCCAAGTATCCTTCAAAAGATGTCGCTGCAGCGATAGCCAAAGCTCGTATACTCGAAGGACTAGCTTATAAAAAGTCTCCACATCTGTATAGCGTGGATTGTGCCAGAGCACACAAAGGCTTGTTCTTTGGAATACTCGTTCTAGTCCTTACAATCATATCTTTGATACTATTCTTTGTCTTAGTGTCCAGAAAAGAATATGCAACATTAGCGGTGGTGGAAGTGAATGTTTGTGAATTGGCACTTTACGCCATGACGACTTTTGCGAGCTTAGCTGGAATGGTTTGTGTCAGAAAATTAAAATACGACGGCAATAGAAATTTGGAGCTGGATAATATCCTTCTTGTAGGAGCGCAAACTGGAATGTTCATCTATGGCACTTTCACCATAATCGGTGGTCATTTCACTATAGAGAAAAATACTATCTTAATTCTGATTACGGCTCTATCGTCTTTAGTGCAGACAACTTGCCAGACAATGTTTATTTTAGACGCGAGTCGCAGGTCAGCCAAGACCCCAGAACAGCTACGAAAGAAGCCGGGCAGAGAAATCGTCACTTTCCTTTTAGTAACAAACCTAGCGATGTGGGCTATAAATACATTGGAAAAATCCAGAGCAGAATCCCACCCAGTACAGCTGCATTTCTATGGATTATGGGCTTGGACTATAATCACTCATGTTTCTATGCCGTTGGCGATCTTCTACAGATTTCATTCGACAGTTTGCCTCTGCGAGATCTGGAAGAGGGCTTACAAGATGAAGCCTGCTTACATGTAGCGACTGGCTCACCGGTACTGAAGTGCTTGGATTTAATACGTGAACTATGGTACTTTTAAGAAATAGTGGAGTAGTTATATAGTGCCATAGATATGACGGGCGGGGTAGTTGGATAAATTTAAATGTTTAAAAATGCGGGCTTCAGTCTTAAGAACGAGAATATTTTAAACTTATTAATGGTCAACATTTTAGAAATATTTGAAATACGGAGATAAAAGAAAATAGTTTATATATCATAGAGGATTCATCCACTTTTCATATTCAATATGCATTATCCACATTAGTTTCCAAGTTGACTGCTATAACGTTAAGTTATTGTATTTAAAATATTTTAATATGTTATTTATTTGTAGCTTTATGGAACGCTTTAACTATCGTAGCGATAACGGTTTCGTTACTAAACTATGGAACTTAGTGTAACAGTATTTCTCAATTGAACGGGTTGGATTTTATTTATTTAGACGTTATTTTATCTGCGATCGCAATGGTTAATGTTATACTTATAGTTCTTTAAGATTATTGTAATTTATTGTGTTCATATTTTCACCCTGTTTTAGTATGTAAGAAAATTAGAGTAGGTAACCTCATAATAATAGCTGCATAGACATTCCACTTTTTGCAAAATTTTCCTCACTGCTGCATCCATTTGTTGTAATCTCATTCAATACAAATGTCTTCCATTAGATTATTTGAATTTTTCGTTACAGTAGTGTTTCATACACTTTTTATTCTACTTTTAGAAACGTGGTTTTTATATTTTTCTTTAGATTAACTTCGGGAACAATAATTCTATGTAATTGTATTTTTTTGAAGTCTTTTTGAGTAAACGTACACGACTATTGAAATAAGGTAACTAATACATTTTACTATGAACGAAAAATAGTCTGAGCAGAAATTAGAGATTTTGTAGCGATATTTTTGTGAAAAAAAAAATAATAAGAATGTAGTGTCAGTATTTTGGATAAATTTTTTAACAGTAGCAATACTTACATACCGAGGACCCAGTAGTTAGGCAAAAAGTAACACCAAAGTTTTATATGAGTAGGTAATTATTGGAGCTTATTGACATAATAATAGAGTCCAGTGAAATGATTCGTTTAGAATTTTAGAACTCCTTTGGTAAGTGAACGCTGATTGATTATGATTGATCGATAGACTTAGATAATTCGTCCAGAAAATTATTTAATTCGAGTAATTTATTGACACAAAACTGAAACGCAAAAATAGTTATTTATCTTCGATGTCTAAATAGCGAATTAGCTTATACCATTTAAATAAGTAGCCTAGATATTCTAATTTGTCACTTCGATTTCTATCACGATGCACCATGATATTTGCGTGAGAAAAAAACGACAATAATGACACTGGCTTAATTAAAATAGTATCTTTTTGCACCATAACATTTTGTTATAGTTAATCAGGTTTGAAAGTATTTTTGAAAAATTTTTCAGAATCCACTTTGTTCCTGATGGGACTCGAACCATTTTTCATTATAAATATTTACAGTATAGCATGCAAAATTGATCAAATATTATAGTCTATACATTTAGAATGGTAAAAGATCTTTTAATTTTAAAGATTACAACCGACAAAATAAGCACTATCAATATTGTGTGTGTATTAAATTTTAATTCTTACATTTTTAATAGAATGTTTCAATTTATTGAATGCATGGTTAATATAAAATATTATACTGGAAAAGTACCTTGATAATGAAGTGGTTACTTATTTGTGGTAGTACTATGGAAACGTGCTGATATTTATTATTGAATATTTGACTTTCAAAATATATACGTAAGTATTTATTTAACCAATCTTAGATGAAAGTATAAGAGTATACTAATACATAATATATTGCTCAAGTTTTACCAGAACGGCTTTACAACAAAACGATGCCTATTAAATTATCATTTTGAATATTTTTATGAACTTTAATTGTTTAGCATTAAGATTGTTTTGTAATAAAAAGAATTAACATGATAAAGCAAAAGTCAACATTGCGTTTAAAAATCATAATTTCTGATAGGGTTTCAGGAAACGAAATTGTTTAATACGTTTATAATATATTCGAATAGTTGTAATCCTTTTTATAAATATGTATTTATATATGTAAAAGAATATAAATAAGTTACTTTTTAATACTCAGCTATGACAATTAAGCTTAAGTTATTCTGGAATACCAAATTTAAAATGGGTATAAGTTAATGTATCTCGATTTGAATAGAATACTATGGGATTTACGTCGTGGGATTTACCTTCTAATTAATAAAAAAAAGTGAGTTTGCAAAAAAATCACGAAGATAAGGTTTCAGAGAAGAAAGGTACAGAGCACAGATTAAGGGCTAGAAGCATATTTTCCCCTTAATCCACATATCCCCACTGACAAATCCCCACTGGTAGGGATTCTAAGATTTACCTATTTTACAATTATAGCTACCGGTAGGGATATATGGAATCTGTTACTCCACATATCTTAACCGTTTTTTCACTGGTTGGGATACTTGGATTTTTATTTCCATTTATCACTATCAGTAGGGATAAGTTTTTTAATATTAGGTATGATATATTAAGTATTCATAAAATAAAACGTAAGTCATGAAAACGATTTTAATACAAAGAATGTATGAGAAGGTAAATTCGTGACAAATGGTAGTCAAATTTGCACAAAACTTCATTACTATTAAAAACATAACTTCATTTGAGACAACGTTAAACATAAAATTGTACTCTGTTGCACAATACAATGTAATATTCTAATAAAGTTGTAAGTTTAATAAATTTGACTTTTGTCACAAATTTACCTTCTCATACATTCTTTGTATTAAAATCGTTTTCATGACTTACGTTTTATTTTATGAACACTTAATATGTCATACCTGATACTAAAAAACTTATCGGAAATAAAAATACAAGTTTCCCAACCAGCGCAAATCGGTGGAGCTATGTGGAGTAACATATTCCATATATCCTTACCGATAGGTAAAATTGAAAAAAAAACCTAGTATCCCTACCAGTGGGGATTTGTCATTAGGGATATGTGGAAAGGGGATATTTTTTATTCTCAATTTAAAGTAAACTATATTTTTAAGACCAATAAGGTTGTCTACGTATAAAAAAAGTGTAATTTTAATTTTAAAGATATAATGTCTGCATATTATCTAACGGAAGTTCATACAAGATCACTTTTATGATTTAGATGCGCCTTGTTGGATACGGAAGAACGTCTAATAAATAATATCGAACAAATACCTTTGTTTAAGATATACAAAAGTATTTGATAAGGTATTTGTCACTTCTGACGTCAGATTAAACAGCCGCGTGTTACTCGCGTACACTTATAAATATCCGTCAGATATTTGCCGACCCTAAGGCAGCTAGATACATTCGCTAATATAATTCACAGAATGTAAATATAAAACCTACACAGTGAAAATTAAACGATATACAATATACTTATAGCTCAAATAAAAAGCTTTCTATTCGCAATTTGAAACAGCTCAATTTTAATATAAGCACTTTTATGTAATGTACCTACCCCTAACAATTTTAATTTAAGCACTTTTATGTAATGTACAGTGGTCGGAATTAGGTAGAGTTATTTATGTTCTTACACTGATTTCATACAGCGCAAGAATAAAGTGGATATGCCTCACATCCCGAGATTAATTTTAAAGAGCAGAAAATTCCCGTGATTTTTTAAATAAAAAGTTATTTACTTTTACACAATTTAAACTACTGCACGCACGACGTTGCCAAACTTACATCAATGAAAGAAAGAAATAAAGAAAGAAGAAATAAAGAAATCTCGGGAAGGTCCACATTAATATCAACATTTCGATGCAAGTACATAAATAACTCTACCTAATTCCGACCTCTGGTAATGTACCTACCCCTAACAAAATTGTTTATATTTCTTTATTATTTAGAATCTATTTGTCACATCTAAACGCAAAATGTTAAATTTACAGTCAATAGAATCTTATATTTGTAATTAGTCGATCGTATACTTCAAAATCGAATGCTAAAGTCGGAATTAGAATGGTAATTTGACGTGTTACTGCGTGTATATAAAAGTCATAATTTATAATTGTCGCCATATTTTATATCTACATTATTAATCTACGAGTTTTTCGATCTGCTTATCGATTCTGAATTTCAATAATAAGAAGTAGTTATTCTGCTAATTAAATTAAAATGAAATAGCGTTCGATTATGAATGGCTTTTTCGTATTAATAAACTCAGAGTTCTTCGAAATATGTTTTATTTAGAACATGATTATATGTGTCTTAAATAGAAAAGACAGTACGCGCGAGCGGTTTTTTCCTGTATAGTTCTTTACGCTCTTGCGTGGATTGGCTTCAAAATGTTCAGATTATTGAACGATAGCTTAATATAAATTAAATACACGAAAGTTTACTTTTATAATAAATTTGGTTTTAACACTACAAAAGTCCGATTTTGAAGTTCGCAATCTATAATTTGTTTAGGTACATATTTAAATATAATGTATATAGATATTGGAGCATTTATTGTTTGCAATTTATTATTAGTTAATCTTACTCATTATTAATACCAAATGATATTTGTTAATCTTATGACATTTAGGACTATTTTACAGTGTTTTTGAATATTTTTAAACTGCTTAGAATTGTAAAATAATAGTGATATTAGAGTAAAGTTTTTAACTATATATATTTGTGAACTATTTATTTGTTTAGGCAGGAACTGTGGATAGCTCTAAGATTGTCTTCTTGGATGTTTAAAGTTAAAAAGCGAATAAACTCTTCTTGAAACAAATCCCAGTATATTTTATTTAAAACGAAGTAATTTCTTTCGATATCGGCTGATTCGTCCATGTAAGAATACAGATGGTGATTTTGTTTTGTATATCCATCTGTCTGTCCGCCTTTCACAGCAGTTCTGCACCGAACTACTAGATGGATTGAGTAGCTATTTGGTACACACGGCTGCAAGTACACAGGCCACAATACGGCAAATTTCTCCAATTGATTATGAACTATGCCCTCGAAACATTAATTTTTAAAAACAAGTGAAGAAATTCGACAGATTTGTATAACCTGATGTGCTGTTCACTATATATTGAAGAGATTGAAAAGGTAAAATCTCCCTAACTTGATCAACGAAAAAAAAAATACAAAAACAAATTATTAACAATTATTTTCTAACTATACTGCCTACAAACATTACTACTCTATTTATAATTTTTTAATTAAATAATAATGATCACGGTTCTCAGTTATGAAAAGTGGGTGAAGGTATAGATAAAAATATAAAAAAATAGACGAGAACCAAGCACTGAATGAAGGCTTGAAAATTTTGAATTAAAAATTCTATTTCCATCAAAGATTCTGTAGATACAAGCTTTGTAGTATAATTGGTGCATGTGTATGAATAATTCATGGTGCCCTTAAGGAATCCTGTTACAAAGGTTGGCTTAGTCTGCGCGTGAGTGTTTGAATGGTCGCCCACATAAGGTACATTGAACACCGGCTCTGGGCCAGGGACTCCATCATAATACAGAATTATCAGGGTCACTGTGGCTACTAACGTTCTATATATTAAATATTTCTACTACTATTTCCTAAAATCATGTTGAGAAGTTTGAAGTTTCAATAAGGTGATATTTAAGAGGGCTCATGCACTGAAAAAAACTTATCCTACTAAGAAATAATATCCAAAACTGCATAATAATGAGTAAAGAACACGAATAACACGATATTTAAAGTCACCAAATATTAAATCGCGAATTCAATGAAATTATTTAATTTATTTTCTCGTTGAAAAAATAAATTTACAAAGTTACCCTTAATATTCACCATTTCTTCGACTTCTTCATATTAATTATGTGTATTTGATAGTAAGTACCAAATTATTCCTAGGAAACTATTTGTTGGGATAAAAAGGAGTAGAATATCCAGGCTTAGAATTATTCATGCACCAACTTTCATCAAAATCCGTTAAGTAGCTTGGCGTGAAAGAGTAGCAAGCATATGTACATACATCCGTACATACATCTTCACAAACTTTCGCATTTATAATATTAGTAGTATTAGTTGGATTCATAAACACATACATATATGAGTGATTTAGTAGCTGAGGTCTAGTTTTAAACTAATCGTAATGGTTTGGTAATAATCACAATTCTCCATCCTCTATCTCTATCTCATTGCCAGGCACCCTAATAAATAATATCCATAATAAAAATATCCATTTATTTTCCTTTCACAATAGATGTTCATTATTAATCGATAGATGAGTTTAGTAATATGTACATACTTTAACTAAAACCAACGAGATACGAATAGTCTTTATCTTAGCGCATAGCGTTAATGATAATTACAGTATGAAAAACTTATATTTTAAATGGTGTCTTCATAGTCAAGTGGCATCGTTAGCAATTTTAGTAATTTAGAATAAGCAGTAAAAACTCGAAGCCAGTGCACAAAATATAATATTGTGTATATTACGTTGAAACATAATCGCGTTTTTGTCTCTTTCATTAATCTGTTAACATTGGAGATGAAAAGTAACAGATATGTCTATAAACACGTTATTACTTAAGATGTTCCTCTCAATAGTAGGTACACTGAAGCCGATGTGACAGTTTTTAGTCAATAAACCTATTTATATATATTTAAACAGTTTGTTTACCACTATTAAATGAAACACGTATTAATAAATAATAACATAAAAATAAAATTTTAGTATTTGAAATATAATTGTAAGTCCGTTATTATTTATTTTCGTTTTTACTACTACATATATGTCTTTGTACTCTATGATAAAACCTACTACTTTGCTATCGCGTTATCTATAACCTAGATGCATGTGCAAACCATATAAAGTAGCGCAACTCTCACCAAAGCATGCAAGCATGCATCCGATACATTTATTTGATGGTGCAATTTGTATTTAAGCCATATTTGGACTCGTATACTAGATGAGAGAACACGAAATCAACTATTTTCTTTTACAAATCGGGTAACTGCTGAAGTAACGTGAAAATTACTAATTCAAAATAGATAAACCATGTTGACATTGTTAAAATACTTAATTTATTTGACATTCCTACTAACAATTATTTGACATTTATATTTAATTTGAAATGCTTATTTTAAAAGACTTGCCGAGTGTAACCTTCTGAGTTATATTGCCAATAAATTATTTGATTTGATTTGATAAAATTCATCATCACCTGTCTAATGATGTCTCCACTGATCGGAAAACTTAAAATTACTCTTTATGATATAAAAATTTATTAACAAATTGGAAATTTAGAATTAAGACATTAATCCAGTTTCATTTATTAATTTTATCAACCCATTTTAATAGTAACAATCACACGTATTTTTTTAAACAGGTTAATTTAGGGGAAATACCTACATGTTGATAATTTAATATATATTTGACTTAAGATGACAAGTGCTATTAAAGTTCTAAAGTTGTACTCTGAAAAACTATAATCGATATATTGTAAACATGATGGCGCTCTGTCTTACTCTTTTAAAAATACGTAAGTTTAAGTAGAACTTACGATGAAATACTGCACATATATCCAATGTCCATTTTAAGGGTACGGGCCTGCTGTTGTGACAAGAAAGTAATAAATTACCTATGTATGTTATTGCTTCTATTTGATTAATTGGTTTTTATAATTACTTTTTCATATTATATTGTTGTAATAATGTAAACTAATTTGCTGATAATTGAAACCAAAAAACTTTACAGTTTAAATAATATCTGAGATATTGGTGTTTTAGTTTTAGATCCCAATTTAATCTTATACATGATGTAATAGACTCGAACCATGTAATGTGGTCAGCAAATTACGTGAAAGTACATAAAGGAATCATAATTATTCGAAATATGATAACATCTGTGAAGTCCAAGAGTAAAATGCTTCGTAATATTCTATAAGTAACGATAGAAAAGGTGAGGTTTATATATTATATCACCGTGAAAGGTTTGGTAAGGCATTAATCGACGGATTATCATTCAATTTCCATTATTATTATACTTCATTGTTATAGTTTGTCTATTTATAGCTATAACTTTGTTTTGTATGCTATCATTTAGCTTTGAATATTAGTAGTACTCGTAAACGCAGCGTAATTAACTATACCTAAGTAACCTTTGAATTAGAGCGAACGTATTATATGCTATTTATTATTAAGAATTATTTTCGACTATGTATCTTATTCTGACCATTCTTTTATGAATATTCAATAAATGGTATTATCTATTCGTAATATGTTGGCGAATGTATTTAAGTTATAATGGAGCAGCACAAGTAAGACTAATGATGTTATGTGGGTGCTGCTGACACGTAGAAATGAGATTTATTTTGACTGTCAATCACTAATTTTATAACTATGTTTGTGATTAATGGACACTTTATCGAATGTGTCCGAGTCCATATGTGGAGTAGACACCGGAAACTGTAAAAGGAAATGGCAGGAACATTATAAGAATAGGTTTAGGAATAAAATTAAATATATCTCACTCGATAAAATTCTGACAACATTATATAAACAATTAAATGGTTGAGGGGCTTGTATACTGATCATTTAGAAGGTCATGTCCCAGGTTCATTTTACAGCTGGTTGAAATTAATTAGTGAACTTTTCTATAATTTCTCGTTGTTTGATTATATATAGTGCCAAGGTACGCACTTTCTGATATCTTTATAGAGTTTTATTAAACAGGGTCTTTATATAGGGATCTGGAGAGCGATTCTGTAAAAATTCCGAACCCGAATTCGTGTAGAAATTCTATTGGTTCAAATTATTTAATTATATTTTAGTCTCGATTATACATTTTGTTGCTTACAATTTTTTACCAAACCTTTGTATGCTAGACAGTTCCAGTCAATGACACGAGGATCGAGTTTTTGTACCATTTCAATAATAGCAACGTACCGTGTCGAAGCGACGTAAATTAAATGCTTTACTTACAAACAACGGCATCATTAAAAATATGATTTATTTTATTATAGCCGGATATTATTGGATATTGGATACATTGTATATGATTGTTCCAGGGTCAATAATATTTTTTATAAGTAGTAGGGAGCATGTTACGATTTTGCGTACTTCAAGTTGCCTCGCCGCCATCTGCAGGCTTACTCTTGTACATAATTTCAATGTCAATTTCAATACAAACCAATAATGATCTCTTTTCGTCAAATGTTAGCTCGTGCTCTTGCAATATTAAGACAATTGGCGCTAGTGTACTAAATCAAGAGTACGAAATGTCACAATTGCAATGTCGATCGATTGTGATTGCGTTCAAGAGTAAGCAGGTGTTCCAGCGCTTAACCATCCACACTGGGTACAGACTGATGTTAAAATCAAGCTTTCGAAAGCTCTTATAAATTTTTGTCACGAGCTCTCCGTCTATTAAAATGACATACAAAATAAACTCATTTGTTCTTGAAATGTATCGCACAGTTGATAGGCGTTGTACTGCTTCGGTAATGAAAGACGACTGTCATTGTAGTTTATTAATAATTAGTGAAATTACAGTTCTATGAACTTAGTATATTGCTTGAGAAAGTATGATGTCTCCATACAAATTTTCATGTCTTTTTACACTTAAAGCTTTTGCAATAAAATATTATGCAATGTGAAAAAAAAATCTTTAGTGCCACTTAATAATTTTGTAATATCAATTAAAATTATAAAAATGAATATGTAAAATATAGTTTAGGCAAATTTAGTTTATTTGAATTTTGATGATATTATAAATCATTTTGAAAATATCCAACTCGAGATTAATGAAAAGTAAATTTATTGCGACTCAAGATACTCAGATAGACGACCAACTACAAATTATGAGAAAATCCAAACAAGGGCAAATAGAAATTAAACTTATGAAAGTAACAAAACACAAATTCTAGTTTCCAAACGGAGTCAATTGTAACAGCTATTACAATACTTATAACGTAAGGGTATGAAGCCGATCAATACATTGCACTCAAGTTGGACATATCAAAGAAAATGCAATGGCGGAGTCGGCTAAGGGTTGTTTTCATATAAAAAATACGCAATCTCACTGCTATTTTAACGTTCGGTATCTAAACTGACAAGCAAAAGTTGCAAATCATTTAGAAAACGAAAGTATGGGAGGTATTTTTATTTTTAAGAATAATAAAAGGAGTAAAAATGTATTAAAAAGTAGAATAATAATGATAAACGCATTATTGCACTCAAAATAATACGGTTTTCAATAGTAAAAAACAGGCCAAGTGTGATTCGGACTCGCGCACGAAGGGTTCCGCATCGAAAACGAACAAAAAGTCACGATAGCCCTCTAAAATTATTTGATTATATTTTTTAGTAATTGTTGTTACAGCGGCAATAGAAATACATCTTAAATGTGAAGATTTCAACTGTCTCAGTATCACGGTTCATAATATACAGCCTGATGACAGACAGCGATGTCTTAGTAATAGGGTTCCCGTTTTAGCCGTTTCGGTACAGAACCCAAAAAAATACTTATTATAATAGAAGAGAAGGAATTCAGTTTCAAATGCAACGTTTGCATGTCTTGTTGCGAAAATAGTTTCTAATCTTAGTTCTTTTATTATATTGCCTCATTATAAAATAGGTATATCTTCCGAACCCTTACTTTTATTATTAGTTGCATCCTTTCTGCAGTGAACGTGCGTATAGTAATTTGTGTCCATATCTGTGCGACACCCCTCGCACGTGCGCACTGATGAATTACATGCCACTGCATTGGTTCTAAAACTTTTAAACTAGAACTTTGGGAAAGAAAAATAAACAACAGTGATGTTTTTGTATTATATTGAAATTTTAAAAGTACAACAAAGTATGCATGCTAGCAGTTTAATTTTAAAGTCTAGATTTTGTCATCAATATTATTTTTGTGTATATTCATAATTTTAACAATTTTTCTAGAATCTCGTCTGACTTGTGGATTTCCTTGCGCAATCGTCGACCAGTTTCTGCTTGACAATTGAAAACTCGTCCTTCGCAAAGTCTTGAATCTGTGTCGTCACGTAATTATGATTTTTATTAATTTTATGGTTAACTAAACTTCTTTTTTTTAATTAATCTACTTAGTTTACCGTGAAATTCGTATTGTTATTTCGATTCAATAATTTATCGATAGGACTACCGAAACCGTTGGCATTCTACAATAATATTATAATCTGTAGTCGTTTAAACACACCAATAGACATCCAACGACCAATAGACATGTCGGCATGGTGGATCATTATTATTTTATATGACTGTGTTACGGTGTGCCATATCACCGTTTATTTTGTCCTAGGTTTTTCAACATGCAAACTTTTTGGTCTTTGATATTCAACATCATTTCTTTTTATTATTCACCTTTCGTTATTTAAAATTTTGACTTATCAAATATACTCTTTATGAATGTCAGCTCGTAAAAAAATCTTCTGTTGTGAATATGAAAATCGTATAAATTTAAAAATATAAATATAATAATTATGAAAATATGCGTGTAAAATAAAAATTATAAATAGAATATAAAAAATTATATCCTGTAATAGTGTCCAAGTTTTTATTGAGATACCCAAAAAGGGGTATGCATTTGTATTATTTAGCAATTTTAATTTTATATTTAGGTAAACATACGAACTGTTTTTATATTCATTTTTGTTCATTATAGTTTCTTTTCTTTACCCATTATTACTTAATTGGCCCAAGTACCGAACCCGTCACAACTGTATCTATGCTTTAAGAAATTTTATATTTAAGCAGTTCCATTTCATCACTTCGCTGACAGATCCAGTGAAGTGAAAAAAGTGGAGTTCAGCATGTGACAGCTACATTAACCAACTCCTTCCCTTTCTACCTACCTACCTTTGCATAGTTCGCTCGCCTGGCAGTATAGGCGTGTTTACCTGACATTTGATAGCTGATTTTTGAGTCCTGTCTCACTTTTTTTTTTTACTAACAATCACACTGAGTGTACCATAGATTATGTATTGTTCTTATTGCCGATCATAGGTAACATATAAATACTTATTAGTAGGTAATTAATTCGATTCGCTGCTATAAGAATGGCCTGTGGTCCAGCAGTGGGGATATTAATAGTCAGGTATTGATGATAATGTTTTGTACTAATCACACCAATTTTAATATCTTGATTTATTAGTAGAATGATAGTACTTATCTGTTATCGTACGAATTTACCATTTATTAGTTTAATGACGATTTACCATCTATTAGACCACCTGCGGCTACGGTAACTGTGAACGTCAAAAATTATGTTATTAATGAATTAATAGGTAGTCTACTATCTATCTATTCAAAGTGAATTTTAAGTATGTTTATTTATATCAACTAACGATGAACACAAGTATTTGTGCTATTTCTGAACGTCGATATAAGTTTGGGAAGAGCTGATTACTGAGAAGTCATTACCTTTATATTTATTCACCCCACCAAAATTATCTCTGTTACTTAGCTTAAATATCTATGGATTCACGACAGCAACTACTTTGGTATTTATAATTCTGTTTGATTTCAGACGAAAAAACACAGATGACACAAAATATCAGCAGTAGCTTAACTTAATTAACACCCAAAAATATACTTCAAAATCTTAACCAAAGCAATATAAACTTAAAACGAAAATAAATGCATGTATATGTTTAGCTTCTACGTATTGATTTATCTTTTATTATTAGTTAGCCGATGTCATTAGCACTTTCACTGCCGATTTCTAGGCCGCATACCAATGAGTACCGTATTTTTAGTCAAATAGATTGAAAGTGGCACATCACTCAATGTTGATGGCGGGATTATAAAGGCAGGCCCTTTGTTGTGGCAAACAAACATAACGATCCATTTTCTATGTCATTAAAATTACACATAATTTATAGCAGAAAAGAACTGCTTATGCAACTCTTGCTCTTAAATCACCTACGCTGTTACTTAAAAAGTATTCAATCCCACGTTTTGTACGCCTACTATCCGGCATTTTATTAAGACATTGAAATTATTGATTTGGAATTAGACACTTTTTTACGAAGTGTGTGCAAGTTTTAAGTAGTAGATAATATCATGTTCCTTATTGATTGATACGAATACAATTTTGGTGCATGTGCAAGATACTGCTACGCTTTGAGTTGCGGAAAGAAAGAGGGCGAAATATATCCATGGCTTTCGCTATAGGAGGGTTAGCGTGTCTACCGTGGAGGTACAATAGACCTCGTACCTCATAACTATGGTTGTGTTTGTGTATAAACCATCGATGCGCCAACCGCGAGTTGGCGCCGAGCTTTAGACTTGACCGCGCGTTTGCACGATTTGAATTGAAAACAATTTAATAACAGTTGGATATCTGTATTCGAACGAGACATTGAAATTTAAAAATAGAAACGTCAAATACCCCACTTCATTTGAAAAAGGAACTAGGAAACAGTTTGAAAGTGAGAACGTTGAATAAAGAGTTTGTTATATTTTCTTGTAGACACACAGTGAGTGCACGTCTTCTTCACAATAGGACTTCGTTGAATGTGTACAATGGAACTACTCTCCAAGTAATTTTGGCCACAGAAAAATGAAAGCGTAAGTCTTGCTTTTTGTTACTTCTCTTTCATTTTAACCTATAAGTAACTGTTAGTAGTGATTGCTCTTTTCCTGCGTTTAAATGTAGAAGATTAATCGTTTAATAAAAACAGAAACTGCAGTTATGTCGGTCTCAGACATCTAACCGCATGTTGATATAATTACAAGACTGCATTGCATTCACTGCGCGATATATAATAAGTCCTATTTATGGGTCTATCTATTACACTATAGAAGATTATTTTACTAATGAATCGCTCTATTCGCTAATATCAGTTACTTATTAAAGTAATAGGGACGTTATTTCTTAGTAAGATATCTAGGTACTTCTTGTATACAAACAAATTTACATTTAGTATTTCTGCATATATTTAAATAAATTGACAATGATGCCAATTCGTAGTACTAGAAACTAATCTAGACAAAGAAATTGATAATTTTTATTTGGGTTTGTTTTAACATTATTCCGTAGTCACTATAATAGAGTTAAGTTTACTTAGTCAGTTCATTCAGGATTGAAATTGCAGTTTGATAGTATTAAAACTAAATTTAGTTTTTATGCAACAATAGTAATACACATTGGATATCAGAAAGCAGTCCATTTAATGTTATCAACGACGTAGCTTGAAATAAGCCATTATGACAAAGTAGATTAAATATAATAATAAAAATATAATAATAAGCTTTATTTTTTCACACAAAACATGCGAATGTTTTTTTTTGTGATTAAATATAAGACCTATAAAATTCATGAAATTGTTGTCTATATCATATCTCGTTATTTTTGTCTCCAAGAAGTTCGATAAAAAGTACGTATACAATCAACAAAAGGTCATTTAACAAGACAATTAATCTCCAAATCATTTTAAACCTACAAATTTTAACTGTAGAGTTCATAATAGACTGCAGCAATTAAATATTTTGTGGTAACCTGATGTATCTTCCTTCCTTTGAGGTTTTATTGCTTCCGGGCTGTTTATATCTCCTCCAGCGTCCTAGACATGTAAAGACTGATGCCAACCGCATATTTTCAGTGTGGGATCAATTTTAACAATTAACATCACTCTTTGTCCAAATTTTGAGATAGGTAGGGGAATAGATAAAGAGTCTGCAACATTAGTTTATTAATCTTGAATAGTAGATGTGTACATTCCATGTCTTATATATTACAAATGGATTTTTTCCCCACAAAATATGTATTATTAAGACGCTGAATAGTGCCAAATCGATAAAATTGATCTTGGATTGTACTAATTCACGGGAAACCTATGGCAATCCAAAAATTTGTGGTTATACTTGATCGTATTTCTGATCTTGTGGTTGAAACCGAAACATGATTGTATTAACTTCACTCGATAGAAAATAATTCCAAAGTAGCATCTAAAAATATTGCGAAAGGCACATTTCTCAATTATGTGATACATTAGAGTAATGATATTGAGTACAAATATGTATCAAAGGTTGATATAAAAGTTGGTTATTCCCAATTTTTGATAATGTTATTATAATAATTAATATAATTTATTTTGTGATATGGCACATATGGTCATTTTTTTCAAGCAACTTTAAAGTATTGACATTTCTGTCACTCCTACTGCAATTGACAGGGAAGGCTATAGAATAACGCACACTAACTTAGTTCACGCTGAGGCGTGTTGCTAGATGGACCTATGTTGCTTTGTGCAGCGTTCTGACGTAACGAGATCGCTAAAATTGTAAAAAAAAGAAGATTTAAAATAAGTATTTTAATTTCGCTCTCATTTCAACAGTATCTTTGGTGTAATGTACTAGGGAAGGGACCCGAGTGTCTTGGATTTGTAAGTTCTAATCCCACTAGAGCTCGCATTTTTTCAAGTCGTTTTTTTATTATTTTATTCTAATTTTCATTTTTTTTTCTGCCATAATTTTAAAAAGCAACTTTTTTTTTTTTTTTTTTTATTATTAAACAGTATAAAATGTGAAAATAAATATTACTTTAGTATGACGTAGGCGAAACTCAGACTGACATTTTCATACAAAAGCCCCGATATTGATGAAATAGTTATAATAAAATACATGTTCGTGTTCCAATCCCATCAAAGAAGCATTTTTGTTTTACTTTTATCTTCTTTTTCCTAATATATTTTCCTCGCTCATTTTTTTATAGGTATATGTTATTCATTAATAATTCGTTAAAATAATTTTGAATATTATTTTATACAGTAATTAAGTATTATTTAATTATCTAGTTAAGTTGATAAATTTAATTGCTGTAAAAATATATAACATAAAATTTGACAATAGGTAAATATTTCCATAAAAGTATGTGTTTGCAAAAGTTTGACATTTTCATACAAAAACCATCCCGTAGACCGTTACTCTAGTAAAAAATAATTCCTAATCAATCATATTGTGTAAATAAAATAGTTCAATAAATAGGTATTACTTTATAAAACAGATATAAAAAAGGAAATTAGTTACTATTGAATGAATTTGAAAATTATGGTAACAGTGTTCTAAATAATAATGTACAGGTTTTTCACAAATTTTACTAGTGTTTGGTGTGGCGCAATGTCCTATGTGCTGGTCACTGGGTTCTCATTGTGCCGCAGATCAAAACCAAGTTTCATGTTTTTTTTTTGTATCTTAATTTTTTTTACCCAATATTTTTATTATGAGAAATATAATATTAAAAATTATTTATGTGTTTATACTAAAATATAAATTATTATATTTAATAATATATATTATTTTTGACATTTTCATGGAAAAACGACTGGATAAATTTGGCCTAGTACAATACCTCTAGATATCCTTTATTGGTTTGCAAACTATTGCAGTACGCAACAGGCGTAGCCATACAATTATTGATAATGAAAAACGAAGATTTTTCTGTAAGGTAAATGTACAGTGTTCCGGAATAGTACACAATTTTAAACGATACTCAATAGACTATAGTTGTATTGCAACCAAAATAATACAATTTTAAGCATACTTGGTAATTTCAATAGTGGATTAGATAGTTTCGATAGTGAAACGTAAAGCACGAATTTGTAGAATCATCGAAATTTGCTTTGAAATAATCATATCTAGGCTGATTTTGAGTAATAAAATCGCATAATTATCTTAACATATCAAAATTAAAGGTCCAGTCTATTTGTCTATTCATCATGTGACTTAAAAACATAACCCATCATTACGTGACGACACTTCATTTGAATATTTTCTGAATCTGACATCTGTCAGTAGTTGTAAAAAAATAAATAAACAGATTCCGAGATAATACTGTTCTTACCTTATTTAATATTATTATTTTGTCGAGATCGTTAGATAACACCGTTTTCGTTTGAATAACATCTTATTTACTTTTTTTATACAGCATCAAACAGTTATGCAAATTTATATGAACATAAAATTGAAACATTAATAAACACATAGTTCCCTACATTACATTTGTTAAATTGGTTGATTGTTAAAAATAATTTAATCTGTTTGTACATTACTGTTATTTAATTATTATTATTGATATTTCAATCTGTACATAACAGAATATCGTCATGAATATAGCAGACGGTGTTTTTATGGGTGTAAAAAAGTGGAATTATGATTTAATTAAAAAAAGAAAACGTTTTTAATTTTTTGCAATATTTTTGTTGTCGATTATAAACATTTACAAGTACCAAATAAGTACTTTTGCAATCAGAGTATAACACCCTATTATAAAAGCCGTGACAAGTTTTCGAACGTGACTGATACGATCGCACCGCTATTTCGTAAGACGTCGTTCTTTGACTTTTTTAAGATACTGGTAAATTTATTGAAATAAAATTTGTGAAGTCGTTTTAGCCATTAATTGTTACCAACAGAAGGTTTTATAATTAGAGAACTATATATATATTTTTAAATCTGTGGCGTATGTTTACCGTAATAATTGAAAATCGCTCCATAATGTTACTAAATTTTATTCCTGACTGAGGTTGGCATTAAAAAATTTGATGTGAATAATTCGGTAATCAGCATTGATTATTGTGACGTAAGTGTGGTAAAAGTTTTACGGTAAATTTTACAATTCAGTTCAACTCTAAGCACAGAGTTGAGGACAAGCTCGACATTCAAAGAAACGGGTGATTCTCTAGAATATCTAATCAGGACTCTGGGTCTGGGCAATCCCATTCTGAAAAGGGCAGGTTAGTGTAACTGGCCTATATGATAAAACCAGCTACGGTTCACCTCACACGGATGCATGAGTTCAGTATCGGTAAGAATATCGGAATCTTAGAACAAATTGTTGATGCCTGGGAGAATTCACACAACGTTTTAGATGTTTTCTGTGACGTACTTAAAGCTGTCAATTATGGTGTTCATGAAATAAATAACGAATCTTCATATTATGAATTTAGAGATAACTAGTTAGATTTTGCTGTCTCTTAGTTCAGTGGCTTTGTAGGAGGTTCATATTGGTGACAAGAAATTCCCTGAATCGATAGATCAACACCTATCATGGGTGTTTCACAGTGCTCAATGTTTCTTTTTTAATTTATATAGACAAATTGCCTCCTTTGGTAAAGGATAATCACGAAATAGATTTGTTTACAGTGACAATTCCGTGAAGTATAACTTCACTCTTATTTAAAATTAAAAGAGGACGACCAGTTAATGACGGTGTGAATAGTTCTATTCTCAAAGTAGTACATTGGTTTAATATCTTATGTGTTATTCACGTTGAATTTTAAGCCTTTCATCACTCATAATCTTGCTCCATGACTGTCGCTTCATTTGCAGATTGAATGGATTCTATGTAAGCACTATGGTAGGTATCATCTGCATAAAGAAAGCAGCTTTAAACTGGCGATCCCAACGAAATTCATAAATTTTATTCTATAGAGGCAACTATTCAAATAATGTGTTGCTCAATAAATATCTTGAACAACCTCAAATAAGATAAAAGGTTGGGTTATATTAAGTTTTTGTTATTGTTTCATTTGGTCGTATAACTTTTTACTGAGGTTATGTTTGGCCAAAATACTTGTAAAGATTCATTACACCGTTATATTATTTGCCACTAGCTGGTGCCCGCATCTTCGTTCGTGTTGTCTCTTACCAAAGATTTTGTAAGCTTAAATTGTATGTTGTGGATTGAGTAGGTTATAACTTAATGAACCTGTAAAGGTGGAATTCTTTTTGTACCAAAATTCTACAGTCTGCTGACGGTGCCAACGGTATATATGATTAACAATAATATTTAAGATGAAATTTATAAACTTTATTAGTGTTTTTTTTTTTATTCGGGTGCCAAAATATAAAGCCCAGAGACGTTGCTAACCCTTAAAACAACAAGGCAAAGTTGGGCATTAGAAAAACAGGTAATTTTCAGTTCCACACCAGCAGCTTTTATTCTCTCAACAGCATATCGAAGTCGATCGGAATTCCGTGGTTTACTGCGCTGTTTTTATATCTTTGCTTACTTCAGAAATTGTTTCTATCTCATTTTCTGGTAGATCTAAAGATTTTGGGCAATGTATGATGATGGTCAGTTTTTCACTGGCTTAACTGAATTCTAGAGACCGAAGATTCTGTCCGTTTTTATTCTTAGAAAATTTAATCATGCGTCCCTATATCGTTAAAATTCAAAATGGACGTCCATCCGGAAGCGAAGAAGTATGCGTGCTTTAACTACGTTATCCTCTCTGCTGAAATCTCCAAACACTCTTTCTTATCTTAACAGTACTTATGTACCTTTAACACCAAAACTCTTTGTTCCTCCTCTAATCGTCTACTCTGTCCATCTTATTTCTCCGAAATCGTTCACTCTTCGTTCTTCGTCAAATCTATTCCTTTGTGGAATGAATTTCCATTCTACTTGTGTCTACAAGAATGATCAATAAATAATAAATTAACTTCTAAAAACAAGTTATTCTATAGCAAATGTTTCTGTTGGAACAAACAATTTCATTAAATCATTAATTACTTTATGATTTATGTATTTTTATAGTAATTATGTATGTATGTATTTACTGGTAGAAAATGGCCATGGCATTAAGGACGCCAATGTGTATTTATGCAAAAAATTTCAATAAATAAAAAAACTATTTATTGTTAAGAAGTCATTTTTATCCGATGTTATAGTATAACTAGTATCTTTGAGGACCACATTATATGTTCTGGATCTTTGACTTTTGTACTCTTAGCAGAATTATATTGATCAGGCACAAAATTTTTTCTTAAGGTGTCTCTGGTCTGTTGTGGTTGTGCATCAAATGTTTAAGTTTCCAAAATTAATTATACCCCATATATTGCCCGGGTATTAACAAAATAAGTTTCATACAAATATACTCAGTAGTCCCGAAAATTAACGTGTACATACAGATAAACAGACAATATTTTTTAAATTCGTATTCTATTATTGTTTATTAACCACCCTCAATTTCTTTCTTTTTTTGTAAATATATTCAATGTACAGACATTATTTTTTTGCTGATTTATTATAAGTATAAAACGTGTAACATAAATAACGCACATCCTTATACAACCCAATTAGAAAATAGATTTATAAAATGGATTTTTAAATAAAATTAAACATTGTTTATGACACAGTTATAATTATTGCTGGGTAACGGTGTGGACATTTTACAAATCAACACAATGACGTGAAAATTACTGCTTCAGTATTTTTTAAGTTAAGGCAATAATTATGATTCTTATTTGTTATGAAAATCAGCTAGCATAGTCTTGCTATCATATATCCCATAATCCTTAGGCACTTCGATGTGTTTATTAACTATATGTTAGTATAACGAAGAATAAACAAACTACTTTCAGAATGTGCGTTAATTATGTTACACGTTGTATATAGATATACAGCGGTTGTAAAGTATTTAATGGCGTTTAGTTCCCTGTCTGCTAATGAAATTTCACTAAATACTTATATGTTTACTCATAAACTGGAAAGTAAAATTATATCTCTGCTTAGATAATAAAGGACTTAATAGGGATTCGATGGACAAAACAGTTTTTTCTCTATATTTTTAATTACAGCTACAGATGTTGTGATACATCTATAAGTCATATTTTTGGTGCAAGAATATATTTTTTTATAAATCGAAGACAATTTTCTTTTAAAATAAAATACATTTTCCATGACAAAAACTATCTAAGCAAATGATAAGTTTATCTGTAAAAACTTTAGTGAATTTTCATTTAATAATTGTAATATTATGATAGTTTCGGAGTTCATAAAAAGAGTGTTTTTGGATAACTTTGCCTTCCCTACAAGCTTTTTATCCTTAATGTACTTTTTAAAATATGGATAGACTTTTAAGATATTGTTTTTGAATCAGTTCGCTTTCCAGTATCAAATAAAAAATGTCTGACGCCAACTTTGAAATCATCTATATTTATGGGATTAATAAAATGATTGTGTTTTAATGGTTTTATCCTAACCGGTCAACCAGTCCTATACTTTGATGATGCGTCAGTATTACAAAATATCATTCCACCTCCATAAAAGGATCATGGCTAGAGAAAAAAATAACTTTTCTTCAAGTTATGAAAACAGGATATGTTTTATTAACTCCAGTCCAAAAATCAGGTAGAGTCCAATTCTTAAAGCATTAAATATTTTTAAATGGGCCATGAAATGTTCGACAGCAAGACAATGGTAGAAACAGGCGCGTCTACCCTATATTCTCATAAAAACGATTCTAAAATTGCTTTTTTTCTCCTCCTCCGGCAAGGTCGATATAGATATGTGTACTAACTACAATGACTTCCAATTAATATTGCATATGGTGAATATTCGTTTACGTAAAGCCGACCTACCAAAAATTCGTACAATTAAAATGTATAATGACTCTTCTTGTAATGAGAATAAGGTATGAAAGTCCGTCTCAGTCAAACTCGGCGGGGATTAGGTGCCATGACGTGATATTTGGTTTATTCTGATTGGCCGACATTATCAGGTACACACAGCAGCAAGTCAGGTTACTACAGTCTATCAAATTATCGCAATTATTTTAACTCTACCTTCACTACATTAAGGTTTAAAATCGAGTGAAGAAATGTGATGTGATGTGCGGTATCATAAGTGATTTTATATCGTTATTTCATATTTCTTTAAATTTTAAATCTTTTCATTATTCAATGCAAAGCATTTTTTAAAATATCAATGAATTAGAATAAAATTCTGAAATATGAAACAGACAAAATAATAGCATGTTATTTTGTCGACCCAAAAAGAAAAAACATACTTGTCCTTTCTAAGCCCCATAAAAATCTGGAGTAAAAAGAAATTATTCCTTTCTTTTAAAAAAAATCAGCGCCACCTATTGTGTAAGCACTTTAGACAGCTAACTCAAAGCACTTGATGGTTATAAAACGTCATTGTTATTAGTACAAAGTTTATCTGCTGGCGCTTAACCGATAGGCATTTGTTATTCTTCTGAGGAACGTGCAATGAGCTAACCCACACTAGCGTAGACACCTGTAATTATGTAAGGGGGCGTGTCGATTTCTAAAAATCATTCAGTGTCCTCAGCCCCTTAAGGTCTACACTTAATTGTCAAAGATATTGCAGTATACAAAAAAGTTTCTTCAAACAAATACAATGTTAGAACTTCACTTTAATATTTTCAGGTGACTTTAAAATACTAAACTGTCTGAGCCAGATCAATTAAAAATTTCCTGGTCAGTTAATATAATCAAGTCCATCGCTGTGAATGAGTACAACTACCTTGACCGTAATGCGAAATTTGAATTGAATACATTATACCATGAACTTTAGTGGTCATTTCTACAACCTTAAAGCTCTTAACAGTTATAAATAGTGGTAAAACGATGAATAATTAAACTATCAAAGATGACATGCAAATCCATTACCAATGTAAAGATGCGACGACTTAACAATAGGAACATGACCTTAATTATTCAACAATGTTGACAATTACAGAATGACATAAGCGTATTGACAGTAACGCGTTTTTATTACATATTGTTCACCATCAAAGTGTATGCAAGCGGGTTCGAGTCGTGTGGACTGCGAGACGTAAATCTGAACCATTTACTACAAGCTTCTGAATTTAATGTAGCCAACGATAATACGCCTTGTCAGTTACAGACGTACCGTATAATCACTTTTGCTGCAGAGTCGGTTTTTGAATGGCTCGTAAATAATGTTACTCATATACTGATGTTGGACTCATAATGGTTTAACTTTTATATTTAAATTGGTTTATTTTTTTTTAATACCAGCGGCTGATTTACGTCTAGTAACCTCTTGACTGGTATATCTTTCTGAAGTTATTGTCCTATTTCAGTGATACCATAATCATTATCATCATAAGCTAGGGCTTATGATGACGTAATAGGTTACGTCCCCACTGCTGGGCTACGCCTTCCTTATGGATGGTTAAGGAGGAGGATATTAATTATATTCTAAGAAATATAAAGTACAGTGCCACAAACTTATAGCCAGTGGCTAAAATTGAAATAAGGCGCCATCGTTTTGAATTATCATCATTCTTTACTCTTTGTGTCAGTTTTTCGTTGTTTAGGACGTTGTTTTTCAATTAGTGTTCATTTGAAGTCATAGAAAAGCAAATGAAGTAATTCAATAGAACTATGTGTTAAAAGGTTTCAGAAAATAAAGAAGATAAGGTAATTGAAGATTAAAATAATATAGTTTTTTGCTTCGTTTCATTTCTCTTTCATTTTTTATTTTGCGATCAATATTATAATATAACAATGTCTGTAAGTCCTGATAACTAATAAAATCATGTGATTGTTTTAATTCTGAAATATACCTTTCTTTCTTAATATACTGTTTTCTCCTGTCTTTAGGTAAGCTGTCGTTTTCTAGTTTCTTGGGGATGGCAACACTGCTATAAGGTCGTATTGTATAACAATGACTAAAATCGCAAATTCCCACTACTCCTTGAGAACTTGGCTAATACTATTATTATTACCCTATAAATTGGGGAATATTATTTAGTGGCAGTACTGTTTTCAACAACAGCGACGCTGTCACCGGGTCAGATTAGTTTGTGGCAATGTATAGATCTTTTTTGCAATCGCTCTTATCAAATTCGTATTCATTTTGGTAATTTTTAATCTGAACCTGATTTTTAAATTATAATTCTTTGGATTCACAATGTTTAATAATTTTTTAAATAACCATTATGACGTTGTTTTTTGTGTTCAAAACACAATGAAATATTGGTTGTAAGCATGCATTGAAAATATGCTGTCGTTGTTTGATTAATATTAGAAGAAATGAGCGTATTATGTGTTTAATTAAACTTTTACTTTTTGCAAAGATTGATGTAAAAAAAAAAACAGATAAGCTATCTTTGTTGTGATATATCAATCTTTGGAAAATAGACTATTGTCACCGTAATATATTTGTATAGTTTCCAATAGAATAACGTATCTAAACATTTATATAATTATAACCGAATTACAAGTTGATGAGATTGAGAGATGATTGACACGAATATTGATTTAATATTAAATTTACCGATAAAACTATAAACAAACAAAACAAACTTCAAAAAGACGTATCTTTATATCAAATTATGTTTGAAGGTCAAGAATTAAAATAAGCAGCTTTCACTGTAAATAGATTCAAAAGCTTCTTGCTTACAATAAGAAAAATTCTTTTAAATTTTTTTGAATATCACTTGTAACTTTCACGAATGTAGAAAGAAACATTAATTTCTTTTCTTGTTTGTAATATGAAGAGCCTTCAATGTCATTTCCATAATTACCATTGTTATGTTTATTTAACAATGTAATAGAGACAGCGCGATGCTATTGATGGAAGAAATTCTCAAGATGTTTATCTAAATAATAACACTTTTGTATATTGTGATGACGGTACTTATCGTACTAATACAATGTACATTTTATAACTTCAGCAAAAGAATATTATTGTTGACCAGTTCTGAGAATAGTCAGAGGATCGTTGTGTAGAATATTTGTAATCAAAGAGGTCCTCCAACTTCAAAGATAATTGTTTTTAGCCATGTCATAGTATAACTTGTTTCTTTTAGTTTTAGTTCGAGTTTGGCAGCCGTTTTTTTAAGTGTTTTTATTTTCGCTATCTATATACAGAGACAGTTTACACTGCTTCATAAAAAATCACCAAGATTCCTACTAAAGCGTTAATTTTAAAAAATGACTGTCGAGAGAATTAGAATCATTCATTTCTATTTTTTCAAAAAAAAACCTAACATTTGTCTAAATTAAAACTGGTATAACAATAAAAATTGCTGACTATTGATAGCCCTCCGTAGTGCTTACGCCCGCCGTTATGTCAGTTTATACGTTCAAGTTCTAGTAATAGACAGTATTTACAATGTTGTATGAAAAGATAATATAAAAAATAAAATAGAAAAACGATTGAAATCTTAGCAACAAAAAAAATCAACGTATCTGGTAATGCGTTTTTTGTAGCTTGCTGATTGGTAAATAATAAGCTCATTAGATGGCATAAACTTTTTGTGTCGTTTTTTATATATTTAATAATGTTTCTTTGAACGTTTCAATGTGGTAGGTAATTAGAATGTCTACCAAATACAAGACCAATATCCATAACCAACATATCAGATTATTGTAATAATGGCTTATCTGAAGTGGTCGATAGAGCCCGCATGCGGACTATTTCACTGATAAAATCAACAAAATAACCAACCAATGAAAATAAGTCACAGAATTACCGTTATGATTCGATAAATAAAGCTATTCACCTTCAGGTGAGATTCGCAAATTTGTATTTGATGTATTTTATTAATCTATTATAAAAAAAAGTGTATTAAATACGTTACTTAAATACAATTCTTATATAAAAGGATTAGTTATTACTAACACCAACTTGGTATCGTGATTCTATTTTCTGTAGAAATTTCCGGAGTTGTTTGATTGATTCTTACGTCCGTCTTTTATTTGTGAGAACTATGAATTACAATCTTCTTGAAGTAGTATAATATTGTTTTTCAGTCATTGTTTTATTGACTAAGCGCGCAGAGGTAGCCCGCAGTCCGCGTGCGGACCCCGTCGACCAATGTAACTGAGTTAAATCATTAATTCATTGATGGTGTTATTTAATTATATTCAAAACATTAACCAAGGTGACTTTGAATTGAAATCCTGTTTTACCTTACGTTATGTTAGTATTGTTTTACTTATACTTATCTATATAAGAAATAAGTCTGTCTTCGTACCTATGATAGTATCTGACTCTTAGACTCATATGAATAGATAAAACAGTTTTATATGTTGAACTTGGAATAAATCTCAGCGTTGTTTGGGTTGTCTCAATAATGCAATTTACATAATCATACGAGTTCAAGGTAAAAGTATAATCGTTGCAAAGCCACCGACGACAGAGCGTGATCAGTTGAGTCGCGGTTTTGCAACATGCAAGTTTGACGATTTAATTTGCAAAGTTTGTTGTATTTTACAAAATTGATAAACTTAAAATAGAAACGTGAGAGTGAAATAGGTTATTTATTTTTTGCAGTTAAGTTTATGTATTGCTGATAAGTTTTGACCAACGTTAGTTTTTTTTACAAGATTATCAAGAGGTTTTTATTATCTATCATTAAAAGGTGTGTTTAGATTAGGTATTATATTTTCTATTTTTATTCTATCTAAGAGTTGGATATTATAAATTTCACAATTTTCCATTTATTTTTAATGATATCGTTAGTAGATAATTAATAAACGCACTGTAGTTTTTGAGTGACACATTAATTACGGCGTTGTGCTGATGCGTAAAGAAAATTAAATTGGAAACAAAAGAAGAATGCGTTCCAAATGATGCTTAGATTTTGATCAAACGATATGGACCCTACCGCTTGGTGATAGTGATTATTATTGATTAGATAGAAATGAATAGGGTATCTTATCCCTTCAAATAAAGTGGGGGGAAGGAAACCATGACTATCGCGGGAAGGGATCTAATTAATGGGGCCCACACACTTGCTGTGCATAGAAGAGCGAAAGTTTCCTTTATTTATTGGACACTTAATAGTTTCGGGCGTTGAGAAATTTATTTAATGAATGTCACATGTGTTGCACTTGTGTACTTCTTATTTCGTTTATAATCACTTATTCCTCTTATTCTCTACAACATAATTTTTAAACAGAACTATTTAAAGTTTAAGTAAATCTTTCTGACTAATTATAATTTTAATTATTCGTCGGCTTCAGGTAAATAATTTGTTGTTATGTGTCATTCATGAGCAAATAAAAACCATTTCTTCATTACGTTTTCTTTGAAAATTCCAATGTCTGTTTACATGAAAAGTAATAATCATTGCCTCATTCTGAGAAAAGAACAATGCGGCATGATAAACTTTAACATTGTGTCTTGAACGTTGTCGTAAAACTTGACGGAATGTGAATTTCGGATACTCTGTTAAGTCTTGACGTTGAGATATTACCTTACTTTTCTTATGGAGTTTTTTACAAGACATACATATATTAAAAAAGCCCCACAGAAGTCGCTTGATATTTAGGTATATTATAAAATTAGTCGTATCACTTAGGCGTTCTAATATTCTTATTAGGGGAAACAAGATCCTGTTGCTTGCTAATGATTTTTTTTTATTGAGTTTGGCTAAATTTATGTTAATGCCGATACTGATGTCTTACTTTTATCATCATTACTCTTTCATCATTAGGAAAAAATATTTTTTATAACGCATTTCTTACCCGGACTGTAAAAATTAGGTATACAACAATCACAATGTGGTTACGTCACTTTAGTCTTACCGTGTGAACGTTTGGAAGGAAACTGCATCATTTAGATCTTTTTTTTTGTGTCTACGTAAAAGTTTGAAATCGAGAGTTCCATTTAGTTCCCGCCACAGGTGGGTTGTTTTGGTGCGATCGTTGACCCCGACGCCCTCGGCGGCTGGCCGTCTACCGCACCCTCGTGCGCAGAGCACATGCGCTAAGGTATCTGATGGGGATCCATGGCTCTTTAAATTTTGATGTTATGTGGGGTGTCTAGAGTTGTGAGCTTTTAGCGAAGTTCTGTGTCAAGATTTTGATCATAAAAAAGTTAACGGCAGAAGGATAAACTGTAGAATTGATCTGTTGTGCTATGAGATTTGAAAAGGTCATTTTTTGTTTTTTTATAATAATAAAAATATAACAAAATGTACCTTTATAGATATAAATGTGTTTTTAGATAAGAAAGTAATTAATAAATATAACACAACATTTCAATATTGCTCAGATCCTAAATTAAGCAAAATTACGCTTTTAGCACATGTGTATCATGAAAATCTGAAACAACTAGCTTCCCCAGGACAAAGAAAAGTCCAAATATTCTCATTGACCGGGAATCGAACCGGGGATTTCAAAGATGGTGATATTGAAGATATCACCATCTTTGAAATCTGGCGTGCGAACCACTCGGCTACGGATGTAAACAGACATAGATAAGGAAGCAGTTAAAGCAGTAGAAGTGTCTTTTTATTGTACTTTTAAACAAACTTAATTTTAATAAAAAAGACATGTTAATTATTGTGTGTTAAACTTAATTATTTATTGTACTTGAGTATTTATTTTTAAGTTTAGAGTTAATAGTGACGGCATTGACATACAATTTCAATAAAGTTTTTAGGTAATGCAAGGTTAGAAATCAATGCCACTTCTGACTAATGACAGAAATATAAAATTGCAACCTTATGTCAATTTATTACAAAAATAAGATTTTTGAAATTTTAACAGACTGGATTATAATAGATGTATTGTAGTTTTATGTTTCGTACGAGAGTTGAGTAGTTTTTTACAGACCAGTTTATTATATAGGTATAACGTGCGAAGTGCCTTTATATTGTAACTACGTTCCATGCAAATTAATAGAATTATTTAAAAAAAAGTAAATATCTCGTTAATAAGTTCTTACTTTAATTAAGTATGTTGATTACACAAAGGATCAAATCAAAGGACAGGTAAGTCATAGTTTTTTTGCTATTTTCCACAAGCTTATTAATTTGAAGAAATCTCTGTTAAACATTACCAATGCTTTGTTGTACATAGTTTGTGATTACAGACACTGTTTCAATCAAATGTTATTATTACTATTGGTATAGATCGATGATAGCGGTAGTAATGTACCTAAGTATGCTCGATACGCATGAAATCAATTATAGTCGAAGTTTTGCGATATATCGATGTATTTCAAATCAGTTCATAAAATTCTTAATTCATAAAATTCTGTTCTAGGTTTCATTTTAAAATTGTCAGTAATTGTAGTGAGTCAAAATAATATTGCGCAGATGACGAGGCTGTTTGACTATAATCATTTGCTTACAATATATGTGATAGACTTTTTTCAATTATGGCATTACCCGGTATAATCATAATGCCAGGGTCAAGTAAATATCAAGTGAGAATTTTCTTAGTTAATTAAGTCTGGTTAATAAGGAACATATAAGTCCCTTGTCTGTAAGTTAGTTAATCAATAGTTAAGTCAGATTCACGTAAAATGATGTGCTAAAACTTTACCAGACCAATTCCAAGGGAGTATTTGCGGCAACCAGAAATACCATGTTTCCGCACTGTTATCGAATTAGACATTGCCAATTCACTTATATCCAACAAATTGCAACCAATTTTATTCAATTTAACTAAAAACTATACCAACAATACAACACAACGCTTTTAAGAGCATAGATTTATACTCAACCAAACTGTTTAATGTTTTTTCATCAATGTATCGAAAACGATGTTTTAATTTGATATATCGAAAAAACATCAATGCTGCTTTTCCGATTGATGCATCGCAAAAAAAACATCGAGGTATTTTTTTAAATGAGCATCCGTAAATAAACTTTATTGATAATTTTATTTATCCACACTTCGGAATTCAATTTTTTATAGATTTAAAATATAAAATACATCATACGACATAAAACCCCGTGGTTTCTTTTATAGATATAGTATGTTCATAAAATACTTTGTATTTTACTCTATAAATAATCTTGAATATCGTGTTGACTGGCTACCGAAAATATTATACGGAGTACTTTCGTGATCTGATAATAACTCGGACTTTATTTTGGAAACTGTAATTAGTTGATAAAAGGCGATTTTTCATGAGATTTTTGCATGAAATGAAAACGCGAACTTCCTTAATTTATTAAAAATACAGGCAGATTTCGTATAGAGTTTCGGATGATTATATGCTATTTTAATATTACAGATGTAGAACGAGAAAGGCGAACCACTGTAATATTTTCCAATAGATGATATAATAAATATAGGTATTGAACTACATCACTTATATTAAACTACGTGTTTAAGACACCGAAATACACAAACACGAGACTATTAGAAAAGTTAATTTTCAACATCAACCCGACAGAGAATAAAACTTGAGACCTCAGAGACGGTGACAACTTGAAATTGACCGGCGTGGGAACCAGGGACGGAGGTCGTATTTATATTTTATGAGTAATAATTTACAAGAAACAGTTGTGATTTTAATTGTTAGATATTTGATAACAGTCTGCCAGTTTTCGTATGAGTATTATCAATTTTATTAGATTATTTAACCATAAAATATTTTACTTTTCTTAAGAAATATTTGATTCATTTATCACTACCATAGAAAGTAACATCTTGCATACCTACTAATGCATCACTATAGTTTATTATTACCCAACTCGCTCCAAATGCATTGATATCTGTTGTGTCGGGACGTTCAGACAGACAGCTTGTATTGTGATTACATTAAGCGGCCGCTGAACTTGCTTCCGGGCGTCAGATCAAGTAAGCTCCGAACCGTTGATAAATTGGTGATAAATACACCACGGACAAAATCGAATACTCGAGGAACGAGTATGATATTTTAAATGTCTCACTAATATTATAAACACGAAAGTATGTAAGAAGTTTTGTTGGTACACGGATAATTCTAAGCCTGGATTAACATATAAGTTACTATTTATCCCACATAACAGTTCCTTGGCGCCACGCAGGCAAAACTAGCGGAAAGTTAGTTATGAACTAGAAATCACAATAATGAAAGCAAAGATGACTCTGTAGCAAAAACTAGATAATTTTTTTATAGAAAAATCCAAGCGACTGTTCTAATCATTGAGCCACCAAAGGCCAAGACTTAGCGAGACAAACGAATCCTTCGCTACTACGGAGCGCATATACATCAATATTCAGGTAATTAACTTAAAAACGAGATTATCACAATATTACAGAATAATATTACTTACAAATATTTTTTTTTTACTTTCGATCAATGTTGTATACGATAATCTAATAAATTCTAATAATCTAATAATTGCCATTCGTACCAAAAAAAGGTTTTTATCTATTAAGTGTTAAGGGTGGTCTAACTCAAATTTATATAATAAAACAATGTTTGACGGGTCAAATAGAATCAATTGTGACTATAAAATTGATCAAATGTATAATATAGTTAAAGTCAGTCCTAATATTATCAAACTATTTTGTACATTAATCGATTATAAACGGGATATTTTCAACTTTATCGTAAGAGACATAGAAAACACTTCGGTCATACATAAATAAAAATAAGTATGGAAAGATAAATACGTAATAGGATAATATGTTTTGGTTTTGAAGCTTTTTATTGGTAAAATCATTGTTATAAGAAAAAATAATAATTTGCTTTCATAACAGAAAAAGCATGTTGAGTTTTAAACTCAGGATTTGCTCCATGCAGGCGTTAAATAGCCCCATGAATGGTAATGGTAACCCGACAGTGTAATCATATCAGTCTCACCACAAGTATAGCATGTCTACTTAAAATATATCACTCATTATATTTATTTTATGTCTGCTTTTTGGTGCATCAAAATTTTTTGTTCGAGGATTTTGCTTACATTCAAGAATATTTTTACCTAGGTTTAATTATCGATTCGTTAAACAGTCTTCTGATCATTTCACTAAAATATAAGAACGTAGTCAAAGATGTACGCTCTAATCGAGAGTTAATGTCAATTTCAGGGCTGTCATAATATGTCAAAATAAAAATAACCACTTTTTTTAACTAGTCATAAATTTAAAAAAAAGTTTTACTCGAGCACACATGACATGTACATGTCTAACAAGTCTAAAGACGGGTTAACATGGCGTAAGTAACAAACTACAAAATCGAAGTAAGTCAGTGCTAACTCAATATTAGCCTAGTATAAGTTGATTTAGAGTTAAATGGGATATTACGAGTAGTACTGCGTCAGTACTGACTAGTTTTAACTTTAGAGTCATTAACACCGAGATTTTAAGATGCTTGCCCCCGTATAAATTGGCTTTCAGGCTCAGAACCCACTGCGAAAACCAATACAAGTATAAAATTTTGCGGTTTGTAACAAATAGTTTTCTATGTGACCGTTATTTACGCGATTTTGCATTTTCAGATATAACTAAATCGGTGTAGCGCGATCTCGACCTTAGCGATAGAAGTCTATTGAATGTGTAATACCTAGTATATGACTTCTGTATTATGACAGCTGTCGGTCACGTAAACATTATAGCAACGAGACGTGCGCACGCGCGCCTCTAAGATATTGTTTGTTTGGATCTACCGACATCGTTTAATGGTGTAATATTCTCAGAATAGGCCATAAGTATGAAATTTCATAAGGATATGCTAGCAAGTGGAAGTTATGCTCTCATTTTGATATAATCTATATAGTTTAGTAAGTTTTGTAGATATTTGAGTTGCGTTTATGGTTTTGCTGGCTGAAATCATTAGTGGAAGGAATTGATAAAACTGGTTGTACCTAAAAATGTTATATGGAAGTAGTTATGGGGTATTAGAACCATATTGGTATGTATAGATGACAGTGATGAATATACATTAATAAACCATCCATTACTTCGGGAAAAAATGTATGTAAAAAATATTTCCCATAATTTATAAGTCAATATAAAGGACATCCATGTCTGTTTTATATATCTTTAAATTATTTTAAATACCTATAAAACCTGAAAAAAAAAGTAATTAAACGACCATTCAAGTTTTATATAATAATTCAAAAGTATTATGATTACTAAAGTCATAAAACAGAAAGAATTATAATAAAACGACACACATGCCGCAGTTTCCATGACAAATCATTGATTTCAAAAATAAATGTCCACATTTGAAATCACTTCCGGATGACGTAACGTGTGAGTCGGCACTCGTTGATAGTCTGAGTGTCAAAGAATAATAGGAAAGCATGGGATAATTCCCGCCCCCATGTGCGCGTTATGGGACTGTACGATCCATTCAATGTCTTAGTTGTGACATTTGATGCGGCGGAATAGTATGGATCTTAGAATTGAATTATTTTAAGTATGGATCGTAGAAGAATAAAGTAGCCAGAGTTATAAATTATTTATTTAATACTTAATGTACATAGGCGGCATTAAGTCTGCTTTGGGCATCCTCTGACATTCGACCTTTGGCTGATGTGGATGTGGAGTTATGCTGAGCGTAGGTGCATAGATAATTAAAGTACAAAGTTACATACAAAATTAACGTTAAGGGAGAAAACATAATTACAAATTAAAATCAATACAAAGTACAAAAAAGAATGCAAATCCTAATGTTTATACGAAAAAAAAATTAAGTCTCATAAAGTTTGAAAAAAAGTATATGATAATTAAGCAAAAAGTAGATACGGTATTAAAATTTTATAAAACTTCAATTTTTAGATAATCCTCATACGCAGTTTGATTATTATAATAAATAAACGGGTGTATTTTATTGCCTAATAACATACAAAATATATTATTAAAATGTTTACTAAACCACAATTCTAAAGAAAGGCGGTGAAGGTAGTAACATAGACGTTCACCCATTTAGATCCTGTAGGACCGATTAGCAATATTTAATGCAAGCGGTAGTGATCCTTAATTAGTGCGGGTTAAAAGTTCTTTTCTTATATACATTCCAACCCTTACAACGTCGCCGTATCAGAACATACAATCGGGGTTCACAATAGGGTATTAGCGGAGGCGTTTAGGGTGGACGTGACAAGCTTTAATGCTTTGTTCTCGGCAAATATTTTGAGTCAGCATCTACTGATTTAGGTGTAGACAACTTGTGGTAGGAAAAAGATGTAATAGATATTAATTTTATAAAGGAGCATGTTTCAATTAGAATAAAATATACAAAAGGCATTGGGAATTGTATAGGTAAATAAAAACACACACGTGTCTACTAAATAGGAGCGTTTAGCTTAAACTTTTTTATGTTGTGTCTCTACGTTCTGTGATTTTTTGTTTCAGTTGTGAATCGATTTTTATGTATCTTAGTTTTATGTTCGAAAGAATACGAAAGCATAGGTACTTTAAAAATATTCTTAATAACTAGTCCCCCGGATTGCGAAAGGTCATGGTTTGGAGTCCCATCTCAGAGTGGATTTTTGAACTATAAATATTTTCCAGTATAGCACCGCGAGTGCAAAATTAATCAAATATGATAATACTGAAAATATTATAAATTGTATAAAGTTTCACTAGGTTCATGTTACTTAAAAATTTAAGAAGTTCACGTCTCGTTTAGATATCAATAAATATAATAGTTTTATTTGTATATATGTAATAGTTTATTTGTATTTATTTGTATGTAATAGTCTTATGTAATAATTGAGACTCCACACATCTAGAAGTATTATCTAAACTTCTATCTTTATGATCCTATAAAATAGAAAGTATGGCGAAACTAAGGATAACGAAAAATTCTCAAATAAGTAGCTCATTTTCTATATCTCTGATTGCTCATTTAGTATTATTTACAAATTTTTGAAGCGTCTCTTAGCTTTTGAAAAATATTAAGTAAAACTATAACAAATCATTGACAGTCACCGAGTATAGTTTTTTTCATTACACTTCTAATATATTATTGTTCTAACGCTGTAAGAATATTTTATAACTAAAAAGTGACATTTATAGGATCCATATTTAGATACTTTAAAATAATATTTTATTCCAATCCACCAAATCCAAATAGGTTATCAAAAGTTATCTTTTTAAATGATAAAAGAAAAAACAACTTGTCTATTCCATACTTTCTTAACCTTTGAACTCAACAGGCTATCGGCGGTGTAACACGAAACATGGCGAACTTAGCCGAGAGCTTATGTTGCTGTTCTGTCTCGCTCTGACAGCGGAACAAAAACAGTATGCTTCTCAAAATACTAAGCTTTTTCCATCCACGGTGCACGCAAGGTGCTAGCTTATAAGCCGGCCGTGATATAGTTTTTGTTATTATATTTATCGGTACGTTGCGGTTTATTTGTGTACGAAGAAACTATTGTTGACGGACTTTGTAATTTATATTACATTCCATAGTGTTGTGTGTGTGGTATACTAGACTGTGCAGAAATATACAGCTGTTACGTGTTGGAATTCATCAGCCAAAATGTAAGTAAAATTATTCATAGAAATGCTTTATTTATGAAAATGTAACAATGTGTCTGGATTAAAAAAAAAAGAATTAAGTACTTACTATTTCATTCCTTTTTCGAAAATATAAATAGGTTTGGATATAGGGTTTTGATATCAGTGGCTTAATCACAGGCAAGTCGGCAAAATGCTATGAGCCCCCAGCTAGAAGGGGCCCCTGGTCAGAGGAGAATCCTTACTCCTGACATTTATTATTACACAGTTAGAAAAAAATACAATAGGTATCTGACGAATTTGTTAAACCATATAGTTACGCCACTGTTTGATGTTATCCTAATTGGCCTAGTTCTGATTTCTGATTCGAACTAAAAGTAAAACCTTATAGTATTGATTATAAGGTACATACAAATATATATATATGTATATCTCTTAACAATTATAAATCAGAATGTGTTGTTGGTAGTGCTAATAAACTTTATTATTATAACGTGTTTTATATTATTTCACACATTATTAAAAATATTTTAAAGATAAAAAATAAAGTATATAAGCAAATAAATATTTTTGAGACAAAATAAATTGAATGAAAGTTCATTTTTAGTTGCTATTATTACAGTTAATTTTGCAGAATCCTGCCTATTAGGTGGTAAAACATTTCATCTATAACTGGTACGTTCTTATAAAAAAATATCGATGAAACAAACTGCTTCAATTCCTAATTACCCATTTATATCCAACTGATTTCATTGTATACAGTTATTAGCTACAAAAATGCTTTTATTCGACGCTATTCATATACCATCTATTGTCAATCAATGGACCGAAAAACCGCGTATTTGAATCGACATAGCATACAATCGTACAAGAATAGACCCCTATTACAGTACTATGTTTAGGTAAGTAATGTGAATTTGTAATTGTAATTCGCATCAGTCCAGGGGGCCAATTCTACTAATTTACAACGATCGATCATCAATAGCGTTTCTGTAACGGTTACGTTTCGATTTTTGCTGTAAATTTGCATTCTGCTAACGTCAATTATCAAACGAACGTTTACTAAATTGAAACGTAATCGTAGCCGAACCAAACAGCTGTCATTAGTGTTACCAGAATAAAATAAATGAAATTATTAGTTAAACGGGAGACGATTAATGATTATTCATTTTTTTATCACTATATAATGAATGTATTACATTTGTATTCGATCGTTTTAAAATAAGGACGAAACAACCGAATATTAGCTACATGAAGAAAGTGCATACCTAAGTGTTAAGCTACAAGGGAAAATACCCGAAACGCGAATTTATAATTAATATTTTTATCATTATGAGTATTTGACACTATAAAAATAAGTTGCGTATTATTATCATCATGTTAGATAATAATCTAATAAAAGTTTATTTCTTATAATCTGTAGATTTTAAAATTATATTCATCGAAAATAGAACAGATTCTCATGTAATATATTGACAGTGTGTTTATAATGTATCAAACAACTATTTTAATTAATTAGTTTTCAGAAAAGCGTCATATACCCAATTCTATTATTAAGCACTCAACTTTAAACATGCTTAATATTTAAAGCATAAATCCGATATAATTAAGTCTTTTAATTAACAAAAAAAGTCAGATGAAATACTATAAATCCTGGCGTCAACTAAAGATAACGTCAAGCTTAAAGAGTTAAGTTTCAAAATTCAAATGGTGTTGGTTTATTTTATTGTTTATACCGAGTTTTAATTCGCAAAATAAATGTTATTATGTGAGATAAAGTAGCATGAAAGTGAATAATATGATTCCGTAAAATAAAACGGTACCTACATGGGTAGGTCGTGAACAGAAAAGTTTTGACTCATTTTCAGTCACTAACAAACTGTAAGAAGTGAGGTATGCAATCAGTCCAAGACTAAGACGAGCATTAATCCAGAGGTGTATACTTTACTTTAAACAACTCCGTTTCAAAAGAATGTACAACAAAAATAATCATTAAATTTATACATTTGTTTGTACTAAAAATGAAATGTTAAAGTTAAATGATGATTGCATATGACTTTAGTAACTTCAATTCATTTAAACAGAATTCATTAAACTTCATTGAATATCATCAGACTTCATCAAACTACATGGACTTAGTTCAACTTCATAGTTCATATTGTGACTTTATGGGACTTCATTAGGTTTTCATATAACATTTCCAATCACGGGCATTGGAAATTACATAATAATAATAATATATATATTTATTTATTTGGGCGTTGTTGAATCAACAACCGTCGTAGTCCGTAAAACTTAGGTAAAATGCAAAATTGCACCAAAATTAACTAAAAGTATATTAAAGTTTTTTTTATTCAATATGATAATGAATGAATTAATCGATTTTTTCCGATCGATGTTTGATTTTCATATTGCAACACCAATTCACTTTTTGTCAATACAAACCACAATGATACAGACAATGTTTTAATTAATCTTTCATTCATTACTTTTTCATTTTACATGTAGAAATTAATTTATTCACTTGACTTTGGCTGAATTGTGTGAAATGCGCAGATATACCATTAATAAAAGAATAATGAAATTAACAAAATTGAATTGTAAATGACAATTTAATATGGGATATCTACTAAAACAATCCCCATATGTGTATTTTTTTGTAATATTAAACTGTAATAGGAAGTGAAACATTATACTGGAAAATATTATTTACAAAATTAATTTTATAAAATAATTCATACCATGTATTGGCTACGTACGTGAAATTTGCAGAATTATGCGAAAGCCCTTAATAAAAGAAGAAGTTTTCGATTGAAAATAAATATTCATACGTATCAATAACTTAGTGAAGAAGATAAACGATAGTCGACTCAAAGTAGACATTTAAGAGAGAATTATTGATGATGAAATGAATCCAATATCTTTCGAAATCTGGCTATACCTACATCTGTACACCGAATCAAGCAAGGCAACATAATATATACTGTGGAAAATCTATTCAAGATTAAATTTAAAACAATGTTTGTTATAGAAACCCATTAGAAATGTCATTATTGACTAGATATTATAAGTAAGATCAGAGAAAATTATTAATGATTTGACATATCTTTCACATTAAGTTGTATACAAATTAAATTCTTGTAGTTGCATGGATCTGCTCGCAGCTGTCATCCATGCTGACTATGAGCAAATTAAGTATAAGTTTCAACTGATATAAAAGAACTTACACATATAAATTCCTGCCAAATTGAACAAGAGCTCCTGATTCACAGGCTTATTTTTTTTTTGTTCTAAATTGTAACCCATCATAGCGTATAACAGTTTTCTTTGGAATATTGGTGGTTGGTTTTAACTTTGTGTCAAAAACAGTAGAATATGTATTTTTCATGTAGCTAATACTAATTAAGCTGAACATTTATCTTGCACGCAACTTAATATATGGTTACAGAAAGCCTCATGTTATTTCAAATGTTACATAAAACTGAGCTGAGGCTAAGCTCAATTTTAAGTAATTTTTAAAATTAAAAAATAATTCAGAATAAAATCTTATAAACAGTATATTTACCTGTTTAACTTGATATTCCTTTAAACATATGATGTAATAATCCTTTATAATATTATAATCTCTAAATAAAAAAGTGAGTAATACTTATGTCAGAAAAAAAATATTCATAATTATAATTTTTTTAATTAAGATTATTATTTGATCATATTTTCTTTTTAATGGTATTGATAACATTTACACCCCTGTCTTCATAAATTGTTATCTCTCTCTCTCCATCCCATGGTTGCCTGGAAGAAATCGCTTTAAGCGATAAGGCCGCCAATTGTTACATTATTTTGTTAAACTGTTTTAAATTTGTATACCTATATAACTTGTGTAATGTTAACAATAAAGAATTTTCTATTCTATTCTCTATAATGGTATTATTAATATAGTTTTGGTGAACTTCCTAAACATAAATGAGCATATGCTCACTAGTAATGCAGGTAATTCTTAAATTCACAAAACCTGCTGGTTACCTGGTAGTTAAATTGGTTTTAGGAGACGCGCAGACTGTGAGTGTTTATGGGTTCAAATCCCACCTCAAGCACTAATTGCTTGAAGTGGGTTTTTTAATTATTTTCCTTTAAGATAAATATCAATATAGTATTGCAAATGCAAAAGTGATCAGAAAAAATAATGATAAATTAATTAATTTGTAAACAAGGACTTTTTCAGTGCCATTTTTATTGGAATTCCACACATGCTTGTAAATACACACTTTTAAGTTTTCCTGTAAAAATACTACAATAGTTTACTTTTTTCAATACAAAATATTCAAAAATTCATGTTTTTATAATCATAGATAAGTTTACTTAAAGCCAAAAGCCCCTACAATATAATAATGATTTTTACGATGTTCCTATTTACAATGATTGTTTATAATTATGTAAAGTTTTAACAGAAATATAATTATTGATTATAATTTACATTACATGCCTCAACTAGGTGTACCTTATTTATGTTAAGACTCTACATAATATGAATTTAACATTTCAAATTGATAGAGAAATGAAAACCTATTAATTTATCTATAAAATTTAAGTTTTTAATAAAAAATAATAATTTAAGATTAATAATCAAGATATAATTTATTTTATTTTTAAAGTCTGCCAACATTTTTACATATCAATAAGCAACCACAAAATTACAGAACTATCTATAACAAATAGATGAAATGGTGTACATAAAAAGTTTATTAAACATATGCATGCACTATCACACTTGTTTATCTAGCTCCATAGTTTTCGATTTCATTTTTTTTCTAGTAATTTTACATAATTTATATCATATGGATTGCTATGTTCTCATGAGGTAGATGAGGAATCTGGTGTTTGATACCCAGATTTTGTATATTTACTTCAGACGTCAGGGTGCTCATTGAAAGTATCCTTGTATCTTTGTGAAATAAATAATATTGGATAGAAAATTTTATATGCTTGAAGTGCTAGACAGTTAAAGATTAAAATTTTTTGGTACCTTAACATAAGGTATTTTTATAAATAATTAATGATAAAGCAAACATATCAATGGATTTACACAACTTATTATGTTCTTTACAGTCTATTGATAACTCACTCACAAACTCTTAAAATGTAGGAATTAAGAGTCACAGTGGATTGGAGTATATTAATATATTTCACATTGTAAATACATAAAAGTCAGATGAGAGTAAAGAAGAGAGTGACATAAAAAACAAAAAACAATGTATAAAATACTAATTCAAAAAGGTATACGAAAAGATGCCAGTGTCTGATTAATATAGAAAAAGGTTTTATCTACACCTCTCCTGTCATCAGGACACTTATGTACACCCTTTATATCAACACACTGTATGTACAAAAACACTATATCAAAGGTACCTTAACACTGATGCCCTAACCTAATTAACCTAACAACACAAAAACAAATAACACTAAACTAATCCTAAATTAGATAGGCACATATAGTGTCTCAGCTTAGGCAGTGGCTTTGTAAGAATGTCTGCTGTTTGGTGAGCTGATGGTATGAACGACACATTGACTTGTTTAGTGGATATAGACTCGCGAACAAAATGATGTCTAATATCAATATGTTTTGGGCGGGCGTGATGCGTGTTGTTTTTTGTTAATTTAATGGCACTTTGATTGTCACAATGAATGGTGATGGGTGACGAAAAGCAAAAGATGTCGCTTAGTAATGAGCGAATGTAGATGGCTTCCTTACAGGCTTCACTTAGAGCCATGTACTCAGCTTCTGTTGTTGATGTTGCAACGGTTCTCTGTTTACGTGATTCCCATGACACTGCTGAACCACACATTTGGAAAACATATCCTGTATAGGATCGTCTGTCCACCAGATTACCACCATAATCGGCATCAGCAAATCCGATTAGATCACCACTATTGTTATAGGTCAGTTTCCTATTTTTTATAGCCTTCAGGTACCGAAGAACAGGTTTCACAGCTCTCCAATGTACCGAGATAAAAACTTTTTCTATACAAACACTACAAATATGTTTGCCGAAGTTACTTTTGTAGGGCAAAATGTTTTTAATTATCAATTCTGAAGATGGATCAAGGTATTTTATTTCACTCAGCAATTGGGGGTACCTAATTGCACCTCTTAAGATTTTAAATAATATAAATTGTTTCACATCTATCATTAAACGCTAACTATCGATCATGAAAAAGTAGAAATTTGCAACTTTTTAGAAATCGTTAATTTTGACAGATGAAACGTTCGGATTTAGTAACGTTTCAGTAGCGTTTCGATCCAACGAAGTGTCAAAATTTTAGTGGAATAAGGGCCGACGGGCCGACGATCGACTCAAGTATATGGACGTAGTTATGCAAACCAGCCACATGATGTCAGTTTTGAGAAAAATGGGTTTCTTGTTTTTAGTTATAATTTATTATAGAATATATTTTATTTTATTTATTTATCAAGAAGTTTTGTGAATTTACAACATGTGAATTTAATTGCAACACTTTTAGGCTTCTCTGCACATAACTCGATTTTGACAGATTTGTGGGTTGGTTCCGGTTTGCATAACTACATCTATATAGTTCTATGTTCGATTGAGCGAGTAGAATACCGTTTACAGTTTCTGTCGATCGATAGTTAACTAAACTAAAATAGAACCGGAACTGTATCGTTTGACGCCATTTTGACACCGAGTAGAATAGGAAAACCACTAAAGGTTGTAGTTTCGTTCGGTTTCGTTCCGTTTTCGATTCGATTTAAACAAAATTTATTTAGTAGAATTGGCCCCCAGTACAAGCACCTGCTTATCGTATCTGCTCAAATAGCGTAGCCAGGCGTCCGGATAAAGCCGGACATAGGTGGAATTTTGTTATAGTAGTGTATACCATAAATGTTGATAGAACCTTCTTTAACCTGCATGATGGCAAAACAAGTTTATCTTTGTTATGTTTAATGTAATTGTTAATATTTTTTCTAACATAAAGTATACAATTGTATATCAATTGAGAGGCCACTGTTAATATCCCAATCTCTTTAAATTTATCTCTAAGTGTGTTCTTGAACCTTATTGATAAATAGCCCTTACTGCTCTTTTTGGAAATAAATACAGACTATATATCTGCAGCTATACCCCACATTAGAATGCCATATGACATAACGCTATTATCCTAGCGGTATCTACATATGTAAGTAGCCTCATTTTTTTTATTGCAAGGGCAGCTGAACTTAGTTTTCCTGCCAATAATGAAATGTGAAAATGCGAATGAATTTAGAATCCAGAGTTCCACCAAAAAATATTGATAATTATAAAAAAGAATCAACCAACTCGAGCTTTTCATCATTAAGTTTGATTTCTGTTAGTTCAGCTTTTACATTAGGTAACATAAACTTTATACATTTCGTTTTTTTAGCATTTAACTGGAGATTGTTTACAGTAAACCAGGTCATAATCTGTGAGAGAGCATTGTTTACATCGGTTTGGCAACCAATTTTATGTTCAAATCTCTGGAAAATAGAAACCAGTTAAAAATGACAGTCAGATTAGTATTCGTCGTTGGGAACAGCGTTATCACGTCATAGTTTCAATGAATGAATACCTTAAAAGGTATTAATAATGGTTGTATAATTAATAATTATTAATACCTTTTAAAGTATTACTAATAATTTTATTAAAAAGGTTTTATGAAATTACCAATTTGATTCTAGGGCTATGCTAATATTTGTCAGATAAAAATAATTTTTATAACAAAACAGAAACATAAATTTCAATAATTGGCTCGATGGAATAAATCGTGACGATGACTCAAATAGGTTTTTTGGATCGATTTTAGGAGTAATATATTTCATGTTTACTATGTACAAAATTTTCTTTAACCATCCATAAGGAAGGCCTGACACCTGCAATGGGGACGTCAAATGGTGGATGATATTAAAATGTATACAAAAAAAACTGTATTAAAATCCGTTTTTTAATTTAAAAGCTCACAGCTTACAGGCAGCGTAAAACGACTTTTTTTATATATATATGAAAGAAAAATTCATTGTCATCAATTCTTTAATTTAAACTAAGAAGTCTTACAAACAGTTTTTATAACGAAGTGTTTGAATCGAAAATCGTTTTTAAGTTAAACATAAAAAAAGTTTTATGTCACACTGAATGTTACTCATAAAATGTAATATAGAGAACTAACAATTAAAAAATGAAAACATGATGCAATTTTCGGCACCATCACTGATTCAAATAATACGTTTACACTGTCCTATTAATATTATAAAAGTGGGATAAAAAGTATCCTATTATATAGCTGACTTAGGCAATAGGATACTTTTTATCCTATATCTTTTTAATAGTTCTCTAGGGACCACGCAGGTGAAGCCGCTGACGGAAAGGTATATAAATTGAGATAGGTATCATTAGCGTTTAAATTTTAATTATTACATTAATTAATTATTGTTTCTTATAATGCATTCTATTTTATTACAATGACTAGTATAAATCTAATTTCTTAAAAGAAATCGATTACTCACCGGCCATAATAGTTCTTTAAGATTGAATTATGAATTATTTATTTATATGAAGAATTATGGTTCGAGACTGGGTCGTAGTTGTGAAAATTATTAATGTACATTTTATAGCTAGAGACCTACATTGAAATGTAATGATTTAACACCGAACTATAAATATCATAGTTAATTAATTACAATCAGTAGAAGACGACAAATAACTTTATTGATAATGTTATGAATAAAATGTTTATGAAAAAATCTAATATTGCAGTAATAACATGATTAGCTTGTGTAGAGAGCTTTATTTCCAGGTATATTGTTGTCAAAACAAAACTAAATAATCCGATTTCGATTAAATTTATATGAAACACCCACCTCTTCGATTTTGAAGTTAAAAAAGCTTGAGGTAGAAATACGTTAAGATCAAGGTTCTGTCTCTATCTGATTGTGAAATTTCAAAAAATGCCTAATTGACTTTGATATAGTTTTTATATCTTTTTTATGTCAATTACGACTGATGATAAATCAAAACTTCTCACAACATTGTGAATAACATAATTTAATTATTAACATTTTAAATTGCACCTTTCCGATGCTGGCCTTTAGTTTTTTAACTATAGTGTCTTCTTTATTTTTTATTTCGTACTGAACCAGTTCACACCGAGAAACGTCATATGGAAAGCGTAAGATTGCTAAAACTTTTATTCGATTTAATTTTAATGGAAGCTATTATCCGCCTCGAAAGCACCCACTTGCCTTACTGGTGCTCATTTCACATAAAAGTATCTTGTTAATATTGTTTTTATTATTTTATACAACGTTTATTCCCTCGCCTTGGCTTGCGATTTTTAAACCTTTTTTTATAAACAATTTTCAATTATCATAAAATAACTTGAACTCGAACATTTAATTCTTTCATGGATTTAGCTGGTTCACTGACCGATTTTTAAACTGGCCTAAGCGTTGGGAGTATAACAGAGGACCGTGACTGTTCGTAATTTTTTATAATATATACGAACTTATTTTTTTCTTCCCCTCTAATTGAATCGGCACCATCGTGCTCGTGATTTTGCGTGTTTAGGTTTTTTTTTCTTTATAAAGGAACAAACAGTTATACATTTTATTTATGATAAAATAATCTAGTACATATTTCTAAACCTATAGTTCTTTATATAGTAATTTTTTTTCTTATTAATATATGAAAAAAAGTTCCTCCGCTCAAATAACTACAAATAACATAGATAAATAACTTCAATAATCTTCAGATAAACTGTATTTACATATATATGCTCACGTGTGTGTTTATACATATAAAAGTTTATTCTTATTGTATTTTATCTTTATTAATTCTTCTTGATTTGTACGTATTCATTACATTGTGTTCTTTTTTTGCTTCCCCATATTTAATATATGCTACTTTAATTGTTTTTTTCTAGAAGTTTATAGTACGGCACTCGGTATTCTCTGGTTACTTCCAAAATAAGAATAAAATTATATGGCGTGAAGACATAGATAGATATATTCAGATATAAAATCTTGATTGGAGACGTAGGGATAGGTTCGGATAGGCGCTCCAATTTTCGGTACTAAGACGCATTTATTGGTCTTTTGTACGTGTAAAGTTGGTTGCATTACCCCAGTTAACTCAACTCTGCCCAGAAGTGCAGAAGCTTTTTAGGAGCTTTATAAGCTTCGCATACATGTATGTATAGAAATATTCTTGTGACGTCAAAGTCTACTCTTGTTAAAAAAAAAATATTTTAATTATTTATTACCTATCTAATAGAATATAATTTAACTTAAATTATCAAATTAAATTAACCTTTGGTGTGCCAAGACAGTGGCGGGGCCCACGCGCTCCTGTGCCACCATTTTCCGTCAAAAAAGCGCGTGCGACTTCGTTCATATTTTCTTAAATATTTCCTTATAATTATTCGGGGAGCAATCAACTTGTGATTGTTTGTGAAAGTCCGATAAATAGAGAATATTACCCAATAAAAAATGGTTTACAAAAGTATCTCATTTATTTTCTACAGGCCCTTGAACGTAAATTCATTCTGAAATAGCACCTACCATAAGATAACCGTGATTTATCAATATATTTGTGGTTACTTTCTTCGATATTCAATTTAGAAAAATTGATGGATAACAAAGCTATCTGCTGGTGTACTAAAAATACACTTTTCTGAAGAAATATACTTATATTTTTCAATCTGAAAACTGTGAATCGCATACGTATATTCGCCTTTTCAAGCCTGGTTCAAATTAAACTTTACAATCGTCTTATAATGTAATTGATTGCTCCTGGGTGTATAATGATGATTATTTACGTAAAGGCACTATTCATTTTTACTAAAAGCCACACAAAAACACTAGAAACGTATAATAACACCAATTTCACCATTTGCCTTTTGAACGAAAAGTTGTTTGGATATTAATGACGTATGTCCAGAATTAAATGCAAAGCATTTTGACCATTAACCGAGTAGATATTAGATAAAAAATAGCCTGGGTCGTTCGAGGACAGATCTGTCCTTATTAGGCATACAGGCTACATGGACCTATATGTCCTAATGCACAACAAAGGTTAATTGCAATATGTAAAATCACCTAGATATAGGTATACATTTTACCCATATTATGTCACGAACTCGTCGTTAAACATAGCATTGTCATATCATAGAGGTTCAATCTAATGAAACCTATTTTAAAAGGCAATAAAGGCATTATTTCATTGTAGCTCTACATATCGACTTTGGAAAGCAAACGCGTAGTAAACTGCAAAAGCAAAATAAATAACTTAGAATAGAAAATCTTTATATTTTACCAAAAAATATCTCATTCCGTAAATTGACTTACGAACTTTTTTATTTATGGACATAAGAATTATTTTTTTTAAGTTTTTTTTACTATGTGTTTGCTTTTTTACTACATGTTACTACGTGTTTGTTTTCCAACGTCGATAAATACTCTTCATTCGTTCGAGTCTGTTTTTTTTACAGACTAACACACCTAACAGTTCCTGGGTGTAAGTAAGCGCATTACCAGATTGAGGCCGCACAACGACAAGGAATCGTGGATATGTTCGTGTTGACGATTCAGTATAAAATACAAGGCGTTCTCGATACGTAAATATAATATAACAATTATGTTAATCACAGTTTTAATGTTAGTTATTTAAAGAATGTAAACGAAAATTAACTATACAAATCTTTGAAAAAGGTCTTAAATACAAAATACAGAAAATATGTATCTATAGATTACAGAAAAAAGTCGAGTGCGAACACTCGGTGTATCAGATTAACACGTAAATACTCATAAGTACAGGAGACACGTTTTAAGCTGCTATTTAAGATTTTTATATACAAAATGAATATAATAGTTTTCAAAATAAAATAGAAAATAATTTAAAAAAATTAATAACACGACTGCCAAAATCTAAGTAAAAATAAAAGAAACAAGCCATAGCTTGGCTAAACCAAAATCGTCATTGTAGCCCTCTATTCCCTCATTTGTTAAGAGGTTCCGTCATTGGAGGGAATCTCTTAACAAAACTTCCACTGAAATATACAGCCAGTGTTACTCAGGATGATGTAAGATTTCTAATGATACCCATACGTTTATACCCGTTAAGTCTTTCAAAAGTTATGGCGGAATAAAGAAATTCACACACTTACACAATTCACTCCCTTTTTTTGGGTAGTCGTGTAAATAGCTCTGCAATATGATACAGCCCTTTGCTTCAGCGCGATAGAGCTAATGATTGTTTGCGTTGCGATCGCGGGTTTCTGTTGACCGTGTCCCGTCCATTACAAGCGCGCCCTTTCTCGAAATGCATTTTTGACGTGAAAGCGTCAGTGTTCGATCTGTTTTTGGTTTGTATTGGTGTGTGTTACTCTACTAATAAACTCGTCTATATTTTACTTTATAGTTAGGTATATAAAGGGGATCCCTTATTACCTTTTCACTTCATAGTGATGAATAGCCATAGCTATGAAGTATACTTACATACGAATTTGTATAGAATGTTATGGGAAAAGTTTTACCTACTTTCAAAATTATTGCTAAAAATGCATCTTATTAATGCTTATTGTAATAGATAAGTTTCGTTTATTCATCGATTCATCATCGCTATCATGTCATCGCCACGCAACGATAGTGACATCACTAGTAGTAGCTATGGCTACGATAATGAGAAATCAGCTATGGCGTGGTCTACGCAAACACTCGCACGATGCAATATTCGGTGCACACGCTACTCAAAGGCTTGCGATTGTGCAACGCGTATAAACTCTATTTTTTGTAAGCCCGCGAAGTCTCACTCATCGCCGCTCGAGTGCGAAGCGAGCAACAGTCGGCTGAAAGGCGCTCAGTTGTATAGCGGCCCAACCCTCGCCGCTATTTGCAGAACAAAGCAGGCTTGATGCGCACGCCGGGAAAGCGCGGGAGGGAAAACGCGCGAACCGTCAGTCTCGGCCCGCGAGTGCGTCCGGCCGCGCGCGACGCAGCACCGCGACGCTTGCGCCCTGGCGCTCGCCGCCACGCGCCGCGCTCGCGGCGTTACGTTTTCCGAATCGACCGACAGCACTTCCACCGTGTCAGAATTTCAGTGTCAAAAGGTTGGTGAACCCACTGTAGTGCAGTCGAAATGCAACTTAAAATTGGCGGCGCAAGGATCACTATCCGCCTCGCGTAGCCTGCGACATCTGGAACAACTGCCCCTATAGAATAATTTCCTCGTGCACCGTAAATGTCAAACGTACTAGAATTAGGTTCCAAATGCATTTATACTATAGTGATTGTTGATGTTATTGTGTGTTCGTACAAGCGACATTTTGTTTGAAATCAGCTTCCTTTTAATCCCGACTTTAGTTTATTGAAATACCTATATGTTTTTGATTTAATTGTGTGTTACACGCAGGTTTTTTTACCAATTTAGAGGGAGAGAGATATTTGCTTAAAAAAGAGTAATGAAACATTTACTTCGCTTGTAAACTTGTATGATTTAGAGAAAGATCGTTGTGCAAAGCAAACCATAGTTTTCTCAAATAAAAAAAACTATTGAAAAACTCCACTTTCCAGAAGCTCGTTAAAATAATAGTCTGACCCAATTTAAACACCCCAGGCATAAAACATAATATTCTATTCAACCCGCGGTTGCGACTATATTATTGATATAAAGAGAAATTGTGACCTAAATAACATGTGTTAAACTGAAATTAGATTGTGGCATTGCGTTTTCTAGGACTAGTGCTAATTTACGTGAAGGGATATGTCATGTACCAGAAATACACAGCCAGCGCGTAACGTTCATCGAGAAAAGTGAGATCATTCGATGCAAATGAGATAATCTTGACCCTCTTCTATCGATGTTTGAATAAGAATCTTATGTCATTGTAAGCTTAGAGATTACGCATTAATAATAATAATTCCGAGAAGAATATATATACTAATATAACACTAATCAGTTATGTTGGTTTTGTTTGGTTATTACTAGTTAGGTATTTAAATAGTTAGTTAGGTAAGTAACAAGGTTTTAAAACGGAAAAGGCATTATAGGATTTGATAGTGTATATGTGTGTGCATTGACATATTACGTTCGGTTAATAAAAATTATTTTGTGGTTTGACTAATTTCCTACTATAAAAGAAGTTGAATCATATTTCACGATTTAACTTTTGTATTTAATAGAGGTTTACTTTTTGTATTAAGATGCGTTTTTTGCTTCAATTCTCGCTACGTCACAGTTTCAGTAGAAAATATACAAAAGCGTGATGTCATGTGACATTTCAACTCAATCTATTGCCGTAATTAATTGATTACATAAAAAAATTGTATTATTTATTCTTATATAAAATTCCTAACTTAGTCAACAAATTGAAATTAGTCAGCATCCCCCTATTTCATTCACATGTTTACCGTAAAAAAGAACGGCTTAAAGGCAAATAAAACAAATGTGTCATGTATTGTAATATATTAAGCAGATACCCTAATCCTTTCACGCACTGGTTAGTTCCATACTGTAATTGGATACTGTAATAAATTGAATTAATTGTAATTATTTTTTCCTATCAAAACCACCATTAGATTTCGTTTAATTTCATGGATTAACCACAATTTTCCCATATAATCACTGTACCGTGACGAGTTGTTTCATTCATGGCATTCTTTTCCCAAGCATTTGATTTTATCGTTGTGTAAAACGGGATGAGAGAAATGCTTATATTATCATGAAATAAATCTATAAAAAGATCAATTTATTAAGTATCACTTAACGGTACGCAGTACTCAGCTATAAAAATACTTGATGTCGTTATAAGTGGTAGATATTACTGTAATTGGATGTAACAGACTCTCAATCTGATTTCTTAGCTACACTAAAATGTGTGGTATAGTTTGTCTAATAAACTAGTGATGTAGCCTGGTTTTACATGGCGCTATACATGTGGGAACATTTTTTTATATCTTCAAAGATTTATCTTCATGTTTTAGCTAATTTGTAGAAACTTGAATGAAGTTTACAGTGAATTCTTTACTTTCTTAATAAAGATACTATTAGTGAATGCTTTATCAATAAACGATCTGCACTTTTTGAAAATTGCATTCAAAAAGCTAGGCGAGAGGATTGTGTTTAAGCATTTAGTAATAGATCTGAGAATAATAGACATGAAATAAAGTAGTGATGATCTGAGATAAATCTTATCCCATTTTCCCCGATATATCTAAAAGCGAGCTATAAATCATTTGTAGGCTGAATGCAGATAAAAAGCATTACACGCCGTTACCAAATTAAACAATTTATTGCCTCGTAATACTGACACAAATTTTTTGTTCTAGTCGAGTTGACGGCGGATGTCAAAAACTTGTTGCTCGGTACACTGTACTGGCTACTTAAAATCAATCAACGTACACACGACTGCACGTCAGGTTACCACACTATGTCAAATTTATGCAATGGATTTTGATCTTTATCTTTAATTTAATAAGGTTTAAAAGCGAATGGGGAACGATGACAGTTATGCATTTGTATAGTCTGACGTGAAGTTGACTCTACAATTATGTACTCATGTTTACAATAATTTCATAACATAGACAAGTTGTTTTATTCGAAGAAAGTTACATGTTAAGTGGCCAGCGTCACAATTCCATCATCTGACCTCTGCGCTGGGTACTGAGTGTTGTATATCCATATACATAGTTACTGAAGTATAAAACGTTACAAAAATCTTACACACTTTCATTACGGGCTCTTGTACTATTATGATAGACAGTTCTAACATTTATTGTCTACCCTTGTTCTATATTGTAAAGTTAAAAACAATTTAAAACGATATTGTAATAGGCTTCAATGGAAATAAAGATTTTTGTACTCATACTTAACTATTTCTTTTATAACTTAAAGCTATTTGAATTACTCGTACCTATTATAAATACGCAATTTTATTAAGCTTCTAGTACTTAAGATCTATAAAACGGTAATTAGTAGACGGTTTCGCGCCTCCGCCTCATGCTTCATTATGCTCAAACCTACGAAGCTAATAGCTCCGTGCTCAAACCGGACGGAGGCTTATAATAATTACGCTGTTCCTGCCATTATAATTGATAGAATTTACAGTATACCAATTAACTCCTGTGAAAGATTAAATTATGTTTTGTGAAGTTTTAGTTATCCATTCTTATTTTATTTATATACCTCAATTTAAGTACAAACGAAATGTGATTTTACAAAAATAAATCATGACAGAAAAGGCATCATGATAATATTCTCATAAAACATGTTTTAAAACAATAAACAACAGTTCACTATTTGAGGAAGATAAGCTGAACTCAAAACATATGTTCAGTGGCTATGACAATCTCTTTTTTTTGAAGTCGGTAATAAACCCTTTAGCTTTACAACACTCAATGCCAGTTGCACAAACGTCCATTGAAATTCTCATTAGTTTAAAGCGCCATTACATATACAAATTTAGCTTATAGGCGCCATTAAACTCTAATATACGTTTATGCTACTGACCATAAGTCGTTGGTAATGTTATATGATAAAGTTATGGGTTTCCAAACTCAGAGGTAAATATAGTGACAGCAACAGCAACACCTTGAATATAAAAAAAAAACTCAGAATTGCCGCTTGCATTGCACGCGATGCGGTGCACTTTTAATGATCAGACCATTGTAAGTGAGCAGCTTCACTTTTTGTACCAAGTTTTTGTTGCATAATACTTTTATACTTGGGAGATGAAATTGCTAAAGTTTATAAAGAAACAGTTGCATTGAGTTTAAACGTGGTCGGTTGAGTTTCTGTTTTCTTGTCTGTATAAATATTTCTTTTGGCTGTTTGAGTGGATTGCCTGAACATTGATGAAAGTATGCTCTGTAGCAGTGAAAAAGTAACAAACTCTTGAAAGTTTCGTTAGTCCTGTTAGGTCCTGGTTAGCTCATTGGTTAGAGCAGTCGGTTATAAGACGAAAGTTTATTGGTTCGAATCCCATCTCAGAGTGCCAGGGACAAAGTGGATTCTTTAAGCATTTTCATTTAGAATATTATTCGGTATAGAATTGTGAATGCATAATTGATCAAATATAAGATGTCTTTTATAAAAAAATTGAAGGTCGTAATAGTTTCCTTAGTGATTTGTGATAGATCATAAATAAATAAGATCTATTGTTTATTGTGCACGGTTTATTAGCACAGTAGATAACATTTATCCACTGTGGTATTGGCGTCCATTAGCGGTAGTTGGAAACTGTCTATTTATAAAATGTAATATTCTCAGACTTTTAACTTTACCTTGATCATGTAAAGACAATTTATTAGAACGATATATATGCCTTGATTACTATTGTGTAGTTGTAAATCATGTAGAGTTAATTATAATAGATAACGTTAAGTACGTTAAAACGTTTTGTTCTTAAAATAGTCTATAGAATATTTTGTTTTTTTTTGCGACACTTCTTCAGACTTAATGAGATTATAATTACAACCAATCATAGTCAGTTAAAATAAAGACAAATCAGCTATTAAGTATAATTGCAAGTGAAAAATTAACTACAAGCATTTAGGAAAAGCTTTTCCTCCACTTTCTTTATATAAATAATATAATATACTATAACCTTATACTTTATGAAACATGTTTATAGGTTTTTTGCCTGTGTTTTTATTGTTTACTAATAAGTAAATTTGTGTTGTAAAGATTAAACTGAAATATGCGAATTAGATTAATATTATATTTTTTGTGAGCAGTGTTATGTGTCTTTCACAACAAATAAATTAAATTACGTATATAATTTTATATGGCTAGAGTTCACCCATTTAGACATGACTTAACCCTTTGATGTGATGCGTTTGGACCGAGGCTACTGCTACGCGTACACCTTTTAAAGTCTATTTTTACTGGCACCGATAAAAGGACGGTTAAAGATATTTTTAAAATTGTCTTTTTATATAGCAGCATGAATATTATCGACGATCTATGTTAATTTTATGAGTTAACTACATTTTTTATAGTTTAAACCAAAGTTATATCAGATTAATTGATGGAAAATAAGAATGTAAGAGCAAAGTAGAAGGGGAATAAAATAATAAATAATACTAACTTATTATCTATTGCTGTTATTCGTGTCCTTTAAATTGTTTTTTTTTTGTCAAGATGACCCAAAAAGGATATGTAATATATATAAAACAATTCATTTTTAATGAGTAACTTCTACTTAGATTAGATTGTTACTGTTGATACATACCATAAATTAATCATCTAAATATCTTATGATTTTAAAACTTAGGCTCATTAATTTTTGTATAAAAAAATCCATACGAACTAATTAGTTGATATAAAAAAATGAAGTTTGACGTATGTTTCTATAATGTAAAAATGACATTTAAAATAATAAACATCAAAGTTCATATCAAAATAATAAGGGGTGAAATGTGAGCAGAGAGAACAGTGTCGATGGTTCATACACAAAATTTTATTTATTTTTTATTTATTTATTTTATTCGGGTTGGCAACAGCTTATAGCTAATTATTACATTCATTGTATTACAGCAATTGATGAGCCGATAATAGCCATCCTCGATTTAACAAGCTAACATTATCAAGAATATAATTATAATTATTTCACTGCATATATCACAATGCCATTCAGACACCTAACTCACATTTAAAATTACAAAAAAATTGGAATATGAGTTAGAGTAAATTTACATATATAATAATAAAATAAAATATTGAATATTAAATATGATATGTTTTAAATGATATGTCTACGGGTAATTAAGTAATTCTGAGTTGATAATTATCATTGATAATTACGAAGGCGGCGGGGTGGTGTGGGCTCTACTGGTGTGCAAATGAAACTATGAGATATTTTCTCAAAGCTTCTATTTCCCAGAAAAACTGCTACAAACAATCAAATATACCTTCTTTAAAAATATATAAGTATAAAAAGAGGTCGGACCAGCCGCTGATCTTCAACAGTATTGTAAATGAATCGACCGCTTGTTTTTGCACACTTACATTAAATGATTTTATTTTATAATCTATTTTAATACATACAAATATATAGTATTCCAAAAAGTATAGTTATATAAAATCAAAGAGTATAATAAACCTGGTATCAAAAGCTATTTACATATTAGAGCACAGTTAGTCGTGAACAAGTATAAAAGTACGAGTGTTACAAGCAGATATATCTAGAAATATGAAACAATTCTTTTCATTTTCATCTATAACTGTTGCACAATGCACTCAGATAGTGAATCGTAGATTTCAAAGTACAAAAAAGTAGTTTACGAAACTGATTGTGCAATAATCTGTAGTATTATAGTCGGTATAAACCGGGTGTTAATACTATTATTGGTCGATGATAAAATAGGTTATAAACAAACCATGCCACATGGAAGATGGACGTAAACAGAAAAAGTTTCATATTGCGCAAAGGAATATATTTCACATCCATTAATGAAAATTATAATTTAAAACAAGAAACTTTAATCTGATCCCTTAATGTTACTTGAAGCTACATCAAACGGAATCACTATTTATGTAAACCGATTAAACGTATTTTTTTAAGGTAAAGGTCATATGATTTATGTTAGACGAAGCTTTGTTTTTTAATTAACACACTGTAAAAAAATGTAGGTGCTCATTTCCTCAATATGGAGGTACTATCACCATCCAATTAGTATTGAAGATACGAGATTTGATGGATTTTAATTATATTGGTATATTATTTTTCTAAAGTGCTTTGAATAGATATAAAATTTGAAAATGTCAAAAACTTTAAAAGTTTATTTTCTAAATAAAGAGACTAAATAATCTTTTCTAATATTATAAAGCTGAAGAGTTTGTTTGTTTGAACGCGCTAATCTCAGGAACTACTGGTTCGAATTGAAAAATTCTTTTTGTGTTCAATAGACCATTTATCGAGGAAGGCTTAATGCTATATAACATCACGCTGCAACTATTAGGAACGAAGAAATAATGGAAAAGGGCTTCCGTTGCGTGCGCTGCGAAAACGGTTTAAGATACCAAAATATATGTATGAAAAACTATGCTGTGATAACAATAATCGATACCCAAATAAACAGTTCCCTAGGGATCTACGCGGGCGATGCCGCTGGCGGAAAGCTAGTCTCAATTAATATTACAGAGACAAAATACTGTAGCGTCGAATGCGGAGTGTAGGCGATTGCTCTGGCTGTTTTGTTTATCGACTAAAACCACAGAATCTCGGCCAATATAAATCAACAAAAACATTACACAATTAACAAATATATAAGGTATATCACACATTGCTTTCCTCAATCTGTACATAAGAAATAACAAAAAGATAGTCCAAGTTTAAATATGAAGTTTTAGAATCCAATGTTAATTTGACAGTGTACCGAACGGGGATATTCGTGATCGTGAACAAATTATGGTAGTTATGTACGTCCTCGTTATCATGCTAATGCTTCAGGGTTTGGTCGCGGTTCGAATGCATAGCCATTACTCGATTACGAGTCTCGTATACCATCGATTTACATTCGAACGTTGAACACGAAATGGTAACGGTGATCGAGAAAATTTTGAATGCAGACATTATTCGTTATATCAGTCCACACTGTTGTGTTTAAAAAGTACAGTAAGTTCCAACTAATGTTACGCATGGTCTTTACGCATAGTAGATAATGAAGAAGTATTAAAAAAAAATAAAAGCACTAAAAAGCACCTCCACTAGATGGCGACTCTAGCAAAAGTTGATTTTTGCAGGAAACGAATGGACCAAAGAATGTCATTAAGTACCTTTCCTTTTAACTAACATATTAAAAAACTGAAATTTGAAAAGTTCGAAACTTAGATATCAATACAAATACGAAAAAGTACAACTAGAATATGAGTTATTTATTGAGTTTTGAAAACTAATTTACTTTCGTACATGAAATAAAACTGGGAGGGTTGTAATGGAGAAATCAAGAACCTACCGTAGTGATATCTAGTTTGATTTCGGGAACTAATGTTTTTTTTTAAATACTTCCTGATTCCGACTATGACCGAACGTACGACTAAACTTTATAGTGAGTCTTGTTTCAATAACCATAATAATTAAAATACAAAGCATAAGGTGTCCATCTCATTTACTCAGCGGGGGTCAGACGAGTTGATATTGGTAAAACGTCCGATGGCGTGATATTTGAATCATTCTGATTGGGCAACAGGATAAATTTCGAAGCGCGGCAAATGCCGATTTACCATGCTTCGAAATTTATCCTTTTACGCAGGTACATCAGTGAGCCACCTTAGGTAAACTCTGTCATCCGAGGCGTAGTTCTGACTTTAGAATTTAGTATACACACAGCAGCGTATCCTCTAAATATTAAAATTGTATACCTACTCTGTTTTGACATTAACTTCTAATACCCTTTAAATACACTTTCATCTGATTGCATGGTTTATGTTTCATCCATAATACAAACTTTTAACGAACATGGAAATATCTGAAGTGGAATGATAGACCGACAATATAAATCTTTTAGCAACGTTGTATCTAATAAAGAACACCGTTACGCATATCACTAGAAAAAAACTATATTTTCAATTATTTTTTGGTAAAACATACATAATACTGAAAATAAGTTGTTAGGGAAATAATTAGTCTGGACAAACTCATGACTTATTAGCTTAACTATTAGACGTATTCTAGTACGTACTAACTTAACATCAATACTATACTCCCACGTTTAATTAGCACACGGATGTTTCTTTGTCATTTACGTCACGTAGAAAACAACAGTTCAACTTCCGCTGCTAGGCAGCTTTGTACTATTTGCGGTGAAATCGGTTGATTGGAAAACTATCAGCTGTTGCCTGGAATCATGAAAAGAGGTCGCGTTATTTTTTTCCTTTAACTTTCATCTGGCAGCAAAAATAAAATGAGGAAATAGGTTGTATATTAAAAGGTACGATGACATTTCCTATGAATGATAAACACATGTACCATCTTATTGATGGAGTGGATTCAATTTTAATCCACCTTTATACCTAGTCCTTTTTTTAAATTTAGGAGTTTTAGGTTTATTCATAAAGCAACACTGTTAAGGATTGTACTGATTTTTTGCAACTAAATTAGTGAAATTGGTCTTGAATTTGTGGAGTTTTAATTTCACTGGCGCACATTCCCCGTATTATGGTATAACGTCATTCACAGAGTCATATAGAAAAGTAATAGCGAAAATATTATGAATTGAATATTTTTTGCATTTGTAATTAGAACGACTGATTTTATCCAATGCTCTATCGTTTTATTAATTTCCAAAAGATACAATTTTCGATAAAATCTGTTTATTATATGTGCCGATGCAACTAACCACGCTAAGTTTTGCGCAATAGTCCTTATTGGTGGCATTTGTTATTGTCAAATATGCCTTCGATGAAACTGCGGTTAAGTAAGGGTCAGCGGACCACATACATGTTAAAGACAGTGACGTAGAATGTGTAAATTGTATTGATTTCGATTTTAAGCTGCTTAAAATAATAGGTTCACACCAGCACTATCGAAACATCCATCATATAACGATGTACACAACAATCCACTTGTTTACTTCTAACATACGGCTTCACTAAAATACGTCTTACAATGTTTTTTCATGGTTGACCTACTTAATATTATTGTTTTGGTATTAAATAGCGCCGTTTCAAAGCTTTTAGCATACGTCCCTGGTGGAATAATATTGATATTTGTTTTAGAAATAAAAAGTAAACATAGGTCCCTCAAAATAAGTACAAAGTGATTCATTCTATTTCGAACAAAAATTATCTTTGTAATCTCTCCAGTGTCGAAGAGGCTCGTAATTTAGTCTTAATTATTTATTTATTTCTTTGTATTTACGTATACTACATCATTACAAACAGCATATCTCGTTATCATAGATCTAAGAAAGTTTAAAATGGACTTGTGTTTTATTTTTATTTATTTACTAATTTGTTTCATTGCAATGACAGAAAATTTTATGGTATAATACTGTTTATCACAGAAGCGTCCCCGCCAAGTTTAGAAAAGATGCATAAAGGTATGACCGTACGTATAATTTATTTGTAACTTTGTAAAGGAAAAAGCTATAAATACATTATATTAAATTTGAACCTGAAGTTTCAGAATTATTGAAAGTCAAATTAATATTTAATTTTTTGCTAACTAATCCAATCGAAAAAAAAGCGGTTTTAATCTGATCTTTCATTTCTTATTATTGGTTTGACTAATTTGTTGATTGATATTGTTTATTAGCAATTTGGATGTTGTTTGGATAATTTTAGTCCATTTTACAAGGTTCAAGTTACGACTTTAACTTTAACTTACGATTTGCAAAGTGCTCAAGTCTCACAACGCAGTTCTTTTGCCGTAAAAAGTTGTGATACCGAATGTAAATCAAGTTGGTTAACCCAATACACGTATAATGATATTCTATGGGAACAGTTATACTTATGTCATGTCATTGATATTTAGTAAACGCATACGACAAAAAAATCATACGTAGAACAAAGTATATCAAATTTTTTGCTCTGTATTTTTATTTATTTGGAAGTTATAAGAATTATTTAAACGCCTTAGTAGATTATGTTGTTGTGTGTGTTTGCCAGCAACTGACAATGTCAGTTATGCAAAAATGTATTTCTTCTTTCCTAAAACCAATTTCAATTGCGTGATTTATAAACATCAAGTAGCAATATGGCGGAATAAGAAGGCACTTCAGCCAAACGGTCCGAGTAGAGTGCCAAGTGTTCGCACGATGAGTGCAAAGCCTTACTTTTGCAAAGGGATTAAGAACACTTACGTAAGTACTGAAGGTCGAATCCGAAATATACCAGAATAATCGATGATGTTACAAAAAAAATCTTAAACTTTCGTGGGCATTAATTTTAGAATTATTATTTATTATAGAAAGTAGTATTGTTAGTTAGTCCGTCATCGTAGTTACTATTTGATCATTGTGCTTGTAATGGTGTCGAAATATCGGCAACTCAGAAACTAATTATATTTCTTATATAATGGGTTTATTTTTTAAAGACCCAGTGTTAGATTTTTTTCTTATTGACCAATTGTTTTGGTATTGTTACAAAGCGCAGCGGCACGATGTTTCATTTACCCGTTACTAGATGGCATGTGTCATTTGAATAATGCTAACACCATCGAAACTCCATGTGTCATATAGGTATACGGCGTATGAGAACGGTTCACTGGGGAAGAAAGAGACGGGTTTACATTTTAGAACTCTTTGGAAATGTCTCGAATAAACCAGTAGGGCCGATGGTAATCTAGAATGTTCTACATCCTAATTTAGAACATTCTAGATGTAGTGTTGGCCCATATAAATACGCGGTACTACCCGTTCCGGCATTCTTTCGGTGACTAGTGAACTGAATACGAGAGCGATTGGAAGCGAAACTTGTAGCGAAAACTGAATTGAACTATCAAATAGTGTTGTGAAGCGAGGGTATTGATGCGAATTGTGAAGTCGAAGAAGTGTGATTTAGTTGTTAAATTATTTTGTAAGTTTATTTATTAGCGCTGTTTTTTTAACCTGAAATAAAACATAGACTGAATGTTAACGAAAACCATACCACGACTACATCAATGGAATTGTGTTACATACAAATATAAAGAATTCTGTTAATGTCCATTTTCATTTTAAAAATACAACAATTTAAAAATATAATGTGTTTGTTAATTTGTCTTCAGTTATTGAAATAAAATGTATTCAATCATTAATAGATAACAAATTAGACCACTAGCGTCATCTCTTGACGGTTCAAACTAAGCTTTCGTCAAATGCTATGTTAATCTTTTTTCATAGGCCTCAATACAAATTAACTAATACAATAATCGATACCGCTACTTTAATACAATCGCCAAACGCAACGGTAGCCTGTCAGCCAATTTAGATGTCCGTTTTTATCATTACATCTGTGCTAGCTAATCAAGATCAAGTTTCGTACAGCCTTGACGGACGTCAGTTTGATTTGTATCAGTATTGTATATAACTGTTGCAAATACTGCGCTATTAGGTTTCGTGTACAGTCATCGTCACGTCAGGTTATACGAATCTGTCAAATTTCTTCAGCTTATTGCAAACGTTAAAACATTGAAGGTAGAGTTGAAAATCAATCGCAAAAAATTACATGTTGTAGTAACCTGACGTACTGTTGTGTGTACAGACTGTATACGCGAGTGAACGCCGCGGTGTCCTCATTCCGTAGATCGATTGTATGCGTTGTCCTTTATTACTAATTTGCTACCTTTTTACTGGAATACAGAAACTAATGGCATTTTACTTAATGCATTCGTTCTTTGTTGTTGTTTTGACAGTTGATATTCGGGTCATTAATGGATGGTAGTTGTTATATAAGTCACTTAAGCTAGGGCATCGGGTGATATATTTAGTTGGTTTTTGTATTTACATAAAGTTGTGTAGAAAGTTTAGAAATCATTAAAAAAAACTAGCATAGTGCGAATCGGAACAGCGCGCGAATAGTACCGGAAATGAGCGAAAAAATAACGTTTGCTGTATAAGTGTCCCCTTAAATATTTATTTTATTCTGTTTTTTAGTCGGCAACGGAAATTCATAGTCAGACATACGGACTGATAATGAAGTTTTAGTAATAGGGTCTTGTTTTACCATTTGGGTATTTCCGTAGTCCAAAACGGTTACTGCAAGTCGGTTTCGTGGCGATGATGTCTAAAAGTTCTATGTAATCAATTAGATAAAGAACTAGGCGTTTTCTGGATCTTTTTGTACACAATAGTCAGATTAAGCTCTATGCGTTTTCTGGATAAGTTTCCAATATAAGGAGAATAGTCCATTGTCACTTATTATCCAAAATATTTTTTAATCCTATAGGCAATTACTGAGGTATATCCGTGTACTTATCTTTATCTCCATTTTACTACAATTTAATCTATTTAAAAGACTGTCGACTCAATAAAATATTGTTATATAGATGTTTCAAATATAAAACTAAGTTTATGTTAAATAAACTTAGTAATACCAGAAAGAACTATAATAGAGTGATCGCTTTATCTAGATATAGATATATAGAGATACAGATGATAAAATAGAAAATAATTATTATTGTTAATATCGACTAAACTAAAACAATTCAGAACAACATAGATCTAGTATCCTACTTTGTTGGGTTTTCTTTTTGCTCTCAATGCATCTGTGACCGTGCTTCAACCAGTTATGGTCAAGTTGCCTGTTCAATGTGTCAGTATTTTCTCCTGCACATAATGGGTAAGTTTCACTCTACAAAAAACGTTCTACGTATAGCTAGTTTTCCGTAATCTGATTCGCATATAATAGCACCGGAAAAAAGATATGCAACCTTAATAATCTGAGTTCAAAGCTATTAGCTAGCGGTTCTGTAACGGTAATAAGGTTATATGAGGGCCTCTTTTGTGGACAAAAATTGGTAAATAAATATTTTTTATAAACATAGATAATTGGCAATAACTTTACTTATTACAAAATTGACATTATAAGCATAAAAATACTCAGCTGCAGCGTACTCGTACAAAACTTTGGGTCAATGTCCGTTTTTTAGACAGCCCCAGAAATATAGGCCTCAGATTATTTCATATTCAATAAACGTCTTTTGAAGAATGGCAGTTAATTAAGATTTATTACTGAATATAATAAAACTACGACGATGTTCACAGAAAAGCAAAGTGTCCTGATTTCAATAGAGATTAATCTATTTATCTTTCTGAAAATTTAAGAAGAACCCCACCGTTTGGTATTGGCGTCATCGTCTGAAATAATCAGACTTTACGAAGAATATTATTTATAGCAATGTCACTAAAAATAATGCCATCGCTCTTTATATTGATGAGGGAGCTGGTTCGTGTTCCAAAGATCGTCTATGCCGAGGATAGTCCTTGAAACGTTGTAAGCGGATCGCTTTGCCAATAAATGAGATATAAAGTAGGTCAGGGACACATTTGGGCGGACGCGTATCAATGCCTTTACAATGTTCAGTCTTACCTAAACAATTGGTTGTAACAACATATTTAATATAATGTTTCATCAAAGAAAATACATTATGTATATATTGTTAGATGAACATTGTTGAAATTGATTATTTGATATCTTTTCACAGTAAGCATGTAACTAGTTTTACGAAATATGCGGGGATTCATTTCAACCATTTAAAACTTGATGATAAGATGTAGACACAAAAAACTTGATCATTAGGTCAACGATTTGCATTGGTTGATAATGCTATGGTCGATATGTATTAGCACGGCAAATTTGCCAGAAATTCAACACAATGCGAGCACTCGAAAGCGGTATAGCGATCGATTGAATGAATGAATGAATACTTTATTGTACACCAAAAATCAATAATAGGACAATCGATACAATTTAGTGGTACAATCGGCGGCCTTATCTCTAAAAAGCTTTTCTTTCAGGCAACCGTAGGTTAGATTGGACTATTACTTAAATGCGTAGTAGATGGGGTATTATATGGCGAGAAAATACGTGTTTACATACTATAAATATACCTACATATTTACATACGCGTTCATAAATATATAAACATACATAATATATATAAACTGTACCTAAATAAAGTATATATAATTCATTTTTATTGATCCAAAAATTTAACGATTAATGAAAATTGATATCTGTGTTACCTGTGCGAAATGAATAAACTATCTGTTATTTATTAAATTAGTTGCTACACATATATCTTATTGTATAATAACAATATAGAGGATAACTGCACTTAACCTTAATATCAAACTAGTCATTGTCTAGAAATACCCGTTCGTGGGCCATCTGTAAACTGTGCTACTTTGGCAGCTGCAGCGCTATTGACATTGATTCGTCTGTGCACGCGCTGATTATTCAGACAATCCCCCATTGGTATGTCAATCGGAAACTGTTTAGCACATAAAAGTATTAAACATAGTACACGGAAGAAATACGGTAAAGCTATAAGAGAAAATATCCTTCCTTTTGAAATAGATGGATAATTGTAGCAGTTTTAAAATTATACATCAGTATTATATTATTATTGATAGCTAACGGGAATTAGGAATGTAAATGAGACGAGTAATATAAGATATAAAATATATAATTATAATTAACAGATCACAGTTAATAACATCACAGGAACTGACAACAACAATTTTTAGAGTGACAAAGAGCACAAGCAAAAAAGAACAAATATAAAAATAAGATATAAACTTTTCAAAAAGGAGAGTGTATTTCCTGTCAGTCGTTAAAGTTCTTTTTTGGGATGAGTAAACATGTTAATTACGCCGACAAAGTGGTGAAGAAAAATTGAAAAAAAAAACTAGAGTGCCTTCCCTACATGTAAAGTGGGGATGACATTTTCCTTCAGGGTCGGTATAGGCAACCAAAAAAATGTTATCCCGAGCGTGTCCGTGCTTCAGAAGGCACGCAACACCCACCAATCCACGCTAGGCCTGCGTGGTGTATTATGACTCATTGTCCCTATTCGATTCCATCCATAGAGAAGGCCTGTGCTCTAGCATTAGTAGGCCGGTGATGATAAAATGAATATATATATATATATATATATATATATAAAATCGACCTAAAACACTAACTAATGGAGTACTAACGCTGAAAAATATCGTAACAATGCAAGCAGTAGGATTATAAAGCAACTATGGCACAAAAAACAATTATTCTCAGAGCAATAAGGTTCATAGTAGCGTATGCGATATTAAAAGAGTTGGAAAATTCCTAGTGGACGCCAGACCATTCAACTTTTGTGTATCTTATTCCACGTTCGTCCTTTCATACTCCCATATTCGAAACTTCATTCAATGGGGAGTTATTGCGTCAAAGCACATAACAAAGCGACACTCCTATTATGGAATATCCACCAATATGGCTATGCTGCCCACAATGGAGCTTCGTGCGTAGTTCACAAATTATAAAAGCGAATAAAGAAAGCTATCAGTTACTAGATTATCCGGAACAAACTAATTGAAATTTCGTTTCGAGTTCCTACAAAGACTTAAGAATAATAATAGTTGTTTTATATCCTACCAGCTTTTACCTGCGACTTCGTCCGTGTGGTAAAGATAATTTGGCCAGTATTTTCAAAAACGCTAAAACAAATATTTACTTATTATATAGTGTCGAGAGTAGCTCGGTGGTGTAGTGGTTAAGCGCCGCGGCCCGCGATCGTTGTGTTAAGCAACTTTCGCAAGGGTCGGTCACGGGATGGGTGACCAAAAAATGATTATCTCGAGCTACTCCGTGCTTCGGAAGGCACGTTAAGCCGTTGGTCCCGGCTGCATTTGCAGGCATTAATACCCTCCTACCCGCATTGGGCCAGCGTGGAGGGTCATGGCCCATCCTCCTTAACCATCCATAAGGAAGGCCTGAGCCCCTGCAGTGGGGACGTAAAAGGGCTGATGATGATGATGATGATGATGATATAGTGTCGAATACCTGAATATAGAGTTTCATGATTTTATCATAGACAATGGCAAACTTCCATGCAAATTAATTTCAATCAATAAATTCTCTATTAATTTCAATCCTTTTATAATTAGAACAAATTTTCATCTTTATCGAAAGTTTAAAATATTCGTAAAAATATTTCTTTCGGCTGTTTGGGTGTATTGTCTGAACATTGATGAAAATACACTCTGTAGTAGCGAAAAAGTAACAAGTGCTTCGTCAGTCCTGTTAGGTCCTGGGTAGCTCAGTGGTTAGAGCAGTCGGCCGGATTATGAAAGATCGTGGGTTCGAATCCCATTAGTAGTATTAGTTATCCCAAGGAGTACCACGACCAAAGTGGATTTTAAATTAAGACTATTCAATCCATTCATGAGAGCGTAACAAACATATAAACAGAACTATCTTTTGCATGTATTATATTATTGTTATAATAATAGTAAAAAAATACATATGGAGTGAAGAACGAACTTAATAACCAAAATTCATTCTGCGTAAGAGAATGTTTTTACAATAACTTGATTTACAACAATATTTAATTAATATAGTTTTCAATATTCGATAATTTATCACAAATATTTCTCTCGGTTCGGCCGGCGAGTAAGTAGTGGCGCGTGCAAAGCGACCGACTCCCTCCCTCATTTGCCTTACGCTTTGCTACATACTCAATATTTGCGTTTATTTCTTATATCCTCTTGACCTCACTTCAAATAAGGAGTACCTCGCGAGTATCTCATGAGGTAAAACGAGGTCCTCACTCATCTCAATAAAAACGTGTGAGTTATATAACCGTAGGCGTGAGAACGCGGCTTTATTTCTATACACAGTTTTGTTTCGATTAGCCATTCCATCTAATCTTTACGTATGTATGTCATACAACTAATTATACTGTATACCTTCACGCCAGCAATATTGTTTTGTAATAACATAATCTTTGAACTTCGAGCAGAGCGCTGTCACAGTACAGATGGTTCAATCAAATAAAACCTACTTTTAAAGGTAATTAAAGTTTTATTTCATTGAAGCTCTATGCTGTGATGATCTTGTCTCTAATTTCCTTGATAGGGCAATGAAAATGATTTCAATGTTTTATGTTTTTTATTGTAGGTGCGCGTTCGCGAGTTCTACATCGCGATGCAGCGTTGCCCCTACATCCACGAGATGAAGGAGCGATTGCTAGGCGCCCCAGTAGACGGAGTGGAACAGCGCGACGCGCAAGACGCGCGTGACAAGACGCGCGAAATTCGCGATCTGTCGCGCGACCCACGCGATCCGCGCGATTTGCGCGAGATCCGTGATCACGACAACCAGGTCGGCACCATCGTCAAAGTGAGCCTCGCCATCATCTTTTCACCTGCACATTATTGATGAGAGACTGAGGAAAGGTCACGAATTTTATTTATGATGACATTATTCGCTATGAATTCAATCTGATCCCATTATAAAAATGAATATGGTGTGTTAAAATTCGTACACATAAATATTGTAAATGAAATTCACCGCTAGTATGACTGTGTCATACTAGCGATGTTAATCTGATTCAAAATGAGACTGTTAACATATCAGTATTATTCAAATCAAGTTTTTTTTATGAACATCAAATATCAAATTAGAGTATAAAGAAAGAAGCGCTAGAGGATTTTTGATTGTGGAACAAAATAAAAGAACTCATGAGCTTTTGATCAGTCATTCATCAGATTCAAATTTATAGGTAATGGTTGAATAATATGAAAAAAATAAGTTGTGAAAGTAAAAAATCTAGAGGTATGCAAATAGAAACATGAAAATAATACAAAATGAACTACACATTACGAATAATATCACAAAATCTTTATTTTGTAAATAAAACAAATTAGTTACATAAATTAAAGTATGTTAGTCTTTACAAAGTGCGGTTATACGGGCGTTAATTAAACGCATGTAGAGACAACTGTTAGTTTTGTTTTTGATATAACTAAAAGATTGAATCAGCTATATTTGATGTAGATATGAATTGAATATGTATATAGTAACATCAATTTAGACATTAATATTCAATATGCCAGTAAAAATATCAATGCACCTTTCATAAAACATCGTAGCGCCTTATAGTGTATTAGATTTGTATTCCTGTTAGAATTTCTTTTCATTTTAGTTAAAATTCCATTAGCGTCGTTTCACTGTGTCATCATATCACATCTGTAAACATTTCCTAATCGTATCTACCTATTAGTAATCTTTATTGCATGTTCGTGAATTTCTATCAAATGATTCCGAAGTAGAGCTTCGTGTCAAATGTCAGATAGATAGCGTCTTCAGTAAATCTATGCTCATCTGTGTTTAAAATACTCATATCTTTGTAAACAGGATTTATTTTAGATGAACTCATCATGGCTTAGATACGATGAGATAAAAATTGATATAATAAAAGTTTACGTTATGCCTTTTTAATAACCATAAGGGTTATATTTTTTATAATAGTATATATCCCTGTAACTTATTTAATTTATATATCTAGCTCTGAACGAATTCTCAATTCAGTCAGCTTTAAATATACTGAGATTTTGTTGCAGATTATTAATAGTTTGTATGACTTTTTATTAAAGAGAAATCCTATAAATCCTGAGAAATTTGCAAAATCCGACCAATCCGAGCAATCTTGAGAAGAGTCAAAAAATCCTAAGATCTCAAGACGAATGATAACCCTACCAGATAGGGTTATATTTCATTATCCGGCTATGGTCAGACGTATACTTACAATGGGTGTTTTCAGCTGAATTCCGACGGGTACGGGTCTCACACGTCGCCGGCGCGGGCGCCGCTCGTCACAGACGAGTGCGATGCGCCGGCGGACGAGACGGACGCTCTCAGTCCTACGGATGCGATACTGCGATACCGGACCTGCTGTCAACCTGTCACTACCCCTAAAAATGCCAAGTAAGATACGGTTGAAATCAATCTACATAAAAAAAATTAAAACCTACATAAAAATACATAATTAAGCACCGTGTGTGTTAATACGGCAAATTTCCTGCTAAAATACTCCTATTCTGTTTCAAAATTTACACACACATGCATAATACGGCGTTTCAATACATGTTATGTATGCGTGAGTAAAGTTTGAACGGGAATAAAAGTGTATTAGCACGAAATTTCAAAGATTGCCTTATTACAATGTGAACAAAGAACGTCTAAGAATTTACAATAATGACAACCAACCGGGTTTTGGTGTTTAAAAATTTTAAAGGACTACAGGGAGTTATAATTATGGTATCTTCTATTATATGGTAAATATAAGAATAAATTAAATGAAAATAAATAAATAAAGAGCAATTAATTGATTGTGTCCGAGAAAATAATCTTCACGACAAATTGCTTGCTGGGTTAGACAGAGAAGTTATATCTGTTTCTTCATTTATTGTTTTCCTCAACAATGAGCTTAAATTTTTATTTATGCAGCTTACAGCTAAATCTTTATTTTAAGCATACGAATAAGTATTCGACGGGATGTCGGTAATGAATTATTTATACGTCGAACCCTCAATAAATCAAAGCCGAAGAACGATCAATAATGAATTTGTTATGTAACAGTTCTCAATTTTTGGATTTATTATATCTAGATAAATACCGATAAAGACGTTATTTTGAAAATCGAGATAAATATTATTTTTGTATATGTAACGTATATATATATTTAATATTACAAACATACATTCTAATTTATAGATTTGTATAGAAGATGTGATGATAGGTAAATATTATTTAATTAACTTTGCATTCACAATGTTATACTGAAAAATATTCTTACTGAAAAATGCTTGAGACGGGACTCGCACCCATGACCTTTTGCAATCACTGAGCTACCCAGGACCTTTTTTTTTTTTGTACCGAGGGGAACTGACCTTGATTAGAGGCCGACTGAACCCGGGCTCTCCTGATGCGGAGGTTAAAGAACCCCTATCTACAGCAGGCCTACCGTGCAAAACCCCCCGTATTACCCTCACAGAGTCTGAGACCTGGTATCCGGCAAGGAGAAACTCAGGTTACCCAGACCATGGGGGACCGACTGAACGGTCCTCCCTCTCTGCGGCCAGGAGGTTTCCCGGGTAATTTCGAGGAACCCTCCCCAGACAACTGGGGTGTGCAACGAACGAGGGGGTAATCATCCCCCCGCTCCCCCCGTTAGGAAGAAGAGATGCGCAATTGGGCTATCTCACCTTCCTTTATCGTCTGACGAACACTCTGATAAGTCGCCTCGGCCTCCCCCTCGAGCTATCCCCGGGCAGCCCCGGCGCCAACGTCCCCTGGCGCCCATGACGACAGATCAGAGTATTCCCGCTGCCATGGTGTCGACCGCTGGTCGACGTGGCCCCTACCCCCATCGACTCATAAAACGCCGAAGAGGTGAGTGCCCCGCCGAGCCGCAGCCGACTCCATCCCTCCATCGCTGGCCACGACGAACACTGGCGCCCGCCGTAACCTGCCGCGCCCCCGCTGCCGCCGGCTCGGCCGTCGAATACGTCCTAGGACGAATACCCGACGGACGACCGATCGGCACCAGGGGCGCGGCACCGCGGCGGCGGCGCCGCCCAGGCCCGGTACTCCGCCCACTAGGTGGACAGAGCCCCGGCCCCGATGACGCCGCCGCCGTGGTGCGAGATGGGGACATCCCCCCCTCCTCCTGTGAGGAGGGGTGCTTCCCGGTACCACTCGCACCACATCCCCGTCTCTCACCTGCGTTCTCAGAAGGAGAACTCATGTAGAGAGACGGCGAGTAGTGGTGCCACTCCGGACTACGCACCCCCGAACTAGTGGACCCGCTATTGCGCGTCCATTTCGCCCGACAGCACGCTGCCCGGTTCCGCACGCGGCACCCGGGAACTGGGGACCGGCTTACCTCTCCTGGTTGGGGGATGACAGCTCTTGCTGCCCATCCTGTGTCCGGCTGGGAGTCCGGCCGCTGCGCAAATGGCGCAACGCTGCTCCTTCCCGCAACTGGCGGCCTTATGGCCAGGCACCCCGCACCGGAAACAAATGTCCGTGCGGTCCACCTCTTCTGGACACTGTGCCCTCACATGGCCAACTCCCAAGCACTTAAAACAGCGCAATAGGAGGGGCGGGAGGACACTTATCTTCACCCATCCCCATCCCACAACCAGCTTGCCATTCTCCGTCACTAGCTTCCTAGCTGCCACCGCCGGCACCCTCAGGTGAGCTACTCCAGCTCCCCCGTAGCCGATTTTAATTGGGCCGATCTTTATGTTGTCCGGAGAGCAACCCACTTTCTCCGCGACAGCCGCCCGCAGGTCTTCCGCGTCTATGGCATCATCGAGACCCGTCACGCGCATGTCTACGCATTTGACGGGTCTCGAAACTAGGATGTCCTCTCCCATTATCCCTCTCAATAGTCCGGCCAGCTTGTCGGCCTTGGCAGCACCCTCTGGTCCAGGGATCTCGAAGATTCGAGCGCCAGTTGCTGCGACTCTTCTTCCCATCTCCTCGATACCGACGTCCTCTTTTAGATGGATACTACGTCTCGCCTTATCCAACACATTTTTATACGTGATCCCCCTTTCAGTGGCCTCTGAGGAGATGGGGTCCTTCTTCGTCTTATCCTTCTTTTCCTTCTCCTTCTTCTCCTCCCTTTTCTTTATCTTGCTCGTGGTCACGGTTGCAGGGGTCGCTGTAGCCGTGCTATTTCGCCCTCCACTGACTACTTGCGACCATGACCTCTGATCAAGCGAAGGTCTCTCCCTCTCTATTTCGTCCGTTGCCGTTCGTCTCCTCGCGACCGGGGCGGCCCTCTTATCTGTCGCGAGAGGTGGTCGGTGGCTGACTGGGGGAAGCAGCCTTTCCTCCAAGCCCTCGATCCGGGCAGAGACCATGGTGTCAACGGACTCCAACACGGATCTCAGAAAGATCTCACTTCCAGGACTCGCCGGGGCAGGAGACTCAACGATCCTGTCCTGGAGGGAGTTGACAAGGCCTCTCAACTTCTCCATTTCCGTGTGCAGGTCGTTCATCTCCTTCCGCATCCTTCTAATCCTCCTGTCTCTCAGTTCCTTCTCGTCTTTCAGGTCCTTCATTTCCGTTCTCAGCACCCGATTTTCCTCCTTGAGATTGATGTTCGCCTTAACGAGGTCGGCAAAGGTTTTGGTGTTGGTGATCTCACTCAAGGTCCTCGCCTCCTCCTCTACCTCCCTCATCGTATCCGCTATTTCATTCTTCTCCCTTGCTGTAATACCCTTGAGTGTCATGACGCGGGCAACTACATCCTGTATGTCCTCGTCAATGATGTTCAGGGTATTGTCTTTATCCTTCTCCCATTTTTCTAGGAATCGTTCCCCTCTCTTCCTATCTTCCGCCAAAGCTATCTTGTCCAGATGGCCGGAGGCGGCTCGGCAGAGCGATTTTTTATGCCGGTACGTCGTACGGACGCGGGTTAGACCGCACACGCCCATCCGACGCACCGACCCTCCGCCCACTACCAACAACGACACCCCAAGTCGTGGCCCACAAGAGGCCTACCACCCCCTATGTTCCACGAATCCCGACGTCCTCGACCGCCGCTACCGGGAATACGTCCCGGACGCCGGCAGAGCCTCCGATCCGCATTGCCGCTACCCGGCTTACTGCCAGGATGCCGACGCGGAACAACCTTTTAGCCCAGAATGGGCTCCCCACACGTGGTCCTGGGTGGACCTTACCTCCCCCCTACGCGCAAGACGCTGGAGGGCACAGAAGCCCCAGCCCAAAGACCCCCCTCCCCTGTCCCGAAGGACTCCCCCCCCTCGGCGGCTGCTACCCAGAATGTCCAGGACGCCCGCCGAGCCCCCAGTGTCGGACTCTTGGCCATAGGGACCGATGGATCAGCTAATACCGAATCCATCCTTCCCCATGCCCGGAGTACACCGGCCCGCAACTATGGCGGATCCGTTCCCAGTGGGAGCTGATCATCCATGGTAACAGGCGCACGAGGAGGTGTTCCGACCACGCACCCCGAGCTACCCAGGACCTAACAAGATTGACGAATTTTTCAAGCACTTGTTACTTTTTCGCTACTACAGAGCGTGTTTTCATTAATGTCCAGGCAAGCCACCCAAACAGCCGAAAGAAATATTTTTTCATAAAAACGTCACCTTTGGTAATTCTAACTGGTAGGCACTTTGGTATTCTGAAATCTGCACAATAACATTATAAAAACCTCTAACCAATACCGCCTGACCTATATGACATCAGCGAATCGCAGAAGCATAAAAAGTCAATGAATTAAAAGAGGGGAGGATGCTGTAATCAAAGCATTTCCATGTCACATGGTTGGACAATCGATTAATGGTCCCGCACACCGCCATAACAAGGCTGTGACAGCAGCGATGCAAGATTTGACCATAGCCATTTATAGTTAAAGCTGATTATTGAATGGAAAATGTTGCGACATATTTGTACGTACAAGAAGTATTCGTAAATTGTATCAGGCTTTATAGACGAGCATCGGGGTATATTAAAATACCGTTAATATAGGAAAAAATATGTGATAACGATAATTCTTTCGTGAATGAATCAATCAAAACTTTATTGTAAGTATAATGTTATAAAAGAATACAAAAAATTTCGCATAAATTAATAATATGGTCAGCCTTATCGCTAAAACGGACTAAGGAAGCTCTTCAGATTCATCGTGGCATCATTTTCGAGATCCCGATTGCGATTCTAATCTAGACTTGTTATATTGTCAAGAGAAATCAACCTTAGTCAACAATATAATCAACCAATTAATGTTCATCGCTATTTCCACTGCTCAGGCACAGACCTTTCTCATGAATAGAATCCCAGTGTTGAAGACGTTAACAACTTCAGATAAAGCCGGTAACAAAGACTTCACGTGCCTTCCAAAGCACTGAGTAGCTCAAAATTTTAGATCTATCCTATCCTATGATCGGACCTTGCGAAAGTTAGATGTAATATCATCAATAAAAACTAATGAGGTCGCAATACACTTTAATATTTATTGAATCCAGTGATCCAAACGATATCGATTCCGATCTCGTCCTGCAAGTCCATATAAAGGTTTCTCAGACATAAATAATTAATGTAAGTTTTGATTGTATGCCGACAGAAGCCCGGGCTAGACATCAGTTCAGAGTTTAAATATACTGACGAAGAGAATATAATTTTCATATACATATTTTTTAGATCTTCTAACAAACTATAGCTACTTAAAATTAGTTTCGGTCACGTTGGATTTATTTTGTGCTGATAATTTGACAAAATAACTCATAAACATTATTATATTTGATCAATTTCGCATTCATAATGCTGTTCCGAAAAATATTCTTAATGAAAAAAGCTTAAAAAATCCACTTGGTCCCTGGCACTCTGAGATGGGATTTAATGTAACATAATTAACATTTTAATGTCATATTTCCTACGCAACTTGTTACTCGGAATTCTGATTAATTGTGATAGGAATCTACTAAGTAGAAGGAATCTATTTTGCATTATGTCAGTCTATACTAACGTATGGGATAGGAATTTGGGGTGGAGCTGCCAAAACATTTCTTATAGAAATGCAAAGAGCGCATAGAGCTGTATTAAAAATCATCTACTCTAAGCCCTTTCTATATCCCACAGCGGATTTGTGTAGATTGAGTGAAGTTCTGACAATCCGTCAAGTTTTTATCCATCATATTGTAATTAAACAGCATGGCATTTCGGAACTGTTCTGTCATCATAATCATCCTCGTCGAAATCGAAATTATCGCATTGTACACGCAGTGAGTTGTGGAACGGCCTTTGCAGCGAGATTCTTCGAGTTTTTAGGTCCATTTCTATATAATAGACTCCACAATAAACTTTCCCTCCATTCTTTAAACAAATGGTCATGTCAAAAAACACTTAAAGCGTACTCATGACACTGTCATATTCGGATACAGAAAACTTATTAAAGATAATGCAATGACTTGTTATAATTTAAGAAAAATAAAACAAAAAGAAATGAGGAACAACTATAAACTAGTTTACATAGACATTAACCTCCTCTACCTGTGTTAATGAATATTCTGAGATGATTGTAATGTTTGAGAAAATTAATTGGTATTTTGTTTTTCTCTTATTTTGTTGATTTGATACCATTCAATGGAAACAGAGAATTATATAAAATAAATAATCTTTCAGTAGGTCTTTTGTTGTCTCTGATTGGTTTGTTTCTTTACGTTGTGCGCATGTTTTAGAAAATATTGTATTGTAAAGCAATATAATAATAACGTCTGTTAAATTAAGTTACCATTAATGTGAAGATTCAAACATATTGATTGTAAAGTTAACATTATAAATAAACATTGGGGGGCCTGGTGACCTGTAATACGGGGTTGAACCTATACAGACACCAGTCTCCCACAAATAACGTGTCCTAAGTTAACAATCAAAATGTACCTCTTTTTTAGTGTTGTTTGTGGTGAGAAATAATGTTATTATTATTATACAGTTTAATATTAGAGTTGCAAAATTGATAATTAAATAATAATGAAACCTATCAATATGCACAAGTACCGATTACCAAGAGACGAAGATTTAATACATTAAAGAAAGATTAATACCTAAGTAAAATATTACATATACCTCCACGGTCGTGCTCTCAGTATAGCCTTGTTAAATGGATATTATGTCATTGATATATAAGTAAATTAAATTCATTAATTAACTATAACTGACAGCATAATACGTGTGAGTAATTAATAATTCAAAACAATACATTCTTGAGTAATCTGTGAATACTAAGATTGTCAACATAAATGTTGACAGCATTGGATGCCAAAGGAAATAACCTCACTATTTCTAATCCTCGCGTCGGATTCCTAATACATAACCGAGAGTCGTGATTCTTGGTTTGGAATTTATCTTTATTTTACGGTATTTCTCTATCTGTATTTGAGCTTGGTGTGAATTTGAGTAGGGCAGGGATATGTAGATTTCTAGATTTTGCTATTGACCTTTAAGTTGTTCGAGATTATGGTTGTCCTTACTAACTATGTTGCCATAAAAAGTCTTCAATATTATTAATATAACATAATGTCCGTACATATTAAATATAAAATCAAAATAAGGTCGATACATATCTGACTGATTATATGTCGCTTACTAGCATAGATATACTTCCACGAAACGGTTGTCGAATCGCCAGTTTGATTTGTACCGACCCTTAGGTTTTATTTATAATGAATATACAATTTCTAAGAAGAAATCTGTAGATGTCAATGATATATTATTATGCGCCACCGAATGTGGGCAACCGACCAGCATAGCATGAAATTAAACCTTAAGAATTTAAAAATTAAATGTAGTTATTTGCCTCATATTAAATAAAAACAATGCAACCTGGATATTCCAACCACAGAAACTTTTAAAATCAATAATATGGAATATTTTCATTAGAAATACAATAGCTTGTAACTATTTCACTACACCGATTTTTTGTTTTACTGAAAAATAGTCTGTGGTATTGGTTCACAAAGGAGTTTGCGCTTGCCATGCTTCTTTAAAGTCGTATTTATTTTCTGTAGACAGAGTCATTTACATTGTTTCATTGCCCAAGAATATTAAACGAGCTGATTTGTAACAATAGTTAATTCGTTTCTATTTATTTTGTAAGTAGCCATATACTATTTAATTTATTTTTTATTTATTCCTAATTTGTAAATATTATTTCGGACATATCCAACATTTCAGAAAATTACATAAATATTATATTTTGCTAGTGTTTAATGCTACTACCTTTTCAATAGCCACAAGATTTTTTTACGGATAGTGGAAACGATTCTCTTCCTGTTAGAAATGACTCCATATACGATTGAGTTAGACAGGTGGGTATTAATGTGTCAATGATCGCCATATTAAGAATTAGTAACCGGCATTAACAGTGCAACATGCCTTTCCAAACAAGTCTTATCGTCTTAATAGTTAAGATGAGATTCAACCTTAGGCTATACATTGTTGTTGTTTTAAGACTAGATATTGAAGTGGATGAGGCAAAAATGTTGTATCAAGACTGTACTTTGTGATAGATAGGACACTCTGTACCTACCCTGCAAGGGATATGGCAGGAAGATAGTAGATCGCTAGACAATTGTACTACTTCAGTGGATGATAGTCAAATAGTGAATGATAGTCAGTCAGATAATCATGCCTTTTCCATTGTATCACTCTCATACCTAAAAAATACTAAAATTTTAATGTCGTACTTACATAGAAATATATTGAAAACGCTATTAACGTTTACGTGTTGTTTACATTGACTAAAAGTCGACTGATAACCAAAAAAAAAACTAGATCGCCGTCGAATATAAAACCTCATCCTATTCGATTTACCCTCACTATTTACGAATACCGAAGACTAAAGACTATTAAGATTTGTTTTTTTTTTAATTAAAGATTCACTGGTGTCGATTTTGAAATCCGAACGATGGAAATCAGAATTCGATTTTAAAATTTAGATCGACCGTAAACATTTTGCTTTTACATTAAATAGTTATAATCGTGCTCATTTATTTCAAGACTTTTACTTTTCACAAGAAAAACTATTACGAAATATGTTAGTTAACGTGATGCAAATGATTTAGCAACGGAGGGGCTAATTAGAACATGCGTGACTATTTTAACAAAGACCATTGCGGTGTCTCACTAATCAATGTCTAGAGTTTTATAAAGACACGTTAATTGGGTAACCGGGTATAGAAATTAGAACTATGTGTAAAAATTAAAAGTACTGAAAGTTTACTTAGTGTGTTCGAAATATTATTCAACAATTGGAACTTAAAATAGGCAAGTAAAGTAATTATAAAGCTCATCTCAATAATCTCTTGCAGCCAACCAAGGCATTGTGGCAGAGTACGAATTCTTCATTTATATCTGTTTCATAGTTGTAATAAAGTAACAAATGTGACGTTTATAAAACTTTAATTGACTTCTCAAAGACAACATAAATGAAGGGATATCTAAAGAAAAAATGAAAGCATTAACTATTTACAAAACTTTTGTGTTATGTAAATTTGTGTAAAAATTCTTTATGTAAAAAATTCTAATCTCGTTTCCGTAATCATTTTATTATTTTAACAAATCAGATACCCTGGCCATTGAACTTACTGTTAAAGGACATTCAATACTACGTATCAAAATTGGGCATGCGCATTAACTAAACTAGATAATTCGAATAGTATCTAAGCAAATCAAAACAGAACTCATGAAAGGAAAACTAAGACTTAATTTTACAGGACGTAATTGCATTTATTATGCACTATCAATGTTACGTTGCATGGATGTTTATCAGTGATCTTGGGTGAGGCTGCGGGTCGGGTCAGTGGGTCGCTCGCGCAGCCTCCAAAAGCTCTCCGGGAGAGACGCTCCTCTATCGACCGCGTGTCGCCAATACTTGTAGGGCTGTCACCATTTTATTTTCAGTTGTCGCTTCCGGGGTATTGGTTCAATAATTTTAAATTTTGCTTTCTGTAATGATAATGTAGGCAAGTTTTACATTTAATGATTTGCTGCTATATCATCAAAACTAGTATGAATGCTACTTTATATAACAAAATATTTTATGAATGAATTTAGTTATAGATAATAAAGAATCTTTCAGAAACACTATAAAGAGGATTTTTGATAATAGAAATGTTTACGAAACTATATAGTTTTAGTTTTAGACCGTTTAGAAAATGAAATAAATTGGCTTTTGTTCGTTTATAAATTGCATAAAGTCTTGAAATCGCATCTAAATGCACTTTGTTTATCTGTCCCCTAGTTTGTAACGCAAAGATTACGACCCTCTCTCAATTAAGTGTAATACAAGGGAAACGGGCTGTTTCGGAGGGTCGGTGCCGCCCCTGGTAGTCGCGCAGCATCCCTCACTGCGCAACTCGGCCACAATCTATCCGGAGGTACGAACGGCTCCGCGACTTCCGTAGCTTTACGTCCAGAAAAAGTGCACCTTTGTCCTTGGAACAGTTATGGGCGTTTAAAGTGTCAGTTTTGATATGGGGAAAGAGAAGCATCAGCCTACCGAGGCTGAGGTGAAGGTGGCTACTGTGGAGCTGGAGTCGGTGGACAATATGGCGACCCTGCCGGTGGGCCAGCACCGACAACAGGGCAGTGATATCGCCATCGCTGAGAAGCACAACACTGCTAACAAAGAGATGGAGCTGAAATGTGTGCAGCCGAGACCTTCGAAAAAGTATGTCATTACATTACGAAGAGACATTTTTAGATTTATATATTATGTAATCTCAATTAGTAATCAAATGTGTTATTAACATTTATACTAAATTTATTTATTGTGATTTACTTTCTATTATTTAGACGATGTTGCTTTTTTACAATTATTGTACTATGTCGCACAAAATGGTGTATTTAATTAGCAAATAGAGTGAGACGGAATAGAGAGAGAGAGAAGGACCTTAAAACAAAGTAGTCATTGAAATTACAAAATAGTCACAAACGACATAATATCTCTGCGTACATTCTTTAATAGAGATATTCTTTGTTGATCGCTGAATTTAACTCACTCTGAACTATTCGATGGTTGATTTTTGCAGTGATGATAAAGGGCAGTTCTTTTTTGTATACTTTTTAATTTAGAAATCCTTTTATTCTTTGTTTGAAAGGTTTATATTTATTAGTTTACTGAATAAACAAATTTGTTAATTTTGTAAAAAGTATATGAAAATGAAATTCATATACTTCTCTATGGTAAGATTGACAGATTTTATTATTTTTAAAGTTATAATTTAAATCTCGAATGTCAAATTACGCCGTTACTTCAGAAATCCCAGGAACAGGAAGTCTAATCTTCTTCTCCTTATTCCTATTTTATGCTCCCATAAATACTTTTTGTATATAAATGACTCGTTCTATCGATCTCACATTTTTTGTGAATGCTTATTGTAGTTACAGGAAACATCAATCAAATAATGGCAATGTTTTCAAATATCTTCAATTAATTTAAACCTTTACCCATTGACAATTAAAGATTGTATATTTTTGACTTTTCGTGGGAAAATAATGTGAAGTTTATTATAATTTAAGACATATTTTAAACATTCAATTATATTTGTATTATCTAACATTTTTTTGAGTCGTAGCGCAAATACATTATGCACTGACACTGTGGCTTGACGGGTGGCAGTGGTTGTGTGAGACTCCATTCGCACGGACACGCCCGAAGCCTAGTCAAAATGATTATTTTTTATATTTTATTTAAGTTTAAATAATAAAAATGGAATATTGTTATTGCGTCTGCTTGCTCGTAATCCACAGCGTTTTTTATTTAAATAAAATAATAATATTAAGTATAAATATAATATGAAATGGGTATGTAAAGTCCGTTCGTACCGTGTGGTACACAGTCATCTCTGTCTAACTCGCAAGCGGCCTAGCGTGAAGATATAGTTGATAGTGTTTTTTTAATTATATATGTGCCGAATTTAATTTATCATAATTCATCCATTTAGCTGTTCTATATTTATTGAATAAATATCTGTGTTCACAAGATTGCCTCCGTATAAACACGGACGCAATATAACGCATCTGTATATTATTATAGTACCCGTCTTGTAATTTTGGAGCCTATTTAACCAAAAAATCTTTCTTCTTTATCAAATTGGTATAGACTAGCCGTTTTCCCTCGTCATGGCTCGCGTAAGTTATGACCTATGTCACCTTTTTTAAAATATGTTAAGTAGTTTTGAAATATTTTCAATACAAACAAACAATAAATATTTTCTCTTTATAATTTTAGTATAGATAAAAAAAAAATACAGTTTTCTGTGTAAGTCTTTGTATTATGTCTGTGATGCCTAAGAGAGAAGTAAAAAATAAGATTTTTATGAAACGTAAAAACTATTTTCGTTTAAAAATATGTACGTCGTGTTTGGTCTGCGCGATTGTGGTAAAGCAACTTTTGCAAAGGTCGGTTATTAAATGGGTGATCAAAAATGACTTATCTCGAGTCGTGCCATGCTTCAGAAGACACGTTATATGATCGGTCCCGCAGTTATTAATGAACTTTCCCACATAGTCCATACATCAATATTTTTCTTTGTGGTGTACAATAAAGTGTTCATTCATTCATTCATAACTATTAAAAATCTCCAGTTCATAGAGAAAGCCTTTGCCCCAGCAGTGGCTATGAGAAATATGCCAGATAAACTGTTTCCAAGCAATAACCTTGTATTAAACACTTTTAAGGTGTGAAAATTCCTGGTGGAATGATAATGTTAAATAAAAAATATTTCTGTATTTCAATTCCTTCAATTGAAACATTTTCTTTACAGAACATCGTTGTTTATCATATCGAGTTTCATCTACGCCAAACTTTTAGTTGTGGTTTGTATTGCTTACGTCATCAGCGATGTCATCACACACAACCTACCCCTGTATTACTACGAAGGCTTCTTCACCTACCTTTATGGAATGAGCATATTGTTTTTGTTATATGTCTTCTGTTTTCTGCTTCAAGGTCAGTATACATTTTGTATGTACTAAAATAGTTTATTTAATATTGTAATAAGCTTTGCCATACTGACCGACTTAAAGATGACACAGCCTAAACCTTAAATTAAGTTATGTACTTTTGTTTTATTACGTAAGAAATATTGGAAATTTCGGTCCGAAGAGGGTTTAATGGAGTGATATGTAATCAGACCACCATTAAACACCAACAATTACTAAAGAATATTTTTCTAAGAAATATGTTTTTTATTACTTTATATACGATATTAAAAATATACCAAAGACTTATCAGTTACTTTAACAATCTTAATTTTACAATATTTTGAAAGATGAAATAATTGTAAACTTCTAGAGAGTGCTTGCTGCAGTGGTAGTCCACCAAAACCGAAGCCGCCACCAAAAGAAAAGAAGCCCAAGAAAGAAAAGGAAAAGGAAAAGAAAACCAAAGAGAAAGAACCTAAGGAAGCTAAAGACGGCAAGGAAGGAAAAGATGGCAAAAAGGATGCCAAAAAAGATGGAAAGAAGAAAGATAAAGATAAGGAAAAGGACAACCCTAAAGAAAAACCAACCAAAGAATCAAAGAAACAAAGCCAATTTCAGGTGCGTAAAACAGCGAATCAATGGATCACAGCACATCCAACACTTGTATTTAACATAATCTATTTCACACACTATTTTCGCTTAACGTGTCGTCCTGTGTTAGTTAACCACTCTTTTATTTATCACCATCGCAATAGATTTCGATAATTTAATTTTATATGGACAAACGATTTTTCTCACATTTGTTTTGTTTGTTAGCCATCACCAATTTTAAAATTATTAATAAGCTTCATCAGAATAAGCAGCATGTTCCCCCTTTTGTTTTTCGCCGCCTACTTTTTTGTTTTTTCTATATCATTTGGGCAGGAGGTGTATCCCCGTAAGATGCGTGATAAAGTTCGTCAACAACAATTGCAAATGCAAATGGCGCAATTATATGCGACCGAACAGGTGAGGCATACATTGACGCATCTCGCTTGTTCACAATGTGTATTATATTTTCCAGAAAGCTTTGGATGTGCTGTTTGTAGTTCATATTTTTGTAATTAGCGCTTGTATTGTATTCTGCTGTCGTACCACTTCGCTTTCTGAAATCGAGCCTGTGTGTAAGTAAACACTTCACTGAAAATTATTTTCAGGCTTTTTTTAGGCTAGTAGAAAGCGCATTTTTTGTTGTTTTGAAGTAAATACCCATTAACAAAGTTATTTACAGTTAGTCATTCAATTGAATGAACCTAATTTTACATTAATTTCACTTTGTTTATTAATTTAAATCGTGATTTTATAGTGAGATAAGGTAAAAGGACAGAAATCAAAGTGTCTTTTTACTTTTTACTAGAGAAAGAAAGAGATGGGAGAGAAAATTGGGGTAAGAGTCTAGCAGAAATTAATTGTACTATAACAATTTTATTTCGATCATTTTAATAGCAGCAACAGGATGTGGTGGAGTTGGAAGCAGGGCCAGTTGCAAGGCCTGTTCGGCGACGCAAAACTTCACAGAACGACCATAGTCACGGCAGCTTCTTTTTAAGAATAGGTGCTATTGGTAAGTTAATAATAGCATTCTCTTTATTTCTTCACTCAAATAAATAATACTTGGACAAATAAAAACTACTTATGTTTTTGCAGCGTTTGGTCTTGGAACTATGATCTACAATGGCCTGGAGTTTGGGACGTTCTTTGAGCTTCCATTAGAATCACCTTGCTATCTCATTTTAAAAGGCATAAATCCTGTATTACAGATGGTATTTACATTTATGCAAATGTACTTTATTTTTATGAATTCACGGGTAAGTATTTATAATAAAACTGAATAGTATAACTTCGTTTTGTTCTCAAATAACAATTATAAATTAATGTACATTTTTCAGCTGAACATTCATCGATTCAAAGTCATTGCTCGATTTGGTTTGATGCATGTAGTCGCTACCAATATCTGCGTATGGATAAGAACACTTGTCCTTGAATCACTCAAGGAAATCACTGATTACCACGTTAAAAATCCTTTAGGTCTTCCTGGCGAAGGCGTACTCGGAAGTAAGAATTTTACACATTCTTAAATTCTACATCTTTTGTTTAAAGCACTTTTGCAAGTAATATGCATGTCTAATATACACCTAATTAGAGCCCTATATTTGTATCTTCAGAGGTCATTCGTAAACATACCTTGAGGCATTCTGGTAAAGTTTTTGGAGCCGCAACCACCGCAGCGACTACTGTCGCTTCTACAGTTTTAACTACTGCCAAAAATGCTGGAGAACAAATTTTGAATGTTGTAACATCATCCACAACCGCTGAACCCACAACGACTTCTAGCACAAGTTAGTATTTATTAACACCACGCGTAAAATAACTTATAAATACTAATAAATTAACACATGACCCTGTGGAGAGTTTTGGTTGATTCTTTGCATGTGCGTATGCATTAAAGATTTTGGACTAATTTTCAGCAACTACTCCCTCAACGTATTATAACATGGGTGGTTTTGCCCCTAAATCGAAATTAATTGAGACCTTAAAGAGCACTGTAGGCTATGACATGGGCATGGGTTACGTTCGGGAATCCAAAGATGCGTGGCCAAATGATAATCCTTTTACTACCTCCACAATTACACCACTAACTACGGAGGCAGAAAAAGTAACTCAAACACAGACAGCCATGTTGGAGATATTCCAGTGGCTATCGACAACTTTCAAACCAATTTTAAGCACCATGTCAACTACAACATCTGGATCTTTCATTACTGATAGAGATGAATGGGCAAATAGTGTTGAAACTTATCGCGTAGATGAACCACCACACTCGCCAGGTTTGTCGGAGTGTCGTTTAGCGTCTCCACTTCATTTCATGCGCCCATTGCACTTTTATTTTGCATATTTGTATGACGTAATTGTTTTATGATTTCATAGAAGAGTCCTCGTTAGGTTGTTAGTGCACACACTGTCCATGTATGATTACTGTATTCGTTTTTATAACTATCCTTTTTGCATGTTTCGTTTTCAGCTACAGTTCTATAATTGGATTATATCTGTAATCTATTTTAAACATTATTATTATGTTAACTTTAAAAATAATATTTATATCATATCTTTTTTTCAGCGGATAATGCAACGGAAATTTTTGAGTCCTTCGATAATCTGAACCCTGCTGCTTTGATTGCCAACATAGATAACACTACTGTGTGTGGCCGAAATCCAATTATGGGCACCATTGTTGCCGACTCTGCACCTTATTTGTATCCATTTATTATTGAATATTCACTGATCGGTGCCGCTGTTATCTATGTCATGTGGAAACACATCGGCCGCTATCCAAGGTAAATAAATATAGTTCCATTTATAGTTAATATTAATTATGCACGCTAAATACTAATAATACATTAAGTTATAAGTAATTTAGAAAACAGAAACCAACAAAATTACCTCACTAAAATGCAACCACCCGCCAATCCGAATAAATATTAACAACTTAACATTTACAAGCACAGTAGCATGTTTAGAAATAGCCCATATTTTGAAAGATAGTCAAATTAGTTTGACATACACGTACGCGTTTGGTTGCAGTGTGGCCAACGATGAAGATCTGGAAAGACGTTTGGAGGCTGTTCTCTCCCGCAGGGCTGCAGCTTTAGCAGCTGCACAACGAGGCAATCGAGTAGACTGTGCTGGAGCTTCCAAGGGACTGTTTTGTGGACTACTTCTTCTGGTGGCCTCTCTGATCTGCCTGATTCTCTTCTTCGTATTGATAAGACACCAAGAGTTGAAACGACTCTCGATATACTTGGCAGATGTATCCCATTGTGCTCTGATGGTGCTATCGATACTCGCAATTTTAATTGGCTTTATACGGTAAGTTATGAAAATTTTTATGTGGCTGCATTATAATTTGTATCCATAATGATAACATTATACTTAATTTTTTCAAATTTATTTTTATTTTCGATAGTTATAACTTTAAGTAGTAGAGTATGTAGAAATGATCATAGAAGACCCATAATATGTTAACCGTAACTATTGCTTTGTTTAATCTGTTTTTATTTTATGATATTTTGTTTCTTTCTATATTTTGTTTTCTTTTTTCCCATCCTTCCGTGACTTTCCATGTTCCCGTTGACTCCACGGTATCACACACATTCGTGCTATTACTGCACAATATACATCCCACAAACGTTATCCTTTTCAAATTACACTTTTCGATTTCTTTTCATTTGCATTTATAATCTGTTACCATTTTTGGTTGTTCTCTACGATCAGTGGTCGTAAAATGAAATGGAGCTCTAGCCCTCCCTCCTGTACCGAGCCTCTTCGCAGGGTACAATCGTTGAAGTTCCGTTCAGAAGAGCAATCGGATCTGAATGACATCCTGCTTCGTGTCTCTGCGTTTGGGCTGTTCGTGTATGCAGTGTTCAGCGTGATTGCTGGTGGAATGGGTGCATTTACTCATGAGCCAAACCTTCTCGTCATGATCACTGGATGCTTAAGTGTTTTTCAGGTGAGATATTTGACACTGCAAATTAATTATCCAATGTAAGATTTCTTACCCGTAAAAAAATATATGCCTTATGATATGCTTAATGCCTATATTGAAAAATGAATTTAAAAAAAAACGACATCTTCACATCTGATTTTTGCCAATGTGTAAAAATGGCAACATGTAATCATGTAATTAAAACTACCTCATGATTTTTTAAAGTTACGACCTATTTGCCCACTATTCGGCGTTATGTTTAGTTTTAATTTTACTTAAATATAAATTAATGTACGTAAATATATAAATAGGTACACGTAGGTACTCGTATGACGTCATATTTATTAGTCTACTATAATATTTGTATCGCGCCCCACAGCCCTAACTGAGGTCTTTAACCAAAACATAACAAACTTATCAGGTATATTTTAATACTCTCACTTGATCTTTTTCAGGTTATACTTCAGCTATTATTTATCGCGGATGTGTCTCGTCGTCGTGTCCATCTTCCTGAGCAGGAACGCAGTAAGCCCGCACGTCAAGCCGTCACCTTCCTTCTCATTTGCAACGTTACAATGTGGCTCATCTACACTTTCGAGGTGCAGAAGGTTCTTGCCAATCCTGTGAGTATTACAAACTTTTCAAAGCAACTAAAAGTAATGATTTTAAAATTTTCTAATCTTGAATATCACAAAAATTTTATTTTACTTTTTTTTAGGCTTTATAATGACTTATTATGACTCTTTTGTCACTTGTCTTACTTATGTTTTATAATAACGATTAGGATTTCATTGATACTGACAGTATTGTTTTATTTTTCAGGTACAATTGGATTTCTACGGGTTCGTCGCTTGGTCTCTGGTTCAACGCTTCACTCTCCCACTTTGCATTTTCCATCGCTTCCATTCAGCCGTTACTCTAGCTGAAATCTGGAAGACTACATACAAAGCGCGTCTGGAGTGAACGCTTACTGAGAATGCAGGATCATGAATCCCATAATCAACTTTGACTTCGTTCTTTGTTGATCAATGAGGAGAGCTATTGATTTCGTCCTAACTCGGGGCAGCAATACTGTAGTTAGAAATAAAAAAAGTTGCTAGTACCGAATCATCTTGCTGTTTCATAAAGTGTTAGAATAGGATTGTGTGACGAATTTAGTGATGTAAAAATCAATTTTAAACGAAGGTATACCTGACGTTACAATTATGTCGAACAAAACTGGCTAGACCCCGCGGATCATCATTATGTTGGTTATAATTTTCAATGGTTGTTTCATATTTTCTTTCTTTTCACATTCCATATCTAAGTACATATACTTTTATTACAGTTTCGTGTAAACTAGGTTTCTTGGAAGACTGACAATGGAGACTAACGTGACCAAACATACATATATTTTCATCTATACTTTGCTTTGATATTTATACGTAAACAGAATTGCTCATATTTCGGATTTCTATACTTGTGTACATTTTATTATAATGAGAGAATTTGATCTATCGAAACAATGATAATAGAAAATAATTTCCCGTTGTGAAATGTTCCCTCCTTTGTTAGAAATAATTTATGTGCCATGGTTTTAGAATTAAGGCTTAATTAAAATTTGACAATATTTTACATTTCTTTGAACTATTTTTGAACGGAGGAGAAGAAATGAGTACAGCTGTAAAACAATTATTATCAAAACTATTATTATTTAAATAGAATATTAAGATTATATTTGATGTGTTTGTTTTGAAAATGAATTGGTAAGTTCGACGAATATAATTTGTTTGCATTGATAGATGTTTAATATCTCGTTCGGAACTAAAATAAATACATTTCGCGTATCTATTATAATGTCGTAAGCATATTTTAGATTATTAAATGAATAAAGTTAGTGGTATATTTAAAGTTTCAGAAGATTTATTAGCCAACATTTTGAGATAAGCAGTAGAGATATCGAATGTGCTAATTATAAGATTTGTAATTAATCAAATAACAATTTTGATAACATGTACTTAATAAAGAAGTCATAAAATATAATGCTGATGCTTGGCTACAGGAAAACGCTTTGTAAACGTCTGACGATTTATTGAATATTTTCAGTTAAAACATTTCATTGCAAGGGGGCCATAATGATCTAATTTTTATTGAACATTGCACATTTATAGAACTTTTAGTGAGTATAACGAGATGTAACATAGGATAAATACTTACATAAACATTGTAGTGACATATGTATTGTGACATTAAAAATTTTCGGAATAATCCGTATTCTAGCTAGCAACATACGCGTTTTATATATTGATAAGGTGAGGTGAAATTTCGTTCTAATGGATTAGAGGTTCCGAAATGTTTACTTAAATACTTTTTGTGCAATCTATTTTTGTAAAATGAGGTTGTTTTACATACACCAACGTTGCTAACTTCATGATGGCACGTGGTGTGATATCATTTTGGTGTTATATAAACTTTTTTTTTGTATAAAATAGATTATAATATTCAAATTATTTAAAGCATATTTATTAATTTTGTAAATTAAAGTTTAAGGTAGATTCGTAACTTATTGCTCTAGGGTATGAGCGTAACGTATGCTTACATCGTGAGAATTTGAGTGAACGTAGTTAGTTTTTGACTGGTTTATATTTTAACGTTAAATAATAATATAGCGATTTATTATTAATAAAGATTATAATATAGATCTGGGAATCTCATTGGTTTTAAGCGACGGATGATATTGCTAACACCTTCCAACAAAAAGTCCTTGGCATTATAAAGAAATCAACCAGCAGCGTGTGTGGCTTGTTTTATCACTGCCGTTAATATAAACAACCGTATAAAATATCTCGTAACTAAGTTCTTTGATAAACTTATACTATTTCTAACTTGTTCAATTTTGTAGGTGATATTTACTGGTGTACCTTAATGTTTGGAACAAAATGTACCGATGTTTGTAACATTAGGTTAAAATTATCATCATAATTGTGGATACTCGATCAATGTTATATAGAGATACCAAAAATAAAAAATTTGGAAATTCTACTTTGAAGTATATGATTAATATATGTAAATGTCTATTTGAATAAATCAAATAATATATAAATGTGAATGGTTGTTTTATTTATTTGTAACCTTACGTCTATATAAGTATAAGTGGGAGCGAAAGTTTTTAAAGATAATCAAAAAGTTACCATTGTTTACAATTTGATTTGTCATTTTATATAGATTTCCTTATTCTTTGATAAATATTGGGGGGGTATTTAAGTATATAATCGGTAACAAAAATAAATTTATGAATATTTTTTGATATATCGTTTTAAATACGAAAGAAAACACAAAAAAATATTATCTCGAGCTACTCCATGTTTGGAAGGCACGTTAAGCCATTAGTCCCGGCTGCATTTGCAGTCGTTAATACCCTCCATTCAGCATTGGGCCAGCGTGGAGGGTCATGGCCCATCCTCCTTAACCATCCATAAGGAAGGCCTGAGCCCCTGCAGTGGGGACTTAAAAGGGCTGGTGATGATGATGATAATGATGATTTGACATCGTTAAAATAATGAGGAAGTATTAAAAAAAAATAAAGAAACTACGAAAATTTATGTTACTAGATGGCAGCACAAATTGTTGGATCTAAACGTCAATTCATGACGTTAAACCAAAGAGAATAGAATCGTCAGTGTTGTTATAGATCTGATTACTCGGATTAATATTGAGTTGAAATTTAATTAGTTCGAGTTATGTAAACGCATTTCGATTAATATAAAGTAATCTTTGAATAAATTTCTTTTTTATTTGTATAGAGGGAAATGGAAACTAACATAATGCAAGCGAAGAAAAAAGTTTTTTTTTAATTAATGGAAATAAATTGAATTAATGATGTGATATAATTAAAAGTGGCATTTAGCTACGGTATACAATAATATTAACGCCAAATAGTTTTTATAAATAAAATACTTATGCCATAGTAGGTCTACGAATTTTCCATTATAATATTTAACAGAAGTTCTGGAAACAATAACATCTAGGTAAGTTAGTTTTATTGCTATTAGTTATTTGTTGAACTTACAAAAACAAAACTACATCAAGTCTCAATAATATTTTTATGTTATGTATGGTGAATGAATGAATAGGGTATATTAATCAGCAATAAAAGTCTTACAAACGAAAATTATAAAAAAAAATTGTTTATTATCTATATACTTACCCAATATGTATCAAATATACTAGGTATTCGTACAAAATAACATAGACTGAATTGATTTTGATATTTATATTAATATCATTCGTTATCATTCGTTCGTAGATGCATAATGACACATACAAATACAAGCTGAATTCTGCGTTCCGCTTTTTGTACTTCATTCCAAACCTGAATTCCGAAGAAAGTTACGAGAAACCAATAAGTTGGCTCATCACTAATGTTGACGTATTAACCGAACATCGTTCCTTTATACGTAAAATAATAAACAACTTACGATTAAAATAAATTAAAATTAATCTGAAAGTTAGATATTATAAGAAACACAAAACAATGTCGTATTTATTAATTTTCGATACTCAATTTACTTTTATTACATCAGAAACAAAATTTGAATGATTATCATAAACAAAATCCAAACATCGCGAGTGACATCTAGTATGATTTTAAGAACTAATTTTTATTTTTTAAATACTTTCTCATTATGTTGATTTGACTTGAATGATTTTTGTGAACTTGAATGAATTGTAAAACACTTATCGAGTGTAACTTTTAAAGTGTATGGCCAATAAATAATTTGATTTTAAATAAAATGTAGTAAGAAAAAACTTTAAGCTTTGCTATACTAGATAGCGTTTATTATTACCTAAATTGCGTTATTGTTTTTTCAAAGAATTTTCGTAGCTTTCTGTTTTCGATTAAGTTTTGTAGGAATAAACTTTTCATTTCTACTTTTCTTTCTATCTGTATTACAAATTGGATAGATAGCTTTATGGTTTTCAGAGATAATGTTCCGAAACCTTAAATCTGAAACATATCGGACATTAGTCGGTCAGTTACATGTGTAGCTGTACCTTAAATTAATAAATATAGCTTTTTGGTTTTTGAACTTCTTAGGTATATACCCCAAGAAATTTACAATAATTAACCAATATTGGTTACCACGACTATGAGTGAAATAAATTAAAGTCAAAAATAAGGTGTAATACTCGTATTTATCCTATTAATATTATAAAGGCGAAAGTTTGTAAGTATGGATGTATGGATGTTTGTTACTCTTTCACGAAAAAACTACTGGACGGATTTGGATAAAACTTTACAGCAATATAGGTTATACATCAGAATAACACATAGGGTACTTTTTACTGGGAAAACTTCTCACTCCCACGGGATACCGCCTTCCACGCGGACGAAGTCGCGGGCGTCCACTAGTATATAATAATAATAATAATAATCAGTTTATTTATCACACAATCATTGATTGATAGGCAAACAATTTATGATTAATTATTTTGTGCGATCTGGAGCCTAAGCTAGGGCAACCCTGTAATTCAGGACTCCAGGTCCCACCCGTGAATCAACGAGCGCTCATCTCAGTGCAAGTCAATGCTGACACAGTTTAAGTGTGTGTGTGAGAGTGTGTGTGTGTGTGTGTGTGTGGTGCGTTATTATAGAAGTGCATGTATCAGAAGGAAAATGAAAGTGCATCTATCGAGGAGATATTAGTAATGATTCTGTGTCTGTGTAATTAAGTGTGAGTAACCACTTTTCTAGAGTAGACTTGAGTAACCACTTGAAGTTATAACGAGTTTTATTATGGATGTTTAATATTCTATTTATTTTGTTGTATAAATAAGGTGCAAGGAAACATAAATGTCTTCTAACAAAAGTAGTACGATGAGTTGCTATGACAAAGACTCTGTCGGTTCTACGTTTTCTTGATATGGAGCTATTTCGGTCATATGGAACTTTAGAGTGTTTGTACAGAATGGCATGAAGGATAAACAGTTGGCGTATGCTGAGAACTGCACAATTACGATAAAGCATAGTAGTCGGGTACCGATATGGTTTTTTTGACATTACTTTGAGGATTGATCTTTGTGCTCTTTCTAATTTTATGATTTTAGTTTTACATGCTCCACCCCATACCGATATGCAATAACTTAAGATCGATTGCGCGAGTGCAAGATAGATGCTTTTAAGTGAGGATGGTTTCAGCACGTCTCCAAGTTTTTTAAATATCCAAATTAGCTTTCTTGTTCGAGATGAAAGATGAGCAATTTGAACATCCCAATTCAAAGTGCTATCAAGTTGTATACCAAGATACTTAATATGGTTCACTCTTTCCAATGATAAGCAGTTACATAATGAAAAAGGGTTATTTTGGTTGCAAGTGTGAATTTTTATGCAATAAGACGGATCTGGTTTTGAATTATTTGTGATAGAGAAGGATAAAAATTTAGATTTGGTAATATTTAACGTTAAATAGTTTTTGAACAGCCAATTGGTTATATTAGTTAGTGCCCTTTCAGCGACTTGTTTTGCTGAAGCCCAAGTCTCGCCCCTGAATATTATAGCAGTATCATCTGCATAGGAGAATATACTAGAGTTAATTGGTTTATAGTCACAAAGCTCGTTTATATAGACAAGGAAGAGACTTGGGCCCAGCACACTGCCCTGAGCCACACCACAAGTTATGGGCATGTCAATGCTTTCAAATGTACCGATTCTTACACGTTGTTTCCTATTAGTCAAGAAACTCTTAAATAATTTTAGAGGCATTCCACGGATACCCATACTTTCCAGCTTGTTTAGTAGGATGGGAGTAGAGACCGTGTCAAAAGCCTTCGCCAAATCAAGGAAGACACCAATGCACTTGTCTCCGTGGTCAAGAGTTGTAGCTACGTTATCAACGAGTTGAGCAACGGCATCCTCCGTAGATTTGTTCGGTTGGAATCCAAATTGAGATGATGATATTAGATTTTCTTGTTTGAGGTAATTCATAAGACGTGAATTAATAAGTTTTTCTAATATCTTCGATAATGCAGTGAGTACAGATATTGGGCGGAAGTTGTCGACACACTCTCCACTACCACCCTTATGAATGGGATGAACAATGGATTGCTTGAAACATTTCGGAAAAACACCATTATTAAAGCAGATATTGAAAATGTGGGTTAAAATTGGAACTATCGATTTTGCTGTTGCTTTGAGGAACGCTGATGGAATGTTGTCAGAACCAGTAGCAGAATCGTTTTTTAAGTTTTGTATTAAATTTGTAATTTCTATATTATCTGTTGGAAGCAGAACAAAAGAATTAGGATGATTTTTACTTTTTATAGCACATGGGATATCTGCTACAACGGCAGATTTATCAATTTCACTGGCAAGGTTCTTTCCCACGTTTGAGAAATATTCATTGATTAGGTTAATGGATGTTTGTGGACAACTCGAGTTGCTATGTAAAAGTTCCTCAGCGTGGTTTGTTTCTTTAATTGTGTTTGTGAATTTTCGAATAGTTTTCCATGTTTGTTTCGGGTTCTTACATTTATTTATTTCAGATTTTTCATATTCGTTTTTTAATCTTTTTAGTAAGTCGTTACAGAAGTTACGATATCTTCTGTAACTTATTTTAAGTATTTCGTTGTCCTGTGAGTTTTGTGTTTTTCTGTGCAGAGCGTCCCTATGTGCTATACACCTAAGTAGTCCAGGAGTTATCCAGGGTTTAATTATTCTTTTTCTATTAGCTATTTTTATGGTTGTTGTATTTGAAATTAGAGAATCTTTTAATCGAGTGATTAATGTCTCAGCGGCAGTGTCAGGATCACTAATTTCAAGAATGTTAGAGTGATCGTTATCATTAAAATACATTGCTGCCTTTGTGTAGTTGATGATATTTTTAATTTTTACAGGTTTCATTTTACTAATTTTGTTATTTAAATTTAAAAACACAGTATAATGATCTGTGATGCAGGTAGTGAGAACAAATGTTTGGGAGACAAAATTTGATTTAATGAAGACATGATCTAAGCAGTTAAATTTCCTAGTAGGAATTTCATGAGCTGGTAGAAGTCCATTCTCTGCCATAAGGTTAAGATATTCATCACTGTTCCGATCTTTATTATTTGGCTTAATGTCAATGTTAATGTCTCCCATGACAATTATCGTTTAAAAATTGGAAAATAGTTTTAGGTTTGTATCAAGGGATGACAAGAAAGGACCGATCTGTTTGTTTGATGGAGATCTGTAAATAGCCAGAATAACAATGTCGTCTTTTAGTTTTATTGACATACAATTTGCATCAAGCATATTCACCTGCTCCACCCTACACGATATATTTTTCCGAACATAAACTACCACCCCATCATTCTGGTTATAGGTAGTCAAAGAAAAGTGTACATTATAATTATCTATCTGAGGAGGCGGTTTGTGCTCAGAAACCCAGCTTTCGGTGAGAGTTATTATATCACAGTTAAGGGCCACCATACTCAGCACAACCAAGAAGTCGTCCAAGTTACAGTGTATACTTCTGATATTCTGGGTAATGATTTTTAGGTTATCATCCGATAATTTGATGTTGCTTAAAAGTTCTTTAGGTTCTACTAATAAAGGGTTAGATATATGAATACTATCAAGTTCCCTATTAATAAATTCAGACATTAAAATGAAAATGGTTTATAGGTGTTTTTATAAGATTGATTGTAAATATTATATAGGTAAGAGCGTGATATAGTATTAGCAACCTACATGGAGAATTATTATTACAAGTGATTTCCATCGCAAAGCAAGTCTTTACATAAAAAATAAGTTGCGTTTGAGGTGGATGAGGTATGTGGTAAGATATAATTTGTGTAGTGAAGATGTTATTAGTGTAAATGTTTTCGGTGTATGTGTTATAAGTGTAATTTTTATGGATTTTTATGAGTTTTTGCTTGTGATACGATGACTTCAATGATGATTGCAGTATGGAAGAAATTATAGTATAATGTAGTGTGTATGATTTTATGTGTATAAAGTGTATGAAGTTTGTAAAATTATAAATAATGCGTCTAGAAAGTATTAGGGTAAGGATGCCGAATATGAGATAGTCGCCAAATATGAGATAGTTAGGTTTTGGCGAAACTAATCGCCGCAGCCATTTGGTGCTACTGTCGCTAGAAGCCACGTGGCAAAAGATCAAAACGTGTGTTAGTGCTTCCCAGTCCAAGGCGAAGTTAGGTTGTGTACACGTGGGTTTTCACGAAACCCCAAAACCAAATTTTCTCATCAAATATTTACAAGGTATACTACAGCTGTATTAATTACACTGAATGATTTTAATTTACCGTCATTCTATCAATTATATCATGAATTTTATGATACATATGCAGTTTTATTACATTTTCTTTACTGAGAAATAATGTGCAGCCATTTTGTTGAATGTAGATGTTTTCCTAATATGAGACATGCGAGTGCTCCTAAAATGAGATATCTCGTATTAGGATATATAAAAATATGACTATTTGAAAAATCCTTTTTACTAGATGGGGCCGATCAAAAGGAAATCCTGAGACCATGGATCGTGGAGAAGTAACCACAGATCGATTTTTGTGTTTGTGTTTAAATATCTAAGATTTAGAATAAAAGTTTTGACTTTTGTTGATTACTAATATTGTTTAATAAGTATGATTTGAAAATCTCTGTGATTATGATGAGTCTGACATAAATCATATCTAAGATTTAGCATAATACTTTTGTTTTTGATACTGTTTAATAAGTGCCATTTGAAAATCACTGATTATGATAAGTTTAATATAAATTATAACTATGTACGTTACATACATATATTAAGTCGTACTCAGACCTATTTATTTAGGAGTATGATGTTGTTAATTAGAGAATATAGCCAATAAAAAGTTTAATTCAAATTAATTTCTTTCCTTTTTCTCCAAATCTATACTCAAACCCTAAAGAACCTAATATGAGATACTGTCTCATATTAGCAACCCTCAGTATCTCATAATAGGAGACCATTTGCCTGAGACGTAATTTCTGAACTTCTTAATATTTTTTGATATAATAAAAAATCTATTATACTCAGAACTAAACGGTCTCTCATAAATAAACTTCATTAAATACCCTATCAAATATTGCAATTTTCATAATGATTAGTGCAATAATTTATGTTTTATATCCAAAAATAAAAATGGTATCTCATATTCGGCATCCTTACCCTATTTTGTGAGTGTGATTATGTGGGTTAACAATTAAATTCTGTGATTGTATTTTACAAAATAATTTTAAAGAGATGTAGAGAGCAAATACATACGTTGGTTTTATTAGTCAATTTGTACTCAACGCATTTAGATCTTCTTCTTTGATAATTTTTGTGACCTTGCTTCCATTTTCCTTGCGAAGAAAGATTTGTCCGTGCTTGGTCCAGCAGTATTGGTAATTATTTTCGGAGGCAAATTTCCGTGCTTTTCCGTATAACCTTTTGGTGTTTGTTGTAAGACTTTCTGACATGTATATTATTTCTGATGGACCTTGAAGTTTAAGATGTGTGGTGTTTAGATTCATTCGTTTCGATTTCCTGAATTCTCTAGCCGAGTTCAAGAATGCTTCTTTTTTCAGTACAGTCGTAAACTCAACGATGATTGGCTTAAGAGACAAAGACTTAGAGACGAGACGAAATATGTCCTTTATATCACTGGTTTCTATACCAAAACTCAAAACCGCTCCAATGGATGAGACTACCTTTATCAAGTCTTCTTTGGTTTCAGGGTTTTTTTGGGGCAGGTTGCGTATTTCAATACTAGTATTCCGTCCGCAGCGCTCCAGAATGGACATTCTTGATTCCAGTTCAGTGATATATGCCAGGTTTTTCTTTCGTTCATGTTCACTTTTTTCTAGCTGTTGTTTGAGATCTTCATACTTTTTAGACATAAATTCTAATGACTCTGAAATTTCTAGATTCTGCTGCTTTATATCGTTCATAGCCGAATAGAGGGTCTCAAATTTTTTATCTTGATACTCCCTGTTTAATGACATCATTTTTCTCATTTCATCCATAATAGGCTTCAAGTCTTCCTCAATAATGTCTCCACGTTTCCGTTTGTCATGTCTAGACGCAACATTCTCTTTGCTTGCTGAATTACCGATGTGAGCATCTTTAATTTTTGACAAATCCGGCGCCGAACTACTGGCTTCTTTGGTAGGAGAGCGCCTTACCGACATCTTTTTGCCTTATAATATTCAAAGTTTAGTTTAAAACGAATATATCAAGTAGAACTAACCGGCGGATCTTGTTATAGTGGTCGCAATCGAGGATTTCAAACTAACTCGCTTTCCAGTATCCATTTTCAATATACCAGGACTTCGTTGAATGGATTAGTTAAGATCCCGGGTTCGAGTACTGGTGGGGTAAATTTAGAAAATGGCCTCTTCTATATGTTCTGGATGTTGTGGTACCTTTGTAGTCTCTGATACACTATAAAGTGGGGGGGCTTTATGATATGTGGTATAATATTATTTTTTACTATATGTGCCTACGACTTCGCCCGCGTAGAAAGTAGCCTAAGTAACTTCTTATTAGATAAGCTGCTAGTGAAAGTCCCGTCAAAATCAGTCCAACTGGTTTAGAGATTAGCTGAAACAAACAGACAGAAAAAAAATGTAAAAAACATGTTAATTTGGTATATGTATCGTGTATATATGTACACATGCATTAAGTATTAAGCGGTTATTTTAACATTACAAAAAGACAATACAATTTTATTTTGTGTACATGTATGTATAGATTATTAACATTACTATGCCATACAGCATAATTAGGATAAGACTGTTTCATAAAGTTAATTTTCTAATAAAACGCTGGACTTTTAAAATTTTCTATTGCTATTCAGTGCATTTTTGTGTTATTCATGAGAACAAGAAGTAAACTTTCAGAATTTTTAATTTTTTTTTGTTCAGGAATCATCAAAAAATACAAAGTACCCGCTCAGTCAAATTTCAAAATAAAATTTTGTCAGCCTATTATTTAAAATAAGACTGAATAGACTAGATACCATTGCATTTAAATGAAATATGAATACAATATAAAAAAACTACAACTGACTGTACGATTGACGTTTAACAACGGCAAATAAAATTGTGCTTTGTGTGAACTATCAGTCATTTTCATGCGAGTAGATGATATAATTTTGCATAGAATAATTATAGTTGAATAAGTATATTGTTATTCCTTGGCTCAGTGCCCAACATTTTCATTACCTAATTAAATATTAGAATACGAAGAAGAATTGATTTTTAAATGAGGAAGTACAGTACGTAGTTATAAATAATGAGGAATTATTTAAAAATAAAAACGAAGTAAAAGTAAAAGAAGTTATAAATAATAAAGAAGTATTTAAAAAAAAAGAAAGTAGTGGCTAAAATGCCTTCTATACGAGAAAGTGTGTCAGCAGTAATGTTATCCTTTCCCGAGATGTGCTTAATATCGGAAATAAAATCCAAATAATTGAATTGTCTAGGAGAACACTTCCTGTCTTTGTGTAGAAAAGCATAAGTAAGTGGTTTATGGTCCATGAATATTGTAAAATGTCTGCCTTCGACTAAAAATCGAAAATGTTTTACGCTTTCATAAATTGCTAGCAATTCGCGGTCATAAGCACTATATTGCCGCTGTGCATGATTAAACTTTTTTGAATAGAAAGCTAACGGTTGCCAACAACCTTCAACTAGCTGTTGCACTACAGCGCCCAAAGCCGCGTTTGAAGTATCTGTTATTAAAGCAAGCGGTGCATTAGGATATGGGTGTGCTAAAAGAGCTGATTTTGAAAGGCTTGTCTTACATCTTTCAAATGCGGTCAGTTGCTCTGGAGTCCAGGTCAACGGTTGCGAACTCTTGTTCTTTGTACCCACCAACATTTTTGTGTAATGGTGCCTGATATTCTGCTGCGTGTGGAATAAAACGCCTATAAAAATTAAGCATACCCAGAAAACGCAACAATCCTCCCACTGACGTTGGGGGTGAAAATTCTTGAACAGCAGTGACTTTCTCCTCCATGGGTTTCGTTCCAAATTCAGAGATAGAATAACCAAGAAATGTTACCTTATCCTGGCTAAAACAGCACTTGGATTCATTAATAAGTACACCACAGTCCTCCAGACGTTTTAAAACCATCTCCAGGTGTTCCAAGTGTTCGGAATTATTTTTGGAAAATATAAGAATGTCATCTATATATAAATAACAACAGTCCAGCCCACGGAGAACTTCATCAAGAAATCGTTGGAATGTTTGAGCTGCATTCCTCAGGCCAAATGATATAAATGGGAACTCAAACATTCCAAAAGGTGTAGTTTTTGCTGTTTAGGGTATATCGTTTTTATAAACTGGAATATGATGGTATGCTTTTACAAGATCTATTTTAGACAATATTGTGCAGCCTGCCAACCTATGTGAATAATCTTCAATGTGTGGTATGGGGTACCTGTCAGGTATAGTTCTAGTATTGAGAGCTAGGTAATCTCCACATGGTCTCCAACTATCGCCCTTCTTCGGAACTAAACGAAGAGCTGAGGCCCAGAGTGAATCTGAACGGCGCGCTATTCCATCTCGTAATATCTCCTCAAACTGTGCCTTGGCTATTTTTAAACGATCAGGCGCTAGGCGTCGAGGTCTGCAATATACTGGTGGACCAGGCGTAGTGCGAATATAATGTGCAGTCTGATGTTTGATTTCGCGAAATATGCCTGATGATTTAGTAAGAGAAGGGAAACGAGCTAATAAAATGTGGTACTCACTTTTACCAGAAATCGCCTTAATACTATCTAACTTACAGGGCTTACTCGTAACTGTCGTTGAGAGGGCAGTTAAATTATCCAGTAAACGACCATTCTTACAATCAACTAGCATTCCATAATGTGCGATGAAGTCTGCCCCTATGATGGGTTTGTCCACATCGGCTACCACAAAATTCCACGAAAAGTCGCGCCGAAATCCTAGGTTGAGGCGTATTTTCATTAATCCGTAAGTACAAATGCTGGAACCGTTTGCTGCTGTAAGGCTGTAATCAGTAGGTTTAACATATGCACGTAGGAATGTACGAGGCAAAACACAAAGATCGGAGCCTGTGTCGATTAAAAATTGGACTTTACTTTCTTTGTCAGTTACAAAAGGGCGACGGGTAGGCGTATGACAGTCGGCTGTCGCCTCTACTGACCGTTTCTTAAGTTTTCCTTAAAATTGCAGGGTAGAATACATTTACTCGCCTTTTCAGAAAATTTATAATGATACCAACACATACCAAAATTCTTAATTAGACCTTGTCCGGCGCATCTAGATCTACTCCTCGACCTATTAAACCGCTTCCGAACAGTTGAACGACCATGGCTTGACTCGACGTTCAGTTGAGATAATTGTCGACTAAGTTCCGCTTGTATACGCGACGTCAATGTCTGCTCCAACCGTTGAAACATTCCTTCTATATTATTTGAAGAAGTACTAGCAACTTGTGAATTGGGGGTAGGAACAACGTCGTAAATTTGATCCGCTAAAATAGCAACCTCGTTGGGACATGTAGCTTTTTGTGACGCAATAATTACTTGAATATGCGTTGGAAGACGACCTGACCATAAACTACGCAAAAAATCATCGCTAACTAAATGACGTAAAAACTGCGATGGTTTACGATCGCCTAACTCTTCATGCGTAAGTAATTGACGCATACGATGATCTCGCGAAACAGAAAGATGATTAATAAGTTCTTGTTTTAATTTCTCGTACTTGCCTGTCGAAGGAGGATTTGTAATAACGTCACGTACTTCCCGTGCGGTGCGTTGATCGAGCTCTCGGATCACTTGAAATCTTTTAGTACCAGTACACGCAAATTGAGCTTCTACTTGTGCGAACCAAATTTCAGGATCTTCCGGCCAAAACGCAGGTAAACGTAAGTTAACGCGGTCCACTGCACTCGAATCTTCGCTGAGCGCGTCCTTAAATTCGTGCACGACGTCATCGTTATTAACCGGTCCACTAGTAGGCGCGCTCATTATTCGAACGACGATGAACTAACCAACGGCGTGCAGAAAAATCAGAAATAAAACATATTGAATCTGGGTTCACCACTAAGGGGTGTAATGTTACAATCCCTACTACTATCGAGGATATCGGCAGTAAAAGACGACTATAGCAAATGAATGTCTATACTTCCGAAGAATACAGAGTATTAGTTAATTATAAAATAGAGCGCGGCGCGACGACGAGAAACATAGGTGGTGCGTGTAAGTGATGTCGATGCACACTGAGCTGCCGGCTGGTCGACTGGGAGCAGGTTTCGGGACCGGCCGCTGCGCGTCCCCCGCTGACCGCGCCCTGCTTGGATGAGGCGTAGTGATGTGCGCATGTAAAAGTGATGTGCCACAAAAGCACCGAAAAAGCACCTTCACTAGTTGGCGACTTTAGTAAAAGTTAATTTTTGCAGGAAATGAATGGATCAAAGATAGTAATTTCCGTTTCTATTAACTAATTTAATTTTCCAAACGTTAACGGTTGCCTGGAAGAAATTACTTCTTAGCGATAAGGCCGCCGATTTTACTATTTGTTATATATTATTGTTACTTATTTTATTTATTGGTGTTTTTGTACAATAAAGAATTATTATATTCTATTCTTTTCTATTCTAATATATCAAATAACTGAAATTTGCATAGGTCAAAACTTAGATATTAATACAAATACGAAAAAGTACAATAATAATATGAGTTGTTTATTGAGTTTTGCAAACTAATTTACTATTATACATGAAAGAAAACCGGAAGGGTTGTCATGGAGAAATCAATAAAGTACCGTTGAGATATCTAGTTTGATTTCGGGAATTAATGTTTTTTTTTTAAATACTTTCTCATTCATTATCAAACTATCATTCAGTTTTAATAAAATGGTAGCCACATCCCTATTTCCAAAGAGTAGTATTATAATTAGCCTATTTCATTTTGAGGTTAGATAGATGTCACACTGACAGACTCATTGACTCATGACATTTGTAAATATCATCGCAAAGTTTGCGAAATTCCCTTTCAAAATTCATTAAATATTCAATATTATCCTAAAAACAGACACGAAGAAATCCTGCTCTTTATGTGTTAATTTGAAGTTGACAAATTTATGGACCAATTATTAAAATGATGTTTTATTGTGGTTTGTTGGTGTTATTTTTGAGTTCAGTGAGAACTGGAAGTTTGAACGATAAAGGTTTGGCAAACAGTAAACAATTCGATGGCAGTGTCACTTATTCATATTGGCCGTCGATTCACAACGGTGCGAGAATGATGAAAATTCGGAAACGGGAAGCAGAACAGGTTGGTCAAAACGAAGGAGGTGGAGCTAAGATTGATTCGACAGCGTCATATCGTGCGTCTACTGCTCCACATTTTGCTCCGAATGGAGGGCTGCAACTACATCTACTACAAGCGAATTCTTCATTACCAACAAATAATATGACAGTTGTTTCATCTGACACCAAAACTCCAATAATGAATGATATACAAGTTCCTTCAAAAGGTAGGCATTATTATAGATGATTGTTTCTCATCAATTAGATGTATTATATGAATAAATTATTCCGGTATTTTTTATACTGCTCATTTACTTGTTTTATGATATTGATAGGGGAAATTGATTATTCTAAAAGCTAAAAGTTAGTCAAGTGGCATATAAATAAAATCAAGAGGAAAATATCACATTGTACATTTGTAGCTTAATCTAAACAAAAATAAAGTCACAGATTTTGTTACTACTGAAATAACATTTAAAATTAAGTTCACATGGGGTATTGTTTAAAAATAATATTATACAGTAAAAGCTTGTTATTAGTGGAGGAATCATTCCTTAAATATGCCATGAATAGGGGATGGCATTTAATAGAGAATTATAGGGGAATTTAAAATAAAAGCAATATGTATTTTAAAATAAATGAGATTAAGGTAAGTATATAGCTTTCATAATATAGGTTTTTTTTTAAACATTTTGTGAATGCTATAACAAAGCAAAAAATGCAAGGTGTTATAAAAACCACCTTGACATATGCCCGAAGTAAATAATGACGATGCGTTAATTAATGATGCTGCATACCTCTATGTTACCAATTGCATATGTGAATAAATAGATTTTCGCTGTAAGTACAGAAATTGGGCTAAAATAATTTCAAATGTGAACAAGAAAGCAGTAAATAAGTTGCTTCTTCTGTAATAATTAATATCATGAACTTTAAACTGCACTTTTTCAAAATTGTTTACAATATATACAAACAAGATTAGTGTAGGTATTTTATATAAAAGTTAATATACTAAGTAATTTTACATGCTTGAACTCCTTTTTTAGGGAGCCCAGCTAACAATGAGACAAATACCAGCACAGTTCTTCCGACATTAAATACTACAAAAATAAATGTTACGCAAACAGAGTCTTTGGACAAAGTAGATTTAAGTGGACCAGGAGTTGTGAAACGCGGAGCCATTGTTTTTGGAGGATTCGCATTATTAGCTGTTGCATATTTTATTTTCTATAGGTAAGTGCTCTTGAAAATCTTACTTATTTGTGTCCAGATCTTATTATTATTCTAGGTTTAAGTGATAAAAAAGATACTTATACATAAAACAAATTTATTCCTTTTTAAATAATCAAATAACATTTAATCAAGAAAAATGCATTAGTGGAGTTTAATTCTCTAATTCAATTTCATTTCATAACAACAAATAACAAAGAAAGGCTATTTATTTCATGAATTAAGTACATCCAAATTTTAATTAAAAATGATGTAGCAACAGCAAACATTATCTTTATTTATATTAATTATGTAAGATATCCCTTTAAATTGAGATTATGATGATTGTAAGGGATGAATGAAAGAGTGTGGACTGTGACTATAGGTTTATAGGATACAAGGGTAGCAGCCCAACAATAATAGATGCGCGCGGTGTCTCATGTGGTTGTGGAGCGAGAGTGACGTTGTCGCGGCCCTCGGCCTGTGCCGAGCCCGCTCCTCCTCCTCTTCACCTCATGCCCCGGGCTATCCTGCGTGCGCGCGGGCAGTGTTGTTACATCCAGATAATAAAATGGAAAAAAGTTTTTGCCTATAAAATTATGATAAACTAAGAAAGATGATGGTACTGTTTCATATTCTAATATGAACATTTTGTTATTACTTACCTCTAAATATTTTTAATAAAATATTTCAGGAGAAAGAGCAATAAGAACAATCCGAACAACACTCATAATGCGATTGATGCTAATCAATTCCGTTATGGTGTACTCCAATCTGAGGATAGGAGAGATAACATGGAGTTATCTCATGTACCTATTATGGGTGCCATGGAATCTGATGATGATGAAGATGACGATTTGGAAATATTTGATTTAGAACAGAGAAAGAAATCTTTATCATATGTAAACCTTCAGTTACATGATGACGAAATAGTTAATGGACTAAAGGAAGTATCCGGAGAGAACGAGAGGGATAATCTTCTATTAGACATAGAGGATTCTAATTCTGACGCATTAATCAATTGGTCAAATAATGGTAACAAATCTATTTTATAAGTGACTTGATAATGGTTTGTTTTGTTATTGTTACTGAGGAAAAATTTTCCTTCTATGAAAAATGCCAATGCAAGGTTGTATGCTTAAATATTTCTCAGATTTTTGAGAAAGATGTCAGTCAGGTAATTAAAAAACCTAGTAAGATAGTGTTACACAGGCCCATTGGACGGTCAATTTTCAGAAATGCCTGTTGTTAAAGAAAGAAGGTAATATAGTCCTAACTTATAAGACATGCTGTGCATTTGTAAATAGTAGTTACTTTTTGAACATTACAAAGTATTGTATTAAGCTACTTGCAATTATTTCCATATTTTAATTTTAATTTGAAATTATTTAGAGACTGGTTTCTCTTCCGAATAATTTGTGAGGAGTATGCTGACATAGTTGTATTTATTAAAAGTAATTTACCAGTACTTTTTATGTCAACTAAAATATTGATTAATGACCACATAAATTAAGAGAAATCAAACAATTTACTGACAAACTTTAAAAGTTTTTTTCAACATATAAATTAATTCTTTCTGTGGGAAAAAAAACAATTTTTATGCATGTTATTTTGTAAAACTTGAGGTGTTTGAATGTCAATGATATCTATGCATTTAATTTTTTGTTATTCTTTTGGTAGAATAAGAAAAAACCCACATGATTAACAATTCAAACACTAGATCTAGAGACAATATGTAAAGCGAACACGATAAAATGAGGAAAATAAAAAACTATTAAAATGACTTATTATTGTTTCCAACTGGATATAGTTGTTATCTTAGTCCAGTATCAATTTAAAAGTCTTATATTTTATTATTGGCAAAACCATTAACATTATCTTTTTAAACATTACACCAATAAACACACGCCTACTGTGTAAATAATAAACATAGAGGAAATATGATGCAATCGTTGTTACAATACAACCACTCTTAGGCGTATATCGTGAGTTATTGACATTTCAATCCTGTTTGCTTAGTATATGAGTCAGAATCAATGCAAAGCATTATTCTCAACGATATACTGAAACTACTTATCTCTCTTATTTATAGATTATTTTTATATTACATGGGACTTATATTGGTATTTTATTTGATCATTCCTGTGTAGTATAAGACTTGTATTAATCAGTAAATATACTTTTTGTTACTTAAAAGGAAAAAAACTATTAATTTGGTTAACTGTCTGCGTTTTTGTATTGTGTAGTTGGAATTGAATTTTGTTTTTATTTTTATATGTTTTTAGTTATTTAAGTTGTTTGGAATGATACATAATTCTATGGTTTCTACGAAATTTTGTCATTGAAGTATTGATTGCTGTATTTGAGTTATAAGTCAGATAGCTTCAGATTATTTGATTAACTTGAATGTGTCTTAATATAATACAAGGATCTACTTTAGCACCAGGTTTAAACTATAATCCGACCAAATCAAGTCAACATAAGGGTTCGGACGATACTTTCAAAAACGATAGTCGATACTAAGTACTCGATACTACAGCGCGTTAAGTAGGTACTCGCAAGTACTCATAAATATTACCGATATCGAGTATTGTTTGATAAGGCCTATTCACAGTTGTCATTTGACTTTTATGACTGAAATTTATAAATCTATAGAAGTATTAATATTTTATTAGTTATTAATTTATTTCCTAACCTGGATACAATCTATAAAAAATATATTTTTACGAAATAACACTAGAAATAGATAAAAAATTGAATGGAATACAAACGATAATAAATCAGTAAAATCGCTAAATAGTTACAAAGTTTAAATATTTTTGATTACCTTATAAAATTGGACATAAAATAAAACTATGGCAGCATCTGGTGCTGTATCAAAATCTACGGCAATGTAGCAAGATGTAAATAAATCATGTTTTATTTTTTATTATGTTTAAAAACTGAGTTTTCAGTCAGACTACTCAGAGGATATTCCTAAACTCTGATTGAGAACTCGGGGTAAGTTTTAAGTCTAGTCTTGCTAGGCACAAATTAAGTTAAATTGTGTTTTTGATTCTTACTTAATTTTGTTTAAATTATTGAGTAATCAAAATTATTAAATAAAATGAAGAATTAACATGAGTTATTTAATATGTTTGTTACAGCAGGCTGCTGAATATACCTTTTCCTTCAAAATACGGTAGTTTTTCTCACCAAAAATTTGCCGTAAGAATATGTCTCTGGCAAAACTGTTTTAGTCGTTCTTCAATCGTCTCGCTTCGTTTTTTCGTTCGTTTTTTTTTTCGGAAAGCAAATTGAAGCAATTTTCTATGCATAAACATTCAAAAATATCAGGCATTGTTGCAATTTCAATTAAATGATGTCTGTAAATACTCGATACTGAGTAGTATTGATATTTTGCGAGCGATACTTTTATGGTATTAATACCATGTCCCTCGATACCACATAAGTACTCGGTACCGATACCAGAAGCCGATATTTCGATCCCTAGATTCAACACAATCAATTTGACGTTTTCTCTTCTGTCATTGATTTTTGCTTTAGGCGGCCAATGGTTTAAACTAAGTACTAACATTAGTTCTAGTTTTTTAACAAGACAGAATTCTAATAGAAATGTGTTTAGGTGAAATTTATCACGTGTAGGAAACAAGTAAATTTATGATTTGTACTGTCAACAGCAATGTAGGTTATCCAGAATTGTTAAACTTCTACAACAAAGTTAAGACTTAATACAATAACCATTAAGTTAAATTTGTTGTAACCTCATTAGTGACTGTCTGTGCGATTTAAATAAAGCGAGTTACTGTATATTCGCATGTCATGCCAACTTTACCTGTATTTATTTTTAACTGACAAACTTATTTTATTTAATCTTAAAGAGCTCTGTTACATGAACCCTGATAATAAAGCTGAGAAGCTTATTTCATTTTAAGGAAAAGGCTGAATTTAACGCGTCCTTTGGGCTATAATATTAATTAAATATATAATGTGTCGATCGAATCGATAAGTATTGCTATGTTAGCTGTTCTATAATAATTTAAAGCCACAAACAAATGTCAGATCTGAAATATATATATATAAATAATATACACGCTTATAAACTGTTGAAAAACTTGTTTTATTGAAAGAGTAGTGCCCGTAAAGGATATCATTGGTTTAAAATATGACCCATGTTATAGTACATGAGTCTATTTTTTTTAAATAAGTGAGTACAGAAATGTTAAATTTATTAAATATAAATAAAAGTACCAATATTTTCTTTTTATAGTAGGTACCTGTGTGCTCCTATATATTAAACGCTGCTTCTGTGACATTGAGTAAAAAGAAATGTAGGCAGTATCTATGAAAAGTCAAAACTTGGAGTCATTTAATGTTATAGTATTCAGCTTAATATGCACGTATGTTTATTTCAATATATGGTATGATCAGAATTTCATAATAAGTATACATTTCACGTTATTTTTCATGTAATGGGGCTCTTATTTATTACATGCACATATGACGTCAGCCATTACAAATAATCTACATAAAAGTATTGTTACTTTTAGTTAGCGTTAAGTATGTTAATGTGTAATAATGGATGTGAATGTAGTCTGTACTTATTTACAGAAATACGTGTAATATTGACCGATATTATACTTTATTATACGGTTATTAATTTTTAGACGTAAAATTTGAGAATAATGATTACCTTGGTAACATTGTTTTATCAACATTGTATTTCTAGAAAACTATTTTGTAGAGCAGTCGCCCGGATTGCGATAGCTCGTGGGTTCAAATCCCATCTCAGAGTACCAGGGACAAATTGTTTTTTTTAAGTATTTTTTTTATTCTATTCCATTTTTTTCAAAATTATTTAGTTAAGAATAATTGCTTTCCAAATATGGGTTGTCCATAGATGGCACCACAGGTGATCAAACGTATTCTTTTAGACAACGAATATTCACGTTGAACACATTATGTGTTTGCTTTTATTATTTTTCTTACAGCTGTTTTCTTTAACTCCTACCTAATTATTTTTAATGCTATGTATAGATTTTTATTGGTAAAAAAAAAGAAATTTTATAGCTACGTCTTCCTTTAAATGGCGGGTCATGAAAAATATATGTCCAGTTCCTCCAATTTTTAGGGAAAAAACTTATGATAATTTAACTATATTGATTGAATGTATTATTGTTGCTATTATTTTAAGGTTCAATTTATAAAAAAAATAAAATTTTGGTTATTTCAACACGGTGTCGTCCATATTCAATTTTTTTATTAAACTCAATAAAATTCATTTGAAACTGAATTAAATTTAGTTTCAAGCGAAGTTTTATTTGTAACAACAGACTAAAAATTATCGATATTAATAAAGAGAGCACAAATGTCAAATATTTGCATAGTGCCACATACTTACATATAGATTTTTAAAGCAATATTTCAAGATAGAGGTCTGATACGAATTCGATTGGCATTCAATAATTTATTATTCTAAAGATGGCGATGAATATGTGCTTAGATATCGTAAGAATAAAAAAACCGGTATCTAGTCTTTAAAGTAGTAAAAATTTTGAATACTAACTAAAAATTCCTTTCTTTATTAAGTACATTAAATTTTATTAAAATATAAAAATAATTCAACTATTTTTTACGAGTTCTTTTGCAAATTTTAATATAAAAATTAAGCATATTATTTATTTAAAAATATATAATGATATGATAAAATAAAAATAATACGCATCGTGTTATGCTATGGCCCGACGGAGTTCATACACATTTCAGACACTTAGTAGAGACATACTTTTATGTTGTGTCGCGTCACTGAAATGTGTTTGCGCCTTAAAGGTTCATATAATGAAGAGTGTTTTGAACGTAGTTAAATTATAAACATTTTTTTATTTGCATTTATAAACCTGTCTATATTAAAAGACTTATTTATAACATTTGTATATCAAAATATACATATTATGTAATGTCAGTTTCTCATCTAACTTACAAAATGGTTATCTATCCCAAGTTATATACAATTTGTTAATTTAAAAGAACTGTCCATATTTTTGGTGGTTTACAACAAATATTGTATTTTTTTGTTCAATTCATTTTATCTAAAGTAGGCGTTGAATTATATTTTGCACGTTGAGAACTATAGTGACACAATGCAAAAAAGGCGATTTTGAGTAATGAGCGTTTAAAGTTCAAGAAATTGTAAGCAGCCCCTCTAAACAACGTCTCGTCACTACGCCACCTAGCAGTTTCTATGCAAGCTACGTTCACAGGGATCTTTGCATTTTAAAGTTTATACATAACAAAGAAAAATTTTGTCAAAAGTTTAAAATACGTCGTTTTTGGTTAGTGACATTGTCATTCTCAACGTGCGATTTGTAAAAAGCTCCATTTGTTAGTGGACAACTTTTCGGTTTAGATACTTGTAATCTCTGCGAATTCCCTTTTGTTTAATCTCAAATTACGAAGAATTAATGCATTTTCATGATCTCATTGATTATATTGTAATGTGAATTTAAAAAATATATGATAATACTGTGAAATTTTCTACCAGTGGCTATATCCCACCTTATATCCTTCTTGTAAAGGAATTAACATGATTTTAAAGTATTTAGAGAATAATTATGCACGTTTTTAACATATTTTTGTTGTTCCATCCCTTTCTAAATTAATTTTAATCATTAGCCGTCTTAAAATAATATTTTTTTAAATCTATGTGTAAAGTAAAACGAGGACACTAAAAGTCATTACACACCAAACTACAAAATATGAAATAAGACTTGACATTTATAATGTTATATTAATATATGTTTTATAGAACAACCCTTTTTGAAGTAGTTTTTCTTAAAACGCTTCTTGTACTTTTTTATATAGAGTGCCGTGACGGAGCTGTGCACATATAATGCATTAATGCAACAGAAACATTAAGTGTGTAAGGACTCTAATTGTTGTTAGTTTTTGTTTGACGAATAATAAAAAAAGTTGTGTGCCATTTCTGCAAAGCATTCCATCGTTGCTGAATTAACTCATTTCATGTATCATTTCAGTATAATTATTAATATTAGTTAAGCTCTTAATATTGTTTAAGCGTGACTAAAAAACGACATTAGTAATACGATATTTAGTTGTTTTTTAGCTATCGAAATATCTGGAGTTAAATAGTAAATATACATTCAACAAATAAAAAATATGTTAAAAAAATCAACCAATAATAACCATTTTAATAAGATTTGGTTCGGTTGTAATTCAACATAAAAATTATACATATCTTAATAATTTACCAAGAAATAATTATTGAAAGTTAAGAATAAACATTACTAGACTATGGAGCACGCAAATGAAATACAGAACTAATCATTTGAATAGGTACTATAGTTTTTATAAGATTTGGTAAATTATTTCTCTTTCCCTCTCATTTATATTAAAGATAATATTAAAATACGATATACACAAGTTCACCTACGAACTTGTGTATATTGTATTTTGTACTCGAAGTGACTTCTGAAAATGACCCTTAACATTATTCATATAAATGTCATATTATACAGATGATTTATCTTAATTGAAATTGTCGCCTCTATTTTTTATACGCTATTTATTTTCAGCGGGTACCAATTAAAACAGCCTAAGAGGTTGTTGTTTTTTAAACTTAGATAATGTCGAATATTACTTAAAGTATAATGATAAGTGACTTAATGTTTATAATATATAGTTTACAGATAATATTATGTAATTAGATATGTTTGTTTGTTAACGAAGGTACGGAGGTAATACGGTCTTCTTAAGCGAACATTAATATATGATTTTTCAGTCCTATAAATTTTTTGTACGGTTAGTAAAAAAATGTAATATTCAATGTTGTGCCAGCCTCGCATATATGAAAAACTGTTTTTAAAATTTGAATAAATGATAACTTTCTTATAAGTCTGAACGTTTTTTTTAGTTAGATATGTACTCCATTTCTTCTAATAAAAGACGACCCCAATTAATGTCCAAATCTGTTTTCAGGACACACTATACGCGGCATCAAAAATCGCAATTGTTAAAAAACTTAAAACTTTCTTAAACATTATTTAGAGTATAGCGTTGGATATTATTAGAAAAGTAACAAAAAGGAGTATCTAAAAAAATAAAATTTTGTTTAATATTAAATACACATATTTCTTTTTAAATACTTAACTAAGTCCTAATTAATAATAGATAATTTGCAAAAGTAATGTACAAAAAGTGGCTTAAAATTAACTTAAAATGTAGTGTTACCCCCACTTGCCCTGGTGACGGCTACAATACAGTAGAACTCACCAAATTCAGGAGCTCTTTTGAGAAATAAGCTCCAATTCTTCAATCATCGCGCTTGGAGCATCTCAAGAGTCGAAGGAACGGGGTTCTGTGATCGGGCCTCGGAGACTCATACAAGGTCGATTTTTTGTTCGCTCCAGAACATGCAGGATTCGCCGCCATATTCCACCGTCTCCTGGATTCAGGCTCGGGTGAAACGTTCTCCCTGCCTTCGGTATACTCTTCTGCGCCGGTCAAAAAAGACACCTTCGTTTCGTCTGATAAGAGAAGAGCATTCCATTGTTCACGAGCAAAATGCAAACGGGCTCATTGATGCGCTGCAGTCAATTTTGGAAACGTAGCAGCTTTGTGGGCCGCTTTCTTCTTCTCTTTTAGTCATTTAACTGTGCGTCTGCGAATTGCCTTGATTTGCTATTGCAACTCAACAGAGTAGGAGAAACGATTTCTTAAAGATTTCGATACAAGATATCGGTTGTCACTTTCTGAAGTGCAGCGACGTCTACCGGACCAATGTCTACGGATGTAGTCACCGATCTCTATGAAGCGTCGGTACACTCTTCAGTGGACCTAGTTTATTTGCCGGGCGACATCAAATTGCCGTATCCTTGATGCAGTAGTGCAACCACTTGGACGGCTTAATATTTGTGACATTAGGTTTCGTTTTTTAATTAAAAGTAATGTTTTAAATCACAATTGGTGCGAATACATGTACATATAAAGAGTTAATGACAATTGCAAGTGATTTTCGCAGAGTTTTGCCTAGGTTAACTAATAGAAACGATTTACTTTTTGTATTGGAAAAGACCATGTTACCTCTAGTACTGTATTGAATTGACATATCAATTATAGTAAAAATTGCACTCAAGCCGTACACTTATATATATATATATGTGATTAGCAGATAACTTCACAACTAATTTTAAAAGTATTATTATTATAAACTAGTTTTCACCAGCGACTTCGCCCGCGTGGGTATGTTTAGTGGGATAAAAAGTATCCTATTAAAGTCAGCTAATACCCTATCTGTATACCAAATTTCATCAAAATCTGTTCACTAGTTTTGGCGTGTTTAACAGACAAACATCCAAACATCTAAACAAAGAAACTTTCACATTTATTATAATTATAAATATGGAACCTATTTAAATAGTTTCCTAATCGTAAGAATATCTTCTTATACCAAAGAAATTATTTGGAACACAATGAGAGTAACAGCATAGGCAATTTTTAGTACAATTGAATTGCAGTCAATATTTATTTTTTATAATGTATTAGTAAAATAATGCTTCGGTATGTTAACCTATAGATAAGTACTTACATAATATATAAAAGGCCTATACATTAGAGCGAGAAGTATAAAATTCATTTGGTTATCACAACTTAAAAGCTTTGGACTGTGATATAACTTACACGAAACTGATGTAAATTAACAAAAATAAATGTGTAATATTTTTTTGAAATTTCATATTATTATTTGCGAATAGTCTTTCTATTAAATATTCGCTCTCTTTCACTTAATACTAACTTGTTGTAACATATTTGTAACTTTACAAGAATATTCAGAGCTGATTGTGATATAAAAATTATTTAGGTTCGTGTTAAGCACAAACTTGCTTTGGTTGTAACAGCATTTTAGATTTCCCAAAACTGCCATTTTTTTTCAGTTGATTATAACTCTAATATGATTGTATTAAAATACAAAATCGACTGTAGTAATTTGATTTGAAAACTGCTGTAGTGTGTATGTCATTATACTCTGTTTTGCTTGTAGAGTTCAAATACTGCGACTGCGCCTAGAATAATAAGATTGTTTTTAATGAATAAACGTTTAATTTTATATTCAAACTTTTTTCTACTGAAGGTTCCTCGAAAAACAAAAAATATTTTATTTAATGATGTTGTGTTGGATGGTTGGGTATAAATAATGATTTAAAAAATATTATAAAATTACAATCCTAAAGTAATTAAATAAATTTAATTCGAAAGTGATGAGTGATGACCCAACTTCTGAAAAACTATGAATTTTTTTTTATTTTATATGACAGCCTTGGGTATATGCTACACAAAGAAACATATTGTAAGCGAGCATAAGGCAAAAACGAAAACGAAAAAAATCATCTCCGCTTTACATGTCGGGTACCTCCCCTGAATTTTTTTATTAAAGATACCACTTTTGTCGATGTAATAGTGATGATGACTAATTTTTGTTTGTTTGGCCATCAGGTAGAGTGTTAAAAAATATAAAATACGTATTTTTTATTATTTTCGTAATCATAAAATTACGGCGTTACATGGAGTTGAAATTTCGCATGACGTCACGTTTGAGTACGTTTTCTACTCAACTGTGACGTAGCGAGCCCCCACTCCTCAACTTTAATGCCTGTTATCTAAGCTATTTCTTGTTAAATTGAAGTAGAAGAAAAATACGTATTTAGTATTTTTCTATTATCTGACTGACGGACTAAATAGAATTGCATTTTTTTTACCCAGTCATCATCCCTATTGACATGTGTACTCATGCCAAATTACAACTTTCTAGCATCAATAGTTTTTGAGCAAAGCCGCGGACGGACGGATGGACATGGCGAACCTATAAGAGTTACTTGTTTACTACGGAATTTAAGTTTTCCCTCGCTTTGGCAGAATTGTGTATTTTAACGGTAATATTGAGATTTTTTTAAATTATATAAATTTACTTCACTGTGATAAAACCTTTAAAATATGATGTAGTTTTTTTCATTTTTAATTAGATCTTGTTTACACATCATTTTTTTGTACAAAACCTGTCGAAAGATTGATGCACGTGTCCTCAAAAGGTGTTGCTATTTCGGTGGTCGTGGTCTCGAATCCCGGTTGTTTTATTAATTGACATTAATTTTTACACTAATTCTCTAAGGTGTCTCTAGTCTGGGTGATTGTTGCCTTCTTTGGTTCAGAATTCCGTAATGAAAAACAATGACTAGCTAATTAAATTTATTTAATTACTACCTTCATTGTCTTATCTATTTAAGTCCTACATAGGACTTAAATAAATAAGACAATGAATTGATTAAATGTTAGTGATGTTGTCTAAAAAAATTATACTTGCACCAAACAAGGCAGGTAATCACAAGTAAGAACGATTGTAATTTTCTTAGAGTTTGGTTATAAGTTCGAAAAATCTCAGTCCTTGTGTCGTTGTAGAGGTATAGTACTCAAAACCTCACCGCATTTGTTTTCTTGAGCAAGTTAGATTAAAAAAGAATAACTTTCATTATTATATTTGATCAATTTCACATAAAAAAATCTTAATAATTCGATTTGCCCTAGTAATCTGAGATGGAATAGGATAGGAGAGCAGTCGCCTCGGATTGCGAAAGGTTATGGGTTCGTATTTCTATTGTAAGTACCACGGACAAAGTGGATTTTTAAGCATTTTTCATTAAGAAAGTAAGTTTAAGTCCATGTTTTATGTTTTTCATTTAACTAAATTTACGTAATACTTTGATGATGTGGTTATAACATATTCGTTGTCACTAGCTGTTAGTGAGGACAAAAGAAGGGTTAGAAAATTTAAACTAGCTTTTATTATTCAATTACATTGGTCGATGAGGTTAGCATGCGAAGTAGTACTCTAATATCTTAATCTATTGGTCGAGATGGGTAGCGCAATGAGAAACTGGTAGAATTCCTCAGTCTCGATTTTATTTGCAATAGATATAATATTAAATCACTTACAACGAAATAATATGATACTTACTCTATGCTGGTCTCGATCAGAAAGAAAGATTATCAACCAGCAAAATACGAACATGAGAATTCGAATACGAAAAAAGTTATAATTTAAAATCTTAACGGCCAGCATTGACCATAAATCGTCCGAAGAGTAAACCTATCTATAGTAATGTGCACGGACGTTACAGTACCTACAGCACACGTGATCTCTCCGCGCTCAGCTCATTATTTAATAAAACAATAAAGAAATAAATATGAGACAACATCACATACATTACTCAGATTCTAAGATGAGTAGATTAGTCTCCCGTATTATGGAGTGTCTGCGATAACGAAGAGACCACAGCACCCACACTTGAGACAATAGAGAAAAGTCCGTTTTCTACCGACCGATGTAAGTTATCGATCGGTGTAAATACGCCATTATTAATAAATTAAATTTTTGTCGCATGTGCCTTGTAAGTCTCTCAAAATAGTTAAAGACAATTCGAACCCGGATCAATCTCACTACATACGTACAAACAATGTTCAAAATAGTCTTAAAAATGACACAGCCCGTTTTATTTCAGTCGCGTAAGTTGGTACGTGCCTGTCCGCCTGCGAGATTGAGATAAACGAACCGGCACATTGGATGTAGTCTATGCGATGTAAGAATATAGTTCGCTCACTAGGAAAACGGGTAGCATTTCCAAGATTTTCCATTGGATAAAGCGTTCACGGCAATGTTATGGAGATTAAGCTGTGATAAGCTACTTAAGTAAACTACCAACACACTGACACTAGCATCTATAGTTGACAGAAGTAATTACATGAGAGAATGTCATAACTAAAGCAAATATTTTTAACCAATAGCCGAGAATTTCAATAAAGTAATAATTATCAATAGCTTATAATAATAGTGCCTACTCTATCTGTGATTTGGCGAAGTCCCAAAGGGAAACATTAATGATAAAAAAAAAAAAACTTTGGACAGTTCTTCATTTCAATTCTTATTATAAATATTTGGATGTAATTATATTTTGTTAACTCACTTACTTAACTTTAAAATAATTCTAAAAAAGGTGTTCCTAAGTTAATTTATACGAAAATCAGATATTTATTTGTGGAAAAATATAGATTTTCTACTCTAAATATCCATTTTAGTATTGCAGGTTTGCTTTTCAGCGTCGATACATTTCATTGAAATTAATTTGTATTTTTATTAATATGACTGCCTCCGTCGGCGAATGGTTCACAAGCCGGTTTCAAGGTGTCGGCGTCTCTGAAGACATCTGATCGATTCCCGGTCGGGTCAATGTAGAAAATTAACTTTCTTTATTATTTCGGGTTTGGGCGTTATGATACCGTCATTGTTTCAGATATAACGTTAGTACTAAACGTCATTTTGTTATTTGATCTATACTTATGTGTGATGTTGTCTCATATTTGTTTGTTTATTAACAAAGGTGACCCGACTAACTTCGCACCGCTATATTTTATTTCTCCAGTCGCGAATGATATTTTATTTTATTAATTTTCTTATATACAAACATTAAGAAACACTTAGAAAACAGAATCATCCATTTTGTTGCTGACATTCTGCGTGTACATACATTTTAGCAATTCATTTTTTTATGGTGTATAAAATGTTATTTAAATTCTAACAGTTTTTATTTATACAAAAAGATATTGTTAGGAAATAACATTATCCATGTAACAGGTCAGACTTTCAAGTATTTTCAATAAAAATCTTATCGTAACGACGTTTTTGAAAGAAAGACAAACAAACTTTTTTGTTTACAATCATCCTTATCATCACCCTTTTAATGTTGCTGCTGGGATACAGAGCTTCCTTATGGCTGGAATCGAAGAAAGTGGGCACCGCACGGGCTCAGTGCGGATTGGTGGCTGTTAACGGCTGCAAATGCAGCCACGAACCATGGGTTAGCGTTCCTTCCGAAGCAGTTTATTTTTTTGGTTACCCATCCTATGACCGGCATTTGCGAAAGATACTTAACATCGGCACTGCAGCTTGCGCTATTCCCATTACAAGAATATATCGACCAAACACATTTTATTTTCAGTAATTGGGTGCCTAACAAGTGCTTGAATAAAGTTGAAATTACGAACGGTTAAAATGAAGTAAAAAAAATGCATGCAACAAAGACCCCCCTAGATGTATTCTCAAGTGTATTTACAGGTTAATTAAAAATAATATTTCAGTCCATTTCACGCGGACATAACTCTTCAGTCAGGCTCGTTGCGTTGATGAATGTTAGTTTGGTCCATAATGAGAGAGTAAGCGGCTTTTTTGAACCAATTTCTATTTGGAGTTATTTTATTACTAGAATAATAATAATACGAGTAGCAACTTACCTATGATTAAGTTATTCTGTCGTTTGTGTTTATACATTGAGTTGGATTGGACACTAAGTTAGGGATGTTTGTTGTTAAAGTACCTAGTTATTGATAAATTATAATTAGGTTATAAGATTTCTGACTAATAAACAAAAATATTGTTTCACCTTATTTTTAAAGAGTATAAACGTTGCGAGCGATTTCGAGGCTTGATTTCTGGTCAATATAGACAATGACTTTTGCAATTTTGTGATATCAAAATAAAATCGTGTTTAGACTTTTAGCGTTGGGATTCATCTAGGAAAGAGCAATCTTTAATGCCCGTTTTTACTAAACTTAGGATTCGCTCAAGTCTGACGCCTAAATAATCGGGCACTATCTAAGGTGAAAATGCGTTTCACCAATGACAAGGAGTCACCCTATATTATTCCTCTATGGAGTCACCTAACGACATATGTACATTTGCTCTTTGGCCATAATGTATGCGTCAAGGGGTAAAATCAATTTAATAAGTTGAAATTAAGGAGTTTATTTTTAAGAAATAAACAATGAGATTCTCGTGTAGAAAAGTACAAGACCACGATTATTTTTCTTGGTTTATTACCTTAAAATATATATTGTTGTTATTGTCTCTTTACGCGTAATGGCAATAAACATAAATAGTCCATACATTAGAAAAATATTTTTAATATTAAGTGATTTCTGGTTAAGCTTTGCCTTATTCTAGGTTAGTGTAGATAGGTATAAATAAAATCTGTCCATCGTTTTTAACACATTCGTAATATTGCCAATATATTTTTATCGATGCATTACTAAATTTTATATACTTATCTGTGTGTTATATTTATCCTAAATTCCTCATCGTCAATGCCTTGTAGCAATCTGCGACCGTACAAGCTTACAGGGGTACGGGGTCCAGCGGAAATGAAAAATAAACATGTCCAGAGGACGCAGCGTAGCGTTGGTGCCGCCTGCGGAAAATTAAGGGACATGTAAGCTCTGACAGGTTAGCTGTCAACGTTCATATGATTGCACCATAAATTTATATAAAAACTGTGTTATTTCAAAATATATTTTATTAGTTTCTTTCTAGTATTGTAGTAAAGTTGAGGAGCTCGATGGGTGACCAAAAATTATTATCTCGAGCTCCGTGCACGTTCGGAAGGCACGTTACCTAATCCGCACAAAAGTTATTATAGACAATTCATTATTATTATTAATTCTACGCTTTTAATAATATTGTGGTTTGTTTCTAGGTTTATTGTGTTTTTAGAGTAGGTTATAAAATTTTAAAATTAATGCAGTTGTCGTATTTTACATTCATATCAAACCTATAAAATATGAAAAAGGAGAAAAATTGGATTTATTTTAAATGTATTTTTACCTACTATATATTTAGTAAAGTTAAGAGATAGCTTAGATAAGTAGTTTTAATATGCATTATATTAAAATATAATCCATATTAAACATACCTGATAAAAACACTCTTTCTTAAAAATAATCATTTCATTACACATTGAATCAATATTTAATTAAAAGCTATTTACTATTTAATCATAGACTTAGGGTTAATTAGAATTAATCTGCGTCCGTTATCAATATGTTTGCTGTCGAATGTAATTAATTATTACAATTAAGTGCCTACACGATTGATTAGGGCGCAACTTGTAACTGATACTGAATTAATTAGACATCTCTAGACTATTCATGGTGTGTATCAGAGCCTATAGTTGTGATAATCGATAAAATACACTTAAAACTGTTAATTAAAACTAATTTTATACAATGATGAAGGCAAGTTATTTTCATCGGTATATTAAATTGATAATTAAAATTTTGATATAATAATGGGGGTTAATTTCTAACTTTGTTTGTTTCTTTATAGGAGGTAATCTTCGGAAATACTAGGATCATGAATTTTTTTCTATTGCGGAAAGCTACATTATATACGAGTGACTTAGATTATATAATAACGCGGGCGGAGGCGCAGGAGAATAGCTAGATTATTTGAATATTTTTAGGTACAAACTAACATTTCATTGTCTAAGTAGAAACTGATTACGTATAAGTTACCAGTCCATCCATATTTTCAGGACAAACTAGTTTATACTAAGCTCGAAAGGAAGACCAGTTTAAACTAGGCCAACCTAGTCCTAATGTAAATATGCTTATTTAGGATAAACTCGTACTGCCTAGCCTAAACTAATTTAAGTTAAACATTAGTTCTTTAGTTTAGCTACATTTAGGAGATGTATTATGCATGTGTTACGGTCAAAGACCAAAATCGCTCATTGCACGAAAAAATATGTAAACAAGTTCGGTCAAACTAGATCTAGGCTAATCTGGTTAATCCTATCGTGTATAGGAAGAACTAGTTTGGCCTAAGCAAAACTTCTGAAATAGGTTTTGGCCAGTACCATATATAAATAGGTGCAGGCAAAGGTAACTAACGAATAAAATTCATCCTCAGTCTTTTCACGCCCCCACTGCTGAGGCACAGAATCGAATAGGAAGAATGAGTAGTAGAGGCGAGCCCAGTGCAGATTGGTGGGTGTTATCGACTGCCGATGCAACCGAGAGCAACGACTTAACGTGCTTTCTGAAAAACAGAAGATCTTGAGACTATAATTTTTTCATAACCTAACTTATGACAAGCCGTAAAGTTGCTTAACAGTATTGTAGACCGAATGCGCTAACCACTGCGCCATAGAGCTTCAAGTTAATAATTTGATGTTTTATAATTGATGACGTAGCATTAAATTCTCCTACCTGCGGGATCTCGAACAGGTGATGTTTGCGCGGCTTGAACTCTTTTAGTTTGTATTACGGCGGAGTTTGATTGAAATTCTCTTTATTCTGGAAGGATTGGTGGAACTTCACGATTACTTTTCTTCTAGTTTCGCTTGTCTGTTATATTTACTTTAATTATGTTAACGTGTCGGTTTTCCACGAAAACTCTTCGCCTCACGAAAGCTCAGTAAACATTGTTCTTATTTGATTGGCAAAACGGAATTGTGACGATGCTTTTGTGTATTGTGATATTATCTATGATGTCGTCAAGGATTTCTTGAATTCTAGTATACGTTTCAGTCTGTTTATTGAATACTAACTTACCGCCAGCTGTTTTGCCTGTGTAATCCTGTGTTATATTTAGAAATCTTCCTCTCTGTATATTGGTAGAAGTAACTCGGTAGCGTAGCGGATAAGCGCCGCGGCCCACGATCGTTATTGTTAAGCAACTTTTACAATGAGTGGTCACGGGATGGGTGACCAAAAATTATTATCTGCAGCTACTCCGTGCTTCAGAAGACACGTTTACTCGGTGATCCCGTTAGATACAGATGAACAGGGATTATAAATAAAGAAAACTTAGATTCCAATGAAGTGCGCACCTCTACTGCAAAAAAAAAATACTTTAGACTCTACTACACCTTATACGTATTTATATCTAAAGTTGAATGCCGGCTTACGCGAATTCGACTTACACAGCTAAACATTTTTACTGTACCTAAACTACACAATGGTAATAGACGAAGCCGCTGGTCGAAACCTAGTTTTTGAATTGTAGTGAATGTGTTAGTAATATTTGGTATTACTTTTCATACTCTTTCTTTTTAATTTTTCTTTGCTCAAATTTCTTTTTAGTCACTTAGGTGGGCGTAGGTCTCTCCCATATTTTACAAATCTGAGCTGTTAGTTGCTTTGCATCCAGTTTTCCCTACTCCGTTTTCTGTCCATCTTGTACGTTACCGGCCCACGTTTCTTTTATAAAATGTAGCCCGGTTTTTGCTTCTTTTTTTTTTATTTATTAAGAAACTCAACAGTTTTTTTACTATCATTTTTTTCAAGGCACATATCAAGCAATTCGTGGAGAGATTCCAAAGACAAGAGATCAAATTCCCGACAATCATGAAAATGTCTACCAGTCTTATAATTTAAGAGTTTTATAAATTCCTTCTGTATTCTTTCTATCTTATTTATGTACAATATTTAGAATACTGTGGTGACTATACGGAACTACAATATTCAAGAATACTACAGCAGTATGCAAAGTAAACCGACCTTAGACAATTTACATTTTTAAAAGGTTTAAATGTACTGATTATAAATCCTAAACAAGTCTATCCATACCCTACTCATTAATATATGTACAATAAACTGCACGTCTAACTATACAAAATTGACATATTTTTCCCACTCGATTTTATACTTTAATGCATTGATGATAGAGATCAAAATCCATTCCAGGAATTTGGCATATACTGGTAACCTTACGTGCAGCCGTGTGTACAAGAAAAGCAAACCTAAAGAAAGAATTTAGGTAACCAATGAAATAATATACATAGTTTTCATTATAAGCTTTAACATTTTCGTTCTTTATCATTAATCCGTTCTAAGTTTCATCTATGAAATTCCTCAATAAATCTTTCATCGGACGGAAGTTCGCCTTTTTATGTCCTCATAGCCGCGCTCTAATAAATATTATCCGTACCGTCTCAATAAACTTCTGTAAGCGGAAACTTTCATAAAGTTTCATTCATACTATTGAACAGGTACCACTGTAGAAGGCGACCCAACGGATAACAAGATAGTATCCATTAGGGACACATTAAAATTAACTTTCCAGTTTTGCGGTAACCAGCTCCATCGTACGTTCAGTTTGAATGGGGCTTTGTATCTAAGCGTCGTTTAACTTTGTCTTGCGGTAGTCTGGCTTTAAATAGATTGGTGTAGGCAGTTGGCTGAGACCCTCCGACAAGGAAGCGACTGGGTATCGACTGTATTCTCTATTAAGAAACTAATTATGTGTTGATGTGTCCTTTGTACAACGTCTGAAGTCTCAAGTGGTATATTTTTGGTGTAAAAAATCTGCATCTTAAGGTATTTTCTGTGATAAGTTAACTCGTCTGTCTAATTTATTTTAATTACTTATTGCAATAATTTGGTTACAATATATACTTCATAAAACAGCAACAAGACCAAGTAACATAATATAAACAGTAATATATAAACGTAAACAATTAACATCGAATACAAGAGAAGATGTTAATTGTATATCGATAGTATAGTATAGTTTTCTACTATCGAAAACAATACCTACTATACTATCGAAAAGTTATTATACAACACTAGCGGTAGCTCTAGTAATGGATATTTCGTCAAAAGCATTCGCATTGACACTAATTTGTCGAGAACGATATCTTAGAATGGTGTCTAATTTGGAGACGAAGGTTTTTAGTTGCATACACGACAGTTTGTCTTGTGTGTTACGACAATTTATGTTCAGTTAATAAATTATAATATCAAAAATGCTCCTTTAGTTAAATGGTTAAAACATGCTTAAGTGAGGAATTCAAAATAGTATAAAAAAGGCTGAGGGGTTCGGTAAGGCAGTGGATAAGCGCCGCTACCCGCGATCGTTGTTGTTAAGCAACTTTTGCAAGGGTCGGTCACGGGATGCGCGGCCAATTTTTTGTATTTATATGCCATTGTAACTGTCCTTATAAATTATTTTACACTATGACGATTACGTTACTCAAATTAGCTTATTGAAAGCACTTAAGATTAGTTCAAGTTGTCTTGCTTACATGCTGGCTGGAAGTAAGAAATTTTTCAACTCTTATCAGTAGTAAAGAGACATCTTGTGAATATAATTACACGAATGTTAAATTTAAGCATAAAAAACTAAATAATACGTCATTCAGTATTCATTCAATGTGTTCTAAAAGGTAAACTATGAATAGAATATATCAGAAGCCCACTATTCTATAAATGTGTACGACGGTTTAAAAGTATATTTATGTCTTTGTTTGAGGCACCTAGTGATATGGTGTTCATTGTAAGACTCAATTAGGTAAAATAATAAACAATGTGAGTTTTATGTACACTGAATCTTGTCATAAATATTTCAGCTTGCGCTATTATCCATTAAAGTATGTTTCGGGAAATCAACAGCTATACAAGGTGAACTTAACCTAGCTTAGAACTTAACCTTAACCTAGATAAAACAGGCCAATTACAGTTTTCCGCTTGTAACTTCCATATTTTTTTTCGAACAATTCCCTATTCTCAGAAAACTTATGAAATATAAAAAACACTATTTACATTTTCCAAGAATAAAAGAACAAAGCAAATTATCCTTGACGTGTTACATTCTCCAAAAATACCGCAAGAGAAAATTATTAAGCTCATCTTGCTCCACTTATTTACCCGGTCAGGTAAAAACGTAAATAATGAGAGTGTTCCGAAGCAATTTATTTACAGCATCTCCACTAGCCGGGTAATGGGGAAATGATTACTCATTTGCACCGGGGATTACTTACGTGTGGGAAAAAGATTTTCAAAAATAAATTCCGTATCACCACCGCGTTCTACTTATGACTAAGGTGATTATTACAGAGTAACGATTAACGGCAGTGCGAAATGAAACGCGCATTAATGAAAACATACGGTAAGCAGGTGGGTTACTAAACGTAGCGTTTGAATTTGAAAAAATAACTTTGTTTAGTACACACGTTTAGTACTTAGGATGTGTAGTAGTAGTTAACGGAGAAATAGCTTTAGGTCGCATACATACATGTAGTTGCAGTGTCACCTCATCTTATAATCATCTTGTAATTTTGAAAATTTCTACATCAAAATCGATTTGGTATTTATTTTGTATCAAACTTTCTGTGGTGTTGTACTCCTTTTTTTATTGAGTATTTATCTGTCAATAAAAATATCGTATAATAATTGTCTTTAGGAAACCTAGTTGACCTGTTTGAAAATGATTATTTTAGTTCGGATATGTTACTCTTAGTAAACAAAACAACTATTTGTACTCACTTAGAAAGCTCATAGCCAGGCCCTGTATATTTCTATGAGTGAATCTTTAAAATTTGTCAATGAACTAACTCGGCATGTTTTATAGAGACATCTTTTTATTGCAAATCCTAATACAAACAGTTACAAAAGAAAAGAAAATATAAATAAACGCAGCGAATTTTTTACATATGGTAACATGTATGTTTTCTATGTTACCTAATTACTACTTTAGTCATCTTATTTTATATAAAATAAAAGTTGTAGATACAAACCTCTATATTGGTCTTAAGAATACCACATATATTTGAAACAAAAGGTTTTAAAGAATTACAGAAGGATGGTCAAGCAGTTACTTAAATAAGTAATGGATAGTGTTTTTTCTCTGATAAAAAAATGTTATGTTTAGTTCAATTCTTAAGCTTCTCCTTTACGTAGCTACCTAAACTGGAAAGGCCCTAAAGTTACTCTAGTATTCGGGTCACAGTTACAAATATCCGTCCCGTGAGCAGTTGTCACGCAGAAACTATTATTTATCGTACAAATTGAGTGACGCGGGTTGCGATAGGATTCAACATTATAAATCAAGCTCTACGTGTCAAGGGATTGGCCGAGTTAAAATAAATGTTAGGATAAAATACCTACTGTTTTTTCTAGAATTTGTAATAGGATTAACAATTATAATATACTTGAAGTAACAAAACAAAGCAGTTTTTAAATATCCTTGATTATAAAAATTTCTACTGTAATAAAGAAATTTAAAATGTACGGTGAATGCGTGTCGAATATGTCTATAATAAGAAAAACTTATTTAAACGATGAAATTGAGGATCAACTGGTCACAGACGAATTGTATCGCATTTTATCAAATTCTTCTTTAGAATTGGAAGTAGAGTTCAATGAGTAAGATGTTATTCTTTTTGTCAGAGATTGGCAGAGCTTTTGGCAGAGTAATTGTCTCATAGAACATTTGTGAAGTAATCAAGTAGAGGATACTTAGCCCTTCTATTATATTTAGTTCTACGTAAAAACCAAATAAGAAACATAACTAAAGCCGCATAAATATATTGTCTGTCCCGAGGACCATCCAGTTTTTGTTTCATAGCCATAGGTTAGACGTCCAATTGTTCGGAAGTAAGTGGTATCCGTAAGGACTTATATAGTTTCTATATCAGCCATGAAATAAAAGGTCGATACTAAAGCTCCGTTTTATCGATAAACGTAAAAAGCAGTTTAAGGACTGAACGATACATTGACGTAAACAAAGAGCAATACCAAATTATTTCTTTATTAATGCGGCGCATGAAAAAAAATTTAATGATGAACTCGGTTGTATTTTCTTGATATGTTTGATTTGAATAACATAAACCTGACATCTAATAACATTTCAATCTTAAAGTCTAAATAAGTACGTTTTTCGTTTCTTGTAACAATATCAGCATAACTCAGAATAGCGTGCTAACAAACTTCCCTTTTTATGATAATAACTTCCCTTCATTGTCCCCTACAGATGCTTTCTTACATCAATAGGACGTCTAACTCATTCAATGTGCAATGTGTTACTATGAATAGTTACTAGAAATTTCAATAATGTGTTACTAGAAATATCAAATTTGTATTGGTAATGACCTTTAAACTAATGACATTTTAATGGACGTTTGTGCAACTAGCTGTCAACCTGAAGGGCGACAATTGGAGACGGGAGGCATTGAGGGAGCAGAGAGAGGTTTCATAGAATGGGTAATTAAAAATTACCTAATAATAAATTACCTTAGTGTTTCAAGACTAAAGTCTTCGGTCACAGTGCGTTTATCAGTGGCGACTTACAAAAATAATACGTGGTCGTTCACAATGGATCGCACAAGAAGGTTTAAGGTCAGCCAATGGGCAATGGAAAGAGTAATGCTTAGTATTTTTCTACGTGATCGAATTGGACCAGGTGGACGAATTTATAAAGGTGTGGGAAGCCGCTGAATGCGGGCAGCATAGGACCGATTGTCGTGGAGATCTTTGAGGGAGGTCTACGCTCAGCAGTGAGCATCTGACTGCTGATGATGATAATGATATTATGACTACATCTGCAGACGTTAACACCCTTTAATCTATATCCCCAGTAGTGGGTCAAGGTCCATTCTCCTTATTGTTCGATTAGATTTTGTCCATAGGGAAGGTCTGTGCCCCAGCAGCGAGGATATGATAAAGACCTCTTCATCAGTAGCACTACAATCACCTCCAGCTCTAGAGACAATGCAACATCCAATTTTATAAGTATATTTGCAAAATTTATAGTTCCGATGCTGTTTTATCTCTGACATTAACCTCGGTTTTTTTTTACAATAGTCTTAAAAAATATTATGTCATGCCAAATAAGTATGGAAGAAAAGAAAAACTTGCGCTTCAAAACGTACAAAAGAAACTAGACACCGAAAAAAATGGAGAACAGATTGGCTAACGTTCACCGCAAACTTGTGCTATTATGATGGACAAAAATAGTTGGCAAAGTTCGCCCAAGTTTGACAACTAACGGCCCTCGTTATTGCCTTAGTTGGGCAATATTTTCGAGCGGCACAAAGATGGAGGTTTCTTGTTATAACAAACTATTGTATTGGACAGATTAGTGTCGTTATGAAGGGCTTGTTAAATGTTTATTCGGTTATATTCACAATTATTGCTGTCCGCTAAAGTATTAACGATATCACAGTGCAATTATGGATTACGTGCGGATCATTAGTGTTACGAGGCGTTACATTTATAGTCACATATCATTATACACAAATTAATTTATAGTAAAAACAGATTACTACCTATTATATTAGTTTATTGTTTCTGGTTTGAGGATATTTGAAATTACATTTTTTATGGATACTCACAGGTAGGGTTACCAATGTTTATAAGCAGGAATAGTGTATATCTGATTTCAGAGGAGGTAAATAAGGCTCAAGCCTTCCTTATGGGTGGTTAAGGAAGACGGGCTGGCCCAATGCAGATGGGAGAATATTAACGACTGCAAATACAGTCGAGGCCAATGGCTCAACGTGCCTTTCAAAGCATGGAGTTGCTACTTTTGCTAGATATAATAATTTTTAGTCACCCATCCCGTGATAGATCACCCTTGCAAAAATTGTTTATTATCATTTCTTCATCACATTACAAATAAAGAGTAAAGAATTATTAAAAGGAGCATTTATTAGACAGAGATATAATTAAATATTTAAAAAAAGTGATTATGGTATTGATTAGTACGTTTTTGGTTACAATAGGATACATTACGCATATATAATGCATATATAGGCGTGACTGGCACTACTGTAATAAATATCGTGTTTTTAATAATAAGATCCAACATAATATTTAGTGCACTATATAACTTATACTCTACTTTTTGAATACGGTTGGCAACCGTACTCACAGCTTTCCCTGAAAATATAAAAAATATAACTATAAATCATTTAAGAAAAACTACTCTCTGACATTATCATAAAAATCCCCATGTTCAAATTTATTAATTAGTATTATTAGTTAGATGTGTTTGTGTATTTTAAACTGAACTCGAAATTTTTTTATGTGGCCTAGATGCAATAAACACCCCGCACACACCGGAGACCTACTTTAATTTATTTTAGGTAGGTTAGACTGAGGTTTTGAAGTAGAGGTGAATAGACAGTTGTTATTTGATGATGCCAACTTGCTAATGGTTTTTAAATTTAGAGAAATCAGGGTTGTTTCAACTCACTTTATTTCAAAACCCCTGTTCTACACTACGAGTGGTACATGGTAATGAGAAACCTTGATATCTATACTGTATTTCTTTATCAAAAATTCCAATGTTCCTATATTCTTCTAGATTTAAAAATATTTTGACTATCAATCCAATAATTTACCGGATTATTTTGTAAAGGCTAGAATTAAAAAAAAACTTAAGAATTTTAGTTCATGGCGCCTTATTAATTTTTCTCGCTTAGGATCAGTAAAAAAATATCACAAAACCTGTCAGAGCCAGAGCCGGAGCCGATCGAACAGGTAAATAATCAAGATGCATATTATCTAGCCAGGGTCGGATTACAGCGGGGCCCGTAATTGATTGATCATTAAAATTTCATAACAGTAACGTGATTCACGGGTCAATTAATTAAAGTTAACGTTGAAGGAAATGTTGATTGTTTTTTGGGTGAGTTAGTGACGTTGAAATTATAACTTTATCAACAATGGTTTTGGTGCTATATAAGCAGATAGTAATTTTCGAAATAAAATTTTAATATAAAATTGATAATGTGGTTGCTGTGTTAATAATTTTAATTTGATATGTTAAGTTAATGTAAAATAACATGCTATCTTTTAATATTTACCTTAAAAGGAAAACAAATAAGTTTTCGATTTAAATTAAAAACTATTTTGTTTCAGCTGTTTAAGTACTATTTAAGCAGATTATTATATTGTACTATTAAAACTTAGTATAAATACGTTAACTATTACAACGAAACTTGTTGTACTTGAAAATTCATTAGTTTCGTCAGGTCTCCAGGTAGTTCAGTTGAAAAAGCAATCGCCCGTCTAGCGAATAGTCGCCGATCCGGGTCATTTGCTTTTTCTATAATTTTCACGATAAAAATAATAAAACTTTGAATATTTAATTCATTAAAATAAAGACAGGATAGGAAATTTAACGTTCAGAAACGGTTAAGAAAACAAAATTCCTGCTTACTTAGGATTTGGGGACTACGGACGAACTGTTGTTTTAAGTTGATTAAGCGTTCATAATAAAGGTTGTTATTCAATATCAGTACGTGCCTGTCTCGTAGCCTATTCTGTGCCCATAGTCTAATTTCAAGAGGATGATGAGGCGATAAATTCAACGCCATTATGGCGCGCCCCGAGGTGAGTTTAATTGGCCTTGTAGGATCGGAGTTGTCCTTTTGTAATATGACGTGACCTGCGGAAGGGACCGCGCATAATTGAGATATAACAATATTTGACTTTCTATTTTATAACCAGAGGCATTTAATTGAAACCACTTGTCGGTTTAGTGGTCTTTGATGTTATAAAGCTGTAGAAAAATAAACAGACTTTTTTGTTTTTTGACCCAAACAAAAAACGTGTTCAAAAGTAGGATTGCAAAATAATGTTAAATAATAAAGTAAAAAGCTGCTGTAAAACATGGAAGCGAAAATAATAATATATGAAAGATTGAGGATATGAGTTTTGGTGCTTTGATTCATGTTCGCAATCTGTCTTTATTTACTGGCCGACCTGTCTGTTACTATTTGACAGGTGCAGGCAATGAGTAACGTGAAAATTTGTACATCAATATATTCATAACATATGAATGGTTTTGTTTTAAATCTAAATTAGCATGCTTTGCTCCAATGTTGATAAGAAAAGTAAAGGAAAAACAATTTTAATTCCTAAATATATTTGTTTATATATCCTCCAACTAGATGCAAGATCGGAGGGGTCTCCCGAACTCGTATCAATATTCATCTGTTGCTATCTAAACAGCTGAACCTAACCCCCTAAGAGTATCGTCTTGGTCAGTGTTTTGAGAGTCGTTGCAAAGAAAAACAGGGGTTCCCCCAGGATACCGTCTCATTGTAACACTGCTCACGGCTCGGTTTGTTAAAAAAATACCCTCCGATATCCCTTTGACACGAACGGAGTCATTTTTTAATGCATATCTTGAAGGAAATTGTTGATACGTAACTGTAGGAAGATTTACCCTTTTGACTTTATCTTTAAATATAGGGTCAGTGGCGACTTCTTGACAACGAATCTTGTGTAAAAATCTGCAAAGTTCAATGATTATTTGTTTTTATACATAAATTATATTTTTAAGGGTTTCGTCAACGCGTGAATTCATAATAAATCAGTAAAAAAATGTTAATTCTGACTGTCCTCGGTATCCTCGGTAGTTGGTAAAAAAATTACTTTTGCTACCTAAAGCTTTATTCTATACTTTCTGTTTTTCTGCGTTTTCGCCCGCGTAAATTATATCTCTCGTGTATTATGAAACTGTAGGTAGATTGCAGGTGAAAGAATTTTTAGGATCAATCCAGTAGTTTCGGAGTCTATTTAATTTTAATAATCAAAAAATAATATCATTCATCTTTATAATATTGTATAGGTAATAGCACATTTGCGAGAGTTATTCTTTCGAAGGTGTAATGTGAAGCCGCCGGGTAATAAAAATTACGTTACCTACAGTCTGGATCTTTTTTTCTAATCATTTTAATTCGTTAGTTTCTATTAATGTATATGTTTCTATTTATTCTGATAAGTTTTTTGAAGAAAAAGACTCTCTGAATTATAATACTCACAGTTTACACAAACTGTTATATTGTCAATAAAATATCGGGTTGGCACAAAAGTAATGAGACACTTGGTTTAAGTTCTTACTTTTTTATTATTATTACAATAAAAAAAGTTTAGTCAATGATGTAATTACCATTAGTATCTAAGACTTCTTGCCAACGATCCGGCAAAGTTTGGATGCCTTTTGCCCAGAACTCTGATGGCTGTGCCTCGAAAAAGTTGTTCAACTCCGCCTCTACGTCAGAGAAATCATTAAATTGTTTACCCCGCAAATACTGTTTCAGGGCTCTAAACAAATGATAGTCTGATGGGGCGAGGTCTGGGGAATAAGGTGGGTGGGGTATCGTCTCCCAGCCCAAGTTCTCCAACTGCCGGCGAACCACAGATGCGACGTGAGGTCGAGCGTTATCGTGCAGTAAAACTACATTGACTCGTCTTCGTCGTTTTTTCTTGATAGTGGCAGATAATTTGGTAAGCTGGGTTGAATATTTGTCAGCGTTTATAGTTTCATTGTGTAATAGCTCATAAAACAGTATGCCTTGCGCATCTTAGAAACAGCAAAGCAGAATTTTTCGGCGGTTCTTTTGACTCGGCTTCGGTTGAGTTGGTGGCGTTTCTTCTCGAGGCAGCCAAAAAGCACGACGTGTATCGTTCTCGTAATAAATCCATGATTCATCTCCAGTAACCAGATCTGACAAAAACTCTTTACGTCGGGGGTCGCAGCAAAAGTGACTGACATATAGCGACACGGACTGCACGACTGGCGTCTGTAAGGATGTGCGGTACCCACCGAGCCAAAACTTTTCGATAACCAAGCTCATGCAAATGGTGTTCCACGGCGTGGTGACTGCATTTAAGTGCTTCCGCTAATTCACGAGTGGTAGCATCCGGATTCAACTGCAGTTCGCGGCGCAAATCGTCATCATTCACTGCGGGTGGTCGTCCTGAGCGTGGCTGACTTTCTTGGCTCCTGTCTCCTGATTTAAAAAGGTCAAACCATCGGGACACCGTCGCATGGCTTGTACTTCCAGCGCCTAATGCATTGTTGATATTGTCAGCCGCAGCCCGCGCACTGTGGCCTAACAAGTACTCGTATAAGTATAGTGTTCGAACTTGTCGCTCGTCCATTTTTCTTCAAACTGACTAAACAAATCGCGAGCGCGGCTTTATATACCCTACACCAGAAGTACCTTTTTTTTTTTTTTTTTTTTTTTTTTTTTTTTTTTTTTTTTTTTTTTTTGACGGAAGGAAATGCATGAAATTGCATACCCGCTTCCCACCGCGCGTGGTCCACGGGTGATGTGGGGCTCTCCCCGGCAGACGGCCGGGGCCTACCCACTAAAACCTGCCGATGTCCCTCACAAAGAAGACGGCCGTGGGATCAGCCGAAGCCACACTCCACAGTACCGCCTCCAAAGAACCCGCCCAGACGGGGCGGGTACCCTCTCGGGTTAGGGGGGAGGCTCAGGAACATTCAAGTCTCGCCCCCCAGACAGGACAAGGGGCGTGCAATACCCGGTGGCGCGCAAACCACCAGACTGCCCCTCGTCAAGGACAGGAGACACGCAACTGTGTCCCTCCTGCCCTAACGACTGTCTCGTGGGGACACATATGGGTTGCCCCATATATGCCCCCCTCCCCGATAGCCCCGGTGACCTTCCCTCCTCCCCGGTACACCGTTCCTTAGTCGCGACTCTGGCCGCGGCCCCGCCGGAGCCCGATCACCCCACACACCGAAAGGTGTGTGTTGCAGTCGGGCACCGACGACCCCGCGGCCAGAGTGCGAGATGGAAAGCTCCCTCCCCCACATACGTAGGTTGAACTCCCTGGTTCCCCTCACTACCAGCCATCCCGCTCCACATCGGCAAGCCAGAGGGTTAAGGTAGGCTGGTAATCTTCGCGGATTTTGAGCCTCGCATACGGTCGCACATAAATGTACGGCCGCCATGAAAGGCCCGTCCTCCGGTCCGCACGGGGAAACGCAGGGTACGGAAGCCTGGCTGCCCACCAGGAAACAAGAAGCCCGCGGCCCCCCTGCCCGCCCCCAACCGGCGACGCATCCGGGACCCTCTCTAAGGAGAGGGATGGAAGCGACGCCAGCAGGGGCGGGCAGGGGGGAAGGGTAAGTGTAAAGGTAAGTGTTAATGTGTAGTGTAGTTGTATTTAGTGTTGAGCGAATGTGTGATGATGTATGTGTGTGATTGCTAGTGTGTGAGTGCATGCGAGTGTGTCCGAAGGGTGTAGTGTATGTATGTGTGATGGGTGGACTGGCATCCGCCCCTCCGGGGCCGTGCATCCCCACTGAAGGGGTATCCCACGGCCCCGGAGGGGCGATCACCGACCACCTCTAAGTGTAAGTGATGTTAGTCTGTATGTGTATGTGAGTGTTGTGAATGAATGTGGGTGTACATGTGCATGGTCACCAGGCCAAAGAGAGGGGTCGCAGGAGCGAACCAACCCCCGGCCCGGAGAGCACCACATATACACCAAGGGGCGCGGGCCCCGAGTTCCTGGTCCTTAATTACGGAGGCAGTAGGCGCGCATAGCGTCTACTCCTCCGTCCCCCCCCGCGGCGGCGTGGGCCACCGCGCGCGTCTTCGCGCGCCCTTTCCAATGCCTCCTTCTGTGCCATCACATCCTCACAGAAGGAGGCAACTGCCCTCCAGGCCCTATCGCTGCTCAGCATAGCTCTGACCACACTGGACAGAGAGAGATCCAGTCCTCTAACTGCACCAGAAGTACCTAGAATGTTCTACAACATTCTAGAATATTATCGAAAAAATTGATTTTAAAAAGGAAATGTTATAGATTTTTCTAGTGTGTCTCATTACTTTTGTGCCAACCCAATATTTTAACTCTCATCGATACGTAGTACACATTTAAGACTTGAAATTGAAACGGTTTCAGATTTTAATCTGTTTATAAAATTAAATTACATAATGAAATATATTAAACATCTATAACTTTGGAAAATAAAGGAGTATTGATACCCATTAAACATTTGTATTTAGCGAGATTTGCACCCACGTTCTTCACTTGCTCAGTGTTTCTTCCTCCTAAAACACTTGGTAATCAAGTAATGAAGAGAAAATTTCGATTCCCTTAAGAAATCGTGCAGAGTAAAACGAATTTATGAACATCTCAAAGCTGTAATGACGTCAATTTCTTTTTTTCACTGTTATTTGTCACGTTCAAACAATCGAACAAAATACTCGAACTCAACTTAAAGTAACAAGCAAGATAAATCACTTTATCCCAGATATAACAGATTCTTTCAAAAGAAAATTCCGATCGGAACAGAGAGCTCGCTCAAACAGTCGGGTGAGTCAAACTTAACTCATTTTTCAGGGTAACAAAAACTTCCCCTTTCATTCGGAAATCTTCCGTTTCGATTTACCGAATTTCTGATCCTTCATTCATTAGCAAGTTCAATCAGGGGCCCACCGGCTGTGGTTATTTATTACCTTGCATCCCACACAATTACGAAAGGGAAAAAGTTTCTCCGTTATACTCGCCCCGGGTAGGCTTTCATTAAAAAAAAACGAGTAAATTGTACTGGCTAGTGTGGTGCGTAATGGATTCTTGGTTTCTGTTCCGATGGATCCGTTGGCTTAGTACAAAGGACCATGCCGTTGGTATTTACTATAATGCCACACAGTTAAACATTATTTTAGGAATATAATTAAAATGTTCCAAGTATTCTAAACTAATATTATAAGGAGAAAAGATTTGATTCTTTGTTTGTTACATCGAAAAGCCTTCGAATCTACTAGACCGATTAAAAAAAAATCAATTAAGGAAAGAATATCACGCGGGCAAAGTTGCGGGAATATAGTATTATGGATCGTATATGGTATATGGTATATATAGTATTATGAACAGTACTGACACGAAAATGATTGTAAATTTCAAAGGCAAATAAGTAAAACGAAATTGAATGTCAAAGATTGAATCGAAAAGTATATTGATTTCATCATTAATTATAATCTGCGCGTATATTATAAAAATGAAAGATGTAATTGTTTGTTTGCATCGAATAGGCTATGAAATAACTTGACTGATTTACACGGGCAGCTAGTTCGATATAAAAACTAAACTTTTATAAGTGAATTATCATTGCGTCAATTCATTTAATGCCTTCACAGTCAGCAAAACAAGTTCTTGAGATGATTCTTGATTTTTGAAAATGCCTTAAGTACTTGCATTAGTCACTATACAGTTTCAAGTATGTTCTATATATCATCATCATCAGTTCTTCTGTGTCCCCACTGCGGGAACTCAGGCCTTCCTTATGGATGTCTAAGGAGGATGGGTCATGACCATCCACATGTAGCCGGGACCAACGACTTAATGTGCTTTGCGATCCGATCCTTTTTGGTCAACTAAACCATGTTACGCCACCTAGCTACTCTATAGATTACGCACAAGGTCTCTAAATATGAGGGCATAAAACAATTTAAAAATCTATATGTCACCTGTCTTCGAGTTATCGTCGTATTTGTTGTTTAAATGGTACTTGAATCAAAAATAAGTGGTGGAGAGTTAGTTCTTGAGATTGTTTTTTTTTATTTTTCTTCTAACAGTTTTCCTGCGACTTTGTCCGTTTCCATAGACGATGTCACCCACGTATGATGTTGCTTCCGGTTGATGAAAGAATTTTTAAAATTGTTCCAGTTGTAGTAGAGACTTTGTAACCGTGTGGTACACACGCCAGTGTCAGAGGTCCCGGATTCGATATCCGGTTAGGTCAATCTAGAAAATGAACTTTTTTATATTTTGTTTCGAGTCTGGGTGTTTTGTTATCTTCGTTGACACAGATACTCCATAAGGCTTTAGACAATCATCATCATCTGATTACTGTAGGTGATGTTGTCTGATATTTATTTATATTTGGGTATTTTAATTTTGAAGTAAAGTAATAAGTTATTCTAACACCTGCGCCTCAAGGCACAGTCATAAGCAAATGAATTTATTTAATAATTTCCATCGCCGGGTGTAGGAGAATTGGAATACTCGCAAGCAAAGGTTCTTGGGGCCCACCTGTGCCGAAATATTACGATCTCATTAGAACCTTTCCCTTCCCCGCAATTTGTCCCAAATAAACATTTATATCTACCAGAGAAACCGTTTTGTTCCATTTTCATAACACGGATATCTACTGTGAAATCAAAATAACTGAAGTTATCTAATTTTACTATTGTGCAATATAGGGGTGCCTAATTACAAGCACCCGATAAATTTAACAAGTAATATAATGTATAATTTTATGTATATTTATCATAGACCTACGAATTTTTCACGTTGCATGCTGGCAATTCATTGTTTTACTTCATTTTTCTGTTAATTAATCAGTTTCTTACAATATCTACAGCAGTAGTTGAGAGTAACGGTTAATAGGTATTTAATTAATTAAAATGTATTAAATTGTTTTGACACTGAATTATGTATATGCTACAGACATGTATAATTTCTGTCCATTTTCTTACCTCACTCCCAAGAGCCGCGATTCAATCGCCACAGTTATATTTCAAAAGGGAACTGAGATTTACTTGCATCCAGATAACGTACACTGAAATGGACCGTCTGGAATTCCGGACGTTTCATATCTGATAAAGAGAGATTTACAGCTGTAGTTTTTTTTATATAACTACTAGAACTCTTTTTTTAATGTTCACTAAAGTATATATGCTATTAAAATAAACGTTATAGAAATAAATACTGCTTTAATCTATTGCTTATTTTAATAAGAACACTAATGTAAATATGAATTATGAGCTATGAGTTTTTTTCGGTAACAGGAAACGTACTTAATCCAGTTCCTGTAATCCGTTTAAGTTGTCTCCGAATTGTGACATGGGCTTGACGTTTTGGCATGGAGGTAAATGTTGCTGTGCCGCGACAGTACGAGCGTCATGTCGCTACCGACAAATTGAGAGAGTGGCTTACAGGCACGGACTCAGGCGACCTAAATCAAATTAGAATATTACAAAATTTCAAAAAGGTTCTTGTATAACAAATTAAAAAAACTTCTTATGAATTAAAAGAAAAAAATATACTCATCTAATTTTATTGTAATTAAATTTTACTCAAACGCATAAACTATAATACCCCTGCCAAACAAGATTCTTCAAATTTTGATTCTTATTTTAGAAAATAAATACATTATTTAAAAACTTTTTTTATGGTGGTTAATGTTTCTTTTGAAGATTTAGTAAGCACTGCGCACTAATGAAAGGCAAACATTTATTGCCAATTACATCTATCCAAATAGTGAATATCCTGTAAAAGGAAAAAGATATTGAAAAAATAAACAGTGACTCACTGTAATTTAATTAGATACTTATAATATGTCAACCTTTTTATTATAAATTTAAGATGTAAGTAGTATTATTGTTTAATATTCTGATTGGCAAGTCACTACAATTTATTTCTAAAAATATATTTATTTTTACTATGTAGTTAATAATACTTACATAACATATCGAAATAAGTTATATATATTGAGAACTGCCATCCCACCAGTGGGCAGTTAAATTGTGCTTGTTGTAGCGTATTCGATTTCAAAACAGAAATGCAGAAAAAAACTGTATTGAACTGAGACAGAGATATAAGATCACAGAGATAAAAAAATTATATAATTTGTTGTATAAAAAAATATAAAATACTGTAGTTCGTTTTATTAACTACGAGAGTTAATAAATTATAGGTACTTTATAATAATTTAGATATACAAAAAAGTTTAGTTAAAAACCTGTAAAAAAAAAAGATGAACACCGATTGTACAACGCATCGTTACAATATAATATGAAATTGGAATCAAAAAAAATTTTTTTCATTGAACCGCAACTTTAGCAAATTATTTACTTTGGTGGGAAAAGGAAATCTTAAAAGTGCTTAAGGTCCTTAATTTATTATTATTATAGGCTTTTGATATTTATAATATGAACATCTTTGATGATGTTAATAAAATTTAAAGAAATAAAGCAAATCGTACAATTATCGTCGGCTCTTATTTACTGAAAAACTAACACTCCAATAAATGTATAGTAATATACAAAAACTTAATATAAGGAGTATCTTTTGAAGTCGTGTTTATCCGGTTTCCTTTTTTATATAGCTAAAATCTTCCACTTTGTTTACTAAAATAGAAAAGGTAAATACACTTTCTATACCTAAGATTAACCTTTATAACACAAAAGTAATAGTGAATTTTGCGTAGGATACGTACATTAAATATCATAGGACTGAGTCCGATAACGTTATATCTGGCGTTACGACACGAAAACGGGACGAGTACGTGACGCGCGACGGGTGTTCCTATTGAATGAAATACGGCGTAGGTGGTTCCCACTATATTTTTCTATTCGCGAACAGTTTTCGATCGTTAGGGGCTATGTTGCTTTATGATAACCAGCCCTTTTACGTCCCCACTGCAGGGGCTCAGGCCTTCCTTATGGATGGTTAAGGAGGATGGGCCATGACCCTCCACGCTGGCCCAATGCGGATTGGAGGGTATTAACGACTGCAAATGCAGCCGGGACCAACGGCTTAACGTGCCTTCCGAAGCTCGAGATAATAATTTTTTGGTCACCCATCCCGTGACCGACCCTTGCGAAAGTTGCTTAACGACTACGATCGCGGGCCGCGGCGCTTATCCACTACGCCACCGAGTTTCTAACGCCAATTACTCGTATAAATTAATTTGACACCTGAGACTCAAATCAAAATTAAGTCCATTTTCGAAATGCTAATACCACTCCAAATATATTTCGATAATTTATGATGCAACGGAGGAAGACACTGCCTGTGATCTACAGGTAATATACACAAATATGACTGTAGTAAAATTAAAAGAACGATTCTAATTTTTCCAAATTTTCATTCGAGACCAACATAACATGTTAATTCGTACGAGTTAGAGATTAACTAATGAAGAATGGTGTTGGTTATTTCAGACTGAAAATGAGATCATGTATTAAAAAAAAACGTATACAGTAACTAAAATATATTGGAGTCATATTCTATCCTATTAAAGTCTTAATCCTGCAAGTCAGTCACCAATGGGATTTTATTCAAAACAGGATTCTAGTTGATTTAATATAACTTCAAAAATAGTAGGCATTCCTTGACGCTACCTTATCTTAGGAACTACTAATTAGAATTGAAAAAAACTGTGTTGTTGTCCGTTTATTAAGAAAGTCTATATAACATTACTCTATGACTAACAGGAGTGGAGTAGCAATGAAAAAAATGTACACGAAAACCATGCTGGCTAAGCCGGTAACGGTAAGCTAGTAAATCATAAAAGAGCTCTCGATTGATATAAATAGGATAAAATTTTAAAAAGGGACATTTTCTTTGGTACACTTTAAAATCTTTTACCTAACAGTCTGATATGTGAATTAAGATTTCGCTGAGTGCGGAATCGTGTTTACCGCACGCAGGCAGTTGTTACAATAAACATAAACGTGCGCCTAAGCGGTATGCGGTAACAAAATCTGCGAAACATTTACAATTTTAAATAAAATTGTAATGTTTTTTTGCCTACATTTTGTGACGTGTTTCGAATGAGACGTATATATGTTGAAATTCTTCAAGGCTGATTGTTAACCGCTATTTGATACTGAGTGTCTATTATTTTGCGTATAAAAGTAAAAGCCTTAGTCCTGCCACGGCAATAAGTTATTTTATAATTAATATGGCAATATGATTTTAGTTAGGTATTGTATTTAAACTGTTTTTCTGGGAAATTAATATTGTGAATATATCTTGATCTGATTCCATGGTAAATATGTATAAGAGCTCGATGAGATATCTGTCTTTTTATCGCTGATACTAAGACCCTCTTGCTTCTCCTCCGTTCCCATACAATTAAGCAAACAAATACGCACCGTGAGTAAAGACACGCTCCCTCAATTTCATTTATTTTTAGTCATATAAAATGAAAACAAATTCAGTTATAAAAAGGAACCATTTTGTATATTTTAGATTATATAAAAACCTATTTTTGTATATATTTTAATATTATTAAGATCAAAGAAATATATTTAGTCTTTGCGAACTTTTTCCATCAAGCCAATTATTGAAAATTATGTTTCTATACAGTCGTTAATACCCTCCAATCCGCATTGGGCCAGCGTGGAGGGTCATGGCCCATCCTCCTTAACCATCCATAAGGAAGGCCTGAGCCCCTGCAGTGGGGACGTAAAAAGGGCTGGTGATGATGATGATGTTTTTATTTTTAGCAAAAAAATTATCATATATTACATTTTCATAAAATCATTTTTTTTTAGCAAATCTTAGCATAGCCTTAGAATAAAAGTGGTTTAAAAAGTGGTAATTTGTTATATAAAAACTTTTACAAAGGCCGGTCATCGCTCGTGACTAAAATTGCATTCTATGTCGAAAGGCTAGCTCTTGGTCATCATTCAGTGAAATTAATTAAAAGAAAATATTTTAAAAATTACTGGTTTTATAGTAGCTAAATAACTGTTGGTTTTACTTGAGTAGAAACTTGAACAGATTTATCGTGAAAAACGTGATAAACCAAAACTTCAGAGGCAAAAAAAAATGTAAGCATCGGCCTTAAAGCTTTCCACCAAATCTCCAACGAAGCATCCATTGTATTATAACAATGAGATCAGACTGCGCGTATCTTTGGGCAATCCTCTGTGGCAATTTATTTTGTAAATACACCATTATTTGCGGTTTTAATAATGCATTGTTCTCCGGCTGGGGTTACAAATTATGCGACTCTTTACTCCCTGAATGACAGAGAGGTATTTAAGTGATTAATACGAATTACTATGAGTTATGAATATAAATACGGTAATGATAAACAGCAATAGAATGTATTAAGTGTTATAAATACTTAATTGTGTGAGAGAAAACTTTATGATATTTTATTAATGATTTTATTCTGTTTGTAGTATTTGTTGCTAGAGCTTCAATAAAAATACATGATGTGTGAAAATTGAAACTATCTAGCTATCGTGAAAGACATGAGATACAGCTTGGTGACAGATGAACGGTCAGAGAAATCTTAAGTAGTAGTAATTGGATACCGTTTTTACTCCTGAATCACGTGTATAGATAGGCGCCGAGCTTAGTTAGTGTCAGACGGACGTTTCGTAGGTATAAATTATTCTCTGGTCAGAATTAGGACTGATAAAATAGATGCTGTTTGCCAACCACTGGCTCTTCAGCTAATATTGACATATAAACATCATTGGTAAATGTTTATACGTAAATTAAGATAAGACAACATCACATACATTGCTCAGATTCCAAGATGAGTAGCTAAATCCCCGGTATTATGGAGTATCTGAGATAATAAAGGTTCCATTTTTTGCATTGACCCAACCGGGAATCGAACACGGGATGTCAGAGACGGCGACACGGTCAATGTTGCTTCCTGCTGTGTATATTCTGAGGTCTTTTAAACTACACAACGGATTTTAATGTGGTTTTAGATTCGAGGGGAAGGTTCGTATGCATAATTTATAAAGTTTAGATAATGCAGCACCCCGCGGGCAAAGCAACTGGCGGAAACCTAGTGTATAATATTTTGCAGACACGTGATCACATTTCTATGACTCAACCACTTTCTAGATTGTAATTGTATAGACATAACAATAAAACTTGTCCGTCACTGATTTGTTCCTACTACCCCCTATTATCTTTGTAAATTCCAAAGTGAACTAAAGCAATGTTTCAAATAAAAATTATAACTAGCTGTTTTCCTGCGACTTCGCACGCGTAAATTATATAGCTATAAATATATTTTTAGGGTTTGAAGTCGGTCCTATTTTTTAAAAGGTTTTTAATACTTTTTCGCGATATTGATATTTTTTATATAATTAGGTAACACTTAAAATATTTAACGTCAATGGGAATATTCAACATAGTGAATATCTTAGAGCCTATGTCAACCCGTATGATGTAGCTACCCTTAGGTAAAATATTTTTTTTAAATCGGTCCAGTAGTTTCGGAGCCTATCCGATGCAAACAAACGAACAAACAAAAGATTAATATTTTTTTCCTTATTATGATATTAATATACAAAGTATAGACAAGTACAACATTAATGTGATATGAATGATTCAATTTGTTTTTTTTCATGATATCTTATTTAATCTTATTTAATTATTTGTTCATTATAAATTATACGTGTAAGACAAGGTATTAGATAATCATAATATTAATGATGTATGATATGTAATGTTGTAATTATTCTTTTCATTTAAACAACGCCTTAAAGATTTACATTTTCCTCGTTATTTCACCGCTCTGAGCGACCGTACGCAGTGGAGCTTATGACGGACATGGGAATCCCCTACTCTGAATTATTCTAAGGCACGTACCAACACGAGTACGAAGTTTCACTTTGTACTGAAATTTTAATTATTCGTCATTATTGCGGTCTTTACACGATGCGATTAATAATCGGTTAATTGTGTGCGTTAGTGTTTTATTTTTTAATAATTTTGTTTGTAAAATAGTAGTGAAAGTGTAAGATGAAAAGAGTTCTTTTTTACATTGATCAAAGAAAGTAAAACTAACGGTTTATTATAAAATTGCCTTTCAGTTATTATATTTTATCAATTTCGCATTCACAATGCTATACTGAAAAATATTCTTAATGAAAAACGGTTAAAGGGATCAAGTGGATTTTTCAATAAGAATATTTTCTTTCAAGTTAAGTGTAGTGTAGATTGACTGAATTACTCTATTTGATCTCTTTAGGAGTTTGTGCAATAACAAGTCAAATCTAATAAGGCCCACTTCGCATTTTTGGTAATCAGTAAAACACATTCTTTCTTCAATGTAGAGCTTTGATTGAGAGCTTAATAAATGTTCATTCATTTTTTTATATTGAAGTAGGTAGTTAATGTATTTTAATACCCGGCCTTACATTAGCTGGGGCTTCTAACTGTTCCCCACTCATAAGTAGGCCCTCGTAGTTAATGGTTAGTTTGAAGAACATTATATCATTAAAAATATTATCTAATATTAAATTGTGTCGATACGTGTGTGGGACGCTTTAAGCCCACGCAACGTTTGACAGTACAGAGCTTAGGCATTAGTCAAAGGACGGTCAGATGCTTTTGATGGTGTATGGCTTTGGTCTCATAATGTAATGTACATATGAGTAATATTGTCCGGTAAGCTTTGCATTATGCATTGTTTCTAAAGTTGACATTAACTTAAAAATTATTTATCTGACGTTTTTATTACTGATTATCAAGGAACTACGCAAACGTAAACATTTTCGTATATGGGCTACAAGAAATAAATAACCATCTTAATTTATTATAATAAATAAGATATAAACCTCTATGTAGCTGCGTAGCCTTAGATATTATATGCGGCTGCCTTTTATGTGTTTGGTGTTGATACTTATATATAAAAACTAAAAGTCTTCGATTGATGATAAATCAATATGCATTAACTTTTTTATGTGAATTAATGAAGGAATGAATGTTAACTTTATTTTAATACACATTATGTAGCGGTGCGCCGTACCAACGTTTATTTCATCCTAGATATCCGCATGCAAACTTTTTGGTCTTTGATATTCAACATAATTTCTTTTTATTATTCACCTTTCGTAATTTAAATTTTGACTAATTCAATATGCTCTTTATGAATGTCAGTTCGTAAGAAATTCTTCTGTTGTGAACATATTATTTTAAATCGTAGAAATTTAAATATAAATATTATAATAATGAGGATATGTGATTAAAACAGAAATTATAAATTATATTTATAAAATTATATCCTGTAATAGCGTTCAAGTTTTTATTAAGATGGGTTTCTTAATAAAAACTTGAACGCAAAGGATTTCTTTTTTTACCCATTATTACCATACCATACTAGCCTTTTCATTAATTCGCCCAAGCATCGAACCCATCACAACTGTAACAGGGACATAAACGCAAAATATGAACTCATTGTTAAGGTCTATGCAATCTCTACTACCCTTGGCAAAAACAACTAGGTATATGAATAGAGCAAAGAAACTGGTCTTATAAATTGAAAGAATAGCATTAACATGGTTGACTTATTTGTATATTATATATTTAAATCAAGTCAATATCATTTATTCAGTGTAGGTGTTACGAGAACTTGAGAAAGTGGAAACTGTATGCCATCGATTCGTAAATCTCGGTATTAACGTTTCGTGGTATAAGTGAAGTGAGTTTCGAAATGACAGTGATAGAATATCTAGACACGTATAATCAATCAATTTTGTTTTATATTTTAAACATAGTAGGTAGAATTCAAAAATAATTGATGTAATTTGACATAGTAGGTAGCTAGCTTGTCATGTAGCCGTGTGTATAAGTCATTTTCAACCATTTAGTGTAATATACCTTCTTATTTTGGTTATCTTTTCGCAATTGCCGCTTTTTATTATGTGTAGTTTCCAAGTTGTGGCGCATCTGCCCACATATAAACTCAATAAGTTCGGGACAAGTGGTGGCCTGTTCAAGTTTCAAGATACGGACGAGTTTACCCTTACATAATATTATTTACTTAACAACTCATTTGTTTGAGAACATATGACGATTCATTTATATTAAAGAACCGTTATATGAATTATGATTTCTGAAAAAATAAGTTGATAAGAGATCAATAGTATTAACCTCAATAAAGAATCATTCGGAAATTTACTAAAACACAAATAATACGATTATTTAAGTTAAAGGAATATATTTGAAAAATAATTGTCTTAAGTACTGAAGACGAAATCGAACTCTCTCTACATTGCTGAAGATAATGAATTAACTAAAGACTGAATCGAACTTTCGATTTCGATTCCGTCTTTAGTAATAATAATATTAAGAAATAATAAAATTAATGGAAATAACACAGCGGGGAGCCTCCTCCCCAGGTGGACCGACAATCTGAAAAAGGATGCAAGTAGCGTAGGACTGATTGTCTTAGAGATCTATGGGGACGCCTATGTTCTGCAGTGGGAGGGGTACTTTTACAATTATTTACAATTATGACGTCACAATTCTAAAGAAGGGTTTGATCTCAACAAGTCATTATAATAGAAAATAATTGATACATTAGTAAACCCAAATTGTTTTGTTTCTATTTCCAATTTTCTATTTTTCATAATGCATCTCACAAGTTGATTAATAGACAATGTTCAAAGGCAAAATAGCAAAGATCGCCATTTGATTAAATACTTGTGCAAATAAGATTAAATAAATAAAAGTGATTCAAACAAAAAAATATAATTATTAAGCATTATTTGATTATCTTATTTTAAAAGAAACAAGTGGAAAACATACCATTATAATTTTATTTTATTCTAGGAATTCTACAGCATACTATTAATACCAAGATACAAGTTGATTAGATCCTTAATGTAATGCCAATTAAAGTTTTCCTCGGATAAAGACACAAATTGAAATGTACATATATCTCTTTGATTATTTAAAATTATGGTACAACGAAAACTATTCATTATATATTATTAGTCTGTGTTTCCCTATTGTTCGTTCTGATTTTTCAAAAGTCTCACAATAGATTATTTATAAGAACGTTTAGTTCGTATGAATGGATCACCAGTATCAAATAATATAATTCCGGCATAAACATGTAAGTACCACATTCATAGTTAGTAGAATGAAAGGGAGTGTGAAGAAGATAAGTGTGCCTGGTGCACCGTGAAGGTACCTGAAGTGCCAACCTCTCCAAAAGTTAACGTTTTTATTTCTACTATAATAATACAATAGTCAATCTCGAGATTAAAAAAAAAAACATTTGCAAACAAGGAGGTTTCATCATGAAAAGGAAATCGTCCTTTATAAATAGATGGAGACGAGTTTTCGGATGCAAAATGTAGGCACATTTTTCTCTTACAATGTTATCAATCAGTAAGTAAGGACTTCCGTGCATCGATTTGATTGAAAACTTCCTTCCCCAGCACCTGAGACGCGGTAACTACATGCGAACGTAACGAAATGATGTGTTAACGCACACACAAATAAATTGCAATTTTGGCGGTAACGTAAATGGTTTATTGTGTTGTGTTATTCCAGTGAAATGTAATTTGGAATATTATTTGAATGTGTTGTGAAATGTTAGTGGAATTATCATGTTTTGTGATAATGTTTTCACAATGTTGTTTTCACAGTAGGGATGTGTCTTAAATGTTGAGACAATCGAGTAATTAGTCCGAATGAAAAGTGAAAAAGGTTATTAATTATTAGCCTGTTTTGAATATTATTTATTAGGGTATTTTTTATTTCTCGTGCTGGCATTTGATATTTATTATGTTAATTGTAACTAGGTTTTTGAGTGAGAGTATATTTGATAGCTGACAGATCGATTCCTCATCAGTGATTGATAAATAAGTATGCATTTCTAACAAGTTCAATGTAAAATTGTTTATTCGCTATTTGCACAGTGGATTGTTAACCTTCACTCAATAATTTCAATACAAAAATTGGAATTCGATTTATATTTGATAATTTTCATACTAAGGATTTAGACCACAATTCAGAAGAATTACACGCCGATAATTTACTACGACTTTCTTAATTTTGTTAACATTAAATACAGGTAACTTTTGCGATTTAAAAACATGAAGTCTTAATGAAAAGGGTTAACCCAAATAAAGTTATCACATTAAAACCGCAACAGGCAGCCTTCGGGGGCCTGCGCGGCCCCGGTACCTGGCTACGCAAACGTGGGTTGAAATTGTTACTCTAAATTCGTTTATTCCTCTTAACAATAGGAAAATATTTGCAGTATCTTAACTTTATGGATTTATTTTTAGTATTTATTTTAATTATTTACAGTCTAATTTAATTAATTCAATGTTTTTAAATATTAATATATAATAATTTGAAATCATTATTTTCAGTGTAGAAACCTTCCTCCTTCAGTTTACAAAATCTCGACATGAAAATACATCAAGTTTTAAATATTTATAAAAACCAATTATCACAATTAAAAAGAACTTTAAATTATAAAGAAATAGAAGGTTATTATAATTATATTATTAAAAAGAAATCGTTATTTAATTTTGTTGCAATTTTATAACTACTTTGAACATGATAATTTTAGTTTACGTTTTAGTATATCGAAATCAAGACATAAAAATATTCTCGTTTATATAAATATATTTTCGATTAATAAAGCTAAGCTGAGGTACTGTTGAGCTTGTTGCAAAATATATTCTGATGGGGGTAACGTAACGAACGTTACAATTGCTCCCATGGCGATCACAGTTTTGGGTTAACGTGTCTTATGCCGCGATTGGTAGAAATTAGGCCAAACGAATTCAGTCTCGATATAGCTGGATTATACGTTCATTAAAGCAGTTTCGGAAATCGCCGCGACTTTAGTAATAAAGTGGTTCTAATTTAATTTAATTTTAGAACAGTTATAGAACAATTTTAGAACACTATATAACACATACATTTAACATTACTGTCGACGTTGGAAAACAAACACGTAGTAACCCCTACCCAAAAGTCTATAGAGCAGAATAATATTTTTTCAATAAAATATCTTATTTCCCTATTAATCAAACAAAAGTTACCATATTTGTTACCATAGGCGTTCGCAAAATTTTCTTTTTCGAAAACACTTAAAGTTGTTCTGCCCTGAAAATCAAGTTTGATTTTGCGGGTTACTACGCTTTTGCATTGCAGCGTTGCAGTGAATTAGAAATACACAGTTTATAAGCCTGTATTTAAAGGTGAAATTTGCTATTAGATTAAAATAAAATAAACTATGTATATTTCAAATTCCTATGAAGCAGACCGCGAATATCAAATGATCGAAATGTTAGTGATTTTTTATGAATCTACCTGTGTTTAATTATATGCTCGGTTGCGTGATAATGTCATCTATAAATGCCTTGCAAACTATTGTTTTTCTAAACTTCAACGGAACGAAAAATAGCTTCACTCGATGTCGATAGCTCGCGAAAAACCTTTTTACAATGTTAAACTGATCTCATTTGCGATTCGCCAGACTCGTAGCTCGGTTCGTAAACTTTTATAGTTTCCTCAAACTTAACTTCAGCTCCAAGTTTCACGAATTTAATCAAAGCAGAACATTTTTGTTATAATTTTTATGAACCAACTTTTCCAAATGGACATGAATAATGAATACAGCGTTGTCTTATCTCACTTGATCGATCTTTGAAGTAAGAATAACTTAAGGTCTTATACCGTGTTATTATTTAGTCATATTCATTGTATTACCTGGTACAGTGCAGTTAAATATTATGATTAAAAGTATAGGCGCAAATTGCACAGCCGGTTACCAAAGATAACAAATTTGCACAATCAAATAAACTCTACTTGCAACGAATTTTGAGCTTAAATTCTTTGAAGAGATTTGACAATTTTGTATAACCTGGTGTGCTGATGATTGTATAGGCCTATCATTTACGATGAGAATAATTGAGAGGACTGCCGAGAATACGTTTTAGTACAGTCCTAAGTTTCTACTAGTCATTTGATAGCAGAGGTGCAATTGTAATTTATAATAATCGGTTCTTTAGAACTCGGGCTTTCAAAAACAATGGGTACTTATTACAGACAGCACAGCTTAAAACAGTTTTCATTTATTTTTTATTTGAAGGTCATGCATGAGTGTTTTTTAATGCAATTCAAGTTAATGTGTTTTTAGCTATTTATCAAAATTCAATCAACAAAATAAGTACACACTATTAAAAAAGTAGTTTGGTAGTTATGACCACATAATAACTGTGTAATTCTACAGATTAACATAAAAAGAAATTCACGAATAATATCATAACAAGTGGCTTATTTTTATCCCCGTTATTCCACAATAAAAGTTTAAATGAACCTTTTACGAAATAAGGACGCGTACCGAGCACAAAACCAGTGGAAAGTGTAGAATTGTGTTTACAAAGCTAATTCTAATTTTTCTTGAGGTTCGCCGCCTTTTGTAATAAACTGTATTATTGTAATTGTATCAAAAGACATTCTTAAAGTATATTTTACTTCATTTTGCTTTCTTGCTTCGTTTTTCGTGTTGATTGGGACCTGTGATAACGTAATTATGTACATTTTTATACGTTATTTCTAAACCAGAGCACTGATCAAATTTGTTAAAAATGATTTTAATAGATTTCATTAAATTTATTTATCATTATAAAATTAATTAATCATTATAACACACTTAAGGTGCTATTAATGTTAGAATTTACGTTCAATTTTTATCTGTGATAAAGGAACGGTATATTTTTACACTGTTAATAATATTTCTGTCACACCTTACAAATGAAACGAAAGCCAATAGCGGTGTCGAACTTTCTGTTATAACTTTTTGCAACTCGAGTCACAGTTGAAAACTTTGAAACGATTATTAAACTTTACGAGGCGTGTTACGGTAAACTTTTTAATAAATTCATCCATCCAAGAAGCAACGACATTACGTGCAGAGCTAGCGACAAAAGAGGCGCCATTTGAAAGCCATTCCTTCATCTATCAGAGTGACACGCAATCAAACAATACAATAAAACTTCTCTTCCGAAAAATACTTGAAAATAATTCTCCATTTAAATTCAGGAGGGTTGGGGGGGTCTCAAGCCGCTAACAAAGGTTCGCTGAGGTAATAACTGTGAGGTGCTGCTATGTTTTGTGCTTGGAAAAAGGTTGGTAGGGAATGGGACCTACATCGGAAAGTTTAAAAGACGCATTTGTTTCAACGCTCTTCGTTTTATGTTGAAAAGTTTTTGTGAATACAACTTTGTAGGCAGTGCAATTGCTTAATTTATTTTAAGGTCGGTCGCGCGTAAAGAATTTCATTTGCAAGTTGCTTAAGATTTAAGTTATTCAAATTTGGAACGATCTTTTTTTTTATAAATATTCAAGTCTTTGTCTACGTTATATCTTCGTGTTGGTATGAAAAGAAATTTAAGTGAAGAATTTAATTTGCAAGTGAGCTGTTAAGATTTGTTTTCACGTTATAATTTCATGTGTACTTGAAGATTTCTAAGATAACATGAAGATAAGCATTATTTCAGTTCCACATAAGTGATACTATTTCATTATATAATTAAATTCATATCAATTCTTATTAATATGAGTTTAATCACAGTCAGAACAGGAATTTATAAAATTTTCTCTATAAAAGAATATCACAGTTACCCGTTATCATAAAAACCTTCCGTAGTTTTAAATAATTAGGCATACATAGCGATTTAGGGACAGAGAAAGCGACTTTATTTTATACCATGTAGTGATAAATAAGTGTCTCACTTTTGTACCATATTGAAGGACAACTTTTATAATAATCTAGTAATATTATTAAAAATACTTTCCATCCTCTATCTCATGCTATCTCATTGATGGGCGCATTGTTTTCATCTCGTTGTCTCTTTTGTATTTACGTTCAGGTTTAATTACAAACTCACAGTAACCACAAGTAAAGTTTTATGTGCCGTTCGCACGTGTGCAATGTCGTTATATTGCCGAACTCATAATAGTTATTGGTCTCATCATCGTGGCCATTACCTTGATAGCTATGGATCAGAGCCGCTTTTGACCACATGCTGTTAATATTATTAGTTTATTTAATAATAATAATAATAATAATATTTTTTATTGGAACTTTACACTTTACAGATATTATCGTGTACGAAAGCAGCCGCTTTAGTTTAAAAACTGAGTTGCAGCCACAAACACCCACCTTCATTGTATAAAGAACAACGTTCCACTCGACGTATTTATATGTACAATTCAAGTTTAGAATTAAATTAAATAGCATGCATTCTTATCATTACTACTGTGTGTGTAGAATATTAGTGTATATGAAAGTATGAGTATGTGTATATGAGTGTAAGTTTGTATGTATTTGTATTATATGTTATGTTTTTGTGTATTTCTTTTATACAAACTGCGATGATAACTATAACAATGTTTCCTTTTTTGGAACTAATAGTAAAGACGGTAAATTAAATTTAAATGAATGAAAAATTCTTTATTGTAAACCAATAGACAAAAAACAAACATATGGATACAATAAATGTGAAAAAAGTAAATTAAGTTTATACTTTTTATAATAAAATAGTGATAATTGCTATTAGAAAAACATCTGATTCACAGTTTAATAATAACAATGTGAATCAATAAGTATTTTGTTTGTCAGATGCAGTACAAATAATAGTATTACTAGTGATGGAGCGAGTATTCATATGTTATTAGGTACTCGTTTGTATGGGCACTTTGGCTTTGAGTGGACATTATCTACAGTTATAAAAAACATTATTTTTTAATATTTCATATCTTAAGGAAGTTAACTGTTGTAATATTTTCACGGGAAAGTTTAAAATTGTATATATATAATCATGTGTAGTATTCCATTAACAATGTAACGAAAAAGTTATTTTTTTGTAAAATACTTTAATTACCTTATCATATTAATTTATTTATGTAAGAAACAAGAAACAGAGATGTCTAAATAAAGAAATTGTAGATTTACACATATTTACCTTTAATATGACAATACAATTCTACAAGCAAAAGTCAGTACTTCTAAATACACATATTTATAAGAATAGACTTTACATAATCACTTAATAAATAAATTACACTGCTCATACAGTTTCTCTTCAGCTGGAGGCTGGTGTTTGGGCAGTCAAAAAAGCAGCTACATTTATATAAGTTGGTCACATGACGTCCTAATCTTTGAATCTTCCACGGCCTCTTCTGACGTGTTCTCTCCCTCAAACAAGACTATTCTCCTGATTTGTGCTCACCCTCGAGCACAACTCTTCGGGTTGAAGCAGCTGTAGACTCATATCTACGTCTGCGCCTATTAACAGAAAGGACTATTTTAAAACACCTATTCAGTACATTTGCACATAACTACTTAATAATAAATTAACATTAAATATTGAATAACTAGTTAATAGTAGCAGTATTAATAGTATATCATCCTGATGAAAGATGTAGCTTCCCAAAGCAAAAGATTTTTTTTAATCAATTTAATTTTAACTGAAGGAACTTCTGTTTAGACAAACCTTCAAAAGTGCGCAATGTCTTCAGTCATTCCTTCAATATTGTTAAAATCCATTGTAAGATTTCTTTTCTACAAATGATGCAAAATCTTGTATAAGTTCTGTAGTAAATGTATGAATAGTTTGCATGATAGACAACCATTCAGCCCAATTATTATAATATAAATCAGAATTACACAGTCTACTGGTTTTTGGTACATAAAAGTTAAAATCAACAAACAATTTTACCTGAAGCCATCTGGGAACTGTCAGTTGCTGTGGTGAGTTTCAACCCGGAACAAAACATGATACTAGTGAATCAAATGCTTTTTTAAAATCCGGTAAGGTAATGTTCTGTATAGGTTCTGGAATATTAGAAGGAACTGTCTCTATCTGCTCGCTGCCAACATGGATGACAGATGCGATCAGATCCATGCACCTAAAAGAGTATAATATATAATTAAATTATTTGTCAACAAAATGTTACTTAAACGATATGGTAGCGATATATTAATGTTTTACATGTCATAAAGGAAGTTTAATTATAGTAATCATAATAAATAAAAATAACTATAATCCTACCTGTCGTGGGGATATCCAATCAATAATTTCATTTCTAATGTGTGTTTCTCTGTCGGATATTGTTTGCAGTAGATGTGATCTAGTACTTAATATAGATCTTTCACAATTTATACAAAGCCGCCGACGATATTCACGTAGGAGACCATTACACGATTTAAATACATTCATTAAACAAAACAATTTTGAATTACCAATTCTATCTTTCTACAGAAAGAATAAAACAGATATATACGTAATGATTTCTTAAATTTAGTGTGACTAATTGTATGCACTCCAACTGGCTTTTAACAAAATTCAAAATCCAAAAGGAGGAGGTTATATGTTTAACGGTGTTTTATTATGTATTTTAACCGATCTTTCCGCTAATTGTCTTAATATTTTTTTAGTTTCTTAATGGATCGAGGCGGTCCTATTTAAATTTCATCGTGATCGAATTAGTAGTTTTCCTTTTTTAACATTACAAAATAAGCTTTTCCCATATTGTATTATTATTTAGTGTTACCTATTTTATAAAAATATCAATATCACTGAAAAGCATGAAATAAAAATAAAAAGAAAAAATAAAACAGACATCAAACTTTAAAAAGGTGATAATTTATACTTATTTTAAAAGCGACTTACACAAGAACATGCTATTGAAGTCGAACCACAGAAGACCTCCGTTTGACGAATTCACTTAAAAGGCGCCAGGCAATACGTATTTTTATTGACTCAGGGATTATATTGATTAATGCATTATACACTATTTTAAAATCACGCAGACAAAGTTTATTCGGTCACATTAGTCAATAGAGTAATTTGTTTATTACACAACCCTACCTATGCTCGGTGTGAATTTTTTCACTATCGCCCGCCCATGTCTAATAGTATACATATTGGCTTTTGATGATCAGTAAGTAATTTCGGGTGTTCATTTTGGTATTTGGTATATTGTATTACATATACTTTACTACTTGTTAGTAACTAGATTTTCCTTTTAAACATTTCCGCACTAAAGTTGTTTTCAACAGGAAACTTTAAACTAATCAGACTGAAGCGATGTACCGGTTGAAAGCGGAATAAGTCCCCTGTGATGCATGCCTAAAGCAGGTTGTATTACAGGATGGGGCGATAATCGGCTCCGTATGCAGATTGCGATTGTTCCCAACGTAAAGTATACAGTGCTTTAGAGTATACGACGGGTATATGACGATGTTCCCGAGGCGACTGAAGTGTAATTTTGAAATTATTATTAAACGCGTTTCATTCGAAATTCAAATGTTGGTATTTGATTTGACGGTGCATTGATACTTCATCCTAGTATTTTTTAAAAATAGTATTAGTTTTGTCTATAGATGTCGAAAGAGTTCTAACTAGATTAATTATTTTCTCTGAGAGTTCAAATTAGATATTTTTGAAAAAAGAAAATTATTTCGTTTAGAATATTTTTAGATTGTTTATCAAAACGGATACGTTTACGCTGGAATTTATTTTTTATTAGTAAGTTTTTTTAATTAATAGTTTATAGTATAGATTATCATCAATTTACTCTAAAATTACCTTTTTGGAATAGCACGATAAAAATTGACATTTTCGGAAATATTTCAAGATGCCAAATGGATTTAAAACGACTTGTGTCAATAAATATAATTAAAACAGAAAATATATTATTTAAAGACAATTTTTTAATCAACACAAACGAGTTCTGTAACTGGATTAAAATACAATGTTAGGTAAAATAATATAATGTTCAATTCACCTAGCTTGCAAATCCCAAATTGAAAGTAAATTTCCATTTAGCGGAATCTCGAAATTAAATGCAAACATATTAGCAACTTCGCCGGATCCGCGGAACCCACACGAAAACACATTTAATTTGCTCCAAAACTATTAACGTATCTGACATTTCGTATTAGTTACATATAGTTAAAGAGGGATACGAATTGGCTTTACTGTCAGCTCAAAAGTGTTTAAATTTGAATTTGTGTGAAAGGTTAATTATTCTCAAATATTTACTGAAATGTAGTTAAATGAGATCTAGAATTATTATAATTAGTTTCACCAATTTCAAACATTTTGGGAGGCGAAAGACTGAATTTATTATGAATTTATTTTACATTTTTATTGAGATTCATCAGTTATGGACTACCTCACTAAAAGTATTTTATCATTTTTTTGTTTTTGTAATATATAAAAACGACGACCTCCATAGGTGAGTGGTTCGCACACCGATTGTTTTCATTTCCGAGGTCTCGAGTTCAATGTAGAAAATAAACTTTTCTGTATTGTCACGGGTCTGATTGTGATGGTACCTTCGTTGTCTCAGATACAGATGAGGCTTTAGCTACTCATTTTGGAATCTGAGCGATGCATGTGATTTAAAATAATTAATACATTGTTTTTAAAACAAATATGAGATATTCACGGAACTTAAAACGAAACCTCTAAACATCGAACAGAACGAGTAAAATCCTCAGTCCCAGCGGTCGCATCGCATTCAACTATGAAACGTCATAACCTTTCTTGCCATGAAAACATATTGTAGGTTGAAATCTCACGGGACTCACTCACAATTAGATGGCATCGCTTGGTAGAGAAAAGCCGATTATTGAGCACAGACGAACTTGATACCGTCTTATATTACATACCAAACTTGTACCCCCGTACTTTGTTTCAATTATTCAGAAAGCAATCTATGATTCTTTAATCATTTTTCAGTATTAAATGTCGTTTCCTAATAGAATTGATAGAGGATTTCCCTTCCCATCTTAAGCTCTTAAAGCTAAATAAAGACTCTATGACGGTAATTTTCTGAATATAACAATATAATCTGCTATTGAACTAATATTTTGCTCTTTTATATATAGCCCCACTCTATACTACTGCGATAAGTTGTTAGAAAAATAAATGTGGGCTAAAGTAGATCTTTACTTGTTTAGACTCAAATTACGAGAATACTTAAACTGAGTATTATTATTTGTATAAATATTTTATTCAAACACAACTTCTTGTAATTAACAATTTGACTAAATTTAATTTATACAAGATTTAACTACTTAATTAATATACATAATAATCTGAAAATTAGTGCTATTTTATACCGTATGGTTGCCATAGAAATCATAACAGATTATGTTTATAAAATATCTATTGACAACCTTCATTATAACCCTCGCCTTATAAAAGTTATGCAGGGATTTAGGTAACGCAAGAAAATAATGTCACGCTTGGCAAATATTTGGATATATCACATTGTTATTCTTAATGGAGGCCATAAAGTAAAAACGACCATTTCAGTCACACAATGCACAATAGTAATTAAGTTATCATTAGGAAAGCAAAGTATCCAGGAAATATAGAATCCATAAGATTTAATCGGAACATAACTTCAAAAACAACTATTGGAAAGTTATCACTGGAACCAGTTCCAAGAATGGAGCGATTCTAGCAAAAATTCAACTAGTACAGCCATCAGTGGAGCACTAAGAGCGTTTGCACATTTAAGCGGCGGGCAAACATTTCATATTAATCTTGAAAAACACTGGAACACGCCAAGAATCCCAGATGTTGCATTTTAAAATTGACTTGCCCCAGTTTCTGGCTTTCGCTCCAACCCAGGAACGTTGACTGCGTTTTAATTCCACTGAAACGTTCTCGGAGTAAAATACACTTCGCTATTTTGTTTTTTAAGCACTACTATAGCTCGTTTAAAAATGTGTGGCTATTTTGCAATGCATACTTTGTGAAGATCACTTACGAATAATTTTCGATCTTTTAAGGTTTATTGCATGCATACTAGCGCTAACATGTGAAAAATATCAAAAAGTTTATTCATAACAATTTTAAAGATTGCCAGTTTTTCCATTTTTGAAAGAAAATTAGATAACATTGAATATAAGAATTTTCTGGACGAATATTTTTGGACGATTTAGTTTCTTTGTTATCGATTTGGACGTTGAATAAATAAAATAAAGCACTCCATTTTATTTATAAATAGAATATAAGACAGTTAATAAAAATACCATGTGGGAGACTCAAAGAAGACTTGTAAGAGAACTGATGCGTGGAAAGAAGAAAGTAGTTACTTCAAGAAGTTTTATTAGTGTTTATACATTAATTGAAAGTAGTTTTAGAAATAAGTGCACAGTCGAATGTCAATGACGCACAATATTTCATGGCCCACACCGTCTCTAAGGCATATTGAATCTGAAATAAACCGCTCGAAGGGGAAATGGGCGGTTACAACGGCGAATATGACAGGCCGGGCCACATAGAAGCCTCGCAGGTACCATAGCGTACCTTTTTATTATTTACACCGCATTTTCAAGGAGTGTTTGCTTTGAGCTTTACTTTGATTTCGTGAAAGTGGCGAAATGTAAACGTGTGATCTGAATACGGAGGTACCTTACATCCTTTTTACGGTGAGTGCTTGCGTTGTGTTACTGTTGGAACAGGGGACATATATACAGTGGAGTCTTTACAGTTATCTTGTAGCGGAATATAGGCTTTTGTTTTTCATGAAATGGCGATTTAAGATAGGGAGTTGAATCTCCTACCTTTATAACGTTTTGACGACAATATCGCAATATATTTTATAATACATTAAAATTTTTCGGCTTCATTTTCAAATAAAACTCCATAAGTAATTAAATACTCTCTATTAACTAATCAAAAACTATTCACTATTTTCTTTAAATACACTAGTAATCAGGATGTTTTGCGTTATTTATAAATTAAATCTAATTTAATTAAATAGAAGACATGCACTATCTACTGTCATAAAAAGAATACTTATTTTATTATTACCATATAATTGTGCTTGTGTATTGCAATTCTGTATTCTATTTCAGCTAACACGATATATTATTTCAACTCCAGTTTCATTAAGCACAGTAGATTTAATACGAATTAGTAGAAATATGAAATTGTGCGGTTATTTATTACGAGAGATTCACCAGTTCCCTAAAACACCATGTTAAATTCCAAATGAATAGACTCTTAAAGAGAGCATTAACTCAACTCCGCGTAAAGTACGGAAACGCGCTTCAACGCTTTACAGTTATTGTCAAAGATTATGGGTAGGCATTTATTGTGGAATTTAAAATGACTTACTTAAAAAATTTTATCTGTTGACCATGCGTAAAATATAGTATATTTGTGCTTTAAAGTTTTCTAACGTATTATTATTATAAACAAAAAAGTGTTCATCCGATGTTTCTCACATATGATTTAATATATGTTGTCAAATTATTAGTCTCATTCCAAAAGTTAAGTAGGTAAAGCACTTCATTGAACTCGAAATAGTAATCCGGGACACCAAAAATAGTATAATACACTTTTATTTTGGAATTCTTATTTTTTAACCCGAAGTCATCATCACCGCCCATCATAATTTTTTTATTTATAACATCTTTATTTATATTTCCATATCTTATATCATCATTATTTAATAATTTTCATTTATCATTATTTAATAATCGTTATTTGTTAAATACTTTCTGATTTAGGCTTACTTACGTAACTTAACATAAAAATGTGATAGCATTCTTTTTTCTTAACTAGCTGTTCTAATTTCTGTTATTTTACCCTTGTAAACTATAGCCCATAGCACCCGAGTATGTTGTGAATTTTCTTATGTGAACAAATTTTCATGATCCGATCAGTGTTTCCGAAGCTACAAACAAATAAAATTAGAAACTTTACCTCTATAATATTAATATATAGATGACACAAAAATATTACTCAGACTTTAGTCTCATCTGTGCAGGTTCTCATTTTCGTGTTCTATATTTGAAAATCAACTCGAGGACGGAATCCGCGCGGGGCCGTACTCAGTCCGTTGTTCATTTGTCACTGAAATTACAAAAAGCTTGCGGTCCAACCAGTCGCGACGAGGCACTGTCGTTGTCGCCCTAATGAGTTTAATTTCGCACGATGTTGGACTGTTGCTTGAAGTAATATTTGATAAATTTAAGCACTAGTGTTGACATACATATATATTACGTAACACTTTTAGAAGTTTAAATATTGGACTATCACACAAGATAGCTACATTTTAAAAATGACTAAACATTTTTTAATATATCAGAATCTGGATATCAGTTTCTTGGGAAAGACTTCTGTTAGCTGTAGAATATATTTTGTTTTGCATAACATAATTATACACTCCTTGATTTTATCTATTTCCAAGTTTAAAATAGCTCTAAACTTTCTCATTTTCAAGGAAAATCTAAAATCTTTGATCGGATTACAAAGTAAATTGTCAGTAATTACCTGGCCCCTTCAAGATATTCGAAGAGTACGCTCAAAACGACACCCAGAGGGTTTCTCACGCCCTTTCCACTTATCTATTTCCGATTGGAGAAAGCAATAAATTTCGTAGCAGATACATCTTGAAACAAAAGAAACTTTCCACGATTAATTTAGAAGATAAAATTTCACGGTTCATTTGCGGGGATACTTTGCAGAGACATTCTTAGAATTATAACTCTGATTGCATTATTTGAGAATTTCATTAAAATCATTAAAAAAAATCAAGAGCAGATGAATTCTTATTTTTTTTTATTTCAAAATTTTCGGTTTCCTAGTTCATGAATATGGGAGAGGGAATGTTCAATTTTCGATGATTTTATTAAATAGGTTTTGAGATTTCAACAATATGCCCTTCTATTAGATTCGTCACTATAAGTTAACAATGGTTATTTTTATTATTTTGTAATTTAATGTGGTGTAAGTTATTTAAATATCCATATTTAAGTCGTCTTCTAACATTGTATATTATTATTAAATGTTATTTCAGTAACAGACAGACGGATAGCTAGAAAGACAACAAACATAAGGGTTTCATTAATTCTTTATTAGGCACAGGAACTTAACTATACGGTATACAGTTACATTTCATTTAACAAGCTTATATCAATTATTTGACATATATCTCTAACTATACCTTCATAAATCCTTATAACCCATTACATACGGATGATAATGTCTAGTTTTAATTTGGCTCAGCAGCGGTCAGAAGCCGCGTTGTGTTCCCCCGGGACCACTGCCATTGCCTTTTATGGCTTTCTTTTAGCGTTTTAATGTCCGCGAAGGAACATTTTATCTTTCTCTAGTTTGTCTTTGCCAACGAAAAGGGTTCATTTACTCTCTGGCACACTTCGGATAGAGAAAAAAACTTGAACTCGTTTCGGCTTTATCAAGTTTTCCGCTCCTCTGGATAAAATGGACGACATAAAGATGTGACTAGAGAAATAAAAATATTATGCAATAGGGCGGATGGACAATCATTTATTTGAAGGGTGGACTGCTGAAATTAGAAGGGAGTCGGCGCCAGTAAGACGTAACAACACTTATTGAAGGTTTGGTATGTGTTATTAAGTTTTATTGGCGACTGTCATCATAAAGTTATAGCGAGGGTAACGCGATCTTAGTTAACTTCATACATTTGTTGCGAAGCTTCATGCTTCATACAGCTTTATATTGTTAGATATTTATTCAACGGTGGTTAAATAACAGAAAAAAAAACCCACTATGTACAAGTCTGTTTCACGCGCGACAGGTTCCGATTCATGAGATACAGCCCGGTGTATACAGACAGACAAAGAGACATCGAAGTCTTAGTTATAGGGTTCCACTGTCATTATTTTGTTGTTATTTCATTTTAAACTGTACTCGTGTGATATACTTATTACAATTGATGCTTATTGTTGTTTGATAAAAATATGAATATTTATATACATAATACCTACTACAGATATTTGTGTACATAGTGGGGAATCTTCTTTAAGTTGACTTTTTTTTTCAGATATCTTTAACAATCATTGTCATACATCAGTCAATAAACACAAAAACTAATTACCTACGCAAATAACCTGAGATCAATTTTGTAAAAATTTGCATTTATAGACACAGACACAAGAAAATATTTGTTATTCGTAGATATTTTGTATTGGTATTATTACAATCTTACATTTTAATATAAAACAGTTTGTGCCCTTTCGGTTAACATTTTTGATTTTAAGTTACTAACAATACAGTTAATTCAATTCATTGAACAATAAAATTAAAGAAGTATTATTAATGATACATAGTAACCTTATTATGAAGTTTCTATGCCACTAATGACTACTCTAATTGAAATCAGTTCAATGTACTCAGTTTTTCGCAGTAATGTATTTCGAACCGGGAACAAAGGGCAGACAGCAAAAAGAGGCCCGTAATAAGAGAATGAAGATTGGATTTGCTTTGTCAGTGTACAGATATACTACTCAAAGGATATAGTAAAATAATCAGTTGTACAAAGGGCAGTTTCCTTTTTTTTCATCTTTATTGAAAGTTTAAAATATTTCTTACGGTTCTTTTGGTGGATTTTCTGAATATTGATGAAAATACGCTCTTTAGTAACGAAAAAGTAATAAGTGCTAGTAAAATTAGTCAGTCCTGTTAGTCAGTGGTTAGAGCTGTCGCCCAGATTGCAAGGGTCGTGGGTTTGAATCCCGTTTCAGAGTGCTTAATAATCCACTGGGGATAAAGTGGATTTTTAAGTATGTTTCATTAAGTACAAATAATTCTACTCAAAGATATTTTTATGATTTGGTTACAAAATATTCGTATTTTGTATTGGGATAGGATATAATAATATATTTAAATTACATCTAATTATCATATTGAATACATTATTTCTTGTGAAAGTGCACGTGTGTAAGCAGCGCTTTAATTTATTCGACTGAATAATTCCATTTATATCTACGTCATTCATTAACGATTTTGCGAAATTGTTTTCGGTAATTTTATTCAATTATTCTATCGGATTTTAACAAAGATTTCAACTACCGTTTTATTGGCATTTATAATAGACGTTTTTGTAAATTCCGGATTACAGTAAGTATTTGCTCCAAAAGTAGACAGTAATTTGATTGTTTATGTGATTAATATTTATATTTTATGCCAAATAAACGCTTTCTATTCTGTTCATTAATAGTTTATTTAATAATAGAATGAATTAAGAATACATACATACCTATCACAAATCATGTTGAACAGATGCTAAATATAAATAATTCCATGAAATCCAGGTACATTTTCATTCCAACACAAATATTAATTCTTTGTGATACCTTTTGAGGACCTTTTTTATTTATTCTTTGTTAGTTTTTGAACAACTTTAATGAAATAATTGATTTATATTTTTTTATCCCCAATGTTTATATGCCCTATCCAAACGCAAATAAATTGTTCTTATTATTATTGAGTATTATTATTACTTTTTCACAGCTTTACCTGGTTATACTATTACTACTATTAAGCGAAATCCTATTCTATCTATATGTTCACGAGGTGCAGAGACAAAGAGTATTACATTAGTAACCTCTATTGTTATATTCCAAGGAAATTTTTTAACGAAGCTTAAGGAGGATTTAAGCTTCGTTAAAAATTTTCCTTGGAAGATAACGATAGAGGTTATTCTATCAAATTAAAAAAAAATTATCACACATGCTCGTCGGCTTTTGTGGCACATATTGTGAAATATGGGTACTAATCAAGAATTTAAGTTATCCATACATATCTTTTGTATTTCTTCACGTCATTGTGGTACAATTGTTCAATAATTTAAAACTCACTTAACACTGTCAGACGCAACGGCCAAATTAATCCTAACAAATTAGTGGTCCTTCGTCATAATATTACGATAGGGGGATCCGTTGTCATCAGGTCTCCATTTTGCAGAATGGCCGATAATGGAAGCAATTAAAATGTATGGAGGCTTAACTGCACTGCCCTGCGCGAATTAATTTATAGTCATGCCGAATATAACCCCCATTTTCTGTTCCCTAACTAATTTTGTTCAACCCGCTTAGATTGTGTTTTCGGTGGGTATTTAACCTTTTCCGTTATGTCATCATAATCTTTTTATTTTTTATAAAATGGCGGCTATACATTTTTAACTATTTTTATTATCAATAATACGGCAATAATTTCTAATGATCGCTGATATTTTTTTTCTCTAACCGACATCAGGAAAATTTTTATAATAATATTGATACAACATCCACACCACTTCATATTTAAATTTACCATATACCAAAAGTTATTTAAGGATCTGATATAATATAATAATGTTCATGATGTGTATTATAGTTTAGCCTAATACTTTAAATATGTTTATTAGTTCTCTTTTAATTGTAAATTGTTTGTCTACCATTATTTAAATATATAAAATAACAAAGGAAAAGTTTTCAACTGGTATTGTACATTTAAGAAATTTATCGGTAACGACCTGAAGTGATACATTAATTGTCATTAGAACCGTCTAGTGGTTATTATTAATAATTTATGGCTATTACAAAAGTTAATGATATACACCCAATGCCGATGTCAAACGAGCAATTAATTTAAAAGCCACAAAATGGCCGAACAACGGAGTAAGTCCCCAATAAGACGGGCCGCAGACAACGCGGGCCCATTCCGGCCACTTGCCGCCAGACCATCGGTAATTAAAGCAATTCTGAAATACGCCCGCGCCGTATGGTAATTTCCAACGCCACATCAATTTATTGTCACCCTAAACAATCAATTTGTCCTTCGCACCTTGCCCAATTAGAGGTCGCCTCGATGTGCTTTAATGTCGCAATGCCTTTTATTGCTTCCATTCAGCTGTAATCATACAATTAGACTTTGGATTTGAATCAAATTAAAGCCGATCTTTAGTTGGTGAATGAAGACTAATTAGACATTGAAATGTACGTGACCATGAATCGTATTATATTTTATAGAGTGTGTTATGGTAGTGGCTACTCACTAATACCTCACCGATTGATAGGCTTTATTCCATGAACGGTTTTAGCCTCAAAGCGTATTGCAAGTGTTAGCTGCCATCTAGCTTTTTAGCAACGGATCTATACGTCACATTAGAGTTTAAATTAAATCGATATAGGTCACAAGTGACAGCATTACTATTTTTCTATGAAATTATAATTCAAATAAAGTGTTAAAAATAAAGGGTATATTATATTTAAAGATGAAGTAAAAAACCAAAGACAGACATCCGCGTGATCATCTAAGGACTCCGTTCTTTCCATTAAAAGTACGGAACCCTAAAACTGATACACTATCTTATTATATTTCATTCTTCAGATATACCATTGTGGTGATAGTTTCTATTCATATTACCGACAGCATGTATTTAATATTTAATGTTTATTTAAATACTGGTATAGAACCAAAAAAAAAATTGTTAATGAAACAGATGTTTGTAATGGTGTTCAAGTTACTTGTGTTCTGATTTCCATAAAAAAGTTTTTGAATTTCATCAGTACAACCTAAGTACGAAGTATTTTATTTATTCGTAGCTAAAGTTGATCTTCTCTCGACGGTGTACATCTTCGAAGTTATGAAAATGCCTTACTTGCAATTACTAGCCACTTAACTGAAGTGCAACAACGCTATGAAAGAAAAATTAATGTAAAATATTTTCAGAGCTAGCCAATTAGGGCTGGCTCAGCAACAGATAGGGGCCGTATTCGAAAGCACCGTAATTCTATTAAATGATTAAATAATTCATCCGAGCTCAAAGGAGATGCGCTTTTACAAGTAAAACGAAGCAAATAACCTCGCAAATAGAAAGGGGGAGAAAAACGCACGCATCCGCGGACACCGCGCGAGGTTTTTTAGACATTTGTCGATAATCGATTACGATTATACTAACAGAATCTTGTTAGTTCCTGTTTGGGTAAGACACAATGATAGTTTCTACCAATTAAATATATAAAGATTTTAGGTATTATTAAAGTTGCGGATCAATTGAAAATCGTTGCTAAAATAATAGCAACCTTATGATTTTTTATATTACGACCAGTAGAAAATATATTTTTACATTTGTGTATGTGACTGGCCGTAACTTTGTGTTAATCCAGTTCAATTATAGCATTATAACTATGATTTATTAGGACTAGATATAGATAACCTGTGTTTTCCTTGCCAGATATCAGGTCCCAGACCCTTGTGAGGGTAATATAGGGGGTTTTGCACGGTAGGCCTGCTGTAGATAGGGGTTCTTTAACCTCCGCAGTAGGAGAGCCCGGGTTCAGTCGGCCTCTCATCAAGGTCGATGGCATGTTAAGGTTAGTTCCCCTCGGTACAAAAAAAAGGACTAGATATAGATACTAATATTATTGATAAATAAAAATAATAAAACGCCAATGTAATTGTCAAATAACATTACTTTAAAACACTACACTAACGAACACTGCCCGATTAACTGAAATTTCTAATTCAACTCGATACACCGATTTGGTGTTCAAAGCGCATCACTACGAGTAAATCGCTGTGCAATGGCTTTTGAACGAAGGGTGCAATAAGGTGCACAAATTAGAGCAATTTAACTTTTGAACGTGTCCCCGGCTGCCTTGATATATTTAGCGTTGAAAATGCGATGTTAGAGTTATGTCATACAACTGAATCAACTGATTATCACGTGGTTTCGATATTAAGCGCCTTATTTTTTCCTTAATGAGGAAAACATTTCAATTTAATTCGTAAGAAATTCGTGTCGGATGTTAGAGCCGCGATAAAAAAAAACTTCGACGATTCAATTATATATAAGATGGAAAGATATATATAAATAGATTCGAGAATGTAAAAAACATATCAAGTATTCGTAACATTATAATATTTTTGGAATGCATATAACAATACGTCTTAAAAACATTGTGTACTGAAACAAATAAGTATAGGTTAATCTATAAAAGTATATTATTGTAAAATTTTCCTACTTATAATAGTACAAAATAATTCGCAAAAACTACTATGGCGATTAAAGGTATTAAATGAAATTCGAAAATATCGTGGAACATACAATAAAAAAGGGTTAGTTGAATCAAGTATCTTTATAGTTCGGTAAAATTTTTAATAAAAAAAATAATGCATAGACGACGATTAATTATGAAATAAAAAATAACATACAAATAGGTATTTTAAAAGAAATAAGATATTTCAAACGTTCTTAATAACGAATCTTTAATGAACAGCCGAAATATTATAAGGATAAAAATTAATTAAAAACCTTCCAAAAATATCCGAGTATCTTTTAACAGTAGGTATAAGACAAATAATGTTTGGCTCATCCCCTTTTGAGGTTTCGTTGTGCCCGCGGGAAGGTTCGGGGTAATTAGGTGATTTTTTCTTTGGAATTACACCATAAACATTCCATTCAGCGTTCCGGATAAGATTTTTTTCTCAATGACCGTAGATGTAAATAATAAATAAGAAATTTGGTTTGTGTTAAAAATATAAGGGTGTCCTTTACATTTTCAGACTGCAACGTTTAAGAGCGTTTGAAGATTTGAAAGCTACAAGCATATTTTTTTTTAATAGAAATCTTAACCAATAACCAATTGCTGTCAATAGAAAACAGACATAATTTTATAACCATTACGTTTCAATTACAATTACGACTTCAAATTGATGGTGATGCTACAATATAACATTGACTTTATTTCAGAACGCAAAGAATTTGTCTTGGGAGGATGTGTGCACCAAAAATGACTAATTTTGAATTGGCTTTGGAAATAACGTCCAAATAAAACTGTGATTAAAAATGCGTCATATAATTGTGAGGGCACTGAAAAGGTTAAATAAAATTAATTTATAATATTGTCTCAATAGAAATAATAAATAACTTTAAACTTCATTTTTATCGAGTTATAAGACCTTTATGATATTGAGTTGCGTTGTTGCTCCTAATTTTGTTAAATTGTATTAGTAGGTAAGTCAGTGATTTAATAGTAAGACACATCGTATTTCAGAGCCCTCCAATGGTTTCCCAATTTATTTACTTTTTTATTCATAACTTTTTTTATTTACATTACTGTATTTGAGTAAAAAATAGGTAGAAATTACGGAAGTGAAAATCTTATTTTCATGTCGTTCTGTTTGTGACGGGTTCGATGCTTGGGCGAATTAATGAAAAGGCTGACTAGTTTGAGAATTCATTTATTTTATGGTAATAAAGGGTAAAGGAAAAGAAACTGTAACAAATATAAAAATGAATATAAATAAATATAAACAGTTCATATGTTTATCTTAATTACCACTCACTGACTCACTGACTCACTCCATGCTTTTTTCGGGTAGAAGGAGGGGGAAAATGACATTTTCATGTATGGAGACTGATAATATTTTTTTAAAATGAGTTGAAATGGCGTATCGGTACAGCCAAAAAACAAAATGGCGGCGAGATAATTTTTTTAGTTTCTACATTATTCACTCTACGGTTACGATATTCAAAATGGTCGTAGATTTGGTTAAAAAAATGACACTGGAAAAAGGTTTGATTAAAAAAACAAAATGGCGGCCGAGATATTTAACCTGGAAATTTGGCATTTTTCGACCTCTGTTCGGGCAATCGTCAATTGTTTTTCTGTGGGTTTGGAGGGGGGCTTTTTACGCCTGCGACTTGGAATTATAGTCGATTTTTACGTACGGGGAGTTTTCATTTGCGCGTCAACATGGCGGCGGCGGGGGCGGCCATTTTGTTTCGGCAGTGAAAAATCGCCATTTTCCAGTGAGATTTTCTCCAAGATGGCGGCGTCGGACGGATTCGCGTTCTATGGGCCGGTCGGGGGGCTCGATAGGATCTTTCTACTTCACTACGTATTTCTACCATTTTCGTGGTAGTTTAGGAGATTTTGGGAGAAAAGTGAAATTTGGAAATACGCACTTTTCGCGGAAAACAGACTCGATGCGGTGTGGCACCGGGGGAGCCCTATGACTTTTGGTAGTTTTCGTTTCTGCGAGCTGACAACCCTGGGCTCCACGGTAGAAAACGTGTTTTTCGACATGCCCTCATAACCCGAATTGTTTGGGAACCTGGGTGGCAAGCGGAGAAAATCTGTGAATGAGGTGTCGCGCCAGATATAGTCGTGACTATGGGAAAATTATGAAACTCGGAAAAGTCAATATGGCGGCGCCGGCAGCGGCCATTTTGTGATTTTTTCACTTTTTCGAAAAATTCAAACGCACTTTTAGCACACATGGCAACATCGGAACGCTTCGCCTGGTATGAACTGGTCGTGAGTCTCCGCTGGCTCTTTCGAATGACGTGAAATTTTTCCACGATTTTAGGGTAATTTCGGAAATTTACCCCAAAAAGATGAAAAGTAGAAGGAGCCATTTCGGGATTTCAAAAATGCATTTCCTCGACGGAGAGCACTCCCCGAAATGACATTTGGCTATTTTCATCGTCGTCACCTGGCAACCCCGGTGGTTGCGGCGGTTTGAAAAATTTTGCCCATTTTTTACTTTATCGACTCTAGCGCGGTCAGTATTGCCACTAGGAAAATGGTAAAAACTGCATCGGATGCGCTGTCGAGTTGGCCACACCGGTACGGAGCCGGTATTTCAAAATCCAAGATGGCGGCCAAAGCAGCGGCCGTTTTATCCGGAAAATTGGGTATCGTCACCACATCGAGCCGATTTTGACGCACTTGCCGACATTTGTCAGAGGACTTCCGGGGAAATAATTTTTAGGCAAGTAACTAAAGTGTTGCCAGGTGAAAAAAAATCTTGAAATTTTTTGATACTTTTTGAGATTTTTGAGGAAACAATTTTTGTCGAATTTTTGAACTTTTTTGATGCAAATAATTTAATTTTAATTTTTCAAGATACCCGATGGAAAAAATATAACGATCGACTGGCAACACTGAGAGCAAACAACGTTTGAAATTCAACCTCGATTTTGACCGACTTGGCAACCCTACAAGTATTTGGCATGTATGGAGCGATTGTGTGTCTCTATAGACTCTTTCATATGGTGGAAAAAAATTACCCGACTTTAGGGTAGTTTTCGAGATTTACCCCAAAAACTGTAACTGTCAAAGGAACACTTTTAGAACTTGAAAATTAGTATCCGTCGATGGAAGGCGCGTCCCGAAATCACATTTGACTATTTTCATTGCCTACACCTGGCAACACCGGCAGCTACGGCGGGTTGAATATTTAATGTCCACTATTCACGTTTTGGACTCTAGCGCAGTCATTATAGCCGCTAGGAAAATAACAAAAACTGCGTTGGATGCGCCAATAGGTGTGCTACACCGGTATGGGGTTCAATTTACAAAATTCAAGATGGCGGCTTTAACAGCGACCATTTTATCTAGAAAATTGATAATTTTTCACGACTTTCACTTAATAGAGCTGATTTTGGCGTTTTTGGTAACATTTTTAAGAGCACTTTTGACAAAAAATATGTATTCTGCTGAAGTGTTGCCAGATGAAAAAAAATCTGTAAATTTTTTGATACCGAGATTTTTAGGAAATTTTCATGTATGTCATCCTTAATGAAAGTTTTCATGCTAAAATTTCACTATTGCATTTATAAAATAATTGATGGAATAATTTGAGTGATCGACTAGCAGCGCTGATAGTAGTCACCATATAAATTTCAGAATGATTCTGATCGAGCTGGCGACTCGAGAGCTTTAAAGCATATATAAACCGTTTGTGTATCGTTACCCAATCTTTACGTGGTGAGAAAAAATTCCAATATTTTCGCCAGAAAAATAAAGCGAGCGAGACATTGTAATTCGGTTAGATTAGAACGGTGACTAAAACAAAAAGCGAGCGGAGCGAGCCATAAAGAGTGACCATTTAGAGAAATTTGATTAATTGGTAAGGTAAGAACTGTGACTAAAATAAAATGCGAGCGAAGCGAGCCATAAAGAACACCACCAATAGAAATCTAATCAATCAGTTACATTAGAACTGTGAATAAAACAAAAAGCGAGCAATAATTAACGGAGACCTGGTCAATTGCTTAAAGTACTGTGGCCAAAATAAAGAGCGAGCGAAGCGAGCCCATGCTAGACCATTAAGAGAGACGTGATCAATCGATTATGTTAGCAACGAGTCTAAAACAAAAAGCGAGCGAAGCGAGCCATAAGGAGCAACTGTTAAGAAAGATTTGGTTAATTGGTAGGGTTAGAACTATGACTAAAATAAAATGCGAGCGAAGCGAGCCATAAAGGACACCATCAATAGAGACCTGGTCAATCGGTAAGATTAGAACTGTCAATAAAACAAAAAGCGAGCGAAGCGAGCCATAATAAATAGAGACCTGGTCAATTGGTTAAGGAACTGTGACCAAAATGAAGAGCGAGCGAAGCGAGCCATAATGCGAGACCATTAACAGAGACCTGATCAATCAGTTAGATTAGCACTGTGAATAAAACAAAAAGCGAGCGAAGCGAGCCATAAAGAGTGACCATTTAGAGAGATTTCATTAATTGGTAAGGTTACATAAATAAAATGCGAGCGAAGCGAGCCATAAAGAGTTACCATTAAGATAGATTTGGTTAATTGGTAAAGTTAGAACTGTGACTAAAATAAAATGCGAGCGAAGCGAGCCATAAAGAACACCATCAATAGAGGCCTGATCAATCAGTTAGATTAGAACTGTCAATAAAACAAAAAGCGAGCGAAGCGAGCCATAATAAATAGAGACCTGGTCAATTGGTTAAGGAACTGTGACCAAAATAAAGAGCGAGCGAAGCGAGCCATAATGCGAGACTATTAAAAGAGACCTGATCAATCAGTTAAATTAGAACTGTGAATGAAAAAAAAAGCGAGCGAAGCGAGCCATAAAGAGTGACTATTAAGAGAGATTTGTTTAATTGGTAAGTTAAGAACTGTGACTTAAATAAAATGCGAGCGAAACGAGCCATAATGTATGGAGACCCTTTTTCTTTGACGTATGGTACTTTGTGTATATACTTTGTGTACTTAAACATAATTCATTTGAAGATAGAACTTACTAACTTTTTCTAGGCAATTTCAAACTGTAAACATAACAAGAGGCGGACCTAAACTTGTATAGGTTTATTATGTCATATGGGTTAGGTTAGGTTAGTGTATGAAAAACAACGCACGAGCCGAGCGAGCGTAGCGAGCGTGCCGCGGCAGCGGCCGGCGAAGTGCCAGAAACGAATCGCTTTTGTTGATGGTATGGTGGATGGTGAACATTTGATTTATAATGTTTAAAAGATGATCGTGTAATGCTGACTATGAACAATCCAGCCCACGCTATGGCCATTTTAATTTCAGATTTTATTTTGATTCACTTGACAATTCGGGAGCTTTATAGCGTGTATATGGATCATTTCATTTCCCAATTTTTCCAATTTTTGACACGATAATTACTTTTTAAAGTACACTTTTCTATACTTTTAGACTAATGAGAAATTATGTCCTTTTTTATTCAAACTTATTTAATATTGTAACTTAATTTCTGTGTAAAAGTTTCTATAATCGTAACCACCTTTTCTCAAAGTTTAGTATTATTTCCAAGTTTTTAAATATATGTATATGCAAAAACAATAAATAATGATCAATAATAGTAACACTTGCGGAAATATATGTTCGACTGTTGTTGTTAATACTAAATATTAATTTAGTATTAAATAAGAATAAGAGGGTAAAATACTACAAGCCTATCTAGCGTTTTTCGACTGAATATTTCATTTTCTATTGAGTGTATATGGGCAACTGTTTTTCTATTGAGTGTATGGTGCTTTGTGTACTTAAACAACTTTCATTTGAAGATAGAACTTACTAATTTTTACTAGGCAATTTTATACTGTAAACCCAACATAACAAGAGGCGGACTTAAAACCCCAATGTCTGTATTAACTAAATATTAACTTACTATTGAATAAGAATAAGAGAATAAAAGACTACAAGCCGATCTATACAATATTTATTTTAAGGTTTTCTTGCGTTTTTCGACTGAATATTTCTTTTTCTATTAAGCGTAAACTGGCAACCTTTTTATTTGATGTATAGTGCTTAAGCACCTTTCATTTGAAGATAGAACTTACTAACTTTTTGTAAGCAATTTCAAACTGTAAACCCAACATGTTAAAAAAAAGAAAAATATTAAAATCCGCTTCCGAGGCGGACTTGAAACCCCACCGCCCCGATTCCACCAGCTACTCGTGACCTCCCCGGGCTGCTCGCAGCCCGGGGCAACCAAGCGAAAGCTAGTCTAAATATAAAATTAAAATTGCTAAATAAAACAAATACGTACCCCTTCTTTGGGTTTCTTATATAAAAACTTGGACGCTATTACAGGATATATTTTTATATATTCTATTTTAGTAACATATCTTGAAAATGATGATATTTATATTTCTAAATTTATACGATTTACATGTTCACGACAGAAGATTTTTTTACGAACTGACATATTCGAGAGCATATTTGATTAGTCAAAATTTCAAATAATAGAAAGAAATGATGTTGAATATCAGAGACAAAAAGTTTGCATACTGAAACCTAGGACGAAATAAACGGTGGTACGGCACACCGTTACATGTTGATGTTAGTAAGCACATAAAGCTGATTGGATTGCGTTCAGTATTTCTTTTAATAATCATATCATATCCTTGTTCGAATCGCATATTGAATTTTGGTGTTATCGTTTGAAAAGAGTATAACTAAATATTTTATAAAAGAACTTGGCTATCCTATACGAACGTTCTTTTAAAAACGATTGCAGATTTTCGTGTTAGTCTTAGTTTAATATACAGGGGTAAAGAATTAGATAGCTTACCGAAAACAAATGACGATTTTATTGATATTGGTAATGAAGAAAGTGCAATTTAGTTTGCAAGGCCATTAGCAATGAAGCAGTTTACTAACTTTTAAAGGAAAAGAGTTAGAAACACGAATGGTGCCATTAAAATTTTCCGGTAACTGAGGAGAAAGTTTTAATTCAGATACACAATGGCCAAATTAATCTTGCCTGGTTATTTAGGGCCTTACCACGAAGATTGTTTAGTGCAATTCAGTACAATTTTTTTCTATGACTTAGTATCGTTTGCAATAGAACATAATTACGAAGAACAATTTAATTTTTTAAATTGCTTGTTGGTATTATTAATATTAATATTTTCATAATTATTTATTAGTAGGTATGAAACAACTTCCAGCTACGGTTAGGGATATAATAAGTAGTAACCTGTTTGCAAACACTTTAATTATTCCTTATTCTTTGCTATCTCCGATGTTAGCAGGTTCAACATCGAGCAATCAACATCAACATCAACATCAACATCAGCCCTATTTACGTCCCCAGTGCTAGAGTTGCTACAGGCACTTCGTGAAAGTGGATGAGCTACGCGAACGGTAAATCGTAAATCTAAAGCGGGAGACCTTGTACCGAGAAGAACCGGGAAGAAACTCGGCAAGGGCTGCTTTTTCTCCCTGTTTTATTTCATATAGAGCGTCAAGATTGAAATCAAATGTGAATATTATTTACAGTCACGAACACAATATGATTTTTTTCCTTCTTTACCGTACAGAATACGCGTAAAGCGATGTCTCACTTTAAGTGTACCTTAAAAAATCTATTTTATACATTTTTACTCTAAAACTATAATGATTATTCATAGTCGGGCCTAGATTACAAAGTGACTGAAATTATTGTTAGATTTTCATTTTAAACATAAAAATACAAAAAATATATGTCATTGACTTTTATTACATTAATATGCATTTATTTATAATCATGATCATAATATGGTAGGTTTATACATCCTCTCATGAATGATATTTAAATCGCATGAAAGAGCACATGGTAAGACCCCCGGTACGAATTCAAAGCGGGTTTCGGAATTGATTCGATTTCCCTATAACTTTCTAGACTAAGATATTTTTTCCACAAGTTTCAACTTTGACGCGAAGACTTTTATCTTTATTGAAAGCTGTTTTTTGTCCAAGTTTCGAACTTGATTTAAGGGTTCGAATCTAATTGGTCTTCGTTAGTTGAAATGAAAAGTTCAGATGGTTTAAGTACTCAACAAGTCTAGATAAGGTAACTCAACTTACGTTACGCTTTTCCTTAATTGAGTTAACGGCTGTGTTACAATTAATTAATTCTTGTTATACTTACAATATTTTATGTCGTAACACTCCTGTGTCGTTTTTTAGGTAGATTAAAAATGGTTCTAGAAAATTAAGCATATAAAATATGTAAATAAGCAGCTTCAAAAAAGTTTCCTAAAAACTTTTTTAACATAGAACTATAAATTGTGTTTCTTAATTATTATTTTTTAAATCTTAATTATTTCAGAATTTAAAGTTCTCTTATATCCATTAAGGAAACAACGTTTAAACGGTTTCACCGCGTTTGTATTTAGTTTTATTGACGTTTCGGACCCTTTACAGGTTCCGTGTTCATATAAGGCTAAGGTGTTGATTAAGTTTTTAATTAACTAGAGTAACAAACGCGATGAAACTGTTTAAAAGAAGTTTCATTGATTTTAAAGTTCTTTAACTAATGGTGTTGTCATTTACATAATTTTATTAATCATCTAATCTAAAATGTAGAACACTCTTTCCCAGTTTGAAACATGTCCCCTGGGCGCAATAAATCTTCACCTATTTAATGAGATCCTCTGCCGTTAGGCGTGTGTTTCCCGGCAATAATGTTTCGACATCATCGCCTGACATAATGCAAAATGTCACAGACATATTATGTGAGATTTGCGACATCTGAGCTGTTATATCTTTTGCGAACACTATTAGTAGGTATGATTATCAAATTTGGAGCTGACTTTCAATGGTCGATGGAGTGACCGCATGCTGCAGACTGTAATGGTACCATCGACACTCTTCATATTGGGTTCTTCTTGGTTCATCTTTATCCTAGGTTCTTTAAATTTCACCTTTTTAATATCTATGAACTTAAACGTTATTTTGGATTATTCATTTATATTAATTTTGAAAAGAATTAAAGAATGATTATATTTGTTAAAGTTTGCATTCAATACTGAAAAGTATTCTTAATAAAAAATGCTAAAAAAGTTCACTGTTCCTGGCACTGGGACTCTGACTAAGCTAACCAGGACCTAACAGAACTGACGAATTTTTCAAGTGCTTGTTACTTTTTTTTTAATGGAATAGGGGGCAGTCGAGCAGACTGATCACCTGATGGTGAGTGATTACCGCCGCCCATGAACACCTGCAACATCAGAGGAGCTACAAGCGCGCTGCCGGCCTTTGAGGGACGAATAAGCTCTACGCTTGAAAGTTTTGTTTTTTTTAAAATGCACGAACAAGACCCGATTGCTTATAATTATAATGTATACAAATCGTGTGAGTTTAAAAATATTAAATATTTATACTTTCGATAAAGATGAAAATTTGTTCTAATTATTATATTGTATTTAATAAATTTTACATTCACAATGCTCTACTGGAAAAGACCAAGGGTAAAGTGGATTTTATAAGTACTTTTCGTTTAGAATATAATTATAAAATATTTTTTTATTTACATTTTCAACTACAATAACAGTCTGTATTAGTAAATTGTAAAATATCAAGGAACCTATTTACTACATAAGAACAATCGAGAGTATTACGCGATAGGTGTTATTGATAATTATGGTCGTATTTAACAGATAATTCAATTATGCTTATGAATGCAATAGCATGTAAATATTTACAACTTTTTAGTTTCTTTGAAGGTCAGATTTTGAAGTATAAAAATGCATGCCTTGTTTCGAATTTGAGTGACGGTACTTTGTGGAATAATAAGAATGTGCAAATAGAAATGTCATGTTTTGAAAATACAATAATTTAAGAATTATTTTAGAAGTCACAAAGTGCTGGATGGAAGCATCTGAAATTATAGAGTATTGCATACGACACTGTTTTACTATGTAATCCACGATTTCCAATTTTATTTAGAAAGCTAATTTGTCTGATGAGTTTCGTTGAACTGCTTAGTGATCGTAGCATGATTTCATCACTTTCAATATTATTGTTCGAAGACTTACAATTTTGAGTTAGTTTATACAAAATGTAGTAAAGAATCTACTGCGCTGCATATTTTCCCTTTCAGATTGAACCCCCACGCGAGGATGCGTGAGGCTATCAGAATAGCCGTTTCGCAGAGCATCTCCATCACCTTTACGAAGATCGTTTGGTTTAGTTTTCTTTTTTTTTATTTTTATTTACTCGATTACTTAATTATTCGATTGTAAAGAGGGCGTGATTATCGATACTTTTAATTCTATTAGAATGGTAACACTGAAGTTGCCGCCATTTTGGCGCGCATGAGTCTCTTTTGCATTTGGGCTGGGAGAAAACTATGGAAAAGCTCTATAGTCATTATTGGTTTGAAAACATGACAAAATATGTTCGTAAATTCGTTGACAACTGTATCACTTGCAAAATTTCTAAAACTCACATAGGTTAAGTGCAGGCTGAGCTTTACCCTATACCTAAGCTTGCTATTCCGTGGCACACTTTGCAACTAGATGCTACTGGAAAACTATGCGGCAAAAATGATAAAAAGGAGTACGCTTTTGTTTTGATCGATGCTTTTACCAAATTTTCCTTGCTTGTCCATACTCCATACCAACATTGACTCTAAGAACAGCATTCGAGCTTCGAAATTAGCTATCTCCCTATTTGCCGCGCCAATGCGTATTATCGCGGACCAAGGACGCTGCTTGACTAGCCGCGAATTTCGCGAGTTCTGTGACGACTGTTTGTGAGGTATCGTCACTTGGAGGTGGCATGAGTTACATCACTCGTATTAGGTGATGTGACGACTGTTTATGAGGTATCGTCACTTGGAGGTGGCATGAGTTACATCACTCGTATTAGGTGATGTGACGACTGTTTCTAGGACATCGTCACTTGAAGGTGACATGAGTTACATCGCTCGAATTAGGTGATGCGACGACTGTGATTAATAGAATTGATGATGTGCAGAGTAGAGAGAATTATTAATTTGACTGACTGACTGAAGTGACTTCGTTTTGTTACAAAATGAGGAGCGTAATCAGACCAAACAGACCGTTTAAGGTCATGGAGTTGTTAGATGGTGATCGTTATTTGTTAAAGGCGTTAAATTCTAAGAGGACGTACAAGTATGCTCATGATAGACTAAGAAGGATGCCTGAAGGTCAGTTGGTTGTAGAAGAATCGTGGATCAAAGTGATGATCTTGTGTTCGAAGTTCATGGCACATCGCGTGATTAAGTTGGGTAAAACTCGATGGAGGTGTTACTTGAGCGATCAATGGAGTTCCTCATGGGAATAATGCTTGATGGAGGCATTGGTTGTTTATGTGCTCGATGGAGACACTGGTAGCATAACGCTCGAAGCAGGAGTTTTGCTTGTGTTGTTAGAGGCACGAAGAGAACATAATGCTCGATGGAGGCGTTATGTGACTTGATGTGTGCGTTCTATCACTGTATAGAATCGCGATATGTGTTCAGTTGTGTACTGATGAGTGTAAGACTTGATTTAAAGTTTGAACTTCAGATATCCTTCGAAGTTGATTTACTAAGGCATTACAGTATTTGATCATTGTACATAGTTGTAATCAGTAAACATAGTTTGTGATCGGTGTGCTTATGTGACGGTATTTTTACTGGTCAGAGATGACCGAGTGATGGCAAAAGCTACTGGTAGTGTTTTCATTTTTAGACTCACACGAGGACGTGTGATGCAGCAGGATGGCCGTGTCGGCGAGAAGGCGCTTCGATTGTGCGAAACGCCATCTGTCACCTGCAGCTGTCATCTGTCAAGATCTATGGTGCTTTGCGAAACGTCAAGTTATGACATTGACGGCTGTCATCGCTTGGGAGTGGTCTATGCTTGTTCGAAGATGGCACTTTTTACGTTGTGCGGCCATATTGAGCGGACGCAAGCGCAGAACTCTCCGCGTTTCGTATTGCAATTCGTTTGCATCGAGTTATTATTAATGTACTCCGATTAGATAATTAAGTAATTCAACTAAATAACTGATTTGTGATCTATATGCGATCTTATTTCGAAGGAATATCTCGACCACTAGTTTATTTGGGTCAACAAACAGTTTTACAATAAGGTTATAATTTAAGATATGATGTTCACAGTTTCATAATTGCAAAACCAACACCGTTAACCACAGGTTACTATAACTAGTTAAAAGTTGCACATGCTATCAGCCTAAACACTTACTAACAAAAAAGAACACTATACAAATATGACAATATATACTACTTTACGATGATATGGCATTGCGATTTAGTTCAGTTATTCTTTCTTTAACTAACTTTTTGAATTTTGTTTTGTTTAAATTGAATAAGTCCACGTCCTGTAAATAATCGTTATAAAATTTTGCTACTCGGTGCATTGGAGATCTCTTGCCTGCATTTGTTCGACATTTAGATATAGCAAACAGTTGGTGTTTACGCAGAGATCTCGTTTGCGCCCGCCTTGGTACTAAATAATTAATTTTATTTACTAATTCAGTACAGTCATACTCGCTGTGACACATGTTAAATAAGACAACGGCTTCCAAGTATTGCCGTCTAGACTTTAAATCTGTCAATTGGTACCGTTCTAATAATTCTCCATATGACACACGGGCACGTCTGCACCTATAATACATGGTTTTCATAAACTTTCTCTGTACCCTCTCGAGATCATCCACATATTTATTATAATACGGATTCCAAATACTCACTCCGTATTCTAGCTGAGATCTTACTAAAGATTTAAATAGATGTAAATAAGTAGATGCTTTTTTAAATTGATAACAAGATCGCATAACAAATCCATACATTTTGAATGCTTTGGTTATAATAGTGTCAATGTGTATGTCAAAATTTAATCTACTATCGAATGTCACACCAAGGTCCCTAACAATGGTCACCTTTTCCAAAGTACTTCCACATAAAGTATATGTAAAGTTACTTATATTTTTTTTTTTAGTAAAAGAGATAGATTTACATTTATTCAAGTTAAGACTCAATTTATTACGATTGCAGTAATAGGTAAATCTATCTAAATCCCTTTGTAACTTAACGTGATCATCGTGGTTGCGAATAGCGTGATATATCTTTAAGTCGTCAGCATATAATAAGAATTTAGAAAATTTAAAACACTCGGTGATATCGTTTATAAATAATATAAAAAGAAGGGGTCCTAAAATCGAGCCTTGAGGGACGCCAGAACTAATTAAATTTGCGTTAGATTCGCAACCACCGACGACAACTTTCTGTGTACGATTTGAGATGTATGACTTGAACCATCTCCATAAATTGCCACGTATGCCATTGTATGCTATTTTCTCCAAAAGTTTTTTATGGTCAACCCTGTCGAATGCCTTTCGAAAGTCCGTGTATACGCTGTCGGTTTGTACGTTACTGTCTATATTTTCAAATAACGTTGATGTGTATAACAATAAATTGGTAGTGGTTGATCGTTGTCGCACAAAACCGTGTTGCTCTTCAATGATACATCTATGGAGACATGGGTAAATGGCATCATGTACGAGTCTCTCGAAAAGCTTCGACAGAGTGGGCAGAATAGATATAGGGCGATAGTTTTCCACGTCTCTTTTGTCTCCAGATTTGTGTATGGGCACAATTCTCGCAGTTTTCCAGACATTTGGAAAATAACCTGTTTGCAGACATTTAGTAAACAAGTAACATACAGGTACATGGATTGACTCTGCAGTACATCTAAGAAATATCGGGGGGATGTTATCTAATCCAGAACCCTTGGTTATGTCTAAGGCTTTTAATGCCTTTATTGTACTTTCAGTATCAATTAAAACATCACTAATAATAAATTCAGAATTAGGGTTCATGTGTATATCACAATCAGTTATATTAAAATCATTAGATATAGAGGAAGGTTCAAACATTGATCCTCCTAAATAACAGCTTTCAATGCTATTAGGCACTGGCGTCTCGTGGACATGCCGTATAATAGCTCTAAGAGAACATGATAAGTCCCCTGGATAACTCTCTGAAGATTTAAAATAATGTTCTTAAATATTTAAAAATTAAAAAAGTGAAACGAATTCGCTAGAACAATTAATGAGACAGCATTTAGATGTATTGCTTGAGAAATTACCAACAATTACTTTTAATTAATTGCCCAATAAATAAACATCTTTTACATTCAGTGTATCAGAAAAATCTGTAGATCTGCAATTCAAATACCGAAGTTTAGTACGACTATTAAATATTGGTGGCAATTCTGTAGCGTGCTCTAATTTATATCGTATAAATAACTACGACATCATAAGAAAGTTTACTATAGTTTAGTACAAGGAAAAAGATTCAGATAAAAATAGTGATTAGGTAGTATCGTCATTAATTCGTCACCCACTAATCCTGACTGCTAATCGAGAATCGGTTTGAAACGTACTCATTTTGGTCAGCAGTTAATTGTACTGTCACACGTAGCCACGTATGCGTAATTACAAAACCGGTGAACTCAACTATGCAATAAATTGTCCAGTGCAATTACATAGCATTGCGATGCACGCCACGAGAAAGATTGCCGACTCAGTAATTTTGTGGTAGGTGATAAATAGTTTTTAATCTTTTTTAAATATATAAAAAAACATGTGAAATTGATAAAATTTTTAATTGGTGTAACTTAAATAGAAATTGAATTTATATAATATATATTGCTTTAAGAAGGGTAAATATCACGTAAATAAATAAAGTGACTAACGGCCAATTGCACAAATGTCCATTAAAATTGTCATCAGTTTAAAGCGACATTAGATAAACAGATTTGACATTCATTAGAGCTGAAAGATGTCATTAAACCCTTATGGACGTTTGTGCAACGGACGTTTGTGAAATAATAATGGCTCAAACCATCATTTTCCCTATTTATGAAAAATAGGGAAAATTATGGTTTGAGCCATTTTAAGATTATGACCTGTTTTGGCCACTCTTATAGAGTTACGAGGAAATTAACTTTGATACATCACAGCCGCCAATGGTAGGTAGATATTAGTTTGTCATAATGCAACATTTTAAAAACAGGTAGATATATTACTTATGCGTTAATTATAGCATCTTGAAGTGTCCAATGACCAAAAAGGGGGCAGTCATGGCCACTGCCGAATGAGGTCCTCTGCTCTACAAATAATCTATTCGAACGATTTACTGAGACATGCTCGGTTAAAATTAAATAAACATATACAGAGTTTTAATATTATTCAATATTAATAACGGTGTTTAAATTTTGCATTCACAATATTATATTACGAGTAAAATTATTCTTTAAATTAATAATAAATTTCGTGTAGATTTAAATACTCGAACTTAAAAAAAGCGAAGGTCTTCAAATGTTGAATGCCAAATTTTACAATAAATACTCGTATATATTAAAAATACACATATCAACATCGTCTAGGGATATTTTAACTGTCGTGCATGAGCGTAAATTCTTGACCCATTTGAAGTCGATGTAGGTAGACTATTGGTACTAGCAGTTGGTTGAGGTATTTCTCACCGGTCATGGCGTTTCTGATCCAAACGAGGTCTGTTCTTCCACCGACACGACTTTCCGCCCAAACCATAATCGTCCCGCCATGGTATGGATGGACTTCCTGAGGGTGTTGCAGACGGCTCTCACCGAAGAAGACCGAGTCGGGACTCATCGGTAAACAACGCTACAGACCACTGGCTACCTTCCTAGAGCAAATGTTCACGAGCCCACTGTAATATTATCTACGATTTGTGTATTTTACACGAGTGCAGGAGTACGAAGCGGTCTGCGAGCATGAAGATTAGCTTCATGCAGTCTTCTCCTCACAGTTTGGTCACTCACAAGCAACTGGTGCTCTGACTGGAGCCTTTGAACTAACTGCATGGCCGTAACATTTGGTTGCCTTCTCGCAGCAATTTGCAAAAATCGGTTTTGGCGTTAGGTGGTTATGCGCTTCCCGCCTAGGTGTCTTTCAGCCACTTCACCAGTAGCACGACAACGTGACCATAAACGTTATATCACGTTTTGGTTTGTTCCGATGTCCTCTGCAATACTCCGTTGAGTAGCCCCAGCTTGGAGCCACCTATAAAACAGCCCTTAACATTTCCTCTATTGTTAAATGGCGTCGCTGCATAATGCATACAGTAGCACAAATTCAAATTAAACAGCTAACTTGTTTTAAAACTTTCGATTAACACAAAAAACCTTCAAAAACTATGGTAGGTAAATTGAAAACTTCGAACTTTGCTTGATTATGCCGCGCAAATCTTTTGTTTCAATTTTTTTTTAAATACAGATTTGGAATCATCAAAAAGGCGTACAAAACAAGTTTTCATCAAAAGATTTTAAAATCGGCCAGTATTTTTCGAATTTAGAAATTTATACAAAATATCCCTAGACAGTGTTGATGTGTGTACAAGTAATATAATGAAAAACCTTCACGTTCAAGTATTTTTTCGAGCAACGAAATAAGTAGAAAATTACACAAAATAGTCTTTGTTAGTTCACAAATATATTTTCCGTTTTCCTTCTGAACTATATTCAGACCCTAATTTCGGCCATATAAGTCATTTACGGCCGTACGTTTACTGCGAGATTGAAAAATACAGAAGTAACATCTGTTGCTGTAATACTATCGAATTACGGCCGTAGCTGACGTCGCGCTACGTGACCTTGCGAAGGGGGAAACATTATTTTAGCAGCAGTTTATATATTAAAAGAATTTTGCTTAAGGATACAATGAAACGTTTCTTAGTTTCCTTTTTACGTCTATTCACATTTTTTCAAAGATCTGTTTCAATTAATGTAAGTGTCAAGTGTCAATTAATGTATTATATTCTAATGTTTCAAAGCAAACAGTGGCGAATAAGAAAGCCTGTTCGAAAAGCCTGGATGATATAAGTGAAAAAAATATCATCTATAAAAATTTCAACTATCTAGCTATCAAGGCTCATTAGATGAGATAGACGGACAGCTGAACGGACAGCAGACTCGTACTGTTCTTATCTTTAGGGCACGGAACCTTAAAATAGTGTATTATATTTAACGAAACTTTCACAAGTTCTAATCTTAACGTTGAAAAAAATCTAAGTGAAATAAAAATATTATAATTTATGAAAGTAGCGCCAGCAAGCCGACAGAGTAAGCGAACCTGATTTTTTAAATGAATTTTTCCAGAAACATCAATCTTACTTAAAGGGAAACTTTTCGAAATGAGGTCAAACGGTTTGCCGCGAAATGCCGCTACCAACATTTTATACATTCTTTTACAGAAATCGCGAGGAATGTTGCAAAACTTTCGAAAGAAATCTTTTCAGTTCCGGGACGGGACCCTGCTGAAAAGTTGAAACCCGAAAATATTAAAAAAAAATTGTTTACTTTTCTTCGAGTTTAAAAAGAGGAAAAAACATTTCTGTCGTGTCATTATTTTTGTTTTTAAGAAATTGCTTACCCATACCAAAGAAACTATTATAGCACAGTTACTCGAATATATAATAATACAATCATCTTCCTAAATCGAATAATTTGTCTAGTTATTTTTTACCAAACTAAATGTATTTTTTCATCAATTTCGTTTTTATTCGTACACAAGCACCAAATATTTCTTCATGGTGTGTTGTTGTTAAGATAAAATATTTCAATTATATCCTTTCGAAGTTTTCCTTACCTAAGATATAGTTTTACTATAACTATATACACTATATACCTAAGATATAGTTTCACTATATCTAAGGTTTGCTATTTTAAGATCGTTGGTTAACATGATAGATGGATCTGATAAAACCTTTTTAAAAAATCATAGCTACATGTGTAACCATATTCTGGTTACCATTACAATATTTATTGCTCTATATGTGACGACCACTCGTATCGTAAGCGTTACACAATGATTCTAGTTAAACATGAATTGTAGTTGTCACATTGTTATTGTTAATTTTACTATTTAATTTTTCAGGTCTACAATCCTTTTTTGTCCTACCAACAAGAAAGTTTATGTTGTTAATCAAAAGTTTTGTAAATAACATATAAACGTTTAATTAAATTTACTGAATGGCATCGTTTAATTTACTACAAAAAAATTACTGATACGATTTGTTGTGTACCTCTGACAAATAGTGTATTATAAATGGAACAGAATGATACGTTCACATTACAAAATGACTTGTAATGACAACAATAGAGTATTGTGTAGGTAACTTCTTATTTTGTAAATGGACCAGAAAAAGTAGTTGGCTTATTCCACCGGAACTGGCGGTAAAGACGTGATTGCTTAAAATATGCTTTTATTTCTCAAGATTCATTAAGTTTTCCGAGAAATAAAAGCTCTGAACTTTAAGCAATCACGTCGATACACGACAGTTCCCGCAGAAAATGCCAATAAAAGAATAACAATCAATAATAAGAATCAACACTTTTATTAATTAAAACGTAGAATCAATTAGAAGTAGCTGATACCCTGTCGGCTTTTTTAAAACAGGGTGCTCATTCATGTAGTCAGATACTGTTATATTTTTAGTCTCTTCAAGTCTAATCTTGAATGTATTTTTCCTTTTCTCTTCAACTGTTTTCCAAGGCTCCCTGGATTTTCTAAGCCACTCAAGGTCTTTATGAATATTTTCTGAAAATATAATATGATTCATGAACTTGGCACCGACAGATTAATGCCTAATGTGCCTGAAGTGGGAAATGGTAGCAAATATCTATACATATAATGAAATCGTAGGAAAGTCAAAACTGTACATTGAATATTTTGTAAAAAGAATACTTGAGGTGTGATCTACAATCGATATCGAAGCCAAAAATATAGTTTTTAGAATTTTTGTCTGTCTGTTTGTATGTTCGGGCTAAACTCAAAAAGAACTGCATGGAATTACTTAAAATTTTGCATGAATATTACTATGAGGTTGGGTCAACACATAGGCTACGAAAGCCACGCGGACGAAGTTGCGGGCAAAAGCCCTATATATAATTAAAAGTATGTAAATCAAATTCTTACTTGTGATTGATTGGATTGATTGTCGTTCTCAGAATCCATCAAGGTCTTCCAATTATTTAAATTTTTAATAAAATTTACTCTATGTCCAACTGGTGGTATGAGCTTCTTAATAATATGCGAGTCCAACAGCATTAAGCAGTCCATCATAATGTGGTTTTCTGAAATTAAAAATACATAATAATAAAAAAATATATAGATCAGTCAGCCCGGTACCTAATATCTAAAAAAGAGGTAAGGATTTACTTTTATATCCCAGTCCCACCTACATCTCACAACATAACATTTTGTATATTTACAAAGTTATGTACTCATACGCAGCTCTGGGAGAAAAAGATAAACAGCTGCCATCATTCCCGTGCAAGATCCAAAATCAGAGTATCAGACTGAAGGGAAAGGACATTTTAAAGTACTCTATTGAGGCGACGGGCTGATGAGCACTTGTCATATCACTACTCAGTAACACAATAAAAACATCTAGCTCCCTCGTCAGACGTGGCCGCTTGTGTGAATTACACCGTAGGGCTTTGCTTGCCCCGATATATGGGCGTGATTATAATTACCTATGTATGTAATCTAAAAAGTCAGGCGTATATCATTTATGATGAGTACATATGAAATAAATGAAACTTACCAGAGAACACATCCACATAACCGCTGAGAACCCAAGCAATAAGTAAGTTTCTGACATCTTCGTCCATTTCAATTTTAAAACAATAAAACACGATTAGGAAGCGTAATGGCAGCGATCGGCGGGCGATTATCCCATAGAATAATAGTAATCCTATCACTGTCACTTCACTGCGCGCGCGACTAAAAGAAAGAAAAATGATGCAATAAGTTCACTGCCCCTCACCCCCCCGCATCTCGATCGCCGCCAAGCCGCGCGAAGTTTTGCAAATGCAACATCACTGATTGTTCTCTATACTAATTGTATTGTAATTACAAACGTATTTTCAGTACTCATCATAACTCGTGTTGTAGATTTTTAAAATACAATTTTTCTTGTAATGTTTAATATACTTTCAGTGCTGATTACAATTTCAGAAATAACAGAACTGTAATTGTATTGCTTACAAAATGTCAACTTATGTTAACAATATTTCTGTTTCTGTGTACAAAATTATAGTTATCTTTACAGTATTTCTCTTAACCTAGACGTTTTGTAGTATTGTAAACGAAATTAAGATTACAATTTGCGTATTTTTACAATATTTCATATACTAACTTCAATATTGTTAAGGCCAAGAGCAATTTAGCAAGACAGCGGTATAGTTGCATGTTAAAAATAACAATATGAGAACTTGTCTTTATAGATTTGTACATATCTTCTTTTGAAATACATATCTGAAAAATACCCATTATCAACGATTCTGCCGAATGATCCTTCAGAAATGAAAAGTAGATTTAATACGATTATTAATACAATGAAAAATCTTCAGATAAGCAGTAAAAGGTTTTCCTTCAGACATAATACAGTAAATAAAGGGTCGTTTCATTATATCGCTGAATTGTCTGCTGAACCGTTCATTCTAAAACAGCCACCCGCGTGCAAAAATATTACGGTCATATATCGTCAAAAAACGTTACACAGTCTGAATTCGCGTGACTGAAAAATGGGAAGCACCTTGCGTTTCCGAAACCGTTATCTTTCGAGTTGTGTCGTTTTTGTCGTTGTATTTTTTTTATATTGGATAAATGAGGCGATTGGCCGATGATGGAAACAAGAAACTCTTGTATTCCCGTTGCAATAATGTTTATATATTTTACTTTATTACCTCTTCAGATTTTGCTATGCCTATTTGAAAATGAATACACGAATGGAATTGGGTTGCGTTTAAAATCGGGTAGAGAGGGACAGGAATGTGCACGTTCTGTTCAAATCTCGAGTAAAATAGAAAAATAAAACAAGAGAAATATGAATAAGATTGGTAAAATTGGATTTATTAGGGTTAACTCAGTAGTTGTGTATCTGAAGAGATACTGAGAGGAGGAAATGGTTGTCTTCCCTTATTAAAAAAAAAAAAATAGCTATGCGATCACATATTTTTATATGATACTTGCTTTTTTACGTGCTTTCGCGTAAATTATAGTCTGTGCCACCCGCGTATGATGTAATTCCGCGTAGGTGAAAGAGTTTTTATAATCGGGCCGGTAGTTTCCGAGCTTATTCGAATCAAACAAACAAACAAACATACAATCAAATCTTTCCTCTCTACAATATTAGTATAGGTGACTTTATCTACTTTATATTATTATTTCGTAATTGGTGAAATTTCCTAAAAAACCTTTCTATTTTTTTATGATTAATAAAGATTATTACATTTTTGTTTTTCATTAGATTTTGTGATATAGAAATATGAATGACGTTACATATACGCCCCGAGATAAGCGGAATCTTTCTTAAACGACATTCCGAGTGGCAGAAACATAATACTGAATGTAATAAAACATACCTATGTGAGAGTAATAAAATAAATATTCTGCATTTTTATTTAATAAGAAATAAGATTGTGGGAGTTTAGCGCGCTCGGTCCGAGATACGGTTGTTAAGCAACTTTCGCAATGTCTAATTATAGGATGGGTGACCAAAAAATTATTATCTAGAGTTCTTTCGTCTTTGGGAAGGCATGTTAAGCCGTTGGGCCCGGTTTCATCTGCAGTTGTTAATATCTACTAAACCGCACTGGGCCTATGTGGTGGATCATGGCCTATTCGATCTGATTAGATTTTATCCATAGGGAAGGCTTGAGCCCAGCAGTGGGACATTAATATAATGAAATTAATAGGCTGGTGATGATATTGATGAAGATTGTATCAAGTTATATATTAGTAAATTTTCTTCAAAATCTGCGATACTGCTCATATTCAAATGCTTCTACTAGTGCTTCAGGACTTGCCTTATAATTAATCTATTAAATTATATTATTTTCATCCAACGTCGACCTCCGTAGCAGAATGTCACCATCTCTGAGGTCTCGGGTTCTATTTCCGGCCAGGTCAATGTAGAAAATTTACTTTTCTGTGAGACTACACAGAAAAGTAAATTTTCTGTCTGTCTGGGTATTGTGGTAACTTCGTTCTCTCTTATTATCTCAGGTACTCCATAATCCCGGGGGCTTTAGCTACTCATCTGGGAATCTGAGAAATGTATATGATTTTAATATTATTAGTTATTTTTTATTATTAAAATAAGAAATAAATAACTGGAACCTTATAGGTTGATTGTATATATCTTGAATGAAATTTAATTAGATTGAAATTTGTTATTTTGTGTAGTTCCTTTTAACGAAGACGCTTTGGAGCTCGCGTATTCCTCTTATTCTAGTTTCCATAGTGAGTTCAGTGAGTGGTTCCATCTAAATTAAATTCCATTACTCAAGAACCTTGCAACGAAACACTTCCATTATTAGTGCATCGCAACAATGTTGTATATAACATTACAATAACATTAAAATAAAACGTTTTATAATGTTAAGACTGTAGAATTGCTATTGAATATCAAATTAAGCGATAGTTTTAGGAAAATAATAAGAAATAAGAAAGTTAAGTATATAAACCTTCATTTAAAAACTCTTTTAATATTGAAAATCACAACGAAATCTGATTCGTAGCTTAGGAACAGATAAAAGATGTAAGGTTTGATAGAGGAGCAAAGAATATTTTATTTATACCTATTATGCGGTGATGTTGGCATCTTTAAGATTTAAGAACTATTTCCGACCGGGTATTAATATTGTCTCCGGGTATTTTGGTACCTCCGTTGAAACAGATTTGTATATGTTGAAGCTACTTGGTGTATTTGAGCAGTGCATTGATGTTGTCATAGTATTATTTATAACTTGTATTCCGCCAGTGGTGTTGTTTTATATATATAAACCTTAAAGATAAGATAAGATAAAAACACTTTATTGTACAACACACAACAGAAATAAATAACGAGTAACTTACAAATATTAAAACTATTGCACAATAGGCGGCCTTATCGCTTAACAGCGATTTCTTCCAGGCAACCAAACCTTCCTCTTCGTTAAAACTGTTCTATTGAACCGTTACCTATGTAATTTCAAAGATCTTAGCGTATAGACAGCGGAAAACGACTTAGTTTTATATCACTACATAGTAAAAACAAAGTCGCTTTCTCTATCCCTATAACTCTATGTATGCTTAAATCTTTAAAACTACGCAATGGATTTTGAACCGGTTTTTTTTTCATAGATAGAGTGATTCAAAAGGAAGGTTTTTATGTATAATACAAGACAAGAAGCTGCTGGCGGAAAGCTAGTAATGTATAGATTACCTAACTTAGAGACGTTACTGTTCTGTGTTGTGTCGGAACTCGTATTCAAAGATTACTTGGATTTAGATCAATCTTTCTCGTCGAAGCTGAATAAAAAAAAAATTGAAAGCCGAAAATGAATGCACATTTTAAAACAAAAATCGTATAGATATCATGTGAATGTATCACGTGAAAAGTTTCACTCAAAATTCTCACACCATTAAGGTTTTAAATCAATTCAAAGTATCTATTACTACAACAGATCAATTTCATATTTAACCCCATTTATAATATTCTTTAAAAATGCGCCGTGACTCGATGGAACGTGACGCGTGTCGAGGCGAAAAAAAAAGTTTTCTCTTTGTTATAATCATACTGAACACCCAACGTGACTTCCTACTGTATGCAGTTTGTTTAGAATCTAGATTACAGAGATTTCCACTATTTCATAAGTTTTCAATCGTAACCAAACGTTATTAGTTAATGGAAACTTAACAATAGACGTGCAATACCATTCCAAATTTAATTCAACACTAAACCGATAAAAATAACGTGAAAGATTCTATCAGGATCTGAACGCAAAGGATCCGTACCCTTTGTCGTCGATGGTAGTAGATATGGCATTCACAAAGCAACTGCCAGGAATGGCGATCTCCAATACAAGCGACGAGATCTATCAATTTGTTTAATTGAATTCTTTTCTTTGTATTTTCTTTTTCCTGTTTGCAAACGGCGAGGACCCATTTAGATTTTAATGTTATTCCTTTTTTGTACCCGCGATCCATTTTGTGTACTCGAAATGCAATTATTTTGTCCGAGCTGCTTTTGCTTCTTTTTGGTCTGAACGGTTGTGAACTGGATCTTTGTTTAATTTTAAATAAATATCATACTTTTTAATGAACATCTCAACTTAGTTTTTACGTGTAGTTTAAATGATAATTCGTGTCGGAAAATTGACATTTCAGTGAAATACTTTATCATTAAAGCGTACATTTTTTAATAGTAATTATAATTTATTTAAAAAGCACTTTTAAATCGTCAAATAATTGAAAAAGGTGCACTAACGAATGTTGAAATGGATCGGCTTTATAGCTAGATAAAAATGTTTTTCCTCAGATTGGTCACTTAATGTTAAATCCTTTATGGGTGCAGATAAAAATATACAAAAGAGAAATAGCTTTAACTCAGAAAATTGGTGAATTCATGTAAGCTCTTAACCCAATGAAAATGCAATCTGTTATATTGAAATGAAATGAAAATATCTTTATTCAAGTAGGCTTATTTCAAGCACTTGAATCGTTTTTGATTTTTTTTTCCCTACCACTTGTTCAGGTCTTTTAGATGACAAGAAGAACATTTACATAAATCATGTCATTACCAAAATAATATGTATTATCACAATAATAAATACAACTTTCAAAGTTTGTAGGTCATAGGTTGTACATATAGTTAGTCGTTATAGAACAAAGCGAAGGGTATTAATACCATGCATTGCGATCCTTTAAATAATCATCAACTTTATAATAGCCATTACTCATAAGTACGTTCTTTACATGAATTTTTTTTTTTTTGGGTTAGGTCAACTACATTTTGTGGAAATTTATTGAACATAGCACTGCATTTACCCAGAAACGATCCTCTGGTTTTGTGAAGATTGGAACGGCAAGTTTTGTTTTATGAACACTACTTTTTTTTTGTGAAGGAATCGTAATGTTTTCTTGCGTGCATAATATTTTCATAGATGTTTGATAAAATATTTATTTCTTTAAATATTTCTCTGAGAGATTCCCTAGACCGTAAATTATATATAGCGCTAATTAATTAATTATATTAATGTATCATGTTTATTATAAGAATTTGTTCACCATTAATTGAGTTGTGGTAGAGGAAAAAATTAAAGTATTTTGTAACATTTATAAATTTCAACACGACATAAATTAAATTTTGTAAGAAAATAACAAATAGTGACATTTTAAGACTGTAAACTAAACCATAACAAGTTCGCAAGTAACTGTCCCAATTCATATTTAGGAAACAGTTCCTTAATTCGTTAAGTTTTCACAAACAAAGTTGCAAAGTGGATAATAGTTGGTGGAATCATCTGGGATCTACTTACAGAGTATGCTTGTTCAAAACAATTTAACACCACAGCTACGCTTTCGCTTAATTTGTTAACAATACATTTAGCACGAAACAAACTGTATCAAACAATTTGAACTATACATATTTGAGGGGTAGTTTGGGGCATTATGTCGTGATCAGGTTTTAGGACTAAATATTTGTTGTCGACCATATCATAGGATTATTTCCAAGTCAGCTAAATTGACCATATTATTTATTATATCAATGTTTCATTATCTTTGAACTGTCCAAGACTTTATCCTGAAACATTGTGGGTTTAACTCTTCATGTCGTTAATCGCTGCTTATTAATTTAGTTGACTAGATGATTTGAGCAGCGAGAATTTTAAAACTCACGGATCTCAACTATACGTGAGTAATTAAGCAATTATTTGAGTTAATGCGGCGACAGTTGTCAGTAATGGCGTTAGTATTCAGAACGCTATATCATAAATCAGTACTTATGTTTTAGTTTTTTAATGAGATAGACTGCATTATTAGAAGATGATTCAGTTATAGATTATTTAATTTAACTTCTCTTTGACTTCAACAAAGTGAGCTAAATATTAGGATTAAATATTGCGAAAGTAAATTTTTAATAACCAATAAAATGAACGACCAATAAAACGGCTTATTTTATTACAAGAATTCTATTGTCCAGTAAGAGATGTAATAAATCAAAGGTTCCAATGGGTAGTAAATCTATTATCACAAGCTTTATAACACCGCGCTCTCTTTGTTCGCGGAATAAAGAATCTCTGTCGGGAAAGGAGAGAGGTGGAAAAAGTTATTGTTTGCCAAAATTAGCTGTCCGACAGATTGATGTATCGCTTTTGGTGGAAAAAAATGAGGAAGTCTCCCGTGAGATCCAGGGCACCTTCTGATTAGTGAAGGATTTGTTCTGTTCATGATTTAGAGTCGTGGGATTTCTAAACAGGCGGAAAACATAGATTGATTTGTTGGTTCCTCTAATTTGTGGTGCTAATTGATTGATGATATGAATCCATTGTCTCTGTAGATTTATTTATTTATTTCATTTGGAAAACTTCACCTATAATACATGTATTTAACTACGAACTAAGATTATTCAAAGCTATTAACAAGTTTTCACCAATAGCCAATCAATGATAGAAAGTTATAATACTTATAATATAAAATGCTAATAATATAAATTTTCTTCGTAGACATTTTTTTATTAAAATACGACTTCATCAATAAGCGCCTCATGAATAATGGTTTCACGTTGAAAATGTCTACATCAGGGTAATCTTTTAACATTTTATAACCTTGAGTACTGGCCCTACAGGTAAATGTTTTTTTCAGTAATTTGTCTTAAAGCTAGACATGACATGAAAATAATTATATTACCAAAGTATGTATATACCAGTATATATATGCTCGGTGGCGTAGTGGATAAGCGCCGCGGCCCGCGATCGTTGTCGTTAAGCAACTTTTGCAAGGGTCGGTCACGGGATGGGTGACCAAAAAATTATTATCTCGAGCTACTCCGTGCTTCGGAAGGCACGTTAAGCCGTTGGTCCCGGCTGCATTTGCAGTCGTTAATACCCTCCAATCCGCATTGGGCCAGCGTGGAGGGTCATGGCCCATCCTCCTTAACCATCCATAAGGAAGGCCTGAGCCCCTGCAGTGGGGACGTAAAAGGGTTGGTGATGATGATATAATACCAAATTCTCCCAACAGATCTTTTATGTTATTTGAAATTATTCTATCCAATAATATTTATTTACGAATTAAATGTTGGAAAAATTGGAAACTGAAATTTATATATATAACAGATAAAGATAATTATTACGGTGTTCGTCTAAATGCAGAAATGCGTTATGATTCTGGTAAGTTGCAAGCAAAAAAAATCGTATGTTTGTCTCCAGGATACAATCTATTCATGCGATAAATTTGAATAAAACCTTCAACTGTCATCACATTAATTAGGATTATTTATTACAAAATGCAATATCAAAAAGTGAATGAGGCGTATGTACCGAGTTGCCGACTTCCAGACACGTGTTAGCGGAAGTCTTACAACTCAATGAAATATGAAATTAATTTTGGAATCAGTAAATTTTATTGCAAATAAAATTTGAAAAACACTAATCAGACTAATTTCAGTTCTTATTTCAGCAGGAATATTTCTGTTTTTAATATTTACTAGGTACTTAAAAAGTTCTTGAAGCAAATCAAATACAGTTAACGGCACATTCCGTATCCAAAATTGTAATACCGATGCTTATAAACCTTAATGTCTTTAATTTAAAGTTCAAAACCTATTGCAAATACATCTTGTACTAACCAAGTTAATACTTATACGTATAGTAGAAGCATATCTATACCCACCGATATTTCCAACAATAAGTATTGTGCTAAGATGCTTGGTCTTGAATACATATTCAGTAATCTTAAAACAAAATTGTATTATTCCCAAACTTATCTACCAAGGCAGCTTCCGCTTTATACAAAATCGCTTGCATTATTTTTTAAAGCAGTGACAAGTTAAAATTGGTAAGGCGCCTCTCAGGAGTGGAACTTAAGACATTACTCTGATGACCCAAAAAAAGTACAAGTTTTAATGTCTCCCAGAACTCTAGTAAGTTCTGTTTGTGTCGTTCTGTTAACACCGCTTGGAGTTTATTGTTGTTTTAGAGCGTTGCCTGTTTAATCTGTGTTTTAAAGACTTTCGTTCCACATTAGGACTTAAAGCTTTTCTGGTTATGTTCAAATGATACTTCCGTGCTGAGCTGGCTAATTGCGGTGTTAGTTAATTGTCATTCCGTTGCGTATATTTGAAGTTAGATGTGTTCAACCCTTATAATATTTTAATGAGGTAGACTACATTATTAGAATATTGGAATGTATTATTTTTTAAATATTATGGTTTTGCCGCCATAACATTAATTTGTTTTTTTGCCAGCAATTTGAGTAGATTTTGTTATGATAATTTAAATAGACCTAAGCAAGATGATTATATATTGAACTATAAAGAATATTTTTTAGAAGATTCATGATTGATATCCCTTTGATGTTCAATGATGACAACTGGAGTGATCGTTGATAATTTGATGGACGTATAGGACATTTTACATTTTTAATTTTCACATTAATTCACATACTCAGAACGTTTTAAGATATTTTAGAATGATAACTGGAGTGATTCAAGACTGACGCATTGAAAATTTGGACATACATAGGATATATCTTCGATACCTCGCTGGTCGTTTACCTTTTCTTATGTTGATTTCACTTGCACAATAATTCACATATTCAGAATTTTTGAACACCTTTATTTGTTTTATTTTAAATTGGATTTTAATGTAGAGAATTATTTTGAAAGGACCGTATTTGCGATAACAATAATAGAAATGACAGAGATCTTTTTTTTTATTGGGTGGGTAGAATTACAGGAGAGATTTTATCATCTACTGCTGATAGTTTATTGTAATAAAGTACTATTCATTATATATTCATAATGAACGGCGCAATACATAACTACTTATTTAAAGAAAATTATCGAATAGGCGTTTCATTTCGCAGCGATATTTCTTGTTTCAGTTTTATCGAAAGCAAGTAGGTTACGGGAGCATATTTACCAAAATACGTTGTAAAATTTTTACCGAGCTCGCAAATAACATTTACGGCTTAGTCCGAAGGCCTTACGACTAATGACCAAACTTAGCCCGGCCTCTAATGCTTGTTTAAACACGCTCCAAACCATTACCTTAACACCGTAACATATATTAGGTAGCATATAAGACCGTGTGCTGCTTCTCACGTAGAAAACTGAGAATGGCAACAGATTAAGGAAGTTCATCTGTACATTCAGCGAGTCGTAATGAGGTTTTGTTTGTTTAAATTGAAGATTTGGATTGAGTTTGTGTTTCGATCAAAACCTGTTCCAGATGGTACGTGATTATTTGAAACTAAACTAACGCTTGATATCATTTAGACACTAGAATATGTGCAATCAATAGCACATTAGGCCAGTGTTGCCAGATGCCTTGAACTTATTATCTGTAGTAGGAATTGCTCAAATCTGTATACCATTTTAATTTTAAAATCTGTAACAAATCCGTATGGTCAAAGAAATGAAAACATATTTTCTGATGATAAATCATCATTGCTTCTTTTAAAAATAAGGGATAAGTACTAAGGTTTGATTATTGTAAATTAAATAAAAGTTTACACTTATTACTAAAATAAATGTTTTATTTTAGAACTTATGTACATATAGATAAAAACTTAAAAATTTGCACTTTCACTTTCAAATCAATTGAAAGCACCTTCAAATCAATTGAAAGATTCTGTTAGAAAATGCACAAAGAGCAAGTAATCACTTTTATTACTAGATCTCAACTAAGCGCTATAGAAAGAATCTTTCATCCAATTCCAATTAAAAGTTTACGATACTCTAGATTATTGTTTTTTGAACGATTATTAGACAATCGATATAGTAATCGTTCACAAAAATAGATAATCTTTCATAATAAAATACAACATAAATTTTAAATGAAAAATGCTTAAAAAGTTCATCGGCACCAGGTACGCAATCCGGGTGACTGCTTTAACCACTGAGCTACCCAGGACTTAAGAGGATTAACGAATTTTTCAAGGACTGACGAATTTTTGCACTTGTTAGGTACTTTTCGCTGCTACACTAGCGCATATTCATCAATGTTCAGGCAATTCATCTCTACAGGAAAAACTCTTTATGAAATCTGTATCCAGTGCTAATATGCATTACACACCGAAAATCTGTATAAACACGGAGAATCTGTATAAAAGGCGACACTGCATTAAGCCAAAAAAATCCATACACCTTATGATGTTGTTTGGTTCAGAATTATTTGCATAAATTTGAGACTTTGTAGTCACCTGATATGCTATTATGTACAAGGCCGGGTCCATTATCTGTATTTTTTTTAGTATATAGTATAGTTTTAAATAAAAGTACCGTAAGTAAATAAAAGTATATGATAAGGTTTGCTTGTGATTTCATCTGAATCGGACTTCCTGGGCATATTTAATTCTGTTAAAAATAATGTAATGATTTATATTACTTGTATTTTAACATTCTAACATTAGTAGAGCTATTTAATATTTTGTTATAATTCCAATCCCGTCAATTCCAGCGCTGTTGCTGTCCCGTATGACATGCCAGCGCTACATCCAACGATAAATAGCATATCAGAAAGATATTTCACAAAAAGCTTTTACTTTTATTACCTATCTTTCCGCCAGCGACTACGCCTGCGTGGTTCTGCATTATAAATATAAATATTATTTTAAAAGATTTCAGAGTACAGAAAGCGGGAAGCAACTTTGTTTTGTACTATGTATATATATTAAAACACGTTAGAAAAGAAACCTTCCGATATACACTAGCCATTTCCCGCGGCGCTTTTTAACTGTCAATGATGTACTTTCTGGATTATTTAATCGGATAAATAAAATTCTTGTTTTTTGCTTTTTTCCGTCCGGATGTTCTACGTTCATTGAACGAGAACGATGCAAGTGCACTTTTCGATAGCATAGACATTTTATTTTAAAGGATGGAGTTTCTAAATGGATTAATGGCTTTTATTACCAACCATAGGTAAAGTCGTATTAATAAATATATCTTTTCTGAGAATGCATAATAAATAGTTGATTACAGGATAGTTAGTTTGTTCACATGGATTTTGCAAGCTAAATTTGAACCTCTTCCCGCTTTTCGATTGAGTTGAAATTTTGAATGTGTATATAACTTAGATTATATTGCAAATTAAATATAGAATGGAGCTGATCAGATTATGCTAGAAGGTAGCTATGAGACCTCTATAAAAAAACGAAGCAAAATTTTTTTGGAATAAAACACAACAAAAGCCGGTTTGTAATAAGAACATTTTAATTCTGAATTAAATACTTAATTTAATGAAACTAGATGTCAATCAGAACAAGAACCAATCCCCAGTTTAAATATATAATCGATTGGAATAAAACATAAACTGGCGTATACAACGTTTCTAATTTAGTCAGTAAAGTAGAATCACTAATATGCGTAGTCTAGCATTGGTAGTCTAAGTTTCAGAGTTAACATCGTTCATGAATATTTTAATATCATTATATCGCATAGAAACAAAAATACATTTCGTAAAGCGCTGTAGCAAACCTCAAATTCAAGGCAGCGACGAAGTCAAATAGTCAAACCAGGCTGTTTAAAGACATAGTTGAAAATGTCCTTGCCCACATTAACATTCTCCCATTTCATTAATTTCAAACAGAGTTGAACGTTTTAGAGAGTACGTACTAAAGTGAATTTGGCCCGGGGCAAATGGACGCAGCGCGGTACCAAAACCACAATAGCTTGGCTTTGTTTAGTCCGAACTTCGAATGGATATTCTGATGTAGGTACGCTGATGCTATTATCGGGACTCTGTGAGAATATAATTACGTCATAAAATTCCAATATTGATTTAGATTCTAATAAACGAGTGGCTGTCAGTTGCCTAAAGTTAAATATTCACCAGAGAAATATGTTACTCATTCGTTAAGTGTATAACATTCACTTTAATCATTTATCAAATATCTCCACTCTTATCCAGTCTCAAGTCCAGTCATTCAATTTAAATTAAATACTAAAACAAATTATAGATTTCGAGTTTTCTCAAACAAAACTATGTGGATGTTTTTAAATTCAATATCTGTGTATGAATTTCACGAATGAAAACCTTTTTTTAAATACGTATATTCAAAACAAGTATCTAATAAAATTATGATACCGAGTGATATTTCTATTGCTGTTTTAGACATTTGAATACGATTCCCTATTTTAGAAGACAAGAAGTGATTATGAATTTTCTCATAGAATGCAGATTTTTCTGGAAATGCCCATTATTTCTATAAATACAATATTAGTTATCAGAGCTTGGTGTATAATCTTTAAGAGCAATTTATGATAATTTTGATATGTCGCAGCCAACTTATTACGAGTGAAACATTTGTATAATGCCGTTTACTTGCATGGCTAGTTAAACCATTATGATATTTAAATCAAGTCGCCGTATCATTCATTTAAAAGGTCTGTTTCTGCGCTATCTTCTGTTAATTCGCATTATTTTCCTGTTGCTTTAATCATTTTAAAATATGTTTCTTTTTGTGAAAGTAGAATAGTTTGTGTGTTATATATATAAAATGATATGTTAGTGATATGATATGATATGCAGTTATCAAAGTGTGATACAGAGGAAATAAAATTTCAACAAAATTTTGAAGAAAAATTACAGTATTGTGAAATTGAAAATCAAGGTAGGTAATTTTACTCTAATATCATGGATATTATTCTATTGAATGTGAATGATACTATTTCTAAGTTAGTAAGAATATGATCTATAATTTTTTTTTTTTTTTTATTCAGGTACAAACAGTTACAACAAAACATATATGAGCAAAATAAACATAACAACATATAAACCTATAGTTCCATACATATGTACTTAATATTACGGACCGGTAAACAAAAACAAAACATATTTATTTAAGTGCATGTTTAAACAGATATGGAAAAAAAAGATCTCTATAATTTGTCATTGAAATTTTGTAAGTAACTTAGAAGCTATATTTTCGGAATAAGCAAACCGCTTCCAGCGAAGTCTATAAAATTTTGTGGCTTAGAAAGGGTCAAGTCTGCATGTGATATATGAATAGAAGTGCCTTTTCTTTGTTCCGGACAGATAACCACTGAGTAGTGGCATTGTCGCTTGACACATTAATCATTAAAATTGTCCGACTTTAACCCCTCGAAAGTTTAGTGGGCCCATGACGTAACGCTCATTTTGTCTTTATTTAATTTAAATAAAACTACTTTTAAATACTTTAATCGTATGTCATTTTGATGTAATTTTTTAAGATGTTTCGGATTTTAAAAAATACGCAGTTACGGATATTTTACTTTTATTATTTTAACAGTACGTATTTAATTCTTTTTTTATTTCACGGTGCAAACTTTTAGACGGCTGTAGCCTTTATGTCGGATAAAAATATATTGAAATAAATTTTAACGATGTTGTGTTTTTATTAATATACTAGCTTTAGCCCGCGACTTCGTCCGCGTGGCATAGTTACTTTGGACAGCATTATGAACGCTAAACGTATTAAAAACGCCAAAACAAATATTACACTGTGTAACATACCTTAATATAAAGTTTCATGATTTTATCTTTGACAAACGTCATTGTCAACTTCCTTACAAATTTCTAATTCAACCCTTTTACAAATAATTAACTCACCCCTTTTTTACGTTTATACGTGAGAGATTAACAGACATATACACAGACCTACTTTCATATGAAAAAATTAAATAATTTTGGGAGATTTTGTGAGAACTAATGAAAACAATATTGAGGTCAGTGTATAATAAATATGTCGTAACCGACTGAGTAAAACATCCGTCCAATTAGGCAGCTAGCCCTGTAATAGAATAGCGCTATTCATTTGCACAGCAAAATCTCAATCAGCTGATTAACCATATAACATCCTTCTAAAGACCAGCTGTTTAAGGCCCAAAGAACTAGTTAACTGTCAAGGATCTCGTTAATCGTTCAGTAATTGTTAGAAATAATAATACTACAACAAAAAGCAACAGCAAAAGTCACACTCCTAACTTTTAGGGTTTTAACACTCAAAGGGAAAAAAGGAAATATTCTTATTGGAACACTGGATCTCTTATAGCTGAAACTACTGAACCGATTGCAGTATCATACTGTAACGCTTCTTAATGATGATACATTGCTATTGGATGATTCTTTTTACTTTAAAATTTGTTATATTCTTCTCTTTCAGTTATTGAATTTCATAATTGACAAATTTAATTACACTCTATATTGAAATGTCACTAATTTCCGAATCCACGCTATAATAACTGTCCTCCAAATTTATGTTTGCTATAAGAATACGCCACTATCATCTTTCACGGCTGATTTAAGATTTTCCATATTCGCGTAATTCACACACCATAGAGCAAGTCAATTGCTTCTTGTAGTGATAACACGAGGGAGCTGTCAAATACTCGTGTTGAAATACGTGATTTAACCAATAAGAAGATTTCTGTGTATTAAATATAGACTTATTTATGTTATATTTTACTTTGAAATGTTATATTATAATCTTTACTTGTTAATATACATTTCTGAAAATCAATTCCTTAAATATCGTTATAGGTCATTGAATTTATTGCCTTTCACTTTTTAAACTAGTGAAATGGTTTGTAAATAACCGACGTTAATGTAGATGAATTAAAGATTTAAAAAACGAAAGAAAAACAACAAGATAGAGTTAATTGTCACTAGAGTGCATGTGATATGACTCTGATATACAAAAGAGAGTACTTTACGTAGTAAGAGCATCTTCGTTAGCTTAAACTTTCCACAATTTAGGTAGTCTTAAGCAGCATATGATAATACGCAATTCCTGAAAGGTTTACATATTTTACAATTAAAATTGTACATTTAATGTATTTTGAGAAGTAACGATAGAAAAGACAAAAGACTATCGCATAGCTTATCTTCTTAATTTTTTTTCTTAATGGCTTTAAAGAGTTTTGAAGTTAACCGTGTGTATACGAACTCTTTTCAATATGATTTCTCCAGCACCAACGATAAAAAAAGGATCACACCAGCTTCTCATCGCAGCGCTGTCACTGCATTATAGATTCAATCAAATAAAATCTCCTTTAAAACATAATCAAAGTTTTATTCCTGGTATTCCATAAATTATGCACAATTATTTTTTACATTTATTGAAAAAAGAACATTAAACAGAATGAAAGTAACTTTAAATGGTTATAATTCCTCATTAAGCATCTATAAGGAAGGCCTGAGTTCCGTAGTGGGGACGTAAAAGGGCTGATAATGATGATGAAATGGTTATAAATACTCATGAAGAAGAAGATAATATTAAGTTTATCGTTAAGATTCGAGTCTCAAACGTACTCTTGCATACTCTCTTGCATCAACTCTTGCATAAAGCAGTTCAACTGTGAAAAATTATGGTGATAAATATGCAAAGGCAGTTCAGGAAATTGGCCTGCCTAAGTTGAGACCACCTCTTGTCAAAGCAGTAACGATCATGGCACTATGAACTTTATGGCTGGCCCAATTGTCAAAATAAAGCGATTTTAAAGTTTGACTTCAAATATGTGCGTATGTGTATATAGATATTGTTCTAATAATAATAAATTAAAAGACATATTTATTAAATATATTTAATTCTCATTTAAAATATTATTTAATGAATAAATACAAAGATGCTTTTAACATGGTGAAATAGCAGTAACGGAAGTTGTTTGATGTAACCTAATATACCTAATTCATTTCAGCTCCAATTGTAACTAGAGTAAATAAGAACCCGTTTTTTATAGGAAAATATTACTTAGGTATGTTGGAGACAATGAATATCAGAACTATAAATTCGGATTTTTTATTAAAAATATTATGTCAATTTGGAGCTGTGCATAATATGATATATGTTTAATTTAAATGAAATTATATTTGTGCTAATAGTATCCATAATTAAAAAGGACGTATACAATTTATTATTTTTTAAATTGCTGTCTCCAAATTATTTGAGATGGCCATGTGCAATAATATTTATATTTAATGCTTTTATATGCTCATCATAGTATGTGAAGTCGTGTGATTACTTAATAACTTAATAGCACAGGTTAGCGTCTTCAGTCTAATAATTTCAACACTAAAAATGTCTTCATAAATGTTTTCGAGGCTTTTCGTACTTCGGAAGACATGTCAAGTCTGTAACTAACATTAGTAGCTGCATTTGAAATTATTAATTTAGTGCAATTCGCATTTACATTGGGCCCCCTTGGTTGGTAATGGGTCTAAATTATATCTCATTCATAGGTGAAACCTGTGCCCAGATTGTGGAAACATTTATGGGCTGATGATGAAAATTTAATACAATTAAAGCATTCACATAATCCGCTTAAAACTCAGACCATATCTTAGCTTTTCGGGTTAGTCGGGATTCAGGTCACGAGTTCCGGCTATGGGCCGTGTCCAATAGATGGCTGCTCATCCCGGATCAATCGACGGAGGTGTTCTTAATGGAGATTTTACACGTGATTTCCGGGGATGATAGGAGCCTGTTTGCGAGCGCCATTAGTTCGCAAAAATAAGGCCTCTTTCGTAAACAGTCTTTTTGTTGGGATTGTCGAGGTTGGTGAGTTAACGTTTTTGCGACCGAAGAATTCAGACAATGTCGTAATTCATACAAACAAAGTAGGTCATATAGAAATGAAAAACTTTGATATTATTGGTATGGATTTTGAAGGAGAAGTGATTGTAATTAAGCAATTTTTACTATTTATTAAAACAATAAACAGAGGCTACGATTTTAATTTTAAATTTTGAATAATTACAGAGGTATATTGTTTTATTTGCAAAGGTAGCTAAGATAGTGGTGAGCCCAATAAAACACCTTCAAATGGTAGCTCCAAGTCCTGGTTATGCTTGAAATATGCGCCTAGAAACGCAGATGACTATCAAGAATTACTCCCAGGTTGAATTTATTTATTGTTTGATGTGCAACAGATACAATGAGGTTGCAAGTACGTAATAATCTTATTAACCTGCGGTTTAGAGTCATTCGCCGAAGAGGCGAAGATTTTATGTATTCAAATTCAGTTCATGTTTACTTCACCATACATCGATGCGTTCACCTGCAAGGGGTTCATTCAATTTGAGAATAGTCTCTTCAGTACCTACCACTGGATGTGTAGTAGATATGTGAAACTGTGTACCCACTGCTGGAGCTCACGCCTTAACTATGGATGGAATCGAATAAGGAGATGGATTAGTAACGATTACTAGTTGAAAACTTATCCAATATGAATGAATTAAAGGTATTCTGGCTATGGTTGTATTTACTGTACCGGTACAGTTGACATAAAACAAATTCTGTTAAAAGCCTAAACGGCTAAGCCAACCTTGTATCTCCTTAGAAACCTTATAAGAGTAATTCTGCTTCGTCACTCCCGGGTCGTGAATGACGTTTTGTATAAGCTTTGCACGGAGATTTCTGGCCTTTATTTTTTCACGGCAGGTGATGGATTGCCCGCTGTTTTCTTGTGTAATTTCCTGACACTAATTGCGGTAGGCATCCGTCACGGATGGTGGATGAAAAAAACCAACGCTAATGCTCTGGAACTTAAGACAAATATAAATTTCTTTTTGGTACAAATTACGTTTGTTGGGAAAATACACTAGATGCATATATCAGAATTGGATGATTAGATTATCTATACAATATTTTAGTCCTACATAACCTAAGGCTCTATTTTTAGTTATTGCATCTGTATTTTAAATATATTTAAAGTTGTCACTATTCTTTATTTTGATACTGAAATATACAATAATTAGAAAATGACGGATAATATTGACAGACAGTATTATGTTAAGTATTATTATTATATCGTGTATTCTTGCAAGACAAGATGGAGGAAAGGACATTTTATTTATTGTTATTTTAATGAAACTAATTAGTTTTTGGCGATATATGTACTTAGCTAATTTTTTTAAAATTAAGTAGTAAATCTTTTACGAATGTTCAGATAAACAAAAGCAATAAAATGAATATGTCATCGATTATGTTTATGGGGTCAGAAAATAAGTGATTTCTTTGTATAAGAAGATAAGTTATATAAAAGTTACATAACATAAGTAGTGTGACTCATATCGGACCAATAAAAGCACGAGATACTCTGCGATGTTGTCTATCGAATAGTAATATAGCGGAATGGTAGTATAATATTAAAAGATAACATCGACTGAGTAAAGAAAATATTTGATTGGCTTTCGGCAGCGGTCGGAATGGAATTTTTTATTGCTCCTATTGAATCGTTGGAGCTTGATGATATAATTTGATGGAGAAACCGTTCCCAAACGGAGATTCATTCGAAAAGTACGATTTTTCAAAGTCATAGAATATAGTTAATTTGTTTAAGATTTTTGATTAGCAGATATTATTTTAACATGCCAAAATACACCATATTCTCTAGAGCTTAATTGTTGGTATTGATTTTATATTTTTATTTTATTTTTTACGGTGTTGCTTTGAATATTACGTGCGAAAATTATGAGAAAACTGAGGGTAATTTAAACTCATACAGTGATTTTCAGCATGTCAGATAACTAATTCTACGTGGTTAATGCGACATCCTAGGGAATTTAATATTTAAAACAAAAAAGAATGTTATCGGAATCAGTCAACTACTTACAAAGATAACGTGAAAGGTATACATCAAAAATATTCAGTTGAATTGATAACTGCTTACTTTTTATATAAAATCCTTCTCGCCATTAGCCAGTTAATATCGCCACTGTTAGGGCACAGGCATCCCTTGTGGAAGGAATCGAATCAAATCAAATACATTGTAAAAAATCTGTCGGTACGTCTGCTACGCTTTAACACCTAAAATACTGAACTGATTTTCATAAAATTTGGTACAAAGATAGACTTGGAATAGGACGTGGATATCTTTTATCAGGAAGAAAGTAGTAGAGGAACTATACCACGTGGAAGTCGCGGACAAAAACTAGTTTTACAAAATTAATTACATGGTATTTTTTTATGAGAAAAGACTAAAATATGCTACACTATATTTTTGTAATATTTATTTATTATTTTTTAAACTTGATGCTTACATAACAAATAACAAAAAGTCATGAATATGAATATCAGAAATTTATTCACAAATTAGTCAGTTAGTTGAAAAGAAAATGGCGCTAACTTTATTCTTGCCTAAACCAAAATCACCTTATTATATAATGATGACTAGAGTTCGTGTGTACTCGGTTTAAAACATTGTCCACCTGAAGCAAATAGAAAACGACATAAGACATAACATAAAAGTGAGACGTCTTGACTCCATTTGGTCGGATAATGGTGTTAACACCGTAAACTTTTGTCTAATGAAAACTGCAACTGGTGTGATCGATTTTCCTGAACTAGTGTCTAAAATTTTTCTTAGAACCCCAAAAGAGTCCTTGAGATTGATTTCGCTTTTATACATCCCTCCTGTTTCTTAGGCAGAATGCATATTTCTGGTGAGTTTTTACCAATTACAATGATCTATCAAGGAAGGCCAACTTAGATCTCGTTAACACTAGCGAGTTTTAGGCTAGGCGTATTTTTAACCGACTTCAAAATCGAAAAGGAGGTTATTGTTTGACGGCGATGTATGTATTTTTATCGAATTGTTAAACTATATCATAATCGAATCAGTAGTTTTCCATTTATAACAAAACAAAATACGCTTTCCACCATATATCATCAAAATATTTATATGATATGTTTATTGCAGCTAAAAAAGCTTGCGTATTTTGCATTCATTCAAAATTCGAAAGGAAGATTTTCTATATTCAATGAAAATGTATATTTTTTAAGTAGTTAGAAGAAATCGATGAACATCGATTTCTTCTTGAAATGTGATCCAGATGGTATAAAATTAGCCATTTTCTTGAATAAGTCGCTTTTAAGATAACTATTATTTATCACTTTTTCTATGTTTGTAGTCGGTTCTACTTTTTATAAAAAGTTTTTTAAGTAGTATGCTGTTAAAAGATTGCAAATAAGTACTGATCGAAGTTTTAAATTATCATAGCTGTGGACTTGGTGGGTGCATGGTCAGTGTATAGATGTGTAATGCACACAAACTTACTATAGTATGTTGCAAATTTTGGGGACTTTTAAATTTCTTTTTTGTTATTAATAGCTTTTGGTTTTCATAAAATAGCTGTAAATCTTCCAACAAAAAAAAAATAAACAAAAGGTCTAAAGTCATTCCTCTTTTTTTTGTAATAAAACGGATAGTGCCTGTGTTCAGAGATACATGACATCAGAGCGATAATACGAAGACTATAGAAGAGCACTTTGAAACGAAATTCAAAACGCGATTGCTATTTTAGTTAAGCCTATTCAATGCAAATAAATTCTTTATAATTTTACTAGCTACTTTCGTACTTCACTCGCATAAATTATAGCTTACGTCACCCGAACTAGCTTCCCGTAGGTGAAAGAATTTATAAACAAGAGCATATTCTGTGCAAAAAGAGGTCGCTCGAAGAATCCAACTTGGCTGGGCAGCGTTCGGGAAGCTACGCGATATCTTCACGTCCAAATTACCACAGTGCCTAAAGACGAAGGTGTATAACCAGGGTTTCTTTGCGCGATAGGATCCGAAACGTGGATATTCGCCAAAGAACTAGAGTGACCGACATAGCTCGCAAAGTTTGTTTGCTGAAGTGGCAGTGGGCAGGCCACATCACTCGACGAACCGATAACCGATGGGGACGAAAGGTTCTCGAGTGGAGACCACGAACCGGAAGACGCAGCGTGGGTCGACCCCCGACTAGATGGACGGATGCAGCTGGCGCAATGTCGTCCGTCGTGGCGTTCAAAGGGGGAGGCCTATGTTCAGCAGTGGACGTCTTCCGGCTGATGATTATGATGATGATGATTCTGTGCAAATAAACAAACAATCAAAATCTTTCCTCTATAAAATCTAATATATAATTCTAGTGTCACAGTTTTAATTACCATAATACTCAATACTCAATACTCAATACTCAAATGTTTATTGCAAAACCATAGTGTTACATTGATGTTACAAAAATAATATTAGTATCAAACTATGGACCCTGTCGGGCACAGCAATACTTTATAGAGAGGATACATATCAAAAATAAAATAAGTGGTCTGGCAATTTAATAATAATCATAAAGTTAATCAATTATCACTAACAGTCATTCAAATTCATCAACATAATCCGCCGAAACGGCGTGACCGATTTTGATTAAATGACTATATTTGCACGATTTAGCCCGTATTTTACTATAAATCTCGTACATTAAAAGCAAATAACAGTTTAAAAATGTTATTACTCAATATTTGAAAAAAAAAAAAACGGCGCCTCATCCATTTAAAGAATGCTTAATCTCTTTCATAAGACGAGTGAAAGAAGCGAACTCTAAGCGAGGAAATTCCCGGAAAGATAAAAGAAAAGCATTTTCATTTAAATTGGCAGTAAAGTTTGAATTGAGTTTTGTTGGTGTAGCTAATCATATTCTTGGTATTAACATATTTCTTTCTATTTTTCTGATTTCATATCGCTTCATCTGTATTTAATTTATTCCTAGTGTCATTTAGTAACGTGAACTAAATTATCTGTTCAGATTTGAACATATCCCATTATGTACCCATTCTACTTATTCGATTTTTGTTTAACGTTCATGCCATAGTAATGACAAACTTGTGTAGTTTTATTTAAATAAACGGAAATGGAAAAAATTAGGTGTATTAACTAAGAGTTATAAATTGCCTGATTATGCAAATGATAATGGTTCTAGTTATTTTTTTAATATTACTAGTCGTAGATATGTTGTATGACCTTACTAGGATAAAAATACTGTTGAAGAAGAGAGTGTTATAATGATTAACCAATCATTATAACATTCTCTTCTAATCTATACGCACATAAATCATATCATTAAACAAAATTATTTAATCTAAAATAATGAATAAATTATTTTAGATTAAATAATTTTGTTTAAGAAACTACGTAACACCTTAATCGAATAAGTTAATCATAATATACACCTTTTTTGTTTATACTGTACCGTTATCTCCTTCTTTCGCTTTCAAGATTAATCCACCCATTGTGACGTCAAGGAAATGGATTTTGATTACATTGGGGATTACATACTCTTTGCTCCATCGAGTTGCATCCCGATGCACTCAGTGGCGGTATGTCGTTTCTTCTATTGCAGATAATCACCAATAAGCGTATATAGGTTGTCATTTACAACAAGAAAAAGAACCCGATTAAAAAGGAAGAAGCGAAGAAAATATATAATTACTTTCACTAAAAACTAAAAAGAAAAAAACAAGCTCAGTAGTTTGGAATGTTATTGAGTACTATTGAATAATTGCTCCATTGAAATAGTTTTAAAATCTATACGCACATAAATCATATCATTAATTCAAAATCAGAATAGAAGTATCCACAGACGGGATCCATTCCTTTTTGACCAATCAACGGAGCCCCGTATAATATCCCACACAATAGGGAAATCGGAAAATAAAAAAGCCACACCCCTAAAAAAATAATTTTGTTTAGTGTTTTAAATTTAATGATACTCGCAAGGTTAAGATAAATCGAATGACGTATAAATCATCAAAATTGACCAAGTTCTTTGGTCTCTACAATGAATATCCTCTCCATATAGGAACAAACATACATCATAAACACATTACCCTCCTTTGCGTTGCGCAGTCGGGTTAAAAAAAGAAATATATGTTGCAACTAAATTAAGTTCCACACTCCACAATTGTTAACAATTATTCCAGTAGAGATTTGTTAATCCCAACAACATTTTTGGCGAGAAAAAGTTATTCTTGCATTTTAAAATTACGCTTCACGTCATTCATGCGACAGTACCGACGTTACAAATAACATTATTTACCAAGCACGCATTATGTCTGAAATTCAAACGCCTTTCTTCTGTAAAATGCAAATAGAACCGCTACAGGAGTCGATACCGAATCTGTCTGAAGGCTGTTTTATATTCACCACCGTTCGATGCTTCAAAGAGATCATTACGATGTGAAATAATTTCCATATAAAAATAAGGTAAGCCGTGGATTGAAATAAAACCCTCTTTTGAGAATTTCAATTCATGGATTTCGAATGTAAAGGTTTCAGTTTGTTTACAGAACATGTTACCCGATGACTGTAAATAAATTTATAATAATAACATAGGAAATTTAATTAAAATATTTATATCGACACTGGAGAACAAACACTTAATAACCCGCAAAAACAAAATTGTTCTTCAAAGCAGAATAACTTATTACATTTTCCATAAAATCTTACTTCTGTATTAATCGACTTAGTCTTATGTGGACGAATCCACCATAATTTTATGTACATAAGAACTCTTTTGTAATATTTATATTTCTTTTGATAGTCTATTAACTGTCAAAAACGTCTTTTTCATATTCATGTGTTTTGTTTTTAGTTGAACTTGTCATCTTTACATTTTGCTTGTACATACACACATACATACTAAAATTATCATATTAAAGATATAACAAATTCATGATAACTGGACCTTTTATTAATATTAGTTAGGTCCGTTATATTAATATATAAAATTTCTATGATGTTGATGAGATTTTTTTTTATAATAAGTTATTCTCCTCTGAAGACCCATTTTGGTTTTGCGGGTTACTACGTTTTGCCAGCGTCAAAATTTCCCTATAAATTGACTTAGGAATATTTAATACCATGGACGTTTGTAAGAATAATTTTTCGAAAAAATAAAAATAGTTTTTCTGCTCTGAAGAACAATTTTGGTTTTGCAGATTACTACGTGTTTGCTTTTTTTAATTTCGTAAGTATATCAATTTACCAGATAAAATACTTTTTAACTGTCAAAAGACGGAACTGCATAGTTATTATTTATTCAATAAAAATTTAATGTTATTAAGTTTATTTATTTGAAGGGACTGTACACAGCTCAGTACAAACTAATATTACAATTTTTAATTACAATCTGAAGAGTAATTACGGCTATCCAACAAATTATAATTTTATTATTTATCATAGAAACAGACGAGTGTTCTATTTAAATAAAAACAATAATATTCAAATTCACTCAAAGGAAAGCTTTTGGTTGTTAGTTTGTTAAAATAACAATAACAGAATACTTAGATAAGTATTTTATGTAAATTCTTATTTAAATTTATACATTTTTGCATTTTTAGTTAAATATCTGTATTTTGTAAGTATATAAATAAATGAGGAAGATAATAAATTGTATAAATAAATAAATGAATACACATACTTTTTTGACAAAAAAAAGAAAAATATGTTATTGGGATACAATCTACTCATCACCATCACCATCATCACCAGCCCTTTTTACGTCCCCACTGCAGGGGCTCAGGCCTTCCTTATGGATGGTTAAGGAGGATCTACTCATGTTCAGTCAAACAATTAGTGATTTTGTATAGGAATTGTTTTTTAGAACCAACAAAGGGGTCGACATTACTAAATTTACTATTATAAAGTTTGGGTTACCTAGGGAGTACAGAGTTTTGACCATAATTGGTGCAATGCAACGGAATATGTAGCAGGTGCTTGGACCTAGTACGACATGGGAGAATACTAAAGAATATTACAAGTTTGAAAATCTCTGGAGAGTCAAGACGATCCCAAATAATGTCATACAGCAGACCCATATCTAGAATTTGACGCTGGTCATGAAGTGCAAGCGCGGCAGGTCTCAACGTATGATTCTGCGATATCAACCTTTTTGCCTTTAAAATTTAGGTGTCGTACAAATTTATCTTGTATACCCTCTATGCGATTAATGTAGATATTATAATAAGGTGACCATACTGAAACCGCATACTCTAACATACTACATACGTAGGCATAGTAGACTATTTTAGAAGTCATAATATTTTTAAAAGGTTGACAAGTGCGGAAAACAAAACCAAGATTACGATACGCCCCACTCGCTATAGTGTCTATGTGTGTAGACATAAGCATCTTACTGTCGAAATAAACTCCGGGATCTCGAACCACCTCTGATCTCCCTATCACAACATTATCAAAGTTGTAACAATATAGCACCCAACCCGGTGCGGGTGAAACTTATGCATTGAAATTTTCTTATTTTAATTCTGATAATATTTACTGTATAATAATTAAATAGATTATTAAGGTCGTTCTGCAATACATCGTCATCAACAGCACCACAGACGCTTATATACACCTTTTTGTCATCAGCATATAGTAAGTGGTCCATTATACTAGTTTTATTTGCAGTTAAAAGAATAAATCTTGAAGGTTCATATTCAAGCTTTGTATACAAATTCACATACAACGTTGAGAAGACGGAATGATAAAAGTTTCAAGTTTTGCATTATTTTATTATTTGTGCACCTACTAATACTAGCTTACATATCAATTCCTAGGACTTCATAAATTGCCCTAGAAATTTTGACGAGTCAGTGACTAATTAGGGGAAGGTAGAGAAATGGGAAAAATGGAAACTTCTTGTAATAGACAAAATATGTGAATTTCGAGGGTGCTGATACTCACAGAGTAACACGTAGCTAAGTGTGATACACGAACAATATTTAGTCCGATTCGCACCAGCCAGTAAAAAATACAAGCTATGTGTTAATTTAATAGGAAAATCTTCAGACAAAAACGACAGATTCCTCTACTTAGGTTGCTTATAATAAGTAAGAAATAAGACTATTTTGCTTTGCGACTAAATATTTACTACAAATCGAGCGTACAGATTAATAAAATAACTAAAGCAAAAGCTTCGTAAAGTAATAGATATGTTAATGTATTTATAATACCAGCGTATCGACGAGATGGAAATTTGAAATTGAGGGCAAAATCGAAGGAGTAAAATATTAAAGTTTGTAATACAAAGAACAAAATTACTACTGTAAAAACGTAGGAACATGATTATGGAAGGGGAGAAAAGAAAATAACAAAGTAAGGTAAAGAAATATTTATTTCTCAGTTTCCCGAAGAAAAATACGAGAAATCAGCCATAGAAGACTGCTTACGATATCTGTCGTATTGTAAATAAGTACGTATGTTGGAAAACGGTTGTATTTTAAGTATTAAGTGCAAAACTTAAATTTGTGTTATATATTCCAAATTGCCTTTAACCTTTCCATTTTGCCCTCATATAAGTTATAAATCATTTTTTACTAGAATGTAGTTATTTTTAAAGAGAAATTTGTTTAGATCATTTGATTATTTTTCAAGAACAATTTAAATAAGAGCCATAAGTCAAGTACATTTCTATTTATTAATACACAAAATTAGCCCTTCCATCTTGCCCTTCTTTCCCTTATGAGTGCTTTAAGTTTAAGTGCCATTTTATATTATTGTCACCTCTATATTGTCTTTATTTCAACTTTAGATTCTGTTGTTTAGAAAATCTTGAAATTATAAAAAAAATGATGTGCCTTTAAATAATTAATTGTGACCAGCAACTTCAGAAAAAATCAGCTGTAACAAACGAATAGATAGACAGATGTGATAACCAAGTGAACCCTAAAAGTTAAATTCTAATTAACTAACACAAATTGTATTCAATAAAAAAACCCTAGACCGGCACAAACTATAATTAGGGACACACTAAACGCCACCATAAAGTTGTAATGAATTACTGTTTGAAACAAGTCGTGTTTTTCCAAAGAAGACTTGGAATATTTAATGGGGCTTAATGACGTAAATACCTAAAAGGCCCTTAAATTTTATGCATATCAAGAATCTCTCGGTTGAAAGTTTGATGTAAACATGGCCTGAGTTTCAGCGGTCAGGTTTAAATATGAATATAAATTGAGAAACTTTAGGGTTGCTTAAATTCAACAAGAACTTTAAAATTATTAACACGCCTCTCTTACAGATTTACGGGTTGTAATTCTATTTTGTTGTCGTCATTATTGATGTGAGTATCCTAAAGTGTGTTTGTCATTTTTCCTGGATATACTTTACTCTCTGTTTTCCCGCGACTTCGCCCGCGTAAATTATAACCTATGTCATTCGCGTATGATGTAACTTCACACACATCATACGCGGATGACATAGGTTATCATTTACGCGGAGTGTACCTAATTGACTAGTGTAACTGAGCCATTAAGGATAACAAATTTGAATTTAAACGATGTTGCGGGTAGAAGCTTAGCGCATAATGGAAGTGGATTGAAACAGCTTAAATCAAAGATGGCCTCTTTGCTAAGCAGCAATCTCTTTGATGATAAAATAAGTATTAGACAAAACATCACATGCATAGCTCAGAATCCAAGATGTGTGGCTAAATCCCCATTTTATGGAGTGTTCGAGACAGTGAAAGTACCATATCACAACACCCAGACCCGAGACAATACAGAAAAGTCAATTTTATACATTGACCCAACCAGGAATCAAACCTCTGAGACAACACCTTAATACCGGCATGCATACCACTCGGCTACGGAGGTCGTCAATGACAAATGTATGTAGAAATCTATATATGAGTGAATAAAATGAGCAGATATAAATTATGAGTTTTTATTCAACAAAGGAAATGAAACAGCAGCAAAAACAAAGGAAACAGCACTTCATTGCATAAGGATCTCAAATGCTATCTTTCCCAATAGCTTCCGGCCATGAATTCTATAAATGGGCAGTATGCACTATTAGTAGCAGATGTGTATTCACTAGTAGATAAAGTATGAAATTTGCTAATAAACGAACTGCTGTTTTTTGTATATATAAATATATATAGATTTTGTACCTTTTTGTTAAATTCTGTAGTATAACCATAGAAAAATAAACTTCAAGCTTATTCCCGTGTTTTAAATTCGAACACATGAATATCCTATCATCACAGTGTTTGAAAAAATATAGGACTAAAAATACGCGTTTAAAACATGTTCCGGACGGAAAAACGACTTTCATCAAAAATACGCATATGTATAACTAAGCTTTATGAGTGATATGAAAAATAAATAACAATATGCGAGTTCCAATACCTTCGTAATGTTGCAAATAAAAGAGTAAACTCAAAGAGTATTTGATCACTATCAACCATAGAGGTAAGAACAAAATGTCGTGTTCAGAATACTAAAGGAACTTGAAAGTTTGACAGAAACCGTAGCGTTTGTCTGCGACTTGATTGGAGAGTGGTTCGAGCGCAGCAGACATCCCCTGCTCATGTACACACACGTGATCCGACTCAATGCTGCCTACGCCACAAAGAAAGGTTCATTTGTCCTTTTTTAGATGTGCTTCGTCAGTTAACGTCAGGAATTTGTTGCGCGTTGTTTTATAAGAGACGCTTATTTAAGATAGACGACAAACAGTGAAGTTACATTATGGTAGAACATTACGGCTTTAAGTTTCTTAAAATTCTAACTGATGATTTATTTGAATTTAAATTTCTTAGCATCAATCAAAGGAGATCTACTGCTATATATGCCTCTCGATTCTTTTATTTTTGATTGCTACTTGTGGATCCTGCCATTGGTATTCATTTCTAAACATTGTAATATGTCACTGTAAAATTGTACACATCATCATCTACTCGAGTTGTCTCATAAATTTCTGGATTTATTTTTTATTTAAAAAAAATTCTGCCATCTACGTCATGCGCTGGATACATAGGCTATAATTTACGTGGGCGAAGTCGCAGAACAGCTTGTTTTTTTTTTAATATTGCCATGGAACAGCTAGTTACTCATTAAGTGTTAGTTGTCGATGACAACCTTCAGGACGCATCAACGAATGAGGTGTCGATTAATAACAAAATTTTAGTTATCAATTTTCTAGCACCGCATTAGTTTGTCTAGAAATATAACTTTTGATAACTGCAAGCAGCTACCATTATTTAAAGTTTTATAATTGTCAACATCAGACCTTTTACGTCCCCACAGCATGGGCTCAGGTCTTCCTTATAGATGGTTAAGGAGGATGGGTCATGTTCCCCCACGCTGGCTCAATGCGGATTGGAGAGTATTAACGTCTGCAAATGTAGCCGGGATCAGCGGCTTAACGAGTCTTCCCGAAGCACGAAGTAGCTCGAGATAATTTTTTTTTGTCACCCATCCCGTGACCGACCCTTACGCAAGTTGCTTAAGAACAACGATCGCGGGCTGCGGCGCTTATCGGTGGCATAGAGGGCCACTGTGCTTTTACGCTATTTGATTGCGGTCATTTTTATTTGCTTTTGTAATCATTTGTAATTCGCTTTTCTATAATCAAAGTCGCTGTGATTTATTATTATATTTATCTTAGCAATTAGAAATCTTTGATATTACATTATAATTCTCAAAAAATCTTTTAAAACTAATGAACAAATAGTTCGAGCTTCAAATCAAATTCAAACGGAGCAAACCATGTCCTAGCAGACAAAATTATTATATTTGGCTTCAAAAAAGACTGTCAAAAGTGATCTATGAAGTCGAAAAAAAGCATTTCTCTCTCATACAGTCCTGACCCAGATAAAATACTCGTGATAGATGGTTATTGTTTCTCTAATATAATAACCGATGGTGAAAAAATGTTCTGCCTTTTTTGAGGAAAAACTGTTTCCACGACTTTATTACGATGAAGGTCAATAAGTAATTGTTTATTGCTTGTCGGATGGAATATTTAACCAAGGGAATACGATGATTAGTTAATTTTAAATCAAATTTTAAGTAGCTCGGTGGCGTAGTGGATAAGCGCCGCAGTTCGCGATTGGGCCAGCGTGGAGTATCATGGGCCAAGGAAGGCCTGAGCCCCTGCAGTGGGGACGTAAAAGGGCCGGTGATTATGATGATAAAATCAAATTTTATGCAAACGCTTTAAGCATTCGTCCTCACAGACAAACCTGTTACATAGTTTTGTGGGAATATGTATAATTTATAATTGTATTCAATTATAAATAAATGAGCAAACACAAGAAGCATTAGAGCGTTATTTATAAATGTATTAAAATTCAATATCATTGAATATTACGAATTATATTGATTTTTTTAGTTTATCACAACGATTTAAATACTTGCAAATGCAAAAGTTACTTCGGAAGGTAAGTTTAGTGTTGTACTTAGCTAGTATTTAAGAGACAAGTTTATATAGATAATTGTATAGAAAAGTCGCTTCACTACGGAACTTGTCTATATAAAATTGAATAAAACCTTTTAATTAATATATTTGATATTTATAAATGTACTTGAAGAAAAATGCTAAATAAATTCTACAGTTTCTCAAATATAATTTATTTATTAGATTATTTTACTATAAAGCAAATATTCTGAAAAACTTCCTCAGCAAAATAAAATGTTCTATGTAATTTATTACGATAAAAATATCGATTATATTTGATCAATTTTGCATTCACAATGTTCAAAAATCTTAAAAAATCCACTATGACCTTTCGCAATCCGGGCGACTACTCTAACTACCGAGCTACCCAGGACCTAACAGGACTGACGAATTGTTACTTTGTCGCTACTACGAAGCATATTTTAAGCATCTATCATTAAAAATATAAAAATATCTATCCAGCATCAACAAAACTTACGATAACCGAGTAAATAATTATGAACTAAAAAGTAAACAGAATTATCTAGTTTAATACATTTAATATTGTAATGATTACTTAATTAAAGTTAACTAACGCATCGTTGTGAGGCGCACGTTCAAAGTAATAAAATTAAAGATTGTTAGCGTTGGCAATACCGTTAAGAAAACGATATTGTCGAACGTGGAGTTCATTAACTTATCGAAGCCTGCGCGCTTAGAAATACAATACTATAGGGATGACAAATTTTTATTTGTCTGCCCGCCAGAGTGTGTATTTGATTTCTTGACTAATCAATAAATTACGACAGATTGAGTTGAAATGTCGCATGACGTCACACCTTTGTACAGTTTCTAAGTAATTTCATTTCAGCTTTTATCCTATTTCTAAGCCATGTCTTGTTAAATTGAAGCAAAAAGCACGTATAATCTATTATGTGACTGATGGTCTTAATAGATTACATTTTTTTTACCTAGGCATCATCCCTAATGGTAAATAATACAGAAAAAAAATGAGGTAGTTAAATAATTTTGGCACTTTTCTCACGATTACCGATTGTTCTTCTCAAATCTATATGCACTTAATCTCTTTAAAGTCCAAACAAAGGAATTAGTTAAAGTCAGTAAAACCACTCCATAATATAATGCCGTATTAAGTCCACGTGGGCAGAAACGGTTCCTGTTGGCAGTATAATAGGATTACCAGATTTTATTACTTGTTTCAGAAATATCGTTAGGAAGGCAATTTTGTGTCAGATATTGGCTATTAGCGCGTGTGGTAATGCTTCCTCGATATTCATGCCGGCGAAACGGGGCTATCTGGACTTTGGAATATTACTGAGTAAATAGCGACATTCAGAAATGTGCGAATATGACTTTTAGTAGGGAATAGGAGTTTATATTTGTTCATAATATACACGGGAAATATCACCTGCAAGTGTCTAATTTCAGAGACTTATTTGTGTAATCTTCATTAAAATCGAGTACATTGTGTACTGTAACGTCCGATGACATTACTATAGGTAGGGTTTACTCTTCGGACGGTTTATGGTCAAGTGCTGGCCGTTCATATTTTAAATTATTACTTTTTCATATTCGAATTCGCGTATTCGTGTTTTGCTGGTGAATAGTTTTTCTTTTCTGATCGAGACCAGCTTAGGGTGAGCATCGTAGTATAATTATTATAAGTGATTAAATGTAATTTTTATCAGAAATAAATCAAGACTAAGGAGTTCTACCAGTTTTTTCATTGCGCCACCCACCTCCACCATTAGACTAAGTTGCCATAAGTCGCCATAGTACCTACCTATTTCCATAATATTATCACTACATAATAAGCAAATATCGCACCTATGCCGGTAACCTGTTAACTGTTTTTTTTTTACAAAAAATATTTAAATATATGAGGAAACTTCAAGCTGTATCTACTGGTAAAACCCATTTTGTTCTTGTAATAATTGTCAGTTAATAGGGTTTACCAGCATGGTTGTGATTTTATACTAGTATTTATAGGAACACTAATCTTTGAGGTTAGCTGTCCGCTTGTATACTTGTAGTCCTTTTAGGGACTGAATTTTTCCTATTCCTGCTAGGGCCCATATCCGAAAACCTACTGTATTCTTTGCAATTTGCAGATACCGCACCAATGCTGGAATGCGCTCACCTTTTCATCGCCTAGTCCATTCCTTCAACGGGTTTTTCAACACCATAGATATTCACGACTTGCGACCGGGTTGTTTTAAACAGGAATTGTACGAAACAATGTCTAATATATAAAGCGATGTAATAAAATTGCTAAATTTTACAACCATTTCATGCTCAATCTCTTTTAATTTGATTTATTATCGTAGGATCGATCATTGTCAGGTATTACCGTTTGTTAAATTTTATATATATTAATTGTGATAGATGTCGTTGGTGGCAAAATTATCAATTAGCTTTATAATGTCTGCGTATAATACATATTGTTTTTTGTCACTGTTTCTCTTACCCAAATAAATAGAAAAAAAAATAAGTTCAAAATCCTTTCTTAATAAATATATGATAATAATATCGTATGATACTCGTAATAACAATTTGTGAGACTCTGTTTTAGCTGGGTGTCATATCGAATAAAATAAATAGGAGCTTTTCTTTTTTAATGTGTTATTTATATATCAGTATTATATCTTGATATTGGCATTAAGAATATTGAATTTACGAACCCCATCTCGGGCACCTGATGTTGTCAAATTTTGTATACTTTCGATAAGATAGTTAACATTTCCTATATTCGGTTGTAGGTAGGTACTGTACACGGCTCGATTAAAATTAAAAAGTACAAATTCAAATGTTTGCCTTAGATTAATTAATATTAATTTGCCGACTTTCAAAAAAGTTTCTTAAATATATTAACTGTGTCAAGTATTAGTTTTTCTTTTTGTAGTTCCTGTGTAAGGTTAGCTGGCATGCCAATTATTTTATATTGTAAATTGTCGACCTTTGTTGCTCGCCACGGAACGAGGTCAGACCTGATCTCATTAACTTCTTAATTAAGGAGACAACGTGATCTGATTATTAAATTGGGTGTATCTAACTAACCTCTATTTGTTTATCGATACGATAGATATTTAAGTTAGAGTGAACCGTAATTAGATACAGAATAAAATATTATTTACTGACCTAAAATTACAGACATACTAAATATCTATCCAGCATCAACAAAACTTACGATAACCGAGTAAATAATTATGATCTAAAAACTATACAACTAAAAACTATTCTGTTAAAAATAACCTCGAACTCGACGTCTAGCTCAGATGTTACGGCATAGAACTTCAATGAAATAACATCTTTATTTACAATATTTTCAATAAGTTTTTATTTGATTCATCACAGAGACAGCGAATCTCTCGTCGTCGAGTTCTGGGTTGTTTTATAACTTTTGTTTACCTCGCAATTTATTCATCAAATCTTCCAACTGAATTATAATGTCATAGATGTTTAATGACAATGAATGATTAGTTAAGAGTTACTTCATTTAAATTCTGATAAGGTAAACGGCCCAGGATGGCGCACTAATTCTCTTTAAGTACTTTCATAATAAGGATATTAAACGACATGGGTTCGCTGAAAATATTACGATTCTATATAAAAACTTGGGTTCACTGAAAGTATTACGATTTTATATAAAAACTAGTCGCTATTATTTATAAAAAAAAACTTAATATGTTCCAGTTTTATGTCCTGTCGTATTGAAAGACTCCAAGCGTGGATACTTATACAGGTTGCCTTGTTACAATAATTGCTATTGGAATTTTGGGACAATAACTCGGTTCAATCAGTTATGGTAATGAAGCGAGTGTCGAGTGTGATACTCGTGAATTTTCATGTTTCAGTTACCTACTAGTGTTGTGACGCATTTTCCAAATATATTGTTTGCATAAAGACTACTTAAAATTACTGAATACTACATATTATATTCATTATGAAGACGGTACTGATATCAGCGTGTGTACAATCCAGTAGAGGAAACCATACAAAGGAAACCAAATTTATGTATTCCAATCAAATTTATATATTCCAACTCAAAGACTTGTTGTGAATTCGAAGAACTCATATTGTATGAGTATACGCATTTATTACCAAATAATATTAAAACTATTGATAATATTATTACATTAAAATCCTGTTTATTTAAATATTTAATGGATAAAAATTATTATTCAATTAATGAATTCTTGCAAGATAAATCTCATTCTTAATTATTATATGAATGCTTTGATTAAAATATAAACCTATTGTATCTTATGACCATGATTTGATATTTGCTATTTTTTATGAAATTTAATTTTCTGCCATTTTTTTTATATAAAATCAGACATTTTATTGTATATTGACTTTAATATTTGCACATCGTCTTGACGATAAAATATGCTGGTCTTAAATTGTAAAACAACCTTGTAACCATATTTTCGCAAATAAATAAATATTATTATTATTATTACAGACTACATTTAAGGAGGTTTACAGAAAATTATATGAATCCTGAGGTGGTATATAGTGTATATTGTTAAATAAGTGAATAATTTGTTAATAGATGACCCGTTGTACTTCGTATTACCTCTGACCGTGTAAACCTTCCCTGGACTACGACTATTTTTTTTTAAACCTAAATCAGCTAAGTTGACCCATCCGTTTTCAAATTTTAGCAAAACAAACGAACAGCAAATAATAACAATAGCTCAAAAGTTCATTAATCTATTAATATTTTGACCCAATCATGATAATCACAACAACGAAGCTAATTAAAACGAAACAGTTAAGCGTCACAACAATCCTTGGTACGCGATATAAACATACATTCGACCTCCCAAGGGCGAGACATAACCTCACCAAAGTTATCACATGATTCGTTGAGTTCCTGCTAATGAAATTAACCCCCATTCGCCCGGGAACGGAACGTTGGTAATGAGATGTTTCCACTGTAACTACATACGTGTTTGTTGGGACTCGTCGGTCATTACAGGATAAATGCGCAGAATGCCTTTGTAACTTTTCTGTTACTTGGGATAGTTGTAATGACCGCTGTCAGATAATATAATGAAGGCTAAATAAATTGCCGAGATAATTCAATTAAGATTATTAGTGATTCTTTTATATAGCCCGTATTGGGGAAATTCTTCGGTTTTCATTATTTCGTGAATAACAAAAGATCATATAAGTATTAATGTCATTTAATGTTCATTGGTCTTTATATTTTTTTTAATAAACAAGAGTATAGTTTCACTATTTCTCTATAAAATGCTTCGTTTAAAATAATAATTGAAGTCATTTTATTATATTTGAGCAATCTTGCATTCAAAACGCTACATCTCATATCAGACACTTGAAGCTGGTGAGTTTTTGAGCATTTATTAAAATAAAGAGATTTTCTTAGAATTAATTATGCACAATTAACCCGCAAGACATTTAGTTTTTAAAATAAATTACGAGTATAATAAAAGCCTTATTGAATATATCATAACAATGTTTTATTTTAAAATAATACATAGAGATAATGAATTATCATTAGCCTATTAATGTCCTGTGCTAAGACATAGGCCTTCCCCACAGATGGAATAGGATAGGGAGAAAGGACCACAACGCTGGCCCAAAGCTGATTGTTGAGTGTTAACAATTACAGATACAGCTGGGATCAACGGCTTAACATGTCGTCCGAAAAACGGAGGATATGATGTCGAGATTACAAAGTTTCATTCACTCATTCTATGCCCGGCCTTTGCGAAAGTGGCTAAACTTCTGCATTGCAGACCGCGCGCACTAACCATTATACCGTCGTGGTCCTCCAAAGAAAGCGTTACTATTTAATTCATCATCTTCATCATCAGCCCATTTACGTCTCCACTGCAGGGGCTCAGACCTTCCTTATGGTCGTTAAGGAGAGTGGGTCATGACCCTCCACACTGGCCCAATGCGGATTGGAGGGTATAAACTACTGCAAATGCAGCCGGGACCAACAGTTTAACGTGCCTTCCCAAGCACGAAGTAGCTCGAGATAATTTTTTGGTCACCCATCCCATGACCGACCCTTGCGAAAGTTGCTTAACAACAACGATCGCGGGCCGCGGCGCTTATCCACTACGCCACCGAGCTACTACATATTAATATTCTATTAATACAATAAATAAATAAAAATGTTTATTTTTCCTAAACTAAGTCCATTACACTAGGCGCTTGGAGCTTTCTTTTTACCCGAGTACGGTGAAGCGAAAAGCGTAATGATTTTGGCTGGTATGTTAGTTATGTATGTGAGAATGTTCATCTACTCCCTTATAACTTCGACACTACTAATCGTAACTGGACAGATGAGGTATCATTAGAAGCGTCTCAGTTGTCCGCGTGCTAAAGGCTATGTGGCGTTACATAAATTAATGCTCTCCTAGAGAGCATAAAGTAAGAAACTAAAAAATATATATTGTTCAATCATTTCGTGTAGGGTATCAAATGAAAGGGCTTAATTAGCACATTCCAAACATCATTATATGTATATAGATAGTTTTTGCTTGCATTTTGCTTAAACTAAATAAATAAAAAAATAAGTTCAAAATTTAAAACCCGACTACTACGTAGTCGTATGCCGCAACAGTTTGTTTTGTTATGATCAGTAGCATAAGACTACGCTATCCTTTGGTCATCGCTATTATAATATAGCTATCGCTATAAAATAAATGTCTTGTTTCAAACTTTTTACAGCGTAATTTATCTGTAGTCGGGTTTTAGTTTTTGAATTTATTTTTTTTATGAACCATAATATTTGTGCTCGTATTAGGAAAAACCGCTCTTCCGTCATTTGTCAACAAGTTTTTCAAAGTCACTTAGGTAATAAATATTTCTTATCTTTATAGAAATCTATAAAAGAGTGATAATTATAATACGGACACTAATGAAAAAAATATGATTACTTGAATATTATATCAAAGAGATAATAATTTGAAAGGCAAGAAAGAAACAAACGTTATAATTAGGATGAGAAGGAAATAAAAAACAAATATTACCGTTAACGTAACAAATTGCTTCGGGCACTAAGGTGTGGGAAAAGAAAGAAGGATTTTTCAGATTAATTAAGCTTAGCCCTGTTTAGACATGGGATGTAATTTGCGTTAGTCCCGGGAGGATTAACTTTGTCCGTACAACTTTTTATTTTATTTTTACATTTTTAAACGTTACATTGTTTATCGAGAGTAACCTTTTGAATATTCATGTGATAAATTTTTTACTCTTATAAAGGTAATTAAATTTTTACCAAAGTGTGTTGGCTGTTATTTATTGCACACCAAAGATTATGCCATCACATCGGCGGATATTAAAAACGTGACCATCTAAGGCTTTCATAATGCCGCCCGTCCCCAAATGACCCGCTGAAAAATTTCAAATACGTTTAATTACGAAGGAGCTTTGGAGAAGCTACGTAATTGGTGTTTTCTTCTACTTTTTGATTAGCTACTCTTACTATTTGAGCTGTTTCGACACTTTGAATATGTAAAAAAAGTGTTTGCAACCAAACGGTAAATCACATATATATTTTTTATTTTGCATTATGTTCATTTAACTTTAAGTACACTGTTGATTAGCTACTCTTACTATTTGAGCTGTTTCGACATTTTGAATATGTAAAAAAAGTGTTTGCAACCAAACGGTAAATCACATATATGTTTTTTATTTTGCATTATGTTCATTTAACTTTAAGTAATATTAACCAACTTTGAAACAATGTCATTTATGAATAAATAAAAAAAAACCTGTGTCGGTTTATTGATGTGTGTCACACATCATCATATTTTAGTAAATCCGTTTTTCTATCTCATATTAATACAAAAAACTTTTAACACCGGCTCAAGCGGGTTTTGCAAATAACTAGACTCCTTAGATTTTATACTATAGAAATTAGAAGCTGCTAAGATTGGATTCCGCATAACTACTATCACTATCGAATTGAATAAATCTGCATTACACCTAAAACTAATAAGTCAATATTAAATTGTTTTAAAACATATTATTGCGTACCTGCCGTCCCCAATAGCACTTGCTAAAGACTTACAAAGAGGATAATTAACAATAGTTCCCCTACCTTTATTGAAACGTCCATCATTGCTAAACGCCATTTTGAACGGCCATTGTAAACATGTTTTTCCATCGAGTGAGGTGGGGCAGATTAATTATGGATTGCCCCATCCAAGGTGAAGACTTCTTTTTGATCTGACTGTGGACAATGGGAATCCATTAGGTGATTTCCAATTTGTCTGGTGCACTCTGCAAACGTATCTGGTGGGGAGGACAAACACATATTTGATGGATTCGAATAGTCGGAGATTTTTTGAAGATTATAGTGATTTCCGCCCATGAATTAGATTTGGAAAGAGAAATGTAATATTACAAATAGTGACAAACATTATATTTATTAGATCGTTACTATTGGAGATTATAGATATATAGTTTTTTCTTGCATTCATGTGTATTTTTGTATCTTAATAAATAAAATGCAAATTACGGAAATATAATTTATGATTAATGGATTTATCGTTATCTAATAATTAGTTTACAAGTTTTATCTCCAAATGTACTCTTATTCAATGCGAACCGAAAAGAAAATAATAAAAAGAAAATACTTACAAGGAAATACTAAAACATCAGAGGCAAAACGGTTCTGTTTTGCACAGAAAAAAACAAACAAAGCAACTATTATCGAAGAATAAAATACACTTAGAGTTAGTGCCAATCAAAAACAGTAGCATCAACGCGGACATAAAATATTAGCACGCTGAAGTAGGAAAGTATCCCCGGGATAGTTTTAGACAAGTTTTCGACGTGATTCTGCCCCGGTAGCTCGAAACAAAAGGCTAGGACTTCACTAAATACTGGCTGAAAACATAAAACTAAAACATAGAACCACATAGTGAAGCTGAAACGGTATGAGACAGCTCGAATTTCATTATTTTAACATACATTTTAAAGGTCTTTTAACCGGATTCGAAACAGAATGTTATTACTTTTACCTGCATTAATTTAATCTCATTGAAGTGGCAAAATATTGTTATCTCTTGTTTAGGACAGAAATATATTTATAACGTATTTTATTTAATAATGTAAATAAATGTATGTCTCTGTGTATTTGTCTACATATTTCTTCTTAGACCTATAAACCTTTTCTTTCAAATTCAATAAAATTAATAGAGATAAAGATGTCGCTTTTCTCACGTATAAAATACCAATAAAGATGTTTTATTGCGAAAAATTGTAGGTTCCAAACCTATATTTGTTGTTTATTATTTACCTATTAAGTTTTCTTTGGTATATAGAATGGACATACTAATTTCTTTTATTTTCACGCGCACTATTCATTAAATTGAACTATTTTGAAGGGTCCAAAACTGACGTTTAGATCTCATGACCGAGATCAAATATAAAAACACACCAATTCAGCATAGTTCTATTTAATGGAAAGGACAAAGGATAGCTTTACCTTCCTTTATTCCATACTATTATTATTCTAGTTGCTTACAAATTTATTTGTTTTCAATCTTTCATTATAATTTTCATGGTCATCAATTCTTTATTTTTTTTTTATAAATAAAGATTCAGTTTGATATACGTTAATTATGAAAAAAAAATACATACTAATTTTGTAACCACTAAGATGGCTCTTTGGCAAAAATGTACCCTCTCTTTGTTTTCAAAGGAAATCTTTTCTGACAGACAGATAAAGATTATAAAAACACTTTATTACTTATAATTAACTTTATTTAATAGAGATTCGGTTTTTCATACATTGTTTATGAAAAAATAATAACAAACATATTTTGTAACGACCACAAAGACTCTTTAGCAACAATGTAACATGTCTCTTGTTTTCAAAGGGAATGTTCTGTGACAGACAGAGAAAGTTTGTAAAAACACACTTGGCAAGGTTACTGAAGCGGAAGCGATGCCCTTTGAGGATTGATAATAACGTTTCAGTCGCAGCCTTCGCCAACGGGCCCGAATAGGATTTGGTCAAGTCCTTAAGGCAGCATCGATAGAAATCGTATGCAATAATTTAATGAGATTAATAATATTTATAGAGAAGTACAAATACGAAACTCTCGTAAAAGGCATTTACATGTAGAACTAACTGCATTTACGCAAGCTTGGCAAGTGACCGGGATATGTATAACCTAACACTTATATAATTTCTTTATTAAACTCCATAAATTTCGTCTAATTTGACCTATTAGAGAGCTTTAATTAGCTTAGTGACATTGCATATTAACATTTAACATTATAGCTCCATCCACTTCGTAGTTTATTTTTTCATGAGTATCTCTTTAAAAATCTTATACCGCAATTGCTATATGTAAATCTATCATTGTTAATATAACTACATAGTATAAAACAAAGTCGCTTTCTCTGCCCCTATATGTCTATGCATGCTTAAATCTTTAAAACTACGCAACGGATTTTGATGCGGCTATTTATTATAGATAGGGTGATTCAAAAGGAAGATTTTTATTTATAATACAAGACCAACAAGACCACGCGAGCGAAGCCGCTGGCGGAAAGTTAGTTCTAAATAAAAAATAAGATGGACATATGTACTTATTCAAACATTGTCGTATGCGATATTTGTCGTGCGATTTCATGTTGACATCAAAGGGCTCGTTTCGTGGTACTGAAACATGGGTACTCCTTTGTTCTGACGGATTAACCTTATCACAGTAGGAACTTATCGCCGCACCTTTAACCGGTCAGACCACAGTTTGCTGTCTAAAGTTTATAGGCTGTTGTGTTAATTATTGAGCTAATATAAAGATAATTAATTGCCTATTTGAAGTACTTAAAGCATGTATGTAAAAATTTCAAGAACTAAGAACCATATCGAAATGCATATGAATTGTGTTTTTTTACATAACTTGCTATAAACAATTAATGATTACAATTTATATAAACAAATTAATGGCATATATGTATAACAACATTTTTTCTCTGATTTCAATCAAAGAAGCAGGTAATATATTCATAAATTCTAAACAAAATTAATTTTTTTTAGCACGTTGAACGAAGGCCTCTTCAAATATATGAAACTTATATTCAAGCGCTTAAAATATACCTTTTCATCACTCGATATAATCATTCAAACATTAGACATTTTTTATGATTGTACATCTAATAATATAAGTATAATCTGTATTTATTGATGACTCGTACTTTCGAAAATAAGAGGACGCAGAAGTACGAAGAAGGGTTAATAAAAATTCAAACATTATTAATCTTCAATTTTAAAAAAAATGAGATCTTGCTGATATAAGATTTTTCATTTTATATCTCATCAAATTAAGTTCGCATTTAATTTCATCGTCAAAGTAACATATTTCGATAATCCAACTCAATCAATTTAGTAGTTTTTTAGAATTGGATAGATCTGATAGATTGACGGAACTTAGAAAACCGAATGATCGTTAATTATACCACTTTCTTATAAAAGTAATTTTTTTATTTCAATTATGCACCGAAACTTAATACTTAACAGGGTTCCAGCAATTCAAATGACGTCACGTATACTCTGACTTATGTACCAAAGTTAAATTGAAACTGGTACGCAAACCGCACTCGTATGATTTATTAGCCGCATGCGAATACGTTGCCGGGCAGAACCACTGTTTATGTATCCATGTAATTGGGAGCATGTACTCGACTAGTGATACGGGCGTATGGTTAATTCTGTCGTAACATTATCGTTAGAAGTTTCACCGTAAATTCACCAAGTTTTACTGACGGTCTTTTCACTTAAACTTGTTGCTGTTAATGAAATTAGTCGGTGGTGTGATGGTCTTATTAACTTAACGTTCCTTATTAAGGTGTAAGGAAGAGGAAGTAAACCGTTTATATAACAAAACAACAATAATACTTTATTGTTTACACCATAGAAAACATGAATTTATCGAACTGAACATAACAACATAATGCAGTAATTGTCTAAAGTCAAAACGATGAAGTCGAAAGAAAAGAAGATTTCCGTACCGAAAACGAGCAAAATAATCACGTTTGTTTTATGGAAATCCCTTTTAATATTTATTTTATTCTATACTAGCTGTGCCCGCGACTTCGTCTGCGTGGGGTTGTGTAGTTGTATGCACAATCGGCTATTTATTGTTCTATTTTCCATGTAATGCTAAGTTGCCTGGATGAGTTTATCGTTTGTACTTAGTTATAAGTATTATTGTAAATGAAAGACTGAGATCCGGCAATAATAATCTTTATTATGCGTCCCTCTTACTCCTAGGTACATATTTAACATCTCGCTCTCACACAACCAAACATTCTGCTATTATCTTTTTACTCTTTTACTCTTACGCACTTAACATTCATCATCTCTTTCATAAAAGTTACGTTCAGAATTACATAAATTAGATTTTAACCTTACATTATTGTATGTCCTTGTTGTGCAGTGTTTACTTACTTATTTAACTGCAATTTCAACCGAACGCGCTAACCTACTATGCCATCGGACCTTTTATACCTACCTATACTAATATTATAAAGAGAAAAGATTTGGTTATTTATTTTTTTGCATCGAATTGCTCCAAAACTACTGGACCGATAGTTTCAGAGCGATTCCGACCTACGGGAAGCTACATCAGGCGCGGATGTCAAAGGCTATAATTTTGCGGCAAAGTCGCGGGGAAACAGCTAGTTCATTATACCCTGTAAAAACTTATCTGCAGTACGCCTGTGGAGTATGAAGTCAACACGGGTTGGCGATAATCGAAACTACTTTCTCGATCTCTATTGTGCAAACTGCGAGTTCTTTCAGAGACTGAGCGCATTTCTCTATCAAAGGAAGTTTCATACTCGTACCATACTGCATGTATGTTATGATCAGCAGTTAGACGCGCTATGCGATCTTCAGAAGTTTCCTGAGATCAAACGCTTGTTGTATGAGTTCTCTGAGAGCTCAAGAGATTGTCCCTGACCGTAAATGCTTCAGTTCAACTTTATAGTGCATAAGCCTCGCGATGGGCAGTTAAATACGCTTCACGTCCGTTCAATCTCTTTCTTTGTCAATAAAAGTCGGACGGTACAGGTCTGACGGAAAATAAATGGAGTTTTATTTATTGATATAAAAAAATATATACATATTTTAATTTCGCCTTTCCACACTCGAAGAAAATCGTCTACTAACACATACTTCCGAGAAGTGCTTAACTGAGCTCCCGTCAGATTTGAACGGCCCTTACGTCACCAACTGCAGGAGCTTAGGCCTTCCTTATGGATGGATAAGGATGATGGGCCACGACCCTCCATGCTGGCCCAATGCAGATTGGAGGATATTAACGACTGCAAATACAACCGGGACCAATCGCTTTACGTGCCTTTCGAAGCTTGGAGTTGCTTGAAATAATATTTTTTGGTCACCTATCCTGTGACCGACCTTTACGAAAGTTGCTTAACAACTACAATCGCAGGCAATGGCGCTTATTCACTACGCCACTGAGCTACTCTGAACCGACTGTCTGAAAATATCAACTTTGAATTACGTACCTTCAGCAATTTGTATGTTAAAAAAAAAACAAAAAGAGTATTAACATATAGACTAGTAATAAGAGAAAAAAAAATCTAGCTCAAGTTGTCTTTACGTTCTTAACTTCAGTTGACGTGTATCTAACTTTTTTAACGTCGTGGAAAAGCTTCTGACATTGGCTCTGTTACCTGGCAAGCAACAGGAGGTGAGTAGGATTCTCCTCCGTGAACCCGGTAGTGAGCTGCTCATGGGACACCATCTCATGGGAGATGAAACCCGGCAAACTATGGCCGAGTCACCAGGACACTCAAGTATTGGACCATTGGTCCCCTTGCAGATGGAAAATCAGAGAGGCTCGGGTAAATCGAGTGCCTCTCCCAGACAGACGAAACCGTGTAATTCGGGGGCGGCTGCCAACTACCTCCGCTGGCCCCGACGACGACGTGAACCTAATCTGATAAAAATATGCGTTCACTGAACTAAACTACTCGATGCTTAATTGCATGATCGGAAGGCTCTTTTCGCTTGTTCTCCTACTCGCGTGATCGTATACCCGACGTCCATTATAAGCTGAATCCTATTTAATATGATTGGCTATATATAAATAAGGTCAACTTACTTTGGACGTCTCAAAATTTTGGAATCTTATTTTATTTGTCATCATACAAATTATCATTTTATAGACAATATTAATTTGTAGCTCGGTGCCGCTACGGATAAGCGCCGCTGCGCAAGATCGCTTTTGCTAAGCAATTTTCGCAAGAGTTGTTCACGGGATGGGTGACCAAAAATTATTAAACAAAGGCCTGAGGCCCTGCAGTTTGGCTGTGAAAGAGTTAATGATGATGATATATCAAAGACGAAAATTTAATAAATACAGTTAATATTTCATAGCAATTTTGGCGAACACGTCACTTCAAATTGACATAACTTTTTTATTTTTGAACCGATTGAAATAAATCATACACTAAATGTTAACGGAAGAATACATACATAATATAGTATAGAATACATAATATAGTAGTGAACTGCATTAAAATCGGTTCAGCCGTTTCTAGATTATCGTGCACAAACGCACAGACAAACCGACAAACCGACAAACAGACAAAAAAAAATAAAAATGGTTGTTTTGTGTTCTGTTACGTTAAGAAATGCCTCTCATAAGAGTTTTTTTCATATATCTTCAATGTACAGACATCAATCGGTTACGTTTTTATTATAGTATAGATTTTAAGTATTTGTTGTTATAGCGGCCACAGAAATACGTTATCTTTGAAGATTTCTATCTAATTTTCACGGTTAATGAGATACAACCTGGTGACAAACAGACAAAATGCGAAGTAGTTCCGGTTCCCTTCTCACACTTTAAATACAAAAAAATACCAGACAACCAGACAAATATTTCTTAATACGGGATTATCAGATAAGAGTATTTATTTCCAAGATAAATAATTGAGATTTAGGAAAATGTGTTAATACTTGTAATATATAAACGATTCATCTATACTAATTTTATTGTATGTTTTCATGGAATCCAGAACTACAGGACCGATTTAGAAAATTCTTTCACCTCAAGCTTTCTTTCTTTCAAGAGAAACTACATCATACATGGATGACATAGGCTGTAATTTACGCGGGCGTAGTCGCGGGAAAACAGATAATAAATAATACACAATTCAACTCAAAGTGAAAACTTATGTAGATGTATAATATTTTCTATTTAGACAAGACTTTACCACTTGCCTTTATCATTTACTACTGAAAATATTGAAATTCTTTTTTTCGTTTTCGTTGACATGTATAAAGAAGATTTATGATGTTCGAATTCATGGAACGCGTTGAGTGCGCTGAAAGCTTGAAGCTGCGGAATTAAGCCTATGGTTATATAGCGCTATTTATCTATACATAAAGAGATTAGGTCACATCATAGAAAACGAAAATATGAATGACTGAATGAATGATCGAATGGTTGAATGATTGAATAATTTTACTGTACACCATAATTAAATAATAGGACAATCGATGCAATTAACCACTAAATGTAATTCTATTGGCGGCCTTATCGCTAAAAACAATTTCTATCTATTCTAGTTATTGTAACAAATTATGTTTGAAGAACTACATTATCATATCGATGAAATTTATTTATTCTATTGCTATTCTAACCTACTTATAAGTTTATCTTAAAACAAAAAAATGTCTGATATAGGATAGGTATCTTACGGACGTATTTTTATGGTTTTTCATGTAATTCACGTTCAATAAAAATAATAACAATAATATTTTAATCTAGGAAACAAGATAGAGGCTCCTTCTGCATATATAATCTATAATATATAAAGCTTAATTATCTATTATCTATATCTATAATATAATATATAATAAAGCTTAATTACCACTCACTGACTCACTGACTCACTCCATGCTTTTTTCGGGTAGAAGGAGGGGGAAAATGACATTTTCATGTATGGAGACTGATAATATTTTTTTAAAATGAGTTGAAATGGCATATCGGTACAGCCAAAAAACAAAATGGCGGCGAGATAATTTTTTTAATTTCTACATTATACACTCTATGATTACGATATTCAAAATGGTCGTAGAGTGGGCTAAAAAAATGGCAATGAAAAAGGATTTGATTAAAAAAACAAAATGGCGGCCGAGATATTTTACCTCGAAAATTGACATTTTTCGACCTCTGTTCGGGCAATCGTCAATTGTTTTTCTGTGGGTTTGGAGGGGGGATTTTTACGCCGGCGACTCGGAATTATAGTCGATTTTTACGTACGGGGAGTTTTCATTTGCGCGTCAACATGGCGGCGGCGGGGGCGGCCATTTTGTTTCGGCAGTGAAAAATCGCCATTTTCCAGTGAGATTTTCTCCAAGATGGCGGCGTCGGACGGATTCGCGTTCTATGGGTCGGTCGTGAGGCTCGGTAGCATCTTTCTACTTCACTACCTATTTCTACCATTTTCGTGGTAGTTTATGAGATTTTGGGAGAAAAGTGAAATTTCGAAATACGCACTTTTCGCGGAAAACAGACTCGATGCGGTGTGGCGCCGGGGGAGCCCTATGACTTTTGGTAGTTTTCGTTTTTGCTAGCTGACAACCCTGGGCTCCACGGTAGAAAACATGTTTTTCGACATGCCCTCATAACCCGAATTGTTTGGGAACCTGGGTGGCCAGCGGAGAAAATCTGTGAATGAGGTGTCACGCCAGATATAGTCGTGACTATGGAAAAATTATGAAACTCGGGAAAATCAATATGGCGGCGCCGGCAGCGGCCATTTTGTGATTTTTTCACTTTTTCGAAAAATTCAAACGCACTTTTAGCTCACTTGGCAACATTGGAGCTCTTCGCTTTGTATAGACCGGTCGTGAGTCTCCGCTGGCTCTTTCGAATGACGTGAAATTTTTCCCCGATTTTTGGGTAATTTCGGAGATTTACCCCAAAAAGGTGAAAAGTAGAAGGAGCCGTTTCGGGATTTCAAAAATGCATTTCCTCGACGGAGGGCACTCCCCGAAATGACATTTGGCCATTTTCATCGTCATCACCTGGCAACCCTGGTGGTTGCGGCGATTTGAAAAATTTTGCCCATTTTTTACTTTGTCGACTCTAGCGCAGTCGGTATTGCCACTAGGAAAATGGTAAAAAGTGCATCGGATGCGCTATCGAGTTGGCCACACCGGTACGGAGCCGGATTTTCAAAATTCAAGATGGCGGCCAAACCAGCGGCCATTTTATCCGAAAAATTGGGTATCGTCACCACGTCGAGCCGATTTTGACGCACTTGGCGACATTTGTCAGAGTACTTCCGGGGAAACAATTTTTAGGCAAGTAGCTGAGGTGTTGCCAGGTGAAAAAAAATCTTGATAATTTTTGATACTTTATGAGATTTTTGGGGAAACACTTTTTGTCGAATTTTGAATTTTTTTCGATGCAAATATTTTAATTTTAACTTTTCAAGATACCCGATGGAAAAAATAGAACGATCGACTGGCAACACTGAGAGCAAACAACGTTTGAAATTCAACCTTGATTTTGACCGACTTGGCAACCCCGCAGGTATTTGGCGTGTATGGAGCGATTGTGCATCTCTATAGACTCTTTCGTATCGTGGAAAAATTTTACCCGATTTTAGGGTATTTTTTGAGATTTACCCCAAAAACTGTAACTGTCAAAGGAACAATTTTAGAACTTGAAAATTGGCATCCGTCGATGGAGGGCGCATCCCGAATTCACATTTGACTGTTTTCATCGTCTACACCTGGCAACCCCGGCAGGTACGGTGGTTGAAGATTTAATGCCCACTGTTCACGTTTTGGACTCTAGCTCAGTCACTATCGCCGCTAGGAAAATAATAGAATCTGCGTTGGATGCGCCAATAGATGGGCTACATGGGTCTGAGGTTGAAATTTCAAAATTCAAGATGGCGGCTTAAACAGCGACCATTTTATCTAGAAAATTGATCATTTTTCATAACTTTCACTTTATAGAGCTGATTTTGGCGTTTTTGGTAACACATTTCCGAATACTTTTAACAAAAAATATGTATTCAGCTGAAGTGTTGCCAGATGAAAAAATCCGGAACATTTCTTTGATACCGGGATTTTTGAGAAATTCTCATGTATGTCATTTATGAAAAATATTTAAACATTTCTTTACAATAATTTTACTGTTTGACAAAAATTTTACTATTGCATTTATAACATAATTGATGGAATAATTTGAGTGATCGACTAGCAACACTGATAGTAGTCACCATAAATTTCAGAATGATTCTGACCGAGTTGGCGACTCGGGAGCTTTATAGCATATATAGACCGTTTGTGTATCTTTACCCAATCTTTACGTGGTGAGAAAAAAATTCCACTATTTTAGCCAGAAAAATAAAGCGAGCGAGACATTGTCATTCGGTTAGATTAGAACTGTGACTGAAACAAAAAGCGAGCGAAGCGAGCCATAAAGGTGACCATTTAGAGAGATTTGATTAATTGGTAAGGTAAGAACTGTGACTAAAATAAAATGCGAGCGAAGCGAGCCATAAAGAACACCACCTATAGAAATCTGATCAATCAGTTACATTAGAACTGTGAATAAAACAAAAAGCGAGCGAAGCGAGCCATAATAAATGGAGACCTGGTCAATCGTTTAAGGGACTGTGACCAAATTAAAGAGCGAGCGAAGCGAGCCATAATGCGAGACCATTAAAAGAGACCTGATCAATCGGTTATGTTAGCACTGTGACTCAAACAAAAAGCGAGCGAAGCGAGCCATAAAGAGTTACTATTAAGAGATATTTGGTTAATTGGTAAGGTTAAAACTGTGACTAAAATAAAATGCGAGCGAAGCGAGCCATAAAGAACACCATCAATAGAGGCCTGGTCAATCAGTTAGATTAGAACTGTCAATAAAACAAAAAGCGAGCGAAGCGAGCCATAATGCTAGACCATTAAGAGAGACGTGATCAATCGATTATGTTAGCAACGTGTCTAAAACAAAAAGCGAGCGAAGCGAGCCATAAGGAGCAACTGTTAAGAGAGATTTGGTTAATTGGTAGGTTTAGAACTATGACTAAAATAAAATGCGAGCGAAGCGAGCCATAAAGGACACCATCAATAGAGACCTGATCAATCGGTTAGATTAGAACTGCGAAAAAAACAAAAAGAATAAACGAGCGAAGCGAGCCATAATAAATGGAGACCTGGTCAATCGATTAAGGAACTGTGACCAAATGTGCTTATAAGTGTGCTATTTAGGTCTGAGGCTGAAATTTTAAAATTATCGATGGCGGCTAAGACAACGACAATTTTATCTAGAAAATGTATCATTTTTCACGGTTTTTACTTATAGAGCTGATTTTGGCGTTATTGATAACATTTTTCGGATTACTTACAGAAAAACTTGTATTCTGTTGAAGTGTTGCCGGATAATAAAAAACAGTTTTTTTTATACAGTGATTTTTAGGAAATTTTCTATTGAATAAGAATAAAAGACTACAAGGCGATATATACAACATTTATTTTAAGTTTTCTTACGTTTTTCAACTGAATATTTCTTTTTATATTGCGTGTAAACTGGCAATCTTTTTTTTTATGTATGATGTTTTGCGTAATTAAAGATCTTTTATTTGAAGATAGAACTTACTAACTTTTTCTAGGCAATTTTATACTGTAAACCCAGCATAACAAGAGGCGGTCTTAAAACTCCAATATCTGTATTAACAAATATTAACTTACTTTTGAATAAGAATAAGAGAATCTATTCAAGCAAATTCCAAATTTTATTTTAGTTTTGCTTGCGTTTTTCAACTGAATGTTTCTTTTTCTGTTTAGTGTAAACCAGCAACCCTTTTTCTTTGACGTATGGTGCTTTCTGTACTTAAACACAATTCATTTGAAGATAGAACTCACTACCTTTTTCTAGGCAATTTCAAACTGTAAACATAACAAGAGGCGGACTTAAAACTCCACCGCTCCGATTCCACTAGCTACTCGTTTATGCTCAAGAACTTTGTAATAAGTAAAGCAAGAAAAACTTGTATAGGTTTATTATAACATATGGGTTAGGTTAGGTTAGTGTATGAAAAACAACGCACGAGCCGAGCGAGCGTAGCGAGCGTGCCGCGGCAGCGGCCGGCGAAGTGCCAGAAACGAATCGCTTTTGTTGATGGTAACATTTGGTTTATAATGTTTAAAAGATGATCGTGACCATTTTCATTTCAATTTTGATTTCGATGGACTTGACAATTCGGGATCTTTATAGCGTGTATATATGGACCATTTGTGTAGGTATCTTTACCCACAGTTTCACATAAGTAAGTATGAAGAAAATCCAATTTTTGACACGATATTTAATACTTAAAATATATTTTTCTATACTTTTAGATTATTGAGAAAACATGTTCTTTTGATATTCAAAATGAAAGTGTTCTACGTAGGTATGAGTTTGAAATTCGACATTTATTTATTTGGTGTATTATTTAAGGTAACACTGGGGGATATATCTACTCGATCTTTTTTCATACTAAATATAAACTTACTATTGAATAAGAATAAGAGACAATAATTTATTTAGAAACTCTGCTTGCGTTTTTCGACTGAATATTTCTTTTTCTGTTAAGCGTAAACTGGCAACCCTTTTTCTTTGATGTATGGTGCTTAAACACCTTCCATTTGAAGACAGAACTTACTAACACTTTGTAGGCGATTTCAAACTATAAAACAAACATAACAAAAAAAAATCGAAAAACTCAAATTCTGAAACGAAGGCGGACTTAAAACCCCATCGCATCGTGAATTGATCTATTCTAATATCTGGGCACGACATCGGTTCCCTTTTCATATAATAAATAAATCTTAGATAAATAATGTAATGTATTAATGCAAATACAATAAATACTATTTCTTGACATTAAATTGATTAATTAATGATAGTAATACTGATGGAAATATATGTTCGATTGTTTTTAATACTATACAGTAATTTACTAATAAATAAGAATAAGAGAATAAAAGACAAAACTTATTTGAAGTATCTATCCAAAATTTATTTTAGGTTTTGCTTGCGTTTTTCGACTGAATATTTCTTTTTCTATTAAGTGTCAACTGGCAACACTTTTTCTTTGATGTATGGTGCTTTGTGTCCTTTAACACCTTTTATTTGAAGATAGAACTTACTGACTTTTTCTAGGCAATTTCAAACTGTAAACCCAACATAACAAGAGGCGGACTTACAACCCCACCGCCCCGATTCCACTAGCTACTCGTTACCTCCCCGGGCTGCTCGCAGCCCGGGGCAACCAAGCGAAAGCTTCTATTCTGAAACGAAGGCGGACTTAAAACCCATCACGTCGTGAATTGATCTATTCTAATATCTGGCCACGGCATTGGTTCCCTTTTCATATAATAAATAAATCTTACATAAATAATGTAATGTAATAATGCAAATACAATAAAGACATTTAATTGATTAATTAATGATAGTAACACTGATGGAAATATATGTTCGATTGTTTTTTAATAATATACAGTAATTTACTAATAAATAAGAATAAGAGAATAAAAGAAAAAACTTATTTTAAGTATATATACAAAATTTATTTTAAGTTTTGCTTGCGTTTTTCGACTGAATATTTATTTTTCTATTGTCAACTGGCAACACTTTTTCTTTGATGTATGGTGCTTTGTGTCCTTTAACACCTTTTATTTGAAGATAGAACTTACTGACCTTTTCTAGGCAATTTCAAACTGTAAACCCGACATAACAATAGGCGGACTTGAAACCCCACCGCCCCGATTCCACCAGCTACTCGTGACCTCCCCGGGCTGCTCGCAGCCCGGGGCAACCAAGCGAAAGCTAGTCTATAATATATAAAGCTTAATTACCACTCACTGACTACTACTGACTCACTCCATGCTTTTTTCGGGTAGAAGGAGTAGGAAAATGACATTTTCATGTATGGAGACTGATAATATTTTTTTAAATGAGTTGAAATGGCATATCGGTACAGCCAAAAAACAAAATGGCGGCGAGATAATTTTTTTAGTTTCTACATTATTCACTCTACGGTTACGATATTCAAAATGGTCGTAGATTTGGCTAAAAAAATGGCAATGAAAAAGGGTTTGATTAAAAAAACAAAATGGCGGCCGAGATATTTTACCTGGAAAATTGGCATTTTTCGACCTCTGTTCGGGCAATCGTCAATTTCTTTTGTGGTGGGTTTGGAGGGGGGATTTTTACGCTGGCGACTCGGAAGTATAGTCGATTTTCACGTACGGGGAGTTTTCATTTGCGCGTCAACATGGCGGCGGCGGTGGCGGCCATTTTGTTTCGGCAATGAAAAATCGCCATTTTCCAGTGAGATTTTCTCCAAGATGGCGGCGTCGGACGGATTCGCGTTCTATGGGCCGGTCGTGGGGCTCGGTAGGATCTTTCTACTTCAGTACTAATTTCTACCATTTTCGTGGTAGTTTAGGAGATTTTGGGAGAAAAGTGAAATTTCGAAATACGCACTTTTCGCGGAAAACAGACTCGATGCGGTGTGGCGCCGGGGGAGCCCTATGACTTTTGGTAGTTTTCGTTTCCGCGAGCTGACAACCCTGGGCTCCACGGTAGAAAACATGTTTTTCGACATGCCCTCATAACCCGAATTGTTTGGGAACCTGGGTGGCCAGCGGAGAAAATCTGTGAATGAGGTCCCTTGCCTGATATAGTCGTGACTATGGGAAAATTATGAAACTCGGGAAAATCAATATGGCGGCGCCGGCAGCGGCCATTTTGTGATTTTTTCACTTTTTCGAAAAATTCAAACGCACTTTTAGCACACATGGCAACATTGGAGCTCTTCGCCTTGTATGGACCGGTCGTGAGTCTCCGCTGGCTCTTTCGAATGACGTGAAATTTTTCCCCGATTTTAGGGTAATTTCGGAGATTTACCCCAAAAAGGTGAAAAGTATAAGGAGCCGTTTGGGAATTTCAAAAATGCTTTTCCTCGATAGGAGGGCACTCCCCGAAATGACATTTGACCATTTTCATCGTCGTCACCTGGCAACCCTGGTGGTTGCGGCGATTTGAAAAATTTTGCCCATTTTTTACTTTGTCGACTCTAGCGCAGTCGGTATTGCCACTAGGAAAATGGTAAAAACTGCATCGGATGCGCTATCGAGTTGGCCACACCGGTACGGAGCCGGATTTTCAAAATTCAAGATGGCGGCCAAACCAGCGGCCATTTTATCCGAAAAATTGGGTATCGTCACCACGTCGAGCCGATTTTGACGCACTTGGCGACATTTGTCAGAGTACTTCCGGGGAAACATTTTTTAGGCAAGTAGCTAAAGTGTTGCCAGGTGAAAAAAAATCTTGAAAATTTTTGATACTTTATGAGATTTTTGAGGAAACACTTTTTGTCGAATTTTGAATTTTTTTCGATGGAAATATTTTAATTTTAACTTTTCAAGATACCCGATGGAAAAAATAGAACGATCGACTGGCAACACTGAGAGCAAACAACGTTTGAAATTCGACCTCGATTTTGACCGACTTGACAACCCCGCAGGTATTTGGCATGTATGGAGCGATTGTGTATCTCTATAGACTCTTTCATATGGTGGAAAAAAAAATACCCGATTTTAGGGTAGTTTTTGAGATTTACCCCAAAAACTGTAACTGTCAAAGGAACAATTTTAACACTTGAAAATTGGTATCCGTCGATGGAGGGCGCATCCCGAAATCACACTTGACCATTTTTATCGCCAACACCTGGCAACCCTGGCAGTTACGGCGGTTTGAAGATTTAATGCCCACTATTCACGTTTTGGACTCTAGCGCAGTCACTATTGCCGCTAGGAAAATAATAAAAAGTGCGTTGGATGCGCCAATAAGTGGGCTACATAGGCATGAGGTTGAAATTTCAAAATTCAAGATGGCGGCTTAAACTGTGGCCATTTTATCTACAAAATTGATCATTTTTCACGACTTTTACTTTATAGAACTGATTTTTGCGCATATGATAACATTTTTCAGATTACTTAAAAAAAAACATAAGCTGAAGTGTTGCCAGATGAAAAAAAACTGAAAATTTTTTGATACCGAGGTTTTTGAGAAACTTTCATGTATGTCATTTATGAAAAATATGAAAACATTTCTTTACAATGATTTTACGGTTTAACAAAAATTTTACTGTTGCATTTATAACATAATTGTTGGAATAATTTGAGTGATCGACTAGCAACACTGATAGTAGTCACCATATAAATTTCAGGATGATTCTGACCGAGTTGGCGACTCGGGAACTTTATAGCGTATATAGACCGTTTGTGTATCTTTACCCAATCTTTACGTGGTGAGAAAAAATTCCACTATTTTAGCCAGAAAAATAAAGCGAGCGAGACATTGTCATTCGGTTAGATTAGAACTGTGACTAAAACAAAAAGCGAGCGAAGCGAGCCATAAAGGGTGACCATTTAGAGAGATTTGATTAATTGGTAAGGTTAGAACTGTGACTAAAATAAAATGCGAGCGAAGCGAGCCCTAAAGAACACCATCAATAGAAATCTGATCAATCAGTTAGATTAGAACTGTGAATAAAACAAAAGGCGAGCGAAGCGAGCCATAATAAATGGAGACCTGGTCAATCGTTTAAGGGACTGTGACCAAAATAAAGAGCGAGCAAAGCGAGCCAAAATGCGAGATCATTAAAAGAGACCTGATCAATCGGTTATGTTAGCACTGTGACTAAAACAAAATGCGAGCGAAGCGAGCCATAAAGAGTAACCATTAAGAGAGATTTGGTTAATTGGTAAGGTTAGAACTGTAACTAAAATAAAATGCGAGCGAAGCGAGCCTTAAAGAACACCATCAATAGAGGCCTGATCAATCAGTTAGATTAGAACTGTCAATAAAACAAAAAGCGAGCGAAGCGAGCCATAAGGAGTAACTGTTAAGAGATATTTGGTTAATTGGTAGGGTTAGAACTGTGACTTAAATAAAATGCGAGCGAAGCGAGCCATAAAGGACACCATCAATAGAGACCTGGTCAATTGGTTAGATTAGAACTGCGAAAAAACAAAAAGTAAAAGCGAGCGAAGCGAGCCATAAGGAGTAACTGTTAAGAGATATTTGGTTAATTGGTAGGGTTAGAACTGTGACTTAAATAAAATGCGAGCGAAGCGAGCCATAAAGGACACCATCAATAGAGACCTGGTCAATTGGTTAGATTAGAACTGCGAAAAAACAAAAAGTAAAAGCGAGCGAAGCGAGCCATAATAAATGGAGACCTGGTCAATCGGTTTAGGAACTGTGACCAAATTCACATATAAGTGTGCTATTTAGGTCTGAATCAAAAATTTTAAAATTCAAGATGGCGGCTAAGACAGCTTCCATTTTATCTAGAAAATGTATTATTTTGGCGTTATTGATAAAATTTTTCAGATTACTTACAGAAAAAAAAATTTAGTCAGTTGAAGGATGATAAAAAATTGTTTTTTTTTTGATACTGTGATTTTTAGGAAATTTTCTATTGAATAAGAATACTTTATACTTTTAGGCGATGTATACAACATTTATTTTAAGTTTTCTTACGTTTTTCAACTGAATATTTCTTTTTATATTGCGTGTAAACTGGCAATCTTTTTTTTATGTATGATGTTTTGCGTAATTAAAGATCTTTTATTTGAAGATAGAACTTACTAACTTTTTCTAGGCAATTTCAAACTGTAAACATAACAAGAGGCGGACTTAAAACCCCACCGCTCCGATCCCACAAGCGACTCGTTTATGCTCAAGAACCTTACAATAAGTAAAGCAACAAAAACTTGTATAGGTTTATTATGACATATGGGTTAGGTTAGGTTAGTGTATGAAAAACAACGCACGAGCCGAGCGAGCGTAGCGAGCGTGCCGCGGCAGCGGCCGGCGAAGTGCCAGAAACGAATCGCTTTTGTTGATGGTAACATTTGGTTTATAATGTTTAAAAGATGATCGTGACCATTTCAATTTCAATTTTGATTTCGATGGACTTGAAAATTCGGGATCTTTATAGCGTGTATATATGGACCATTTGTGTAGGTATCTTTACTCACACTTTCACATAGGTAAGTATGCAGAAAAGAAAATCCAATTTTTGACACTATATTTAATACTTAAAATATATTTTATAAGAATAAGAGACTATAATTTATTTAGAGTTTTTCTTGCGTCTTTCGACTGAATATTTCTTTTTCTGTTAAGCGTAAACTGGCAACCCTTTTTCTTTGATGTATGGTGCTTAAACACCTTTCATTTGAAGACAGAATTTACTAACTTTTTGAAGGCGATTTCAAACTATAAAACAAACAACAAAAAAAAAATCGAAAACTAAATTCTGCAACGGAGGCGGACTTAAAACCCCACCGCCCCGATTCCACTAGCTACTCGTGACCTCCCCGGGCTGCTCGCAGCCCGGGGCAACCAAGCGAAAGCTTCTATTCTGAAACGAAGGCGGACTTAAAACCCCACCGCATTGTGAATCGATCTAATATCTGGCCACGACATCGGTTCCCTTTTCATATAATAAATAATCTTACATAAATAATGTAATGTAATAATGCAATTACAATAAATACTATTTCTTGACATTTAATTGATTAATTAATGATAGTAACACTGATGGGAATATATGTTCGATTATTTTTTAACATTATACAGTAATTTACTAATAAATAAGAATAAGAGAATTAACGACAAAACTTATTTTAAGTATCTATACAAAATTTATTTTAAGTTTTGCTTGCGTTTTTCGACTGAATATTTCTTTTTCTATTAAGTGTCAACTGGCAACACTTTTTCTTTGATGTATGGTGCTTTGTGTCCTTTAACACCTTTTATTTGAAGATAGAACTTACTGACCTTTTCTACGCAATTTCAAACTGTAAACCCGACATAACAATAGGCGGACTTGAAACCCCACCGCCCCGATTCCACCAGCTACTCGTTACCTCCCCGGGCTGCTCGCAGCCCGGGGCAACCAAGCGAAAGCTAGTCTATAATATATAAAGCTTAATTACCACTGACTGACTCACTCGACTCACTCCATGCTTTTTTCGGGTAGAAGGAGGTGGAAAATGACGATTTTCATGTATGGAGACTGACAATATTTTTTTAAATGAGTTGAAATGGCATATCGGTACAGCCAAAAAACAAAATGGCGGCGAGATAATTTTTTTAATTTCTACATTATTCACTCTACGGTTACGATATTCAAAATGGTCGTAGAGTGGGCTAAAAAAATGAACTGAAAAAGGGTTTGATTAAAAAAACAAAATGGCGGCCGAGATATTTCACCTGGAAATTTGGCATTTTTCGACCTCTGTTCGGGCAATCGTCAATTTCTTTTGTGTGGGTTTGGAGGGGGGATTTTTACGCTGGCGACTCGGAAGTATAGTCGATTTTCACGTACGGGGAGTTTTCATTTGCGCGTCAACATGGCGGCGGCGGGGGCGGCCATTTTGTTTCGGCAATGAAAAATCGCCATTTTCCAGTGAGATTTTCTCCAAGATGGCGGCGTCGGACGGATTCGCGTTCTATGGGCCGGTCGTGGGGCTTGGTAGGATCTTTCCTACTTAGTACTAATTTCTACCATTTTCGTGGTAGTTTAGGAGATTTTGGGAGAAAAGTGAAATTTCGAAATACGCACTTTTCGCGGAAAACAGACTCGATGCGGTGTGGCGCCGGGGGAGCCCTATGACTTTTGGTAGTTTTCGTTTCCGCGAGCTGACAACCCTGGGCTCCACGGTAGAAAACGTGTTTTTCGACATGCCCTCATAACCCGAATTGTTTGGGAACCTGGGTGGCCAGCGGAGAAAATCTGTGAATGAGGTGCCGCCAAATATAGTCGTGACTATGGGAAAATTATGAAACTCGGGAAAATCAATATGGCGGCGCCGGCAGCGGCCATTTTGTGATTTTTTCACTTTTTCGAAAAATTCAAACGCACTTTTAGCACACATGGCAACATCGGAGCTCTTCGCCTTGTATGGACCGGTCGTGAGTCTCTGCTGGCTCTTTCGAATGACGTGAAAATTTTTCCCCGATTTTAGGGTAATTTCGGAGATTTACCCCAAAAAGGTGAAAAGTAGAAGGAGCCGTTTGGGAATTTCAAAAATGCATTTCCTCGACGGAGGGCACTCCCCGAAATGACATTTGAGCCATTTTCATCGTCGTCACCTGGCAACCCTGGTGGTTGCGGCGATTTGAAAAATTTTGCCCATTTTTTACTTTGTCGACTCTAGCGCAGTCAGTATTGCCACTAGGAAAATGGTAAAAACTGCATCGGATGCGCTATCGAGTTGGCCACACCGGTACGGAGCCGGATTTTCAAAATTCAAGATGGCGGCCAAACCAGCGGCCATTTTATCCGAAAAATTGGGTATCGTCACCACGTCGAGCCGATTTTGACGCACTTGGCGACATTTGTCAGAGTACTTCCGGGGAAACATTTTTTAGGCAAGTAACTAAAGTGTTGCCAGGTGAAAAAAAATCTCGAAAATTTTTGATACTTTATGAGATTTTTGAGGAAACAATTTTTGTCGAATTTTTGAACTTTTTTGATGCAAATATTTTAATTTTAACTTTTCAAGATACCCGATGGAAAAAATAGAACGATCGACTGGCAACACTGAGAGCAAACAACGTTTGAAATTCAACCTCGATTTTGACCGACTTGGCAACCCCGCAGGTATTTGGCATGTATGGAGCGATTGTGTATCTCTATAGACTCTTTCATATGGTGGAAAAAAATTACCCGATTTTAGGGTAGTTTTTGAGATTTACCCCAAAAACTGTAACTGTCAAAGGAACAATTTTAGAACTTGAAAATTGGTATCCGTCGATGGAGGGCGCATCCCGAAATCACATTTGACTATTTTCATTGCCTACACCTGGCAACCCTGGCAGCTACGGTGGTTTGAAGATTTAATGCCCACTATTCACGTTTTGGACTCTAGCGCAGTCACTATAGCCGCTAGGAAAATAATAAAAACTGCGTTGGATGCGCCAATAGGTGGGCTACATAGGTCTGAGGTTGAAATTTCAAAATTCAAGATGGCGGCTTAAACAGCGACCATTTTATCTAGAAAATTGATCATTTTTCACGACTTTCACTTTATAGAGCTGATTTTAGCGTTTTTGATAACATTTTTCAGAATACTTTTAACAAAAAATATGTATTCAGCTGAAGTGTTGCCAGATGAAAAAAAAACTGAAATTTTTTGATACCGGGATTTTTGAGAAACTTTCATGTATGTCATTTATGAAAAATATGAAAACATTTCTTTACAATGATTTTACTGTTTAACAAAAATTTTACTGTTGCATTTATAACATAATTGATGGAATAATTTGAGTGATCGACTAGCAACACTGATAGTAGTCACCATATAAATTTCAGAATGATTCTGACCGAGTTGGCGACTCGGGAGCTTTATAGCATATATAGACCGTTTGTGTATCTTTACCCAATCTTTACGTGGTGAGAAAAAAATTCCACTATTTTAGCCAGAAAAATAAAGCGAGCGAGACATTGTCATTCGGTTAGATTAGAACTGTGACTAAAACAAAAAGCGAGCGAAGCGAGCCATAAAGGGTGACCATTTAGAGAGATTTGATTAATTGGTAAGGTTAGAACTGTGACTAAAATAAAATGCGAGCGAAGCGAGCCCTAAAGAACACCATCAATAGAAATCTGATCAATCAGTTAGATTAGAACTGTGAATAAAACAAAAGGCGAGCGAAGCGAGCCATAATAAATGGAGACCTGGTCAATCGTTTAAGGGACTGTGACCAAAATAAAGAGCGAGCGAAGCGAGCCATAATGCGAGACCATTAAAAGAGACCTGATCAATCGGTTATGTTAGCACTGTGACTAAAACAAAATGCGAGCGAAGCGAGCCATAAAGAGTAACCATTAAGAGAGATTTGGTTAATTGGTAAGGTTAGAACTGTAAATAAAATAAAATGCGAGCGAAGCGAGCCTTAAAGAACACCATCAATAGAGGCCTGATCAATCAGTTAGATTAGAACTGTCAATAAAACAAAAAGCGAGCGAAGCGAGCCATAGGGAGTAACTGTTAAGAGATATTTGGTTAATTGATAGGGTTAGAACTGTGATTTAAATAAAATGCGAGCGAAGCGAGCCATAAAGGACACCATCAATAGAGACCTGGTCAATTGGTTAGATTAGAACTGCGAAAAAACAAAAAGTAAAAGCGAGCGAAGCGAGCCATAATAAATGGAGACCTGGTCAATCGGTTTAGGAACTGTGACCAAATTCACTTATAAGTGTGCTATTTAGGTCTGAATCTGAAATTTTAAAATTCAGATGGCGGCTAAGACAGCTTCCATTTTATCTAGAAAATGTATTATTTTGGCGTTATTGATAACATTTTTCAGATTACTTACAGAAAAAAAATTTATTCAGTTGAAGGATGATAAAAAACTGTTTTTTTTTTTGATACTGTGATTTTTAGGAAATTTTCTATTGAATAAGAATACTTTATACTTTAAGGCGATGTATACAACATTTATTTTAAGTTTTCTTACGTTTTTCAACTGAATATTTCTTTTTATATTGCGTGTAAACTGGCAATCTTTTTTTTATGTATGATGTTTTGCGTAATTAAAGATCTTTTATTTGAAGATAGAACTTACTAACTTTTTCTAGGCAATTTCAAACTGTAAACATAACAAGAGGCGGACTTAAAACCCCACCGCTCCGATCCCACAAGCGACTCGTTTATGCTCAAGAACCTTACAATAAGTAAAGCAACAAAAACTTGTATAGGTTTATTATGACATATGGGTTAGGTTAGGTTAGTGTATGAAAAACAACGCACGAGCCGAGCGAGCGTAGCGAGCGTGCCGCGGCAGCGGCCGGCGAAGTGCCAGCAACGAATCGCTTTTGTTGATGGTAACATTTGGTTTATAATGTTTAAAAGATGATCGTGACCATTTTAATTTCAATTTTGATTTCGATGGACTTGAAAATTCGGGATCTTTATAGCGTGTATATATGGACCATTTGTGTAGGTATCTTTACTCACACTTTCACATAGGTAAGTATGGAGAAAAGAAAATCCAATTTTTGACACTATATTTAATACTTAAAATATATTTTATAAGAATAAGAGACTATAATTTATTTTGAGTTTTGCTTGCGACTGAATATTTCTTTTTCTGTTAAGCGTAAACTGGCAACCCTTTTTCTTTGATATATGGTGCTTAAACACCATTCAGTTGAAGAAACGAATCGCTTTTGTTGATGGTAACATTTAGTTTAAAATGTTTAAAAGATGATCGTGTAAGGCTGACTATGAGCAATCGAGCCCGCGCTGTGACCATATCAATTTCAATTTTGATTTCGATGGGTTTGACAATTCGGGATCTTTATAGCGTGTATATATGGACCATTTTTGTAGGTATCTTTACCCACACTATATGTCAAAAATTGTTCACATATTATATTGTGTCACATATTATGTCAAAAATTGTTTTAAAAAAACAATTTTTGACATAATATTTTATACTTAAAATATATTTTTCTATACTTTTAGATTATTGAGAAAACATGTTCTTTTGATATTCAAAATGAAAGTGTTCTACGTAGGTATGAGTTTGAAATTTGACATTTATTTATTTGGGGTATTACTTAAGGTAACACTGGAGAAAATATCTACTCGATCCTTTTTCATACTAAATATAAACTTACTATTGAATAACAATAAGAGACTATAATTTATTTAGAGTTGTGCTTGCGTTTTTCGACTGAATAATTATTTTTCTATTGCGTGTAAACTATCATGTACTTTTTCTTTGATGTATGGTATTTTGTGTACTTAACCACCTTTCATTTGAAGATAGAACTTACTAACTTTTTGTAGGCGATTTTATGCTTTAAAACAAACCAAGCGACAGCTTCTATTCTGAAACGAAGGCGGATCTATTCTAATATCTGGCCACGACATCGGTTCCCTTTTCGTATAATAAATAAATCTTACATAAATAATGTAATGTAATAATGCAAATAAAATAAATACTATTTCTTGACATTTAATTGATCAATTAATGATAGTAACACTGATGGAAATATATGTTCGATTGTTTTTTAATACTATACAGTAATTTACTAATAAATAAGAATAAGAGAAAAAAAGACAAGACTTATTTTAAGTATCTATACAAAATTTATTTTAAGTTATTCTTGCGTTTTTAGACTGAATATTTCTTTTTCTATTAAGTGTCAACTGGCAACACTTTTTCTTTGATGTATGGTGCTTTGTGTCCTTTAAAACCTTTTATTTGAAGATAGAACTTACTGACTTTTTCTAGGCCATTTAAAACTGTAAACCCAACATAACAATAGGTGGACTTAAAGCCCCAATATCTGTATTAACTCAATGTTAACTTACTATTGAATAAGAAAAAGAGAATAAAAGATTACAAGCCGATCTATACAAATTTTATTTTAAGTTTTGCTTGCGTTTTTCGACTGAATATTACTTTTTCTATTAAGTGTCAACTGGCAACACTTTTTCTTTGATGTATGGTGCTTTGTGTCCTTTAACACCTTTTATTTGAAGATAGAACTTACTGACCTTTTTTAGGCAATTTCAAACTGTAAACCCGACATAACAATAGGCGGACTTGAAACCCCACCGCCCCGATTCCACTAGCTACTCGTGACCTCCCCGGGCTGCTCGCAGCCCGGGGCAATCAAGCGAAAGCTAGTTTTATTATAAATATGAACAACACCAATGGGTCAGTATTAAATAGAAAATTATCTGACCATAATGTAAACTCCTGTTGTATCTTTGTGCCTAGATATGAGCAAAGCTTTTGATTTTGTAAGTCACTCTAAACTTTTGCACAAGCTATGCATTTGTGGTGTTAGAGGTAATGCTCTTGAATAGATAAGATGTTTCTTAAACAACAGATTACAGGCTACCGAGGTGAGTAAAATTGTAAAGAAATATAATATACATATAAAACAGTCTTATCAATCTGATTTCAGAATAAATAATACCGGTGTTCCTCAAGGAAGTATACTTGGGCCACTACTTTTTCTGGTATACGTAAACGATTTGCCGCGTAGCACAAACAATAAATGCATAATGTTCGCAGATGACACAACAATTGTTATTAAATGTGAAATTACTAATAGTGACACATTTGAATGTAAAATAACCTCAGCACTATCAGACGTTACTAAATGGTTGGATTCAAATGATTTAAAGTTGAATATAGGTAAAACACGCTTAATTCAGTTTAGATCATACAATTCAAACCCTATTCATTTAAAAATTAATTTCGGAAATTACGTAATAGAAGAAGAAGATTCAATACGTTTTCTTGGAATCATTATTGACAAACATCTTAATTGGAAGCAGCACATTGACCATGTATGTGGAAAACTTAACCGGTTTGTATTCGCCATAAAGAAACTGAAACAAACAGTTTCTGTTGAAGCTGCCTTAACAGCATATCATGGTTATGTGTCGTCGGTTTTAAGCTACGGCCTGATACTTTGGGGAGCCTCTGTAGATCTAAACAGAGTTTTTAAAATTCAAAAGAAGTGTGTTCGTGTTATGTGTAATGCTTGGTTCGATGATAGCTGTAAGCCACTTTTCAAAAAGCTTAATATTTTGCCTCTACCTTGTATGTACATAAAAGATATCTGTGTATTTGTTCACTCTCATTCCAATTACTGGAGTAAACGTGTGGACATTATTCCGAGACAAACAAGACGAAAATATAGAAACCTTTTGTATCAGCCTCCTTGTCTTAAAAACATCTATAAAAACAATATTTACAATATGTGCATAATTTTATATAACAATTTGCCAGATGACATGAAACTGTTAAACATGAACCAATTTAAACTAAAACTGACAAAGTGGCTTCTAGAACACTGCTTTTATAGCGTTAAAGACTTTTTAGCTTTAAAAAAAAATCCATGACATAATGATAATATATAATAATAATTTGTAATTTTATAAGATGTTTGATATATAATATGATAATAAAAAATGTAATAAGTTAATAATATAATAACAATATTTGCACGCCTGTCCGCAGGCAGAATACTGTACTTGTCTGATTATTTGTGACCTCAATGACTTGTGTTCTGGCAAATAAAGATCTTATCTTATCTTATCTTATCTAATACAACTAAATTATTAACGAATTTACAACTAGTAAAAATAATAAAATAATTACAACAAATTTATGGAAAAGTAACTTTAACTATTTTCGTTATTTATTTAACAAATACGTTAGCCGACTAAAAGAAGAAATTTGTTATGATGTTGATAAGAAAATGGACACACTACAAGATGCAATTAATTACTGTTATAAAGTTGCATTTCTTTTAGCGAGAAAATCAATTCGCCCAAAGAATTTCAAGAAATAGTCAACCAAAGGAATAGAAATCACAAAAAATAATTTAGCTTAAATGTAAATATTGCATAATTACAAACTTAGTTAAGAATTAAAAATTAATAAATACAGACAAGCACTTAGAAAAGTCATGGTGGTAGCAAAAAAAAACAAATATAATAAGATAATACAATCATCAAGTAATAAGATTCAAGAATGGTGGAAGATATTAAATGAACAATTAAGACATAACAAGAAATATCATCAAAAAGTTAAGTTATTTCAATAAATTAAAATAATGGTCACATTGCCTCGCCTCCAAAAAAAAAATCCTATTCATTATATACAAATTTTAAAAATATTGCATATAACCTAACTACTACTAAGTAACGATTACCTCATGAAACTTATGTATATAGTGACTGCGTTCTGTCTAGAACAAGGTATATTTCCAGATATATATTAAGTGTAGGTAAAATAACACTGTTATATAAAAAGGAGACACTTTTGAAGTTGAAAGTTACAAACCAATATGTATCTAACCAATCATATCTAATATTAGAGACTATAATTAAAGACAATAACTTATTTTATGGTGCGCAATTTGATTTTCGAAAAAACAGATCGATAGAAATGGTTATGCACTAGGTCATATATTTCGTATTGGAATTACTAGATTCGTCTCAAAAGTGTGCTAATATTTATTTTGAACTGTCTAAAGCATTTAACTGCTTAAGACATGACTAAACATTAACTTTTAACAAAACAAAAATTCTATGGATAACAAGGAAAGGAACTTAAAATTATTGAAAACTATCTAACAAACCATAGTCTCAGTTGATAATAACAACTCAAGCACATACAAAATATATATAAAAGTACCTCAGGTCTCTATTTTAGGCCCTGTATTGTTCTTAATATATATTAATAATGTAGCTAGTGCTAAGCCAAATTAGTCTCTTATTAGCCTATTTGCGGATGATACTTGCGTAGGTATAATTAGTAAATACTTACGTATGTAAAATTAAAAACGCAATAGATATTGTTAAGGATTGGTTCAAAGTGAATGGAATTATGATGATGACTAACAAAACTATCGTAATGAAGTATTGTTTTTAAAAAAATACAAATAAAATAAGAACAACGGAAAACAAATTTTTTGTCTATAACACAGTAGACTACACAATCTGTCATTCTAACCATATTACAAATATTTGCAAAAGAATAGCCCTTGCAAATTATACTTTAATGAAACTGAAGGCATTAGTAGACAAATGTACACTCATTACCGTATAATATGAATATATTTAATCCATTATAAGATATGTAATCACAGTATGGGGCAATGCTGCTGAAATACAGAGAGTGCTCAAACAACAAAAAAGGCAATAAGAACTATAAATAGCGTAAGTAAACGATGCGTGAGCCTATTTTAAGAAAGATAGAATTATGAACTTTGTTTCCTTTATATATAATATGTAGTAGTTTGTTGGAAATCTATGAAGAAAAAGAATATTTTGCAAGAAAAGGTGATTCTTATGGATATAATCTAATAGAGCATAATATTTTCTATTCCTTAAATGAATTTCTCACGATGCTTATAAGCGAATCTACTTTTATGACATGATGAAATAAGATACTGTAATATTTTTTTAGACATTTAGATTTAATTGAAGTTATGTATAAATAAATAAATACTATGAATTGTGAACTGACATACCTTGTATAACAATATTGTTATAAATGGCTAATAAATAAATTGAAATTTTAATATATCTATTTTGTAGCTGCCCTTTTGATTCTTGATTTCTTTCGACGCATAAAGTAAAAACTTTATGTTTCTTTCATCATCCTCTGCTATCTGCTCTATACAAGAGCTTGTAATTTGCCAGTCTTTAGTTTGCTATTTTATTGCTCAAGCTGAATTCTTTGAGTAAGCTAAGATAGCCCAGTACCGAAAACCCATGTGCTCATATTATATATAATATCTTCCTATTTATTAACATTCATTTCTTTATCAACACTTGGCTTATCAATGTTTGACTAAACGAAAAAATTTCGTAGGTTAAGTTATTCTTCTTTAATAACTTATTGTATACCAATTCTTTGTTAATCACAAACATTCACTTCAAACTAATAAACAACACGAGTCGAACTAGTGTCGGTTCAATTTTTCCCTTGTACAAATAGGTTTAACGCAGGTAAATAAGAGCTAAAAGCTGGGAGCCGTCGGCATTAAGCCTATTATGGTGCGGCCGCAACAATCACCGATGCTTCCTGTCCTATAAGTACTAAATACAATGCAACATGTCGGCTTGTTGGTCAGTGGCAAACATCGTACTGAGTATTATCTGGGGCCCTACTGCAAAATATAAAACCTAGCATGATACAACGCCGGTTTATATAGGCAGCTATCATATAGACGTCAATCGTTGCAGCAATGTATTATATATAAAAGGTAATGATATATAAATTTATAGTTACATAGTAAGCGGTTCGGTTGATTGATTTGGTATAATTATACTTGGTGGTGACACGTGTGTTTATACGAATTTATCTGTGAGGTATCAAAATTGCTAGTGAATACAGCTATTAAAATAGATACTGAAATGCCGTTTAAATTGTTTAGATGATGTTCATACAACTAGATTATTGTCCAAAAGTTTATGGAATTACAAAGTACCATGAAATGTTAAAGCATAAACTATGAAATTATACAGGATCAATAAAAGAGTTTTCTTTATATTTTTTCTCAAGTTATCTCCGAGAATTGGTACAACTATATGGTACCTGTAAAACAATTGTCAAATATTTCAAAAGAATCGTAACGATTAGCGTAATTACCAAGACCATTAGGGCGTTTGTCTCTGTTTTCAATCGTTTAATGAATGAACGTAGAAACGCTTTAGGGATGACGGCTGACTTTATTTGTTTGTTCGTCAAGTAGATTTTTGAAAAATATTAAACACGTATTTTTCTTCGTAATCATGAAATAACGGCGATACATTGAGTCAAAATGTCACATAACGTCACGCTTTGGTACATTTTTCCAAAACTGTCACGTAGCGAGCCCCTACTCCTCACCTTTAATGCCTGTTATCTAAGATATTTCTTGTTAAATTGAAGTGAAGAAAAATAAGTATCTAATACTTAAAAATACGTATATAATACTTATACGTATCTAATACTTTATATACGTAATTATCTGACTGACGAACTAAATAGAATTTCTTTTTGTTTGCCCAGTCGTCATCCCGTTTTCCTTGTTTCAACGTACAAAGCTGTAAATTTGCACAAAAATTTATTAAAATAAATATTAGCTACTAGCTAGTAAAATATTTGTAAAGTTAATTTTTTTATACACGGTACACGGTGGCGGCTACAACTCACCCATGTTTAGTACGTATCAGTTACACGTAGCCATGACAAATTGCGACGGGCATGTCGCCCGTTAATTAAACGCCTTAAATATACCAATAGTTGAATTTCATTTTGTGCTTGGTCTGAAAGACCGTTTTTACTTTATAATAGTGATGCGAGTTTGAATGACGTTTTCAATAAATTTTGGATGTAATTTAATAGGTAAGTATATATATTAAAATATTTGACTTGGCGTTATTTTATTGATATAGACTTAATAACACAAACGATGTTTAAGATTTAATGATGGCTTTGAACTCTAACGGAAGTTCTATTCTGAAAATTTAGATGATGTCGAATTAAACTAAACAGTGCTATTAATAAACAATATTTAGCGTCAGAGTAAATTTATGCTAAAATTGCAATTTTAGTATTAGTCCAAATTCACATTATACCAAGAATAAGAGTAAATTTTAATCCCGTAGAACCTCATACTAGGTTAACCTATGCTAAATCTATGTTTGATAATATGAATTTTGACTAATACGAACTGCAGTCTCAGCGTAAATTTACTCCAACGCTAAACCTTGTTTATAAATAACACTGATAATATAAAAATATACAATATAATAAATACTTTCATGTAGTTCATTATTTCTTAAATAAAATAAAAACACGGGAGCGTTAATCCCTCCGTACTTTTTTAGACGCGATGCCTGATTTTCCAAAAAATTTACCAATCTGACACATGTTTTATCATTTTTTATAGTTTTCTTTTTTCCAGAGGTTTAAATGAAAAGTGAGCATTATTTGCCCTACATGAAATTGAGAACTATTGCCTCTAATCAAAACAAGCAGTATCAAAAAATTATGTCCGTCACTTATTGATCCGGCTGGTGTATACGTACTAAAGTCCAATAAAAGTCCCCTCGCGATAGGAAGTCCCGGATTTATCGGAGTAACCCCATGTAAATAAATAAAGCGGAAGAGCATGCATTTCTTATGAGAAGCCAGCCGCGACGCGAGCGGGTTAGAAAAACTATTGATTTCACATTTCACGTTATTGTCATAAGTAGCAATTGTGATTATTATTGGTTTTCACGTTTTAAGTGTGATTACTAGCTTAGTTTTTGTTTTTTAACGATATTTATATCTTCATATTCCCACAAGGTTCATAGAAAATAAACAGCACTTCAACTAATTTCAGCAATAGTTTATGTTAAAATTGGGCAACTCTTTTTTCAAGAAATCAATTTAATGCAATCTAAGAAATATCTTAAAAAACACACTCCCAATGAGAAAATGATTTAGTGTCAACTAAATATGTTTTAGTTGTGTTTTTTTTGCATTTATATATGATTTAAACGTATAGTATTTGTGATTCCTTTGATGAACCACATATTTTAAAAGGAAATATTGCGACTGGGTTTCAAAATATGAAAATATTTGGAAATATTCAAGCGGCATTCACATTTTTATCTTCTCTTATAATTAAAAAAAAAATGTTAGTGCATTAAAGAAAAGCGGCGGTTGGTACTTTTATATGTGGAATTTGACACCCCATAATTATGTTCTTTCCATCACTCTAACAGGTTGCCAGCTTGGTGATTATTAGGTTGGAGTATATGTAATGGGACACTGAGGAAGACTTATAAAATTTCTAATCAAAATTCTAACCTAACCTAAGGAAAATTAGCTTACTGTATTTGTTTCGTTAAAAGAGAAAATTAAGTGATAGAAAATTATGTAATAACTAAATAAATCGTTTCAGAAATTTTCCAAGTTTGTCATCTCGGGACCCCTTCACTTATACTCTGACGGAATTTTATTTTCTTTCTATTATTTCAGCTCGCTCTTATGCATAAGCGAGATGAGAAACACCCAACATATTGTATGGCTTTCTTTTATGACTTAGAGACTACGAACCCCCTATATTAAAGAGAGTTCGTAGAAAACCATCTTGGTTTGAAGTACATAAGTATGTACTCCTAGTTTAATATCAGACTGAATCTACTACTACCTAAAGGCTAGATTTATTGCTAAATTATTGACAACGTATTTATAATTACAATTCACATATAACAAATAATCATTCTAACCCAAATGAAATTAAGTATTATAATAATATACACATTATCACTTTTAATTGCAATAGTCTTTGCGACATAACATTAAGATCCCTTCTGACTCTTGACTGATGACAAATCTTTCGTAGAAATTCATTTCCACGTGACGGGGAGACTCGCAGCTTCTATTAATCACTTTACAAAGCCCACCTTTTAGCCGGGACGTTTTAAAATCCTGAATGTCGCAACCTACTGCGATTTATCTAAGTCGTAAGTTCAATCAGATTAAAGTATATTTAACTGTAGGTAAAAGTTCAATTTGGGGAAACCGGGAAAAGAAATATGGCGTCAGGTAGCAGGGATTCAATTCAATCAGCTCCCTTGGTACCTTTCGCCGTTGATTTGATGAGATTGTTAGAAATCAGAATAGGTCATGTTGAAAAACCATATATTGCATGGTTTTATGGAAATTTTGTGTCACTAGGAGATAAGAGTATTCTAATTTTTTTTTAGTAATATCGGATACTGATAAAGTCCATGAAATAGTGTTTTCACCTGTTTTTTCATCTGTCTGTGCAAATAACGGCTCTGAATTACATCTCGACTTTACAATACCATTATTATTGTAACTGTGTCACTGGCACAGTATACGCGATTAGTTCGGTAGGCTCAAACAAAAAGAAAAACAAAGCAATAATCCAGATAAGTATTCTTCCTTATTCAAGAGTTAATGAATTAGCTGAAACGTTTTCCATTAGTAAAGAGTTATTGTATAGCTTGGTGGTTGTATTGAAAAGATCGAACACCAAAAAGGCGGTACATAGCTACTAGTGATTTGTCAACATCATTGCGGCTTACCGACTGTCGTCGAAATAAATTGGATCGGGACTTTTGGCATTCACAGTTAGAGAAACGGCTTATTCACAATTCTAAAATGATATACTGGACAGAAGATAAGCATTATCTTTCTGATAAATAGACTGGTCTCTAACATTGAGAATGGATCCTCTTTTGTTCATTAAATAATTGCCACTTTTGTTGTATAATAGAATTAAATTTTTTAATATATTTTATATTATATTTTTTGTATATTAGCCATCTATGAATCGGTTTTTTTCTGTTCACTGTATGCTGTGAATACTATAAAATGTCTTATTTGAAACTTAACCTTCAATCCATATATTATGGATGTTTAACTTGTGAAATAACCAGCATTAATATTAGTTCAACGGGAACGTGTTCCAAAATATCTGGACCCAGTATATTTCATGCGCCATCACGTGTGTTTGATGAAAATGAATGACTGAAAGAATATTCTATTAAATAAATTAAATGTAATTTTTTAAAATGTGAAACCATTCACCGAGGATAGACGATCGTACATTTTGTAACGATAATTTTAAATTATTATATTTGATCAATTTGGCAATTCACAGTGCTAGACTGAAAAAAATTCATAATGAAAATTCTTAAAATATCCATTCTGCACTTGGCACTCTAAGACAGGACTCGAATCCACGACCTTTCGTAATCCGGGCAACTGCTCTAACTACTGAGCTACCCAGGACCTAACAGAACTGACGAGTTTTTCAAACACTTGTTGCTTTTTAATTCAGGCAATCCACCCAAGCAGCCGAAAGAAATATTTTTATAAATATTTAAAATTTTTATAAAGATGAAAATTTGTTCTAATTATTATATTTGGTCAATTTTGCTGCATTTGTGACCAAAATAACGTTTAGCGAGTTTCCTAATATTTTCTTTTGTCATAATCACAAAGGAAGCAAAAGCGTGCTAATTACTTAAGGAATAGTTCATTGACTTTCTATTTATGAGAACTTCGCAAGAATCTAAAGTAACAGTGGACCTCTTCTGTGATCTACCCACACATATGATACTCTTAGAGGGGTATGATGCATTCCCTCAGGCATAGTTTTCGTCTCCGCCCGCCATATCGTCGTAACTCCACGAATGGGCAATTGTAGAGGTTTCATTGTTCCCGCGAGCCGTCTGCTTCTTATCTAGTTGTACTCACTACGCGGTACATTTTTAAACGAGCCTTGTTGCGTACAAGAGTAGGTAAAATATAATTTTAAATTTGAGTTTAACATAATTTATTGGTATACCAAATTAAATTATCGAACATTCCATAATGATAGGTATAATATTTTAGACAATAGTTATAATCAGAATGCATATAAGATGTCACTGCTTGAGGTTATGTTTGGTGAGGCGGCGTGTAAATAATCGAGACCTCACGCGGGGGCTTAATGGAAAATGCGGTTAGTTTAAATTTATAGAAGAGATATAGGAAGAGCAAGAGTAATAGTAAAAAAAAAATAGATTGTCCTTAGAGTACACGCGATAGAACTCTGTTAGACAGACAATCGAGAATTCTTACCGACTTGTAAGCACAACTCGGACTTGTGCTAGCTGACACTGTTCATAATTAGTATGCTGTCTGCTGTCCCTAATTATTATGTTTAATATTAAATATATAAATTTTTGCCATTTAATCTTAGAATATGTTTAAATATATTTTTCTTTGAAGAGACTATTAACCCTGGAAAAGGGCAAAAGATAAATGACAATTTATGTTTCTTTTTTATTTACAAATCTGTCATGGTGTTTAAGCAGTTTGATTGCATGACATACAAACTCTTTGAAGGTTCATAGCGTTTTAGAAGTAATCTTTTAGAAGAAAGAATTGAAAAACAATTTGACATGAAATTAAATTTACCATAATTTGTGCACCACACTACTGATTTCTGTAATCGAAATATTATTTTATTCTTTGCCCAATTTATAACAGGAATATAAATTCGCATTCTTTCCCATCGTGTTTATACAGGGAAACTAAATATAAAAGAAAATGATTATGATATAAATATGATCCATATTCCGTATTACGTTTTATTACAAACGCCATCATGTTTCCTAATTTGTTGCTTCTAATTACATGGTCTTATATCAAAACAAGGTATCGTCAAATTATTACTCATAGGGAGTGAATACACGTTCATATCCACGTCCCAGTTTACTTCGCTCAGATTAATCCATTTCCCAGTTGAGTTATGTAGTTTGACTATTGTCTGCTGAGTTGAACAAAAACCATACTACAGGTAATATGACTATGTGAATAGGGTGTTCATAAAACCACTGTTCTTTTGATAACTTTATTGTGATTTAATTTGAATACAAAAGTAGAACCTACTTATACTTGAGTCCCCGAAATTTTTTAATGTCGGTAAAAGAAATTGTTATATACCGGACATGCTTAAAAGTATTTAGTAAAACTTTTTAGTTATGTATGTGCTAGGAAATATAAGAAATAAAATTATATTCATTTATCGAGAAACCTATTTAATTTCTTTGTATGTTTTGTTTTGTATTTTTCTTGTTTCTTTTGTATTGGTCTTAGGCAGTTAATGTCACAAGTGCTATACAGTAACATTAATTGTTTAAGAACTACTTAATTGGTATTTAGGTAGAAATAATGTGTATGTAATTTTTTTAAACATTCCGGTTTGATTCCTTAACTGAAAACAAATTTTCTTTTAATGTATAATGCAGTTTTTCTTGACACTCGATAACAATCATGGTTTCCAAGAATAGATCTAGTTTCAAACTTTCCCATTCCGCTCGTTTTTTGTTATAAGCATGGGTTAACATTTACTAGATATTTTGATTTCATGATGAAATCAAAATTTTAAGTACGGACCTTTCATAAACATTGTCTTATTTATATTGCGTAACGTGGCTATCCTAGCATTAAGAAAGACATTATTACAGATTGAGTTTCACAACCAACTTTCGGATTTGCGGCCATTACTAACTCTCAGTTAACTACCGCTATTGTTTTGTTTATGAATAAATTCATAGACTATTTCAAACAAATGGATGCGAATAATTGGACTTCCTCTTTATTTAATATCTATGTTTTGGATTTAAAAATAGTTTGGTATATAACTGTAGCCTATTTTTGGTAATTCGACCAATCTATCCAACATTAAAGAATAAATATTATCTGGAGTAAAATAATACTTAACACAAATTAGTGGTTACAATTCTATAATTTACTTTTTATTTTATCAACAAACTAACTCTTTTCCCGCGACTTCTCCTGCGTAAATCATACCCCATGTCATCGTATAATGTAGCTTTCCGTGGATGACAGAATCTTCATGATCGAATCAGTATGTACGAAGATCTCTACCTCTTACTAATATGAGTATATATTAATCTTCGCCAATCCATTGAAATAACTTTCTAATAAATATTTCAGAAATATTCTGAAACATATTTCAGAAATTTATTTTAAGTAGTTATTAAGTTAACGATCGCCAAAGTATCGTGAGTTTCGATACTTTGGCGATCGTTAACTTAATAACTACTTAAAATAAATTTCTGAAATATGTTTCAGAATATTTCTGAAATAGTAAAGAGCACAAAAAGGATTGACACTAAACCGCATAGTACCTATGCGTTGAAAAACACACTTCCTGGTAAATCTCTAGATTTCCACAGAATTTTTTAAAATAACACCGAGCATTTTTTTTTTATAAAATCATAAAATCCTTAGCAAACCCTTTTATTTGATACCTTTACGGGGTTACGTCACTGACGTAATTGCATGAGAAAGCGAAACAATAAAAATACTTATCAGTTGTTTGTATAGTTGCTACCTTGTCAGTATTTTTCGCAGGCTACTGTGAACACAGAAGCAGATGTTTCACATTCGTAACAGTTTCACAGATGTTTCACTTTCGCAAGCTAATGAGTTGGTGTTGTACTTACGGTGTTAGTATGAGTGCTGAAAGATAATCAGTCTGCCATCTTTGTTAGTCGCTATATTGAATTTAAAATTTAGTCGTTTTTTTGCATTTTTCTTAGTCTTAATATTAGTATCACAGTGAACAAAAAAGAACTAGTCCACTATTTTTTTACTGTTGGCCTTAATAGTTTAAAATTATATGAAAAGTCTTTGCCAAATACATTTCTGCTTAATCAGTTGAGGATTAAAATGTCGCAGGATTAGACAAACATACAAATATTGCAAGTTAAATAAATGCTTGTGATAAAAAAAAATCAGGCAATCTCATTTGCGCTCTTACCGACAACATAATACGATCTCTCTCCATGAATATCATAGGACATACAAAATTATAGGAACGTGAGAAAATAAACCAGATTACCCGGTTTTTATTTACCGACCTTCCGGATAACCCCAAAGGCGACCCATTCAAATTAAGGGTTAATCCATTGATATTCTCAACGAGTTATTATAAGTTGGTGCTCCCTCATAAGCCACTCACATTAATGGATTACAAGTGAAAGCTTTCTCGCTTCTAAGGCGACCTGTAATCGGCTTTCTGACCCTTCCCGTGCACAAATAGTTTGCGAAATATTCACTATGCGAAAGGATTTCCATTCAAAATTATGAATGGCAGGCTTAAGTGTAAATGATGCGGATAGAAGGATTTTTATGGCCCCTTGGTTAGGATTTAACGCTCATTTATATTTAACAGTCGTAAAGGTTTCATTGAACGATAGGAAAATTCACTAGATTTTGATAAGCAACGGAAGAAAAAGTGAAAAATAGGTTTCCGAGTTATACTTTTCTTTTCCTCGGTGAATAATAATCGAATGAATGAATAGAAAGTTTCTTATACACATCAACGAATATTATATAATATTTCAGATAAAATAGAATAACCGTAAGAACTATGAAAAACATTAGACAATATCACGTGTGCCATGCGTTTGACACTTTTGTTTTATAAAACAACCAATCATAAAGAAGTAGGTATAGTCTTTGAAAACATTATATTAATAATGCTAAGATTTTGTGGACTAATTTCAACTGGTGGGTTTTTTAAACCTTTATTATAAAATATCTGTTGTATTGATTGTCACAGCTCTTCACTTCACAAAGTTTACATTAAAAATAACCAACTTTAACTGTTAATTGAGAGATATATATATTATTATTATTTGGTTTTTCGAATCAATATTCAATCTCTTTGTAATTCTTACGAAAAAACTAAAGCATATTGAGCTTACCAAACGTGTTGCGCAAAAATACTCGAAAGAAAACTATCGAGAAATGTGAATTGAATATCGACGTCGGCATTATTCTAAACACAAACGTAAATATTTGTATTCAGCCCAGCAGCCGTGGGAATCAAAGCTTACAGGTAGTTGTGGAAAATGGGTTGTAAATAATAAAAAGATTTGAGGCCACTACTGGTGGAGACCTCTTGTCTAAGACTGTAAGCTGAAGGGAAACTGAGGCGGTGGCGCTAGCGGAGCGACATTACTTAGAAATAAATAAATATCGTGTACGAATAAGGTAGGTCTTAAAAACCATAGAGCAAGTATGAAAAAAGCTATTAATGCTCTTTCTTACCGTGCCCGTAAACCAATCGCCACACGCTTGGTCCTCTTTACCTTCCTCTCAAGAAAATTTGAAGATATTATTGATGTCGTTTTATGGTAACATCAACAATTTTCTTACAATTTACTTCGTCAGTTACATTCAGGCTTTATTATAAATTGCTTGTTGGTGAAATTAGAATACTATCTGGTTTGAGCGTGGTTGTCTAATTTTAGAGACAGAAATAGAATACAATTGCCAAATCCTAAGTTAAAGCGTAGCTCTTGTATTTTAATATATCTTTGCACATTAATAATCTTTGGACATTATATGAAATCATCAAGTCCTTTAAAAAGAAATGTTATCAATTATATCGCTCTTTAATTATTATGAATTATGCTAAAGAAACCACTTGATTTAGTGCATTAGAGAAAAGTCTGATTTTTTCCGTATGTAATAGTTTTGTAGCACTCTGGCTACACCCATCTCGTAGTAACGCCGCTTTTGCTATTATCAAGTATTACAGCCGAAACTTCAAAAGCGTTTTTAATTTTTATTAGTAGTTATTAGATTTTTTATCAAGATCTTCATTTAGTTTAACGAACAGTAAAATAAAAACTCTTAGATCTTAAACTCTTGTTGCACACATCAACTTTGGTTTAATCAAAGATTTTATTATAACATGACTTGAAATTGAATGCAAACCATCAACATAATAATGTACTATTTTTTATGTCACTAATTACATTAAATAGAGACGAATAGAATATTTTTTTTTTTTTTTAATAAAATTAAACTCTATGACCGTATGTTTATTCCGCTATCTGTGAGGCTGCCACCTGGTGTTTTTGGATTTTCTTATATCCTCTTGTGTTGACGCAGGTGTAAATATGATTGTTTATCTGATTGTTCTATCTTTCTTCACCATTTGTCGAAGAGTTCTGATGATTTATTACAATATAAATAATGAAAATAACACAATTCAGCTGTTTTATGTAAATTATTCAGAAGTAATATATGCTATTCTTTAAAAAAATTGTACATACGTAGTAATATTATAATATTTACAATTATTTACCTCAAATAAATATGAATATTACGGTTTTAACAATGGTTACAATGTTTTTTTTTTTTTACTTTGTGCACAATCTAGCATAGTAGCATCTAGTTACAACTCTGTTAGCATAAAGTAGACATAAAAATGTTTTTCTCATATCAAATTGTGTTTTTTAGATAATAGGAATAAATTTATTATAAAAAAAATTAAAATTATCGATATATCAATTTTTATAACTATCCTTTCAGTATTTTTTGCATGAAGTAACATTCATCTACAAATTGTCATCTTTATAACATTAATGAAATTATAAACAACACTACAAAATGTTAGACGTAAATTAAAATGAGGTACTTTTTTATTTTAGCTTTTTAAGAGCCCAATACCAATATCGATTCAAAACAACTTTATCATACATAGAAAATAAGTTGTTTAAAACAGTTTACAATATAAATAATTAAAGCAATTACTCAAATATTTTATAGAACAAAACAACAAGAATTATTGTTGAACGCGAATGAAGTTTTCAAACATAAATTCATGGTAATTTATACTTTATAATAGACAACGGTAAAACTAAACAAAACTAAAGAAGAGGTCTAGTAAAAGTTGGGATATTTTAAAAACAAAGTTTGGAGCTGCCGGCGTGAAGCTGCTAGAAAACTTAAAAGCTGGTTAAACTACGTAACATACGGGAGTGTAAAAGGTAATTCCAAACTATGTATGAACCTTGAAGTTCAAGTAAAAGAGAGGAAGACATGAGGCTAATCAATGTGACAAATAGAGACAGATAATGTTAAAAACACTCAATGGCGTAGTGGATAAGCGTCGTAATCCGCGATCGTTATTATTCAGCAACTTTCGCAAGGGTCGGTCACAGGATGGGTGACCAAAAATTATTATCTCGAGCTACTCCATGCTTCGGCAGGCACGTTAAGGCGTTGGTCCCGGCTGCATTTGCAATGGCATGAAGGGTCGTGGGCCATCCTCCTTAAACATAGGCAAGGAAGGCCTGTGCCCCTGCAGTGGGAAAGGGCTGATGATGATGATGATAAGTGGTGTAACTAAGAAATAAAAATAGCTTTTGTTTGATTTTGAAATTAAGAGAACTTCAAATATTTTGACATGAGATGATATGGCATCAGTGTTTTTGGTTATCTTCCTTTCACGTCGCAATGTTTTTGAATTAGTACCTAGGACGTTGGAGAGAAATGTGACCCTTCGACACGTAGGTCATAGCGGAAGAGCTAGAGTTTATAATAATAGTATATTTACTCAATTTTGCATCTAAAAGAAAAAAGTTTAAAAAACTCACCTTTTCCAAGCATTTTTCTTTAATTATATTGTATTAAAAAATCTTAAAAACTTTAAACGTGTTATAGTTATTTATAAACATAAATGTTGTATGTTTTTTACCTAATGGATTTTACTAGGAAAAAAAATTAACTTGGGCGGGATAAGTACGTCTTTTTTATCGGGTACCTACACATTTTAATTGTTCCATCTTAGACTATTCTTCTATGTTGAAACAAGGCGCCGTATATTTCATTTCTTAAGCCGACATCAGACAACACCTTGGCAGGCACTCCAACGAAATTGGAAGAGAAAATAAACAGAAAATTTCACGTACCAGATTACCTACGGAGTCGGACGCAAATGTGATTTCGCTAGTTCCTGTGCGCCCATCAACCCTATGTTTAATATTACATCAATATTTTAAGTCACTTTCGCAGTTGATTAAATTATATATTCTTCATATATGATATTGAAAACTGTTATAGCTATTATGTAAAGGGAAAAATAGCTTCAAAAATATTTTTAACTAACTGCGCAATCGAAAAGGTTTTATGTTCGATGCTGATGTAGTTTTTATGTATGTTCACCGATTTACCGAGGAATTGTTGACTGATTTGCCAAATTCTTTTTTTATTAGACAGTTTATTGATTTATTAATAATGGTGGTTCCTTATAATTTTCAACAAAAACCAAATAAGAGTTTTGTTTTCTAAACGAAACAAACTACTTACACGACAGGTTTATATCAGTGAAAAACCAAAAGATGGAGTATTTTACATCTATTCAAAATTGGAAAGGAGGAATTTCTATGTTCAGCGGGTATATATATTTTATGTAAGTTTATAGATTTATTTTTGAATTATAAAAATATTTTGTATCACATATGTATTGGAAAAAATTATTATGTCGAGCAATCAAACAAAATTTAAGAATTTTATAATGTGCATATATATTCCTGATATAGATATTTAATATTTTAGTGATTGCTATAGAAAATATTACTATAAATCATGTTTTTTTCTTTCTTAAAAGCAGCGTGGCAGAGGTTTTTTTTATAGATTATTGAATGACGACCGCCCGTCGTATGAAGTCATTTCTATTTATAATAATTGAAGTGTATTTCTATGCTTTCATATAATTAAAAAAAAAGTATTGGGTTATTTTACTTTTATTGTAAGCTCCAAATTAAATTACGAGTATATTAAGGAGTCATACTCATTACCTCATTCATTCTTTCGTGTTGTCCAAAATATTGAGGACCTGATTACAATAATACATTAGTCCAAGCTCATCAGTCACACATTCATTTTTATCAGCCATCAAAACGAAACTCGTATATCGATGTTATTTGAGATTAAATATGCATCAGTAAGTAGGATGACATAATTACATTTTCAATACTGACATATTGCCTTACAGACCAATTTTTTGTATATTTTATGAAAAAGCTTTTTTAATAATTCTCGAATCTTTATTGCTTTAACTTTCCTATTGTAATTTTGGAGATATTTTAAGGACGTCACTATTGATTTTGAGAATAAAACCAAAAAACTTCTAAATATTAACTGTAACATTATTTTTCACAGACAATTTAGTGTGCAGTTTTATCTGAACTGATGGATGCTCATAATTCACTATGTCCCATTTTCTCTGTGATAAATTAATACTCGTATAGTATGTTGTATAGATGATAAGAAATGAAGCTCCAGTATAGGGTTTAAGATGATTATAAAATTTAAACATATTTAGTTTTGATATAAAATGAAAAAAAAAAGGTTGGTTCACTCAGATAAAAATGGCACTACGTATCGTATTTTTATTCTGTTGCACAGTTGAAACTAAATTTGGGTTTGGTCCTGTCAAACTGCAATTTCGATTGTAAACACAAAGAAAATCAGCACACTATGCGAATAAAATTAAGATAATAGAAGTGAACTTCCATTATAGTGTAAAATTATAATATAGTAGACGGGAGCATAATTATATTTCTTTGATTACATGTAGCTGTGTAGTTAAAACCAAAACAGATTTTTTTTTAGTTTTTGCCAAGTTTATTATCATACTATATATTAATATTTTTATAGTTATTTTTCATTTAATTTGCCTTTTCTATGTATCGCTTGTGAGATTCAATAGAAATGTTTCCAGGTCAAAAATTTCTTTAATATCACTAAGGGCCAGTTTTTTGATTAATAGTTAGCCTAACCAATTGTCAGAATAGCCTAGCCATTTGTCAAAAATTTAACCATCACTGGAAGCTAGGTTAAGTAAATGACCAATGGTTAAAAGAACAGATGTACAACTGCGTTGTATTTACTTGGTCCTTGTTATTGTTTTTACGTTGTTTTTATAACCTACATGATTTCATAGTGAATTTGGATATTAGGTATTTTTGGGATTTCGTTTTATGATGCAATTTCATAGGAAAATATTAATTTTCCACGGGCATATGCCAAATTATTCAATTATTAAAAATCTTATAAAATCCACGAATAGACAATACAAAAGGTAAATATGCCTACAGTACATAAAATACATAGTCCTCGAATTATTTTCCAACGTTACAATCCTACCTTGGATACTAGATACTTTATTCTTTTCACGTATTTCTTTCTCTATAAGATAAAGATAAGGTAAATAAAAACAAATATATGCTTTTTATAAAAAAGTTAAGTTTAAAATAACTGGAAAAAATATCTTTGTTGCTTTCTAACATTATTAAAGAAATTGCCTTATATTTCCTGAAAAATAACACATAGTGCACACAACAGAACAACCATAAACATCCACACTGTTTTATAATCTATAGATTTCTTTCGTCTATTTGATATTTGGAACAAAATCCTGATGTCAAAAATGGTATATAGTTCGCTCCGTTCATTCAAACCGTTAGTGTTGTCACTTTATCCATGTCAATGTATAGCGAAAAACGACTCATTGTGCTGGCAACAAATTGGCCAGTGGTTAAATTTGGCTATGGTTTAATTTGGGATCAAAAAAACGAAATAGCGAGTTAACAACTTGTTAATGTATTAAATATAGTCAAGTTAACAAATGGTGAAATGACATTTGACTACGGATCAAAAAACTGGCCCTAAGTGAAATTATTTTCTGTTATTCTCTCTTAACTACCTTTTCTATCGAATTAATTTCAACGGTCTATCACACATTAATTACATTACCAACATCAGAGTTTATCCACGCTTAAGAATAGTAATATTAGTACTGTAAAGACTAAATTGGTACGCAAACGGTCCAAAATAACATTGAGTATACAAATGTAAGCTTCGTAACTGCTCCCATTTAAATGTGGGCCTCATTTACTAAAATATCCGGGCCATCTGCGACCTCATGACTGTTTCAGGAGATTTATCATCCGACCATCAAGCATTTGGAAGTTGCAGATTACGACTTACCAAAATTTTATTTCCCTAAACAAGATAAATAAAGTAGTATTATGAATAACATTTTACTTTTTTTACCCTCAAGGATTCTGAAATTTAGTTTACTAATGACTTCATTTTTTTGAATAGCATTGATTCTTGCATGAAGATGTTTATAATTTGACGGTTACATTCATAACACATTATGATACAATGCTAATGTCGTGTTACATTATGTCGTCCAGTTTTTGAGTTTTTATTCAAATACTTTGTCTTTTAATACTGGAAAATGGCTCAGCTTTTAGAAGTCTGCCGTTTTTCATCTAGAGCCATGTTTTAAACGAATGCCTGATAATGGAAACTTGAACAAAATGCTCATTGTTGCATTGACAATCCTCTCTATCTCTGAGCCTCACGCATGGGGTGACAATCATTTTAAAAAGTTTGGGATAAAATAAATAAATAAAAATTAATAATAATATAAAAAAATCTCAACAATTTATTTGTAATAATAAAAAAAACAATTCGAATTTGAAATCGGATAATGCAAGATGTTTTGTTTTTTTTTGACGCTTGCCTATAAAGGAGTTTATTATGTTTAAGATTTAAGTAAATAAAGATTAAATCGGTACGGTAATCGGTACATTGATAAAATATAAAAATGAATAGTGGAAATAGGTCATTTGAAACAACCCTCTAAGTAAGAGAAAGAAAGGAAAGAAGTATTTCTAAGCTTTTTAAAATAAAACAAAATAACGAGGAAAGAAAAAAGAAACAAATATAAAACATCGACAAGCATCGGCATGCTGAAGCTGCTGCGACATTATTTTCTGTTAGAACCTGTGATTGACGGACGCACTTGTAATAACAAGTCAATTAGTTTAACAATGAAATAAAATAAAGCACTAAGTTTTTTTTCTCCAATTCTCGTTCGGATTTATCATTACCAATATTATATTTATTTATTATATACCTACATCCAAGGACCATTTCTGAATATAGTTCTTCGCCTTTTTAGTAGCATGGTGAACGCAATGCGCAACTCCAATGCGAATTATCCAATAAACATAATGAAAATTTAAGCCCAACGACGCTGACGACCTGGCGAGACGTCGTCTACAGATAATCCGGCTTTGAACCGATAGTAATAATGCTCACGAATAATGCCGGCTGCAGTAAGCAGATTGACGTCGATTGGCTAGGTACTCATAAATATATTATTAATGATTTTCAATTAAGAGTTTTTCTATACGCCAAATTAAAATAAATTAAGTTTAGATAGAATAGAAATTAAATCGAATATTAATAAGGAAGTTTTTATCACGATATCTTTTGTATTCTTTCTATATCCTTATTTTTCTATTCTTATTACATTATTTTTCTATTCTTATAATGCTGTCTATAACAAACATTATAATATCGTGCCAAAAATGAGCAAGAATTTTCTAAAGTTTGGTATTTCAGTGTGTTGAAGTTTGAAAGGTATTTATTACACAGTACCAAGTTTGATGGTCGAGTGGAACAGCTCTCCGTCAGATAGAGGTTTAATTAAATAAAGCATACTTCAAAAAAAAAACTTATAATTAAGTTTTACGTTCAACGCTGTTTTTTTGTTTTTCAGAATTTCAACAATCAGATTAAAGAACTACTAAGGTAATGATAAAAATAATCGTTATAGATATGTTATAGATAATGAGAAATAAAAAATGAAATGAAATATCAATATAGCATTTTTCATTTCTCATCGCATCAACTTATAAGAAAAGTCCACAAATCGCCACTTCCAACCGCAAACCGGTTGATAACCATACCACGATTTTATTAAGGCGAAATTGATTACAGAGAATTAATTAAGGCTTCGTCTAACATACGACGTGACATGATTACCCTAATCCTGGGGAGTCGTTAACGAATAAAACATTTACAAGGGCTGCAGCCTCCTTCTATGAATATTTATACCTGCTTTCTCCAGCTGAAAGTTTATTTCATTACATCTAACAAACGAAAAGCGATCGTGTAACGGAACCCAGTGAAAGTTTCGCGCCCAAATTAGGGTTGTATGATTGGAATAACAAGTGAAAATGAAATTGGGTAGGTTCTCCTTTTACCTTATTTTTCTTTGTACGCAAACTATTTTTCCAAACATCAATTAATTAATTAGTTTCTCACCTTATTACCATTAGAAATTCTCATATAAACTCTTTGTTGTTACTTTAAGTTTATCCTTGTGTATCTTGTTCGTTTTTTTATATTTTATAATTCTTAATGTAATTAATTTATTATCAAGTTATATGTAGGCTTAGTTATGATAACTACATTATGCTGATAATCTCTAAAAACGCACTCGAAACTACCTGGTAATTTCGGTGCAGTCTCAGTTATTCATTTTTATATCAAAACAACCCATGTCTTGTCTTTAACAAATGCTTTTGAATAATTCATTGACTAATTAGAAATAATTGTGTTCATATTCAAGTTTCAAGAACATTGATTTTTAATTTAAAAATAGTGTTTGCTTACTCCTGCTCGGGTAACTTTGTGCCCACAATTGTTGAATTCGGTATAGAATGTTGCTTTCTTTGTTTTCGTCTTTTATTCTTTTAGAGTTTTCTTCTTTTTAAAAAGAATAAATTTTTCACATACTTGTAGTTTAACATTTACAATGAAGAGTTTGGAAGCGTTTTACGTTCTTTTTATAAATAAAGGCATTTATAGATCTCATATTTTTTCTTTTAAGTTCTAAACAGTTAATTGCAAGTATTTATTTTCTAGTGTAACAACTAAGTGACCTAAATCAGTGCAAGCATGAAACCTAAAGTAATATTGTACAATTAAATTCACCAACGTGCTCTGTACGAGTATTAACAGCGTGGCGTGCAGTTCACAGCTTAGTAATTTCTTGCACGTTTTTGATGTATATTCTCGGTTAAATTAGGGTTGAATTTTTGTTTTAAAATATAAATTTTAAGCGGTTAATGTGCAAACTTGGAGCTGAATAATAGAAAATGAACCAAACTTCAAAATAAGGAGGTCAAATTTCACCTGTATGTTTGTAATTTCGTTGGGATGGCGCAATATTCATGATACCAGTCTTTTTCATGATAACACTATTGCCAAATTTTGTATATGTATACATATTGTAGGCAATTTATGTACCTATGTTTTTGCATAGAGCATGGCCTTTTGCCCTTGGAAGAGAGACGTTTGCTGATGGATATGTGTTTATTGCATGATCTTCTTCATGGTAGGGTAGATTGTCCAACATTACTATCAAAGATAATTTTTCGTACACCGAAATGGTACATGGAATAAAGAGGTGTTGCGTGTACTGTACACGCAACACCTCTTTATTCCATGTACCCTTATGCCACAGCAATTACTCTATGAATTCAGTTCTAGCACGTATTGTTCGGTTATATAACGTAAAATTTAATAGTGTTGATATCTTTATTCACAATAAGCAGTAGTTCAAGGAAGAAATTGTAAATTTATTAAAGAAGACAGAATGAATAGTTTTACTGTAATATAATAGTATAATGTGTATGTATATTTAAATAATTTATTTAGTGACAATATTATGTATGATATGTGTATAGTATATTATATTATATTATATTATATTGTGTGGTCAAATGTACTATTACGGAAAATCAAAATTGAAAATTGATCTCCTCACTCAGCGATTGCTTCTTTTCAACTTTGAATAATCAACGACACAACTACAATTGATATAATTGAAGGAAAACCTGTTATTGGCTTAGCTTTATGAAATATCCTTAGTGTAATCTAGTGTTAGAACAAGCTGTTGGTTTTCTAATAAAATAAATAAATAAATAAATCATGTATTTCTTCCAACTGAGACATCGCGTCACAATGATTATATTTTGTGTAATTACTACTAGCATTCAACTTAGGGAACAGTATAACTTTTATCAAAATCGGTACAGTAATTTTGAAGATGTACCTAAACTATTAAAAAAGGATCAGATGAAAAATACTTTTTGATTAATAAAACCGACTTTAAAAAACCTAATAAGGGGAAAAATTAAAAATAAGGAGATGTTATATCTAACTGCCCGACTCAATAGAACTTTTGTGAATTAGTTTTCGCTTTTATAAAGTTTTTTTATTTTCAAACTAGGTTTAATTTTTTTATAAAATATGTTTTTTATTTACACACTATTTGTCAAACATACAAATCATGAAAGGTGCTTGGATAGATTCAAGCATTGAGTGTTCGATTGCTTCCAAAATGGTGCATTACAAATATAACATCATTTTTATTTCATTCAATTTTACTTTTCGCGTCACAAATGTAACTTTATCAACTAACTTTCTTCGCCATATTCTAAGTTAAAGGCAATAACAGGGGATACCTACAGCGAAACTTAAAATTGCACTGTCTATAGTGACTCCACGAATACTTTTAACCATTCACCGAGAATGTCTGCATTAACAAAAGTAAAATAAACATTGCCCGCGGAAGAAACTTTTTGGAGTTTTTAGTTTGCTTACGAGTGCAAAACGTAGCAACTTCGGGTGGGTTACTCAATTTTATCTGTTTAACGTGACAATCGGTTAGTTTTATAAATGTCCATTGTCATTATACCGATATTACCAATACAAATTTACCTTTCAATTTAATTTTCAATAGAGTTCAAATTCGTCATCAAACCTTATAGATCGAATAAATTCCCTGTCCTGTTCCTGTTTAAGGTCATTTATATAAAAAAGCATTTTTTGGAATAGCAATTAGTGAAAAAACAAAATACAGGACGATTTTCGAAGGAGTTTGTGATAATAATGACTTTTATGAATATTGATATATAGGTACTGATTATCTTTGGGCGTTGTCATAAACATCAAGTAAACACTAACAATAAAACTATAAAAACTTGAAATTACACAGAGTCTATTGTTAGCTTCTCCATGGCTGAAGAGCTCTCGTGCCTCGCAGACAATATGCATATTCACCCCGCTCGCCCCTCGTACGTGAGTGCGTAGCTTTATGTGAGCGTTATAGGGTTGCTATGATAATAATCTTGAGTTTTTGCTTGAAAAATCTAAGATAGTAACATTAATGCATTGACAGGGCAGGCGACGAAATTGGCATGAAATGGAATAACTATAGTTCGATTACCTTTTCCTATTTTTGTAGCAGTTCCTGAGATTCCAAAAACTAAAAAAAAAATACCAATATTAAATAAAAAATATTGAAAACTAAAATCGTTTTCATAAAAGTGAAAAGTAATACTTATCTCTAAGGCGGTTCCAGTGTTCAAGCAACTTTTATTAAAGTCGGGATAAAATAGCATATGTAAAGTGAATAATTTAATACTGTAGTTGTATTTATCAAATATAAAGTATTTTTGTAATATGTATTACTTGACTTTAACACTTTAACCATTGCTTTATAAAATGTGAATGGTAATAAAATAAGCATTCTTAAATCGAAAGAATTACGAATTGCGATTAATTTATTAAATGAATCTTAATCTTAAAAAATATAAAGTAAAGATTATAATGTATTCTTAATATAAAATGCTTAAAAAATTCATTTGGTCCCTGGCACCCTGAGATGGGAATCGAACCCACAACCTTTCGCAATCCGGGCGACTGCTCTAACCACTGAGCTACCCAGGACCTAACAGGACTGACGAATTTTTCAAGCACTTGTTACTTTTCGCTACTACAGAGCGTATTCTCATCAATGTTCAGGCATCTACCCAAACGTTCCCATTCCCATCTCAGAGTGCCAGGGACCAAGTGGATTTTTTAAGCATTTTGTATTAAGAATAATTTTCAGTATGGCATTGTGAATGCTAAACAATCAAAATATAAAGATTATAATGGTTGAGAAAATGAGCACGTTTTTGTATTGAATTAGGTTGATAGACGTAGAAAAAGAAATCCACATTATTACACACTTTTTGACAAGGTAACAGATATTGTGATTTAATCAGATTGTTGATGACCCTAGCTAGTATACTTAGTGAGTAGACGGCGTCTAATACTGAGGAAATATTATTCTTAGATCATATTCTGCAGATTTCAGGTTCTGCTATCAAAATTTGATTTCACATCCCACACTTTTTAAATTTTTTTAATAACTTTCATTCAATAGTCTTTTTAATTCACGAATATTATTTATTTATATAAATTACTGATAACATTAAAATAACTAAAATCATCTTCATATTCCTGCCCAGTCTACGTGAGGTCGGGGCAGTGTGTGCTCCTCTTTCACCCTTCTCATTAATTACTCCCTTCACTTTCATATCATACCTCGCATAGTCTTTCCATCTTTTTTATGGTAGTCCTCTTGCTCTCTATCCATAATTACACGAATAATAAATATTAATTGTTTATTATCTTTACACATGAAAACAAAAATCTAATCCTGGACCGCGGAGATTGCGTCAGTTTTTTTTTTTCAACTGTAAACGTCTTGCATATGCGCAGCATAATGTTACCTAATAAAGCGCTACATAATATCAATTGACAAAACCTGTCGCCTTCTTAAATATAACACTTATATGAGACACGATAACTTTTACGACTTATAAAATGGGACATTCGCATGCTTACTGCACCTGAGAAGTGAGATAAACATAATAAAATTTCTAGAGTAGACTTCAGCGGCATATTGTTGGCAAGGCAAGGCATAATAACTGCCTTCTCGTAAAGACTCAGTCCCTACACCCGCGCCATCCACTTAAATGGCATTTATATTCATATCACCATGTATTTACATTTCATTCCAGAAGTAATGTCCCGGGGTAAAGGTTCGGCACGATACCTAAAACCTTTTCCATTTTTTTGGAAATAAAATCCTTTTTGGGGCTACGGTAAACCCTCGATACTTAAAGGATACTAATCAGAGATTTCTGTGGATAACCTCTGTTAGAAAAATATAACATTCGTACGTTTAGAGAAACGAAATCTGCTTAAATATGTAAGTGAGTATTAGCATATTTCTGCGATTTCGTGTTTAGGTACTTGAATATTGTTTGTTTATTTTACTTTTATCCATTATTATTTCAGAGTGTGGGAAGAAAATATGTCACTTTAATTTTGAATTTACCTGACTATTGGATAAAATCGAATCTCTCCATTACTTGAGAAAGTTTTTGACCGTCGACGCAAACAGTGCATTGTTATAAGTTTCTGTATGTAACGAGCAGACGGACGAACCCATTTTGATCTAGTATTTTATGTCAATGATGCTTAATTGAGCGATCCAAAAAGTTTGTTCAGCCATTGGCAGGTTATCTGCTCTTTCTGGTTGATGAAAGACAAAAAGCATCACAATTCTCAACTTAGCTATACAACATAACTATACAAACGTATTATATTCAATAAAATGGATACCTAAATAAATATTTTTTTCCTATCTTTTTTTAAAAGAGGTTTATTGATTTATTAGAAGTGATTGTTTAAAGAGGTTTATATATTTTTTTTAGTTAAATTTATAATTATAATTGAGGTTTTGTTGTTATTAGCTGAAATATAATGATAATTCTCGATTGTGTAGAAAACATTAGGTGAGCTGCAAGTTTACTACACACACACATTAGGTTTAATAACATTAAGTGTTTTCAAGATAATTTTCGTTTTAAAAAATTAAAGTGACTTATTGTACAAAATACGCTTAGAAGAATAATATTATTATCACACCCACTTTAACTTGTGTTGAACGCTAAAGCAACTTGATATTGGAAGATTTTACATTCAATAAACAAACACTGGGGCATTCCTAAGATATATTGCGAGCAAAATCATTTGATACAACCATAAAATCGTTGCTTGCCCGAGAATAGAGCAGCTTTCGAGATATGGATCCATGAGAAATGTGAACTTTGCAACAAGAATTTAATATTGAAGGTAGGTATGAAACGTTCCGAATATTTATATAATGATAGGAATGTTGTAATAGGTTAGAACTTGTTGTTGCACTAACAGACTCTATAAGATAGTAAGGTTTTTCATGTAACTGTCCATCGAAACTTTCGGTTGCCTCGAAGATGTTGCTCTTTAACGATAAGGCCACTGATTATAGGTACTGTTAATATGTTTATAGTTAACTGTATGTATTTTTTTTTAATAATGTGTTATTTCAATTTTTTTTGGGTTCTGTAACTAAAAAGTCGTAGATTACGGTAGCCAGAGGTAAAAAAATAAGTCAAATGTATTTTAAAACAAATTAATTTCATGAATGTAAACGTTTCCATACAGTGTTTTTTTTTTGTATTGTGAATGTGTAAAATAATAGGTAGCTATACTCTTAATTAAAAAGACAATCAACACCTTAGTCTTATGTGAACACGGAACCTGTAGAGGTTCCGAAACGTCAATAAAACTAAAAACAAACGCAATGAAATTGTTTAAAAGTTGTTTTATTTATCTATTGTACGCGTGAAAATGGAAAAAAAAGTTTTTATTTATTTGTAACTGGTACCTACTATATGTAACAGAAGATCCTATGTATATTCTACAAACTAATTCCAAACGTTTTAATAGATTCATATTTAATAATAAATTACCTACATATTTGAATAATATACAACATAAACTTTTAAATATATAAAGGACTATCAGTTAAGACATGATCACCATTAGATAAAATTAGGACGTTTCACTTCAGGAACACGACTACAGGATCAGCACTGTTAGTAAAACGAGACCTCATTTTAAAAATGGACTGACAAAATGTAGTTCTCAACGGTACGACTGCGAAACGGACAGCACAAGCTGCGCATTTAGAAAATTTAAAAGTTTCAGTAGAACCTTTTCTGAATAACAAGGTAACGCAAGCGAAGCAGATAGAGATCTGGTATCCTTAGCACGAAAAATCATAGAAATTTGTAGGTATCGAGCACAAAGGAGATATTTTTGTATCGGAATCTTAATTCCTTTTTCGGTGGTGTTGTGTACATATAAAAAGATAATTTTAACATTTGTGGGCCATGTAAACTCATGCTGAGGGTTTTGATGTCCAAGAAATATTTGATATATGCATTATAATGGTTAATGACGCCATAATCAGCGCGTTTACTCCAAGAATTTATTGCGAAATTACGAACTTTTTGCTTTGGTCTCTTTTGAGTGACAAAGGATTTATTTGTTTCCAGCTTGAAAGGCATGGTTACTTCCTAGTCTCGACTGCATTTGCAGGTCTTAACATCTACTGTTCAGACTGCATATGTTTATATTGTCATTTTTTTATGTATTGTGTACGAAAACGACATCGTTTTTTTTTTCAAATTGGTGTTTTTTTATTAATTAATCGGACCACAAAGTTCAAATATATTTTTCTCATTTAATTGCTAAACTATCACTCTTAGCAAAATATTAAAAAGTAACCAAAGTATGTATTAATTAATAAGGTATATTCGAAAATATACCTATTGTTTATATTTTAGTTTTAAACTGAAATGTTTAATCTCAACCATGGTAATTACATTAGTCACGAGCAAATATTACGCTCAAGCACATTCCGCAGAGCATGAAGCTTGCTGCAGCTTTCACTGCAACAAGGAAGCGTAATTTTTTAATTACTTGCATTATCAAATAATTAAAACTCAGTTAATTAAAAAAATACATAACGGGTTTTCTTTTGTACAAAAATTATAACTTCTGATTTATAACGGTACTGGGTTTTGCTTGTGACTTGGTTCGAGTGTGTAAGCAATCTTTATCAAAGAATTTTCGACTTTGTTGCAATATATATAAAAGCTATTACGCAATGGTTAACCTGTTCGGTCTGCGATGCGTAAGTTAAGCTACTTTTGTAAGGCCAGTGATAGGATAGGTGACCAATTTATTCTCTTCTACATCTGTATGAACATCAACCAAATGACAGTGAGTTCGTATAGGGTGTCTATTCTCCATATTCGATTCGATTCCATTCACACTGGGACTGTTAATAGAAAGGCGATGACGATTGAAAACCTAAATATTACTGTTTTGTTAAGACTCTAACTTAATATTAATTGACTTCTTTACAAAATACCAATGTACAATGAAATAATATAAGCAACCCCTGTGCTAATTTTCAAATTAATAAGCCCAGTGGTTTGGACTGGGCGTTGGTCTTCAGTCCATATTAATCTTTTACATAGAAGATAGATAACAAACTTTAATGTGATATTTAAAAGGCGGACATACAAATTCCACAGAGAATAAAAATAAAGAAGTGATGGTATTCTCGGGATAGCTATCATAAGAGCATTAGTCCTGTATTACTTACAGGAAAACTACGTTAGGGAAGCAATTTCGGCATCGCATATTGCCTATTAACAAGTATTTTCGTTATTTTTTTCGTATTGTTTCCTCTTTTCTGATATCAATTATTTTAACGTGTTATTTGAATACTATTTCAGTAATGATAAACAGGAATTCTATTGATCGAGAGTTTTACCCGTTGGTAGGATGTTGGTTGACATAACATGGTAAAAAAAAGCAATAGTCAAACGATGTTTTATCATTAACTAGTATATTTTTCGTTTTACATGATGATCTAATGCTACACAAAAGAAACGTTAATCCGGCTGATGATGATGATGAATGCTTATTTATTAAACTAAATATTATTATTATACTGTTATTAAAAAGAGTTAATGATTTTAACTTTTTTTATAGGACACTTCGGAAACATGGATCCGATTATAAACACTCTTTCACCTACGGAGAGCTACATCACATGCGGGTGACATGCCTATGTCTATATATGTATATTTATGCGAGCAAAGTTAAGAGCAATATGGTTTTTATAGATAACTAGATTGTGTTAGTCAACACACAGGCGGACAAATCTTTCGAAGTACGTTTCCGAATGTGTGAGATTTGTGCCATCCATTACTATTACTCAAATACTTCCAACTCAATTTCTCTACAAAATTATGGCAACTTAGCGAATCGTCAGCGCACCTGTGCATGAATAACGCTTTTCCCATTCCCCGTAATACGTTTAATAAATCTTAGGAAAGTTGAGAACATAGGTATCTTCCTGAAGAATATAACAAAATGAAATCTATAAAGTGTTTAGCTTATTTATCGCTTTTGATAAAAGTTAGTTGTGTAAAAAAATGTACCGCGGTAGGGGGTGTATCACTCCACATAATTTATTTTAATGAACAATGTTTATAATGTATTTGTAGCGTAATAAAACAATAATAGGGATGACGACTAATTTTTGTTTGTTTGTCCGTAAGGTAGAGTATTAAAAAATATTAAACAAGTATTTTTTTTATTTTTTTCGTAATCATAAAATAACGGCGATACATGGAATTGAAATTTCGCATGACGTCACGTTATGATACGTTTTCTACTCAACTGTGACGTAGCGAGCCCCCACTCCTCAACTTTAATTCCTGTTATCTAAGCTATATCTTGTTAAATTAAAGTAAAAAAAATACGTATTTAGTATTTTTCTATTATCTAACTGACGGACTAAATAGAATTGCATTTTTTTACCCAGTCACCATCCCTATTATATACATTTGTCGTGGAACATTGTCCATTGTCCATAAAGCAATAATATTAGATTATGATGACAATGTTATAGTAATGTTACATTTTTTGTGAGTAAAATGAATAAAACTCTAATTAACTATATTAAAAATGTGGTCACCATTATCATCATCAGCTTTTTTACGTCCCCACTGCAGGGGCTCAAGCCTTCCTTATGGATGGTTAAGGTTACGGTTCAAATGTGGTATCATCATGATCTTTTTGAGTTTTATGACATAGTCTTCCTCTATTTGTTATCAACGAATTTCACGATTTCGACTTGTTTTTTCCCAGCCCAATTATCACCCTCTAAAAAGAGGGTTATGATTTTGACTGACATGTATTCATCTGTTTCTGGATATATAATTTGACAATTTATATGTCGATGGAAGTGTTTATACTCTACTGAAGTATTAGAGGACTTGATATAGATTTTTTGGCGTTTATGTTCACCTTCGATAATGAGTGCCTTAAGATTTTAGTATGGAATCTGGTACAGCGCCACTGCGGTAACTATCAAGAACTACAAATCTCTATACTAAGTATTAATGCGGCGCAGTCACAAGTAGTAAGAGTGTTAACTGAAAAACTTACATTACAATGTTCTAAGAATGAAACCGAACCTATAATAATAAATTTTTGTCGCAGTATTTACATAAATACAAAGTTTTAAAACGTGTAAATTTGTAATAACTGAACTCTACGTAAAAGTTGTCAATTAAGGATTCAGTGTTTATTTAGGGCCTTAATTTCACAATTCCGAATGTATTGTAGTGTTTACACAATATCGTGTTTATTTATTCAACGAATAATTGTTTGCATTGTTATTGTGCAGAATTCCATGTTAAATAACTGTACAGCGAGCGATGTCAATTTATTTTCTGTGAATATTTAAAATTAATGTTATAATGTATGTATGAGTGTTGATCAATTTCAACATTCTTGGGGTATAAATCTTCATGTTAATTTTAAAATGTCACACTTAAACGTTATTTAAAAAGTTGTGCATCGTTAAATAGTACAAATACGTGATTACATTTTGTAATATTCTTAATGAAAAATGCTTAAAAAATCCATTGGGACCCTGGCACCTTGAGATGAGGATCAAACCCATGACCTTTCAGAATCCGGATGACTGCTACAACCACTGAGCTAACCAGGATCTGGCAGGACTGACGAATTTTTCAAGCACTATTACTTTTTCGCTACTACAGAGGTATTCTCATCAATGTTCAGGCAATCCACCCAAAAAGTTGGCTTTTATAAATATTTAAACTTTTAAAATATTTTAACTGTTGGGCCAAAATTGTAAGGACAATGAAAACTAGTAAATCTTTAATTATCAACCGTAACTATTAATCGTTAATAGTGGTAGTAGCAATCAATAATAAATTAATTGTAAATCGTAATTATATACAGTTAAGAGACAATCAGTTTCCATTTGTTTTGTGAATATAATGAACAAGTAATGCTGGTTTTAAAAATAAACATTTTACTTGATGATTTTTTTATTATTAAATCCCTTTATTTTAAAAGAATATTAAAAGAATAATTATAAAAATCATATTGCATGTGTTTTCTGAAATAAAATAACCAACTGAAACCCTTTTTTTTCATAACAAATGTACCTACATGCTCAATGAGCAATTGAATTAGAAAAAAGGTAGCTATACAAGCAGTTTGCGCAGAAACTGGATGTATTAATCAAAAGATATAGTACGTACGTTTTTTGGTCGACACCCAAAGGGTGTATTTCAATGGCACCCCTTGCAAATATTGGTTTTTGTCGCGGCCCACGCGTGGTCCGGTAAGAGTAAACCCATGTTTTTACATTTGCAACTCGCTCGCGATATCTTGCGTAGGCTTTCACTATGACGTTTTATAGTGCTATGTCATTAATCCGTGAATATAAAGTGAGGGAATGACAAAACATGAATTAATTTCGGATATGTCGCACGGTACGATGCACACCCTAATGTGTGATACACACGGATGTTAGGAATGTCTTATTTCTAAGATAACTTTAAAATAATTCACAATATTAAATAATTGAGAGATCACGATTTTTTTTTAAGCGGGATTTTAAATATATTCGTACGATAAAATAAGTTTAGAAACTTTGGTATTTTCATTATATACATATAGCCTTGATAAAATTGGTTATATTTTTTCTGTGTGCTGTCATTTTAACAATGACGAATCAACTGATATATAATTATAACAATCTTCTACATAATCTTTTTAAGAACAATATCACTCTAAGAACTTTTGTTCAATTTACGGTCTACAAATATAACAAAACGGTAATGCTTGTTGGAAATACGTTGGAATATTATGCTAAAATGTATTAAACACGTCTAATTTCTAAGTTTTAACTGTTAAGTTTCAAATATATTGTAAATTGTTGAGAAAACGAGAAGACATCGCGGGCGAATAAAGTTGCACAAAGGTCCATTAAAATTGTCATTAGTTTAAAGCAACATTACCCATACAAATTCGACATTAATTAGAGCTTAAAGGGGACGTTTGAGCAACTGGCTGTTAAAGTATCGGTTTTATGATACAAAATAATCAATCAGAAAATAAGAAAAATATTTACAATTCTCGCAAAAAGGTAAGCTTCATATTATTTATTATAACTTATGACGTATCTTTGTTATTTTCTAAAGAACAGGGTGTAACACATGCAAGGAGTATAGAAAAAACTTATTTGGTTACATTTGTAAGAAATATGGGGATCTGAATTAGGTGTATCCTTTATAGAATCATATGTGAGTAAAATATCTGGTAGTGACAGTTCATTCTTATCATCTTATATTGTGATTTATTGTTTTTTATTCTTCGATTCGGCAGGATATAGCAACAATACCAGAAAGAATATGACAATTGGGCGATTATTTTACCACTATCTGACGGACGGTAAACCTAATAAATTAAAAAGATTCTTTCCGGAGCCAGGGGTATAAAATACTAGCTAGCTACATAAAGCAAGACATTAAGAACCTGAAGATCAATAGATCAAGAGTCTGGTGAAACTCAAAAACTTCTCATAAAGTACCTACTACTAGTTAAAGGAAAAATAACTTGCATTCTACACCTACTACTTGACAACCATTCCACTTGAGAAATCCACTCTAGAATAGTTTTGTTTATTCTTTTCCGATAAAGTAAATGTGTTGCTTACTGAAATGAGTGAAGATGAAAATAGTTGTTGCTATTGGGAGTCGAATAAGAAGGTATTAAGAAAGAATTCCACGAAAGAGGAAAGGTTGCTTTCAGGCTTCAGCCTGTTGGTGTGATATGCGTAAGACCAGTTCTCAGCAGGCCTTGTTACATAATTTCTTAAACATCGACATGACGTTATCATTACAGAAGCACCAGGTACGGACGATGATACATATAATTTTCCACAAAATGAGTCTACTATAATATAAATAAATAATACATATATAACAACATCACATACATTGCTCAGATTCCAAGATGTGTAGCTAAAGCCCCCGTGTAGCTAAAGCTGGTACCTTTGTTGTCTCAGATACTTATTATGGAGTATCTGAGACAACAAAGGTACCACAACACCCAGACCCGAGACAATATAGAAAAGTTAATTTTCTACATCGACCCTACCGGGAATCGAACCCGGGACCTCAGAGATGACGACACCTTGAAACCGGCGTGCGAACCACTCGGCTACGTTGGGGTCTATGTTGTGTAAAAGTTATTGTGCATATCACATAAAAATTATAATTGGTTGAAGTCATGTTTTATGCAAAAATATAGTCCTGTTGTACCCTACATGGTACGGCTCCACATTCCCCCCTATTTAGTGATTATATTTTAAAATATCTTTTCTATGATTTTTAAACTGATTTTGATAAGTTTACTTCAAAATAACATAAGTTCGATAGAATTACAAAAAAAACAATATCTTCGAGTTCTTGTTGCACTGAAAGATTTGTACTGAAGTTTTAATTTTATAAAATTTGGATACCAATATTTTACCCGGTCTCTCTACTGAAAAACGTCTATGATGTTTCTGTAACAACAATGTGTCACTTTTGCCACAGCAAGCGATAACACCCATTGCGGGGAACGCGAGGAAATTCGCCCAATTATGTCGCCCGACGGCTTTTTAGCTTACTTATCAATCAATCTATGATCTGGGGTTGATAAATACCGAGTCTACATCAACATAGGCTAGCTTCTGGTGTATCACTAAAATTAATGGATTGTAGTTGATTACGTTAATTCGATAAAATAATGGTACTATGCATTACGGGTGCATGTTATCAATAAGGTAGATTTTAGATTCATGTGCTTGTAATCGTAATGGTATATTTACATTGGTAGATAAAATCTGCGTGTGGATGATTTCTGTTCCTCGTTTTCATTCATCGTTAATTTTTTTTATCAAGCAATTCACAGAGGTCGCCCGCAATATTTTCTGTAAAAATCTTTATTTATTGTTTGACTTTCCACACAAGCGCTAAGCTTTTTTAAAATAAAGACATATAAAATACTATCCCCATTCATTAATATCATTCACGACTACTTTGTCTTGTTTCTTGTCAGTAAAACAAATAGTGACGTACTGTTTTTTATTAGGTATATCATAAAATCGACTAAGAAATTTATATTCGATTGAGAAAACTGAGACTGTTCTGAGATGGATCCGAGGCAACTTTATAGACTTTAACAACTTCGGGGATTTGTAAACACCCATCCAACTAGCTTTCTTATTGAGTAATAATAAATAAGAAGGGCCTGTTTTCCTGGCCATGTGATTAAAAAATCTTAAGGGGTCTCTACATGCTCGTTAAAACATTGGAATGCAATATAAGATTTCGTATAGGTGCGAGTTATGTAACACAACTAATAAATTGCCAAAAAGTGCACTTAAAACATGAAGCCGAGTGCATTGGTTTATCATGGCACGTGCCATGCGCGTGTCAGTCTGAACACGTCATTAGCCAACACATCTCGAGGGAGCTGTTATGAATTGTAGACTGTGGTTGATTGTGGATATTGCGTAAGCGTTAGCGATTTCTGTATAAATATAAATTAATTTATTCAATTATATTAAGAAACTTTCAGGTTCAGGTTTTTAAAAAAATATATTAAGTTCATTACGTAGATAGTTTGGCTTAATTTTTTTTCTCTTGTGTATCAAGAAACTTGTTTAGAAGGGAACAAACGACGCAAGAAATCTCGGACGCGTACTTTTGAAATAAATTTTAGTTTTCTAGTTTAAAAAACAAACTCGCATGCTTATGTGTTACTGAAATTAGCTAGAACTTCAAGCAAAGAAACACTATCACAGGCATACTATGGCAATGTTCGTTCAGTACTGGCACATGGCATAGTATTATGGAGCAATTCATATAACGTTAACAAGGTTTTTTCGCCCAAAAGGCATGTAAGCAATATGTGATGCTTATAACTTGGTTTTCTACAGGCCTCTGTTCAGGAAGCTGAGGGTCTTGATGGTCCCCTGTCTATACATATATGAAATGTGCATTTTTATAAAGACGCATCCAGAATTATTTAATTCATTGTATGACATTCCACGTCTATATAGTTGCAGACGCCCAAACAAATTATTATTACCAAAATGTCTAACAGTCATGAGCTCTAGAAGTTGTCACTCTATGACGGTAAAAATTGACAATAACCTTCCTACTTACTAACATACAAAATCTAGAACTAAATAAATTTAAACATACACTTAAGAAATGGCTTACTGAAAAATGTTTTTATACGGTAAATTAATATTTGCAAAAGTGACATTTTAAATCTGACATATATCATTTTGACATAAAATTGTTATTGGTATTGCTATTGTTTTTTAATTAAATTACTATTTCACTATTAAGCTTTTGACATTAAGGAAATAAAAAAGAATTGATTATGATTAATATATAATTTTAAATATTTTAATTTATATTTTATATTATATTTAGTATTATTACAAATAACGGAGACGCTCAAGTTTATAAATTGGATCTTGCATGTTGAGAAAAGGGCGACTTTTTAGTTTCCACTGCAATGGCACCACGAGTCGGTGCAATTACAGTATATGTTAGTAATTGCGTTCGACGACTTGAAGTTGTAATTATTAAAACGTTTAATGTCATTTTTTAAAGAAATAATTTAAAAATATCTCATGAACATAACTTTGTTTATACTTTTCCACTTTTCTTTATTATGGACTACAAAATGTTTTATTATAAATGATAGCTCGTTGTTACTTGCGTTCTTGTTTAAATTGAGTGTGATATCAAATTATTTTTAATTATTTCTAAACGGAAGAATTAAAAGTTTTAGCCCTTCATTATAAGTAGATAGCGAGCGATTATGACATATTTATTTATTTTCCACAGTATAACGTGTTAAGATCATTCGAACTTCATATAAAAATCGACTACCAATAACAAACATTTATCCTAAACTACCACAAACTAACCTTCGGAGAGTTTTTGAAATAATAAGAGCATTTATGAAGTGACAACGGAAGGTTTCTTCCTGAATAATGACCGTCTACTTCCGGCGATATATTTCCGCTATCTCTCCGCCAACATAGCGTCTGCGCGTCCGGTTGACCGTTATGGGGTGTTAATCGGGCATCATGTCTGCTAGATGAAAAACTATGTGTTGGATAGTCCTTGAATAATTTTCGCATAACCTCAAGAGACCCCTCATGAATATTATATAAATATCACGTTTCCTAGTAATCTGGGAATTTTTTATTTATGAAATCCATAGGAAAATTTATAAATCAATAATTAATTATGTAATAGGTTTTTAGAGTTCCGTATCCAAAGGGTAAAAACGGGACCAAATTACTGTCCATCTGCCGCCAGTCTCTATGGCATGATCTGAGATAGCTAGACATATATATACCATTGACGACATGTAGATAGCTAGATGTATTTCTGTTGCCACTATTAAAACAAATTAAAGGACCATGCAACAACAATTATATGCGTTTTTACATAGATAATGTTTTTAGATAATGTTGTGGAACTTCGTTGCTCTTTGCCGGGTTATTCATTACTTTTTGTATTTACTGTAATACCTATCTATGTTTATAATAACATCTTCTATCAAAAAGATCTATTAGTACCACAAATCTAAAAAATCAGACGTCTGACACAATATATTAGACTGTCTTATTATATAACGAGAACTGTAGTCAGTATTTGGTTTAAAACTTTGACTGCCTAAAGCAAATTGACACTGACAGAACAGAAAACTTCAAATTGACAAGTGTTGGCTTATATTGGTTGGATAATAGTTTAAACCTGTTATAAAAATTAGTCCTCGTAATACTATTGATCAAGAGAGAATTTATTGCAAACAAAAATGACCGATCTTGATAATACAAATCGTTCGTCTATATGAATACTTATTGATTTTTAATAGCAAGAACGGAAAATACCCTGCCGACGTTTTATATTTAGCAGACATCTTTGTTTGCGCGTCCCTTGTCTAACTCCTTTGCTATTGTTCTACGTTAGCTCCCAACAAAGCACTCGGCTGCTTGACAAAGACGTAATTACGCAGAAGGGTTCCCACAAGAAAAATATCCCGATTACCTTTAATTTTCCGCTTTCCACCGTTAAAATGTTCGCTGTGCTATTTTCAAAGATGCTTGCGTTTTCTTTGCTCATGATAATAATTTACTTTTTTGGGTCGACTAAAGATTCCGCTTTTTGTATATTAAATTGCTAACCTCATTTACACCGATGTGATTAAAAGGTAAGTTCTTGTTGGAATAAAGTATAAGGAGTAGTAGTATTAATTTAGTGTTTTTTTATTATTATTCTTGTAAATCAGGAAATTTAAAGATAAACAACTGAAATAGTAAACTATTTTACCTATTGAAAGTGTAATTATTTTATTTTATTTCTAATTTTATTCCTTAGAATTATTTTATTTTTCAAATCAAATAAAATCGACCAATTCAAACTACATAAAATATTGATAGATCTAAATTGCAGAAGTCAATAGCCTTATGCTCACTGCGCTTTCGAACAACCCGTTTTGTAAAAGAAATTACAAGGAAATTTCCTTGAAACTTATAATTTTTTTTCTAAAAGAGGCATCGTCTATCGCTGGGCTTGCATTTTTAAGTACGCAGGCTTGCGGTTCACATAATTTTCTTGACGTATGGAGTAAAGAGCTAATTTTGACTTCACTTTTGATTGCTAATAATAAATTACGTTTTTAGTGATATTTTGTTTACGTCTTTAAAATAATTCAGCCATAAATTTAATTACTTTAAAAAGTTTATAATGTTTCTTTTTTAATTCTTCATATTTATCGATGAATAAAATCCTGCATCATAAGTTTGGTCCAATTTTTCAATGCACTTATCATTATAGTCAGATAAATTGATTCGTGCCCAGAAAAATTAAATATTGATTAATAAAACTGGTGGTTTTTTTCAATAAAACCGATGGATACATAGTTTAGTAACGCTCAATAATTAATCATAAAATCTTTAATGTAATATGTTTTAAGTATGGTTAATTAAGGTTTTAGTTTTATCATCTAATACTTGAATGTTTAAAGTAATAATAAATGAAAAAACTCTTTAGTTCAAAAATATTTTAACTAAGCATTTATATTTTGGAATCGGAGCTTAAATTTTACTACAAACATTTTTTCATTTCACTGAACCGTTTTTGAATATAAAAATAGATATTAATTTATTTATGAATATTTCCCATTGGTTGGAAGAAAAATATCAAAACTAAATCGATCCGGCAACTGGGACCGCGGTCTGAGTTTGTGTGGTCCCAGTCACCGGATACTTCCTTGAGTTGTAGTAGCCGTAGCCAATTCCCGTATCGCAGAAATGTCTTTGGATTTCAGACTTCTGACTATACATGTCTAAGGTCCTTAAAAACATTTGAGATTTTTTTTAATATCATATTTTTCTGTACATCTTCACCGGTAGAGAGAAAATGCTTGCGGCATTAAGTCTGCTATTTGTTATAATTTGGTAATAAATAAAAGCAAAAAGGATGTTGAAATCAAGACAAAAATTATAGAGTAACTTTTTCTCAGTTATTAAAAAAAATATGTAATAATATGTTATATAAACTATAACAAAGGCCTCTCTATTATCAATTCACGTTCAGACTCACTGAAAACAGGCGTGCAAATTCTTCTGCACGGTATGTTATGAAGGGCTTAATTAAAAGCCTTCTTAATTAGGCTGGGGGTGGCACAGTGCGAGCTAAACTTTATAAGACAATAAGAGGGGAGTAATTAAAATATCACCACACAAAGTCAGATATTTTTGAGAATGCTTAGCAACTTTATTTTAGTTTCGGAAAGTGAAATTACAAATCTTTTAGTAGCCTAGAAAATATGTGTACAGTAAAAAATTGATTTTTTTATTTTAATGCCGCTAGTTTTTAAAAACTTCGATACATTTAAAGCATGTTGCTAACCTTAGGCATTTGCAGTTTTACGACGCACTTACAATAATTATATCCTTTAAAGAACTTCAACAAGATAACAAATAAAACGTAAAAAATACAAAATATACTTTGTGCTTCAAATCCAACATTTTCTCCACATACCCTAAAGAAACAATAGCTCTTACAATAAATATATTATTTTTCCAAAGTAAAAATATATTTCGGTCTGGTACAATCGAACACACCGTTCGCTACTGTTTATACACGTGCGCGTTCCCATTGGGCGTTTGTTATTCAGCATTATGCTAATTTTGCGCACAGTAATATTGTTAGTAACTTTTGTGCGTGATGTTACTCTTCTCTTTTTAATTTTCTATGTAAGTATATTTTGTCTTTTAGATGTTCACAGTTTTGTGTGAATAAATAAGACTAAAAACAACCAAAATCTGAATTAATACGTTATATACGATCAATAATATGTCCTCCGAAAATCCACACAACGATCGGTGATGCACGATTCTTATACAACGCTTCCTGGGCATCCTGACTAGATCGTTAGTCCATCTTGTGGGAGGCTTACGCTCCGTTTTTCGGTCCGTGGTCGCCACGAGGTCTTTATTGCTTCAATGACCAACTATCCCATGATCTATATACCTTGAGCATTTCCACTTGAGGTTCATAATTCTTCAGGCTATTTGGTTTGTTTGGGAATCTCCTTATTACTGATTCGATATCTCTGAAAGACTACGAACATAAGCCTCTCCATCGCCCTCCGAGTGACAAGTAAGTAAGTAACTTTCCCTCCGAGTGACAAGTAAGTAAGTAATTTATTTGTGTACTAGCTTTTGCCCGCGACTTCGCCCGCGTGGTCTAGGTTTGAATCCAAAAATAAGAAAATTCCTTAATTAGGGGTAAATTTTCGTAAATACCCGTCTTTGTGAGCACCTACGTCCTAAAAATCCGCATGCAAAATTTGGAACTGCTAACACTTGTAGTATCGAAGTTTCATACAAACTTTTATCCCTTCATCCAACTATACTAGTCTTCACTCAGAGGTCGAAATTAAAATGATCTATGGGCAGAACATTAGAAAAAAACTAAACAAGGCACAAAACCTAAAGACGGTACCTCGCATCGCTGCGAATTATATAAGTTTATGGTGTGAATTGGTATGATTTGTAGGTGAGTGTTTAACATTATTGCGTTAGTTTTTCCTTATTAAATTACAATTAAATATGGAAGTGTTACACCGGAGTTACTAACAAAATAAAACTTTTTAGACATACCTACACATAGAAAAGTAAATCATTATACTTACTCAAAACAATCTACCCACCCTCATTACCTACTCTCAATCGACGGTATTTCAATAGACGGGAAATCTTCTTAATTTCAAACTATTAGATGTGATGGAGCAAGTATAACACTTATAAAGGGAAGACTTTTTATTCAATTAATACTCAGTTTCTAGAATGTTTTATAAAATATATTTAATTGGGGTCTCTATTACATTATCCGATTGGTTGTAAGAAAATCTATACAGTTATTTGTTAAAATGAAATTATAGTCTTCTTTATCTAAATGTTGCGGATCTTCCTGGATCTTGAACAGATTCACACGTAGCTAGCCGATGCTTGGACTGTATAATTAAAACTCTTTCGATGGTTTTCACTTCTTTATTCGTATATCTTGAGGGCCGGAGAGCTTACAATTATCGCTCAAAACGACCCGTCTTACATCTGTTGGGGTGGCTCGCACTTAGCTCCGTATATTATCAGTTGGTTAGCCTGTTACACATCTAACCCCTACTTGGCGAAGCCACCCCCCACTCTTAACATCTATGTTAATTACTACGTTTTACTGTTTCTCTATTTACATCATAAATCATGTTAAAACATCATTATATTATATTACATAACTCGTATCGTGTCGGGCAAGACCGCGCCGTCGAAGCTCATAATCGTTCTAAGGCGCGCCGCGCTCTAGCCCGACGTATTTATTTGGTCAGAGCGAGACGGAAGATCCCGCGTAAACCAGCGCCGTCTCGCTCCGATACATTTTTATCGTTAACATGAAGGTAGGCGAACATTTTACATTTTAACACCCCTGTCATCGAGGCAATACCGTACAGAGAGCCACCTAAGCCTTCTTAGCGAGGCAATACGTTATAGAAAACCATATCAAATAAAATCCAACCCTTCATAATCATTTAATTTGCTATAACTTAAATTATCTTAATACTAGGGGAATAAATACACCCATAGGTTGTATCGTTTAATTTTAAGCTTTAACCACATTCATTTAACTAAACTTACTTATTATATATAATTTACTTAAGATAATCTAATATATACAACTCGACGAGACGTGCGTCCGTAACACTAAACTTATAAAATAACTTGGCCTGTCTTTTTCATTGTTATCGAGCGTAAACTATTAAAGTGGCGTTACTTTGTAAATTAGAATTTCAATAAAGAAGTATTGTTGGGAATCCAGACCCGAATTATAAGAAATAGGGTTTGAAAATTGCTATGGAACCTTGTTTTGAAGTTAAACATATGAAGCTGTATTTGGGCTTCTATCAAAAAAAATATTATATTTCAGTGTTTGAGAATATTTAACCTAATTAAAAAAAGCTACTTTAAAAAACAAACAAAGTACTCCACATCGTTTTTTATATTTACTATTACTTATTTCTATAAAAGTCGTGTACTAAAAATGGGAAGTAATAAAGGTATGACACTTTAATAAAAGATAATTTTAAAGAATAATTATCTATCAATGTAGATTTAATTATACTCCACCAGGAATCGAGTCCATAAGCAGTGCATAAGTGATTAAGACATTAGTCAAAAGGAACTCTCCCGAACAGAATAAGTATCAATTAAGCTAATATATTATTGATGATCTCTTCAACCGTGGTTGTTCAATTAAAGTATTTTAAGAATCGGTGTAGTTAACAAACAATCAAATCTTTCCTTTTTATATAATTAGTATAGATAATTCAATGTTTTTTGTTTTATCATCACTTTCCGCTTCGCTCATAATATTGCACCGCGTTTGAAGACACCATCCAGCGGGTAGTAGGGCGCTCTGAGCACCGTCTCATTTCGTGCAGACAGAGAAGAGGCGGGCCGGGCCGTCACAGCACCCCGTCACAAGTTTCACTTATTTACGATAATCGACAAGTTACTGTGAGATTACTTTTCAAACCAAAATTAATGCTATTATCAGGTAAGAACTAATTTTAAGGGTAATAATATTTATATATTTTTTGCCTAAATCTCCAGTCTGATTCTACATTTATTTATATCATAATAGATACTTCTTACAATTTAAAATTAATAAGGAGGATCTTTGAATTATAATTAGGAGTTGAGTGAAAATAATTAATATGTTCACAGTTTCTTCATTATCGTTTAGTTTCACTTATAAGCAAAACACTAAAAGTTTTGATTATATCAAGTGCACGAGATGGATGTATTTGGTATCTGTTGCCTAGTAAAAATAATGTCTATTTTGCTTACAGTAAAAAAAATATTTAATGAGTTTTCAAAAGACACATTCAACCAGTCATGGACACACAACGTGGTTAATGTCATAAATTATAAACAAGGTTTTTTTATACGACAAAAGGATCAACTTATTGAGCATTATGAAAGCTAAATTTATCAAATAAGTTTAGTAAGATGTTAGTTCATTTAGTACAAGTAACAAAAAAGAAAATCTATATAAATAGGTAGGTACTTCTCATCAGTACAGGCACGCAGAAGTTCAAGCCATACAAACAGATTGCGCGCATTATTTATAGCTACGCGGCCCCCACAATTTCGATGCGAAACTTTCCCTCGCTTTCATACCAATTTCGCATTGCTGGAAAAAATATGACGATATTATTGGACGAGTCAAGTTATGAGGACCGGACCGGTCAAGCGAAAGGGGTGACTTTTTATTCCATTCTGTGAGAGCGCAACGATTTTATGAGATAATGTCTGAATTAATCATGTTGAAAACAGCTGTACCAAACTGAGTTTAGGTTGTTTAATGGAATTAAATTCTGGCAATAAGTTCGGTGGCGTAGTAGATAAGCGCCGCGGCCCGCGATCGTAGTTGTTAAGCAACTTTCGCAAGGGTCGGTCAAGGGATGGGTGACCAAAAAATTATTATCTCGAGCTACTCTGTGCTTCGGAAGGCACGTTAAGCCGTTGGTCTCGGCTGCATTTGCAGTCGTTAAGACCCTCCAATCCGCATTGGGCCAGCGTGGAGGGTCATGGCCCATCCTCCTTCACCATCCATAAGGAAGGCCTGAGCCCCTGCAGTGGAGACGTCAAAAGGGCTGGTGATGAATAAAACTATCCAATGCAACATGGTTGTGTTTTGTACTTAGTACCTATTAATGATAGAAATCTCAACAGAAGACACTTGACTCCTAAATTATTATAATACTAATGAGACTGAAAGATTTTGACGTGTATTTTCCTTGTAAAAAGTCTGCGAATGATTTTCATTGTTATTATCATCATCATGTTATGGATGAAGCATTAAAAAAGGTATATAGCAAAGGCAAACGATTAGTGATTGGGGGTGATTTTAACGTTGATTTATTAGGAAACTCCAATTCATGTACAAGACTTGTAAATCTATTTATGTCCTATAATCTTGCGCACATGTTTAAGGAGCCTACTAGAGTAACTGCTACTTCGTCCACTTGTATTGACAACATTTTTACAGATCTAGTACCACTTTCAAGACAGATAATTAAACAACTACCGTCAGATCATTTTGGACAACTAGTTAGCTTTCCGCATAAATGTACGTTTGTGGCTAGGAGAGACATTACAGTTGTGTCAAAAAGTATGAGTCGCTTGGAACGTTTTAAAAATCAATAAGATAGTAAATTGTATCATTTGAAACATAATAGTAATCCCAATGATTTGTACAAAGATTTCTTTGATGTTTATTGTACAGAATTCAATAAGATTTTTGTCCCAAAAAAAATAAGTATTAGTAATCCTATAACTTTTAGTGTGTGGGCTACACCAGGAATCTACAAAAGCAGAAAAAGGCTCTATGAACTATATGATGAACGTAATTATAACACAAGTGAGGACTTCAAAGAATATGTACGAAATTACTCTAAGTTATTTAAAAAAGTGTGTCGTTTAGCCAAATGTAATTATTTAAATGCAAAAATTGAAAATAGTAAAGACAAAGTTAAATGACGTGGAATATCATAAATAGTGAAACTGGAAGAGAAAAATCCCGGAATATAAATTTTAATTTAAACATTGATAATAAAAAAGTAACATCAGATCTTGAAGTTGCTACAGTATTTGAAAATTTATTTACTGAAATTCCAGTCTTAATTACACAATCTTTGAATTCCTCTTCCACTGTTGCTGAATCTATTTTAAAGGCAAGTTTAAATAATTCTAATAGCCAATTTAAGTTTCAACACATTGATTTTAAAGATATAATAAAATCTTTTAATCAGCTAAAGAAAACGAAAACTGCTGATTTATGGGGTAATTCCATTGAAGTTTCTAAATCGGTAATTGAGACAATAGCTCCAATCTTAGCTTATATATTTAATGAATGTACTGATTGTGGTATTTTTCCTGAGCTCATGAAATATAGTAAAATTATTCCTTTACATAAATCGGGTAGCACATCTGACCCTACTAACTTTAGACCCATATCCGTGCTACCTACGTTTAGTAAGATTTTTGAAAAAATCATGCTGGATCAAATACAAACGTACTTTTACAAGAATAAGCTTATGAATCGACAACAATTTGGTTTTACAAGGGGTCGCTCGACAACCGAAGCCGGTGTCGAGTTAATACAAGAAATTTTTAATGCCTGGAAGGATTCACATGATGCGTTAGGTGTTTTCTGTGGCCTATCTAAGGCATTTGATTGTGTTTTTCATGAAACATTGATTAGGAAACTGCATTTTTATGGATTTAGAGATAACTCATTGGATTTTATTGTCTCATACTTGACTGACAGAGTACAGAGGGTTGATATCAATGGCAAAAGATCCCCTGGATCGAAAATTAAGATGGGCGTTCCGCAGGGCTCAATACTTGGTCCTTTCTTGTTTTTGATTTACATAAATGACTTGCCTTATTTCGTAAGGGATGATCACGAAATAGTTTTGTTTGCGGATGACACTTCACTCTTGTTTAAAATTAAAAGAGGGTTACCTCTAAATGACGATGTGAACAATTCTATCGCTAAAGTAGTACATTGGTTTAATGTAAATAATCTTCTCCTTAATGAAGGAAAAACAAAATGCTTAAAATTTGTACTACCTAATGTTAAAAAAGTAGATATAAATGTTAATGTAAAAGATAAGAACATGGGCCTTGTGGATACCACAGTATTTTTAGGAATAACATTAGATTCTAAACTACAGTGGGGCCCACATATTGATAGATTGTCGAGTAGACTTAGCTCTGCAGCATATGCCGTAATGAAGATACGTAGGTTAACTGACATAGATACTGCCAGATTAGTATACTTCAGTTACTTTCATAGTGTTATGTCGTACGGTATCCTATTGTGGGGAAATGCTGCCGACATACAAACAATTTTTGTGCTTCAGAAAAGAGCAATTCGATCAATTTATAATCTTAGGATTAGGGACTCTTTAAGGGAGAAATTTAAGGAAATAGACATTATGACTGTTGCTTCTCAATATATATACGAGAACTTAATGTACGTTCGTAAAAATATTAGTTTGTTTTCTATAAAAAGTGATGTACACAATTTTAATACAAGAAATAAAAATAAATTAACGGTGCCTGTCACTAGACTGCAAAAAGTTAATAACTCTTTCAGGGGTCTTTGTGTGCGCTTCTACAATAAGGTCCCAAGCAAAATACAACAATTAGATATCATGCAGTTTAAATCTACTATTAAAAAAATACTTATTAAAAAAGCTTATTATAAGGTATCCGATTATATAACAGATAAGAACGCTTGGACTTGAGATGATCCAGCAACTGGATAGGTGATTACTTCTAAACTCATTATCTTGTTTCCATTATTATTAAATGATTATGTTATTATTATAAGACCATATTTTTTTTTTTATCTCTGTTTATAATGTATTGATCTGGTAATGACATGGTTTTTGTAAATGTCATTAGTCATATTAGAGCTGGTGAGTTTCTTGCTCGTTCTTCTTATCAGCCAAAAGACGTCCTGAACGAGTGGTAGGGAAAAAATGTTGGACAATTCAAAAGTACTTTTAAGAAGTCTATTTGAATAAAGATTATTTTGACTTTGACTTTGACTTCAGTCTATTAATGTCCCACTGCTGGGGCACAAGTCTTCCCTATGTAATCAAATTGAAAGTTAAGAATAGTCCAAAACCCATTTCGTGGGTTCAGTGCGGATTGGTGGATATATATGCAGCCCGCAAATATTATAATATTAGACTTTAGATAAATAGTACAATGGCCAACTGCAAGTAGCTGAGTTTCTATTGAGATGCGAATATTGCGTAAACCAAAAAGTAATGGCTTGCTGGACTTATGGTATAACGTATCTTCCGAAGCATTGGAAGTTCAATATAGTATTTTTTATGACCAGTCCTTGCAACGGCACCATTGAGCTCAAATAGAATAGTTTTATATTCCGTCCTTTTTCTTTCCTTAAAATATTTTCATTTGTGTCTAATATGGTAATATCACTTAGTATAGTAAATTTAGATCTTAGTATTTCATTCTACTGATATTCTGTCTTCGATTAGTAGCAAAACGTCAAGCATCGCACTCGAAATTTGGCCAATGAACAATTGATATAATAAGTTACAAGTTAATTATATAATGTACACTAACCTTTAAATGCTTAATTCAGAGACAATGACATGTAGACTTTTCTTATATCGCAGATCTGAATTCTCGGAAAAACTCTGTGAATGTGGTTCGAATATTAAAAAATAGTTGTTAGTCTCGAATGAAAAATCAACATGGAGTAGGGCCTGATAAAATTCCAAGGGTCCCTTATTTGCATAGCTCAAACGCTTTATAAAATTCTTATTTGTTTAGGGAGCATAAAAATATTCAAAGAATACCCGAAGCTTTTGACGGGTTTTGAATAAATTTCTGTTTTTTTTTTCTTATCACCACGAAACATTACATTGAACCTTGCCCACTCGACGTATAATCTGTAGCGTACTAATAACGCATTCTTCCATGAGACGTTTTAAAATTGTAGGATGTTTAGAAATTTACATAGTACAGTTCCTTGAATGAGAGCGTTTTATAAACAATATATATATAAGTATTGTAACAGATTCAACTTCGATCGACAAAGAATAGTGGCTAATCGAAGACTACAAATCGCAAACGCAAACTTTTTTAACATACCATTTAAGTGACTTGACTATTTGAAGGAGAAAAGCAAATTTTATTATTAAGATACTGCAAAATTATCACTAAAAGACTTTTTATTCACTTAAGTCAACATTCAAAATTTTTAGTTTTTTAGTAATCTTATTTATGTTGTTATTATATAATATTATTAATTAACAGCAATTTTCATGTATGCCGTATTCGCCTTTATATAACAAATACATTTAGTCTTAAGATGTTCCATAAACTATAGAAGTAATGATATTTGTTTCTGGTAAACCTAAATAAATAAAAATTCAGAATATGTACAATATAAATGTAAAAGTATTCAAAACTCAAAAACTATACGTATATTTAAAAGCAGCAAATCAGTTTGCTTAAATAAATGAACAGTTTTCATTATTATTGTAAATACTTAATGTTTTATCACCACAATAATTATAATTGAATAATTTGGAATTCTGGATTTTAATAGAGCTTACAGCGGCTAACAGGCTGTAAAAAAAGGTCTAAGATTATTAAACTTTCTATTCGAAATTGTATTATCGGAATAAGATATACCTAACTATATATGTGTATTTTTAAACGCACACGATTTGTATACATTATAATTATATGATAAGTGTCGCGATCGCAAACAACCACGAACAATATTCTCGGATACCGTAAGTGCAGTGTGTCGCCACCTTTACGTATAATAAAATCAAGTGGAGGGTACATCTGAAAATCAGTTAAAAACATTATTACCGGATTACCCTCAACTAAAATCAGAAGACGACACCCGCCAGTTCTCCAGTCTCCTCGTGACCACGGCTGCTGTAACGTAGCCGAAACGTCGAGGTAAATTAATTGTTTTAAAAAATGCACGAACAAGACCCGATTGCATATAATTATAATATATATGTGTAATTACCAATTTATTTTGTTGTTGCATCGAGTAAGTTAACAGCACTTTATCATCTAATTTAAAAAAAATTGGTCTTCTATATTTATTTATCATTTCATGAATAACGCAATCATAATAAAAGGAAAATGAATTAACAACTTCAGAAATGTTAACATCAAAAGTTAAACAAACAGCCCTAATTTCCTTTATCAAAAACACGTTACCGTATTCCTTTTTATCATTGTATAACTTGTTTCAGATTTAAATCTATGAAATGTTAAATTGGACTTGACCTGTATTAAGGGAGCTGAAATTTTGCATAACCCGCGTTTCAACGTACCATTACATATTTATGAGTTTTGTTTCGGGGCGGGCGATCGCGCAAAGAAAGTAAAACATTAATGAAATGGTTAAATATTCGGTACATGTAAATAGAAGCTTATATTTTTGCCATTATAACTGCCATTTGTAGGTACATACTCAATATGACTTGTTGTAGTCTTTATTATTATTGTGTACGCATTGAAAGGATCAATTGCGTGGGTCTCCTTTGTTTGTTAAGCTTTTATTAGAAGTACGTAAAACTAAGAAATATTTACTCCTTAATAAATTTAGGTACGTCAAAAGGCTCTTGTATTCTTTCAACTTAAAATCTATTAATTTATTTTGTGTGAAGTTAGCATTCAGATTATGATTATTATAGTTTACCATTAGGTCATTCTGTCTGAGAGAACTTCATCAGGAAAATCGTTTATTAAATTGGTTCTTTAATGCTAACTCAGGATATATTTAGCCTGCTTTAATGGCTTAAACTGCCTAAATGCCTTATTGTAGGTAATCAACAAAAATATTAATAAAAAATAGGTACCTATAATAGAAAGTTTTAGGTACTTAGGTAACTAAAAAATAGTAAATACAGTTAATTGTCTCAAAATGTTGTGAAGGTTTCTGATGAATATTGCTATTTTTAAGTTAATTCTTTATTTGATAAATGATAAATGGGAGATTACTCTTTAGTGAATTTTTCTAGTACGACTTTTATTTTAGACCATATCTAATTATTATTAATAGGTACATAATAATAATAGGTGAATACCTAAGTTCCTATCTACTTTTGAGTTACAATTTTTATTGTTTCAATGTTTCTAAAATTACTACAATAAAATTTATACGTCGAAGTTTCTAGGTATTAATTCGATTTTTTTCATATAAACAGGCAACGTAACCAAGATTTCTCGCGGACAATACCTACCTGCTTCTCTTCTTTCAAATGAATTGCCTATTTTAATAGAACATTTTTTAATTCTATGGTCTAATAATACCTACTTAATTTATAGGTAAAAAGAGTTGTGTTATGGCTTCGTGACGACTCCTGACAAAAGTTTTACGGCAATTCAAATAATACGCATGTTTGCACTATTTAGAATGAAATGTAAATCGAGTGAGGATAAGCGAGTTTTACGGTTGACTTTTGTCGTAAACACAACTTCTTTGCTCGTAAACCAAGAGAAATAGCAAGCGCTACGTACACGTATGGAACACCGCTCATGTCTTTATTAACTGTATAATAAAACGGCTATGGTTCAGTTGATTGTTGGTCGTTAAATGTAACTTTAATAAGTACCTAATCGCCATTGATGTAAGGTCAGTCGTATTTAAAAGTTGTTTAATGTTTAGTCAGATTAGCGCACGAAGAGTACCATACCAGAAACTAGCGGTTACATAGATACAAAAATAGCATACATAAATCACGATTTTTGTATGGGAGACCCCTTAAATTGTTGTTTTTTTACCGGCCAACATCATCTGTAAAAATGTCAACTATTTAACTATTACGATGGCATGATATGGCCTGGTAGTGGACAATCAGATGGACGGATGGACAGCGGTGTTTTAATAAATGGAGTTCCGTGCGTGTCCGGTACGGAATCTTAAAAAGTTTTTATTAATTTTGTAATTTAATTGGATTTAAAAATATCACGATTAATCAGCACTTTCTGAAATTTTATTATTATTATTCTTATTTTGTAGTTACTTTTAATTTATATCAGCCTTAGGTATATTTCGAGTCTAATAACAAAATAGGTAAAGTAAGTAGGTAAATTTTAATCAGTCTACAAGCACCAAATAAAGGCAAGATACCTTAGTAAGTGACCATTTTTTTTTTCAAAATTGAATATAGTAGATAATTATTAGCAATAGCATAGAATTACAAATAATTACTTTGCTAAATTGTTACGCAAATACATTTTCATATCAGTATAAACTACCTGTCTATCTGTATAAGAGTTTCCTCCGCAACTATCCTTATAAAAATATATTAACACATATCGGATTTTTCTTTTATATCTTATAATATTCAAAGTTAATCTATTTATCTAACAATTATGCATTATTAAGACATTCATAACTTTATAAACCGATTCAAAAAAGATAGACAAAAGTAAAAAAAATAATACTTTTAATACATTGGTGTTAATTGTTTATTTATTTATTTATTTTATTTATTATAAATTGGCCATGTTATGACATGTATGTCACATTTGGCATGTCAGAATTTCACAATACTATAAATTGTTACAGCTTACATAATATAATTATATATGCAATTTGTATCATTATAAAATAATTCGTCATTCTCAAAATTAAGTTGCAAATAATTATATAAATTAATAATTTGATTAATTAACTACATTTTTATTACAAATTAAAACTACAAATTAAAATTACAATCTTTCCAGGTCTTTGTCAAAAAATCATTTACTTTATAAAATGGATTAGATTCAAAAAATAATTTTATCACAATTTTAAATTTATTTAATGGTAACTCGGTAATATTTATAGGCAGCTTGTTGTACATATAAATTTTTAAGTTGAATCCTTGTGTTTGGACCTTTTTTAGTTTAGTCGCCTGCATATGTAATTTCTCCTTGTTCCGCGTGTTATACCGGTGATAGTCCTTTTTCTTAGATAGTGTGTCTTTCTGACAATGCACTTCCAGAAGAGACTTATAAATAAAAAGAGATATCACTGTCATTATTCTATTTGATTTAAAATATTCCTTTACCGACTGATATCTACGTAGCCCATTCATGATCCTTAATGATCTCTTTTGGCAGACAAGCACACGGTTTATTTGAGATGCATTACCCCATGCAGTAAGAGCGTAACTCAAAATGGAATTGCAATATGCATAATAAATTGATACTAGCGCCTTTTTACTCACCAAAGGCCACAGTTTATATAAAACATAGTTTCCACTGGCTAATCTCCTGCACACCATGTCTACATGTTTATCATGACAGATTGTGTAATCGATAGTATAGCCCAGGTAAGTAGTATCTGTCGTCCCTTTAAATTGCCCAAGTTATTGCCCAAGGAAACCCCCTGTAATTTTCCATTTTCCAGACATTCGTAGATATTATACACTTAAAAAATGTTTCATACTAAGGAACCTCCTTTTTTGTTGTCGGTTAATAAAACGTAACGCACTACTGTACTGGCGATGATTAATTGATAATAATTAACTAGGCGTTCGTATCGATGTCCACCGGAACTTATGTCCACGGATGTGCAGAGCCATAATTCAAAGAGAGTCGTTCCGGTGTATCTGATATCGCCTGTCCGGTTGGTCTTTGACCCGACTCCTTATAATGTTTCCAAATCTGAGGGCTGAGTTGGCAAGCATCGTCGAGTTTGCGAGGGCCCGCGATCTGAAATAAACTGACCTTTATACCTAAGGCAGCCTAAATACGACCATTTTTTTGAAAGCACGAGTCCTAAAATACCTGCATAAAGATGATCCCATTACAGTCCTATATTTATTTATATTTTGTGGTATAGAAATTATCGTTTACAATCGAACGATATCGATGATTATGTAATTTTCTTTTTAGTAATTTAATTAGCGAAAAATATTATTTACAATAACATCTTTAGTAGCTTATAGGTGGTAATGTAGTTTTGTTAATAACCACTAAAAAGGATACTTTCATATAAAATTGAAATGTACCAATGGTTGTTCAACCATATAAAAGTATTTGATACTGCAGTATTTAAAATAGTTCCATGAAAATTCGAGAACAATGGAAAACCCACTCTGTCCACGTTTTACTGCGGAAAAATCGTCCCTTCCGCGGAGTTTCACACAGACTATTGTTTTAAATAATTACCTACGTGCGCTCTGACCCCTCATTTCAATTCGGGGTGGAAGAAACACCGTTCGTGCGAAACAGCTTGCAGCTACAGTTATTTATAGTCACCAAAGTCGCCAGATTTCGGTAGTTAAAAGTTTTCCCATTAAAAAAAAACTTCACCAAAATACGTGCAACGGTGCTGAAACATGAATAATAATTAGCAAGTACCGATCTCGTTTAATCCAAAATTGTTACTGTTATTACTTTAAAGATAATTTGATTCACTTTTATTGACTGTTAGATTCCTCAGCTGAAATTAAGATTAAATAATTCATTACTCTCTAAAGGACTTCCGTCTTGACTCATTAATTGGAATTCCTTTAGAGTATTCTGAGTATTTCATAAATAATCAAAATAATTTGCTACGTAATACTTGACATACATTATATAAGTAAATTAAATTTGATTCTAACACTCGTTTTATGGTATATTGCTCAGAATAAAATTGTAGGCGTTTCATATTTAGTTCCTTTAAAATTCATAAGTTTTTTCATGTTTTCAAATATTGTATCCCAGTATTCTATTATTTCTAGTGGTTCTTTAACATTCATGATTAAGAAAATGAATACGTTTATGTTATACTTTTAATCTAGAAATAACTCTACTAGTTTTACGGAAAAGTTGAAAATATATGCAGCAACATTTAAAGCTAATCTAAATGGACTTTAAAGTCTTTAATGTGGTAATAAATTGTTTTCTTTACTAGAATAATTAAGTCAACACACAACCGAGTGTCGCAGAAGCGTACCAGATGTGTCTCTTCCCCACATAAATTTATGGTCTGTCGAGCCCTCGTTACAGCCGGCGAGTGGTTCTGAAACATTATTCTGCGTTATAACAGCCTAAGACGCAGGCCGTGACGAGGTGGAGGTACGAGATAAATTACTTTTGTGGCTCTAAAGTAATCCAGATATAAACGTGTGAGCATTTCGTTGAAGTTTGTGAGTGAATTCTTTATGTTGATAAGCTTTGAAATCTACATACTTAACTATTTATTAAGGTAAAATAACAGAGTTGATAGCTGTGATATATCAAAACGTTCACTTTCTTGTAACTCTTAAAATGGCTAAAACCAGGTGATAATCTTAAGTGTCCAAATCCGGGTCAGCCTCATGTGTCTAAAAAACTCGCATTTATTAAATTATCTCTATAAAATCTCTATTAAAACGCTACATATTATTATATTTTATCCAGTGGATGTTTGAGTGTTGTTTACGCGTTGTTGGCGTAATGGAATTTATTCTAAAAATAAACTCAATTGTTTTGAAATAAAATATATTGGTTCACAATCTTGAGGCGGTTTTCTTAGTACAGCGTAAGAAAGATAACAGGTGAATGCAAAATATAAAGTATTTAATCATTAATGACAGAAGTCTGTTACTCCCACTAAATATGTAGGCGTTAACAAACATTTTTCATTACGAATGTTACATATTGTCATTTTTTTTCTTCCTTGTAATTACTCTCTTATTATAGGGAAATAATTGATAAATATGTTAGATTGTAGTCGGGGGCTTTAAAATCTCACAATAACCATACCAGTTTTTGACGTTTAATATACTATCCTCTGTCTTTATCTAACTTAACATGCCAAGCATTAAAGATAAAAGTTTATCGTTTTTCTTACGGTATACATACAGAATAAATTTCATGGTTTTTAAAAGAGAAAATAAAATAAGTGATCTGTTATGTTCAAAATTAATACTATTTCAACGGTATGTCAATAATTGTTGCTCTCTTTAATTTTTGGGAAATTATGTCACCAAATGTTGCACTCTAGTTTGTTAAACAAGATTTTTAACATCTTTATTAAGGTTTATAATTAATTACTTTGACTACAGTTTCATAGAATACCCAATAAGTAAACAATAAGTGCTATATAATTATATACTACCAGAAAAGTTAACAAAGGGTTTGTAACAGTTACAAGCCAAACACTCCTTACGAAAGCCCCGAACTTGCGTTTGCATATAACCTTATAATTTCCTCCGACATAGTAAAATTACTCCGCAAAACTTATCAAGCCGGCGAAATTCGTATGTCGCAAAGGATGCTCTCTAATTGTGTAGAATAGCGGCGAAGATTGGGCTGGCTCATGGCCCGGCTTGGCAAAGTCGGCACAACTACGAGTGGTAAGTTTCATGTAACTAAGTTGCACTTTGTGATAACACACCAGGAGTTAGCAATAATGGAACCGGCCAGAAATTAATTAAATTATTAGCAAACGGTCAACCAAAGAGACTTGTACGAGTATTAATTATAAGTCAGACTATTGCCACACATTTTATTTTTGATATTTAATCAAGATTTGCAGATGTTGTAAACATTCCATAAGATACAAGATTTACCTAGTATGTTATTTAAGTAAATATTTCTTAGCAGAATTATTGCTATCGATATCAAGTCAAGTAAAGTAATAAAATAACACTTAAGTAATATCACTACGCACTATATAACAAAGTTCTATAAAAAAAGTAGCCAAAGCACGTGTTCTATGGAAACCTTAAACAACGAAGTTACCTCAATATTCAGAAACAATATAGAATAGTTTATTTTCTGTATTAACCCGACCATTAATTGAACCTGAGACCTCGAGATGGCGACATCTTGAAAATGGCGGGCGAGCCATCGAGTTCGTCGCGGTTTAGAATAGATTTCCTTGTCATTAAGGAATTAATTATGAATTTAATTCGTATTCGTAAATGTTAAGGATTAAGGGTAAATTAATGAATTTGAAAAATAAAGTGTTTGATATATTTTCTGTACAGTCACTTTCAATTGAAATTTGTCACTTCAAAACTTGATGTCGCTTTATATAATGTTTGTAATCTATACTAATATTATAAAGAGGAAAACTTTGTTTGTTTGTTTGTTTAATTGTAATGAATAGGCTTAAAAACTACTTGACTGATTTTAAAAATTCTTTCACCATTCGAAAGCTACATTATTCACATAGGCTATATTTCATTTGGGAAAAAATAGGGTTCCGAAAGATATTTGGGGTTTTCGGACACAAGGTGTAAAAATCAACCAGAAAAGTTACTTATTTTGCGTATGCTGCCTAAACTATAATAGATATAACCATAAAATGTTTAAATTAATTGTAAATATTACAAATATCTACAAAAACGTCCGCGACACACTATACCTATCTATGTCGAGTGAGGGACAACAACCATTTTTTTATTAAAAATTCTTGATTTTTCTTTGGACTACATTTAAACGCGTTTATTTTACTCGTGTTATTAATCCTTATCAAAATAAATTATTTTATCACTAAATACAGTTTATGTAGATAATATTTGGTCTTTGAATAATTAAAATTGGACGTTTGGTTTTGAATATATGACGAAATTAAAATATTACGATTTCTGCTGCACAGCCCGTTGCGAAGTACACGTCACGGGTGCGCTTGTGGGAGGGGAATTTAGATCTATGAGTACCAGGTACCAGCGGACCACGCGGGCGAAACCGCTGGCGGAAAGCTAGTAGGTAATAATATACGTGGGAGAAATAGCGGAAAAACGGCTAGTTTTATACTCGTATAATAAATTTATGGCCATTTTGATGCCACTTTTACCAAACGACATCTAATTCTCTTGAAATTGATATTATTGTGGTTCATTGGCATTTGATAGTTCATGGGCTGGATGTCGAGCGAACGGACTTGAAATATAAACCTTAATAGCTTAGAGCCACGATCGATTGATAAAGACTTATACCGTGATAGCCAGTTAATAACACTAATGTATTAACGGAGTTTAAGGGGCTCGATGGCGTAGTGATTAGCGCGTTCAGTCTTCGATGCGGAAGTTAAGCAACATTCGTAAGATCTGGTCGTAGGATGGTTACTAAAAATTTACTACCTTGAGTATGCTTAGCCGCTGGTTTGACTACATTCGTTACTACCCACTTATCCGCACTGAGCCCGTGTTTTAGGTCATTCAATTCCACTTAGAGGGAAGGTTTGTGCCCCAGCAGAGTGGACATTATTAGACAGATAATTATTATTAACAAAGTTTAATTAATTGAAATGTAATCAACATTCCACCCATGCTAGTCAAATCTATTAACTGAATTGATTACACCATTCTATAAATAATTTCAAGCTGCATCTACTGTAAAACCACAGTACACAAAAAAGAGATACGCGTGCAAGCGCAAAAGTCACTTCGTTTTTGCAAATATTGTCAGCTAACAGGTTTTTCAGCATGGGTGAGATATAGCTGCTCTAGGGATTATAAAATAAGAAGTAGGGATAGCAAACAATTTAACTGTCATATTAAATTAAACTATTTTTAATGGATAAAGCGCGTTTATATTTCATCATTTCGGATCTTTTCAGGTTCCGTGTTCACTTAAAGAACCTATATAAAATCCGAAACGTCTTTAAATGATTAAATATAAACGCGTGTTTATTGTGTAGTGTGTAGTGCGCGTGAAAATATAAGAAACCAATTTAACTGTCTGTCTACGCGTATTTATTGGGTTGGCACAAAAGTAATGAGACACACTAGAAAAATCTATAACATTTCCTTTTTAAAATCAATTTTTTCGATAATATTCTAGAATGTTGTAGAACATTCTAGGTACTTCTGGTGTAGGGTATATAAAGCCGCGCTCGCGATTTGTTTAGTCAGTTTGAAGAAAAATGGACGAGCGACAAGTTCGAACACTATACTTATACGAGTACTTGTTAGGCCACAGTGCGCGGGCTGCGGCTGACAATATCAACAATGCATTAGGCGCTGGAAGTACAAGCTATGCGACGGTGTCCCGATGGTTTGACCGTTTTAAATCAGGAGACAGGAGCCTTGAAAGTCAGCCACGCTCAGGGCGACCACCCGCAGTGAATGATGACGATTTGCGCCGCGAACTGCAGTTGAATCCGGATGCTACCACTCGTGAATTAGCGGAAGCACTTAAATGCAGTCACCACGCCGTGGAACACCATCTGCATGAGCTTGGTTATCGAAAAGTTTTGGCTCGGTGGGTACCGCACATCCTTACAGACGCCAGTCGTGCAGTCCGTGTCGCTATCTGTCAGTCACTTTTGCTGCGACCCCGACGTAAAGAGTTTTTGTCAGATCTGGTTACTGGAGATGAATCAAGGATTTATTACGAGAACGATACACGTCGTGCTTTTTGGCTGCCTCGAGAAGAAACGCCACCAACTCAACCGAAGCCGAGTCAAAAGAACCGCCGAAAAATTCTGCTTTGCTGTTTCTGGGATGCGCAAGGCATACTGTTTTATGAGCTATTACACAATGAAACTATAAACGCTGACAAATATTCAACCCAGCTTACCAAATTATCTGCCGCTATCAAGAAAAAACGACGAAGACGAGTCAATGTAGTTTTACTGCACGATAACGCTCGACCTCACGTCGCATCTATGGTTCGCCGGCAGTTGGAGAACTTGGGCTGGGAGACGATACCCCACCCACCTTATTCCCCAGACCTCGCCCCATCAGACTATCATTTGTTTAGAGCCCTGAAACAGCATTTGCGGGGTAAACAATTTAATGATTTCTCTGACGTAGAGGCGGAGTTGAACAACTTTTTCGAGGCACAGCTATCAGAGTTCTGGGCAAAAGGCATCCAAACTTTGCCGGATCGTTGGCAAGAAGTCTTAGATACTAATGGTAATTACATCATTGACTAAACTTTTTTTATTGTAATAATAATAAAAAAGTAAAAACTTAAACCAAGTGTCTCATTACTTTTGTGCCAACCCGATACATCTTCACGCCTTATCCATTGTGAGGTATGCAGAGAGGACCGAGCGCCACAAAGCACGGTCATTACATATATATTTCGCCTTCTGGATGTCCATTACTCTTATTTTACAAGTTTTACTTATATTCTATTATTATAATTATATTACAAATATATCTTGGAAAAGGCTAAAATATTATAAGATCCATGATCGGAAGAGGATAGAATTTTTCTAACACATTATGTCATAAAAAAACAATTCGAAAAGTTAAAATTACTCGGCAAGGCTTTCAAAGTGATCTAGAAAATAATAAGGCAGCTTAGTTCTAAGCGAGGGCAGACATTGTCGAGCTACAGCCTGTCTCATGGGAGTCGTAGCTGCTACGCCGTAGCTCTCGTAGCGGATACGGTAACGAAGCTAGAGTTACTGTGTTGTAGAAGTGCTTACTTACATGTTGATATTGAATAAATCATTCTTTAAAAAATACTTTTTTTTTAAGATTATTATTAAATACATCGGCTGAAAATTTGTTTAGTGTTAAAACGATTAATTTGCATTAACTTTTTAAAATTGTTTTCAACTCTGTTCAAGACGATAACACAATAAGTACTTTGCTGGATAGAAAAATATAATAAACAGGTATATTTTATCGTCCAATAAGATATTTCATTTAGCATTGGAAAATCGAAACTAACTAGAGTACTGGATAAAGTTGGGGCCCCAGTTAAGGTCATTAGTAACACAGATGAGTAATCATCTATCTAAAGGTCAATGGGTTAGATGCCATTTTGAAGTAAGTAATTATTTAAATAGTAATTATAATATAGTAATTATTATAATTAGAAGTAAGTAAGTAATTAACCTTGTGAAATGTATTTTGAAAGTCAATGTTTCTTTCTGACACCGTAATATAAAACTATAATGAAAATCGATGAATCATCTTAATGAAGAATAGGAGTTAATTTAATGGGATCTAAAAATAGACTTGTCAACTGGACCTTTTTCGCTCCTTCTAACCTTTTCTTAATACAGCCTGTTGAGACGTACGTAATCAGTATCGTTCATCGCCCCACGCAACCGGTAGTTGGATTTCTTGAACCGTGAAATTTTATCAAGAGAATTAATCTCGTGAAACTTTCCCCTTGGACACAGTACTCTTTTTATTTTTTAATTCAGACGGAATTGATTTTATTTCTTTTTTTACTGTATTTGACCTTCGCCGAACGAAACGACTTTGATGTTTGTTTTCAAATTTTAAGATTGGATGATCAAAACAGCTGCAGCTAATTAAGATAAGATCATAGAGCTTTTATACTAGAGTAGGGACAGCATGTGGCTACTTGTAAGTGAAAAGAGAGGAAAATTGGGACACAATACAAACAAATATTGTTTATTGTATACACTATTATTGACAAAACAAAGTAGAAATAACGGTTCATAAGGTAGTACAAGAGCAGCATTATTGCTTAGAGCGATTTCTTCAAGTAAACTATTGGATGTATAGATTAAAAAAATACATAGAAGGTGGCTTCAATTTCCTTCAAGATAAAGAAATAAAAGTAGTAAGTATAAACTATAGGAGAGAAAAAACTTAATCTTAGAAAATAAATAAATAAAAATAAATATCAAAAACTAAAAATATTTATTTATATAAATAAAAAAATAGTGAATGTGTTTCGCTATGGTTCTCGATAACAATAGAATCAAATCAATAATATGTAAATTAATTTAAACATTATAATCAGTCAGATGGGGTATCGTTATGCGACTAGTAAGAGAATTCACTCTTCTAATTCACTCGTAGGCTTACGTACTCTAGTATTAAAGCTCACAGCAATTATTTACTTAATAACCGAAACATTTAGTATTGAGTTGTTTGATACAAATAAATATATAAAATGACAGAGTTTTAAGAAAATCACTGTTAGATTACATACATTGGTCAGATTCTATTCTAGCAAATAAAAACAACAATTACCTTAGACTCAAGACAATATAAAAAGTTTAGAGAAGAGTTCTCTAATAACACAATCATAAATGTTAAAACTTTCAGATATAATAAGCAGGTTTCATATTTGTTCACACCCCGTCAATTTAGTTGCTCTATTGACTTTATAAAGACTTGGATAGCATGAAGGCGTTGTATAAAAAGGTATATTAATTACCATCTGCTTCAAGTTATTAATTTGGAGACTAGAATTATACTTAGTAGATTTTTATTGTAGGACACATAGATATTATATCCACCAATCCGCATTGGGACCGAATTATGGTCCACTATCCCTCTCGATTTGATTTAATCCTTAGGGATGGTATTTACGCCAGCTATGGGGCCATTGATAGGCTAATCATGAAGATTATGAGTGTTCTGAAACGCATTTTACCTAAAATATTTTTTAATAAACAGGCTAAGTTAGGTTACAACAATTATAATATAAAATAAAGAAAAACAATCGCTACTGCTGGCGCTAAATCTTTTCTATTATAACAATTTTTATGTATTTTTTGTATGTGCACTCTGTATATTTTCACTTATATTAAATAAGCAAAGAATGGGTCTGAACAGAAATGTAAAAGCCTCTTTACAACATAAATAAATTGTAAGCTGGCCAAGGAACACAACGCCTTTTGCATGTTGCAGCTATAATTATACTCCTTCGCGAACATCGGGGGAATTGTTTTGTCTTTCACAATTAGCCAAGGCACCGGCACTGCCGCAATTTGTTTCGTGATTATGAAAACAATTAAATTTAATCCGTGTTTAAGTTTAAATACTGGAAAATGGGAAAGCTCTTTATAATTAAGCGTTATATCTTTAACATATGCATTTAAGTATATATACACTAGATTTATCATTGACTAGCTTTTTTCCGACTTCGTAAAATATAAGCCTAGAGCACCCGCCTATGATGTAGCTACCCAACCGTAGGTGAAAGAATTTTCACGACCGGATCAGTGTTTCCGAAAACTATCTCCAAAAACAAACAAAGTTACAAACTTTACCTTTTTATTACATTAACTAGGTATTTTCCCACTTCGCATGCGTAAATTGTAGCCTATTTCACCCGCGTTTGATATACCCATAGGTGAAAGAATTTTTAAAAATGGGTCAGTAGTCTCGAAACCTATTCTATGCAAACAAATAAAGATACATACAAACAATCAAATCTTTCTTCTTTATAATATTAGTATAGATATAGATGTACGTACCTACTGGTATAAAGTTTTGTGTGGGTACTTCATAACAATTTTGAATTGTGCCAGAATTCTTACAAACGAATCGATATATTCGTGTAAATTCTCGGATGTTCTCGGTAGCGAAGTGTTCATCGATCTAGCGCATCATGGAAGCTTCTTATAAAACATTCAACACATCCCGGCTTTACTCATTCATGTCACTCGTGCAACCAAATCCCGATCGAATGACCCCTCACGACAAAATTTTAGTCGGTGACAATACAATAGGTTTATGTCTTGCAATATAATATTATCAAAGAAAGTATTTTAGTTTTATTAGTAGAGCTATTTATTCGATGTCTTTTACATTAAATAATGTAGGCGTAAGTGATGGATCTATAAAACTTTGAAAAATATCTTAAAATATATATAGAAATCGGGATCGTAATTTCTCTTTACATTACATTTCTGATAGAAAAGTTCCTGTACGTTTGTGTAAAAGAAAACAAATAAATAAAAATATGTAAGTGGAGCATTGTGTATACTAATGTAATAAATTGGAAAGATTGATTGTTTCTTTGTTTTCAATAGGTTCTAAAACTACTGGACGGATTTTAAAAATTCTTTTAGGTACCTGAAAGCTACATCATACGTCGTAGTCGCGGGAACAGCTACTTCTAAATGTCAATTTTACACTCTATACTAAAACAATTTAAATATAAATTAGCATAACAAAATGAAAGATGTGCGTATGTATCATTCAAAATAGCTGCTATTTCAAAGTATAAATTAATTATTTTATCATAAACAGCTTTACTTGTAATACAATGGAAACAAAACCCAACGTTTCTAATATTACTGTGTCGAAGAGAAATATTTCTCAAGAAAAAGAAGGCTGATTCTCGAAGAATGTCGACTGCCGAAGGAGATTGGCACTCGGCATAACGAAATCCTCCCATTCCTGTTTGCGTGCACAAATTATAAGGAAACGGAGGATGATTCGAAAACTTTTATTGTCGCTATTTTGCATCAAATAATGTTTAATTTGGAAAGGGCGTTCGCATTCCAAACATTTATTATTTTCCGTTCCAACTGATCTCTCGAGGATGCTAGAATAAATGTCGCTTAAATTGTTTTAGAATAACGGTTATAATTTATTGGATTATTCTTTTTTACTTTTTTGAACAATCCAGACGATTGTTTGTTATGGTTTCTCACTTGACCTATTGTAATGATTTCGTATTTATTTATTAGATTTCATAATATTTTGCTTTTACTGCGAATAATTTAACTATTATTTATAAAGTTGATTATTGCAAGTTTTGCTGAAACTGTAGAGATAAAATTTCCTACAAAACTGGATGTTTTAACCGATATAAGGTAAAAGTTGTCTATGTCAAGTTGGTGTACAATTTTGCAAACGCAATGCAGGTTGAACTGGGAAGATTATAATGTAACACAGAGGCACGATAAACGTTTTAAATCAATGTGTAGTTTTCGTCTTGATTTTGATTATTGTGGAGATATTAGTGAGATAATACAGATGTCGCTGTGCCACGGGTTGCATTAGATAAAAAAGCTTTGAATCGAATTTAATTTGTATTCCTGCGACGGGTTCGATGCTTGGGCGAATGAATGAAAGGCTGACTAAGCTTGAGAACTTGATTTTATTATAAGGTAATAAGAAAACCTGTAACAAACAAAAAATTAATACAAAACCAGTTCGTATGATTACTTAAATATATAATAACAATTGTTAAATAGAACAAATACATACCCTTTTTGGGTTTCTTGTAATAGATAAAACTTGGACGATATTTCACGAAGATATACTTTTAAATTAACAACTTTCTTATTTAAATTACAATAACTGAATTATTATAAAATTTTATATATAAATTTATACGATTACAATATCAAGTTCACATCAGATGAATTTCTTACGAACTGACATTCATAATGAGCATGTTTGATTAGTCAAAATTTCAAATTGCGAAAGATGAATAATAAAAACAAATTATGTTGAATATCAAAGACAAAAAGTTTGCATGCTGAAACCTAGGACGAAATAAACGATGGTACGGCACATCGTTACATTCCTAAGGATAAAACTAATTATATTAGAGTTAAATCATAATCACTTAATACTTAAGGTACCAAATTAACATACAGTTCCTATATACAAAGTAAGAGTACTGATATTTTGACGTGAAAATAGTAATATGTAAGCACACAGATGTAACAAAACAAATCTTTTAACAAATTAGCAGTTCAAGCCACTGTTCATTTCGGGCACTAATTAATTAGTATAGCTTTGACACCGCCTCTCGTCTCCCTTCATATTACTTCCTTTCTATATTTGCACCTTAAAAGCAACTCCATTAGTAGAATGAGCAACGTCAAATGAATGACCTTTATTCAGAGTTGTCGTCTGAGGCACAGACTGTACATAGTTCTGATGACAGACGCACGAAGTTAATATCTATATACTATTTATTTTTCCTTTAGAAATAGATGCTTTCATATTTTTGATATAGTAGCAGTAAAGTAGCCATCAGTATATAAATTACAATTAATGTATGTATTAAAATAACACTTTAACGTGGTCAGATATAAAACATTGGTTCGTTATTTGATTCAAACACAAATAAAAAATCTAAATAAGACTTTGTTTTAGCGTACACAAAGACAAAAAACAGGTTTTGGCTAATTATTCAGTGAATGCAAATGGGATCAACTATTTTGATAATCTGTCGTCTCGAATATGCTAACCACTGTGCCATCGATCTCCGCTTTATATGGTTTTACACTGTGTTTATCACCGTATGATCTAACATCCGAGGATGCGCCATAGAGTGGCGAAACACGTGTAGAGTGGTAGTTGTGAGATTTGCGTTGCTTAAGTTAGTGCATTTATCTGCGGGTGGATAAGCAGTGCACATTGCCTTGCAAGTACTTACTAGATCTCACTAAATATCTAGATTTGACATTTATCATAAAGTAAAGGTAATTATGATTTCGCTAAAGATTTAAATTCTATAATTAACATTAAATTAATGTATGATATAAAAACCTATTTAATTCTTTTCTTTATTGAGATACAAAAGGCTCTCCAAAATAAAACTATTGTTGATGGTATTTTTAACAAATCAGCAAAGAAGTTAATTTATTGAAGAATTATTATCACCTGTTAATAAAAAAAATTCATAAAAAGCATTTAAATTTCTATTCCAAGATAAATCAATTTGTACGTAGGGATTTATTTAGTTTGGCTGAGTGACAAAATGTAACCTTCCGGGTAAGTCAATATAAGATAGACAATTTTGATACTTTAGTGTGGACATGACTATTATATTTTTCTAATACTATTTATTAAGTAAAGTGTGAATTATGAGTAATAAACCCCTTTACACATCATTCTAGAGGGACGCTTAATTTCCCGGACAGTGTATGACGCAGCATGTTGACGTGAATAATTTGAGTTAACAATGTAACTTTTGAGATTTGATATACTTATATAGTTAGATCATTTTAAAACGATAACAATTATTCTCATATTAAAATATCGTTTTCAACATAATAATACAAATATAAAAATTAGGTTTTTTTTTTACTTTATGCCGATATCATGAAATAGTTACTTGAGGTGTTCTATTTTTTGAATTTAAATAGTATCTATAAGAATATAATAATTTATTGAACAATTTTAATAATTCAAATATATAAATTGCTTTTATTGAAATTGCGTTTGATATTACATAGCATTTAACTATTTAAAGATTTGTAAAAATAAAAGACGTATCCGTACAAATCTTACGATGCAGAAAGTACTTCAAGATACGAATATGCGATAACGAATGCAATTTTCCAAGTCCGTGAACAGAGTTTAGGCGGGCCAGGGATATATTACCTACCTAACAACTGACTGTCTGCGACACCTTTGCTAGAAATCTAGAAGTATCGAGTATTTTCGTACTTTGTTCTTTAACAGCTTTCGATATCCGGAAAAAAATAAGACTCTTTATAGTAAAATGAAGTGTGGCTCGTTAATATCAACTAGGACCCGCATACACAGTGAAGACGATTTCTAAGGGCACTTTTGATGAGTCAATAATTAAATATATATAAAATAATACTTTAACAGGTATTTTTTAATATATAATTTAAGGCATAAATTTTATACCAATTCGCAGTGGGCCCGCGTCACGACCCATTTTTCCTAATCGATCAATGTATATTTTTCAGATTTCACCTTGAACTTCTACGTACCTATTATAAAAAATATTACTTGCCTAATTAGACATTTAGAGGTCAATAATAAGTACCCTATCAATTTTGATTTCTTTAGACGTAACTGGTTTTAATTCCAGCTCGATATCTTCACGCATTATCAAAATATTTTTTATAGACAGCCCGATGGTCTATTTGGATGGATAGGTATTTCAAAAAGATTGGGGGTGTGGGAAGGCCGCTTTTTGATAAAGTAAACCGTTTGTGATTTATTAAGCTTTAAAGAACTAATTTTATACTAATTGCTGGGTAACAGTGTGGACATTCTACAAATCCACACAATGACTTGCAACTACAAATATATGTACCTACAGCGCAATACCACAATGATACCATCTATCTAAATTAATATGTCTTGAAATTCAGTGTTTTTTAAGTTTAGACAATAATTATGATCACATATCACACGGCGAACTCAGTATCACCACATTGTACTTAACCCTTAAGCATTTCGATATATTCACTGTACTTTAGTATAACGAAGAATCATCGCATGTGAAATTGAAAATTCGATAAACTTAACTGGCACTGGCGTGTTTATTTGTGATATATTATTTTTATCTTTATTTATGAATTATTTTGCCGTTTGACTTATGGACTTGTCCATGATAGCTATTAAGAGCATTTTAGACTTAAGGTACATTAAAAGAAAGCTCATTTTTCCTAGTTTTTTTCTTATATTGTGTTTTATTACGAGCTAAGAATAAAGTGCATTTTAAAAAACCTTATTACATTCAATTAAGTTAATTTTTTGTTTGTGACAGCTGTAATGGTAACAGGTGACCATAACCTATTTGCTTCCAATTTTAGAGTCAATTTTTCCTACATTAGAAGTGCGTTAATTATACTTTTCTTACTGTCAAAATAAGTAATTCTAAAGAAGAAATTCGATACATTTACGCAAGACGCGAAAAAAATTGTGAGGTTTATGGAAAGTCTCTGTGAGAGTAGCCCAAATATGGTTTAAACGTTTTCAGTCCGGAATTTTTGATGTCAAAGATGTACGTCGCTTCGGTCACCCTGTTACGGATAAAGTAGATCCCATTTTTGAAAAAGTGGAGCAAGATCGGCATGTCAGTAGTTACGACGTAGCTGGAGAACGTAGGGATTGACCTGGCACTTGGCCGGTTTTTTCCTTTTGAGGTCAAATTATTTACATTTTAGATTTTTCACCTTAAAAAATCTAAAATGTAAATATTAGTATTGAATTTATTTAATCATATAATAACGAAAATATTTATAGCAAAAAAAGAAAACGTTTACGTTTTTAGTGTATCTATCTATGCGGTTCGATTTTTTGTTTACCCTAAAATGACCTATATGTGGGTGAACTATTCCACAATGGGTCAAATTCCCCCTGGACCACTAAGTACGGATAATCCCCTTTCATAGAAAAATGAACAATAGCCAGCACATTTATTTAAATTAAATGAAGGGATCGAATGTGCACATTATCCTAGTTAAGTTGAAAGAGATCGATCGGCATACTACACAATTAAATCTTAAAGCCTATAATACCTCACAACTGTGCTTCATTTGGAATGTGTACATACATAATATCATTGATTTTTGTTGGGTCCATAAACACTTTGAATTGTTTCAACAAGATGTGGATTAACCAAAAAGAAAGAGTTGTAAGAGATTTTATCAGAACTTTGCGTTCCCATACAACAGTAGACAATACTTTTTATAAAAACATAGTAGCTTATATTTTAGTGTTAAGCTCGAAAATCGATGGGCATGGGCGGGCGCCCTCGAAGAAACTTTCTAACGACATAACCGCGTGCAATTGATATGCCCCAAGAGTAGGCCCATTGTAAAGAAAGGAAAATCCCGATCCGAAAATCTTGGGTGAGTTAGGAGTCCCGACTGCATCAGTATTCTGAACGCGTCGCCTCCCGGTGTCGGTTGCCTTCCCGCCCTTCACTTGCGGCAAACTCCTTCAGTAATTTGACTTTGTTGTTATAACTTAGTTTCGCTTGTTTGTCGCCGTTGGCAGATTTATTAGTTTAGTGAAATACGTTAAATAGTCGGTGAGTATTGAGGTTGTTGCTGCTAGCGTTCAAGACACATGAATTATTTGTGACTATAAATTACACACCTACTCGTATCTATTTGGAAAATTTATTACGCAGTCGCTTCTGTCTCTCCTTCGTTAACTGGATTAAGGTATTAGAAATTTACAGTTTCCGTTATACCCTTTGAAAAAAAAATATACACATGAAATTGAATAACCATTATTTTTCAAAAGTAAATATTTCCAAATAATATATAACGTTTAAAATATTAAAATAATCCATATAATACTTCATTTTAATTTACCTGTTATAAAATTATCTACCGAATATTAATTCTTCGTAAAACCAAACCCGCTTTGACAACGTACGTTCAACATGTAAACGCATATTTGGGAATGGTTCCATTAAATCACGGTATTGTCGTGGCCAATCCTATTGAGTTCGAATGGCGTACACCGCGCTGGCTTCATCAAATTGCATTGAATGGACGTTAGAGCACTCATCGAGCATACCCAACGTTCTGAGGGTAAAAATTTGAATGGAATATACTCGAGCGTAGCTTCGCTCTTGCTGAAGCATCTATACACAATTTTAGCCTTTATCTGTACGGAATTACGGATATTACTGAATCGAATAGGTGTTCTACCGTGAAAGGGGAGAAATGAAAGGATAAAGTAACGCCCACTACCCTCATCGGGCATACTTCCGACCACTCGGCCGCTGGTCACAATAGATAGACGCGGACTCAATCTGATATTGAAATTGGAGCTGAACTAACGCCAGTTTTTTTTCTTTACCTTTTGTGCAAACCCAATCGATGTTGACGTAAAAATGTCACTCCCAACTTGAATATTGCTAACACTTCCTATTCTGAATCTCTAAACCTTTTATTATAAAGCACTAAAATTGCGAGCGTTATGATTTTAAACTTTTTCAAATCATTATCACAATTTTTGTGCCTTACTTTTGACGCGATATTGAAAGTTTAGAGATTAAGTTGAGTCTTGGTTCGTATCGAATCTTAGAGGGTGGTGTTCAATGCATTCAGAGTCACGGAGGGCTCTGTCCCCCAAATCATGTCCCTCGATCATTAATGATGCCATCTCTCATACGGAGCATTATGTAGGTTACTGTGCAAACAGCGGTCCGGAGTGGTTGGCCTCTGAGGCCCGTCTCGCCAATATATGAGGTGTGTTTCATGTGGATAAAGGTTTATGTCTATTTTAATAGGTGTCATGAGCAATCAAGGGGAATGTGAGAGTAGACAGCTTAATTCTTGATGAGGTTTCCGATAGTGATAAAGAGTAACTGTCGTAACAATTAACCCTCTCTGTATGCATTATCTACTATACAGTCAATACTAAATTATGTACCGTTTTGATGTTTCTTTTTAAATTAAAAACACTAAAACATTGAGAAATACGCATCCTTAAAACCTTACCACCTTCATTATGACAAATCTAAAAAATACTCATTATCAGACAAAATTGAAATGTTAGCTATAATACAATAATCGTCTTCTTTAATTTATGAACATTGACCACATTCTATTATAATAATAAGAGTAAAGCAACAGGGGTTACTTTAAATACGATGCTACATATGAGACCCCAGTACGATATCTGAAGTTGCGGCCAAAATTTATGACCGACCAAATAAAAAAGAGGTTTAATTGGGCATAAAATATTTAAGATAACGTCGACAGTGTGTAATCCAGCACCCTTTCTTATACGCGTCGTAAATTAAATGCACTTGTGTACTTAGCAACGCATGCCAATGCCATTAGATGCTTTGTAATAAATAGAATGCATGCACAAATCACCTTACCCTTGTAATGTCATTTTTTTTCTTTTGCCTGACACTTTTAGCGAAATTTCATTTTAGCCGGATAGGATAAAGTTGAATATTGCAATAGCTCTACAATTTGTTGTTGGATGCATGAAAATTAGACTTTATGAATGGGTTCTTAAGTCATAAATAGCAATTTTTACAGTACAGCACAACATAGTGACCTACATCTCTAGAGAGAGACTAAACACTGTTAGCTGTATCTATTGGGGATAATATTTATGGGGTGCATTATGTACATGACATTTTTATGTTGTAAGGATGCCGTTGATAGTATCGGCGAGTGGCTTCTTTCTGTCGGATAACAATGCATTAGAAACTTAGCCATTATAAAATTGATTTTTTTAGCAAAAAATTGAAGATTATGTTTCGACGAAAAGTCTTTGAAGTACTTAAATATCGTGATGATAATGTACCGCAGATGATTTAGTGATGCCTGTACGATTTCGAGTATTGATACTTGATTAATAATAGGTATAATAGTAATCCTATTATCTTGTAATTAGCTTATAAGTGTTATAGGTTTAATCATATTGTGAATAATGCTGTAAGCTCCCAAAAAATAATAACATTACGATAAAATAATATTGATAATTATTGATTGGATAGAATGTTTAGAATACCAAAGTAATACTAGCCCTCCTTAAATTACTAAAAGCCTATGAAAATACATGATATGGTACACATTTATATTCATACAGATTAATGGATGGGCCTCGTAAGGAAGCTCAAGGTCGCTCAGAGGGCAATGGAAGGCTAAGCACGGGGTTTCTTTGCGAGATCGAATCAAAAATGATGAGATCCAATGAAGTGGCAGTGGGCAAGGCACATCGCTCGCAGGACTGACGGCTGTTGGGGCGGTAAGGTCCTGGAGTGGCGACCGCGTACCGGGAGACGCAGTGTTGGTAGGTCCCCCACAAGGTGGACCGACGATCTGGTGAAGGTCGCGGGAAGCCGCTGGATGCGGGAGGCGCAGGACCGATCACATTGGAGATCTTTGGCGGAGGCGTCTCTCGGCTGATGATGATGATGACGATGATGAGATTAAGTGAGCGCATTGTGTAAGTGGCTGCAACCAATAATTTATTACATTATTTAAATGAGATTATATCTTATTGGACAAAGGACTTTACCCCCAAATGTCCAAAAAATTTAACATGCCGATCAAATTATTTTAATTGATCAATTTTGCATTCATAATGCAACACTGAAAAATGCTTAAAAACTCCGTTTCATTCCTGGCACTCCAAAATACGATCCGAACCCAGGCCTTTCGTAATCCGGGCGACTGCTCTAGCCACTGAGCTACCCAGGACCTAATAGGACTGACGAATTTTTCAAGCACTTGTTACTTTTTTGCTACTGCAGAGCGTATTTTCAACAATGTTCAAGCAATCTACCGAAACAGCCGAAAGAAATATTGTTATAATTATGTATACTCTCGAAAATATATAATTTTTTTATAATTATCTATAAGAATATCTATACTGAAAAATATTCTTAGTAATGAATGCTTAAAAAATTGACTTTGCCCCTGGCAGTTTAAAATAATTTTAATGTTTTCTATTTCCAGGACTTTTACAGAAATTATGCATTTTTGCTCCGCGTGATTTTAGCAATTACTGTTTTAGAAAGAAAGGGAATTATCTTCATATTTCTTACCAAACAAAAAAATAAGTGGCTTAATACCACAATGGCGTTCAATCAGTTTTACGTTGGTACGAAAAATTACTCATTTTGAAAACACCTAATTAGAAACGTCGTCGTCGTCCAATCAAACGAACATCAGATGGTCTTCTTAATCTCCATTATTCATGTCCATTGTATCATAATGAGAGAAAATCTCGATGGCAATCCCAAAACATGACATTTTAGTGAAAGGACAAGGAATTATTGTTTAATTCTTGTCCCTCTTTCGTGGGGATACGCAGCTGGGCTGCCATTGTGTGCCAAATTACTGTTTGGATTTCACTACAATGCTATTTGCACATGCAAATCGACATTTTGTTTTCATCTCCGAATGAGCTGCGAGAATGAGACAACTACGTCTTTGTCTATTATGTTTCTTAAGTTCAAAGTACTTGTCACGAATTTTATCAAAACGTTAGTCATTATTTCTAGTGAGATGTTATAATTGACAGAATAAATCCTAAGGTTACCAACCTTAAAAAAAATGAGTTTGAAATAAATATTCACAAATATTTTTTATTTAATTCATCTTCATCCTCTTATTTATGTATGCCAATGAGTATGCAAAGCAGGGTTTTGTTTCAGAATGGAACCAGAGAAAGAGACGGAACTACGATGCCTGTTGACATTTGCATAAACTATTAAGAATTAGGAACGGGGTTTAATATATTCCGCACTATTTTAACAGGCAGTCAATTTGCCTTAATTCGAATTGACGGCAACATGTGCGAGCGGCTTACTTCGCGTTTATTTTTGGAACATTATTGCAGTAATATTGAAATGATTAATTTATTTCTATGGAACATTATACTGTATCATGAGGTATAGGTATAAAATGTCGACTTTTCATATAAATGAGGATCATTGAAAATAATCAGTATGCTGTTATGTTGTCGGTCGTATGAATTGGTAATGGAGTACATATAAGAGTATTGTGTAGTTCGTGTGCGGCTTGCGGGCGACTTTTGTATCTGTCTTTCATTGGTCACCCGCGCTCTGCGTGCGGACCCCGTCGATCAGTGTAGCTGAGGATTGAGCATGATACATTATTTATATCATTTTTAGGCCGTTCACAATTCTTACTTGTTTTTTTTTATGAATAAGAATATCGCGATCGTTGTTGTTAAGCAATTCTCGCAAGGATGGGTCACGGAATGAGTGACCAAAAAATTATTGTCTTAAGCTACTCCGTGCTTCGGAAGGAATGTTAAGCTGGCGGTTTCAACTGCATTGGTCGTCATCAACGACTGCAAAAGCAGAAGAAACTACCCATCCTCCTTAACCATCCATAAGGGCTGATGATGATGATCGGTTAATTATACATTTCGAAATATATTTATGTCTTTATTCATAAGTAAATCATCTTTGTTACCATTTTTACACAACTGGCCAAAAGAAAGATTCATCATCATCATCAGCCCATATTCGTCCACTGCTGGACATAGGCCTCCCCAATTGCACGCCATCTATTTCGATTTTCGGCTGTTCGCATCCAGCTCCTGCCAGCCATCTTGCGCAAATCATCGCTCCACCGCGCCTGAGGACGTCCTACACTACGTTTGCCGAGACGCGGTCTCCACTCAAGAACTCGTTTACCCCAACGGTTATCGGTTCTGCGGCTAATATGGCCAGCCCACTGCCACTTCAGCTTGCTAATCCGGTGGGCTATGTCGATAACCTTGGTTCTCTGCCGGATCACCTCATTTTTGATTCGATCCCGCAGAGAAACGCCGAGCATAGCCCTTTCCATAGCGCGCTGAGCGACCTTCAACTTGTGGACCAGCCGTGCCGTCAGTGTCCACGTTTCAGCTCCGTATGTCATAACGGGTAGGACGCACTGATTAAAGACTTTTGTCTTTAGGCACTGCGGGATCGACGATGTAAAGACTCGACGTAGTTTCCCAAACGCTGCCCAACCTAGCCGAACTCTTCTATTTACCTCGCTCTCGAAGTTGTTTCTACCTAACTGCAATGTTTGCCCGAGGTATACATATTTTGGAACAATTCCGAGAACGGCACCGCATACTGCAATCGGTTCCGGTAGTACGTGTTCGTTGAACATGACCTTGGTTTTATCCAAGTTCATCCGTAGGCCGATGCGCATAGAAGAGTCAGCCAGGTCATTCAGCATCTGTTGTAGGTCCTGCAGATTTTCTGCCATGATGACGATGTCGTCAGCAAATCTCAAGTGAGAGATGTACTCGCCATTGATGTTGATGCCACGTCCTTTCCAGTTCAGCGTCTTAAACATATCCTCCATTGCATTAGTAAACAATTTCGGAGACATAACGTCTCCTTGTCTCACTCCTCGATGCAACGGTATAGGACTTGTTTGCTGATTCTGTACTTGGACGGTCATGGTGGCGGCCTCATAAATACATCTTATCACTTGGATGTATCGCCAATCGACTTGGCATCGCTGCAGGGACTCCAGAACGGACCAGATCTCAATCGAGTCAAAGGCCTTCTCATAGTCCACAAATGCTAGACACAGGGGCTGATTATACTCTTCAGTCTTCTGTATAATCTGCCGCACTGTGTGGATGTGGTCTATGGTGCCGTATCCACTCCGAAACCCAGCCTGCTCCGGTGGTTGGAATTCGTCAAGTCTTTGCGCAAGACGGTTCGTGACTACTCTAGAAAACAGCTTATAGACGTGGCTTAGAAGGGAAATGGGTCGATAGTTCTTCAGCAGGGTTTTGTCTCCCTTTTTGAAGAACAGGACGACAACACTCCTACTCCACGCCTGCGGAGTTCTCCCTTCGAAGAGGACAGCATTAAAAAGCTTTTGGAGCTCCTTCAGTACTGGTTTACCTCCTGCTTTTAATAATTCAGTTGTAATGCCATCCTCTCCAGGGGCTTTTCCATTTTTAAGCTGTCTCAGAGCGATCTCGATTTCGCCAATGCTGACTTCTGGCAGATCTTCGGTGTAGTGGCGTGTTAATGTGGCTCTAGAATCCTCATTTCCGGGATCAGGTCGAGATGCATGCGAAGCGTATAACCGGGCATAGAAATTTTCCACCTCCGAGAGGACCGCTGGCTTCGAAGCAACGACTTCCCCGCTTGCTGTGGTCAACTTCGTCAAGTGGCTTCTTCCAAGAGATTGTACGAATACTTTTGACCCCCTGTTTTGCTCGATCGCTCTTTCTATAGCGTGAGTGTTGGAGCACCGGAGGTCATATCGTACGCGTTTGCTGATCTCCTGGTTTTGTGCACGTTTTCCTGACGAAGTGACAGGTGGGTTTTCACGTCGTTCCTTCATTAGCCCCAAAGTTCTATCGGAGAGCTTAGACTTCCCGCCCTTACGCTGCATGCTACAAAATTTCGTACCTTCTTCCCTGAGTATTCGAACCACATTTTCAAGGTTCTCGTCAACGTCAATTGTGGTTTCCATGGCAGCGAATCGGTTCTCAAGATTTGACTGAAACGTTTCAGATTCCATCATGGTTTGGAGAGGAGTAGGTCGGAGCCTGGCCTTCATCAAGCGGACACGTTCAGCTTTGAAGTTGATATTCAGAGAGCCTCGGACAAGTCGGTGATCGCTGCCGGTGTTAAACCTATTGATCACGGAGACATCTCTGAATACGTGCTTTTTGTCCGTTATAATGAAGTCGATCTCATTTTTTGTCACATTGTCGGGGCTTTGCCACGTCCACTTCCTTTGGGGCTGTTTCTTAAAGAACGAGTTCATAAGGAAGAGCCCCTCCCGTTCGAGGAAGTTAACGAGCATTTGCCCCCTATCATTCCTGCTTCCAAATCCATGGGATCCTACTACCGATTCGCCGCAATTTTGTACTCCCACTTTAGCGTTAAAGTCCCCCATAACAACGCTGTAGTGGGTCTTAGTAGTGAAGTGGAGTGCCCTCGATATATCATCGTACATATTCTCCACTTCATCGTCCGAGTGTGTCGAGGTCGGTGCGTACACTTGAACAACCTTGAGGCTATACCTCTTAGTGAGCTTTACAATCAGGTACGCCACCCTGTTCGACACACTGGAAATTTCTACAACGTTGTCAGAAAGGGACTTATTGACAAGAAACCCAACGCCACCTTGGGATTGTTGGTCTCCCTCGCGGAAGTACATTAGGTGGCCTGATTCGAGGGTTATGGTATCCTCCCCCTCTCTTCGGACTTCACACAATCCCAATATGTGCCACCTAATCTTTCCAAGCTCCACCTCAAGTTGAGCCAGATGCGAGTCAAGCCGTAGCGTGCGTCCGTTGTACGTCGCCAGGGTCAGTCGGTTGTGGTGGCCTCCCGTAGCCCGGAGATTCTTAGCACCCCCTGCCTCGCCGTTACCATGGTCGCCACCATGACCAGGAATAGCGAGGCCGCCGGGAACTAGGGGCCGTGGCCTTTTGTGCCTTTTCATTTGGGGGATATGCCCATAATCGCCACGCTGGGCAAGCGGGTTGGCGATCGCAGTATGGTCCAGTTCTGTGGCCCGCACAAGAAGACGCTGCTGCCCATCTCCTTGGGTTAAATTTCCCTTAGTCGCCTCTTACGACACCCACGGGATGAAAAGGGGTAGTACAATTCTATACCGGTACTACACGGTAAAGAAGATAGCTAAAGAAGATAGCTAAAGAAAGATTGGGTTTAAAGTTTTAATTCTACCAAAACTTTTAAAAGAATTAACGTATAAAAATGAATAGGGTAAATTAGAAATTTTAAATCGTCTCAAGTGATTATGAAGTCCACATTCATTAAGCTACTAGGAGCAAAAATAAAAATTTTGTTTCTGCCCAAGATATTATTTTATAGACAAATATAAATTTTGCAGGAAATTCAACGGATCCGATAAACATTTTTTAAAATATTCGGTAGTATTTTTTCTTTTTTATTTATTCACTAGCAGTTTTACCGCGACTAAGCTTGAAATTAAAGAAAAAAGGAACAATTAAATCTTTCTACTCTAATATGAGTATAGAATTATACGTTGATTTTTGTAACATGATGCTTGCTTACTCATCTATACTTTATCGCATATTTTTCAGATCAAAACTGACTAAAGAAGATATAAAGATCCCCAACACCAGATATGAAGCATGGTTATGTTGAAATAGTAAAAGTCCAATCGTTTTCAGTGGTCTTCATCCTTATTAAGAACCTAATATGTTGAATTCATTCAAGACGTTAATTGTGTCAGTGCGTCTACGCCTGCATCACGCGATAAAGCCATTGAAACATACGTGATCCAACTAAATTCGTTCAATTCACACATCGACATGACCATGACCCGTCAAACTGTAACGTTCTTATAAACCGGCAATGACGATTGCCCAAATTTAATTAAAGCTGCATCTAACCCTTTGGATGGGACAAAATGGTCTCTAAACTTGGAAGGGAGTTTTGTAATTTTATTAATGATCTAATAACAGCAGTGTCAGTCGCATGTGTGTGCCCTGAGCGATAGTGGAGTCGTTAGTAGCGACCGGTTAATATCGAGGGGTCTAAGTTTAGTATGACAGTCGGCAATTGTTTTGGGTAGGCTTGAACAATCGTCTAGAAATATTATGTACAAAAATCGATAGAGCCTGTATGTAATATCAACGATCAATTCAATCAAATTATTCAAAACATTACATTTGATTATTATTATTATTATTATTATTGAGATATCTATAATAGTTAGTTTGCTGTGAGCATAGCATATATCATTCGAGGGCAAAATGTTCAGGTTTTGTTGTCATCAGATTAAACCGCGTTGTCGGCAACAAGCACCTATTACTCACAAACTTGATGGCATTAAAGTTTTCCCGCTGAAATATGAGGACAGTCGGCCAACTCAGAAATTTACTAAGTTTAAACTGGCTGTTTTATTGCTCCATCAGTTATCGTGTTCAGCTTACAGTTTCCTAGATATGGCGGAAGTTTTTGATGATTACTATAAGTTTTGGTTTATCTTCTGATATTTCTTGAATTGTTTTCTTTTCCACATGTAGCAGACTGCATTCACAAATGTAGTATTTAACAGAATTTATTGATAATATACATTTGTTTATTTATGATATTAAATTGTTTTTATAAATTTGATCTTAATTATTTTAATTAAAGTAATCTTGAGTCATCTAAAGCTAATTGAATAGCATAGAAATACCAAGCATGCGTAATTGTGCATTGAATCTTGTTGTCAGACAATGCTAATCGAATTTGTGGCTGTGTGTCTTTTGAGGATTTTTATTCTTCTGATCTGCCCGATGAGTAAAATAGATATATAACACCTAAAATCATACTAGACTTAGCACCGAGAGATGTCCACTTCTCCCAGCAGTTAAAATAGTTTTTTGGCAGTAAAAGTGAAAGATATTGTTAAACTTCGGTTTGGGTTGAGCAGCTACCAAAACTTGCAGAAAGTAACGATAAGTATTTTAACAAAAAGCCAGTCATTTTGAAAGAGGAATATGAATTTTCCGTATGTTTTTCGGTAATCTCTGTACAAAATATATACCTATAATACGAGTATTTAAGATACAGAAATGTTTTTAGTCAAAATAACAAAAAAAAAGAAATCCATATGATGCGGTTGCTAATCACTATTCTTGATAAATGCTATTTAAAAGTATTCAGTATTTTTATGTGCTTCTCAGAGCATATTAAGACACCGGATTATAAATTTTCTGTGTCACAGATAAGAGTATCGCTTAGCCAAATTTTGATAGCACTATCGATAATTTGATTGATTCTTTCGAATTGTTGCTATATTTTTTGTCTATCTGTTACTCTTTCATTGGAACGGCTTTAATGAAATTGATTGCCTTTTCCCAACTTCTTATTTTACATTCTAACTGCACGTGGAATTAAAATTTTTGCTATTTGCTTTAGTAAATAGCATAATTGCTGATATCTCATATTATTTATTTTATTATTAATTTAAGCATAAATCGATGACAATGTCTTGACAGCATGTAAAGCGCGCTTTGTGTGTAACACCATAGATCAATATTGTTTCCCACTTTATCATATCTGACAGAACAGTGCGTGCATGCCACCAATAAATGGGGGCACTTCGTCTTTCCAATGGTGTAACTGTTATAGGGCGGTTATAAACTTACGACGTAAGTTTGTCACAGCGCTGGTTCACGTATGGTCTGTAGACACGAGATCAAAGCTCATGACTGAAAAGAAGTAGTAAAAGGTTGGATATGTTTTTAACTAATGGTCACCAGCCATGCTAAGATATTGACGATTCATGCGAGAGCAAAGCTTTTTTGTATGTTACCAGTATGCCTTTTTTAGAGGAAATGACATGTTGTATTTCAATGTACTTGTTGAAAGCATATTTCAGTGGTTTAATAATATTGATTTTGGACCACCTTAATATTTTTGAACGTTCCTGCTGTATCATTTATTATTTCCTTTATATTTTTGGTTGTGTTTTTTGCGTGACTAAGGAACCTACTACAAAACATATTCGAAAAAACTACAATTTCAATCGGTAAGCACGTATAATAAACCACAATTGATAATCAAACAATCGATTAAGAAAAGTAGCACTCTTAAACCGGTACCAGTACCAGGATCGCATAAGCGGTTAGAAGCTTAACAGTTTAGCACGTGCTGTATTAAAAGGCAACTTTTATAAGAGATCCGATAAGAGCACGACTGAGGGTGCAATATTAAAAGGCTTGGAAGTGTTGGCCCTGAAAAGCTTCTGAACCGCGCCCACTTGAGCACAGTATTAAGGGCACTTTGGGCGTAGGGCCCGTATATTACCGCCGCCGTTTTCAGCAGGAAATTTTATATGCATTTCTGAGATGTATTAGTTGAGCTTCTTCCTAGATGTTGGAATAAAATACAAGATTTATTTTTACATAATCTAAAAACTATTATATATAGAGCCTTACATAATAGTATCTAAATGTTAAAATGCTACGCGCATAAAATCACAATGATTTGCTAGAATACCTACTTTTTTATAGTGTAACTTTGTCCATATCGACACTTAAGGTGGCACCTTAAAAAAGGAAAACTGTTTTCTCTAAACATCAACAGAATGTTGCTTCTTATCAAGTTTGGTAATTTTAGGTTATTATGAAGAAGAATGTATCTTTTGATTCTCTTGCATGTCAAAATGTGTGACATAGACTATAGAGTTTAATTTTACAAGCTTTTTTGAAGAGTATTTATTTATATTTGAGAAAAATGTCCTTAACAAGCACATAAATCTATTGATAACGAAGTGATCCTTTAAGTGTTTTATAAACACTTTTATTTAATATAGTGACACCATAACACAGTGAGAAAGTTTTTTTTTTTTCATTATGTGCATCAAACTACTATCTAATTACAAAAATATCGATCCTTCAAACTTTAAAGAGAAAAGGTTTTAACCAACCAATTTTACTTAAATCTATTATAAAAGCTTAATCTTCCATTATAAATATCACATTCCCATTATAGAATATTTATATCAAAGATGGCCGTATTCCATTCGATATGGTGGACTTCATCGGAGTCAGCTAATCAAAAGAGCTTTCCATTAACGTAATTGACGTGAAAACGGCGCTCCTCTGTCTAAATAATATTTCAAGCAAAACAAAACCCTCGACATTGGAGACACAACTTAATTTAGCAATTAACCTGTAATTGGATTATATCTGTCAACGGTTCACCGGACCCTTCACCTGGTCAGTGGACAGATGGGGTGTTTTTAAACTATATTGAAAAACCATCATTGATGCCGATCTAATTTTAAACTTATGAAAAAGTATATTAGACAAAATGAATGTGAAATAGTTTATACTAATATTATAAATATGGTAGTTTTGATTGTTTGTTTGCTTGCATTGAATAGGGCCCGAAACAACTAGACCGATTTTTTTTTAATTCTTTCGTCTACGGGAACTTACATACACGAGTGACATAGGCTATAATTTATAAAACAACTAGCTAAATTACTTACGCCATAATATCAGAGTCCTCCGTGCTTCTGAAGACAAGTCAAACTATTGGTCTCGGCTGTATCTGCCGTCGATAGCACTCGCCAATCCGCACTGGGTCTACGTAGTGGGTCCATTATCCACATTCAATCGGCTAGTGACGTTGGGATATTAATAGGCTAGTGACGATAATATAACATTATTATATTATTACCTAGGTAAATCTTGAATAAATTAATTAAAAACAAATTTGTCAAAATTGAACGTTTGAATTGAAAAATGAGTTTTATTAAATTACTTACTTTTATTTTATTCCTTTAAGTGACCAGTAAATGTACACAAAATAGATATTTTGGAATGTTATTCATCAGATGCAAATATAGTATTATAAATTCAAGAAATATACGTCACACATCCGTCATATTAAATATTAATAAATATAATAACCTATGTTACTCAGGATAATGTAAGGTTTCCAAATATTTAGTTTTTTTTTCAAAATATATGGTGGAATAAAGAAATTCACATACATAAACTCTAAACACAGAACACTCCTTTTTTTGGGTAGTCGTGTAAAAAAGCAGCGTTATATTTATGATTGATTATTTTTTAGAACGTATCATAGCGACCGCCATAAGTTAACTTTTTAAGCTCATTAAAATAGACGGTTCATTCGGATCGTGTAAGCTCCGTGCTGGCGGAAAATTAAAACCATACCCGAGGCGAGCACGACGCACACGCCACCCACTGGCTATTGTAAAAAATATACAAAACTCCAACCGAGGAGTAAAACTTAGTGTGACCTCATACGCTTGCTTTATTTAGATTAAAACTTTCAAATTGGCTAAACGATAACATTTTTAAAATTTTGGTTGAGTTTTAAAACATTAAATTATCATATTTCATTCATTCACAAGACACTTTTAAAAAATTACCAATCACCGTCTGTTATGAAAGAATAAATAAATGAACTAAAAGATGGTAAATTAAATTAAATAATTTATTTACAATAAACAAAAATAAAATAAAAGGAACGAGGTGACTGGTGAGGTGAGAAGTGAAGTAGTGAGAGTGAGAATGTCAGTGTAGGTGATCTGGTGAAGGGGCGTGGGTCAGCGGTGAAGTCCGTTGCGTCAGCGTAGATCCGTCGTCAGCGTAGGTGTTATGGTGATAGGGCACAGGTCAGCGGTGAAGTTGCGGAGCGCCTTCTCGACAACGCGTCTCTCAATGTATCGAGCAAATGGTTCTTCGTAGCCCGGAACGGATCAGCAGCTCAGGCCTCCAGATGAAGACTCGAAGACAGCTTCAGGAGAAAGTATATCCGTCCATGCTTGAAGGAGGCGAAGGAGGTTTAGTAGAGTACTGTTAGTATTTATTTGTTGATATTTAATTACAGCCAAAATGGTGTCAAGTGACTTTGAGACCGTAACTTTGAAGAGTTCCTGGGGCAGTCGGCCCCGGGAAATAGGCCTTTTAAGAATTTAGCTAGCTCTGTACGAGCTCTAAAAAGCTAACTTGGGCAACTTTTGCCGTTGAAGTGATCAAGTACTATTTGGGCGAGGCTTTATATACCTGAAGATGAACTCAAATTTGGAAGTAAATGATTTCAAATTAGAACCCTAAAAATTTCGATAACTACAGAGTTTCAATGCCTAAAACTGACAAACAATGAGTCAATTATCAAGTATCAAATATAACCATAGCAACGAAGAAAAACTTTCATGTCAAATCTGCCAAAACAATTAAAATTAGCGATAAATTGTGTAATATTATATAAATAAGTGCTTTAATATGATTAGCTTCGTAAAATGTATAACGAAAAAATATGGAAGCTACAGGTAAGGGTTCACATTAGTGTAAGTAGTAAAAAACATGGGATGAAAGTTCGTAAAGGTTTGGATAAGTTTATATTACAGAATTTTAATGGTTACAGGTATAAAATTGAAGGTTTATAGGATGGAGAAAGTAAAGAATATAAATGGAAAACAATAAAAATTTTATCGATATGAGCAAAATTAGTGATATGAATCTAAGTGTGGTGAATTCACGTTCCTGCAGGTCTTCGGATTTATTACTTGTAGGAACTATGCCTCGTTTTAACCAAAAAATAACACTTTAGATGTTCATCTACGAAGACATTTTATTGAATTGAAAAACAATAACATGTGACATTGTCAATAAAATTTAAATATTATTATTTATTTATTATTAACTGAAATGAGGTTTGATTTATAACACTAAGGAATGAAAACGATACGAAAGGTTCTTCTTCTTTTTAAAATACGAAAGGTTAGTTACGACACGTCTCCAACACCTAGGACTGGTGAATTTTTTAACATAAATAACAATATATGTATCAGTGTGAATGTATGAGTAATATTGATCAAATATAATAAGCATTTATTATATTTCTCGTCTAGTTATATATATATATATATATATTCGTGACAAAACTCATTTAATTCAGCGCAATAAACAGACACATATATCTATTTGCATTGTATTATGACTTTTGCATATTCGTTATTGAACATTGAAATTGTATGCTATTATTTACTTAGACAATAAAGATGGCATAATGGTTGTGCGCTCTGGTGCCTCGTGTTATCGGCCGGTAACAGACGAGCAGGCTGGACCACAAGCCACTAAACAGCCTTCAATAATAAAGCTACTTATGGTGGGTGCAGACGAGAGATTCCTTTTATAAGTTACAGCCTCGTGAATTGAAAATATTACAATAGTAACGGACTTCGGTGCACTGATATTTGATTTATAAAATGAGAAATACCGTTTTGAATTGACGCTATTGTAATTAAATCTCCTAAATCAGTGCTCCGTCTGTCTGAAAAAAAAATATATTTCAGCAGAAATGTGGGAATCGAAATATAAAATTTAAATAAGTGGTATAAGTACTTATATGTTGTGTCACTTAATCATCATATTTGATAAATACTTTTAAACTTAAATAAAAACGGCTCTCTATAACAATAATACTTGAAAAGGGTATTTTAGAAGTACTAAAAGTTGAAGACTTTTATTTCAAAACAGAATAGAAAATGTATGTAATAACATTATCTTTTTTTATTATATATTGACAGTAATACAGACTACATAATATTTGCAAGTTCATATTCATAGTAGTTCAGAGAGAAAAATGAATCCTAGAGAAAATTCTGAATACCTAAATAGATATCATGTTTACCAGTCGCCACTTGAGCCCTATTTCTCGAAAGATACAATTCTGGTGGCTCTGTGTTGGTACTATATCTACATTAATTAATATTTCTAGGAATTTATACTTTTCATGAAACAGGGTATGTAATAAAACACAGCTTGAATTCATAGTTCAAATTATTTTATTAAAAATAGGTTGTCAAAAACTAATACAAAAATTAAAATCAGTATTACAGTGATTTTTGACTTATTGTTTCCATTATTCAGCTATTTTATTGTTATTTTGCACACAAAAATAGGCCATACTAATGTGGTTTTTAGATACGTTTGGTGTTTCTTATCTTATACAACAATTAGTTTTATTAATATTTGTAGATTAACAGAACCATTTATGACATAGCTTTCTGGGAGTTCGGCGTATACAGGCTATCTGCAGGTCATAGTTTCTCCTATCAACCCTAATTGGAGAAACTCTAGTCTCGAGTATCAAACTCTAGGAACTCATAACGTTTCCATTTCTTAGACTCAGAAATTTCACTGAAAAATGCATTACGGTAACTGTTTAGTGGAAAAATTAATAATATTTAATTAATAAGGGGCATGTGGTTGTACTTTAATTAGAAGTTCGTTATACTTATTATTTATTTTTGGCTAATTAGTGGTTCGTGAAATCTAGATACTGAGAAACGACACCGTAGGTAAACATTCGTACTTTGCCCTTTTAGCGGTAAGTAATACCTTCTATGTAATGATATTCAATAAAACTTGTAATAAATATATGAACGAAACTATGGCACTACAATTTAATGAATAATATTTCTTCGGCTACCAATTACTACATTATTGCTTTGCATTAATTTTCTCTATTAAGTATTATGAAAATTGTATATGCTGAAACAACATAGTTTTCTGTGGAGTGACACGTAATAATGATTTCTACATTTAATATGGCACGTATTAAAATGAAGAGAAAGCAAGTATTTTATATGTCGAATACAAATAATTTTAGTTTCACGTCAAGTATAAAAAGGCAGTCAACGTCGAAGACATATTTACAAAAACAACATTAGGAATAATCACAAAAAGGTTACACACGAAATATCACGAAATATGCCAGTTTTGAAGTTTAACATTCGAAACGAGTTCAGATTACTGCACGTAATAACGTTTTATGATTATGTTACTTCATAAGGATATTAACTCTCATGAAGTCCGTATAATATAGACGAGAATTTATACTAGCTATTGAAGCTTTATTTCCATATGGACTATTTAAAATTTTCTGTTTAATACTGTTTTTGACCCTTCCACAATAGACATCTACATTATGATTAGAAATTTAATATAAGCACTGTAGGTACGGAACATACTATTTTATTTAGTTGTAATCATTTCTTAATCGGATATCTATCGATAAATTTTACAGCGTGTAACCTTTTTTCTTTTTTCAACATTACTTAGGATTTTTTAACCGGTATTAATAATTCTAATATACATGATATGCAATTATACAAGTTTGTGCTATTTACTCGATATAACAAGTGGCTATACATACTTCAATTCATATCACATTACATTACGTAGATTATAACTTTAGATTTGTAAAAGATTTTATTTGAATTTCATTTCACAACTCCAATGTTACTTTATATTTGATTAAGTTACAACTATCAATACCTTCTTATGGCACAATAAAGTAAACGATAACTGATATTTTTTTTATTAAATATTAAAATATAATCTAGGAAATTAATTTTATATATAAAAATTAGATAAATATACCTCTAAAATGAAATAGTAGATTAAGTTAGGCAAAGTATTCATTAAAAAAAATAAGAATTCGATAAATTTATAGAGGCTAAGCTTAATTAATTACTTTAGTTATGTACAAGACCTAAAATGATTAATTTAATATTTTACATTAATTTATTGCCAAGCGTTAATTTGTTTCAGATTGTTTCTCCCTAATCTAATGATAATAATTAGAGATAAAAATTCGTTTATTGATATTCAGACGGACATATCAATTGAATTCTATCCAATCCCAATAATACATACTTTGACCATTATAATAATTATTAATAAGTTAACACGTTACCAATTCAGACCTTTGATATTATTGAATTACGTCTACATTATATTTACAATATTTACACTGTACAACGACTAGGAATAAATTTACACTTTATAAAATAGAATACAATAAACTGTGCGTAAAATAAATCATCGCAATGTGCGTTTAGGAATTTTTTAGGCCCTAGATAAAAATATCATTACCTATCAGTTAAGAGGCCGAAGTGCACACATATAATAAAACCGAAATTCTCTACACGATTAAAAACACCGACACTGTATAATAACGTGAGGAAGAACTGCGATCTTTTAAGTGACACCACTACACTATAGAATGGTCATTATGTCTAAACGTCCGTTTGGCACAAGTCGCCGAAAGCCGGCAATGCGTGATACTACCGTGTCACTGAGTCAACTCGGGAATTTGGTACTGGAGGTGCATGCGTTGGCGCAAGAGACGTTTGAGAAGCTCCATTGGAATTCTGGCCACGTCTGAACGACGTCAGCCTTGCCAATGTCCTTGCATTATCGTTGTCAAAATTGGGTCTCTCATATTGATGCTGAGACCTTTTTCGCTGCGACTGCATCGCATGTAATTCATCATAACCACCATCTTCAGTATAGTTCTCATCATCTGATTCATCTTCCGCGAAAGCTCTGTAGGTCGTCTCGGATTCAGAGTTTTTTCTGGAGCTCACACCGTATGTGCGGCCAATCAGTGATTGTGCTGCTTCAGTCTTTGTTGCGTCGCCTTTTCTGTCATCTAAGCTCGGATTATATCTCAACTGAGCTTTCTGTGATTTTTCTAAAGAAGGCAAGTCATAGAACTTTAGCACGTTGGGATGCCCTTGAAAATATTTTTCGCTATATACGTTCCTATTGTAATAGCCTCCATTGCTCGCTGGGTAAAGCTCCTCATCAGGTGCATACCGGTTGTCGAAATTATCAACGTTCTTTCCACCAGGGGGAAACCAGCCCTGTTGAAAAAATAATTATGAGTACTTAAAAATTAACATTAATTCACCTAAATATAAATATTAAACGTAAACTATTGGTAGGTAAGCTTTGATAATATTATAATGTATTAACTACAAACAAATCTTTCCTTTTTATAACATTAGTTTATATATATTACACTAGAAACATTTTTTTTAAATTTAATTAAATTATGCTTGTAAGAAATTTTTAAAATACTCACCAAAGAACTAACACATTGTCTCGTGTTAGCAACTAAAGTAACAGACGCATACGCAGCGGGTGAATTTGCTGTTTTACTTGTATTCCATTCATTTCCATTAACTCTTGAAGATGTTACTTCTGCGTATTCAGGTAATTGTGGGGTGACCTTGTCGTACTCGGAATTAGCCTTCTCCTTCCCTTGCGTTGTTTGATTACCGGACATACATAATCCAGGTTGATTCTCCATCCATAACAATGACTCAGTTTTAGTCACAGTGTTCTTGTTGTAACAGCTGCTCAGTGGATGTGACAGCGACACAGCAGCCTTAATGTTCATTTGCGTGACTAAACTCGTTCCATTAGAATCTTGAACAAAAGCGACTTCAATTACGATAGCTGTTAATTTCTTTAAATAACCATTAACAGCATCAGTTACATAAATTCAATGCAAATAACCTTGTTTACCAAAGGCTTAAAAATGTAAATACAGAACATTTCAAAGAAAGCGAGCTAAATTGGCTTAAAGGTAACTAGATGAGTCGACAAACGAATCGCCTCAAGAAAACAAAACAGAAAACATTTACATTTACTGGGTCTTTATTTCTCGGATTTGTATCATTCCTTTGTACCCTGAACGTGAATGCAAAGTGAAAGAGATCCACTGCGCTCACGAGAGAGGGCTCGTGCTACCTTTCAACTCGAAAGTAATCTAGCACCCCTCCCCCGTCGCATGGCAAAGCCTCCATCAAACAAACGCTCGCACCCAGCCACCCCGCCACACCCGAGGAATGTTTTTAATTTTGAAATTCTGATGCTGATTCCACGGAAAAAATGTAAGCATTTCAAGATAAGCTGTGTAATTGTTTGTTTTTGACTTGTTATCTTCTGTCTCTACACGGATACACTTAATTCCAATATAAGCAAATAATTTTCTTATAAACATAATATGAATAAGTTGAATTGTAGGTTGTCAAAAGTTAGTTACTAAACTGTAAAAGATTACAATATACAAACAGTCTAAAAGTACTTAACTTACCGTAAATGTTTGGTAAAGCAGTCTTTTTGGTAAATATGTTATTCCTCCTTACGTAAATAATGCCGCCAATCACAATTATTTTGAACAGAATGATAGCTCCTATCAAAAAGTAAAACCATGTTTCCATTACAAAGTCCCCAGCCACTATAGACACTTCCCCATTTATTGGATATCTGAAATGAAATAAAAGTATTTTATAAATGACATTTACTTTCTGCGAACTGTCTTACTTAAATGTATTGGGATTGAGAGTGAATTTATTTATTACCTCGACAAAGGATCCAATCCGACAGATCGTGAATCAATGTTGAGATAGACTTTTTGACTAAATGGACCTAATCCGACTATCGTCTCAGCGGCTATTTGCACGGAATAGCTTACACCGGATGTCAAATTTGTCATAATAAGACTAGTAGCTTGCTGTACAGTCGTGTTTATAGCCACCATCGATTTGTTTGCAGGGATGTCCAACCAGTTCACCACAACATTGTAGCCAGTAATTATACCGTTTTGTAAATGCAATTCCGGAGGGGACCATTTCAAATGAACTGTCGTCGTATTCAGAATATACATCTCTATATTCATCGGTGGACCATCGGGCACTGAAAATAAAACAAAATTTTAAGTAAATCAGTAATCTAATAATTACCACAACGAATTAACATGTTAAAGATCAATATATTTACCATCATCTAAAGTTTGAGCCACTCTTGAATTAGATGGCTTTCCTTCAAATTTTTTATAAAAGGGAATAAGGAAAAATTCGTATTTCGTATATTTTCTCAAAAAAGTTATTTCATATCCGGAGACATCATTGGAATGTAAAATAGTTTTCATCTCATATTCAACCGTCGTATTGTCTAACGGCCTGTAATATATGAATAACCCTTCCAAATAATAGAAATTCAGAATTTCCCACATTAGTTTTATTGTTTTAGAATCAATTGGAGTTGCTTCTATCAATTCGACAATGTTGTCAGTCAAAATATTATTTCTGAATTCAGTATTATTAGAGAACACACCCGATTCCCACAAAGCGTTAGTATCTTCGCCGACTGTAACAGAATCAGATGTCGGACTAGGTCCTGATAAGCCGTGAGAATTTTCAGCCCTCACAATAAACATGTAAGTGATTCCCGGAATAAGTGATTTCACCACATATTGTGTTGCATGAATCTTTTTTGCCAGCACAACCCATCCTCTAGAATTTCTCGGTGTGTTGTTCCCAGTAAGGGTCTCTCGGGAAAACACTTCTATTTGATATCCAAGTATGGAAGACGATCCAATTTTGTTATTTTGGTTCCACGTTAATGTTACAGTTGTTTCAGTTGCGTTATATATTTGAGGCTTTGTTGGTGGTCCTGGCAAAGCTGATACATCCGCGGCTCGAAAAAAATGTATATTTGGATTTATAGGGCTATCTACTAATAAACTCCCACTCCATACATATTTGCCGTGTGGAGATGAAGCGACACAAGTATAAGTGCCACTGTCGCTTTTATCTAAATCTTTTAATATTAGGGTACCGTCATTAGATACATTCCTTCTATGATTTTGTATTAATGCTTCCCCTTCAAAATACCAAGCGATGATTGGTTCAGGTGTACCGATTGCTGTACAAGGGAAAACGGCCATCGATTTTATAGGTAACGTTTGGTTAGAGGGTCCGTTTGTTATGATTGGCGGCGGACGGTCATCGTCTGACGTCACGCTTAGTTTCCCTCTAACAAACGAACTGCCAGCGAAGTTGACCGCCGAACAAACTATAGTATTACCACTATCATTTTTATTTGTAACGTTGATTGTTAGAATAGTAACTCCATCGAGAACTGGCGACGCGTAATATTTATCCTTCGTTGTACCAGGAAAAATAATAGTTCTATTCCCTTCTAAGCTCCAAAACATTGTCGGTTCAGGTCTCCCAGAAGCCGTGCATGTGAATGATACTGTTGAGCCACTCTCTACGATCACTACATTAGGTTTTAACATAATTGACGGTGGATCTAAAATAAAATATTTCAAATCAATAAATGATTCAATAAAAAAAAATACTTAAAAAATAACTGCATCTATATTTCACACAAAGTAATAATAACTAATTTAATCTTTGTATTGATAATTAAAGTGGAAATTGTTACCTAAAAGGTTGTAGCTAAATAAAATACCACTATTATAACATAAAATGAATTTATTGTATTTAATACATTTTTCAAAGGTTCGAATCCTCGTACCAGGGATAAAGTGGAATTTTCAAGCATTTATAAGTATTATAGATTGTGAATGAAAAATTGATCAAATATTATAACAAAAACAAATTTTCGACTTAATCTAAAGTTTAAAATATTTGTAAGAATATTTCTTTCGGCTGTTTTGGTGGATTTCCTGATCGATGAGAATACGCTCTGTAATAGCGAAAAAATAACTAGTGCTTGAAAAATTCGTCAGCCCTGTTAGGTCCTGGGTAGCTCAATGGTTAGAGCAGTCTCCCGGATTACGAAAGGTCGTGAGTTCGATTCCCAGCTCAGAGCAACAGGGATAAAGTGGATTTAAAGCATTTTTCATTAGGAATAATATGAATTTACTAATTTCAGTTACCAATTATTACTGTTTTAACATTCGGAACTTCATAGTACTTATAATATACGTAATATATGTACAACTTACCATATACTGTTAGATAACCACTTGCACTAACAGCGCCAACTGAGTTATCAGCTTCGCATGTGTACTCTCCTTCGTCTCCCAAAATAACATGGTCTAATCGTAAACTCCTATCATCAAGAACCTTAACTCGACCAAGAGGCATATTTCCACCTCCAGCTGTCCTCCTCCACAATACATCTGGGAGGGGATCTCCCCCCACTCGACACTGGAACGTCACGCTACCGCCAGTCTGTGCCACGACGTCCTCGGGGCCCGTGATTAAGTAAGGCTTAACTGTACAACGAGAAATGTCCCTTGAATAACACGACAAAAGACAACGCTACCATTCAACGTCAAATTAGTGCTGAAATTTGTACGTTTACGAATATAACTCTACAGTGAAATATGAATGTCTAGAATTCACTATGAATTTTACACTCCCTGTGAAGTGAAATATGAATGTCTAGAATTCACTATGAATTTTACACTCCCTGTGAAACTAAAATTGACTTCACAATATTTCCACTATTTCTGTATATTACAAAGGAGTGCTAATACAAATATATAAATCCAACTTAGTTTATTTTAGGAAAAACTCGTTAGAATTTCTACAAGCTCAATAACGAAAAACAATTAAATATTTTATTCAATCCTACTCAACGGATAACATTTATAAGAAAACCTCGTTAAATGCCATAATCACAAAGAAACTTGAATCAAACAATAGAAGATGCTTGTTTAACATAATTTGACGCAGATGTACTTCTTATATATCTCTCAATTCATCGTATGCATGCATTCAATGCGAACAACTCACTGTGTATTTTGAGCGTGGCCACTGCAGATTCCCTGGTACCCGCCGCATTCCTTGCAATGCATTGGTATCGGCCCGCATCGGTTTGCCTCGCGTCTTGGATAACAAGACTGCCTCCGTCTACCAGGTGCATTCTAGACAGAATGAGACATCACTCATTACAATACCAATTAAGGTATTAGTCCTTAATAAAATAAAGGCTGTAACCTTTTAAAATTGATGCTTTTGCAATTTGTTACTTAGCAAAAGCTCTCATTCTATGTGAAATGTAAACAAATTTGCTAGTGTTACATTTCTTATTTGTATCAATAGTTATTTTGAAAAAAAAACACGTATGTGGAAATAAAACTATAAAAAAATCATTATGAACGTTGGAAATTGCAATGTAACAAAAGTCATTGAAATGTGGGGCGGAATAATTGAATAGGAAATTAACATTTAATAAGGGGCGCAGTGAATCAGAACTATTCAGATTTTTACTTGATTGCTTGTCGTGCACTTCAAAACCCTCTCTCTGTACTTTGATGTACCCTCCCTACGATTGTTAATTATTTCTATGCATCACCATACGTAACAGCGCGCCCTCAAGATGTAAGTTAAGACTCATAAAAATTCATAGGATCGAAGTGAAATAAATTGCCAATATAACTTTTAACAGAAATTCAATCTCAACGTGTTTACACTTCGTTGTTTGTTTTAAATACTGAAATATAAACGACTTATTTAATATTATCGAAATAGTTCAACTTCATATTATCGAACAATAGAAGTGAGTGTATAGAAATTGATGCCTCTCAACTTACATTACGGACATTTCACTGGTAATTTTAAACACACTTATACACACACAAATTCATTTTTGATTTAGTTCATAATTAAATTATCTATCTATAAAAATACACAAACAGTTATATTATGAAGTTAGATTGAAAAATAAATTGAGTCTATGGCGATATTAGGGCACTTTATGATGTCTGTACCTATTTCGGCAACGGTGGCTTAATTTAAGTTATTACCTTTTTATGAAAATTGTCACAAAAGTTTTATAAATATTTACAAAATATTAAACTACTTATCTATGTTATGACTAAAACAATACAAGATAAAAAAAATTGCATGAAGTGAACAATAGTATCGAACGTTAGCTAATTACATAATCAAATTGCGTACCATCATATTAATGACGTGTTTATTCCACTATAAAAGTTAAAACTTTGCAGTATAAGTCTGCATGTTAATTTAGCACACAGACTATATCAGATATCAAACGGGCTCAGGGAAGCAATTCACAGTACTATCCAGTTTCCACCATCCCACTTAGCTCAACGAGAGCACTCATCTTCTACCTACCCTTGAATTCGGCTAAGGCAAAGTTTCACCACCTCTTCCTGAGCTTGTTAGATTTTGCCTACGGTGCTATAACTAAGAGAATTCGAATTGGCATTTTATTTCTATTCGAAAATTGTATATTTTTTTACTTAACAATTTTTTATTATGTGATTATAATATGGTTTTTTGTATACATTATTTAGAAATGTTGTTCTTATTCAAAACTACTATTGAGATTTGTTTAGATCTATTAATAGTATCTTTATTTTAATTGTTTTGTGTAATTATCACTATTTGTATAATCTATATTGACACAAATATATTTACCTAGAATCTCCATCAAAATGAAGTATTTGTCCGTTCTTCTTCCAGAACACAGATGGTTCTGGTAAACCTTTTGGAGGCAAGCATTCGAGTATTACAGTTTCTCCCTGTGCTGTTTGTGTAGATACCGGTTCTAATCTGAATTCTTCACGTAGGACTAAAATGACGGTAAAAGAAAGTTTTTAATCATGAAACAATTACGATAAACCAATTTCGCAAGTTCTCTAATGCATTCTAAGAAAAATAATGTGAATGCAAAAAACAAAACATATACCTACCGGCTACATGTAGTGTTGCATTCCTACTTCTAGCAGTACCGAAAGGGTTTGTGGCTTCACACCAGTAAACTCCGGCATCTGAATGAGCTCTTCCATGAGTTGCTCTCAAGAAGAACAATCCGCCTGCTGGCAACAGACTTCTGTGCGTATCGGATACCACCAACAGCCCCGCCTTGTACCACCGAATAGTGGGAGTCGGAGAGCCACCTGCACGGCAGTTGAGAGTTGCAGGCTGATGTCGAGCCACGGTGACATCTAAAGGTTGTTCAATGATGTACGGGGCCTCTCCACTGCCGATGTAGTCATCGCTTATTCCACCCTCAACGTAACCTGTTGACAATACGACTGTTTATCACAACCCTTTATGCAATGTATTGATTACCATGTAAACACTCGGCAGTTCAAGTGGCGATTGCAGTTAGCGTGTTAAAGCTCACGTCTAATAAAAGGCGAGGCACGGTCTTGCATGGACCCACCCATTGCAATTTCCCGCCAGCATTATTTTAAATTTACTTAACAAAAGGCTTGAACTACGGTTTATTTTAATAATAGGTTGAGTATGTCATTTGCAGCTATTCCAAATACGGTGCACAATAATGAACCATAAACACAGGCTTTCTGCAACACGAGTCCCCCAAGGTTGCTGTTTCGGGCCCCTGTACCCATTTTACTCTGTTTACAACGAAACGCGCAGATGTTAGTTTTTGACACTCGAATTGATGTATGTCTATTGTTGGGCTTCACTATTATTATAGCGACGTTAAAACCGATCAGTAAAAAAAATGATATGCTGTGTCAATTTTTTCAAAAATGAACCATCTAGACGGACCATGACTGCATTTTAGGGACAAGGTTTTATTTCTACGTAAAATCAATAGGGATCAGTCTATTGTACAAAGTAATTGTGTTTATTTATTCACGTGTCCCAACGTTGTGGATGCGGTACGATACAAGGGCTAATCTATAATTGAATCTCCATTCGATTTGCTATCGTTCGATTTTTGTGCAGAGACCCCCGTATTTATTATTTCCCATATTTTGAAAGTTTTTTGCAATTTACTTCGTTATAGGCGAATCTAATAATAATTATTTATTATAAGCTTGCATGAATTTTGTATAATTTAAATTATATAATGTTAAATATTAATATTATGTATGTACTAAAAATACATTATTTTACCGTATGGTGTATATATATATAATAAATTATATGTAATAAGAGTTGGTTTAACTGTATATATTTTTATTTTGCTTTGTAAAATGTGAACTAATTATAATTACCTAAGTGTATATCAGTCGCCATGCTTTTACCAATATCTTCATAATCCATGCTTCTTAATCAATCCCAATGAATTATGCAATATGATCTTCGTTAACAAGAAAGGTTAATTTTGCTATCCGTTGCTGAAACCCACATGAAAATCTATTCCATAGTTTTCTATTAACAAGTTCAGACATAATGCCGTGCAGGGATTAGTTTGCTTCCTATGTATTAAAGACGTAAAAGTGTATCTATGTTTTTATTGTTATTTTACTTAAAATTGATAGATTTAAAACTTGAAAATTAATTACTACCTAGATAATTTTATCTCACCAAAGTTTTACTATATGTATGTAACGATTAAAAGTTCGTGGAAGGTAGCAGAAGACACAATTATTTATGAAAATCATAATGATTTAAAAACAAAATAAATCAGTAGTTTAGGTCAATAGTCATTTAGTTCATACTAAACATATTATAAACTTGGAAGTTTAAACTGTCTGTGTGTCTGTTACGTTTTCACGGCTAAACTACAGATCTAAATTTAATGAATTTTAGTACACAGATAAAGTGGACCTTGGGAAAGGATATCAGATATTTTTTATCGCCAAAAAATCTAATTTCACGGAGACGGAACCGCGATCGGAATACATAATAACAATACTTTTCAACATTACAGGAATTAATATAATAAGGATGACGACTTGGTTAAAAAAAAGGAATTCTATTTAGTCAGTCAGTCAGATAATAGAAAAATATTATATACATATTTTTTTTTGTTTCAATTCAAACAAGAAATGGCTTAGCCAATAGGCACATTCAACTTTGAAGAGTGGGGGCTCTTACGTCACAGTTTTGAGAAAATGTACAAAAGCTTGACGTCGAGCAACATTTCAACTCAATCTATCGCTGGCATTTATTGATTACGCAAAAAAAAATGCATATTTAATATTTTCGTTAATCTACGTGACGGACGAATATACAAAATTTTGTGGTATCCCTATTCTTGATAACAAAATAATATTGTCCATTCGGATAGTGTGGCATTAATAAATTAAGTGTCACTGTCATAAAAAGCACCGTAGTATACACGTTTAACCAATGATATCATTGCGTTTACAGCAGATTGACTGTGATACTTGCCAAACAATCATGATCCTTATTGCCATATAATAAAGAGATTCAAAACGTTGAAGCTATCATAACTAGATAGATATATATAGTTGTTCTAAGCAAAATGACATAAAAATAAGATTCAGCAGATTGCGTCGAACATAAAGCATTGACGATGTTGATCTCGATGAGTTACTTTATCGGATATAAAACTCGGTTTATTGCACAGTTTTCTGATAAATAAAACTGTATCTTGATTTATCTGATATCGTCTTCTCCACTGAAATGAATTATTTAAATCAACAAGTATCTGCAGAAAAAAATTGTAATGATATTAGGTTAACTGTAGGTGCAGGTAATTAAATAAACTTTAATTCTTTTGTTATTTAGAGTCTTACCTAATTAAATACTTAAATACATGGTATAAAGTAAAGTTGTTCCCCGCTGTCTACACGCTTGAGATCTTTTAAACTATATAATGTGTTTTAATACGATTTTATCAATATAAAGAGTTATTCCAGAAGAAGTATTTATATGTAAGTATAATACAGGACTTACAGGCGAAGGTGCTGTTGGAAAGCTAATAAATATATAGAAGTATATAAGGTAAAAAACAATAACATAAAGATATCAAAAACCGATGTTTTAAATCCTGAATGATTTGTAAGATTAAAACAATTATCAGCGAAATAATTCCAGACGACAAATTCTTAATGTATCCAGATATTGTTTTTTTTGTATCGAAAAGTATGAATAATATTGAAAGCGAAATTTTGAATAAGAGTTGAGCGAGTTACTGCGGACCTATACTGCTTAGTAATAATAATTTAGCTTAATGATGAACTGCATGCGTTGCAAACAACTGCAGCTCGCCTACGCCATCGCCCGAAGGGAGTGATTTTTCAACTCTCACGCATAAGCGAGTAGTTACGGGCTATTGTTCAAAATCTAAGTATAAAAAAAGTTTGCAAGGGTGCCCCTGTCCCCTGCTAATTTATAATACTGGCACATGTTGACACGCGTTTCGAGAAAAAATAAATAAAAAAAAACAGTTATGGCGACACGAGTTTCACATTTAACTTCGATAGTAACGCGGCCACCGCCTCACGGAATGAAAGGATCTCCTTTAAAAATATTTATGGTTTTTGCCGGTTTGAAATTGATAGCTCTTGACTTTGTGAACAGCACATTTAAAATATATTTACTCGTACTTTGCACATGAACTCGCTGCGCCGCAAACACTAGGTTTATTTCTTAATGTATCTGTTTTATTTAGATGTTCATATATGTATTTATACCAAATTATAATTTCAAACAACTGTAAAATCCTTTTTGATTTACTAATTTGATGACTACTGATAAATTTTCTAGGATGTTAAGATTTCAATCGGCATCTGATACTAACTCTATTGAGATGCTATATTAAAATATATATTTTATAAATACCTACTGATAAATGAAGCAACTTTTAAACGGTTCCATCGCGATTGTATTTTTTTATTGACGTTTAAAAGTTGTTTCATTTATGGATAGTGCGCGTGAAAATATAAGAAATCAATAATACTTACTGACTTTAGGATTAGATACCTATAGCACCGATTCTTTTCGAAGATACAATGCCACCATCTCATGACTTTTAAAATACTACATAAGTAATTCTGATAATCGCTCAGTGTCTACAAGAGCTTTAAGACTTGATTTTGTAATGATATTAACATACCAAAACTTAACCTCAGACAAGCACCAATATAATTATATGTTTTTTTTTTAATTCTCAACATTAAAGTTTGTAAATTATCGCAAATGAGAAATTTCTCCTGTTCACAAATGTCACCCTCAGTAACTTGATATAGATCTAAATTGCGAATATCTAATTCTAATAGCAATGATTGGCTCCCTCAGGAGGCAATCATGTTATTCGAATTTTTGAACACGTGTTCAATTTTGCAACCCTATTCGCCATTCGAAACTGATGAAGTTATTAAAGGCCTGTCTGCTTGTCGAGACATTATTGCTTAATTAGCTGTACTTGATTTGACCAAGAAAGTTTTAAATCAGTAGCTGCTCAAATAATTCACTGCTCAATCATTGAGTTCAAAGTGCGTCAATAGAATCACCAAATACTAAACACACATTATAAATTATTCTCCAATAGCATATCAGAAATAAAACAGGCAATGAAATGTCACGGCAAATGAAAAAGCACTTAAAGTTCACGGCGCAAAAAATCTAACACGCTCAGCACATGTGTTCGGAATTAGCCGTTTCCAACGGACGAAGGTATTAGTATAATATGAAATTCGTGAGTTTACAGTGTTTGTCTTGTAAGGCGTTCTACTAATGCATGGAGGGACAAATTGTTGACACTGTCTCATGTTTCATAGGGTCCGACGTATACCTGCAAGGAATGAGGACAAAGTTACGTTCCACAACGCTCGAATTTCTATTCCGTTTTTAAAATTAATGTTGCTGCAATTTGAACTTTACACGGAGTTGCTTAGAATGAGAAACTACATTTGCAACTGCAAAGTTTAGTTGGTTCTCAGTTGTAGCCATATTCTTGAGAAAGTTTACTGAAACCTGGAGCGACAGTTGTGACACATTTTCTTCTCGGTTTGTTGTTGATTTGGCGCGTGGACAGATGAGACAACTAGATGTATATTACTCGCACTTTTAACTGTCAAATAAGTAAAACTAAAAAAGTAAATAACTAGATTCAGCACTATAATTAACGAACTTAAATAATTGTACAGCGTTCCTATCTTCCATATAAATATTTAAAATAAACTAAAATTTACATATTTTATTATATTTTTCTGTACCTCCGTTATCTTAATTGGTCAGCTTTGTTATCCGATATTAGTAAAACGCAAAAAATTGTTACTTCTTGGTTCAAATAGTTACAATGAATGATATTTTATTTCCAGGTCAATATATAACGTTATAAGTTAAAAACAACTACCCAAGAAATAAATTTAACGGTTAGCATCTATCAGTATTCAATAAGACGTATCGCTGCACGGGGACGCTACTAAATAAACACAAAAAGATTTAGTTTGCAAACTTGCAATATCTGATCGGTATTCCTTTGAGGCGTAAAAGAAAAATAAAAAACTTTTGGAGATATCCCTTACCGATAAAACTGCCGAAGTAGCACGACATCTATATTTAAGGCGCACAATGCCGATAGCAATCTCGCTTTAGGTTAAAACATACAAAAATTGTTTTGAAGGTACTTATTATGCTCTTTGGACTTCCGCTAACGATATCATTATCCCGCTTTGAATTAGATGGCTTCTATTTCAATGGTATTAAAAGCTTTGTGCTTTATAAGGGTCTCACTGGTTTCATTATTCATAAAAGTCAATTTTATTCAAAATCAAGATACGGACTATATTTCAATTACTTGTCCATATTTACTGGACTATATGAGGCTATTGTGTGTCACCCTGAGCGATTGATTATGTTTATTTTTATTATTCGTTTCTACTGCATTTTACGCAGCATCCATCACGCATTAGCCACAAAAGATAGGCGTCGTTTAACATTAGCTTAACTTCTTTACGCTTTGTTAACCGCGTCGGGAGTCCTTTTTATACATCAGCCCATAACGTACCACAGTGTAGGGTAATTTAATCAACGCGCAACGTAAAGGAAGGGGACTAGATGTTCAACTTAGAATTTTTATAGTCTGTTATGTTAATTGTAAAACGACAAATCGACAGATGCGACAATGAATTTACGCATGTGTGTTTTGTTACACTAATGAGTTGTGTCAATAAGTTACGCTTCCTCTGTGATTTAGTCCCGAGTGTGTCATTAAATCCCCTTTTAAGTAAAAATAAAACTTTCTCCAACACAGTTTCTTTTATTTCGATATTCATATTAAACAATATGCTTCCTAAAATGAATGTTTTAATTTCTTGAGGTAAATGCTTATAATTACCGAGTGCATAAAAATATGTTTAGTGTGGTTTTTGCAAAGCTAATATTTCCCTAAATTATGTATAAATCAAAGTGTAATGCGATTTCGATTGAATACAGATTTCGGTCTAATTTAGTTCGAATTGCATTAATTTATTGATTCAAAGAAATATCATTTGTGCTAAATTAAACCATAAGATCAGTCTCATAAAAACCGCCAGCGACAAATTAAGGCAGTATTGTGAGAATGACATGGTTATTTTCGGCATCGCTAAGTGTTACCACAAATCTTAGATGGTACGGCAAGGCACTAAATATCAAATAGTGTGGGGGAATCTACCCCTCGTGGGTGAATACCGAGCTATTAGCACTGTTTGAACTCTGACTTGGCTGGTTATTTTCCATTTTACGATCGAATCCGGGAAACGATTGACAAGCAATTATACCACTCCGTTTGCTTTTCTTGTTTTGATTCGTGCATTGGATTTTAATTTATTATGGATAGAAACGAACCTAACTATTACTAACAGTAATCGCATTGTTATTCTTAATGAAAACCTTGTACTTGACTCTCTGAGATGATACTAGAGCTCATGACACATAGTTCGAGTCCCATCTCAGAGTGTCAGGGACAAAGTGTATTTTATAAGTCAACAAATTTATATTTTTTCTGTATTTTTTCAGCTAAATTGATCATGTATAATGAACGATGTATTTGGTTCTTTTTTCAATAATTTATGCTGCCAGAAAATGTCACCATTATGTAAAAGTTTCACGATATTTCTTAATCAATAGGAAAATAATGACCAGGAAATTTATTAACATTATAATATAAAAGGTATTTCCTTAGTATGCTTAACAACTTGAAATAATTGATAAACGGTTGTAAAACTTTCAATTGTTAGTGTCTTACCTGTATGAAAGCAGAAAAGTCCCAATAATGACGCCACCACAGCCAAAATATCCATTTTTCTAGTTCACTGCCACATGTTAGCAAAACTTTAATCGTTTTAACGGAACCGCGTCAAACATCATTTTATCGGGATTCATCTGTGGACAAAGAAAATAGAATACTTTAGGTTCCATATCATCTGTACTTACCGCAGCTACATAATTCTACAAGTCATAGATAATACGAAATAACTATTTATATCCCACACATATTGACTTGATTTCAAAGTGTTAAGGTACACCTACCTATTTTACTCTAGACTAGAACCAACAACCGACTCACAAGGCTAGTAGAATATACCCTTTACACTGAGCTAATGGAGACACGTCTAAATTGTGAATATTTCTAGGTAGACATGTTCCTGCTTCTTACTATCGCGGCTACTTTTCTTAAGTTTCTGGATTAATTTTAAAATAATGTTGTGAATGCACTTATTCCAAAACAATGTTATTTTTTTTTTCAATTGCAATACTCGTATCCCCTGTCTATCATTATGAAAGTTATCTAGTGAGATTCATGACCTAAAAACCGCAACACAATCTTTGAATAACTACAGTTAGCATTGCATAGTTGTTTATGTAATATTTTATAGCACCAATAAAAATTATCACAAGCGCAGTCAATAGACTAATTTTTTTATTTTATTTGCTCTTCATTCAAGTGAAATCGTTGTCAAGGATGTACTACTTAGTATCATTTATGATATGGTACTCCAACATGAGTCAATATAATTTTATAAAGGAAAAAGTAACTCCTTCAAACTCAGTCAAATAATCAATATCTACCAAAACTGATATACGATCATAAAACTATTTATATAACTTATTAGTATTATATAATATCGTAAACAAACAGTACAGGCCCCGACCTTTTCATCATCGTTAAATTTGTTACACTTTACTCGCTCGAGGACCACTGTAATTTAGTTTTCGTTTTACTCAGAATTTCATAAAACCCTTTCCCTTATCCAATATTACATAACGACATAACGAGGGCTGGACCCTTGAAATCACACCGTTAAGGACAAGAATGCTATTTGAACCAGCCTTGCATATAGTGAATATGTACGATGAAAAATTATGTAATTGTAATTTTTTACCTTTTCTAAGGTTAAGACATTGCCTTTTTTGGCAGTCTTGTAAAAATAATTAGTCACAATTTATTTTATTTATTTATTTATTCATTTTGGGAAACAACAGCATTGAGTTACACATGAATATACATAATTCAATTAAGTAGTACAATAGCCTAGACAGTTTCCACTGCTAAACACGTGCAATGCTATGTCGAACAAACAATATGGATCTATATCTGTGTAAAATTTTATATGATTTCTATTAGCTATTTTAATGTACGTACTTCATTTTATTTAAGTTTTTAAGGATATAGTTCGTCGATCTGTAACGAACGTAAAACGTAAAATCGGATATAAATAAAATATATATTTTACAATTTTACATACATTGCTCGTGTTCCAATTTAAGAACTTAAAGCTCTTGTATTATGGCACTGAAACACAAATCTAAGACAATATACAAAAGTTACTACTCTATATTAATTAGGAACAAAAAGGTGTCACTCAAGTTTAATTTAATCATATATTAATTGATTCTATGCCAACTGTAAAATCTATACTATTTGAGTTGATATGACTTATGAGCCACTCGGTCGTGGAGGTCGTTAAAAAATATAAACGTTATTGCAAATAAGTTCTCGGCAACGTAAATTAAATGATAAAATGAATTAAATATCCGAAAAGTTAAAAGACATCACATACATATCTTCTTAAGGTGTTACTGTTTGCCTGTCTTGGTAATTTCATATAACTCTTAAAAACTAAAAAAAATAACACTTTTTATACTACAGATTATCTCTTCGTGGTGCTATCAAAAGACGTATATAACTTTGTGATGCAATAAACTCTCTATAATCAAATTATGAAAATAAACTGCCGAGTGATGTGGTGACTACTTTCCTAAGAGTCGCATCAGAGTAAACAAATCTCTGAAATATTTATTTGGATTATCAAGTAGCCCGTAAACATATGTCAATTCGAGATTCGGAACTCTTTAACTGACATCTGTGATGACATAAAGTAAGGAAATTTGTCGTCACCAATTCAAATTTAAACTTTACGCCTCAGCAACAAAAACGTTTGCATATTGAAAATTATTGGATCAGATTAGCTGTGACTCACAAATGGAGAACTGTTTATATTTCGAACAGAAGTGAGAGTTTAATTTTACCATCTTTTGAAGAAAGTTTAATGATATTTTAGCATTTGACATTAACCATTTAAAATGTGCTGTCGAAATAATTCTGATTGACGTCTGAAAAGGAAGTTTCAATTAAATCTGTCAAAATCTTCGATGATCCAACAAACCGACATCGTTCGTTGAAAACAAATATTAACAAGATAGTCTAATGAAAAGGTCGGAAGCTCTCTGTTGTTTATTTCTTATTTCTATTTACATAAAGTTGATATTGTGTTAAGTTACAATTTAACAAATCTGCGGGTAATATACGTATACCCATGACAAGATTAACCCTTGTTCAATGAGAAGATTGGCTCAGTTCGTGAGAGCAGGAGTCTGACCCTGATTTGATCATTGATAGTTGAAATTTATTTCAAATGCTCTCGACATGAACTTCCGCGCTGGTCAAGAGTTTTTATGGATTTTAAGTGGTTAGTGTTATAAACAAACACTTAATTCAGAACTGATATACTGGTAATTTGAAATGACTCGAGTGGCTAAATTGTTTTTCTAAATTTTACGGCATAATTTTTCTTATAGTACCAGATATATTTCAACATAAAAAGTGTTATAAATCTGTGTTTGACTAATAGGATGATAACGAACAATTGACACAATAAAAACACATTTTCTTTTATTACTAAAAAATTGAAACATGTCAACTATTATATAATTATATGACAGAAATTAAAATATGACGAAATTGTAGAGCATTTATGTGTAAAAAAAATATCTATCCAAACACTAGCATACTCTGTCTCTATAAAAGCCACAGCATAATGACATGCTAAATAGGTATAACCCATTTGTTTTTAAATACAAATTTGAAACTTTGTCTATTAAGGTTATAATTCAAATGCATAAGTATAAACAATATACAAAGTTGTAATGTGACCTAGCATTTATTTAAAGATTAAATTATCTTAATTTCCTAATGAATAATGTTTAAAAATACACTTTGTCCCTGTTACCACGAGATGGGATACGAATCCACGACCTTTCGCCTCTGGCGACTGCTCTAACCACTGAGCTATCCAGGATCTAACACGATTGACGAATTTTTAATCATTTGCTCCTTTTTCGCTACTACAGAGCGTATTTTCATCAATGTTCAGGCAATCCACTCAAATAGCCAAAAGAAATATATTTATAAGTATTTTAAACTTTCGATGAAGATGAAAATTTGTATCGGTACCCTAAGATGGGAAGACCAGGGACAAAGTGGATTTTTAAGCATTTTTCATTAAGAATATTTACCAGTATAGCGTTGTGAATCCAAAATTAATAAAATATAAAAATTAGCTTACTTTTCCTCTAATTTAAAAACAGCATGCGGTATTTCAAATTATGTAAAAATTTATAGAATAAAAACATAAAATTACGGTCATAATAATTATGTACAGCTTTATGGTGTTGATAAAATCATTCTGTAATAAGATGCTTCGGTAGCCGCAACATGAGATAAGATATACGCGACACGCGTTGTAAATATAGAAGGATACGAGGCGACCAATAAACCATAAAGTAATATAATGATATCTCTCCTACATAATTTTACGACATAGAATATTGCAAAAGGAAACTGTTAATTTCCCATAAAATAATGATGTGGAAATAATGTAGATAAACATAGTTATATTATAAGCGTAGTTTAAACTGAATTATTAATCGGCTATTATCGTGGATAATAGCTAATGAGCTCTGATATATGCAACGGAAATCGAATCCAAAGCCCTATGAATTATTAGGTTGGACTAATTTATTTTCAGGTGAACTAGACTCATTAAAAACTAGTTGTGTGCCGCGGTTTCGTTTCTGTTGTGTTAAATACTGCCTTAAAAAACCACTTTCAAATGCCCAAACAATTTTCAAATAATATTTCGACTTAATCAACAAATCGTTTCAGATAGTGAGCAGAATACAAACAATCTCCTCAACTATTTTATTTTACTTAACATATTCTTTGCCTTACAACACGGTTATAATATCTGTAAGTTAACCTTCCCAACGCTAAAGGGGTTCACACGATAAGCACATGCGTCTCCAGACGCTTAACCAAAACAAACGTGGCCAAGGTTGAGTTTATAATTTATCACCACTTAAACGAGTGCATGAAAAAAAATTATCGTCTTTTATAAACAATGGGCTTTTTGAAAGAGTTCGTTACAGCGACATAAAGTTATGCAAATACAGTGTACAAAGAGAGACATCATTTAAATATATGCCAGAAGTAGAGTAAGCTTTAAAGCACGTAAATATAAAAAGCAATCATAAGCACTCTTTCAGGTATAATGTCCGCTCTGTTACTTTTATAATCGAAAATATTGAGTTCACTATACAAAATTTTCATTATTTTGTCGAGCTCACTTTACACTAAACTCGACTGCAATAAAAAGCATACCAAGAAATCTGGGAACCAATATAACGGTTTGACAAAACCTTCTTCAATGATCTATTTCTAATTAAACAAACATAAAAGACAATGGTAATATAATCAGGAAAACTAATTACTTATGTTAATTTGTAAACTAATTTTACAATAACATACAAATATCGACTTTATTATGAGGTCAAATAAGGTCTAGTTGACAGAATTAAGGTTTACGTTTATCCACTATCACATTATAAATACCTGACACGTTGTGACAACAAACTCGTTACTAATGTAACAACACTTGAACGCATAATGCGCCTGTTGACTTTTTACTTTCAAGGCGCGTTTAAAGATAACTTTAGCAAACGCACTAAGCGTTTCGTTTTACGCTGTTTATTTTTCACATACAGCTACGTCAACATATTTTATTAGCGTTTGGAGATTGTAAATGGTACTCGTTTACAATTGATATACGCAACGCGGAACTTATTAGGTTGGTTAGAAATTAGTTCTCCGTATACCGAGATTGTAAGCTTTGTATAATATATGGATGTGTTATATTTACTGTCAACTCTGATAAGGCTAGCTCCTGTATTATTATTACAAACACATGCATTTTCAAAGTTTACTTATAAGTCTCACGAAGCTACTGCCTTTAAGATCTCACGCGGTAGTACCAAAGCCGTGGGTGTTATTATAAAAATAAATGAAAACGTGCATTTTGAATTATGTTTGTTTAGACGGGACCATATATTTTTAAACATTTAAAGAGCAGTGGCTAGACGAGTGTCGACAACTATTAAGACCCACACAAAGAGCGATTGATCGTTTGAAGATTGTTAAATATGAGCGGTGCTCCACATTTGGAATTGATTAATTATGAGTTGTGATGCCGAACTGTAAGAACCAATTTGACAGCGGGATAGAGTGATTATTTGTCAACTAGTAGGTAGTATTTGTTTAGGGGGTTTATTATGAATGCATAAATATAAATTAGAAATTGACGAAAGTTCGTTTTTCATAAAATTTATTTCAAAAGATTAACAAGAAATACTTTTAGAGGCTTAATATTTTTTTTATTTTTATTCATGCATTATTTATTTATTTTATTTATTTATTTAACACTTTATTGCACAAAAAAAAAGAAAGTAAAAATAAATACATTGCAAGGAACAAAAAATAAATTAATTACATTCGTGCAATGGACATTAGTTCATCAAGTTAAAGTATTATATTTAAATTTCAACAATTATTCATTGAATTTTTATAATTGTTCAATTAGTCAGCCATCAAGATGATTTTAAAGGGATAATTAAAAAAGGACGATTTAAAAAAGGATATTTAAAAAAGGACGATTCTGAGAGTCAGCTAGACAACTTATTTTATAACAGGTTTTTTTTATGTTTTATGAGTAGAAAAATAATGCAGAATAGCTTTGTGTATACAAATATTCTATTATTTATTGTATTGGAGTTCTTCGTACCCATTATGGAAATAGGTAGTGCGATATTTGTGCATGATAAGAATTTCAATTAGCACTCAACAATTTACATGCTAAAGGTAGCAATAGCACCAATATTGGTTCGATATTTTTAGTACGATAGATTAGAAGTGTCACGTTACCTTTGACAACGAACTCCCTGCACTGTTGATGTTTTTTTTTCTTTAAGCCCCTAGTGCGTGTACTATCGAAATTGCACAAGTTTTTCGTAAAGTTTCCGACAAAGCGTCGTTCGTCACCCACAATGGTATATTATTGTTCGTGCGGTCTCGACTGACAGTTTGCGTGATGTATTGGGCCCCGACATTGGATTATTTTTACCCATTTCGTTAGCAAACTTAGGTTTGCATGCATCTATTGTTAACAGCGGAAGCGGCCCGACGATAGATTATGACTATGAGATTATTATTTGGGAGATAATAATAATCTCATAGTCATAATCTGTCCCGACGAGCGACTATGAGATTATTATTTGGGAGATTTTGATGGTGTTTTTAATGTGGATTTGTAATATAATCCATATATCGTTTTATAAACTGTAGCTTTGTTTTATGTTAATTTAAATAGATAAAAATATTGTTTTATTTTAGTTTATTAATTACGAAACTTAACAAAACAGTAACATTTTGCCAAACAAACAGAAAGCCAAAAGTTTTAAAATAATATTATTCTCTTAAATTAGGACATTCTATGTTAGTGAAACTTATATGAGTCTGTATAGGTTTTCCTTATGTCTCAGCAATGATACTTAGAATCTTAGGAAATATAATCTTATGATTATATTTCTTTATTACTTATTAAAAATTCTCGAAATTTTTAATATTTTGAAATAAGAAACATTTGCTTCGATCGAAACATAAATCAAATTCCAGGCGCTTCTTCAAAAAGTGCCAAACAAATATCCAAGATTATTAAGATCCAAAAAAAGTCATCAACAAAAACGTCAAAGGCGGTATCCACGTTAACACCCCCATTTTATCATAACAATAAACTCAGTTCGCACGATGTGGATTGTCGAAATAAAATAAGTAACACGGTACACACCTGGGATAGGCCGTTGTGACGTTCGAAGTCTCTCTGAAACCTATTGTTGTTTCCATTGCGTACGTTCACTAAGTAAGTGTTAATCGTTACCCACAGTACATTATGTTATCTAAACGCGTTTTTTTGTATAACTTATACCGCTTTTATATTAAGCTGCGTATCTTGACGTGCAAATTAAATATTGAAATATAATTTTTATTAGTTTAAATTTGGGACCGCTCTACATTATTTTCTTCACAAATATTTGGAATCAAACAAAACTTAAATGTGTCTCCGCGTCAACACAGTTTGATGTTGATAAACAAACTGTCTCGACGCCCGCAGGCGAAAGCTAATTTTATTAACACGAAATGCATTCCCACTTTGAAGTTCTCAATGAAGATGTCGAAATGTTCAAAAGAGCAAAAGTTTGTTTTACGACACGAGCTTCTGTAGTCGGTGATCAAAGTTTGGCGCCCAGCGTGTGATTGCGCGATAAATTATAAAATTTACGCTGCAATTTACAAATTGCGAATGTATTTAATGCACGTTCTCACAATATTAAGAACATTGAAAGTTAATTATCTTTCTTCGGTACATTAACAAAATGGTAAGAATTTTGCTGCAAAAATTAAATATTCTTGAATTAATTCTTCTTCTAACTCACAAAAGTTTTATTTATTTAATCATAATGGAATTATACTAATGATTACTATGAAGCATCAACATAATTAGGAAATAATAACTATTATTGTTTAATAAGTTTAATGATAAGAAGCCTGATGAATGAAGCTTCAGAAGAACAAAGAGACTTTATTATGATAATGTTGTAAAAAGATCACTGTACCTAGTCAGATAACCTTTGATGCCATTATCGATGGTAATAGGAAGAAATTTTAGATTTTATGTTTACTATGATCATAAACAGTAGTGCAGGATTTTAGGAAAAAAGGGAAATGTGTTACGTTTCCTTTTTTCTTAATAAATGTTTTATGTTGTTTGTGTGTTGTAATATGTTTGTTATAACTCACTATAAAAATCTCACTTTAGACAGACTTTAGAATTTTAATAATTTTACGAAACAAAACTAAAATAAGTCAATTTAACTAACCTTCTATGTATTAAAATGAATATCTGCCAAGCTTTTCATGGTTATTCAACATCAAGTTTCTTTCGGATTATCAAAATTAATACGTAATCTTTTAAACCTAAAGTTTACATCTATTAAACGTACAAAAATAACTAAGAAAATTAACCCTTATTGCTTTTAACGTAAAACGTAATGAAGTGGTTTAAATAACGTATTTTTATTACCTCTCGTCTCGTGTTTAACGATAACAAGCGCGTAAAGATTAAAAAGATAATTTTTTGAATGATGAAAAAATCTCAAACTCATATATATCTTGGAAACTAGCAGATATTTTTAACTTAATTCGATATAAGATTGTTATAATCTTACATAGTTAGTCTAATAAAGAAAACTCTAATTTAATAAAATTCTAAAGCTTTAGCTTTTTATAATCTTATTGTTAGAAGTTAATTTCTTGTCCTAATTTAGATGTAGCACGAATCAGTTTGTCAAATTTCTACACCCCCAGCTGTCATGTTCCGCAGGCTGACCCGTCATGCCGTCAATAATTCTCTTTGGCCCGTGGGGCAAAGTGTCAAATTTTCCATATCATTAGACCGATTTTTAACTTTTCACTTTCCTCATTGGTCGCTTCACGAATTTATAAGCAATTTTATCCAGGTGATCAATCTTCCGTTGTAATTTAAGAAATTGCATGTTCGTGTTAAAATCGGAGAGTAAATTATTACCTGTACATTTTAAATAATCGCTGTTCATTTAAAATTGAAATTTTACACAAGCCGATCTTAGTAAACATACGATTATTTGTGATAAACAAAATCTATTGAAATTTAAATCACCAGTCCAGGAGTAAAGATATTATTTTCAATAATTTAAGATGTGTAGCAAAAAAGTTCCAAAAAGTCGAGCTGAAAAGTATGCTTATGATTCTCTATTCCAGAATGGTCAAAGCTTTGATGTGCAAGAATCTCGTGCTCACGAATGATTCATTCCAGGCCTGCTAATTTTGGAACAGTCACGGTTCCTTAGATGTGAACATCACTGCGAGTGTAACGTAAGCGGTTACATTTGTTTTGCCTAGCCCGCCCGCTAGAAATACCAATGCGATTAAACAGTTATCGACGTTGCACAATATTTGACCACATGTTTCAAGAATCACACCGCACGCGCTATCAAAATATTGACGCTCTTATCCACGTGAGGTTGCATTGTGGTTTATTACTATGCTCGCAAGTGTGCACCTTTACCGTTTGCTTACCCCATTAGCCAGCACTTAATGTGCGTAGTTGCCATTAAAAAAAATATTGACTCAAGTGATTTCGAAAAGCCGAAAGCCAAAGAATGTCTCCTTATCAAGACCACATTATAACCAATTACAGCTACCTAACGATTTTTTGCTACCACCAAATCGTTTGGTTAGCATCATTTATTTAGAACCATTTTTTGCCTAAAGGACGCGCTTGGACGTAAAGGGTGGCGATGTTAACAATTAAGGAGCAGTTACTGTTAAAAAAATGTCACCCTTTAAAAGCTGTGTGGGTGCAGCGTCCAAAAAAGTGGACGCTTTTTATCACCTGGTTTGGAAGTCACAAAATGTTTATCGCCACTTGATGGCATGTTGATTTATGTTTCCACCCCATAGAAAACTGGGACCCGAACGAAATGAATTAGATTATTTAATTGGTCATTTATTTTCGAAGATAACGCCAGTCACAGAGAATTGGAGTGTTTTTAGGTCAGCGGAGTGCCACTTTGGCCAGAGGTAAATTTGATTTTATAATCCCTGAAATTGACTGAATATTTTTAGAAGGAATAAAAGCTTACGGGTGCTTTGATGTAAAGTGAAATAAATTTAGGCATCAGCTGTTGATCTAACTTGAGATTTATTACACATAATTGCTATGAGGAGCGCGGTATCTCATGTATTATGGATTATGTTCGAGAAATATGATGTGCTTTAAGACAAAAGGTATAAAAGTCGACTCAAAAAGTGGCTAATGACCGGCTTACACTTGCTTTGAGCCCACCCGTGACGTAAAAATTAAAGGCTTATCTTAAATTATGCTTAATTGGAGGGTCTAAAAGTACAGATTGAATTTTGTTGCGTTGATTGATAGCTTTACTTTATGTAGTGTTTTCGATAAAAGGCTTGTGTAAAAATTCCGATATTTATTAGGTTGGTCGCTATAATGACTTGTAATATGTGTGGGAACTAAAATGAATATTTAATATACATTAAAATTTCCTCATTCAACGTTAATAAGAAATAACCTGAATAAAAGCCATGCTCTATATTTTATAAAGTTATATATCTTGTTGTTTTTGTTAAATACGAACTTTTTATTTTTTATTAAATACGAACATGTTTTATATTAATTAGTCGCAATGCACTCCGAATGGATTCAATTAAAAAGAAGTAGAAGGCCGCCAACTTTTGAATGTTTTCATTAAGTTTACTGTAGATAATTCATATTAGGTATTATCATATAAGAAATCGTATTAGTTTCGTCGTATTATGATAAAAGAACAACATTTAGATACACATGTACACTAATTATTGTTCTTTTGCTGTTCAAAATGGACTGAATTATAATACTGATAGCCTTCATTGGCCAACCACGCTCTATGAATTGTATTTAGAGATTCCGTTCTGTTATTTATGGTGACCCGAATCGACGCCATAATATTTATAGCCACAACTAATTACAAAGCATTTGCATTTTAGTGTTTGTTTAAACCGCTAAACTCGGTTTTCGGTTTGCCTCTGGGATTGTTGAATTAAGTTTCTGTTTTCTATGTGGCTTGTTGATAAGAGCATAGTAATTAAAATTTATTATTACGTTTGTTAGTATAATTTTAAAGAATTTACATAATCAAATCATGAGTCGTTGCAATAGTAATACGGAATGATTTAATTAGGAGTTACGCTTCTCTTATTGTTTTGTTTAAATAATTTCCTATAAATAAGTTATTGATTAATTTTTAGAGAAATTCTTATAACATCTTTTAAAAGACGATGGTTTCGATTACTATAACGTAGTTGAAGCTAAAATAATTTATTTATTAATTTAATCTTAATTAAAAAAATAGACAATAGGCTGACTTAATGCCAAAGAGATATTATCTACCAGTCAGCTAGTATCGGACTTCCAGTGCGGCGATAATCATATATGTACATTATAGTACTAATATCGCTACATAAGATCTATATCTAAATATACATATAAAAATATAATTTTTAACGTCTTCATAAATCATAAAGATGAGAGTTTTTTTATACTAAACTACTAAAAAGTAAGCAAAAAATTACGTTGCGGAAAAAAAATGAAAATAAACAGACATAGCTAAGAAATAAAGAGGTCTTTATCCCGCCACATGCAATGAAAACGTTAATCCAATTTGACAAGCTCCCTTAAAGCCGCAACATGCAGTCAACACAAAGAGCAAGCAATAAACACAGAGATGAAAATAGTGTTTGTTTTCATTTACTTTGAGTTGCGGAACATTAATGGTGTGCGAACTCGGCAATAGCAGTAAACCATATTTCTAGAAATAATGGTTAGCTTCACGAATGCATACGGGAATGTAGAATATCTCATTTAGATTAATAGTGAAGATGAAATGTTCAACACTTGTTTATAGCATATATTTATTGTTAAAACATTCATTTTTTAGAAACAGAAAGCTGTTATATTTAACAACAGGAAGCTCGGTCACAATGGAGCATTGTTCCCGAAAACTTCGCACAATACCTGCACTGTTCCTCCAATCTTTACTTAATACTTTAAAGTCGCTAAATTATGAGACGTCTGAGTGGCAGCTTGAATAAAAACACTGGGGGTCTTTCAAAAACTATTGTTCTTACTAATTTGTGTACAAAACACTTTCTATAAGAACAATGAAGGCAAATGAATGTAACTCAACTGTTTCTAAATATATTTATGCAGGTTTGTGTTTTGTTCATTAACATTCTATTGTATTTTTATATAAACTAGTTTGATTTACGGCCATTTTAAAGAGATACTAGAGTTTAGTTGCACTTGTTTTTAAAGATGTTCAATTGTAAGTATTCTTCAAAAACAAAAAAAGACTGCAAAATTAAGCAACCGTTTTTAAATACTTAGATTTGCATATGTATAAATAAAATATATAGTTATTCAAATATTTATATCAGGTTTATGTACAATAGTCATATATATTACTATATGGTATATTAATATAGCTATATGAGTTTTATAGAACTATATATTTCTTACTGATTATTAAACATAATATAAGAATAAGGTTTGGTTTTTATTTGCAAATAACAAAAAGGTTATATATAATAACAAAAATTAAACGAATCCATCTCTAAGTTCCCTGGCTACTAAACTAAGAAACGATCTCGAGTATTTACATATATATATTTATATAGATAATAAAAGAGTTGTATAAATATGAAAAAAAGACAATTCTAATTTATGAAATTGGAAATTACTTACAGTTAATAAAATAATGGAGTATTTTTTACTTCCCTTGTTTTAAATAGAATTTTATATTGTTATTCCACAGGAATCGAAGTAATCATAATCAATAATGAAAATTGCTTCGTTCCAAATATCGATTTTCGTTACACTGATGCGTCTACTGATAAACGGTTAAAGATTAAGAAATATAAAGCCAATGAAAAGACAATATATCACCATTATCTCTATTACGCTGCAAAGGGTCGCGGGTAAACTTAGTCCCGTAACGTTAGTATAATTTGTGGTTAAATCAAATAAATTACGCACTTAAAGGCTATAGGTTTGTAAACTTTACTAAATATATTAAACACATAACATTTTTGATTTCATTAGAAATGCAAAAAAATAATATTTAAAATCTCTACTCTGAACTTACAATCGATAAAAATTATTCAACGGTCTATATGAATATTATTTTATCAATGGACATAACCATGCATTTAATGTAAGTTTCAATACCTTTCTGCTTTGAAAGTCCTATGTGAAGAGCCTTCAAACGTGGTCATGATTCACAAAGAATATTTACAAATAATAAAGTTTTTTTTTATCCTTATCTGAAAAGAATCGTCAAAAACTTATTTTAATGCGTAAATAACTTAAGATTATGTAATATTTTCAATATGTAATCTCCACTATTGAATTTGGGTAACTTGTAACATATTTGATGAATGATTAAAAAAAGTTCTGCTTTGCTGTTATCCTATTAATATTATAAATGTGAAAGTTTCTTTGTTTGGATGTTTAGATGTTTGGATGTTTGTCCGTCAATCACGCCGAAACTACTGAATGGATATTTTTTATCCCACTAAACATTTCTCTAGGGACCACGCGGGCGAAGCCGCTGGCGAAAGCTAGTAGTAAATAATCCGAGGTAGGTAGCAGAAGTCTAATAGGCAAGTCTGGACAGTGTCGACGACGCAAAATAGAGACGACCATCGGATGTGGGAGGGAATGAGACAGTTAATTCTAATTATAGCCTTATTGTGAGGCGAAATTTTATTGCTATCTCATTGGCACGCTCATTACGTGGACCGTAGTAATTGTGCTCTATTGTACTCTGCTCCGCAGCCGCCATTTTTCTGCGAACCGTGTGAATCTGGGACGAGGGGACCCATATTATGTCGCCAATGATTTTTCTATCATGACGTAAAATAAATCTTTTAGGGTGTACTACTTTTAAATTTTCTAGATTATGCATATTCATGAATCAGTAAGTCCAAAAAGTTTAAATATATGTTTTATTTAAGTAATGATAGAGCAGTTTGTAAAAATACAAATAAGAATTATAATATTTGTGCCTTTTGAAAAAAGTACCCTGACATAAGATATTAGACCATATTTAACTATGAAATAATCATAAATAGAAGTGTATTTGTAATTTAAAGTCTATATGAGAACAAAAGTTATCCAAGCGTTTTTCATTAAGCATACAATGTCATCTGTCAATTACAAGTTAACTTATCAAAACTTAATAACTTGAAGTTAGTAAAATACTTTCAAAATAAAATTCTCTTTGATTGTTCAATATATAAACAATCAAATAGACTTCCGTGATAAAGCCTCGATAACACATAACGTATCGATTAATCCCGTTATTAACGGAAATAAAACCGCGGGATACCGTTCTAATCCAACCGACAACACAGATTACACATTGGTGGTCGAAGTATCGTTGAAATCCTTGAGCAAACAATTGCGAGTGCAATGTTCGTTAAAAATAACGAGACACTCGCTGCAATGTTCCCGTGAGCTTTCGCTAAAAGGATAACAGAATAAATAACTGCCGTGATTGTGTATCTATTTCGGGTCGAAGCATGATGGCGTTTCAGACAACCACTGATGGCCTCTAAAGTTTCATCGCGGCCTGTCTGAACGATTAGCGGGCTGACAGCTAATTTATATACTCAACTTACTGTTCTATTCCCGGAGGGATGTTCATAGATCGAGCCATGTATAGAAAGGGCTCCAAGACATGACAAACTCAAAAGAAACAATCACTTCAATAATTTTTTATTTTTATTATTATTTATATTTGTATAGTGATACGTTTTCTTTTTTTCGCGTTATCCTCGGTAATATATATACAAATATTGGTAGACACATTCTACATGCAATATGAAATAAGCAATAAATTAAAGTTGATTACTATGGTTTATTAAAAGAGTTGATCAAAGCAGTATTGTCCAACCTTAAATAAAAAAAGGAAAAAATGAGTATGAATTAATTATTATAAAAGTTTATTAAAAAATATAATTATTGCTTAGTTATGAAAGATTGTAGTTTATACCAATAGTTCATTCTAAACATATATATGAAATGTAAGCTGGCAGTCCCTATCCACATCCAATATTCAGACTAGAAGAGTGACTAGTAACTCAATTATATGTATTTTAGAGTGGCAACATTGTAAGTAAATCTGTCAAAACTAACTTTATGTTCCACCAACTCGAATTCGAATAGATATTCGATGGGTTTAGTTTATCTAGTATTCATACTCTTTTATCTAGTGTTGAAATTGTAGTTTCCCATTAAAAAATATTTTTTTCAGAAGAATAGGTTAGCAGTTTATGTTAGATCTTACAAATAATATGTTAACAAGCTATAACATATTTTATTACTAAAGTACTAGTGACTTATTTAATTAAATAGTAACATGCCAAACATCGTGATCCAAACTGGCAACATTGCATGTAAATCTGGCAAAAATAAATTTATGTGTAACAAACAGTATCATTATCGAGCACAAAGCCGGCAGCTGCGCCGCTTATACCTCATTGCTTTTTCCGTGACATTGCACGCAAGCCATAAAAGATATTGAGTTTTGCAATAACGCTAGAGTATCTGTTCTGATATTCTTGCAGATTTCAATGCGGTCGTATTGCTTCTTATAATAGTAAAATGGAAGTATATTTTCTAGAATAGTGGTATTGTCAACATGAAGGACCTTGATTGTTGGAAATGCGTAATCAGCGACTTCAAAAAAGGAGGAGATGCTCGATTTCATTTGTTTTTTTTTATGTTGATTCCACAATATTTTCGTCAGCAGTAGACCGATTCTATTGGCTCTTTTTTTGTTATTTTTTTTTACCAAAAACGCACTTCAACATATTATTAATAGTTGGATAGTGAGAAACATAGTCATCCGATTCTTGCTCGAATTCAAAGTTTTAGAATATAGTTTTGTAGTTTTAAAAAAATATTTTAGTTTCGTTTTACTTTAAGTAATATAAAATATACTCTCATTCCATCTGTGTTTATCTAACGTTATCTATCTCTGTATATCTAACGTTAAAAATTACAACTTTGTTTTATTTAAATTTAATTTATAATATTAAAAGTTCGATTTTATACCTTAATTATTTTCATATATATGTTTTTTATTAAGAACTTCTAAAAGATATAAAGCACTGTGTTCTACGTTTTGTCTTAGCCCGTTACATGGGAAGCATACTCCGACCCTTTTGTCACTAAATGTGGAAACAATTTTCAGAATGGACTCTCTTGACAAATAATTTCAATACAAATTGGTCCAACAATTCACCCGGTAATGGCTCTGTTAAGTCTTTAAATATTTAGCGTTCCACCATTGGGGACATCTTACAATAAAATCTAAAAGCCGTTGGTAATCATTAGCGTTTTCGGTTCGGTTCATGACGAAATAAAATAGAGTTTTAAAAATTTACCTTTCTGATTTAACATTGGTTCTTGTAGATTTCACCACTTATCACAGCTACTTTTCAGTGTTGACAGTGTTTCAGCTAAGAGTAATATCACATTATATTTAAACAAAAATAACTATCTTATTTAATGAATAAGCGACGGAGACAGTTTTTAATTTATTTCATAGATTGTTTTATATTTGCACATATATATGTTTAGATGTATTCATATGGAAACATCACAATTTCAGGAATAACTTCTTACTTTTTCCTATGGTACGAGATAATATATAAAGTGCGTAATGTAGTTACTTATCATTTTTAAAGGGACATAAACCAACAAAAATCGTTATTCCAGACCATCTCCCTAAAAGCAGGGACGTGCGTGCTATGCACACTCATAAATTACCCTACGACGACGCACTAAAATAGCGTAACACCCCCAGTTCCATGGGAACGGTCGCTGTGACCCCACGATACCGCTAAATGTCTACAAATCTGGCGTTGCGACTCAAATCAAAAAGACATCCGCATAGATCTGGCGGCGATTAGAAACGCCGTTCGATAAACTATTTATAGGGGCACAAGGATCTGAAATGATAAATGCAGCCGCGATAAAGGAGGCCTGCGTAAATGGAAACGGAACACGAACAATACGGAACCAAAGTACAGCCGGAAGCATCGAGGATTTTTCACTGGGTGTCCCAGCAACAATAGAAGTCTGTTTCAATGTCTACCTAGCTGTGCACGGTCTTTTGTCTAATTAATTATCCAACGGATGAAATAATTAAGCTCGTATTCCAAGCGGCGATTAAGCTGCTATAATATAAAACATTCCTTTAATATCAGGTGCACGTTGTTTTGTTGTTAAATGAATGTTATTGTCTACTCCCGTGTAAATTTATTGTTCGAATTATTATATTTGATCAATTTTTGTCCCTTTTTTCAGTATAGCATTCACAATGCTATACTGAAAAAAGGGACAAAGAGGATTTATTAAGTGTTTTTATTAAGAATATTTATTATTCGAATATCACAGCCCCTTGGTATAAGGAATAAATAGGAATAATTGAATTAATTCAAGTTCAAGATTGTTACCGTATTTAACGGGAATTTAACCATATTGGTAGTGTTCTTCGTGCGAATGTACTCATTGATATCGGTGTGAATTGAATGTTGTTAGGCTATCGGTCACTCTGTGACAGGAGCCCGTTGAGAGAGGGTCAATGGAGCGGGAACGACAATAGTATGTTCTATAGTACCCGTCATCAATCAGAGAACATTCGCCGTGCAGACGGTAATATATCGTTAACAACATAGCATTTAATTAGTGATGGATCGCGTCCCGGCTTCTGTATTTCACGGCCGAATCGTATATCGCGCTAGGAATTTTTTCATTCGCTCCAATCGCGCATATTTGATACGGATTTATTATTTTCATCTTTACGCCTAACCCTCCTCGGAGTTCGGAAGCGATACGTAAAACGACGGAAGATATGAAGGGTGGTAATGGGGGAAAATGGTGCTTTATTCGATTTTGATAGACTTGATGGTGGATTTGGGTCCCGCTGTCACTCACGAGAATTGTCCTGTCTTTTTCACCTAACCTATTAGCGGCTTTCGAAATAATACAAAATTTATTATAATCGAAAAAGTGGAAAGAAAAGTTTTATAAGAAACGTGCTATATTTTGTTATTATGATCTCTATACGTTCATCTAGTTTAGAACTGATATATAGATATCTATATTTAAGGGTTTTTATTTTGCTTAATCAATAGCACTGAAAACAACTTAGCTTAACTGTTTCAAAATATTATAACTTGAATTTAAATAATAATATTTTTTTTAAATTGTGTAGTACGATTTGTTTGAAAATATCATAAGCTACTTTACCTTTCGTAAAACCTTATCTTAATTTATGTATAAGCCAGACTACTGAAGTAGCGCCATGTCATTTGTGTTGGTTTTGATAACACCTTTTAATATCTAAAAAAACGTTCTACCTGACTACTATCTACTTCAGAAAATCCACTTTATCACGAAATTCCATTCTTTAATAGAAAGATAGATTTAGATATTTATTTTGGAGGTTGTACAACCCGACTTTGTCTTTCATCATTTAATTATAAACTCTAATATTTAGTTTTCAATCAGTTGCGGACATTGTACATATCCTTGACCAAACATACTAATTAGTTTTCAATCAGTTGCTGGATATCCTCGACCAGACATACTAATATAAAGACTTTTATTTTCAACAGTTTTTTAATGAAACGTTGCTTTTGATATTAATTGATTATTGAATATTAATTGCTTTTGATATTAATTGATTAATTTGTAAGAGTTTTTTTTTTATTCTAATAAAAAGTCTCTAGCTTCAACACGTAATTATTATCAATTCCATAAGTTGAGGAATACGACTTTACCGAGTCATTTAATTTACTGTAGCTTATTCTATAGCGTGCCCTTTTCCTTCGGGAATGATCTCATATACCAATTACCAATTCGATAAGGGGACTTATTTATGGTGCCCGATGGTCGGTAAGCGCACAGAATTAAAATTCATTGTTTCTCTTATCCTGAAACGGAAAGATATCGAGAGGTCAGGAGATATCTTTACTTTATCTGGGCAACAAGGATAGGCTTTTAAAGTGGAGGGTACGTCTGATAGCGGTGGGGGGGAATAATTACGTGGAATTGGGAATTCTCAAGTTCGTCCCGTTGATCAGTTCTATTGAGTGTTATAAAGTCCTTATATCAGGTTTCACGATATCATGCGATAGTGTTTCGATTGAGTCTTCGATTTCATCGTGGACAATGTGAGGTTTCATTTTATTGCTTTAGATTGTAATGTGATAGGGAACAGTTTTTATTTTAGTCTGTAAATAAATCTCATGTAAATACTTTTACATATTTAACTTGCATTATTTATTATGCATGCCTTAAAAAGCTAAAGCATTATATTGAAATATTACAAAAATAATAAATAAATTATTATGAAATATACATCATTAGTTTTAAAATTTTAGTGATTGAAAATATAACGCGTTGAACTGATAAGCGAAGACAAATCAAACTTTGGAAATAGAAATGTACATTTTTTCATGGTAATTTAATCTGTTTAGCTTTCACTATGCTACTTACATTCTATTTATCTTATAGAAAAATAGTCTTTAAAAATCATCAGTTCCAGGTGTCCGAGGTACCGTTTATTGGTAATATATTTTTGAGGTTATTTTGGATTCCATACCCAAAGGGTAAAAACGGGACCCTAAGTAACAGAGTCTGTCTGTCACCAGGCTATCTCATGAACCATGACAGCTATTAATATAATAATTGAAATGAACCTAACACAAAATAACATAAATATTTTAGGGAGATAATAGTACTAATAAACTTCTGTACGGAACCCTTCGTGCGCAAGTCCTACTTGCACTTGGCCTGTTTTTAAAACAACATAATATTTATTCAGGAAATGTAAAGCAGAATATTTAAATTTTGCATTAGCAACATGTGTTCATATAAATATTCAAGGGAACGTAACGGATGTCAGTTTGGGCTTTTTTTAGTTTCCAGTTCATTTTGCAAGCAACGAAGGAGTTTCAAGTGATTCTCGATGCCTTAAGTGAGCCGCGCACGACCCACTTATATTGTAGTAAATATGCGCATATTTCTCTACTTATTGTATGTAAAACTTACAAATAGTTTGAGATGAGACGCATCCGTTTAGTAACCGATGACCTCTGGCGACACCCTGACAGGATTTAAGCCATTTAGTACATTCGGCTTACTATCTCAAACCATTATGTACGATACATTATAACCTCTACGCTGTAATATTAAGATGCTTTTTTGTATATTCTAACCCGTTGCTTGAATGCAATTGAAAATAGATTTATATGTGTAGAGGCGTTGCATTAGAATGAAGTCGGAACATGACACGTCAATGTTTTTTGAAATTTTATTCCATGTAACATTACATCCAAAAAAATATGCTGTGCATTAAAGAATTGAATATACAATAACATATGATTTGGGATATTTATAATTTCCCTTCTCAATTTTCTTTTCACCTCTTTGCTTATCGAATTTTTCTTCATTGTAACAATAATCGGACAGATGAATTCTTTTATTTTATTTCTTACTACATGAGCCAGTATATTTCGTATCACCTTCCACTGTTTAAACTATGACAAACGTTTCAGAACCAAAATCAGCTAAATCGGCCCTGCAGATCTCAAGTGTTAGCGAAACAAACAAACATCAATTGATTTTTATTATATAAATATTTCGTATTTTAAATCATTTATATTTTTTGATGTCTTAAATAATTAATTACAATCTTTTCTTATGTCAGATTGTAATTTTTTTTACGAGACAACTATTACAATTGATTTTACTAAAGATCATTAATATATTACAAATAAATCTATATTTTTACTGTAGACGTGCTGAGAAGGGGAAACATTTGTTTCACAGAAGACCGTTAATAACTAATCCATTAGTTCCAGATACAAAAATGTGCGGGCCATGGCAAAATAGATATCTTGAGTACACACGCATTTCCGTTCATAAAATCAATGTGGTTAATAATTTGGTTTTGTGGCGGTTAAATTATTATAAACATTCCGCCAGCGGCTTCGCTCGCGTGGTCTTGTGTTATTATAAAAACCTTCCTTTTCAATCACCCTATCTATGAAAAAAAACCGCATCATAATCCGTTGCGTGATTTTAAAAATATAAGCATACATAGCGATATAGGAACATAACTAGCGATATTTACTAATGAATAACTCAGTATTTTGTCAATGAAAAGAAAATAAAAAGATAATATTATATCGAGAAACGTTTTGATTCTGTTTTTTTTTTGCATGGAATAGACTTCAAAATTAATAGCCCGATTTTAAACATTCTTTCACCTACTGAAAGCTACATCACCTACAGGTGATATAGTATATAATTATAACATTTGAATTTCATAAAAAGACTAATAATTATTCTAATAGAAAATATTTTTTCAGATGTATTCATACGGTACATAAACTACGAGTAATACTTAAAAACAGTGCGCCAGCGCGGGGCGCATATCAGATAACTCCATTACTAGAACGATGTTACCATTCGGGCATTCGCTGTTTCCGGCTTTTACGTATCCAAACTGCCGTAGAAGCGATAAAAGGAAATTCGTTGCATTTTTAAGAATACACTCCTATACAGTTGTCCTATTGTTTTGTATATATATGGGACTATAATTCAATTGAAACAAAAGTAGTGTGAAATTAGTGTTACTTTAAAAATTTCGATGCGTCAGGTGCAAACAATAGCTACCTGTATGAGTAGTGTAGTACAACCGTCCTGTCCGTCCTGTCCGTAATGCACCAATCAGTATATCAACTTTTGCGATTTGCGCGAAACGATAATGAAGAAAGCTTATTATGCATCTAGGTCGGCGTGGAATTTTGGATAGCGACAAATTTGTATATAAATCAAACTACTTCATAAACCTTTAAGTGATCGATTTCTCAGGAATATCACTAACAAAAAATAACGTTTCTGCCGTCATTAAAACATTTATATGCAAATAATAAAAGAAACTGATGATCGAAAGTGTCTCATTCCAATTATTATTTTTTAACTTTTATTTACTTTACATACTCAAGGGTATAAAAAAGAGTATAAAATACAAAAAGGAGCTAATGGTGTCGTTACCACGCTCTCAAATTTTATGGGATGATTAATTTAGTCGGATTATTATCTTTAAAATAAAGAGCTTTTAGCGCGAACAGCAGCTTTTCGAGTTTGTAATTATAGATTGTTTCTTGACAAAAAACATTAAACACAATCGATTTTATTTAAAATAATATATTTTCCTTTTTATCATTTCTTAAAGTTTTTTTTGAAATATTGTTGAAAAAAATATGTTTAATGTGTCATCGTTATGTAGGTACAAGTAGATAATAATAACGTTATTATTCAACGTAAGTATTGCATTCATAATTATGCTACACAATTAATTTTAGTCGAAAGTACAATAAATTTAATTTGTCGCGTAAGAACCAAACAATATTATTTATGTTTATTTACTAACTCAATCCGAGACGAGAATATTCGCTAATTCATCACTTCTCAACGGTAAGTGGCAGACGGTGCCCGGAAGTCGCTTTTTTCTCTTCTTTCAAACTCTCGAGAGCTTTGCAAAATGTCTTCGAAAACGACTTTTCTCTCCTAAGTACGTTTTGACATCCTCTCCTCTTGCATTTTTTTAACAACGGCGCCGTACTTAAGACCCTTATAGCGTTTGTTATGTTCATTCATAAAGTTTGAGCTTCCAAAGAGTTTTTATACTTGATATTTACATAAAGTTATGGTCTTAAAATATGTTATATAGAGTATTCTGTTAAGTATTCTAATCTTAATGTTTTTGGTTTATAGAAACGAGCGTTTAAATGTAAGGATTTATGTATATAATAAAGAGTATTTTAAACATTATAAATCATCTAAGCCTTCTCCATTAACGCAATTTTAAAGAAAGAGCAGCTTTATAACGCAAAATTATTAAATAAAAGCTTTTAAAATAAAACTAAATTATGAATTAAAACTATAATTAATTAATACTTACATCATTATAATATCCAATATTTTTATGAACAATTAGTCCAGTAATCTTTATTATAATTCCACTATCGGTCACTTTGTTCACGGCAAAACCAACTTTTAAAATTTCGCGCCAAGCCCACGAAGCGAGCTACATCCTCCCCTCGTGAGAGTCCGAGAGCTACTGCCGTACATATCCCGTAGTCTGGTCGACAGTCTAGACGAGGGATGGGCTTCGCGGGGGTGGGGGGAAATCAACCCCGGCCAGAATTGCCAGCATTTTCCCAGAACAAACGCAGCTAGGAAGGATCCGATTGAGTAAATTAGACAAGACAATCCTTGCGAATGGCGGAAAATAATGAATTATTAAAAACGGATGAAACGTTTGTCTTTGTTTTTTTTTTTATATATTTATCTTAAATTGGTTGTTTAAGGTTTTTATCGATAGAAGCAAAATATATAAGTAGACTTTTTTAATTATGTATTTGTTTATTTTAGAAATATATGTTGTTTTAACTTTCATGGTCATTTACATTAGAATGATAGCAGTCCAGCGAAATATTATCATTGTAATATATTCGAAATGTTCTTTTAATTAAGAGGAATCCATTACTACCAAAAAAAGAGTTAATCCTAGTTTGACAGTCAGGGTCTCATGATAAATTCAAAATTAGGATTTAAATTTTATTTTTTAGTTTTGAAAAGAATTTCAGGATATGTATTATACTTTTTGGTCTTCAGCAAACTAATTACAAGGCTTCATTTCAAAACTCCTCTAGCGTTCTGAAGTAAAGAAAAACTGCCAACTTCTGTCCTCCGCGGGCCGTGGCTGTCTCACGAATTTACCTTTGAAAATCGAATGAATATCAACTTTTTTGTATGCATTGTGAAATATTTTTTTTTTCTCAATAACAAAATGAAATAAATTTATCTTTTGCATATCGTAATATCTTTTAGTTTTTGTCGTTTTGTTTCTCTGTTTTGAGATTTAATGATATCAGCGATCGATCGAATTCCTCGTTCAATGTGCTTATTAAAATATTTATTGGAGGCGCCGGTTGCACTTTTGGTCATGTTTTTAGTTATGACAAATAAGAATATAATACCAAGAACCTAAATTTTGTCATAGTATATAAAATACTGACAGTTGTACCTCGACTTGCAACTTGGCCGGTTTCAATTATAGTCTATGTCACCCGCATATGATATAGATTGCCAGGTAATAACAATATTAAAATTGGTCCAATATTTTTGGAGCAGTTTACCACTTTTATCAATCAGACTTTAATATATTAGTAAAGACAAGCTTTGAAAATGATAACAAGAGCACAAAATAGCAACGGTACTGAAGCATTGTCGGACTAATTAAGTTTCATTTATTCTTACAACTATATCGGATCAACAGCTAAGCAATTTCTATTTTGAAAACTAAAACAAATTTATTACTAACTATTGCAGTTTACATTCAGGAGTGAGTACATAAACTATTAATAAACTGTCTGTATGCAATACTATATAAGGATGCCCGGAGCGAATATTGATCTAGTTCAAATTTAGCACTGAAAATCTGGAACCAACAGCCTACCATTGTAATGCCACTTGGTAATCTTTATGCCATCTTGAATTTAATATTGTTTAGTTTTTGAAGTTATATTTAAAAAGATACAGACATATTCATATTTTGCTTTCTTTTTCATTCATAATTCTAATTTGTTACCTGAGTTACTGTGACTTAGTAGATTTAAATAAATATATAGTTTTTTTTAGATAACTTTAATATTGTATCGTTTTTTGCGCTATCTCAGAATGTCCGTTATGATTATTTGACTTTTTATTTACTTCAGCAAAATACAACAATTAGATATAATGTAGTTTAAATCTACTATTAAAAAAAAAAAGCTTATTAAAGAAGCTTGATAGATCACTATGTAAGTCAGTCACCTTTGAGTTATATATATATATATACATATATAGATAAGTATGCTTGGAATTAAGAAGGTCCAGCAATTAGATAGGTGGTATATGGTTTTTGTAAATGTCGTTACTCTTATTAGAGCTAGTGAGTTTCTTGCTCGTTCTTCTTATCAAAAAAATGTTAGACGATTCAAAAGTACTTTTAAAGAATCTATCTAAATAAAGGTTATTTTGACTTTTTTTGCTTAACTTCCACATCGCAACGGATAATTAACTCTCGGACTCTCGGATTTAAATCATCTCTCGGATATTTAACGAGACATTTAGTTTTTAAGTTACATCTAAAAATCTGTATTATATATTTTACTCATACAAATATTTGATATAGAATTTTTCTCATATATACAGCTTCATTGTAGTGATGAGATGCGGGTAAAATGACAAATTGATGCTTCTATGACACGTCATTTTAATAAGATATACTTTAGTGGTTTAAGTGGCACTGAATAATAGAGCTACAATGAAACAGCAAAATTAAAATAATACTCGTATCTTGTGCAATTGATAGTAATTAATTATACCGTAAATAATACCTTGTTTTCTCATATTAAAATAGCGCATTTCTTTCTTAAAACTAAGGAATCTTTATCTGTATTTCACAAGTAATTAGCGTCGTGAACTCAATTCGTGTAGGTAGGTAGGTACTCTTAAAATAGGAACAGAAGTTTAGTTAATGATCTTACATATTAGTTCAATAACCATAGTTTGTTTATCTATACTTTTATCATAAAGAGGAAATATTTGATTGTTTGTTGGTTTGTTTGTTCTCGTGAATAGGCTCCGAAACTACTGGACCGATTTTAAACCTTATCTACGAAAAGCTACATCAAACACGGGTGTCATAGGCTATAATTTACGTTAACATTATACTCGTACATCTTCGCAATTAGTAATTTCTGGTTCTCTAAGTTAATATTTATTTGAATAAATGTATATAACACTAACTTGCTAAATACCATCTACAACATACTTTTTGATATAATGAATCTCAAAGCTTATTCGTAGTAAAAAAGTATTAAAAAGACCAAGCGCGTATTAAATATCGGGAATTACATCATTTAGTTTTAAGTCATCATCATCATCAGCCGGAAGACGTCCACTGCTGAACATAGGCCTCCCACTTTGAACTCCACGACGGACGACATTGCGCCAGCTGCATCCAGCGGCCGCCCGCGACTCGGACGATGTCGTCCGTCCATCTAGTCGGGGGTCGACCCACGCTGCGTCTTCCGGTTCGTGGTCTCCACTCGAGAACCTTTCGTCCCCATCGGTTATCGGTTCGTCGAGCGATGTGGCCTGCCCACTGCCACTTCAGCTTACAAACTTTGCGAGCTATGTCGGTCACTCTAGTTCTTTGGCGAATATCCACGTTTCGGATCCTATCGCGCAAAGAAACCCCTAACATAGCTCTCTCCATGCCTCGCTGAGCGACTCTATGCTTCTCTAAGAGGCCAGCAGTTTAGTTTTAAGTGCACTATATTATTTTTAAGAATTTTATATAACATATCATACTTAACTAATTGGTACTGGAAAAAATGTTTTGTACCTTGCAAATTTAAGTTTTTAAGAAAAAATATATTTCCAGAAAGAGAGAGATGTAGATGGCGAAGTAATCTAATAAGATTCAATTTTAAACGCTTAACCCGAAAAATATAGTATAAACAAATATTTATTTAAAACTTGATGCCAAAGTTTCCTCTAATTAAATTTTGTTTTGACAACGTGTCACTGTAAACATTTCCGTGAAATGTAAAAGTGTTCGTGTCAAAAAGTCGTTAATCGCAGAATTGTGTGTCGGAACAACTCTCTGAGAATTAGTTAATCCCTTGACGGGTTAATCTCACAAAATCTTTCGTCTAGATACTGCTGTTTATGGTTGGTATCTCTTATCAGCTTTTCTTGAAAGCGTACGCCATTCCTTGAAATCAAAGTTTGCATTTGAACTTTTCTGTTTAAAAACTAGCTGTTTTCTCGCGAGTTTGCTTGCGTAAATAACATAGTCACCCAAGTATGATATAGCTTTCCGTAAGTGAAATAATTTAGTTATTAGTTCAGTATTTTCGGAGCTTATAAAGGTATTTTGTAAGTACACTTATAAATGTAAATAGTGAAAAAGTTGAGTTAGTAGAATCGACAAAGTTCCTTGGTATTACACTAGATTCCCGACTGCAATGGGATTCTCATATTGATAGCTTGTCAAGTAGACTGGGTGCTGCAGCTGTTAAGAAAATTAGACTCTTGACAAATATTGAAACGGCAAGATTGGTATATTTAGTTATTTTCATAGTGATTTAGTTATTTTCATAGTGTAATGACGTATGGTATATTGTTGTGGGGTTCTGCGGCTAGCATTCAGGATATTTTTATTATACAAAAGAGAGCTGTCCGTGCTATATATAATTTACGGTCTAGGGAATCTCTCAGAGAAAAATTGAAAGAAATAAATATTCTGACGGTTGCCTCTCAATACATCTATGAGAATATTATGTACACAAGAAAACATTACGATTCCTTCACAAAAAAAGTAGCGTTCATAATCTTAACACAAGAAATAAAAATAAACTTGCCGTTTCAAGCTTCAGACTTCAAAAAACCAGAGGATCATTTCTGGGTAAATGTATTGCTATGTTCAATAAAGTTTCACAAAATGTAATTGGCCTACCCATAAATAAATTTCAAATTCATGTAAAGAATATACTTATGAGTTAAGGCTATTATAAAGTTGATGATTATTTTAAGGACCGCAATGCATGGAATTAATAGCCTTCACTCTGTTCTATAACGATTAATTATAGGTATGTACCAATCTATGCCCTACAGACTTTGAAACTTGTATTTATTATTGTTATTGTTCAATTTATGTATTATTTTGGTAATGACATGATTTATGTAAATATCATTACTTATGATAAAAAGCCGGCAAGTTTCTTTCGCTTGTTCTTCTTGTCAGCTAAAAGACGTCCTGAACAAGTGGTAGGGGGAAAAATATTTTTGGACGATTCAAAAGTGCTTGTAACAAGCTTACTTGAATAAAAACATTTTCATTTTATTTCATTAAGATTATGGAAATTAGAAACAACGAAAATACCATAACACCCAAACCTGAGACAATATAGAAAATTGACCTGTAATTGAACCCAAATTTTAAAAGTGGGGTACATAATACTAGGTCACGAAGATAGTTAAGAGATATGAGTAAAATTATGCGGGGAAGACTGAGAGTATCGAACGCTACAAGACATGGTTTTCGTGTACGTTTGTGCATTTTTCTTCGATTAATAGTTTCATACCTGCTCGCCCGTTTTCAAGGCTGGGAAGATGATAACATATATCATCTTCCAATATCACGAGCTCTTTCCAAACTCACTTGTTGTTCCACTAATTGTATGTGTACACCCTTAGGTTAGTTAGTTATTTTATTTTAAAAAATATGGCAATAAAAAATATAGTTATTAAAAAATATGGCAGAAAACATAATTCAATTTTTGTGCATTATATTTACTGCCATAGGCTATCGGTGCACACTGGTGGAAAGTATTATACTGCGTGGTTGAAATCCGTTAGTATTTTTTATTTGCAATATTTATTTATTTAACACTTCATGTACAGTGTACTCATTAGAGTAAATTTTCTACCAGTCAGGATGGGTGAAGTAGAGATAAAAGATGGTAATATGCACAATTGAGATGGCGATATAAATAAGAGAAATAAAACCTAAAAGAAGGTCTTTGGTATGAGTGGTATATATGTCGTATCATCTTTACGAAGATCGTTTGATTTAGTTACTTTGCAAATTTTTTTAAATTGCTAGTTACTCGATTACTTAATTACTCGATTGTAGAGAGAGCGTGATCATCGATACTTCTAATTATATTAGAATGGTGACACTGACTTTGACAGTTCGTTAACAAAAGCTAATTGCCGCCATTTTTGGCACACATTCTGTTTCCGATCGCCGAGGAGTAAAGACATCCGACGATATCACGCCCATTTCGTTATATTTTCGTACGAGAAGTGATAAAATGTAATAAATCCACGTTGGTATACACGCCTGCAGTGTTATTTTAAAGATAATCCTCCGATATGGACGATCTATTTGGGCTTCGTAATAGGCCCTTCTGACTACCCTCCGACATATATGTACCGAAAATGGGACGTCAGATAAGACGAATCATTTGAAGAGTTTAGTAAAGAGAACAGAGTAGTAACAGCTCGCATACTTCTACGCTGCGGAATGGTCATTCAGTTTAAGTAAGATCGGTATGCGGTCACATGATCATATTTTCCATGATTAGGAGCGAATCGAATCCACTTATTCAGAAGTCCGTCAATTTTAATAGAACTGCATTCAGGTCGAGGTAGCTCACATCACCATAGTCGATTATAGGAATTATTAAGGACTGCACAAGCGTAGCTTTAATATTGACTGGAAGAAAATTTTTAGACGATAAAGCGCTCGCAGTATTAGAGTCACTTTTTGACAAACACTTGCTTGCGCTGCCAGTTGAATCTACCGAAAAAAGTTTTTACGTCCATCCTTTGTTCAATTCACTTTGTTTGGTTTTAGTGATTTTATTGGATAGTAATTAATGAATCGCGATTCGGAAAAAAGTGCACGAAAAACCCGTAACGATTTCAAACTGCAAACAATACGTATAAAAATGTAAACAATCGCTTTTTTATGCAAATACAGACAGTCGATCGCGAAACTGTAGCTCGGATTGCTCGTACGTGCCCGTATCATAGACTAATGAACAAATACACGAGGCATACTAATTTTAGATCGATAATGAAACAAGACGAAAAATGTAAAAAAATCCGTACCAAAATTTACCTTCTCTGTTTGTCCTTCTATCCGTCCCGACTATCTGTTACAGATATGTGACAGATAGTATATCTTATATTATAATAATGAATCCTAAAATGTTACCAGATTAATATATTAAAAAAATATAGTACATTAAATAACAAGGCTTACTTCTGATTTGATGAAACAAATATTTGAATGTGTTTATGCGCATGTAAAATATAAATTTCACCAGCGCCTTGAGCGGCTTTAAATCATTTTAACCGACTTAAACTGGCTGAAAATAAACCTATGTAACTGTTATAATTACAATCATCATTGTTATTTACGTCAAAATCAGTTAAGTGGCAGATTAGAAGATACCGGAAATATAATTCAGATTATTTCATAATACGCGCATAAATTAGTTCTAATTTTATAATTTTACAGGGAACCGGCCGAAAAACATAGGAGAATTATTCAAACTAGATACTTATTGCCACTTCGAATTCATTGTAAGGTTTATGGGCTGCTTCTCCACAAGCTTAGCTTAAAGCCCATAGTAGAGCGCTGTAGCTCGAGCGGTAATTTCAACGTAAGTTTGTAATACAGTGTTAAAGCGCGGAGAATTTCGCACAATCTACATTGTTGGTCTGCATAAAGCTCTTACTTGACACTGGTTTAATTTATTAGTGGAACAATGAGCTTACATTTATTATGTTAATAGCGCTCTATGACATACAATTTGTATAAATTGTGATGGTGTCTTTACGTCAAATCAAGTGATAGTCGTTTACAGATAGTACAATATTCTTGTGCAACGGTCTGCCCGCAAATAAACTGAGAGCTCAAATTTCGGGTAATTTAGAAGAGCTTATAATATTTCTGAAGTAAACGAAGTATTTTTTTATTTCAAGAAAATATGATATTCTTTGATATAGCGATCAGTCTATTTGAATGATAAATTATCTTTATACCCATTTCAATAGGTTCAACTTTTTAAAGTACATATTTTTTTATTACTCAGTATGTTTATATGAAAACAATTAACATTATGTGTACGTTAGTATATATATTATATTCTTAACATTCATTCCAACCTGATATGAATTTAAAACTGTACTCAGTAGAACCATGAAAAAGTTCACTTTTAATTTCTCTGTTTACGAGTATGTCTGGATGCGTTCCAAAGTTTCACTACCTACCTTATTTTAAGCAGCAACCTGAGAAACTGGAAACAGCGGAAAGCGGAGTGAGAGTCAAATTAATCAAGGACGGACAATGACATATCTTGTAGCCGTAGAGTCCATATTATGGACTCCATAATCAACTTCCTCTACAAGACCCCATAAGATGGGGCAGTGTTATTGAAATATATTACTAATACATGAATAGTATAAATTTAAAGACATGGGCTATCATAAAACAGTAGTTCGAAGACACCGCTTTGACAATTTACAATAGAGAAGGACATTAGTCGCTAAGCTTTATAAGTGTGACATTGCATTTCCAATTTCAGTGCTTAAATAATTGTATTGAACTATTGTATACAGTTATATTAATTCTTACCTGTGATTGCGTAATAAATTGAATGTCACTCAATCAAATGTTTGCTAATAGTGATTTTATTATTTATCACCCATGTCAGTAGTATATCTTGATCAATTTACTAATAATGTATTTTATATAGATATTCGTCCGCCTCCGCTATCGCTCGGCTCGTTCCTAATTGTACTGCGAACAGACTTACTGGATGCTAAATGGATGCCCGTGAAATTTAAGGATCCTTCACTAGCCTTTTTAGTTGTCTCTTAATTTCGGCCTTCATTAAACACAAGAGGCTATTTGGCTAGCAAACGACGTATTTTCAGAAAGCAGACCTCTCAAAATATATTAGGTACATTCGTCGGGTATTTCGTAAATGAAGTGGATGAAATCCTCTTTTTTCTTTAATTGGTATTTGAACTCAAAATTACTAAGTAATTTCAGTAATATATTTTTATTACCATAGCCTTCATCATCAATAAAACCGTAATGCTTTTGAGGCATATAGGTTTATTAAAATAAATAGCGATAATAACTAATAAAAAAAAGATAATACAATAACCCGTATTCTATTCTATTAGTAATAAAAAGTGTCAAACTGAGAGCAGTCTACGCTTGTTTTGTATGTAATATTGAACATAAAATCGATATCGTAAATTCCTATTTTATTAACACTCCCCTTTATTAAGTAAAATACGTCTCACCATGGTTGGATAGGTTTCCTCTATAAAATGTTCAGCTGCAGAGCGACAATACTTCGAATTTCGGATGGTCACCCATTGTTCGACGAGGAATTACAATAGTAACACAGATCATCCGTCTCCATACAACACAATACTTACCCAAACAAAGAATTTCAGTTTCCCAACACACACGAACATCAATGACCCAGACTAAAAACATACATACCAATAAAGTTGAGATACTGGAATTTGTGACTGGATCGTCGCCGAATCGTGTTTACGGGATGACGTTAAAACGATATTCCATGTTACGCGTGGGTCGATAGCGTTTTATTTTGACAAACGGACGGAATTCTCTTTGTTGTATTTAACGCAATATATCAATGTGTGACATTCAATTTTGTAGCATCCCAAAAAGATCCCACACGTCTGAATGAACTATTTCAATGTAATATTAATAAAAAGTGTAAAATAAACTATAAAAAGTAAAATGTCTTGTAAAAAACGATAATATTTCAATCCCATTGATAAAAAGATCGAACTACCGTATTGCTTTAGGACTTTGAATTATTTATTCCAAGGAGAAGAAAATTTCCATTTGAAGGTAGCATTATGTAATCGAAACAATTAACGGGATGGGTTCTAGCAACAGCGTGAACGCTTGGAGATTTATCATGTCACCAATAGAATATCAATGCGACGACCACCCGCCAACTTACTAACGATGTCGTTCTGTAGACAATACTAGTGGCACAATGCAAGAATAACGACCTTCCGAGAGCATGCGCCATTGATACTGTTACTCTAAACAGCCAAAAACAAAAGACGAATATAAATCAAGAACCCCGTACCCAGTGCGTCCAAATTCAAATATACAACTCCATCAATATTGTATTCTAATATGTCCCGTTGTCGACTTTATTCCCTTTATAATAAGAGTTATAACGAGTATATTTCTAGCAAAGAAAAGCTTGTTATGTTAAGCGGTAACAACTTCGAAATAAACAATAGTTCCTATTACAATGCCAACGTTATTACTTTATGACCAGCGTAACATAATCATTGACCCATTGTTGGACACTTCTTAAAACTGCATCGCGGGTGTTAGACGACCACAGTTACTCAATACAGTCGGACTTAACGAGTAAAGGACAAAATATTTTTACCGCGACACGAGACTAATCGTTTGTGCGGACGTCTGTGGCCGTTTCAAAAGGACACTTTTTGCAACATTAAGCGTAAAAGGTTCTACGTCATTGTGCCCATAAATAATTGTGTAACACAGGTAACTTTTATTTATTTGACTACGTAAGGTTTAGAAATGAAATGTGGCACACTATAAATCTATATGTATCTATTTGAATTTATAATATAATGTTAATATTTCACTACCTTTCGCCAGCGGCTTTGCCCGTGTGATCCTGTATTATTCGTATAAACCTTCTTCTTGAATTAATGAATCAATCAGTCATTGACACATGCTATTCATTCACATTGAAATAATTAAATTCCAAAAACACAAAAAATATAAACAGAATATTATAATAAATTACTATATCTATTGATGAAATTCTCATGAAAATCTGTTGTTTAGTTTAAAGATCTCGGTGTACAGACAGACCGAAACGAGTTTGTTTTATAAATATATAGATTTTCAAAAAAATCCTTAGTGCCTAGGTTAATTTACAGACAATTCATATAAAAATTTCATAAAAAATATGATGTAACATATTTATTTTTGATGAATTGTTAACAGAAAGAAATACATTATTAAATGAAGTAACATTTTTTTACAATATTTCGTATTACCTATATATATTTCGTATAATGGACTTTATAATGGAATTCATATGTTAGCTAAATTATGCTTTAATTAAAACAGAGGAGAACTGTGTATGAACAACGTAGCCATTAACTTGAGACAATATTAAAAGCAATTAACGGTTTAGCAGTCTGTCTATAGGTATCTATGAATTTAGCAGAACCTCGTAAACCTGACCACAGCTCAGGCCTAATTACCCTGTGACTGTCTCACTCACACATCAGTCGTGAAAAGTGAAGGGAGAGTTTACCTCCATGGTGCAAAGTAAATATTTATCCAGAATGTTGTTTCTACAAATAAGATTTTAATTAGGTTAAGTATACGTTACTCTTATTTGTCGTTGTAGTGTATAGTATAGTAGAAGTATGTACTATTTTTTGTACTAAGCTGAAAAATAATGAATCATCTGATTTAAGCGATCTTAATATCTATACATGTATGTGCTATCTTTGAAAAATAACATCATATTTGTTACCACTGACTTGCAAATAAACATTTCATCTCATATTGAAATGTAATAGAGTAATTCAAGAGAAAGATTTATCTGAAGCTAGTATGTTATATAATATATATTCATCATCATCATCAGCCCTTTTAGGTGCCCACTGCAGGGGCTCAGGCCTTCCTTGGATGGTTAAGGAGGATGGGCCATGACCCTCCACGCTGGCCCAATGCGGATTGGAGGGTATTAACGACCGCAAATGCAGCCGGGACCAATGGCTTAACGTGCCTTCCGAAGCAAGGAGTAGCTCGAGATAATGATTTTTCGGTCACCCATCCCGTGACCGACCCTTGCGAAAGTTGCTTAACGACAACGATCGTGGGCCGCGGCGCTTATCCACTACGCCACCGAGCTACTTACATACATATGTAATATAAAATACACATTGAATATTATTTGTACTTTTTTATAAGGATTATAGTACTGTTGTAACAATGGTATTACGATTACGTGCAATGTAAACAGCTGTGGTTTGCTCTATATTTCCCATGAAAATGTCACTTCTGTCGCGTTGCTGTGACGTCGTGGCCCTGTGAAATTAATATCGTTCTATGTATGCATAAGTTTTAATTCTCTGAGTTCTGATATGATTAAGATGGGGGTGACGTCACGTTTATGTACGAGTATAAAATATTTGTTTTTTCGTAATTAATTTAAGCAAAATTATAAATATATTAAGCATACAAGTGTTATTATCGATATTATTATATAAAAAAATAAATGTGTTTATTACTTTTGCTGTCTTCTGTATTCAACCTTTCTATATCATTAAGTCAAATTTGAAAATCTATATTAATATTATAAAGCTGCAGAGTTTGTTTGTTTGTTAGTTTGAATGAGCTAATCTCAGGAACTACTGGTTCGAATTGAAAAATTATTTTTGTGTTGAATAGACCATTTATCGAGGAAGGCTTTAGGCTATATAACATCACGCTGCAAATATTAGGAGCGAAGAAATAATGGAAAACGCGGTCGAAGCCGCTGGCGACCACTAGTAAAGAATATTCGTGCAAGTGAATTCATAGTTAAGGTACTGTTATCTTTATTCACTATATTCAGTAACAATTTACGGGGAGATTCTCACCCTGTTAATCTAATTGCCGCTTTCACGTTCAGTTGATGTTGCCTTGACCTTCCTAAGTGCATTTTGCATGTCGCTTGTCACGTGTGACGCGTTAGTTACATTTTCAACGTTTTAACGTCTACAGTGCGGAAATGTCGCCACAACTTCCTACATCGCGGACATATTGTGTATTAACTGGCCAAAATTCGTAGTTAAGATTGCAAATATTTGACAGACTGAAACTGAGCGATTTTCTTAAAGTTTTCGGATTATTGTTTTTTTTCCTGACAAAGTTTCATTAACTACTTTGATTTTTTGTTTTGTATAAATTATTAAACGCACTTGTAACTATTTAGTTTCTCATCGGATGAGTTGCTTTAGCGAATATTGCTATATCTACATAATCATAGAACTAACCACTATACAGTGTGTTCACTGCTATAATGAAATTTAAACATTTACAAACCGAACCTTTGATGTGTAACCTACCTAAACCAGACAGAGTTTGAGTAGTTTAGTAGGAATCCCATAGGATTCTTACCCCATGCTCATACGTAATTTGTGTCTACACATTATCGACATGTGAAATGGCTGAAACAGTGACTCGTGACATGAATTTGAAAATTCCCAAATATCTTTCAATGTGACTTTTCATATTGCTTTCTTTAGTCCGCCATTTCTCGATATTGCGAATTATTCTCTTTCCTAAATCCCAAGTTTACAATAGCCAAAAAGCAAACAAAACAGTATATTTTATAAAGACGTTACTTAAACTGATTGACAGTACTCTCGTACGGCTAAAACCATTATCTGAACGCACCAGTGTTTTGTGCCCCCACAATCCCTACGTTGTTGTTACTCATCGCATGACAGCTCGAATTAACACGTCTGATCTCTCCTCCTTTAATATAACACACGTACGATTACGAGAGGCGGCGTGTTACAACTAGCGAAAACCATTAGGTTAACGAGCTTTTTTATAGTTAATCAACACTCAATTTACAGGTAATCTTGTAACATTTGTTTTTTTAAATATTCATAAATAGGTTTTATAATGGCAAAAAGATGCTGCTTTATGAGACTATGTTACAATTACAACCACCCCAATTGTGTAAATAAATTGCTTACAAATTTTAAATTGTCACTATTGTCTTTAATTTCTAATCGCATAACATACAACAACAATGGTATCAATATAAGGATGCAGATTACCACAATATGTCAAACTTCCGCAAGTGCTTTTGTACTCCACACTCATCATATTAAGGTATAAAATTTAATCAAATGTGACAGATTTATATAACCCGACGTGCTGTTGACTGTAAAACAATAAATAATACCTATCATCATCATCATCATCATCAGCCGGATGATAATGATGATGATGATAATAATAATAATACCTGTATTCATTATTATTTGTCAGTTATTAACACTATATGTAAAGCGTATTGTATTATTATTTTACATATCTATTTCCAAAATTTATTTAAGTCTTATCCTTATCTTTACCTTGTACTTTGGACATTTACTGCTCATGATGTATACTCTGTTACATATCTTCTTTCTAATAGATACATTATATTATACGCAGCTTAAACCTTAGGGAGCTGACGATGAGATTTCGTGAGAAGAGCGAGAGTAATGGTTGTGCGACGTAATCTGCGAAGAATATTAGGAAATTTTGGTATAGCGTGCGAGCAGACATGCACGCGAACCTTCCCCGACCGGAGGAAAACCGACTTGTAATTTAGTAGCACGTTTTAATGTGAAACTAACAAAAACTTCGTGGTGTGGTGTTCAAGAAATTAAACCAGATGAACTTATTTTAGGGGTACAAAAGTTGAAACATTAAACATTTCTTTCGTAAACAGACAACGCTGTTGAACACAATATCCAAAGGACACACGAACAAGGAAATCATTTTCTGTTACATTATTGAGTATGTTATATTAATAAGCTTTTCTTTTCTACTTTTCATGATAGCTTTTCTTAAAAATATGATAGAGTCAAAAAGAAACTGGTTAATCATTATTACCGATTAACTTGCCAGGAAAAATCGCGTGAAGCAGTAAAGCCGATGCTGTACTGTTTATAAATAATGTTTTGTAATATTGATTTCTGATTGTATGGTGTACGGTACATTAAAGTATATTTCATCCATTCATGAGAGCCCAAAAGACAAAAAATTCAGTCATCAAATACAAATCTTAGTAAAAACAAACTTCATAATCGGGCCTGTGATATTATACACGAAAAAAAATCTTCAAAGTAATAGATATATTTTCGGTTTGAAACGTTAAACAAACCCCTAGTTAATTACTTAAGTGGATAAAATTAATGTATAATCAATGAATTATTCACGATAAAACATGTTACATTCCATGCCTCCTTTGTTTCCTTCTTTTTCAGAAATTAATTAATTTGAAAATTCACGTCAGCGAGGATATATCAGAATAAAGATTTTTATTCGAGTACGCTCTAAGTGAATTAGTATAGATGACTTTGTTTGTATAATATTAATGATCTTTGGAATAAGTCATCAACTGAGACAGTAAAATTTCCAAAAAAAGAAAATTAATGATATTCAACATCGGACCAATTTAGTTAAAGACTCGCTTTCATCATAGTGGCCATGCCGTTATGGTTCCTCATGGGTTAATAATACCTATTTTATGATTGCAATGATGTATCATTCGAAAATAAGCTATAAACCACTGAGTAAAAAGCACAATTTCGTGGAAGCGGTTCACTCAGCCGGAGCGTCGTTTCAACTTGAGTACGTCCATTTCTTTCGCCGCCCATAATAATGTTTGGCGATTTATCAAATTGCAATTTCGTAATAGATACCCGCTTGATGTGACAGAAGATAAAATGTATAAATTGTTCAGATTATTTTTGCTCAAATTGAAACTCCGGGTAGGATAATTGTTTGCGTCCCCATGTGGGAAATAAATTTTGAGTAAACTATCCTTTTCATTACGTTAACTGGACACGGGAGATTATTATTAATGAGATTCTTTCGGATTTTGTATTGAAGGAAAATTATTCATGACTATAGATTATGAAATCGTTGTATCCTCCTTTATTTTATCAATGCATTTTTAAAAGAGTTAATTTATGTGAAAACCAAAGTTTTATTTTTGTTGTTTTCTTTTATTTTAAAGTAATTTTTGTGCGCATCTTCGCTCGTAGTTTCTATGTAACTCTTAAAAAATGCATTAATTTACCTTTACAATAATATAAAATTAATTTTTGAAATACATATCGCAGTTCTGGCGATTGTATTTAGGAAGGACAATGCAAAATTCATTATTCTTACAATATTTATTACTATAGAAGTTTAGATATAAGTATAGAACACATAATAGTATAGTAGATACAAGTTATGCGATTACAATATCTACAATTTTAAGACAATCGTCTATGATTACCTATTTTTATAACTACTTTGATTTCCTCTGTCTTTGACTTGACCTCGTCTTTAATCATTAAAAGATCATATATCAAGGGATGAAAGGGCAAATGGTTAAACCATTTGAATCAACAAAACTTACCCTAGATATGTATATAGCTAAATATCGCCAATAATTTAGCGTTTCACTTCTTGATATATAATCATAAAACATTATTTCTAGCAAAATTAAAATATACCAAAAAGTGAAATTGAAAAAAAAAATATTCAAAACTGTAGAATGTTGCCCATTCTTTATATTTTTTAAGTTTGCTTGAGATATAGATATGGGATCAAGTGTGGGCTGACAATGTACATGTTATTACACCTTTTGTTGCAGTCTTTTGTAACGCCTCCTGTTATCAGATGTATCGCTGCTGCATTGTATCATTCGAAAAATGAATGGAGTTATGCTAGCTGACTCTATTCTATAAAAACCGATATTTTGTATATTGTGGTCTGTTTCGTTGTCTATCTCGGTCTAACTAATAGATTTTTTCAACAGTAATAGAAGAAATAAAAGAGCAACACGAAGTTTATCTTATTTCTTTATTTAAACTTTTGCATTGTAACCCGGTAATACCACGTCCGGTGTAACTCAGTCGAAACGTCGAGAAATATAGGTGAAAAACCTAACTATCAATCTATCGCGTTAATACCTGTTTCATACAATCTAATATTGTTTATTTATTATCACCAACGACAAACTTCTTCGTTGAAACTTCAAAATGTGGATTCTAAATATTTTTTTTTATTTGTGAATTTCATCATCAATTTCATGAAATGTTATTCATGAAATGTTAATATTGAAAAGTCTATTATCAATTTCCTTGAAGCATTATTATTGCTATTATATATATAGAAAGCATCTTTATTGCTATTAGGACTAATAAGTAAAAGAAACATGTAATTATTTACCTACTAGGAAAATATTTCAAGAATAATCATAATCAAGTGCTTAATTGATTTTCATTTTAAATAATACCAAGATCAGCGATTAAGTGTAATATTATTTATTGAACTTTTATATGTTTAGTTTAATCAAAGTCGTCAGTTCATACTTAAGGTTTGCATAACCCCATCCAAATATAAATACCGATGCATCTTTTGGCTCTTACGTCGTTTGACATAAATATCAAAATGTATCTCACTGCATTCGGCGTGATATCCGTCAGATGACAATAGATTTAAATGACTTTATTCCCGGCATCTTTGTCCGATCGTGTTTACAAAGGCTGGAGTAATTTATGTTTCTTTTTTTTTTAATTCTATGTTTTCGTCTGTTGACGCAAGTGTTTCGATAGAGAGGAACTAAAAAATACAAAGACGCGCATGATAGGGACCTTTTCGTTTGTCGATGACCTGTTGTTGTTTGCATTACAAAAAATAACATAGTCAGTATAAAAGTATGTAGGTAGGTAGAATATTTTGGATGTATTTGATTAGGTGTTCGTGCTTGTAATAATAACATTTTTAAAAAGTCAAGTGGGTATATAGTTTTGTTTAAATAGTATCGGCCGAATCTTTTTTTCATTTCCGTTGAAGTTTGAACTCACTTTGTTTTTTAAATTGAATTGTAGCGTTTATAGAATTTAGAATATGACGCTATCCGTGCCAGAGTAATATTCAGTGTGTCGCCATGTCTGATTTCCAAGCCAAGTTAATATACAAAATGAGCTTTCAAATAATATTAGCTTTCATTTTGTAGTTTGAAGTTCTAAAACACAATGAATTCAATTTGGAATCTAAGCAATGAAAGTGAAAATAGATAATGCAACTTTGATATATCAATAAATATAAGTTATTACAAGTAAGCTCTATATTGTGTCTTATTCAAGTGATACCCTTATGGCTTACATAACAATAAAATTTCGGAATTATATATGAAAAGAATAGATAAGGATTCTTCTTTCTAATAGGTAAATCTATATTAGCGACTAAGTCACTATGCGGATAAGCGATAATTAATTAAATTGAACTAGATAGGTTGATATTTTCTATTTCAAAAAAATATGGCATTAAAAGTATATTTGATAAGTTTGTTTATTGACATATTTCTTTTAAGGTAACAGAAACAACGACTTTGTCAACTATAATCGGTACCGATGATTAATAGGTATGTTATTATTAGCATATGTTTTTTTAGTATATTATGTAATTTCCTAACTTATATAGATCGTTACATGATTATAGAATTCAGAATCTCTCTACCGTATTATGATCATGGCCATGTGACATGCCCACGATAACGTCGATGCCGGCTGAAACATCGCCATGCTTGTTATTTAATATAATAATTTTCTAATACTGGAATCGTCTGTCGTTACTTATATTATTGTGTTTATTAAATAAATTTGACGTTCTTTCACTAAATTAAAAAAATAATTATTATATTTGAAAATCTTCCACAGATACAAGAAATTACAATAAAAAAAATCAAAAACACAACTCACAAAACCTACCTCAAAAATCCATTCTAGATTATAAGTCCGACCACTTAAAAAACACACAACACTTCGTAACACTACCGACCAAGTCTTCCGAGTTAGGGCGGCGCCCAAGCACAATCGTCCTCCCTTACAGCCGGGACCTCACTGAGGGGGGAAAGCCTCGGAAGCTTCTTACAGCCGCGCGCATCCCTCCCAGACACAAACAATAATCAATCTTATAATCCTAATAATAGTATAGCTAATCGTTTGAGACTATCCAACTCTCAAAACCTTAAGTACACCATATAGATGCGTAAGCAGGGTGTACCTTCATATGTTAGCGGATGCAATATCGGAAGCAGGTAAGAAATGTTTCACATCGCTTCCGAGCTACGAAGGGTATAATGACAAGTAATAAAACTTAGAGCAGCTGTTTTCAGCTACTTGTGGAAATGGAAGTGCTCATGAGTGGACTATGTTTTATTACGGGAATCCTGTAAGTTTAGTAACATTGCAACATAACCTCAATTGAAATGTATTAGATATGTGGACGCGTAGTAGTGTACCACAACAGTTTGTTTTATTACGATCATCGCTTTTTTAATATATCTATGGCTATAAAATAAATTTCTTGTTTCAAACTTTTTAGAGCGTGATTTAGCTATAGTCGGTTTTCTTCGTTTTTGAACGTTTATACATATATATTTGAAATGTGCTAATTAAACCCTTTATTATACGAAATCATTGAATAATATATTTTTTAGTTTGTTACTTTATACGTTTGTACTCTCTAGAGGCGCTGTTGCCAATTTAATGTAACATCACATAGCCTTATAGCATGCGGATAATTAAGACGCTCCTAATGATGATATCTCATTTGTCCAGTTACGAAGAGTACTTTCGAAGTTGTAAGGGAACATCTTAAATCTCTTTTTCGCTAATTTACATTTTTTTAAATTATAAACGATATATGCACATGTATACAAACTGTTGTGTTGAAAAAAAAAAGACAAAAGACGAGCGAAATCATTTATTATGATATAAATGAGGTTGCAGACTAGTAGCAAATTTTAATGGACTTTACGTAGTGTCCACAGCAGCAATCTATCGAAAGTTCCTAAAAACATTACTCAGCCATACGACATGTAACGCATTACACGACTTTGTCGATACTTCCACTAGAAACTTCTATAAAAATGAAAATGAAAAATCAGTTTTAATGTTGGAATTATGCTGATAGGCTGACGTTTCGAGCGGCCGGCACGTGCATGCTGACATATGGACGTTCACCTTTAACTGCTAGTCTCAGATCATAGTATTAGATACTATGTTTTCACGATTCCGTAACTGGAGATTTAAAGTATACCTGTCTTTGTTGTTTACAATGTAAAAGACAGTGGCAGATATACTGTCAAATCTCCAGTTACGGATATAGTAAGTTATTGAAACCGACCGTAAGCCTACAAAAATTCGAAACTTCTTACGATGCTCAGCAAATTATATAGTATATACCCCTGATTATACTTGAACAAATTTAGTTTTATTAAATGAGTTTAGCTATTTTTCTAAAATTCAGCACCTTTTTTTCTCAAAAGCTATAATATTTTCATAATTGTAAACAGCTTGTATTTGAATTCTTATCGTGTTTTATAGATTTCATTATTCATCATAAATTGACGGGAACATCGGACTCACAAGTGATATTACTCACGACACCTACGCACCGAATAAATTGTTTGATTGCTACTCTAAAATGTTGCCTACGCACAAACATAGAGCTCACTCTATTAACAAACAATCGTGAACAATTGTTGGATAAAATTTAAAATTTGTTGGTGTTTATAAAAATTTGAATTCAAAAACATGTTTCATTTTCATCAAATTAATTTGAATCTTTTCTTTATTTTTAATTATAATAATAATAATAATAATAATAAAATCTTTATTTCACTTTTAAAATTACAGACAATGGTGACTATTTTAAGAAATTACAAGGAAATTTATGTAACTTAGTAATATGAGCCACATCTCCCAAACTAGGGTCAACCTGTATTTTGGGAGTTGCGATTCCTCCAAAATCGTTTATTTATATATCCTCGAAACCATTTTTTTTTTATAGTGATCAAGCTTGTTTTTTATTTACGTGTATTCATGCGTGTGTAAGTGTGTGTGTGTGTGTGGTGTGTGTTGAGTGTGTGTGTGGTGTGTGTGTGTGTGTGGTGTGTGTGTGTGTGTGTGTGTGTGTGTGTGTGTGTGTGTGTGTGTGTGTGTGTGTGTGTGTGTGTGTGTGCAATTATGTGTACTTATGCGCGTTTTATATTTACTTTAAAAGACTTTCTGTTTCGTGATAATTTAAGGTTAAGAGCTTATTTTGTACTATTTGCTTTACTGTGTGTTTTAGTTTGCCATTTATATCATCTGTTTTGTTTATTTTATTGTACAGTTTTGCGCTAAGGGCAGTATATTGGTGTTTTGCCCATGATGTCCTGCATGTATCCTGTGAGCAAACCACAGCTCCCCTTCGTCTATTTGTAGTGTCCGGCTTGTAAGGTAATGATTGGTGCTTTTGAAGGATTGTCCTAAGAATATAGAGCTGTCTTACTGTAAGCACTTGTGTTTCGGAGTACAATTTATCAGACGAATATGTTCGTTTCCTAAAGGTCATAACTTTGAGAATCGCCCGCTGAGCCCGTTCCAATTTTAGAAGATAGGTTTTGTTAGCACCACCCCAAACAGTTAAACAGTAACTAATAATTGATTGGCAGAGACCAAAATACACCATAAGGAGGGTTCTGTTATCAGCTGAGTGTCTAAGGTTTTTGAAAATATAAATTAGTCTTCTGACTCTTGTTGAAATTGAGCTAATTTGAACCTTCCAGTCAAGCGCATCATCGAGGTAGACACCCAAATAATTTACGTTCTTTACAATATTAAGCGTCCTGCACATACATGAATCCATGTCAGACCCGAGGCAACTGTGTATTTTTATATCCTGGGGAAGAGCTGAAGCTGATTTCTTAGTTTTGCTTATATCAAATTGTATAGCCTGTGATTTTTCTATATTCAGAGTTAGTAGGTTTATGGATAACCACTGACTAATACTTTTAAGCGCCTTTTCGGCATTGTATTTTGCTGTGATCCAGTCACTACCGTAGACTAGAAGAGCAGTATCATCAGCATAAGCAAAGATACTACAGTTATGAAGCGATAGACGGCATAGTTCGTCAATATATATGAGAAACAGCGAGGGACCTAGAATGCTTCCTTGTGGGACACCATAGTTAATATAGTTTTGATTACTTACTATTGACCCGATTTTAACACTTTGAGAACGCTGCGTTAGATAACTGGTAAAAATAGCTAAACTGGGACCTCGTACGCCATAGTATTCTAGTTTTGTTAATAGTAAGGGAACAGAGACTGTGTCGAAAGCCTTGGATAGGTCTAGGAAAATGCCGTAGCATTTGTGCTTGCATTCAATATTCCTAACTAGAGTATTCACAAAATTCAATACAGCGTCTTCTGTAGAAACATTGCGTCTAAAACCAAACTGATTTGTAGATAGAAGTTTATACTTTTCGAGATATTTAACAAATGAAGAGTTGAGGTATCTTTCTAGTATTTTCGATAGTGTAGTTAGGACAGAAATAGGTCTATAATTAGAAACACAGTCCCTGCTACCCTTCTTGTGAATTGGGTGAACTATAGCATGTTTCAGAGCTCGAGGAAAAATCCCATGTAAGATACATAGGTTGAACACATAGGCCAACACCGGGGCTAGTATAGCACAGGATTGTTTAATAATCCGAGAAGATATTCCATCCCATCCAGGAGCACAATCACTGCAGAGACCCATTATTAGGCTTCTGACTTCAATTTCGTCAATAGGAAGAATGACAAATGTATTGTTATGACGGTTGTTTTTCGAAATATGATCAACAGTGAGTGAAAATGTAGGACGAACAATCTTTCCAGCTAAGTCTTCTCCAATATTGGAGAAATAATCATTAACAGAATTCAAAGATGTTTTATTGTCTTTCTTAATGTTCAGGAGGTCATTGGGGATATTATTAGAATTCTGCGTATTAGTAATATTTTTGATGACCCTCCACAACTCTTTGGGTTTATTTTTTGCCTTTTCTAACTGTTCTTTTTCATAAGTAATTTTCAGTTTTTTTATAAGATCATTACAGAAGTTCCGGTATCTGCGATAAGTAGTCTGGAGAATATAGTTATCAGGTGCTTTTCTCATCCGAAGGTGCATTGCATCGCGATTTCGAATACATCGCAGTATACCAGGTGTTATCCAAGGTTTTATTATTTTATTTTTTCTCGAGACTCTCTGATTTGTTGTATATTTATCTATCGTAGTTTTAATTATATTAATTAACGAATCGAGTTTTATACAACAGAATCGATTAAATCTCACCTCGATCTAAAGGTATATCAGTGCCCTGAACACTAAAACTAAACTAAAAGCATTAATCTATTAGTTGCACAATCTTTTGTAATCCTTTGTGGTTAATGAAAATTCCATTCTATTTTCTAAAATATATCTCGATATATTCTTATTGAAAAATGCTAAATAATTCCACTAGCTCTGGGTACTCTGATATGGGACCTGTGGCTGGAGGGTTTTTTAAGCATTTTTCATTAGGAATCTTTTCCAGCAAAACATTGTAAATGCAAAATTGATCGAATGTACTAATTAGTTACATCTTAATCGATTTTTTTTTTAATATTGGTAAACATTTATTTTTGCTGTTTGGGTGGATTGCCTGAACATTGATGAAAATACGCTTTGTAGTAGCGAATAAGTAACAAAGCCTGGAAAAGTTCGTCGGTCCTGTTAGGTCCTGGGTATCTCAGTGGTTAGAGCAGACGCCTGGTTTGCTTTCGCAATCCGAACTCACGACTTTTGGGATTCGAAGTTCGGATCCCATCTCAGAGCACTTCTTACTTGGTTTTCATCAAGTTCAGGCAATCCATCCAAACAGGCAAAATAAATATTTTTAAAAATATTCTATACTTTCGATAGAGATAAAAATTTGTTCTTATTATTATATATGATCAATTTTTCATTCACCATTCTACGCTGGAAAGTACTCTTAATTAAATTAATTAAACAATTATCTTTCTTAAAAATAATAAGTGCATATAGTACTTCTAATTTATAATGATAATAATAACATGTGTGTGATTACTATCATTGCCAATATAATGTCATTACATTAAAACACCGTCATCTAAATTATTGTCCTCAAGATAAAAACGATAATAGTATCGTTTTTATCGTCAAAAACAGCTATTGTTTTGTGTACTGTTACCTTAACTCGATTTATGTCCAATCACTCCCACGAACAAAAAAGAACAAACGCGATAAAACATCATATAAAATACCTTTAACCGGAGACAAATGCACTTATTTTGTCACATGTCGTCGCCCGTATAAAATATATTGTGGGCAAGGAAAAATTACACAATAAAAAACTTGAGTTTTTCCCTGAAATTAACGATGTATGAGTTGACAGCCTCCGAGCTTATCTTTGGGTTTTAATGGGGAGGGAAAACCGCTTTTTCCCCTTTTTATTAACGCCCATTAAATGTTCCTTTTTTTCTATTACAATTTTTGTTTACAAAATAAATATTATGCTTATTGTGCGTTTACACAATAAATGTGGATGGTTAGCTATCTTTATCCACATACATAAATTGTAATATAAGACAGATAAAATTTAAAAAAATGATATCGATTTGTTGTTGAATTTTAACAAAGATGTCTAATTAAAAGATTCGATTCTGCTACTTAATTACTCGTATTTTTAATAACATAGTTTTACTTCTTTCTTACATTTCCGTGAACACTACTTAATATAAAGAACACTTCTTAAGCTGTTAGCTAGAAATGAATAAAAAAAAATATATATCATATACAATAAATATCACATATTAATCAAATGAGCATCATGAAATAGTATCTATGGTTTAATTTTATAGTTATAAAAAAGAAGCTTACAAATCATCCGAAATCCTAAAAAATTAAAAACTTATAAATTTATAAATTTAATACCATGTAACTATATAAAGTTGATAAAATTTATCAGCGAAGTTTTATTTGTAGTTTGTCCGGTTTTCGGAGATTTCAATTTAATATTCCATGTTTTCGTTATTAAGATTAGAATCAATGACAATATTTAAAGATCAATTAATTTGATCTTTCTACGTCATAATCTCCAAGGTATCACATTAAAGTGAAAAGGGAAAAGATTATTCAATCCCTCGTTGAGTATTCTTGGAACCGAATAAATTGAATTCAACTGTCCTCAATGCTAATACCGAGCCAATGACACGAGCGATTTCCTTTCAGTATCTTTCTGTTCTGAACGCACTTTCTAAACATTTGAAAGAGCCAAAACATCTCGAACCCTCGCTTTTGTACCGATTGCTGTTATCTGTATACATTTTGTCTGAAGCAAAGACTGTATGGGCGGATCTCGGTATAATGGATGCAATGAAAAAAAGAGAGATACGTGTTTCTCGTAGTGCCATTAATCATTGTCCCCTAAAAGCCTCTCAGCTACACAAAAAATTAACACCATACGATTCATGGCGACATACTGCCGGTTCATTCATTGGACGCTCTGGAGTGCTATGTAAGTTTTTGTGTTTTCCTTTTATCTTTTTCATATTATCATTTGTTTCGGACTTTTCTTTGAAAGTGTAGTATTTATTTTATTATTTATGTGGAAAATTACGAGTTTTCTTTAATCGAAATTTTCATAACGAATTCTAAAAGAAATCTCTTCAAAAAAAAAAAAACTATTAAACAGACTGACTACTTAAAGCCTTCCAATTTGAACTACGCAATTTTTACAACAATTTTTCCAAATCACTTTTTATTTTCTTTCAAAACATTAATAATCGTTACTACAATTTAAAAATTTGAATAAAAATAAATAAAATACAATTTTAAAATATTAAAAAATATTCTGACGAAGATGAGTTAGAAACGAGCAGTAAAATAATATTTTTCAAACACTTTTTATTATATATAAAAATATGAAATGTATTTATTAAATTTTGGATAAAAAAAAACAGTAATTGGAAGCAGTAAATCAGATAACAAGAGCTTTATTAGACTCAAACGAAGAGAGATAAGATAAGAGTGATGTAGCGGACTGTGAATTAAGTCAAAGCGAAATTTAATTTACAGAACATCCTATTTTTTATTAGGTTTGTATTTAGCATCTTACTTGTTGAGAATATACCTAATGACAATTATTAGTTATTTATTTGTTAATTGACAACTTAGTGACTATGTGCCTATATATCTCAAGTTTCCCCTAGAGATTCGGTCAAATCATTAAAATTGTTTAGAAAAGTTACAACAGCAGATAAAAGAACGGACAAAATTCATTACAATGTCGGTAATATATCTATTTCAATTTTATATTCCTGGAGTTATTTATAACGAATTAAATTATTCTGAACATAAACAACTCTAAAATTCATCAGTGTGGAATTTATTTCATTAATAACATAAGATATTCGTTATTGATTCTATCCGCAGAGTAAGTGTAGCAAATAAAATATTCTGCAATGAACTGTGTTACTCTTAATTACAAAGTTGGCTTTTAAAACTCCGAATTACAGCTACCGATTTAATTAATTAATAAGGTTGGTACTTAAAAGAGAAAGGCTTAACAACGAACTTCCAGTAGCGGGGGCCCATTGACGAGCGTTATTAAGGCTTGTTCATAACGAAAAGCGGACGTGGTGGCTGAAAATTTACCGTCGATACCGTATCCTTTATGTTATTTATAATACTAGCTTTTTTACTAGACTTCGTCCGTATAATTAAGTCAGCTATAAAGGAGTGAGCTATAGAGTTAAAGGATTTTTAAAATATTTTTTTTTTTTTGCAGTTTCAGAGCCTATTTAATACAAACATATAAACGATAGAACGTTCCCTCCATGTTATATTAGTATAGATTTATTTATTGTCACCTACTAATCTTACCAATTTTTGAGAGGACTGTAAATTATTTTATATTTTAATTGTTTTGTTAAAATATTGAAGTCCAACTTAGGTATTGAAAATTGGGTATGAAATTGTAATTTTTCGCTAAGTAGAAATCATAAATATATTTATGTAATAAAATATTTACTTTCCTTCGATGAGGCTCTTTAAAGTTATTGTTTTATTTTTGTTTACAATGTTAAAATAATATTTACACAAATTTAGAATTATATTTTTCGCTTACTATTAATAATAAGTAGGTACATTATATTCCTTTTATAAAGATTTAAAGAGTTCTTTCGATTTTTTTCTGAAGATGAAGAAGATTAAGATAGTGTTTTTCCATATCCCACCGAGCGACCGTCGATGATGTTATGTGAGACTCACTTCCGTTTGCCATTATCACTTGGTAACTCTTTGGAAACATGTCCTCTAAAGCCTACGTGGCTGGAGTAGTACGCAAGTGGGCTGATATTTAAAATATGAACTTTCCTCCAATATTGTAGTAAATATATACATACATATTTAGATACTCCTTAAAACGATGTGTCATTGTTTAATATATTTATTAAAAGTTCTATGAATGGTCTGAGACTCTACATCACATCTACAATATTCCGTGCTACTACCCCGTAATTTAGGAGTTTATTGCTATGTTTATTGTATTTATTTAATTTTTTTCAATTGCGTCGATTGGATAATTCAATGTTATTTATTCAACTTCTTTTTGTGTATACGAAGCCTTAATTCCATCATTGGACTTTGAAAAGTGTATGGACCGTTGAAAATTCGGATAACAGCCGTTATCTGGGAACAATACAAGCGTATTTGATTGAGCAACAATGACACTTGCTACTGACATTTGAAAATATATTGCATAAAAAAGTAAACATATTGAAATTTAATTTGTATTTTAATAAGACCATTTTTAATAATTAATTTTGTTAACATTTTTGCTCGTTTGTTTTTACACAAAGTGTCTATAGGTTTATGTGACTACCTACTCGCTACAGCTACAATGCTTCCTGTACAGCAGAAAAGTGCCCAAAACACCTAAATTGCAATACGTTTACTAAAAACTATTAAATACTATTCGAAATTATAACATAAAATAATAACTGAGAAACTTGTTTTCACTTGGATTCGAAAGAAGGTACTTGGGTATTTATAAATGACATAAATTTTTAAATAAAATCTTATAATCTTATTCAATTTTTTTTTCATTGGGTTTGTTACATAAAACTGTAACCTATTTTGCTATGTGCAATAAGTGTCTGACCAAAAACATGTAAACTGTCCTTTGTAGAGCTGTGATGCCCAGCAACCTCCTTAAAACAATTACAGTCATCAAAAGTTACATCGTATTCATGCTCACGTCTCCAATTAAAATTCCACCCCAGCTTACAAGTCTCAAGCACCACCTACAAATGGAGGAAGGTGCAAAACTCGAAACAAATTGCGTTAAAACGTAATAGGAACTCGTTTCCCGTGAAACTTTCCATCAGATTACGACGCAAATTCAATATTTAAGATTGATTTGGGCAGATGCTTGAAGGGCATCCCCTTCTGCGAAAAGGGCAAAGTTTGATACATATAATATCTTATGTCGTACTATGTAATGTATAGCGTGTACATGATAACTTAAAAACACTCGATTGCACAGTGGTTAGAGCGTTTGGTTTGACATGCAAAGCTAAGCAATTTTTGTAAGGGCCGGGTATTGCCGTATGTTTCGGTTAAATGTAAAATTTGTGAAGTTAAAGGCTTGCATAATCAGAGTAAGAAATGAAAAGCTTAGCTCTGCATAATATTTGAAAACTTTTTGACGGTACAAGCCATATCCGTCTTGTCAACATTTTACAATCAATGTTTTTGATGGGATTCAAAGATACCAAAACAATGATAAAAATATGCTCACTAAAAGAAAAAATCGTCAGACATTACCCTAATAGTAATTTAGAAATGTTAATTAGAATACTTAGTTGCTAACAAATAATTTATAGCCTAACGATGTAGGTACCCATTCAAATTACTGATGGAGTAATGTCACGGAGTTGCTGATAGACTAATTATTTAATCAGCAAAAGTTTACGAGTTAGAAATTAAGTGATATAAAATGTAAAGGTACCTAACTGATTTTATGTCCACGCAGTTTTGCGGAAATTTGGCAAAATAATCTAACTAATCAAACTACTCTCTCTATATGTTGTCGATTTTGCTTCATAACTAATATAAATTATGTTTTGAATCAAAAGCGACAACTAGATTTCAATGTCCACGAAGAAAAAATCGCAAGGGCAAACTAGTCATATGATAACAATTTCAATTAAGTGACCGCCTGTATAAATAATCGCGCCTTTGTTAACTTTGTAAGCGAGAAAAATGTAAGAGCCATTTTATGAGACTGCTCGAAACCCGATGGAAATGAAAGAAAAAAATAAAATGAATTTCATACTTAAACCTCGGGAAATTTGCATGATATTACAGCTCATCCGAAGCTTCATTCTGTATACAATCGTAAACGATCCGCAACTGAAATTCGGTTTTCTTTTTTTGAATTAATCGAATGACTTATTACGATGGCAGACAAGTATTTTTGGATACTGATGTGTTTCATGTTATTTTTTTTTTATTAAAAACAAAATGCTTGTTTCGGTTAATAAGGGTTCTATTATTTACTTCTGACTTTAATTAGTCACTTTCTGATCGTTGTAAAGTATCTAGTTAGTCGAATATAAGTACTGTAAACTAATCCTTCGTAGTGATATCAAGAATAACTTTTAACAAACACTGAAGACAAGAAAGTTAATTAAATATACGATAGGTAGGCGCGTTTGGATAGCGATCTTTTGCTAAAGCCGGTTATCGAGTGGGCGACTAAAACATTTTTTAAAGAGTTCCAAAACATCGTCAGGCGTATTAAATCACTGATAACAGCTTTTATAATGGCTTTGTAGATAATAACATCCACCAAGCCGCATTGAAGAAAGCTTGTACTCTAATAGTTAAGAAACGGGATGATAGAATACACGAAAATACATATTTTGTTGTTCTGCTTCTCTGACAAAATCAGTTTTAAATCTACAGAGTTTTCATAACACATTATAACAAACACGACGTCAACATTTTGAGTTAAACGTTTTCTAACAACACAAATGCTGACATTAAAACATCTCGCATCTGTCTTCCCCTCCCGTGCAAATGAAGCGAGTAATCACTGTGCATCATAAAGGGACGGGTGGCTAAAACTACGTCCAATGCCACAGAATAAAGGAAAAGGTTAGAATAGAGCCGGTTAACTTTTATATAAAACGAACATTCTTCTTCGTAATCAATACTCGTCAAAACAGCAATTTGACCATTAATTAGCTAAAATTATTTTCTTTATTTGAGTTTATTATTTTTGTGAATCAATTTCTGCTTTCGGAATAAAGACTAATAAATTATTTATAACTTTATGCTAAGGATAGGTGGCAGTGTATCCAGTTTGTGTATACTATCGCAAACTACCACGTCATGTTTGCATAAGCACTGATCGTCAAAGGATCGCATTATTGATCATATTTTATATGATTTGATTTTTAAAATTGTAAAGATCCTCGCACATTATACGAACTTAATGCCAATCCAATATCATTTCAAATAGATCCATCAATTCGGTATCAACGATTCATCAACTAGGCAATCAATGTATCGGTGACCAGTGGACAATTTGGCGCCAATGGGTCGGCAGTGCGTCGCCAACAAGTGGGAAAAGCGTTGTCAACTAGATCGTTCAGCAAGATCATATAGCGGGTATTTGCGCACTTCTTCAATTAACGTTTCTTTCTGCGTGATCAGTAATCACTTATCGTCGACAAAATACGTGCACTCTATTCTGCAACTATGCGCGGAAAAAAGAAGGAAGGGGCGGTGCGCCCGCGCCAGGCGAGGACGAGTTGGCAACGACTCGTGCCCAATTCGTCAACAATGTGAATAGGTGAACAATGGGTGGACTACGTGTCGTATATCTTTAACTTATAAGTTGACAAATTCACTCTTAAGTTACAAAACGTAAAGTTTGCTTTTATTAAAAACAAAGCTTTACGTTGCCATACAATAAGTTCGCTTTGAGTTGAGTCAAAGTTGAGTCGGTGTAATGGCCGACGACCTTAAACATTAAACATAATTTCGTAAAATATCTTCCAAGTTTTATCTATTACGGAAAATCCAGAAACGGGTATATATATGTTCTATTTAACTATTTTAATATATGTTTACATTTTTCTTATTTAAATTATAATAACTTCATTATTATTAGATTTATACAATCGAATATATGATTAAATTATGACGTTCTCGCCAGATGATTTTTTTACGAACTGACATTCATAAAGAGTATACTGAATTACTCTACATTTTAAATTACGAAAGGTGAATAATATAAAGAAATGATGTTAAAGATTAAAGACAAAAAGTTTCCATACGGATTCCTAGGATGAAATAAATGGTCGGTGGCACGACGCACCGTTACAAACCTACGAAATTGATCGCTATATTAATTCTAACAAAGCTGATTTTCTTAATTCAAAGAAGCCTATGTCTTGGACTTGTGCAGAAACATTCCAGCTCATGTATTTGTGGCGTATCTACTCCACCAATAAGGCCTAATATCTTATTGCAGACAGACTATTCTTTACCGACTAAACGGCCCGCGGCGTCCAATTTGCAGAAAAGAATTCCACAAACACAGTGTTACTCGCTCGAGATCACACTCACTATTCGAATTTTCTTCTGAAGGGGGGAGAATCAATTTAAATTTTAACTCGCACTTAATACACCCTTGTTTGGTGTCTAAGTGGTGTGTTCTATTCACCCTCTGTTTGGAACGTATAATAAGTTAGGAAGACAACGGTGGTGACAGTTTCCAATAAACAAACTAAATTATATCTATTTAAAACAAAATTAGGCCAGCAACTTTATCTCCACGAACTGTTATCACTTGAAATTATGGTTTCGATGAATCATAATTTATTTATTTATTTTTGATGATTTTTTTATTGCATATTCAATCGATATTTATAACCATTTTCGTAAAATTTGCCATGAAACCCATACTTTAATTTAATATAGATTTTTTTTTTCGATAAAACTATATTAATGTTTAAGCTGTTGTGAAAATCGAAAATATATATACGTGACAGAAACAAGAGCCATGCAACTAATAAAATAAACAAGAAATTCTTGAATATTTTGAACATAAATTGTTTTTTATCATATAAAGTTGAAAACACGCTTTGTTTTAAATTTTGTCTCTAAATATACTAATGAAGAAAATGTAAATCTATACATATTTTGAAATAGGACTTGATTTACGATTACTTGCAATCATGGATTACAAAAAAAAATATACATATTTTTATTATATTATAGTTATATAATAATACATTGATAACGCTTTAGTGTCTACACCGTAGATACACATAAACTAATCATGACACCATAGTATAACAATTGATGGTTTTATAACAAAGCGCGATCATCGGCAGACGACATTCAATTCTATGTAAACAACTTTAAATATACTCTCAGAGTCAAGTTTGTGTTACAATAACTCAATATTTTATAAAGTTTTAATAAACAAAATATTCCATTACTCCGAACTTTTCTCACGTATTATCTTATCACACAGTTATCTATCACGCCCACGCGCTCTCACGTTTCTAATTAGCGCTAATTATTTAACTAATTTGAATGTTATTTGACAGATACTAAATAGTTTTATAATCTTTAATACATTGGATAGAACAAACTTTTATCTTTCGACAGCACCGCAAAGTCCCTTAACATGAAATTAATGATACTTTCTAATTTATAATAAACAACTAACGCAAATGGAAATTGATAAATTAATTTTAAATAATTTTTATTTTTAAATTGATGTTGAAGCTGGTTAAAACTATTCGATTTTCCCTAAGAATGTAGCTCTGAAGAATCAAGTGTGCTTTTTTGTAATCTAACGTACTGTCTCTATAATTATTGTCGCCGCTGATAATATGAATTTGAAAAGAGGTTGAATTCCACTTGAAACTCCTAAAAACATTAACGACTTTGTGGTCTGATACTATCACTATAACCAAAGCTATAACTATCATTGTCGGTGCCACTGGTGATATGAATTTGAAAAGAGGTTGAATATCCTTGAAACTCCTTGAAACCATAACGGTAATAAGGTAGAAAGGAAAAACATAACCATCTTCTTTTATCTTTTTTCAATGTTTTGCTTGAAAACATTATTTCCATAACATAATATTCCTGATTGAATAGTTTTAAACAAGATTTTCATAATGACCATAAGAAATAAATGTCTACAAAAGAATATCTGTATTGTAAAAGTGTAAATTAATAGAAGTCGTGGTGCTCATAGTTCGGTTAGTACTCTAGCTTAACAGAAGTCAAGTTAAATATACTACCTTTTCATTAGTTTTACGATTTAGCTTCTACGTGAGGATTTAACTACTATTAATCAAATTAACGAAATACATTTTCTTAAATTAACCATTAGATATAATATAAAGGTAAATATACCGTAAAGGTATATATAAAGGTATAAAAGGTAATCATTATTCAACGTTTATATCTATAAATATAAGTATAGTCACACCAATACCAAGAGTCCCACCCAAGTAAATCGATTGTCTTAAATAAGTTCTTGTCTCAAGACCGGCGATAACCTGTCACAGAGATAAAGATACTAATTAAATTCCAGCTCTCCTCTAAACGAATCCAATTGAGTTTTGATATCAATTAAAACTGAGTCACTTGTTAAATACCGAATGATATCTTGAAACGATGTAATTCAGAAATGTATTTTGGTAACGTTCCTTTTGTATTATTATTTGATGCAACACTTTTTTACCCTTGGAATAGAAGTCAAAGTCAAACTTCTTTTTATTTATTTAATGTATGTATGTTTGTGCACGATTGTCTCGCGTTTGGCTGAACCGATTATGATGCGGTTTTCAGCATATTATTTGTCAGATTTAGGAGAAGGTTTTAGGTATACTATCCAACTATAAAATGAAGATACGCACTTTAACACGGTTTTGACGTGATTATGAAAAATTTTAGTGTTACCTATTATATTAAAAATGACAATATCACTAAAAAGCACGAAATAAAAACTAAAAAAAAAATAGAATCGACTTCAAACTTAATAAAAAGAAAAATAATACTTATCTCAAAAGTGACTTATCCAAGAAAATAATCAATAACCACCAGAAAATCTCCGCCCGACTACTATGACCTAACATTGCGGAAGTCGCTTAACAACTAGCTTAATAACCATTAACACCATCGAGCTCCCCTTAGATTAAGGATACGTAGACACTGTTAAGGTTATAAAATATAATAATAACATTACTATCAATAGGGGTTCTCTTTTTGCCTCTATAGCGTTTAAAGAATCACAATAAAGTTGTACGCCTAATCACATCATTTAATCTTTTGAAGCGTTGTAAAAAAATCTAAAGATAAATCTGTGTCACCGAACGGTCATCTTTTAGCGGTTTTGCTCCAGTTGCTCGTTGCCCATATATCACGTATACTGACCTATTATTTTGTCCGCACAAAAACGACAGACCAGCCAGAATGAGAAGTAAAAAGCCACAAGTCGGGTACTCCTAGCAAAAAGTTAAATTGAAACATCCCGGAGCTCGCTTACCGACTTTAATTTGGGCACATGATTTAGCTGCACGTTGGGATTTTAATTAAATCAAGAGTATGTTTAGTATTTCTCGTTAATAACGATAATGTATTTTGCTCGGGATATTGTAAAATATTAGCAATATCAAATATAAGAATCTTCCCTTAATTCTTTTAAGAATTTGTATTCCATTTTGGTAAATAAAACTCATAAAATATGTAGGCTAGAAGTAAGTCTTGAAAAATGTCCTACAGTTAGTTAAGTTTCAATTAATTGGAAATTTGGTCATTTGTATCATTAATATAATATTCGCAGGCAATATAAGTATAAAACTATAGTTGATAGATAATATTATGACAGTCTTGTTCTTATCTAATAAGAATTGAAGAAAGCTTTAAGTAAGTAAATAATACAATATATTTGATATAAAAATGAAAGAAATAAAAACGAAAACTGAAAGTTTTTAAAAATCAAAACCTAAAGAAATTAACAAGTTATTACTTTTAATATGGCTTATCGAAATAGTGTCAATTTACATCATTACAATACAGCATCTGATCGAACCACTGAAAAAAGCACTGCCCACATGTCTATGGGATCTCATCGACGGCTGTTTAAAACGCATCCTCTGCTCCTTGGCGTCCCTCCATAAAATGGTTTCCTCGAAGCTTTTTCGGTTTTCGGGAATAAATAAAAATCGCAAGGAGCGAGGTTGGAGCTACGTATAGCCTAAATAATTGTATTTCCAAATTGCAATAGCACGTGACATAATAGTTACACGTCTGATATAGCCAAATAGTCGATCGTTTGCCTGGCGGTGTGCGATAAGTCGTTATCGTGATGAAGGAGGAAGCTGGATGACTCTTCGAAAGGAAACACCCAATGAGCAGATTATCTGTTGCTTTTTGGATCATAATTATATCAGTCAATCCAACTTTCGCCACCCGTAAGTATCGAACATGTGTATATTTACACGAAAAACGAATGAAATAAATATATAGATAAGTACTCAATATTATATACAAAGAGTTCCATTATATATATTTTTATTTTTATTATATTGATTACAAGTGGACAGTTTACCTTCAGTGTCGCAAATATTTTGTAAATGATTCAAGGTATTGCAAGAAGCTATGCAACAAAATAACGGTACTGGAAAAACTCAACTTGCAACTTGTCCTCTTATCTCGAGGTAAACAGAATAAATCTCAAAAATGTCGAAATTGTAACAAGACGGGAACAATTAAAGTTTCCCGCTGGAAAAAGAGACCGAGTCTCGGGATCGCAGTTGATTTGTTTGACTTCCACAATGGAAACCCGAGTTTCGAGATGGATGGAGTACAATTTGATTATTTCACGAGATACACTTTGCGGCGAGCTTGCTACATTTTTAAGAAGGTTGCTCTGAACAAGGAAATATCGTATTTCTTTCAATTAATAAGAGAATAAGTAGCGAATGTTATTATTATTTTTTACTTTCAATGGAGTTCTAATTTAATAATTTTATTTTCAATCTTTGAAAACATTATATTCATTAAATCCAACGTGGATATCATCATCATCAGCCTGTCTTCAACCACTGTTGGATATAGGCCTCTCTAAGCGCACTCCATCGAACTCAATCTTCAGCTACGCTCTTTAAGTGAAAGAGAGTCGCTGAAGATTTGTGAGGTCCATTTCCAGTCCGTTACAATTATGAACAAATCAGTTTTGAAAGACGGATAAACATGGCTATGTGCCGACCGACTGAAACAAAAAAAAACCGCAGTGAACAAAACTAAACAATTATTTCCAAGAAACTTATGGAGACTATGGAAGTTAGGAATAATACCTAACCTACCCTGGCCTTTAACTTTTACCCGACTCGACCGAAGATTTGGAATAATTTTGCACTTTGACAACCGTTCGTTTTTCTTAACCGACGATCTATGTATCTTGTCGTAAGAAAACGATAACAGGGGCTCAATTTTATTTATTTAAAAAGCTTTAAAAAATCATTTTAAAAAAAATCAAACCACAATATCTATGCGATCGAATGTCCTAAAAAAACAAACCAGGTAGATTATTATACATCGCATTTGAATTTGCTTCAGTCATAAATTATTTTTATGGACAAGAAACAAGTTGACATAAATATAAAATTGATCAAATCTGACAAAAAGAAACAAGTTTTAAGTGATTCTAAGTAAATAGTGTCCCCGTTATGTTGATGTTGTAATTACTAACATTAATTTTGATAATAGGCGTACAGTCTAGATCGTTAAGTAAAGCATTATGGTCGTCGATGTGTGCTGATCTAGCTTAATCGGTACCAGCAACGCAAAGATAACGTACATTATCATCATGTTAAACCTATATCCTCTACACATTTTGGAGTAACTAAGCTTAATTTTATATTTTTAAATTAATTTTAATACTAACGCGGAGAATAATATTTAAAATTAATGTCATCGCTGAATAAAATAGATTACCTGTTTCAAAAAATAGTTATAAAATAACAAAAGTTAATGTGAATAGTATGGTCAAAGTTTACCAAATGTAAAATAAATTATAATACGTCGTATAAAATGTTACCAAATGTTAAAATAAATTTAAAAAACTTAATAACTAAAAGTGTCTAGGAACCACTTCCAGTCATACGCATCTTAACTCTCTTTGTTTTTCCATGGTTTCTTTTTGCTGGTTTATAAGGGGTCCATATATGAGGGTCCATGTTGTAATCAAATATTACTATACGCTATACGCATGGTACTATACGCATAGTTTTTAATTTAAGAAGTATTGTATTGCATACGCTTTTGGTAGTTACTACGATTTTTTTTGTCCCATTCCTCACGTAAGTGAATTATGTAAATTCTCGTGAGAAATAAATATCTTAAACCACAATTTTGGAATATTAAAATTTAAGGTAGAAAAAGTAGCAAAATTAATAACAAACTTTTTGACATGGAACAAATTGTTCAAATAAGACACGGCACAGAGACAAATCGCTTCAGGCATTTAGGTAATTTTTATGATAATATCTATTTCAAATGAATATTTTAATAAATTCTCCGTAAATATGACGGAAAAGGGATATTATTGAATGTATTTTATTGTAAGAAATTGTGATAAATGTAATATAAGTTTACTATAATAAATACAGCTGAGACTCTAAGTAACTTAAATACTTCAGTATGGTGCCTGATTGATAAAAATATGTTATAATTAGAGTTCTATGATAAATAGGTATAATTAAAACGAAGTATAAATGTTGCTTCCTGCTGTTTGTGTGTTGAAATCTTTTTTACTACATAACGGACTTTAATATGGTTTTCATCAACATATATAGCGATTCAAGAGGAAGAGTTGTATTATAATACAGGATCATGTGAAGTCAACGGCGGAAAGTAAGTTATCTATAGAAAAAGCTTACTATATAATTTTTTTGGTCTATGCTATCAAAGCTTTCAACGTAAGTACACTTGCTAAAAGTGGTAGATATACGGCCCGACTTAATTAAGACTATTCATTGATGAAGATGTACCTATTTATGTCTGATTTTAATAAATAGTTTATTAAACAGTTTAAGATGGCACATTTGTGTAATTCATAATTCTTTCTTTCTCAATTGATTATTGACAAAAGTAAATTCTTATTCTTCTAAGAAGCAATGTTTAAAATTCAATACTAGAGTTAAAAGTTAAGTTAGTATTTAAGCACATAAAGTATGACAATAAAATCTTTTTGGGTAAAAAAACTGAAATTTTAGTTTTGCTAAAGCAAAAAACTGAATGCAATTCCTGGTCGGCTAACTTCGAGCTATGCATCAATTTGCTATTATATATTAAATATTACTGGCTTACATTCGTTGAAACAGCTTGATGAAGCAAGTTATTTCTGATCTTGCGGACATACTCTTAAATCCAATTTCACTTAAAGAGTGACAATTATCCTGCTCTATTATACTTTGCAATATAAAAAAAATATCTAATTTAAAGCAACATATAAGACGAAACTGCTCACCATAACTCGAATATCGATTTTACGAGTGTAGAACCTGTATTAAACCGAGTACGTACGTTAGAATTTTTGCTTCGAATCAAACATCATTAATTAACTTCTTTTTAGTGTCTCTGAAGTGATTACTCGTTCCCAAAGCAATGTATCTCAAGAAGCATTTGTCAAGTGTAATAGCGACCTCGTAATTCCGAGTTTAAGTATTCCGCGGCTTTCGTCTCTATAAATTAAAGTGATTTATGTACAAAACTCAAAAGGCCCGCCCAAACTTTTGTCGTTTGAAGAAAGAAACAGATTTGCTAAGGGGACTAATGAAGAAACCTTTTTGTCTCGGCTGCCACTTTGCTTGCGAGATTATTTTTCGCTTTTGCAGACTGAAAGCAATGCTATCAGGGTGAATTTTATTTGGATGTTTTCGTCGTCTGTGTAAGTTAATTCATGTCTCTTTCTCTGAATTAATTTTTAGATATTGTATATTCAGTTCAGTGTTCAATTACATAATTCTAATTACTTATTTTTGCGGAAAACCTCTTTAACAAATCCATGCTTTAATTTATATTTATACCGAATGTATCTTAGTATGTACATATTATTAACGTTATTGCACTATTTTCCAAATAGATAATAAACCTTTAGGTTTTATTTAAAAAAAATATATAATAATTGCGATGTATGGTTTGAACTTTTTTTTTATTAATTTTACGTCTTACATTAGAATATATCTGTCCAAAATGACTTAATGTTGTCTGAGGAAATCTCATTATTTTCTTTGTAAGGTCAAAAGCTTCGAATAAATCTGACTTTAACTAAGTACCTACACTATGAAGCTTAAGTACATCATAAATCTTAGAGAATAATGAATCGACTGCGTGATCAGAGAATTGGGGTTATATATGACGTAATTTGAATCTTGTTTCATCATTAGGTTAATTATTGTACTTAGTTTAGTTTTGTTCTCATTATAAGGTTAAATATTGAATTTAGAGTAGCGGAAACTTTATTTTAGTTAACCCAGGGACAACAAACTTAAGGAGGACGGAGATACAGTAACAACTAGTAATATATATAACTTTTATTTTGTAATAAAAATAAATCTCTACCTCTAAAGCCCTAATCTACTTATGTAAAAAGAGTCCACATTTAAATAGAATTTAACTCATAACCTAAAAAACATAATTTCAAAACTCAAATACACGACTTTCAATATCGAACTAAAAAATAAAAGAAACTAGTCGTTTTACGGCTGGTTAAACAAAAAACATTATTGCAGTTGGGGAAGCCCTTACATTTGATACCCATATTGTTGTAATTGAGGAAATATATTTTTTCATATTTTCTAAATAACGTCATAAATCCGCCATATTGGATATTTAATATACATATTATGGATGGTGTAAGATTTGTAATGATACCATATATTCTTTAATATCCGTTAAGTATTTCAAAAGGCTTTAAAGAAACTCACGAAGATATTTAAAGAAACTCAAATACATACAAATATTAACCCTGAACACAACACTCATATTTTTGGCAGTTTTATAAAAAACGGAATCAAAGATCTTTATCTAAAATACAGCTTTATTTTGTAACATTTTCAAAATAGACTTCCTGCAATATTCGTACAACTTTAATATGTCTCCGGGCATTTTACATACTCACCTGTAAGTAGTGTTCCGTGTTGCAGAATCTCCGAAATAAATGGTATGATCAAACAAGACAAGCACGAATGCTGTCGCGATAATAACACTCCCGGCGCTATGTAACTGCTGCATATTTAAACAAAGTGTAGGTTTCGTTAAAAACTTAAAAACGACATTATATATTTATTCTTTCGGCATTGTATTTGCAAAATGCGTTAACATATTTTGATGATATAACATTATGACAACAACAACCACATACCTAACTCAGTCCTTTACAATACTGGATTGAGTTAGGTAAATGGTTCGCAGCTATGTTTCTAAGATAAGAATTCGGCAGAATTTCAAATCAAATGTTTCCTTAACTCAGAATAAATGTTTAAAATAAATATTTGGGTAGGTATATTAAATGTTGGTCGGTAATTAAAATGTAGCTTTAAGTCATTCTTAAAATATATTATGTGGGGTTTTTGATAGGCTTGCAGAATGTTCAGGGAAAAAATAAACTACATATAAGTTCCATATTTTTATCGCATTTTCTCTGTTTAGTGATAAGACAGCTTTAATGAACTACAAAAATCTCCACCAACAAATCAAAAGACTCATCATAAAAATAATGGCTGTTTGGACCATTCCTATTAGCACGAACTCATCCTGAAGGGCTAGCCAAAACAATAATGGTATACCCATTAAAACCCTGGGTGAATATGCCCTCGGTCGGTGGCTGGGAATCCAATTGTCGTTCTTTCCTGTCCTTCGACTCTGACCAACTAAACCGACCAACTGAAATTTTTCTTTCTCAACGAACCAACCTTTTTGGTAGTTTCGAGAGGAATATTTTAATAATTTAAATTTGTTCCCATCCACACAATTTCAAACGGATAACTATTTTTCTTTCTCATCAGTACAACTTTTTAATCAACTTCAAAATCGAAAAGGAGGAGGTTCTATGTTGAAAATATGTGTTACATCTTGCAAAAACACAAAATCTCCAAGACTTCTGTAATGTTAACATACACTTGTATATAGAAAAATTCTTTCCTTGAGAAAGAAAACTAGTGGATCCGTTTTGTTGGTCAGTTCAGTTGGTCGCAATAGAATATTTTTTCCCAAAACATAATATGCGATCAATCAGTTGGTCAGATTGGAATGACTGCATAAGCAGTCTGTCAGTTTATTCTGTCCAAGTGGAAGGACAGGTTCTTTCTTGAGGGCATGTGATTCCTTACCCTAAAATCAAGGCCATAAGCCACCTGCGTACTGCTCAGTCGAAGCAGAAGGGGCATGTGTGTTAATACGTGATCCACTACCTTCCCATCAGCTCCATAAAGAAGGCCTTTACGCCAGCAGTAGTGACATTAATGATGATATCTTTCCAAATGGCATTTTTGAATACTATATATTAATTATGGTATATAACTATATTATCTGATTTTTTTTTTGTAACTAGAATACTATAACTTTTTATTTAAAATGTTTCGCCCACATTAGCTGCAACTGCGCTCAGGAAGAAATCTGAATAAATAAATACTCAAGCAACTGCATAAGACAGTTAAGTGGCCATTAGGCTGATTCAGTTGGGTGGTGATAATATATAACTACATAAAAAAACTTCTCAGGTATGATTTTGATATTGTCTTTTTTTTAATCTGAGCTCTGTCATCAAATATCATTGACATGGAAATCTTTATTTAGCAAATGAATAAAAAAAAAAATAATTTATGTATTACACGATTAATACATTATTTTTGTTATAAAATTAAAAAAATCATTTATCTATTATCAATAAATCATTTACTCGTATGTATTACACGAATATTTTTGTAGTAATACTTTAATTTTATTATATTTTAGTTGCGTATTTATTTTATATTTATGTTAAGTTTTTGTTAGTATACAAAAATATTTAAATAAAGGTAATTTTATTACAATTATAGTCCAGTATGACAGCGAAATATTTTAACTTTGTATTATTTGTTATGGCAGCGGCCATGCTTACACATAATCTTGAGTAAGTGAATTACCCTATCATATTTCGAAAGATACAGCCCTGTGACAGACAGTCAAACAGATAGTGGAGACACATAATAAACTCTTATTTGCACACTTTCAGTACGGGACTCTGACTATAGATTAATTTTGTAATGGCTTCAATTCTAACGTTATGACGTAAAGTTTTAACCTTACGTTATAATTTTTATTGGCATTTGACACCAATTCATTATTTAATGTGATATAATTTACTCAGTTTTGCTTCATTCAATTAAAATTGTTTCCAACCTAAATCTAAAAAATCCTCAAAGAATATTTATTTGCAGAAAATAAAAATCACAATCTTCATAAGTAAAGATCCGAGCACACTAAAAATATTTGTCACTAGTACAGTGAAAGAAATATCACCTGGAATTTATTTATTTATCACAAGGATTCTCATTAAGTTAAATTGTTCATTTAATATTAATACGTTACCGCAATCGATTGATGGTATTAAAACTTTATTTTTGATATTTTATCTTTGAAAGTAAACTAGAGAACATCTTTGTGCCTTGCGCTATTACCTTATTATGCTAAGTGACTCCGGCAATTGCAGCGAACTGCATTCACCGATTATTTTCTCTTTAAAGGAATATTACTTAGTTATTCGGAACCTTATTCAAGCTTTTGAATTAAGGTTCTATTGAAATGTTTTGCAAAGTATCTTGTAGATAGAAAATAAATGGATTTACATTTAAAAAATGTTTGTTTACTACTAATACTTCACTTTAACTAACTTAGTTTTCCTACTAAGATGAATCGTTTACTAATTTACCAGTGATTTGTTGATCTTAAATTTCTTTGTTATGTTAAACGAAATTATGCGAAAATTATTTTTTTCAAAGACTTATGGCATAATAATTCTGCCACCTGAATGGTTTGCCATTGTAAAGTGCTTTGTAAAGTAATATTTTAACGCCATATAATTTTCAGAGCTTCAAGATTCTGTCAGATGCTTATTTTATGATTGATTAATTTTAAAACGATAAATACTGTTGTAATCAGTCAGATAATCTTATTTGATCAATAAAAGTATTATTTTAAATACAAGCCTTTTTAAACAATATCTATGTTTGGTACTTTAATTTGTCAATAGCAATAGTTAGTCAAAAAATACAAATTGTGTAATAGACAAACATTTCTATATTATTGTTTGTGATAATTTCTACAATCACGGTATAATTATTCGAGTTCCGATAATAGTTGAATTAATTATTGTTAGTATTAAATTTTTTACCTATATCTACCTATGTCTCTGCACCCAGCAGGCTTAATGCGTGACGCGATTAAAGTCGATAGCTTTTATTGTTTCTCATTATCATATTGAAATATAAAAAAGTTCAATAATAAAGTTCTATTTATTTTATATTAATAAATAATTAAAACTTTTTAGTATTCTACTTGCATTGTGTTACTTGAGTTAGACATAGAATACATCCGTGGTTTCAAATCCCATACGTATATTTGCGGAGACAAACTATAACACCTTGTTGAGATTCAAGTTCGAATAAAAAGTATAAAAACAATGAGACGAAGCCTGCAAAATGTTCGACTCAGATTGGAGGGTTGTGTCGTTTGGATACTTTATGGTCTCTTCTCACATGACTTTTAACGACAAAAGTTTGTTTCCTGAATCTCAGACATTAGTTCCCCAAATTTATACTTGGTACGAAGGACAGAAAATTATCCTGTTGGGTTGAGTCTTCTTTAAAACAATTTTGGAAACAAACAGACAAATGAGGGACCAAGGAGATATATATTTTGTAGCGATATTGTAGAATTGATAATTTCATTATCCGGTTGGGCATTTCATGAACCTATTTCATTAAACAACCACCTAAAATTGATCATATCCTTTAAGCGTCATTTTTGGTCATATCATTTATATAAGGTGTCCAAAAAAGATGTCTAATTATTTGCTGAAATAGCTTGTTTATATGTTACCCTTACGATTTTTTGTCTAAAAAAACTTCTAAATTTCTAATCTACCACATGACCTACAGTAATGAATCGTATAGGAAATTTAGTTCAATTTATATCTCAAAAACTTTTTTATTCTTATCATCCTCTGGAGCTAGATAAAGTCGAAATCCTGACTTTATCATAATACATTATTTATCGCAAAAAATATATGACGTATTATTTTAGTTACATAAGTCTCAGTATGAAGCCCTGACGCCTTCTTATTGAAACTAATGTAATATTTTCACTTATGCTTGGTCGCATCAAGAAGCAGCCATATGATTAGCCTCCTATATCGTTAAATGCAAATTATTATATGATCTGGCCAGGTCACATCATGATATGTGCAGCATTTTTTTTCCATTTCATGAAATATTACCTTTATTGAAATGGCCAGCCGCATCATGAATTGGTCAATTCTACGATCTGGCTACGACGTAAAGTGAAAGTATGTAAATATGTAAATCTTTAGGTATATGAGGGAAGGGGTAGTGACTTTAAAATTATTAAAAAACTTTTATTATATGATGTACCTAACTAAAAATTTACGGTTTTCACAATTTTTCCTTTATTTGTGCTATAAGACGTTGCTTCATAGCAAATTTCATGATTCTGAGTTCACGGTTAGTACCCTGTAGGTTTTGATTCCTTTGCAAGTTTCCAAAATTTGCAGAAATTTGCGGCATAAACGGCTATATCTTTTAATTGCGTTGGCTTAGAAGTATGATTTTACAGTTCCAAGGGACAGTAGACCTAAGTAAAAAGGGTCTTGACCACAGAACATAGAGAGAGAATAGAAGTATAATGATATTGATTTAGTATGGGAACCGAGTGTCGCCTCTCCGCACACAAATACAGATTAGATGAAATGATCATTTTGTTCACTACATGAAAAACTGCCACGCGATACGTTCGTGATAACACAAACAGAATCCCAAAAAGATACTAAGCTAAGAAATCACACGATTAAAAACAATCTCTAATTCAACGTGATAATAAATAATTTACTTTAACATGAATGTTGAACTGTCACGTGGCTGTATACGGGGATACCAGAAGGGAAAAAATATTTTAAGATTATGCACATATTAAAAAATTGGGGACATCATTTTATGTGCGAACTATTAAGATTAGATTTTGCTGTAACCAAGTGTATATTAAAAAATAACGCTTTTCCCTATATAACTTCTTTTAAAAAACGCAGTACAAAAACTAAGAAAACTTAATGATAAACTCTATCATATGTCTGTGGAGTAATATAATTAAGCGAGGGAAAGTGTAAAATAAAACAAAAATTAAGAAACCAACAGAATTTTTGTATTAATTACATTAAGCCTAATTTGTAATTTTTTCTTACTGGTATCATTCCGATTGTGCATATTAGTGATGTGACATAATAGTAGTTGATGAAATAAGAGGTTTAAATTTTGTTATGAAACATTAAAATGTAATTCAGTTCGACAATGTTCTACAGTGATTTAAATAAAATGAAATACATAAAGTTTGCATTACCTAATGTGAGGCATATTAATACACTTATAAATGTAAATAGTGAAAAAGTTGAGTTGGTGAAATCGACAAAGTTCCTTGGTATTACACTAGATTCCCGACTGCAATGGGATCCTCATATTGATAATTTGTCAACTAGACTGAGTTCTGCAGCATTTGCTGTTAAGCAAATTAGACTCTTGACAAATGTTGAAACGGCAGGTTTTATATATTATATATAATTGTAATTGGTATATTTTAGTTATTTTCATATGTAATGACGTATAATCTATTGTTGTGGGGTTCTGCGGCTAGCATTCAAGATATTTTTATTCTACAAAAGAGAGCTGTCCATGCTATATATAATTTACGGTCTAGAGAATCTCTCAGAGAAATATTTAAAGAAATAAATATTTTGACTGTTGCCTCTCAATACATCAATGAAAATATTATCTACGCAAGAAAACATAACGATTCCTTCACAAAAAAAAGTAGTATTCATAATCATAACACAAGAAATAAAAATAAACTTGCCGTTCCAAGCTTCAGACTTCAGAAAACCAGAGGATCAATGCATTTACATTGCTATGTTCAATAAAGTTCCACAAAATGTAGTTGACCTACCCATAAATAAAATTAAAATTCATGTAATGAACATACTTATGAGTAAAGGCTATTATAAAGTTGATGATTATTTTAAGAATTGCAATGCATGGAATGAATAGCCATCGCTTTGTTCTATAAAGACTAATTATATGTTCAACCTATGTCCTACAGACTTTGAAAGTTGTATTTATTATTGTGATAAGATATGAAATGACACGATTTATGTAAATATCATAGGGCTGGTAAGTTTCTTTCGCTTGTTCTTCTTGTCAGCTAAAAGACGTCCTGAACAGAGGTAGGGGAAAAAAAATTTTTGGACGATTCAAAATCGCTTGTAATAGCCTACTTGAATAAAGATATTTTCATTTCATTTCATAATAACTAATATGATCATTACAATAATAAATTGGACAATAAGGAGTCGCTGGTCAAGTATGAGTTTGAAAGCCGTGACAAAAAAATTTGAAGACAGACACAAAAGTGATAAGTACGTACAAACGTCAATCTACATATAAAGTCACATTCGTTTGAGACATGCGTTTATAAACTTATGTGCAAATAAGAAGCAACAAAAAAACTGATAAAAGCTGTTCTGTGGGCGGTTCTTTAAAGTGGCTATCTTAACTCGATTTCTATAATAATGGTTTCCGATTATGAATCAGCATAATAAAGTAAATTAAATTGACGCCTATAAATTAATTATGTAAATTAAATTCACACCACCAACAATATTACGTTAGTTGAAAACATGATTTTTTGTTTGTATAGATAATATGTTGTTTTGAAGTTCATTTCATAGGTTTAGGTCTAAAACGGATAGGACAAAATAAATTATGTAAACAGGGCAATCCGTTGTAAAGTTATTAGGGAAACTGAAATATAAGTAATGCAAAATAAGTGAAATCCAGTTTCACCAGTTTCTAATAAGACCTATTAGGCCAACACTCGTAGCTTTTCACGAAGTTTCGTTTGATTTATATATTGTTCATAAAACGTTGATATACTTCGTAACTTAGATATTTATAGCACATCAGTATTTTATAGCACATCTAGCCTAGTGTGGGGGCCAGTATAATCTTGTAAATGAATATGAAATCTTTTTGGGAAATAAATTTATTATTATTTATTATTATTTTTTAATATTTATCTGCGTGTAAATAATTAACCGAATCTGAATAGTTCATTATTTCATCTGTTCAGTATCAATTCATCTTTTATTTTCAGGAGGCACAGCACTATTTTTTGCAAAAGTGCACAATATGATTTACATTGCTGTCTAGAAACGGGGTTAGAAACATTAATGTTGGTTTGAGCAAACAATGTATATTTTATTTGAAATTATGTCAAATTATTACGTTTTTATATTTTAGCACTAAAATTGTACTTACCAGTGAAAGGAAATGTTTGCATTAGTTAGATTGTATACTTTGTTTTGCTTTTTGCAAGTGATAATAGCACAAAACGGTATTTTTTATAGAAAAAATCAATAAAATCACCACTCGACGATTGACGAACGACTGACAAATATAAAACCGAGGAAAGGGCGTCATATGAGTAAAAGCGCATATGCCAGCGACGCTTGCCCCGCCCACTTACTACTTCTATTCTCTCTCTATGTTCTGTGGTCTTGACAGACGGACTCACGCATAAACAAAAAAGTGATCCTATAAGGGTACCGTTTTTTCCATTCGAGGTACGGAACCTTAAAAATATATAAGTGGACTTAATAACATGATGTCTTCGTTGAATATTCATGTGCTTCGCCCTTATAAGTTGCACACTAATAAACTCATTCTTTAGTCATTGTATAAAGCATCTGCCATATTGTAAAATTGCCCTTATTTTCACATGTGAGTATAGAAGAAATTATGTTATATATTTCAATATCAATTTCATCTACCTTAGTTCGTAGAGGTATTGCTGTTACAAGATAATACAATACCTGTTAACATTATTTGATGTTAAATACACTTAACAACTGCAGGTAAACAGCGGCGTACCGAATACACGGGTACATAACATGTCTAAGCATTACGTACAGGGAACATTAATTAAGTTCATTATCACTACGTCTTTCGTTCGCACCGCGGCTCTCTTGTGTATTATATTGTTGGTTGCAAGATACATGCGATTTTCTACTTTGTACCTCACTAATAGCGTTGATTATCATAGACCGGTAGAAATGAAGATTTAAAACTTATTACAATTAATTTATCGTGAGTTTAATAGAAAATGATTTGATGTGAAAAATAGGACGTTCAAAATATTAACAGGTTACTAATTTAAAAAATAAAAAGAGAGTATTAGAGATATTAGAGTATTAATAGTAAATCGTAAAATTAGATTGAAGAATTGGGGTTTCATATTGGTTTATGTAACTAACTAGATTTATATTAGTACTAGATCCAGTGAAATTATCGTAAACAATTGGATAAGGGCTACTGCCATAGACAAACTCGAAGTCAAAGGTAAGGTGGTTATCATAGGCGGCAATTGTTAAGAAATTTCCATCGGTTATTAGATAGCTAAACATTTTTTGTTATTATTTCTAAATGTTTTGGAATAGACTTCAAATTGTCAGTCCTGCCCAAATAGATATAAAGTAGTAATAGACCTCTTTAGTCATGGTATCACCATTCACCATATCAGTTATTCCAGTAATTCAATGCACAGGAAATTCCGCCATTCCCGCAGTGGGGCCCATAATAAGATTGATGGGTATAAACGGATCTAGAACTTGAGCTATTTTACTAAGTTCTGTGTACAATCTTAAAAACTGCATAACTTACAGCATTACGAAAAAATTACAATAAATTTGAAATGACACAAAGCTGATAATAAAGTCTCAGGCTTACGTTGGTGTATTTTATTCGAGCATCGAAGTGCAACAAATTGCATTAGACAGAAACAACAAGTCGTTGAGGGAACCTTTCGTTACGTACAGAGAAATACCCTAATGCAATGTGCGGAGCAAACATAAGCTCCAGACAAACAGAGACACTAGTTGCCACAAGAGTATATCTGGAGAATTGCAAATAACAAACATTTTTCTGTGTCAGAATTTTAATGTCAAATTCAGACTATTACAAGAACATAAATCATTAGTCATGGTGTCAAACTTTCATGTCTTAACTACTTTTAAAAATACATAATATTTATTTGTGTTAAGTTTTATTTATTTTGTTTTCATAGTGTTACGAGACAAGTGAAAAATTAACAATTATTGGTAGTTTTGTTATTACATTTTTATATCCTATCTATATTATTTATTTTCATATTTCTCGACAAGAAAGGCATTCATATTAGTTTTAAATTTGTTTTTATTCTGACTAAAGTTCTTGCAATTATCGATGTTTTTTGGCATAAGAAAATTATAATTTGTTTTCTTTTTTAATTACAATAAAATAATTACACTTTATTCTAAAATTAAATTAAAAAAATCGTACACTCACTGCGTAAATTAAATAGGGCAATATCCATAACTACGGATTTTAGACTTATCCCACTTTTCTGTGTGCATCCAAGGACTTAACTTTGGGGTGACTTAAGACGCTTGCCTCTCCACTCTTCGTAATGAAATGAAGACGTTGCCAGTTTACATGGCAGTTTGTTGTATAAGGCAACCCTCGAGTGACTGCCTACCTAATTTGGTAAGGTTGCGTTCGGTAAAATAGGTAATACTACTTACCATAATTTTAGTAAATACCTATTGGAACATTATGTTTTTTGTTAAATTTTGATTGATTGATTGATTGAATATTCTTTATTGCACTATGAAATACAGTAACAAAGGTACATAAAACTAGATTCAGTAACACAAAAGGCGGCCTTATTGCTAAGGTAGCAATCTCTACCAGGCGACCCTAGGCTAAAGGAAATGATACCAATAAAGAAAAATTAACTGCGGGTTAGTGCAATAGGGGAAACAACACACGAGAACGTATAAAGTGCAAATATATAAATAAAACTTACGATAGTAAAGTAATAGATTGGAAGTTCAAGAGGAATAGTCCAGATTGAGGAAATATTCTTTTATCAATTTATTGAATGAGTTCCGTGATTGCGCGCGTCTGATATCTATAGGCAGAGAGTTCCATAGTTTGATTGCTTTAACTGTAAATGACTTGGCTACGAAATCAGTATTGTGGGAAGGCATGACTAAAGATAAATTATAGGAAGACCGCAGATCTCGGGTAAGATTCGTAGAGTGAAAGACGAAGCGCTCTTTGAGGTAATGCGGTGTGTGTGGGATAAACAGGATGGAATATAGGAGTGATAGGATATGACAGTCTCTTCTACGAGAGATAGGTAGCCACTGAAGTTGGGTACGATAATCAGAAATATGATCATACTTACGTAGACCAAAGACAAAACGGATACACAAATTCTGCAGTCGCTCAAGTTTATTTAGGAAAACGACACTTAGGTCTGTATAACATGAATCAGCGTAGTCAAGCAAAGGGAGAAGAAGTGACTGAGCAAGAGTGATTTTAGTCTTAGTCGGCAAAAGATTCCTAAGTCGCTTAAGTGAGCTATATGCACCAAATACCCTCCTACTAACCTCTCGGAAATTTTATCGAACTGATATATTTATAAGGGATAATTTCGATTATCAAAATTATGTTCTAACAATAGAAATATAATAAATTAGATAAAAAACTTTAGGTTACTATGCAATTTGCTTATCTTTGGTTATTTTGAAAGAAAAAGAACCGTGTCGTATAAAACTGTGGTTATATACGGAGTTTTACCGAAAAAAAATAAAGACTAAAGTAAAGTTAATTAAATTAAATGTCAGACTATGAAAGCTAAAAAAGTATATACCTACTAACTAGCTGCCCGCGACTTCGGCAGCATAAATTATAGCCTATGTCATCCGTGTGTGGTCTACTAGTGATAACCGCTTCCCGAAGGTGAACCTTTTTTTTAATTGAACGAGTAGTCATTATGAGAAAAATGTGAATAAATAGGTAAGAAGTACTATAATTTTTGATATTTTGCTCTGAGAAAGCTTTTTTATTGCAACGAAGATGTAAGTTCGCTGAAGCATCGTATTATCCCAGTGCATTCGAACCTTGGCAGATTTCCGTCGCATAATTTTACCCGAGGCTGCATATTGAAGAGGGCCCCGATAATTCTATTTAAACGGGAAAAATGTTTAGTAAACATCTCCTTTAAAAGGTGTTTTGATGACTCATGACAGTTTATCAATTATTAAACAGCTTTCTTCAACTAAACAACCGGTACACCCTGGGGAAATGAAAGCGACGTCAAAATGGCCCATACTTCCTTAAGCTCTTTACAAATAAAATACATACCTACCACATTTCACTTAAATATTTGCCTATCATTTCAATATCATGTTCTTTGAGTTTCTACGTGTTTACTTGTATGTAGAATATAATGTTATCTATTTATATTAATAGTAAAATGCCATTTACATAATAATTCGCATTTATGTTATTTATGATGAAATGAAAAACATATCATACGATGAATAAGGGTTATACACGAATAAAATAAGTACAGATCCAGCTCTTTTAAATTTAAATTGGATATACCGAAGATTATTTCGTCAGTTGTCGAGTGCTCTAATTCACGTTTTTTTACACGGTGAAGTTCACGATGCATCGAAAATTGATTTTGCGAATACAACCCCTGATTATTGTCAAATTTCGATAGCGAAAATACTTTAGGCTGCCCTAATTGTGGAAGGTCTTAGAGGCGATTACTAATGTAGAGCATTTTTGTAATGCAATTTTATATAAAGGTTTTAATTTTGTAAGTAATAAAGTGAAATATAATTTTAAAACAATCTTCCATATTCACCTGTATAACATCGCTTTCAAAATTAATCCCCCCGACGCTCCAAAACGTAAGCGATCGAAAATTCTCAATATGCGCCTACATAATGGCGTTAGTAGGGAAATTGTCCTTTGGTATGAGGAAATAATCTCATTAGTGCACTGTTCTGCCGTGATTGATGCGAGTTCATTTATCCTCAGCTTCTAGGGAGAAGTTTGACGTGATTTGAATTAGACTTCTGATGGTTTTAAGTGGGCAGTCATTTTGATGAATTTAATCGCTGCGACTGCTGCCTTGTTCTTGCAAAGAGTAACGATTAACGGGAGCATAAACTTCTAACTAAATAAATTTGTAGAGTCTTTCACAAACAGACATTAACAAACCCTTTGTGTCAACAACTTTTAATGGTTATTTTATTTATGTATTTATTTAACTTGGAATCATAATAGACTACTAGGTCAGTGGCGTAGTGGTTAAGCGCTGCGGCACGCAATTGTTGTTAATAAGCATCTTTCGCAAGGGTTGGTCATGGGATTGGCGACCAAAAAGCTACTTACATATTAGAGCACATTTAGTCGGGAAGGCACCTAGTCATTTAGGAAACGACCAACTATACAAGTTTTCGGACTGGACGACGCAGGACCCCCCCTTTAGTGGACACATCCACTACTCGAACGATATTGTCCTTGCCAGGATATACTATATGCCCACGTGGCCAGCAACGTCTTGGTAAGGTCCCATCTACAACACATATCAAATCTCCTATCTTCAGTTTCTGATATTTGTCTGATGAAGAGCGCCGTGGTACTAATATTTACTTATTCACGTTCAAAGCGTTGCCAAAAATCATCGGCCAGATGAGTGCCTCTCACCATTTCGCTCGACTGGGATCGATATCGTCGAAACGTCGTGTCTGAAGGTCATTGCAAGTAGAGCCGATTAAAAACGAAAACGGTGTGAGAGCTTCTTCCGCATCATGTTCGACGGAGACATGAGTTCCCTTAGTGACCGTCCCTTGATGACCGGCACCGCGCATCTCTCACGTAGAGAGGGACATTGGTGGGTTTTAGTGGGTATACCCCTGCTTTTTGACTAGTCTCCATTCTGGGGGTGGGTCCACAGAGGAGAGTCCCACATAATTCGTAGATTTCGCGCTGAGGGAAACGAGTAGAGTGAAGATAATGAATCGTTCCATATTATATTTAATATAAAATTAGAAAAAGGTATGATAGGGGTACTTCTTGAAAAAGCAATTTTTGAGTGTCACAGGGCCATATCTCATATAAAAATAAATTATTATGATAAAAACTACTATTACATCGTTTCTTCATTTCATTAAGCATCGTGTCATATAGATTTCACGGATAAAAAACGATGTAGATCGGAGTAACTTACCCTCAACACCTCAAATCCGGTCAATTTTGCACGTTTTTACCGTGTCACACGCGCGCCGACTTTTGAGCAATCGCAAATATTTTTGAAATTACCCACGTTTTTAATCGGTTTGTTACACACATTTAATAAAGACAAATCGGTTTACATATTGATCAAATTTCAAATTAATCGGAAGGAAACTTTTGATTTTATGGTCAGAAGTATACGTGTCGGCGCTTCTTGCGCGAGATACTGTTCTGAGCTGGAGAGGCGTAGACGAACCCCGATTGGTTTTTGCGAATCGTCATTTACGCCGCAGCTAGCATGTGAGGTGGCCACGTCGCTGTTTCCCGCGCTTTCGTTGCGAGAATAAGTTCTTCAATTTCTTAAATTTTGGTTCTCAGTTATTCGGCTTTGCCATGTCACATTTTTTCAATATAATTGTACTTCTTCTAGAAAATGAGTTTTAAGGTGAAATACCTAGCTCTTTAATGTAGATAAACAGTAAAAAACTAGCCGATTATATCTTTTCAATGCAGAGTAATTTCAAAATATATGTTTTTTGGTAATTTCCATGGTGTAATTTCCATGGATAAAACACCATGGAAATTACGTATCACCCATGGAAATTACCTTGTTTCTTTTTGGTTGCAAAAAAACAAACGTTATGTTCAATGTTTGTTTTTAATGAAATGCACGCCATCGCCAAATACAGACATAAATATTGAATGTTGGTTATTTTTTTTTAATTAAGTCGTCTTAAATATCACCGGATTAAGTTAACATATTATATAATTTATTTATTTATTTTAAAAATTTACATTGATTAAACACAAAATTGGTACCTGTAGGGCCAATGGTTTTCTCAAAAACGATAGATAGCCAAGGGGGTTATCTTGACTGAAATAACCTCCTAATATCTACTTATGACCGGTGTTCGCTATCTATCGTTTTTGAGAAAACCATTGGCCCTACAGGTACCAAATTGGTGTTTAATGAAAGCCAATTAAATTTACAATAAATTAATTATTGATATTTGACGTAGGATGCGTATTTTATAAGATAATTGACAGAATAAATAACCATTTCGAAAAAGGATTCTATTATGTCACTTCGAAACGCGTTTCTTCGATAATTGATACATCGACAACTATACGAGTACGTCGAAGCATTCATTGTTCGAAGTTTCAATACATCGCATATCTTACTTCGACGCCCGACTTTTATTTGTCCGATGTAACGTTACTTCGAAAAAATTGCCAGATGCTGAAATTTCAATGTTGGTCTCATAGTGAAAGTTGTTCAGTTTTATGGGCTGAGCTACCACCTGAGAGGTTTTGCGCTATTTCCATAACACGTTGTATAATTTTGTTTTTTGAGAACATGAACGTGTTTACGTTTCGTTCCAATTTTGAGTAAGTACTATCGTATATCGTTTCAGTATAATGTAGGTAGATCTTAATACTACCCTAACTAATATGACAGCTTAATTTCATATATGACATGGTGTTTAGCAAAATTTTATCTGCTGTGTAATTTCCATTGCCTTTATTGTAATTTCCATGGTCCGCCAATTTTCTACATTTTTTTTTAGCAAAAGTATAAATCTCAGTCGTGGCCAATTTTAATATGTTGTTTAAATTTGCAGAAGTTTTCGAAATATTTATATAATTCACCATAATTTTGCGATTTCAAAAATGCCCTGGAAATTACACGGAGAACACATTTCCCAAGAATCACCCATAGAATATTTGTTTTATAGCTTCTATTTTACCTTTTTGTCAAAATTACGAAAGGCTTTCATATTTACCAAAATTAACAACGTTTTCATAAAAGAAAATCTATTCACTATTTTATCCAACTTTAGGCATTTTTAGCTTACATATTAAAATAAATCTCATCTAGTAGATATAATATGTAATATAAAAGAGCTAAAACGTTTATTTTGTCCAAAAACAGCTAATATTCCACGAAACAAATACGATATAAAAAGTCTACAAGAATAGCTTCTACATTATGCAAAGGAAACACATCAGTCACCAGCCTGGCATACTCTGCATACCCTTTCAACGTTATTAAATAAAAAAATAGTTCTGTTGCAAATGTATTGGCTTTTCTTCTTATATGTAAAGTTTGGTCATATTTCTTTTCGACCTAACACTCTTTAGAGCTTTTAGTGACATTGGAATCTATACACGATACTGTTTCTAATACGAATGTATTGAATTGAATACTTTGAATATATAGATTAAGGATATCCAATATTAGCTCTATTCTCATGCGCTATTGAAAATTATTGGTAAGCATTAAGATTACACATAATGTATAATTTTCCCAAAGGCTTGTCATCAATAAGGTGATGAAAACTAATTCGTCCTCCTCAATTTTCGTTCTTCGAAAGTTGGTATTAACCAAAGTTCTTAATACCGAAGACACTTTATGGTCCATACTCTCAATGTAAATCTATATATACAATAGTTACCTGAAATACCTCGAGATTTTACCAACTTTGAGGTCCTCATGGTTCAGGTTCGATTCTCAGTTAGGTCAATGTAGAAAATAAATGTTTTTTATATCGTCTCTGGTTTTGGGTATTGTGGCACCATCGTTTAGTTTTCATTTAGTTGGCTACCCCTGGCTAGCGTTAAACTACCCAAGTTTAATTGCATCAGAGTGATTTAAATTATTACCTAGTCTTAATTTATTTAGTAACATACTAATAAGTAAAACATTAATTTAATGTCTTTAACTCTTAAGAAATCTTATTTTTAATATAATAAAGAAATTAAAAATAAATCATTAACAAAAATGAAATATGCTCACGATTCTTTATTTTTTACATAATAAATCGTAATTCAATCACGGAAAATCGTAACTTCAAAAATAAACAATATCAATCTTACAAATCGTTAAATGTAACTCATTTATATTTACAATTTGGTGGAACTGTTCGGCGAGCTATTAATATAACGGGGGAGCTCAAGACGCAATCGGTAATATGATAAAACATTCCCCTTCGAACTGTGAGCGATTTCCCCCAAAAAAATTGAATTAATTTCTGCCAAACAATCAATGGGCGCATCAATATTAATGACCGGAGGAATATGAGCAGTTACGTTTTGCTCATTCCCTTTGAAGTCAACATGAAAGATCCAGTTACAAAGCATATCATACATTTCCCATTTCCACCCTAAAGGTTAGGTTTATTAAAATTTAAATTGTATTCAAATCGTAGTTTAGTTGAATTTTTAACGACAGTAAAGACTTACTTTCAAATTATTTCACATTATCTTTATGCAGCTGTCGACAAGAATGTTTCATTGATTTTTACCCAAACAGTATTATTAATAAAAAAAATCTTAAGTTTGCACTTAGTGTTAGTTAAAATTCATATTATTTTTTTAATTTTATTTTGACTAAGCAAATTACCTTCTAGGAGAAAATATATTACTCACGTATCCAAGTATACATACAATTTTTTTTCGAAAATATAACCCGTATCATATTATTTAAATTTTGATTTGAAATACTTGTCAGCATGTTAAAATCAAAATTTAACATTTATTTTATAAATCAAACAAATAGCAAGACATTGTCAGCGTCACCTGTCTAATTCTGAAATGTATTATCAAAATCACAAACTTAGAAAAGCTCTTGCAAAACTGTCGCCTGTTTGGTGCAGAAACTTAATTATAAAACGAGCTCGACAAACTAAAGCTAAGTCAATTATGTGTCAAAATAATGAAAAACAGAAGGAGATGTCAACGGCGAGCACCTAACACACCTATGCTTTGCCGACGATATAGTCCCAATGGTTGAGACTGGAAGAACTAAATACCATGCTCGAAGATCGCAGTAGCGCTTCTTATAGAATGGGTCTCAAGATGACATAGCAAAGACAAAAATCATGTTGCCATGTTCATCAAGTCAAATGCTCATATTATACCCATTCCAGTCAAAATTGGGATAGTATTCCCAAAACTGGAAGTTATCGGCCAAAACGTATACTTTGGACACAATTCAGCTAAATAAGTTTAACTTTCAGAAAGCGATCTCTCATCGAATGCAGCTCAGATGGGCAGTATTTGGGATTTACCTGAAGACAAAAGTCTTCGACCAGTGTGTATTGCCAGTGATGACCCACGGAAGTAAAACGTGGCAGTGGCAGGGATACAGCAAGAAGAACTGATAGTCATTGGTATGGAAAAGTTCTTGAATGGCAACCACGTACCGGTCGACGCTCAATGGGTAGGCCCCCAACGAGGTAATAAAGATTGCGAGAAAGCCGATGGATGCGAGCAGCGCAGGACTGATTGTCGTATCATGTCGTAACCCATGGAGGTGGCCTATGCTCAACAGAGGGTGTGGAACGGCTAATATGATAACGATGAAGGAGAAGGTTACATACTTTTGTAATCGTGTAATATTTGTGATTGAATATATAAAACCATGGTCACCTTGGTATACTGATACGTATACCAAGGTGACCATGGTTTACTGATCGTAATCCACGCGAGCAAAGCCACCGATGGAATAGCAGTTATAAATATTATTGGTTTTAGGTTGGGGAAAGACTTTTCGCGTATAGTATGCATAACCTTGTAATATTTTTTTTCTAGCCATACCATCTATATTTGGCTGGTTTCGGTATCATTAAAAAGTTTAAATTTTAAGAAGATAACTCCGAATTCAAATTTGGAAAATGCATGATATTCATTTGTTTTTCTTACTGTCAAAATGAGAGAATCTAATGAAGAAATTCGATACATTTTAAAATTTAGTTACAAATAAGGTAAAAACGCAATGCAAGACGCAACAAAAATTTATGACATTTATGGACCTAGTGCAATTCTGTGAGAGTAGCACAAACACAGTTTAAGTGTTTTCAGTCCGGAAATTTTGATGTCTAAGATACATGTCACTCCGGTCGCCCTGTAACGGATAAAATGGATGCCATTTTTAAAAAGGTGGATTAAGATCGGTAATCAGTAGTTACGACATAGCTGAAGAACTCGGTACTGACCGCAAAACAGTTTTGGCTGGGTACACCAAAAAGTTTTTGAGTCAGCTCACTGAAAATACCGGAACCCGAGTTAACTCGCGACAAGGAGATGCTGTATATGGGGTTAGATTGGAAGGACATTATTAATTATCAGCTGCTACCAACACGCAGGACCATCGATTCTGAACTCTGCTGCGAACAACAGATGAGATTAGAGCAAGAATTTAAGAGAAAGCGGCCAGAATTAATCAATATTTTTTTCATCATGATAACGCTAGACGTCACACATCTTTTGCCACTCAGCAAAAATTAAGAAAGGAGGTGTTAATACATCCGCTGAATAGTCCTGGCTTTAAACTTTCAGATTTTCACCTGTTTCCGTCTCTTCAGATTTTTTTAGTGTTAGATTAACATCACGCGAGGACTGTAAAAACCTTAATTTCTATAGCTTTGGGATGATATCCTTACCTACAAGATGGCAAAAAGTTATCGAACAAAATGGTATCTATATACTCGTACTTTCGTCATCATTATCATGAGCCCTTTAACGTCCCTACTGCGGGGGTCAGGCCTTCCTTATGGATAGTTAAGGAGGATAGGCCATGACCCTCCACGTTGGCCCAATGCGGATTGGAGGGTATTAACGACTGCAAATGCAACCGGGACCAACGGCTTAACGTGCCTTCCGAAGCACGACGTAGCTTGAGATAATACTTTTTTGGTAACCCATCCCGTGACCGACCTTTGCGAAAGTTGCTCAATAACAACGATTGTGGGCCGCGGCGCTTATTCTTTACGCCACCGAGCTACTTGTACTCGGACTCGTTAAATGTAAATAAACTTTATTAAAAAATATTTTGAACTTTCATATAAAATGCGAAGTTACTTTTCTCCAACCTATTAAAAAGATATATATATTGGTGTAATCTTTGATCTAAGCAAACATTTCATATTGACAATAGGAAAAAACTCGTTGCCTAACGAGAAAAACTTAATTTCGCACCCTTCATTCCGCGCGTAATCCTGTGGTATTACTCTATCTCAAATCTGGTATTGGACAATAAAGAATACACGACCAGTCCCCAGGGTTAAACTATCGTTTAGTATTACAAGTATCTTGGCTCTTATCGTCAGGACACGTGCCATACACACCGATATACGTTTAATCCATCACCCCTCGACGAACTCTTTGATGTTATAACACAATGGAGGGTTTAAATACTTATTTTATATATCCATTCCAATGAGATTCGATGTTATGATAAATTTGACGGTTTATAAGAAAAAGTGTTGCGGTTTAACGATACGTCAGATTCAGAAAAATAGCCTCAAAAGTTGGTATGCCACTTGTCCTAAAGCTTTTATGTGTCGTTTTGTATAGCATTCGATCACGGCTGCCTCATCTGTTTCAGATGAGATTATTTTATTGATTTGCGTTTTTTCGAGAAGCTGAATTTAGTTTATGAGATATTTTTTCATTTAAATCCTTTTGGGGTCGTGATTTTAAATAAAATCTTGTGAACAAAATGACAACACCCTTATTTGTAAATTGGTGGTAAACGATCCTAATATCAAGCCCCACTCTCTAAGACGATGGCCAACGGATATTCCTCGAATAATAGTTTTATTTGATTTCATTGGGGTGAATTCCAAGGGGTGTCACGTCGACTGTCTCATGTCTGTCTATTACGGCAATTGTGTGACAATATTTATAATAATAGACGAATTGAAGGACGTCTCTGTTTGAATATTTCATTACAATTAGAGTAATAACACCTCCTTAGAACATCAATTGTTTATGCCATGTTTTTATGTAGTAAAGAATAATTGATTTTGAAACTGTTTCTAAAGGAAAAGGACTATATTATTTAAATTGAATTATCTGGAGTGGAAAAATATTGAACGCCTCGCAATCGCAATGGACAAAATGTAAATTTTAGTGGACATTTGTGGAACTTGGTATTAGTTAAGAGAGCGGTTAAGATTGTTAACGCTATGATACAATTATCAATGATACAAAAAAATATATATAATTGGTATATCTTTTAGGTATAGGTACAAAATATATCTAAAAAATGTCTTAACAATTAATTTATAGATACCAGACTCCTTTACAAAATGACTAGTTTATTTGATAGTGAATCTTCTCCTAGACTAAGTAATCTTATATCTCCCGACATTTACATTTGCTTCTGCTTGACCACCTATTTTGAATAAAAGAGAACGGACATTAAAACATAGAATCGAAGCGGGCTATCGCTTTAAGCGCAAAAGTAGACATTTGACGAATATACAAAAATAAGTAAGTACAATTATTATGATACATTACAACGTTACTTTTATAATTTATCTCAACTGACAGTTAAACTAAGTTTTGATTATTTTGATTTCATTATTTGTTTTCATCGGATAAGCATTTAAATAATTCTTTCTCTTAAGAAACTCAAACTATAATTTCTGTGAGCAAAGTCGCGGGAAGACAGCTAGCTCAATTATAAAATGCATTTCTGTTCTCTAAAGATGCTTGGTGGAACCTTACCTGTTTTAATTTTGAACATACCATGAGCTTATTATTCTCCACGGCAATATAAAAAAAAAATCTCCAAGTCATTATTAAAAAAAAAATTAAAATGTAGGTTAGAGTAGTTGGAGGAGAGATGACATAGTAGTTCATGGTGTATCTTCGATTCTATTACTACACTTTAATACCAAAATTTGGAAACGAGTGGATAATTACAGACTGTTAAACGGTAACTCTAACCGATCCAATCTAAAAAACTAATGTTACTAATTAATTCAAGGAAAAATAAACATAAGTAACATAAATTATAGATTTATGTAATATTGATATAAATTAATTTAGATGACGCAGATACTTCCTTGTCATACTTTATTTAGAAGCTATATTAAATTTTAAAATGTAAAAATATGTTTAATTAATGTAATACGTGCATTGTTTTGTTTTATTTTAGTCACAGAAATTATAATTCTCTTACTTAATTGTTAGGTTTTACTTAATAAAGTTTTTACTTTACTTACTGAGCATTTTTGTTTAACCAGACTATTACGATTTCGATTCTGTTTTAAAGTTCCGTACCTTAAAAATTGGAACCCTTAAGGAATCAATCGTATCCTTCCGCAGTCCCTTAGTCTATCACAGCCAATTTGTTAAGAAATTACTGGATCTGTTGAGTTAGCATTCCATACATATCTGTAAATCAATGATGTAAAGACGTAAATAATAAATAAATAAATTTAAAGATAGTGGGTACATTAGAGAATTTAAAAAATACAGATTATAGTGAGTTTCATTAAATGAAAAGAATATCTGAGAGGAACTCAAAATATTCTCCGAAACTATTATTAACCCCTAATATTTTAAAACAAATATACAGAAAATCGTTATTTATCTAAAAGTCTACAGGAAAATCTATGGTTTTTAAACTTCATACCTACTTGAACAGAATTCCTGGTCAATGAGTCCATAGGCATAACAAGGAACCGCCTTATCTTAAGAATCGCCAAAGCTAAATTCCAAAATTTCTTTACTAAATTTCTTTTGTCCCTTGACACATTTCATCTTAGGCGATTCCTAAATATTTAGGCGACAGATTTGGGCGACTTCTAAGTTAAGTGAAAACAGACATAAGCCGGATTTAATATTTATTTTTAGCACTTCAAGAATAAAGGCATACAATATAAACTAATTTTCTTTCTCTCTTTAGTGCCAGTGTCCGACAGACCCAGGAAACGTATCTAACCTCAGCCGGAGGCAGGATGAACATAACTGAGAGCTACCACGTGACCGGCTTAACAACTACCGAACGAACGGTCTCTACTACCCTTAGGTGATTTCGAAAGGGTTGATTAGATGATGGTATCGGTACGGCGTTCATTGAATGTAAGTAACTTGAAACAATCACTTGTATTATTTTGTGTTACTTTGAAATTTATTTTGCTTTTGTATATAATGTGTACACGAGTTCTATTAAAAGATATGATTTTTTTTTCTCATAGCGATGTACTTATTTCGTCACCATTTCATATTCATAAATTATCAAAATAGGAACTTTAGTATTCTAAATGTAAATAGGTCTGAATCGATGTTTCTGTGTGGGTGAATTATACAGGAACAATTAGCAGTCATTTTTATGAACTGTCATGCAGTTTGTGCCCGCGAGTTTTGATTTTACAAACTTGAGGGCAGTGAACGCCATCTACAAAACGTGTAACATTGTAATACTCATCTGGACTACTAAATCCTTTAAGCGTGTGTCTGCTTGTGTTTCCTGTTTGATATGACGTTAAAAATGCGTTAACTCCATATTTCGGAAATACTGGACAGTAACTGAACTGGCCGGTGCCGATTGTGGTGGAATTCTTCATCGATTTTTCTCAAGGTACGTACGTGGGTGCATTATAGTTTGTTTCTACGTATCTTTCAACCGTATCTGAACATCGATTCCCATCGGCAGACCTATCCAGGTCTGATCTAGTTGTAGTAGAAAGCCACCAATCGTTTTTCTTTTGTGTAAGGTGCGGCTGTTACAGTACTTATAATAGAAGTTAGGTATCATGTCTTAATTATAAAATCACATTATAGCAATAAACCAATGTCGCAGAATTCAAACTAAATATATTTATTTAATATGATATATATTTTGTTTAATTAAAATAGAGATACACGATTTATACAGCTTTCAATATAGCAAATGAAAGCAGGTGCATTTTTCAAACATAATTAATTATGTTTATTGTAAATATTTGATTCTTTATCCATATACATATAACATAGTTTTGTTTGTCCAAATCATATTTCCGTATGACAGCTTATTCATGAGTATTAAGTATATTTTCGGCAATCACAGTAATGTTTAAGCAAAAAATCCTTAGCGTAAATAAAAAAAAAATAACTTAATAAGACAATCGAATTGAAAACCTACTTTCTTTAAATCAATTAAAAACAAAGGGATTCCTAAATATTAATGTTCAAAGGAAGTTTATATATTCCTAAATATTCTAATGTAAAAACCTCCTTTTTTGAATCGATTAAAAAGATAGGTGAAGCTAAATATTCACTTGATTTTTTATTTTTTAATATACATGCCCTGGTCCAAAGGTAAAGGATCGTTTTATATTCTTTCCATTATATGTTGTTCTATCCATTATTACTTCTCATATCATATAGAAAAAAAAATCGTAAACAAAAATAGTGACAGCGAAGATAGGAATATGTAGTGATTCAACTGATTAGGTATATGGCGAGCCATTAAACAATAGTATACCCAGTTACCTGAGCCAATAATTTTTAACTAAACCTGGCACGAGGGCGAAGGCCTAAGTAAGATTAACAGTGGGAGGTGGGGTGTAATTACGGGCATTATTGGCCGTCGATGGGGATCCCGGCAGATTTAGTACTCGAACTTTGCGGACCAGATTTGGGCGGCTTTGCCTGGTTTTGTACGGAGTAAGTCAGGATATTTGCCTAGTTGGTATTATAATACGTAAAATTTTCACTGTCTACCTAAACTAATACGAAATCGATTTGATTCCAATTTTTAGTCTGTTTATATATTTGGTTATTACCACTACTACTACTACTATCTATTTTACAACCTATCCTTAGATAAAAATAGATAGTAATGAGTTCATCTATTCTAAACTACTTTCGTTAATGGAGCTTTGGAATTCTCTTTATATATTTTTTTTTTATTCCATCGAAGCATACCAATTTAATTTACTAGATATTTCCATCAAAAAAATCAAATATTACTTATGGACGCAATGCATTCATGCTAATGTATATAGATCATGTATAAAGTATGTGCATAAGACTAAAACCACTAACCGTAAGTAACACTACTACACTGAGATCCTATACAAATTGGTATTAAATTTCAAAACATCTCATAACTTTTCCCGTTATCTATAGTTCAGCAATTCTATTCTCATAATAAACCATCTTATTTGATGTATCGCAAAATAAAGATTGCAAATATTTGTTTTTTGTTTCCCTTCCATATTTTTTTTTTATTCACTTTAGCATGAAATTTCCATAATATACTACGTCATTAATTACCATACTAAACTTGTTTAGGGGAGATAGAAAATCGTCTTCAAAGATAATTCTTGACATGTCAAGTATTGAAATGTTTCCCTAATATAAGTCGTGCCATTTCGCAGTTTTTCCACGCCAGTGGATAATGCTGACACGGTGGTGACGTGCCAAAATGTTTATGGTATATCTCGAAAAGTTTGTGGACTTAATATTGCAAATTTAAAAATATTTCTTTTCTAGTATCCTGACCAGAAAATTAAATTTTTAGGAATCCCAACCCACGTCTTCGTTAATACTTTACGTTATATTACATCGCGTGTCCAGCATTTTGACTGTCAAGGATATAAAAAACCTGAAAAATATTTTTACTTATAGATCGTTTTGGCTTTATTATGTTTTAATTTTTTGTCAGATCTTTGGAGAAGATGTTTAAAACGTACTAGAAATAAATGAGGCCATCATTAATTATGTTGCAAACATTTGATTCTATCAAAAACCATTAAATACTTACAGGTTTTAAATTATAAAATCATCAACAAATTCGTATGTTGTCTGTAATTTTATTATAAAGTTAGAATAACAGTTTATTTGTTATTTTTTTCTTTATTTCATAATCAAACTTTCATTTGTGATTTAGTTATTTAAAGAAATAAAGTCTATATCGACTTTAAATTTAGGCATAGAGGGTGGCGAGGCAACCGGCGTGTAATAGCCGAGACCTCACGCGGGATCTTAATCGGAAAGTGTGTGGTTATTTATGAATTTAAATAAGAGTGAAAGAAACAACTACAATAAAGAAAATTACCCTACACCCGGTAGAACTCACATATACAAGCGAGTGCTTATCGACTTATGAATGCCACCGGAATTCGAACCGACGCGCTGTCTACAATTAGTATTTATTTATTTTTATTTATTTATTTTATTTATTTATTATTGTGATAAAAACGACTTTTGTCAGTTACAATTATCACACATTACAAAAAAGAATAAAATTAACAATTCACATTGATTATTAAAATAATTAAAATTTATCACACATAAAATAAGTAAGTCATAAATAAAATAGGTCAATAAATTAACAATTACATTAAATAATACTAGTCACTATCTTCATTGTCAGAGATACCAGAGTTACTCCATTGGTCTCTTACACTCTCACAGTACGTCAATAATTGCCGCTTGATATTTTCCCAATTGTCAAACAAAAAATCGAAATCGGTGTTGGCGTCACGAAGTGCATTGAGGTGACGCAGAGGCCTAACTAAGGGCGACATTGCACGTGCTAAGGTACGGCCGCTATCAACATGAAACAAATTATGTTGCCGACTGCAACCGCGCCTTCCGACGGGTGGGAGTTCCGGTCGGTCAGGGACAAAGATTACACACAGCAGATTGTGTAAGAAGAGGGAATCGACAGAACCTTTTAAAGTTTTGAGGCAAATGGTAAGCTGATCCAACAATCTTCTTACCTCCAGGGAATTATAGCCGAGATGGCCGAGCAGAAACTTGGTTGGATAGCGAGACGGATAATACCCGTAGAATTTCCTATAAAATGCTCTCAAGAAGGCTTTTTGGACCCTCTCGAGCATCTGCACATAGGTGACATGATGTGGGTTCCAAACGCAAGCGCTCGTTTCAAGCTTGCTTCTAACCAAAGAATTGTATAATGTTTTAAAGACCTGAGGATTTTGAAAGTCTTTGGCATTTCGTAATACAAAGCCTAAATGGCGATAAGAATCCTTGACAATATGAGTTATATGATCATGGAAAGTAAGACCACGATCAAATATAACTCCCAAATCCTTAACATAGTTGACCCTGTTAATGCATAAGGTATTCATGTTATAAACAAATTTTATTGGATTATTTTTACGGTCAAAAGTCATAATATTACACTTGGCATGGTTAAATTGGATTTTGTTTAACACACTCCATTCATAGATTCTGTCGATGTCCTGCTGTAAAGAGAGGCAGTCACAAGGAGAGTGGATTTCAAGAAATAGCTTTAAGTCGTCGGCGTACATGAGGCATTTTGCAGTACTTAAGATTTTAGGTAGATCATGGATCATAATCAGAAAGAGAAGTGGACCAAGGACTGAGCCTTGGCTGACACCAGATCTGGTATGATATTCCTCGGATACATAAACACCGTGCCTTACATATTGTCTTAGGTCCCTCAAAAAGTCAGAGAAGAAGTTCAAGAGATTGGGAGCAAAGCCAATAATCGAGAGTTTATGCAGTAATATGTCGTTATCTATTCTGTCAAAGGCTTTTTGAAAGTCAAAATATACTACGTCAACCTGTCGCCCGCGATCCATAGCATCCGAAATATAGTCAACCAGACAAAGTAGGTTCGTATTAACAGAGTATCCTGGCCGAAAACCATGCTGTTCATCGCCTATCAGTTGTTTAACCTGGTTATAAATTTCCTTGTGCAGTATATATTCGAAGACCTTAGCAGTGGCACATAAAATTGCTATAGGGCGGTATTCATCTACAAGATTTCTATTTTTACCCTTGGGTATAGGTGTGACCCTAGACAGCTTCCATTGGGCGGGATATTTACCATTCTTCAGACAGAGATTCATAATGTGACATAAAGGGATGATTACCTGTCTGCTGCAGGTCTTAAGGATGGAACCAGGTACATTGTCAGGTCCCAACGAACTATCTGGCTTCAGCCTACCAATTCCGTACTTGATATTACGTGACGTCAAGGTCGGTAAACTGACATGTCCACCCTGATAACCCTCTTCAAGAGACGTGTTGCCAGTAAGTAAAGGTGGTTCATCCAAGAAAACGCTGGAGAAATAATCAGCAAACGCTTGGGCAGCTTCAACACCTGTATAAGTGGCCCCTCTATACAAAACCCGAGGCTCAAAGCCACCCTTTGACCTAAACCGATGAACGTGCTTCCAAAAATCTTGGGGTCGTAGTTGCAGATTATCCTCAATGCGTGCCAGGTAGACTCCGTATGCCTGCGAGATCTGCGTTTTCAAATTCGCTCGTAACTTCGAAAATGCATTATATGATTCTACACACTTTGTTGATATCCATGCCCTGTGTAAGCGAGACTTTCGCTTGATGTCTTTTATAATATCTGCGTCGAACCAAACAGGATACCTACCGCATGCCGCAGAGGATCTTCGCTTTTTGGGAACGGAATCATCGAATATCCGGTACATAATGTCGTAGAATGCATCCGTAGCAACGGACACATCATTAGACTCGAGAACTGGTTCCCAGGAAACATCAGCGACTAGAGCTTTAAAGAGAGAGATATTAATATTATTAAAGTTCCAATCGAGTGATAAATTAATATTGCTCGGCCTCAATCGGTCGCGGCATCTAATCTGGAAACGGGGTTTCAACTCGATTTCTAGGGGGGGATGATACAACTTATCAGGAGGTACAAAACCCTCTACAGCTAAGCTCACAAATACCTTCCACGATCGCGATTCATTGCACTCCCGCGCCAACACCACGTCAAGTATGCTACCATGCTCATTAACTATGTCATTATAGTCCGTTAAATTACAATAACTCAAAAAGTAACAATAGTAACTCTTAATACTATTAGATGAACTGTTCAGATTCAAGTCACCTACAACAAATATACTAGCATTAGCGTTAATCGTTAAAAATGATTCTATGTTACACAAAACATTCATATATACTGCGTCAGAAGACTTCGGCCTGACATATACAACGCAAACAGTAAAAGAAGTCCCACGGTATGAGACAGAAGCCCACAAATCTTCACCGAGCTCAGACTCAAGCTCCTGTCGACGGTGCGCCACGACACCAGGCCTTGCAGCAAGTAAAACTCCTCCGCAAGGAGTCTTGCGGTCGCGCCTTATCAGCGTCCACCCTTCCGGAACCAGCTCAGCATCGTTTACTGAGCTGTCTAGAAAAGTCTCAGTCGCAGCCACGAGCAGGTGCTCGGAAAGCAATAAGCTGGTGTGCCAGGAAGCCAATTTAGTTTTTAAGCCTCTAACATTCTGGTAAAAAATGTTTAACTGTAGAGGTGACGTAATATTGTCAGCGTGTTGTTTTCGCTCGTCAGAAAGATGACGCCCCCCGGAGGAATCTGCCATGGAATTATTAGTTTGCTTCGGGTTTCTCTCTGGGACGAAAAATCTTTCGCCAGGGCCTTATACAGACATCCTCCGGCCACTGATCTGCCGCCAGCAATCGATCCGACAATCTAGATGGAAGAGATAATTTAAATGAAGCATAGGGACCACGAGCTTTCAATGCCTCAACCCTGCAGCAATCACTGTTAATTATCGACTTTATATGTCCGCTGACTTGTTCAACAGTCGTACCCATCTTAACAAAAAAAAGGTGATAGCTACGAATACGTTCAGATGCCTCCAAGCCAGTTTTTCCTGGAGCCGCCCTCCCCTTAAGCAAATTTTGGGGAGCACTGCGCCGACGGTGCTTAGTCACTTCAACCCATTCCCCTTGATGTTCTGTTAAGGTTTTAAAAACCACAGACGGTCTGTGCGGCAGCGAGGTCTTTTGTTGCGAGACTAAAGGGACCGTTTCAACTTTAGAGAGCGGGCGATTCGCTACGGCCTTCCTCTCCAATATTAAAGGAGCCATGAGGTCCTTGCCAACGTAAGCGTCACTATTATTCTTAGGCGCACTATCCTGTGGACGACTCATAGTTACTTCTTGGTCTATGATTGATGTTAATGGAGATTCCGTGATATGAGACTGGGAGAGAGCGCCCGACTCAAGCACTACAACTCGTTGCTCCAGTGCAGATAATCTTTCCCTTAGACGCGAGATGGTAACCATAATGGATGAGATGTGCTCAGAAACTCTCTTGGATATAACCCCGTCAACGTATTCGCGAAGATTGCGCTCCAGTTCCTCCCGGATGATTTCTTTAATGTGGTCCACATAAATAGCATCCTCAGGACATGACTGCATGAAGGACTGATCCTTGGAGCTCTCCGGTGCACGACGACGGATGGTAACATTGTCCAAGCTCTCTCGAGGGACATTTTGTATAACCTGCAAGCTAGCGGTTTGTCGGATCGGAGTATTAGAGTTATCCCCCTTTGGTTCTTTGCACTTGCACGCTTGGCATTTCCAAGTGGCTTTATGAGTGGAAGTCATAGTATTGACAAAGCGACACTCCGAAACATTCGCACACACCAAATCAAAAAACTCCATGCAAATACTACACTTTAGATGTTGATGACAATTTATTGTGTTAAGGCATCCAGCACACACAACGTCGCCCGAAGCCATCTTATTCAAAGCTGAGGCCATCTTATTCAAGACGTGAAGCAATTCAATATTAAGCAATGCACAAAAGAAGCAATTAGTTTACCTTAATGTCGAGATCCTCAAAGGTAATGTCACAGAAGCGGTATCGCTTAACCGTCGCTTTGTATCGTGGTAGTGGACGCGTGTGCGGTACGGTAACAACGGCCCACCTGTTCAGAGCACTTTAATATAGGCCCATCACATGCGATGCATTAAATCCCCGCGAAAGAAACGACGTAAGCGCCGTGCAGTCGGTGTCACTTACGCGTATCGTTCAGATACTTCTGTCAGCTGTTAATATTTAGCACATAGGGTACACAAGTTTTTTGTTCACTCAAATCCAATAGAAAATTCAACTTTTTGCACCAGCTTCACCACGGATATACTTATCATTGGTTATTAATAATTGCCGATGTATGTCTAGTTGCAATATATTGATATTTTGGCTATGTTCACTGTTTACATTTACTGCTTTGATTTAATAGCAGGAGCGTTTTTACACAGTAGTTGTATCTATTAATGTCGAATTATCAAAATTAATTTATCAAAATTATAGTATGGTCTCCTGTCTGTAATTGTTGCTTATATTTGTGGAAATCCTATTTGAAATTTGTATAAATTTATGCGGCGCAATATATTCATAAGCGTTGCGGAGAAAAGAAAGGGGCACAATCTGTAATTTCTTCATAATGCCGTCAAAGTGTATAAGTGGCTAGCGGTGATATTGCGCACGTATATGCAATCTCTTTTAAAGTTGATAGCGCCTGCGGCGGCGACATAGAATAATATACCTCCGAAAGCACACCATCTATACCTTCAGTTTTGCACTCACAAGGAAATCAATGGAAAGAGGAAATTAGTAAAAAGAGTAAAAAGCGGCTGCACCAAGGGGTGTAGTATGATCTTCACATTAAATTAACTTTGAAATGATATTTGAATAGTCTACGCATCATATTTTTGCCAGAATGCAATAAGATAATCTTACTTAGAGACAAAAACACTTTTGCAATAAAACAGAAATTAAGAAAAAGAAAACAATACAAACACAAAATCAGTCAATTAGATAGTTATGAAATAAAACTACTTTTAAAAGATAAGAACGCGATTAGATTTGTTAATTGTTAGACATTTTGGATCTTTTATGATACTCACTGAAGTAGTTATTCGTAACTAGTATTTTTATCTCCTCCTAGTAATTTAACATCCACTTCAATCGATTTAATCACCACCAACCATTTCATAAATCAAATAGTGAATTCAATTACGTGATTACACTACTAAGGCAAGAGTATACTTTTTAACCCATTTTCAGTGTTCCAGTAAAAGCCATTAATTGGCGTAGTTTTCTTGCTCTTCCTAGAAACAAAAAGATTTACCGATTTAAAGCGTTCGTTGGAAACTGGCCAGTGATCGTACGATACTCTTTATTTATGGCCGGGATAATAATTTGTTTCAATTTATAGCGACCGTTGAAAAAAGCTCTACGATCTAAAGATGTTTCAATTTTGCATTAATTGCTTATGTATTTTTGCTTATAACAACAACGTTAGAATATTACTCGTATTATTCCTCTTGTGTATCCAAACAATCAAATATGTATGTATAATTCCGATGAGATTTTCTCTCGGTAACTTACTTGTTTATAGCATGTGTATCTTTAATATAATTTTATATTAAATTAAATATTTATAACTAGATTATTTTATTTGCTTGATTCATTTCCCTCGGGTCAAAATACAAAATATGATAATATAATCAAAATTTTATATTCGGCACCACTGAATAAAAAGTTTAAGGAATTATAGTTTACCGAACGTTTTGGATATTTATTTATTAGTATATAGGGTGATATTAAACTTATTGGTTAATTTACTTTTAGACTATTTGATGTTGAAGTGTCACTTACAAAATACAAATGTCACAGATTACATTGCCACGAGTGGTCGACAAAGATTATTATTAAACAGATGTGCCACAGTCCTCCTCCCTTAGACAAATTATAGGATTTTATTTATATAAAAATAATTTGAACAAAACTATGACACTTTAGATACTTCAAGGCATTAAGAACAAAGAAACCTACCTCGCCCACTGTAATTTTCATTACCAATTACCATAAATAGAACGTCCAACCTGCATCGGTTGGAGGGAGACAATTATTCTTTAGTCTCCCAGTTGCCTTTGACCCTTGCCAGTTGTCTCCATCATCCAGTAGGACCAACATTCAACCTTACGATTCCTACAATAGGTTTAATGCAGGGTTGTAATAAGACTATTAAGTACCTAGAATGATTTTTAATACGGGATTGCTACTAGTGATGTACCGTGCCAGGGGTGGCATTCCCAAAGTGGGAATATTGGGTCAATTTTCGTTATTTATTACATGTTTTATTTGAATTTAAATAATTTTATGATTATCTATGGACTAGAAACAAAAATAGGCAATAAAATATTAATATAACCAAGATTCCCAGACAGTTGCCAAGCTTCCTGGCAAAATTCCCAGCAATATTCCAGTTTGTTATCAGTAAAATTCCCAATAAACTTGCCAATGGTGAATATAAAAGTAATTACATAAACGATACGAATTCATTACTTGAGTCAGCTCTTTCAGTGGAGCATTCTGTATTTATTAATGTGTTTTTTTATTCATAGTTTCCAATTATGAGCTTGCAGATTCTTCTGCTGTAAAGGGTTTAGCCGGATACGTATGACGAGTCGGCCCCCAAATGGGAATCGATATTGAAACTTATGTTTTAATATAGACTTGATGTTAAAACACGATTTATGTACTTTTCGCGACCGACTTCCGCTTTGACCTTGAGATAGAGAGCAAAATATCCGTATGCTTGACTATTACTGAATGTGATATATCTCTGAAGCTAATTAAGATAAAGAAGTGAAACTAACGCGAGGTGTTAGGTTACATTACAGAGTATATCACATATATTTTTTTATAATTTTTAGAATAAAAAATTACATTAAGAAAATAAAAAAACATGTTTTTTTTCTGAGTTCTCTGTGACTTACAATCACGAAATTAATATATGTTATGCTCCTTTGTGTGCTCTATAACCCATAAAAATTGCGTGAAAAAAAATTTGGTGCAACACAACGAAAAAAAATTATATGTGATTTCTGTCTTATGGTATACCCCTGTATTATAAAGTTTTCACATTACATCATTGAATTTTTTTTTTTCGAAATTTCACATCAGCTTGTTTTAAAACATAAGTAACTAGTCTTAAGAGATGGGATAATAGTTAAAAAAGAAATGAAAAAAAAAACAGCCAGTGTTCAATACTTATTATTATTACTTTTTCGTGTCTATCAAAATACAAGAAACAAAATATTAATCATCGTCACTGTTGTAATTAATTACAATCGGAACACTTTGAGTCGCAAATAACTTAGTTAGGACCTCATCAGGACGTACGATTTTGGACAAATATCGTCCATATGATAGATGATAAATAATAGCTGCTACATGAGAACAGCATCCCACTGTACGTTCGCCATTGGGGCAATCACAGCAATAACGAAGAATACTATTGTAGTCATTACCTTCGGAAATATAGTGAATGTAAATTCGATAGACTTTTCTATTTATATGTCTTGATTTTACTTCTGCTTTGATGATATTAGGTGCTGATTTCACATATTGTACTGAGAGATTATTTTGATCGTCCATTATTTCGGCCAAGTTAAATGCTGCACATTTAGAAGTAGAAGCTTTTTTGTTAATATATGGGATAAGTCGACACTTCTTACAAAAAATATCATTAACTATTACGATTTTATTCAAACAGTCACTAAACACTTTAGCTTCTTCTTCATTCTTTATAATTTTTTTATAACCAGGAATCTTACACAGGTACTTGTTACAATTATTACACTTTCTCGACATTATTACTTAATAATAATTTGGTTCGATAGTGAATAATTTCAAAATGCTGATACAAAATACCTATGACAGAATTTGAGTCCCAAACTGCCTTCTTGTGTAATACAAATGACTGCTACTTTAGCTAAACAAACGATGCAGTAAACAGCTCGATAACAAGTTCGAACTTGTTTGTTTATACACTCACACTACAAGGCGCGAATCACATATAATTTTTTTTCGTTGTGTTGCACCAACTTTTTTTTCACGCAATTTTTATGGGTAATAGAGCACACAAAGGAGCATAACATATATTAATTTCGTGATTGTAAGTCACAGAGAACTCAGAAAAAAAACATGTTTTTTTTTATTTTTATTTTTTCAATGTAATTTTTTATTCTAAAAATTATAAAAAAATATATGTGATATACTCTGTAACGTAACCTAACACCTCGCGTTAGTTTCACTTCTTTATCTTAATTAGCTTCAGAGATATATCACATTCAGTAATAGTCAAGCATACGGATATTTTGCTCTCTATCTCAAGGTCAAAGCGGAAGTCGGTCGCGAAAAGTACATAAATCGTGTTTGAACATCAAGTCGATATTAAAACATAAGTTTCAATATCGATTCCCATTTGGGGGCCGACTCGTCATACGTATCCGGCTAAACCCTTTGTTTCTTGTTTTAGTGTAAATATGTGAGAATGATGTAAATTACCTCTCTATTGAGGATGACGTGGAAGAAATAGTCAAAATTGTGTGTCATTATAATTAGAACAATTAAGAGAATGCCATGGACAATAATGTCGTTTAGCAATATTAATGTATGGCAATATTCCCAAACGTACATCACTAAATGCTACCGAATTGCTTAAATGATAACTATTCCATTGTACAACCATTTTTTAAATTTATTTTTGAATCATCATAATACTACATTACACCTATATTCAAATTTAATTTCTTACTAAGTAACTTATAGTCCCTAATTCAACGCTATAATAGTAAAATAAGTTGTATAATGTAAAACATATTACGATATTAAAATACAGTAAGCTAGAAACAAAGTGCCTGTCTATTTTCTATCAGCAGTATTTATCTCCTTTACAGCATTGCTACTAAACTAAAATATACGGGTAATTATTAAACTGTATAGAGTTATTTCGCCCATTCACTGTTAATCAAAGTTACGTAGGACCAGCCGGACATTTATTATGGTTGAAGGATGAAAAACCCTGATATACCAACATAGCCAATGTTAAAAGACCTCTGCTTTTCAATAGATACGTCCCTTTAACCATTCGTTTCGAATGTAATTGAGAGAAAAATTGTAGCTCTACATTAGATAGATTTTTTGTATGCTTGAGCAAAAAGGCATATTCTTTATGGTCTAGTATTTGCAGACTTTAGCCTGAATATAAAAGGGAAAAATATTATATTTGTAATTAACCAGCTCTCGTTGATTCAATGTGTATTATTTACTATTTTTCTTTAAGCATTTTTCAACGTAATATGAAATAAAGGAATAGGGAAAAGTGACCGTCAAAACGGAAAGTCACCTGTTGAATTTATCATAAATCGGATATCAACAATTACTACTCTCATTATCATCAATCTTTCACGTCCCCACTGCAGGGGCTCAAGCCTTCATTAAGGATGGATGGGCCATGACTCCACGCTGGTCCAATGCGGATTGGATAATATTAACGACTGCAAAAGCAGCCGAGACCAATGGCTTAACATCCTTTTCGAAGCACGGAGTAACTTTAGATAGTATATAGTTTTTGGTCCACCATCCGTGACTGGCCCTTTTGAAATTTGCTTAACAATAAAGATCGCGGGCCGCGACACTTATCCACGACATCATCGAGCTACTCGATTATATCTCTGCTAGTACCTATTTGTTGGTTTAGTTATAATTGGTAAATTAATATTCATTAATAGGATATTTGATTAGTACTAAACAAGATAACGTATTAACGATAACGATCGTAGAAAATAACGAGAGAGAAAAAGAAAAAATGCAGTAGAAGTCGTGGTTGGTGTCTTATAAAATAATTCACAATGGTAAATATAATTTAGTAATGTAAATGATAGAATTAATATAAGAAACGAAGCCTTGACCATTCAAGGAGCCCAAAGGCCGTCAAAAGGTCAATATGTACATTATATCACCTAATAGTACATTATATTGAAACTTGTGACTTTACTAACAAGAAAATCATTCAATCTACCAGGTGTATCGATAACTATATCTACGCCCGACTGCAGCAAAACAGCCTGCTTATTTCTGTTAGCACCACCATAAATGCAAGCATCTAATACCTAACAACCTTTCAAAATATTAAGCAACTTCTTCAATTTGTCTGGCCAATTCACTTGTCGGAGCTAAAACTAGCACTCGTGACCCTCGGCCCCTTTTACGATCTGTTTCTTTCACATATACAACTGCTGGTAGAAGAAATGAAAGAGTTTCACCAGTTCCAGACCGTGCAATACCCACAAAGTTCTGACCACTTAGTGGAATCGGCCATTCTATAGCTTGTTTAGGTGGCCTTAACAAGGGTCGTTGCGTTAGGTTAGATTTGTTTACACTTACCCTTCCACTCCCCCGCCCCGTCAGCGTTGCTTCCATCCCTCTCCTTAGAGAGGGTACCGGATGCGGTGCTGGTGGGTCCGGGGGGGGGGCTTCTTGTTCCTGGTGGGCAGCCAAATTCCCATGCCTCGGATCTTTCCGTGCGAACCGGACGTCGGGCCCCTGGTAGCGGAAGCATGACAGTGTTCTCGTACTCGAGGTCTTGAATCCGCGAAGGTTACCTTCTCGCCTTGCAACCCTGTTGGTTACGATCAGCAGGGAGGCTCGGAGAGCTGGTAGTGAGGAAAACCGAGGAGTCGGCCGGCGTACGCTGGTGAGGGAATTTTCCATCTTGCACTCTGGTAGTGGGGCCGTCGGGGCCGGACTGCCCCACACACTGTTCGGTGTGTGGAGTGATCGGGCCTCGGCGGGGCCACTATCAGAGTGCGACTAAGGAACGGACCCTGGACTGGTTCGGTGCATGCTGGGCTGGACATTGGTATCCGGGGCTATCGGGATGAGGGATTCACGATGGTTCAGCCCGGGTGAATTCCCTCTCTTAGACGGGCTAGGGTGGGAGATGTTCAATTGCGCATCTCTTACCTTTGATAGGGGGCAAGTCTGGCGGGTTAGCGCGCTCGCCAGGCATTGCACGCCCCTTGTCCTGTCTGGGGTTGGACTCGAATGTTCCTGAGCCCTTCCCTAACCCGAGACGGGACCCGCCCTGTAAGGGGTGGGTCGAGCGAGGACGGCATGCGCGGGAAGTGGTCCCGTTGGGGACCGTTACCGTGCGCTGATCCCCCGCAGTGAGGGACATCGCTGAGTTTTAGTGGGTAGGTTGTTCTTTGACCAGCCCCATTCTGGGGTTGGTCCGCAGGGGAGAGTCCCACATAACCCGTGGAGCTCGCGCAGGGTGAAGCGGGTATGCGGAATGCATTTCTCAGCGTCAAAAAAAAATAAAAAAAAGGTTAGGTTTGGTTATTATAACAGTTGTTTTGTGTTGTCATAGATATATTATGTTGTCCTAACAATATATAAAATGTAAATATAATGATTGATAAAAAAACGTTCATATTAAGTTTAAAATTATACCACAAAAAAAAAACAATTTATCTAACCTTCATAAGTGACTAACCAATTACGCGAAAATTTGAAATTATTTGCCAAGAAACCTTGAGCTCTTCCACAAATCTAAAGTATCAATGTACTTGATAGGCAATTATTAAGTAAGCAACAAATATAATGTAGTGTTATCTGACAGTTGTACATTTACTATGAAGTCATTAACTATGTTAACAATACGATAAATAACAATGACACAAGGATATAACTCGAACGGGGCATTAATAAGGACTAAATTGTCTTATAATATTTATCGATAACGTCGTCACACCGCTGCTGGAGCATACTATCGGACAGTGACAGTAGAAAAACACTAAGAAATCCTAACGTGAACCACTTCACGTTATTTCATTATACCTGCAAATGAGAAATATACGTTAACAACGAATACCAACTGTACCAACGAATTATAAATAAAGATGTTATTATTTTATAATATTTTAATCTGTAATAAAATAATGTATTAGGTATTCTTTACCTCAAAAGACAACTTATCATTCGATGTTAACAAAAGTCACGTCTCCAAAAATATTCTGATCTTATGTTATGCAGAAAGCTTACGCAGCTTATTTTGCTATCGCCGGTACTGAGGAGCCGTCAGCAAATTCCATCATGCCGGCATCGATCGTCCTCGTTCAGTCGCGACGCCTCGTTAGAGCTACGTGATCGCCATCGGGATCACCTATTTATACACATTGTCGGCTTCAGGAATACTCCCCTGTACTGCAACCGACAAAATTCATAAGACCTTTACTATATATGCAGCCTTGATATTATATGTACCGCGGAGAAGACCAAGTGAAACTGGCCGACGGATATAAAAAAATACAGTGAAATGAAGCATTCTCCGAATTCGATCGAGCCCGTAGAAGCCGAATTGGACTCAGTTGAACGTTAACTCCAACATGAATGGAAACTTTTCGTATTCGGTTTGTAGATTTTTTTTCTATCGAAATAAAAACCTAGATAGTAACCCAGGATAAATTACATTTCAAAATACCGTAACATTTTTAGCTATTTGAAATTAATTTAGAATAGATATCACTGAGAGAGAGAAAAACTCAGAGAAGGAAATAAAAAAGTGAGGTGCTGGATAGTGCAGTTGTTAACGCGTTCGACCTGTGATGTGGACATTAAGCAACCTCCGTAATGGCCGGTCATAAGATGGGTGACCAAATATTTTCTCGAGCTCCTCCGTTCTTTAGAAGGCATGTTAAGTTTTAGTGCCGGATGCTTCTGCAGTCGCCTATAATCATCAATACGCACCGCGCTGTGGGTCATGGTCCATTATCCCAATTCGATTCCATCCATAGGGAATGCATGTGCCGCAGCACTGGGGACATTAATAGACTAGTGATGATGATTATAGAGAAAAAAAACACTGTGTAAGGTATTATAAATATATATACGAAGTCAAAGTTTGTTTAATCAATGTTGAATTATCGACAATCAATTAACTAAATTTAAAAAAAAAAAGTTTTTTTACAACTTTACTTACTAGCATAAACTGTTAACTAGCTGTCATGATTTTATGACATAGTTTTATTTATTAAGTGCAAATTTTCGATCTTCTATATTGTTCCTATATATTCTATAGACTTCCTGTATTGTTTTATTTATGTTTTGACATTGCCGAATAGCTGAGCCGGCGAACTTCGTACTGCCTTATAACCGTTTCAAAAAAATCTTATATACAAACCCTATCATAAATCGTGGGACACATAAAAAATAGAATCATTCAATTTGGTGCATTCAGAACTGGAATTCTGAAGTTATGCGCGTACATACGTTTCGGCGATTCATTTTTATTCATCGATATTTAATAGCTCGACTGAACATTTTTATTTTTCGATAACTCATTTGATTTTTTTTTGCTATAGTATACAAGGCAATTTTGATCTATATTACATGCGTACCTAACTTATTTATTTGAATAAGGATCAATACTATATTGTTAAAAATAGTTTCGAAAATAACCCATCATTTTACTGTTTTAAGTATACGTAAAAAATGTTTATTGTGGGTTAGCCTTGAAATTACACATATACAACCTAGGACTCTTCTGGAGATCAATTGAAGAGGTATAATTCCAGCATAATTTTTTTTGTTATAACTCAAAAGTTTTTGGCGGCGTTTTCGAGGAAAGTTTTCGATCAGCTTTATTTTTTCCGACATATTGAATTAATATCGTTGTAACATCGTCAGTTTTTACAAAACCTAAAGTTACTATACACTATGCTCGAAAGAATTTCTCTATCTATTTTTGAAAACCGCATCAAAATCCATTGCGTAGTTTTGAAGAATTAAGCATACATATGGATATAGGGACAGAGAAAACGACTTTGTTTTATACTAGGTATATAGTGATAATATTTGAATGAATGAATGATTATTGATAATGACCATTGACATATATTTATTTTGAATATGTTGTTCGTGCTTGTTTTATCCAATGTAAAATTGATGATAATTTATTTTAGATATAAGTTAATTATGTATTTTGCATGCCTGTTAAGACTAAACATGTGAAGCGTTTTTTTATTACTCACTATATTTTAACCACGTTTTATACAAATAAATTGAACTGTATTGAATTGATTACTTTTGATCGAAAAACTTTTTATTTCTTTTAAATTCTTCAAAATAATTACAAACGGCTTTCAAAACTATGTATCTATAAACTTATTGTTCTTAAAATTTTATATATTCCTACTCGATTTGCGTAAAATTTACGGCCTATTTAATTTGTAATCAGTTGATCAGCAGAACTAACAAATACACGTGTAATTAATTACAAAATAAGCTCCAGCAAAAAGGGTTATTCAAATGAACCACAAGCCAACATAGCAATTTCGGAATGCTCGGGCACAAAACGCACGTCGGATTAATATAATCGCTCCGGCCGGTCCAGACAGTCCTTCCTCCACGCAGAATGACCAGAGTTGAATACTAATTTCGTAAAATTTCACCCATCTCGGCTATTGGCTATTACATTATAGTCTAGTCAATAAAAATGTCCGGTCCACATCTACGTGATCGGTAAAATGTTAACGGTAAGGGTTAAACTTATCAATATGTCTATCTATACATATACTCGTAGAACATTGTTGTTTCCAACTGTCAATGCGCTGAGATCTCATGAGGAGGTCTTATAATGTAAGACTACTCGTATAAGCATAATGTAAGACTACTCGTGCGAAACCGCTGGCAGAAAGCTCGTTCTAATTAAATTTATAACAAAAATACGATTCATTTATAATGTAATCAATTGGTTATCTATCAGACTTTAAAAAATCCATACCACAACGATGTTTGTAATTCAAATAATATTGTACTTTTACAAGAAAATAATTTTTTTCTTTCAGTTCCATATATGGTACACTGAGCCTTAACTATACTATTTCGTACTGAACTACAATAAACGTAGTTATTAGGAAACAGTATCTTATATTAATTATCACGAGCTTTTTTTATTTTATAATTATTGACATAATAAAGATGTACATTACAAAGTCTGAAACAAAATGAAATAAGAAACAATTATGTTTAAAAAAGCTACTTATGAAAGTTTCAGACACAATAATTATCTTTATTCAGGCAAAGTTCTGCGTGACAAATTCTCACAAGAAATGAAGTCTTCCTTTGCAACCAGGCTATTTATATCTTTGCCTTTTTCCACCCCAGACCCGGAAAAGCTCAAACCTTTCACGTCTGACGTCACGAGGAGGTAGGATTGCAGTATTGGGCTTCTTTCTTTTCTTCTCAATTTCTTCAGACGCAGAAGCCCAAACATACATAAACTTTTGCCTACCTCAAATTTGAACTTCTTTTGTTTTAGTGGAACTCGCATATTATTCTGTTCCCAACTCTTTCGTACAATAACCAGCTATTGATCAAAGAAATATCAAGAAGATGATATAATAGTCTCAACCACAAAAAATATCGAAGGGGTGTTTCAAAGTGTATAATTGGTGAATGTAAACTTGTGTCTTCAGTAAACGGAAAATGAGGTGAATGAAAATTTATTTTTCTCCAAAAGAATCTCCTTTTATTTCTTATAGCCACAGACGTAGAACCAAGTGTTTTAGTTGATGATCCCCTAAATGCCCGTAATTGTGTTATGGTACTTGTAGTTGTCCCTGATGTGCTAGGCTGCAGGTCTAATATTTCAGGCCTTCACAACATGAACGTCCTCGTTGGCAGGAGACAAAGATAGTCTTTGCGGCGGCAATGAAGTTGCCTTGTCGCTAAGTGATTTCGATATCAGCTTTTGGAATAACTGTAACTTCCAGCGTCAGAAAATCCTCCTCATGTTCACTCCCAGAAGGGATATTCAAGAAATCTAAGTTTGCTATTTATTTTCTTGATTCTTCAAAAGCATCAACAGAAACGTTATCGCCTTTTCGTCTCTGAACAAAGAATACAGTGCAGTTTTCTTGGTTACCTCTACAATAAGCGTGCACCTATTGTTCGCATGTCTCCCGGGCATTATGCGAAGATACCTTTTAGTTGACCTACTTCGCCCACCATATCCCTAAGTGCTTACGCATCTAGATACCAAAGCTTATTTAGGGTTGGCGGTAATCTAATCGAGAATCGATTTGTGTCGAGTTCTCACGTCTTTAGGTGGGGTAGGTAACCTATTTCACTCCTAATGTACATTACCTACATTATACTTAGTCAAATTTCCACAATTTGCTCGTCGTACTTGTCGCCTCTGTTCTGAACTAAACGAAAACTGAAAAAGATTTTTTACGATTATTTGAAGTGTAAATGATAGTTAAACTTTGTCGAATTTCCGCAAATGTTTATCTAATATATATTATAGTGTAAAATTAAGTTGAGAAATTTGTCAGACTGTTGACATTGCAGTGTTTTTCATAGTTGCTATGTAAATTAACTTATTAAGAAAAATAATCTATTGACTAATAGTTATATTTAAAATTAGGAAAAGTTAATACAGTTCAGTATATGTTTTAAATTGAAGTTAAAGTATAATTAATTATCTATATGTTTTGTAATTTAAAATGGAGAAAATAACGTTAATTAAATAATTGTTCTCAAGAATCTTATCGATTATTTTTCTCATTACATCCCTACGATACCGAATTGAAATCGATAGCTTGTCATGGCATCGAATATCGCGAGCTTTTACTGTAGATTGCGTAAATGGAAATCTGGCTTTGCGGTCGTACAGGGAAACAATGTGGTTGCCAAATAAAATTTTCGATTCGGTGTAAAAATATGATCGTAAACTTTTTATGTTCTATATTCGCAGACATGCGGCGTAAATTCGAACGAATTGAACGAATTCTTTTTTTTAATGTTTTTACATGCATTATAGTATCACAAAGCAGCTACGATTAAAAAATCAATGATGGCAATACAATTGAGTATGTAAATATCTATTATTTTAATCCCTGATCAAAACTAGTTTCTTTTATTACAAGAATATTTTTCCCCCGTGTCCTGTCTAGCATCGGCCGTACGTTATTGTCTGCTATAATTAAAGCTGTTGAATTTAATAAGTAACTATGAGTACCATTAAAAACATTTTATTTAATTAAATTTGCATTCACAATATTATACTGGAAAATATTCTTAATGAAAAATGCTTAAAAATCCATCGCTGACAGAGTACCATCCAAGGTAACTGTAACATCCGTGCACATTACTATAAGTTGGTCTACTTTCCGGATTTATGGTCAATACTGGCCGCAAAAAATTTTTATTATTACTTTTTCCGTGTTCGAATTCGCGTGTTCGTGTTTTGCTTGATAATCTTTCTTTTCTGATCGAGACCTGCATAGAGTCAGTATTTCGATGTATATCATTTGCAAATACCATAGAGAGGTTGAAGGACTACCCAAGGATGTTATTGAAATACCCTGAACTATGTAGTGCTGATCCCAACATTAAAGTACTTCGACAAAGTACCTGGAGCTGGTGGATTTTACTGGACTCTTGGTGTATAGCATTGTGAATCCATAATTAATCAAGTATAATTATTTGAACAAATTTTCATTTTAAGCGAAAGTTTAAAATATTACACGTAACAGCACAGAGCTTTAATAAAATAAAATGCTTATTACCTTTTGAATAAGGTTTCATTCGATTAAACCTCTATTCTATGCTATGACAATGCTTCGTTAGTCTATAATTTTCTTTATAAATATAAAAGTATACCAATTACTAATACAATTATCTCGTCTTTTTAAAACCTTAGTAAAGAGATACCCTATTAGTTGCCAAATCCCATGATAGTTCGTTGTAGATGCACTGTCTGCTTCCTGAAAACACAAGTTTTAAGCAACTCAAATTGCATTTACTTCAAGTCGTATGTATAGGAGATAAGGAGTATAATCGATATTTGTACATGTAAAATGTAAGTTGGCAAAACAAAGCTCTCTAATGCTCGCACGTGGCGCAGACGCAACCGTGTAATCTTCATCCCCCGCCTTTGATGTGGACCCTATGTTTGTCCTAAACGCGAGCTTTAATTACAAGCTCATTAATTTTGGATTATTTACCGACTTCTACATTTGGATAGTTGAGTCGTATGGACCCGATGTGTTACGTTATTATAGTGTTACGTAAAACATCGGGTCTATACGCCAACAAATATGTTACGTGTCTACTAAAATTTTTTGCAGTAATCATAGTCTGCCGAGCAGTACCTATAGCTAAAATAATTTTATGATATCCTTATAAAAACGGATTTCGATTTGATTAACATTACATACACAGTATAATATTCATAATATTTATTATTCTTATTTAAAGTCTAATTATGACACTTAAGTAATAATTAAAGTTTCAACTAAGCCTAAAATCTATATTAGCGTATATTTAATAAAACGAAACGTAAGAAAATAGAACTCTCAAGCAAATCAAAGCGCGCTAATTTATTTTTTGGGAAAGGAAATGAAATCAGTGACTCATTGTAATTACACTTTGCAAACTCAACTCCTTTTACGAGACACTCGAACGTTTAACCGCTGCAATTACGTCAAATTGTCCTTAAATAATGCCGAAGTGTAAACATCTGTGGCTGTTCTGTATGCAAGACGCGCGTAATTACAAAGATCATTGTCACCGCCAACGGGATGAGTTACAAAGTACTCGTCTCCTCTGTCGTGAACTAAACGAACAAATAGGATTTTGGAGAAAGCCTTCCTTTTTACGTTTATTTGAAATTTAAATGTCAATTGCTACTTTGATAAACGATTTATATTGAATATTTAGTATAGAACAATTTTGGGTAATAATTAAATTGTTTTAAACTTATTGCACCTGATTTTTTGGTAGGCACATTTTAATTTTTAAAATTATCACACATTTACTATTTTTAAGTTCAGATTTTATATTCCAATGTCTCGTCTGATAACAAAAAAATTAAAGAACGAATATTTTTATAGGATTCGTTTCCACATTATGGAAAATTTAAATTAACTGTAATGGCTGTTTTTACCCAATAAAGCTAACAAACAAAGCTTTTAAAATTAACTCTTTAAGTACTTTGAGTGAAAAATAACATATAAGTGATATTGTAGGTAAAAATTGTCTAGGATCAACCCCTAATAAATTTTTAATATGCAGAGGAATATCGACTAACAACAAATAGTTTTTTAACTTCGTTAATAATTTATTTGTGCCTGATCCTTTAATTAACAATTCATAGGACGCAAAAACAAAGTCGCATAATCCTGTTAGAGGTGGTCGTCGCTGGGTTTATCTATACCTCCACAGAGGGATCACACCGTATTAGTGAGGTCCAACGAGTGCTACTCCAGGGACGGACTTGGCGACAAAATGATTAGTACTTCTTTACTGTTAATATTTTTGTTTATATTTATGTCCTCACAAAATTTTTTTATGTACACGCTGACAGATTTTTTTTTGTCAAAAAAGGAAAGACACAAGGCAAAGACGGTGTTTAAACATTTTTTCTCCGTGAAAAATTGCCTTCAAATATATCTAGAGATAATATAGGGTCTCCGTCCACAACTCTCCGATAAACTGGTAGAGGAAACCTTATGGCATTAAGTCTACCATTTGTACATATTTAGATTTTCAATAAAGCATTAATAAATATACTTAAGTATATAATATTTATATCATGATCGATTGTAATAAATGCTTAATAAGCTCGCATAATTTTTATCTAATAAGTAACAACATAGTTTTTGATCATCATAAATGAAAAACACGAAATATCTCTTACGATGTAAGATTATGAACTATTACCTGTTACCACCTATTATGAACTATTACCTAAACCCAACTACACCTTGCAGTGATGATTGCTGTACAGCATTAAGAGGTTCAATGAAAAAAACCTTCTCTTTATTTTTACTTCAAAGGGTTATAAAGGTTTAATTTGCTTGAACCTGTATGTTCTTACAACACTGTGTACATCGCTACTTTCAGGAAGTTCAGTGTTTAGGAAGAAAGAGAAATATTTTATTGAACACACACAGACAATTATACTTTAGTCAATCACAGAGTGTATCCGATGTGATGTACAAAAGTTATTACAGAGCACGCTCTGTGCACAGCACAACAACACACAAAAGATGCTTCAATAGTAACTTTTGCATAGCAACTAACCTGATCTAAAGACGCAAGGTTGTGTAAAAAGTTCGATATCTCTACTACTTTTAGAGTTTTGTTCACACAAAACAGAATTCAAGGTTTCACTTCTACAAATTATGTACGGTCACTAAATACGGCCCTGAATTAGAACACTGGATAGAGGTGCATTAATATTCTAACTATGTCGAACGTGTTTTGTTTTCAGTGGGGGTGCGATTGTGTTTTTGTTTTAATTAGTGCCATGTTTTAGGTTGTCGCTTTGGGTTCAAAAAAGTGAAGCTAATTTAGAAAGGTGTTTGCATAACTTTCAGTACAATGAAATTTTGGACAGCTTTCATTGTCCCTTCTATAACTTTTGATCGATTTTATGTAGCAATATGAATTTGAAATTCTATGTAACATTCGCATAGCTATGCTTGAGTTGCCATCTCATGGGTGTGATTGTTCATTTCTTGGTAAATATATCGCTGCTTATAAACAAAAGGGCCTCAATGTAAAATTTTCCTTAATCACTTTTATTAAAAAATCGGGCAAGAAAACCGATATTTTCTTATTTCACAAAAATACCGTTCAAAGTTGACCTCTTAGTTACAAAAGGGCGCTTTTCATACATCGGAGGCTAATTTATAAGCAACACTGTCATTTTTTAGATACAACCTGGCATTCAGCGTTGGAACACGTTTGTTTTGTGCTAAAGGGTCACATTTTGGAAAACGTCCGTTTTAATTATAAAAATCAATTTAGTACTAAATTATTTTAAATAGTAAACTGCCGCTTTTGAAAAGCGCCTGTTTAGTAATAAAGAAATGCCTAATATGCTATTATTTTTATAAGCTTATGAAACGTGTTTTATGAAACATCTGTTTTTTATATCTACAAGCTCTATAACCATTTTCGATTCTTAAAGTTCTCCAACGCTAAGCGTTAGCCCAGTGCTATCTCAAGCAGGCAGGTTACAAAGTAAGAGAAATAAAAGTCCCGGTGACCGTTCCCCGTTATTCATGTTTATCGCGTCCAACAGTCCGACAGACACCGCAATTAGGAGTCCTATTTAAATACGCAAAGCTTTAAGCTGCGTTCTTGGTCCTTTTTTTAAAACGGTACTGGATCGTAATTGTTTAAATAAGGTTGATTTGTTAAAAACAAAACAATGGAGTCTTAAATGTCATTCAATGTTGTATTGAATAATAATACATTATATTTAATCTTATAGACCAAAACGTCTGATTTGTCTATAAAACTATAATTAAATTAATTTTTACGCTTTTATTATTTATATTAATCTTTTATTTGACTAAATTTAGGAACGTTTAAGATTTTGAATAAAATATTACACCATGAAAACGAAATTGTTTGACACATTCAAATTAAATTTAATAGACGGGTATAAATATTCACAACCTATTTAAATAGCTGTTAGACTCAAAACAATTCAGTTTCTATGTCTTTCAAGTCCCTTGCATCTATGCATCGATATATAGATACGCTTCATTATAGACGCATAAAAAGAACTAATTTCTAATGAATGCGAATTTAATCAAATATATTAATATTTCTAATTTATATATAATTAACGCTGGTTCGCGTTTAACTTGGTTCTTTCATTAAAAAATGTTCAGATTCCCGAATTTTTGTAATTTTTCTCCGGTAAAGCGCATCCGTCTAGTCTCAAAGGTCGTTTATATTTTTTATTTGTCTATTACAATTTGAACTGATGCCTTCCTTTGAGCATAAATTATTATCCACATAATTCAAAAAGCGTTACCCCAAGACCCTCATTTTTACATGGATTAACAGTCACAGGTACGCACCTTGGGGGTAGAATAATGTAATTATAGACAATCGATGGTCTCTCCCTGAAGATACCGGTGAGGGGACCTCTCGCTGTGATATTTATTAGTATATTTCTCAAGTCACGACGCTGCGTATGGATTTTCCTCTTAGAATCAGTGGGTAAATTAGAGTTTAGAACGCAATAAATTATGATAATACCACCCGTTGTGTACTTATGAATTGTTCTGAAATTGGATGTTAAAAAAAAAACTTTGATAAAAAGAAATCAGCTTATTTAACTTGCTTCTAAATTAACTGGTAAAGCTTAATTTTGTATTAATACACTCATTCAATACTTTTAAATAACAGAATCTCTTAGAATCTCTACATTCACATTGTCTATTCACAAAACATACACGATTTTGTTAGGTGAAACATCTTATCCGCTCACTCACATAACTCCAATAACAAAAAACACTATTTATTATGGCCACAACATTTTCACAGATCACAACTCGGGAAATGCGACTTTGAAAAGAATAACACCATCCATCATCCGTGCTCAAGGGATCGCGGCCTCCGAGACGGAACCAAATCTTTTTTCGCCTCCGGCTCTAGTCCCTTCGACATTGTGATTGTGAGACGGTTGACGAATACGACAGGAACGTGTAGTAGAATAACAAGAATGGCTCTTTTAGGATAAAATATCGCTTTAACTTTTAAATAAATTGTTTTAGGGGAAATCGTCTTAGTTTACGCAGACTTTCATTGCGTTAAGTTGCTATGTTGCCGATGAAAATATGTGTGACCACTATTTTAATTTTTTTTTTAACTTATCGTTAATGTTGACATAGAATACGTATTTGATGGTAAGTAGTCAAAACATATTTGTTTCACCAGATAATTTGAAAATTGTCATGCCATTTTAATAATCAGTTATTAAACAATAAAAGACTTAATGCTTATATAATTCTTTTCCAGCTAACGTTTTGTAAAATAGCAAACGCAATAGCGATACACAACAACAAAAGTAGGTAACTAATTTATCTTCTCATATTTTTACTTTATCTTTTTTATATACTAACTTACTGTCTGGAATTGACCATTTTATAAAGTAAATGTGCATATCAGAGACATGTTTCTACGGTTACAAACACAGCATCCTGGAAAGAAGAGACTTGGTCATAGGAAAAAGCCCTGATTATAAAATTTTAGACAATTAACCTGTACCAGTAGAGTCGCCTAATACTTTCGCCTTACCTAGAAAAAAAAACAAAACACGAGAAGCTGCCTGTCAACTTCCACTATTAACACCTTAAAGTTCCAGGAAAATAATTATAGATATAATTGTATCGTCTGCTCCTCATAAATCAAAAGATTGACACTGACAGTGACAGATTTACGGTTTATATGCTTTAATCAACAATATAATCGCCATAATGTATTCATAAATCTTTTTTTTTTTATAAAATAAAAATTAATATCTATAAATGAACACAAATAAACATAAATGCAATTTCATATATCTAAATAATTTAAATTAAAGCATTGATTAAGTTAGTCTAATTCATACTACAACTATGCAGTAAGTGATGTAAGATTAACAAATTAAACTGATAAAGTCCATATATATTTAATCTGTCGATTTAACTCGTTTGCAAAATGGCCACTTACAGTAACTACGTATGCTGTTATTTTACATACTTTGATAAAAGTTTAGACTTCTTGTCAGTCTTATTTAAGAAACGCAATCAGTCTTGCATAGTTCTGACTACTATGACGTCAAACGTAAAATGTTTTACGTTGAATTGACCTTTTGCTGATAACGGTATAAGCTCTTCGTTCATTCATTTTATCATGCGTATTGATTTGATGATATGTCAACTTAGCGTGGCCTGAAAAATACTCCTTTATACTCATTTATAACTATTAAAAATATTATTACATTACGTTGTAATATAAATATGTATTACTATTATTAAGTATACAAATATGTATACATATAGTATACAAATTCATATTATATAAGCAAAGTATTAAAATGTCTTCATTAAAAAAATGTACTGTAACAAAAAACGTGAAATTAATATTAAAATAGTAAAAACACCCGTCATCAAAAGAGAATATCATAATGAAAACTACTTTTATGCCTTTACTTGTCACAACTCAGCGTTGAAAATAAATTTGCAAACAAAATAATTGACTGCGCAGTTTTAAAATGACATATTTAATATAATGCCATTTATTCAGGACGAGAGTACGGAATGAAGGTAATATCACCATAAATAAGCGATGCAGGTGTCACAGAAACGTAAATATCTCTTTTGACTACTGTTATTTATGCGACAGCGGAAATGAAATAAGTTTGACAACTTTTCACAGGCGGATTGTTTTTTGATTGAAATAAAATAGATGAGGGTCTGTAATTTCTACTGCCAGTTTCGGTGAGCCCTATGCTTCAATACATTTTAAAAAGTTTTTATTTAAATTTTTGGTGAAAGAAGGTATAATAAATCTTTATTTTCAATATTACATTACTGAAATACATGCGACGGTTTAAGCCTAACACATACTATAATCTATCAAAAATATGCCTTCTGTCTTATGAATCTAATATCTAACGCGATTTCGCATTTAAAATTTATTATCCTACTAGCTTTCTGCCAGCGGCTTCGTCTGCGTGGCTTGTACGATGATTTCGCAGTACCTTTATCCAAAGGTAACCGCTTCGTGGCATAAAAAACCCTATAAGTTAATTTAGTCTTAGAATTATCCTATTACCAAATGTCATGAAAATCCGTTCAGTAGTTTTTGTGCGAAAGAGTAATAAACATACATACACCCATTCTCACATGTTTTTCATTTATAATATTAGTAGGATTATGTTAAGCAAAACGTATTCCCGGTAACGCAGAAAGCTTTACAGTATAACTCGTACGAATCAACATGACACTTTTGGTGTAATGTCGCTTCTTTTGCTCCTCGAAAGAAATTTCGTAAGGTTTCCAATCGTTTTTATAATTTTGTTAAGATCATACCCGCAGAGATTATCTTCGCATCAGAGCCAGTAATCAGTGGGCCAAATCTACTAAATAAATTTTGTTTAAATCGAATCGAAAACGGATCGAGACTGAAACCTACAAAGTGACATACGATACAATTCCAGTTCTATTTTAGCTGGAATTTTATCGTATGTCACTGAATAAAATAGAAAAACCATTAAAAACTGTAGTTTCGTTCAGCTTCGATCCGTTTTCGATTCGATTTAAACAAAATTTATTTAGTAGAATTGGCCCCCAGGTCCTACTTCCATTATATCATAAATTATAGAAAAATGCGTTCCTTTACAGTCGTATTAATGATTAAAAAATTTACGAAATATTGTTTTTGGAGAAATATAATAGGCCTTCAAGTGGCATGTTTATTCATACAAGTAGTTCCTGTTATACTAATATCGTTTCCTCAACAATGGTAAAAGGTTCTATGCATATGTCTATAATAATCTTTACTCTCCACAATACACAGGCGCATTTAGCGTTCGCATTTAATGCTGTGTTTACCTCGTTCGTCAGTTTAAATAATTTGCTAGCGCATACAAGCCACCGGATTAATTTGAGAGGGGAAACAGAGTAGGTAAAACTTTTCAGGCTGCACTTCGCGCAGAAAAGCCTGGATTATCAGCCGCTGAATAATAAACAACATCCTTAAGAGGACTCAGGCCGTTTTGATTGCCCATTATCTGTTTAGCAGCGGAATAAAAAAAAGAAATATGGAACGTTTTTTAGTAGATTATATTTTCGAGCGTATTTTTCGATGTTTCTCGTTTGAAAAGTGAAGTTTACAAATATAACTTCTATATTAGTTATAATAAAAATGTTATACGAATGTTGAAGTGACTTTATAGGAAATCGTACAATCACTTTCATCATCACCAACCCTTCTGTCCCCACTGCTAGGGCTCAGATCGATGGTATCGAATGGAGAAGAAGTCCCCTACAATTAATTTATTGAATTTATTCAATCATATATACAAAAGATATCGACAGTAATTAAATAATAAATCTACATCATGCCCATGATAAGCAATAATGATTTATTCATTCTATTATAATCAGGTTATTATCGATAGCTCAATATAAGATAGGGAAACCTGAGGGAAGCAGAAGTAAAAACAGGATCAGGTGCAAGACAACTATAATGACCACTGAAAATTTAAAAAAATAGAACATCTATTACAAAATCTACAAAGATGAATTTCCATTAAAAGTATAAACTATGCACAAAAAGTATGTTATTCATAACACAGGTACTATAAACACAGTAAATATTTTTAATTATCAATATTATGAAATATGATCCAGTAAATACCTCTACGTAACTATTTTTTTTTAATATAATATAATTTATAGGTTTGCATTAATTTAAGCTTAATCGACAATATCGCATATACATTTTCTATTGCAGTCACAGCCTTCCTTAAATTTATTTATCAAATAAAATTCGTTATCACGTATGCACCGTTCAATTCAACTCCCCTTGTCGCAACAATAAACCTGGCTACTCCTTGTTTTCCCAAAAACAAAAGAAAATCAGAAATAGTCACGGCCACAACAGAAATAAAATATTTAAACGTGGAATCGCGGACGCTAAACTCCCGCGTCACGTCTTCCGCTTTATAGGGGCGAATGAGACAGGGCCGAACTCGACTGATTTATTCGTAGTACGCCGTGCACGCCGAAGGTAGCCTGTTGTAATTTGAACGCGAGCGTAAATCTTGTTAAACGTTACTGTAGTGATGCTGGATATGTCCTAGTTTTACTTACTAAACTATACATAATTTAACAATGAAAAGATATAAAGCAAATTTAGATTTCTAATTAACTAAGCTTCTCAAGTGATCCTGTATTATATACTATAAACCTTTCTCTTGAGTTATTCTGTATATTATTGAAAACCGTATTAATTCGTTGTGTAGCATAAAAGATCTCAGCGTACAGACAGCGGGAAGCGACTTTGTTTTAGACTATGAATAAACTAATATGTTTATACAACTAGTAGGTACATTTAAATTGAAGCCTTGCCGAACTTCTGCAGAGTGTTAGTTGTTATTTAAACTCTAAAATAAACAAAAAAATATCAAGGAATATGTTATATGCACAGACATACTTTATTTTACATGCACAGACAGACATTTGTAAAGGTTTTACATCGATGTCCATTCGGACCCTAACATCGTATTTGTAGGAAGCGACATAACAGACGGATAAACTGTTCCATGTTTTCAGCTCTCGAACAATGCAATTTGTATAAATCTGACATAAAATACGAATACGCTTAGATGTAACGCAATGTATCGTTATGTTTTAGGTTCTATAAAGTATTGTCTCTTCAGTCAAGAAGTAAATTTTGAAAAGAAGTTTAGTGTCTTGTTTTATCACTATAAATATAAAAATGTTTCACTGTTGAATGTTAACTAACCATAAATCGTCGTCGTAGCAAGTCTCTAATGTAATAACTGTCAACCTGTTAATGCTACGACAGATATAAAGTGCCACGAGTGCTACGAGTTTCTCATCCACTCTGTAGCTGGATGATAAAATTCAAGATGTCCGTAACTTCGTAACATTTTCTTTGAATATCTATGATTCAATATGTTAATTTTAAGCATTATTATCGCTGAAATATTACGTTGAAGACAATAGTGCTTTGTTGGTTTAGTGAATCTCATAAAAGTCATATTTCTCGACATAAGCGTAAATATAAAAGGGAAAGCTGATCTCGCGATGGTTTCTTTATTTTAACCACTGCTTTTTGGTTTGAACTCGTTGCTATTGTTGAACTTAAGTTGAATATTGTTATATCAATGGTAATGCAAAGAAATAAAATATACAATTTTAACTTAATAACATGCTTTGTTTACTTAATGACTTTTTTATGCACCAATATACAGAATACTGCATCAACCTGGCACATTATACATAGTCATAAGAAAACGATCTTTCAAAATCAATATAGGATATTCTTTCTTTTGGTCCTAACTATGATTAAACTCACCAACAAAACTGATGTACCTACCAACAAAAGGTCCTTCATGAATGGAACTTGTTCGAACAAGGGTTTTCATATATCTTTCGCTACTAACACGTCAACGTAGTATTAATATCCGAGCGCTTACGTCTAAATCGACAAAAAATCCGAGCGCCAAATGTGCTTTCTCTCCCTTATTTAGGGCTCTTCCCTTCCCGGTGCCACCTGCTGCAAGATGTGCACTATGTACTAAGACGCTTTACTTTTTGCTGTAATTTTCCTCAAATCATTTCAATATTACCATTGACATAATTTGAGGGGTGCTATGAGTCGTTTATCATTAAGTACTTATGACGTATTGTAGAACGATGTGGGTTGATTCAAACATTTTATTCATCACACTTTAAAACTTGAACACAATTAATTTACCTAAATATTGCTTATATGTTATTAAAAACCATTCCAATTTCTCGTAATAAAATAAAACTTATTAAAACTCTAACGGCCAGTTGCACAAACGTCCATTAAAGTTATCATTAATTATCGTCAATTAAAGTTATCAACATCAATTAAAGCTTAGAGACATCATTAAATCTTAATGGACGTTTGCAACGTATTGGGTAAAAGGGCTAAGTTCTTTGCAAGGTCATTCTCTGTAATTAAAGTTATTATTAGTTCTACATTTTGTTAATATTCCGTAGACTTTTACCTAGGCATCACAAGATTGATTGTAATCGACAGAATTTCTCTAAAACCTCTCTGGAAATCCCTCCAAATGACCGTGTAAGATAACAGATGAATGCAAGTGCAATTTTCCGACCCTCCCTGCGTGACTATACAACAGCCTGCGACTTTTCACGTCGTAAAAAATTGCTCTGAATGCAAAAGGGTTCCGGAATGGAACTATGGAAAATGTTGTGTACTTTACACACCGTTTGTTAAAAATACAAAGTATATACAAATACAAAGTTTGAAAAAAAAAGCTTTGTTATTTGTGACATATTATTTGTGACTTAAAAGGCAATGTAAAACTAATCATTAAAATAATTTATTTAACGCTGTGTGCATGTAGAAAAATTAAAACTAAATTAAAGCCTATATCATCCGCTTATAATGTAGCTTCCCGTAGGTTAAAGAGTTTTCATGACCAGATCAATATTTCCAAAGATTACCCTCTACAAACAAACAAAATTTGAAACTTTATAATATTAGTATAGATTGAATATTCCGTCATGACAAATTAGTAAAACAATTACCCACGATGATTGCGAATAACAAGTAATTTATAACTAAACGCTAAATCACAGTACGTACATTGAACCAGAGCAAGGAGACCCTATCTATATATCAGTATCAGAGGCTGAGACACAAGCCAAAGTAGTTCCGACTCTTAAGGAGGTGTGAGTACTTAAGAGTATATTGCTTGTTTTGGCTGGAGATATACATGGTTTATTTATGTTCTTATAAATGATAAACGCATATTTATGTTAATTTTAAAATTGTGATATTTTTATAATTTTAGTTTTGAAATGCATCCATAAGTAAATACGTGGCGGTAGGAAATTGAATCGGAAAGATTGGGGATAATTTTCTACACGGTATTTGATTACCAGTGCATTTACTTTTTTACCTAATGATAATGTTTAGATAATGCTCAAAACGGTAAGATCTTTCTTCAATTGACTCTCCATTGAGAACTACTGTCTAAAATTTAGAAACCACATTTTCTTTTCCACATTCACACTTTCTTAACATACTTTTTAGTGTCTTTCCGCTATGGTAGACGAACAGATGATGGGTCTCGGTTTTATAATATTAGATAGTATTGGCAGGTCAAATAAATTAAATCAGTTCTTAGCTCGATTTAAAAAGACTTTTGTAAATCAAAACTCTATAGGAGACTGAAAAACGGATCACAACAAGAAATCCCTTGAATTTAGATCAATTATTGACACGAAACTACAATTTGTTTTCTATGTTTATTCAAACTTTTACCGCATTTCTTATTTTAATCTATTTTACCCACTGATTTTACTCGGTATACTCTAGTAGTAAAGTAAATATATCGGATTTAATAAACATTATATTTAGACAAGAATAAGTCCCTAATGCACAATTATTGTTCCTAATTTGCAATCTACTCGAATTATGTCCACTGGCAAAAATTGAGGTTGATTCCGTTATGCCACGATTATTTTTTATCGTGAATCGAGAAGGGTGTGTAGGGGTCTTGTTAAAATGGCGGCGAAACACCTCGGCAACGCTAATAAAATTAATTACTTCGAGATAACACCTACTACGTTAGAATGCAGCTTGCTCGTTAACTAACGTACATTGTAAATTCAAAACGTGTATTAATTATCTAGTTAACTTAAAACTATCTTCCTTATCAGTTCGGAACTATGTACGTGCTGTAAACAGGTGTTTCCAATTAACAGTATTTTGCATAGTACTTTGTAGTTTACAGGAACCTACTTACTAACCTATATCAAAGTAGTTTAAGTCTTCGATTAAAATAAGTAAACAAAATGTCTGGATTTTTAAGATAGAAGACTTTCTATTTATTATTTTCCTCATATATACAAAGCTTATCAAAATATAATCTTAAGAAACAAATATTTATTTAAGCCTTTTGTACACACATATACTTTTAAACGAAAGTTAAAATACATTACTATTAGGGCACTGTTATTTCAAGTTGATATTTTTACACGCTGAGTGAAATTCCAAATCATAAAACTATTTGAAACCAGTGAACATACAACAATTTGAAAAATATTCACAAGTACTTTAAAAGTGAACGGTAACATGGCTCAAAAAATTAGATTTACTACCAACTAACAACTCTAAATGTTCCTATTTCCGATGGAACGCACAGTGGTACGGAGATGGAATAAAATTTAAAAGACATCCTAGTAATAACTCATGATTTTTTATAGTTATGTTAAAAAAGGTAACATTTAACAAAATAACCAATGATAAAAATAACAGTAAAGAATCTGATGTATTTTTGAATTCATCCTAAACACTTTCATAAAACCCATTTTACTCTAGATAGATTAGAATTTGAACAAGATTTTTGAAACTTTCTTAATTAATAATTCAAATTAATTAATGAATTACCTTATTTATTCAAGATTGATTACGTTTATTTAGTAATCACATAACAGATATACCTACATTCATTAAAAGCATAAAGTTGTACTAAAATATATCAATTTCGAGTAATATCGGTTGACATGTCGAAAATCATTTCAGTAGAAACCGAGAAGTCAATATATATTACAACGGATGTTCACCATAATGTTACTTCAAAATAGACAAATAAATACTATATGTATAATTAAATATAGAATTATCATTAATCAATCTAATGAAAAATAATTTCTATTTATTTGAAGATATATGAGTCCACTATTATTTTTCTAAAATTTAATCACTTTCCATATGTACCTCGTTAGACATACTGTGCGTCGACTCAGCGATTGCACTGTCAATCACCGCCATACAGGAGCCGTAGGGACTATCATCAACGCTGTATTACCAAATACGCTCTCTGTTTCTCTCACCATAGATTAGAACGAGAAGGCATACGCAACAAGTTCAGTTGGCGCCGGATATTCGTACCGGATCTTATTTACTGCATCAACAGCTCGACGGGAAATTTCATATTCATCCGAATGTTAATGTATGTTAAGATCTGCAATTGACAGTCGTTGAAAATGCGATATTTTTAAAGTTCAAAAACATATGAATATATTTAAATACGATTAGAGATTTAAAGTTTTCCATCAAGTTGTCATCCTATATTGACGTTAATTATAAGCAACAAATTGCGTATTTCGCATTAAATAATTTGTATGTACCTGTTAAGGTTGCTGGCGCTTTAGTAAACTTGTAAGTCAATTAAAATGTTAATAAATAAATAGCGTAGGACCGCATTGATGTTACTTTAAATAAATGAAAACTAACCGTTTCTATAAATAACCATGAGTACGTATTACCAAGAGCTTTAATCAAGAATATATACTACGTACTATATGGAATTATCCAAAGTAATATTAAGGTATAAAATAGGAAGTAATGAAATGTAAACAAAATTATGCTATATAAATAATGTGAAGCAGGAAATGGAACCACCATCAAAATATTTTTTTTTACAGAACGGACAAAATAATTTTAATCTATTATTTACTTTTAGAACTCAAGATCCCAAAAACAAAATATTGTAATATTTCTAATGATCATGACTGACAGCAGAAATTTAGCTGAAATAATATAGTATAGTCTGATTTAAGCAAAATCAGCAGATTCGATAAATAAACAATAAAGTTTATGTGAAAATAGTTTACGCCACTTAGTTCTAGTAATAGTAGAAAGTCTTACTTTAATTGACTTTTGAATTATTATGCAAATCAAGTCAAACTAACTCCTCAGTGACCTTACAATCAAAAGAAAATAAAATATCTTGGCGCAAACAATTAAAACTTACAACCTAAGGCAAGTGAACTACTAGCAGTCCAGCATCGTGTTAAGGAACAAGAACTCTTGCATAATTCCTTTTTCATCTCGAGAAAAGTTACCTGCAAACTAATTTCTAACAAAACTCTTAATATAAAACAACACGATACCTCTAATGAGGGTATAGACGGTAAGTAGTAGAGTCTGAATTACTCTTAAATATTTAAAGCTATGTCTACTAACTTAGTCGAGAAAAGTTAGCGACTGCATTGAGCAACTATGAAGTTTATTTTCTTCTGCAAACAGTGGTTAGTGGTGCAATCAAACTACGTCATTTTACAAGCTTGTTAGAGCTTGTTCGAGTTGCCTAGTCGAGTTGTATGTTCGAAATTAATTCAAATATGGTTATAAAAAGGCGCTCTCATATTGTGTTTGTTTTTAGGATTCCGTATCTAAATGGTAAAACGGAATCCTATTGCTGTCTGCTCATCCGTCTGTCTATCCGTTCATCCGTCTGTCATCAACCTGTATCTGCTGAACAGTGATAGTTAGTCAGTTGAAATTCACAGATGATATATTTGTGTTGCCGCTATACTAAAAAAATTAGTAAAATAAATATTGAGATGGGCTCACATACAACAAACCTGATGTTTTTTCACGTTTCTCGTTGTTCGTAACCCAACGTGAATGACGGGTTTTAATTTGTAATATTGGTATTATAAATAAAATTCAAAGTTAACCCGCTAAAATTTATTAAAATAAAATATTGAAATTGACAGATATTATTAATTTAGGAACACCAATTGATTGTTTTTATGTGTCTGCTAAACATATTCGTATACAACGGTGAAAGAAATTACAAAATATTGATGATACAATTATGTTTGAAACTAATTTTAGGTAATATACGTTTAAAAAATCTATGATTTAAAATAAAAGAAACACATTTAATAATAAAAATTTGCTCTAAACTATATCTCTCGATTTCAAAAAAGAAACATTTTCAGTGACAAGTATTAAATATTTCTGATAAATTGCTTGAGAACAAATCTTGATCTAGAGCATTGACCATTAAATTTTACTAGCTACACCAAATACTGAAATCCGCGGAGTAATTAAACATACTATAACAGGGATGATGACTGGGTAAAAAAAAATGCAATTCTATTTAGTCCGTCAGTCAAATAATAGAAAAATATTAGATACGTTTTTTTTTCATCAATTTAATAAGAAATAGCTTAGATAACAGGCATTAAAGGGGGCTCGCTACGTCACAGTTGAGTAGAAAATGTACTCTAACGTGACGTCATGCGAAATTTCAACTCAATGTAACGCCGTAATTTTATGATTACGAAAAAAATAAAAAATACGTTTTAATATTTTTTAACACTCGAAATGACGGACAAACAAACAAAAATTAGTCATCATCCCTATTCTGTATATTTTTTGATATAATAAAAACACACTCATATAAAGGCAAGAAAGTTGTGTTTAATTATCTTTTAACAAACCCAAAAATACCCAACCAAATTAAATATTTAACCAGTCGCAAGAAGCGATGTCATGCTAAAGACCCTTGTAAGGGTTATTTTGACCACCGCCATTTAAAATTCCAAACACACGAACCTTAGTTGGGTTGGTATTTAATTTTGCACACTCGTGTTTCCATACTTAAAACGAGCACTTCCGTAGTATGTAAAATGTAACGTAAAAGGAACTCCTGTAATTTTAACACTAATTAATTTATTTATAGAAGACAGTAATTATTACCACGTTTTTAAAACTATCGCCCAGATTACGAAAGATGACCTTTCGAAAGTTCGAGTCCCATTTCTGAGTTCCAGGGACAAAGTGGATTTTTTAAGCATTTTTCATTAATGATATATTTCAGTATTGCATTGTGAATGCAAAAATGATCAAATATAATAAAAGAAACTGATTAAGGTTTAATTTAAAATTAAATTTCATGCTAGTCTTCTCTAAAACCTTTTACCATGGTATGTACTACTCGTATTTAAATAATAATAAAAAGGTTTGATTCACGTAAGGCACTTTGTCAGTTGATTCATTCGGAACTCTTTTGAATTATTTTTACATGTTTTTCTTTCTATTATTTGCTAATACGTCCAACTTCTAAGCGGTTGCCTTATTTTAACCAAACCTACTTCTCTTTCACAAACCACCTCATTTTTTTACATAACATTTATGTTGCCAGTAAATAATCACGAAAAATTTAAAATCTTTTTTTTAACAGTATTGATGCAAAATTATATACGTCTTTTATTTTCCATATAAATGATAATCGGAGAAAGTTTATGACCGTGAGCCATAATAATAAAAAGGTCTAAACACGTTCAATACGATTCGTAAAATACTGATACAGGAAAACTGCAATACGAAAGACTTAAAACCAAATGTGTTATCTCATAAATACACATATCGTTCGACAGTAACAAAAAAACGTGGTTACATAAAACTCGTCGTAAAATCGTTCAGCGAGAAAAGTTACAAACCTAATAAGAATTTTCGTGAAAGCTTTCGATTTTAGTCTCACTGTTGCGTGATCATAATGTGGTATTGTAGATAAAATATAGCCTATGTAGTTCGTATTGCCACTGAATATTAGCTGCTGCTTCGCTCACGTGATCATATTGAATGAGGTGTTAAGTTTCCTATATCACCCTCCAGCCTCCAAACTATCTATACATAAAGAATCATACCCTAATGACGCTCCATTACGATGCGAAAGAAGGAAAAAAAAACACATTTTCCCCATTCATATAATATTTTAAAATTTGTACTTATACGCGATGTGAGTGTTTGTTTGTTTATTTGCATTGAATAGACTCCAAAACTACTGAACTGATTTTTGACCCGATTGACATAGGCTAATTTACGCGTGCGAGTCGCGGGAAAATAGCTAGTATTATAAGTAGAAAGCATTGTTTAAATTGCGTTACTGACGCAGCAGTTTCTTGAATATATTAACACAATTATAAATTAATGCAGTTTTAGAAGTCAATAATATTTTTTACAGATGTCGTGCAGATTACAGAAGCTAGATTAGTAACACGACTGAAGCATAACATTTTATTGAACACTAGCTATTGTTCCGTGACTTCGCCCACGTATATTTATACCCTGTCACCTTCATAAGATGTAACATTTTATTTTAACCATTGATTCGGAACCATTTTAAAAATTCTTTCACCCAGTCTACACTGTTTAAAAATTCTTTCACCCAGTGTAGACTGGGTGAAAGAATTTTTAAAATGGTTCCGATAGTTTCAGAGTCGAATAAACAATAAAACCTTTCCTCACGATTATACTACTAATATCGAAAAGTTTAAATGTAATAATAACCAGTTATATACAACCTACATATAATAATGATTTTTAGAGGTAACTTTGCCCTCATATTCGTATGAACAAGGTTACTAGTTAAGTACGTACTCTATGATGTAATGACCGTAACAAACCGGTTACAATGATTAAAATCGGAAGTCATATTATCTGATTAAGTAACAAGTTTATTCGTAAAAAATTGTACTAATGCTATTTTTAACTAGCTAACGTTCGACACACCAATTTGATTGTGTAAATAAACATTTGAATTAAATATTTCCATTTTCTTAAAAAACACATAACTCTCACTCTCGCCCTTATAGAATTTAAGTGGAAAGAACTTAACATTTATTATTACTTTATATTTTGCAACCAACAATAAGAAACGTATTAAAAAAACTTTTAGTATAAAAATGAAAGGTACCGACTTCCGGGAAATACTAAAAGTTCACGAGCGTTGATGTTCAGACGCATTATTTAAAAGGCAGGCGTTTGCGTCGTGCAAAATTATGACAGACGAAATCCGAAGAGTGGGAAGATTTTGCGGTTCGAGCTTACGTGACGGAGACGGCTTGAATCCCTTGAGCCCTCCCTTGGAAAGACGAGCGTAACGCTTTTACCAGCCCCTTCACATTGTCAATTGTGAATCAGTACCGTGATTCAGTTATAGTGCTATCTTTTATTTAGCCGTGTTACAAATTAATCGTTTTATAGATTACCGAATGACCTTTGGGATGAATATTGAAGAAGCTTTTATTGAATAAAATATATTCAACAAAAACTTTTTTTTTAAATAGAACCGACTTCACACATTAAATAAATGATAAATAATATTTATCGCAAAAGTGACTTATTCGAGAAAATGCTATTGAAGTTAGGCGGAAGTTTTCTGTAGGTTATAATAATAATTTGTTTAACGGAAGCTATTACATTAGCGTCCGAATTATAAATATAATAGACATAAAACTGTCTAAACCATCACTTTTTTAAAGTCTATATATTTATTTCATGCTTTTTAGTGATATTGGTATTGTTTATGTAGTGGGTAACACAAAAATAGAGTTAAATATTTATATAAATAAAAGAAGTCTTAGAAAAGGAGATTTTATTTATTTGCTCGACATAATTTCTTCCAATAACTTTATTTATAGTCATATAAAAAGAAAAGATTTGATTTCTTATTTGTTTGCATTGGATAGGCTCCGAAACTAATGAACTGATTTATTAGTCTTACATTTGCGGGAAGTTACATAATACGCTTAGGACTATAATTTACACATGCGAAGTCATGAGGAAACAACTAGTTTGATAGATATTGGTTCACAGTTCAAGAAAAAACGATGAAAATGCCTACTTTCATAAAAAGTGTACTGTTACATATAATTTTGACACAACAGTGACATAGCCTAGTATACTACATACATTGTTCCTTTGGCTATAATACAAAAAAAAAATCTGACAAAAGTTTACCAAGAATTTTTTTTTCTTTCCGCCAGGTGGTAGGCGTCCTTTTCGAGATTTGCTGTGATCGAGAGTGCTAACTTTGGTATTGTGATGACGTTGAACGCGAGGGCGCTTCAATATCACGTCAGACCTTGCCTTATAATTCCTCCGGAGATTAGCGATCACGAGGCAGCGTTTTCCTCCAAAACGTATGATTTTGTTATAACAGATGGATAGACTTTTATCACCGGCGTAAAGAGGGTAGGTCTATTAGTCAAATGTTCTCATGGCCTCAGATGCTGTTTAGATGGTTTATTTTAATACTGCACCCCTGTTACTCTCTCCTCTCGCAGCACACGACATTATATTAAGATCATATTCGTTCCTGTTAGCCCTGCTTACACTATGGTTAAAGCGCTGAGATCATATCAACTAAAAACACCCAATTTCTTGCTTTCACGAGGTTTTGGGTTCCGGCTGTATTGTACGAGTAGTTCCGGGTGTTGCTGGCAACACATTGTCTATGATCTGTAACACAGTAGAAGCAGTTGAGTTGTTGTTTGTAATATCACAGAAAGACGCCATTTATATATACTCTGCAATTTTTATGTTCAAGAATAAAGTGTTTGTGTTAAAAATATTGTTTTCCTCATAATTCTCAAGAACCACAGCGCGAGACACCGGGTACCAGCTGGTGGTACAATTCGCTCTCTTTAAACGTTTCTAGTCTCGTTCCTACGAGTGGGAGCCTATTAGTGTTGGGCAGAGCATCATCCCCAATACCTCAAAAAGATGCAAACTTTCCATTCGATTAATTCGTTGGTATTCGACCAGCGGTGGCACTCAACATTTTTTTTTAAATAAAATTTTAAAAATAATAAACCTTAGTAATATTTCATAACCAACTAATTAACTCGAGTTACCCTCCCCTGACAAGATTATTAACAATTCGGAGAAGTAATAAACATAATATTGTCCGGTAAATCTGGATTTTATAGAATATCTACATCTATTAACCTAATGGCATATAATATTGAAAAATTTTATGAATCGTTAGATTCTGGACCTAGCATTACTATTGAAGGTGCTTCGGCTAGTCATAGTTTTATAAGTGCTGGGGTTAAATTACACACTGGTGGTAAATTAAGTTCAGTCACGACCGCCAAAGATTCTCAAGTTCGTGTTTTAGGTTATTTGTTGTCGCCTGTGACGCTAAGGGAAGCGACGCACATAATTCGAATGTACGTAATACAGCGCCTGTTATTTTGGACGGGAACTTAGCCGCAAGATGAACGCAGTTGGTAAAGCTCCAATTTTATAATTGGGCAACCGCCCTACAATTTGACGAAAAAACGCTCGGCTTCTGCACCTTTGACTAGCGGCGATGACTGACTCACGCACGCTAAGTCGCTCGCCGAGCGTATGCGCATCCTAGACGCACGCGCTCGCCTTCTGATGATGCGTACCTGCTCGCGTCGTCGCGCCGTCGGTCGACGAAACAACGTTTTCTCTGCATGTAACTTTGCTTATGCATGACCGTCATATTTCCAATAATTAATAATTTGCTAACTTCTGCTATTTTATATAATTCTTTTCTTTTAATTCAATTCCATTCTGTGTAATTAATACATCCTTCATTCTTAGCGCTTGTGCTTCTTTTCTTTCTCGTAAACTGTGTCGTTTTGTGCTGTCTAAACAGTATATTAATATCGGGTCCGACTCCCAAATTTTATGTGGGATTGTCACATCTGATATCCTACATACTTTTCTTTTTCTGTTCAAGATATTACTAGGACAGTACAATAAGGGAGGATGCCTGGGTAAAATAAGAAAATCTATTTAGTCCGTCAGTCAGATAATAGAAAAATATGAGATACTTATTATTTATTTTTGCTTCAATTTATCAAGAAATGTCATAGATAATTTGAGGAATGTTTGCTAAGTCACAACTATGTATAAAATGTACAAAGGTGTCATGCGATATTTCAACTTAACGTACCGCCGTGATTTATTGATTATGCAAAAAATTAAAAATGCGTGTTTATTATTCTTCAGTAACCTACTTAACGGATAAACAAACAAAATATAGCATCCTTATTATTTATTAAAACAGAAATTTCTTCCGTTCTAGCTAAACATCTAATTTGATAAGATGTAAGCTAAAAAAACATCTAATAAAATAATATTACTAACATCTGAAATAAATAAAGAAGATAATCGCCTAAGTAAAATAGACGATCAACAAAACTACATATATTTATATATATAAACCATAAACAAATAGTGAAAGAAAATATTCTAAAATAAATAAATAAATAAATGGTTCAATAAGATACGTCAATAACGATATAGCGTAGGTACTGCACGTAACTTTATTACCTAAGAGTATAAAGTTTCGCTTTCGTTTTAGCAATTTCACTGAAAAATGTTTTTACGACTGATAACGCGTTGGGCTTCTGAAGATTTCACCATCGAATCTATTTGCATTTATTTATAAAGAAATTTAGACTTTCCTACCTGTAGCTTTTATGTATAAAATACATTCGATTCACTTAAACGCTCAATTTCAATTTTAATTTCAATTTCAATTTTAAAAATATTTACAATATATTAAACTACTTATTTATGCTATGACTAACATTATACTAGATGAAAATATCACCCAAATCATTGCCAATGAATAAGGTACCCAGAAGACTGTAAGTGTTTCCTCTTTGAATTGCCAAACTAATTCCTTGGGCGAGGTACAAACCAGCCTTCTGATCACCAGACCTGTAAAAAGTTTATTTTTTATGTCCTGATATGAACTTTATCGATCAATTGATAGCGATAACTTTTGAACAGTCCCTCGCTATTTATCTGTATTTCTAGATCCGATAAAATCATAAGCATTTATTTCGTACAATTTCACCAAGAGACGTGAAAGTATATTGTATAATTGTTTATATATCAACTTTTAAGTATAGCTAATCATGCTATTGTGGTCTCTATAGACACCGCGAATTAAATCCGTAAATTTTTTATTGCTATGTTGTAATTACCATGAAATTTTAAAACAAAATAGTAAAAACTTTGTCAATAACAATATTAAATATACAAAGCAATATACGAAGAAGCAACCTGAAAGAGATATTCACAAATAAATCTTTGATGTTTATACATGTCAGTTTCAGATTAGCCAAAGCTTTTGCTACCACAAAATGGTAGGTAATAACAAATCATGTAACACGTTCAAACGTATGGGTTAAGATTCATTGTACACCACCAATGAATAATAAATGCATAACAGTACATTAATCTTCATGTCGCCTCAAATAATGACAAGATTCCTGCCTTTTATTTAAACAAAGGCAATATAAATTGCATTCTCGCTCAACCAACAACTTCCGCGCAAGCAACAATATTTTTAAAGCTATTATTTTTTCACAAAACTTATAAAAACTTATAAAACAAAAAAATTATAATTTCTACAAATTCAGACTGTCTAAGAATGCCTACTTGCTCACTTACAATATATTTGTCCTTAGTTTTACTTTAAGCACGTGAAATGACATCAATTTAAAAGCTATAATATTTTCATAAATTCATAACTGTGTAGATTTATCTATTCTTACCTTAGAGATTCTAATAACAATATCAACCGAGCAGTAAAGACAAATAGAGGCACGCAGAAATGAAATAATGCTAAATAAGCAATATGCAAAGTGTCGGTGAGGAGTAGCTGAATCAATATGGGTTAGGTGTTAAGGGACGAGAGATAGCGAACTTGATATAAAGTGTTAATATTATATTTATATATATGTATATAGATAATATATATGTATAATAATATATTTGTATAATAGTAGTAATATAAGTATAATAATGTAAATAATAATATTTATTTGATTTTGTATTCACAATGCTATATTTCATCTCTGGCACATAAAGACTGAGAATTTTCATGATCATATTTATATTCAATAATATTTTTCGTCGTAAATCTCATTTTATAGTTTGAAATGAGAAAATTATTGATACTTTAAAGCTTTGAGTACTCCTTATTTTAATATACTTCTTTTTTAAGTTTAAAGGGAACGTCTAAAATAAATATAGGTAGGTATACGTTTCAAATCAATGATTCAAATTCAATCTACGTACTTCGATTATTTCTAATAATTAATCCTTTCACATCTATTTATGAATGCTATATTATCAGATTTGTTACTTAGACAAATAACTTATTTGAAACGGAAATGCATACTTGATTATAGATTTGATTGTGACTTATATATATGCTATGACTAACATTATACTATCTATTTCCTGTGTAATATCGATTGTATCATAAAATATAAATACATTATAAAACACTCAGTATTTTTATCATATGATTCTATCAGAATAGGTAGCACCTAAATTATCAAACTAACCCTTTCTTTTATTTGTAAGGGAAAGTTTATCTTCTTTTATTAGTTCAACTAATCGATTGGTCCATATTATCAGGACTCAGGCTTTTCAAAGTAAAAATACTCGTATAATAAATTTTAAAAGAAACGTCATTCACCAATTAAAATGATATATTATTCCAATTTACAATATCGCTCTTTCTCGATATTTAGACTAATACTAAAGGTTAGGTTAAGGGTAAAGGAACAAACAGCTCCGGGGTAAGTAAATACGCTGACGAAGGCGGTACACCTCACCGCTCGGAGCCAGAAACGAACGGTTTTTATCTGTCACCAACAGAGGGACATCGTTTTACTGATCCTTTTGATAATGTTGACTGAGTGAATGTAGTTTACTCACTAGACGGCACGACCGTTTCTGTATTTTTAATACGCTAGTTTACTTCCAGTATCAACAAGTACAATATTTGCCAAGACAATGAGTAAATAACTTGGACTCCTCTATCAGCATTTCAGTTTAATAGGAGTATGTCTGGTCACGCGTATAACTAATTAATAAGAAGAACGGACACGGTTAAAAACACTGCCTCTAAGATGTTTGGATTAATATCTTGTAGTAAAAATATATTTCCTGTTTCTCCGTTTGGCTCGTCAATTTATTCTTTAATAAAATACAATATCGAATCGGTAGGTAAGACCTCCAATGTTTTTCCACCACATCGAGCGTGTGGTCAATACAATACACTCGATTATGGTCAGCAAGAATTATCCGTCAAGAAACACTACATGTGCCGTCAGCGCGGAATCAAGAGTGCTTGGAGATGGCACCACCCTCGCTGTATGACATACCGCTGAATTAGGGCAGAGGGAATCCAAGTGCTTGTAAATACGTACGTAGTCAATATTCAGACGACGCTAACTACTTCATACTGTGATGTCCAACAAATAAACTTATGTCCGTTAAAAGAAAAATATATACTACAGTCTGTGTGAACTTTGACGAAAATTTCAGATAATATTTTTTTTAAATATAAATGATATAAAGAGTTGACAAACATCAACATCTGGCTCTTAATAACTCCAATGCTGGACAGGCCTTATTTGTCATCAAAACACAAACGAAAGACGAGTAACACAAGTGCTATACAGTGCGGTTTAACTTGCAAAGTAAACTTGCAATAGGCATTTCTCTTTATTTATAGTACCTAATAGTAATAAATAAATAAAATATTCTTATTCCTAATAGTCTCGTCATTTATCATATTCGAATAAACAACAATAAATTGATTTACACCAATTTATTAGAAATTTTATGAACATTAAAAAATTAGTTCTTTCTCAATAGTTTCGTACGCTGTGGTCTAACCAAAAGTTTTTAGCTTTCGACGGACACGGTTAAACTGTTCAATGGAAAGAATTTTCATTAGCGGCTGCACCGAGGACCCATGTCCGCATGTCGGCATCACCCTGCATATGCTTGACGCTCTAGGGTCGCGGTCAACACGGAATGCAAACGTATCTAAGGAAAAGGGGGGCTTTTCTATAAGTTTGGTTATGTGTGGATCTACATTTAGCTATCCTTGACATTTCAAAACTGATCTCATTCAAATAATTGCATTGTGTAAATGTGTACCAATAAACCTTTATGTTATAAAGTTTCTAAATGCAAAAAATATTACGATACCTGTGCTAAAAAGAGTAAGAAAACTAGGGAATGGTAGAACCAAGTTATATTTCATATAATATATTTTAAATATGCATCAAACCACGTCTGCGAAGTGGTTCACTACAAAAGGCTAAATTTCTCATCTATTTGTTAAAACTTATGTTCAACGTTCGATAAATTAATGTTTTCTGAACAAAATTAACAAGCGAAGTTTTGTAATGTAATAACCTTGAGATCATAACATCATCAAAATCATATTCGTCAAAAATTGTATTATAACTATTTCTAATTAAAAAATATAATATGTCAGGACAATAGCCAGTAGTTTGGAATAACTATGATTTTGGAAATAATTGACCCCATATTGACGTCTCGGAAAATATTAGTCTGGATTACACTCACTTTGTATTTATTTTTCGCAAACAATTTTGTATGTTCGGGTCATGATACATCTGTTTAAATAATGTTACGTTGCTAATTCCATTCACATGGGTAAAACATAGTTGTATATAGAAATTTTGTAATTTGAAGGCATATTTAAATCCTATAAATAAGTTTTTTTTTTATATATATTCTTTATAGGTTAACGCTTGACTACGATCCCACCTGATGGTAAGTGGTGATGAAGCCTTGGGTGGTATAGCGCATTAACCTAGTAACAGATAAATTAGATCCATTTATAAAGTTTGTCACTACCAACTTATTAATTACACCAGCGTTAGGACACACAATTACACATGTTTTCGTACCATGTAGTTGTAACTCCGAATAATTTGTAAACAAGTTCAAAGTTCTCATTCATTATTTTCAAATAAGTATTGCTTATCAGCATTAGCTGATAATGAGTGTAGTGTGCGGAATAGCTATTAAGCTTAATTAATTCTCCCTATTGGCCCTAACCACTACACTACTAAAACTCACGAAGAAGTACTTGTATGTTACGGCAACCTTCAGAAGGCAACTTTTTCGATTTAGGTAATAAAACAAAAAAGACAATAACATTCCCCGGGTAACTATAAAAGCAAATTGAACTGCTTAGGGGATAAACTCACGAAATCAACTGACTTTTATTATGTTTCTCCTAATCCAAATGTGTACAGCGAAAAGCTTTATTTGTGCAGACATCATGTCTCGTACAAATAAACAGCAACAATTCCTGCCGCCTTTTATGACATTCTTAACGTCTACATTGCCAATTTTAATACGTACTCGTTTTGTTTATGTTGACATCTACCAATCAACCACATAAATTACCCCGGGTATTTCTTTATAAGCAATAGTAATAATTTCTTATAACCGAACAATGTTTTATGAAATTAATAAGCAAGCATCACTAATAAGATCTAAACTAAATAGAAAGAAAAAAGGTTGATTATTCCTTAAATGCATTTTACTCGAAATATCCGTATCTAAAAAGACTCTTTTAATATAATTAAAGTCAAAATATAATTACACATGATACACATCAAAGGAATTGAATTTAGTATTTAGCGTTCTAAAATTCTACTTTACAAATCCATAATACTAAATGATTATTATTCAAACTTTTATTTTTATTTTAACAGTTGAATGTCTTGCATAAGAAGTATAGAATACTTGTATACAAATTTGAAAACGACACCTAATGTTCTACGATATTGAAATATTTTTTCACATACTTATTTCCATTTACTGTAATTAAATTTTATTAATTGAATAGTCGTTTAATAACCAATATTTAACACTAGTCATTTTATAATAGTCAAAATTATTATTTAAGAGCAATTTTGTAAATAAAACTAAATTGAACATCAAAATGCGCGATGTGGTGCAATTATACCTTATAGTTATTTTATTTTCAATCTTAAGAACACTTAAATTAGAGAACATTTTACGAGTTTAGTATTCAAATGTATGATATCAATGTATAATGTAATAAATCATTACCAACCACCACATAACAACTTAATTCACAACACCAAAAAAAATAGCTCTTTATATTCTAATTTTTAATGTTATCGTTGGCACTTATTAATTTTCCATCTTAACCAGTTGGATATCTGGTAGATAATTTTTTATCGTGTATACAAACAAATTTTAATTAATTTTAGAATCACAATGTACATTCTACGTTGCATGTTCGGCTGTTTGTATAGCCAAGAACAATGTTTGCTTATGGTAGCCCAAGTTATTCTATCACGGAGCGCTACGTGTTTGGGCTGCTTGTGCTGTTTATACCCCAATATAAAATAAATGCTTGTATGGTTATTTTGGCGGTGTAACGTAAATACAAAGTTGCGAGCTCTTTTATAGATGACTAGCTTTTTGTTAGCGATTGCACCTGCGTGGTCTTGTATTATACATATACTAGCTTTCTTATATTATACATAAAAACCTTCCTTTTTAATCACCCTATCTATGAAAAAAAACGCATCAAAATCCGTTGCGTAGTTTTAAACATTTAAGCATACATAGGGATATAGGGACAGAAAGCGACTAGTGATACACCTTCCTCTTGAATTGCTCTGTATATTGGTGAAAACCGCATTAAAATACGTTGAATAGCTTAAAAGATCTCAGCGTACAGACAGCGGGAAGATAGAATATAGATGATTAGACAGTTTCTCAATACGTAATATTGATATGAATATGCTTTCTTGACAATAAGAGCTTTATAAATTTTATATTGAAAATGCTATACTGAATTAAAAATGCTGTTTTGAGTGGATTGCCTGAGCATTGATATAAATACGGTCGCTCATATAACTGATTGAGAAATTCGTCAATCCTGTAGGATCTCTGACAGCTCAATGGTTAAAGCAGTCAATAGCTGTCGGATCAGCTCCCATCTCAGGAACTGGTGTGATTTATATAAGCATTTTTAATTAAAGATACTTGAAACTTTATAAAATAGGTACAGACATTAGTAATCGATATTATCGCTGCTTGTACATTATTATCGATGTGCACAGAAGGCAGTCTAATTGGATTTGCAAACCAATTAATGTTGAACACTCACCTCATTATGTGTGCACTACGAGCTATTATAAAGTCAATAGGCACGAGCTGTGTGATTACTAATTGATTGGGAATAATACCGTTATAAATTTTCGTTTGTTACAATTAACATCTCAAAACTAACCTGATTATCTATACTAATAGCAGACTATTATTATAAATTACAATCAAATATTTTACCGCAAAAAACCTCTAAGGTATGTCTCTGCGAACAGCTAAAGTAAATAAAAAAGCTGAGGCAGTACCTGTTATGACAGTATGGTTATTTAGCTTAGATTATAAAATATATTTTAATCCAAATTAATCAAAGTCATTTAGCTATTATAGCGATAATAAATAGTTGTGCTTATAAATGTCACATTGCTCGACGAGTACATTTCGTATTTGTCTTTTGACTTTATTTTATTTTTTCTTTATTTTGTTAAAAATCACATATTTACTACACAAAAAAAAACACTTAAAGTTCTTTTTACTGCCTATTATTTAAGGCTACTGTAAAAATATGTAGTTATCAAATTAAAAAATTTTAATTTTATATTTTTTAAATAGTTAAGAGTATAAAAAATACAATTTTATAATCATTCTATGTTATTTTAATAATTACATGATTTTCGAATGCTACGTTTTGACTAATCCTTTTTGAGCGTTATTCTTCAAAACGCTCAACAACGGTAATGATTTTTTTTTTCAATTTTTCTCCTCAAGAAATAATCAATACAGGTTGTATTATGCATCTGCGATGTTTTCTACTACTGCGATGGTCTTTGCATTTGGTTGAAGTACCCATGAACAACAACCATACTTGATTAAGCTATTATCGCTCGAGTACGCCTATTCTATAATACTATGACATTGTGAACTCGTGACCGTAAACATGTGGTCGAAAAGTTTCAAATACCTAATCTCACAGAATAGGTATTTGAAGCAAATTTGTAATAGGGCTCTTAATAAACTACACAAAACCTCAGCCCGACTTCAGCGGTTCTTGAAAAATTTTAAAATTTATTTAACATTGATTTTTTTTTCTCTTTTTCCGCTTATTTTTACTGTATATAAAGTAAAAATAAGCGGAAAAAGAGAAAAAGAGAACTCCTCATTAAATGAAACAAATATACTCGTCTATCGAAACACTATTTAGAACCTCACAATCGTTGATAATCTAAATTACAGATACCTTTTCGACAGATTTGAATAAAATAATATATTCTTGTGTGTACGAGATACATCCTTCTCGACCTAAACACTAAGCCGGTATTGATTGCCGGGTATTGATGGACTAATACGTTTGCTTTGTATCCGGCCTTGCCAAATGGCCACCGTCACTATGCTTACACTAATGGTTCCTGTCTAACCTTATCCTTAATCAATACGCATTACCTGTCTATGCTTCCCATTTGAACAGGCTATATACTTGATAACATTGATTATTAGTAAGGTTATTGTGTAGCTATAATATTGAGTATCTAATGCCACTAAACTTCGAAATGTTGTGAACGAGGCAGTTACAAAGTCAAATTTATTTACGCAGTGTTATGTATGTGTCGCAGCCGACTAGTTAAAACAGCCGTTCGATTGGGCGGCTAGCCATTCTATTGTGTGAGTGAATGTGAAATATTTGACATTTGGACCGTTCAACAAAACGGCAAAATTATAAGCGGCGTTCATTTAGTTTTGTTATCTGTCAAAAAACCTCGAAATTTAAGTCTTAAATTTCTAACTTACAATACCAAAATAAGTATATTTACTTATTATTTTTATTTTCTACGATTGCTGAAATGGTTTATCCATCTATTTTAGTCTATACTTTAAAACTTACTTAAACTTATTTTGTGATATTTCATTCTGTGGGTACTTATCGATAGTTTATAAAGTAACAACGACAAATGCTGTATACAGCTATGATTTACATCACACTTTTAATTAAATGAAAATTCTTTATTTGAGAACAGAGATTATAAACATTATGAACAAAATATGTAACATGGTAAATATTTTATTAAATTTATTTGAAGATCATCAGATCACACCATCAGTTGTAATCGCTCAATTACCTTAATCCTTAAATAAGGGAGTGCAGATTGTCTGTTCAATCATGTTGATCAGTTTATTACTACATGGAGGTGCAACTTTCCTATCTACCGAAAACGATAAATACTTTTGACCATACCGCAACTATACTATACACTCTTTCCGAAGCAGTGGTGTCTTTTAATGGCAAGATTTGTTAATCACAATTCTGTCAGCTTCACTTCATGGTAAGGAAAACACAATAGTTTTACAGCCTAAGTAACCATAATATCAAGATCAATAAATTCAATCAAATTGCGAGTTTTATTGTACTATTGTACTACATCTTACCAAGGAGTTTTGAACAAAAATTACTAACGAAATGATCAGCAATCATTTGATTCGGCAATTAGCCCACAATAAACACTGATTGGAGTTTTAAAACGCTATAAATATGTGTAAAATTTTGTTTTTTTTTGATAATGATAACTTTTTGCTTACTTTACCGGCAAACATTTACAAACGCTATAATATTGTATATTGACAGTTATCTGTCATCTATTGCGTTTCATGGTCAAGTGAAACTATACCATTTAGCTTTGTGAGTCGAAAGAAAAGGTATCATACTGAAGATATACCGGTGAGTTAATACATTATTGGCAATGTTTACATTCGTATCTTAAACATGCTGTGTGTTTTAGATACAATTATAATATCCGTTGTAGGTTAACGTCTGATGAGCGAGCAAGACACATTTTATTTATTTATTTATTTTGTACGCACATACAATTTCACATGAACAAATGTGACAGACACTAGTACAAGGGCACTGCTTATTTAAAATTGAAATTTCTACCAGCAGGCTTACAAGAGGAAAAAAATACAATAAGGTAGTCAGTGTGTACCTCCTAAATAAATTAATATGGAATATACGAGTATAAACAAATACCGGGAAAGACAGAAAATAAAAATAAAAATACATAATTATGCAAACAATATATATTATATATGAAGATTAACAATACCTACACTCTCCAATATCAACAACAGGAAAGATAATGATCCTTTACTCTTATTTGAACACAGAAATAGTGCTACTGTCACGTATATCGGCAGGTAGCGAGTTCCAGAGTCTAGCAGCATGAACAGTGAAGGAATATGAAGCAAAATCTGTTTTGTGTGAAGGAGTTTGAAGAATGGACTTAAGTTGGAATCTACAAAGAATATCAGGAGAACGGAGAAAGCAGAAACGCTCACGCAGATAGAAAGGATAGACGGGATTATACAGAATTTTGAAAAGAAGACAGACAATTCTGGCATTTCTACACTGACGAATGGGCTGCTTACGTAAATGTAACACATGATCATACTTACGAAGACCATAAATAAATCTAATCACTAGATTTTGAAGTCGTTCGTGTTTGTTTAATAAAGTTAATTGTAATAATGTTACTTGGATGCGCAGAGGCATTACTGCACGGTCCTGCCGCTGTTTGCGCTCACATGTACAAGTTTCTATTGTGATCCACACAACTCTGACGATCCTATCTACGTATGGCAGATCAACCTTAAATTTTACGGAAAAAACCTTAATCAAGCCAAGAAGTCCCTATTCGATTCAATTCGATGGCATTTCATGAAAGGAGTGTTCCACCAGGTAAAGATAGCGATGATGATAATGCACTTGCAGCACTACAATGACGCCACTAAATCGTCAACATATAATATGAAAGCAGTCCTAAAGTTTATAAATAGCAATAGGGTGATATCAAGCATATATGTTAAATATATCCAACGACATCGTTTATTTGTTTGGTATGAAAATTCCACAAAATTCGATATCTAGTTTGAAACTCAAATTTAACGCTTTAAGTATAACTTTATCAGGAACAAATTATACATGTATTTATTGGAAATGCTAGAAAGATTATGTAATACTACCCTGATAAAACGTTTAGGCGAGATGATACTGATTATAAAAGTATTCCCTTTTCAAAATGTTTCTAATATTATTTTGTATTGAAAACAGAGTCTTAAAGCGACGTAGAGCATGAGTACTTCACTATTTATTTATACGAGAAATATTTTACTATTTATTACACAATTATGTTTTTAAAATATTTATATTTTTTTAAAGTAAATACCCTTTTTATATTAATTAATTAGTTAGTACGGTTTAATTGATAAAAAATAGATTTTGTCAGCAAAACGAGACTTGTTACGAAATTAGTGGGCATACAAAATTAAATAATAGTGGAAAATTTTATATATACCGTATCTCAACTTATACCGCACCCTGTCCACTTTTATTGTAGAAAATATTACGATTTTCTTTTCCACTTTATTAAAACTTATATGTACAGATTCAGTCACCTATTATATCATATTAGGAAAAACAATATTGCTACAATTATAAAACTTTCAATCTTTATTCATATATGGAAATTTATCTTTTTAATTTTCTTTCTGATAACAACTGCAGAACATACATACATATTGACGCAACCACGTGAATTACAGAGTAATTAGTAATCTCATTGTCGAATATAATTATTTTAAACAATATAGTTATTATTGCGTGACTTACATCAGTAATCCTTTATAATAATCTGCTGTGAGCAAATTCAATATTGGTGGAAAGTCAAGGCACATTCGCTAAGGTCCAAATTGAGAGAGTCCACAAGATTTAGCTAAGTTACTCCAGTCGTCGACATACATAACAGGCTTAAATAATTTCCATAATTATAACTTCGCCGGTAGTACACAAGTGTAATGCATTCCGCCTTTGAGCTGATAATAATTCGATTGCATCGTATCCCCATGCAGATATACCCAATCTTAGTTCAACCGATTCCGACCAAGTTTATTTATAACTAGCTTTTACTCGCGACTTCGTCCGCGTGGTAAAGTTACTTTGCGAATATTTATTAATTATATCGTGTAAAATACCTGAAATAAAGTTTCATCCCCTATTTTATCTCCTTAGGGGTGGAATTTATCAAAATCCTTTCTTATGGGATGCCTACGACATAGTGGCTTTATGTATGCAAAATGTCAGCCCGATCGGTTTAAAATTGACAAAGTTTCATACAAATTTTCATCCTCTGTTTTATCCCCTTGGGGTAGAATTGATCAAAATCCTTTCTTAGGAGATGCCTACATCATAGTAGCTTTATGCATACAAAGTGTCAGCCTGATTTTTTAAAAATGACAAAGTTTCATACAAACTTTCAGCCCCTATTTCATCCCCTTAGGGGTGGAATTCATCAATTTTTTTTCTTAAGAGATGCCTACGTCATAGTGGCTTTATGCATGCAAATTCGCAGCCCGATTGGTTTAAAATTAACAAAGTTTCATACAAACTTTCATCCCCTATTTTATCCCCTTGGGGGTAGAATTTATCAAAATCCTTTCTTAGCGAATGCCTACGTCATAACATCTACCTGCATGCCAAATTTCACGCACAGCCCAAACCACTGGATGGATCAAGCCTAATCCGTCCAGTGGTTTGAGCTGTGCGTTGATAGATCACTATGTCAGTCAGTCACCTTTGAGTTATATATATATTTAGCTGGAGATCCATAGACGATGTTTAGTTCGATAAAACCAAATATAAGCAGATGATAACGGTAGTCTTGACTTGTGTTAATGTAATTTGTGCTTTGTTTATTATTTTTTTTTTTTTTTTGGTATTATAATTTGAACAGGACAATGACATTTTTGAGCTTAGTATCAAATAAATTACTTTCAATTTTTACGAAATATGAATTAATAAAACTGAGCCATAGATCTAGTGATGTGGTTACTAACTAATCATTTGTTTACATGAATTGATAAGCGGACTAGCTGTCTTTTCCTCTTTATGATACTAGTACAGTCTAATATGACTGCTTTAAAGCGAGTAATACTTCTTTTGATGTTTTTAATTCTTGTTGCAAGCACTTGACCATCTACATCTTCATCTAGTAGTCGAGCTTTAATTCTAAGGTCGATCACATGACTGTTACTAAACATTTCTTGCGCTCACTATATATTAAATAATTTATCGTATGTAAGTTTCCCATTTAACGATTCCCAAGACTGTTTTAGTTAACCGTACCAAGAAACGGCTGAGCCTGCGTTTACAATTTACATATCTATTGCCCCATTAGTACATTCCGCGAATGCTCTCTTTGAGCGAACAATAATTTAATAACAACGTGTTACAAATTGTATTCTCTGTCGTCTGGTTTTCAAAGTTTGTTTGCGCAAACGAATTCATAAAATGTTTAGCTCCAAAAGTTAACTATATAAAATCTCTATACCAAATCCGTTCTTAAAACCAGCTAGTTATTAAATTAATCCTTTTCTTATTATCTGTAATACAAGTCTATAAAATATATTCATTTGGTTATATTGTAGGTTTCTTATTTAGTGATGTAACTTTTCAGACAAAGCTTTACATTCCATTGTAGTACATTGTAGTACATACACATACATATCTGATTAGATATGAACAATTTTGTCAATTTCAGTGGACACTAATTGCAAGCTCGACAAAAATAACTAAATGCTATTGGGTTGGCACAAAAGTAATGAGACACACTAGAAAAATCTATAACATTTCCTTTTTAAAATCAATTTTTTCGATAATATTCTAGAATGTTGTAGAACATTCTAGGTACTTCTGGTGTACGGTATATAAAGCCGCGCTCGCGATTTGTTTAGTCAGTTTGAAGAAAAATGGACGAGCGACAAGTTCGAACACTATACTTATACGAGTACTTGTTAGGCCACAGTGCGCGGGCTGCGGCTGACAATATCAATAATGCATTAGGCGCTGGAAGTACAAGCCATGCGACGGTGTCCCGATGGTTTGACCGTTTTAAATCAGGAGACAGGAGCCTTGAAAGTCAGCCACGCTCAGGGCGACCACCCGCAGTGAATGATGACGATTTGCGCCGCGAACTGCAGTTGAATCCGGATGCTACCACTCGTGAATTAGCGGAAGCACTTAAATGCAGTCACCACGCCGTGGAACACCATCTGCCTGAGCTTGGTTATCGAAAAGTTTTGGCTCGGTGGGTACCGCACATCCTTACAGACGCCAGTCGTGCAGTCCGTGTCGCTATCTGTCAGTCACTTTTGCTGCGACCCCGACGTAAAGAGTTTTTGTCAGATCTGGTTACTGGAGGTGAATCATGGATTTATTACGAGAACGAAACACGTCGTGCTTTTTGGCTGCCTCGAGAAGAAACGCCACCAACTCAACCGAAGCCGAGTCAAAAGAACCGCCGAAAAATTCTGCTTTGCTGTTTCTGGGATGCGCAAGGCATACTGTTTTATGAGCTATTACACAATGCAACTATAAACGCAGACAAATATTCAACCCAGCTAACCAAATTATCTGCCGCTATCAAGAAAAAACGACGAAGACGAGTCAATGTAGTTTTACTGCACGATAACGCTCGACCTCACGTCGCATCTGTGGTTCGCCGGCAGTTGGAGAACTTGGGCTGGGAGACGATACCCCACCCACCTTATTCCCCAGACCTCGCCCCATCAGACTATCATTTGTTTAGAGCCTTGAAACAGCATTTGCGGGGTAAACAATTTAATGATTTCTCTGACGTAGAGGCGGAGTTGAACAACTTTTTCGAGGTACAGCCATCAGAGTTCTGGGCAAAAGGCATCCAAACTTTGCCGGATCGTTGGCAAGAAGTCTTAGATACTAATGGTAATTACATCATTGACTAAACTTTTTTTATTGTAATAATAATAAAGAAGTAAAAACTTAAACCAAGTGTCTCATTACTTTTGTGCCAACCCGATATATTGAAATTTCTTTCCAGAACTACACGCGAATTAGACGTATTTCTTTATACGTTGAGCATACCACAAGGTTTAAAATTTTAAAAATGCCACCCCTCTTTGAAAGCTCGAATGCTGAAACACCAAAAAAATTGCGTTTAAATTACATAACTACATCCAAAAAGGTATTCTACTCGATTCTTACCTACCTGATAGACGATACTTTACATTTTGTGGTCTAAAACGTGTCGGCTTCGTCGGCGCCGTATAAGCAAAATGCAATGACAATTTTACGTGCGGAAACACTTTACTAGTGTATTGCAGAATTTCGTCATAAATGTTTTATACTTTCTTCCCTCTGGCACCAGTTACAATATTAATAAAAACTACCACTTTAAAACTATCCAAATTCCATGGTTCTATATAAGCGATGCAAAAAAATAAAATTTCGCCTACTGTGGCACCAGTAGTAGGTTAATAAAACAGAACAAATACCAAAACACTTTAAGTATTCTACGAATTTAATCGGTAACCGTTATTGATATTTTTATCACAAGACGGATTTAATGATAACAGTCGAAATGTTTCATCGATATCTATTTTCCTTGTATTCATAACATCGTATTTTTTTATATTATGAATGCTATTTTTTTATAATGGAAATCATAACGAGTACAAGAAAACTTTTAATAAGTCAGATTGAACGATTTTTTAATAGACTATAACTAACCTTAGTATTCGATTTCCTAATAAAGTCACGAAGTTGATAGTCTGTAGTTGTATCTCCTTGCTATTTTAGTATAAAAAAAAACTTAATTTTCTTAAGGAATCGACTGAGAAGATCCACTAATAACTAATATGTAACAAAACACCAATGAGTAGATATTTTTAAAAAAACTAACAATTAAATCGTATAGGACAGGTAACGGGATAGATTTCGATAGTTAGGTTTTTCACCTACCTATATTTCCCGTCGTTTCGACCAGGTTACACTGGCCATGGTCACGGGCTTAATACCCGTCTACAATCTAATATAAAGCAACGCGGAACTTTAAAAGTTTATAGATAATATCGTAAACCTAAAATTAACAAATTATTATTTTACAAAATAATTAACATCACTTCCTTTGAACATTTAAATTTTATTTTTTATTAAAAATCACTGCAGGTGGAACGGATTCAGTAAAAACTTATTGTTGTAAAATAATCTGAACACATATTATCAATAAAACTTTATTTTAAAAATAAGCACCTTATTTAAAGGATAATAATTATTATGATATCACGATTCGCTTAGCATAATGAAATAATTGAAAAAATTACAAACAATATTTATCATCATAATTCAATAAAATTATTTTAACATTTGTTTTCTTCAAGAAAATCTAAAAGTAAATGATTCTGTAATTTTTAATGTCGCCCTTGACTAATTCAGTATATATTATTAAATACTGAAACAGATCAATAGAGAAAATTTATGAAAAACTTTGTAATTTGTGTCATTTCATCCGCGTATATAAATTATTTGTGCTTTCTGCTTTATATAGAAATATGCAAAAAGAAGCTATCACACATTTAAGACACATTGAAAATCTGATAGGCACCTCTTTCAGAAAGGAACTATGCACTAAAATTCAATTCCTCATAGAAAATGGAACTCCACTGAACACTCAAATCACGGAAAACATCGTAATTAATTTTAAAAAACTTTAAAGTCAACTATCTCAAATTTATTATTCAGTATTTCAGACAGTGTAATTTGAATGTTCACAATGAGTATTTTGAAATTAGTAACAGTTAGTTCCATCGTTTAGTTATAGAGTGGAACAATGAGGCTTGTTTTTACTTCTTACACTGCTATGTCTCTATTTTATGCTATTATATTTGAAAGTACGATAATTGGAAAAACAGTCTTATAATAAGTGCCACATTACATACGAACATTCAATAAACATTAATTTATGAACACATTTTTTTTTTCTATTGCAAACTACCAAACGCATTTTTTTTATCATGCAAACTGCCAGTTTCTTTCCTCATGAAAAAAAACCGCAGTCAGCAAGACGCTTCCCGAGGTCAGGTTGACTAATGAATCGAAATGTACACTGTTAAGGTAGCGCCTATTTTAATGTTGGTAGGTGCCTAAATAAGAGTTACAGTTCGGGCAGTAATGATCTGCGTTTTGGCAACTATCCATACAATAAGGAACACAAACGCATGGCCAGCACCTGAAATGAAGAAAAGAAATTATAAATTAATATTTGTCTTATAATATCTTTTTAATTTTTAGTATGGCAATAAAAAAACCTCGGTCCTAATGTTACCCACTGTATCTAATTTTTTGACACTATTCTAATATCCATGCAGACGATGTGTAGCCTAAAAATTGATTGAACATATAAAGAAAAATTAGTAGCACGGTGGCGTAGTCGAAAAGCGCCGCGGTCACGGTCGTTGTCGTTAAGCACCTTTCGCAAGGGTCGGTCACAGAATGGGTGACCAAAAAATTATTATTTCGAGCTAATCCGTGCTTCGGAAGACACGTTAAGCCGTTGGTCCCGGCTGCATTTGTAGTCGTTAATACCCGCCAATCCGTATTGGGCTAGCATTGAGGGTCATGGCCCATGCTCCTTAACCATCCATAAGGAAGGCCTGAGCCCCTACAGTGGGGACGAAATAAATGGATGATGATGATAAGAAGAATGTTTGTACGTCTTTCGATCCGAAAATAATTTGTTAATACACAACAAAAATTTGAGGTCACATAATAGAGTACTCACAGGCACAGACCGTTTAATCGTTTAATAAAAAAACGATTCAAAATATTATAACGATGCGTCATACCACACTGTTAATTTTGTACTAGTTCCCTAATTCAACACGACACGCTCATTCTGAATTTTAGTTCGTAAAAATTTTTTTCGGCACGAACACGAATTAATGTTAATTTAACAATATTTTTTAAATTAACATGTAAATTGCAATGTTATACGTTGTGATATAAATCTACGTGAAAAATCTTACCTACTAAGAAAGATAGGTGATTATATGATTTTTCATATTGATCCTAATTTTCGTTAATCCTATAATCGACCTGTTTTTATGTTTTATTTTATTGTATAATGTGTAATATGAAGTATAATTTCGGTACTTGTCAAGCCTACTCACCTTTTTTATTTGACTGGATATTCTTAGATAAAAACGTAAGTAGATACAGTAAGACCTAAAATATGGTAATGCTTTCGACACTCTTAATACGAAGGGAATAAGGATCAATATCTATCATTTTATACGTACTATGTTTGTAAAGGCAGCATATATATTTTATATCATTAACGAAAAAAATGGGTATTTAATAAAATATCTATTTCAACTTTCATTGATCAATAAAAGTAATAAGAAATTAGTTGTGGAAAATAATAAAAAATATGTATCCACTCGATAAAAAGTACCTATCTAATCTGTCATACATTGTCCAAATTGATATATTTTATTAGTTGCCGTACGTACACATAGTTAATACAATAGTCGATCAGTTTTATTAAATACTAGCTTTTTCCAGCGGCTTCGCCCGCGTGAACCTAGGGAAATGTTTAGTGGGATAAAAAGTATCCGTTTATCTAAGTCAGCTAATACCCTATCTGTATACCAAATATCATCACAATCTGTTCAGTAGTTTCGGCGTGATTGACGTACAAACATCCAAACATCTAAACATCCAAACAAAGAAACTTACACATTTATAATATTAATAGGAAATAATAGGATAGTCAAACTGTTAAATGACAAATACAATGTATGAAAAAAACAGAACTAATAATTGCATGATTTAAAGTGTCATCTCACGGTGTGCGCAAAAAATATTGTTGTTTTATAAAATTCATTTCTGTATTGTTGACAATAATTTGTAAAGTGTGGTATGCAGATAATAATAATCACGTTCTATTCATGATCAATAATTACATCACTTGTAAGCAAGATAATATCACGTACACTTAATATCCGCCCTTATGTTAAGTAGCATATAAAATGAAAATTTTACTAACAATTTTTTAACTTATTAAATAATGATCTACAACCTGGAAATTAGTATTATTTCTCCGTACCGCGCGCAGCTAATACAAAAATTTAAATTGTATCAAACTGTTACCGAATCTTAAATTTTGGAAAACTATCCTCAACTGCGTTATTTGTAATCACAACGTTAGTTATATGAAGTATGAATAATGTCTTTAATACGCTAGACCGCATCGGATCTGAGCCGAGTTTCGCCCGTGCTCGATAATTTACGCAGTGTAAACCTAATAATGCCCATTACTACCGATAATATGATTAATATTTAAAATCACTCATATTTAAAAGGCTAAATTTTGTTTATACGTTTGGTCATCGTCGCAATTAATAGGTTAACTCTGCGCAAATCAAGATTCACCAAGTAGTGCCTTATTGGTTGGAGCTTACTGTACTCGGTTGAGTATTCATGTGGCATAAGATTATTGAAGATTTTTTTTTATTTCACCGTGCCAATGCTTGACTCGGAAACGACATGGTCTAGAATAAAATAAATAATAATTCATTGATAACTATAGAGTATTAGGTAATGTATACATTATTGTAAATACTACCACGTTTTCGAGATTTACATATTGAAAAATGTTTTTTTAACTAAACTTACAAAAAAAGGCAGAGTACAAGAGCAATAATATGCGTCTTGGTTGTTGATTTGTGATCCACCCTAGTCACTATTGTGGCCTGGCACGAAGGACAAACGATTTGGGTTGGTTTGGGACCGACAGCAACGATGTTCACGTTCATTATTATCTGAAAAATATTAGGTTTTTTTTAATATGTGATAAAATACATTGTCATCTTATCTAAACCCGTTGGTTGCAATATTCCACCTGAAACTGTTGAGGGCAACTACTTTAAGCTTCAGTTGTGAGATTTGACTTACAAACACATACAAATTCTTTAAATGTCTCTTGAAACAGTCCGTTGAGTTCGGCTATACAAGGTTGATTGTCATATCTTGTGTTTATTCTGAAGTTCCATGACCTACGAGACATGACCCTTAGTCTATGATTTTTAAATTAATAATAAAGTTTAGGGAATCGGAGATAATTTGGGTTATTTTGTTTTTGTGTGACTGATATAGACTTATTTCATAATCAATCCGGTGCTAATAATAAACAATCTTGTTCCGAATTTTATTATTAAACGACGCCGGGAGTCGTCTCAATCTTACAAAATTACCTACAGTTTATATTTAAATAAATACTCGTACCTAGCTAAAAATAGTAGTTAATATTGGAGTTAATAGCCAGAGCAACATTCGTTACGCTAAAGAGAATTAGGTTTGGATGACCCATTTGAAGTGGCAACCTTATGAAGACAGTTTGCTACTATTGCTGCATGAAGTGTATAATTTAATCTTGATTTTGACTACATATAAGCAATTTGCTAGATACATTTGATACACTTATTCACGTACCAAAAGGCCAGGAGCTCGATAACGCAGTTGTAATGTGTTCGATCTGCAATGCGGAAGTTAAGCAACTTTTGCATTGGCTAGTCAGAGGATGGGTGACCGAAAACTTATTATCTTGAACCATAAATACCAAATTAGATTTTATTGCCCCTTGCCATAAAGGTTTAGTTAAGGTATACTCTTACGTATGCCATTACACTGTCACCATTTCCTCCTACACAATTTCCCATATAAAACCGAGTACCTTTTTTGTATATAGATAATTCTAAGCTTAAATAAAGCATAGGCTTCTTTGTATCCTACGAAATGGTTCGCTATAGATAAAAAGTACCATCATCATGTTAACCACGCAAGCAAAGTCACTGGCAAAGAACTAATTAGTAACATTCTTCAAGAAATGAATTAAAAACAAATTTTTCATTTCACACAATACAAAATTATCTTCTTTATCTGCCTCATTATGGAATCGCTATTACGTTCCGGTTTAATCTTAACCTGATAACCTATAAACAGTAGGTACATCATCTATATGTATGTATTTCTTTGACGCGGAGTTGTAAATCGTCTTGTGAAGTTGATTAAATTAAAATATAGTAACATTGAAGTTAAAATAGTTACATTAAAGTGAATAACACAAAATTTTTGTTGTTTTAGAAACTGCAATCAACATAAAACAACTTTAAGTAGGTACACAACACGATTTATTTTCATAGTACTATCGATTATCAAAACCTGTTGATGTATGTTTACCTTTGTGAATGAAATTTACCCTCGGTATCAAATTTTCCATTACACTGAGATTCTCGGAAAACAATATTTACTATGGAGGTTATAATAATTTCATATCATACAGTTAAAAATACATAATAATTTCACATTTTTATCATTAAAAAGTTACTTCGATGCATTTATTTAAGCAGACATTAACCATTAATAAACAACAATAGTTCTGTAATATTAAATAGAAACTCACAATACCACCGATGTATAATATATTATTCAATGGAAGAGACACGCGATGCTCGCAGACCCATAAACCAATGTAAACTACTAACATGACCTTCGTTGTAATAAAAAAAAAAATGTTGACTCACCTCTTTCCGTATTCACAGTTGAAAAAACACCTTTTTTAATCACAAATGGCCTTCCGCACGTCTACACTGAACCGGAATGAAGTTGTGACTAAAAGCAATTCTCTAGTTTGTCCATTAACACATATATTAATCTATATATATATAAACTGTATAGATAGTGAGGCTTCGTGATAATACAGCTTGTAGGATCTACGTCATGATCAACAATGATGTAAGCTGAGACAAGTGTAACATGAATCGAATCTGTGACAATTGTATCAGTATGTTCAACATATGGCCACGGTGTTGTATTACAAGATTACCAAACATCTACATTTTTTTGTGATATCGAACTTTTTGTTAATTCGGTAGCTCAGTGTCGTAAAAATATCTATCATACGTAGCGCCGTATGAATCAGAAAATTAGAATAACAGTTAATTGGTTGTCCTAATATGAACTGTCATGAGCGAGTGTAACATGCCAATATTGATGATTAGTTCGATGATATAATGTGCCTGTTTTTTGTTTACAAATGCGTATGATGTAGACTTATGTACATACATGTACAAGTGGACAGGCAGGCGTGAACCCTATCTTTATACGTATTTGTTAATTTTATATGAAATATGCGTATTATCACATGTATATTTATAAATTAACTAGTACATTTGTGATACCTGTCTTCCACGTCATCTCGGCAGTGAATTCAGTCGAATCTCTCTCTGATCCTCAACTACAATTTTTTAATTATGACCCAGTTTTGGTCATTTTAAGAGTTACTCAAGACGAAAGTCTTTGTCTCAAGAGCAGTGTCTCAAGACGAAAGTCTTTAATTCGTGCGTGTTGCCAGTGATGACATACGGTACTGAGACGTGGCCGCTTACGACGCTTACGATGGGCCTCATAAGGAAGCTCAAGGTCGCTCAAAGGGGTATGGAAAGGGCTATGCTCGGGGTTTCTTTGTGAGATCGAATCAGAAATTATGAGATCCGCAGAAGAACAAAGTCACAAACATAGCCCAAAGAATTGCGAACCTTAAGTGGCAGTGGGCAGGGCACATCGCTCGCAGGACTGATGGCCGTTGGGGCGGTAAGGTCCTGAAGTGGCGACCGCGTACCGGGAGACGCAGTGTTGGCAGGCCCCCCATAAGGTGGACCGACGATCTGGTGAAGGTCGCGGGAAGCCTTGGATCGCTTTGGAGATATTTGGGAGAGGCCTGTGCCCAGCAGTGGGCGTCTCTCGGCTGAAGTGATGAAGAGTTACTAGAAAGTTAACACATCATAGCTATTAACGCTACTAGTTTTGCTATAATGCAACGATTTCAAAGTTGTGCCGCTGTCAAAGGACCTGACACTCGTAGTAGGAGTACAGTACAGGTCTACAATTTTGGAGCCTTTCTGGAAATGGCCCTGCCACATCCAACGTTATGAGGACAGATAACGTTGGATGTGGCAGGGCCATTTCCAGTAAGCAAGAGTGGAAACAAGTATTTTCTCGTGGTTATGGAATACTTTACGAAATAACCAGAAGTTTTTGCGATCTTTGGGACAATAAATAGAAGGTCACTTTGGAAGATGCATCTTTTGATGCTTCGAATGTGGGCTTCTTATGATTGGAACGTGGCATCTCCTACGTGGCAAAATATATTTTAATATTATGAACATATCAAAAGGTAGTTTTTGATATTTTTACGAGACAAAATAGAACACTATTTTGACAATTGATCGTGTTTTCCTCTGAGAAGGGCAGAGGAATTTTACACATACGGCCTAACTCAGTTTTAGTGTTAATGTATTTATATTATATTTATTTTGTCTTCATGTATTTACTATATTACTTGTATTATGTATCTGTTTATGTATATAGGTTTATATAGGTATACTTTTTCTTTATTTTTTTTTTATGACACTTGATTTGTTTTTGTATACTTGGCATTGTAGGCTTTGTTGTTATTTCTTTTTCATTTTGTTTTTGCTGTTATTTTATTTTATATAAGTAGGTGATTCAACCAATGGGCCCTATCAGAATAACAGCGCCTCTGTGTCATTTTGCCCATCTTGATATGGCACAGGGGCTATCGCTGAGATAGGGTCCATGTTGACCACTCTGTCACTACCTAAAATGTTGCATATATATATTTTTTTAAAATATTTGTATTTTTTGTTTTTTTTTCTTCTCTTATACATTATCATTGTGTTCATGTAAGGTGTGGTCAATAAACTTTCTTTCTTTCTTTTCTATCCCTAACCAAGACACAATAACGTTGGTTGAGCAACTAATTCATAATGTCTTGGTTTGGAGTCCCGTTGAAAATACACAGTGACCAAGGAAGGAATTTAGAGTTCGAAATCTTCCAAGAAACATGCCATGTGATGGGTGCTCATAAAACCAGAACCCACAGTCCGATGGGATGGTGGTGGAAAGATTTAGATAATAGGCAGATGGATTGGAACAAGCATATTCAACTGTTTCTTCTTTCGTATCCAAGCGCCGTGCACGAAAGAACCGCTTTAAACCCGACTTTCGCTAATTTTAGATATGAATTACGTAAATTACTTGATTACGGGTATTCCCCCGGATACTCCACACTGCATTACAGATTATGCAAATGAGCTGTGGGAGAAAATGAACGACATTTATGTTGGATACGTTCGACAGTGTGGACAACAGTCATCAGACAAAATGAAGACCCATTATGACTACAGAGCTAACAGTGAAGGCTTTGAAGAGGGATCGCAAGTTTGGTTGCACAACCCAGTCCACACCAAAGGAAAGTTGTCAAAGTTACAAGAAAAATGGGATGGACCCTACCGAGTCCTGACGAGGATCACCGATGTCACGTATCGAATACAGAACGGTTACGGGGGCGTCTAAGATTTTGCATTTGGTTCGATTAGCGCGATATCGTGGCACTAATAATGCTCAGGAAGAGCATGTCTAAGGAGGGGGTAATGTTACGGAGCTCAATGTCGTGATGTTTCGGTTACCCGTTACTAGATGGCATTACACTTATACGGTAGGTACGTAGCCGTTCTAGAACTTTCTGGTAATGCCTCGAATAAAACGGTAGAATCAAGGCCAACCTAGAATGTAGGTAATGTACCTATGCTGGTAAAGTCTACCTCGGCCCCTATAAAACGCGGTGGGCTATCCGTCCAGGCATTTTTCAGTGATCATGCGATCTGGAAGCAAGAGTGGAATACAAGCGATACTTGGAACAACTAGTAGTGCGGTGCAGTGTTGTGAAGTGAAATACTAAAGTTGAAATTTGTATTTTGTTGGTAGAATTATTTCTTGTGATTTGATTATGTAAATAAAGTTGGATTGTGAAATAAATTGGCATTGATTTTTATTCAATATATTAACAATAGAGCAATGTTAGAATATATTGTTAGAATATAACAATATATTCTAACGTTGCTCGACACTTCTGTTATAAAACTAGTCAGCATCGTATTATATTGATCTCCATTAAAATTCTAACTATTTGGACGTAGTGTTTGACATATAGACACTAACATATTTGGTGGCTTTACTGAAAAATATTATTTTATGCTTCCACGAACGGATATTATAATACCAGTAAATTCTACTAAGTACATAATAGGTTCTAATTCACGTTTACTTTATCATTTTGTGTGTATAAACTTTGTAATTTAATCATATAGTACGTCTAAGTATACATAGTAGTACCGGAGAATAAATCAAATTACCAAAAAAAATACACTTTTTTTTCTCACTGGATTGTAAACCCTACCATCATTATTGTAATGGTGAAATCTTATTTAAAAAAAAACCGTTTGGTAGTGTGTTGTTGTGATGTTGACTGTCCGACTGTATATACCTACATATGTATGAAATTACTACCCACGTGTAATTGATAGAATTATGCGAAATGCTTAGGAAAAATATTTTCCTCTTCTTTAAGTAATGGCAGCAGAATACTAACAATCTGTTACTAAAAGACTAGTCTAGTCTCATTTATGTATCTAGTCTAGTCCAGTCTCATTTATATCTTCACGCCGTATCAGACGTTTTAGTTTATTTGTTATTAGTTTATTTACAGAATTAAACTAATAAAATCATTTTATGAAGGTCAAGGCAACCTATGATGGGAGAAGACTTAAACCCATTTAAAGTACAATATATGTTGTAATTCAAATGCCGTTGGTCGGCCATATTAATAAATAAATGTAACTCTTTTAAACTCGATAAGTACAAACCTTACTAATAATCGACAAATCTTTATCTTATCAAGTTTCCTTTGTTTATTATCTCTGTTTAATCATAATTTATATGCAGACAGAAAATATTTGTACCTTTTATTGGTTACAAATCCATAGGTGGTATGATTAATTAAGTTTTAAAAGAATTATTGCGTCCAATTTATATATTATGTAATTTTTATCTAAGTTTAATATGTATCAGCACACACCAATAGAGAAAACTAAATATTCTATCAAACAACTGGAATGAATAACTATTGTTTAGCAAGATCCTGTGACCGAATGGGGAAAAATGTTAAAAACAAAACAAATTTTCTTAGACACTTTTAATCATAATAATAATTTATACATATTACATTCACGACGATAATGACATAAGTACATGTAAACAAAGTATAGAGAAAGTATTATATGCCTTGGCGTTTCAATAATATAAACATTTATTACTCCACAACAAAACGAAATACATAATTTGTGTTACATCTAAGCTAATCATATACTTTATCTAAATACTTAGCAGCTGATGATCAATAACCCATCTTTCAGCATACAGCTCCTCAAACCTCACAGTCTTAGAATCATAACATCATATATTTTAAGCAGATAAGTAACAATGAAATTTGTTTCTTGTATTATTTGAGTAGTCTTAGAACAGAAACAAACTTTAATTAATCTATAGCGTTATCCTCTCGGTGATAAGAATCATAACAACTGAGTGCGTGTGAGAGGATGAGTAGGTACCAGAAGTGAATTATGAAAGTAATTAGAATTCGAACCAATATAAACAAATTTGTTCTTATTATTTCCGAGAAAAGGTTATTATTATACTAATCAGTCCGAGAATGAAAAGCATGCCTAAGTTACGGCAACACCGTTACATCGGTGAGAGGGACATTTGATCACTGAGTATACCGCCGTCCAGTTTAAACAAATCAAAGATCTAGAGGGTTATTTATCAGGTAAACACGTTTGTTATATTTTATGTTTTATCATAGCTGAGTTTTGTAATCCAACATTATATTATTATTTTCACCTCACTTTTATTTAACGGGTAAATGTTGTGTGGTTTGTTAATTTTATATTGGCATTCAAAACGAGAAGCTGTTAATAAGCAGTTATGTGAAAATAAATTTTGAGAATGTTTGAAATTTTGAGAATTATCTTTATCAAGGTTGATCGTTATAAAACCTGTTAGACTACCTACTGCATCACCTGTCGATTTACCGCTACGAAAATCAAACCGATTACCACTAGCTAGTATTTTTATTCCTTCAAGGTAATGAATGAGGCGTTTATTAATAATATTTTCTAAGATTTTTGAGAGCGAAGGGAGGTTTGATATTGGTCGACAGTTTCAAACACAGCCTTTGTAGATTGGGTGAATTTCAGATATTTTCAAAGATTTGGAAAAGATGCCGCTTTCTAACTACATTTTATAAATGTGAGCACTAGTACCTACTAGTGCTCACTACTTAATAATAATAATAGTTTTTATTTTTCAAAAAACAAAAAATGTTTGGCGGTATACCGCTCATTCATTATCACTGCACTTTAATTTGTTTCATCTACTATCAGTAAAATAATCTTAATAGTGGGTATATGAATATTAAACAACGCTGTGTTGTTTTTTTAGAACTTAGGAGTTAAGAATGTTCCGAGTATATACAGTTTTTGATGCAAATGGGATTTAATATCAGTGTAATATCGAAACTTAATTAGTTGTAATATAAATATGCAAATAACATACCTATTTTAGTTTAACTTTTAATTTTTTTTTTTATATATTTTTGGGTTTAATTATAATTTTTACTTGATTGTGGAGTTCATTAATCAGAACTGGAAACAAACATGCAAATGGTTTTTCTCCATACAAATTATTTTACTTTAGAATCACAAGTTTCTTTGATTGAGATGGTCTTGTATTTTTAAAATTAGTATAAAATGATTTTTTAATATTATTATTAAGATTATTTTCAACTAATACTGTATAATTTACTTCGTAGAAGTAGATCTCGATAAGTTGTGTTTGAATTTTGCTTTTATTTTAATCGACACTATATCATTAATAAAGTGTAGTTGCAATCCGTAAAATTTATCAAGACTACTTTTACACGTACGATCAGAACTGCTGAGACCGTAAGACACAAAAGTAAGACAGGGCTGGTAATATTTTATAATGAACCTTATTTTAACTGAGCAACTCTTATATTAGCACACATCAGATCGATATGATCCGTTCACTTGAAACGATCGTCAATGACCAAACCTAAATATGATATTTACCGACATTCAATAGGAACTCATTCGACACAAGAACAAGAAAAGTAAACGATTTAATATTATTTTTAAATCAGTATTTTTGTGTAAAATACGAGATCTTAGGTCGAGGAGTATTATCATGAATTATGAAATTAAAATATGTCATAAATTTGACATACTTAAAATAGATATTATATCCTAATAAAATTAGATTCACACATCAACATCGTCTAGGGATATTTTGTATTAAGTTCTAAATTCAAAAAATACTGGCCAGTTTTTTAAATCTTATGATGAAAACTTATTTTGTACGCCTTTTTTAATGAGTCCAAATTTGAATTTAAAAAAATAATAAAAATATCCCGATGTTGATGCGTGTATTATTTTATTATTCAACCTTTTCACCATACCACACTGAGCCCCCTTGGTGGGTTATGGCCCGTTCTTACTATTTAATGTTATCCATAAAGTACAGGTAGACGACAACGATGCATTAATCTTTTCACAACTTATAAAAACAGAATAAACAACTGTTCTGTTTTTTGAGATTCTTAAACATACAACAAATAAATACACTGCAAAATATATAAAAAATAATATTTTTTCAAATACAGAAATCATAAATTTAACTAACCACAGCTAGTAAATAATAAACAAAAATTATTTAAGGCCTCAGCTAATGCCATCAATCCCATATCCCATAATTGTTAATCCAACGCATGGAGAATATGCACCAATTTCCGTAATATTTTTTTAAAGTAAAATTTATATTTTCCGTGACGAGCTCCATTATCCACACTTCCATAACTAAAATAAATTAAATGTTATATTAGTATAAGAAAGGTAATGTACACACATTTAAAGTGAGTAAATTGCAAAATTATTTTGTGAATTAGCAACGGTACTTTTACTTTACGATTACCTATTATTGTTTACGATTGACCTTTGAATCAATCAACACTCCTGTTGAAGATTTGTACTTCTATTTGAAGATAGTGCGTCCATTGTTAGAACCTCGTGGTATCGTTCAAAGTTAAATAATAGTCAAAATGTAGTTATTCTTAATTTATCTTAAAAATTAAGACTTCTTTAAAGTTTTGCGAATTTATTCATGAGATTCTTTAAAATAAAGTTTGAGCTGTTCTAACGTTTGACAAAATTTTACCCTTTTTTAACCAGGGGTTGGACACTCCCTTATAAGTGACAGCTGACATTTTTACTAGCTCTTCTTCTTCTTCTTTTATTAATGGCACATCTGCGCATTACCCACAATTCTGCCAATGTCATGTGAATTAATTAATTTCTACATGTAAAATGAAAACGAAATGAATAAAAGATGGCGTTGATTCAAAAAATACGCAGCCGTAAATCCTTACTAGCTCTATCGAGTCAGGTAACCTAACAAGGGGCTTGAAGTTGCTAAGCAACACGATTGTTGACTTGAATGAAAATATATTTTGATCTCATTCATAGTTTATTTTATATAGATTTTAGGAGAAAAATATTTTGATAATAGAAGCCGACCGAAAAATAATTGTGATTGTGATACTTGTTGCGTAAATGTTGAAGTCCTGTTTGTTGTGAAGTAATTATGGAAAAGCGTTGAAAAGTACATACAGTTTGATAGAACAGAAAGTTTAGAATATGGTTATTGAATTGGCATCAATGCTAGTGATATTGAAATAAACATTTTAATATTCTATATACGTATGTTTCATTTTTTTTTTATTTCTAAGTGGAACAATAATGTTGTCATATATTATAACATACCAATATAATATATTGACATGACTTACATCGCATTGACACAGTCACGCTATCTAATGGAAATCCCGTTAAACCTATATATGTCAACGTTGGCACACAGTATAACAATAAAATTGGAGATTGGGCTCTCTTTTTCCTAATATATACTTTTACTCTTTGTTTTCAACCGATGAGATTCAATTTTTTTAGCTCTGCCGCCTTATAATTTTGTACTAAGGTTGTTATCATTCAGTCATTTTTAATAAATCTATGGTCACAACTCATCCCATCCATGTTAGTTAGCTCTTTAAAGGCAAAAACCCATCTTTGGTTCTTGCCTTTAAAGAGCTAACTAACATTTGTATATGCATCCGTTAAACGACATTGTTTCTATAGTGAACAAGAGTAGGTTTCGTTCAATATTGCCGAGGCACTGTCGTATCGATCCGAATAATTATATCAAAATCAGTTTAGAGAGTACTACTCCTGACAACAGTTCAGCAATGAGCTCCTTATACGACATTCATATAGTCTCTCTGACAGTATTTCATGTTTCAGAGTATCAAAAGCCTTGCTGTAGTCTATGAAGACTACGAGTACATGCTTTTTCTTATTTAGATCGTGCATAATTTGATTGGGGAATGCCGATAGAAGTTGACTTGTATTTTTATGAGTTCTCATAAATTTGCTTACTAATGAGCTTCTTAACTATCTTATCAACCACCGATAATATAAGTAGTAATAAGTCGATCGTTCATTTGGGTACATATTAGTTTCAAGAATTGATTAATTTTTCCAAGTACTGAGAATAATTCCTGCCAAAGGAAGTAAATATCTAATGATATCGCGTATACCATTAATACCCGGGGATTTTTTTACGATTTGTACTTTTATTTAATCATTCCATATCCTCAGTGCTAGTTTTCCGTAGGCACATCGATACATTTAATGAACGTTAGTAATCTTTCTTATCTATTAAAGAAATTCTAGCCTTATTAAATTTGTTTTAATATCATATTATTTTTATCTTTTAACCATTTATTATAGGAAACATCTCTGTATTCTCATGCATTTAATACTTTTTTATTAACTCAATTATTATTTCTATTAATTTTTATTAAATTAATTTTAGTTGTTGATTTTTTATAATTTTAGTCAAATAGTTGCATGTCACGAACGCCTCTCCCACCATGATCCGACAATGTCTCCGCCCTTGTGAGAACCTTCCAGCAATACTCTCTACCTACCAGTGTAGGAGTAGCGAGCATGAGATCCACAATAAAGCCTACCGTATGGCCGCGCCATCCTCTCACACACGTGAACTCACGATCCCTGCTACCGAGGACCTAACAGGACTGACGAACTTTTGGTGAAAAAAAAATGTTTACAAATATTTTAAACTATCAATAAAGATGAATTTTTTTTCTTATATTATATTTGATCAATATTACTAAAGGTCGTGGGTTCGATTCTCATCGCAAAGTACCAAACACAAAGTAGATTTTTTAAGCATTTTTCATTAAGATTTTTTTCCAGCATAGGGTAAAACCAGGATAGATTTAATATTAGTTTTGTATGAATAACCACCAGCCCTCTAACGTCCCCACTGCAGGGGCTCAGGCCTTCCTTATGGATGGTTAAGGAGGATAGGCCATGACCCTCCACGCTGGCCCAATGCGGATTGGAGGGTATTAACGACTGCAAATGCAGCCGGGACCAACGGCTTAACGTGCCTTCCGAAGCACGGAGTAGCTCGAGATAATAATTTTTTGGTCACCCATCCCGTGACCGACCCTTGCGAAAGTTGCTTAACGACAACGATCGCGGGCCGCGGCGCTTATCCACTACGCCACCGAGCTACTACGTGGAATGTATTTTTTTTTGTATGAATAATTTCTATTAATGTAGTTGGATGAATCATTTATATTAAATTAATGTTATTATTTTTTAAATTATTAAATATAGAAATTGGCTTTTCGTGGAATGTATTTTTTTAAGGATAGATGCCTAACTATATGGGTAGTTGCCCCACCATGAAAACACTGAGAAAGATAGATGCACTTCATACCTTTATTACCTCAAACAACAAGTCTCCAATAAACATGCGTTATAATAATGCGAAAACACCGTTTCTTTAAAAAAAATATATTAATCAAATTAGAAGGTAATTTTAATACTATACAAATGAATATAATTAATTTTTAAAGCGGTTGTTTAAAAATAAATATTCTTAACTTTCGACATGCATAATCATATTTTATGTAAAATTGTCGGGATATTTCGCTTATCCCCATGATTTTTTATCCATTTGATCGAAAGCTTACTGTAGGTTTTCTGTAGTCCAAGAACATACTTCAGCTCGCACTCCTTTCTTTCTTTTACATTTTCAAGGCATAGCTCTGCTAGTATTTACAAAATTTTCAATATATTCTTTTTTTTCAGTATATCCTTTCACAATTTCAATATATTACGAAAGGTAATAAAATATTTTTAAAAACACACATAATTTATATATTGTTCAGTGAGAGATAGATGCCTAGGGTGGTGCCCTTACTACCTCGAAAATCAAGGCAACTATCCCATGAGACAGAGATGCCCAACAGTTTTTAAATAAATTATAATATAATTGCATCTACTTAATTATAAATACAAACTCAATAATTTCAAAAATTATTATTAATAATATGAAAATTATTATTAATTATAAAGTTAGACAACGCACAAATAACACTGTTTAAATCTTCTATGTGTTCGTGACTGTCGCCGCGGATATAATTACACGCACAAGCAAAATAAATCTACATAGCACGTTGCCAGTGGGTAACTAAGGTGCGGTGCGGTGTGTACTACTTATGTATACAATATTCTTAGTAGCAAATTCGGGACGTTAGGTTTTTGAATATGAGGTATCTATCCTGCTGCGGCGTCTGTCCTGGTTTACCCTAACATTGTGAACACAAAATTAATTAAAATATAATATTTACTGAATTTATCGAACAATGGTCGTGTGTCAAAATTCTGTTCTGCAAATGAATTTTCTTATATTCGTTTCCAAAGATTCATTCCCTAATATTTATATGTAGATAAGTCAGGCATACGAATTGTATAAATCATCAAAAATAATCTAGCTTAATAAAAAAATAAAACAAGCTTTAAAAAAAACAATAATAATAAATGGCTTAATCGCGCTTGTATTTAGTTTTATTGATGTTTCTGACCCTTTACAGGTTCACACTTTTCATAAGTGTGTATACGAAAACGTTTAAAAGTTGTTTAATTTATTTTTTTATTTTTATTTTAAATTGATTCTATTTTTTGGAATACCGTTGACTTGAGATGGTTTTCTCGACCATTTTCTGTAGTTTATTAAATATTAACCGCCCGACTTCAATGTTTCTTGAAAAGCTCAGTTCTATTCATTTTATTAATGTGTTTATTTCATTATTTTTTATTGACATTTAGGTATATAAATGTTTAGGTAATTACTGTAACTTACTTAATAGGTACCTTATATAAATGGTTTTTATAGGTATCACTAAAAAATTAAATTTCAATAAAAGAAATTATATTTATAACGAAAGGCCTGAAATTTTATTTATTTGCACGACGTAACCAAGAAGAAATCAGTGAACAAACCTACTTGCATTAAAAATAATGAAATTTCTGGTTTCAAAACCATAGGAGCAGTAAATGAATTCAACTAATGAAATAAAGGCATTGAATTTTGGAACTGAAAAAATATATATTAATGATAAAACTTATTCTCGGTTTTATGGTTGTTATGGCTGATTTATAGTTTCCGAGTACTTCTGGATAATTACGTTCATCAGGTACTTATATCGAAAATTCTAAATGCAAGAAAGCGTGAAGGTTTTCGTCAATGTCACTTATTACCTTTTGGGACCTATTTCTCATAATTTAACCTATAAAGTATACAAAAAAAAATTCATATGCATTACTCAATAAATAAAACGACTAAAATTTTAATCATTTAATAAAATTAAATAAAAATATATTTTTAGTTTTTAATCTTTATTATATAATAACTTTGTTTTTTTATAATAATATTGTTAAATTTACGATTACCGTATAATCAAAATAAGAGCTAAATATTTTCCTTTGATATCTATTATGACATTACAAATTTAATTTTAGTTTAACAATTAGACATCATAATATTTTTAATGAAAAAAAAAATAGAGATGAAACATTAAATTGATCGCAAGAACCTTTTCATATGTTTATCAAAAGAATATTTACATTTATATAAATATCTGATATCACCGAGTAATATTATAGCTACTATATATAACGGATGCAATATAAATGTCTTATGTAAAAACAATGTTACAACTCTACGGTAAAAGTTGGCTCATCTAATTCATAAAAAGCTTCTTCTTGGATGTTGCATCTGCATGATTTGGTTTAATCTAAACTTTTAAAACCGTTATTGCCACAAAATGGTTAGTGAATAGTTATTTAACTCTCGAAGGTAAACGTCCATCGAATACGCAAGGACGTAACTGATGCATGGGACTGTAGGTACTTGCAGATATCGTACATCCATTAAGTTCACGACGACAACGTTCTATTTGACAACTGCATTCTTTGCATCTATAACGCCTTGTGGTGGGTGCAGCCCATATATAAAAAAAATATATCTGTGGTGCAAATGGTAAGATAATAAACGGAATCCTATACAAATTCAAACAAACCTATGTAGAATTAGATGATTTGTATAAATATTCCGAGTGTCCGAGTTAATTTAAAAATATTTATTCGTCAATTTTTTTTTTTTTGCTTTTTTAGATATATGGTAGAATTGAAAGGCTAAAAATATTATACAAATATACTGTTTATACATAGTGCACCAGCAATTTAATTTGAATCTTCATATTAAAATTATAATTTTTTTTTTTTGTTTTGAAGAATGCAATCTGATGTCATTTGCATGTTTTCATTTTCATTTCATATTAACCGTAGCATATATGAGACCATATAGATATGTGTAGCTTTTCAGACATTCATCTAATTACGATTGGTGCCAAGATAAGCGTGGCAGCTTGGGCAATAGTGATCCATGCTTTGACAGGAATCCATATAGTATGGAAGACAGCAGCAACACCACAAACTAAAAAGATACAAATAAAAACTTTATTAATAAAACAAGACACGTAATCTTTGAATTCACAAACCTTTCCTGTAATAATATAAAAAGTATCATGTTTGAACCAGAATGGAGGTCTTGTAGTTATCAACCATTGCTTGCGCACAAGCTTCCCCGTGCATGGAATTAAATTGAATCGAAGAAGGATAATGGGCCATAATCCACGCAGGCCCAGTATCATTGGTGGGTAAATAATATATAACTACATACAGATAATCAAATCCCTGTAGCAATTTAGCAATTTAGCCCATCATTTAGCTAACGAATATTAAATCAACTTAAATTGGTATTAGAGAAAAAATACATTATTTCACATTAGTAACGAAAATGTGACGTAAAAAAATACTCACCCAACCGCACACATTGCAAGCGCAATCAAGTGCGTTTTAGTTGTGGTCCTTCTTTCCGTTCTAGTTACAATCTGTTTGTTGCAGCTTCTGCAGACTGTTGACGTTGGCTTACTACCTAATAATGGTATCGCTTGGACCATGATTGCATTAGCGGGAGCGACATATGCCATAGCAGCCACCGGTTGTTGCTCCACTGGTGCGCCATCTCGAGTGCCGGAATATGGTGGTGGTTGTGGCTGAGGAGACGAGTCAATTGGGACACTTGCTGAAAATTCGAAAATATCTTTAGTCGATAAAAGCTTCTGAGTCATGTACGCCTAGTGATCAATTAATACTTATTTTGATTTGAAATTTTAAGGCAATAGGATCGTCTGAAAAGTTACAGGATCGGATATCAGAAAAGCATGCAAAATTTATCAAAAATATATAGAAATATTTTTACAAATATTTAAACTTTCGATAAAGATGAAAATTTGTTCTAATTATTATATTTGATCAATATTGCATTCACAATGCTTTACTGGAAAATATTCTTAATGAAGAATATTTGTAAAAATGTTTCTTACGGATTGCCTGAACATTAATGAAAATATGTTCTGTAGTAGCGAAAAGGTAACAATTGCTTGAAAAATTCTTCAGTCCTGTTAGGTCCTGGGTAGCTCAGTGGTTAGAGCAGTCGCATTATTGCGAAAGGTCATGGGTTCGAATCCAAAGGGTTTTTAAGCTTTTTCATTAAGAAAATCTTGTTAAGTTGAGTTTGCTGTTAAACGATTAGTATTAATTTATCGTAGTAACTATTTGAGGTCAGCCAAGCTATTGTTTTTTTAGTGAATCATAATTGTCTTATCAGAAATGAAATTTTATTAGTTTTCATATCAGTGACATTATCTCAAAAAAAAGCCATAAATATATTTATATCGAGATGGTAAGTCTTTTTAAATGTATGTGAGTTATTTCGTGTTAAAGATAAGATTATATACTATGATAAGAAAAAGGAATAAAAATAACTATATGAATACAAATAGATAGCTAATGTAACATTACTAAAAAAAAATATAGTAAATTAGTATATCACTATAAATTTATTTGAGTGCATTTTGGATCATGTAATGTTTACAAAAATAAAAAGATATCAAGAATTAACTTTAAAGTATAGTAACTAACTATCCTCAGTATTGTATGAATGAAATAATAACTTTTGTGTAAACTATTGTTAATTTAGATATGTAATGATGTAAAAATACGTGGCACTATGTACAAACCTTAGTGGTTTTATAGTTTAATTTAAACAATAACATTGTATTATCACAATCCGTGCCGACAGATGGTCAAAGTTAATAACAGTCGTTAAGAGATATATTTATAACTTTTTAGTATTGAATTTATCATATTATATATCTTCTAAAATACATATTAAATTAAAACTACTTATCTAAACTTAAAACAATAACTAAACTAAATTAAAAATGTCTCCCAGATCATTGCCTACAGGTAAGGTACCCAGAAGGCTGCGAGCGTTACCTCTTTGAATAGCTAAACTAATTCTTTGGGCGAGGTACAAACCAGCCTTCTGATCACCTGACCTGTCAAAAAGTTTCTTTTTTAACTCTTGATAAAGACGATGGGCTCCAGGGCCCCACGGACCCATCGTTTCGACCCCAAACGGCTCAAATATGTAGGTATTACTTATACCTCAATATTTTCGCCGTTTGAGGCTTTCTGCAGCAGCGGCGGCTACACCCGCCTCAAGACATGTTCGTGGAAGATGAGTTGGCGCCAAAGTATCAACGCAGGTGGCATCCCATACTAGGGGTCGACCCATCCTCCAAGGTACCAAAGACATCCCATCAGGTCTCTTACCGTCGTCGCGAGTCAGCCCGTTCGGTTCTAGAATGGCTGGCACTGACGCCGTAGCAAGAGCTCGACGGATAATATCATTGATACTTGCATGTCGAGAGATACGACCGGCACTTCTGCTACAAGATAAGCCGTGATGACCTAAAGAGTCCACCGTTTCACCGCAAGGGCAAAGATGTGGGAGATTACAGGTTGCCCCCAGGCGAAGACAAACTGAAAGGCGAAAAGTTGTATTATCTAGAAGTGTCCCAACAGTCGATGACGGCAATACTTGTAACCAAAGACCGGATTCCCACTCAGCGACAGCTAAGAGACGAGCATGCTCTGCAGAATTGGCAGACGTGTTTAATAGATCATTCCGTACCAATTTACAGAGCGGCTCGTCCCAATGTTTTTGAGCTGTCATTACTGTTGGAAAATCACTTCCAGATAATATCTCCCAAGCAGTTTTTGCCTCGGCCATATTGGAGATAGCAGCAGCTGAAGATGTTTTAGACAATATTTTTTTATTCAGGTCATAGGTTATATATATATCATATATATCATACATTGTATATAATTGTTTGGATTGCTAAATAAAATAAAAAAAACTGTTAAGCTTTAAAATATAAAGTTGGATTGGCGTTTAAGAAAATATAATGTTATTAGTTATTTGTTTCTTGTTATTCTTTATCATTGATTATAAGAAAATATTTGCATGTTGACGACATAATGTACTAGCCCCGAATAGTGTACATTTACCTTATGGAAAGAAAGAAACAAAGCAATTATGTTTATTGTCAAGCAAGCTTCAGATCTGTGGGCGTAAGAATTCAGCTGAGCCTACTAACTTTGATATTCTGCTGAAGCCAACAGTAACAGCACTATCTACAGAAGTACAAAAAAAGTTATATTCGAATAAAAACTCTAAAAAGAAAACACAATTTCATTAATTAGACTGCGTTTATAGAGATCACAATACTTTGTTTAAAAAACTATTAAAACTATTTAAGTTACTCACATTTTTCCGAAGCCATGGTTGCGCAAATAGAAGATTACGACGTTTTATTATTATATCTTTTAGTAACTTCCCGAGTTTATACGGCGAATGCTATGTACCTATTGATCTGTTTTTTAGTATAACCTATCTACGTTTATCGCATTCAGATAACGTCAAAATAAGATATGCAGTTTTATTATATACTTTCGTTTTCGAAAGTAGAATGAGTCATAATTTAGCTGTTTTCCCGCGACTTTGCCAATATAGATTATTGTTTATGTCTATGTCACCGTATTATGTAGAAAATATTTTTTATAATCGGTATAGTTATTTCGAAGCTTATTCAATGAAAACAAAACCAATAATAAAATCATTCCGCTTTATTATATTAGTATAGATCAAATAACCCTAAACATAATATATTACCTTAATCAAGCAGTCGTGTAAAAAAGAGTAGGTTTTCAATCCGGCGGAATGTATTTTTTATTTATGTGCCATATTGTAGTAGTAAGAAATGTTCTGATGATTATTTTAGAAATTTTTTCCTTTTTATTCGAGAGGTTCCAAATAAAAATTTATCGAAATTGGATCAGTAGTTTTGTTTATAGATCAAAAAATACAAGATTAAATCGTATAAATTATATTTACTATACATTTGTCACAAAAAAATTATAAATTATAATAACAACAAAGGCCGTTAATAAATTCAATAAACTTCATTTGAAGTCTGGTAGTCAAAAGCATAGACATGAAAGTCATTTCGATTCAACGACGAATTTCATTGAATCTGTTATTCGTCTTTGATATTTTTATGTAAATTAGTTTGATTTTTTTGAAGTCAGTTTTAATTTTCAGGATTACTAAATACTTTTCTAAATTTTTTGTTCTGAAAATTATGACAATTTGTCGTTTTCATGGTAAATGTAAGTTAAATAAAATTCCCACTTTCGAAACAACTGTAAAAAGAAGAAATTGGTGGGCACAATACAAATTAAAAAAAAATAAAACTTGTTTTAAAATAAAATTGACAAATATGATTAATTTCCCTCTGACAATTTCTTTTCGCGTACAATCTTAGTGCTTCTCGGAAATGAATGTGCTCGATTAGACTTGCTACAAACAAAATTCATAAATTTAATAGGCCGGGGAGATGATAACACCCGAAACTCCTAAATATAATATGTTTCTCGCCTTCTCATTCTTTTATATTTCGTTTCGCCAAAAGGGCTCGGACTGACTTCTCAGCGTGAGTCTGTCCGGCCTATAATCAAAGACAAAATAATATCTTTACACTATATTTATAATTACATTGTCGATTTACATCGTAGCTTAAATTGAACAAAGAACACAGATAATATCATAACTGCCAAGTTTATGGTAACATCCAAGTGGAATAAGCAAAGTACTTTATATGATTTTTTGTCTCTTTAACGGTCAGTTGCACAAACGTCCATTAAGGTTTAATGTCGCCTTTAAACGCTAATGAATGTCAAATTTGCTTGGGTAATGTCATTTTAAACTAATAAAAATTTTAATGGACGTTTGTGCAACTGGCTGTTAATCCACTCATTGCAGACGTAAACATTAACTCCTTTCTATTACACATATTCTACTGTACTACGTTTTTATGTAGAGACTTTATATCAGCGACATCTGTCTCCCCATGCTTACATCACAACATATAACCAAGAGCAAGAAGTAGTGTCACCGTAAAATAATAAAAAAAAACGTTATATTCAAATGTGTCTCGTTAGATTATAAACGATCGTAGGTTTAAGTTAGATTATAATTCTAGTAGGATTATAAATTAGCGGCGCATATGTTGACATATGCAATGTATGAAGCTCGCATTACGCTTACATTTTTTGAGACAACGCGAGTGTGTACACAAAAAATAGCTATATTATTTTCCAAGAGTTTTTGATACAATAAGCCGTAGTCACTAGTGTGACAATAATAAATATTTTTTCTCATAGTCACACAACTTAAAAAATATCACAATTTACTGAATTATGTTTATTTAGTATCGTTAAGCAGATAATGAAATATGCCAAATACCTACAATCAATAGTAAACAGTCTGGTATCGATGATTTTCCTTATTAAATATATTCCTTAAAAGAAGAAAGGGGAAAACGATTTATAAGAAGTAAAAATCTCAGAGTACCGACAGAGTGGATTTTTAAGTATTTTTCATTAAGAATGTTTTCCAATATAGCATTGTGAATGCAAAATTGATCAAATATAATAATAATTAAATATTACACAATATCACATACATTGTTCAGATTCCAAGATGAGTAGTCAAGCCCCTGTATTATGGAGTATCTGAGACAACGAAAGTAACACAACACCCAGACCCGACACAATATAGAAAAGTTCATTTTCTACATTGACCCGACCGGGGATCGAACCCGGGACCTCAGAGATGGCGACACTTTGAAATCGGCGTGCGAACCACTCGGCTACGGAGGTCGTGAACATTTTAATTGCATTTCGAACTACCTGTTCCTTTGTAAGCGCAAGGCGGCGCAACCATTGCCTGATGGAGTGAGTCAGTAGATCCCATAAAAAAATACTTCTTTAGAGTTCATGAAACGATTTCTTCAGAGTATATCTCTTATTTTTGGAAATATATAAAAATCATAAGATGCCAGTCATGAGTAACTCGATGGCGTAGAGGATAAGCGCCGTGGCCCGCGATCGTAGTCGTTAAGCAACTTTCGCAAGGGTCGGTCACGGGATGGGTGACCAAAATATTATTATCTCGAGCTACTCTGTGCTTCGGAAGGCACGTTAAACCGTTGGTCCCGGCTGCATTTGCAGTCGTTAATACCCTCCAATCCGCATTAGGCCAGCGTGGAGGTTCATGGCCTATCCTCCTTAATCATCCATAAGGAAGGCCTGAGCCCCTGCAGTGGGGACGTATAAGGGCTGGTGGTGGTGGTGATAAGATGCCAGACGGGACGGAATGATGTATGAATTACTTAATCACCTACGACAGATATTCCTGGTCCAGCGAACGAAATACATTGGAGCGTAATCGTAGAAGGAGAGGATTTTTGCACAACTGATTAATAATGACAGAATACCAATCTGTAAGTACTCTTATTGTATATTTTTATAATCTATGACAATTGTTTTGCAACTACCTGTTCATCCCTTTCGGTTTGGCATTAAACAGTTCGTCTGTTAGTTTTGAGTTAGTAGCAGTGTATCCATCTACGTTAATTAATGTAAGTGATTTTTAATGTCAATTTTTTTTCATAATAAGAAACTAATTAATACTGACTTTTTAATCCAAGTTATAATAAAATAATTGCTTGTCGATCTGTATTTATTGATAGATAATTATTAATATTTTTTTCGCGAGGTAAATAAATTTCTCGTAGTCATACCAGTGTAACCATGAGTGCGTAGGCTAAGTTTGCGAGGACCAGTGGCGTAGCTACCAAGGGGCTAGGCGGGGCAGTGCCCCGGGGCAGTGCAACGTATCTACGAATAAATAAATATCTAATAAACCCTTAAATCTTTTCTATTTCGTTTTATACCTACATCAAGTATAAAAATAATTGTAATTTATGTTGTAAGTGTTTAATACTTTTATTACCTGCCCATGCACGAAAAACAGCTGTTGATAAAGTTGCTTAGCATTTTTAAAGTATATGTATATTTAATGAGTTTACTTCAAAAACCTAACAGTTTTGATAGCAGTGGGCCCCATTTTTTTGTTTGCCCCAGGGCCCTAGTTTACCTAGCTACGCCACTGGCGAGGACAGTTAGTTATAAACATAAATTATAAAACAGTTTTAGTGTAAGGTAATTTACTCAATAAATAAACTTGCATAAATTTATAAAAGCGTAATATTAAGTTTACTTAATTTCATTACGATAGCTTAGTTTATTAAATCTTACGTAATTAAAACTACTATAATTAATATTTACAACTCCATATCTGTAACAAATTAATTAACAGCGATAAATAACAAATTACAATCCAAACTTATTTTTAATTATTAAACAATTAAATTTAAGTTAATTAGAAACTCCAATGTAGGCATTGCAATTAGGACAGTAGTGATCTACGCTCTGGCATGAATCAACGCAGTACGGGATACACACACAGGGCCACAACCTAGAAATAGACAAAGAAAACCAATGTTACTAGGATTGAATTGAATATAAGATATGTTATATAAATATAAGACAACATCACATATAAATCTCGGATCCTAAATTAAATAGCTTAACCACTTGTATTATGGAAATCTGAAACAACGAAGGTACCACAACATCCCAAGACAATATAAAAAAATATTTTATACATACAGATTTCGAGAACTGAACCCGGGATCAGAGATAGCGATACTGAAACCAGCGTGCGAGCCATTCGAATATGGAGTTTTATAAATAAAGTCTAATTTTTTTTATATATTTAATTAGAGTATATAGCAATTAAAATGATTATTGTCAATGCAGTGACAATACGTGTTATCTGTAGTCATGTTTTTTACAGTAAATATTTACTTTTGAATATAGCAGCCAGTTGCACTGGTTAAACTTCTACTCAAAATGAAAATTTTACGTACAAAAAATCCTGTTCCATAGATGTGACTTAGAAATATAATTTGAAGTAAATTTTATTACACTTAGTAGGATTACTGTCACTTCATCGACATGGAAGTTATAGTTTCTATAAGGGTATCATTTCAACCCTGTCATATAATATACGTAAAACCATAAGAGTGGCCTGTATTTAGCTATCAAAGTTAAGTAGAACCAATAACACACCTGACAACTAAACTATATTGACCGCTTTATTGAGTTTTCTCTAGTTACAAAGGTTCCATTATAGGACAACTACTTTATAGATAGATAATTTGATCTGGAAAAGTGATACTTTATCCCTGAGTTTTATTATTTTAAATTTTGATGTTGTATTACTTTATTTATTTTAAAGGAGAATGTTATGGATCAATGTATATGTATAGGTATATAAAATACTGGCTGTTTCCCGCGGCCTCGCCCGCTTAATTTATAGCAATATAATGTAGCATTTCGTAGGTGAAAGATATTTTAAAATCGGCCTATTCGATGCAAACAAATCCTATCTATTTATAAAATGATATGTACGATAAGAAAGTAATAAACTCCAATGACGTAGAACTATGACCCAACTTACCCTAATACACACAAAAGAAGGGCGAACAGATGAGTTTTCGTATTTGCTTTCACTTGAGTTCTAGTCATAATGTTCATATTACAACTTCTGCAGATATATGACGAGGAATTGTGGCCCATAGATCTGACTATTTGCACCTGTGCCACTGGCACGACCACGGGGGTCGCGGCGACGTATGTCACAGTACTGGGTCCTGCTTGAGTGCCGGAGTATGGTGGAGGTGGTGGCTGGTTGTTGACGAAGCTCACGCTGCTTGGGTCCGAAGGCATCGCTGAAAGTAGAGATTTATAAAATTAAAATCGAGAAAAGTCAATAACAAATATCTCTCAGATTCTTTACGAATCATTTATATCGATTTCATTTATTAAATAATTAATCGAGGACTAATCGAAATCCTATCGGGCATAAATGTCAAATTTCCATATTGATATTACTAATTTTATACAAATTTCCAGTACAAAAATTGGATATTTATGCTCAATAAGAGCATGTAGCTCGGTGGCGTAGTGGATAAGCGCCGCGGCCCGCGATCGTTGTCGTTAAGCAACTTTCGCAAGGGTCGGTCACGGGATGGGTGACCAAAAAATTATTATCTCGAGCTATTCCGTGCTTCGGAAGGCACGTTAAGCCGTTGGTCCCGGCTGCATTTGCAGTCGTTAATACCCTCCAATCCACATTGGGCCAGCGTAGAGGGTCATGACCCATACTCATACTCCTTAACCATCCATAAGGAAGACCTGAGCCCCTGCAGTGGGGATATAAAAAAGGGCTGATGATGCTCAATAAGAATTCAACATTTTAAGTGCTAATGATACAGTAAAATAAATCATAAGCAAAACTACGCTTAATAATGCGTTTCTGAACGGCCTTCATAAAGCAAACACGATAGTTTGATAAGTATCAACCGTAAACGCACCACATGACTAAAATTTAATCACTATATTAGATAATTATATACGAATTCGAAAATAACAGCACTACTCCGACATTTCTTATTTCTTTTTCCTCCTGTTTATATAGGCGATTTCGTAATACAAAAAATACTCATAGTAATAATGATAATTATTTTAAGGTTACATTCAAAGTGTACATCATATTTTTTCCGTCAACGATATACATAAATATTAAAGACAACGTCACATTGCTCAGATTCCAAAATAAGTAACTAGTTAAAGTTTTGTTTCTACATTGACCCGATCGCGAATTGAACTGGGAACTCAGAGATGGTGAAGCCGGCATGCGAACCACTTGGCTACTGAAATAAGGTCAGTCAACAATATTTATCTATATATTAATGTATATTCTTTATCCTATGATCATATATAGAACAAATCTTTATAAGTACCCTTTTTATAAATAATATCTGTAATAATTTTATGGTACTCACATTTTTCTGCCATTTTGACTATCACAAAGTAAACTACACGACAATGTTGACACTAGTACGAATGGTAAGAACTTGAAAATATTACTGCAGCTATCTGTTGCCACTCATCACCTTTTGAAAGGGAATGATAACGATATATCAACTTTCAACGTTTCACGTTTTTTATCTAAGAGATAAGATAGTCGATTGAAGTACAGAATATGAATAACGCTTTTTAATAAAATTTATTTAGTATTTTTCATGGATTACGGGGATGGTTTGTAAAGTTGTCGGCCTGACCGAGATTTGAGGGTAGTATGTAAACCAATTTATTGTCATTCGACAGCTCGATTTTTTATTTAATCGTTTATTAAGTCACCCTCGTGTATAATGTAAGCATATAAGAAAGCAATTGAAATCTTTGCAGTCGCGTAACATTTTATTAAAGTAATAAGACATAAAAATATGTACCTTCATCGATTGTGGTTATATAAATGTATGTCGCAAAAGTTCATTGGTATATCCAATGACAATAAGATTTCCGTTAATATATCCTGGAGCTTTTTATCGAAATTAAAAAATGAGTTTATTTTACACCACATTCAAATCGAGGGTTCTCAAGAAATTTGTATTTAAGTGGTAGTCTAGCCAATATTGACTTATATACGTTTTAGGAGTCGTCTCATTTTCTTGCACCTTATCGCGGTTTTATGGCATGATCTAAGTATTTTTTTAGCACTTGCGCAAATTTATAACAGTAAATTTGAGGCTGGGGTGAATCAGCTGGCGCTCGGATTGCGAAAGTCATGGGTTCCAAGTGCCAAGGACTAAGTGGAATTTTCAAGCAATTTTCATTAAGAATGTTTTTCATGAGCATTGTGAAAGTAAAATTAATTAAATATAACTTATTGAAAACTGTTTTGAATTTTTCTCCAACTTATTATAAAATAGAAATAATAAATTCCTCTATAATCTTTCCCTAATCGTGATTATATGTATGAATAGAGTTTATTTTCTAGATTACCTATTTTTTGTACTCGATATCAATACGATACTAAAATTGATTCATCGAAATCGTCATATCCTGTTATGATAATTACCAGAGGAAGTCATACGTAATCGAGAATAGGGAACTCCTTCTGTTCGAACCAGTGTAGTAGAATGGCAATGAGCTACATTCTCTTGATTCGCCATCTAAGGAAAATTTCCTGAGCTGCTTCAAGGAATTCTCCTCCGTGAAAGAAAACAACATATGTTCCCCAACTAGGCGATATTAATAGGCTGGTCAGTTGCCAGGGCTTATCTAATGAGGATGAGTTTGCCGAATATACCAAACGCGTTAAGATCAACGGCTCTACCGCGTAACTTAATCTGTCAAAATGAATGCTTAAGAATAATCAGGCTGACTCTTAATTTTGTAATTTTGACTTTTTGACGTCTCAGCTATCTAATTTAACATTTAGTTATGGATGTAGTCTTGCCTTATATTTATAATTAGTTTTTGACAGTTATACCCTAAATAAGTAAATATTGGGAAGGCCTTAAACACTATTTTATATTTTGATATAGACGATTGGACATTTTCTTATACGCTATTTTACTAATTACACATATGCCATTCAATATTTTTTAAATTTGAAAGTAACATTAACATTAGTTTATTTATGCATCTCTGTTAAGAAGGACATAAATACATATAACGAATTTTAATGTTTTAAATAACACAACAAAAGCTTAAATTTTGCACTGTTTAAGAAAACTATTGAACCAACACTCGTTTTCACTAAACTAGGACAAGGCATAGCTTAACGAGGTATTAGCAAATCTAAAGAATCGCCTAAGGTTAATTTTAAATAGTCTTTTTTTTATCACTTGACACATTTGTGATCTATCATATAAAGCAAATGCACAGCGCAATTTAAAAAAAAATGTAAGAAATTGATTAAATGAAACTGAACACACGTTGATGACGTGTAATTATTATAATTATTATATAATAATAATTTCAATAATTGATTAATTATCGCCACTTCTTTCACTTTCATTATACAGTAACGAACTTTATTTTAATTAATTCCCATTATTGGAATTAGTTTAATAAATAAATAAAAATCATCTTTTGTATTACCTATAAGTCATTTAATTATTTAATTACAGGTTACTTACATATGTTTATATTTTCAATACCATACCATATCTACATAATTAAAGCAATAAACTTATAAACTAACAAAACAACTCTCAAGATTTCAATAACAAAAAGTATTTTTTGTCGAGCTCGGGAAAATTTCAGTTAAGTAAACTATAATGTATATACTAACAGGAAAAGAAATGCCTATGCTCTTTATTGTATTATTACAGTTTTTTAAGGTATACTTTAATTACCTACTTACTAATTAATATATTTAAATACAGCACCAAACGAATAAATGATATATAGAACAAAGACGAATGTGCCTATAGCTTGGTCGTTATTATATTTTAAGGTAATACTTTGTGGTATGATAAGAATAGACATTATGAATAACGTATTAAAGGAAGATAAAAGCTTGATCACTAATAAAATATCGACAGTGATATAAAAAATATAGTGTGCAAAATATTTAATGAGGTCATATATGGTTCGAGTTGAAGGAAGATTAAATACGCAGAATAGCAAGATAGACTATAAGTGGAAAAGAAAGGGGAAAGTATTGTATTAATAATTACCGTAAAATATTACCAAAGTAAAATGAGATAAACATAAGCCAGTGATGATGAATCACTTTCGTTAATACATCTCAAACTTTGTGACAGAATTTGACAACATAAAAATTTAAAGCAACGGCGCCGACATATCGGGGTCAGAGGTGAATGATAGCAATCCCGTAAATAACTATTATTCTTATCTTAATGACCATGACATGACATTTAAAACAACATAATATCTATATAAAATATAACACTAAACGGATACTAGCTGAGGCAGGCATAATTGCACTTTACAATTGAGTACTAGCAACTAGAAAATATAAATAATGCAAATCTAAATTGTCTTTTAATATATAAATGAGAAATAGAAATGCTCGACTCTTAAGCATAAGGACTCTTTGTAAAACCAGTAGATTATCGAACTTATTCACTAGTTTAATCACATTTTCACAGTTATGTCCAATGTTATCAAAAATGATCTACAGTGCTATTCTGTTTTAAAAACAGACTCGAACTTGACGTCTATTACATAGCATACCAAATAAAACTTTATATTAAAAAGCAATAAAGGTTTTTAACGTCGAGTTCGAAGCTGTTATGTAATACTATAACTTAGCTGATATTAAGTTATATGATGTTATAGTTAGTCTTAGATCATACAATTAGGCTTGACACTGGAGAGCTTGCAAGTGCTTGCGGGAGACGACTGCGCATGTCATACACCCAGTTTTTGAATTGAGAATTTAAAGTTAAGAACGTCTCAAACTATACTAACTAGACTTTTTGACTTGTGAATCGTGAAAAACTTAAGTTACTGGGAATAATCAGATGAGATTTTGTACTTTTCTCAATTCCGAAACCATCCGATAACTAACTTCAGAACCGCAAAGTTAGATGGCAGTACGATTAAATATAATTTACCTGCTTTAAAAGTTTCTGTAAAATTTAAAAACAAAAATGTACCAATTCTATCCTACTCTGAACTTCTCTAAAATAAAATAAATCTTATTTTAATTTGAGTTTGTTTAACACAACCCGTACTTGCATGTGACTTGTAATCAAAAACATCTTATACACCAACATAATATAATATATATACTGGAATATTTAGTTATTAACAGTTTGACAGAATTAGAAGTTAAGATGGTCAACTACTGCCTCAGTATGCACGCATCTATTTTCGATGTCATACGTCCTCACATGCACATTATCTATAGATGCTTCTATGAAAAATGCGACTGTCAGTTTTGCATCCGAATCATGTTGATAAAATAAATCATAGTAATTTTTAATATAATCCATTGTGTGTCGTGCGGCCCGTGCGTGTGTGCTGACGTATGGACGTTCACCTTAAAACTTTAGTTTGTGCACAGTAGTGTCAAACTTTTTCGAAAAATATTGAACTTTAACGGTCTTTGTCTAACAGTATAAAATATACATAAGTAAGAGCAGGATAGACTATAAAACATTACTCGATATATCTAAAGTCAATTTTAAAAGTTAAAGTCCGTAAACTAACGAGTCCCATAGTTTTTAATGATCATGCTCTTTTACTCGCTCTTTTCAATAAATTTTATTACAGTCCATTATTTTATAAATAATTAAAACTTGTAGGAGCCGATGTAGGTATTACAATGGGGACAGTAGTGGTCAGCATTGTTGCAAGAATCAACGCAGTAAGGGAGACACGTGCACGGCCAGAACCTAAAATAAAAAGACGAAACAGGTTTAATTATAATCCAGAAATTCTAACGGAATTTCTGGAGCTCAAGGTAACAAAAAACTACAGTAACTTTATGTATAAAGAAATTAACTATCTCCCAACTTTATACTAAAGGAACAATCAGTCATAAAATCCGTCAAGCCGTCTTACAGTGTTAAGAAGCCCTTTCTTAATTAACCATGTTTTTATTTCTGATGAAACTTGAAAAGTAATAACCTATGAACTGATTTATACAGTCAGCTGTATTTATACATAAGTGACAATTGAACAAACCTGAACCAAAACCAAAACTAACAAGACTACAATGCGACGCGGCCGGGTTTAGCTAGCTAACTAAATTGTTGCTGTAGCATGTGTCAATTTAAAACAGCATGAAGGAAAAATGCGTAAGAGGAGATTGACTATAGGTACACCAGATTACCTATAGGAAGTTGATGCGAACAAAACGAAATAAAATTCTAAAAGGGTCAAATCATGCGTCTAAAAGGGTCTGAAGGAATAAATTGGCATGCTTTTATTATTTATAAAATCTCGGCAAAAATGCAATGTTTCCTGTAAATTTTAATGATCAATTTATTCTCATTATTAATCGTCTGCTTTTATTTGTCTGATTAACGGACCTCGCACGATTTCATCTCATTTTGTCTTCACTTTTATGCGCATTCTTACCAAATTATTTTTGAGAATTTTTTTACTTACATTTAGTTAGTAGTTTTGTACAAAAATTATGAAGATTTAAGAACGATTGAAATACGATTAGTATTAATTCTTAATTGTCTTATACTATATAGGAATAGATGGAAAGATGGACGAGGTTAACTCTACATTAACTTATAAATAGACCACGGTGCGGCAGTTTCACCGCATAGTCAACGATAAACGATCGAGTAATGCACTGAAAAAAATCACTAATATTCAAGTTTATTTTGGATAAATAGAGAAATGAGAATAAAAATGTGTAAATGTTCTTAAGCCGGGTATAAGAAGGTTTTAATAAAAACTTTAATGATCAGATTTTATGACTAAGTTTCGTCAATTATATTGTTAGCATATTTGAAGCTTGCCTTATTATAGTAAGGATTAAATAGTTTTCATTTAAAAGAAAAACTAGACTTGTTTTTGTTTTGTTTGTTTTGATACTGACGGATAAGGTATTAAAAGACCAAGTTACAAATACTCACAATAACAAACATAAGACCGCCATAACGTGTGTTCTACAGGAAGGTGACCTGTCTACTCTCGTGACAATCTGATTAAGGCAAGAAGGACAAGTCATGAGGGTGGGGTCAGATCCGATCAAGCCTGTACTGGTAACCGTGACCGTTTGCACTGGGTACATGACCGGCACGGGCTGGATCACGGTGGGCTGCACTATCGTCGGCTGCACCATTGTGGGCGGATGGTGTACCATAGTCGGTGGCTGTTCCGTATACGGAGGCGGTTCTGGAATTTTTAAAATAAATTCGTATTGTCATTGATTTATATCGGGACAAACAAACAGTCTACAGTCTCTCACAGGCGTCTAAGACGGTAAGCGAACTTCTATCCAACTCTATCAATAGAGCCACCTGAGACCACCACGAGAATGTGTAATTCAGTAGTATAGGACGTAACCAAATAGGGGATATTATCCCAAAAATGAAATACTGATATTACTTTCCAATTTATTTTCTACATAATTTTTAATAGACATTGAAGTAAAGTGAGTAAATTTGTATATTATAAGGAATAATAGCGCGTTTACGATGGCGCGACAGACGAGATATTATAATCATTAGTACATTGCTTTTCCTACTAAAACCAAGATTTACCCCGAATAAAAAGCAATATTTCTGTAAACAATCCTGAACTTTATTACTAGCTAATTAAAGTTTTAATTCAATTAGACGCGTTTGGCCTTTTACTGTAACCATCGTACTGTCGACTGTGCAAAATGACATCATTAAATTTAATAAACCTGTGTAATGATTGTTCAAGGATGACAATTACTATATTGATAACTTTCTTGACTCAAGAACGTTAAGCTGACATGACCCACAAATGAATGTAACTTAGGTATATAGATACGAAGGTAGACACGAGTAATGTGTTATTATACATATGTAAGTTTATCAATCATTCTTCTGCATATATAATTATAGTTCTACTAATGTTCTTATGAATGTATCAATTTCAAAAGATAGAGAAAATGTTATGGCTCGAGAGAATTCTTTTAATACGAGCATTCGCTAATAATTTCTTAGAAATGCTTAATAATATCTACTTCAAATCTACAGCTAAATAATTTATTTGGAAGATGTGGTTTTTTCAAAACATTGATTGTATCATTAATATTGTGGTTTCAATCAACCAATATTAATACATGTGTACGATAAAAGATATCATGACATTAATTTCAAAGAAATTATATGAATACTTATCAAATTAATGTTGATTATTTTATATCTGTTTTGATAAAAGAAAAAATATTCGATTAAAAATTATGAAAATGAAATGTTTACAAAATCAGTATTTTATTTGTATTGTTAGAAAAGAATAAATCAAAAGAAAAGTGAATAGAACGTAAAAATATAATCAAAGCTCTACGGTTCAAAACATATAACTTAAAAAATATCAATAAAAAAATTAATTACGAGTCATAGTAAATTCATGAGTCATGGCATAATCAAGAAGTTATATTGAGATATTTCACAATGAATTTAAAAAAATTACACTCTTGTGCTACTGTACGCTATTATAGTTAATTTGTCACATTAACTGGTTTATGATTTCGTCATGTTATGCTTTTACTTAATGTTCTTGATAAAGATTTCTCCATTATATACTCTCCGCACTTGAAGAATTACTAACTAACATGTACACGACACGTAATAATTAAAATCAGTGAAAATCAGACATTTAGATACATTAAACATGAACAACACAATCACATTTTGGTTCAAATATGTAAAAGAATAACTTACGTTCTCGATTTGGCTGCATTATGGTAAATAAACAATAACTTCAAATTAAAAGGAAAAGTGACAAAGTATTGCTTGTAAAATAAAATGGCACTGACTGGTGTGTTACGTCTGGCCGATACTGAAAATCTACCGATAACACAATATCAACTCTACTGATATTAAAATCTGTATTATCGCGAACATTACATTATACCTTCGTTAGTTGGAATGTACTTAAGGCAAGATCGATATGTATGTGAAATATCTTTTTAAATATATTTGCAAACATTGGTAAGGGCCAGTCATCGGGTGCTATAGAAGAAGGAAGCTGGGTGCCCTGACGACTCTTTTTCTGAGTTTTGATAGTTGTCGCGTGCCCGACGACAAAGATTGTGTTTCAAGCAAAGAGAAGGTGCTTTATATCTAATCATACTATTAAATGAAAAACCTCCATAGCTGAATTGTTTACACTCCGGTTTCGAATTGTCGCCATCTCTAAGGCCCCGGATTCGATTCGAGTAAATGTAGAATTTTTAATTTTCTACATTGTTTCGGATCTGGGTGTCGTGGTACCTTCATTAAATCAGATACTCCACAATACGAGGGCTTTAGCTACTCATCTTAGTACCTGAGCAATGTATGTGATGTTGTCTTACATTTAGAAATTTTTGTGTAAATGAACGTTTACGTTTCAGATAGATGACCGAGAAATATTATTTGGAGATTCTATATGTATGTATGTACCTAGTCTGTAACACCCACCAATCATTATAGGATCCGCGTAGTGTAATTATAGCTCACTCTTCTTTATGTATCTTTCCGTGGAGATAATACGTGCAATTGGAACACTGATAGGCTGGTCGCCATCATTACCATGATTGTTATGTTTAAAAGACTTGGAGATATAGTATATCCAACAAGGGAATATCGTATAGCAAATCAAAGCAAAAAGTTTATTATATTTCGTATTTTCAGTAGTCTTTTGTGGATTGAACGCAGAATATTCCATGAATAAATTTTGCAGGGATTCTAAATCTTTTCTCTTACAATAACGATTAAACTTATTTCAAAATAAATATTCAAGTTACATTATATGGAGTTATTATTTGTATTTCCAATCTAACAGATAAAGAACATAAATGATTCAATTCTAAGGATATTATCTATTTATTATATTTGAACAATATTTTCATTCACAATGCTATACACAAAATTTTTTTTTCAATTCTCTTTAAGAATATTATCTTAATTTACTTTTCTATATTGTAAATTTAACTGTCATTTTAAGTAGAATTTATTAGACGCAGCTTTTAAATGAGATATTGAAATCTTAATAAGTATAAACTTATAAATAAGTTATCATAATTAACCAAATAACCAATTTATTCACATATTGTAATGATTTCAGATGCATACTCCAAAACACATTTCAATAAATAGTTGTAATGAATTTCATTTTCACATAAACGCAATATGAAACAAATTAAAACATTACAGAATTACTAGTATCAGAAATGAGAAGCTTTTTAAATTCAAACATTTCCTTAATGGTCCGACGAATAATGACAGGTCTAGATCATTGCCAATATAGAATTAATCTGAACCTTGTGTAGAAGATATAACGCTAACAATTTACCTGAGGTCATGTTATAGGGGACGCTGTCGGCGAACAGATAAGTTAATCTTGATGGAGAACCTATTTGACTAATGGATGGACAGACAGACAGTCCGCACCCACACCGATCGATCATTTACTACAGAAAACAAACTTTATGAAAAACAGGCGTAGACATCAAACAATGGATGGCTATGTTGCTCTGCAGATCGTACCTGGTAAAACCGAAAATAATTTTCTGATCGACTCTATGTTCTGATATTTTTACAATTTCCATGTTATATTACAATATAATATTTATATACATACAAATGTAGATTGTGTATTTTTGTAAGTCAGTCCACTTCAACTAACAATCAAATATATTGACATACACCTCAGACTACCCGGTTTACTTAATATAACTGCTATTGAATTTTTTTTCAAAAAATGAAGTTATTTTCAATTGGATCTTAATATATAATGAGAAGGTCTTTGAGGATGTTTGTATTTTTGTTATTCCTTCAAGCAAAAATGCATTAAAATGGACGACTTTTGATAAAATTTACTAAATGGAGAATCTTAAGTCTGAGTTAACGTCTTCTTTTATCCCATTATACAGTTATACTAGTATGTAATAGGAGAGAGAAAGAGAAAATTTCTTGATATCTACAAGTGCTTGTAACAGCTTTTTTAACGATAAGAAATAAGAAATGCACTTCCTAACACAGTTGGACGAGGTTATGTGTGAGTTTTTGCCGAACCCGCCTCCTATGGTGGCTCCGAAGCTAGTCAAAGGGCAGAGGTATACTCACTAGAACTCATTGATATCCCTCTCCCTCTGTATGGTAGGCCTTAACCCACGCGGATTCTATGAGGATTAATTGACATTAATAACCAAAGATCAGTCACAGTTCTAAAGCGCCAACCACTGCGCTATCAAGCTCCTCATATACCACAACATAAAATATCCTGTCGTAATCTAGTTACGTGATTGGACAACCGTGGACAAAATAAGGTTTTATCAAATTCATCGGCCTGTTTCCCGAATGTAGGTACGTGACAAGAGTAAAGATTATCGCTGAACTATTACTTCCTGAAAAGAAAAAGAAAAAAATTGTTTGAAGCTACTAAAGTTAAATATTCCGGGGTTTCAATATTTCTCTTTACGTAAGAACTTTTTATATGTTATGAAACAAGTAATAAATAGGGCATTATACATTATGTACGGTCATAATGAAAAATGGCCAATATAAGAGAACAATTTCATAAAAGTTATTCAAATAATACAAATTGACCGGGTATTATACATATAGTAGACCGGCAATTACACCTTTTGGGCAATCATATTTAATCAATAATTTTTCATTTTTAATGTCATTTTTCTTTAATAATGGATTTACTCTTGATTTCTATCTAGCCTAAGGTCATAAATGAGTTCACTCAAATTAAACTGAATATTTAACAACTGAAATAATCAGTACTAATACTTAAACAAATTAGCAAGGACTTCATACATCCAATAGTTTTTTCATTTAAAACTTATGGAAAGTAATATTAAAAATATACGTTAACATATCTCTTGCATATTCTTTTGTATATGAACAATGCTTAAAAATCTATTTAGTCTCATAGAGAAAGTGGATTGTTGTTGTTGTGGAAGAATAGTTTTCAGAATAGCATTGTGAAAGTAAATTTTTTTTTTGTACCTATGTTTCATAAAATATTATCCAGATATATTAAATTTAGACCTTATTTTATAGACATTAAAATTAAGTTTTTTCGTGACAAAATAAATGATATACCAAAGTAGGAAGATTTAAAATCTTTACTGTTATCTATTTGAAAAAATATAATATATAAATTCAAGACGCCACTTCTTCTTCCTCTTAAATTTCTAACCTATCACGTGACTTACAGAGCTAAAATAACTAAGGTTTATATAATCTAAGAGCATGTCACGCGTTCTTCCCTCACCCACAGCGTGAAATTTATATTATTATCAAATTGCCCAATTGTCATATAACACTACCATAATGATCATGCAACACGCCTTGCAAAAAAATCAAACAACTGTTTTCTTTGACAAAATACTCTTTTTATTGAGATCGTTTAATAATAACGCCATCATTTTGCTTGTGTCTAGATATTTGACTACTGTGCTTATTCTGGACTTTCATTTTAAGGGCGTAAAACAGCCTGAGGCTTTGCTTGTGCAAGATTCTACGGCTGATCCTCAAAGCAACTTAACAATCAGCTTTTCCTTGCTTTCTCAATTCAGTATTTTCAGAGAATTTTGTGCGTGACGTCAAATTAATCCATCTCTTCAATTTGTACGAGTACGTCACGAATGAATCTAATTTCGTCCACTCAGTATTTTTTCGCCTAATTTATTATCTAACTCTAATACTTTAAATAAAATGGCTGTTTTTGTGTGTTTACAGTTCGACTATATGTTTTTTGTGTGTTTGTTACGTGATTACTCCGCCAATGATAATCGATTTTGGAAATTCTTTTTTATTAGACAGCTTAATGGGCCGCTGTGGTTCCATTAAAATTTCTTACAAATACCATTTAGTTAATAGAGGGATAGGGGACACATAACTAACGAGAGGGATGACTAACGAGAATTGCAACTTTATAGTTTAACAAGTCACGAACGATTGATAACTAAATCTAAAAACGGTCATACCACAATATTTTTGATAGATCCAACGATATACCACGCTATGGGAAAATAAAAAAATGTTTAATCCCCAACTTTACATGTACGGAAGGAGGGAAAATGTAAGAGGGAAAAAAACATTTTTAATCAACAGATGGAATCGATTCAAATCGAATAGGGAGAATGGGCCTAACCAACTATATGGGCCCAGTGCGGATTGGTGGGTGTTAACGACTGCAGATGCTGCTAGGACGGAGGAGGCATGGAGGAGCGCAAGATAATAAATTGCTTATCGCAGATCGAGCGTGCTAACCTCTATGTCCATTAATCCACAAATTAAAATTATTTTTTAAAGGAAAAATAATATTTTTTCTTATAATACTGCACAAAAATCAATTATTTAAAAAAAATATTACAACATCGAATATATTAAACCTTTGTTTTGTATTAAGTTCACATAAAAAACAATTTTTGTTTTTCTCATTTTTTGTTAATATTACACTCGATTTCCAAAACGTAATATTCTTGACCGTAAAAAATCAAACTATTCCGTGCATCTGTGTTCAAAGACAAAACCTATATACTAAACGAACCGTTTTGAGCGTTCAAAACACTTTCCAGTCGAGTAGTGAAACGACAAATATTTCTACAGAATTAAAGGAAGAACTATTAACAAAAAATAAATTGTCTAAATAAAATATATAATTAAAACACTCGACAAAAATTAAATATAAACGGCATTTAAATTCTTTTAGCAACTATATTATTTTTATAATGATGATCTATTGATGTTTAATAAATGTGAAGCTTTATTTAAAGCTTAACCTGACTCGTTTGATTCGTATTCAATTGCATTGCATCTATAGTCTATTTTTTCTTACTTGAGATTGAGTCTTTGATATTCAACATCTTCTTTTTTATTATTTACCTTTCGTAATTTTAAATTTTGACTAATCAATTATGCTTGTAAACATGTTATTGTAAATCGTATAAATTTAAATATAAAATATTATAATAATGAAGTTATTATGATTAAAATAAAAATTATATATTATTTAAAATAAAATTATATCCTGTAATAGCGTCCAAGTTTACATATTACGGAAAACCCAAAAAGGGGTATGTATTTGTTCTATTTAGCAATTGTAATTTTATATTTAAATAAACATACGAACTGTTTTTATGTGTTTGTTACAGTTTTTTTCTTTGCCTTTTACTTTTTTACCATAAAATAAATCAATTCTCAAGCTTAGCCAGTCTTTCATTAATTCGCCCGAGCATCGAACCCGTCACACTAGTAAACAAATATGGCGTCTTTAAGAATTTTGAGATTTGATAGGTTTGCGAAACAATGAATTATATAATGAATGATCTATCGAATGATTTCTTATAAATTAATATTGTTGTATATTGAATCCTAATGATTTCGTTTTTTTCGTATATAGGATTTATTACAGAGTATAATAGAATTTAATATTAAAAACCATAGATTTTACAGTGCGCCTTATGATAAGAAATGGACTATGATGTGTTGATGACTGTATGACTCTAAATGTAACAGTTTTATCTAACAAGAAAAAACATTTGCTTAAGAAAATATATTATTTTGTTAGAAATATTCAATACATGGATATAATTTGATAATATGTCGGACGATTTTATTTCTTACTTTAAGTCTAAATGTAGTAAAATAATATATTATATATCTGATTTACCGTTGTTTCTCTAATTCGATTTTAGTTTGGTTTATAAATAATTTTATTACAGTAAGAAATATAATTATTTGACAATAAAACGGCGACGGCATTTGATTTGATTTGATATTGAAAATAATAAGAGAGATTTAGTAAAATGTATAAATATAATAATGTAACTAAGAAACAAACTGAATATATGCAAAACTTTAATACTGATTTTGAGAACAACCTAGAAATGATTCCACTTAAAAATACTAGAAATGCATTTTTTACTTCAATTTAAATACTAATATTTGATGAACATATATACTTTTATCTTTATAAGTACATATTAAAAGTATATTCTTTTAGAATAATATCAACTACTCTGTTCCGCTTGTCTAGTTCAAACGCACACGACCCGCACTGCGTAAGACATTACCATCACTCGCCGTGGGTCTCAAACGATCACCTTTCCGAGCGAATCGACTGTAACCTTAAAATTCGGATATATATAAAGGTAATACTTACATGAATAATAATAATACCGACGGATATCAAGAAAGTTTTGGATGAATTTGGATGGATCTATTGAAATCTTTCAAACTCAGCATTCCGCTTCTAATTGCTGAATGCATTAGAAAAGTGACTTAATCGAGAATATTCTTTATTAATTTATGAAAATCTGTGCAACCACGCTCTTTTCCAACACGATGTAGAGGTAATCATTCATTTAAAGGACTCTTTGTACACTTCAACCGCACTGATTGAGTTGAAACTTGATATAGAAAATCGTTTAACACGATAATAATATGGTGACCTTGATCTGACGCTGCAGCCAAGATAGTCTGCAGAGTATCTAACTCCTCGACAACTCACAGCAGATATATCGTGTTTAGACTAATTAAAAGCGCTTGATGAGTGGATAGACATACTGTTAGTTAAGGTTTTATAAAAAAAATAATTAGAAATTTAAATAACTCCCGGCACCATATAAACACGTGTTAGCCCTTATAGTTTATATTAATAATATTTTTATCCAGGTATCCTCGTAATAGTAAGCTAACAATAATTTAGGCTTATCTAAGTATAATAATACTCGAGCGGGGTACTCGGGCACAAGATCGTATTAGTATAAAGCGTTGCGTGGGAATTATAGACGAAACTATGTCGTCGGTTCGCAAATGTACAATGGCACTTGGTAACCGATGGCAAAGAATAGTCTTTCATCAGGCTACAAAATATTTCTGCTTATCAATATTTCCCACCTTATTAAATTGCGTAATCCTCTATCTATCATGTAACAACATATTTCCCAAATATATGTAAATAAAAAAAATAAGTTCATAAACTAAAAGCCGACTACAGCTAAATAACTCTCTAAAAATGTTTAAACACGAAATGTATTTAATTGCAATTGTTATATTAACTCTATAATAGTTTTTGAACTTGTTTATTTATTTAATTAATTTTCGGGCGTATTTAAGAAAATCGTAAGCAATAGCAATAAGTATATAAATATTTGAAATTTAATTAAGCCCGTTCAATTGATACCTACACGGAATGATTGATTAGTATATATTTTTTAGTATCTAACTTTATGCTCTCTAGAAGGCGTTGTTGCCAATATAACGTACACTTACATAACCTATAGTACGCCGACAATTAAGACGCTTCTAATGATACCTCATTTGTCCAGTTATGATGAGTAGTTTCAAAGTTAAGGGTACAGATAAACATTCTTACAATCATACTGGCCAAAATCATAAACCTCCTGTAACAGTTTACTTAATAAACTGTCCTTGTTTTGAATTCTTTTTTTAATACAAATAGATTTAAAGAAAAATATAATTAAAAATAGTTGAAGGTACAATGTTAACAATTGTACTATGGAGGTAGGCAGACATAGGAGCGCAGCGCGGCTCATAGTGGTGGCATAGTATTTAAAATGACTTCTCGCGAGTCCAATTTTTCATTGTGATTTGATTATTTCAAATTGTGTGTAAGTGCTAAATAACCCCGAAATCGGGGTTTCTACTGCTAGTTTCTACTGTTGTTTCTACTGCTGCTTCTACTGCTAGTTTCTACTGCTAGTTCTACTTCTTCATCAACTCCAGTCCTCCGGAGCTTCGTGGACCTTCGGTGCTGCTGACCGGAGCTGACGTCGGATCTACACCCTTCTCAGCCTCTGCCCGGCCCGTGACGCCGAACCCGCGAAGTCCTCACTAATTGCAAAACTTAAAAGCTAAGTCCTCCCCTCGTAATTATAGAAACAAGAACCATAACGAGCGAATATTTTAACCTACCCCCCTGAGAACTAAAATAAAGATTGTTAAACTTTATTATTACTTTTATTCTTTATACCTGAAGCCTGGGGGTGCTTCACACCCCTCATCTACAACCCCAAACGCTTCAGTGGCGCCCAACGTGGGGCACTGCGTCGTGGTATCGTCGTTTTATACCTAATTTTAGTTCCATCACAGCCCCATTAAACAAACTAACGTCACAAGGTAAAACTGCTCCCCCTTTCGTTTGGTCTGTAGAAGCGAACGCATCTTTTGAAAGGCTTAAACGGTGTTTGACCTCGCCTCCTATTTTAGCGTGTCCTAATTACGCTGAACCCTTTCAAGTGCATACAGATGCTAGTGACTACGGGATTGGCGCTGTTCTTACGCAGATTCTCCACGGCGAAGAGAGAGTAATAGCCTATATGAGTAAATCCTTGTCAGCTCAGGAACGTAATTATAGTGCAACTGAACGCGAGGCTCTCGCTGTCATTATTGCGATAGAACACTGGAGGTGTTATTTGGACAACGGTAAAAAGTTCAGTTTTTACTGATCATTCGTCTTTGAAATGGTTTCTTAATTTAAATAATCCTACTGGTCGACTGGCTAGGTGGGGAGTCCGCCTTTCAGCCTTTAACTTTGACATTAAGCACAAACATGGCAAGGATAATGTCATGCCTGATTTGCTATCTCGCGCTATAAATATATCTGCAATTACAAATAATAATCCTTCCATACCTAATGTGTGTGATCCATGGTATATTAAATTATTTTCTAGTTGTCAGGTGTCTCCTACATCTTGTGCTAATTATAAAATAACTAATAATAAACTTTACCGTTTCATGAAAAGTCTGAACCCTCTAACTAGAGAATTTGAGTGGAAAGAGGTGATTCCTAGCGAGTTTAGACAAGCGACTATAGCGGAAAATCATTGCAATCCTATTTCAGGGCACCTAGGTATTTTTAAAACCTTAAAACGTATTTCCTTGAAATATTTTTGGCCTGGCATGCACAAAGATATAACAAATTTTGTGAATAATTGTGATACATGTAATGCACATAAGCATGCAAATCACCCTACTTTAGGTTTAATGGGTCGTCCTAAAGATTGTTCTAGGCCCTTTCAAATGCTTAGTATTGACCTAATTGGTCCATTGCCTCCAACTAGGAAACAGAACACCATGATATTGGTCGTAACATGTTGTTTTTCTAAATACACTCTTTTATTTCCCATACGTCGTGCAACCGCCGAAATTATTACTAACATTCTAGAGGAAAAAGTACTGTTAGTCCATGGCATACCTAGTACCATTCTAATGGATAATGGTAAACAGTTCGTTAGTCAAAAATTACAGCAAATGTTTGCGCAATATAAAATACCTAATGTACGTTTTACTCCCAAATATACACCACAGGTCAATACAGTTGAACGATATAATAAAACGGTAATGACGGCCGTTTCTACATTCATTAACGAAGACCATAGAACTTGGGATGTTAATATACCAAAGATTCAGTTCGCACTCAACACTGCTGTTAATGAAGTAACAGGTTATACGCCATCATTTTTGATCTTTGGAAGAGAATTGGTATCTTGCGGTTCGCATTATCTCGACATCGATTTATCTGACGACCTTATTTTTGTACCGAGAGATCAATATGCTGAAAATACTGGCAAGCTTAGAAAAATATTCGATCAAGTCCAAAGTTCCTTAATAAAATCTCATTCTAGGAATTGTGGGTCCCTATAATCTACGTCGAAAAAACCACGAATTCAACGTTGGTGATGTCGTTTGGAAGAAAACTTACTATCAAAGTGACAAAGATAAACAATTCTCAAAGAAATTAGCTCCAAAATATATAAAGTGTCGTATCAAAACCAGGTTGTCGCCTTTGGTATATGAATTGGTCGACTTACAAGGCAAAAATTTGGGTTCATGGCATATAAAAGATTTTAAAATTAACCATTTCTGCTAAAAAAAAAAGGATGAATTTAAAAAAAAAGAAAAGAAACCAAAATCTTCATATTTAAAAAAAAAAATACTAAAAGAATTCAACCACATTCTAAAAAAATATGTCTTACAAAAAATATACATTAAAAAAAAAACAAAACAAAAACAAATTTTGAATAAGTATAAGGTGGAACATAGAATCAATTCAATTCTTATCGTAATTAGTAATCAATTTGAAAATCGTTAATTACGGTCGCCGTTTCTAAATATTAGCCTACCAATCTAATAATGTTTCTATTTGTTCTATACGGTTGAATGAAAAGGTGTCACTATTAGTCTTCAAGACGATGATAGTATTGTCCTCTTACATCTTGTTGGTTTTATTTTATCAATAGAGACTTCTAAAATCTTTCCTCGTCGAGAATATCTCTTGTCACTACTGTATAGTAGCAATCGTTAAATAATGATTGAATGTTTTTTTTGCATTCATTATTCTATGTCTAAAAGTGGATTTTTCCTAGGTAAAATCCTACTCTAATTGGGGGGATATGTAACAGTTTACTTAATAAACTGTCCTTGTTTTGAATTCTTTTTTTAATACAAATAGATTTAAAGAAAAATATAATTAAAAATAGTTGAAGGTACAATGTTAACAATTGTACTATGGAGGTAGGCAGACATAGGAGCGCAGCGCGGCTCATAGTGGTGGCATAGTATTTAAAATGACTTCTCGCGAGTCCAATTTTTCATTGTGATTTGATTATTTCAAATTGTGTGTAAGTGCTAAATAACCCCGAAATCGGGGTTTCTACTGCTAGTTTCTACTGCTGTTTCTACTGCTGCTTCTACTGCTAGTTTCTACTGCTAGTTCTACTTCTTCATCAACTCCAGTCCTCCGGAGCTTCGTGGACCTTCGGTGCTGCTGACCGGAGCTGACGTCGGGTCTACACCCTTCTCAGCCTCTGCCCGGCCCGTGACGCCGAACCCGCGAAGTCCTCACTAATTGCAAAACTTAAAAGCTAAGTCCTCCCCTCGTAATTATAGAAACAAGAACCATAACGAGCGAATATCTTAACCTACCCCCTGAGAACTAAAATAAAGATTGTTAAACTTTATTATTACTTTTATTCTTTATACCTGAAGCCTGGGGGTGCTTCACACCCCCCATCTACAACCCCAAACGCTTCACTCCCTTTCGCTTCGCCATAGTTGGGTAATAAAAGCTTATGTTTTGACCCAACCACAGACCCAACGTAGAATTCCCCTGCTGATGATGCTAAGTACCTATATGATAAAAAATAACGTTAAGTATCTAGGTATAAGGCATCCAGGTCATGGATAATGGATGGTTTAATAATGCCGGAGCGCCCTATTTCTATGATCATAGCTCCGCTTACTGCAGGCGTTGTTGGAATGCACTTGGTAACAGGTGGCCTCTGATAGCTTTAAAAATATTATAAAAGACACGTTTAAGTAACAAAAGAATTTCAACAGTCGTAGGAATTCTAAAATAATCTGGAAAAAAGCTTGTCATACACCGATATAAATAAGTTTTAAAAGAACTGCCTAATTTTTAAAAAGAGTTCTTATTCTAGTATTCAATAATATTTATTCAATTTAGGCTGTTACAAGCACTTATGAAGCTCGAAGACCACACCTTAGGTTCGCAAATCTACGGCGGGAGAACTTATACTGAGAAGAGTCGGTTGGAAACTCAGCAAGTGCTTTTTCTCTGTTTTATTTAACACACAAAAGTCTTGTTGGAAAGTAACTACATTAGACTATGAAGTCACCATCACAATCAGAAATAATAAAATCTGATATTTTTTGATAACCGATAAATATGTTGGTTGCCGAGTCATACATACCCATAGACAAATCAATATAAAACATTCAAATACAATAAAATGGACGATATTAAATAGTCTAGAGCAGACTTATCTGGCAGTATCCGTTCAAGAAAATGACGCATGAGCCAACCATCGCTTTGTAAAAATATTTTTATTACAAATTATATTAAAGATTTAATATATATTTCACGTTTATTTCAATATTTTGGTCCAGATCTGGCAATGGATTCTATAGTTAAACCATATAAGTCTTAAATTTGCATTAAGTATGCGTGATGTTTGTTACCCCAAAACTCAAAATATCACTAAAATGTATGAAATAAAACTTAAAAAAAAAACGGAACCAACTTCAAATATAAAAAAGTGAGAAATAATACTTATCTTAAATACGGTTAATTTTTTTAAGAAATATTAAGGAGAGAAATAAACTTGAAAATAATTTACCGTCGCGAACATAATATAAAATTTTATAATATTATTTAATAAATTCTACGGTTCTTTTAAACTAATTTGTATTATTACATCAAATATTTGAGTATAACTAAAGATATCCATAGGATATTCCGAGCAATCAACTAATTGATATGTCCGCTCGTACTGCGGCCAGCCGGTGACAGGAAAACTCACTTCAATGCTATAACGACCCGTCGAAGCCTTTATTAACGTAATGAAGCACTGTTATTAATGCATCGACTGACTGCGCATATATTGACACCGACATGAATGCTATCCAAATGGTAAATCTATTGCTTGTTCTTTTAATTATCAGAATTCTCAATGATAATAGGCAATAAAATATGAAACAGAATCTTTTAATTTATAATATGTATAATACAGCAACAATTTATAAACTACTGTCGACCTTCTGTTGGGTTATTTTATTATAGCTTTAACAGTTACACTAACTGAAAAAGTAATGATCTGTATTTATTTTAAAATCAAATGATATAATAAATAAATTCATACAAGATAACTTTGCAAATAGTAAGTTTTTTCCCTACAAATTAGCAATATTTTTTAAAATTCATACTTAAATATTAATAACTACCTTTCCACCTGACGCTTTACTATGGTCGTTGATACAATAATTTGAAAGAACATTCTTCTTAGAGCTTCAGTTCAGTTAAGTTTAGTGCCTTAATTCAGGCTTAGAATTAGCCGTGTACCAAATTTCATCAAAATCCGATCAGTAAGTTTTGCATGAAAGTGTAATATCCTCATAAACTTTTGCAGTTATAACATTAGTAAGATTAAATATTTATTTCAATATAAATGAACATTTACAATGATTTACCGTAATAAACACAGTATTGAAATTTGTATACCGATTAAATTTTTTTCTGTATTTAATATTTAATAACAAAAAAAACTATAATTATCCGATTAAAGTTTTACGAAACTGTAAAAGATGCAGAAGTATCCGGAGCTTTATTTGTGTGGTATCTGTACTTACACAAATGTAAATGTATTATAAATTCTTATGGCCGCATTATTTGTTAAAAAGCTGTGCATATCGTTATTTTTACAAGTGTTTATTTAACTTGTCTTATTAATATGGTGTCGTAGTTAATCTTGGAACTCAAAGTTTACCACATCCCAATGACCAATAGATTTGAAACTTTGCATAGACATGTAAGTCAGATGACAATGCAATATCAGTGAGCTGATATGATGATGAAGTTGGAAGATTGTCATAGGAACTTAGCAATGAAATAACGCAACTGCATCATGTTTGAGATCGTTAGATCCGTCTTTATGAGAACTTTGGTACTGGATGCTTTTCAGACCAAGATCTGGTGATGATGGATGTATGATGATGAAGTTGGAGGATTGTCATAGGAACTTAGCAATGAAATAACGCAACTACATCATGTTTGGGCTCGTTAAATCCATATTTATGAGGACTTTGGTAAACTTATTGTCTTATTATCTCTTTAGGAATGGTTTTCGACCGCTCATAAAAAAAAATACAAACGTGGTTTGCTATACTTGAAATAATGGTTTAACTTGCGCTATACATTCATTTACAACCTCTTCTTATATGGATTTTCAATTTACATTACAAATCCTTTCAATGTAATATTGTCAATTTTAAGCTGCTATTTATAAGCGTCTGGACAATGTAAGCAATAACATCAAAGACTTCATTTAAAGTTATTATTTAAAATAATCATATTCTTTCGATATGAAATAGAATTCTTTTAATATAATTTTTATCTTATCTTCTATGAATGCCGTGGAAAGTAAATTAAAAAGTATTGCACGATATTCTCGTGATTTCTCACGCATTAACAAACGTTACATAAATTATGTAATGAATCAATCAATTTAACATCTAATTTTAGACCAAATTAAACTAAGACAAAATTAAACCTAAATATGAAGTCACTACATTTGCTTACATGGCTCAAAGTAACTTAAGCTTATCGTTCAGGCTGTAGTTAATGTTTTCAACCATTAACTCGACCGAGCACTTATGAAATTCGTGCCCGCGTTCCGAACGAGATTACACAGGCTGACATGTCCCTAATAAAAGGGTTGTCAGATTAATACTGTAAGTTGTTTTATGGTAAGGACAAACTGACATTTAGAAAATAATCTTGTAATACATTATTGTTTCTCCTGCTGGCAATTTAAAATGTTCATTGACTTAATTTACTTTATATCCTTAGTTATACCTATGCATAAAATCTATGACAACATATGGGTTAAGCAAAATTTCATACATAACACAAGGTTACGCATCAAGCTACTACTACTCAATACCATGTCAATACTACTCAATACGAGTAATTAAAACAGTATGAAATCATGATGTGCATCACATGCCATGAATCAAATGATTAATTCATATGTTTATCTATAATCTATATTTAGCAATAAATAATTTATAAGAATTTAAAATAATAAAACTAACAAAATAATTTATAAGACTTTAAATCTAACAAGTCGATATCGTAAAATAAATTAAGATAATAATGTACAATAACGGACACTTAAATTATAAACCAATTTAGGCTTGTTATAAACGTAAAAACAAACATGAATTTCCATGTTGCAAGAGTTAACAAAGTAACTATATTACCAGTCATAACAGCCCTAACGTAACCTCCTTCTAGTTACCTGGCTGATGCCACCTCCGGCGTTTGTTGCGTCTTTCATCCATCCACCGTAATGAGAACCTTGATTACACGCCACATATCATACAACTTAACCACTTAGTTACAGAAAAATATGGAAGGGGGAGTTCTTTCTTAACTGGGTATGTCGATGGCTGGTTAAACCGTATTTGCTAATGGAATACAGATGTGTAGATGAATAAGATTCTAAGGTTAGACGTTGCGTTATCTTACTATGAATTTACTACCTGAAACGATTTACACAACTTTATTACTCTATTCATGAAAACCCGCAGCTGTTATCAAAAGGAGATCTGATATGTTAAGTCAGACTTAAATTAACGATTCATGTAGTTGCTTGGAAAATAATGGAGAGATAAAATGTAAGGTAATTTCAATTTAAAAATTCTACTTGAATGTGCTAGCTAACCTTTGGTGCTAACTATATGAAAAAAGAAAGTATGAATTTACGGTTAAGGAAAGAAATATTTTAGGTGGTGATGAAAAACTAGATACGGTATATAATTTAGAAGAGCATAAACTCGGTATAAAAAAATAAACAAAGGGTTAAATCAATTTTTTTATGAAATAAGATGAAAGCAGTAAATAAATTAGATAATTCATTTTAAGCTATCAAATCTACATATACTAAAATTTGATATTTGCGAAATTTACAAAACTTTTTCCTGCAATTTTTTCCCACATTACGAAATTAAGAATAAAGCTAATTTTATTAAATAATTCTATTAAAGCGATGTCAAGTCTATCAGTCTATTTTAGGTAATTTTTTTTTTTGGAGTTAAGAGGTCAGTTGTTAGAATCAGGAAAAGAACACGACATAATTATTTAATGCTAAGCGTAACGAAAAAATTGGGTCTAAATGAATCTGAAAATTTGCGCCAAACTTTACTTTACATCCACTCTTTGTATTTAATACTACCACGTATTTGATAGATAAATATGTCGTAAACGGTACTGTTGTCAATGTTATTGAGTACCTTAGGCCAGTGGATTTTTAATCATGTATCATTCACTGTAAATGCAAAATTTATCAAATATAATATTTAGAACAAAATTTCATCTTTGTCCAAAGTTAAAATATTTGTAAAAATATTTCTTTCAGCTGTTTTAGTGGATTGCCTGAACATCGATGGAAATACGCTCTGTAGTAGTGACAAAATGCTTGGAAAATTCGCAAGTCCTGTTAGCTCAGTGGTTAGATGATTGAATGTCGTTGGTTCGAATCCCATCATCATTTTCATTAAGAATAGAAACGTGAAACTTTCAAAGCGTGAAAAGTTCCGCATCCCGATCAACACTAACAAACAACAAGTTAAACTCATAATGACATCATAATATAGGATTATAAATGAATACGAAATCAAGTCTTTGAAATATACTAATACTATCACAGGAGACAGAAGATCAAAGCGGAAATGCACTTCAGTATTCATGTTGCTTTATTCAACACGTCTACGAATGTTTAACATTAGCCTTTAAACATGGTTAAGTACGCGGTTGACGGTACCCTCCTTAGAGGCTTCCAGTTGGCCGATTCCGAGGGACTGTTGAGGGTATACACGTTTGACTCCTATTTGTAGCGAGGTAATTTAACAACATACAACCGTTGGATACGGCCACCAAATAACTAAAATAAAAAGGAGTTAGGTTTTCTTTCATTATTTTTAAATAAATAAAACAATTGAAAAAAAGATAAAATCGATAAAGAACAGAATCGTAATATCAACGACCTCCGTGTATTTGGCACTTATAAGTGGCGTAGTGGATAAGCGCCGCGGACCGCGATCGTAGTCGTTAAGCAACTTTCGCAAGGGTCGGTCACGGGATGGGTGACCAAAAAATTATTATCTCGATCCGTGCTTCGAGGGCACGTTAAGCCGTTGGTCCCGGCTGCATTTGCAGTCGTTAATACCCTCCAATCCGCATTGGGCCAGCGTGGAGGGTCATGGCCCATCCTCCTTAACCATCCATAAGGAAGGCCTGAGCCCCTGCAGTGGGGACGTAAAAAGGGCTGGTGATATAATCGTTGATTTAAAAAGTGACCAGAAAAACAAAGATGACTAAACTCATAATCAGGGGTCGTACTCTTAAAACCAATCCTTACGAGTATATCGACACATCTCAAACTTTGTTATGCTTTGTCCCACTCTACTATATTAAAAATAGCTGCGTAACTTAGAATAAATGAGACTGCATTTTCGAATAGTAAACAAACATTATCTACATAAATAGAAAAGAATAAATTCGCAAAAAAATTTGATGACACTGAAGTTTTTTTTTTATGTTTTCTATTTTTATTTTCGTTTGATACATAGCTCCGTATCCTTCCTACCTGTGTGTGTGATAACAAACTTCAAGACACACAGCCCTAGGGCAGGGTTAATTAGACAGTTAAACGTAATTAAACGCGTAAATTAACAACAATATAAAGCGGTATTTCGTGGCCACCGCTTTAACTATTGAAAATATTACTCCAAACTATGTAATTAGGATGAAAGATAGATATTTTTGCAACCCTTTCATTAGAACTTCTTATTTAGTAACATTAACTATTGATTTCTTACCCTACATTGAATGTGGGTAGAACATATAAAATTTAAATATGAGTATCTAATTCTTTATGCATTCACAGCGCTATATTTTTCTTATAGAAATATATCGACGCTGGAAAGCAAACACGTAGTAACCTGCAAAACCAAAATGGATATTTGAAGTGAAAAATCTTAATATTTTTCTAAAAAATGTATCTTATTTCTGTATAAATTGACTAGGGAACACCTTATTTGTTACCATGGACGTTTATAGGAATTGTTTATCGAAAAAAAAAAAAAGTTTTTCTATTCTGAAAAAATATTTTGGTTATGCGAGTTACTACGTGTTTGCTTTCCAGCGTCGATATGTAAGTGCTTAAAATTCAATTGTCTCAACTTTCACGAGTCGGGATCCAATCCTCTTTTGCGAATTAGTGACTGCTTAGTTGATGTGTAAAATACTTTTTGAATGAATAAATTTCATTCACAAATTATATAATTATGCTAATGATTCTCTATAAAAATATCACCTAAAACCTGCCTGCCTCAAAAAAGGTGAGGTGTGTATTGACATGCCTTTGGTAACGACTTAAAATATCGATATTTTCTAATAGTGAATTCATAGTTAATACTTAAATTGAATATAAAAGCAATGATACATTTTTGTTTTCCTAACGCATGACTATAAATGTACCTACATTTGCACAAATTATATAAATCACACTCCAACCATAAACACCAAGAAGTATAATCCTTTCTTAAGTCTCTTCACAGCTACATTAACAAAGCTGAACAATGCAGTGGCTTTCAAAAATCGAACAACTCCATACACGGGGTGAACTTACCGAACCGGGCGGAAGTGACGTTGCAGGTAGATAATAAACGGAGGGCGCCGCCCTCGCCTGCAGCTTCCGGTCCGTGGCTCGAGCCACGATAATCTTCGATGTACGTAATTCCTAAATTGAACAGTGACATCAGTAGAGTGATGCTGATAAATCAGTTATTTTTAGCTTTAAAATAATATGGATGCATGCCGAGGCAATGTTATTTGCATATGCATGATATAAACCTTGATTGAAGGTAATGTTTCTGCAACTATATATCTGGTTATATAACCTACTAGATCTTCACATTTGCCTTTGCTTAGCCGTTGTCACCCGCGTACGATGTAGCTTATCGTTGGTGAAAGTTGGTGAAAAAATCTAGTTCAGTAGTTTTGAAGCCTATTCCATACAAACTCAATCAAATCTTACCTACCTGATTATGATATTACTAAAGATAAATATATTTAAGATTAATGATATGTACTTACAATTTATACATTATATTAGTTAATCATATACCTTCTTTAATATTAGTTCAGATAAGTTCATTTTTGTAGTGAATTTTCTTAATAGTATTTTTTGACTAAAGAACCGTCTCAGTAAATAAAACTGGGAAAATAAATTGTCCAAAATCTTTCTTAATTTGGCATCTCCACGTATTTTTATGAGAATGCACCCTCCGCAAGTGGGTGTAGTGACCCCGGGCAAACATTCGAATGAGCGGCACACCTGAGCCCGGCTTATACTAAGTAGCATCTTGACGCCGTGCCATAATGGAAAACAAATATGCAACATTGCCAAAGGGCTTTAATTAATGTAAGTACATTTTAATTCACTTTTTAAACTTTTTCACGGCGTCATAGAGAGAAAAATACTTTTTTTTGTGTTCCTAAAAAGTTATATGACTATTAAATATTTTAATCGATATTTAATTTTTAAAAGATTGGACATGGAAACGTAGTTAAGTTTTCTATACCTATTTTCAAGCCAGTCTTCTGTGATATAACAAGTATCGTATTTCGTATCTTAACAAATATGTCACATAATTATACGTAAATAACAATAACGTTGTTTGAAATAATATACAATTTTCATTGTTAAATGCCAAAATAACAAAACATAAATAAACAAAGGTTATAAATGTTGTCAGATAAAATTTGATCATGGCGGTGGCCATAATGAAATTCAAAACATATTGTCATAAAATGTATACCATTTTAAGAACTGAAACAGGCCGATAAAAGGGCATAAATCCGATCGCTACATGTGAGCCTGAAAATATATATTGTATGTCATGAACTCACGGATATATTTCAAACACCCCTGGTCAAAAAAATGTTTAACTGCCCAGAGTAATCCTTGAATCGGAATATTTATGACGTGTGAGGTAGCCGCCATATCTCTGGTATCCCACTCGTTTCCAGCACATTAATCGTTCATAGCTAAACAGAGGGGACATTGGTCCTTCTTTTAAACGTATTACCTATAAAATTCTCTTTGGAAATCAACTATGTAAGTCTTCGTGCGCATGGGTGATTTTTGTTATCAAGATTTTTTGTCTCCTTCCACCATGGTCGAGAAACCTTGCAGTGGAGCGCCCACTTGAACATGTTATAATTAGACTTCCATATAAATGACAGGACGGCGACAGAAACAATAAGTCCCAATGACAAAGAAACCACTAGTGTGTGCATAGCCTTACGTACTTCCATTTAAATGACAAGTCACGCTATCAAAAAATCACCAGTGCACTCGTAGCATATGGCTACGCGCGCACTGGTAGCTTTTTGTAAACCTGACTTTCTGAGTCCTGTCACCAAGCTTGAGCGCGCGTAGTGAAACTGTTATATCAAAGAATCACTATTTCATTATGGCAAGAATTAATGATGATGGTATTTTTATATTAATAAAAATAAAAAAAAAAAAACTATTAAAAATTTAATAAAAACAGTTTCGATTGTGTAAAGCTTATTCTCAAGTTTATCATTAGAAATTAGTGTATTTTAGTAAATATTAACAAGTAATTCATTATTTGATACTAAACATGTTGAAATATGGTGCTCTCTGCATGTTCGATGTCACTTTGAAAACTCCTAAACCTGTTTTCGAAATTGTCACTAAAGGGAATGATTAATTAGATTAATAGAAGAAAAAACGATAAGACACACAGTAACACTTTTTTCTTGCCCCTTGGTGGAGTTTTTATATTAGTTAAAAATTATCAGTTCATTTAATAAGAATAATATATTATTAGGAAATGACTATTTTCGTAGCAGGCAATAGTTTCTCATTTATCCCAGCCCTTCTCTATTAAAACAAGAACAATACCTGGCATTGTAAGCGAACTAATCAACAGTTTTGGCCATTCTCCTCACGTCCGCACGAGGTCTGTGATATCACGACTCCCTGAAATGTACCTGGCTAGAATAACGAGATACACTTTTAGTGTAAACGCCACTATTATGTTCTGTTTCTGAGATATTTTTATTGCCACTTTCATGGACAGTGCATTCAATAAAAGTTGTAATCGGTCTCGAAATTGAAGTTTAATTACAATAAACTTAAGAGTTAATGAAATGACAGGCATTGTCGTGGTTACGAAAAAGTTCAGACAATATTAATAAGTTTTCTTTCTAACGGCCCGACTGGAAATTGAACTTGAGAGAGACATATGTGTAGTAATCATTCAATAATTAATTTTATCTGATCATTCATCGCAAGATCCATCAGCATTAAATTAATTATCGTTGTCAGCAATACCAGCATTATAAATAAATGTTGTCACTGCTGGGATATACCTATATACCATGGATCACTTTACATAGAAAGAAAGAAACTGTCCGATACTGTGGGCGAGGTGTTTTTTTTTATTCGAAAATAAAATGGGATACTACTTTTTTACATCCTGTGTGATATTTAAGAAGTTAATGTTAATCTTTATTTAAAAAAAAGTGAATTCATAATTTACCCGTTTGAAATAAAAATAAGGTCATTTTTAAATTATTGATATTAAAACTTGTGACTACATTACTATGAGAATATTTTCCAATATGAAAAGGCAAATTGAGGTCACTAATTAAAGAAAAGAAAGAATATAAGTAACGACAAATAAAAATACCTATATGTAGATTTGACAACTATAATACACGACTCTACAATTTACCTTACTTTTCTTCTTTTCTGAGGATAAATCTAACTTTATTCTAAAAAATAAAAATCCTTACTTGAAAGAAATAAGATTTTGAAACTTTCTTCTAAAACTTAGAAAAGTTAAAAGCCGACACTATCCTGGATCAGAGCAGACGTTTCCATTTCCCGAATGTTGTGGGATTTTAAGTGTCTAAGCAAGTAATTGCTCTGCCAGTTACCGAGTGGATTTGCGAACTTGGTTGTTGCGGTCGCTTGGATTTGTTGCTTGTCCGTTTTGAATTTAAAAAAGTTTACAACTTTATCCTTTATCTGTAACCTTCTTTCAGGTGCGAGCTTACTTAAGTTTAAACGACTTTCTTTATTTCTTTTTAATAATATTGATACTGAATTGATACAATGTAAAATTATAGTAAACACAATAAGCCTTGCGAAATTTTTCGTTTTATATTTTTTAATTAAATAATAGCAACTTAACTTAAAATATTATAAACACCAAATTCTTAAAATGTAGCCGCATATAATGTATTACAATTAGTAGTATTAGTCACAATTTTCGATATGTCACTTGACCGTTATCTGAGAAACTCTATAGCATTCAAATATTCATAATTAAAGTAGCATTAATGAAGGTATAATCCAGAAAATAATTTGATTCGAATGAGTAACGATCCTTTGAAAAAAAAAGATAAACCAGAAAATTAGTGATTCATTATTAGTTCTAAATTTAAAAAATACTTCTATAGTATACTAATAAATAAGTAACAGATACCCGAGTGTTTAAAAAAAATTTAAGTCGAGAGCAAATAAAAAATAATTTCAATTATTAACCAAAAAAAATAAAATTTGGCATGCAATTATAACAACATAATAGTGACAAATTAGTTTACAAATGTTAGTTGGTCGATTACCACCCTCGGACGTGATACAAAAACCGAAGATATATTTTTTTACCAGCAATGAGCACTTTTCAGTACCGCACAGTTTCTCTAATAATATACATAAAAAATATTGATCAAACCAATTCAAACAAACTGTAAGCTTTGACGTATGAATAATTAATATAACCCTACCTATTTCAATTAAACATCTGAATCCCTCAAACATAAATCTAACAAATATTTGTGTACCAACCTATAAAACCTTTAAACAAGTCCAAAGCGAGATTCGGACGAGCGACTTATCTTTAGTGACATGCTATCTCCCTTTGATGTCCCCACTGTCCCGATGTTTGTCTCAAAGCCATATTTAATTGCTAGCTCGTTATTTTTGGATTATTTGCAGTGCACGAAACCTTTTTAATCACAGTGTGTGTCGTGCGTCCGATGATAGGAGCACCCAATTGGTTACATCAAAAGAGTTTGCCCTCATATGGAATGGTAACTAATTGCCATAAAATTGATTTTCACTTGAATAGTGTTTTAAAGAGTCTTTATTGCAAATCGCGGTTCAGTGACTCGAACGCCACAAAAATAACGTGTACGGTATATACGGGTTATATTTATTTTAGATTCTTATTAATTTTTCATATTATTGGATCTTTAAATTTATAAATTTTTACTAATGGCCTTGATGGGAACTCATACTTTGTTTAGTGCAGTAAAGTGATATACAGTTTCCTAAAATTTTCCAAACTTTCGACGTGTTTAGTAGTTATCAATCACAATAAAAACTTATAATTAAAGTACTACTTGAAAATCAAACATTTGGAATATCTTTTTAAGGATTATCTAAAAGAATTGGCGAAATACTAAAAGCTTTTATAATAAGTTGAATAACCAACCAGCTTAATATAGCAAAGAGCCTTGGCAAACCCTTCCAAATGCAAAGGTAAGTTTAATATAAATTGAGACACATGCAGGTACCAATTATATTCCATCCTTTCAACAAAAGTTTCAACATTAAGCCCTCCACCGTGTTTAAGCACCCCCATGTCAAATATTCCTCATTACACAGAATTTTTCCATGGCGGTTTCCGTAGCTCTGTTATAAATCTACAATTTGAAATGTATCACCACATTTCAAATCAAATATAGTATTTATTTATTATATTTATATAGTATTTATTTATATTTATTTATTATATTTGTATATTATATTTATATAGTATTTATTTATATAGTAGTTAGCATTGCCAGGTTAACCACTTTTTATATTACAGGTTTTTCACTTTGACTTTTGTCCACAACTATTTAAAATTTAAGCAACTTCAAAGTTAATGTCAATTAGAATACTTTTTATAATTAAGGATATTTTCCATTTATCATATTTATTTTGACATTACTATTTTAGATACAATTCATTTGCTTATAAAAGATTATTTACCTCGTATATATAAGATTATTACCGTTTTTTATCTGTCTACGATGACGAAGCGAAAGGGTTTATGATTTTGACAGGTATGTATGTAAGAATGTTCATATGTTAAATGTTAAATATTCTTCAAACATTCCGTGTAGGATATCAAAACAAATGGCTTAATTAGCACATTTCAAAAATATATGTATAATGATAGCTTTTGCTTGCGATTTTACTTAAATATACCCGAAAATTAAAAAAGTAAGTTTTAAATAAAAAGTTAGTTTTAAAACTAAAACCAACAACAGTTTGTTTTGTTCAGTGGAAAATGACTAAGCTGTCGTAAATATAGCTACCGCTATAAAATAAATTTCTTTTTTAAAACTTTTTAGATCGTTATTTAGCTGAAGTCGGGTTTTAGTTTATTATTTTAAATAATTATATATAAAAGCACTATTCCGGAAAAAAATATTTTTAAATATTGTTGGTTTAATATATATTATCTTTGAAAACGTTATTTTGAGAAACTTTTAGTGTAGTTTATTCCTTTTAATTTTAATAAAAAAAAATCTGATGTTGTCGACTTATAGCGTTTGTCCCACATTTGAGCCCGCAGTTAATTCAGACTCATTGTCTGGCATTTTTCGCTTCTCTAATCTTGTTAAGCCAATCCTCCGCATGACACGGGTCCCTCTCGACGTCCGTTAACACGTACCTACGTACATCTAGCTGAAAAAATGTTATACTACAGATTAAAAGGTCACTCATAAGACATGTAGTACCTACATGAATTCTAATGAAGCCATCTAAAATAATATAAATATATCTGTCATACAATATTCTCGTATAGGGACCGTAATCGAAACTGACCTTAATAACAGCTAGTATTCGAATTACTTATTAAATTTTTAGATGAATAGTAAGTGAATTTGTGACAATTTATATGTTCTACTTTATTTAATGTATGTTGATATAAGATATATTGTAAATAACTAATTAAATTTATCAGGATATCCTATTAATGTTATAAATTTGAAAGTTTCTTTGTTTGGATGTTTGTCCGTCAATCATGCCGAAATTACAGAACGGATTTTGTTGAAATTTAGTATACAGATAGGGTATTAACTGACTTAGATAATAGGATACTTTTATCCCTCTAAATAGTTCCCTAGGGACGACACGGGCGAAGCCGCTAGCGGAAACCTAGTAAAAAAACAATTGTATATAACAATTGTAAACTATTACTTCAAAAACTTTCTTATCTTCACTGACAGAATATAGCTTCTAACGCAGTTATTATAAGAGGGGAGACATCAAAATATTGTTAAAATAAATTCTGCAGTCTGCTCCTTGCATATGCGTTTGAGAGTTTTATAACAAGACGAACTTGTCCAAGTCGTGCTCTTTGGGTAGACTAGTGGCAACTACGATTTTATTTCGCCAAACGGTACTAAACAGGTCGCAGTAGCAAGTATATATACTCCTTTGTGATGTTATTTAATAATAAATCTATATAAAAAAGGTATGGTCTGTGATACGGTTATTAAGTAACTTTTGCGAGGGCCGGTCATAGGATGGGAGGCCAAAAATTTATTATTATCTCGAGCGTGCTTCGGAAGGCAGGTTAAGCCGTTGGTCCCGGCTACATATGCAGTCATAAATACCCACCAATCCGCACTTGGCCCGAGTGGGGGGGGGGTTAAACGGCTGGTGATGATGAATCCAATCTATATAATAATATCGAATTCATTGGTTCAATTAATATCACAAATTTAAAATGTGTTTGTTGGTATATTGTTGTTGACGCTGCCAACACTGTAGGGTTACTGTACAATATTCAGTCAATGTTGTTTGACTTAAAACTCTTTTCATGTCAATGAAATATTGTGTCGTAACCAGACTACCGATTAACAAATAATTTAAATTTAGTATTAAAAACACATTACAAAACACGCCGATTTACATATTTAAATAAATAACAATTCATTTTCGATTTAAAACAACTGTTTCAAATAATTATGCTTTGCCATTTGAATCAAATTTGAGTAATAACACTTGTATATTTATTTATTAAACCTTTGTATCACCAAACTTATAATTACGTGTACCATCATAACGACGCCATTATCCCAGGCCCAAGTCTCTCCACAGACTACTTTTACCAAGGTTTCAAGAAGATTATTATAAATAATAATACCGCAACAAGCTCAAGATAACTCACATACTGACAAGTAGGTTAAATCAAAGTTTTAAAATGAAACTAACACTTATTATTTCTGTCAACATATTCTCATAATTTTGCTATTAATATACCTAAGTTCAGTCCTTTGAATTTTCCCTGGCTTGACAATCTTCTATCTCCCCATACCGCATGCCCAATAATCGGCTTAAAACAACTGGAATTGGTGTTCACATATGCTTGAATGTCCTTGTGGGTATATTATGATGTGTTACCAAGTCCGCGTTACGCATCGTTTGTACTATTATATACGTGACCATTAATCTTTTTAAATTATTTTAACTATCTCGTGACCCTGTTTTCGTGTGTATAGGAATGCGACGAGTGAATGTAACAAGTTTAAATTGGATGTTATGTAACTGGGTTTTAAATACTTATTGTTGAATTAAATGAAAGGAAAATTATGAATATTTGTAAGACCTTAAATATACAATTATTATACTGTTTTTTAATTATTATGATTATACAATGTTTCAGCAAAAAGTTACGGTTAGGTATTTTATAGAATAGCAAATTTCTCAAATTTTTCGCTTATAATTTTGTGCCGAATTGATTATTAGTAAAGGCGACGTGCTAATTAGCTACTAAATCACATCATATAAAAGTTTTAATTCCAAGCGGTTCAGTCTGCTCTACCTAATGATTTGACTGACGTAGTTTACTAAGCTTTAAATAAATTCTATCAGGATTTTTCTAGCCGTACTATTTATTCTTTATTAATTTAAATTAATTACTCATAAAGTTAACTGAGTAATTAATAAATATCAATATTTTTATAGTTGATCGATGGCCTACTGGTAAGCGCCCTCGGTCTGAGATACGGTAGTTAAGCAAATTTTCGAAAGGGTCGGCCATAGGAAGGTGGTTCGTAAGTCGCGTCAAATCGTCCCGGCTACATGTGCAGTTACACCCACTAATCCGCACTGGGTCCGCGTGGTGTGTTACACCACAATTTCCCTATTCGTTTCCATCCATAGAGAACGCCTGAGCCTCAGTAGTGGGGAAATAAATAGGCTGGTGATGATCAATATTATGCGTCACGTTTTCTAGTTATACAATTTGCGTAATTATACTAAAAATTGTAACCTCTTTGTTATTAGTGGACGCTAAAAGTTCTGTTGTGTATCATGGTCTCCACAAACTTTTGTAGTTTTTACTTCTGAAGAAAAATAATAAAGTTTTAATTTTAAATACCCAATTTCTTTTAGGTGTCAATCCCTGTATGAAACAGAAAATAACACTTTCTTTATTATCTCCGGTCTGGGTATTATGGTACCTTGTTTCACTTTTAAACAATACAAGTGTTTTATCAACTTAATTTGGAGATATTAGCAATGTATATAATAGTTACTTTAACATGAAATATCTCAATATGAATTATCTAATAAAACAACAAGAATATTGTTAAAAAGCACTCTGCTAAGGTACACAAGCTAACTTGCAAACTTAATTCCTGAACCCCCGGGTGCATTATCATCGATCGTAGGATCCGGGCGTCTACAATAAAAGTTAAGTGCAGTTTCTCTCCCCTAATCTTAACTGTTACGTGAGGTATTAAGAATTTAGGAGACGATGTAGAAGGCTTCCCGTCATCAATTCACTGGCTGTGTAGGCATTATTGTAACGTTTTGATTATTCGACCTTAAATTTTTGTTCGGATCAAATTCAAAATAGCCTTTTTCTATACTTTATACGGCCCGCGATCGTTGTTTTTAAGCAACTTTCGCAAGGATCGGCACAGGTGGGTGACCAAAAAATTATTCCCTCAAGCTACTACGTGCTCCGTAAGGCTGCAGTGGGGGCTTAACAGGGCTGATGATGATATTTTATTCTATTTCCAAAAGCTTTCTTAATAGCTTAGAGCTTTGTAAGCTCCGTCAAGAAGAAAAAGGTAAAAAGGAACTTTAACGTTACAATAGGAAGTCAAAATCAATATCATAGATTTTGACTCAGAAACAAACTGATGAAAATTATAAGTTATTTCGTAAATTCCATTTTTATTCTATCTGTTCCTGGAAAATGGTTGATTGTAATTGGTGCAATTTGGAATAACCAAACTTCTTCTTCTTTCTCTTCCATCCATAAAACGTACTCTAACTTCATATAGCCTCAATAATGAACATAGACCACCATATTCATTGGACCTGCACTTGGCACTGTGACAACTGACAACCGCGAACGAACGCCACTGCGAGTTATTTTCACTGTAAGTATTATTATATAGGAAATATAAAAGCGCGGGAATTCACATTTTATTAATCTCAAAACTGAGATAACAGGGAGGACGACTATTTTTTTATATGTCTGTCAGGTAGATTGTTGAAAAATATTAAACAAGTATTTATTTTTTATTTTTGAGGAATCATTAAATTACATCGATACATAGAGTTAAAATGTGACGTCACGCTTTGGTACATTTCCTACAAAACTGTAACATATCGAGCCAATCTGTTATCTAAGCTATTTCTTATAAAATTGTAGTATAAAAAATACGTATCTAATATTTTTCTATTATCTGACTGACTGTCTGAATAGAATTTCCTCTTTTTATTAGCCAGTGGTGATCCTTATCATATAGAAGATGCTTTAATGTAACAAAAATTAATTCCGCTAAACTTTATTATGCCCAAGGTTAATATGAAATTGTAACATCGAATTGATAATGTTAAGCAAACGTCAATGAATGATAATAAATCACGTATATACGACATACATATATACTCGTACATGCGAAACAACAGCGTTTCATTGTTGTTGTTCAATTTGTAGGTGCCTGACACAATCAAAGCTTCATATGTAATATTTACTTGGCCTACATTTCAGAGCTCGATCAGATTGTTCCATAATATGGTTAGACATATCAACTTAAGCCAACCGCACGCGACATAATTCTAACTGGCACGTAGTAGTGTAGTGTGTATGTATATACATAAGCAGACAGTATATGTATACCAAATTATAATATAACGGGTTTTTTTTAGTTTGTTTTGACAATGGAACTCTGGTTATAAGATTAAAGTAATAAACATAGACGGAAGCTGAAGACGGAACCCCCACCGAACACGTCGTGGTGCTTCTCGGATGGAAGACCGCGTTACAATGAGCGATTGTCAACTTCGAGTGGAAGGCGAGTGAGGGAATTCGGACCCGTGAAGAAAAATTGGGAAAGGATGGTTGGGATACATAGAGTGTAAGAAAGAGAGGAATACGAAAGTGGGAGAAAACGAAAGAAGACAGGCAGTGGAGATTCTAAATACAGTACACCAGTTAGCGCATAATAAAATACCCCACTACGGTGTGTACAACAGCAGTGACACGACATGTTACTAATTTTATTTAGATGGATACATAAATTTTGACATACCAAGATGCTAATTATGACATATTGACTAAATTTTAAATAGTATATGTGTTCTTCTGTAATCGATAGAACACTTATACTATTATATTTTGAATTGTAGAACGATAAATGTGTTTATTGTTAAATAACAAAACAGTTATAGCACTTTTAGTTGTATACATTGGTATTTTTGTACTCTAAACTGTAATGCAATTCCCACACTGCAGGATTTGTGTTGTCAAATAAATATTTTGTGCAATAAATGTCTTATATCAAAAAGTATCTAATCGAAACCTATTCGATATAATTTAATAATTTCTATTAGATATACCTAGGATAGAAGGTTGGTTCACAAACTCAAAGTCTTGCCTTAACGTACCAAATGAGCAGTACGTGTATTATACCGATGTCGGTGTACTGAGGAGTTGCCAAGCAACACTGATCCAACCATCAGCTCGTAACTCAGGAGGGCTTAATTAGAAAGTCACCTCTCCACCCATTTTCATCCCGTAAGAGTGCTTAGCTCAGCTCTAAACTATTTTACGCCTCATTTCACGATATATTGTAGAATAACGAACGTGGAAGTTCATGAAATATAAGTGACATAATTTTAATGAAACCAGTAAATAATAATTTATTAAATTTTAAAAAATAAATAATTATTAGACAATATCATATACATTTTTCAGGTCTCATAACTTGTATTATGAATATGAATAACAACAAAGGTGTCATAACACCCAAACCCGATACAATATAGGATAACTTCGTTTTCTACATTGATCCGACCGCGAATCGAAACCAGGACAACTTGAAACTAGCGCGGCATGCGAGCCACTCGGTCACAGGTCGAATGATATAATGTAGTTTATATGACCAGCTAAACATCGCTTTCAAGAGTAAAGAAAGATGTAAAAAATTATATACATAGAACATTTAAAGTTGGCAACGGTTTGCAGACATTTGGGCAGCAATAATGTATGTATAGTTAGTTCATCTTAAAGAAACAAACTTACAAAGACTATCTTAAAAATAGCAATGAATATGAACTCTTAAAAACAAATCATTCTTGCTCCAATGTTGAAAACCGTAGTCGTAGTACTCGTAGCGGCGTAGCTAGCGTCTACATGCAAAGAGTACATGATGGGTGAATATGTCAGCCGTAGTCGCTGATGTATGACAGGCTCAGCTGGCTGTTAACTTATGGAGTCCCTTGCATGGTAGTGAGGTGAAATCGTCTTATATCGATATAAAAATAAAGATGATTTTATAAAGCTGATTTAATAGTTTATTCATTAATTTACCAAGCATAACAGAAAATCAAACCACAGTCAATTATGGACTCTAATATAAATGCATTACGGTTTCATAAATCAAGATGAAAAATTAGTTTTGTATAACTTGGCATGCTGTTGACTCTACATTAACACGTGTATAGTGTTCTAAATATAAGATTATAGTCTGGATAACACTATGATAAAACCAAACATTTAATAAATTACAACAACTTATAAGTTAAAATAAATAAAAGAGTACAAATCCAATTTATTTTCAAACGCTATTTTATCGACATACACAAAATAATAATATAAAAATACATTTATAGCTGTAACGTGCGGCTTCGCCCACATGGTCCGAGGGTACTGTGTACTCTGGCCTGCTACACTGGAGTCTTGAGTTAAAATTAATAAAAAATCTGCTAGTAAGCATCAACATTTATATGCATCATTAGCATATCAGGCTCCTCATTGGAGCATAGGTCTACCCGTTAGATGGATAATCTACCGGTGTTTCTGTGGATCCAGTCTACGTGGAACGTTATTCTTCTTTCCATTTAGTGCGTAAAAGAATGGACTAAATTTGCAAAAAATACAAAAAAATATTTTCTTTGAAAAAATAGTCCTTTTATTGAAATCGTTTAATAATTACGCGGTCATTTTGCTCTGGATATTTGACTACTATGCTTATTTAAAACAACTTGATGCTTTGCTTGTGCAAGATTGTCAAGCAATTTTATGGTCAACTGGTTGTTGCTTTCTCAATTCATCACTTTCAGAGATTTTCAAGTAATTATTTATTTTTTGTCCTTCATAATTATCGACAGTTTAGTATGTGTTTCGCAATCATATTTTAACGCCCCTCGGTTAAGTATTAAAGTATCTCGTTAATAGTCACCCATATACTATTTTGTTGTCCAATGAAAAATTAGTCATTGAAATATAATATTATAAAAACCGGGTAAGCGTAAATGTGAGTCGTGCGCGAAAGATTATCCATAACAATATTCATAAAAATTGCAAAGGAGTTGTTCGAAAATTTCAAGTTAAATACATTTAGTTGACTATTACTCGTAAACTTTTAATTCGTTATATATGAATACTACTGCCCTGACGTTTGAGTTTTTAACAACTGTTTAGTTGGTAGAGGAGGACATATGACTAATGAAAATTGGAACTTTAAAGCTTTATTAGTCACGAACGGTTATCTTAATCGAAAAATGGTCTTCTACCTTTATATTTTTAAAGACCTATCCAACAATACCCCACGCCATGGAAAGTTTATTATCCCCCCATTTTTAAGTAGGGGAAGTACCCAAATATTTGTTTATAAGACTTTTTTTTACTGTTTCTGCGTGATTAACGTGTAAACTCATACGAAGACATAGCGAAATTATAAGGGTTCCGTGTTGACTATGGAACCTTAAAAACAGCAAAATTGAAAATCAAAACGACTGTTTGATGAAAATCGGAAAAACAATAAGATGACAAACATTTAAAAAATCAATATCCCGTTTTAAAAACACAGCAGCGTCGTCTAGCGACAACAGCTAAATGAAACATTTTATTCTTCGCCCGATTAATAATACCCCGTAAAATTATCTCGTTGGTAAAACCACAAAATTAAAAACGAAAGCTGGTTTGTTTGATAAAAATCGGAAAAAAATAAAAACAAAAGTACAGTAGCATCATTTATTGAGCAACGATTACTATGGTAACGTTTTAATCCCTGTCGGGGACTTTTTTTTTTGATCTTTTAAAGGGGATCAATTTCGCAATACACGATTTTGACTATCACCGTTTACGAAGCGCACGCAAGGAAAGCTATCGAAAAGTAAAATATTCTCCCGTTATTCGCAACATTTTTCATTGCTACGTGATGTTAGCCTATAATAGCCTTCCTCGATAAATTGACTATTCAACACAAATATTTTCAAACCAATAGTTCCTGAGATTAGCGAGTTCAAACAAACTCAACACCTTTATTATTAGTAAAGATAAAGATGTTGGCAACCTATCAGTTAGAATGTTGTTGAGCTATGAAAAGCGCCTAGCATAAAAAGCGTCTGTAATATTAACCCATACGTTAATATTTGTTAATTTTTGATTATACCTATTTAATAATAAATCTGTATATTATTTTACAGATTAAAAGTAATACAATGAGTATTTAACGAATGTTATCGATAAAACCGTCGCCCATCTCTAGAGCGCCCACTTTACATTCATCGCGCCGCCTGGCAGCAAACGACTAATCTCTTGATATATCGACGCTCACCTTCGCTTATCTGAGGGCTCATAGAAAGAGTACCGGTTTATTACCTTACGTGAAACGATGTACTTTAGAGCAATACAGAATTGTCTTTGATGTTTGCAAAAACAATTGTATTATATGTATTGAAGGATCTCTATAGCGCAAAGGTTAGCGTGTTCGGCCTCTTAAGTTGGGTGACCAAAAAATTATTATCCGAACACCGGAAGCATATTAAGCTATGAATCCCACCTGCATCTGTAGTCATTAATTCCCAGCACGCGTGGGGATCATGGCCCGTTCTTCCTATTCGATTCGATTCCATTCTTAGGGAAGGCTTATAGTAAATTATAATATTTTGATAAAAAGTACTCATAATATTTCTTTCGACTGTTTAATGCTTTAGGTAACTAAATTAAACATTTGAAAATACGCTTTATACAAGTGTTTCAAGAATTCGGTAGTTTCGTGTCAAGCACTGGTACCTCAGTTGGAGGAGAGAAAAAATGAACTGAAGTCTCTTCTAGAATTCTTTATTTTTCTGTAATATTGATTTGCAAATATTTATTGAACTCACGAGTTTGGTGAAAGGTGCCCAATTTACCATTTTAAACTTATAATATTTATGAAAGAATATAAATAGTAAATAATTCGAATTGTAATTACCCTTAACTATTTGAATTATATCTGAACTTATGTCTATTTACCCACATTTTACTTTCAACAAAAAGGTTTAGGTACAATAAAAACGTTGTGTGTGTTACTAATATCTTTGATATAAAGAAATCGTGATTTATTATGTTTTAATTGTATAAGCATGTTTCAGCGACAGTTATTATTGAATTTAATAATATATAAAACTGCTGTGATTTTCGTTCATTTATGGGTGAATAATGTTTAGTAGAAGGTCGTCGGTTGTCTCGTAGACACTCACCGCCAGCCCCTATGGATTAACACGAAAGAGTGGTTGATTACTCGCTGGATTACTGTACGAACCCTGGGGAGGGCTCGTATTGCACTCATTTACCCTGAATATTATTGTAACGTTAATATATTTACTAAGATTTTTATCATAAAAATGTATGAAATAAATTAAAATATGTGTACATGTTGTATTTAATGGATATGTGGTGTTGATAAATAAATTCGGCGAGTTGCACAAATGTTCCATAAAATTTACCCATACAAGTTTTCAAATTTAGAACGTTTATCAATGCTTAATATCGTCATTAAACTTTAATGGATGTTTGTGTAACTCGCCGTTAGAGTTTTACTAAGATACCTCTTATGAAATAAATTTTATTTAATTATTAGCTTTCCGCCAGCGGCTTCGTCCGCGTGGTCTTGTATTATTCATAAAAACCTTCCTTTTGAATCACCCTATCTATGAAAAAAACCTCATCAAAATCCATTGCGTAGTTTTAAATATTTAACCATACATAGGGACAAAGAAAGCAACTTTGTTTTATTCTGTGTGATATAATGATAGAGAGAAATATCCGATCAACAATTTAGTTTGACTTGTCATTAGATAAAACAATAATTTAAGGCCTAACGATGAACCAATTAAAATTTCTGAAAATGTATATTTATTAAATTCACAAATATTGGATTAAAATAATGAATTAAATTAGTAAATTGTTTTATCTAGAGCTTGATAGTAATATGTCATTTTATAGTTGTAAATGGACTAATGTATAGTCAACGGCAAATGTTTTATGCAACAATTATAATAACGGTATTTGTTTATGTGGTTCTTGATACAATTCATAATAAATAAAACTTAGTTTTACTATTTCTTGGGATCTGTAGCAGGGAAGATAAAACCGAAAAGTGGTAAACAATTTTTATTTTCAAACAAAATAAGTACCACCAATGCGTGATAATATTATTTTTTGACCATGTAGCGTCTTGATCATGTAGACATTCAATTGAATTTAGTGCAAATGCCACTCTTCCAATCTTTTAAAGTTATGCGCATGTTATTTTTCTTGCAATTCTTATGCATGAAATACATAAAATTCGGGAAAAGACGTGCAAATTTTACAGAAGTGGTAATGGAGTAAAAATGCAATGGATAACCTGCAGAAGCTAGTAGCAAGAAAAATAAAAGACTCCTTACTGCATGCCCAGATGATCCATGTCCAAAAACTGCGCCACAACGAAAAGAGACACCAATTGGAATTGGAAAAATACCTAATAAAAAAGCATTATTATATATTTAATTGTTTTTATTGGTACTCAAATACATTATCCAACCCTATTAACGAAGCCGGCAGAAATAATTATTAATCAGTTGTAACCTATTACTATTATCGTTTCCGCCGCCACTGTACATAGAATGGTTTCTTCATCAGATGATGATAGCCCACTGACGACATTTGTTTGGCACTATTGGTGGCATAGGATCGGGCATGTTATGAAGTGCAATGTTCTAATTCTCAATGACAGTGCAGGAAATCTTCTTTTCAATGCTAAAATGCGAAATGTTCTCTCACTAACATTTCTAGTTCGTATTAGACTCATTGCATAATGTTGAGCCAGTCACATACACATTTTTCGATACTTGAAACCTCGAAAAGTCTTCATCTATCCACTTGAAAATCACTTTTTGTTCCTAGAACTAATTAAGATCATAATATTATTTTCATCATTAGAACTACTACTTTATTCGATTAATTTTTAAACCAGGGACGTGATGTTATTTAGAGGCACCAATACTTTAGAAAATAATTTGATTTGGAGGTTACAATTGACACAAGCTAACAGACATCTTTTGATTTAACTTAAACCAAAAACTTTAACCAGTGATACACGGGCGTTTATAGTTTACAGTTAAAGCTATGACGTTATCTCAACCTTGCTAAATGTTGCAACTCATTGTTTCCTTAACAGGTATTTTAACATGTTTGTTATTGTTAAAGTAAGTAACTAATCGGTACTAAAACTTAGGGTGACGGACCCTAATTTTTAGTACCGATTGTCATCAAGAACCATTTACTAAATATTACGCAATAAATATTTATTCTATGCGACAAAATTTAAACTATTTTAAAATAAGCAATTCATTAAATGAATAAACAATATACACTATTGAAACTTATATTATATGAACATGAACAAAAACAAAACAATGTTTATTTTAAATTTTCACTGCCTAACCAATCTACCAAAGCCTAAACCTTACTAACTCAAAGCATCCGTGCGGTAACACCCGAAGCCAAATAAAGTACATTGCAAAAGGAATAAAGAGGAGACGTGCAAGTCGCGAAACAAACACGAGTCGTTTATCTGGAGTCAGAGGCAACTTTGACAAAGCATTTATTGTAGGAAGAGGCAACCTCCGCGCCGGACAGATAACGAGTTGTAAACTCCCCAACAGGATATCTACAATTCTGAAATATCACTAGTCGCATCCTCATAAATTTTATGTGCAGATTAGAAGTTCACTTTGAAGTTTTCGGATGCTCTTGCTCCAATTTTCTTCATGAACTTTGTAGACGTATTGATTTGACAATCTTTAAAAGTTTTTTATAAATATACTGCTGCACACTTATAAATAGGCAATAGACTTCTTATAAATATGATTAATTATCGGTTCAATGTCAGTTTTTATAACTTTTTATTTATGAAAGTATTATAGTTCAAAAAATATTAAGGTATAAATATCAGAACACTTTTTATTTATATCGACATCCATCTCCAAAAAAAACACTTAACGAAGTGAAACAGCTTTTATTTTAAGTAATTTTCTTTTGATTTTTATTTTTGCTTTCGCCAGTAGATAGAGATATGTGACATATAAGATGTGGAGAAATAAAAGTCACATATATATAAAATCGAATTAAATTGAATTAACAACCGTTACACAAACGAAACCTTACACTTGAGACTAGCCAAACAACTCCAAAGACTCTAATCACCGCCCCCGTTCTGTAAACCAGTGTTAGATTATGTCTACGTCTTCAAAAGCTCTTACCTTCAAGTGAGTGATGTATTAGAGAAGCTACAAGTGCGTGTACAATACAGAGGGTTTTGAATTATATCAGAAAACTATTGTCATGTTTGTGAGGATATTGTGTTTCAAGATTTACTTGGCTTTTGAATATTCCTGATAATGTTTTCACGAAATATGTATAATGAGTTCGAGTACATTTTCTTCCATGTAGCTGCATGCGTCAATTTACATTCTTATGATTGTGATTAAATTGAACTACATATTAACTCAATCGCTTCCAAAAGTTTATTAAATCCAATTTGTGTATGTCTTTCTTTATAAATAAAAATGTATCGCGTTAAAGAAATAGTGAAACTTTTTTTTTTTTACTGTTTGAAGTTAAAAGAATTTCATATTCAAACCTTTTTTTATGAAAGAAAAAAAAATTGTTTCTTTTATTGAGCAATTTTAAAGCGGTTCCAAGGCTGAAAAGACATGTGCATTTGATATATTAAATAATTAATTGACTATACTAATTTTGTGAGTATGTTTGTAAATAAAAATGTATTAATCATTGCAATCGCGAAAGTCTTTGCAAGAGCTAACCAATTGCCTTATTTTATTAACACTTCTTGAAGTCAGAGTTATAATTTTATAGATATTAAAAATGGTAAAATTGTCAAAAAAATGTAGAAACAACACTTTTCCAATTCAAAACTGGCCGGCAGGTCGGTTAATAAATAAACTAAATTGGATTATTATACAACTTTGCAAACAAATTCATTCTTATTTTACTTATGATTCCTATTCTCAAGTTATCGATAAAATCCACGATTTCCTCCTAACATCCCATGAAACTATCTCGTGATAAATAACTGAATGAGCTATAATATATTATTGAGATAACGTGACCGCTGACAAAGTGCATAGCATTATGCTAAACCGCTCTGTTACTTAGGGATCCGTCCGAGGATAACTCGCGTTTTATCTGCTGTCATATTTCAAACTGATCATAAGCTGATTCGAATTAGTTTCATGAATTCTGTTAACATATATATTTTTTATATAAACTTTTAAACTTTCGCGTTGCATTATATTAGATTGTATAAGTCGGGTAGAAAGGCCGGTGTAACCTGGTAGAAACGTCGGGATATAGGTAAGTGAAAAACCTAACTATATACTCGTCTTATACAATCTAATATATTTTTTGTCAATAGACAGTAAACATATTATATAATATTTTAACAATGTCACATAGTTTACTCATATCTCAAGTAAATAAAGATCTAGCCTTTGTGCTTTCAAAATCTTAAATAATAAATAGTAACCTAATAAAAGTCGAGAGAAGTTAATTATCTGAAAATATGTCATAACTTAAACAGATATTTTTACCAAATAAACAAGAACTTGAATGAAATCATAACTGTTAATAGTTAGAATACTACTATATGTTAGCTGTTAATAACTTTTAACTTAATTCAAATTCTCGTCAATTGGTTAAAAATATTTGTTTAAGTGTATCGCGGTCCGGCGCGCTTCTCCACTACGCCACTGACTTTTCAATCGGACGTCAAATTAAAAAACAAAAACTTACTAGGATCAAGTCATCGACGATCTCTACATCACCACCAGCCCTTTTACGTCCCCACTGCAGGGGCTCAGGCCTTCCTTATGGATGGTTAAGGAGGAAGGGCCATGACCCTCCACGCTGGCCCAATGCGGATTGGAGAGTATTAACGACTGCAAATGTAGCCGGGACCAACGGCTTAACGTGCCTTCCGAAGCATAGAATAGCTCGAGATTTTAAAATTTTGGTCACCCATCCCGTGACCGACCTTTGGGAAAGTTGCTTAACGACTACGATCGCGGGCCGCGGCGCTTATCCTCTACGCCATCGAGCTATCTCTACATATCTAATACTAATATACTAGTCTTTCTTTAATTATTCTATTATATTTATTACACTATGCAAATATAGGATGGTTACACCGTCGAAAATTCAAACACAAATTAATCTATGTTGGCAACGGAACTAAATGCAGCAAACAATAGAAAAATTCTAGCAGAATCGTATCCTTAAGGATACGATAAATAACGCGGAGTGCTTTGTAGCGAAATGTACGAATACTAGCGATACTTATATTCCGAATAAGTTTTCAACATCTTTGCCAATTGCATAGAAAAACCCCTCGGTGGTCAAAATTATTCTTACTGAATTTTGCAGTGTTATTTATTTGAATGTTTTATGAATAAAATGTCAATACTCTTTGCGATGCAATTTTGTTATCTGTAGTTAAAAGTACAACAGATAACAAAATATTAATAACAAATTAATTTATTGACTTATTTAATTTCTCGTACGAATTAACTTGACACCTACATAAGTCTTTTCTATTTCTCCTAAAATTAAATTTCGTCAATGTTGAAAATGCTAATACGATTCCAAATAAACTCATATTTATGATGCAACGGAGGAAAACCTAATACTTCATTTAATGCAAAGATAATCTTCACGTATTTGTTTTAAATGAAATTAAAAGAACGATTCGAAACTTTCCGATTTTTTAGGACAAATAGAATAGGTGTAGATCTATTAGTTTTTCTTTTTTTTTTCGAAATACCTAAAAAGATACGTAAAATTTACAAATCTAAACTTAACCAAATTTACAATGTGTAAATATATAGCGACCCAGGTTATAAAAAAAATGTATTTATTGGAACAAATATTTTAACAAAAGTATAGTGTACGATAATAGTCGCGGTAGTTAAAAAAACTGAAGTGCAACCATTAGCGCCCACCTGAAAGTAGAAAATGATGATATGTTCCTTATTCTGCTATATTATTATCATTATCATTTGTAATAATTATTTAACAGATCAAAATTATAATTCATCATATTTAATTTTTGAGTTTATATTAATATTTTATTTTTTAATTATATCCGTATTATTAATTAATTAACAGTGTATATATGCATGTGTTTTTGTTGGTATATAGAGTAGACAGAATGAAATTATAAAAATCCATTTGGCAGTTCCTCGATCTCTTCATAAATAAGGGCATGAAACCATTTACCAACCACGATTTTACATTTTCATAAGGCAAGACTGTAAATTTTAAGAATTTTATTTATTTGCTGTACGGTTTGGGCTCAGGAACTGATATTGTCGACTCGCCACGCTAACGTAATAGGACTCTAATCTACACACTCGCTTATTAAGATTAAGATCATAAACTAAACTGGTATCTTTACGCATCGCAGTCTTCAATGTGATGGAGTGTCTAACTCTTGGTAAATTACAATGAGTATATAGCTCCTTCGTTGGTAAAGAAAACGGTTTGTGGTACACAACTTTCAGAACAGCTCTTAGAGCTCTTTCCAGGCATAAAAATGAACATTTTCCAGCGTTTCCCCAAGCGGTAATACAGTATGTCAGAATGGAGTGGGCAAGAGCAAAATATACCGTTCTGAGTGTTTTGAAGTCAGCGGAGACCCGTAGATTTCGGAAAACAAAAATGGGTTTCCTAGCACATGAGGTAAGTGACTAAAGCTGATCATTCCAAGACAATGTGCTATCCATCATCACACCAAGATATCACAATATGTCAAATTTCGCAATTGATTTTAAACTCTAACATTTATGTATTGAGGTTTAAAATCATATAAATCAATTGGACTTATTGTATACCCTAACGTGCTCTGTGCGTTATTAATACTAACTGAAAAACTAAATTCTCAAAAAAAATAATTGATTCACATAAAATAAAATAATATGCAAAATTATAACCACAAATAAATTATTTTATTTGACTTACGTTTTATCCTCAGCTTATTAGTATCCCGGATGAAGACACAAGTCACACATGAAGTCGCACATAGGGAGAATGGACCGTAACCGAATAGGTGAATGTTATTGACTACAGATGCAGCTAGGATCAACAGCTTAACGTGCCTTTCAAAGCAACGAGGTCAATACATTTTTGACCGCCCATTTTAGGACCGGCCCTTATGAAAGTTAATGAACTTCCCCTTAAACTAACGCACTAACCACTCCGCTATCAAACTTCTCATACTTATCATTCTGTTTTATTAGTTTATCCAACCGTGTATATTAAATATACAAAATTAGTATAACCTCTAGCTACGACGAATAAATTGACCAAAATTATAATCTTATTTACGCAGCTTTGAAGAAGCGTCTCAAAAATATTTACTCAATTACGAGAGGGCTACAAATTGGTGACATTATTTACTTTGAATTCTGTAATTCTATATTTGAAATAGCTTTTGGAGGTCTGTATAATTTTGAATGAGAGATTGTTTAGTTAATATTGAATAAATGAAACGCAAACAAAATAATTCCACGGATTGTCATCGAGGTAATTTAGGGTCTTAATATTTTGATGTTTGATTTTTAACTCGTTAATTTTGTTTGTGATGCCATTCCCCGTCGTATTATACTCTAAGGGTAAGATTTGCTCAGTTAATACAAAGGTCATAAAGGAGAGAATCATAAAACAATACAATAATTTGAGCGTTGTGGTGGCGAGCCGCCTGGGATCAACAATCGTATTGTGTTCGTGACCGCCTTCCACTGAAATCTGCTTCGCGAATCCCTTTTCATGAAAACGACGGCTTAAAACCTCATTTAGCATGGTCCCGACGCCTCTACCGCTTAAACGTTATGGCCCAAGAAAATTGTCGCATAATTTAAATAACTTTGTACAGTCCTTCCTATTGTCTTCGGTTCCTGTAGCGCAGACGAACTCAAGTGCATAAATCTTCCCTTTCCTCGAAAGTATCTTCATTATGTTGAGAATATTTATGTCGTTGTTCTATTGAAGCTTCATGACGCGTTGTCGGGTAATAGGGCTCATTAACGCTATTCGTTTCTAACCACATAATTTAAAATTTTTGAAAACCTTTTTTTATGAATGACGAGGAAATATCTTACTTTTAAACAGATTTATAAAATGTAACAACAGCCACCGTGAAACACCCAAACAGTTAGGGTTGGAAATTCTAACAAGAAAACATTATACGTTTTGATTTCACTCTATACATTTTTATTTCACGATATCAAAGTGCATCCTGCGTGATTTATATTTTTTAATTATAATTTTTAACGCTTCCAGGTTTATTTGTAATCCCTTTAATAAAGGTGAAAGGTAAACTGTTGGAAGTTGTAATAGTAAGTTACATATTTGCTCAAGTTCGAATATGAGAGAACATCAAAGGTATCCAGGTATGAGGTCTGGACTCAACTCAAACAGTTCCAAGAGCTAATTGGAAAGCGAACGGGCGTCCGCTGTATTTGTATAGTGCTCGCCGTGACCAGACTGTGTGTATTGCTCTTGTCAAAGACCACCTCTCGAACCACGGATTGCGGTCTCGGACAATCGAAAATTAATAAATTATAAACGAACATTAATTATTTAATGGAATTAACGATTACAAACATCAGTGCCATGCTGAGCTGAAAACAAAATGAAATCGTTTTATTTCATAGTCATTAATTATTCGCACAAGTCGGAAAAGTCCATTAAAAAATTAGGTCAAACCGCCACAAAAATAGGTTTAATTTTGCACATTATGTAGGAGAAAGTCTATGTAGGAGAATTTCTTACCTCATTCCAAACACTACGAGTTAACATTGATTTCATATGATATGAGAAAGGCCTATGACCTATGAGAAAGGTTAAAGAATGATTACGAATATCATATACTCGTACATTTTGCTTCTAACAATGACAATCTAGTTCACGAATAAAAAGACCTTGAACATAAATATTATCTTAACTTTATATATGTAAAGCTGTAATCATCTCATTTATTCGCTAAGCAAAGCTAAAACGTAATTTCGAAAAGTAATCAATTAAATCGAATTTGATTATAATCAAAGTCTGACATACGATTAATTATTCAAGACTTACCAAAGTAACCGAACAACCACCGAAACTTACTAATCCTAATCTGAATTCCAACACGACGTTCAACCGTTACTCAATTAAGATGAAAGCTTGAGTAGATGTCATAAACTTTAAACCGACAAAATTCCCCGAGCACAAATTGGTTAATGGAGCTCATTGGAATCTGACGTCTTCACGCTAATCAATAAACATAAACGTCATGCGATCCGTACATCGTCGTAGCGACGGGCCCAATATCCCGAGGGTTGAAACCTCTTGAATTCCAACTCAAAAACAGTGCATCGAAGATTAACTTCCCTCTTATGTGAGTTAGGATTTTGAACCTGCGTATTCATCGTATACGTAGCCGTATATTGATTACCATTGAGGCTCGTTGGTGCAGTGGTTAGCACGCTCGATATGCGATATGTTGTTCAGAAACTTTCGGAATGGCCGGTCATGGCCAGCGTGCTACGGAAGGCTCGGTAAGCCGTTAGCTGCGGCTGCAGTCGTTAATACCCACCGATCCGCACTGGGCCAGCGTAATGGTTTATGACCCATTTTGCCTATTCAATTCCATTCATGGGGAAGGCCAGAGCCCCAACAGTTGTGACATTAAAAGCTTGGTGATGATGGTAATATTGAAACCTATGGGTGGTTTCAATATTATCATTGCTTTAACGCTACTTCATAATTACTTCTTCTATATTTTTTAATTTGTCTTATTGAATATCGAGAACTGGTGGACTGATTTGGCTAATTTTAGTTTTAAAATAGTTGTAAAATTTCAATTAGTCTTGAAACATAAGAAAATCTTACGAAAGTAGTGATATGTCTATAAGACAAAAAGAAGATTCAGAAATTAAATTTATTCAACATTGACGATACGCCGAGTTAGCTAGTAAGTGATTAAACTATTATACATATATATATGTTGCATCATCATTACGAAGATCGTTTGATTTAGTTTCTTTTATTTTAATTGCTCGATTGTAAAGAGAGCGTGATCATCGATACCCTTAATTTTATTAGAATGGTGACACTGACTTTGACAGTTCGTTAATAAAAAGCAAGTTGCCGCCATTTTGGCACACATTCTGTTTCCGATCGCCGAGGAGTAAAGACATCCGACGACATCACGCTCACCACGTTGGTATACACGCCTACAGTGTTATTTTAAAGATAGCCCTCCGATATAGACAATCTATTTGGGCTGCGTATTCCCCGAGCACAAATCGGTAAATGGAGCTCATTGGAATCTGACGTCTTCACGCTAATCAAAACTACATTTAGATATATATATATATATATATAGAAACTAATCGTTAGATATTAGCCGATGTACAACTTTTAGTTACTCTCAGTAATAAGTCAACATGTCAGTAGTAATGCTAAATAAGTGAGACATTTGATCATGTACGCGACAAGAAGCGATTAGCCGAGACGGGAGAGATGGGGAATATATCTTTAAGAAAGATTAACGACCTTCAGGTAGAGGAGAACGGGTCGGGATATAATTAAACGCAATGGATGTACCCCCTTAAGATTTAGAGGGGTTACCGTCTTGCTGAGTTATGATTTCGCGCGTCGCCTGATTGGCACCGTGTAATGAAGTTCTCAGGTCGAATTTTATGAATGGCTTTCGTTAGCACTTGACCTTTTTTCAACATTAAATTAAAAAGGATACTTAATACATTTTGTATTAATTGACACTTTGCGAAACTTTAAAGGTTCTGAAAGAACCTAATTAAGTTCATGTTTCTTTTATTATGATTTTTTTAGAATTAAATGATAAAATAAAAGATATAGAAATACTTTAAAATTATTTATAATAACATCAAGCAAATAACATTACAGAATCAACACAATTATCATTATTTTAGTGACGAATAAAAAATGAACAAAGGTATCAACAAATATCGTGCGGAATTAAACGTTCATCTCAAGAGCCCTACTCAAAATAGGGTTGGGTCACATTTCTTTCGCGCTTCATGGTCCGTAGTCACAGCACATAAAAGTATATTAAACAGTTTTTCCTTACTTCTAACACTGACACGAGACGTCTCTATTCTATTTACTCTACACATTATTTTTCTATAGCATTTGTTTATATTGTATATTAGGCACTGTATGTATTGAGCGCTTCTAGTCTTGGATATTCCTATTCTATATGTCCTCTAACGAAAATTCGGAAAATGTCAAAAAGTGCTTTTTCTTTAGAGTCATATTAGCGTTTCGAAAATATACAAAATTTCTTTTGCGGAGAAATAGAATAATCCTTAAAAAGTCATGTTAATTCGTACGAGTAGTACGTCGTGTTTCCCACTGAGCAAATTAAGCATTTAATAAAAATATTTTAGCATACTGTATAATAAGTGCTTCGAGGTTACAGAATTCAACCGTATGTACAAAGTATTGCAAATCTATAGCAGGGGTTGGCAACCTGCGACTTTTATAATGTAAAGTTCCATTCACAAAAAAAAAACCCTTAATTAGTTTGAATTTTCTATAGTCGAGTATCCATACAATTAGATGATGAAGATATACTGACTATGACAGAGAGATAGATATTCAAACTCGTTTATCTATACTTCTTATTTGTTTGCATTGAATAGGCTCTAAAACTTTTGGGCCGATTTTAAATTTCACCTAAAGGCAGCTTCACATCATACGCGGATATCATCACAGGCTATAATTTACACAAGCAAAATTGACTTAAAACAGCTACTTTTAAATATGAATTATATAAAGGAAATCTTTCAGTGGCTCTAGGTCTCACAAGGTTGGTGACCCCTGATCTATACCATTCCTCGTGAGTAGTACACAGAAGGTTGGGTCGCATTTCTTCTGCGCGCCGTGGAGCGTGGCCGCGCTGTCACATATTTTACTCGCCCTTGCCTCCCCTAGCGAATGAGAATTAGGCTCTGTGCATTTATTGCTATCTCATACATAATGTACTTTAATATACAACATTCATGAAACCGTTTAATTATGTAACCATGTTTAATGTGCAGCGGCACAAATGGACGTGAATGTTTCGTATGTACAGTCAACAGGACATCGGATTAAATATTTCTGTCTTTATCCAATAAATTTCAAGCCTTAATTTAATTTTGTTTTTATTTTTAATGTGAAATTTCATCATTTTGTGATAATCTGGTATGCTAGCCTACTTATAAATATTAAATTAAATTATATATATTTATATATGTATATGGATTTTTTTAATACTTCAAACAGGATGTTATAAACGATTTTCTTTTCTATGAAATAAATATCAAAATAGTATTAGGAATGATTAAATAACTGTTTGTTATATGGCAAACTAAGTAAAGTTATATCTACCTGAATGAAATTTGGCATAAAAATTCATTTATCAATTCATAACATGAAAAAACTTATGGAACCATAAAAAATTACAATCTTCTGATATATATTTCGATCAACAGACGACACAGGACCACACACTGCTATAACAATGAAGTACCATCTCAAAATATATGTAAAAGCCAATAATCATTAAAAACAAACACCAAATGATAAAGAAAACAAACCAAAAACCTTACAACAATTTCATTTTCATCTTTGTAAGTCAACAAGAACCGTTTCTATTGTATCCGTTTCTTTTAAACCTCTGAAGAAGAACCAACTTATTTAATACGTAGTTACGTGCTAAAACCTGCATTTTAATAAAATTCGTCTAGACCACTAAAACGCGCAGAATTTGCGATGTACTTCTTCCTGCTCTAGTGCTGTTTTGCTCTTGGGAAATTTCATGTCTGAGTATCGGAAATACAAACAGCAAAATTAAGCTAATTATTTTTCTCCGTAACTTTAACTGAGAAATGTTTACGTTTTACATTAGATATTCTTCATTACGATCACCCATCACTATTAATAAATCAAGTAAAATTAACAACTTGTTTTAGTTAAATAAATTATAATATAAATTGCATATCTATATATATAACTTTGTATTACCAATAACATAACAGCAGAAATAAAATGGCGAATAGCAACAAATACCACAGTATGATATATTCTTAATATGAATATTATATTTAAAATCGTAGTTTTCTGTAAAACCATACAACGCTTTGGGTAAAACGATTTGTTCAGTAATTGAAACATATAAATAATATAATTTTAGAAAATTTACTCCTCTATGTTTTACAATAGTTATAAAATGAAATAAAATGACAAGAATATTGTTGATTAAAAAGCTGCTCATAGAAACCTTTTTCTTCATTATCTTCAAAGTTACATTATAATGTTTTCCCAACAGATGTTTTGAAACGGTACAGGTTACAATTAAATATATCAATACGCAGGTAACGTTAATTATGTTTGCTGCAAGCTCTTACCACATATTTATTTTTAGTATAATAAGTTTTGCATACAGGAGTTGATAAAACTGCATTGGAGCGAGTATTTAGGACATCTAAACGATACACGATTTAGGAAGAAAGGGGAATCGATATAGATATTTCATATTTTGTAAAGAAACAGTCTTATTTCTAAAGTTTGTAGATGATGGTAAACTAACTAAAGACAAAGGTAAATTAACCAAAAGAAGATGATTACATTTTAATAATTTATTTACAATAAAAAAAAGGGTTTGAGGCGAATGGTAAGATGAGTAGTGGAAGTGATAGGTGTCAATGGTGTAAGTGGTCCGGTGAAGGGGGCGGCGGTCAGCGACGAAGATCCGTTAATGATGTTGATGTGATTCTCAGAAATAGTCGATCTATTCAGTCAGCTCAAAGTATCAGCGATGTGCTACTGCAGTCTTGAAGGACGTCTGGATCCGGAGCGTAACTTGGCGAGGCGTAATCTCTCGATATGTCCAACAGGTTATTCATAGGCAGCCCAGAACTGAACAGCAGCTCGAGTCTCAAGGTGAAATCTCATAGACAGCTTCCAGAAGAGGATATTTTAATCCAAGAATGTAAAGTTGCGAAGGAGTTTTAGTAGAATATTGATTTGATGACATCTAATTAAAGCCAAAATGGTGTCAAGTGACTTTGAGACCGTAACTTTGAAGAGTTCCCGGGGCAGTCGGCCCCGGCAAATAGGCCTTTTAAGAATTTAGATAGCTCAGTACTAACTCAAACAGCTAACTTGGGTAAGTGTTGCCGATGAAGTGATGAAGAACTAAACAGACAAAGCGTTATATACTTGAGGGCAAGCTCAAATTTTGAAGTAAATGTTTTCAATTTAGAACCCTAAAAATTCAAAAGCTACAGAGTTTGAATGCCTAAAAAAGACAAACAGTGAGTCAATTTTTATGATGAGTATATAAAACCATGACAACGAAGAAAAACTGTGATGTCAAATCTGTCAAAACAATTAAAATTAGCGATAAATTGTGATATTATATAGAAAATAAGGGATCATCGCCATCTTTCATTCATTTCATTTTCATTTTACATGTAAAAATTAATTTATTTATTTGACATTGGCAGAATTGCGCGATATGCGCAAATAAGCCATTAATTAAAAAAGAATAAGAATGATATTATATAAATAAGTGCTTTAATATCATTAGAAATAGTAAAACATATAACGAAAAACTAAGAAAGTTACAGGTAAGGGTTTACATTAGTGTAAGTAGGCAAAAACATAGGATGAAAGTTCGTAGAGATTTGAATAAGTTTGTATTACAGAATTTTAATGATAACAGGTATAAAATTAAAGGTCCATAGTCATAGAATGAACAAAGTGAAGAATACAAATAGAATAAAACTAAAAAGATGATCGATATGAATATAAATGATAAACATACGAATGGAATTATACAACATAATGTAAGTATTTAAATTTATAAAATCTGTGCACTGCCTGAAAACAAACCCTTTTATATGCTTTATCTGTAACTTTGTCAATATGAGAAGCAAAGTTTAGTTGACTATCGAGATATATACCAAGGTATCGCATCTTGGCCACTCTTTGGAATATTGTTGAAATTATAGGAATAATTTATTGGATACTTTTTTCTAGAAGAGTATTACATTAATAATATAAATTAAGATCATTTTTAGAACAGTATTCAAAAAAATTATTTAATTTTCTTAAAATAATTTACAATGTTGAACAGATCTAACAAAAAAATATATTTTTGCGTCTTCAGCATACAATAGTGCTTTGGAATGTTAAAAAAAACTCATATTTTATTAATAAAAATGTTAAAAAGCGTCAAGATGGGAACCCTGAGGCACTCCATAGGTGATGGGAATAAAGCTAGAGGTATATCTTTTAATCGCTAATGCTTGGGATCTGTCAGGCAAGTATGAACTTAACCACCTAAGTAGATCGCCATCTATACCGATGTTTTCTAATTTAAAAAATAGTAGACCATGTGGAATTTTATCAAATGCTTTCGAAAAATCACACAGATAAGATTCCCTAGACCGCTCACTAATAAAATCATGTTGATTAGTGATTTTTTTATGGAAATGATTTTTTAAATAATGTACTTATATTAAATGGGGTTTTTCCCCCTTTTTCCTACAACTATAACTAGTCCTGGAGGTATGGTGGGTAAAAGTATGAACTATGTAAAGAAGTGTATATATACTTCAAATTGTAATGTTAAGTCGAATTTTCACTTAGTGTTAGTACATGCATAATAGTGACAAATAAGATATTTGCTACTAATTGACCAGTCCACAGTCCCATTACTCCACACAACTTTACTTTATAAAGTAATAATTCTTGGTTTTCTTTTCACTTTCAATATGGATGCCAATAACATGGTACGATAAAATACCGACCACAATATTTTCAATCCATTCAATATGAACACGAACTGATTTTGGAGCGATTCGACAAATGCAAACCAGTGTTCATTAGAAGCTCCGATTAATGTCACCACATAGCTTGCTCTGTTTCGATTTCGTTCCTATTCAGAGCTTTAATTAATTAAAATAATTGAGTGGTAATATATTAAGTTCAAAAAGTTTCTAGGAATGTACTTAAATCCAATATACTTTAAACTGATTGATTACCTTGCTGTATATTTAGTAATTTATTACTTACTCAGAAATATTTTTAATTTGTATTTTACGCTATGAACCTAATTTATATGAATTTAAACATATGTTCCATTTGCCTATAGGACGTCAAACCGAAGATTTTCCTGATTGTAATTAAAATTAGTATTTTACGCTTAAGCGCAGATGTAAAACTGCATTGAAAACTCTACTAGGTCCAAACGGGACCCGGACTACACATATTTTTTTCTAGTATTGAAGGAATACGGATCAAACCATAAAAAGAGAAGTCGATTATCAGTAAAAAAAATCGCCTGTAAAACCATACACAATACGTTATGCGAAATAAAATATGTTAAAACTCACAAGCGTATACTTAAAATCAAATATTATTAAATTGTTATTTAATTCTCGTTGATTGTTGTGTAGTTCTTGTACAAAAAATCTTAGGAAATATCCTATAAACGATGCGACAAATCCCAGAATAGGACAGTGACAGCCGGATCGATTGTACGACGGCCGTTGTCGGAATTCCGGCACGAGGACTGAAAGCGGCGCCGGACGATATGTCAATTAGGATATTGGAGCTGAATGCTGCTATGACACGCGCCGCGGCGAGCTATTCCGAGTTGATTGAAATATCAAAGTTTAGTTCTGTGTACCTTGTTTTTTGACAGATTAATATAAAAGGCAATTTAATAAGAAATGGATATATATGTATATTGAAATAAACTACCTATATAATTCATTTCACTTCTTCAATAAGCTTTTTTAAAATATATATCACGGGCACACTTTGCTGTAACTAACTCTGGAAATTTGCAAACCAAAATTCTTAGAAATATAATTTTTATTTTTCTTTACTTAATATAAAACAGGATTTATGTTATAAATATTACATGTGATATTGTCTAATATTTATAGTTAATTATTAACTTAACTGTAAATATTGTAGTGTATTAATTAAAATTAGTATTTTCAAACATTGGATCGCTATTGGCAACCAAACGGCACACTCAATCCCCTGGTAAACTTATTCTCGCAACGTCGTATCACGTTCGAAGGTAAATAACAAACAGCACAGACGGTGTTTGCTATTTTCGTATAATCTAATTCCCCTGCACTCAGACCGCCTAAAAAATATACACTCATTTGAAATTCGAATGCGTCACGAAGTGTCTCTTACGTAATCATATTATTCGAATGCACTCAGAACTGGCCAGATTAAAAGCACTTGAAGTCTTGGCTCGCTACAAAGTTTCCTTTTTAGCGCTTCAGACAGTTAAACGCAGCTTTTAATGCTGTTTTGTTTACTAAAGGTTACTTACTTACATTCAAATCAAAATTATTTATTCAGTCTAGGCTGTTACAAGCACTTGTGAAAGTCGAGAGCTACGCCATCGGTTCGAAAATCTACGGCGGGAGTTTCATTATAATATTTATGACACATTAGCTGTTCCCGCAACTTTGTTATTCCAAAACTGCGTCATTGATGTTGGTAAAGCCACTTCAACTGCTTCATACTTACTATTTTTTTAGTATTGATTTTCCTATGAGTGCACAATAAAGGAAATTTTAGTTTGTTTTCGGGAGCCCTCGTCCTATGTCGCCGCCGCAGGCGCTACGAACCTAAAAACAGGTTGCATATACGTGCGCAACCTCACCGCTGGCCGCTTATACGCCATGACGGCATTGTGAAAAAAGAAATCTTTATATTTTAAAAGGCACACTTTAATCTATACTTAGATATATTATAAAGAGGAAAGATTTGATTGTTTGTTTAAATGGCTCTGTAACAATTGAACCGACTATTGAAAATTCGATCACCTACGGGAAGATACACGAGAAAACAGTTAAAATTTAATAATTGTTGTAAATCGTCATTTTTGGACATTTCCAATGATAAGACAGTTTATTTCTTGGACTATTGCATTTTCCAACGGCACATTAAAATTCACGTCGCCCGTGTGCGAAGCGGCCGTCGTTTTGCCGCGGCGTCAAAGTTTATCTAAGTAAATTCTCCTCGTAAAGCACTAGCATTACTTCCGTGTTGCCGCATTAGCATGATAACGGCGGATGGCGAGTTACGTTATTCGCCGTTTGCAGGCGGTGGACGATGGCTGCGTCGTCGGCGACACCGTTATGTATACACGTCCTATTAAATGTTTTATATCATGCGAGAGGGGTCTGTGTTGACAGTTTTAAAACCTTGCTAACTCTTTACAAATATATTTATTTTCGTTATAATTATTATATAACATAAATCATGATTTAAAGTTTATATTATTTGTTTCAATATACTTTTAGCAAAAGTTGAGTGTATTTATTATTATTTGTCGAATATCTAAAGTAATGGCTCTTAAATAGTAGCGTCAAAGAGAGAGCTATTGTTTGAATTTTTAATTAAAATCTTATTCCTATATTCGATCAATTTTGCATTGACAGTGCTACACTGAAAAATATTCTTAATGAAAAATGTTTAAAACTGCACTGATTTAATATAATTTTAATTTAGTTATTAACTAGCTTGTTAAAGTTAAAACTTTTGTTTAGTATAGGAAGTTCATTTTATTCATTTCAGCAGGAAACAGATTTTTTTACGCGCATCTTAACAGTAGATTCTGATTATTAATGTACAAATATCCTAAACTTAACCCCTAAAGAGCGTTATTCAAAAGTTCATCAATCACGGAAATAAATGTATTAAATTTATTTATTGACTACTTGGTCCCTGGCACCCTAAGATGGGATTCGAACCTACGACCTTTCACAGTACGGGCCAGGGTGCCAGGGACCAAGTGGTTTTTTCAAGCATTTTGTATTAAGAATAATTTCATATTCTTTAAATATCCGGATATGATAATACAACCACCTTGAATAGCGTCCTTTGATTTATATGCTGTAACTGAAAATAGCTGAAATGAATATTGTATGTAAGGGCAGTCGAGCCACGAGCCATGCGAGCGCCGATGGCGATAATGCGCCCTGAATAAATGATGCGATCCATCCGTGAATAGCGCATTCACATATGAAACGAACTGGACGCTTATTGTATAGGTACCACTCGAAATCTACCACTACGACCACATTCAGTTTGACAAACAGTGTATTAATCGTTAATGAAGCTATTTTATAATTTTCATATATTATTGAATACATTAGCAACTGTATTATGTATAATACACGGTCAACAGCGAGACAGACGCTAGCATAGACCGTACCGCACAAATTCAAAATTTATATGTTTTTTTTTATGGAATAGGGGGCAGTCGAGCAGACGGATCACCTGATGGTGAGTGATATATGTAAATTAATAATTTAAAAAGGTTTTTCCTACAATCTATAGATACAGAACCATTTTCTTTAAAATAACAGTATGCTGGATATGTACATAATAGGGATGATGACTGGGTAAAAAAAAATGCAATTCTGTTTAGTCCGTCAGTCAGATAATAGAAAAATATTAGATACGTATTTTTTTTTTACTTCAATTTAACAAGAAATAGCTTAGATAATAGGCATTAAAGTTGAGGAGTGGGGGCTCTCTACGTCACAGTTGAGTAGAAAACGTACTCTAACGTGACGTCATGCGAAATTTCAACTCAATGTAACGCCGTAATTTTATGATTACGAAAAAAATAATAAAATACGTGTTTAATATTTTTTACATGACGGACAAACAAACAAAAATTAGTCATCATCCCTATTCATTACTAATAATCATTTTTTTTTACTGCCAAATAACTAATTTAAATGTCACACCTAGAGGCTACTGTAGCTTCAATGTGCTTTGAATAAGTGATATGACAGCCGCTCTAGCGTCGGATTACTGCTGTCTGCTATAGTTAAGAATTAGTTTTCCGGGAATAGGAAACACAAAATACCTAAAATAACTCAAATAAAAATAGAAACCTCCTAATAAAAACTTATTGTATTGTTTACATAAATTTACTTTTTATATTAACTTCTTTATTTAAGAATTGAAATTAAAATAACAAATGATTTTGCAAATACATACTATATTGTATTGAGGTAGTAGAGTTTTTGAACCCAATATATTTTCAGCCAGCTTTTGTAGAGGCCAAATGATAACAATTGGTACCTAATTTGACTTTCAAATTATCAATTGAATATAATTATTGCAAAATAATCGACGCTGATTTGCACTTGGCCAATTAACTAGGAATTTTAGGGCTATGTTAACGTTATTAATCTGAGAGAACCAATAAAAATATAATATAATTTTTAATTACAACTCATTTGGACGTTATTTTCTTATACAAAATCCATTAAGGCATTACTAATAAGCAATGTGCAAATGTCGTATAATTTGCTTTTTAATTTTTCACACAAACTAAAAGTCAACTAAACAACTGTAACATCTTTCTTATTAGTAGGGGTAATAAATATAATATTTTATGTTGTACGCGCCTTCTTAATACTGCAAGGCTTTTTAAAATATAACGTATAAATACTAAATTGCTACTTCAAGCTGTGAACTAAGAGATACGACACTCTGCCAGTTATTTCAACTCAGCAAAAAAAAAACGGCAATCAATTTATAGGCAATTTTGCAAGGCTCTAGCAATTTCCGTGTTCAAAATGCCATAATGCCCCGTGATTTATTTGCTGATGATATTTTATTAAGGTCGTAAAACATCTCTACCCGTTCGCCAGGAAACCCTTCAAGCCTTAATATATTATTCTCCGAGGCGGCGACAAATTACCGGGTCGAATATGTTTTTTGTCAAGCTACGTTTATTCAAGGAAGAATAGCAAAGTTCTGTTATTATCTTGAACAGGTGCGAAATAGCCCAATTTGTGGAATGTTTTTCATATTATAAAACATAATGTTTCTTTGTTTATTTGCCTGGGTTTAAAATTCGTATATTCTATCTTTATGCAGGTAGTAAAAATGAAACATTTAAACATTATTATATATTCGTAGAATGTTATTAGATTAATGAATAATTTCTTCCATCTCGTTAAATTAATTTAATACATGAGGCTCTAAAACCTGGGGAGCGACTGGCTTACTCTCAATACAGCTATAGCCATAAACACGTATTATTATTTTAATCAATGAATATTGTTAATATTCTTTTATAATGATCTTGCTTTATTATTAACATTTTTAATCGATGATTTAGCATGTTTTACTAAGTCTACTGAATTATAATAGTAAGACTAAATTTTTAAATAGTCAAATACGCTGTGATGTCGCTAAGATGTCGTATCCTATGGCTAGGGAGTTAAGTCATCGTTATATTTGTTGGAATTTCACATTAATAACAGAATACAAATTTACTATTGTTTGAAACAATGCATTTGCTTGATATAAAATTATTAAGAAGCATTTAAGAAAACCAACACAAATAAATTACCTATATGTTTTTATAAATATGGCACCCATTATATAAACTGGTGCCAAATGTGTTTTTTCGTCTCCTCAGAAGCCGTCTGATGCAGTCGCCCCGCCGACGCCACGGACATTACGTCTCGAGCGCTAAGAAATAGCAACCGGAAATTTAGCCAATTATATAAATACACTTATTAAGGAGGTGGAGCTCATAAGTGAAGTGGTTAGCGCGTTAGGTCTGTGATGTAGAGGTTAAACAACTAACGGAAGGACCGGTCATATGATGATTAAAAATAATATTATCTTGAGCTCCTCCGTGCTTCGGAGAGCGTTATACCGCTGGTCCCGGTTGCATCTGTCTTTGACATCCACCAACCTGCGGTGCAAAATAAAGTGCCTATAGTAATTGATTACTACATTTATTTGGCCTGACTCCATTTTTTTATTTTTTATGCGGTTTTTATGGACACTATATAAGTTTATTTAAGAACGTCATTCATATTAATTTTAACATACCTATCTACAACCCAAATAAGACGTATTATCACAAAAAATAGATTCAGGAGTATATATGACACTTTTATAACAACATTTTTTTATACAATTATAACAGGACATTTTAGCGCTCCTGTTTTGCCATCGGCCCTGTAATTGCCAAATTTATAGCTTCCAACACTAACGCAATTGCGGTGGGGCGGTGTGTATCATTCCTAAATTAGATTCCTTGAGAATGCTTAGAATGTCTGTCACCAAATTCTGAATTAGTATTAAACAACCCTGCTCTCTGATATTTATTATATTTTATTAAATTACAACCTTTGCATATCTATATATTACAATGTTCTTTTCTGTAATCTATCTGTACAGGTAAATAATATTGGAGTATCTGTTTCTAATATAAAAATAACCGCTTTTTACTAAATACATAAGGTAGGTATACACAGTGCATATATAGCAAAAAAAAAGTTATAATCTTTCTAGTTCTTACGGCTAATGTCTGAAACAGCTGGACCGACTTTGACGAGACTTTCACTGGCAGATAGTGTTTGTAATAAGGAGTAACTTAGGCTACTTGTCGACACAGCTAGTTATTATAAGTTGCGGGCACAGCTAGTCATTATATAAAGTGGATCCAACCATGAAAACTTCCAGCATATTAAAACTAAAAGAGAAGTCGAAAATATAATAAACAAATAAACTAATTAAAAGCACTATCGAATCTTCCAACTATTATTTAACCAACCACCCTTTTTACTGTTCATAAAAAAGTGCAAAAGAGGAGACTCTTTTCATTTATTATTTTTATTGTAACAATCTTAAAGAAACTCATAAGTCTAATTTTACTTTCAATATGTTTTTTATATAACCTTTAAATTCACATGAGCTTTAACCAGAATACTTATAAAGAGACAATTTATTTAAAATCAAAAATAAAGGTAGTAAAAAAACGACCACGTCTATTAAAATTGTCTATTAAAATTAAATTCCTAATTATTATATTTGAACAATTTTGCATTCACAATGATATATTGGGTTGGCACAAAAGTAATGAGACACACTAGAAAAATCTATAACATTTCCTTTTTAAAATCAATTTTTTCGATAATATTCTAGAATGTTGTAGAACATTCTAGGTACTTCTGGTGTAGGGTATATAAAGCCGCGCTCGCGATTTGTTTAGTCAGTTTGAAGAAAAATGGACGAGCGACAAGTTCGAACACTATACTTATACGAGTACTTGTTAGGCCACAGTGCGCGGGCTGCGGCTGACAATATCAACAATGCATTAGGCGCTGGAAGTACAAGCCATGCGACGGTGTCCCGATGGTTTGACCGTTTTAAATCAGGAGACAGGAGCCTTGAAAGTCAGCCACGCTCAGGGCGACCACCCGCAGTGAATGATGACGATTTGCGCCGCGAACTGCAGTTGAATCCGGATGCTACCACTCGTGAATTAGCGGAAGCACTTAAATGCAGTCACCACGCCGTGGAACACCATCTGCATGAGCTTGGTTATCGAAAAGTTTTGGCTCGGTGGGTACCGCACATCCTTACAGACGCCAGTCGTGCAGTCCGTGTCGCTATCTGTCAGTCACTTTTGCTGCGACCCCGACGTAAAGAGTTTTTGTCAGATCTGGTTACTGGAGATGAATCATGGATTTATTACGAGAACGATACACGTCGTGCTTTTTGGCTGCCTCGAAAAGAAACGCCACCAACTCAACCGAAGCCGAGTCAAAAGAACCGCCGAAAAATTCTGCTTTGCTGTTTCTGGGATGCGCAAGGCATACTGTTTTATGAGCTATTACACAATGAAACTATAAACGCTGACAAATATTCAACCCAGCTTACCAAATTATCTGCCGCTATCAAGAAAAAACGACGAAGACGAGTCAATGTAGTTTTACTGCACGATAACGCTCGACCTCACGTCGCATCTGTGGTTCGCCGACAGTTGGAGAACTTGGGCTGGGAGACGATACCCCACCCACCTTATTCCCCAGACCTCGCCCCATCAGACTATCATTTGTTTAGAGCCCTGAAACAGCATTTGCGGGGTAAACAATTTAATGATTTCTCTGACGTAGAGGCGGAGTTGAACAACTTTTTCGAGGCACAGCCATCAGAGTTCTGGGCAAAAGGCATCCAAACTTTGCCGGATCGTTGGCAAGAAGTCTTAGATACTAATGGTAATTACATCATTGACTAAACTTTTTTTATTGTAATAATAATAAAAAAGTAAAAACTTAAACCAAGTGTCTCGTTACTTTTGTGCCAACCCGATACTTAAAAATATTCTTACCCAGGACCTAAAAGGAGTGACGAATTTTTAAAACACTTGTTTCCTTTTCGCTGCTACAAAATTAGCTCGGTGGCGTAATGGATAAGCGCCGCGGCCCGCGATCGTAGTCGTTAAGCAACTTTCGCAAGGGTCGGTCACGGGATGGATGACCAAAAAATTATTATCTCGAGCTACTCCGTGCTTCGGAAGGCACGTTAAGCCGTTGGTCCCGGCTGCATTTGCAGTCGTTAATACCCTCCAATCCGCTTTGGGCCAGCGTGGAGGATCATGGCCCATCCTCCTTAACCATCCATAAGGAAGGCCTGAGCTCCTGCAGTGGGGACGTAAAAGGGCTGGTGATGCTACAAAATGGGTTCGAGTCCCTTTTCAGAGTGCCATGGGCAAAGGTTTTTGAGCATTTTTCGTTAAAAATATTTTTCAGTATAGTATTGTGAATGCAAAATTTATCAAATATAACAATATGAACAAGTTTTCATCTTTGTCAAACTTTAATTGTTTGTAAAAATACTTCTGTCGGCTGTTTAAGTGGACTGATGAAAATACGCTCTGTAATAGCGAAAACTATAGAAGTGCTTGAAAAATCTTCAGTCAAGTTAGGTCTCGGGCAGCTCAATAGTTAGAGCAGTTGCCCGGATTGCGAAAGGTCATGGGTTCGAGTCCCATCTCAGAGTGCCAGGGACAAAGCGGATTTTTTAAACATTTTTCATTAAAAATATAATTTCCTATATCTAAAGCGCTTTGTTTATAATTATTTAATTAACAAAATATTCCATTATCAACTCGTTATCATGATCAAATTAATTCCACGTAAGTCAGTTGGGGATCTACAATGTTTCCGCCCTTATACAACTCTTCAACAACAAGCAAGAGGTAACCTTGAAAACAGACAATGTTTTAATATCGGGCAAAAGTTATCAACAAAAACCGAAGTGAAATCCTTTGAAAATTCTACCTAACTGTTCCTAGTTGTCTAGCTGACGATGCCAGTTGCTACGCCCCGGGCGCCATCTTTAATTTTGTTTTGAAAATTACCATCTAATTTTGAATTTTAAAAGGAGACGCCTGAGGCCACGTTAAATCCAAGCTAATTTGTTTGATATAAATCAGTACAAATTGTTTATGTCTCAAAACTTTTGTTGAATTATTTATATTTAATAATTTTATATTTAGGTACAATAGTCAAGCCGCGTCAATCGTCAATTGGAATGTAGTATAATACAGGCAATACGGTTATAATAATAAAAAATATTAGTAAATAATTACTGGTTACTACTTTTTTAAATTATGGCCATTACGAGCTATTTGTGAAATTTAGTGTACATATTATCTCTTTTTAAATTCAAGTTTATTATGAGAAATTTTTTGATATTACTTCAAGTATTTCAGTTAAATGTATAAGGGCCTATAAGAGCTTCGAATAGATACTGCTTACTAGTCAATCATCACTATCTACTAAAAAGGTACTACATATATGCCTTAAGCTATGTTCCGACCTAGACCTCTAATAGGGAAACGACAGACTGGGTATAATAAATTGGTATAAGTCTAAAACTTTTACCCAAACTTTACACCGATATCACTTTGCATATTTTATTCTAAAAAAAACATGTCAGATATTTCTTATTGTGACTTATAACTACCCAAATAAAGGAGACTGATTCGAGTTTTTGGGAAAAAAATAAAAATACAAAACAAAACGAATTTCGCAATATTCGGCCTTGAATTAATTTTATTGCACACGTCGAATCGATGGAGACTTTGACAAATTGTTTATTAATAATGTTCCCAACATTCTCGCTAATTTTCAGGTCTATGAGAGTTAATGTTAACGTAAGTCCCTATTTTTGAAGATAATTTGACTGAGTTACAAAAGGTAACAAGATTTTCTATATTGTGTCGGGTCTGGGCTTTGAGTTGCCTTCGTTGTTTCACATTTCAAAATTACTTAATTACTTAATAAGTGCTTTAGCTACTGAATTTGATACCTGATCAATGAATGTGATTGACTATTATTTATTAAATTGGCACTTAAAATATTATATTTTAATTATCACCTGTTTAAATCTAATTATAATAAATGCTATTTAATAAACAATAAGCAACCAAAATTCTAAATAATATCATCATAAAATTGTATACACGTTGTCTGCCTCCATCGCAATAATATTATTCAAGCCAAAATCCCGTTTCGAAGCATTCCCGCAGGCAAACTTAAACTAGTTTAATTGCTGTGTAATTTCTATCTGGAGGTAGATATCAATTTAATGAAGAGCGTGCACATACTGCTGTTACTCCTCTGAAATAACCATGAATTTACCAGAATATTAAATCCGTTTACAAACACAGATTTCATAAATTATTAAATTAAAAATAAAATTGTACAAAACAAGCTGGTAGCTTATTACTATTACTATTTGCTTATTATTTCTTGCCCAAAGCGTTATTTAAAGTGAATTTAAAAATATATTCACCTATCGAAAAATATCTATTAGAAACGAAAAAGTTTATATATAAAGAGGTTTTTAACACCTTTGCTCGTAAAGCTGATGTAATTCCACCGGTTTTAAATATGTAAAGCAGGTCATAAAAAACGCGTGTGTTACCAAAGCAAATAGTTAAGTTATAGTCCATATAAATTCCATAACAGTATTTTTTGCCATTTCGCGCGCTGTTGCTATTCAAATTTCGAACTAATCGCCGCGCGGCGCCAGTCAGTAGGCAGCGCTAGCGCGCTGTTAAAATGGCACAGACAGTGTACATTCACAGAATGAGTTATTTAAAATAAAAAAAAAAAAACAGTTTATTCGGTAATTTAAAAACTTGACTGCATGCTCTAACGTCTTTGCCAACATTTTCACGCAGCTACGGCAGAAAATAATACTCGCGCCATTTTTCTAAAATTTTCTTTCTTTGTACTTGTATTGTGCATATCTAAAAATTACAACTTTCAATAATGAAGAAGAGCAATATATTACTTCAACTCAACCGGATATACTAACAGAAGCGCGAACCGCATACGACAGCTTGCTGCCGTCAATATCCAAAGACAGATACATAACCACGTATGAAAATTTCTTGAAGTGGAAAAACATGAAAAATGCCAAGTCATTTTCCGAAAATGTAGTTTTGGCGTATTTTAATGAACTAGCTAGTATATATAAGCCTAGCTTGATGTGGACAACATATTCTAGGCTGAAAAGTACCCTCAAGATGAAAAATGGTGTCGATATTAACTTATATTCAAATCTCATTGCATTTTTAAAGAGACGCTCTGATGGTTATAAAGAAGAAAAAATCTAAGGTACTGTCATCAAATGACGTCGAAAAGTTTCTAAGAGATGAAGGGTCTTGTGGGCGTGGCAGTGTAGTCACGAACCTGGACAAATGTACAGGATCGTGACTTAACCACGCGATCGCGATGTTTAGTCATTCACGAACGCGCGCGCTGTAAGTACTGTGAAACGCGCCACTAAAAATGTAAAAAAATGCCGTCTTGCACAGCTATTAATCGCAAAAAAAGTAGCCCATCCTCAAGTAGGTCCAAAGGAAGGATTTCTGTCCATTAGTAAGTAGAACACTTCTCAAATTTAATATTTTTAGTCGAAATTCGTGAAATGTTATCAAAAGTGTGAATCACAAAATAATATTTCCAAGAAAATATACATTGCTGGAGAAGTACGCATATTTATTACATTGTGTCGTACTAAGCACGTAATGTAAGGAACATTGCGAAATCACCGTTTTAAATAATAACAAAAAAGTTTACGGTAGATGCTTAGTGAAGTGCCTGGAAACATTTAAACGAGTCTTGGTGTGTTAGTTAGTAAAAACTAAATAAAAGGAAGGACGATAAAAATAGTGGTACCAAAAGATAAATTTAATCAGAGATTAACAATAGCAATAAATAAAATGTAACCCTATTCTTGACTACCATATTGACTTTGTTTGGTACGCGTTAGTATATTAATTTAATAATAATGAGTGTGGTGTAACGAAATAATATGTTTTAATATTCTTAATATTGTAACAGAAGATTAGTTTTTTATTATTATTATATTGGGGTATATTCCAATAGCATTTATTGTACTAATTGTATTTTTTATTTAGTATACATTTATTACATTATATTGTTTGTCAATATTACTAGTTTCATTTATAGCCTGATACAAATAGCAACTTTCAGTATGGAGATCAAACATTAAAACATAACAGCTGTTTTTTATTATTATGAGGGTATCATATATTTCTTTTTTAGTATATGAATTAATCCAACGATATTTTCTTTCGGATTATTAGTAAAAAAAATAAAATTCCTTTAATTTCTCAATGGCATGATAAGCAAAATACATATAAAGTGACTTCTACGTATTTTCACGTTGTTACTTCCATAAAATACATAAATCTTCCTAATATTATATTTGGAAACTCATATTTTTATATAACACGGACAATAAATATTTAAAAAATATTTGTAAAAAAATCAATAATATTAACAATGAAATACGACTTCAATCGATATTACTATATTGCGTTAAGTATAATTTGTTTTGAATCCAATGAAAATTTCCATGAGAATATTGCATACCAATATTCCCGTGGAATATTGGTATATAACACGCAATATATGCAGCAGACTTTGAGTGAAACACAAATTCTACTAAATATCATTAAAATCCACTCATAAATATTTAAATAAAAGTTTTATTACATTAAACTACAACAAAAAAAAAATTAAGTAAAAAATAAAGTTTAATAAAAGTCACTATTTCCTGTAATTTTTTTTAGTTGGATTTCAGTAATTTTCATTGTCGCTATGATAAATAAAACCAAAATTTGTGAAAAAAATCGTGTTAGTAATTTTGCGTGAATAAATGAAGGTTTTTTGACCTGATGTTTTTTTTATACCTTCCGTAGCTAAAATGAGATGGTTTCTTAAATATAGTCTCTTGTAATTGACTCACAAACTTGATTAAAAATATTCCAGGCTTATATCGAATTATTTCCGTTTTTCTCGAAATTGTATCAGGCTATTAAGCAATGTTGCCGATCTTATCTGTTTACTTCATACGTAATCGAGTAACGTAACGTAAAAAAATATATTATTTATAAACCAACATACTTATATGCAAATAAATATTTAAGCACGACTGGTACCAATTCAATATTAGTTCAATATTAGCTCATTATTAGGAAGTGATTTAAATATTTCTTACTGAATCCAACAACTAATTAACAATGAACATCTAAAGAAAAAAGATAATGTCATATTTAATCAATAATATTCAATGTATATCCAAAATAATATAAAGAAATCATTACTCCAGTATTCACTACTCTTTCAATTAATTGTATTGTTATTTTTCAATATAGATAGTAAACAACTTTATGTCAATCACTAGTGTAATATGTCAAATTAAAATGGCTATTACACGTTTATTACGCACTCTAGATGTCTGTTATGGTTGAACGTGATTGGTTATAGTTATATTGGAGCGTTCTGATTGGCATGTTTAAAACGCAAGTGTGTGGATATCTTTTGTATAATTGGTCTAATATTTTGTCTGATGTAATGCGGATGAAAAGTGGGACAAGACTGGCGACATCGGTTTTCGTACAAAGTATGCATGATCGCCTTTCTAACCTCTTTTCCGTGTTTTGTGGTCATGACTCATGACTCTAGCCATAGGTTACGATATCTTAGCGATGTTATTTCAATATTTCGTTTTATTTTACTCTTTGTTATGTGCAACGCTCGATATTATAGATATCCATAGGTCGTTTCTTTTCTCCGGTTCACTGTAGTAGTTTATTAAACGAAAACACTGCACTTTTCAACATACACCACCAGCCCTTTTACGTCCCCACTGCAGGGGCTCAGGCCTTCCTTATGGATGGTTAAGGAGGATGGGCCATAACCCTCCACGCTGGCCCAATGCGGATTGGAGGGTATTAACGACTGCAAATGCAGCCGGGACCAACGGCTTAACGTGCCTTCCGAAGCACGGAGTAGCTCGAGATAATAATTTTTTGGTCACCCATCCCGTGACCGACCCTAGCGAAAGTTGCTTAACGACTACGATCGCGGGCCGCGGCGCTTATCCACTACGCCACCGAGCTACTTTTCAACATAAGAGAACATTTTTACACACTTTTGTAACATTGTTTATTTATAATCAGGTAATATTAAACCGTAAAAACTACTTAAGAACAATTTATTTAATAATTGTGGCTATAGCACACACGCGTCATAAATTCAAAAAGTTCGAGAAGACCGCCAAAACATTTGAATCCAATTTTTTGCAACGCAAAGGAATTTGAGTTCATTCTGCATTGAATAGACATTTGTTTTATAAAGACAAAAAAATCACTAATAAGTATTTATAGTTACACTGATTTTAAAATACAAGCACAAGTGCATTACTATAAAATTAACTACTAAATAGAGTCCCTCCTGAAAAAAAAGTCTCTGAATTGTTTATCTCAATATATCGTTTACTTGTGATTTTGCCTTTTCAATATTTTACCAAATATCCCAACTAATAAAGATACCATTTTCTTAAGCGTTTAAATAACAACAATCACGAGTTACAATTTAATTGACTCAATACTCAAAGATAATATAAGCTGAACTGCCACAAGTTCTGAAGCACAATAGAGCAAAGGAAGATTGGCCCACATGTGAACAATACGCGCCCATTGTTGGGCTGACAAAGGGCCGCACTATTAATTAACTTGCGGACAGATCGCCGTTCTGAACTATGCGCCTCCTTGCGCACTGATTCGCCTGTAAACCTATATCAAAATCCATAGTGAAACTCGATAACGTAGAGTAGTGTACAAAACCATTATTATAATATGTAACATTATAGTACAGTATCTATATCTTTTTCCTTCGGGATTCAGGATGAAAACATACAACTTGAATTACAGGTATTATACAATAAAATTATTATTAGGTATAGATGATTTTTGCATTCATAATATTATAATTTTAATAGCTCAGTGGCGTAGTGAATAAGCACCGCGGCCCTCGATCGTTGTTGTTAAGCAACTTTCGCATAGGTCGGTTACGGAATGGGTGACTAAAAAATTATTATCTCGAGCTAATTCGTACTTCGGAAAGCACGTTAAGCCGTTGGCCTCGTTTACATTTGCAATCGTTAATACCCTCCAAGCCGCCTTCATGGGGGCCCATGCATGGCCTATCCTCCATAACCATTCATAACAAAGGCCTGAGTCCCGGTAGTAGGGATGTAATAGATGAATGTTATATTGAAAGCATATCTTACTAATATTATTGATTTCATATAAAAACTATGAAAGAGTTTTGAAGAAATTTCTATCCTTTCCACTCTATTTAGATACAACATTTGTTCAGTGGTTTAGACGTGAAAACATACCAGACACACACATATATACATAGAGAAAGAAAGACAGCCTTACTTCCATATTTATAATGTTGGTATGAATTAGCTCTATTCTCGCGACTTCACCCGCGTAATATAATATGATAGCGTATATCACTTACGTAAAATTTAGCTTCTCGTAGTTGAAAGTAAATGTGATAATAATATTCTAGTTTAAAAAAAATCCCAATAGCAACAAAATATAAGGATATCCTTACTTATGGCGGGCATCTGAAATTTCTCGGTTTCGTTCCGGAATACGCTGGCAGTTAAATATCTCACATCTGAATTTATTTTGGTACACGAAACTGCAAGTAACCGACACGTTGTAAACATAGTTTTCCCTGTAGAAAACTTACCGAAATATTTGAGGAAACCACTACAGAACTGAATTCATATCGGATGTGTATTGAACTCATACTAATGGACGTTAGAACTTTTTTTTTTACTGGACTGCCCATGTTAATCAAAACTATCTTTAACCACTTTTAATGTAAAAGATCCCCGTCTGCAATCAGAATTATTTAAAATTAAACGTTATAATACAAACTCATATTTAATGATCCTTTTGTATGCCTTTTAGCGAGCAGTTTTAAGCAGATTTCCTGAACCTTGCTTATATAAAATTATACAAAGAGATATATTTAAAAAAAATATACTTTGCGATGACTTTAATTGTAATCATATTGTTTTGATAAAAGATTTTTTCATTGTTTTTAATGTCGCTATTATTCCGCCATTATCAAATGTTAAAAAATATAGTCAGTTCCACTCGGCTGACATATCATTCCTAATAAAACCAAATATATACAAATTCATTAAGTCATTCAAAAGATATGATTGACAAAAAGCTCGTGTTTATAGGTACTATACATAAATACGTAAACCGTAAACACAATAGTACCTTTTGAGCAGTGGTGTAAAAATCAACGCCGTCAGAAAACAAATAAAAACGGCTTAAATCAATCAACGGCTATCGGAAAGTCGCAAAATCCAAATAAAAATCAAATACCAAAATCTCATCTGAAAACCAATTAGATTTTTCTATGACCATCACTTCAGTGGACCACCGATGATGGATGGGAATCGATATGAATTTATATTATTTCCCCAACTCGTTCATCGATGTCATTCGAAATTGATTGCTTGTGAAAACATCAAAAGCCAACGTTCGGCAGAATTTTTTTTACGTATTTTTTACGTACACATAATAAACGAGTATATCAGCTCAAATTGACAGCGCAGTGGTTAGCGTATTAAGTTTGCGATACGAAAGTTTTGCAAGAGATGGTCATAAGATGGGTGACCAAAAAGTTTTTATCCTGAGCTTCTCCGTACTTCGCGAAGCACATTAAGCCGTGGGTCCCGTCTGAATCTGCAGTTGTTAGCCCACCAATCTGCACTGGGACCGCGTGGTGGACAATGGCATTTTATTGGTTTCCACCCATAAGGCAGGCCTTTTCGGAAGCAATGGAGACATTAATAAGCTGGTGGTAATAATGACTAACTTTATATAATCTTTGTGAATTTCAAATGTTGATAACAAAAGAACCTAAAAGTAACTCAACTGACCGATCCTAATACATAACCTTAATAAATTTTTAAAAATTCTTAAAGTTTTGTATTCTCATTTCTCTTGCGTAACGAAAGAACTTGAAACTAGGTCAACTTCGAAATGGTTTCATGTGCAGAAAATATCTTGTGGGAAATCGAAGCGATTTCGCATGCAATGGGGCGACAGACTTCTGAAAAACGCCACCGGAAAACGCACGCTAACGTCAGCGAATCACGAAACCAATCGACCTATATACAGACTGGACTACATTCAGGGACGATTTGCATTTGAATATAGACAAATTACCCAAAAATTCCTGTGTTGTGTCCATTATACAGAAAAACAATAAGTACCAAAAAGTCGTCCTAGTTTATTTTACAATACATACTATAAATAAATATTAGTCTCTTATATATCAATATCAAGGTATACCGGGTATGCCGGCTAGTTATAGCAAGCGGCCGACGTCAAAGTATCGATATAAGTCCAGAATTTAGCATATAACTATAAAACACCATACAGATAAAAAAATTCTAAAGCAAAAAAGTCCTAAATTCTAAATGAAGCATTTTATTACAGAATAACTATGTATATAGCAATTATTAACAACTCTTTTCTTAGATATTAGATGTAGACTAATCTGAGCACTTACATTCTGATATCTGATTGAATTGCTGTGCTTTTATCTGAGGCAGGTAGGTATATAATGTCATGTCTTATAATCCAATCAGCAGGCAGTATAAATCGAGTGTCGTGAACATTCATCAAACAACTGGATCGTGCACCTTCTGTAAAAAAATCATTGGTAATAAAACCTCCGCCGATACAAAAGCCAGACCACAGACACATTTACACGATTTATCGCTATCCCTTTAACCGCAATGTTGCTTATATTTAAAAAAAAGGTATTTTGCCGTGTGCCGTCCCCAGTACACAACTGAACGCTGCGGCTCGTTGTTATAACAGTCAACGCTAGTAGATTATCCTGGCTAACAGAATAATCAGATTCGATTCCTGTCTGAGCCAAAATTCTTTTCTCAGTTGCTGCATTATATATTATTCAACGTAACAATTTCTTTTCTTTAAAAATCATATTTTAATAATATGAAAAAAAAAAATAAAAACTGTTTTTGTACTCTTACAACTGACATGCGATACATCATGAACTATTGCTTATTTTATCCATCTATGATATTAGTTCTACGGAGAAGAACAGAAACGGTTTTCAAGGGTACATCTTGCAGTTTTGAATATGGACATTTACAAAATTACCAATACCGTGTGTCAGACGGGAATATACCTTTAAAATACATTTAGCAACACCGGGGTGGAGGGTGGTAAAATATGCTATGTATCTTTCGACTTAAAATGTGATTGGGGCTCAGGGAGCGATAACATCCACTTCATGACCCAATTTTTCAGCAAAACAATGGAATTTGAAATTTTATCGTGGGCCCTCATCGGCTCGTTATCAACACACAATGTCGATTCGCGTTTTAATATTTGTTTTCTTTTCATCATCCAAATTTCATAAAGGGTAGCATTTAGTGATTAGAAAAATGCTTTAACCAAAATGGGTAATTGATTAATAATATATAAAAGGTAGGAAGCAATTAACGTCACATTAGACTGCTCTATTTTAGCCTTTATAAGTATTACAAAATTGGATTAAGTGACTCGCGTAGAATTGATAAGTTTACATACATTCATTATTAGACTTCCTGTCGTATCTGACCTGCCTTTTCTGTCCTCTTGGTTGGTTCCTTTCAATATTCAGAGATTATTATTCACATCTTTCATCGCGTTAATTAATTTTATGATTATTCTGTACACAGAAAGTAGACATTTTTTTACAGTCACGATTAGCTTCAATTTTATATTAAACTTTCACCTTAAGTCTTATTTCCTTCTATCTACATTTTTCTACTAGAAGAGAAGCAGTTTAAAGTATTATTCTCAACTTTACTCTTACTTCCTAGTGTTCCGAATATTGTTGTACAACAATTTTGTACATTCAAAGTTTTAAAAAACAAACTAAACCGACATACTTCTCTTGATCAAATTGATCGCGTGCTATTAAAAGGTGATATCAGAAACAATCAAAAAAGTAATGAAAGTCAAGATTCCCCCAAGGGATCCGTAAAAACTACGCGTTGACATCTATACTGCAAGAATTTTCTTTATAACTGAATCTAGAACTACATATACATTACGTTTAATAGGTACGTGAGACGATTTACAAAACGTATGTAGTCCTATATCAGAAGATATACCGCTTAAAATAAAACAACTTGGAAGGGACATTATCTTTGAATATTCATTCACACTAACATAAACAGGTTGTAAGTGAGAACGGTGGTCCTAAACTGCCTATCTTTATGGCCCGAAGGGTGCATCTAATACAGACGACAACAAACGAACCTCGCTCCAGGGCCAAGACACAAAACGTTAGTAAGAAAACCGTTATAGACATGCAAATTAAACTGCGCCAGGAACTAATTACTTTGCGCCAAAGATAAACCCTTTCGTGTTTGTTTTCGTACATTCTAGACTTCCAGTTTAATATAATCTTCTCAAAGTATTAGTTGTATAAATATAGAAGTGGTTTTAATGTCATTATTATCAAGGGACGGCACACGCGACGATTACTCTATTAAGTTACCGGTTGTTTTACATTTTGATCAGCTGCAACTTAAAATATTGATTTAACATTAAGCAACTTTTATAGCTTTATCTGTGTTTACATGAAGATTTTCCTGCAAAATTAGTTATTAATTGTGACTTTCATAGATCTTCTTGGAACGTTCTTAATCAAGTTGTGGATTTTCTTCCAAACGTTTCTTTGTTGGCAAACCTATAATATCATGCATGTTTGAATTAAATGAAAAATATCACACCGCCTATTCTTGATTTTAAATAATATCAGAACAATTTTAAAAGCCATTGTAAAACTCGAAAAAAAAAACTTTATGCTAATCTGTTTTAAATATTTTTTCAAGTATTATTTGTAATACATAGGTCGGCTTTGTTTACCACTCAGAAATCAAAACAAGGATTGTACTCTAAACTAAAAATTTTGATTTATATCAAATTCATGGTGCTCTGTCTTACTCTTTGATATTAAAAATACGTAAGTTAGAGCAGGACGATACATAAAATTTACAATTTACAAGCACCGGATTTGAAATCCGGATTTCCTTTGCTTTATGCATTTTAAAACTTGGTATTATTCGCAAAAGCGAGATATCCTGTTAGGTGCTTTATTATATGATCATAAGATACATTTTGCGGTTTGATACGTTGAAGTACGTAACTTCTATTCACATTGCTGACTTTGCAGCAGAAAACTTTATTTTTATTTAAGTGAACCGGAACAACAATGTAAAGTAGGAGAGTGAAGAACACTTTGAACTCGTTTACTTTAAGTTGAATATTAAACCTACGAAAAGTGGTCCAACTCCGAATGCTCCACCATTAGTAGTATGACCATTTTTCGTAGTCTTAAAATTTTAAAATATACTATTTGTATCCTATACAAGAATTTTGTATGTAGGTAACACACAGTACACTGACCATAACTCCCATTAATTTATTTGCAAAGATTTCGGGCTATCGCTTTAGAATTACATGACTGTAATTTGATAAGTGCCGCCGCGTCCCGTCGTTGCTACGATCGTTGTTGTTAAGCGACTTTAGCAACGGGATGGGTGACCTAAAAAATATTGTCTTGAGCTACTCTGTGACCAAATACTCTGGTTCTAAAAAAAAGTGCGTCCTAACTTTAATAATTTGAAGAATATAGTTGTTGAGTATCAAAAATATGCCTCGGCAAAGCGATTGCACAACCAAACAGAAATAAAACAAAAATTTCGCTTAGATAACTTTTGATATTTTTCATTCGAACACAAATAGGTCACGGGAAAGCGTCCATTGTTGCAGTAGCCTCAACAATGGGTAAACGGGAACAGTTGTCAGGTGGCTTTGTCCAATATCTACTCGATGCATGAATCTATGGCTTCCTACATTCAGTGAGCGCGGACGACTGAAAAGAAATATCGTACTATTGCTGATCTCTGAGAGAAACAGTATGATATTTCTGAAGAGTTTCTTATTGGGTTTATGTTTATTAAAAACTTAAAAAAATATATATTCATGGCTCTGTGCCTTAAGCATATTGAGCCATATCCTATTACGGATCATCGCTCAACCTTTATTATACTATATCACAACTAACGTGACAATAATAATTTTACCTATTGTGCGGCAAAAAGTACGGAACGTTGAACCTCATAAGAAACCACTGCCAAAATCGATGAAAGTATGTATCATTCATCCTCTTAAAATCATCTTCCAAATCTCTCCATTGAACTCAATTGTTCGTTATTTTATAACGTTTCTAAGCATTTGTAATACACCCATTAATCAAAATAAACTTCCCTAATATATAACAATAAACCTACTTGACATTTTTAATTTCCGGAATCTCCAAATAACTGTTACTGATATATTTATGTTAGAAACACACACAACAAAATAAATTGGTTGAACTGGTTGATCGGTGCTTGCGTGACCGGGCAAAGTAACGTTTATTATCCGTATAATCGGTTTATATCCGAAACCGATCGAACTTCCGAAGATAGATAACAAAGAAATAGGTACCTAAAAATAGGTAATCAAATGAAAATATTAAAAGAATATTTAAAATGATTTCATCCTTGTTAAATCCGATTTATCCTGAAATTTCCTTTTTATTGCTTGCTCACGTTTTGGTTCATATAAAAACCTTCATTTTTATTAATCTTTTCCTAATCCCTGATAATTGAACTATGCATTGATTGAATCAGATCAAGACCCGAAGATTCAAGTCCTGAAAAATTCGGTCGCGTCTACAAATCCATCTGAACGTCATAAACTCTATTGGCTCTTATCTTAAAATTGAAATCGACATATCATGAACTATTTCGTCGTGTACTCACACTCACTCACTCACAAATGTTTTATATTATTGAACATGAACATGTTCTTTATTCGTTATTAGCTTTCCGCCAGCGGCTTCGCCCGCGTGGACTTGTATTATACATAAAAACCTACCTTTTGGATCACCCTATCTATGAAAAAAAACCGCATCAAAATCCATTGCGAAGTTTTAAAGATTTAAGCATACATGGGGTTATAGGGACAGAGAAAGCCACTTTGTTTTATACTATGTACTAATTGGTTACAATTTAATAAAAATTGAGCCTTTCCATTAAAGTATAAAAGGTTCTATCAGGGGAGACCCGCTCTTTAATAGTCTAGTATGTATCGAATAATACAATCATAGCGTGTGCAATATTGTCAGTCAGTACAAATGGTGCGCACACACAGTGCGTGCGTGGGTGCGTGCGTGTCTGTAACTCTGTATATGCGTGTCTATGCGTGCATGCGAGGGTTAGATTGAGCCCAAGGGAATATGTCAGTTATGTTTAATTTTGATGAAAGATACTTATTAATTATTTTACATTTCCTAATATATTTATTATCTGATTCTGAGTACTTGTGTGATTCTAACCATAATGTTAACATTATTTAAATATTATAGAGCAGAATGATGAAGTCGACGATATGTTGAAAATTGTTTAATTTATACGAAATGGAATTTTAAAGAAGACGGTAAAAATACTACGAACGAGAGGTTAATTAGTAGATAACAAGTCCGTTTTGATATAATAATACAGCATCGGACTGACTGCTGTCGAGGTATGATCGGTGAAAAACTTTTGGAAGATCCGTCAAATAGTATCACGGAAGCATATGTTAATACGCAACGGAATTTCCGTCATGCGTGCAAGGTCGAATGTCATATCATAAAATTTGTCAGTTCCGATATTCCACGAGCGATGAAACTTTTATATTTGATAGAAGAACCTATAATGCTATGACAGCGTTGTATTCGACTTCATATTGGCGATAGTGTATCTTTAACAGGACAGGATTAACAGGATTTAACAGGCTAACACGTCACGTTACAACAAAATACCAATATGCAATTAATTTCAATGTTAATCTTTTTATTTTAAATTCATAATTCAAAACTTTTTAAAATAGTTATTCCCGTGCCAAGTCGGGGTATAATAATATTTAAATCAACTTTTACTCAATAAAATTATTGTGAGAGACGTTTTGTTGACTATACGATATAATTACATGAAACATGAAAATTAACTGAACGTTTGGATATTACCAATATTAATTTTGTTCGGTTATCTGCTATGAACAGACGTTCGAAATTAAACATTTAATTCACAATAACTTTTCAATTAATAAGGTTTCGTTTGTAAAATGAAAATGTATGCATATAATATTGCCTGTTAAATATTTTTTTATTTAAGAAATATATTAATTAAAAGATTATTTAGTAAAATCACATTTTTAGATGCTTTGTAGGTTACGTAAGCACTAAACTGAATATTAAAAACTAAAATATGCTATCAATTAATAAGAAATAAGTTCCGATACTTACTACCGAAGTTTTTATTTAACTAGCTGTGCCCGCGACTTCGTCTGCGTGGGAAATATTTTGGTAGAATTCTTCGGTAGAAATCAAATAAGATCAATAGGCGATAGACCCACTATGCGAGCTTAATGCGGATCGGTGGGTGTTAATGTTGCTGATGCAGCCAGGACTAACGGCTTAACGCCAGTGTTGTGCACAGTGCTCAAGATAATAATGTTTTGGTCACCCATCCTGTGAACGGTCCTTACGAATGTTATTTTTCTATCTTTTTTCTCGATTCTCGCGCTTTAGCTGTCGCTTGTGTCTGAGCATTTTATTCGTACCTTTAAACTATACTTCTTCTGCTTTTGATCTTTTAAAATTATTATTATTTGTCTAGTTATATGCACAATCGGCTATTTATTGTTCTATTTTCCATGTAATGGTAGGTTGCCTGGAAGAAATCGCTGGTAAGCGATAAGTTTGTCGTTTGTACTTAGTTATGTAAAATAAGTATGTATGTCCTTGTTGTGCAGTATTTACTTATTGATTTAACTGCAATTTAAACTGAATGCACTTGCCCACTACGCCATCGGACCTCTTATTTATATTTAATAATAGATACGTTCTTACGAATTAACATGGCACCTGAGGGCCTATTCTAATCGTCCCCAAACGGAAATTAGGAACATTTCGAATCGTTCTTATAAGTCCCACCTCCGTTGCATGATATATTATGGAAGAATGCGTTTCTTTGGAGTCATATAAGCATTTCGCAAAACAGACTGAATTTCGTTTTCGAAGAAACACTAGGTGTTATGTTAATTCGGACGAGTAGTATATAATTACATATTATTCTGTAAAAATACAGATTTAAGCAATATATGTACATTAAACAAACCATTTTATGAGCAAAACTTATCTTAACCCATTTCATTATTAATTCAAAACGTTATAATGTGGAGTTGATACTTAGATTATTTGACAATGCCACCACAGGAACCTTCAAAACTCAACCAAATGGGAGGCTCATAAAACAGAAAGGAAGGTATAAAGCAAACAATATACGGAAATGCTGCTTTAGGCAAATATACGAAACTCATTCGAGCAAACAAAGACAGTCTCTTGTTTGAAAGTAAACAACTTGAAGAGGCAGCTTTAAAATGGCTTCAAATGATATTAATATTACGGAAAATTATATATTACGGAGGATTATAACGAAGAATTTACATTTGAATGATAACAAAATTACCGAAGGAAGTTTCGGAGAGTCGACAATTACTTGAATTTAAAAAAAAAGTTTATATAAACTTCAATTGCCTGCTATTTACTAATATTATAAAGAAGTAAGCTTTGTTGGATTATTGAGGGTAAGCTTTGGAAAGACTGATCCAACTATAAAAAAAAACCACCTACGGAAAGTTTGGCGTAACTACGTGATAGAGGCTATAATATACGCAAGCGAAATGGCGGGAAAACAGATAGTTATAAATAAAGTGTAATAATATGTTAATGAAGTATGAAAGTAACTTACAATTATTGGTATACCGGCGTCATACCAACCAAAAGCGGTACCAACGACAGATAAATAAGAACCTGAAGTCGAACTGGGGTTTCTCAAAAGTAGATATAGTTTTGTGTTTTTAATAATGGAGCACCCTAAAATAAAAATTAAAAAGTGGTCTGTGATATTCTTTATTTTGTAGCCAAGAGTTAGGTTTGAAAGTAATTAACCAGCGAAAACGTTCGGGTTTCCGGGCACTACTCCCAGGCAAGGCATGTCCAGGGTTTTAGTAAGTAGCCAGCAGGGATAGCATGTAACGCATTTTCCCTAGGTCAAAAAAAGGTTTGAAAGTAATTAATTATTAATGTTTCTTGACGTCTACTTCGCCAGCCTCTGTCCCTGTCTGTTACATATTATTTTCTATTTAGTCTTTCAGTATAAGTAGCATCATGTAGTATTTATAAAACACGTTTTGATACTAGTCATGAGGACGTGAGATGTACCAGCTCATAGTTTGTTTTATTAAAAAATATATCATTTAAATATAAAAAAACTCGACTGTCAGAATCGAACTAAAAATGACTTGGTTAAACAAAATTTCATTGTAGTCAGGGGTACCCCGATAATACTCGTACAACTTGTTTTTTTTTTTTTCTTCTTTTCGATTCTGGAGATCGTATTTTGGAATTTAAATATTATAAATTATAAAGTTTAATAATATTGAATTAAGATATTCACCTGAACAACAAGACTTCACACAGGGACAGACTGCAACAAAAACTCAAACCATTAATGATCACATTGAAAAGTATAAGTACAGACATAATCGCCTTTATGTTGTGACTTATTGCTGAAGCTGAAAGCTTTCGCAACATTTCCAGGCGGACGTTTTTATTATTTAAAAATACCGCGTCTCAGAAATTATTTATTGTTCACATTTACAATATTTCCCGTCGCATTTTAGTGAGCTTTTAACAAATTTGAATGGGAACAATTCATTTGTTATTCGGTCTAGAGCGATCATGTTTATGCATTCGACTTTTGTGGTGCGACATTTATAATATAATTTTTATTGTATTGAAACACAATTCTCTAAGAGCCAATTTGGATTCGTTGAATCATTCATTCTGTTAGAAAAAAAAAACTTGTAACTGAAATTTTATGCTAGTTTACCATTCATCTTTTATTACATTGCTTGTTAATACAATTCGAAAGTAACATGCATAAACTACATAAACTACGTCCACGTTGTTTTACAGTTTTACAGTGCATGTTCAAATCATTTTAGTCAAACAAAAAAGTTACTACGTGAGTCGGAGAAAAATGACAAAGATCAGTGCGCATTTCATTTCTTATACTTTATTGCATTAAATCTTAATTATATTCGACCTCGCACACTTGACCAAAATTCCGCCGCGTACTAACACGTACTTCCTTGAGACGCTTAATAGAAATTCCGATTCCGACCAAAATACTGAAAAAAGGAAACAAATTCCATAATTTACAATTGTAGTATGTGTTGTGCCAGGTCTTATGTGTTTAGACTGAGACCGCACTGAGATTACGTACTCTTCCCAGTACAGTCTGACTCCGCAAAAAAAAAGATATACACTTCTATTCAAACGCATGCACTAGCAGGCTGCGAGTAGTAATGCTGTGTTTTTGTGGTTTTGCGTTTTCAGCTTCACCTAAACCGGTTGCGTTTAATCGCAATGCGATCACAGCCTAAATCTTAAGGTGCAGTGTTAGCGATCCAATTTCACGCGCCGTCGTTCTAGGCCGAGATCCTAATTCGTTAGAGACATGCAAATATGGCGTTGAAAAATTTCTTCTATTACATTATTCAAACAGAGCAGCGCTGAGCAAATTTACATCGGAACCACATTTCTGGGGAAATTGTATTAAATAAAAAACGCCCTAAATAAATACCTATAACTACAATTTGATGTGTTCAGTCTGCGCTGTGGAGGTCATTCATTTCATGGGTCGGTCATAGGATGGGTGACTAAAAACTTATAATCTCGAACTCCTCCGTGCTTATGAAGGCATCTTAAAGTATGGATTCCGACTACATCTGAGTAGCTCAGTGGCGTAGTGAATAAGCACCGCGGCCCGCGATCGTTGTTCTTAAGCAAATTTTCGCGAGGGTCGGTCACAGGATGGGTGACAAAAAAATATTATCTCGAGCTACTTCGTGCTTCTGAAGATATATTAAGCCGTTGGTCCCGGCTACATTTGCAGTCGTTAGTACCCTCCAATCCGCATTATACCAGCGAGAAGGATCATGGCTCATCTTCCTTACCCATCCATAAGGAAGGCCTGAGCTCTTGCAGTGGAGACGTAAAAAGATGATGATGATATCTGCATCACTCACCATCCGCATTGGGGTCGCGTGGTGGGTAATGGCCCTTTGGGGACATTAGGCTCATGATGATGATAAGAAAGAATTAAAAAGTCCCTTTTCTACCAATCTAGAGATTAAAATTGTTTATTACTGAGTAATATTGGATATCTATTTTGCTTAAAATTAGGTAGGGGAGACCTAGGAGAGTTGTGACAATTTTTACATAAGGGGCTCTATCTCGCTTAAGAAACATTCCACAGTTATGACTCATGTGAATTAGTTTAGCGCCATTCTTTCTGTTTTCAAAACCATCACTAAAATTAATTAAAGTATAATAGTTTCTGAAAAAAATAACAAAATTCAAGTCCACTCCCCTTGTCACAACTCTCTTACCACCGAGGTAAGTTGTGACAGGTACCGAGGTAAGTTGTGACATCATTGTATTTAAGCTATAAGATATAAAAATACCATTACATATGACATAAATAAATCAAGCACGTTTTTTTATCAAATCAGTACTTTAAGCAGTACTATAATAATAAATTTGACTTGGAAAACACACACTGAACATGTTTGCAAAAAGTTGTCCCAGTATTCTTGTGCACTGTACAAACTTAGTAGGATCGCGAATCAGTGCACGGTCCTTACAGCTTATCACGCGTACGTAGTTTCAACTGTTCGATACGGCATTATATTTTGGGGATATTCGACTGATTCTGTAACTGCCTTTAGAGCCCAGAAAAAATGTGTTAGGAGCATATGTCATTTACAGAGTACGGATACCTGTAGGCCATATTTTATTAAACTAAATATTATGACCCTTTTTGTCAAATAGAATCAACAACTATTTGAAAATAAGACGAGATTGCGTCATCGAGACAAATTGTGTACGATACCCTCTAAGACAGCTGTGTTGAACAAAAGTATCTTTTGTATAGCTCCAAAAATTTTTGATAAAATTCCAAAAACAATACGTAATCTGGATAATTGTAATGTTTTTAAAAGAAAACTTTGTAAATTATTAGTAGCTAAAGCATATTATAGTGTAAACGACTATCTAGCTGACAGTACTTTGTAAATGTATAAATACTTAATGAATTAATTGAATTTTTGACATAACATGTTATTGATTAGATTAGTTGACAATTACGAACCTACTAATATTGTATGCCTTTTAGGCAGATCACGGTGTAACTATTCAGTCCTTGTATCCAATATCTTTATATAACCTGCGATCAACAATAAAGATTGATTTGATTTGACTTGATTAATCATCTTTTAATACCTACCAACTAAAATAACATAGTACTAATATTCTCATAACAAGTAATTATAATATTTTCATTAACTAAATATGGTATCGCTTTGAGATCAATCATATTATTGTTATAATTAGTATAAAATCTTAATCTAATCAGATTCACAATTATGCCAAACGTAATGCAGCTCGTCCCCAGTACAATCTACGTGTGCCTAACCTTTGCATTCAAGGCTTTGGACCCACTGATCATTCGAACTGCTGTCTGCATAGGCTTTAAGGCAAACCAAATAAAAGCAATTACTTTCTGCATCTTCTTCATCACTTGTTCTATTCTTCTTATTAGTCTTCTTTGGTTTTTTAGGTTTCTTTATTTTTTCTTCGCTTAAGACACGCTTCTTAACATTCTTAGATTTTCTGTCTCTGTATAGTTATTTGGCATTCTCAAATAAAATAAGTATGCGGTATGCCATTATACACCTTAAGTAGCTACTAACACAACAATAAACATCTAAAGTTAATAAAAAAAATGAGTTAATTAAATAATTAGTTAATAGCCCAGCAGAAATATGGAGTAAGATAGGAGAGTTGTGACAGGCTGTCACAACTCGCCTAGGTGTTCAAAATGACGTCTTGGTCCGAATAATAATTCATATTTTCTAAACACGATGCGCATACAAAAAATCAGTGCCACGTATCGAGACTTAAATAACTACATAACTTAAGAAAAAATAACACATCAATGCACATATACTAAGATATGATATATATTCAAATAATATTTTGAAGAAAAACTTACTTTTCGCAATTTTTTGTACACTGACGATATATTTACGCAACTGTGCCATATGCACCGTCGACAGGTACTGAGTCGTGTAGCGCGTGTCGAGAACGACAAACAAGCGTTAAAGCCATCTCGCTTACTGTAATAGGTAGAGAGAAATCCTCCTTGTCACAACTCACCTCTGTCACAACTCACCTAGGTCTCCCCTACAATACAGAAATGATTTAAAATGAACCTATTTAAAAAAATATTTATCCAATCATTGTCGGTGGTTGAACGTATTTTATTTCACAAAAACACAAACGGAAAATAAAAGTTTATCAAACCAAAACCGCGCTAACTTAGTTTACACTTGGACTCGGCACATAATTTCTAGGAACGCTAGATAACAAACGGGATAGAAATAACAACAGACCACGTATCGCTTCGAAACTCAACCATTACCTCTCAATTAGTTTAGTTAGTCGTATAAATACATGTTGCAAACATCCAGAACATAAATTAGTCTTGTTAAAAGCAGTACTAGAATTTAATCCTCATATTCCGTCTGGGTTCTACGTAGCCAATCGGTTCGTTGTAAATTGAACTTTGAATCCTCATAACGAAGAATCGAATACTGCTGTACGCCTCACTATATCTATTCCATAATGAATCGAGAGATATACACGGTTTCAATCACAATGTGATAGAGTTGCTTTTGCAATACCTTTAAAACCCGTATGAGTGTAGTTACAATTTTCAAATAAGTATGTGTATAATGTTATTCATTAGTTGGTGAATGAAATAGGTATAGCAGACGACCATTGAACTCCATTACGGCTCCTCGTTTTATAGTAGATCCCCAAAGAAAATCAGCGAAATCCTAATCAAAAGTATACTTACTATCTAGTAGTATTATTGTTAAATGTTATATTATTTGTAAATATTGACGATTACGTTCTGTTAGGCAAAAACTGTTATGTAAAAATATCTCCCTTTAACAACCTACATGCTTGCAATAGAACAATATAGACAAAAGCGTTTTCACATGGATTCATATTAAATTATTAAGGTGGATTAAGAACTTACAACCTTTTAGCTGTACGAAGTATTTTAGAAGTTCATTTTCCTTTTAACATTCGGGCCTAAATCCCTTTTTCTCTTAGAGGTAATCTTCATAATCGTTTCACGTCACTCAGAGCTTGTGCCATTTCGCTGTTTACAGATTTCCGTTCAGATATTCATAAATAAAAGATGAGCTATTTTGTTATTAAATTTCTATGTAACATTGAATGAAAAAAATCTAAGTAACGAGAAAACCAGGAGAAAAGAAAAAATAATTTTAAACGCAAATTCAGCCCATATAGACAAACTAGGCAACTGCCTAGGACGCTCGTATTTGGGGAGCGAACAGATAATATTCGATCTGATTATTTGAACCTTAAAAATTCATTTCCGCGGTATGCAAAAGTACAAAAATTTTAGACCAGCATTACATAAGGAGTTTCTTTTGTTAGTATACCTTACAAGCTTTAATTAGAATACCTATATTAGACTTTAATTTTATTATATTTTTTTATGAGGGTCGTTTTAGTGTTTTGCCTAGGAATCCAAGTTTCAATGAGCCGGTGTTGGTCAAAAAAGTTGTGTTCGATACGTCGATTATAATTCTTTATACGTAGTATACAAAATATAAGTTTATGATAAACTATATTCATATCATATTACCAATTAAAAAATAATTCTTATGAAAATAATAAAGTCTTGGTACTTACATTTTTGCCTCATCATGACTTAAAGAAAAACTCTATTGTTAAGTCCAGTAATTTGTTTCTTTTAGAGTTTTAGAATACAAATGTACATGACAAAACAAATCATGTTAGAACTAACAATATTCAATTCATATTTATCTTCATATAAGTAAGACTTCCAGGTAAAGGTGAAGTCTGCTTACGTTTGCACTACTTGTAATTTTCAGACCAGTCTACGACAATCCTGCCTTATCTTTGTTTCTTGACAACACTTTCCCTTGGGCACATGTCTTGACAAACTTAACTGTTCACTTTGCGTAGCACTTATTACCATTTAACTAAGAATAGTTTTTCACTGATTTAGTCGAACATTCGAACTGTAGTCACAACCCCGGATTTATGGTGGAACTTCACAACTTCTGTAGTCTCTTTCATTTTACACACTACTAAGTCGACTGGTTTTGTGTTTTGCTCTTATTGTGTGTGTCTTAATACAACGAGCCCATTGTTAACTTGCTATTTTCGTTTCCTTGTTTATATTATGGACGCGTGTTTTCCCGGAAATATTTAATTAAATTTCGTGAACAATTTAGCTCAGAAGAATTTTTTTAGATGTGGAAATTTTTCATTTTCGTGATGGGTATTTTACTTAATTTCTACTACGATAATACTGCACAGTATTCACATTGATATTAATAAATAACAAGAAAAAAGAGCTCGTTGGCTCAGCGGTTAGCGCTTAGGTCTTTGCAAGTGGTTATCACAGGATTTAGATTACGATTGATCATTGGAATTTAACCAAAGAAATAACTAGCACTCCGCATCCGCATTTAGAAGATCCAAAAACGACATTAATATGTTACAAAGAAAGTAGAAAGGCTGAGGAAAACAGTCGTAGACTTATTTTCTATCAAATAAGTGAATATTGAAATAATTGTGTTAATGATTGTAATAACGAGAAATACTTATAAATAGATAAGCAAAAAGCGTAGTACAGAATAAAATTAAAAACAAATTATGATGATTAAAATTATACTGAAAAACAATAATACTCGTACTTATTTAAACAAAATTTTAAACTGATAATGTATGAAGAGCCCTTTGTGGTCTGTACAACAGCTCATAAAGGGCTTGTACAATGAACGCATTCAAAATTAACGCTAGTTGTATAAATACAACTACTCATTTACATCATTGTAAATTGCATTGTACAATTACATCATTGTATTTATACATCATTGTATAAATACAATGATGTAAATTATTGTATTTATACAATAATTTATGTATTTATAATTAATGTATTTATACATTGTATAAATACAATGATGTAAACATCATAGAATAAATTATATAAATTCACCGAGGTATGTGAATATATCACACTTAAATCTTAAAATTTAACCACCCTTCAAGTAAGTGTTTGCATCAAAATACATAGTTGAGCTTGAGTATATTCAGTTCCGTACCTAGTTTCTAACTCCAGTAAAGTATGGAGCTCATCCGCTGCGAGAGACGTATAAATTGCATACGAATGCACCAAACGAGTGCTACGAAAGGCGTCGATGACTTTGAGAAAGAGTTACGTCAATGCGAATTCAGGAAACTAACCGAAAGGAACAATCGATTTTAACGGTGAAATCACATCCTATTCAAAATTAAATTTATTAATTTAGGAAAAAAATCTATAACATATTAAGTGCATGTCAAAGTATATTGATGGATATATCATTACTGTTCTCATTCAAAGCCTTCTATAATAATCTACTTCAGATTGTCCAATGTGATATAAATTACACATTCAATTCATTTATGTCAGACGTCTAGTATTTTTGATTGAGAATAATTAATATTAAAAAGATTCATAAAACCCTGTTTTAAATATTTTCAAGAGTTACGAAGAAGTTATATTTTAGAAATCACAGCTGTCAACGGTATTAGTTTTGCCATAATGCAAAATTTAAAAGACCATTTAATGTAAAGTAATATTCATATTTGGCTCTGCGTTACTTTAGAACTCCCTGAAGTGCCAAATGGTCAAAAAGAGGCAGCGGCCAAACCGGGCCTTCTGCCCTAACCTATTACATAGATTTATGAGTTGGGTTAGAACTATTGCGAATTAGAGAATACTCGTACTAACAAATGCAAATACAGTCAGAACCAACGGCTAAACATGTCTTCCAAAAAATTGGAGGAGCTTGAGATAGCTTTTTTTTTATGGGATAGGGGGTCAGACGAGCAGACGGATCACCTGATGGCAAGTGATTACCGTCGCCCATGGACACCTGCAACACCAGAGGGACCACAAGCGCGCTGCCGGCCTTGGAGGGAAGGGTTGAGGGGTAGAGGGAAGGGAATAGGGAGAGGTTGGGCCTCCGGTACCCTCACTTAAACGAAGAAACACAACGCAAGCGTTGCTTCACGTCGGTTTTCTGTGAGGCCGTGGTATCACTCCGGTCGAGCCGGCCTATTCATGCCGAAGCGTGGCTCTCCCACGGCGTAAAATATTAGTCGCCCATCTATGAATGGCCTTTGCGAAAGTTGCTTAACTTCTGCATCGTAGACCGAATGTGAACACTGCGCCATCAATCTATCGAAATATATCCAAAAATAATTAATATCAGAAAAAATCTAGCAAATATTTTTTTTGATGACATGAAGCTGTAAATGAATAAAAACGGAACGACTCGCCCAGTTGTGGTAGCCAACTTTTAAATAAGCTATTAAAGTATGAATGACATAAATCAACTGTCTGCCGGCTGCATTTTTACCGAAACAAAGACATCACGTGCCAAGAGATGATAAAATAAATTTCGAACATCTCCCATTACAGAGCTAATGGGCTGTATCTCGAAAGCTAGGGAATAAAAGATCCGTCGATTAGAAACTTTATGTTTGCAATTTTGCCCGGCTCCCCCCACGAGGCTTACTCAGCTTGAAAGTGCTCGTACACATTAAAACAACAAAACCTTCTTGTTTGTTTGTTACAAAATTAGGCTATTTTCTAATAAACAACTCTGCACTTATTTCGTATAAGTTGAATATGATTTTAGGCAAAACAACATAAGTCAAATTAATATTTTTATATGCGAAATGTCTGTAATGTACTCGGTATAATGCAAAATACTTGCTTAAAAATAATTTAAAGAAAAATAAAAACCCTGACTACGTAAAAACGATTTTAAAAAAATACATGTAAAAATTAACTTAAATAAAAACTAAAAAGAAAGAAACAAGCCCAGTAGTTTAGAATTCTGTTAAGTAATACAGAACAGAACGACTCATAGTCGGGGCCACTGGGGAAGATTTTTGTTTTTCTTTAAATTATTTGTTTTTATTTTATACTTTTTAGTTACGATTCGTTAACTTCGTTAGGTTAGTTCGTTAACTAGCAAGGTTAAGACGAATCGATTGACGTAAGAATCATCAAAATCGGCCTACGCATTTGGTCTGTAGAACGCCACATAGAAACAAACATACATACATACATACATAGACTGATATACACATTACCCTCCTTTGCGTCACGCAGTCGGGTAAAATAGGCAATAATAAATCTGCCACTCAGTTAACTTTTCCAATTTAAAAAAGGTGATTTTACTAAATATAAAATTGATTAATTATTATTAGTAACCATACACTTTTACTTTCTCTTTCAAACTTGCACCGTGCTTCATAAAGTATTGAATAAGCCGAGTTGCATATACTGGGCATTTATACTGGTATTCACTATTGTTTTATAATTGTAAATATGTTAAAATTATAATTGTAAATATGTAAAAAGACAATGATAGGCCAAATGTAGATTTTAGGCGGAGTAGCAACATGGGTTGAGGCGGAGGTGCACATCAAAAATACTCGTAGCCGTAGCAATGTAGCAGAATATCACGCGAGCCAGCGAATAATAGGGAATGCTTTAAATTATATTTTTATCGCACCAAATTTAAGTTGAAATACCTAAACTTAATTGCAAGAACGTTTAAATAATAATCCATGGATGAGAGAACTTCAAAGACATCGAAGACTTTATAACTTCATAGAGGAGCTGAAGTGGAATGACTAAAACTCACTTTTGTACCCAAAATAAGCAAAATAACATTATATTATGATATCAATTTGCAGAAACAATCGGCCGTTAAGAAGTAGAAGAATATTAAGTCTCAATAAGACAGCCAATTCAATGTATTGCAACGAAGACATCGCTTTATAATAAAATTCTAGTTTCTATGTGAATAATTACATTAATAAATATAAAGAAACTTATGAAACCGGCTTGAAATTCTATTAAAAAAATAGATCTGGTGTATTCATAAGAACGCACAGTTAAATTGCAGGCAAGCGCAACCAACATATAGTTTTTTATGTGAAGGGAAGCTAGAAATGAATAGACTCAATTATATTCCCGTTCGAGTCCTTAATCTGAGGTCGGGATCGGAAGACTGTTAAGTTAAGAAGCCGGGACCATCTCGGATTACCCGTTTCATTGAAATACTGTTTCATATTATACGAATTTTGCTACAATATTATCGTAGCTTATAATGGAGAAGATCTTATATGGCAATGCGTTTATTCTTTGACTTTATCTTGAAATACTTCTCTATTATTGTTTGATATTCTGTAAATAGTGTGTGTGGTGTGTAATGTTTTTTTTATTTATTAACTTGATGTGTTTTGAGTATCAAGTATAAATAATATATAAAAATCATCCAAGTTTCAGTCAGGCTCGCGCATTAAAGGTTCCGTACCATTATCTATAAAAAACGCAGAAAATTACTTAGTGTATGATGTTATGTGGTCTTCTTAAGTATACTAATACTTACTTATCATGTATTTTATTCTGTTTTTAGTATCTGTTGTCATATACATCACGTGTGAATTTTTATTGTCTAGATATATCACGGTTCATGACATACAGCCAGATGACAGCCAGATGGGCAGACAGACAGGAGAGTCTTACTAAAAGGATCCCGTTTTTATTCTTTGGCCACGGAACCCTAAAAATACATTCTAAACTTCACCGTTAATTAAACTTTGCCGAATAGGGATGACGACTTTGTTTCGTTTGTTCATCATGTAGATTATTGAAAAATATTAAACACGTATTCTTTTTTTGCGTAATAATTAAATTACGGCCATACATTGTGTTAATATGACACATGACGTCACGCTTTTGTACATTCTCTACAAAAATGTGACGTGGCGAGCCCCCATTCCTCAACTTTAATGCCTGTTATCTATTTCTTGTTAAATTGAAGTAAAAAAAAACGAATCTAATGTTTTTCTATTATCTAACTGACGGACTATATAAAATTTCTTCTGTTTTACCCTTTCGTCATCCCTATCATACTCTTCCACCTGCGTTTTCGATCGAAGTCGCCCTATATTCATCTTTGGGGTGTACACAAAGATACTAATATATTCTATTATATTCTTCTGGGTGATATTGATCACCTAAGATAACATCACCCCAAAGTGAAAAAGTCCTTAAAGAAGAACAAATTCAATTATGTGGTGTGATATTTTTAATGGTATCATAAAAAGGAAAACTTTAATTATTTGTTTGTTTGCATTGACTAGGTTCCTAAAGTACTGGACTGATTTTTAAAATTTTTTACCTACCCCAAACTACATTAAACGCGGATGATATATGCTATACATTACGCTGGCGTAGTTGCGGGAAACCACAAAGACAAATTGTACTTAAAAGAAGAAATAGAAAAATAAAATGATATGAAAAACAAAATCATAATACGCCGTCGTTCCCATCGTTTACATAAAAGCATTACAGGCACAAAAGCTTTGCCTGCGCACACAATACCATTCCAATTTATCCAAGATAATAATTGTTTTCCCTACAATACAATTAAATCGGATGACTTCTATAAAAACGTGATTCATGGAGTGAAACGTTGGCCTTTTTCGGGGGCAGCGTTCCGTCCAAATTAAAATCGCGAAAATTGACAGGCTGCCGTACTGAAAACATATAAATCTGGAGGCTAGCGGAAAATTAAAAAGCGCCGGAGGCGGCGACGCGTCGGTGAGCCTCGATGACGGAACGAAATAGAAGAATAAAATAATACGCGCATACACTATGCATATCACATACAGAATTAGAAGAATCTCTATCTGTATGTTCGATTATTTATGCCATCTCAGCGTAAAATGAATTTCAGGCGGTCTTCAACCATTTCCCGTATTTCTAGTCTATAATAAACCTTCATATATAAAATTTATTTATACAATAATTTATACAATGTAACTTTATCGACCTCAGTGATTTGATTCTAATGATTCACAAATTATACAAATAATAAATTATTACTTACTTTGTTTTGAAATTGAAACCTAAATAAATAGACATGGAAAAATATGATACATGTTGTATTAATCTAAAAAAAATTGTAAGTAGGTCTAATAGAATAAAATCCTCAATGTTTTCCGAGTTGGTACGTAGTATTGTATCAACTGTACTGTATTGCGAGAGGTCGTGGGTTCGATTCCCATCTCAGGGTGCCAGGGACCAAGTGGATTTTTTAAGCATTTTGTATTAAGAACGGTACATAAACCTAATTAAAAAAATGGAACGAAGTTAATGGGGATGAATTGTTAAACGAACGAGATTTTAGTTTTTAATAAACTAAAATATCGAAAGGAACAGGATTATTTTATGGATGAAAATGACAAAAATTTAATTTTATAGTTTACATTGAATAATATTGTTTATTGTTACAGTTCACAGAAAGTTACCGTAGTATATTGGAACAAATTATTTTGACTTTGAAAAACTACTTAACTGCATTTACCATAGGGTCGGTGTATCTATGATCTACGTCACGTAATATAAATATTGACACATAAAAACACAGAACATAAAAACTGAAAAATATATTGTGAAACCCACAGAAATGTATCAAGATATATAACAACCTATTTCTGTGCTGAAACCCTCACATTTTTAACAAATTAAAAAAAATTAAATAAAAACTGCTAATAGCTAATAACAATAGGATTCTTACTATCAGTATTAACCGTCTACCAAAAATATATGTACTTAAGTTATTATACTCAAGTTTACCTTTACTCGACTATGGGTATGGATGTTAGTAACATTGATAAATACAAACCTAAATCTTTATATTTATAGTTTACCTACCTATTAAATAAAGTGCAAATAACATGTTAGGATTTTTCAGATAAAACTTTATAAAAATTTATACTTCAAAGAAATAAAGTAATGCTTTGTCCCTATATTATTTAGGCAACCTAAATTACAATGAAAGGCATAATATAAGTTAAATAATGTGTCACATATTACCAAATAATTTTAGATATTCTTTTAATTACCTAGGTATTAAATAGAATGCCGCATTATACAATTTGCTAGTAACATATAGAGCTGTTTAGATTGGATGTTGCGCTATTCGATCGTTCCAGCTAATGATGCAGTAATGCGTTTGTACTGTACCCATTATAGAGACCGTGCCGATAACTCATTAGTGCCTGTACAATAATATCACCAGCCTAAACACTTTAGGTCACAAGTGTTGTTATTACCATTTGCCATAAACGGGAACCAAAATCAATAGTATATTCGCTTGGTATACCTAAACATAAGCAAGCTAAGGGCATGCGCGCACTGATTTATATTATTTGTCATCGTGACTTGATGTTTCATGACATGAAAATTATTATAATTAACCAACAAGAAGCTATTTCATCGATACTAAGTAATATTATAAAGCGGTAAAGTTTATCATTTCGTTGGTTTCGCCTTTTTTGCCTTTGTAATATTACATTAAAACTAAAATTGTCAGTGAAAATGAGAAGATATTGGATTAAGTTTTATTTAATTTTTGCATCTAGCTTGTAAGCAAAAATATTTTTAAGTTTAAGCTGTGGATACATGTTATTTGTGTATATACTAAAGTAATACTTAGTAAATGAGAATGCACTGTTTGTGTCCCTAAACAAATAAATAAAAAGTTTTTAATGTTTGTAGCGGTAAAGTCTTTAACTTTGTATCTTCGGAAATATTCAACCGTATATGAAAATTCATTCACCTACGGAAAGCTACATCATACTAGGATGACATGTGCAATAAAACAGCTAGTTATCGAGAAATAAGATTAACAAATATACGTACCTATAAAATATTTACAAATAACATGGCGGCATTAATACCGTGAATCTTTTTCCGTACCCCTTCATAAAGAATTCCAGGCCTGTATTCTCGCATTATGGCCATCTTAAGATTTATGGCAAGCCGCTCTGGGCCGCCATATTGTCTAAATTTAAAAATATCTGCTTTCCCGCCGAATCCAATAAATGCGGAGCATCGCTATCTGAATGTAGAATAAACATTGAGTGGACTGTAGAGAATTACCATTTCGGATTTTATGTGTTCGGGTTGAATGTTGGACGTTTTATCGCAGTCGAATGTGAACCATCCACATAGGTAGGTACTACGATACTATACCTATACACGAATACGTGAATTTTAACTATACCTCTGATGATATAATTTAATGTAAATTATATAACATTAAATATATATACACATATATATTAGATTATAAGATGGGTAGCTTAAGTACTCGTATTATGGAGTATTTGTAATGACTAATATAACACCAAGCACCGTCCAGAAATTCAACCAGGGACCACATAAATGCAGACACCTTAAAAACGGCGGGACATTCGGCTACGGAAATCATCAAGTATAATAGTTTTTATAAACCAACATTTTAATGGTAAAACGGGGTCATAGATGGCGGATAGAAATACACCCCATGATATATAGGATAACTGCGAATATGGGACACACCCCCCAAAATAGAGAAAGGTTCTCTTCTCAAGCAAGGACACATATTGTCTCTATCGGTTGCAGCGCTGCGATCACCACCTGTCGTGGCTGCCGTGCTCGTTACAGCTAAAACCCCTCCAAATTTCAATGACATATAAATCCAAATATCGACCCCGAGTTCCTAGCGCCAAGTCACTCCTTGGAGCGAACATCTTAAGATTTATGCTGGTATTACGCTGGTAACATAGGCTATAATTATCATGGGTGCGGTCGCGTGAAAACAGCAAGTGTTGAATAAAATACAATCTACCTTTTAGGCAAATATAAAAATCATAAATTCCAAAATTAAAAATTGTGCTTAAAAACTTATTACATTAATATAAAATATTAACCGCAAACCGTAAAATATATCACACGCTTAAAATGATACAATACATATTCTCATGTGTCCGCAGTGAACGAGGAAATATCTGTCGTAAGTCCATAATTCCAGTTTTATGTGCATTTTCCCTTCATTACACATTTTTCCTGACATTGAGTCTAATCCAAGGTGTAGCTTGAACAGCCCAGGATGTCTCCTCGAATTAAATTATGCCTTTCCATGAATATTATACTCGATGCTCGCAATCTTTTTGTGTTATTCAAACGTGCCTCGACTTTAAGGAAACCCTTGATGAAACATTATTATAATGTCTGAGCCCTTTGAACACGGAGTCTGGCAACATGAAATCATAGTGAGTATTTAGGTAGATTTTTTTTTGTCAATCCAAATGTGATTAAAGCTAGGAAAAAGAAAATTGTTAACGTCCATTAAGGTTTAATTATGGTTAAAATATAAATAAATTCCCATATTAACGCTGCCGTGGGGTGCCGGCCTAAGAGTAGCACCCCCCCATATCCTCCCGTGGGTGTCGTAAGAGCCGACTGAGGGATTATACTGAAGGCGGGCAGCAGCGCCTCCCGGTATCACCTACCACCACCTACTGCGATTCCCAAGTCGCCTGCCAAGCGTGGGGATTGAACCCCCCCCCCTCATGATGATGTATGGCCCCCAGTCCCCGGCAGCCCCTATATTCCTGTCTCTGGTAGCGAGACAGGTAACGGAGGGGCAGGGGGTGCTAAGAATCCCCGGCAGATTCGGCGCTACCAACACAAACAGACTCTGGCCCTGGCAACATACAATGTCCGCACACTAAGGACTGACGTGAAGTTATTAGAGCTGGAGGAAGAATTGAGCAAGTTGCGATGGGACATAGTGGGATTATCCGAAATCCGAAGAGAGGGCCAGTATACGGTAATCCTTAAGTCCGGTAACATGCTCTTCTTCCGGGAAGGAGATCAAAAATCTCAAGGTGGTGTTGGGTTTCTCGTCCACAACAACGTGGTGAAGATCGATAGTGTGTCGAGCAGAGTGGCGTACCTTATACTCAGAATTACCGAAAGGTATTCGCTGAAGGTCATACAGGTTTACGCCCCGACCTCTTCACACTCCGACGATGAGGTAGAGGCTATGTATGAGGAGATTTCTGAAGCCATACATACGACTAATACCTACTTCACCGTTGTAATGGGGGACTTTGACGCGAAGCTGGGCGCTTCGAACGGCGATGAGTTGAGGGTGGGTCGATTTGGGTATGGACGGCGCAACCACCGGGGCCAGAAGCCGGTCGATTTCATGGAGAAGGAGGGACTCTTTGCGATGAACTCCTTCTTCCAAAAGAGACCCTCCAGGAAGTGGACCTGGATGAGCCCTGATGGTTCGACAAAAAATGAGATCGACTTCATCATGACAACCAGAAAGCACATATTCAATGATGTATCCGTGATCAGCAGGGTGAAAACCGGTAGTGATCACCGAATCGTTAGAGGCACATTGAATATCAATGTTAAGCTCGAAAGATCACGTCTGATGAAGTCTACACTCCGTCCTAGTGCTGCTCATATCGTGGACCCCGAAGCCTTCCAACTCCAACTACACAATCGCTTTCAGTGTCTAGCAGAATGCGAGTCTGTAGACGAAATAAACTACGGGTTTGTAGAAACAGTCTAAGCTGTGGGGTCTAAGTTCTATAAGGCCCCGCGCCGTATTAAATCTCAAAAGCTCTCAGACGAAACGCTCAAGTTGATGGCGGACCGGAGGGATATGAGACTGCAATCTTCAACCGATATGGTCAACTTAACAGACGAATTTCCAAATCGATGCGATGCGATCTGCGCTCCTATAATACTACACGTATTAGGGAGGCAATAGAGCGAAACCAAGGCTCCAAAGTGTTTGCACGAAATTTGTCTGCAGGGTCGAGCCAGATGACGAAGCTGAAGATCGACGACGGCAGGATCGTATCTTCAAAACCGGAGATTCTGATTGAGCTTGAGAGGTTTTATGGGCAGTTGTACACATCATCACAACAACCCGTTGAAAGCAATGCTCAGGACACCAGAGCAAAGCTGACCCGACATCACACCGAGAATATTCCAGACATCAGCCTGTACGAGATTAGAATGGCACTCAAACAGCTCAAGAACAACAAGTCACCGGGGGATGACGGAATCACTACTGAACTTTTGCGAGCGGGTGGAAAACTTGTACTCTTAGTCCTCCAGAAATTGTTCAGTTCCGTCATTCTCGAGGGTACGACGCCAGAAGCGTGGCACAGAAGCGTGGTTGTGCTCTTCTTCAAAAAAGGTGACAAGACCTTGTTGAAGAATTATAGACCAATCTCGCTTCTGAGCCACGTTCATAAGCTATTTTCGAGGGTCATTACGAATCGTCTCGAACGCCGGTTTGATGACTTCCAGCCTCCCGAACAAGCCGGTTTCCGAAAAGGCTTTAGCACCATAGACCACATACATACATACGCTGCGGCAGATTATATAGAAGACCGAGGAGTATAATCTGCCACTTTGCTTAGCGTTTGTGGACTATGAGAAAGCCTTCGATTCAATCGAAACCTGAGCAGTACTGCAGTCCCTCCAGCGATGCTAAATCGACTACAGGTACGTCGAAGTGTTGAACCGTTTGTATAGCAACGCCACAATGTCGATTCGCTACCAGGAAGAGAGCACGAAGGCGTGAGACAGAGAGATGTCATTTCTCCGAAACTGTTCACGAATGCATTGGAGGACGTCTTCAAGCTCTTGGAATGGGACGAATACGGCATCAACATCAATGGCGAATACATCACTCACCTTCGTTTCGCCGATGATATAGTCATTTTGGCAAGATCGATGGAGCACATCAGTACAATGCTCAGCGACCTGAGTATCGTTTCCAAACAGGTGGGTCTTAAAATGAACATGAACAAGACGAAAATCATGTCGAATGCCCATGTTGCACCCGTACCGGTGGTCATTGGAACTGATACTCTCGAAGTTGACGATCACTACGTGTACCTTGGACAGACAATCCAGTTAGGTAGATCCAATTTCGACAAAGAGGTCGCTCGAAGAATCCAACTCGGCTGGGCAGCGTTCGGGAAGCTACGCGATATCTTCACGTCCAAATTACCACACTGCCTAAAGACGAAGGTGTATAACCAGTGTGTGTTGCCAGTGATGACCTATGGCACTGAAACGTGGTCCTTAACTGCTGGCCTCTTAGAGAAGCTCAGAGTCACTCAGCGAGGCATAGAGAGAGCTATGTTAGGGGTTTCTTTGCGCGATAGGATTCGAAACGTGGATATTCGCCAAAGAACTAGAGTGACCGACATAGCTCGCAAAGTTTGTAAGCTGAAGTGGCAGTGGGCAGGCCACATCGCTCGACGAACCGATGACCGATGGGGACGAAAGGTTCTCGAGTGGAGACCACGAACCGGAAGAAGCAGCGTGGGTCGACCCCCGACTAGATGGACGGACGACATCGTCCAAGTCGCGGGCGGCCACTGGATGCAGCTGGCGCAATGTCGTCCGTCGTGGCGTTCAAAGGGGGAGGCCTATGTTCAGCAGTGGACATCTTCCGGCTGATGATGATGATGATGAATGGTTAAAATTACGATATGTAATATCGTTAAAAACTAATGAAAATTTTAATGAAGATAGAATTATATTATAATTATGATTATATAAAACTATGATACACTAAGAAAAAACAATAATTCCTAACTTTAATACAAGAAATTAAAATAAACTTGCCGAAAATATAGACTTCCAGGAATAAATATTGCTATGTTTGTAATAAAATTCCACAAAGTGTAATTGAGCTTCGTGTAAAATTTAATAGTTATATCAAGAACATGCTCGTGAGTAAAGGCTATTATAATGTTGACATTATTTTTAAGGCCGCAATGCATGGTCTTAATAACCTTTGCTTTGATCTAAACAGTGTAGGCACATCATATTAATTATATAATTATATGTACACTAGCTTTAATCCGCGGCTTCAGCTACGTGGTCCGAGGGTACTGTGTGCACACTGGCCTGCTATGCTAACTAATCTCTGCCAGTAAGCATCCACCTTTTATCATCATCATTGAATTTTTCAGCGGCTTCACTGCTTAAAATGAAATAAGAAAAATGTACCGGTGTTATTATCGATAATAGGCATGTCTTCATAGATTAGTCCGGTTACTCTTCTTTCAATTTAAGTGTGCAGTATAACTTGGAAGCTAAATAAGTCATAAACGATTAACTAAATCGAATAATGATAATTTATTTGCGTTTGAATGGGTTCGATACAAAAGAGATGTAAAGGAGGAATACAATTATCGCCTATTCAGCAAGCAGATGTAGTAAAAGAAGCCACTATAAGCACTGTTCAATCCATCAAAAACGAACGTTCAGTTTCCATAGTCTAAGAATTTATGCACAGAATAAAAGGAACATTCAGCAAGCCAGTTATATAACTCTTTCTTGGATCTAGTAAGAGGTGTATTCTTTATAGATTCCGGAATCTTATTAAATATTGTTTGACACATACAGTAGCAATTATTTTTAAATCGCGCGCTTCTTGGGACTATATCAAGAATTTTTATATCTAGTGTTCCTGGGATACACTTCATGAGCTATTTTGTAATAATCAGGGTAACGCCTAGCAAATTTCGCTGGTTCAAATATATATAAGCAAAGAAGAGGTAGAATACCGAGAAATTTAAACTATTGCTTACATGAGACATGAGAAAACGGTTTTCTAGCACCCCTTATATTTATAAGACCTATCGAACAATACTCCACACTATGTGAAGATATAAAATGCTGGTCATCAGTAACATCAGCTAAATATAACATTTCAATTCCCCATTGAAATATATTATTTGAAAAACCGCAAAGGACAATGTCCAGCCCCCATACATTTTTCGCCTAAGAACCTCTAAGCATCTACTATCACTTTTCGTGTTCTAAAGTATCTATATTTACGTCTAAATACATGTTTAAGTAACGGACACTTCTAAGAAATGTATAAATCAAAAAATATATTTTGGATTTGAGGTTATAATTTTAACAATTGTAGCGTGCGGTTAGATTCTTTTTAATGTTTGTTTTACTTGCTTTTTGTAGGGAAATGTATGTCTACTTTGCTTTAAATGTTGATTGTTGTTGTTTGCTTTAAAAGGTTCTGTAGGTTCTGTATCGGGAGCATGTACTTACCAATCTTGGAGCAACCCAGTGTTGTATACACTGAAGGATCTGCTCATCTTCTAATACCATGCAACCAGAAGCTGAACCGCAATTAACACAAAATACTTCAACACACCCAGATTCCATGTTAATGTCCGTTAAATAAATGCCAAGTCGTCGTCTATAGTAGGTCGGTATGCCGTAAATCACTGCCGGAGGTCGATATTATAAGACGAAATCAGTCCTTAGTTCAAGCCAAGTCGTTATTTTATAACTAATATTCACAAGACACAAGAAATCGTACAAACAAACTCAAGCGACGTAAACACAACGCGAGTATGAAAGCGATTGTCAAACAAAACTTCAAAAGTTCAAAATTGTCAAACGTATGTAAAAGAGCGCTTCCAGCCGCTTAAAAATCTACGAACGTTTTGAGTCTCGTTTTAATGTCAAGCGCTTTAAGTGTTCATTGGTTGATTATACATCAAATTGTGCATAGATCCTGATTTGTCAACTTATTAAAATATGGTGGCAGCGTTTATTGAAGTTTATCAAATGTATTGATATTACTTTTTAAAGTAATTACAAAAATGGGCAGTGTCCGTTTGATTTTAAAAGCTGATATATTAATCATAAAATATGATAAGAATTATGATATACAAGATATTCTTAGAGGTTCATAGGCTAATTTGGACATTGTCCTTTAAAACGAAAGCTACTTTGTTTGATAAAAATCGGAAGAAATAAAGACTACAAACAACGAAAACCAAAATGACGTTTTAAAAGTACAGTAGCGTCATCTATTGATCAATAGCGTCATCCTTATATGACATTTTCGTGCACTTAACCCACATAACATAACTATGCATTTAATATTAGCCCTATACGAACTTCCACTCCCATTTTCATCCCTTTATGTGCTTTTCGGGATAAGATAGACATATGCTGCCGCGGACTTTTTTTAGAACTTTTAAAGGGGATAATTTTCGTAATACATAATTTTTGCGTAACTTTCACCACTTAAGCAGCGCACGTAAGTAAAGCTCTCGAAAAGTAAAATATTCTCCCGTTTTTGCAACATTTTTCATTGCTGCTCCAATCCTATTAGTGATAGCGAGATGAATATATAGCCCTTTCTCAATAAATTGACTATTTAACGCAGAAAATTGAGAATATTGAGAGTCCAAACAAACAAACTCTTCAGTTTTTATTATTTGTATAGATTTTAAAATCGTATTGAGCAATCGATCAAGTAACGGCATAAACTAATGAAAAGATGTTTTTTTTTGTAGAATACGAGATGTACTTAGCCAAAGATGCCCTAAATGTGTGTTCTCAATGTGTTTTCAATGATAAAGAATACCTAATGGAGATGGTGAATTCTATATGTTCAATGTATGTATACATATTCCGTCGAATTCTGTTACGGTTTTGTCTGAGAAAATCAAATAGTACTATGCCATTATCTCTTTCTTTGAATAAAAAATTAATTTCAAATGATTAGAAAAATTGACTTATTACGGATCACCTAAAGTTTTACTCAAGTCTTACGCACTCTTCGTGCGACTACTGTAAATAAGACATTAAAATTCGCTTCTAAATTTTGTGTTGACTCTGTGAAAGTAGACATTTTTTCTTTTAATTAAAAACTGAATAAAACCTTAAGCCAGACAGCATACATCCTTTCCGCTATTACTGTTATGCTATTTTGTAATAAAATCAGTGTCGAACTGTGTCACAGCAAAGAGCTATATTGAAATAAAACCTTTATTATCTTTTATAGTAGGTTTTTTGTTCGTGCCTCTATGCTATAATCAACATCGAATTCAAAGCAAATTTTAATACAGCTGATTATTGCTGACGTGGTTAAGGGCTATCTATACAACAACTGAAAGTCTGATTACCCCTCGAGCCATTCATATCGACGCGACGCGACGATCACAAAACAAAAGGAGACGCCAAATGTTACTCGTTTACACTGTAAATAATCACATGAATGCATTCGCTCAGGCATGCAGCCCTTCGATCGCGACTTTTTTATCGCGAGCGAGATAAATGTCCGGTTTGCTGGGGCCCAACGTTGATTTATACTGGCCGTCCGTCAGGCCAACGAATTACGAAGGCACCGATGTAAATCACCCGGCGTCAGACTTAGATCGATACCCTAATACGTTGCCGATATCAATACTTAGCGGCAATCTTAATCATTTTGATTGACAGAAAGGGTACTTGCTGAAATGCAAACAGATGTCTGTCGTACTTGTGCTGTTCAAGAATGCTTTCAAATATTACTGTTATTTATTTTCGCATCGGCTTAGTGTGGATGCGATCTAAACGGTATAATTTTCTAACACCTCTTATAATTAATTGCTTACTTATTACAGCCAAAATTACCTATTAATATATTTAGTAGAATTTCCATAGTTTTGAGGATTATCCTATTCAGAGGAACGAGAGTACTATGTTTTGTAGCAGTTCAATTATATCGAATTCCATGCAATATTGTTTCATCAGTCTTGACTATTACAAGCAGTTGTGTAAGTCCTAAGTTAAGCCTTTGGTTCGCAAATCTACCGCATTAGACCTGTACTGAGAAGACCCGGCAAGAAACTCAGCAAGGGTTTTTTTCCTTTTTATTTCATACAGAGAAGTCCAATTGTAAAACGGTACTAACGTTTAATCCAAGAATTTGAGCGTGAGTCGGGAGAACAAAAATGAATTATCTCGAGCTCATCTATGCTTCACAGACCATGGTACTGGTACAGAGCTTTCAAAATCAGCGATGCCTGAAAGAGAGAAAGAGGACTCCAAAGAAAAATCATTGGGGTTCTACAATTTTCATTAACAACATTACACAATTATTGCTTTAGACATTAGGAATAGATAAAAAAAGTTTCAGTTCTAATATATGTTTAATAAAAGTTTTTGTCCTGTATCAATCACAGAATCGTTGATCCTGTGACGTCCCATAAATAAAAAGTATTCAGTGAGAAAGTATTTATTTTCTTAGAAATTTCTTAGAACTCTGTATAATAAAATTTTCAAACAATATTTATGATAGGAAAAATAGGAAAAAAAGTCATAAGGCAAAGCTTTGTCATCAAATTATCAAACCACTTTCATACACAAGTAGAAAGTAAGAACTCAGCTGAACCAGTCACTAAAAATACAATACTATAAAGTAAGTATAGTAGTTATTTTTCAGATGACATTTTCTCTGAAACAGCAACAAATATTAGATTGTAATATAATTTGATTGTCTAAGATACTATTTTTAAATATATTTTGCCATATGACGCTTATCATAAACATTATTGTTTTATTTTTACAAAGGCCCTTTAATCTTTTTAATTAGGTTAAAACATTTTACTGGGCTGCTGCCTCTTTATAATACTTTGAGGTACTTTCAAAGTTAATAAGTTCAACGACAGAAGTTAAAAGATTAAAACAATAACTAACTTCATAAAACGCAGGCAGGAATTGGCGTCCTCGTTAGGGCTCTGATGTTTATTGCAGCGGCAGGTTGAGTGTTTAAAATTTTTTCTTTGTTTTATACTCAAAAGTTGTCGATCGTAAAACACGCTCACCCGGATTAAAAAAGGGAGGCACACCATGATGGTTGGTAAACGGAAAATGTGGATAGATCGTGATAAAAAAACACTTCCCAGGTATTTATTAATCTATTTAGGACTTTATTTAATCAGTCCATCAACGGTTACTACAGTAATTATATACAATAAAATAACTATTCTTGCAAACCTATTTTAAGTGGTCACACATAAAATTACGGTGTGATAATTTAAAATCTAATGACAGAACATTATAATTAATAAAAAAATACGATAATACTACAAAACTTCTCTGAACATATCTTCTCAGGTTCAACGTAATCTAGTATTTTTTGAAATTGTCATTGTTTATTTGACTTTATGATAAAATTAGTACCTTAACACCAGCGATTAAATAATGCGCCTATCTCCAAACTACCTTATAAAACTTGTTTCCATGAATCGCGAACTGTAATCGATTCTTGATCTCCATATTGAAATCAAGAATATGCTAAAAAGCAAATAATGTAACACTAATCATTTAAATTTTTAATTATTTCATTTTCTCAACTTCCTTATTTAACCTGTACAATAGCATTCGTAGGTGTTTATAGTTGATTTGACTATGTATTTGAGAAAATGACATAATTTAAACAAATATTTTTGATCAATAGACAATAATTTGAATTAATGAAGAACTCATAATAGCTAATAATAATAGTGACTTGTTTATTTGATTAAATATCTGCAGTTATGACATACTCTCAAGTAATTACTTCTCTCTACTATAGATACGTGTAAGAGAGACTCGACACAGTTGCTTTCATAGAGACGACAGTATCACTCATTATGCCCACACCATGCATTCGGCTTGCAGTTACATAGTTATTGAAACGAAGCTTCCACATTTTCCTATTTGAAGCGAGAACTTTATTCCAAGCGTCGCAAAGTCTATAATAAAACTTCCATATCACAACACAAATGTTTCACTATCAAAACCACCTTGGATGCAAAGATCTGTGTTGAGCGCTTATAAGGATCGGAAAGAGGGTGAAAATGGAACGTCAGTGTCATCGTGGTGTGGAATGATATTTATTTGAATATAGCTGTCTACATTATCCATATTCATTTATACATCTTTTCGACCGTAAACAATCCATATTATACTTTATGACAGCATTTATAGGTACCAGTTTTCATATGACATTTATTTGGCCTTTATAATAAACAGCAAAATAACGTATCTACTTGTATAATTGACAAACAACCTTTAGGTACGAGTAATATAAATAAACGTAAAGCTTCATATTGGTTACTCGTTTGTTTATTCAGAAAATAAAAGACAAAAATGAATGCGGGTTAAATAAAGCCAACAGCGCAAACACAATCGTACGTCAAAAAAATATATTTAACTTGACTGAAACAAACGAATCCATAAAGCCAGTCGCACATGACAACTTTCTCGCCAAAAAGTTTAATTTAGCACTTGAGTTATACCCAACAGCGGGTGTTGGGCTTTATTGGCGACTGCAATATGGCCGGAGAAAAATTACAAGTGGGAAAACCTGAGTACCCTTCGAACTGAGGCTGGGGAGGGGTGAGTAACGATCAAAAATCTTGTAGCGTTAACATAAATGCGCTGGGGAAAACTCTGAGAAGGTTTTCTTATATTACCTGTCTCACTTATCTTGAACGTAAAAATAGTAAATACAAGTGCAAAAGCTAAAGCTTTTATAAAAGTATATATATCAATGGAAATTAACTGAAAATGTTTGAATATATAAACACTAGCTGGTCCGGAGAACTTCTTACCATCGTATTTTATTTCTCCTGTCCCAACTGAGGATTTTTCTTATGTACAACCCTTGTATTGACAATAAGGAACACATAAAAAAAGAATCGTTCGGAAGTTATGCGCATACATACATTTCGGTGATAAATTTTATATATACCGATTAGACAACACCATAAATATTGTTCAGCTCTGCTATTCTATTAAAACAGCCTCGAACTCGTAATCAAACGCAGCGCTGTGACAAAATATGGCTTTAATATATTAAAAACTTTATTACCTTTTAATGAAAGTTTCATTGAACCTCTGTGCTACGAGTATGACCCTGCGCTCGACGTTAAGGCTGTTCTTATAACATAATATTGCTGCTTCACTGCTGATCCCAAGCAACTAAGGTGCTTGAGTTACATAAATCTGCAACGACGAATGTACTGAAAAACCAACTCTAAAGGCATATACAAAAAGTTTAGTATTGTAGTAGTATTGAAATCGAACCCGGAGCCTCAGAGATGACGCGACGCTTGAAAACGGCGTACGAGTCACTCAGCTACAGTCTTCCCCAAGGTTTCTTAAAGCAATATTTCATAAAACATAAAAATTGAGTGCCAGAATAGATTTTAAAATAACAAAGACCTGACGATGTAGCATAACCAAATCGACAAAATCGTGAAACGTTCGAGACTCAAGAAGCGGTTGTCGCACTTGCCTGTCCAAAGCCAGTCAGAACGGCCTTCACACTCGACCGGTCTTCTACAAGCTTATCAACTCCGGTCCGGCAACTGGCCGGTCAACATCCGTCGTAACCGGACGTCATTTTAACGCCGGAAAATCACCAATCTCCTCTCCCCTACCTGGGACTTTTTTAATTTCATGCTGATATATCTGCGTCATACCTGATATACATACCTATATATGGATAATTGATAAGATCGATAAACCTAAAAAAGTAACTTTAAATTTAATGTAGATATTTGTGTATAATTATAGATCCTTATAAAAACAGAATAGAATTTAACAGTCTTATATGTGAAGCAAAACATCTTTCCTTATCTCTCTTTCTCATTTTTCTTCTCTTTCATTCGCTCTTTCATCTCTGTCAGGAAATTTTCGTCGGTCACAGGATAATGGTTAAAACGATTTAAGGTGTTCATCCACTACCTCAGCACGCACGCACCAGCCGCATGACACGCAACGCATTGCACGGATTGTCGATGTCATACATCCATTTAAAATAGATGCTTCTATGAAAAATGAAACTGTCAGTTTTGACATCAAAATTATGCTGATGACGTTTTAGGAATTTTTAATATAATCCGTTGGCGTGTCGTGCAGCCGGAGAATGCGTGATGGCATATCGACTTTTATTTTAATTGGCACTGATTAAATATAAAAAAATCATATTACAAACCAAAACACTTCAAATATTGCTCGATGTTAACTATGAATTTCTCTTATCTCCAAAATTTATACCAGAATAATGACGTTACTTATCACGCGGACCCAGTGCGGTTTAGTGAGTGTTAACGAATGCAGATGCAGCTGTGACCAACGACTTAACGTTTCTTCTGAAGCACGGAGAAATTCTAGATAATAAACTTTTGGTCACCCATCTTATGCCTGGCACGTGCGTAAGTCGATTAACCTGTCCATCACAGAACGTACGCGCTATCCAAAGCGGTATCAAGATTTTCAAAAAATAAATATATGAAATATATTACTCATAATAAATAGACATAGACATATGGCAGTTCCTCACCTATTTGTTCAATGTTGGCTAAATTTAATTACATATTTAAGAGTACTGATGTAGACATTTTTTGTGGGGGTCTAGCTAATTTCAAAAAGACTATTTTGCAAGGTTGTAAGGAGTATTTTTAGTTTTTAATTCCTATTTTTCTCATTGTTTTCTTGAAATTGTATTATAGGTAAAAGAATGTTGTGCATACCTATAATTTAAGTACATATATGATATAAATTATTGATATGGAGTGAATAGTATGTCTATTATGTATTTAGTTGGTAAGCCTTTTTTTAAAATAAAATAAAATAAAAAAATAAATAAAATAGATTTTTAACTATCATTGGTTGTATTGCATAAGTTTCAAATATATATGTATTAACACTGTCTGTACATAGGAACCTTATAATATAAAACTACGTGGGATATTTCAACGTAAAAAATATTACCATTATACCTATTACGACGAATCCAATTTGATTGTATGTTATGGCTCCCTAACCCGACACTTATTTGAAGAAAATGCGAAGGTGTCGTGAGCTAAGGACAAATTTTATTGCCCTAATAAATATCTCGCGACGATAAATCAGAAAATATTGCATACTGCTACTGTGTAAGGGGCCTAAAGGAAAATATCCCATTATTTGAGCTAGCTTACACAACTATTTATTTGTTTAAAATAGAACTTTTTGTTGTGAGTCATAATTTTCATTTTAATTAAAGACTTATATACCTACATTCATGTAATTAACGAAATTGCACAAGGTCGTGGGTTCGAGTCCCATCTCAGTGTCAGGGACAAAATGGATTTTTTAAGCATTTTTCATTAAGAACATGAAAAAAGTTAAGATTATTCTATTTTACTTGTTTTATCTAAAGACTTCTATGGTTCTTTAGCAAACGTTACGATTCTTAAGGTACTAATTTAGAATTTGTTTATATACCTAATTGAACATTTTTTAGTGTTTTTGCTAGATTGCTGCAAAGACAATTTGTTGCCGCATCCTACCTATAGTTTTTATACTTTTTGAAATTACCTTTTATTTATTTATTACATTAATTAATAAATGAAATACTCAAATTTTACTGTGTGCGTTTGCATATTCACACGCACCTTGATAGGTATGGCAATATACAAAAATAGAAGGAAGTGGGTCAGACATTTTCTAAAATTCTTCATTCTTATACTGCAATGTGCAGCAATGACCTTCACGACAAAGTGGTTTACCCACCAGTTGTAAGGTGTCAATCACCTCTCAGGCTCCGAGTTCGATTCCCAGTTAGGTTGCTGCAGAAAACGAAGTTTTATATGAGCCTTCGTGGTACCAAAGGTAACACAACATGAGTTAGGCGGTCGCCTGGGGCGCGACCGCCTAACTCATGGACGCAGCCGTAGTCGTAGCTATAACCAACGCTTTATCGATATTCCAAACGAATCAGTTTATATTCTTTTAAAATTAATTGTTTTTTTTTTTAATTTATATATTTTGTCAAACATTTTGGTTTGTTTTTCTTTTCAAAATAGCATTGTTTGTATCAATTCAACATATTGTAAATTTCGTTTAACTTTAACAATTAAGCAAACAAAAACAACTAAAAGCATTGATTAAATATGTAAATAATAAAAAATGATTAATTTTAAAACAATATCAACAGATTCATGTGTAAAGCCTATAAAGCGTAGGTTATAGCTACGACTACGGCTACGTCCATGAGTTAGGCGGTCGCACCTCTGATACTATATAGAATAGTTTATTACTATTGACTGCGAAAACAATAACAACGACGACGACAATAATTAACTGGCAACATATCAAGGTGCGTGTGAACCACAAGTATAATTAAAAAATTTAATAGTTATTTAAACCAACAAAAATTAAGAACATTCGCTAGAGCTTAAAGTCGTCACTTAACCTTAATGAATGATTGTGCAACCGCGTGTTTGTCCCATATTATAAAGCAATTTCATCCAGGTAACTATTATTTTTATTATACCCATTGGATTTGATAATTTTTGTTTATAGCACAAATGTAATGTAATCCTGATTTGGAGTAAGATTACAAAATAAGCGCCATCTATGAGGATTTCAAAAACTCCAATCTACACAAAAGCATGATAGCACCCATTCATATCACCTTAGTTTTTTTATATTTTCATAGATGTCGCTTTACCGTAGTTGCTATTAGGGGCAGGATGAGTAAAAACAATAATTTTAAATCTCTCTTATAATTATTTTATAACTATGACTAAGATCATACTTTAACCTCAAACTTCATCAATAAGTTTGAAGCGATTGTGTTGTGGTTCAGGAATAATATTGAAATATTTTTTCAGAATAGTTTGTTGTTGGCGGCCTCCATATATGCGCTGTACCCAGGTATGTTCCCAGTTAGGCTCGAACTTCTCACAAGTAACGACTACTCTGCCAGCCTCCATAGCAAACAGTGTACCGTTGCGACCAAAACCAACCTGAAATGTTTAAAACGTTTTTTTAATTAATCATATGATTCTCTTTTGAGCAAAGACTAACAGTTACGCTGCTTCCACATTCACTATCCAATAATAAAACAACTTTTAAATGGTTTAATCCTTATGTATTTAGTTTTATTAATGTTTTTGACCCTTTACAGATTCTGTGTTCACATAAGACTAATTTGTTGATTGTCTTTTTTAAAACAAAGCTATTGGACACATTCACTATACAAAATATTCTATATTTTAAGGAAACATTTACATTTATTATTTTAAAGAATTTAAAAAATACATTTGATTTATTAATTAACCTATGGCTACCGTAATCTACCGCCAGTTCCAATATGTGGGAGCTTGTCTTAGAACTGGCGAAAAATAATGTCAAATGTAGATACCCTTATCACGCAAGAGTTAGTTCTATATTACATACATATTTATATACTTACGTTTAATCCAGGATGGAATCTTGGTTTTAATTGTGTTGCAAGCATATGACCAGCCTGAACAAAATGACCATCTTGAACTTTCCAACCCCTGTGCTTGGGCTTTACTTTACAGTTTGTATTCTTTGTACTACCACCGGTCTTTTTGCTAGCATTTCGAATAAATTCTGCAAATAAATAAGTATGTAAACTGAAACAATTTAAAAACTTGTACTTTACATATTAATCTCCACTCGCACAATTCTAACCTTTGAAAACGGAGTTGATTTTAAAGGTATACGAAGAAAATGCAGATGTCATTATTGCAATTGCAAATATACTTAAAAATTGTAAGTTGATTTTATGTTATCTTTTATTTCATGTTTTTTGATGATTTATTAGAAAGATCGCTGAAAATAAACTCACGACACTGATATTGACACTGACAGCCAACCACAGACTTAGTAGGTATACAGCCAACCAGCGTTGCCAACTCTACATGTCAAAAAGTCGTTAGCGTACGTTTGAGAAGTCGCTAGATGTCGCTAGCTATGGACAAAGATTAAAAGTCGCTAGAAGTCGCTAAAAGACTGAGCGCGTGCCGATAAAACAGCGAAATACAGTTAGTCACGTACTTCTAATTCGGTATCGTTTTACGCACGGCAGAAGAGGGCACAGTTTTTTGGTCCTTTGGTATAAAAGAAAATAATTTGTTTTACTTATAATAATATTTGTAATCGGTATAAAAACAATTGAAAATTACGAAAAAACAATTACTTGACAAATAAAAAATCAACAACTCAATACTATAATCAAATATAACAAAAAAAAAATATTTATCAGAATTTAAAAGTCATAAACTTAATACCAAAAAAGATGAAAAAGTTTCTTTATTCATTATCAGAACTATCGGTAATAATCAGATAATCTGGAATACTTAATGTATCCGTTCTGGAATTGGAATTAATACCCGAAGTTGATGGCTGAAGCTGCGATGTACGTTTGGCAAACGAATATGATTTATTGGTCCCAATGTTCTTTAGCACATCAATTGATATTTCGTAATTATAGCAGCTTTTATTCATTCTTCTTAAAGAGTATTTAATCATCAAAATAGAGTTTAATGACTTCAAACACATTCTGTTTCGAAGCTTGGATTTTGTAATGTTCATGGCACTAAATATCCTTTCAATTTCAGCATTCGAATGAGGTAACGATATTACAGTTAATGCCAAATCACATAATTCTTGGAATGGTTTATTGTCGGCAGCATCTTTATATTGATTTACTTCAGCCCAAAAATCTAGCGTACTATTAATGTTTTGCCACTTAACAAAGTTTATATTGTTCCACTGTATATCATTTTTTTCGAATTTTTTAACGTCATCAACCCCTAACTCTTTTGCCAAACTTATAATGTCATCATTTTGATTCTTCGTTCTCAAAACTTCGCTGACGGATAATTTATTCATTTTGACCAATATTTCTATATTTGGAGGAAGCCTACTTTGCAATTCTCTTATCAACTTGACTGTAAAGTCAACGCACCTTTGTTTAACTATATTAGTGATATCTTCATTTAAATTAAGTTTTCGAGCACTATTTTCAAAAGCATAACCAAGCGTAGCACAGGGATTTAGGTGAATATCTTGAACTGTCGTAGTTAGTACATTTATATTTGTGTGAGGGTAAATGACTCTGTTACAAATTGATCGTAATAAAAATGTCAGTGTCCCCATCAATTTTGTGGGATCAGCATTTTCACTTTCAAATACTTTCAAAGCTGTTTGAACTTCTCCTAATATGCTTTGAATATATGTCATATATAGCAAATTACTACCATCTTCAAACATAGCATGCAGAAGTTCTGCTGTGTAACAATTTTCCTTAACCTTGCATAGCGAAAAATGTAACTTCAATTCATCCCATTGTTGTAAAATCCGACTAACTGCTGGAAATATTGATAACCATCGCGTAGTACACATTTTAAGAATTTTCAATGGCTGTGATCCACAATTGATGGTCTCATATATTTGTCGGTATTCATCTTGTCGTTTGGGAGATAAAGAAAACCAGTTATACGTCTCCCTTACTATGTACTCAATATTACGTGGCAAGGTTTTTTCAGACGCATGATTTACCGCTAGTTGCAACGAATGGCATACACATCGTACAAGTACTAGATTAGGCAATCCATGTATGTTTTTAAAATTTGATGCAAACCATTATTCACACCAGTCATCACCGAAGCATTGTCAGTACCTTTTTTTTTTTTTTTTTTTTTTTTTTTTTTTTTTTTTTTTTTTTTTTTTTTTTTTTTTTTTTTGACGCTGAGAAATGCATTACTGCATACCCGCTTCACCCAGCGCAGGCTCCACGGGTTATGTGGGGCTCCCCCCTGCGGACCCACCCCAGAGTGGGGCTAGTCAAATAGCAGGGGTATACCCACTAAAACTCAGCGATGTCCCTCGCATGGAAGGCGATGCACGGGATCAGCCCGGAGGCCATACACCGCGCGGTTCGCCCCCATTTCGGCCCGCCCTGAAAAGGGCAGGTCCCTCGCGGGTTGGGCGGCACATCTCAGAGACACTCGAGACGTACCCCCCCAGACAGGGCGGAGACGTGCAATGCCAGCCAGTGCGCAAACCAGCCAGCTGCCCCCGACTAGGGACTAGAGATGCGCGACTGTGCAATCTCTAGTCTCTTTCCCATCTATTGGAAGGACCCACACAGGCAGAGCCCTTATCGTGGATCCCTCCCCCCGTACGGTCGCAGCTACCACCGGAGTACGGCCCGACCACAGCCCTGAAAAGGGCGCTATCAGGCCTCATCAACCGGCTCCGCCGCTCCTCTCTGCGCGGCCCCGGAATGATACCGTCCGGACCGGCCGCCACACACACCAAAGCGGTGTGCATGGCGGCCGAACCGGGCGCCCAGACCGGGGCCACTGAGGAAATCCCCTCACCTGCGAAACGCAGGTCGACTCCCCATGTACCTCTCACTAGCAGCGACACAGGCGCACCCGGCAGACGTAACCCTGCCAGGGAACCAGTCGACTGCTAGCCGCTCCAGCCGTCCCCCCCCCGAGAGAGTTGGGCACGCTAATGCGTGTCCATCACCTCAGGAAGGTCCTCAGCCGGTACCGCACGAGTACCACGGGGCACGGGAACCGACCGTGCCCGTACGGAAGGTGGAGAGCACCTCTTGCTCCCCATCACGTGTCCGCTCGGGAGACCTGCAGCCGCGCAAACAGCGCAGCGAGTCTCGTTGCGGCAACACGCCGCCTTGTGCCCCTCGAGGCCGCACCTGAAGCAAGCTCCAGAGCGATCCTCTTTGGAGGGGCACACCCTCCGCACGTGGCCCGTGCCCATGCACTTAAAACAGCGCAAGGGCAACGGGTCCAGGCGTTGAATCCTCGCCGAAGTCCAGCCGACCAAAAGTCTTCCCTCCTTCGCCAAAGCGTTGGCCGCGGCTACAGGGCATTTGAGGAGGGCCATGTTAAGGCCTCCCAGGCCCTCACTGATAGGTCCCACCGCAACCTGGTCCGGGGAACAGCCGCCTCTTTCAGCTACCGCCCTCTTCAGTTCCTCGCATCCAACCGAGTCGTCCAGCTCAGTCACCCTCAGGCCCATCTTCTTTTCGGGTCTCGAAACCTCAACTGAGTCCCCCAGCACCTCCTTAAGTTTTGTCGCAAGCAAATCTGCTTGTGGTCCGCTGTCCGTCCCTGGCACCTTCAAAATCCGGGCGCCGGTGACTGCCATCCCCATATGCACTCCTCCCTGGATGCCCAATTCAGGGAGCACAATCTTGCTTCTCGCTTTGGCGAGGATCTCCTCATATGTCACCCCTTTGGCCTCCGCCTCAGGGGAGATTGACAACACCACAGCTGTGGTGTTCGGAACCCTGGTTTTGTGCCTTCCACGTTTCTTGTGGTAGGGAGGTGGCTTCTGCACAACAGGTGCAGCTGCAGAGGTAGGAGCAGTAGTAGCGAGGCGCACCCTGTTGCTATTCTTTTTTCTCCCCCCTGCCACTTGTGCCCACGTCATCTGTTCGTCAGGGCGGACCCCCGCACTCCCTACAGCAATTGTCTTTGCGGGAGACTTCTTCCTTTTCTGTCCTCTTTGTATCGGCCTTGCTGAAGTGTCAGAGGCAGCCTTTGGTCTTACGTCCGAAGCTAGTGGGGGACGCAAAGGTGGGCGTAGGGGATTATTCCATGCGTCCTCTGTCTGACACCCAGTCTCTCTACTTTTGGTTGTCGGCTCTGTTTGACAGCCCATCTCTGTAGCCGGCTTCTTAGTCCTCAGTTCAGACAGTTCTTTATTTAAAGAACATATGATGTCATCTAACTCGTCTCTTTCCTCAAGGCTCCCTAGGATAACGGCGATACCCTGCTCCAACGCACTATACAGCACGTCCCATCCATCACGTAGGCCCTTTTTGAGCGGATGCTCTCCACGCTCTCTGCACATCGTATCTCGCAGTGAGTTCAACACCTTTCTAGCTTCAGTAATGAGCCCGATAATGCCCTCTTTACTGAAGCTTAGTTCTCCGTTTTCGTCGAAATTACCGTGGCGTCGCACAGCTTCGCTATGCCTCTTGGGCCTCTTTGAATCCTCAGACATAGTGACCGAGTCACTGCTATTACTGCTCTGACTTTCCGCCGATGATCTGTCAGATCTGCTCCGACTACGCTCTCTTGTGTCCGTTTCACATTCCTCATTCTTCTTCTCTTTACGGGCAGTAAAACGCCCCTTCTCGTCCCTATTCACCTCTCGCCCGCTTCCGCCCGGGCTGGGCCTCCTCACATCTTTGGGTTTAGTTTTTGTTTTTATAAAATTCTCCATAGCTAGTCCCACGAGTCTCAAAGCAACCAAACGTCCACTCGCACAGAGGCCTGATGTGCGAGCAAGCCTAGGTTTGTGAAGGCGGGGGTCGGCCGGTCCCCGCCTCCAGAGGACCTGTAGCGACTCCATTACCAGGAGCCACTCACCCCCTAACCCAGGTCTAGCGTGGGGTTGGTCGTTTTTTATAGTGGTATCGTCCACGCGAAGCCGTCCAGCGAAGGAAAGCCTCCCCGTCTCCGCTCAGCGCAGAGGACGGGTCGGCCGGTGGTTATCCTGAGAAGGACACCCATCGCTTGTGCCACCACAACACGACAGGCCCACCGTCCTCGTTGGCACGGCCGCTGCCCGAGATACTCAGGACGCCCGTCCAACCCGAACCGCGCCGCCGCTACCCGTCTTACCGACAGGACGCCGGCCCGGAGCCCTCACTACACAAGACTCCCTCCAAGGAGGGAAACTCCCCCAAAACGCGACCAAAATGGTCTTACCGCCCCCCTAGTCATACCTCACGACGGCCCTAATAAGGGCCAACCTTCCTCAAACGTACCAACTCTCTGCTAAACAGAGAGCGTCGTCCGAGTCCACCTCCCTTGCCCGACTGCCGGTACTCGGAATACGTCCGAGACGCCAGCCAGGCCCCACTTTGTCACTCGTTGGCGCCACCCGGGGGACACGTGCAGGGTATCTAAGGGCCTCCGCCTGCGGACGTGAGTGACTTGTCCCCCAAAAAGGTATAGTCTGACATTCCGTCAAAGTGTAGTCCCAACCATGATTCCGTCTGGTTCGGTCACCATATGCCCCTCTGGCAGTGACCAAACCTAGAAACCACAGCCGAGTCTACTTCCGCTAACAATTTGCAGATCCACCAGTGTCCGGCCAAGGCCTCATCACCGGCTTCACCGCGCTAACAAAAGCCCTAGACGCAGTCTGATCAGGCTCAACCACCACCCACGGGTCGTATTCCAGGATACGTCCCCCACGCAAGTCAATGATCGAACCCGAGGACCACGAATAAGACTACCCACAGGTGAGTCGTTATCATCGGAACACAAAACGCCGAGATGACAACTCGGAACAACAATAAATAAGTGAAAATAAATAAATAGATAATAAATAAATATATATTATATAATCCCAGGCATACATGCATACATACATACAATCACACTCAATAATTTCGCTCTCCCCTCCCACTGGAAGGAGAGAGCGAAATTTTGGGGCGAATAGACCCAGACAGCCCCACAGGATTTAGATCCGAGAGCTGCTCGTCTTTGACTAGGCACCACTCTCCGAGTGTGGATCACAGCCGAGTCTATCCTATCACCGATTAGAGAGCATGTACTCAACCGATGACGTCCCCTCCTAACTCCTAATCCCTCGACAGCGGAGCAACTGGACAGGCCACACTAGAGTTAGGACACCCAACCGTACCGTAAGTACGCTAACTTGTCAGATGCCACTACGCCGGGTAATCGTCCCACACAGAAGGTAGGGATCCGCCGGAGGATGGAAAGAAGTTGCCTTCTCCCCCACTCCGGTTTCTCCCACGGTACTGACCAGGGACAGACCCCCCCAGACCAAATTAACAACTTGTTCCGCAGATACAAATACGCTGCGGATACGCATTGCCAACCGGTCCTAAGTGAATACGGTCAACAGATCACTCCGTCATCGATTGGAACACAAAACGCCAATCGATGACACCCTACTCATCACGTATACATCCTCAACAACATACTTATGCATACATATATACACTCTGTCTCTAAATTACCCACTTTCCCCGTAACTCCCTAACGGTCCCCTATATGTTTCCAGCATATAGGAGTGACTATCGCCTACCCCCCTAACAACTGAGTAACCCCAGAGTCGCCTCACCAGGCTTGAGCATCACCCAACATCACGGGGCACATGAACAATCCCGGGCAACCGATCACCATAAGGTGATCCGACGGTCCTCCTCAGGCGCGGCCGATCTATGTGCCCTTATGGCCAAACAAATGGTCCAACAGGTGCTATTATCAGCGGAACCCTAGGTGGTGAACGAAACAGGATTACCCTGCCATCAGTCTGTAATCACAAAACTCGGACTGACAGCTCCTAATATCACCATTCATCAATGTCCACATATACATACATACAACCGAGCATATACTCTCGCATTGATACTCCCTCCGTTTGCCCCAGCCCTGTGCCTCTACTCCTAGCTAATACATCCACTGCACATACCTGCATGCAAACATTCGTACGCATACATCATTCTCACACCTTTCACAGTAACCTTTCGCTGTTCAGCCACGATGACTGCACTCGCTGGCACGGCCACTTTCCGCGATACGCGGGGCGACCGTCCAGCCCGAACCGTGCCGACGCATCACGACTTACCATCGAGGCGCCGGCCCGGGACCAACTTCTCGCACGTATCCGCACGTAGACGGAGTTTATCTCCGTCATCCTTACATACAAACACTCATCACTCACAATGAGTCGACGAGCACATTGCTCCCACTGGTACAGTCAATCGCTCTGGTACGCGCTCCGCGCACACATACAGGCGTCGTTCGTCCAGCCTAACCCGTGTCACCGCTACCCTTACCGTCGGGGCGCCGACCCGGTGTCCACACTCGCGCGTATCCGCACGTAGACAGAGTTTTGTCTCTGTCATCCTCACAAACAAACGCTAGTCCTTCACAACATAAGTAGCCCTCACTCGCGCGTATTCGCGCGTAGACGGAGTTTAACTCCGTCATCCTCACATACAACTTGTGAGTCGCCTCAGAACATAAAAATCCAAGGCCACTCCCACTTGAGCCGTCAGTCTTGGAACACAAAACGCCAAGACGACGACTTGTCTGACATTAGCCGCGGCGGCTCAAAGAAACTTCGAGCCGCCACGTTGCCCAGGGTACACCACGAGGAGGTTGTCAGACATCGCACCCCAAGCATTGTCAGTACCTATACCAACTAAATTTTTAATTTTTAAATTATTATCGTTCAATGTGATAATTATTGCTTCAGCAAGCCCGTTTGCATCAGCTTGTGTAATAGGCGTTAATGCCAGAAATGTAGACAGAACTTTATTTTGTGAATTACTGAAATATCTGATTGCTATTCCTAAGTATTTTGAGACACTGATGTCAGTTGACTCATCTAGAATGAGGCTATATTTTTGGTCATCAATATCCAACCTCAGCGATTCTTTGAAGTGTGGTCCCAATACTTCATTAATTATTTCGGAACATTTAGTTCTATGTATATGTATATCATGACCACATTTAGAATCGTAAAAGAGTGTCTTACACATCTCTCCCAGATGCTCTACTGTCATAACGGAACAATGTTCGGCAATAAATAGAGCCATGGCTGCTTCTGCTCTACTCGAAGGCTTTATTTTATCAACTGGCAGGAGCAGTGGCAAAGGCTTTTGTTTCGTTATTATTTCCGCTTTTGATTTGTGTTTTTTAGACTCAGAGTGTTTTTTATATCACTAATTTTGGCAAAAAATACAGCTTGACACCAGCGACACATACCTTTTAAATCAGTTCCTTGAACCGGTGCCAACCAGTCTTTGAAGTCTGGATTGTCTTCCCACTCTTTTCTATACTTCTGTGAGTAACTTTTTTTCTTTACAGGTATTTCCATTATTTAACAAACGTAGTCAATTACTGACAATCTTTTCTTCATATGTTTGGATTTACGTGACTAATAGGCTATTTAATAAGCAACCGCTAATTTTGTTCTATTAGAGAGCACAATACACTCCGTCAACGAATGAATACTCAAATATACCTTAAAAAGGCATGTCTGGGTCTGGAATTCCCCGTTGTACGTCCACAAGTACAGCATTGGGGGATCCCGGCTTAAGTATAAGAATTTACGGCAGCGTTCCGAAATTGTATAAATATTACTTACTCTGATAAGAGTCTGTAATATTTTATGAAGATATTTAAAATACTGATTTATATAAACTCTAGAAGTCGTTAGAATAGTCGCTAGTTTTTGTCGCTAGACACATAATTTAAGCCGCTGTTTAAAACGAAATGTCGCTGGATCTAGCGACAAAGTCGCTAAATTGGCAACACTGCAAACCAGTTAAATAGCGTTGCGACATAGGTTATTTAGAATTAACTTAACCAAATAAACGAATTATGACTCAATGAGCGATGGAAATAAAACTAATTATTATATTTGATCAATTTTGCATTCATAATGCTATACTGAATAATATTCTTACTGAAAGACTAATTATTTTAATGAAAAGAAAATTGAATAACATCTAATCAATTTATTTACTTATACTGGGAGGAACAAAATGACCGACACAGCCGAAAGTTTCAAGTTAGGTTACATGCAAACGTTCATTTTATTTGACAAATATTTAAAAATAGTGTAAAAATGGATTTTAAATTTCTAAGTATTGACAGCCTTATAACGCGCATGCGCATATCGATTGTGTTCAGATTACAACGAACCGCGAAATACATTAATTTAATTTAATTATTTACCGATATCTTAATGATAGTCGATGCTGAAAATGTCTACTTCCTCTCTGAAGACTGAGCTAAGCACACTCTTTTCTATGCAAAACTAAACACAATCTTCACTAAACTAAACTATCTTATTACTAGTATCTTATTAACAAAAATTCAATTAAGAATGCACTAGAACAAAACAAAAATCGACAAAAAAGACGCTTCGCAGCGGTGCGTCGGCGGCGATGCGCAACAACACTCCAGTGCTTTTGCGCCTTTTGGTCGGCGGCAACTGAGCGGCCGGAAAATACCGACAGAATAATGAAGCCGCCTGGCGGCTGGCTGGCGGGTGGGGCTTTGATATCGAGGGACGAACTCGGTTCCCATTTTTTTTATTCGTCTTTTGATATCACGCATTTTTTAATGTTCTTTTTAAATGCTATTTTAATAACAAATTCCTCAATGTTTTTAAAACAAAATTCATTTGTGTTCATACATAGACGTATCCACACATAAAATATGGCTGTATCAATGATACAGCCAACCAGGGTTTTTTTATCCGCCTTAATTGTATGACCTTAACGTATATATTTCGTTCCGTTTTCAACAACTTGTGATATAAAGCAGTACAAGTAGCTACATCGTTAGACCCTCGCTTGACAAGTTTCATCCCGCATACAAAAAAATCCGCATTGCTCATATCAAAGTATGTAAAATTAAAGACTGATAATTAACTAGCGCTTAAAGTAGAAAGAGCTTATTGCTACAAAAGGAGTAATCAGCACATAGGATTTTTGAAAATCGAAACTTACTGGTGATACCTTCATATCTATATGTGGCTGGAGGGGAGGTTGGGGGGTTTCCCCGGTTTGGGGATGCCTATTACAATTGCATCCTTCCACGCGGTTGGAAAGTAGCAGAGATCGAAACAGGCATTGAAAATGAGAGCGATGAGAGTAATGACCTCTGAAGGGAAGAACTTCAGGGGCATGTTGGAGATGCCATCGGCACCTGGGGACTTTTTGGGTTTGAGGTTTTTGATGAGATCTACGATCTCATCAGAAGAAACGGGTGAGGGGTCGTTTAGGGGGGTCAGAGGGCGGGGGTAGAGGGAGGGAGTACATTGCTGATAGCTCCTCCTCTACCGCCCGTATGTGATCTTGGTCACACTCCTGGGTGCTGATTGAGCATTGCGTGGCCACGCTATCAGCAAAACACTCCGCCTTTTCGTCGTCCTCGAAGGCTGTGGTGCCATCGGGACGAAGAAGAGGAGCGGTGTGGGTGACCGCGTCGGCACGCAAGGCCCTGGCGACCCTGTAGTATGCCAAGTGAGAGGGAGTGATATCCGCCATTAAGTTGGCGAAACTATTGTCCCTGAACTTGTTGATAGCCGCTGAAAGGGACGATTTATAACCGTCCCAATTAGTGACCATCTTGGTAGAGGGGCGGGGGGGGTTGGGATTCCCTAGGACTAGGGAGACCGGGCGATGGTCGGAGCCTAAATCGTCGAGCGAATCGAATGATTTAAGTTGGAGAGAGACACCCTTTATTAGCACAAAGTCTAATATGTCGGGGTCGTGGTCGTGGACATAGGGATAATGAGTAGGGGAGTACGGGGTGATGATGTCTAACTCGAGGGCTTCGAGTATGTTTTTCAATACTCTGCCGCCCCGGTTAGTTTTTAAGCACGACCAATCGGTGTGCTCAGAGTTGAAGTCACCAAGGAGAACTACTGCATCTCCTAGGGCTAGGAATGCTTCGAAGTCGCTTTGGATGGGTAGCGAGCCGGCCTCTATATAGACTGAGGCTATGATGAGGGTGCGATGACCCGTCATAGCCAGTCTACATACAGTGGCTTGCATATTGACTAGAGGGGGGGTGGGGAGCGGAGAGCAATGAAGTGCCCTCTTATAGTAGATGGCGGTACCGCCGGAAGCGGTCCCACCGGGAGGGATGGGCTTATCGTTACGCAAGAGAGCGTAAGATTGAATCGCGAGTCCGCCGCGGATGGCGGGCTTGAGTTTGGTCTCTTGTATTAAGAGAAAATCGGTGTCCCTATCGTGTGCGAGTTGCCTGAGTTCAGGTACTTTCGCTCGTAGAGAGTTTGCGTTGAATGAGATAAGCGATACACCTACCGGTCTAACACGCCCGGAGGAGGTCGCCACTACCGTATTCGGGGAACCTAACGTGCTATTCGTACTTATGTTAGAGTACATAATAGCGACTCGTGCTCGCATAGCGCCAGTAGGCGCTCATGCGCGGACGAGGCTCGGCGGATCTTAGCCGCAAGGATAGAGACTTCATCGATGTTGATTCCACGAATCGTGGCTAAAACCAGATTCATGTCGTCTGCCAAAGATGAAGGGGCGGGGTTGGGTGCGGGAGGAGAGGCGAAAGCCCTTAGAGGGGGTTTTGCCTGCGGGGGTTTCGGGGGGGCCTCCACGCCGGTTTCGGTGCGGGGGTGGGGGGAGTGGTTTTCGCCCTAGGAAGAGCGGGGAAGTGTGCCGCGGTAGGCGGAGGGGGTGACAAAGGCACCTTTTGGACCGCCGGGCCCTTACCCTTCTCCTTAGAAGAGGGTTTGGGCTTCGGCGCTCTCGGGCACCTTTGTTGTTTGCTGTGTGACCGACTTGGCCACACAGCACGCAAGCAGGAGGGGTTGGAGTGTCTCGTGTGCGAGTACACTCCTTTGTGGCGTGCGGCTCGAGGCATTTGACGCACCTCGGAGTCGCAGAGCAGTTGGCCGCCGCGTGACCATAAAGTTGGCAGCGGTGGCACTGCCCAGGGGTGCCACATCGGTGTGGGGGCTCTACTTTGACCCCGGAAAGACCGCAGACCCTGAGGTCTTTGGCCTTAAAAATGCCGCGCGCATTTGGGACATTCGTGAGAATGAGTAGGGCCAGGGGGAAGGGTTTCCCAGCCCTACTGTGCATCTTTTGCACGGATTCCACGGGGAATCCTTGTTCGTTCAGATCCTTGTGGATCTGATCTGTCGCGAGTTCGTACGGTACGTTCCGTAGAACAGCGCGAATTTTACGCTCTTCTGGGAGGGCGTAAGTGTGATAGCCCACCTTGTGGTGGGTGAGAAGTCTAGTGAGGGCTCTAAAGTCCTCACTAGAGGGTGTTTCCACCCGGATGGCTACACCCATGTTTTTGGCATGGGTGTAGCAGATTTTGTTTGACGAGCAGAGGTTTGATACCTCTGCCCACCTAGCTTTTTCCCGTATAAAAACGGGCGGCGGGGGTTAAGGTTTGCCCGGTTTCGGATCGCACTTGCTGTGCGGGCGGGCGGGGGGAAGGGTAATACTGTGGGAAGTATTAGCCCGTGGTGGGGGAACGGACTCGGTATTGCCTCTGGTAGGCTTATTACCGAGAGAGGTTTTCTCTACTATGGACATGAGGGGTTGGGGGGTTGTGGGGGTAACGTCCGAGAAAGCTTCTCCACTAGCTCTGGGAGAGCGTGGCTTGCGACGCTTCCTGCGATTCTGAACCGTATGAAAATTAGTAGTTGCGTCAGTGTCCGATGACCTGAAAAGGTCGTCGTCTGACTGGGGAGCGGAGCGGGATTGGGATGGGGACCTCTGAGAAGCGGTCCTCTTGATGGAGGCGCTTTCGCACTCCATGACTGGGGGTGTGGGAGAGGCCGACGCCGGCGACGCCGTTTGGATCGCGGAGATCACTATGGCAAGGACGGAGGGAGGAAGTAATTGTCGCAATTCGGCTAGGCAAGCAGCCGACATTTTGGAGACAAGAAGAGGACTTGAGCAAAAGGACTTCGCGTTGTTTTCCGTCACACCTACCTAGGTAGGCTAGAGGGAAGACAGTAAAAGCAAAAAACCATCTGCCCCCCGCCGAGGCGAGGGGGGAAGGGGGCCGCGGAAAGAAGCTGCGGCTATCCCTATTGGATATAGCGGCAAACCTTCACCCTTGGGACAAGGCCCAAGTGCACTGGGATCGGGTCTTCGGTGTTGCTAAAGCCTGAAGGGCCTTAGCGAGCGCACCGGGATCGCTCAGTTGGCTTTGTTGCCACCGTTAGGTTTACACCAACTCAAGAACTTGAGAGTGAGTCAAGTCCTACTGGTTTGATGTTTTGAAAACAACAAAATCAGCAGGGCCTGCGCTCGGGGTGCAGAAGGTACGAGATGTACTTACAGTATGTGGAGGTAGAAGAGGATCGTGTACGTGCACGAGTGTATGCAACGAGAGCAGAGAGCGGAATGAATGGCAGACTACTATAATACATGTCCTTATATACATCGTTGCTTAGTGAATTTGGTGTTCAGTTATATTTGTATACACCAGCATATCACGAAAAGTAATAATATTTCGGGCATAAAAAAAAATATTATGTGATAGAATCTAAGGCGTTTTACGCAAAAAAGTGAATTTTACCAAAAAAAATATAGTCGCCCGTTTGTTCTTTGCTGCCGTATTTTCTTTCCAATAAGATGATTTAAGTAACGAACTCTTTGTTTTAAATTTAGTGGGAAGTGAACAACTCCTTATTTCGAAAAAGTGCTACGGTTTTAGGCGCGCTTTATGTATGAGATTGCTTCTCTGGTGGATAAACTCATTGGCAATGCATAGTTTCTTACTTACTCTATGCTCATTTAGAATTGACCTTACAATGTCAGTTTTTTGTTATACAACATTATTTAATATCGATTTGACAATTATGTTTTTAGGGTTCCGTAGTCAACAGAACCCTTAGAGTTTTACATTGTCCACCAGGCATCCGTCTGTCCACAATTTAGCTAAAATTTTTGGTACTACAAAGTTGTAATTTGGCATGAGTTTGGCATTATGCCGACAAATTGGTAATATAAAATCTTAAAAAAAAATTATATGTACTATATTTCTATTTCTTCCTCCTGACAGTATAGAGTATTGGTGGATAGGTCATCCAAAAAGACATACAATCGAATTAAAACCTCCACCTTTTTTGAAGTCGTTTATAAATATTGGGAGTAAGGGAAAACCATTTTTCACTTTTAGTTAAACGTTTGTAAACCGATTTATTAAGCTTTAAAAAGCCAATTTTCGATAGAATCAAGTATCCTCCATCTCTACCAACTAAACGGATGTTGTTTAAAATTCAAACATCACGGCGGTACCTAGTACCTTTATTTATTGAAGTTAAAAGGAAAACTATCAGACTTAAGTTGACTTTACAAGATTACGAACAATAGTCTTATAAGTTTAATTTTATTTAACTCGAAAATTTCGAACTACTTTATATAAAATATTAATTTATTTTTCTCATAAGATCTTTAAAAATCAAATATAACTTATATGAAATGTTTACAATACGTTGTGTTATTAATGTTACATTTCATTGCTTACAAAATATTTTAAAGATTTGTTTGTCATAATAAAATTAACTTTTTGATTTGTAGGGTATTCTCTTGGGTTTGAAATAATACTTTGTTACTGTTTATTTAAATTAAAAAAGCCTTAAAAAACAATTCGGATTTAAACCGGAAAACCGGGATATTTGTAAAAAAAGTGATTTAGTTTCAGCCACTTTCAGTTGGCAGCCACTGAAAAATCAGCTACTGGCAGTGGCACCAACCCAGCAGCAGACAAACCTGACGGGGGCAAAACGACCAAAGGACCCAAACACACCGTTGGGCCTAAAACTGACAGCAAACCGGAGACCTCGGAACGACCAAGGCTGGACGACACGATCTCACCGAGGGGGGAACACAAGAGACCCAGACCAGAGGTACAGCGACAAAGGACAGAGGGAGTCTCGTTCGCGGACGCGACTAAAGCTGACCTCCTGGTTGTCGTGACCAGCTAAAAACCGGACACATCGGACCGGGCGCTTGAGGAAACCATCGTGGAGGAGACGCTGAAGGCAGGACTCCCGACAGTCGAGAGACCGACACTCAAAGGTAGACCGATAATCGCATATGGTGCCTTGAGTCTTTGGTGCAAGTTGACTGAAACTGTGACGTGGTTAAAGAAGACCATAAAGACCCTGAACGTGGCAGGAGCGGAAGACCTTACAGTCCAACGCCAGATTGATAGGCACAAGAGAACCACACACTATTGCGAGAGTTCTGAGGTACCAGAACCTGAACGCGGAAGTGGACAGATGGCTCCTACATAAAGCGATAACTGGAGACCAGAGTACCTTCTTGGTCTTCAGCACGACTAGAGACGTCGCTGAGAGACCGGTGGTTGGGAGGTCTAGGCAACTCAGCTACCTGCTGGGCTCTGTGTACTTGAGGTTCAGGAACCAGGAGGATAAGTACCTGGAAAGCCTGCCACCTCTTGAGCCTGTAACATCTGCTCCGTCGACGACGACAAACCAACCTGCTAGTGACAAACCAACAACAGCCGTTGAACTCATGATGGGAGAATAGAGAGTTTCAGAGGTGGTCCGACGAATGGGCGGACAGACTCGGAGGGATCAGTCAGGATATTGCGCCCACTCCGAAAATTAACATAATTCAAGCCAACCTCCAACACAGTCGCACCGCAACGGCTCAAGTCAAAAAATGGTTGGAGGTTAACGACAGGGCTCTGGTTCTGATTCAAGAGCCGTGGGTTAGAACAAACAGCATATGTGGACTGAACAACATAGGTGGTAAGACTTTATATAAATCAGGTAACCGTGTACCGCGGTCTTGTATAATATGTTCTGACGTGGTTCTGACAATATTAAGGCACAACTAATGACTTACACATACAACCATAAAAATAAAACATTCGCAAAATCCAAGTGTACCAGACTCGGTCGTTACCTTACATGTTATACTTACATGCATGAAGAGGAAACGGTACCTCTGGCAGAACTGGCAGAGCTTGTACGATACTGTGAACAATACGGCCTGAAGCTAATCATTGGCACGGACGCCAATGCTCACCATCAACTCTGGAGCATGCCAAACAACAACAAGAGAGTTGAGGAATTAGTTGACTTTTTATTTACTACAGGACTGACTATTATCAACAAAGGATCCATGCCAACCTTTGTGACAAGAAGAACAAGGACTATCATAGACCTCACACTAGCGACAATAGGTGGAGCTGAACTGATATCAGATTGGAAGGTATCCACAGAAACATCATGCTCAGATCACAAATGGATCTCATTCCCACTGTATCCGCAAGCAGTAGAACAGGTACCAAGACGCATACCAAGAAAGACAGACAAACATCTCTACTCAAAATAGGTAACCAAATCCCTTCATTCTGTTCATTGCAATGACAGGATCGAAGAGACCAAAATTATTGACAAGACAACTAATGAACTAACCAGCATAATGATCTCCAGTTACCAGACAGCATGTCCTTTAATTCCACCAAAAGCAAACACAATAAACAAAAACTCTTGATGGGGACCTGAGCTAGCACGGCTCAGGAAAAAAGTAGGACAACTATTCAACAGAGCCAGGAATACATGTGACGACTACGACTAGGACGCATAAAAGGACGCTAAATCTCACTACAAAAAGCGAATCTGGAACTGGAGCAGAGAGTTATGGCGGAAATTATGCACCGACATTGATGCCTGCTCTGTTGCAAACAAAGTAAGGAAAATGCTTTCAAAAGACAAGACACAAGACATAAGCCAACTACGCAAAGCCGACGACCCGTACACCTCCACGGTAAGAGAGACTCAAGAGGTCCTACTGGACACACACTTCCCGGACAATGTGGTACTTCAACCAGGAAGTACTATAGACGTAGACATGACATGGACACCGACGAGCAACTGCTGGCACGTCGTGGAAAAGACAGTAACGAGTGACAAAGTATTGTGGGCAATTCAGCAAACAGTTTTAAACCATTCAAAACTGCAGGTCCGGATGAAGTATTCCCAGCACTACTACAGTGGGTAGGGGAAACCCTAGCACATATTGTGGTACCTCTCCTAAGAGCCTGTTTAGCGCACAACTATACGCCGAAACTGTGTAGAGAGGTCAAAGTTATCTTCATCCCTAAACCAGGTAAAAAGGACTACAGCGAGGCTAAATCTTACAGCCCCAAAAGCCTCTCTTCGTTTCTTTTAAAAACGCTCTAGCGACTATGCGACAGAAAGTTAAAGGGACAACCAATTGAGGAAGACCAAACTACACCCAAAACAACACGCCTATAGTCCAGGTAAATCGACTGAATCTGCATTACACGCAGTGGTAAGCACCATAGAGGACAGCTTGAAACATAAGGGGATGTGCTTAGGTACTTTTATAGATATTGAAGGGGCTTTCGACAAAACGAGTTTCAAGAGCATAGCCACTGCACTTCTCACACATGGTGCCGAGGAGACGACCGTCCAGTGGATAAGTAACATGCTTCGAAACAGAATAATAAGACTGCAGGATGATGATCATCTGAGAGCTCTAGCCACAAGAAGGCGCCCTCAAGGAGGAGTTCTATCACCCCTGCTCTGGAATACAGTGGTAAACGACCTTATCATTAGACTAAACTCTAAACACCATCTCACGATAGGATACGCAGACGACCTGGCAATTCTAATACCAGGTAAGTTCGCAGACACGGTATGTGACATAACACAAAGGGCACTGACTCTTGAACAGTGGTGCTCGGAGTATAGACTGAAGGTAAACCCATCTAAAACGGAACTGGTCATGTTCACCAACAAGAGGAATCTGGGAAACTCCCGGGTGCTGAGGCTTTTTAGAGATACACTTAGTCTGTCCGGCGAGGTACGATACCTGGGGGTTACCCTTGATTCCAAACTAAATTGGGGAGCACATTTAGACAACGTTTTGAGTAAGTCATTCATCATCTACTAGCAATGCCGGAGAATGCTTGGTAAGAACTGGGGCATGACCCCGTACATAACTAAATGGCTATATGTAACTGTAATCATTAGCTACGCGGCGATAGTATGGTGGACCAAAACAACACAGGTAACAAAAAAGGATAAACTGAAAAGTTTTCAAGGACGAGTCTGCCGTGCGATTTCTGGCAGTATGAGGACCACTTCTACAGCAGCACTAGAGACCATTCTGAACGTAAGACCTCTACATTATATACAGGAATAATTTAAAACCACTGCGAAGATTTTGTGAAAATAAACTTTAAGTAATTTAAACAAACACGTATTTTTTATTTTTATATGTTCTCATACTAAAAAATATCGCTTATCAAAGATCGAGATTTTAAAACTTAATTTATGGACACCGCGCGCCGTGCGTCAGCTGAGCGCTCGCTCGACGCCGTAGGTATCTATCTACACGGGTCACTAACCGCTCATTTTGTTAGATTCGAACTAGATTTTATGCCATGATCTGAGGTGATTTCTAAGAGTTATTCCAATTTTCCCTTCATACTTTTATGGTTAAGGCCATCAAAATGCAAAAAAATAAAAGAGAAACAAATTCGTTACCTAGAAAAAAATATCAACCTTATGCCGAAGTTACATAGGTACTTCTGCGTTAAGGCGTATTTAAAAAAATTGGAATCAACTACGTATTTACAATAATGTTGAATCAAAACAAATACCTAACTAATTACTTACCATGTATTTATTTGTTCAAAATGAAGTCCACGTCTGTCCAGACATAAACGTGCATATTTCATTAGATTGTCATTTAATTTATTTAAAACACTAGTGTCACTTTTCACTTCACTAAAAGCGTTATTATTTTTTATTGTTAAGTCTTCTAGACTTTGTGCCTCCTCTACATCCCGGCGTTTGACTTCTTCCCATAAGAAACAGTCCCTCACGTGTGAACAATGCCTCATCCGTCCATAAGATGTTTGCATCGCGGTGATGTGGAAGGCACTCACATAAGGCTCGACGTGGTACCGGGTCTAGGTCATGGAACTGCTGAACCAGCTGAAAGTGGTACAGATGGAGTCCGGCTGTTTTTAGCAGCTTCAATACCGCAGGCTGGCTCACACCAAAGAGACATGCCGCATTGTGGGTACTGACTCTGGGACTTCGTCTGTTAAAATGGTTCGAAGCATTAGGGACCGCGGGGTTACGGATCCCAAAGGCCCGCATACGAGGTATGCTCTTCGTCGCATACTTTCTCCGAATAGCGCTTATGTAGGTTCTCACCACTCAGAAGATAAACTCGTACCATCTCGTAAAACTCACGATGGCGGGCGCGTCGCGTGCGCGGGAACGCGAGGGCACGTCACATCGGCGCGTGCGTATGAGTCTCACTGCCGCCACTGTCGCGCGCGTCGCTCGGTCCCGGAGAGGCGGCGGGGGCTGTGGCAGGGGGCTACCGGGCGCGGCGGGGATGCACGGTGATATACGCAAGAGAAGACGTTTTCATTGAAGTTTTATTTTAGCAAAATGTGTCCATATTGTACCGTTTCAATAGGGATAAAATATTAAAAAAAAAATTAAACTAATTATGGAAAAGTGTTCTATTACTGATACTGAATCACCAAAAAAAATTTTTGCACTGGAAAAAAATATTCCTGTATACAACAGGAAGCAGCTTGTGCGGCTACACGACTACAGGCGCTAAAGCTATGGAAAGGGCACTATACACAACACATGGACATTATGAAAGACATCGATGCTGAATACCCGTTCTTCAAGGCAGTAAATGACCTCATTCCTGCACAGTATGTATTTCACAAAAAATACAGAATACAACTTTACGAGGATGCACCAGACAAATGTCTACATAAAGAACTTAGGATTTGTACTGATGGTTCCAAAACTAAGACAGGTACGGGGGCAGGAGCATTCTCAGAGGACCTTAACATACATGTCCCAGTAGCACTCAGTAGCACAACACAGTCTTCCAAGCTGAGTGCGTGGGCAAGATCAGGGCTGCCGAAGTCATACTGAGTTGCGCAGTTAGAGATAAAAGCATCCGCAAACTCTCAGACAGTGTGTCGGTTCTTCAAGCGCTGGACAACAACATAATGATGTCAGGTTTAATATACGAATGCCACTGTAAAATAACAGAGGTAAGTAAAGACAATGACTTGACATTACAATGGATAAAAGGTCATAGCGGATCCAGAGGTAATGACGCGGCTGACTGTTTGGCCAGAAGGGGCTCGGGCACCGTAATCTACGGACCGGAACCGTTAGAACCTATTCCATATAGTTTACTGAGAGGTTGGATACGGGAACGTTACCAACGCAAACATGACCAAGAATGGTCTAAACTCACCGGCTGCGGACAAGCCAGGGAAGCAATCTCTAAGGTAGACCCGAGACCAGACACACACTGAGACAAATTGTGAGTATTCTCACTGGACATGGGTATTTTAACAAACACCTTTATAACCTAGGCATCTCTGACAGTCCACTGTGCAGGGCCTGCCTGGAGGAGGAGGAGACGAGCGCTCACGCACTACTGCACTGCAGAAGAGTGACAAAGAACTGCACACCTGGGTAGCCCAAAGATACCACTGGACACTTGCAATGACATCAGGAAATTACAATCCTTCTTGGATTAAATGGGTTGGCAGGACTAAGGCTTCCACTGTTTGCACCCAAAACAGGCACCAAGTGTCGACTTGCGGAAAACACCCGTCGTCAAGAAGAAGAAGAAGACTATTACGTTCTATGATTTAATTAACAATTTTCTGATTTTTCCTTGAATTTATATCTACTACAAAGTGATACTACTTACTTACCAAACATACTTCTAGCCTAAGTCAACGGTAGGTAGGTATATCAATTTTGATTCCCTAGAGCTTGTAATATATTGTAATATCATTGATTTGGATTCAAGGACTGCAATATTATTGCCCTTGAGAGTGTCGGAATATGCGTTTTTACCGCGAAAATTGCTGATTTTTTTTCATAGTATTAAGTAAAATTTAATTCTTTTCACAGCTTTAATGAACTGTATACTTTAGTACGTGTTCCTGAAATAAAGGATCTTAGCATACAGACTGATACACTGACAATCAACAAAGTGATCCTATAGGGGTTTCATTTTATTTTTCATTTTGAATTACGGAACCCAAAAAAACGTTATAGATTAGAATTTATTAATTGGTCAATCTAACCATTATTTTTTTGCTAATCTGTTAAAATACTATGCAGGACACAGCCCTGACACAGCATGAGAAGTTCAACCAAATAATACCTTTTGAATTAGTTAAACCTCTAATGTTACGATAGCGCTGAATTTGTAATTAAAATTTTTACACCCTCAAAAAAGTGTGACATTCACTCCCAGTATAATATACGTATAGGACAATTTTGAAATAGAGGTTTATTAGAACTGAAATCCAAATGTTTATTTAATCATTATTAATCGTTATCCAAATCTTTACAAAAATGGTTATCGATTGAACCGATAGGTAACCTAAACAATGAATAGGCTTCTAAACAATAGGTATGAATACCAATCTCGAGTTGACAGATAACTTATCATTTAAGTTTTTTAAATGAATTTATCTATTTATAAAATCTTTCCACTTAAAACACCATTGTTATTGCATTAGCTACGTTCGATTGTTCAGTTTGCATTTCATCATTATCAACCGAGACGTAACAATGTTTGTGCTTCTATTTCTCGTTTTATTGTTGATAATTTTGTTGGTATCCTGGTTGAGTTTTTATCTAGATAAGAAACATACGAATGTAAGAGGACCACTCCCTTATCCATTGATTGGCAATGCTAATAGTCTATTTGCCATAGAATCTACAGGTACTATAAATTACTTCTATTAAAATATTCTAAAAACTTGACTTAATATTTTTATTGGATAGAATTGCTAAAATATTTTGTTTTGTAATCAGTGTCTTTATTATTTACATATAACAGATTTTACTTAAAGGAATTAAACTTAAATTACGCAATAAATATTGCGATTTAAATTAAAATCCTATTTTGAAACTATTTAGAATAGTTACATTTTTCATAACGTTATTGATGATCTTATTTTCAGAGTTCATGAATGTTCTGAGTCGTCTAGAAGAAAAATACGATAAAACCGCTTTGATATATCTATTTTCACAACGCTATATTCTTACATCAGATCCAAAATTTATAGAGGTAAATATGAATAGTAGATACAACTGATTTAAAATAAAACTGACCCTAACTTCAGCCTTAGAATCAAAATTACGTTACTTACTTTGTCTTTGAAATTATTAAAAGGTTACAAACGTACGTGCTCCTGAGCTTCTGACTATCAAGGTCTTTACTTACATATTAGGGAGAAGTTTATTTCTGCCAATTGCCTATTTCAAATTGTCAATAGTTTAAAGCGACAATACCTTTCATCATCAACAAATCGATGACTGGGAGAATAGTGATGTACCGGTTTATTTTGGCGTTCCTCAGGGCAGTATCATCTGTCCAACACTGTTTCTAGTGTATATCAATGAACTATGTCAGCTTAATCTCAACGGTGGAAACAATTTTCAATTGCTGATGATACTGCTCTTTTCTTCAGTGGGGGTTTCTGGTCGGAAGTTTTCACTGTTGCACAACAGGGCTTTAATGTCATTGGTGAGTGGTTAAAGCATAATGTCCTTACCCTAAATGTTGCTAAAACGAAATACATGCCATTCGCTTAACGTTCTAATCAAATGCCATTAGAGGCGTTTTGTATATCAGCCCACATATGAGATTACAGCAACCCTCTTGTATACTCTATGTCCCAAAATTTGTTGTACCAACAGCATCAAATATCTTGGAGTAACAATTGATCGATTTTCAAGATACACGTCAATAATCTCGTCTGTAGAATCTGCAAACTTATTTATAGTTTAAGATAAGTTGCCAATCGTAGTCTTATCAAATTGGTTTATCTTTCTTTATGCCAATCACTTGTGGACTACTGAATGACAATATAGGGGGGTGCAGCTAAAACGCACCTCATTGAGGTAGAAAGAGCCCAACGTGTTATTCTGAAGTTGGCTGCTGGTCTTTCTTTCCGGTTTCCTACTATTGATTTATACAAACATTGGGATGTCCTCTCGGTAAGACAATTATTCATGCTACAAATTATTCTAAAACAACACTCAACATTAAAGTATGACCCTGAAATTATCAAGCACAAACGCAGAAAAGGTAAAGTCTGCATTACTAGAAACTTCATAACTACTATATCTCACAGTTTCTTGTTTCCTTGGTGGATACCTATATAACAAAATTAATGAACCTCTAAATATCTACGAGGGTGGATTGAAAAGTTCACGGCCTCAACAAGAAAACAATATAAAATATAAGCAAAAGTAATTTTATTTTTCCACGTAATCTTCACTTAACTCTATGCACTTCTTCCATCTGGTTTCCAACGCCTGTATGCCGGTCATAAAAAAAGTTTCATCAAAGCCTTAAAAAGTCACCCACCGTAGCTTCGACCTCCTCAGTTGATGAAAATTTTTAACCTCCAAGGTTTATTTTTAGGTTTGAGAATAAATGAAAGTCTGAAGGTGCCAAATCAGGGGAATAGGCGGGATGGGACAGTAATTCAAAGCCACAATCACGAATTGAAACCTTAGATTCAACAGACGTGTGAACGCGTGCATTATTCTGATGGAACAACACTTTCTTGCTGTCTAATCCTGGCCTTTTCTCTTAATTGTTTCGCGCACGCGACGTAAGAGGGTGCAGTAATAAGCCGAATTTATAGTTTCACCTGTTGCAAGGTAGTCCACCATGATGACACCCTTAACATCCCAAAAAACTGACGCCATCATCTTGCCAGCTGAGAAAATTGTTTTGGCTTTTTTTGGAGTCGGTTCATCACGTTTTTTCCACTCTTTGGATTGCTGTTTTGACTCTGGGGTGTAGTTGTGTACACAAGTTTTATCCATTGTTACAAATCTGAATAAAAAATCTCGTGGATCAGCCTCAAACATTTCCAAATAGTCGCGCGAAATCGTGAGGCGTATTTATTTGTTCGACTGAAAACAATATGAGTACCCATCTCGCAGAAACCTTAGAAAATCCAAGTTCATTGACTATGAAGTTTTGTGTTCGTTCATACGAGATGCCAATAGTATCTGCAATCTCCCTGGTGGTCAATCTCCGATCTGTCAATATCAGATTACAGATTATCCCGATATTTTCTTCAGACGTAGACGTCATAGGCCGGCCAGAGCGAGGGTCATCTTCAATACTCTCTCGTCCGCGTTTAAATTCAGCAACCCACTTTTTCACAGTCGTATACGACGGAGCAGATTCCCCCAATGTTGTTAACATATCTTTGTGAATCGCTTTAGGAGTTAGTTTTTTTTAAACAGGTATTTGATGACCGCACGTTGCTCAATTTTCTCCATTCTTTAAAATGCTGCACAAAGGCTCACAAAATTCAGTCTAATTTAAATACAGTCAATGCTATTACGATAGAATTTTACAATTTGACAACCAGAGAGTAAACTAATCGAATGAGATCAGTTACATTAAAATAGTTTAAGTATTTATGTTTTAAGCCGCGAACTTTTCAATCCTCCTAGTATCCATTACCCAGATCATCCTGTTCATTAACTGTTAAAGAATATTTCAAAAAAAATGATTATAAAACAACTGAGAATCTTCTGACTCCCATAACCTAAAGGGTAAATAGACTTTTGTCTTGAGATACTAAGGTAATTTAGATGCGAAGATTTTTCGTAGCTTCCCTAACACCGCCCATCCGAGCTGGATTCAACGAGAGATCTCTTTCTCGTAGTTGGACTTGCTTAGCTGGACTGTCTGTCCTAGGTACACATAATGGTAGACAACTTCAAGAGAAGTGATCCCAATTTTAACTGGAACATGGATATTTGACATAATTTAACCAGATATTTTTCATTTCATTACATATTCTCAAATTTAATCATTAAACCTTTGTGGACGTTTGCTGCAACTGTATTTTTGTGTGTTATATTGAAACTCGAGAACTTTAAGAAATTACAGAAATGTGTTCAGTATTTATCAATTTTATATGAAATTACTATTAAAATAAAAAATATATATTGAAATGAATACTTTAAGAGCCCTATCACAAATCATATAAACTTGCTATGCAGCCATGTAAATTCAGCTCATATGATTAATGCATCACATTTTGTAATAATTTTACATTTATATTTATCGACTTTATTGAAATATGATTAGTGATTTTATTCTTAAAAATAATGAAATCATTATTCCTTATAATGTAATACTTATTCTGGTAATAAATTTGGTTCAATAATATTTTCGTAGATTAGACAAATCTACAGTTTTGTGGTTATAAAATTGTTTTACATATATAATCAATAATATTTCAAAATTTTGGGAAGCTCAAAAACGTGCCATCGTGCATTTTATGAAATCTTTCTCTACAGTTTTGGGTTTAATCAAAAAGTAAAATAGTAAAATTGACCATGTTAAGCAAAAATTACTGTAATAAATCTAATGAATTGAAATTCCGAGCTATTAATTAATTAAGTACCTATGGAAACTGGATGCAGAAAACTATGAAGCCGTAATCCGTTCAATTACTTTAGATCATAATGAAATTAATAGTTAAAGATGGATGTTAATTAAGTGATTAAATTTCAGGGAATTGTTTCTAGTGCCAAGCTTACTGATAAGGGAAAATCATATTACTTTATGGAACCTTGGCTCGGTGAAGGACTACTGACATCCTCAGGTATGTATATCGAAAGACTTTTCTTAACTATTTCCTGAACTTAGTTGGAAACTAAAATCAGGCATTAACTTGACTGTGCTCCCCTTCCATTTTTACATTTAATATTTAATGGCGACCTTCGTAACATTGTAGTTCATACGCTTTTTTCAAAGTGTCACCATCTCCAAGGTCACAGGTGCGACTCAAGGTCGGGTCAAAATAGAAAATGAACTTATCTATGGGTGTGATGGTACCTTCGTTTTTAGTTGCTCAAATTGGGATCTGAGTAATGTATATTGTCTTTCATTTTCAATTATTATTTATGTCATATAATATAGTTTAAAAGAGGCTATCGTTTTTCCAATTCACTAATGTAAATACGTTGTCCTTCTTTGTGTCATCGACAGCTAAATCATTTTAAAATGAATGGACTGAATGTAGTCCATTCATTTTAAAATGATTTAGATGTGACAGACATACAAATATAGGTGATGGATTTAATTTTTTCCATTTTTTGAAACCCAAAAAGATTAAAAATATTCATAAAATTGTAACATATTACATTTTTTGTGTTCAATTTTCGTCTTATAAGTTACGTAACTGGTAAAACCACAGAACATAGAGAGAGAATAGAAGTAGTAAGTGGGCGGGGCACGCGTGGCTGGCATATGCGCTTTTACTCATATGACGCCCTTTCCTCGGTTTTATGTTTGCCAGTCGTTCGTCAATCGTCGAGTGGTGATTTTACAGATTTTTTCTATAAAAAATGCCGTTTTGTGCTATTATCACTTGCAAAAAGCAAAGCAAAGTATACAATCTAACTAATGCAAACATTTCCTTTCACTGGTAAGTACAATTTTAGTGCTAAAATATAAAAAAACGTAATAATTTGACACAATGTTAAATAAAATATACATTGATTGCTCAAACCAACATCAATGTTTCTGACCCCATTACTAAACAGCAATGTAAATCATTTTGTGCACTTTTGCAAAAAATAGTGCTGTGCCTCCATTTGTCTGAAATGTACCGATAGGCTGCTGCTGCTCGGAATCGTATTGTTAATTATATGGATCGTAATCGATAACTAAAACATATTTATTTAGAGCTTTTCTTTCATCATTTCATAACAACGTTATCGATAAATATATGCCATAATTATATAAAACTAAAAAATACTGTTTACAAGGGAAAATTATAGATGAACTGATACTGAACAAATGAAATAATGAACTGCCCAGGCACTTTTTTTACGAAGATTCAGTTAATTATTTACACGCAGATAAATATTAAAAAATACTGATGTGCTATAAATATCTAAGTTACGAAGTATATCACCGTTTTATGAACAATACATAAATTAAACGAAACTTCGTGAAAAGGTAAGAGTTGGCCTAATAGGTCTTGTTAGAAACTGGTGAAACTGGATTTCACTTATTTTGCATTACTTATATTTCAGTTTCCCTAATAACTTTACAACGGATTGCCTTGTTTACATAATTAATTTTGTCCTATCTGTTTTAGACCTAAACCTATCAAATGAATTTCAAAACAACATAATATCTATACAAACAAAAAATTATGTTTTCAACTAACGTAATATTGTTGGTGGTGTGAATTTAATTAACAAAATTAATTTTTAGGCGTCGATTTAATTTACCTTATTATGCTGATTCATAATCGGAAACTATTATTATAGAAATCGAGTTAAGAAAGCCACTTTAAAGAACCGCCCACAGAACAGCTTTTATCAGTTTTTTTGTTGCTCCATATTTGCACATAAGTTTATAGACGCATGTCTCAAATGGATGTGACTTTATATGTAGATTGACGTTTGTACGTACTTATCGCTTTTGTGTCTATCTTCAAACTTTTTTTGTCACGGCTTTCAAACTCATACTTGACCAGCAATTCCTTATTGTCCAGTCGTTGCAATTAATAATGTAGCTACTACTATTATTACAGATATAAAACTTAGAATAATAAAGTAAAACAAACATGGCTATGATCAATTTATTAGTGTAATGATCATATTAGTTATTATGAAATGAAATTATCTTTATTCAAGAAGGCTATTACAAGCACTTGGAATGGCAAGTTTATTTTTATTTCTACTTTTTTTTGTGAAGGAATCATAATATTTTCTTGCGTACATAATATTTTCATTGATGTATTGAGAGGCAACAGTCAAAATATTTATTTCTTTAAATATTTCTCTGAGAGATTCTCTAGACCGTAAATTATATATAGCGTGGACAGCTCTCTTTTGTAGAATAAAAATATCTTGAATGCTAGCCGCAGAACCCCATAACAATAGATTATACGTCATTCATTACACTATGAAAATAACTAAAATATACCAATCTTGCCGTTTCAACATTTGTTAAGAGTCTAATTTTCTTAACAGCAAATGCTGCAGAACTCAGTCTACTTGACAAATTATCAATATACCAAAATACCAAGGAACTTTGTCGATTCCACCATCTCAACTTTTTCACTATTTACATTTATAAGTATATTAACATGCCTCACATTAGGTAATGCAAACTTTATGTATTTCGTTTTATTTGAATAAAGCTTTAAATAATTACTATCAAACCACTGTAGAAAATTGTCGAACTGAATTACATTGAACTGTTTCATAACAAAATTTAAAGCTCTTATTTTATCAACTAATATGTCACATCACTAATATGCACAATCGGAATGATACCAGTAAGAAAAAAAATACAAATTAGGCTTAATGTAATTAATACAAATATTCTGTTGTTTTCTTAATTTTTGTTTTTTTTTACACTTTCCCTCGCTTAATTATATTACTCCACAGACATACGATAGACTCTATCGTCTATCGGATAGAGTGTATCATTAAGTTTTCTTAGTTTTTGTATTGCGTTTTTTAAAAGATATTTTAATCAATTATGTAGGGAAAAGCCTTAATTTTTCAGTATTCACTTGGTTACAGCAAAATCTAATATTAATAGTTCGCACATAAAATGATGACCCCAATTTTTTTAAATGTGCATAATCTTAAAATATTTTTTTCCTTCTGGTATCCCCATATACAGCCACGTGACAGTTCAACATTCATGTTAAAGTAAATTATTTATTATCACGTTGAATTAGAGTTTGTTTTTAATCGTGTGATTTCTTAGCTTAGTATCTTTTTGGGATTTGGTTTATGTTATCGCGAACCTATCGCGTGGCGGTTTTTCATGTAGTGAACAAAATGATCATTTCATCTAATCTGTATTTGTGTGCGGAGAGGCGACACTCGGTTCCCATACTAAATTAATATCATTATACTTCTAATCTCTCTCTATGTTCTGTGGGTAAAACATTATAGCGACTTTAAAACGAAAAAAAAACATTATTTACTGTCAAAGAATATCGCAATATGAATAACATTGAAAAAAAATCTTAAAAACACTTCCATCAATGTAAGAATAATAAGTAATTTCTTTTGTACAAACAATTTACAAAAAATGAAAACAATAATATAATGTGTCATAAATAAACGGTTATTTTTTAAATATGCCCATTTAGTACAATGCAATGTCAGAAACTACACATTTATTAACAATGTGTGACCTTACGTTCTTGACGGATGTATAAAATATGCATATTTAAATTATTTGTTTATATAAATATTTTTAAAATTAATTGACACTATTCAAAATTATATCTTTTTTATTTGAGTATTATACCTAAATACTTTGAAAAATAACATTTATTTAATGTTTTGTAGGTCCTAGATGGAAAGCACATCGAAAGTTTTTGACGCCGGCGTTTCATTTCAACATTCTGCATCAATTCCTACCAATATTTTGTAAAAATGCAACTGTATTGATAAAGAAACTGCATAATATTGCGATAAAGAATTGTTCTACAAACTTGTTTCCTATCATAGCTTTGGCTGCCCTTGACAATGTAACTGGTAAGTACAAAGTGCAAGCGTGGATCCAGCATTATCTTTTTATTCTTAATTAACTCATAACAGCAATTTTAGTTAATAGTTTGTTAATTACTTAACTAATATAAAACAAAAATAAAATTTAATCTAGAATTCACACTTCTCGATCAATATTATAAACGTTTATAAATGTTTAGGTACAATTTATTACACAGAAACATGTTTTAAAAAATAAAAATTACAAACAACAAAAATAAAAATCCCGTTTTAAAAGTAAAGTAGTGTCATCTAGTGATAAGTAGCTGAGCTAAATCTAACATTTTCCTTTACTTAACAAATATAACATAAGCATTTAATATTAGCGGCAACGATTGTACTGATTTGAATTAATTTAAACAGTATTTAATCTTGCGTTAAGAGCTTAAATCAAATTGATTTGTAAACAATTGTTTCTATGGTAACCATTTAATGCACTATATGAACTTCCACTCCCATTTTCAGCCCTTTATGTGCTTTTTTCGGGATACGATCTAAGATAGACATTACTAATAATTTCGTAATACATGATATTTGCGTAACTTTCACCGTCTACGCAGCACACGTAAGGAAAGCTTTAAAAAAGTAAAATATTGTCCCGTTTTTGCAACATTTTTCATTGTTGCTCTACTATAATTAGCCATAGCGTAATATTATATAACCTATAGCCTTTCACGATAAATATACTATTCAACGTAAAAAAATAATCCAATCCGTACCAGTATTTCCTGAGATTATAGAGCTCAATCATACAAACAAACTGAAGATTTCTTCAGCTTTATTATTAGTATAGATATAGACTATTAAGGTACCGATTACATTACTTCCTTATTCAACAAATCCTAACACCAGTACAACCGTATGATTTCTCACTTTCAACTTTGAAATTTGCAAATTTACCGCGAAACTAAATTGACACCGATTTTGTTAACATTTCAATGCTTTATTGCACGTTCAGTGCTTTCAATTCAACCCAATACGATATATTGAACTTACCCACTATATCTAACAATACAGTATTGAACGTTGAATACATTTTGATTGAATCCAATATCAAACAAATCGATGCTAATTTAATTACGTAGTAGGCCTGCCAGTAAGTTTTGCTCGGAACGTTTTGGATGATGAACAACCTCAAACTTACTAAAGCCAAGACAGCATTAAAAAAATATTAATAACCAATATGACCATCAATTGTGAAGACAACTCAACACAGACCAAGAAGATCTTCTTCTTGGTCTGTACTACGTAACAATGTCAACAATTTCAACACTTTTGTTAAAAAATGTGAATTCCGTAAACTACTTTTAAATTATATCGTTCGCAATCATAACATGTATTAAGCCCGTAGACGACAATTTGCATTGTAGAAAAAGTTGGCTGACAATGTCAATAGGAGTATTTATATAATTTTTCTTTCGTTTCTCATTTAGACACTTGCTTTTTATGTGCGTTATATTAAGAGGAAGCGTAAATCCAAAATTTTTTTGCATAAAACCCATCATCGGTCGTCCTCGCCAAGTGCGGTAGCGCCTTGTTGTTAAGGCATTAAATATATAATACTAGCAATGGTGTAATAATATTTAATTTTATGATGTGAAATATATTACAGAATCTATAATGGCTGTATCGTTTAATGCACAAGGTGACTCGGGCTCTGAATTCGTAAAAGCTGTAGACGCGTAAGTGAAAAAAAAAATCTAAGTTTACCTAGTTTGTATGTAAAAAATATTTTTTTCATATAAAGGACAATATACTCAGCGCTAGGAAATGAGGAAAAGTTTCAAGTGACCAGTTTATTTTTTTTTAGATTCTTCATCTTTTTCTTATAACTTGTATCAGAACATTTTGGTACTTTATTTCCAGAATAATTTAAAAATGTAGGTAAACCTTTTTTATAAGTTTTTGTTTTATTTTTATAGCTTTATAAAACATAAAAAAATAAAATTCTAATAATTCTTGTTGGCATAAAGAAAATTTGATAAATTTGCTATATGAATAGCAATTTTTTTTTGAGTCAAAAAGCGTCTTGCCCTTTTCTGATTTGTTAACGCAGCAATAGAGGGACGTCAGTATGCTCAGTATACGAAAATTTTTTTTTAATAAGTCTTGCATAACCAATAAGATGCTCGAAATGAACGAAAATTGGCAGCATAAAACGGAATAAATGGTTGTTATCTGTTATACAGCAACACAAATATTACTTTTTTATATAAAGATGATGCCAGTTAAGCTTTCTTTTTTTGCGATTATATAACAATATGAAGCATCTTTTTAGTAGAAATCGAAGAAGACATTCTTCGCGTCGATACAAGCGGCACTTCAAAAATTACATATGCGTATTTACGTATGCGTAGGTTCATGCCATTCGGCATGTTTATCATCGGCATCGGCATCCAACTATACTGATGTCACACTAATTTGCTTCGGCGATAAATCAGCAATGTAATAAATCTAAAACGTTTTTTAAAGTGATTTTGGGAGATTTCCTTCCACTGAGTGTTATACCTATTAATTTATAACTTTGATTTTATATAGCAAATAAAGTTTGTATCTTTGTATTTGTTAGTATAAACATATATAACTTATGTAATATTTTATTTTCAAATATTTTAGTATATCTACAGTAATTTCAAAGAGAATGTGGAACCCTTTTTTGGACTTGTTGTTCCCTTTGACGTCATACAAAACGAAACAAGATAAGGCATTGAAAATTCTTCATGGGCAAACTATAAAAATTATAAAAGCACGTCAAGAAGAATTGAAGAAAATGAACATATCAGAGCTGGTATTACATACCAAACATGGTAAAAAATATTGCAAAAGTGCTTTAATAAGATTTCGCAATAATTTAAGTATGATTAATTTGCTTCAGATGCCATCTATTAGAAATATGCTCACAGATAAATTGAGACAGAATCCCCACTAACTAACCATCGAATATCTAGTTATCCGGGTTCCCTTTGCTGCTCTAAATGCTGGTTAGCTGAGATCTAATTCTTTTTGTATTCGAACGAGGATTTTGAAAATTTCGTATCATACGTTTATGCATCACAGCTGCCTCGATCACGTCATCCATTGCATCATAAATTATCGAAAAATGTGTATATTTGATGTCGTATTACAAATTCGAAAGAAGACGAAATTTCCTTTCCGGAGAATTAAAATAGGCTTTCAAATGTCATGTTTATTCCTACGAATAGTAGAATGTCACGCAACGAGGTATGTTATCTACCACCTGTGTTTAACAATATCCGGATTTGCGATTATGTTATCTACCCTAGATTTTCTGGCATAGTAATACAAAAATAATTTCGTTACCATAAATTATAACTTCTTTCACCTACAGAAAATCGGCTACAATATTAAATTTATTATTTGCAGGAACTAAAAACAAACATACGTTCCTTGATTTGCTTCTTTTGGCTGAAGTGGATGGTAAGAAAATAAGTGACCAATGGATTAGGGAAGAAGTTGATACGTTTTTATTTGAGGTAAGTGAGTTTATTATGGGCAGTAAGTTGATATAAGATCATCAAGAAACTATCGTATCAAGCGTTTCAATAGAACAACAACGTTGTAAAACAATTTTTGTAATAATGAATAGATTACAACTAAATAATACATGATTCAATGATCCAACCAATCATATTCATATTACTAGGTATTTTTACAAATGAAATACATATATTCTATTTTAGGAACAATATTTTTATCTATTATTTTAGGGGCATGATACAATCACCTCTGCAATTACGTTTTGCCTTTACTGCCTTGCACAGAATCAAGATATTCAAGAAAAGGTTTTTCAGGAACAAAAAAATATTTTCGGGCATGAATTCGATAGAAGTCCTTCGAGCAAGTAAGTTTCTGAAACTTAGCAAAAATGAGAGCAGGACAAAAATTGTGAAATTGAAAACTTGTATTACGATAATATAAAAATACTATAAAAATGTATATGTTTATTTGTTTATTTATTTGCTGAATATCTACGGGTTTTTTTCTCATTTTATTTGTAATGGTTTATTTAACGTCTGCACTAATCAATGTTCAGCTTTATAAGAACTGTTGGACTGGACTGTTATTAGGAACTGGTTTACAATTAATCGAATTTTTTATTTTTGATTTCTCTGCTGACGTATTTTTGCATTTTTCAGTGACCTGCAACAAATGAAATACTTGGAATTTGTAATAAAAGAATCTTTACGACTATTCCCTTCTGTACCGATAATCCAACGAAAAATTCTGGAAGACACCGGTTGGTATTCAAAAAAAAAATATGTATTGTTATAAGTAGAAGAAAGTAGCCGAGTATGGAAGTAATCCCTTATATGTAAAATTGAAATTCCTTCTTTAATTATACCTAAAAGGGGAATATATTTAAATTGGCAACAAGTCCAGGAAATTCGCGATTCGTATTCGTGTGCCTTATTGCAAAGTCCATTTACATTTCTAAAAAATAAATTCAGAAGTAATTTTAGTATTCCAGTACCTTTACTGGTATTCTATTCCATATTTAGTGACTTTAATTATAAATAATTCGATGTAGGTTGATGTAAATCACAGAGTAATATTTTACTTATTCAAGCTTATGGAGAAGTATGATTATCATCACAATTGACTAATAATAAAATCAAAAATAATATGTAAAAGATGGATGAATTATTATTTGAGTAATAAGTATAAATAATAACAATAATAATAATAATTCTTTATTTGCTATATTAAATAACCAGTAGTTAAATAAAGATAGCAAATAACGTAATTTTTTTGAAAATACACCATAAAATATTAACAAAATATTCTGAAATATATGTAAATATTTATGTTGTTACAAATAATTTTATTATAATTCATACGTTGTTGCAGTAATAAATGGAATGCGTATACCGAAAAATACTTCAATTGTACTAGACCTTTTTAATATGCAACGTGATCCAAGAGTATACGAAGACCCATTAGAGTTCAGGCCTGAAAGATTTGAGAATACTGGAAGGAACCCATTCACGTGGCTACCGTTCAGTGCTGGTCCAAGGAATTGCATTGGTATTTTTTAATTTATCATCCATGATCAGTTAGAAGCATAGGAGGTGATAGGATAGAAGACTAGGTCCTTCTGGATTTTGTATACCTACTTGCTATCTCCAGTTAACCATAAAAGTTGACAGTCCAGAACTAATATACAAATAATTTAACAGGTCAGAAATTCGCAATGATGGAAATGAAAGTGACGATATCGGAAATTATAAGAAACTTCATAATTCTTCCAACAGGACAAGTTCCAATATTAGCAGCAGAACTTATACTACGTACTGTAAACGGAGTTAATCTAAAAATTGTACCCAGGCTGTGAAATAATATTTATGATAATAATTGATATATTAATTATAAGACTACATATCTAAGCTATTTATAAAACTATACTAAAAATATTCCTCTTATTACTTGTTAATAATCTTTAATTGCAAGTTTATTGTAATGTTTTGATTGAGTCGTAAGGTTAAATTAAACTCCAATCGATCTCCTCGCCTAACAACCAATTTCCAACATCCATTTGGGGTTGACTGGTAGAGAATTTAGGCATTATGTCCTCGGTTTATTTCTGTTTTATGCAATAAAGAACAAATAAAGTATATTTAGCAACTTCTTATTGAATGTAAATTAATATGTAACTACAATGACATTAAAGATCTATAAAACGCATCAAATCTCACAAGTTTCAATGATTCGCCCTATTAAGATGAAGCATCGTTCATCATCTTGGATTTCAGAAGACATCAAACGGTTACCTGAACTTAAAGCGGCCGCTAAAACAAGATACAAGTCTCGCCACACTTACTGAGAAAAAAATGTCAACATCGGCAATAATTGCAATAAGATATGTAGGAATGCATAGCGTCATATATTCGACTCGCTTGGAAATGCTTGTCCAGCTAAAATCTGGAAATTTCTAAGATCTATAACCGTTGGAAAGCAACGACAAATATCTCCAACTACAAGCATAAATATGAATCTGCCTAATAAACACCTTCGTTCCGCATATAGCTTAGATTCGATTCCAGCAAGTCGAATTCATTGAATTTTCTTTCATCTCGTTCTTTGATCTAGTAATTCATTATTTTCTCTTAGTCGATTTGCCCTCTGTGATGTTAAGAAGAGCATTACGTTAATATCGTCTTTGGCTGTAGGTAGTGACCATGTAAGCCGTAAAATAACTCTGGTTATCTTAGATGAAGTCTTTCCAGTCCTTAGGCCGCAAACTTGAAACCCGCGGCCTTGATGGCGGTAGCGACCCCGTAGCTACGTGCGGCTCGCGCAACTTGATAGAAATGCTTAAGTTCGTATGAACTGCCCGCGCCGCAGTCACCACCACCACTGCGCCCTCGGGTGTTCAGTTTACGGCCTCACATACATCCTTAATCACTCCATAGAGACTGAGATCTTTCCAACTGCATAGAAAGATGCTCATGTCACTTCTTTTATATTTTCGTCATATAATTCCATGTTATTTAAAAATCTGAACTTTCAGCTCCGGCCTCCCCTACTTGGATTTCTTTGAAAATTCTTTTATATTAGTGATACAATGATAGCAGTCACCCTTCTTCTCCTTTGGTCTTTGGGTTTGCGCCATATTACAGGTTAAGCAAAAGACATTTTCTTACATTTTCCTTTAAACCAACACCTCAACTTTGTACGACAGCTCAGACAACAAATTAAGTGGCGCCCAGTTTTTGTCTTCTTAACAATCATCAAATATAAAATATGCATTATATATAAAACTTCCTTATCAATAGCTTTTTATAAGGTTTTAGTGTTTTAGTTTCAGTTCATACAAACGCGACATTTTTTTTTGTTTATTTTTTAACAGCTTTGGAAACATCCATACAGCCACATCTTTTTAGTACATTGTTCTTTATAAAGGTAAAATATCCTTTTATATTGTACACAGCATCAAGTTTTCATATTAAATCAAAAGTTGAAATTATGAACTTGTAAATACATTCAGTAGCGATGGCAAGAGGCGGGGAATGTCTTCGTCTTTATATATCTTCATTAGGCCATCTACTAGAAGCAACCTTTGGACATTGAAGGCAGGACCATACAGAATCAAATGATCTAATGTAGCTGCTGTTGACTGATAATGCTCGCATATATCCGAGGAAACACTCTTGATTCGCTTCAAGTGTGCTGGGAATTTGCCATGGCCAAATCGCAATCTATTAATTGTAGTGATGAACTTTCATGGTAGAAATTTCCATTTGAAATACCAAAGCTTGGTTGGAATTCTTTTTTGAATCTAGGCATACCAATTTCCTTTATAAAGTTTTGTGTTTGCCCACGTTTCATGCCAATAGTGATACATTCGACACTTCAAAACAGCATTGTAATCTGTGAGCGGAACTGGAGGTGCAAGATAAGGATTGTTATTTAATATTGGATGTTCTATTTTCATTAGGTTGTCCACAGTTTCATTGCCTATTATTGTTCCTGATGTTATTCCTGAGTGAGATGGTACATGGTACCCATAAGAACTCAATTTCTTCGTCTAGGTTTTCCATTAGTAGCTCTCTGATTTTTGTGATGTATGTGATATTTTTATACGAAATAGATACATTCTTCAGACAGGTAAGGACACTAAGCGAGTCGGTTATAATCAAAAAAATATTTGTTATCTCTGATTCCTCTGATATATTGCAGAGCGGTATAAATGGCATAAGCTTCAGCTGTAAATATAGATGAATTTATGTCCAAACTAAAACATCTCCCAAATTTTGCTTTTGAATCATAACATGCAGCCTTCGTATTTTCTTCTGTCTTCGAACCATCTGTGTATATTTTTCGATGTACAGGTTTTTCAATGCTTATGAATTCTACAAACAACATTTTTTTGACAACATTCATTTGACTACTCCTAAAGTTTAACATGACAAACTTTAGGAGTAGTCAAATGAATTTCTGTTGTACCGAATTCCCAGTTAACCTTATGGTCTATTTGTTTACATATCAACTTCAATTCCTTCAAATGTTCACATTGTAAAGATTTATTACATTCATACATATAACAATAGATCTTATTTGCTAAAATTTTTATAAACATTTTTTCAAAGAGATACCAAAATCTGACATATATAGGAGGTATACCTGCTTCAATTTCTAGAGAGTTTATAGGCGTGGAACAGATAGCTCCTGTATTAATTCTCAGACCCCTATTTTGTATGATATCTAATTTACGAAACAAAATTGTTTTTGTTACACTAGCTAAATGTCGCATTATATTTACAGACCTCTGCATTTTACGGACAATTTTATTAACATCATGATCAAAATTAAGTTTTGTGTCAAACACTAAACCTAAGAACACTTTTCTTGGACAGTCGCAATATTTACTGAACTATATACAATATTTACAGAATTTAAATAATCATTTTTCTTATTAAATACCAGAACAGAACTTTAATTTGGATTAATATCTAATTTTAATTTGTCTTTGTAATACGAATGAAAGTGATGTAATGCTTCATTTAAAATTGATTCTGCTTGTAATAAGTTCTTATTACCTGTATACAACACAATATCATCAGCGTACTGAAGAACAGTATTTGTGGAATTGATACAAATCTATGAATCTGTGATGTATATAATAAATATATTAAAGGTGATAATGTCGCTCCTTGCGGTAAGCCCTTGAATGAAGTTTTAGGACCATGTAAACTGTTATTAAACTTAATGAAAACTGTTCGGAAGTAAAAGAAGTTAATAATCCATTTACAAATTTTGCCAGGTATATTGAAGCTGTGTAGTATTTCAACTAAGGTTGATAAATCAACGTTATCAAAAGCTCCACTTACATCAAGAAAAGTACTTAACTAAATAACTGTCATGAACAAACGGATCCTGTATGTCACCGGAAAATTTTAATATGCTGTCTATTGTAATGCGGCCTTTATGAAATCCGAATTGATCATGGGGTAAAATTAATCTAGACTCTGCATACAATTCTGTTCTTGTTTTTAGCACATTTTCAAAGATTTTGAAAAAATATGGGACGATATGAATCTGTACATTAAGGATCTTTATCTGGTTTTAAAATAGGGACAACTGTAATAACTTTCCATGTTTCAGGTATTAACCCGTTGTTCCATAAATCGTTCAAAACTTTTAATAAAATAGACTTAGCGTTTGGATCAAGATGTTTTATTAAAATATAAGGTATATTATCTAAACCTGGGGAGGTAACTTTTTTATTAGTTAAAGACAAGTTAAATTCTGCTTGTGAAAAAGGTACCTAATGTAAGGTGAGAATTAAATTCATTGTATTGAAAAAAATATTTTAATTGATCTGTATTAACTGGAAGTTGATAGGGAGCAATTTTCAGTAAAAAATCTTGTAAAAACGTTTCATCTCTGTGAATTTTTGTGATTAAGAATTTTAACAAATCTCCAAATGCAACTAATTGGAGTATTTCTATCAAAACTAAAGCATAAGTGTTTCCAACTTATTGCCTTCTCCTGTTTAAGTATTATTTTTTTCAGCGCTTCTATTTTCTTATAGAGTAAATAATTTTCTATAGTGGAATAATTAATTGGTAAGCTATTTTCTTTATTACAAAACATAAGCAATTTTTCGATAATAGCTTTAAGTTCTTTTTCGTTATTAATAATTTCGGTTAAAATATACTGTACTTTGTTATTTTCACTAGCTACATTTAAAGGTTTAGAACTAGTTGCGTTGGCATAAGACTTTTTCAGTGCAGGAAAGAACGATTTTACTTATATTATTTTACTTTTATTTTCATTAATTTAACTGGACAAGTCCTAGCCACGACAATGTGTTCACCTTTGCAATTGACACAAAGTGGTTTATTTGTGTGGTGGTGGTGGTGGTTTGTTGGTACATTCTTTGTATGAATGAGACTCTGAACATATTGAGCATACAATGTTACGTTTATAAATCTTTGTAGTATGACCATAACCCATACATTTATAGCATTGTAACACTGGCTTAATATATTCCTCCACAGGTACAAGACATAGACCATAGTTCACACGTTCGGGCAGTACATTACCTGCAAATGTCACTGAAACAGTCTGCAATGGAACAATACCATCAGGAGTTCGTCTAGTAAATCTGCGTACAGCCAATATTTCCTGGGAACTAATAAGTTTATCAAAAAAATGTTTGAAGCTGAGATCAACAGGGATGTATTTAATAATTCCTATGCATTCTGAAGTTGCAGCTGCAAGGGATGAAAGCTTTAATTTCATGCGATAACAAGAAAGAGGAATTAGACAACAGATAATTTGCATTCTTTACATTATCAAAGATAACAGCATACCGCAAAGCATTGACTCTTTTAATTTTTTTCACACCTTTACTGTACGGACTGAATATATTGTTTAAATAAATGGGATTTTTATTTGCAAATTTAATTGTTTTATTTGTGCCTTGTATATAAACTGGAATACTGTGCCTGGAGAATTCTCAGGGTACCTCCGTATATGATTTTTCTTAAAGTATGGTGCATGTTTTACATCTTCATCATCATCAGAAAAGTCCACCAGAGGACCTGCTTTTTTTTGCCTACTATCTGAACCCATTGTCAACTTTCAATAATTAATATAAGTGAAGTTTACTTGGAGTTTAACAATAAAAATTAAAAAAATATTATTATTTAAAAGAAAAAGTTGAACCTTCCGCCTCGAGAGATTCCCGACAAAAAATACATGCGATAAATTTTGATAAATATATCATCGACTATTTTTAAAGGCTTTAGTGCAACAACAAATGTTTGAACTTTATATCTTCTCTCAAAATAATTTAAAAATATGCTATTTTCGAAATTTATCTATTCTGGCAGATTAAAATTACTTTTTTAAAGATTGAAATCGGTTCTATTCTGTGAAAAAAATAAAGAAAGTGTGGCGACTGATACATAGCGACATCTAATTCATCGCACTAACATATCGATGGCTGTGACGATGCTAGTCTTCTCGCTATCGATTGTTGTGGCGATGTTACTGCGATGAATTAGATGTCGCTATGTATCAGTCGCCACAGTACTTTCCCCCTAGACCGAAGGTCGATCCATGTTGATAGTAGGTGGTATGCAGTCAGTGCTTCAGAGCTTGCAAGCGCCATGGTTGTGACGTCGGGACCGAAGCTGCTGGTGTGCAGGGCTGCCACGCCGGTGAGTTGTGTGTGAACTGAGATCCGGTCGTGGGCTGCGTGGACCAGGTCGGGATGATGCCGTCGAGTGGTGCCAAGAATCCAGGAAGCGCCGTTGATGCTGCTGTGATGGACCTTGGTGTTGGCTGGCTTGCTGCTGAAGTGGCTGTGCTGATGAGGGATGAGAAGCTGATGATGAAGGGTGAGAGGCCGTTGATGAAGAGTGATGGCTGCGTTGTGATGCTGAAGGTTGCTGATGTTCTGTCGGGGTCACCACTTTAGGAACCGTATGATTGAATATGTGGGGTCCCTATTGTGGTGACGGAGACAACTGGCCAGGGAGACTAAAGGATAATTGTCTCCCTCCGAGCTAGGTGTTATTAGCCCGGGGACCGCGGTCCAACCGATGTAGGTTGGACGTTCTATTTATGCTAATTAGTAATTAAACTTATTCTGTGCGATGTAGGTTTCTTTGCTCTAAATGCCTTGTAGTTATTAATTTATGCTGCTTGTATTGGTACAGCGCCATCTCGTTACTTGCTGTTGAAACTTATTGCAGTTCGTCTTGCTATCGATGGCTGTGACGATGCTAGTCTTCTCGCTATCGATTGTTGTGGCGATGTTACTGCGATGAATTAGATGTCGCTATGTATCTGGCCAGTTGTCTCCATCACCACAATAGGGACCCCAACCTCCAACCTTACGGTTCCTAAAGTGGTGACCCCTCCGAGCTAGGTGTTGTTAGCCCGGGGACCGCGGTCCAACCGATGTAGGTTGGACGTTCTATTTATGCTAATTAGTAATTAAACTTATTCTGTGCGATGTAGGTTTCTTTGCTCTAAATGCCTTGTAGTTATTAATTTATGCTGCTTGTATTGGTACAGCGCCATCTCGTTACTTGCTGTTGAAACTTATTGCAGTTCGTCTTGCTATCGATGGCTGTGACGATGCTAGTCTTCTCGCTATCGATTGTTGTGGCGATGTTACTGCGATGAATTAGATGTCGCTATGTATCAGTCGCCACAAAAGATTATTATTTGCTGTTTTGTAGGTCCTAGACGGAAAGCATATCGGAAGTTCTTGAGTCCGGCATTCCATTTCAACATTTTGCAACAGTTCCTACCAATATTTTGTAAGAATGCAAACGTATTGGTGGAGCAACTGCGTAATATTGCCGTAAAAGATTCTTCTACAGACTTGTTTCCTATCATAGCTGTGGCTGCCCTTGACAATGTAACTGGTAGGTGTAAAGTGCAAATCCAAAATCCTATCTTACCTTCGTTTTATATTTATTAAACGACACCAATAAAATTTTAATAGTTTTCGTTTAAACATATAGTTAACTTTTTCAAACATATAGTTGTCATTGATTTTTTTTTATGTGAGGAGTAATAGACAAAATGTTTTTATGTCGTATTCTTTTCAGAAAAGTTGTCATAATAGAAAAGATAGGCTACATTTCTTAAATTGCCCTAAGATAAAGACGAATCTCAGTAAGGTTAAGTTAAATAAGTTAAATGTGGACAAACATATGGATAGATTTTCATATCAAATAATACAACCAATTAGTAATAATAATAATAAGAAGGTTAGGAAATTATAGGATAAAGGTAGTTCATGCTAATAATATTAAACCCTATAGAATTTGAAGAAATAGGTATTAAGTTAATGTATTTTCATTATTATAATAATAATTCTTATTTGTTATTAATAGTTAGGTGATAGATATTTTAAAGTAATATAATTTTTTAAGTTTTCTAAGTCATATCATGATAATGTTGAAATTGTAATTTTAATTTATTTTTCTTTATTTAAGAACTATGACAAGTTTGATTCTTTGTTCAAGTTTAGTGTGATAGTGAGATTATTTTGTATAGTAATTTTAATCCAATATGTGTTTAACATATATTATCATGTGAAATATAAATGTTTTATTATTGTTTATTAATTGTAAATTTTTTAAAAGATTTTTGTTAATATTGTTTAATTGTTTTATGTTCCTACTTCATGTGCAGGATTCCCGTAAGATTATGATGAAGCTGGCGCGTATCCTGACGTCAGCAATACGGTGGGTCTACTATGAAGCATCTATGTTGATAAGTCGACAGACACCCACTTCATATGCGCGTCGTCATTATTATTGTGTCGCGCGTAGTTTTTATACATGGGCATTGCGAGGGTCGGGGGACCCATCTAGTTCCATAGGAATTAGGTTTCGTCTTGTTTGATGCTGGACGTCCTTAGGCTCCATATGGCATGTAACGTTCGAGCACATTACTATAGGCAGGTATATAATAATTTAAATTAATATTTTTTGTCGTATCCGAATTCGCATGTTCTTTTTTTGCTGGTTATCAATCTTTCTTTCTGATCGAGAAGAGAGAGTATCATAGTATTGCGTTTTAAGTGTTTCTATGTATGTTTTTCGCAAATAAATCAAGACTGAAGGATTCTACCAGTTTTTCATTGCGCCACCCATCTCCACCATTAGAATTAAGTTACTAGAGTACATTGGCGAACATAATGCCTTAGGCATTAAGCAACCGGGTAGGTGATGGGTGGGATGTGGAGATAAAAGTTGGTAGAGTGAGACTTCCGTTTTATAGTTAAAGTGGACAAAGGCGATGAGATAATTGGTAAGGTGAATTTATATTCAATATTTGATGGCACGAAATAAAAAAAAAAGACTATAGATTTTCGGCAATACAAATTGGCAATTCTTGACAACTGTCAAGTCAAAGTGTAAATTTGTTAGAAGATTTTGTGAAAATATTAATTTATTTGGTGAAAATACCTGAAAAGCCACTGATATCTTAAGAGAAAAATATTATTTTTAATGATTATAGCAAATTTTGTGAAAGAAGTTAATGAAACTTTTGCATATAAAAAGTTTATGAATTGACTGGTGACTAGCAACGACTAATCTTGATACTTATTTTTTTCTAAATGTAAGCAAACATTTATTGGCGTGTTGACTATTACACTTAAACGAATTTTAATGAAAGAGAAAATATGAAGATAATTTTTCTACGCCGGAGAAAAAGAAGAATAGTGAAATAAAAACCAAATTTAGGAGATTTGATTAAAACGTTTCAGCGTAACAGACAATTCTCACATTTGCAATATTAGCAGAGATTAGCAAATAAAAAATACATAAATAAAGTAAAGCTTCTTTTATTTATCCGTGTTAGATTCCGGGGTCAAGTTAAATATTATTGGATATTTCTGCCGTGTCGGGTGCTGTCCAAGCGAACTTTTAGATTTTGGTAAATGCACTCTGCACAGGTATATTTTTGTGCACACACTTGTCCACTTTAGTGTGTCCCACGCAGATGGCTCATCTATCTCAAAACTTGCTGTGATTGAAATTTGGTCAGCAGAATGTTTAACATTATGATTCAAGTATTGATTTTTTTTTAAATAAAAATTTTACAAGTATCAAGAATTTGTTATCTTATTTCCCTAATGTTGCCTTCCATAAATTAGAATTTCCTGATTTGCCATCAGATTCTGTTACACTTTTACCTACAATCACATTCCCAATAACATTATAGTTCCAAAAAAATATCAGGAATAAAAAAAACAAATTTATAGAATTTCATCTATATAGATATACTAGCGCTCCGAGCGTAGCTTCGCCCGCTTGGATTTCGATTTTTATCACACTTCTTATTTACATCCCGTACTTCAATCCTTTTATGCCTATTCTTCGCAAAATTTCAAAATAGCCTCTAGCACACGCGCGAAACATATCATGGTGCCCACAGTTGGTTGTCAGACGGTCTAATCTCTGAGTAAACGTCGCAGACTCGTCAGACATAGATTAACGCTAACGGTTGACCGTGATACGTTCTTCTCTCTGAGTAAATGCCTCTGATTCGCGAAACATTGCATGACGTTTACGGTCGACTACGAAACCTTTTTCTCTGCCAGGTAAATATCTCAAACTCGCGAGACATAGCATGACGTTCATAGCATGAAGGTCTACTATGACACAGTCTTCTCGCCCAGTAAATGTCTCACAGCCAGTTGCCATTCATTAAAATTTTCATTAGTTTAAAGCTACATTACGCACACAAATTTGACATTCCTTAGAGCTTAAAGGCGTCATTAAACCCTAATGGACGTTTGTGCAACTGACCGTCAGACTCTTGAGTCATAGCGTGACGCTGACGATTGACTGTGAGATATAGCATTATGAGCACGGTTAGCTGTGATACTTTCTTTACTTTGAGTAAGTATATCAGACTATAATTACGGGAATTTAGTGGTGAACGCGGTGACACTCACCGCTTAAAGCTGATAATGGGCTTTGCCTTTTAAAATTGAACCTGAATATAAAGTTGTATCTTAGACAACTTTATATTCAGGTATTTTACACGATATACTGATTAAATATTTGTTTTAGCGTTTTTGAAAATGCTGCCCAAAGTAACAATAGGTACCACGCGGATGAAATCGCAGACAAAAGCTAGTGGATAAATAAAAACTCTTATAGCAGCTCGAAGATTTTTGTAGATAAGAGATAAGATAAGAGTTGCTAAATCATTGTTATATAAATAAAAGTCATTTTTTTTAATAAATTGTGGTAAATTTATTAAAATAATATTTTGTTTCAATAAATATTCATTTAAACATTACCTCATTTATGTAATTCTATTAATAAATTTTATTTATGTAATTTATTTTCTAATATAATTTAATCGTTAACTAATATTGCTGTGTATAAATTTTTTTTTAAATTGCTACACCCAAGCAATGCACACGAACTGTATCAATATAACAACTTTATACTTTATCATATAGATACAATAAATATATGAATGTACGCCACCAATAATATACACCAATTTATTCTCATTTTATGATATTACAGCGATCGGTCCGGTCAGTTGAATTTAGTCATCACTTCTCATTGCTTAATGCGCACGCGCCGACTTCACGATGTTTGTGCTTATATTTCTCGTTTTGCTGTTGATAGTTTTATTGGTATCCTGGTTGAGTTTTTTTCTAGATATGAAACGTACTGATGTTAAAGGACCTCTACCTTATCCATTGATTGGCAATGGTCACCTGCTGGCCGTGGATTCTCCAGGTATTTTTAATTATATTTAATTATATCAGGTATTTTTAAATATGTTTGTTAATATACAAAAAACCGTTAAGTTTAGTTAACTATAGGTTTGAGATTAAGATATTATTAAATAGAACTGTTAAAATATTTACAATATTTTATCAATTCACTTCTATGATATAGGCAATATAACTTAAATAACCGTCTTCATGTAGGTATACGATTAGGAAACGCTAAATTGCATTAGCCAAAGAACGCAATTTTCATTAATTTATGAACGGAGGTAGGAGCTGACACTGCCTCCGATACACAGATAATCTTCACGGTTATGATTTTAAGAAAATTATGAGAAAGATTCCAAATTTTCCAGATTTTCTTACGACGACAAATAGAATAAGCCCTCGGGTGTCATGAGAATTCGTAAGAGTAATATTTGAAAATTAAAAAGAACCTACTTGCTTGATCGCAACTTAAGTTAAACTTTAACAGAGTTGCCATGGCGTCATTACGCAGTAGACCTTGTGTATCAAACCTGATTTGTGACCTAGCTTCATTTAAACAAGGAATGTTTTCGTATAATACCTACTTAAACAGGATAGATTTAATGTTTACTTGTTTGTTTTCATGGAATATGCTCCGAAACTACTTAAGAGATTTTAAAAATTCTTTCGAATACTGAAAATTAGATCATACGTGGGTGAAAACGATTCTTGAAACGAAACCATACTTAATGATTGACAAAACACAAAACATTAATCAAAAATACAATACTTTGTTCTTTCATTAAGTAAATTATTTATATACGTAAAAATCACAACTCAAAAAAAATATTCTAAATAACTTAAACCAAAAATAAAATAAAAAGGTATCTTTATGTAATGTGATATGCATATGAGAAATAACAAAATATCAATTTCAAAATGTTAAAATTAAAGTAAGAAGTAAATATATGTGTTTTTAAATATTGTGGTGTTTTAGCCTTACAGTTTCTTATTCAAGAGATATTATTATGTAGTAAGCAACCTGGAATTGTTTATACTACAAAAAAAAACATTCTAAACAAAACAGGTTCTTAGACTTATAAGTTTTTTTTTATTTAAATTTGTGTCTTTTATATAATTTTTATGCCCAATAACAACCCAGTCTCTTATTATAAGTTAATTAACGACAGGATAATGAAATATAACAAATTAACAAAAATAAAAAATAAAATTTAGTAATAGGATTTGACTAATTTGCCTTTTGCCATTTGACTAATGTGCCTTTTTAAAGCCTATTACTATGTATTTGATAACCATTAAATTTTTAAAATATGATTCTACGTATGACTGGTATAGTGTGTTTTCTTATAAGATCTGTAAGGTCTCTTATTTTTGCATCAAGGAGGGGTATTTTTGTGTATAGACTTGTCTAAGTCCCGTCAATATTATCTGATCGGTTCGGTATTTGTGCACTGATACTTTTTTATATTTATGATCTGCAAATGAGGTTTATATAAAAGAATGCTCCCGAGTTGTCCTTTTCCACTCGTAAGATGTTAATGTTGTGCTATTTAATTTGATTACGGTCTTCATCTTTAGTGAAATTGGTGTCCCATTCTTGTCGCAAGATTTTAGTGTCATAAAATTTTTCAAATGTCATCTCTGCAACTTGATAAGGACAACCCGACTTTTTTGCTGTACGATTGAAATTGCAATATTGTTGCGGAGTATATATTGGACCAGATTTAATGTGCCTTTCAATTTTCTTTTCTATTACGCTTTGAACGTTGACGCACTCGTTTTCAGAATGAATGAGAAATTTGTGCATTATCGACATTACTCTTTTAGTAGCAATAACATACGCATAAACAGAAAGTAAAAACTTATTTTTTTTGCTCTTCACAACAATTGTCTGAATAATGGATAATATCAATATCTTTGTCATGATGATTTTCTAATAAAGTGTCAATACTTAAGAACATATGTGCCAATTTCTACAGCACCCCTTTAACCTTCCGTCTCATCCCAAAAATAACATATTACATCTTTTGCCCTCAAATCACTTATAGTAAAAATTTAAACATTTGCTATTTTTTTCTATGTTGTTCATGTCTTTCTCGTATTTTCGATTTCTCTTCCTCGTTGGCATTTTTAAAGCCCTTACAAAGGAAGAATTAGAACTACTACTAGAATCCGATGTGTGGGGTGTATTGCTATCACTTGGGGAAGTAAAAGAAGATTCAGGAACTACTTTAGGGCGTAAGTTTTTCTTTTTTTTCTGAACATAGCTTGGATCAGTCATCATATCGCTGCCCCCACAGAATAACGTGGTAAAATAAAAATGACAACTTTACAGGGTAAAATAAAAACGTAAATTGGTTAATATTTCAAAAAGTACTGGATCAAACTAATTTCTGTTGATGTTAAATTAAAATAGATTTTTTTCTCTAACTTATACAATAATAATAAAATAAATTAATAAGTTGTTCAAGGAAATAATAAGAAAAATGTAATGTACCACATATATTTTCTCTGATTCTAATTGCAAGTGATGTGACAACGTTATTTTACATTATATCCTTTACGACAAACTCGGCAACTAAACATAACAACAGTTTTCAATGTATTTTGACTTGTATTTCGCCGTGAGTAACAGCTTTTTACGACTTTTTTCTGGGAAAGATCTAGAAAAATTCATAACGTAATAAAATATATGTTCTTATTTCCAGCTTATTCTGTTTAAACCAGATGATGCATCAAATTAATACAATAACATAATTTTACAATAGGTTGCAATTAAAAAAATATTAATATTTCAATTTAAATACAACTATAACGTTATTATTATTAAAAACTTATTATCTCATGTAAATATTAAACTTTATAATTTATATTTTTCTAGTTCGCTTTATCATAAGCTATTATTGTACACTTTTGAACATTGCACAAGAAATCTCTTTCATGTTTATTTTTATTGCACCTTTTTTTACACCTATCTTTACAAATTTTCGCACTTATAATAATAGTAGGATAAGGCTATAAAAAACCGAGAATTATATTAAAATCAACAGTATTTCATAAAAAAATAAGTTTTTTTTTTATAAAAAATAACTAACCAAACAACAAACAATTTATTTCTAGATCTATCAGTTATTCATTAATGGCATTTTGAAATATTTCTGTTTGCATTCTTTTCTATTTTTTAATTAAAATACTTTTTTTAATAAACTATATTTGTTTTTTTGATCTTCTTCTACATGTTTATTTAGAAAAACTTTTTAGAGGCTCAAGTTCGGATTTCGTATTTATATCGCATTGTATTTACAAATAGTATATCAGGATCTATATGTTTTATTTTTGACCACATTACTTTGTTACATATAAAATCTCGTAACAAATATATTTTGTCTGCGAGCGCTTTTATGTGATTAAATTATTTTTTACCTTGTATTTTGGAGTTTAACATTATGGCTTACATTTATAGTATTTGTTTTGTGTGTTCGTTTTCGATGAAATTTAAAAGACAACATCCGGTTTCTATAGCTCCCCTTTCATCAATTTCATAGTGCCAAACGTAGCAGTATACTTGAAGATTTAAATGTTTAATATGGTAAAATTATAGATAGGGGATTTTCTCTTATAATTAAATATACTCCTACGTTTGACTGCGGGGTATTTAAAACTTGCTCGAGATCAAATATAGCAACTGTTCTTTATTTCTTGTGCCATTTCTTTGATCTTGATGGGTGATCTATAAGTTTCTTCGAGGGTAACCTTTCTTTCTTCATACAAAGCACAAGTATCGATCTTTCTTGGATTTGAAAATGAATAATCAAAAAGTTTATTAAATAAAATTCATACTGTTTTTTGGTCGCTTCTGTGTACACCCTTCTGGGTGATCGGTTTTGTGATTACTAAACCACTCGTTATACAGGCGATACATTTTACTTATGTTTAAATTTTCTAACAAACACAATCTCTTTGATTATTTTCTTGTGTAAAGATATTTTACTACAGGGAAGAGCTTGATGTGCGTTTAAAATGCTATGTTTAGTCGATATATTTATTTTTCGTGGTTTTTATTGTGTTCCCCTTTTATGTATGTTTTCGTCATTCTTACTCTTTTCTATAGCTGTATAAACATTTTTTTTCAGATATGCTTAATGTGTTCAAACAAAAAGATTTACAAACCTATGCTTTGCTTCCATTTAATGATAAAAAATAAGTTATAACTTTTTTCTCTTTTTGCATCTTAAAATGTATTACCATTATCTTCATGCTCACCAATTCTCCAATAAGACACAAAGATAGCTTTTCTGTATTTATCAGTGAACTTTTTGCAGCATTTCTTTTTGAATTTGCAAAGATCTCTAATGCTTTTTGGGGGATCTTTTAGAACTGACCCCGGTATAAAATTGCCCAGAATTCTTAAGCAATTTATTCTTCTTATTTTGCCATTCATTTTTGTTACGTTTTCTAGTAAAAAATTTACTTTAGGTTTATATATTTTCTTCTTTGGACCCATTTTCTTCTTCTGACTTATTTTCTGCTCCAGACTTGTTTTCTTCTTCCATTTGTTTTTCTTCTTTAGGTTTATTTCCTTCTTTGGACTTAGTTCCTATCTCAGATTCATTTTCTACTTCTTGTTTTGAATTTTGATACTTTAAAATGTCATCTTCCTCAAAAGGCTTTCCAACTGACTTTGAGATACGTTCTGTTTTTATGCAATATTTACACCGTTGTTCTGTCTAACTTCGTGGATGTTTTCTAAGCTAGTGGTTTGAAATATAATTGTTGAAGTATTGGACTCACTTTGAGTGCTCATGTTGTGATCATTTATGTCGTATATAATCATCGAAATCCAAGAAAGTTATGCTGTTTATATTATCAATACATTCATCATTCACTGTAGCTTTCTCTTTATAATTTCGATCAAATTCTTCAGATAAATTGGAAATCGTTGAAGGTGTTTTAATTGCATTGTTATTTTTATTTACATAATTTGTTATGTGAGGCAAAACTGATCGTTCTGAAATATTATCGAAATCTGGAGACAATTTTCTTCGAAAGATTTCACAACTCCGAATTTTCTTCGAAATATTTCACAACTCCGAATTTTCTTGTCGCGCGATATTATTCAGTTAGCTACTGTCATCATGTTTGAGATTTTCAATATCATTTTTTGATACTGAAATGAAAATGCAAGAAGTGGTGTTGTTTCATATTTTTATATAGTAACAGTTGCATATTTTTCTAATATCAAGAATAATGGCATGTTAAATGTACGACAACATGACTCAAATACATGGAGCGGTAAATTCAAATACGGCATATAGGGCGTATATTTTTTATCAGAAAATAGTCGTAAAATGGTTTACTGGGTTCGCAGGTATGATAATGTTCTGGAATAGGATCGCAATCGATTAATACGTAACAGAGATAGAAACATTTGCATTGTACTTGCTTGTTTCTATTTTATTCTTATAAAATATTTTTAACAGTGATCCCTAGAAAAAAGTTGTCTTAGTTAATAATTATGTCAATTTTAAGAAAATAGATATAAAAAAAAATTAGATGATAGTATTGGCATCCTAGAAGCCAAAAATGGGAAAACCTTAAAAACGTCGTAATGTAGCTTTACCACGTTGTTCTGCGGGGGCAGCGATATCAATAAAACTTTCTATTCATTTTTCTGAGCAGTGAAAAATGTATTTGATCACATTTACGTAACAAACAATAGCGAGATAACTCAAGAAAAGTTTTTTTTTAATAAAGTGGGACATAGTTTGTTTAAAAACAGATTAACTTTTTTCTAAAGATATGACATTAAAGTACATTACTTTTTAATCAATACTTGCAAAATGTCATGTTTGATATTGAAAATCATTAACATAATTTTGTTGCAGGAAAAGTAGGTTAACTAGAAATTTACATAGTTGGTTTAAAGGTACGTTGTTATAAATCGTTTACGTACGTTGTAATTTTTCCGAATTTTCATTCGAGAACAAATAGAATAGGTCCAAGTCTCAGGTCTCGTGTTAATTCGTACGAGTTATGAATAAACTAGGCGTAATTGATATCATACTTAGCCTACATTAATCAAAGGAGAAATTAGGATTTTAATTCTCTTTGGCATTGACTAGTAATTATTAATAGTTATTTTATACTTATTTTCAGATTTCATGAATGTTCTGAGTCGTCTAGAAGAAGAATACGATAAAACCGCTTTGATATATCTATTTTCACAGCGCTATATTCTTACATCAGACCCAAAATTTATAGAGGTAAATAAATATGAGCAGATAGAACTGACAATAACTGACCTCAATAAATATCTTAAACAATAACCCTATGCCGTCAGATAACACAAAAGGTCACAAAACATACATTATTATTATTTCTATGAGTCCTAGGGCCAAAATTATATATATCTATGCTGATATTATAAAGAGGAAAGATTTAATATTTGTTTGTTTGTATTGAACAGACTCCAAAACTACTGGACGCATTTTACAAATTATTTCACCCACTGGAAGCTATATATATGCGCGTGACATTTAAAGTCTATAAAAACGCGGGTCAAGTCGCAGGAAAAAGCTAGTATAATAATATACATAGGTGAATTTGTTTTGTATACAAACAGAAAATATTTGTAGTCAATGACAACATTAATATTGTGTTTATTGCGGTTACAGTGGTCACTGGACACTGATATTAATCGGTTATTAATGAGAAAAGTTACTGATATTAGTCGGTTATTAATAAGAAGAGTCACTGACATCCCAAGTAGCACAAAACACCATTATATCAAACTTATGATAGCACGAGTCCAAGCGTTAAGCATTATAATAAAATCGTATATAAACCGTATTTCTTTTAAACGACTCTTATACGTAAAATTTGGGCCCCCCCTTTGTACGACTTTAAGCTTTATAAAAGCTGTGCAATAGCACTACAACTTTTGTATAATAGCATTAATAAAGTCGGGTAAAAGCATCCTAATAGCCACAAAAAGTTCAATTAGCACTTTAAAGTGCTAATTGAACTTTTTGTGACTATATTACAATTGATATGCGTAAATCAAAATTATAATACGTTAATTTCATATTATAAAAATGCTGACTGTTTTATTTCCTTTGTAAAAAAAGTATATTTAATAGATTTTAAAAATATATAATCGGTTTAAGTTATTGTTTTGTGTAAGTGTCATGACATGTTCTCTTGGCTGGTCTTTTAAGTATTTTTAATATTGATTTAAACAGCTCGTTATGTGTGAAATAAGCTGCAAACATCAGTTTGTGGAGTAAAATATACAAGTTTATGATGTAAAATTCACGCGCCTTCGCAAACTTCCTTTAATATAATAAAAATAATAGAAAATTTAACCTAGTCGCAAAAATTTTTGTTGAATTTTAGGCTTTTTAGCATTGTTTTAACAACATAATTGCTTTAATAGGCATCTGTGCACAAAATAAATGATTATTTACCCCTTTTCATCTGACACAGTTGACTTTAAATATTTTGTAAGAATTGGAAAAAGAAAGCAAATGGCGACTCGTAAAATTAAAGCATTAGGTATTCAAATATAGTGTAGTAGAGCTGTTAATCGTATTATGGTTAGACACAAAACTAAGAGCTCGTAATTCATCGTATAACACACTCCCATTTTAGGTACAGCCGTATTTTAACACTTCAGAAGTATCTTATAGTGCTTATAATCATCAAACGATTATTTCATTTTTATTTTGATTTTAAAGTTTCAATTAAACAAGTATACTCTTTTTTCAGTTTTCTTTTATATCCACCTGTTTTCTTTGTTTTTCCCAACGTTTTTTGTCCATGGCACCAGCGATGCGTATAAAATGCCACCATTACAATACGATACATAAAATAATTTTACATTTTAATTTCACATAAAAAATAATTACGATCTATTTATTACTTGTATCTCTATAAATAACTTCATATTGATCAAAATATAGCCTAATGTTTTATAAAAGCATAGATTAAGAAGATAAAGGAGCTTGAGCTTGATTAAAGAATACTTTAAGAACAAATCGGTGCTAAAGTTTTACTAGTTCTTTATTCAATGTGTATATAGGATAAGCATTAAATCGGTACAACCGTAGGCCATTAGAAAACCTTTGTTTCTAGAAAATGACTAAATACAACTAAGTGCACTAAATAATATTACGTTAATGCTTATATAATATATAATGTTTTTCATATCACCGAAATACGATAACAGCTTTATATTAATATTACCCAATACTTAAATATGAGTGTTGACATTGGTATACTTTTTTTATTAACCATAATATGGCATTAAGCATTATTAGATAAAATAAATGCCTTTAAACAGATTCGAAACTTGACCAGTGCTGATTAAAAATGTTAGTATGACTTTAGGACATAAATCGGTACTTATTTTAGTTAATATATTATTTATGTGCTACTTGGGATTAGTCGGTTATTAATGAGAAAAGTCAGCAGAGGTCGCCCGCGCTCCGCGTATGGACCCATAAAAAATACATACGAGCACGGAGGTCAATAACCGTTTTTTTGTCAATATACGTACAGTATTTTCACTATTCAAATAAAAAAGAAAATTTTAATAAATATTGAAATAAAAATTTAATTATCAATTTAAAAATACATTTTCACAAAAGGTTTTCCTTCATATTATAAGATATTTAATTTCAGGAAGTGGTTTCTAGTACCAAGCTTATAGAAAAGGGAAGATCATATAATTACATAAAACCTTGGCTTGGTGAAGGACTACTGACATCCTCAGGTATAAAAACCTTTTTGTTGACTATTTCTAGGACTTGAATGAATAGTATATTGATTATAATCCGTAGGCTAAATGACTAATTTCAACATCTATCACAAACCCTTTCGAAGGTAGAGCCATTTGTATAATTATATATTCTAAATAGTAACGTTTAAAGTTGCAATCGCTTCCAACCCACGAAATTCTTCAGTCCTGTCTAGTCCTGGGTAGCTGCTGCGTAGCACTTAATATTCTGGTTATACGTTCAAATCCCAAATCAGTACTAGTGAATTTTCAAGTATATTGCTCTAATCTAGTGTCATGCGCTTATTAGGACTAACAATTATGTCAAAGTATTTGATCAATTTCGCATTCACGATGCTATACTAAGCAGTCGTGGGTTCGAATCCCATCTCAGGGTACCAAGGACCAAGTGGACTTTTAAGCATTTTGTATTAAGAATATGTCAAAGTATATTCGGAAGAACGTTATACAAAAAGAAGGGATCTTTTTCACAGGCAAAGTGATAATAAACTTACCAAAGATATTATGGAGTAACGGTTTGATGAATTGTTTTTGGGTATGATAACATACACATTTACATAAAAACCATGGTTTATTTCGTCCTCGTGGCATAGTTACTTTGGGCAACATTTCTAAAACTAATATTTATTCATTTTTTGAGTGTGGGTACCACTAAAAATACGAAGCAGCCGGCATGCTACTTCTACTCTTTTTCTGTTATGTAATCTGAGTATTGTGTGTACTTTTAAAAATAACGTTTCTTTTATGTTTTGTAGGTCCTAGATGGAAAGCACATCGGAAGTTCTTGACGCCGGCGTTTCATTTCAATATTCTACAACAATTCCTACCAATATTTTGTAAAAATGCAACCATATTGGTGGAGAAACTGCGTAATATTGCCGTAAAGGATTCTTCAACAGACTTGTTTCCTATCATAGCTTTGGCTGCCCTTGACAATGTAACTGGTAGGTACAAACAGTAAGCGTGGATGCAGCCTTTTATATTTTATATACTATTAAACTAATACTATCAAAGTATATATTTTTAGTAGTTTCTGGAAATTAAAAGAAATTTACCATTAAAATGTTTGTACAAATGTTGCTTTCTTAATAGATGAGTATCTTTTAAAGAATTGAAAAGTAACTACCTGCTTAAAAATTTATTTGTACAGATCGTTTCTATCTCTTCTTTTTTTCTAGATTCTATCGGCCAGTTGCACTAACGTCCATTAAAATTGACATTAGGGTACTTCTTGAAAAAGCAATTTTTGAGTGTCACAGGGACATATCTCCTATAAAAATAAATTATTATGATAAAAACTACTATTACATCGTTTCTTCATTTCATTAAGCATCGTGTCATATAGATTTCACGGATAAAAAACGACGTAGATCGGAGTAACTTACCCTCAACACCTCAAATCCGGTCAATTTTGCACGTTTTTACCGTGTCACACGCGCGCCGACTTTTGAGCAATCGCAAATATTTTTGAAATTACCCACGTTTTTAATCAGTTTGTTACACACATTTAAAAAAGACAAATCGGTTTACATATTGATCAAATTTCAAATTAATCGGAAGGAAACTTTTGATTTTATGGTCAGAAGTATACGTGTCACACGCTTAGCAAAATTTTCGCGGCGCGCCTTGCACGAGATACTGCTCTGAGCTGGAGAGGCGTAGACGAGCCCCGATTGGTGTTTACAAATCGTCATTTACGCCGCAGCTAGCAGGTGAGGTGGCCACGTCGCTGTTACCCGCGCTTTCGTTGCGAGAATAAGTTCTTCAATCTCTTAAATTTTGGTTCTCAGTTATCCGGCTTTGCCATGTCACATTTTTTCAATATAATTGTACTTCTTCTAGAAAATGGGTTTTAAGGTGAAATACCTAGCTCTATAATGTAGATAAACAGTAAAAAACTAGCCGGTTATATCTTTTCAATGCAGAGTAATTTCAAAATATATGTTTTTGGTAATTTCCATGGTGTAATTTCCATGGATAAAACACCATGGAAATTACATATCGCCCATGGAAATTACCTTGTTTCTTTTTGGTTGCAAAAAAACAAACGTTATGTTAAATGTTTGTTTTCAATGAAATGCACGCCATCGCCAAATACAGACTTAAATGTTGAATGTTGGTTATTTTTTTTAATTAAATCGTCTTAAATATCACCGGATTAAGTTAACATATTATATAATTTATTTATTTATTGTAAAAATTTACTTTGATTAAACACTAAATTGGTACCTGTAGGGCCAATGGTTTTCTCAAAAACGATAGATAGCCAAGGGGGTTATCTTCACTGAAATAACCTCCTAATATCTACTTATGACCGGTGTTCGCTATCTATCGTTTTTGAGAAAACCACTGGCCCTACAGGTACCAAATCGGTGTTAAATGAAAGCCAATTAAATTTACAATTAATTAATTATTGATATTTGACGTAGGATGCGTATTTTATAAGATAATTGACAAAATACATAACCATTTCGAAAAAGGGTTCTCTATGTCACTTCGAAACACGTTTCTTCGATAATTATACATCGACAACTATACAAGTACGTCGAAGCCTTCATTGTTATTTTGACTTTTGTTTGTCCGATGTAACGTTACTTCGAAAAATTTGCCAGATGCTGAAAATTCAATGTTGGTCTCATAGTGAAAGTTGTTCAGTTTTATGGGCTGAGCTACCACCTGAGAGGTTTTGCACTATTTCCATAACACGTTGTATATATTTTGTTTTTTGAGAACATGAACGTGTTTACGTTTCGTTCCAATTTTGAGTAAGTACTATCGTATATCGTTTCAGTATAATGTAGGTAGATCTTAATACTACCCTAACTAATATGACAGCTTAATTTCATATATGGCATGGTGTTTAGCAAAATTTTATCTGCTGTGTAATTTCCATTGCCTTTATTGTAATTTCCATGGTCCGCCAATTTTGTACATTTTTTTTTAGCAAAAGTATAGATCTCAGTCGTGGCCAATTTTAATATGTTGTTTAAATTTGCAGAAGTTTTCGAAATATTTATATAATTCACCATAATTTTGCGATTTCAAAAATGCCCTGGAAATTACACGGAGAACACATTTCCCAAGAATCACCCATTAATTAGAGCTTAAAGATATCATAAAACCTTAATGGACGTTTGTGCAACTGACCGTATGAGTGGTAATGGCACCTAAAATAAGTGGCAAAGGTATAACTTTTTTTTTGTTTTACAGAATCTATAATGGCTGTATCGTTTGATGCACAAGGTGACACTGAGTCTAAATTCGTGAAAGCTGTAGATGCGTAAGTAATAATAAACTACAATAATGTTTGTCTATGAATATTACGTCCAATAAATAATGCAATATTTGGCTCAATTGCAATGTCAATCGGTCGCGAGTGCGTGCTGCGATAGTAAGGGAGCTGTTCTATTTTGTGAAATTAAACCTGTCGAGTTCAAAATATAATCGGTCGAATCCTATTATCCTATTAATATTATAAATGTGAAAGTTTCTTTGGATGTTTGTCCGTCAATCACGCCGAAACTACTGAACGGATTTTGATGAAATTTGGTATACAGAAAGGGTATAAGCTGACTTAGATAATAGGATACTTTTTATCACTAAACATTTCCCTAGGGTCCACGCGGGCGAAGCCGCTGGCGAAAGCTAGTAACCTATAATTATGAATGTATAATCAAAAAAGGAATCATAATCTAGATTACTTATACAAATAATTAAAGGGGATATTACGTGGGAAGAGCTTACTGATCTCTAACGTCTCGAGTTCTCTGAGGTTCTCAGTTTTGATTCCTAAGACTTCTAAGATTTTTTTAGGTTAATGTATGAAAATTAAGTAAAGCTAATATATTGTGCTTATCATATACTGATTACCTATATTTCTCGTCAATGGCGACTGCCGATATTATGGTAGAGTGGATACCTATAAATTCCAGAGCTCCCATGGGTACATTACTTTAGTGATCGTTTTAAATGTTTTACATGTAGGTATATAGTTTCATATTATAAAAATATTTTTAAATACTTATTCCATAGTTCAGAAAATCTTTTCGATAATTATACAAAACATTATATTTGTGCGCACTCATTTAAAAGTTCCTTTGAGAACATTATATGAAATTTTTTAACGACAACTTTAAAATTTATCAGAGGCGCATCATGATTAAAACGCTTAATTAAAAGATTAATGTAAATTTACATTTTATTTAGATAGATTTCATTTCTAGCATATCTACAATAGTATCAAAGAGAATGCGTAACCCTTTTTTGGACTTGGTATTCCCCTTGACATCACACAAAACGAAACAAGACAAGGCATTGAAAATTCTTCATGGTCAAACTATAAAAATTATAAAAGCTCGTCAAGAAGAATTGCAGAAAATGAACATATCAGAGCTGGCATTACATTCTGAACATGGTAATCAAAAAAAAATTAACTAATATATAACATAAAAGTTACTGGCATCAATTTGAATAGAATAATTTCCTTTGAGTAAGCAAAACCTCTTCGTTCGTAGATTCCATTCCTAACTGATAATACGTATGTTTAATGTGTATATTACTTATATATCATTCAACTTATCAGAATAGTTTATAATTAGCGCATACATACAATACAAGTAGACTTAGAGAGCAATTATATGATAATTATAGTAATATAATATACAACTCATAGCAATGCTGTTATCTTAGCCCATTAACTTCACAGCTACATAACAGGTTATGTAACTATAGAGGTACACAAAGTTAATAACGCATGACCTTTACCTATAAAAGACCGGTTACAACGTTAATTTAATTATTTGCAGGAATTAAAAACAAACACACTTTTCTAGATTTGCTTCTTTTAGCAGAAGTAGATGGTAAGAAAATAAGTGACCAGTGGATCAGGGAAGAAGTTGATACATTTTTATTTGAGGTTAGTAAATTTGTCATGGACAATAAGTTATAAGTTTTATTTAAGAAGATATTACATCAAGTGTACGACATAAAAAGATTATGACTGAAAGCTTGATGAATACTTTTTCACTAACCTTTCGTCTTAGCTATATACCAAGAAATGTAGTTTTGGGTAGAGTAATGAATAATATTTGCACCTAAATAATACAAGATCCAAATCACGATTTTCTATTTTGATAACTTGATATTTCTAATTTCGATTTTATAATTTTAGGGACACGATACAACCACTTCTGGTATAACGTATTGCCTTTACTGTCTTGCACAGAATCAAGATATCCAAGAAAAAGTTTATCAGGAGCAAAAAGATGTTTTCGGAAATGAATTCCATAGGAGTCCATCTAGCAAGTAAGTTTTGTTATCTTTGGACTTTCACAAGTACTTGTAACATCCTAGACAGAATAAATAATCTTGATTTTGATATCGAGCAAAATATGATACAGTTGGAATAATTGTAAAATAAAATATTTCAAGTTGGACGCAACAAAATTTTTTGGTTGTGGCTCAAGACAATGAAGTTCTGAAGGCTGGCCCTAAGGACAAAAGAAGAAACGATACAAAATCAATCATACTCACCAATGAGAATGATAAGATGGCGAAAACACGTCAAAAAGTGCTCGCAAGCCATTAAAATTACTGTCAAACTTCCCAATCTAACAAATTTTCCCTATAAAAAGAGTAAGAAATAATAAAATAGCGAATTGTAGAGGTACAGTTATATACAACTTATGTGGCTCAATGTGCAGATGTTCGCCAAACGTGACAATTGCCGCCACCAGGTACTCCAGCACCTGACCTCTGACTGGGTACTGATTGATGCATACATATACAGCTCTAGTACATTTATTTGACGCCTCTTAAAATAACCTCTAAAGAAAAATTAGACTCTTATATATGTATAATCGAGAGTACTTACCAATTTATGGACACCACCGGCACTGCGTCTATGTTTTGCTAAATCGTCTGTAATATGAATTTGTAATAAAATTCAGGAAAAATATTTTTTCATGCGTTGTAAAAATAAGTCAAATTAATGACAAATGAAACGGTAGTTTCTTACTTACACTATGGACCAATAATAAAAATTTTCTCATCATAAAGACATCATAGCGTTAAAGCGGTTTTGAAGCTACATAATACGCAACCCTATTTTTAGATTCGTAACGCCCGCAGCAGAGACACAACAACAGGCCCCTGAAAGCACTTCGGTGGTGTACTCTTAGGGAAATCAATAGAAAATGAAAATTAGTGAGAGAGATACAATTAAAGCAGCTACACCAACTTTCTTAATATCCTAGTAAAAATATTTATGTCCGTTAACTTATTACTAAACTTTTCAGTGATCTGCAACAAATGAAATATTTGGATCTTGTAATAAAAGAGTCTCTACGAATATTCCCATCTGTACCGCTAGTCCAACGATACGTTGCGGAAGACACGGGTCAGTATTGTATATAAATAATTTTATTCAAAATAGGTATTTATTGTTATAAGGGTTTCACAAATTTTACATACCATTTATTTCGACGGAAATACCTCGTGTGTCCATAAGTTTTCGGACGAAATAAAAGTTTCTTAACTTTTTTTATAATTAACTTATATTTCTAAAATGTTCAATAATCATTTAAAAGATAATAATCAACAATAAAATTATAATTCATTCAAAATGACCGCCCTTGATTTTAATACCCTTAGACGATTTAGCCAGTCATCAATGGCTGTACGAATCTTTTGCTTCTCGAACAAGGGTTGGCTTCCGTGACTCCAGGTTTGGGTGGGACTTTCGGCAGGCCCTGAGCTCTAATTCATTCCATAAAGAATAGTCCAGCGTGTTGAGGCCGGGGCTAGAGGAAGGCTATTCATCCGCCGCGATGAAGACCGGCATTTTCACTCTCAACCAAGCTTGGATGCTTTTTGCCTTATGAGATACTTTTGCCTTATAGACCTTTAACTTAAGATCATATTTCAGTATTCTGTTGACCGAAACGTGCGAAATATAAGTCTGCAGAGCGAGTGCGATGTGGATTTCGACGAAAACCTTCTCAGATGATTTTGATTTTGGCCGACCACTCCTTTGGCAATCTTGTAAAGAACTTGTATCTTTGTACCGCTGTATTGTGTAATAGGTGAAGTTAAAGCTTACAGGAAACGGAAACGCCTTTAATAGCGAAATGACAGTTGCACGTAATTGTTTCGTTCACTCCATCACGAGAAAATAAAAACAAATGTATTTGCGATACCAATAAGCTAAAAGTTAACATTCCAAATTCAAAATCGGTAAAAAAAATAACAGCCAGTAACATTTTATTTCATTTTTCTTTAAAAAAATTGTCTCAAAACTTATGAACACACGAGGTAGTTGGAAGGAATCTGGATAATACTTACCTACCTATTACTGTTGTTTCAAACAAATTATTTCGCAACAAAATTACGTTGTTCCAGTTATAAATGGATTGCGTGTACCAAAAAATAGTTCGATTGTGCTGGACTTCTTCAATATGCAACGTGATTCAAGTGTATACGAAAACCCATTAGAATTCAGACCTGAAAGATTTGAGAATACTGGCAGGAACCCCTTCACGTGGCTACCGTTCAGCGCTGGTCCAAGGAATTGCATTGGTATTTTTATGTTTACTTAATCATAAACTTATACCCTGTGACTTTACCTAATACATTTTATATTTCACAACTCACTCGGAAATCCATTTAACGTATCTATACTATTGAAAAGAAATTCAAAATTTTCTCATTACTCCTGCTTCAAAAACAGGTTATGAATATATTCTCTGTTTTTTGAGAAGTAAATAATTTATATGTGAATCTTAGATTACGTAAGTCCGTTATTCGTTGTTTATTTTTCTAATTCATAATGTTTTCGAAAGATTTAACTTTTTAATCCGTTTGGATAAAGAATAATTAGGTAGGATCTTTATTGCGTTTAAGTTTTGCTATGAAATAACAACAAAAACACTTAAGTTTAAAATATTATGCTGAGATGAAATATGATACTTATTCCTTCGATCAACAATACAACATTTATTGCTATATTATATATAGAGAGTAGTGTGTACTTTATTTTTCGTTTCATCTCAATTGAAGAGTCAGCCCGTCCATAAAGGCAAACTAGGCAATTGCCTAGGACAATAACTAAAATATAGCTGCAGAACTCCGTCTTCTTGGCAAGTTATCAATATGAGGATCCCATTGCAGTCTGGAATCTATTGTAATATCAAGGAACTTGGTCGATTCTACCAACTTAACTTTTTCACTATTAACATTTATGTGTACTAACATGCCTCGCATTAGATAATGCAAACTTTATGCACTTTTATTTGAATTGAACTTTAAATTATTATTATCAAACCATTGTAGAACATTGTTTAGAGCATCATTTACATCGCCAAAACAATAATTATCCTTCTTAAGTTTAAATATTAAAAAGGTGTCCTCTGCAATAATACTGTCTCGCACAAATTCGAAGAACTAAAGTGAGGAAGATCATTAATGTAAATTAGAAAAAGCAATGATCTTAATACCGATCCCTGAGGTACGCCCAAAGTAATGGGTGCCCCTGCAGATTTCGTTTCATTAATCGCTACTTTATTAATTCTAGCAGAAAAATATGATTTTATTAGATTAGGTGAATTTTTCGACACACCATAATGCTCTAAATGACTAACGCAGTCGAATGCTTTTGACAGATTGCAAAAAATGCCGATGGCATCTTGTATACGCTCCCAAGTGTTAGAAGTGTTAGAAGTGCAATTCCAGCGTCTGTGGTACATTTACCTCTGCTAAAACCAAATTGCTTTTTGTGAAGTAATCTATTTAACGAAAAGTGTGCAAGCGGTTGATTGTAAATAATTTTCTCAAATACTTTATTGTCAACCTCTAATGAGTATGTGTGCATATTACATTTATTTTTCCCCTTATCTTGATTTATGATAGTCCAGGTTATTTTTTTTTTCTGTAATTTTCTTCAGATATACATATATAATACTTTTGCTGAAACACATACTTTCCTAAAAAAATTGAATAATTTCTGACATATTCAATAAACTTCGGATCGATCAATCGAGGTACACTTTAGCCCATACAAATCATACCGCCTATTTCGACTTTTGTAGATTTCAGGTGTAGCCCAATCACTAAATTTCTTCTTTTGGTTAGTAAAGTTAAATGTTTTGTCAAACTCTTACTTTATCAAGTTAAAAAAAATATTATAGACATCATTTATATTTTCCAAATTACTAGCTATCAACTGAGTCTGATTTGTAGAAACACAATTTTTAAATTTTTCTAAATTACTTTTGGTAATAGGTCTACAAATTATATTGCATTTAGGAGAAACATGATGGTGCTCGAAAATTGCTAGCTTATTATCAACTTTTTAAACACCTTACATTTACAGAAAATATTATCTAAGCAAGTAGCAGGTGTAGGTGTAATTCGGGTAGGTTCATTAAAATATTTTCTAAATTAAGAAATTTAAACAAGTTAAAAAAACTACATTTTATTAAAATATCTATATTACAGTCACGACATGTCATTACTTTCTTGTCATTTCGTAATTTGCAAACTAATTCGAAAGTACCTAACGAGTTTCTTAAATTAGTAAAGACTTTTTGTTCTGATTTTTATGGGTGTCGTTCCAGTGTTTATTTATTTTTTTTTTCTAAGGTGCAAGTTTATTTTTTTTTTCTAAGGCGCAAGTTTATTTTTTTTTCTAAGGCGCAAAGTATTTTGCCTAGGGCGCAAAATTTAATTGAGGAGTCTGCTCAACTGTAGGTAATCAATCCATTCCCATTACCACACTTTTTTTGTCTTCACTCAACACTTCATTTTTAACCACACAAGTAAAATTTTATATAATAAACCATCGCCGAATTATTGTAATTCGGATGCATAACGCATGCTCTGGTTACATTTAGTTATAGTTTACCATACCTACTTAGCTACCTTCAAAAGAGGTTAAACTATTTTAATAAGAGAAAGTGTGACTCTTCATCAAATTCTTATACTATCAATAATAAAAGTAAATCATTTTACAGGTCAGAAATTCGCAATGATGGAAATGAAAGTGACGATATCGGAAATTATAAGGAACTTCAAAATTCTCCCAACGGGTCAAGAGCCAATATTAGTAGCGGATCTTATACTCCGTTCTTTAGACGGTGTTAAATTAAAAATTGTGCCCAGGCTATGAAATAATATTAATATTGGTGTTTTTATTTTTACTTTTATAATAGTTACACAAGGAACCCTAACGAGATATTATATTGTTAACATTATATTTAAAATTAATTTTAATTTGATTGATATTTGTTTTTAATGTTAACGAGAGCTGTTGTATAAAAATAAATGTTTATTTTTATTAAAGAATGTTTGTTTAATCCAATTAAAATATTTTTCCTCGCTTATACCAATATATCTTTATTAACATTGCTACAATACTTATGAAGATATGATATCTATGTTAATAAAAACAAAAATAAATCAAAAATAAAAAATACAGCATAAACCTTACGTTATTTTTTTGTTAAATTGGGGTCGATAATGATACCATCATGATTTTTGTAACATCTGTCGTAGGTAATGAGAATGCAATAAAAAAATTATACATTTTATTATATATACTTTATATTTGATTATTTTAACCATTTTTGTACCTAATTCGTACATTTAATTCATCAACTCGCTTAGCTCTTCGTTTATATACTCGGGATGATAAAAAGCCTGTGAAAAGGGTATAACAAAAATTTTGATAAAATATAATATGATAAATAATAATTACTATTCGATACGTTACGTAACGCCAGCATACTTCTACTAATAACGGCTATTTGGTGGACATCGCTATTATGTACTGTCAATGTCAAATATAACGCCAGTAGAGATGTGAAAACTCATAAAAAAACTATATCGAGTTATAAAACTAAGTACGTTACCTGAGTTAGCAAGACAAACATGATTAATAATTATTTTCTATTAATCACAATATTATTTTTGTTATTTCTATAGGGGTCAGTCATTTTTTAAGTCAGGATCTCATAATCCGCACTCATCTTTTTTATCTAAAATTAATGGTTAAAATTCTTTTCATAATATTTAAAAATGGATATTCTACAACGTTATAGTAATCAAAAACTTCGTATTGTTGTCGGTACATATGTATCATTCGATCGTTGCATAATTTTACGTAATAAAGAAATTTAAGATCACAAGTTGCGTAAGAAAAAACATTTTCATTTAATACTCGAGTTAGAGTTAATGTTAAAGTATTATACAAAACTCGAACTAACTCGTTACTCGAGTCGATCGCATCACTATGAAGTGTTTATACTTTTACTCGTTTTTCTAATCCAAATAGTATTATTATTATTTTATATTAATTGTTTGTTATTGTTCTAGTCTCTCGTGTCTCTCGATCAAAAAATAAACTACTTTCTCATTTTACATGTATAAATTAATTTATTCACTTGATATTAATACGTTCAGTTTTCCATAACTTAAAAATGTCATCGGATGTTCTTAGTATAGCTAGACGAAAATTAAATGAAGCTCTCGGTGAGAAGTCCACAAAATACTTTACACACATGAAACAATGGTTTCGAATGAAACTCACCAAAGAAGAGTTTGACGCTGAAGCACGTACTATGCTTAACTCAGACCAGGTTCATTATCACAATGAATTCCTTCTTGCGCTATTAAATAAAGTTGAAGGTTTAGCCGAAACTTCAATAACAATAGCTCAAGAGAAAGCAAATTTACACCAGAGAAATAGTCGAAGGCATAAGCGAACATCGCGTACGTCAGAAAGATCAAACTTTGAACCAGTTGATTTATTGGAATTCCTGCCTCCAAATTCGCCTCCAGGAGCGGGTAGTGACGGTGTAAAATATGCTACACAGGTAATTTACTCTAATCATAAATGTAATTTTTTTAATATTTGTCTGTAAATAATTCAATTGTAATCTTGATTGAAATAAATTAGTTTTACAACGCATTTCAACATAGCGAATATTGACCCTTGATTTTTGTTTTAAGAAATTGTAATTTTTATTCCAGGAAATATTTTTGCCTGATCACGCCTTAGTAGTGGGCCGGTTTATGTTAGCCGCCTGGGAGCTAGGCCTAGAGGGTGCTGATGATGATGCAGCTGATATAATAGTTGTTGCTGTGCAAAACTTCCTCAAGAACATCATCACAGCTATTGTTACACAACGCAAAGGTTACAAGATCCGTAATAAACACTTTGTGTATGATGTCGGAGGGGATATGCCCAATATGTGGTTGCGTAACTCAAATAAACTGTATGATCCTCAAGAAGAAGGAAGAGTGCATGTAGATGATGGACCAGATGCTCTAGCACCACGATGTCCGCCTACTATTGATGAAGTAGAGCAGTCTGCGGCTTTTGAAATTGCATGCAGGTAATTTTGTAAATCTTCTTTTCTTTCTATCAAATCTATTTTTACTGAATATAATAAATTATTATCTTATTTCTCTCTTGCAGTGTACCTGTCACAGAGCCGAATGATGACAAGTTAACAATTGATGAGTTCTACAATACATTGCTAACACATAGAAATATTATAGCCTGTCATTCTGTGTATGCTGTAAATATGGAAAGATTAGCTGTTATGCTAAATCATCCTAGTTATTAAAGATTGTGTCATAAATGATGTAAATACTAAGTATGAGTTTTTTCTTGAGCAGGTATATTATTTTATTTATTGTTATAAACCTGTATGATGAAGCTACCTATTGGTAAAATAACACTTAAAATTGGTCCAGTAGTTTCAGAGCCCATTCGATGCAAATAAACAATCACATCTTTCCACTTTATAATATTAGTATAGAAGTATAAACAAGCTCCAATCATACTAATGAAATAAGTGAAAATACTATGCCTAACTAAATCATTTGTGATATAATAATTTAATCAAAAATATGTTTTATTGTATGGGTAAATAGATGGGTGAAGACCAATCTTTATGTAGATCTTTTACTAGGTAATTCATGATTTTTTAACATGATTAAATGCATAATGGGAATAAAAAGGATCAAAGACATGCCTGAGCAAAATTATTTGTGACAGTATATGGTACATTATGTAAGATGATCCATAAGAACATCTATACTAGTATAAAACAATATTGGAAGCAATCTGTATGCTATCTGTATGCTGAGATCTTGCAATAGAGACCGAGTGATTCAAGTGGAAGCTATATATGTATAATACAGGATCACAGGCGAAGCCGCTGGCGAAAAGTTAATTATTATCAAACATCTAAATCTTAATTAGTGAATTAAAAATTTGAAAATTGAATGCCTAGTGTAAAAAAATTACAACTAAAATAATCAGAGTTAATTTAACAAAATATAAAATCAACTATATATTTTCACTTAAAATTAACTAAATATTGTACAATTGAAACAATTATCTACTCTATAGCATAAAAAACACGTAGACAATGATGATGATCATAGATTCGATTGACTAAAGCAAAATATTGAAAGCATTAAATTGTTAGGGTTACGGTAAATCCACTCTGAAGACTTTTATTCTTAAAACTATTGATGAATAAAAATATTTGATAAAAATTAAACATACTTATAATTTAGCATTATGTTAGCACAAAACCAATTTCAATGAAATAAATAAATTCACAAAAACTCATACATTCAAAGATAAATTAATAAAAGCTTTTAAAACATAACAAAATTGTTAGTTTCATTATTTATTATTTAAAAATTAACTGAATTTTTTTCTATAAGTAAATATTAACAAAAGCGATCTCCTTTTTATCGTTGCCAATTATTAATGGGAATTAGCAAAATATAAAAAATCTGGATTTAAGAACTTCCCTAATTCAGCGCCCGCCTAATTTTAGCTTTAACTCTAGTCATGGGATACGACATTTTATAGATGTTATAGCGCTACTTCGTCTCATTTTACTTCTTTGACATGTACTTTAATACTACTTTAAAACGTAAAACGAATGATGAAAAATGAACAGTCAGTCGGTTAGTCATAATAGATCGTCAAAATAGTAAAATGAAACGAAATATCGTCATAATATTCGCTACGATGTCGTATCCTATGCCTAGAGTGGCAGTTGCACCCCAGAACTTATATTGCTTCTGAAATAGCACTCGTATCCGAAGGAGATTGCACGGTGACAAGTGGAATATGACGCGAAGGCTGCGGGGAAGTCCTTTGTTCAGAAATCCTTTGTGTGGAAACACTTTGTCTAGGCGCTAGTTCCTGTATTTCAACAACGTCTTGTTCTTCTTGTTGGCCCGTCCCTAATAAGCTACGCTTCTTCCATACGACGATACCTAGTACACTGAGAATTGCGGCAGCACCGATAACACCAAATGTAATCCCCGTTACAGACGCTGTAGACATTGTATATAGACCTGCATGAAAGTTAACATAATTAATATAACTGTAAAACCTTGAAGCAATTACTAAGTTAAGAATACATGTTGGGTTATTCTTTTTTTGATCGAACATTTAGTACATAGTATAAAACAAAGTCGCTTTCTCTGTCCCTATATACCTGTATGCTTAAATCTTTAAAACTACGCCACGGATTTTGATGCGGTTTTATGTCATAGATAGGGTGATTCAAAAGGAAGGTTTTTGCGGAAAGCTAGTTTTTATATAATGAATGAATGAATGAATGAATGATATTTATTTGTAAGAAAGTGGTCACATAAATGATGTTAATTATCAAAGAAAAGCACACACATTCTGCCGACTTGATCAGCGTACAAATATTTTAATACCTTTAACAATCTAATTAATATTTCTTAATGTCAGATAAAATAAAAAAAAATAAAAAGCAATATCATTTCTCGTACATGCACTGTCAAATTCGAAATTATGTCCAAATCTATCATTTATGAAGTCATTAACATTATAATACATTTTATCTAATAATAAATTAAATACTATTTTCTTAAATTTATTAAACGGTAACTTTGTTATGTCAGTTGGTAATTTATTAAAAATACGTATTGCCATGCAGTAACAATTACTTGAATATACATGAAGCCTCTGTGACGGTATATACAATTTGTCACCTTTTCTCCCTCTACAGTCAAAGTCGTTATTTGTTTTAAATAAATTACAATGTTTGTATACAAAAATACACATTTCATAAATGTACATACATGGAAGGGGCAATATACCCAATACTTTAAATAAAGGTCTACAACTGTCACAATATCCTACACCAGAAATGGCTCTGATGCATTTTTTTTGTAATTTAAAGGTTCTCACCAAGTCAACCGAAATCAACGTAAACCGTATAAGTTTTAATTGTAGAATGATTATGTATCTATTGTTGAAGAGCCTTAATAAAATATAAGACAACACATATCGTCATTAATAGAATCAGGAATGATTTTGCGGAAGTTCACGGTTATACCGTGGAACTATGATATCTAGCAAACACACCAAGTCAGTAACCGCAAGACCAACTGTGTACCGCCCGCACACAAATTCACGCATAAGAATCTTTAAAAAATAGTACCGACTTCAAATATTAAAAAAGTGATAAATAAATACTTATCTCAAAAGCGACTTATTCAAGAAAATGCTATTTAAGTCGGCCGGAGGTTTCTGTAGGTAATAATTAAATGATAGGGCGCCCGACATAAATAGCATTTTCTTGAATGAGTCTCTTTTGAGATGAGTATTATTTATATATTTTTTTATTTAAAAGTATTTAAGCCGTATTTTTTTATATAATAGGTAACACTAAAAACATTAAATATCGATATAAATAAAAATATTCAACATAGTGAAAGTCTAAAAAAAAAGATTTTTATTATTTTTTTTTTTTATTATATTTTACCCATTTTAGATTCACAATGCTGTACTGAAAAATATTCTTAATCAAAAAAAAAAAAAAAAAACAACAAAGACAGTAGATTCTTTAAGCATTTTCATTAAGAATACTTTTCAGTATAGCATTGTGAATGCAATATTGATCAAACATAATAATTAGAACAAATTCATTTATATCGAAAGTTTCAATATTTCTAAAGATATTTCTTTCGGCTGTTTTAGTGTATTGCCTGAACATTGATGAAAACGTATTTTCAATTTCAACAAAGCGTACTTTGTAGTAGCGTAACAAGTGCTTGAAAAGAGTATTTTTTTGTTTAATTAACATATTTTTTTCTAATAATTCTACAATCATATTAGAAAGAAAAAAGATTTAATAACTTGTTACAGTCGACAAGCAATTTCCGTGGTAATTCCACGGAAATTGCTAAATATCATAGGTTGTAGAAATTGCTCAATATGCTAGATAGGTTGTGGAAATTACTAAATATCATAGATTGTGGAAATTGCTAAATACCATAGGTTTTATTTTATGGTATAGGGAAATTGCTAAATATGCTAGATAGGTTGTGGAAATTACTAAATATCATAGGTTGTGGAAATTGTTAAATATCATAGGTTGTGGAAATTGCTAAATTGATAGATAAGTTGTGGAAATTACTAAATATCATAGATTCGCGAAGACGGTATGTGTCGTCTTAAGAAAAAGTGTGACCTTCTTATAATTTAAGATTCAGTAGCAGTACAGGGACTTTTATAGACCTGTTATGATAAACAGTAAAGTAATAACAATCGATTAAAATAAAACCATTTACGCGTATTTAACTAAATCAGCACGGTTGCAAATTACATTATCTGGATTCACATCGAGCGATCTAATGCGATCGAACGCACTCATTAACACTTTTGGGCAGCCAAGTCAGCCAAATGTGTAATGCTAATATGTGTAATAATTGTATGTATGCTGGACTGTGCGATCCAAGATGGAGGAGATGGTTCGCTCGATCCATATCGAGGTGTCCACACGCAGCTTGATTTTATATTTTGAAAATGTAACCTACCATCAACTTCGAGCATGATCTTGTCTATGTGTTCCTTTCCGTCGTCGAGACCAGCGCCGCAAGTCCACAGGCCCACGTCTTCGTATTTAACCTTGCGGATGGTGACAGCGCAGTCGCCGCGGTCGATACTCTTGTTCTGCGGAAAGTAGTACTTTCCAGCGATCGGACTGCATAAATACAATTTCAATAATCATTGTTCTGTTCATATTTTATTTTATTTCATTTGAATTCATACTGCTACAGTAAATACAACTGGGGGCCAATTCTACTAAATACATTTTATTTAAATCAATTCCAGCTAAAATAGAACTGGAATTGTATCATATGTCACTTTGTAGAATAGGCAAACCATTAAAAACTGTAGTTTCGTTCGGTTTCGATCCGTTTTCGATTCAATTGAAACAAAATTTATTTAGTAGAATTGGCCCCCTGATGTGTCGCACCGGTGTACACACGGCTGCACGTCAGACTATACATTGTGGACTTTGTACCGACCGCGCGTCGTATAGAACTTCCCTACTAACAGAGGACTGCTTACGGTAGTAGTATGTGTGACGTGCGGCCGTGCGTACCTGCGCAGACTTAAATTTCGAAACGCAGCTTTCGGCTAATAAGAAGTAAGAGTTACCTAAATGAAAATCAACACTTTGATTAATTCAATAAGTAAATATGATTTAGTATGTTATTGTTATGCGATTGATCTAATGTACTCGTAACATTACTTTTACATAAATAGCATTGGCAAAATTGGTCTTCTCGAATATAGACCTTAATGCGTTCCGCTAAGGTTCCCACTCGTAGTTTGTAGAACTCACTGTCATCTCACATGTAGTGAGCTTGAACATGGCGCGCACGTATCAACGAATATGATTCTCTCTATAGCAGAACGTTACAATTTACAAAAAAGTTTACGCGCGTTACATCAGCGGCGGCATAAGGGGGTAGCGAACAGGGCAATCGTCTAGGGCCTCGCTTTTGAAGGGGCCTCGCGCAAGAACCCAAACAATTAAAAAAAATAGATATATTAACTATATTTTGTAAATGAAAATAAAGTTAATTAACTAATTCGTTCATTCAAAACATGATTAAAATTCTTGAATATCGCGCCTTGAAGTACTTCGAAACGAATACGAAATAATCGTTTTTTGTATAGTTCAATATGCTGAATGGAGGTATTCGGCTTTAAGCCATTGCTATTTTTTCAAAAATAAAGTAACTCATTCATTAGATTGTTGTGCTTTTATTAAAGATTTTAGACTAATGAAAAACCGCAAACATCAATTTTTAATCTCCGTTAATTTTGTAAAACTTACAGTTGAAAATATTTTCAAAGTCAAATTTGTTGATTAATTTTATTTGTATAACTTTAGCATTTCTCGTCAAACATAACAAATACCTAAACCAAACAACCGGACCTACTTGCGCATCACATATTTTTCACGAAAGACAAAGACTTGCTGCCCGGAGCCTTTCATATAACTATGTAACTTCCGTGTAGGTACATCAATGTAACTTATTTACAATACATACTTTTTCGCTGTCACTGTTTCACTCAGACTAAATGGACTGTCGCTTGGGGGTTCGAAGCGGCAGTATCTCAAAGGGACCAGCCCCTTGGCTGTGGCACATTCCAAGGTCACAGACTTCCCGTGAACTGCTGTCACATTGGGCTGGATCGCGGCTACCTTGTTCAAAAAACAATGTATTATAGTCAGCTGTTCGCATAAATAACGAAGATTTAGTTCAATAAGGTATATGCATCAAGCGCAACTCGTAGATCTCATAGTGAAATAGTACATTTTAATGTCCGAATTATAAAATCGTGTCTTTTTTCGAATTGAAAATAGATAGTTTAGTTGTTATTCGCTTAAAAAAATAGTCAATTCCAAGCGATATTTGGTCATTAGACTGAAGTCACAGTCTAGAAGCTCGTTTTTTAGTGTATTATATTATAATGATGATTTTTTGGCTTCCCCCTGACACTGGCGCCCGGGGTAAGTGACCCCCACTTGTCTCTTTCACTCGAATTGAAAAATGACGTCAGAATGACGAGAACAGAACTTTCAGTAACTATAAAACTGATACAAATTACTTAGTAGTGAAGGTTTTACGATATTTAGTACCAATTAGTGGGAAATAATAAAATCTTCACGCTATCTATTCATCAACAAATGGGTTCCTGGTATTTTTTTTTTCTCCGTGAAAACCTAAGAGTTATTCGCTGAGCGTAAGCATAGTCAGTATTTTACGGAATACAATGGGAGCATGTAAACAAGCATTGTAAGCAAGCCGCCACTTAAGCATTTGTTCACGGCGAAAAAACGTCCGTGTGCATAAGAGGTTAAGTAATAACAAACAATATACTTTACTGACTTGGTTCACCACTCGAAGATGTATAGTTTGCATGATTTCCACACCCACGGACGCTTTTCCTATATGACAGCTCCATTGTCCACTGTCTTTTTTGGTCGCTGTTATAGTTACTGCACAATGTCCATTATTCAGACCCTGACCTGAAAACCTATCAATCGTTTAGTTTAATAGTATAAAACTAAGATAGAAACTATGTAATATCATACACGTGTGTTAATTAATCCATTTATTTGAAACCTTATGCTTTGTCAATCATGTTCAAAATCAACTGTGGTAACCTGACGTGCAGTCATGTGTACATCCAGCACGCGTAGCATGATAAACTCAAGAAACGCTTTGTCTACACTCATTTGTCAGTTTCTCGGGTCGAGAGTGAGATATAGTATGGGCGCACCCGAGAAAAGTGACATTTTCCTTTTTTGAACTCTATTTTCATTGAAAATACTCTAAAAATATTTTTGATGTTTATTTTTATTTAAGTATAGTTTTAACCATTCCTTTCATAAAATATGGTCTGTATTTGGCGATTTCTGCGAATTGAAAGAAATAGGTGGGCAGTTAATTGTCCTTGTGAGTGTATATATCGCACCCCCGGTGCGACACTGTCACTTTTGCAAAAAATACAAAAAATAGTTAAATATGTAATAATTGTCCTAAAGCACCCATTTACTTGGTGCGATAATGTTACTTTTGTAGCACGCATAGTTTCCGTATAATTCATCTCATCTATAGATTAGAAGATTCTAAAGTCATTGTATTGTGAGGTGTCAGAGCTTAAAACTCTTCTCCTGAAAAACTAAATTTTTGCAAAAGTGACAGTGTCGCACCGGGAGTGCGATATATTGATTGTTTTTGCTTGCGATTTTGCTTTAATACACCCGAAAATTAATTAAATAAAAAAATAAGTTCAAGTACTAAAATCCGACTACTGCTACATCACGCCCTAAAAATTTAAATTCAAAGATGAAATTTATTTTATTGTGATAAATATATTATAATAGCGATGGTGTATGCCGCAACAATTTGTTTTGTTATGATCAGTGGTTCATTCTACTTCCTAAATCCGAGAAAAATTCTTATGGAGACTGATCAACAAAATTTGGCAAGAATAAATTTAAAAAAAATAATATTAAAACATAAATGTTAAACAACATTACGACTACATTCTTTTCCCATAAAAAGCTAAGCAGCTATTTGAAAATTTTTAAGTATGTTAGCAATTATAAAGTACAACGCTGTAATCTAAAAAAAATGGATTTGTTATAATGCTATCGTCACAGGTATTCTTAGACATATTAAATACTTCCATAAATACAATAAGTTTACTTTTATTATCTTAATTATTTACACAACTAAAAGTGCAATTTGACGGCATTTGTAGTCGTTAATACCCTTCAATCCGCATTGGGCCAGCGTGGAGGGTCATGGCCCATCCTCCTTAACCATCCATAAGGAAGGCCTGAGCCCCTGCAGTGGGGACGTAAAAGGGCTGGTGATGATGATGAAAGTCCAGTTTATACAACAGACTTGCCACCGATAAATATTCAGAATCTGTTGACAACAGCTATGCCATGCTCTTGATAATTGATTTTTTTTTATTTTATTTGACTTGAATTGATAACAAATTTTCTTTGTTTTCTTTATATATATAGGTAGTCGATAATCTTTATTTTAAATTTGAAACATGTTTGTTAGTGTTATCCATAATAATACTTATCTAGAAATACTTACGAATATCTCTTTCCACTGGGATGAATAAATCCACAATATGTCATTGGCATATCCGTTTGACACTGTATATTAACTTTTTCATTATCAAAAGCCAATATTGTGACCACACCATCTCTATCAAAAACTCTGTAACCTATTCAATATTCACATTATAAACACATCGAACAATGCACCAAAAATAATAATAAATAAACACTATTAATCATACCGTGTATATTCACTGTGCAATGTAAAAAATAAATTAGAAACATAAAATACTTCACATTCCCCATTTTATGTTTTGAACTGTACACAGTTACTGTTATTACGAAACTGGACTACCCTCACGGAAGGTGATAATAAAATGTCAATAGGTCGTTACTTTATGAGAATAGTTTTGATAACAAAGTACTCATTAAGAATAAGCTTTGTAAAGATTATTAAGCTCAATAGCCAATAGCAATAGCAATTCAAACTAATCCGACTGCTTACAATATGAATTCTATGTAGATTTTCAAATTCTTATTTCGATTGAATATTACTCGTATGTAATATCTTCGTCAATTATGGACCGATTTTCTAAGGATTAGAACAAAAACTTCATAGGATTTCAACCAGTGTTATTTGTAATCTTAATTAGCAAAACTAATAGAAAATAAATTAGAATTAATTAATAAATAAAGTATTAGGAAAAATATTAAATGATTAATAATAGGAATTAAAATTTGGTGGTTAATAAAAATAAATTACAAAACTTAAGTATACATGAAATGCAAAAAGAAATCAATCATTATAGTTGATAAATTTCGCATTCACAATACTTACGGAAAAATATTCTTAATACGAAATGCCTGAACATTGATGAGAATACGCTCTGTAGTAGCGAAAAGTAACAAGTGCTTGAAAAATTCGTCGGTCCTGTTAAGTCCTGGGTAGCTCAGTGGTTGAAGCAGTTGCCCGGATTGCGAAAGGTCGTGGGTTCGATTCCCATCTCAGGGTGCCAGGGACCAAGTGGATTTTTAAGCATTGAAATCAATCAGCCAAGAAATCAACCAATATTTTGGCAAAATATCTATATGTTATTCTTGTTTAAAAATATTATAAAATGCATTTTGTATCTGATACTCTGAGATGGGATAAGAATTTTGATTGAGAATATTTTCCAATAATGCATTGTGAATGCAAAAATTGATCAAATATAATCATCTATATGTAACCTTAAGAAATATATAATTTAAAAAAAGTATTTTTTTTTATTGCTGGCTCCGTGTTAATATTCAGTTTCCAAACAAAATAGCTTGATGGGTGGTAAATTTAAATAAGCCCTAATTCTATCTTGAATGAAATGGGTTTAGTAACAAAACAGGTATTCTCTATAACAATATTTTTATTCACATTCAAACATCGGTCATACACATACACAATAACACACTACAGGAGATTTCTATTTCCTTCTATGTCTATTAATTTTCTTTTTACTCCTATCTCCTTTGACATCTGCCGAAAGTTCTTGCTGAAGTTTTTTCAACATTTGTGGTGTGATTAGGCCCTGAAAACAATAAAAATAATACCTATTACTTTTCTTACGAAACACTTTAAAAAAAAACTATTTAATAAATATTAATAAGTCTGTCAATCAGTACGCCAGCCATAATAAGCGGCCAGCAACGAATCGACAACAGAACCTTTTAATTTCTTATTATGTTGGAAGAATACGTGCAGCATAGTCCATTATTTTGCACGTAAGTCGTCATAATTGACACCTTTGGTACAAAGTTTCACTCGCTTCTAAAATAAGTTTATAGGATATTCTACATCCAATTCCTTTTGTAATAAGACTGTCCAACCATCAGAAGATTTGCCAGTTCATTCAGATTGTGTTGCGAGGTATATTTTTTTATTTAAAATAACTGTTTCTGCGACTTCGCGAACCTTGTAAATTGAAGCCTATGTCAACCGCGTATAATCTAGTTTCCCGTAAACGATAGAATTATTAAAGTAGCTCAAGTAGTTTCGGTTTCGCTTATTCGATGCAAACATACAAACAAACAATCAAATCATTCCTCTTTTTAATACGAAATAGATGATTCTGCGTTTTCATAATATAAAAAAAAATATAACAAAATGGTAAAGAGTAAGCTCTTACACCATTTATTATAAAACGAAGACTCAAGTTAGTACTGCATTCTTCTTTATTATTGGCGTTGGTTGCCCTTTTGAATTTCGCCAGAATCCAATATTTCGCTGAGTTTATTTCATAATTTATAATACTTGGTTTCAATCATTGGCCGCCTAAAGTAAATTGACAATGACAGAAAAGAAAACGTCAAAATGAGACGTGTCGTATTAGTTTGGTCGGATAATTGTTAAAACGTGGAACTAAACATATAAATAAGACAGATTCAGTGTCCCTCTTACCTTAGCAACTAGCATTTCCGACAATTTCCCCTTCTGCTCCTCTCCCCTTGTCTGACTTAACGAACCAGATCGTGAAGACCTCTTTGTGCTACCTTTTTCTGTGATCTCTGGATCATCGTGAGGTATCTGTTCAGAGTTTCGTAACAATCTGAAAGTATATTTACAAGAGATTCATGAAATATGAATAATAACACTTATCACGTTAACATAAGGTAGACATTATTCTTAGCACATTACGTACCTGGTGATTTGGAATATCCCTTGCTGTATAACAGCATCTAACTCAGTCTCCATGTCTCTTACCAATTTTACGTCTGGAAACATATCTGGGAAACGATAGCTGAAAATAATTGATATGTTAATAAAATTATAATCACGTAAAATTATTAGCGTGATTAAAAACTACTTGTCTTATGGAGTACATCTTAAATTTGAAATAAAAATAAACGAATTTGAACATTTATACAACAGTCTTAAGCTATACAATAATTCGTAGACGTACTTCTATAACAACTTTCTATAATAGGTAGTCAATTAAATTCTTTAGAAGGTTCATTTTAATTATTATTTTTGTATATATATATTCGGTAAAGTTCCAATATTACACAGAATAAAATAGTAGAAAAATCTTTTTTCTTCTTTAAATCCAATGATAGCAGGTTGAAAAAGAAAGAAATAGGCGTGACTATAATTAACAGTTTATGATATCAGTATTAAAATTTGTATCAAATACCTAAATTAAAATATTAAAATCTGAATACAAATTTTTCCTGTATGTTCCGCAATAATTTCATCTAAAGTGACTTATATCGATAAACATCTCAAAGGGTTTGAAATTTGCCAAAATTTGCGTCGGCAGTTTATGTTAAGTAAAGCAAAAATTCTTAGTCATGCCACGATTGTAACTAAAGATACTTAAACACTAACTTTTTCCCGCGAATTCGCCTAAAACGCCGTAAATTATAGCCTATGACTACCCATATGATATGCATATGATGTCGCTTCCCGTAGGTAAAAGAATTTATGAAATCAGTCCAGTAGCTTTTGGGCCTATTCAATGCAAACAATCAACTCTTGCCTCTTCATAATATTAGTGTACAGCAGCCTTTCCCAAAGGCGATAACGCCCCCTTGTAGGCGCTGCAGGCCTTAAGGGTAAGTAAGAGCAGTGGCGTAGCTACCAAGGGGCTAGGCGGGGAAGCGCCCCGGGGCCCTCAAGCTCAGGGGGCCTTCGAATCTTTACCAGAAAATCTCAATCGAACTCAACTTTTGAAAATTTCTCCCATTTTCAAAATAAATATGACACGTGACAACTCGAGTTGAATCATGGCAACTCAATTTGTGAGAAAGGAAATTCCCCTTAATTATTTGTGTGGGTTGACAGTGTTATTAATGTTTTCATCAATTTGTCGGATATCAATATCTGCATATTATTATTTATCGATATGCGTTTTAGATTTTTTTTCGAGAATGTTTAAAAGGTTAATGTATCAGGAGTAAGTAAGCGTATGTCAATAATTTTTTTAAACTGGTCCATACGAAAGTTCAATTTTATTTGATTATAGTACGTATACATAGTTACTTAAAGAAATTTATAGATTTCGGCTTCTCAATATAACTCAAAATACCGTTAAATTCAAGTCAAATGCGGTAGGGGGCCGTCCATTAATTACGTGATGTTTTTTTGTCATTTTGGTAACATTGGCGGCGATAAAATGTTTGCCGGGAATTCCCCAACGACGTCTTGTATCGTATCATTACGTTTCGCTTTCCTTTTACTTGTATAATAAATTAGAATTATAGACAAAAAAGAAGAAACCCGGTGGTGCTTTTAAACGCAAACAACGGCAACAAAGAGAATAAAGTAAACAAAAATTGGCCAAAATTGTCAAGTTTTTAGTCAGCCTTCTGCAAGTACTTCTAGAGAAAATATTTCTATTGATAATTTTTGTAAATAGCTTGCATGGTGATAGGTTAAATAACAGTAAGCTGGTGCAACGTATCTATGAATAAATAAATATATAATAAACCCTTGAATCTTTTCTATTTCGTTTTATTGCCCAATACCTACACCAAGTATAAAAATAATTGATTTTATTTCAAAAAACCTTACCAGTTTTGATAGCAGTGGGCCTCATTTTTTTATTTGCCCCAGGGCCCTAGGTTACCTAGCTACGCCACTGGGTAAGAAACCGGTAAGAGACCGAGAAAAAAATGGGGGCATTGTGTAGAGGCTTGGATGGATGGGGGTAGATGATTTGTAATTTTATTTAGCTAAAATGGGGGCGCTAAAAATCGTTTATTCTCAAAGTGGGCAGTAGGCAAAATAAGTTTGGGAGCCCCTGGTGTAAATAAACATTTTTATCTGCAAAGTATTTAGTAAAAAGCATTTACCTAGTCCTTACTACAAATTACCTTACCTAAGCCACAGGTAAAGCTCTAGCACGTCGAATACAGACTCTAAATGGACGAGATCCATTATAGTTTTAGGTGAGGGTAGTGGCCACTCTATCGCATTGCACAGCCAAGTTCTTGTTATAGGCTCATTGCGACTGTACTGGCGGACCATCTGAAGCAAATAATGACATTACGGCGTCACAAAATCAAACACTATTGCCATAAGATAAAGTTCAATTTCGATTATGAAATGACAGTGCAGTATTTATTCCCAACTCAGAAAGATGAGGATGAACATTTGGGAACTTAGGGAAAAAAGAAATTCTAATTAGTCCGTTAAGCAGATAATAGGAAAATACTACATACGTATTTTCTTTTTGCTTCAGTTTAAAAAGAAATGGCTAAGTTAATATACATTAAAATATAGGAGTGGGGGGCTCGCTACGTGCGCTATGTAGAGAATGTACAAAGGTGTGACATCATGCGATATTTCACCTCAATATATCGTCGTAACTTTTTAATAACGCATAAAATAAAATAAAATACTTGTATACTTATAATATACTTCGTTATTCTCCCCGACAGAGAAACAAAAAAAAATGTCATCATACCTATTGCAAATCAAACAATAACTACAGCGTTTCGGGTTCTACCTTTTAGATTCTATTAAACATTCACCATTATCAAAAACTATGTACATATTGAGAAACATTAAGATAAAACAATAACAAGTGTAATATTATTATAAAATATTGATAAGCAAGTACACATTAAGAGTTAGATAACTTGTGTACACTTATTTATTTCTTATCACTTAATCAGAAAATTGAACAAAGTTGCATTCTTGTTAGAGATAATTACGTTTTGTTCCCTTCCGAGGATAAGTACATTAATAAATTCAACGTAATTGATACTACCAGAATTTTGTTATACTGTCTGCATTATACATATATATAAAAGTTCCTCTAGAACACTGAGAAAAACCGCATTAAAATCTGTTGTGTACTATAAAAGCTTTCAGCGCACAGACAGCGGGAAGTGACTTTGGTTTATACTATGTATAGATATATATATAGAAAATATATCAGTTGACATAATTTGTAAATAACACAAAAAATATTTTTATCGTAAAATAAAACACTATTCAGTTATGTCGTCGAATTCCAGTCGACCTGTCAGAAACACAATCTGTCTGATCTTATTTCAAAACGAGGACTAACTTTAGTACCAGCTTTAAATCATTATCCAAAGTAAGTCAACACCAAAAATTTGAAGTTTGCTTTTCTTTTTTTTTGTTTTACCTAATATGTTAAAATTCAAAACTATAATATTTTTGTTATCTTCTCTTTACGTGTAAAGGCCACCAACTTGACATTGACTTGTGTAAACGCCAATACGCCTTAATGAATAAAAAAAAAGGTTTAAACCAAGTACTAACTTTAGTCCTCTTTTATGATACAACGGGTATTTATTTATTTCTTGTACCTTGAGGAATGTAGCGCAAACGAATGGGAACTTATTGTTGATTGGTGCACAGCAAAACACATAGCGGGCGCGTAACGGAAGAGGAACGTGTTGAATCATCTCGGCGAGAAACTTGAACGCTTCAGTATTACACATGAAGTATAACGAGTCGTCGACTGTGCACAGGTGCACGAATATATCCTGGAAAGGAATTTGTATGACACACTAACACTCATATCTATAGTAAAGAATAGTAATTACTTGAGAATGTCATCATAAAATAACCAGATATTTTTATCAAAAAAAAAAGACGAATTAAAATGAGGTAAGAACTGTTAATAATTATAATACTATTACTATTAGCTATAAACAAGTCTTACTTCATTTAAATTATCGTCTATTGGTTAAAAATAATTGCTTAAGTTATGACATTTTTATCAAGTAATTACTTATCTCGACTATATGTACGACCACAGAACATAGAGAGAGATTAGAAGTATAATGATATTAATTTAGTATGGGAACCGAGTGTCGCCTCTCCGCACACAAATGCAGATTAGATGAAATGATCATTTTGTTCACTACATGAAAAACCGCCACGCGATAGGTTCGCGATAACATAAATCAAATCCCAAAAAGATACTAAGCTAAGAAATCACACGATTAAAAACAAACTCTAATTCAACGTGATAATAAATAATTTACTTTAACATGAATGTTGAACTGTCACGTGGCTGTATATGGGGATACCAGAAGGAAAAAAATATTTTAAGATTATGCACATTTTAAAAAATTGGGGTCATCATTTTATGTGCGAACTATTAATATTAGATTTTGCTGTAACCAAGTGAATACTGAAAAATTAAGGCTTTTCCTTACATAATTTATTAAAATATCTTTTAAAAAACGCAGTACAAAAACTAAGAAAACTTAATGATACACTCTATCGTATGTCTGTGGAGTAATATAATTAAGCGAGGGAAAGTGTAAAAAAAACAAAAATTAAGAAAACAACAGAATTTTTGTATTAATTACATTAAGCCTAATTTGTATTTTTTTCTTACTGGTATCATTCCGATTGTGCATATTAGTGATGTGACATATTAGTTGATAAAATAAGAGCTTTAAATTTTGTTATGAAACAGTTCAATGTAATTCAGTTCGACAATTTTCTACAGTGGTTTGATAGTAATTATTTAAAGCTTTATTCAAATAAAACGAAATACATAAAGTTTGCGTTACCTAATGTGAGGCATGTTAATATACCGCACCCCCGGTGCGACACTGTCACTTTTGCAAAAAATACAAAAATTAGTTAAATATGTAATAATTGTCCTAAAGCCCCCTTTACTTGGTGCGATAATGTTACTTTTGTAGATGAATCATACGGAACTGTGTTCCGTATGATTCATCTCATCTGTATCTTCTAAAGTCATTGTTTTGTGATGTGGCAGAGTTTAAAACTCTTCTCCTGAAAAACTAAATTTTTGCATAAGTGACAGTGTCGCACCGGGAGTGCGATACTTATAAATGTAAATAGTGAAAAAGTTGAAATGGTGGAATCGACAGAGTTCCTTGGTATTTTGGTATATTGATAATTTGTCAAGTAGACTGAGTTCTGCAGCATTTGCTGTTAAGAAAATTAGACTCTTAACAAATGTTGAAACGGCAAGATTGGTATATTTTAGTTATTTTCATAGTGTAATGAATGACGTATAATCTATCGTTATGGGGTTCTGCGGCTAGCATTCAAGATATTTTTATTCTACAAAAGAGAGCTGTCCACGCTATATATAATTTACGGTCTAGAGAATCTCTCAGAGAAATATTTAAAGAAATAAATATTTTGACTGTTGCCTCTCAATACATCAATGAAAATATTATGTACGCAAGAAAACATTACGATTCCTTCACAAAAAAAAGTAGAAATAAAAATAAACTTGCCATTCCAAGTGCTTGTAATAGCCTTCTTGAATAAAGATATTTTCATTTCATTTCGTAATAACTAATATGATCATTACACTAATAAATTGATCACAGCCATGTTTGTTTTACTTTATTATTCTAAGTTTTATATCTGTAATAATAGTAGTAGCTACATTATTAATTGCAACGACTGGACAATAAGGAATCGCTGGTCAAGTATGAGTTTGAAAGCCGTGACAAAAAAAGTTTGAAGATAGACACAAAAGCGATAAGTACGTACAAACGTCAATCTACATATAAAGTCACATCCGTTTGAGACATGCGTCTATAAACTTATGTGCAAATATGGAGCAACAAAAAAACTGATAAAAGCTGTTCTGTGGGCGGTTCTTTAAAGTGACTTTCTTAACTCGATTTCTATAATAATAGTTTCCGATTATGAATCAGCAGAATAAGGTAAATTAAATTGACGCCTAAAAATTAATTTTGTAAATTAAATTCACACCACCAACAATATTACGTTAGTTGAAAACATAATTTTTTGTTTGTATAGATATTATGTTGTTTTGAAATTCATTTGATAGGTTTAGGTCTAAAACAGATAGGGCAAAATTAATTATGTAAACAAGGCAATCCGTTGTAAAGTTATTAGGGAAACTGAAATATAAGTAATGCAAAATAAGTGAAATCCAGTTTCACCAGTTTCTAACAAGACCTATTAGGCCAACTCTTACCTTTTCACGAAGTTTCGTTTAATTTATGTATTGTTCATAAAACGGTGATATACTTCGTAACTTAGATATTTATAGCACATCAGTAATTTTTAATATTTATCTGCGTGTAAATAATTAACCGAATCTTCGTATTAAAAGTGCCTGGACAGTTCATTATTTCATTTGTTCAGTATCAGTTCATCTATAATTTACCCTTGTAAACAGTATTTTTTAGTTTTATATAATTATGGCATATATTTATCGATAACGTTGTTATGAAATGATGAAAGAAAAGCTCTAAATAAATATGTTTTAGTTATCGATTACGATCCATATAATTAACAATACGATTCCGAGCAGCAGCAGCCTATCGGTACATTTCAGACAAATGGAGGCACAGCACTATTTTTTGCAAAAGTGCACAAAATGATTTACATTGCTGTTTAGTAATGGGGTCAGAAACATTGATGTTGGTTTGAGCAATCAATGTATATTTTATTTAACATTGTGTCAAATTTTTACGTTTTTTATATTTTAGCACTAAAATTGTACTTACCAGTGAAAGGAAATGTTTGCATTAGTTAGATTGTATACTTTGTTTTGCTTTTTGCAAGTGATAATAGCACAAAACGGCATTTTTTATAAAAAAAATCTATAAAATCACCACTCGACGATTGACGAACGACTGGCAAACATAAAACCGAGGAAAGGGCGTCATATGAGTAAAAGCGCATATGCCAGCGACGCGTGCCCCGCCCACTTACTACTTCTATTCTCTCTCTATGTTCTGTGTGTACGACTGTATATTATAACTCGTACGAATGAACATGACACCTGAGAGCCTAATTCATTTGTTTTTGAATAAAAATTAGAAAAATCTCGAATCGTTCTTATAATTTTGTAAAATTCATATTCGTGAAGAATATCTGTGCATTAGAGGCAGTGTAACTCCTGCCTCTGTTGCATCATAAATTAATCTAAAATGCGTTTCTTTGAGTTGAGTCGTATTAGCATTTCGAAAATATGTCGCTACGGTACTTTCTTGATTTCTCCATGACAACCCTTCCGGTTTTCTTTCATGTATAAAAGGGAATATATTTTCAAAATTCAACAAACATACTCTATTTGTAATTTTTTGTATTTGTATTGATACTCGTGTCTAAGTTTTCGAAGTTTGCAAATTTCAGATCTTTAATATGTTAGTTATAAAGGAAGGGAAATGACTATTCATTGATCCATTTCGTTTCCTGCGGAAATCAACTTTTGCTAGAGTCGCCATCTAGTGAGGTTATTTTTAAGTGCTTTCATTTTTTAAATACTTCCTCATAGAGGTTTTGGTCACTTGAGAAAGTATTTAGTTTCAAACAAATCGATGTATAATTCAATCTTTTAATAAATCTATTTTACTAAACAAAATTAAAATTCCTTAGAAGTGTTCAAAATTATTATCCAAGCCAAACCAGATGCGAACATGTTACAGTAGCAAAACTTAGAACCCCTACTTAGGATCGCAGACTCATCAGTTTTAGGGTTCCATACCCAAAGGGCTAAAACGGAACCCTACTACTGAGACTTCGTTGTCTGTCTGTCCGTCCGTGTGTCACCAGACTGTGTCACAGCAACCGTGAAAGTTAGACGGTTGAAATTTAAAAGAAAAAATGCTTACAGCAAGAAATACTAAAAACGAAAATAAAAGGCTCCCATACAAAGAAACATATTGTTTTTTGCTGTCAGCTTTTTTGCTATCTCATGAAACGTGATAGACAGTTGAAATCTTCACAGATGGTGTATTTCTGTTGCCGCTATAACAACAAATACTATTACATAAAATAAAATAAATATTTAAGGGGGCTCCAATACAACAAACGTGATTTTTTGCTCGTTTTCGGTACAGAACCCTTCGTGAGCAAGTCCCACTATATAATAAACAACCTAATATCAAACACTTACCATTAAACTACTGAGACTCGCATGAGGTAGATGGTAGGCGTACAGTTCCATCTGTTCCGCTGTTGGATGTAAGCCGGCTTGCGTCACGGGCTCTGGGGGTTTGGACAGGAGGGTCTTCAGTGTTGCCAGATCTTCAGACTTGTATGTGGTCACGTAGCCGGTTTCCCAAGCGCTGCCGTAACGGCCAGCTCGCCCTGCACAAGTTAATCTATGAAGAGTTTGACTATAAAACAAGGGAATCGCAAAATTTAATTTTTTATTACACAACAAAAAGTCGACCATTTGCAAGTCGGGCTCGCGCACGATGGGTTCCGTACCATTATCCATAAAAAAAAGTAAAAACAATCAAGTTTGTTGTCTTCTGGGTAGTTGTTCGAAATTTTTGAGATAAATAATGTGGTTCTCGAAACTTTACCACTTTGTTAGCGTAATTAACGTGTATTGTAACAGTGTGCCATATCACCGTATATTTTGTCCTAGGTTTCAACATGCAAACTTTTTGTCCTTGATATTCAACATCATTTCTTTTTATTATTCACCTTTCGTAATTTAGAATTTTAAACTAATCAAATATACTCTTTATGGATGTCAGTTCGTAAAAAATTCTTCTGTTGTGAATACTGTACATCGTATAAATTTAAATATAAAAATTATATTAATAAAGATATGTTATTAAAATAAAATTATACATTAAATAAAATAAAAGTATATCCTGAAGCTTGGACGATACAAGATTTTATTAAGAAACCCAAAAAGGGGTATGTATTCGTTTTATTTGGTTATTTTAAATTTTATATTTAGTTTAACATACAAACTGTTTTTATATTCATTGTTTGTTTTTTAGTTTCTTTTCTTTGCCATTTATACCACAAAATAAATACTTTCTCAAGCTAGTCAGCCTTTTATTATTTGCCCAAGCATCGAATCCATCACAGTATATTTATAACAAATTACAACTTTCTAGTGCCAATAGTTTTTGGGATAAACAGCGGACCGACGGACAGGCGGACATGGGGAAACTATAAAGTTTCCTTGCTTACTACAAAACCCTAAAAATCAAACGTGATTCTTGACATTAAATTTATAAAGAATATTTTTTTATAGTTAATTCAGTCAAATAGGGAAGACTGGCTACAGTTGAGATAGTTGATTTGATTGAGAGAATGCTTATAATTTGTAAAATATTAGCGCTGTGCTAAGAGTACCAAAGTAAGAGAGCGTTAATTAAATCCGTGCATTATGCATCTCTCTTGCCTTGGAACTCTTGTCATATTTATATCGCTAATATTTTAAAAATTATAGCGTTGCCTCAACAGTCCGTACCCTGTATGGTCCGTGTCCTGTATGGACCGTACCCAGTCTCCCCTTATGGTAGTTTCTTTTTTGTTTCTTACCGGCAATCTGTAGGGCTTGTGATATACTAATAACATCCATTTCTTTGTCACCATCTTCATTTATCACTGGTTTTATTAATGAATAAAATATTATCCTTTGTATACTCCTATAATATAAAAAACACATCATTAGAATTACAGTTTTTACGAGACTGCTATTATGTACCCTGTTTTATTGAGTTCGCGATCACGTAGTAACTTCATGTAAAAGGTACACGGTAATTCCGTAAAAAACTATTATTCTAACGTAAATGACTATGAAAACTTAAAATAACATAAAATACATATCGCTTTGATTTCTAAAAAAGCAGTCAATCCAAGGCAATGCCTATACTAAGCTAGTAAGAAAACAATTACTTACAAGTTAATTCCAAGACCAATAGCGTCAGTGGCCACCATAATTTTACATGAACTGTCTGGGTCATTGAATTTATTCGCCTGTGCCAATTTCGTGCCAGGCGGTAAACTTCCATAAATGACAGCCACCTCGTGACCTCTGAAATGGCAGTCTGTTTAAAGTTCAATAATTATTATTAACGTGCAATACTCGAAAATATATTTCAAGGACATAACAGAAGCTTTTGTCTATTTTTTGAAAACAATGTCTTTACTGGCAGTTTTGTTTTATATGGCAAAATTAAGAACATCCTCTTAAAAAGCAAACGAGATTACTGCAATATCCAACTAGCGTTTACCACCATATCAATATTAATTTTGTTTTATTTTTCTCTTAAATAGGTCATATTACTGCAATTCTCTGTAGCCAGGTTGCACCACATATAGTAAAGAATTTTCTTTTTTATAAATATTAAACGTCATTTAAAAGTGAGCAAAGAGTAAAGTAACAGAATTCTAAATTAGAAAGAGTGTCATCATTAGCATCAGCGCTTTTACGTCCCCACTGCAGGGGCACAGGCCTTCCTTATGGATGGTTATCTGAGGATGGGCCATGACCCTCCACACTGGCCATGGATTAGATATTAACGACTGCAAATGCAGTCGGAATCAATGGCTTAACGTGCCTTCCGAAGCACGGAGCTATCGAGATAACTCTGCAGCATATGCCGTAATGAAGATAAGTAGGTTATCTAACATTGATACTACCAGATTAGTATACTTCAATTACTTTCATAGTGTAATGTCGTACGGAATCCTATTGTGGGGAAATGCTGCCGACATACAAATGATTGTTGTGTTTCAGAAAAGAGCAATTAGATCAATTTATAATCTTAGGATTAGGGACTCTTTAAGGAAGAAATTTAAGGAAATAGATATAATGACTGTTGCTTCTTAATACATATACGAGAACTTAATGTACGTTCGTAAAAATATTAGTTTGTTTTCTATAAAAGGTAATGTACACAATTTTAATACAAGAAATAAATATAAATTAACGGTGCCTGTCACTAGACCGCAAAAATTAATAACTCATTCAGGGGTCTTTGTGTGCGCTTCTACAATAAGGCCCCAAGCAAAGTACAACAATCAGATATCATAATGTTTAAATCTACTATTAAAAAATTACTTATTAAAAAGTTTATTATAAGGTATTCGATTACATAACTGATAAGAATGCTTACACTTAAGATGGTCCAGCAACTGGATAGGTGGTTTCTTCTAAGCCCATAATATCGCAAAAATTATATTGTTATCATTATTATTAAATTATAATGTTATCATTATAAGAGATAGTTTTTTTTCTCTCTCTATTTATAAGGTATTGATCTGGTAATGACATGGTTTTTTGTAAATGTCAATAATCCCATTAGAGCTGGTGAGTTTCTTGCTCGTTCTTCTTATCAGCCAAAAGACTCCCTGAACGAGTGGTAGGAAAAAAATGTAGGACAATTCAAAAATACTTTTACGAAGTCTATTTGAATAAATTATTTTGACTTTGAATTTAATTTTGTTTGACCGAGCTTTGTGAAGGTTGCTTATCAACAACGATCGCGGGCCGCGACGCTTATGCCACCGAGCTATGCAAAAAGAGTTTAATTTTATCCAATTATACACCATCACTGCATATTTGGATGTGAAACGTAAGGGAATCATACATTTCAAAAAAAAATTTTGGAAAATATTTGCTGTTGTTTGTTTACCACATGTTCTATCTAGTGCTGTCACCTACGGCCAGCTCTGCGTAATATTCCCTATTTATGGAAGTCTGTATTTTTTTATTACAATATAATCAATGTCTATTGTAAAACTGTAGTTTAACAATAATGTTCAACTGCAAATAAAGACTCAGAGGCGGTCTCCGAGTGAGTAGCCAGTTAACATATAGACTCACAATACCAGATTTATAGAAACTGCTAAAGATATTTTTGATAAAACGCAAAAATTTTCTTACAGAATAATTGATTTCATTCAAAGAATAATTATTAATTTTAATTAATAAAAAAAGGAGAGTATCGTATGATTATCATAATTGTCGCTTGAGATTCCCCAAAGACCGCCCCCTTAAAGACTAACTTGTCTAACATTGGATACCTGCCTCAACATGGGACTGACCTCTGTTCAATGGCTCGACTTACACTGTAAATGTCATTCTTATTGAAACACACAATGCAATCGCCCGGTTTCACATGGTCTAGTGAACCTAATGCTGAATCTTCAACTTTTAACTCTGTCAGCCTTTTATAGGAACGAACCTGGAATCAATAGTTCAATACAGGTGTTCAAATATAAATTTATTAATTCTATATCGCGGTAAAGTCTTGCGAATACCGAACATTTATGCGGGACATTAAATTGAGGTACTTTGAAACTACAAAAATCTCAGACAAAAAATTTTTCTATTATGTAAAAAAAAATATATGTCTGAGGTTTGTAATAGTCAACGGATCAATGTATATACTTGTCAAAAGTTGCACTAACAAATCTTTTGAACGGTCAGTTTTATTTTTTACCACCCAAACAAATGTTAACACAAAACGAACGCAGACTATAGTAGGTAATTAATTCGTTATTCTAAATTATTTTTAGTATGCATATATCAATATATAAGGTTTTTTAAAGATTGCAGATTTCTGCAATCCACTTTAAGCACTACTTTAATTGCATTAAGTGTCAAAATCAATTAGAGAAATGTAATAGTTTTAAAATGTTATAATTTTTTTTGTGGACCATAATAATATTAGCATTTTCTATAGAAATTATAAAAAAAAATATCATAAGAACCTACCTCCAATTCTTCTCCTGTTGTATTACATATTTGCTCTATGAGATTTATTGCACCAGCTTCCCCACATAAATGGAGTTCCTCCGCTTGGAGTCCTTATTAAAACGATTTATATTAGAGTAATAATTATTTACGGGACTGAGATTCTGTATCTTAATTTTTATCAACTCTTCTTCCTCCGCAAACAAAGCGTCGAAATATCGGGAGTATTGATAAAAATAATGTGCACGGTGGCAATACTGTAGCCCATTGATCACGTGATGTTTTTTCAGCATTTTTAAACCCGCTCCCCCTTGTTGATACATGGTGAGGTTTAACACTAACGCCACGCCACCCCCCCCCCCTCCACCTAAATCACGTGTATTTTTAGTACCTACACAAAAGTTTAATTTGGCGCCGCTTTTCAGTTTAGTAATCGCGCGGTTGAGGAAAAGATAAATACACGTGATATATAAACTACATGCCCCTCGCCCCTTGTGATATTTCATGTTTTTTTACGAACCCCCTCCCCCTCTTTCGAACCTCACGTGATTAATGGACGGCCCCTAAAGCGCTAGCTTCTCTGACCGCGACCGACGATATCCCGATGCTATTGTAGAGATGCATGTCAGTTTGAAAATGATAATTTTAAAAGAAAAATGACGAATTGTTATTTATTAAATTAATACTTGTTAAAGTATGTATGTAATAGTATCTTGTGTTATATATCACATAAGAATAATAAAAATATATTTCAAAAAAGTATGGGAATATATTAGTTAAATAATGATTATTCCTAGTAAATATTTGATTTATCTATTTTAACCTTAAATTCGTATTGAAAATTAAACAAAATCGGTTTCGCAATTCACAACAGCGTTCAAAATCGTACCTGATAGCGACTAACAGAGGACCCATGCGCCTACGCGTCGTCCACGCGTCGTCGGTTGCTTGCGGTGGGCCAGAGAAACCAGTGCCTTTTTAACTATTATTCTCTAACAATTAGCTATATATTTTTTTCGTAAAAGGAATTAATAATAGTGTGAAATTAATATTCATCGTTTTAAAAAAGTTCATTAATATTTACCAAGAATTGCTCTTGTCCACGCCCATCCTCTACCTCTGTCGCCGATCATTTGGATTTCGTCTATAATAGCTACCTCATCTGTCATAAAAGCAAATTTAATTTTATTAAATTATCCAATATTACCAACCCGCTTTGCATATTCAATTCTTGTTAGTTAATATAATAGGCTGGAGAAAATGTTCTTCGCATTGTATATGAAAATTCTAAACATTTTTTAATAAAGTTTATTTACATTTAACTTAAGTATGTAGGTACTATTTTGTTCGATAACTTTTTGCCATCTTGTAGGTAGGTGATGATCCCTACCTACGAAATTGCTTTAGAAATTTTAGGGCGTATGACGAAAAAACCGCGACGATTGGCTTTGCGGTCCTCGCGTAATGTTTTTGCTGATTAGTAAAAGATGTGTGAGGTCAAGCCCGCTTTCTGTCAACTTCTTGTTTTAATCTCATCAATTGTTCGCAGTAGAGTTCAAAATTGATGGCGGTAACAGCTTATAATGAATAATGCCTTTCCAATCCCACCATACACACAGCATACACCTTGTTTCGAGTTAACCCGGGTTTTGCCACAGTCTGTGAAGCCTAACCGACCTTTCACCACGACTTTTTCACACGTTCTTGTCTTACGCGATCGCCTTTCTTTGATCTGCTTCTTCAAAAATGGTTCGGTTTCATTACGCCGTAATAGATACAAGTAGGTTTCTCTTGGTGAGCTCGTGAGGTACTCAAATATCCAAGTTTTTTTGTCAACCCAGATTTTTTCAAAACTGTTTTGTGGTTATCCTCAGTTCTTCAACTACTGATATGACAATCTTGCTCCACTTTTTCAAAAATAGCATCCATTTTATCTGTAACGGGGCGACCGGAGCGACGTGCATCTTTGACAAGAAAATTTCCAGACTAAAAACGCTTAAATTTGGTTTGAGCTACTCATTTTGACAGTAATTAATACAAATTTTATTACAAGTTTAGGCATACTATATGCGAAAAGACTTTTCCCCAACCTAAAAGTTTTAAAAGAAAAATACTTTGTATAATTACTTATGTCAAATATGTAACATAATCGATAACAGAGATGAGAATAAAAAACATAATTTTAATTTTATTTTAGCTTTACATTTGTGATATAAGAAAGACAAAAGACAATGATTTTCACTTACATTTATTATTAAGAGAAGTCATTTCAACTGTGCAAGCCACATGACTAGAAGGTGTGAACTCACTTTCATCAGTCATAATAGATTCAGATTCTATTTCTGTGTTGAAATCTTCAGAACCATCAGCAATGGCTGCACATTGAGAAGAATGTCTCCTTTCCTCACCAGTAATTAAATCACAAGGTACACCCTATTTAAATAAAGTTGAACAAAAATTAAGAAATACCTATATTTACTTATGAAACAATTGCAGATGAAAGATGCAGATCATCATAGAAGTGGGCAAAATGTCAGACCATTTACCAACACCATTTTGTAAACAATACTTACGTAGCACTGCTATGCCTACCTGTATTGATATAAGAGAAATCTTATTGAAAGTTTTAAATGTCAAGATTCAATTAAAGGGCTACCTGTATAATAGAACAACATAAATATAAAAAATAATTCATATTCACTTTTTATATTTTGTTCTATGAAACTATTTATACATTTTAAGCGGCATCATTATATAGCTTTAATTGTATTTTAACATGTTAGATCACAGTAAAAATAATTAACTTTCAATAAAAAATCTTAGGCTTTAATGATGGCGATGGTAGTAATACTAATGCTTTTTTCTTTCTTATATTTTTTTCTAATTTAAACAAATATAGCTGTGACTTTCAATGAGCTTGTTTAAATGAATGAAATTAATTTATTATTATCTATTTATTTTTTAATCTATACAAGCTTAATAGTATATATTTTAGTTCTTTTATTTATTTATTTCTCTGTTCTATTATTAATTTATTTGTAAATAATACTTGAGTTTTAATTGGGGTAAAAATGGTGTTTTCACCCATTCATCACTACCACACACATACTGTTGAGTGGTTACATCTGGTTTTCCATTTTGTATTTTACTTTTCTTTTTCAATTATTACCTCTATACTTTTTTAATTGATCCAGTAGCTTCAGAGCATATTCAAATGATATCTTTCTTCTTTAGAATATAAATAAGTATAGATTGAGCACTATGTACAAAGATAAAATAAAACATTGACATAACCAACCTTTTTATTCGATTTATGATATATTTCAGTAGCTAATAATTTAAGAGGCCCACAGTAAACACCAGATTTTGCTTCTAAATATCTTTCCATAGCATGATAGGTCTTCCCTGAATTTGTAGGGCCTGCATGAAATATTACCTTCCTATTTATACTTCTAGCTTCAGGATACCTAAAATTCCAGGGAATAAAATGATAGAATACAGATTAACAATTAATAGAGTATCTAGAATATAGGCAGAATATTGAACAAAGTAAAATCGTGCTCTAACTAGATTATAATAGAAAATTACCAATTAGCAGGTGTTCGAAGATCAGAAATTTTCTTTAAATCATCCAAACAATCTAAATGTGGGAATGCTAAACGAGCATGACGTAAGAAATATGGGAACAAATCATCAACATGCCCAGCACCTACAAACCAAGAAAGTAATGAATGGTGTTGCATAATTGTACATAATAAACATTTTAATCGTGGTTTTATTTTTTATCTATACCTTGTAATATATCACTAATTGTTATATGCAAATCTGGAGGTAAATCGTGTTCCAAACAATGTCTTCTAAAAGACAAAAACGCTTGATGTAATAACTGGTCGTCTAAACCATTTTCTGATGCCAAAACTCTCACTTCTGGTTTCTGGTAAAATCTATTAAGAATCTTAAGCATATCTTGTTTTTTTAGACGTCCAGTAAACTCTTCGCCTATGTTGATGTCGTCAGGATTAGGCTTTACAGGCACCGGCACAAATAAGGCCGAAGGATTACCGCGATCATGTTTTTTAGTTCTCAAGAAAACATAACCTATACTGCCTAATTTTCCTTTTCGTGTACACAGCACTGTACTTCGAAGACAAGGTGAAATACATGATTGTAATCTGTCTGAATGAGTTAATATTCGCGCAAAGCCTTTATACATGTTGAAAAAAAAATTATTTATATCTACTAAGAATTTAAAAATTCAAATGACAATAGCATTTCTTACTTCTCAGCTTGTCATTTATGACATTGACACTAGAGATATGTATGTATATCATTAAAACGTTATATGAACCCATAAAAATATTATTATATACCGATACCGACACTTATAAAACTTAATGTCAAATGAAATCCAAAAAGTAAATATAAATCGATTGTCCACTTTAATCCATCCATCGACAAATTTTTACATATGTCATTTGTGAACTACTAAAAATATTCCCCGTTGTATTTAAGAATTAAGATAGAATCCGAAGCTTTGCTTTGAAAGGAGATAATTCACCATCCATACATATATTACCTAAGAAATGAAAATATTTACACCACAATACAATCAAATTTGGATTCCTTTATCAATTTATTATTCAATCGTAAGGGCGCTTGTGCACTACACTTGATTTTTCAGGTCCGGCGGTCCAATTTTTTCCGGTCCGGTATGACATGAAAAACCCGGATGAGTAGCTTGTGTACTTGTCCGTTTTTTTCCTGATTGGAGCGGCGCAGGGTAGGGCAGCTCTCTTTGAAACTACACGTCACTTACGCTAGGTACGATGAGATTTTTGGAACGTCGGTAATTGCGTTCGAAGACGTAGAAAGGTACCTAAATAATGACCTGATCATTTTACATAAACCATAATAATTATGGAAAGCATTTTTTTTACTACTAACGGATGACTACTATCAGATGTAAAAACTTATACCCTTACTAATTTAGGAACAGCATTCACATACAATAGCTAAAAATATCTGTGACATTAGAATAAAATTACTGATAATGGTCTAGTACTTGATGTTTAAATTTATAAACGTGCTATTTTTTTCGAAGTTTTGTAAAAACAACTTTTAGCGATTACTTTTAGTTGATTGTATTATATATAGGCATAATTTTATACGCGTGGTGTAGTTTTTTGATCAGAAATATTTTCCCTTAAAATACTTCTTTTTTTAATTCATTTATAACACAAACAGTCATTTCAAATTTTATTACAATATAGACTTAAATGCGAAAAAGATATTGAGTATCATTTAATTACTTCTGATAATCTTGTGTTTATTCTTTATTATTACTTCTGTTATCAAATATTTATCTATACATATCAATTGTCTAAAAAAAATTTGATAATGACAAATTTCCTGGCAAACTTTCAACCCCTATTTTACGCGATAAAATGTAGCCTATGTCCTTTCTTAAAGTTACTACATTAATTTCCATTAAGATGGGTTCAGTTGTTTAGGGGTCTAAACGTAACAACACTTATTTATGTTATTGATATCGGTATAGATATTATTAGTATCGATAACGTATACTTTTAATACGATTCTAAAATCTAGCTAAGTATCGATACTAGAACCATACGCTGTTCAAATTAGAACTATACTGAGTTTGCCAAAGCATATGTAGTGATATTAACCAACTATATTAAATCATCATATAAAATAAAGGATTTTATAATCTACAATAAATATCAATTATAAGTTTATTGGAAATTAACAATATCGCCGAAATAAATATCGAATATACACAAATCGATTATTTTTTCCCAAGCTTATTCCTTATGAATTTTCCGGATCGCGGATACAGCAGTTCACAAGCGTAAACACGTTTTTCATTGCCGCCATCACGGACCTGAAAAAACCGGTCCGGAATAGAGAAAAGTAAAATCCCGGACATTTAAACTGTTGAAGATAAGTCGCTATATGTTAGATTTAATTACTGCATATTATATAAAATAATGATCAAATAAACCGCCCAATCCTGACCCCCCTGACACCCAATTCTCCCTATCCCAAAACCCACTGTCACAATTTGCCGACGTTATCTGTAGTATTACAGACATGGATGTGTCCCAAAGCACTCGAAAACGCCCCAATGCTGAAGAAACCACTACTCCTACTCCACCAAGTAAACAGCCCAAAAGCCAAATCGGTCGCGTACGATACTCGGCCGTGGATAAAGGTCCTTACATCGTGCACGTCTCTCGATTGGAAGCTACGCCAAACGCAGGCACCACGTTACATCCCGTCAATTTTGGTAAGTTTTTAATCTTTAACAAAATTGCAAATATTCGTCGTGATGGAGTAAATAAAGTTGGCAGAAACCGCGTCTCAATAGAATTTACTTCTCTCCAGGATGCAAATGCATTCCTTGTTAATAATGTTCTGTCTAAACATGGCTACTCAGCATCCATCCCTACCTTTAACATCACTCGGATGGGTGTTATTTCTGGAGTCCCCACGGATATCTCAGAAGAAGAAGCCTTATCCTTTTTGTCTGTACCTACAGGATGTGGTAAAATTCTAAAGGTCCGACGCATTAGTAGGAAAACATACAATGACGGTGTAGCCGATTGGAAACCAACAGAGACTTGCGTTATCACTTTTGATGGCCAAGTTCTACCTCCCAGAGTATACTGTTGTTACACTTCGCTCCCAGTTGTACAGTACATTTATCCGACTATACAGTGCCGTAAATGTTGTAGATTTGGACATGTGGCGAACCTATGTCGTTCAAAACCACGCTGCTGTAAGTGTGGACACGATCACCCCGGTGATGGTTGCAACATTTCTGAAGGCGAGGCTTTCTGTGTGCTTTGCTCGGGCAACCACTTTGCCAATAGCAAGTCATGCCCTGAGCTTGGCAGACGAGCTATCAAGACTATTATGGCTGAGAAGTCAATCCCATATGTGGAGGCTAGCAAAATAGTTCCGATTCCTTCCCGAAACTATGCTAATGCTACCAAAACCCAGTCATACCGCAAAACAGTCACGCTTAATCCCAAGACTCATGCCCCACTTTCCCCTTCTTATAATATAAGTACCACAATGATTTAATAAGACCTCCCCAACCCACACAGCCCAATGGCTGCGCCCTCAATCTAAATAGTACTCCACCTAACAAAGACATCTCCCTTGTTGAACTCCTTGTCAAATTATTACCTTCCCTTATCTCTTCTACTTCTAACTCTCAATCACCGTCCAACGTTGCCGATGAACTTATCAAAATTCTTTTACAAATTAAAAATGGCGCCCAGCCAAGTATTTCTACAATGGAATGTGAGGAGCGTGTTTCATAAGAAGCACGACCTCATATTCCTTCTTAACAAATACAAACCTCTTGCTTGTTCCATAGCTGAGACTTGGCTCACCCCAAGTCTTAGCTTCCGTATACCCTATTACAATGTCCTCCGATGTGACAGACCCGACGGATATGGAGGCTCGGCTCTTTTTGTTAACAATCGGGTACCACTATTGCCATTATCTATGCCTTCACTTACAGGTGACATGAGTATTGTATCTGGAAAGATGGAAGGTATCACAGTATTCTCAATATATATTGCTCATCCACAACACAACTTTTTAACTATTTTAAGAAACATACTTTCCAATGTTCAAGGTCCTGTAATGGTCATGGGTGACTTTAACTGTCATCATTATAGATGGGGATCTGAGCGTTGTGATGCGTTTGGTTCAGCTCTGGTTGAGATACTAGATGATTTGGACCTTTGTATATTAAACAATGGTTGCCCAACACGCAGGTCTCCCCCTGGTCAGCAGAGGAGTTGCGTTGACATAACATTCTGCTCTGTTGAATTAGCAGCTTCAGCTCATTGGGAATGTACAACCTTGTCGCATGGTAGTGACCATTACCCCATTGTCATTTCTTTAATTAACAGAACTTATTTAGAAAAAGCTTCACCTCCACTTTTGAAGTACAACCTGTCCAAACCAGATTGGTCTAGGTTCGCTTCATTACTGGAGGAGAAAATTGATACTCTTCCAAATTTAAATTCAAGTTTATCCGACCCTTCTGATCACCGTCATGCCAAGCATTGCTATGATGGATTTGTTGGAGCAGTTACTTCTAGTGCAGATTCTTGCTTCCCATTAAAAAATAGCGCCCGGAACAAAATCCCGTCACCTCCATGGTGGGACCAAGAATGCACGTCAGCAGTTAGGCTGAGAAACGAGTCTGAAAGACATTATAATAGGGAGATGACCGCCCAAAATCTTATGACGTACTTACAAGTTTGTGCCCGAACCAAACGTCTTCTCCGTAAGAAAAAACGTGCAGGTTGGGTGAAGTTTTGTACATCCTTGTCCCCGTCCACTCCAATTTCAGTAGTGTGGAAGAACATCAACAGATTTAGATGTGGTTGCTCACCGTCAATATCCTCACCAATTACTAGGGAAACAGCGGAATTATTTTTTGACAAAATAGCCCCACCATATGTTCCACTCGCGTCTGAATACCATAGTGCTCCTTTAAATACTATATCCACTGATCCCTTTGATGCACCATTTACTTTGAAGGAGCTGAACATGGTACTCAACCATGTCCATGACTCGGCACCTGGTAGCGATGGTGTGATATACTCCTTTATAAAACAGTCTGGAGATAAAGCTAAAGCATACTTCCTTAATATTATAAATTTCTGCTACGATCGCGGCTGGATTCCAAATCAGTGGAAACTACAAATTATTATCCCTTTGTTGAAACCAGGCAAACATGCAGATGATCCGAATGGCCTTAGACCTATTGCTCTGTCCTCAGTCTTAGCTAAACTTATGGAGCATCTTATTAAGAACCGACTTGAGTGGATAGTTGAATCCAGAGATTTACTGCCGAACCATCAATTTGGCTTTAGAAAAGGACTTAGCACAATGGACAGTGTTGGCATTTTAGTCACTGATATTCGTCTAGCATTTTCTAAAAACGAGTCTGTCGTCGCAACCTTTTTAGACATCTCATCCGCATATGATAACGTTCTTCTTCCCGTCCTCAGGCAGAAACTGCACCAGCTGAGCATCCCGGTAAAGATGATCGAATGCATATGCGAACTATTATATTGTCGCTCATTGGCTTTGAGGGTCCAGGGAGAGGAATTTGATGAACGGCTGACCTGGAAGGGTCTCCCGCAGGGCTTCGTCCTCAGCCCCATTTTGTACAATCTGTACACAGCCGAAATCGGCTCCTGTCTCAATAATAACTGCTACATCCTTCAGTATGCCGATGACTTAGTCCTGTACGTATCAGATTCTTCTATTGTTGACGCCGCATCGTCCCTATGCTTCTCTCTGGACTCTTTAAATCACTGGCTGCTAGACCACGGCTTATCATTATCTGCGCCAAAGAGCTCTGCAGTAGTCTTTTCTCGCAAAAGAACTATCCCTCCCATCACAATAACCATTTCGGGTAAAACTATTCCACTATCAAACAAAGCAAAATTTTTAGGTGTATTTTTGGATTCAAAATTAACAGGTAAGTTCCACATAAATTTCTTAATTAAAAAATGCGAACATGTCATTTCCATTTTTAAAGTTCTTGCGGGTGTGTGGTGGGGTGCCCACCCTTATACTATGAAATTAATATACAACGCCTTAATCCGCAGCATCTTAGATTATGGCACATTTCATCTAATCCCATGTAACAAAGGTGCTTTGGCAGGACTAGATAGGATTCAGTCTGAGTGCCTTCGGATCATCTCTGGGTGTATGAAGTCTTCCCTCGTTAACGCGTTGCAGGTCGAGTGCGCCGAACCACCCCTAGCCCTGAGACGACAATATCTAGCTTCACGATTTACGTCTAGGATTATTTGTAGATCCTCCCATCCCCTTATCCTAAAACTGAACGAATTAAATAACATATGCAGATCCTCAAGCTACTGGAAAAACAAGGAACTCCCCCTAATCCTAAAATACTTTCGTATTAATAAAAATTTTGAATGTCCGACCGTCCAATATCCCAAACTACCCCTTTTTAATTTAGAATATGAAGTTTTATGTTACACACCAAAAATTTTCTACAACATCTGCATATCTAAAAATTCTCCTTCGGCGGACTCCACCTTCAACGCGGTGGTGGATGAGCGATGGAATGAATTTCAGAAATTTTTCACTGATGCTTCAAAATTCTCTGACTCTAGTTATACTGGAGCTGCGGTTTACTACCAAAGCTCCAGAATCATCCTACAATTTAAGTGCCCCAAGGAGTCTTCTGTGTTTACGGGCGAATGTGTGGCTTTACTGGAAACTTGTCTTTTTATAGAATCACACCATAACATTGACAAAGCCGTAATTTTCACAGACTCCCTTAGCTGCTTACAAGCTTTGGTCCAAAACCCCTTCAGAAGTAAATTGCACAGCCCCCTAATTTTAAAAATTAAAAAATCCCTGCTTTCGTGTCAAAATAATCGAAAAGAAGTCCAGCTAGGTTTGGATACCTAGTCATTGTGGCATCAAAGGTAACGAGTGTGCTGATACCTTGGCCAAAGACGCTTGTACGTCATCCACAGCTGACCTGTCATATAATTTTAATCAGGGGTACGACCTAATTAACCTGCCTAAAGCAAGTCTTCAATGTGCTTGGCAGGAACAGTGGAATACCACTGGTAAAAAGAAGGGTAAGTTCCACATACAGAATCATCTGTGCACGACTTCCACTCGCAACTTGTTTTTTTTTTTTTTATTAAGATGTTTAATATTTTTAGTGATACATTTCATTAAAAAATACGAGTATCACTATTTATTTTTAAAATAGAATCGACTTCATACTTTAAAATATCATGAATAATACTAACATAAATATAATTAGGAACAGAATATAGACCTACACATATACTTCATACATATATTTTATATAATTCATAATAATATAAATACAAATACAAACATAGTTTTGTAAATATTATGCCTAGTAGAAATGAGATAATAATTTTTATGATTCTGCCTGATTTAATATGAAATCGCGCAACTCACTTTTAAAAAGAAGCCGACTGGCGGACATTCTGATGTCTGTGGGGAGTGCATCGGGGATTTGACAAAAAAGGAAGAGTGGATGATGTCAGTGTGATGAGCAGGACACATAAGTAACTTTTAAATGACTCGTACATAAGAACTAAAAGTGTCAGTGAGATCGCCATCAACCATCACCCATCGCCCCAAGCTATGGGTGATTGCAACAAAGAAAACAAGGTAGTCAGAGCACGGACATCTCTACGCTTTCGAATAGGCATCCATTTCAAAAGGGAGCGATGGGCAGACACGTGGTCATATTTACGGAGATTGAAAATTAATCGAATGGAGTTAGTAAGAGTAGATATGCATTCAGATCGAGGTAGCACCCATTACCATAGCCGATTATGGGGAAGATTTAGGTCTGCACAAGCATTGCCTTGATTTTGCTAGGTAGAAAGTTCTTTAAGCGATACAGGGCACGCAACACTCCAATAATTTTTTGACAAATTGTAGTCATTTGAATATGCCAGTTCAAGTTAAGAACAACGTGTAGTCCCCGGTCTGAAACACTATCGCTAAAGGGTATTGAGGAGCCGTCATACAGGTTAGTACGGAGATTAGTGCTATCGATCCTTCTCATTATTACGCGGCTGCCTACAAGTATGGCCTTACATTTCGCCGGATTTACATTAATGCCAAAATTTTTAGACCATACTAGTATTGCATCAAGATCCCTATTTAGTGCATCAATAGCTATGTTCAATCCATCGACGTTTCAGCATATAACTCTAAATCATCAGCATACAAATTATACGGTTTAAAAAGATTATTGTGTACAATAATAGACGCAGAAGTAAAAATATTGAAACATTTCTCAAAAAGGTCTTATTTAATTGAAATATTATTGTCACCCTATTAGAAAGGGACAAATAGCCTCTGTACTTGATATCTCGCTCGGCTTGCTTTTCAGCTGGGAGTACTCTGTCCTGTATAAGTTCTAAGTCCATGAGTATTGCTTTTACCTTTGTTTTTTTAAGCTGGCATTACTATTTCGTTTGTTATCATTATGGAAGTCACTCGCATAAGATTTCTTTTGAATTATTTACTGTAAACGAAATTAAAATTAAATAGGTATATAAACCTAGGGTATGTATAGGTTTTTGTTTCAACTATTTCTTTATCATGGCAAAATAAAAGAACGAGACCCATGGCCTCCGTTGCTGCTATTACTCTCGGCTCGGATTAGCTTCTAACTAAATAAATTTAATGAATATGATAAATAAATAAATTCTAAGGTTATCAATTTGAATGAAGACGTTTACTACTTTTTTTCTATTTAAAATGAAAGAATCGACGTAATTACAAAAATACTGTGAAAAAAAATCTTAAATATTTACATAAATAAAAAAGTTGTGGGAGTTTGAAGTTGCGCTCCCTAGAACAATTTCACTTCACTCAGTACCTCAGCGTGTGTCTTAAAACCACGAATGTCAATTTAAACTGGATTGTGCAGTGTTTCATTAAAAACGGGCAGAGTGAGAGAGTAAATTAGTAACTCTTCATCTCTGTCTTAGTAGTTTTGTAGGATGTCCACGCGTTTTTAATAATTTCATAAATAGGTAATATTTAATAATGTTTACATGACCAAATTTAAACATTTACAGATATAATTTTATAAATTTTTACAGATATTATGAATGATGATGTTAGAAATTTAACCGATAAATTAGTTTTTATTTATCGGTAAAGATATTTATTTTGTAGGAAATAAAATCATCTATAATGTATAAATCAATTAAAAGGATAGAAATGTTTTTTTTTCCTATTAATTGTATTAGAATACAACGGATCACTTTGCCTGGTATTATTGTCCTCCATTTTTCAGCTAGATTTTTATCCTTTAGGATCCTAGAAACATAAGAGCAATTTTGTCATGGTCAGCATAAGAAAATTATTACTTTATAAATATTTATCCAAACTAATGTGTAGGCCATTCCGATATTTTCCAAAACATAATTAAGCTAGTTCTCGTTTTTCATTTTCCAAATAACTTTGTACCTACCGTGAAAATATTGATAACGAAGAATGGCGGGTAGCGTAAGTAAAACTTATAAATGTTTATAATATATTCGTATGAATATTAATTTAAATCAAAGCCTCTTTGATATGGTTTTGTTTCTTGATCGTAGACACCCTATTTCATCACTGTTTAATAAATAAGGAAAACAGCTTACCTGTGGAATGTGAAGTTACATTCGTGATACCATTCATTTTTGCAATCAGCCAAGCAAAACAATATACCATTTTGATGTAAATAATCGAATTAGTAAGTCAAAACACAAATAAACATTAAACTTTAACATTGTTTATGTTGTCACATCGAGCGGCCATATTAATTTATAATATTGCTACTTAGATGTAACGAAAAACTACTAACACGACATCGGTTTACATTATAATATTAATTAATTCACACTTTTACTTAAAAAACATATCAACTATGTCTATTCAATATATTTACTAATAGATAATAATTAAAATTACCTAGTGATGTCTTTAAAAAATCAATAAAATCTCCTAATTGCCAATAACAATTATTTAATTTTCCAATGGCAACTCGTTAGACAAGGACCTACTACTACAAATCTAATATCTCTAGTAGACCGTTTTTCTACTCTGAAATGTGACATAGAAAAATAAACCTTATTTTATATTAGATAAAGTGTAAGTTTGATTTTAAGAAATATATCAGTACGCAATCGAGTTTAAGTTGACATTCGTGCTTAAAACTGCTGAGTATGATCGCAAGGATGCGGCTCAGTAGCCAAGTATTGTCAATCCGTTTTTGAGCATCGCTGGCATCTTACAGTCGGGTTTTGTTTATTACTCGATGGAAGGGGTTAACTCAAGAAATCAAAAAATCTTCTATTGTCTCTATGTATTAAAGTACGATGATAAAAAACCACAAACAAAAATTGAATAAAGAAAAAATATCTTAAATCGTTTCAGAGAATGCGTCTACTTATAAAGTCTCAATACTTGTAGGTCCTAATCACAAAGAAAGGTACCTAAACTAGTTCCGAAATACAATGGCTGTGACATACTGGCGGACGCACAGACAAACAGACATGACGAATATTTAACTTTTCGTATTTGTATTGATATCTAAGTTTCAAACTATGCAAATTTCAGATTTTTAATATGTTAGTTAAAAGGAACGGAAATAACTTTCTTTGGTCCATTGGTTTTCTACAAAAGTTAACTTCTGCTAGAGTCGAAACTAGTGAGGTGCTTTTTTTTAAATACTTCCACATTGTGTTTCTTCGTATTCATATTAAGATGACAAGTTTTTAGTATAAAATAACTTTGTGCAGTAATTAAAATAAGTTTATAAGCAAAACATCGGTCATACGTTCATGGAGCTGACATAAATAAATAATTTCGTTCGAGAATATATTTTTTATGAACGGTATTTATTTGCTTTTTTTATTCAGTTTTAATATTTTGAAAGTACTTTCAAATAGTTCCAATTATTGTTAAAAAAATAAAATAAGTATATGAAATTATAAATTTAAAATTTTGTTGAACTGTTTTCACACTGAATATTTTTGACAGTCAGAGATTCTACAACACAATTTTTTCTGACGTGCTTGCCAAACGACGTGAAGAGAACGGACACGACGACTCGATCGTTTTTCGGCTATTGAATAATTAGTGCACTGATTGTGTTTCACATGATAGAAATTATAAAATATAACAAAATAGAACATTACATAACGGGTATTGTGACTTAAAACCAAAAAGTCAACATGGGAAAGGCTAAAAAAGGGAAGAAGAATCAGACCGCTGATGACGGGTAAGTCCTATTTTAGCAGTTACATTTTCATAGCCATTTCATTCAAAGAATGTAATTACTTAGTGTTTTCATTTTCAGTGATAGTGATGCTGAGACTACAACCATTGAAAGTGTTAAACCAACCACTCAAAGTAAAAAGTAAGTGTGAATAATTTTTAGGTTAGGTAATTGAAGCTTTTTGGGACTTTTGGAATCAGATGAGGAATTTTTCCCTTATTTAAGTTTAAGTACATTCACTTGCATTTAGTATAATTTAACTTTTTACGTTTTCTGCTAAATCTGTAAGAGAAACACATTAATATATTTATTATTATACACCAACGCCATCACCATTCTAATTCCCAACGTTTTATCAAATATATAACATGATTATGTCAAGGTGTAATATTTAGTCTAAACAAATGCAACTATTTTTCTAGAAAAGTCATAGATTCTGATAATAGTGAAGATGAAAAACCTAAATCAAAATCTAAGCATAAAAAATCTGTTGATGAAGATGTGAAAGAAGTCACAAAAAATATAAAAAATGTTTCTATCAGCAAGTCTCAAAAGAAGAAAGATGACAGTAGTGAAGGTAAGTAGATTAATATGTCTTATATATGTATGAAACATAATATTGTCACCTTTTTAAACTATGTTATGATGGTAAAATGTTACCAATTTTTTACTTAATTATTAAAAGTTGTAAAAGATAATAGCTTATACTGATAGTTGGTTTACTGATGTATTGATACATGGATTGATAATATAGCATTACTACTGGTGAGAGAATTTCTAAAATTGTTTAAATAGTTTTCAAAACATACATTCTATAGCTTATCAGGTTATAGAAATATGTCACATTTCACTACTTATTGTAAACTTTAATGCTTTGAGGGTAGAGCAATCATGTGTACATACAGAGATACTAATCGTTTCTCTTTAATATACGAACCTTTGTATTTTTTTTTTTGAAACATGAAATCTCTTCATTATAAATATTATTCTGAAATCTGTGTAAGTAAAGTTTGAATTCTACAATACAAATTCTACTTTCCATACCCAACATATCTTACATAAATGTCCAAGTTTCACAAGATAAAATGAATTTTATTATTTGAAGTTTCAGTCAGAGTTGTCCTACAGTAACACTATCAATAGTTTAGGGATGAAGAATATTCAAACAATTTTTTTTTTCTTTTGCATTATCAATAAAGCTAAAATGTCATATGAGCACGATGCTTTTGTGCATTTTCTACATAACTATGATGTAGCAAGCTCCTACTCCTCAACTTAAATATTTTTTATATAATAATTAAAAAACCAATGCAACTAAGACAGATAGACTAAATAGAAATACTTTTTTTTACCCAGTTATCTTCCATATTGTGTTATCATAGTATCAGTACTGTACAAAAGATCATAATATTATCAATACTATCAGAGCTTAATTAATAGATATTAGACAACATCACATGTATTGCTCAGATCCCAAACCTATAACAATTATTACATCTAGACTTGAAATGACATACAAAAGTTTATTCAAAAGATATTTCAAAAGATATTATGATAGTTGATTATCTACAGGGAAAGCGAATTTTAATATTACTTAATAAATTTGATATAGTATTGCTTTTTTTTTCCAGATGAATCAGATAATGAATCAGTTAAGAAGCCTAAAAAAGGCAAAAAAAAGGAAGAGAAGAAAAGTGCCTTTGCTCTTCTAGAAATTGAAGATGAAGGTGACTCACCAGTCGAAGCACCACCTTCATCTGATGATGAGAAGCCTGTACAAAAATCACAGAAAAAATCTACACTGGAAAAAAAAGAGCCTGCCAGCAAAAAGGGTAAAAAAGCTAAAAGGAAAAAAGATGATAGTGATGATGATATTGAAAAGGTGCTAGCAGAACTTGAAATGGAATATTCTGGGGTAAAGAAAGAACCTACACCTACAGCTGATGTTGAAAAACCAGTAGAGGTTGTGGAAGAAAAACCCAAAACAAAGAAAAAGGGCAAGAAAGAAGACCAGAAAGAAGAACAAGAAAAAGACATAGAAGAAAAGGAAGGTAGTGATAATGAACAAGATGTAACTATCAAATCTGCTGCTCAAAAGAAAAAAGAAAAAAAGGAAAGAGAAAAGCAGAAGAAATTAGAAGCCAAGAAAAAAGAAAAGGAACAAGAGAAGAAAGGTCCTAGTGAAACAGCAGTCAAGGCTCCTGAGAAAACTGAAAGCAAAGAAGATAAAGAAGTTAAAGAGGAAGTAAAAGCTCCCTCTGAAGAAAAGGAAGCTGAAGGAGATGTTACAGCTACAGAAGGTAAGAAGAAAAAGAAGGGAGACAAGGGTGAAAAAGAGGATAAGACTAAGAAAGGACCTACTAAAAAGACTATAGCTGCCATGCAAGAAGCTCTTAAAAAGGTGAAAGAAGAAGAGGAGCGTCTAAAAAAAGAAGAAGAGGAAAGAATACGACAGGAGGAAGAACGTGAGCGTCAGAGATTAGAAGCTATTAGATTAGAAAAAGAACGTAAAGAAAGGAAAAAGCAAAAAGAAAAGGAGAGAAAAGAAAGACTTAAAGCTGAGGGTAAATTATTGACTCCTAAACAAAAAGCTGAGAAAGCCAGAGCTCAAGCTTTGTTGGAGTCATTGAAAGCTCAAGGTATTGAAATTGGTTCAGCTGAAAAGAAACCACCTAGACCTGGTACGAGGATTAAACCACAAAGGTTGAAGAGTCAAATGTCACAAGAAGCACCACCAACACCATCTGAGGAAAAAAAAATTGAACTTAAAATTGTAGATAAGAAGGTAAGTATTTCTATAAATATATTTTTTATTAAAGTGTGTATAACAAGATCTTCATCACAGCCCTTCACTAAGGATGGAAAGAAATCAAATTGCGATAATAGCCCATAAACCACCAAGAAGACCAAGTGCGGATTGGAGGTTCTTAACAACTGCAAATGCAGCTGGGACCAATGGCTAAACATCCTTTGAACCATTTTTTTTGTAACTCATCATAGACTGGGCTTCATGAATGTTGTCTAACCTCTGCATTGTTGACTTAACGCACATGCAGTTCCTTGATGTTTATTAGTATTAAATTATTAGCAGGAGGCTGCTCCTAAACCGGAAGAAAAGAAAAAAGAATCTGACGATGATTCAGTGAAAGATGCATGGGATGCTGAATCATCTGAGGAAGAAGCAGAACCTGAAAATGTGATACTAGAACCTGTAACACCAACCAAACAAGATAAGAGACCTGCATCGGAACAACAGAAAGGGAAAGAGGTAGAAAATATTTTTATAGTACAGTTAATTAACCTGCATAAAGCAGATTAATTTTTGTTCTTTCTGTTTTGATTTTGTTCTTCGTATAGACTTTGAATTATGAATATTATTGTTATTTCATTTCTCACTTTACTTAATGACTGGTTTTAGCAAGTAGAAGATGATGATAGTTCAGAAGAAGAAGAAGATAGCTCTGAAGAAGAATCTAGTTCTGAAGAAGACTCTGAAGATGACCAAATGACTGATGCACAAAAGAAAAGGGAGCTAGTTTTAAAGAGATTAGAGGTAAAAATATGTACTACTGAAGGTCTTTACGATTGTTATGCCACAATTAATTGAATATGAAATGTTATAAATAAACTTTACGACTTTTACATAATACATTCAAATTAAATTATTGTGACATGATTATTAAATTATTATTTTATGCTTTATTGTGTTTTAGAAACGTCGCGAAGAAAATGAAGCTAATAAAGGGAACAATCCTCTCCGCGCGGCAGTCGTTTGTGTGCTAGGTCATGTGGACACAGGCAAGACTAAGATCTTGGACAAACTACGAAGAACTAATGTACAGGATGGCGAGGCCGGTGGTATTACACAGCAGATTGGTGCAACCAATGTTCCTATTGAGAATATCAAGGAGCAAACCAAACATGTTAAAGGAGTAAGTTTATCTTTATATTTTGACCTTTTTATAATTAACCTTTTTATTTGACATTAAAATAAAAAGGTTAATTTTTATAATTTATTCTGGTTATACTATATAACAAAATGTTAAAGGAATTAGTATAATTAATAATTTTTGTATAAAAAAGCCTAGGAGCCAATTAAAAAGAGTAGAGGTTCCAGTGTAATAGTATCACCTCTCACCGTTTAAATCTTCCCTGGACTATGACAAACATTTGAAATTCTTTAATTTCTTCTCTTTTCAATTTTTACTGATTTCGTCACTCACAAACTTAAGTGTTCGTATCATCTGTATGCTGATGATTTACAGTAATACACTGAGGCAAGTATTGATGAATTACATAATGCTATTGATAGACTTAGTAGCTATAAAAATCTGGTCAAATAAATTTGGTGTCTGTTAATTCCTCAAAATCCCAAGCTATATTTTTGGGGGGCAACAAATTATGAAGAAGATTAACTTCAGTAATCATGGCTCCATTATGTATGATGGTAGTTCAACTCCTTTTAGCCCTAGTGTAAAAGACTAGGATTACTCAAGCTTCAAATGGCAAGCACAAATAAGCAGTGTTTGTCAAAAAGCGACTGTAATACTGCGAGCGCTTTATCGTCTTAAAAACTTTCTGCCAATCAATATTTAAGCTATGCTTGTGCAGACCTTAATATTTCCTATAATTGACTATGGTGATGTGTGCTATCTCGACTTGAATGCAGATCTACTAAATAAACTAGACCGACTCCTGAATAACTGCATTTGATTTGTTTTAATCTTAGAAAATATGATCATGTGTCCACATACCAATCTCACTTAAAAAAGATAACCATTCGGCAGCGTAGAAGTATGCGTTCTATTACTACTCTGTTTTCTTTACTAAACTCTTCAAATGCTGTCTTTTCTCATGTCTCATTTTCGGTAAATATGTTGTTATATTGTTCAACCTCAAATCTACGGCTCATGTGTCCATCGCACCACTCCGATACCGTCCATTCATCAATGAATTGATTCTGTTGTGGAATGAACTTCCGTTGGACATCAGAATATCCACCAACAAATATACATTTAAAAACAATCTGCATAGCTTTCTATTGGAACAGGTTTAACAAATAATAAAATGGCTTACATTTAAATAAGACACTAAGTACAATATATTTAGAATAAAAGCTGTTGTTATCCCAAATAAATAAAAAAAAAAAGAATTAGCCGTTAGTTGTTTACATTATATATGTACATTAGATATTATATTAGATTTTGTAGTTATGAAAGTATATATGTAAGTTTATGTATTTTGTTGTAGGTTTTATTTTCCTTATTTGTATCTCCACAATTGTGCACATTACCACCTCCACAATTGTGCACATCTTTTCTCCACATCAGCCATCTGGTTGACTGGTAGAAAATGCCTCAGATATTAAGTCTGCCAATGTAATTTGTACATGAAGTGTAAAATAAATAAATTACAAATGACAATTGATTTACATTCAAAGCATTTCAATAATTAATTTCAATATTTAATTAATATCCTAAATGTATTCTTTTCAGGTGAACGAAATAGCCTTTAAGTTACCAGGGCTTCTGATTATAGATACACCTGGCCACGAATCTTTCAGTAACTTGCGTAATAGAGGTTCATCATTATGTGATATTGCTATCCTAGTAAGAATATGTATTTTTTTTAATGCAATACAAATGTAAAAAATCTATCTTACCTCACATCTGTATTTAACTTGTGAAATTATTTTAGGTAGTCGATATTATGCACGGGCTAGAACCACAAACAATTGAATCTATTAACTTACTGAAGCAAAAGAAAACTCCTTTCCTTGTGGCTTTGAATAAGATAGACCGTCTGTATGACTGGCAGAGTGTTCAGCGTAAAGATGTGCGTGATATCCTCAAATTACAGCAGCCTAACACACAAATTGAATTCGAGAAGAGAAGTAAAGATGTTATGCTTCAGTTTGCTGAACAGGTATGTGTTCGTTTTATCGTGACTGCTCAAACAATTTAGTTGTTGTTGTAAATTGGTTGTTTTATTAATTGTTACAATTAGAGGATCTTGACAGTGCTCTGGCCACGAACTGACATAAGATTCTACAAAACGAAAGTTCATAAAGTTTTTTATTTTCATTTGAAAATAATATGTTTATATTGCAAAAGCTAGCAAAAATAGTCATAACTAAGAGATGGTGCTCTAATTAATGTTTGATTGGACATGCCGATTGAGAATGCCACATTCCTTATAATAATATCCTCCTCATAATATATTTTTCATAAACGGTAATGACGAATGTCACAAAAAAGGGTGGACCCCTGGAACTTTTTACGCCATGGATTCATAAGTTAAATGGCTTTTTTTTGGTGCAGGGTCTAAATGCAGCGTTGTTCTATGAAAATCCGGATCCGCGCACGTACGTATCGCTAGTGCCGACGTCCGCTGTGACCGGCGAGGGGATGGGCAACTTGCTGGCCATGATCGTGCAGGCCTGCGAGGGACCCCTGCACAAGAGACTAGTCTTCTCTAATCAACTGCTGGCCACCGTGCTCGAGGTAAATATACATTTGTCTGTTTGTTTGCATCGAATGGGCTCCGGTACTACTGAACTGTTTTAACAATTCTTTCATCTACGGATAGTTACATCATATGCGGTGGCTATGGTTTATCCCGAAAAATAACAAATAAATTGGATAAAAATGGGAGTGGAAGTTTGTATAGGGAACTAAAATGTTTCCATAGTAACCATTCACAATAGAGTAGCTCGGTGGCGTAGTGGATAGGCGATTGTTGTCGTTAAGCAACTTTCGCGAGGGTCGGTCACGGGATGGTTGACCAAAAAATTATTATCTCGAGCTACTCCGTGCTTCGGAAGGCACGTTAAGCCGTCGGTCCCGGCTGCATTTGCAGTCGTTAATACCCTCCAATCATTGGGCCAGTGTGAAGGGTCATAGCCCACCCTCCTTAACCATCCATAAGGAAGGCCTGAACCCCTGCAGTGGGGACATAAAAGGGCTGATGATGGTGATGAGTAACCATTGCTTACTATTCAATTTGACATTGTAATTATATCCATGTCTATATATGAAGCCTTATCCAAAAAGATTATTGAATTAAATTCTAAGCCTGGATTGACAATATGAGTTACTTTTTATCCTACTAAACAGTTCTCTAGGGACCATGCAGGTGAAGCAGCTAACGGAAAGAAAAAAGTTAATGTATGAAAGAATTGTATGCAGAAAGATAGTATGAAAAGAATACCGAGGACAGGTATGAATGATTATTTAATTTTAGGAGTGAAAATTATTTTAAAATGTGTATGTCGATCTCTACGTGAGTGGTAATAGCCGTGGCATACTGCCCTCTTGAAATTATACTATCTACAATATATTATAAGCCTTAATGCTATGTCTTCAAAATCAATCCCGTAAATTAGACATTTTGTGAACTTAATGTGCTACTCTACTGCCGAGAGTTAGCGAGTTATGAAAAATAATTAAAACATTTTTTTTTTATTTTGTTTTGCCCTGTTTATTGAAACTATTTTTTGTTCTTAATTGTTTATTTTTCGTAGGTGAAAGCCATTCCTGGCTTGGGTACAACGATCGACACTATTCTTATCAACGGAACCTTACGTGAAGGTGATACAATGGTGTTGGCCGGCACAGACGGACCTATCGTCACTCAAATACGATCTCTTCTTATGCCACAACCGATGAAAGAACTCAGAGTTAAGGTCAGTTAATAACAATATATAACTAAAAATCTCTTGTAACCTATGGTCCTCTCGTTCCTATTTCGAAGCTCTCAAATGTCATAATCAATAAAAAAATATATATATTAAAAATAATCTAATAAATCGTATGTTCGTAGCTTTTGTATTTTTCTGTTTACATTTTCAAATGTTATGTTTATTTTTTGTATCAAATTATGCATACTGCATAATAATAATGCGTACTGCATAATTTGTTACAAATAAAAATTCATGGTAATCAATTTAGCCGTTATTGAGTCAAAAATGGTGGAACTCCATCGCGATTTTCTGACGCTTGTTCATTTATGTCAAAGAAATAAATAATAAATTGTTTATTTAAAACAGAATGCGTATATTGAGCACAAAGAAGTAATTGGTGCGCAAGGAGTCAAGATTGCTGCAAAGGAATTAGAAAAAGCTATTGCTGGATTAAATCTATTAGTAGCTCAGAAACCGGATGAAGTTGATGTGCTCAAGTAAGTACTAGAATTAGTAAGAATCGTCTTAATGTTTATATGGGTAAAAATGTTTTAAAGTGTATTGATTATATATTTAATGTGGTATAGTGTTGTAATACTTTGATTACAACTAATCATTTTTATCCGTCTCGAAGGACCAACTTTTTTGTAATAAAATTATTAACTTTCACAAGCTTTTGCAACTGTCTTTTTTTACACTGAATATATTAGTTAGATTTGATTTTACTACCCTATTACTCATACAAATTAACATGGCACTGGATGAATCATTTTATTTCTCTGAAATTTCGTCTTATTTTTCAAATCATAATACTACTTAAAAAAACGAATTTTTGGATAAATGTTTATATGGGTAAAAATGTTTTAAAGTGTGTTAATTAAATATTTAATGTGGTATAGTGTTGTAATACTTTGATTACAACTAATTATTTTTATCCGTCTCGAAAGACCGACTTTTTGTGCGTAAATTATTAAATTTCACAAGCGTTTGCAACTGTCTTTTTTTACACTGAATATATTAGTTAGATTAGATTTTACTACCCTATTACTCATACAAATTAACATAGCACCGGAAGACCCATTTTATTTCTCAGAAATTTCATCTTATTTTTCAAATCATAGTACTACTTAAAAAAAACGAATTTTTGGATAATGCATGATACCGTGGAGGTAGGATCGGATGCAGCCTCTGATGTACAGATTATTTTCATGGAATTGATTGCAACAAAGTTGTAAGAACTCTTTGAAATTTTCGTTTGAGGACAAATTAAATAGGGGCATATCGTCATTTTAATTAATACGAGTTATAATATAATATATTGTGTTAGGGAGGAGGTTGCGCGGGAGTTGAAATCGGCGCTGTCTTCTATCAAGTTGTCTGAACGCGGTGTATACGTCCAAGCGTCCACACTGGGCTCGCTCGAGGCCTTACTAGAGTTCCTGAAAGTTAGCAAAATTCCTGTAAGTAACTGGTTTTTTCACTGATTCAATGATTGAAAGTTAACAAAATTCCTGTTAGCTATTGGTGTGTTCACCAAGTTATTAAAAATATTTTAAGCCCTTGCAGACTAGAGAAGGCTTCAAAATTGTTTTCTGCATTGATAAAACAATCCTGGTTTTAGACATTATCTGTTTTTTTTTTCAATAAATTCATACAACATTTTTTTATCCCATCAATAATGCTTTCAAAGTTAACAAAATAAAATATAAGCGATAAATATTTCAATTATTGAATAAGATAAGAACATTTAGAAATCTACTTAGAGTGATAGGTTTAAAAAATTACAAAATAACCTTACAACATTATTTTAAAAGCATATTAAATCACTTCCTTATATATAAAGTATAAATATATCTACAATATTTTCCTATTCCAAACATTATGATTCTCTTCATTGTTTATTATTTATTTTTGTCCACAGTACTCTGCAATCAGGATAGGTCCGGTTGTGAAACGAGACGTGATGAAAGCTTCGGCCATGTTGGAGCACGACTCGCAATACGCGACCATATTAGCTTTCGATGTCAAGGTGCGTACTGTAGCCTGAATATAAAATACTTGATGCCAATTAAGATTTATTATGATGCCTTAATTCACATTTCGTATTGGAAATTATCGTGTAAAAATAATCGACATAATTATGTATATCTTAATAGCTCTCCCCCACGCACAAATTCCTTTCCAGATTTTAAATATGTGTAATACAAATAAAATTGTTTTCATGTAAAATATTTTAGTGGTTTTTTTAACTGGTTAACTGACAAGGGGTTCTATTGTCACTATTTACACACTAAAAAGAAATAATTTCAAATGTCTAAACGACGTACTGTATACTAACAATAAGTTAGTACTGTCTAAAGAGGTCTTAACGTCTTTAATACTTTTCAACAGCAGTACTGCAGGCTGTTATTGTCCAATAAGACCACAGCACTTTAAAACTCCTATGTATTTCATTAGCTTTTATCACTTAGGACATTTTAAAGAAGTATCCTTATTACCTGCATAAGGACCTTTTTAGAACCTTTTTTAAAAAGCATTCCTCTTGGAACTTTTATCACAGATTGAGAGGGATGCTCAAGAGATGGCGGACAATCTAGGCGTCAAAATATTCTCAGCGGATATCATATACCATTTGTTCGATAAGTTCACTGCCTATCGTGAAGAGTTGAAACAGAAGAAGCGGGAGGAATTCAAACATATTGCAGTGTTCCCTTGTAAACTCAAGGTAAAGTATTCTGAAATGGTATCAGTAAAGCAAAAATGGTGTCACTTAATTTGTTTAAAATATTTTTAGTAACTTAGAGAGTTTTAATAATATTTAGGCAAAGACATTCTTTGCACAGGGCCTATGTAGCTTTTTTTGCACTTATGGTTTTGCAATTTAATGTTAGAATAGTTTATTTTATTATTAGCTTCCCGCCAGCGGCTAGGACCACATGATCCTGTATTAAATATATTAATCTTTCTTAAATCACTGTGTATTGATGAAAACTCCATTAAAATTCGTTGTGTAGTTTAAAAGATCTCAGAGTCCAGACAGCGGGAAGCGACTTTATTTTATATGTATAGATGTAAAAAATTTTTTGAAGCCTGTAGAATTATTCGATTTCTGTTACTTTTTTACTCAGATCCTACCGCAGTTCGTGTTTAACTCTCGTGATCCAATCGTTGCCGGCGTGATGGTGGAAGCAGGTATACTCAAGGAAGGAACGCCCATTTGCGTGCCGAGCAAAGAAGTGAGTGGTTATTTATCTTTTGAAAATAAATACATACATCTTTCATGAATTGATTGAATGATTCTTTTGAATACTTGAAAGAAAACAATAATCTAGATCTAATGTAATTTATAAATACACAGCAGTATATTAATATCTGCTGACAAATCATTTTAAACCAAATGGTGAATATTTTAAGGTTTAAATTGATTACACGCACGGTAGAGGGATGGCGACTGAGTAAACAAAAAAAAACTATTTTGTCCAACATATAGAAAAATATTAGAAACATATATTTTTTCTTTGATTTATACTAATTCTTTCTGTTTTTTTCATACTAGTAAAAAAAAAAAATTCTTTTTTTTCTTTATCATATCTCATTGTGCAAACACCTTTAGGATATTAATTTAGTAATACACAGTTGTTACTTATTATTCATATATATTTTGATTAATGTGTGTTGTGTTACCTAATAAATAAATAAACAAGAAATAGGCATAGGCGTTGAAGTTGAGGAGTGGGGGCTCGCAACGTCACAGTTTTGTAGAAAATGTACGAAAGCGTGACGTCATGCGACATTTCAACTCAATCTATAGCTGTCATTTATTGATTACACAAAAAATAAAAAAAATCGGTATTAAATATTCTTCAATAATCTACCTGACGGATAAACAAACAAAAATTAGTCGTCATCCATATTTGTTTGATTTGGATAATCTAATATACCTATATGATTGAACTCATGTGAGGGTGATCCTTATCCTAATATTTTTCCAAGCGATTGCTCATCTTATATATAAAGGCAGCCGTTGAGATTTTAAACAGTACGGTCGTTACTAATTAATACGTTCCTAGTACAAAAATGTTTAGATAGAATTGAAAATAAGTGTAAGTATTAAATTAGTATGGCAACAAAATCATGAGGTATGATGTAATTATCTCTATTTTCGACTCTTATCTAAATTGTATAAGGTTGATATAATTTCAATCTTATGGTTTACAAAGTGTTTTGTAAACCCTAGTGACTTTCAGCTCTATTAGAATGAGATACAGTCTATATTATTTTAAAAACTTGTATAATGAAATAATTAAATAGGTTAGTTTCGGCAGAGAAAAATGAGTCACGAAATTGCACAAAAAACTAAAATTTTAATCGTGATAAACGTATTTATTTTTTCGATATATTTGTTTTATAACTTTTTTTATTAAAAATATTACAAATATTATTTCGAACAAACTAGAATAGGATTACAGTATTTGAATGCACTAAATCAACATCTCATTTCAAACAGTTCGTGGAATTGGGCATAGTGACGTCGATCGAAGTGAACCATAAACAAGTGGAGACCGCTCGCAAGGGTCAGGAGGTGTGCATCAAGATCGAGCCGATACCCGGCGAGTCGCCCAAGATGTTCGGTCGACACTTCGACGAGACTGATTTCCTAGTCAGCAAGGTGAGTTCATATTATAATATATATAATGACTGGGTTAATATTATCCGTCAGTCAGATAATTGAAAAAATAAGTATAAGTATTTAAAAAAAAAATCAGTTTAACAAGAAATATCTTAGATAACCATTAAAGTTGTGGAGTGGGCGTTTGCTACGTACAGTTTTGTAGGAAATGTATAAAAGTGTTAAGTCATGTGACATTTTTACTCGATGTTTTGCCGTAATCTAATTATTGCATAAAAAATAATAAATTACATGTTTAATACTGTTCAACCTGACGGACAAACAAAAAAATTTAGTCATCATTACTATTACGTACCCATGCTAGTTAATCACTTAAAATGGTATGAATCAAAATGCAACTTTAATTCAGTCTAGGCTGTTACAAGCACTCGTGAATGTCGAAAACTACGCCATCGGTTCGCAAATATACGTCCTTGCATTGAAAAGAACCGACAAGAAGTTAATTAATTCATTGACTTTACAAAAATAATATTAATTGTCGATCAGCGAAAATATATTTAATGAGTTCGAGTACCATCTTGGGGTACCTGGGGCCGCTGCTTTTTTATATTCAGGCTTTTATGGAACATATTTTCTCTCTCTCTGACCGAGAACCGTTTCGCCTTTAAGAATAGAGAAGTCGTTAGTCGAAAATCTACCTGGCGAGTCGCACAAGATAACACTTCGACACTGATTTCATAGTCATCTGAGTTTCAACTATAATTTTTATGTAATTCTATCCATAGGCATGCAATATAATATACAGAGTACAGTTATATGAATCTGGAATATTTTTACCTTTTCCTTGTTTGTGCGTAAGGTTACGTTTGAAGTAAATAGGAAATACCTAGAGCTATGTAGCAAGGCAACGGCTAGTATTTTTCATAACCCGATTTCAGAAGTTTATAGCAAAATAAACGTGATGAGTCGTTTCTAATGATACCTCATTTGTTCAGTTACGATGAGTGGTGTCGAAGTTATAAGGGAACTGATGAACATTCTTACACACGTACATACCGGCCAAAATCATAACCCTCCTTTTCGCTTTGCTGTAGTCGGGAGAAAAAATAAATAAACCGCTATTGTTTAATAGCAGACGAAACATGCCTTTTTATAGTGTTTCCATTGTCTATGTGTTTTTATAACTTTTACAAAGTTTGACTACTGACTACAGTTATTGCTTGGTGAGCGCTCTCCTAATTTTAAATTAAGATATTTTTTATCAAGAAATTTTACACTGAGCCTCCTGAAAATGATTATCGATTGCGCTCGTACCACAAAGGTTCAATAATCACCATCTCACGATCTTGCTACAAAATAAAATAAAAAAAAATCTCGCGAAGCGACGTCACACTTTATAGAGGATCGTGTTCCAAGTCACGTGATATGCAGTGGATAAAACTCGACTTATAATTTTAACGTAATATGATAATTATTTTTGACACGAAATCAAAATATGTGTTTATTTCAATGTAAATTTAAGTTATTACTACCGAAACTACCCTATTCTAAAGTGCGATACCAGCTGATTGTGTAGATATTACATACTGTTAAGTTTATAATTATTAATTATTTCTTACCGACTTCGTTTGTGGGTTTTATTTATATCGGTTTCTTATAAGGGCGACAGGAAATATGTCACTATTTGAAGAACAAATTACGAAAGTTCAATGAATAATTTTACGAAAACTTCATTTAAAAATTTTTTACTGTTGGGTCATTATAAAAAGTCGCATTTGACATCTACTAATCTAGATTTGACAGTGAGGCCTCATTCTTAAAATTTTCAATTAACTTGACGAATCGATATGGTTTTCAAAGAATTTTGAATAGAATAAAGTTATTGTTTTAAAATAATATTAATTTTATGATTATTATCAATATATTACTTTGTGATATTGATTTATAAAATTATGTATTGTGTTGAATTTTAAAATGGCTTTTGGTGTAATGCGCCCTTTTAAATGTAACCAAGGTATTTTAAATACCATAACCAAGTCAAATATATACGAGTTTATTAAAGACTAGTTTTCCGCTAGCGGTTAAGCCCGCGTGGTCTTGTATTATACATAAAAACCTTCCTTTTGAATCACCCTATCTATGAAAAGAAACCGCATCAAAATCCGTTGCGTGGTTTTAAAGATTTAATCATAGGGATATAGGATATAAGAGAAAACGATTTTTATTTATACTATGTAGTGATTTCGATGGTGCAAGTGGTTAGAATTCCAACTCGGTTGCATTTCTTTATTTGTCAGTATTGTTTGTATTTAAAAGTTGTTTCAAATAGAGTATTTGACAACATTAAAAATATATTAAAAGTTGTGGTAATAATAAAGCATAATAAAATATATTTCACTTTATTTGAAACGAAATGATGTATAATTTTTGCAGATTACATAAAATAAAATAATTTTTTGACCGTGTTTAATGTTTAGGTGATAAAAATCAGAGACGAAATTTATTTAAATAATATTTTAGTGATTAGAATCCCAATCTGGTTATTTGTTCATGTTTTCATAAATAACTATCAAATCAAGTTTCGAGTAGACCAAACAATCTTTTAGATTTTTTGGATACACATAACACTGTAGCGGCGTTTATTTTGTTTAGAATTAAATATATTTATTACATTTAGAAAATTGATCGGTCAATGTAAAACGTAAAATTGCTTTAGTTTTATATATGACAATAATATATTTAAATAACAAAGATTATATATGCATTAGTATCGTTGTCGTAACTTTGAAAATAAAATAATATAATAATATGTTTACTACATTGCAAGGTTACTTTGAAGGCGAGACAGAGAGATGTCAAATGTGGGCTATTATAATGACCCAACAGTAGGCAACTTTTAAAATAAAATAAAAAATTGTTATATTCTCCAGTACTTTTTCTGGTGCAATGTTATCATTTCCACTGTTTAATGTTTTGCTTATCTACTATGACAGCCATAAAAAATTAATTAACATCGGTTCGGAAAAAAGTTTGTTTTTTGGTAAAATGCTCACTAACACCAGAAGCAACAAGAATCTGTATTCGACACCCTCGACAAGAACACTGAGAGATCAGTCTTCCGATTACCAAAACGTAGAAAAAAATATCATTAATATTTATGAAAAACAATATTTAAAAAATATAATCCTATATTAAGGTCTTATTTAAATACACGGATGTTCGTATGAGATGGCTCACACTCGTAAGTAATGAATGGTGGACGGGTACGCAGATATCGGGCCTATTTCTCGCGTAGACAAATGTCACAGATTGACACCCGCTAATAATAGCGAGATTGCGACCGCCGCGCTGTTTACTTACCACACCACCTAAACTGCAAATGTTTGCATTCGAAAATAGAACGGAAAAGGTGCGTTTCGTACGCTGTGTACGTTTTGTTGCATGTCGCGCAGGAAATAGACTGCTGCCGTCTATTTACCAGTAGGCACTCTCGCCAGTAGGTGTACGTTAATTTTTAAAATTTTCACTTGTAACATTATAGAATTCGCAATTTCCCACACATTAATTACGGGTTAAATTAAACGAATGCAATTGAATTAGTACACCAACAACACAATAAATATGTAATCTATAAATACCCGACCACCCATATAGTGAAAAGACATTGAAAGAGTTTCCGCTTCAAATATAATTGCAATTGAACATCTACATCGAGCACCGTGTTTAAAATTACACTGGCCTTGATAAAAGTTCGTAATAAAAACTCAAGACTTTTATAACGGTTGATAGTTCAATATGTGAAATTACTTACGCTATTCGCTACCAAGTGCGGAAGTCAGGCATTAGAACGGTTCCCTATCGATTTCCATAAAAAAATAAGGCATTATTAGACTTTTTTTGCTGTGCTTCGTTTCATCTGCTATGAAAAAATATTAATTCGTTAAAAAGTGCATATTGACTTTATATTTATTCCCACAATTATGAGCCAAATAAGAAAAAGATTCGATTTTAATGCATTTACTTTTAAACTCTATTTTCACAATTATTTCGAGTTTGACAGCTGCTCCGTAATTTTAACCGATTCATCGGTTCTTTCGTGTCTAGTAATATGCGAATGCATATTATGTAAAAAAAAATACCTAAAGGATAGTAATGCCAACATAAACTGTATGCTAAAAAACAATTATGGCAAAGTGTTTCATCTAATTTCGGTAGGTAAACAGTTATGCAAGTACTTCATAATAGCCAAAATTGGTGAAAAACTTCATATCGAATAATTATAAATCTATTAGACTGCTCGGCAGGGCTAAGAAGTTGTCGTGAAAGTGCCGAAAAAAAAATCACGTTTTCGAGCGCCTAACTCATTAGCCATAGGGTACGACATCGTATCGATGTTATGACATTTCATACTTCTTTGACTTGAACCTTCGGAAATAAATGTGAGTTTTCTCCTTTTTAATAATAGTTTGTTTGAAAGTTATTTATATGTCTAAAAATGCGGTTCGAGCCCAGCTTAATAATATGAAAATGAATATTACTCTAGTCTTTATGCACTCCAGATAACAAGTCAAGTTGGCGTACCGAGTTGATCCTGTTGCCACTAGATGTCACTTCACAACTCTACTAACTTATGCCGCTTCTTAAACTAAACTAAAAACAATAAAATAAATATTTTAGAGTAGCTCCCTCACAACAAACTTAATTATTTAGTGCTTTTACAGAGTTTTTACAGGAACCCTTCGTGCACTAATCCAACTCGCAATTGATCCGTTATTTAGTGGTAGCTGATAATGTTACAAGTTTTTGTAAAGTATTTATTCAAAATCAATGACGAGTACGTTATATATTCAATTCACGAGTAAGTATACAATAAGGGTCTTAGGCTATTGGAATAAGGTTCATAAATTGGGCGATTATACCGTAATAACGATCTATTCTATAACGATAATATTAAGACACTTCTCAAGTAACAAAATTCAGCGTAATAAAAGTTTCAATATTTTTTTTACGCTGATGTCGTAAACCCCAAATAGGCCCTAGTTTTATCGCTGATTTTTTTCTAAAAAACGTAACATAAATACTTTGAAATATTACAGAAATTTTTGGTTTTGTTGGACCGTTACTGTTATAGCACATCTAGGAAGATACAAAGGATATAATAGATCTTTTTTATCACTGTATGGTAACTAAATGGCAGTAGTTATAGATAATAATATTACTTTATCATATGCAGAGATAAGACAGCAAACAGATTTCTCAGGTGCATCCCGTACTATTTTAAAGTTAGTTCTAATTTGTGTATCCATGTTCCCGTTACGGCTCACAAGCCATTCATAAATATTGCGTCTCCTAAAACAAACGCTTCTTACGTATTCTCATCTACTTACTGATATACAATAAGCCCCGTCTTTGTCGGAACGTGACGGCTGACAAGCTTCGCTGCCGATGATGCAACCAGGCTTGAGCGTTCATTCATGAGTGCAAATCCGCAGCATGAATGCAAACCGGCAGTTGACATCAATGGCCCCTCCGCGCGGCGCCATTGATCGGTGTATAGAACGCGGAGAGGGGACAGCCAGGTCACTAGGTCGAGGGGAACTCTTGAAGCTCGGGGAGGGGGTGTGTGATGTTTCAGATTGGACTGGAATGAGATCAAGAATAAGCCCATATTAAATTAAAATATAATGTCTCGAAACTGCCAGAAATATATTCTTGAGATTAATTGGATAATAGAGCAATGGGATAATTGCCTTTTTTAAATCTTTCGCAATCCCTTTCAAAGGCAAGGTATAATGTTCAAAGGCATAGATAATCCTATTTATATTATAATCTCTATTACGGTTGATCGAGATTTGGCCCTCGATATTACGTTTCATTACAGTTTATTTTTGCTCTTAATGAGTAATATAATATTTGCTGAAGATAACCTGTAATTGGCTTCAATTATAGACATATTGACATACGATATTTTTTCTAGATAAACAAATAGCAGTACAAATAACATACGTGTGTTTAATGAAAGGAAACATACGTTTGGTAGGAAAATTAGATATCAAATTAATTGGGCTGTACCAGCAGATCAATGATTTTTGAAGAGTTACATGTGTGTGTGTGTGTGTGTGTGTGTGCATTCGTTGTGTTGTGTTAAAAAAATAGAAGACGCATTGTGCGAACATGCCGGTCTTAACATTATATAAAAGTGTTAATGCGTGAACTCGCATTTTCCGTCAACCGTGCGAAGGCCGCGATATTTTGGGAATAATGACGTCACGCATTTCACACGCGCTCTAGTGCTCGTCTTGTTAGTGTATCCGAAATCAGAACGAAACAACCCTTCCGATATTTTAATCTGACGCATTTTCAAGGGCGTGGCCAGGATAATAATGGAATGAATACTTACTGAGTAAAATGTTTTAAATAAACAAACCTTTGTGATTTATCAACAATATTATTTTCTTGTACTATATTCCTTCGGTTCGTTCAAGGGCAATAGAACGTACACCGCATCGTGCCGTTCGCTTCCACTAGTACACCTGAGTATTCTAATTGTCCTCGCACGAAAATTCGGAAAATTTCGAATTTCTCGGCATTAAAACCCATATTCTGTCCATCAGTTTTAGGAGTTATATAGGCACTCTATGATTTGCTATCGTAACACCAGAATAGTTTCGTTATTATGATAAATTACTTGTAGGTCTTTGTTATACGTACGTACCAACAAATATACTAATTTAAATATATGGTTATCATCAAATGGATAGAGCTCCATCGTTTTATTCGTCAACATTAAGGCCACCCTAGCCAATCGTTTGTGCAATTATTACTCTTGTTATGTAGTGCAAAAGTAGATTCTTCCGCGGCATGTCGTGCTGTGGCACAACACAGCCGTAGTTAGCGGTTGCACACAAACGCGCTGACCCGGTCAGACCCCATTCTAGACGCTCCATTGATATTTTGCAGTGCGGTTCATTGATGGAATTTTTGATTCTGCTGGGGAAGGGATATAATAGTTATTTTTTGCACAATACCACAAACTACATAATAAGAATTTGTATACATAATTCAAATTTGTATTACTTCTTTTTTTTTAAATATAACATGTAGGTAATGCAAACTGTAGTCTCAAAGCATTAAGGTTTATAAATCAAATGGAGAGATTTGACTTAATCATAATTCGGTACTGAATTCTTAAGTTTTAAGTTTACAGCATAAAGTATATTTTTATGGTGCCGCATCTCAAAAAGAAAAAAAAAGGAATTCTTATAGGGTCACTTTGTTGCCTGTTTGTTTGTCTGTTAAAACCCTTTATTTCGGAAACGCGAAGAGATATTGAGTTGAAAAAGACATCACGGTCATTGTACTAAACTGTTAATATCCCCTGGAGAATAGGATCATATACATATTTTAAATGTAATTAACAAATAGTTTGTAGTCTATAGAAACTACCTATTAATTAAAATGACCACCCGCATTGAATAATCATTAGATGCATTGCAAATTGACTTCTAAGTTACTGAAACGGACACAATATTCACTTTATTAAGGAATCTTTTTGTGTCTTGAAGTTCAAAGTAATTTTAAAGCAACTTTCAAAGCACTAGAAGAGTTTAGTCTCTAATGTAATTGCATTGATCTGGATATGCGCAGCCTTCGCAGTTTCTATTATACAATTTTCTTAAGCTTTTATCGCGCTAAAAATATCTTTCGAACATCCGTTCCTCTGTGCGGCTCTTAATATGATTTCCGAGTTCCGAGGGCTGCGTTAGCAACGGCCTCCTGAGGCACCGCTGCAGCGGGCGACGGGGGTACCTGACCTACTTCCATGCTTGCACCACCCATGTTCTATTTTCTCAATGACGTCATAACCTCCATTCACCCCGAGGTGCTGAATCGATGCGCCCCAAACTGTGTCGACCTGAATGAACCACTCGAGTACATTGAGGCAGCTATTTTTAGGTGTCCCCGGCCTGGTCCCAGGCTTTAGAACCAGTTTTTGCGGATGTGTCGTTCGGCCGCAATTAAATTCTGTGAGCCATGAATTAATTTATGACACTTCGATGGTCTTCGCAATTTGTATCAAATTGAATTTCACTACGTATCCGATGTGTGGTTGTCCTTATTGCTTCGTTTCTGTTATTTATAACGACGTTTGAATGTAAAAACTTGCTTGTAGCAATTTAATTTTGTTTCTTTTCTTATTCTCGCAAGCGGCTGGATATTTTATTCATATATCTGTTGATTTGTTTATTTTTTTCTCAACCCACTTGTATTCTGTGACAGGTATGAATGAATAGGAAATAAAAAGACGAGGCAGGTGAACGGAGTCTTTGCCAAATTAGGATTATTATTAAGTTTAACTTAACGCTAACCTTCGAGTGATTGTTTTTTTTTCATTGTTGCAGATATCTCGAGCGAGCATCGACGCTTGCAAGGATTACTTCCGCGACGACCTCATAAAAACCGACTGGCAACTTATGGTGGAACTGAAAAAACTCTTCCAAATCCTGTAACCCACCTTCCGATTGTCATCCTCACCCGTCAAAAAGACTTCATACTACTCTCTGTCTGTTCCATCTAACGTTATTCGCAGTTCTATAATAGAATCTCATGGTAGTTTCTTTTAAGCATGCGTTTTAAGTATTTCTATTCGTAGAAAGCCTATAACTTTCATTTTAATATTGCAAAATATATCACCAACTATTTGCCATGTTTCTGTATTTCTGTTTCTTTGTTTTAGTTGTTTAAAAATAAATTTGTTTTTAACTTATTATGCAGTTGTATCATGAGATATTGTAAATAGTATTATTATTATACATTTATTTATTACAGAGGGTTCCATTGTGTTTCAACCTTTAGTATCTTTATGTTTGGACCTTTGAGGACAGAGAGGCGTGCAGGTGTTATCTCGAATATACCCTTATTCATAATACGTGTTCGATGCAATTATAGGTTACAGCGCTTGTGAATATTCACCAGAATTATTAGGAGAAAGTTTGTAAAGAATATTATATTATCACCGAGTCATCTGTAAATATTCATATGGGTTATTTACAAAATTTATAGTTGCATGTAAATAATAAAGCAACTTGCCACTTTTAACATGAACAGTGCAATAAACGATCTCGTTGAGTAATGAATGTGTCTTTGTAGAGCAATGTCTGTTTTCTACGGTGCTTCTAATGTAGTTTACATATACTGATGTATTCTATGTGTATCAACGTAGTTGTAATACAAATTATATAAATTATAGTAGATTTTTTTCGACATGAGGCACTGTGATGTGTTTGGAGGTCGTATATTGTACTCGGCTGATACCTAGTGACATCACGTATCCTTGTGTTTCGATGTCGGTGGGTGGATGCAGCGACGGCACGGACAAAGGTCCTTAGTCCTTATTGAAGGTACAGAAGGTTGTATTTTATATGTAGGTATTTTTCCCTTTTTGAAATGCTTTGTATTATATAGATGGAATCGGACATTATTCTTATATTGAAGAAATTTTATTAAATTACTCAAATAATTTTTGTTGTTTTATTTATTGTTCATCGGCTTAGTTTCTAGATGTTTTGATAATTTTTGGTTATGATAACAATTATGTTACTTGAATTGTGCCATAGATTCTAGACGAAAGCCCTTATCTATGGTACCTATTAATAACTAATGTTGAGCATTGAAATACTGAAGAAGTTGATGCTATACTACTAAACAAGAAATGAGGCACATATAGCCCATATCAGTTACATTAGTTGAGATTAATGTTAGCAATTGACGAATGCAAACTTTGCGGTGCGTTAACTATTCTAGGTTGCTCGCAACTACTGCGACTGTATCGACTACGAGTACAATCTTAATAATAATAATATGCTTTATTGGAAACAACACAGGACAAAATAATAATTACACGGCGAGAAAATGAAATAGTGTGCAGAAGGTAGCAATGTATTCCAGGCAACCTATAAAGGAAAATAAATAAATAATAGTTTATAATAATTAACTCCTAACTCCTCTAGCTATAACTCGAGTCATAGGAGACGACATCTTAGCGATATTATAGCACTATTTCGTGTCATTTTACTACTTTGGCATATCCTATAATAACGACGTAAGATTGATAAAAAACGACGACAATGGATTTGACAGCGGTCTATACAACTTAGAAATTAATCCACCAAAAGATATGTTAAAGTAGTTAAATGGAACGAAATATATCGTCATAACATTCGCATATATGTCGTATCCAATGGCTAGAATCATATCTATTAAGTTAGCGGTCGCTCTGCAGGCCCTAAGTACGCGATTTTAAGCTTGTCCCAGGATAGAAATGCATATGTGATCTTGATGTGTTGAGATTTCGATTGAAACTTATTAGTTTCATATAATTGGTATGGTCAAAGACACTTGCATGTCGTGTTGTATCGAGTTTTCATTTTAAAGTATGAAACAATAACAACAACGGCGCAATTACACACACTATTATGTGTTTCCGCCTTTAAAGCTTTATTTCCATGGTTAATACCTACCCGTGATTTAAGGATATCGGAAGGGAAGAACAGTCAAGTTGAAGCCACTTACTAATCCGCGTTTTGACTAGCCGTTGGGTGGGTCCGTGTGGATAGAAAGTCCCACACACCCCCTGTCGCTTGTCAAGCGGCGGGGACGGGGTCTATACCATTCCGCATACGACAAAAAAAAATTCAAAATGCACGATGCGTCCGCCGCCGGTTGCTTGTCGGGCCATAGTAAGGTTGCTTGTCAGGCCATAGTGTCTGCGGACGGCGAATCAACCGTAGGTTACAAGTGAAAAAACGTGCATTTACATTCAATACCACGTCCGGTTATACGAATCTATTAAATTTTAAATCTTAATGCCTTGAGGGTAAATTTTGGAAGTTGATTGCGAAAATTTTCTGATAACCCGACGTTTTACTTTATATAAAAAATATGTAAGACTACATTTAGGCCAAAACTCGCGATTTTAACCCATGTTAAAAGTTAGGAAGAAGTGAATTATGATACGTCGTAGCTGGCAACGGTATGAGTATTATATTTGCCTATACGTAAGTAATTAAAGTCTCAAATAGCCAAAAGTGACTAAACTGGGTCATCTGCTATACACAATGCTTCTAACCCTTATCTATATCTTCATAAAAACAAACCTTGGATATTTTTGGGAAAAGCAAGAAATCGTATAGCTATATTATACAATTTAATCTCAACTCAGTCAGAAACTAAAAATAACTTTGAAGAAGATTGCGAGGTGTTAGCTTATACCACGCTGAAACATCGTATGGTGCGAAAAGATTCAAGTTGGAAAATTTTCCAAAACGTGTGTTTCATTCTGTGCTTCAATTCTTTAATGTTAACGCAACTATGGCGTTTCAATTAAATCTCTTTTTATTAGATTGTATAACTATCAAAATATTGTGGACAGAAATTATTATTTATTATTATTATTAACACAGTACTTATTATTAGTCTATAAAATAAAAATGTCAGAAAACTCTAGCTTAACAATAATATTGTGTCTCATATAGATAATAATGCAATTAATTGAAACTATTGAGATGCCATTATTAAAATAGCATTATTGTAGACAACATAAATAAACTTTTAAAAAAATTGTATCATAATCCCAGCGGAGCGACCTCCTAGCTCCTCTATCATATGGCTAGCTATACCTCTAGCAATAGGATATGACATCGTAGCGATTTTGAAGCACTATTTCGTTTCATTTTTCTACTTTGACGTTTACCTTAATATCCAAAATCTAATGATAAAGTATGATGAATATGGATTTGACAGCAGAGTTTCCAAGTTAGCGATTTATCCTAAAATCGAAAATTTCAAAGTAAAATAAAACGAAATATAGTCATAATATCCGCTAAGATACCGTATCCCATGGCTAGAGATATGGCTGGAGATTGAGGAGGTAGGGAAGTAGATACGAAATACAAACACAGTGAAATTAATTACACACACTAAATGACAGAGAGGTAAATTAAGTATTACCTACTTAAAATATTTTATTATCTCTACCAAACAATAAGATTTCTTTAATATCAAATACCCAAATCTATTGAAAGTTATGGAATGCCAACCTACCTACTAATAACTGTGAACGATTTTATCTTATTAATAAAACTAATTTATTAATCGATGTTGTAATTAATATAAGGTATTTTCATTACAATTTAAAGAGGTTATTAGTGGTGATGCTATCAGTCCTCGTTCGTTGATTACGAGTGACATTAACAATTAGTATTACTTATCTATATTTTTCTATTTTTACTTGATCGATCTATTATATGGTCTGGGGAGCGCATTCCGTAATATTCCGAAGCCGAATCCGGATTCACTCATGTGTCCGAATCCACGTAATTTAGTGTATAAATTCTATTGATTCCATTTTTTGTCAAAACAAAATTGGTTGATGAAACGTGTCTTAGATGTTCTATAATTATGTCATTTCGAAACTCACTTATGCCGCAAAACGTTATTATCAATTCAAGATTGAGCGGAAGCCGCTTTTGAAATTAATTCGGACACCTGAATGAATTCGAATTCGGGTTCGGATTTTGACAGAATTATAATTCATTTAAAATCGAGTAGCATATTCGAGACCCTTTGATTTCAGTCTCAATGTCACACAGCGGGCAATGCTTAGCACTTCTCTACGTGATCGAATTAGGAATGACGAGGTCCGTAGGTGAACCAACGTTACTGACATTGCTCGAAAGATTGTACAGATGAAGTGGCAGAGGCCGGGACACATGGCTAAAAGTACCGAATGCCGCTGGTGCAGAAAAGTTTTGGAATGGTGACCATGCACCAGATGATGCTCAGTGAGTAGGCCTCTAACAGGTGGGCAGGGACGGTGGCAGCGCAGGACTGATTGGCGCTTGGTAGATGATGATGAATGATGATGAGGGTGTATTTAGAGTCAAATATTTTATGAAAGTGCTTTTCTTTCAGAAAACATTCCTATTTCATTTACTACTGCTAATATTTTATAATATGAGGTCGAGATCATCAAGAAAAATAAATTAGGTAAGGATGGAATATTATTCAACCAAAGTTGAATTTTGACAAGTCACAAAATTTTTATTTTAGAATATTATACTTAGAACTATGTGTGACTTTAAAAAATATAAAGAAATAAATCGATTGATTACATATAGGCACAGATACAGACATACTATAAGCCTTTTCGATCACATCACAATTAAGTTTATCAAAATAAATAAAGTTGTAAACAGGGATTAATCCTAGTTACTTATATCCTAATTATCTTTAAATCCAGTACCTAATTATCTTTAAATGAGGAATGTCAATTTTATAAGGAATAAAGCTTTTACAATTTATAACATGCACTAAATAATCGTGTTAATAAAATATGAATGATTGGATATAGAAAAAAATGGCTTGGATATGGACTAGAGAATTTACTCCTAACTACTACTTTAAATATGATTTAATTATGTTCTAGTAACACAACCTAAGTATATTAGATAATTATATAACATGGTTTAAATGGTAAAATCCTCGCCCACCTATGTTGGTAGTGTTTGTCGTCAATAATTCGGATGGAAGGTCGTCATTTCTCATACCATGCCAGCGGAAGACCAATGCCGAGCCAGCAGCTCTACCGATTGGGCGGAACATTCCAAGTACCTAACGCGCCTTCTTGCTGCGCTTCCGCGTTTGTTATGCAATGAAACAGAAAAAAAAACTATTCTCTGAATGAAAGTAAGAAAATTAAGCTTACCATACCTCACACGGAAGGATGTCATTGTTAAAAACGTTTGAGGAATCACTTGTTTCTATTGTTTTTTGTTGTTTTTTTGGATGCATTTGTCGGTCGTAGCTATGGTTACTTGGTGTGTGTGGGCGAGAAGGTGGCGTTTTCAGGGTCTAGGTTACGCCCCGGAGAATAGGGCGCATGCGCGGGCCTCGGAGCTCGGAGCCCGGCACATTTCCTCATACGAACCGGTCGGTCTACTCGCCATGGAACAGTGCTAAGATGTACTTGTGACCTAATTGTTAATTTAAAATTTAAATGCACCGCAGTCTAGTGAAAAGGTGACATCTGCTAATCGAGTGGACATTAAAACTCTGAGCAAATACCAATTTTAATGTAACGGAAAAAAGAATCGTTTTCCTAAAAACTATTTCTAAAGTGCGGAAGTGAAACAAGCATTTAAAAATATCAAAATAGGTGAACCTTGTGAAATACTTAGCGAACATTACGTAAGTGTTGAAAATAATTAGTTTGACCGTAGATAGTTTTGTTAATAAATATAAAATACACTTAATTTTAATAATTACATAAACTAGTGTTGTCTTTAAAACTTCTGTGATACATTTTGATTAACAAAAATGCCTCTGAGCATAAACTTGTGCTTTGTTAGTTAGATAAAAAAGATAATTGTAGTTATTTTACATATAACTTATTTGTGGGATATTTTTATAGCAAAAAAGTATCCAATTGTTTTTCGTTTGATAAAAAAATTGTGATAAAATATTGTGTATCCTATATATATATATATATATTTAAAAAACTGTGTCCCTATTTTATAATAACACTTTTGAATCAGTGACTCGCCGATAAGATAAATTAACTGAAAATAAAATCTAATAAATAAACTAATACAGAACATAAAACGTTGTACTGAATTTTAAGTAAAAGTGATTTCCAACCATCTTGCTTTCATTTACTGGATTATGCTACGCGGCTAATAAAAGTAAGTACTTATTTTTTACATTTAAATTAACTTTTGCAAATTTTCAATTTAATTAAGAACATTTTCAAACTTCGGCATTTACGAATACGAAACACCAAAATCTCAGCCAGCTATATAATTTTCCCGCTACCGATATAAATTTTTTGTGCAATCACAAAAATAATGAAAAAAGCCATCCTATATTAATTTGGTCCATCCATCCAAAACACTACGTACTTATTACACTCGCGTTAAAGCCCAATTGCTGTAAATACTGTTAATTAACCGTTTTCCCTTTAAGAGAACATAAATTAGTGTATATATAATCGTCTCAAATCAGCCAATGTTCTTTGCCGTCATGCTGTGACATTAGCAGTTAGTTTCAGTATTTTTCGGCCACGTACTACGCCATTCATTCATGCGAGTAAATGAATGGGTAGCGGGGCGGCGCGCGCGCATCTGAAACAGTCACACCGCGCACGCCTGCGCGCTCGCCGCGCTCGTTCGGCGCACATGACATCGCGTGTGTCTTAACGAATGTGCACTAAAAACCATATTTGTGCGACACTCCTCCACATACTCCTGTTAGGCTTTCTCTTTAGATTCTGCAGATATCTAATGCACGAGAGTTACTTTTGAACTGCTATATATCTATAAACATAGTGCTTCAGGTCACATTTCGACAAGTTATTTTACCAGGGCTCCTGTTCTCGAAGGTAACTTTATAAGTAATCCTTCATATTTCTACCAACTGTTATTGTCTTACTTAACATGTTAAACTTTGACAGTACTTATTCACTACGATTTAAGAAACCAGAAGCTCATTTATATTTCCTAGAAAATTTTTGAAAAAATATTGAAGGTCTGTGAAATGTAAACATTAAAAAGGAACCTCAACTCCAAATAATTAAAGTTGCATAGTACATTGGCACATATAATTTTTCCAACTAATACGTAATCAATATAAAATTACTAATAACAATATTTAATAAGTTTCAATTATAAAATTACACTATCAATCTTATGTTTCTCCTTCAAAACAAAAAACTAGATTAAATCAAATATAATTAAGTTTTTAGATATCATATATATGTGTGCGTCATAGAGCTGATATCCCAAAATTCCCGACCTTGAAATGAGTATATTGAGGATTAAACAGACGCACTGCTCTTAGCATACTATGACGAACCGTACGCTTTAATTGAAGATAATTTACAAGATCTATAAACGCCGCTAAGACTATTAATTGAATGACTGGCCCAATTCACTCAGCTGGCCACCACCGGTAGTCATAGAAATTTCCCGTAATATTTATTAGTCATTTCGGTTACGCCCATACCAATTACCTATATCATGATCTGATGTTGGTTAAAACACCGCCATATAGGTGACAATTCATCATCATCAGCCCATATTCGTCCACTGCTGGACATAGGCCTCCCCAATTGCACGCCATCTACTTCGATTTTCGGCTATTCGCATCCAGCTCCTGCCAGCCATCTTGCGCAAATCATCGCTCCACCGCGCACACACAGGTGACAATTGGTTTTTTATATAACCCTAGGCATTATTAAGTGCAATCAGGTAATACTGATTCAAAGAATAGTGTATAAGTAAGTAAATAAGAAGTACCTACCTATATCAGAACGGAATGCTCTTTGAATATCTCAAACTATTTTGGTCTAGAGATCACTTTCTCAAAATTAACTGACAACTTAAACCCTGTCGCCTGTACCCAATTTACTTAAAAAATCTGTCTCTAGTTTTTTTACTACTGTCACAAAATTTTGTATAAAAGAAACATTGCGGTTAGTTAAGTGAATCAACTTCATACACGTTTTTGATAACAGATACACTTATACAGAAATAGACTTCATAGTTTCAAATAAAATCTTGTGTTATTAGACGGCGATTCTTAGACGTCACCGATCAGAAAAAAAACAGTTTCCGTTTTATATTGACTCCTAGGAAACCGGTTTCGACCCCGAGGGGTCTATATAGACAACTTTGAGAATCCCTGGACTATAGTGTCCCGTTGCTATTAGTCGAGACGCGTCGAACGGTCGGGCGCCCGCGCAGCGCAGACATCCGACACCGCCTACAGGAAGCCGCTCTCGGGTTGCACTGTGAGCCTTATCACTATTGCCCGAACGACTAACCCCATAAAAGAAACAAAACGCGTGCCAAATTTATGTTTAACAGAAATTCACCGGATATTATGACGCTCAGCAGCCTAGAGATATAGCTTTTGTAAAAGTCCGTTATCTAAGTTCTATGGGATGGGACTTTTTGAAAACTAATGCTTGTTATCAGCGTGGCGCCAACGTTTTTTTACATTCGCCTACGTATTTTTATTTGTTTGTAGAAAGATGGGCACTTAAGTATTTTGCTGAAATTGATAACATTTGTAACGAATAAAAGCCTTTGTATTTTTTATGCCACTGCAAGAGCTTTTATAATAAGTTATGACAAGTTGGGAAAATGTGACGTTAATCGAATTTCGTGAAATTTAATTATTGTTAAGTCTGTAGCATAAATAACATAAAACTTTGTGTTAAGTTCGTCAATTAGGTATATGTAAATAGCCAAATGTTTTTCTAGTAAACCAATATCTAATCGACAATAATTCACTACATTTTAAATGAAGATATTTAGGGTTACGCATATAGTAACAAGAAACTTCTATGGCCTTGAATCTGTCTTTTTTCAAGCCGAGTAATTGGTGAAAAAAAATCTTATAATAAAAGAATAAAATCGGATTTATTTTTTATATCTGTATACCTAGAAAGGCAAAATAGAAAAAGATTAATATTCTACGTATACATGTTTTAAGCGCGAAAATAACAAAGTAAACCGAAACTAAACAAATTTGTTTGATCTTTTTTGGCTTGATCGTATGCGCTGTTAATTGATGAAAACGTAAAGTTTGACAAGTAAATTTGTCAAGCAAGTTTGATCGTTTAGAGGGGGCTTAAGCCTATTATAAAAAAAAATCCTAATATAACATTACAACAGAACAAGCAACGAACTATTTATATTACTTATAAATACAGATATAAGTACTATTAATTTTTATTTATCTATGTTTCTTTTATTAATTATGTATAACATCCTTTGAGTATGAAAATAATTACATCCTTCAGTTCGTAAAATTCTGTCTTAACTATTACGTATAATGATAGCTAATTATAACTTTCATCAGAATTATATTAAGAATAGAACACAAAAGCTCGTTAGATAAATAATTTATAGAATATTATCAAGTAAGGATAACGGTTATGTAAGTGATTGTTTGACATTTAATTATACATAAATATTGGTGGGGCAGATGTATAATGTGTATAAGAATATGCATATATTATATTGACAAGTAGGTCGTCTGTCAACATGTAGGTGGACAAGTCACGTATTCATTCATATGACTGCTACATATTATTATTTACATTTGTTAATAATAATTGAAAAGTAATATTATAATTGAATATATATTCAAAGATTAAAATGATTAAAAATTATAATCTTTGAGTGTCAAACTTAAGAATATTTTTAAAAATGGTTTCATAAAATCATTGAAAATGAGCGACAATAAATTGGCTTTTAGAGATTTAACCAAGTGCTTTTATTCTCCTAAGGATTTTTATTTTGTTAATTTTTGATTCAGATGGGAACAAGGTCTGTTCGTCAGTTGTTAGTATCTAAGTGTTTCTAATAATGAATATTAATATTATTTGTAATTTAAATTGTCCAATTTGTATGATGTTCGAAAAACATAATTTTCCCTTTTTTAATGATAACTTATCAAAAGTTTATGGTTACCAAAATAAGTATGCGATTATGATAACTTTGGTGACATAAATATATGTCTTCTAAGTAAACAATTAGAATGAGTGTTCTAGTTATTTTGATACATAAATAAAACTGGTAACGAGTTTGATTTTTTTTAATGGTGCCACCTCATGACCCATAGCTTACTGATTTAATAGTTAGAATTTTGACAATTGAACTACGATCCGCGGAGAAATCAGGGAACACTCAGTCAAACGTAGAACTTCTTATTCTTACATTTCGAAGTCAGTTCTATGCATAAAGTAAAATGATAGTAAAATGAAAAACAAACAATGTTTTCTTAGCGAAGATTTTCATTCAAATCAATAAAATAATATATATAATAACGAGGGTAAATACGGTTAAATAATCGATTTTATTTTATCTTCGTTCGTTACGAATGTCTTTCTTACTTTTTTTAAAACCTAAAAGAAATGCGTCATCGTATCAACAGTCACCACGGAACATGGAACGTCTTTGCTAGCTGTTGCCTAGGGCTCCTCTCCTTCCGCTGGACTATTTACGAGGACTAGTCAAACGTAGTGTCTAACCCCCTACGGTGTACTACTGTCTACCCCCCTACTATGTATATCAGGGTGAGCTTCGGAGGCTGCAAAAAAGTTCTGGAAATTCTGCTACATTACCGAATTCCTTGATCACTCAAGAAAGGTTTAGGATTGGACAAACCTATCCTGATTGGTTTGCTGACAGTTGACCAGTCAGTCAAATAGATCAATCAGCGTTTATTTTAACAGATTGATCAGAGATTCATTGTGGCAAATTAATCAGGATTTCAGTTATGAAGTAAAGCTGCTGATGGGGACTTGCAGTACTATTCTGTTGTAAAAAAGTCATAGAGAGAGCATAGATGCTCAATCAAATAAAATTATCGTCAATAGGTAATAAAGGTTTTATTTGTTTTGATCGGTATATCCCAGAACATTGGTGTCGTGTAAAGAACGGAATAGTTGTCTGCCCGCAACAGCTTGTGCCAATAATTGTAAAAAGTTTTATTACTTAATATGTGTACGATAGTAGAAGAAATAAGTCAATTAGTAAATAGTTTCATGAAAATTTTAGCTTTTCTACCTTAGATAGATAGTTAACTGCATCATATGTGGATGATATTAAATACCTAATTGTGATAATTGTTACTATCATTATCTGCCGTGTCTAGATTTATACATGATATCTAATTAAGGCTACTGACACGCAACGTGGATTTAATTACATTCTTGCTTACCATGCTTTGTAATTGACGGAAGTATCTATTTTCAATGATTCATATTTCTTATTAAAGTATTTTGTTGTTATTAAGTGTCAAGTTATTTATTTGGTGAAAAACTAAAAACAAGTCCACTCCTTGGGTTCGTGTTCGATTTCAGAAGAGGTACACATGTTAGATGTGTCTTCGCTTTTTTTTTTACTTTTAAGTATTTCCCTTGAAGTAAGACGTTTATCGTGGTAAATACAATTTGTCGACGTTATAAGTGCACTTTAAATTGCGTATTATTAAACCTTATAATTAAAAATAAGTATAAAAATTTGTAATCATTTTTCATTAAGAATATTTTTCTGTATAGCCTTGTAAATGCAAAATTGATAATAATGCAATAAAATTACCGAGATTTTTCAATGGAAGTCGAGCCTTTTCTGGGGACAGCTGACAACCTTAAGCCCACCGCGCAATATAATGGATAACTAATGTTATTTTTCAAATTCCTAGCCCCAACAACTTGCGTTGTGGGATGGGATTGCAGTCTTAAAATCGACATTCGATGTAAGGCAGATGACTCGGTGTTGGTCACTGATCCCTTTTTGGCCATTTGGAACTTCAAGGCGTTCTTACGCATAGACTTATTATTTTACAGTGAACGAATATTAAAATGTGTGGCAAAATAAATACCGTTGATGCTGTGATGTGTCAAAGTTCATTTCCTCGTTAATCGTAATATGACCAAAACCGGGTCATGGCCCTATAGTGAAATGTTTCGTTTTATACAAGAAACAGCGATTTTTATAATTTCATTTGAACCCTTAATAGAACCATCTAGGTGCCTTAAATTTACATTCAACACCATCATCTTTTTGAGTTTTTTTTTTATAATAAATATTTTATTTATACTTTATAAAATGGGGGTAGATTTATACAAATTTAGTTAATATATAAAACCTGCTTTATTTACTTTTAATTATTAATTAACATAATTGAGTGTATGCAATCTCTTATATCTATCACGTCTCACCTGCAGTGCGCATTAAATAACACACTAGGTTAAACAGACTTGTGAAATTTCTTAAATTGATTTTAAGCCTAATCGTGATGAGAGCAAGGTTTATTATAGTCTAAAGCGATACTTTGACATTTACTAGTAACGCTGTATTTACTCAGTATTAAACAAATGAGTGACTTCAATTATTTTATAATGTGATTTACATCATAACACGTGCCTTTCAATGGGATAGTTTTATCCTTTTAAGCTCTTCTCTCGCTTTTTCTAATGACAATCAATTAACGTTAAGTTTCAGTTTTTTCAGTATCAACCTACTCTAGATTTATAATCAGCATTTTAATTGAATGCAAATGCACACACAAACTAAAAACCACAGAAGTGTAAAAACTATTTTGTGAAAAAACACCACTACAAGTAGGATGGTTAATAGGTTAAATATTAACCATTCGACATCAATAAGTCGTTTGAATACGTGAACCGCCTTTAAAATAAGTATAATTTTTAAAGTTGAAAGATTTTATCGCGAAAATTACGCGTAAATTAAAGCCTAAGTCTAAATTATAGCATGTAATGTAGATTCCCATAGGTAAAAGAATTTTCAAGATTTGATTAGTATTTCCGAAGATTTCCCCTACAAACGAATAAAGCCAGAAACTTTACCTCTTTTATATTAGATTTTTGATGATATCTAATGTTGACGTTAACGTGGCAAAAGTCAAGGGTTGAGATATGCGATTTCCAAAGTTTCCTTTCGTCCGATTAGCTCTCTGTTTCTTTTGGTAATGTATTTAGTATTGATTTTGTTAGCACAAATACAAATTAGGTAAGTGTTTGAGTGAATGATGTACGATATGCGGGGTTCAGAGTGCGGGGCACTTCCTCCGCGACACGCTGCCCCTTATCTCCTTCATTGATAGATTTATCTCGGCGAGGTCGCGCTGTCCGCTCCGCGCAGTCACGCGCTCTCTATGCGCTTAATAATATAAACTGTACCCTAAAAATAATCGAGTATGAATCAAACTAGTATCGAGCATAAATGCGGGATACGGATAATTCTAAGCCCGAATTAACATAAAGGCTTTTTATGGCACTAAACGTTTCTCTAGGGACCACGTTTTTATATTTCAAGCAAAGTTTTATTCGTGATGTATAAAACATATTTTTGTTTTTTTTTTTCTCTATTCAACAAATTTCAAAGTATGGTAATTGGACGCACAAGAGTACATATAAAATCGACATGCACAAATCGTAGAGTCGTGACATACATAATAATAAGTATGTTAATCTGTATGTGGGCCGCACTTGCTGTGTAAGGTACAGGCGAGTACAAACTAAAAATAACGTAAACAAATCGTTATTTCAATTTGTGAATTATAACTAGTCTGGTGACAAATAATTGGATCGTAGGTGGTTAAAGTGGACGAACGAAGGACGCACCGCCTTAAACCCAAGTTTATATCGTTACACCTAAAATACAGTCTACTTTACAACGCCTTATATACTCAACAAAGACGTTAATGGTCTAATTTAAGTACTAACAGATGCAGATTTAAGTGTCTGTCGCTTAATTTCTTGGAACACACCGGTGACCTAACTTTATAGGGAAACTTGTATGACTTTAGCATGACATGTTAGAAAATATTATTACAATATTTATCGTTAATTTTAACTTTATTGTAAATGTTAATAATTGACAAAGAAAAATAAATCCACAAAGTCACAAATTAGGGTAGGTGCACCAGTAGCAAATCGATTCGGCAGCATTTTGGAACTAATTTTGATCGTGTTACTCAATTAGAGCAACAACATGTAACTTAATCTTAAAGAAAATTTAAAATAAGCTTTAAAAAACAAAGCTTTAACGAAATAATCTTGTAGCTTAAACAGATTTTCCTAATAGATTTAAAGTTTATTTTTACATAAATAATATGCAGCAAGTCGCAATATGCCTAACTGGTAGACCAGGTCGTATAAGTCATGTATATATATCGCTTTCAGTTATGAACACATGTTTGGTGGAAGTACAGCAGTGCTTTTACACATAAAAAAGGCGGGAAATGTAAAAAGAAAGTTAAAACATTAATTTAGATTAAAAAAATTAAATGGTGTTTAACAGATTCCTGTTATGGGACTGGCACACCTACCTTACTACAACTTTAATTATACGTAGTAATCATGTAATATAATGTTATTGATTAAATTATTATTTGTTACTTTAAGCAACTTTCTGATAAAGGACTGAGTCTGAGAACAAATCATAAATAATTATTTTTATCTTGGTCATTAATAAAAGTGTTTATATATTCCGTTTGAATTTTTTTATATAATATTATAAGTTTATTTACATTTTTAATGCATGTTCCAAGATTATTAGTCAAACATACTTCTATGATGTATTTTTTTTTATATTTACGTAAAATTACCGCGGTGGTCAAATAAAAAGTCACTTATTCACGTTAATTCTAATAAGTAATTCTAATTAATCTTTAATTTAGTAAAAACCGGTCAAGTGTGAGTCGGACTCGTGCACGAAGCATTTCGTACAATTACCTATAAAAATTACGTTTATTGTGTATATAATTATCTATCACGGTTAATGAGATACAACTTGGTGACAGACGGACAGAAAGGCGGACGAAATGACAGCGTATTCTTAACAATAGAGATTTTGTTTTTATCTTTTAGACGATACATAAATATTTTATTATTTCGTAATTGTAAAGTTGCAGAATTGAATATATATTGCAACTATGTGTATATAAAACGAAATAAAATAAATATTTAACAGTAAACACAATGAAAGCTTTGAAAGTTTCAATGTAAATTATTTACATAATTCGCTAGTTCAAATACCATTGCACTGATTAATATTTCTTTTTCATATGCTTAAATAATAACGCCTATAGCTGATCGACGCGATACAGTTTATCGGTTTAAATCACAATTAGACTAGGAACATATCTACTTTTGACGTCATAAGAAAGAGCTTCCTATTCCAACCCCCAATACCACTTTATAGTAAATTATAACAGTTAATTCCAAGTAAAAAAAATCTTCCGTCTCCTTCACGTTCTTTCAATTTTATACTAAAGTTTTGATATGCTTCTCTTTCTTAATTTGGGAATGTCTCCAAATGGGTACTAATATGAAACTGATTATGAACAAAAGAAACTTGGGAATTAGTAAAATTTAAAAATAATGAGATTTATGAGATTACATTCATACTTGCAAGTAAAGACATTCGGCCAATTATATTCAGTTTCTCGATTAAACACAGCTTAAATACATATTACTACTAAAAAACTTACTTAAAAATTTCAAATGCGTTATGAAGCTATCATAATTTTATAGGCAGCTTGTTGCTCTATGATCAGAATTTTAAAAAAATACCAGTCCTGCAAGGAACATATAATCTTCTCCACACTTCGAGCAAGGATTTAATGATTCAGTAGTTTTAGATTATAAAGACGTTGAAGATATGTATATACTATTTTGATATAAAAGTGGTTATTTTATATTTTTATTTCTTTTTATTTATCGTTTCAAAACTTACAAGTATATTGTTTCACAAAAAGGTATCACTTAAACCCTTTGAGTTTGTGTGTGATAAATTATAATCATGTAGTCCATATATATGTACATATAACAATAAACATTCGTTATCAATTAAAGAAGTATATCATGCCGTTCTTTTTTATTTTTTTTATTACCTTTTACAAAGGAATATTAAAAAAAAAAGGAATAATAGTACAGAACTGGCACTGTTAAGTATTTGTACACATACTAACCAATAAAACTATCCTTTATCATCATCTTATTATCAAGCGTAGCGGTCTTGAAATTTTGTTTTAAATATCTATTAGAAAATCCAGTTCTCGCGCTAGAGAGCATACAGAGGATGTACTATAGCGCAAAAATCATAAGAAAACTTTTTAAATTTCGTCCAAAATGTATAACAAAAATTCGATGGTCCCAGAATTCTAGGCGATCGGCCCAGATCGACTTAATTAATATTATCAAAAAATTAAATTATGTCAAAAATGCATAGATATATAGTGACTTATCTGCACTATAACCGAGGCTTCTGTGGGATTATCTTTCGCGTACAATAATGGTGCATGCCTTATCCGAGTGTTGCATAAGCCGGTGTTGGGCTACTTTCCATCAGCCCACGGGGATCTGTGGGCTAAACATTTGGCGCTTGTACCAGTCGAGGCAGTGCATCATTGTGAAACACGGATCTTTAAGTAGGCGAGCCGATGGCGTCTACCCACGATGGAGATATATTATAAAGCAGCCTGTTTCGTCTATATTCATGTCGTTGCTTAAATATGCTACCAAATATTGCATAATTATATAATTATCAACATTGCCCTTTTGGGAGGTTGTATATGGTTTCATTTATATCTTCCACGCGACAGTCGAGATATGAGTTTTTAAGCACCTTTCCTTAACGTCTTAAATGATAAGAAATCTGAATGCAAAATTCATGAAATAACATGTTAAATCTCAAATGGCTAATTAATTCTTCAAAATACCTATGTATCTATGTCAAAAGTATATACGTTCATAACTGTAGTGCCGTTTAAAATTTTAATTTGATTTTAACAAAAAAATACTGCCATGATCCCAAATACATCCCATTCGGATCCCTACTTTCGAATAAGTAGCATTGCTACATATAATACCATGCACCAAAGGGCCTACCTACTCTGTTTGTTCACGAACGAAATTTGGAAAAATTCATATATCTGTAAAAATTATATGTGCAGTGTCAGATCCTTTCTCCGTTGCATCATAAATAGTCGAAAAATATCTGTAATTTATTAGTGTTTCGAAAACGGACGAAATTTCGTACAGTAGTAAACATATCATAAAAATAAAGTTTCTTTGGGTTGTAGTAGTTGCACTATTCCACGATTCGTATTTATCATTCTTCTTTAACGGACAATATTAGATCGCACATATGACAGTTGTCAATTCATTACAGCAAATTAAAATCAGATGCTTGCACAAGTCAGTAGGTGGAGCCACATTCTTCGAAGTAGTAGGTTCTAACGGGCGCGGACGAAGTGGGTGGATGAACTACCCACAATTGACATAGGTGCGGAAACTAAATTAGTTACGAATTAAGCAAATGATTTACCGATAATACTTAAATTTCTGTCTTTCTCTTTCAGTTATGTAGGCGGCTTATCAACAGGCTTTACCTTGTTATAGTACTATTGCACATTTTAGTTTTGAAGCTCGTCAATTTTGTAATTACATTTGTTTTTTGGAAATGTAACCATTATTTATTTATTATTTATCTATCAGCAGTTACTAAACTACGTCTAAACTTTTTAGTTAGATAGTATTTCCGAAGATTACCCCCTAAAAACTCTTTATCAGTATAGATTATTATTGTATCACGAAACTTTTGATCAGAAAACATTTATTACATTTCACAATTCGTGTCATGCGATTCAGCTTAGACAAATAAAATAAATACGCTTAGAGCGTCTGACTCATCGCTACGGTGGCGCCTTTCCGTCTAAGGTTGGCTACAAAAACGAGGATCTGGGCATTATTTTGTTATATTATAGGCCAGGCTCGATATAAGTACGCGATTAGGACAGACGCAAGCGAGACGCCCGCACCAACCATGTTGACACGGAAATCTGCGCAAGCGTCGACTCATCGAAGCAAACTGAGGGCCTAATTGTCTAATAATAATGTATCGCAATCGCTTTCAATTATATTTGTATTAATTAAATTTATGGACATTTTGTTTAACATTACATGTCATACATCGGCAAATTAGACGAACTAGAATTACTGTAAAGCATCTTAAATGCTCTGTTTCCTGTGAATAAATGATTTGAATTTGATATTGTTAGATATTCACGAACGTTAACGCTTCAACTATTTAACATGTGCTTGCGATTGCGACGTTTTTGAAAGATATTGAAAGAACGATATTATTAATTTAACGTTAATTGGAATTGCCAAAGGCAAAGGTTAGACGCTTACAGCCATTACGACCATTAAAATTTTCATTAGTTTAAAGCGACATTACACCTACAAATTTGACATTCATTAGAGCTTAAAGGCGTCAAAAACGTCTTAAAGACGTTTGTGCCACTGACCGTAAGACATTTAAAAAGCTTTTTTTGTTGTGTGTTAGGTTAGTTGAGTTTAGGTTAGTGATTTAGGTTAGTTTTATTATGTTTCTTTGTCATTCTTATCTTGATTCGTTTCCAAAACTATTGCGATTTTAAAAGTGATACCTACTATACCTACTAAAGTGATTGCGATAGTTTTAAAATTAGACAATTAGCCCACAGATAAACACTGCTCGTCCGCACTCATGAGTATATTGCATGAAAGTTAAATTGGATCAACTTTATGCTGTACGGTACAAAAACTATTTTGGTTTGACAATATTTATGTCTGATCATGGATTTGTTTAGTTGATTCGACGAAGTTGGAACATATAATTGTATACAGTTGCGTCTTCCGATACGATACGACAAATCTCTGTGTAAACTTACGCAGAATAAATGCTACTAATGAATATTGCGATAATATTAAATGAGTTTCCATGTGAATTTTATTTACGCTTATCTTATTAATTATAGAAGTGAAAAGTAATACTTATTTTAAAAGCGGTTAAATTTTTCAATAACCATTGAAGTCGGGATGAGGTTTTCTGTAGTTTATTAAATATTCACCGTCTGACTTTAATGTTTCTTGAAAAATTTAACCTCTTGTATTATTTTTCACTTTTAAAAATATGAAGCTGGTTCTATTTAAAAAAAATAAAGTTGCGTTTTTTTTTTAGTGATACTTATATGTAGGTATAGTTTTTATAAATATTTTGTATAGGTATCACAAAATTATTAAATATCTATATATACGAAATTATATTTACAAGGAAAGGCCTGAATTTTTTATTTATTCGCACGACGTAACCACGAAGAAAACGGTGAATATATTAATTTGCATAAAAAATAGTATATATATTATATTATCGGCAGCTTAAGTAATACGAGGATCGGGTGCAAGATAACCAAAGAGTAAAGCTTATAAAAGACAACTTTACTGACTAGAATAGAACATCAAAAACATTGATTTCAAAACTTAATACAAAGAGTATATTTAAAAAGTATAATATATGTACAAAAAGGATATTCATAAAAATAATAAATCTATGATTAAGCTATGATTCTTAACTTCATAACATTCGTTTGAAGTATAATCTATATACAAAAAGGATATTAATCATAATACTCGTTTTGAACATAGAAAGCTTATGATAACTTATTACTTATTGCTTATTATAAAAGAACTGTTATTAACAAATAGAAAATTTATATCCATAACTATCGAGCTATTATATATTTTATTTATTGAATTGTATACGGTATTTAATAGTTAGGCTATTAAGATACATAAGAACCTTACATAACAACTATTTTGCTGGAATCTTGAGGTCAAATCTCTTTGATTATGACAAGTATACTAATTTCATATGGTAAACTTTATTATTCTTGTTTACTTGTCTGCCGAATAGTACACGATAAGACATTTCTCAAATAAAAATATGTACACGGAAAAGAAAATAATGAAGGTAAAATCCATTTTCGTATAAATGAAAACCTTCTGGATCATTATTGAAATACATTTATATTTTGGTTACTGATAGAAGGATCATATAAAATGGAGGTTGTATTCTAAGAAATCATTAAGATCCGTAGTTATGTTGCAAGTCCGGGAGCAGTAGTTCACCGATCTACGGAGGCGACAGTCAAGTCAGCCGAAGAGAATGTGGTTCGATGCGATTCCGGTAACCGCTCGATAAATCATCCCGGTTTCTCGCTACCACAGATCATGGCGTTTCACAAGAGCGCCCTCTCCCGGTGACAATACAAAACAGTCCCATTTTCATGGAACTGAGGCTTTTATTTTATTTTGAATCGGTTAAGGAAACGTTCAAATTGTGGATCTTTTTATTGTGAAAACTTTTGACAAATCAAACGATTACATAATTGTGTTGAATGTGTGTTCAAATTTTGTTACTGACTCTATATTATTTTTAATTCTTTTTGTGCCCACCCAAAATAAAAAAAACAAAGGTGCCGCTTTTAGACACTTTATATTTTATATTGTTAAACTAAGAATATTTTATTTAAATAAATTTCTATGTCGTCTCTACCAAATAGCAGTGTCGACATCATCATAGTTAGTTACCCGATTGACCAGAAGAGGGCGCGACTCGTTGTAAACAAATTACGTAGAAACCTCTACGTAATATCTCTTACATTTGGTACAGAAGAACCTTAACCGCAAAGCGCTTTAATTCAAATGGATAATATAAGACGCACAAGACGCGATCGCTAATATGGATTCACAGAGTTAACTATATCCATTTGAGTTTATTGTACTAAGTATTGTTTATTAAATTATGTATGTTTATAGAATGTATTGAATTTACATTAGATTAAAAAGTGGAATTATGAAGTAATACATAGGTCATTTACACCTGTCATTTACTATAAGATTATCGTTAGCCACTCAAAAGCTAATGGTTAAGCATGTTACCAAATTAAGTCAGTTACGACAAGTCTAATGTGTAATGGTGACCTGTATCATAATCGGAGAAAGGATTGAGTGTAAGTAAAGTTCCAATATTTCGTGTGGCAGAGCGCAGGGTCGTCGACCGCTCGGCTCGACGTCGGTGCGTGCTATTTCGAGGCGCGACGAACAGCGAACGTACCCGACCAGACCCGAGCGATACCGACAAAGCCCGAGCGCACCCCGCCCGGGGCGCTTGCGCATGCGTAAACAAACGACATGGCCGAACTGTCATTCACTAATTCATTCATAAACGATCATTGTATTTGACAAACTAACTCATTATCTATAGCGGAAAGAATGTCCTTTTTAATGTTTTGTAGTATAGCACACAAAAACAATGTAGTGAATAAGGAATGGAATGTTCCGCAAAACTAAATATTCATGAATAGGTATATAAGTAGGTATTGTATGTTTCTAAATTTGTCAATGGTGCTTAATGAAAATAAATATTGGTCATCTTGAAAACATCAAAGGGGAAAAACCGTTTTTCCGTGGGTGTTGACTAAGATATAGTATTGATTAGTGATTGATATAGGTATTATGTTGTATTTCTGCGACGAAAAAGATATAAAGGTAAACAAATTGATGTTTTTAACATCGGCCTTTATCTGACATTCGTAATGTGCACTAGTGGTGTTAGCTCTACATTTTAAATTCTTTCTTTGATCTCGGTCGTTTTTGTCACGACTAAATTATTCATCGGGATTTTGTTATCTATCTTTTCTACACTGTAATACACTATTTGATTAATGTATTTATTAGTTCAATATTTCTAAAGTTACTGATATTTTTTGTAGGATTTGAAACTAACATGTCATTATCACTACATAGTATAAAACAAAGTCTCTCTCTATATTCCTATATCCGTATGTATGCTTAAATCTTTAAAACTACGCAACGGATTTTGATGCGGTTTTTTTTCATAGATTCAAAAGGAAGGTTTTTATGTATAATACAAATTGCCGCGGGTGAAGCCGCTGGCGGAAAGCTAGTACTAATTAATTAAAAGTGTGGAATAAGGCATTAATAAGTATTTATTCAACAGAAGTTATTACTACAGTTATATCCGAGTGTTCTTTTTTATATATTTTCATATTCAATGAAATGACAATTAACACCAGGAAATTTATAAAGCGGATATGACGACATAATATTGTATTATTGCGGTAATTTTAGGTTCATTTATCATGTTTTTATAAAACGACGCTCTTGAAACATACCTAACCGAACTATAAGATAAACTCGTAACCTTTTCAATTCGTCTCGCTAGTATTTAAAACTGCTTATGATTTATCAATAGAAGACTTTTACGTTAATTTGTTTTAAGAAAAAAAAATTAAGTCTTTTTAGGGTTCCGTACACAGAGGGTACAAACAGACATTTTAAATCGGCATACAGTATATTACCGTATGTTTACACAAATTCAGCATCAACACAGACCCAAGGTGCATCATCGTCTAGTAACTCTGAGACTTGGTCATCCAATTCTCCAAATTCTAGTTCTGTATCCAATGGATCGCCACTCTATTCCGTTATATATGCAGGCTCTGGCAATAAAATTACATAAAAAAAGCTGTAGATGATTCAGACTCTACTGTCCGTCTGTCTGTTCGCCAGGCAATATATCAGGAATCATGATAGTTAGACAGTTGTAATTTTCACAGATAATGTATTTCTGTTGCCGCTATAACAATAAGTAATAAACAATACAATTAAATAAATATTTTTGGGGGTTTCCTATTTTTGCGTTTTTTAATAGATAATTTGATGGAAACGTTTGTGCATAAGTTCGAGTCGCATTTGCATATTTTTTTTTTCAGTGTTTATTTAACGTTTATCAAAGAAAAATATTTGTGAAAGAACTTACTTATGTTGTACCAGACTAGACTAGAAATGGCGTCTTTTAGTTAATCAGGCGAGTACTCTACCCAGTAAGCTACTTTGAAACAAAATAAAAATTTTGGTATTAACTAACCAATTCAAATTGACTTTGGTTCAGTAAATGTAGAAGGCTATGCCATCGGTTCGCTAATCTACGGCGGGATACCTTAGTATTGAGAAGAACTGGCAAGAAACTCAGCAAAGGCTGCATTTTTCTATATTTTCGCTTCTCCTTCTCTATCTCTATTATTTTCATAAGGCTTTTAGTGCTAGAGCGCTAACTTTCCCTCTGGATTGAAAAGAGTCGCATAGTCGCAACTAACTGACATAATTAAAGTGATGGATAATGATATATTCATTAATTTTCCGAATAGTTTAAAAATGTAAATTCTGGTTTTCAGTAAAAATAAATCCTATATGAATTTTTTTTTTTTTATATATATTAAATAACCTTATTTTACACGTTCAGTTTAAAACATACATTCATTATTGTTTATTTTGATTACACATGAGAAAACGAGCAAGTGCGAGCCAATCTTATACAAATAATTATAGTTTTGCATCATTGCCATGGAAAAGTTTAGGGTACAGTTATCGTAAATTTCGTTGGTTTTAATCTGAATTAGTTGCAGCCTGTGAGTTCACCCGGGTATAATGTAGCTTCCTGTAGGAGAAAGAATTCATGAATAAAGATTATTTTGACTTTGACTTTGACTTTGACATGATCGGATGAGTATTTCCGAAGATTACCCCTACAAACAAAAAAAAAGTTATAAAGTTAAAGAAGATAGAATAAAAACTTCTACTAAATATAAACATATTTATGAAATTTTAAAAGTGTATGTTTCAAAAATATTTATATAATGGTTATATTGTGTAGGTGAATGTACTGTAAAACTTTACCTCTTAATAAAATTAGTATAGATAATTTTACAAACGATATGTACCTATTTAATATTACAGTGATCCCATATTACATTATCTATTTTTTTCCTACCGTTGGTTACCTGGAACAGATTGCTGTATAACAATAATCCCACCATTTGTATTCTACTTCTTCTTATTGTACTTTTTCTGTAATCTGTGTTGTATTGATGCAATAAAATGTATTATTATTATTTAAAAGCGTAGGGTACTACGTTGTATTTGTACTTAGTTATTGTTTTGCTGAATTAACATATGAAAAGCAGAATTTACGCTTGTACACTGGGGTGGCATCACCCTGGCGAGCCTTTAGTTGTTTTACATTTAGGTATTCAGTAAACACGTGCAGTGCGTGTTGCCAGTGAACGCGCGCATTGTCGCGCATGTGTACCAATGAGCTTTTATAATAGAGTACAAAACCAGGCCTCGAGTCACTAAACTAGTAAAAGAGAGAGGATGGCGGTAATCAGTCTGATTATAATGTTACATCTTAATATTTTATTAATTTAAATAACTTTCGATATTAAAATCGATTTGATGATATTATTAAGAAACATACTGTATTTTACAACGCGTGCGCGAATAAAGAGAATTGCTGCAATCTTCTCTCTCTTTTTAACTGCGTCATAGTTCCGCTTACAGTCATGTCTTCCCTACTTTAGTGTAATAGCTCTATGATGTGTACACAGAACATCTGTATAGCATATTCGAGTCTTTTGTATAGTCTGCCTGTCTGACCATGTGGCTCGCGGGCGGAACGGGCTTTTTGTCGCGTTTTTTTGGTTAAGTGTAAAAAAAAATAGAACCCAGATTTAGACGGACTGTTATAGTTGACCACGCAGTTACTCAGTTTATAAAAGTCACTCTTCACGTTGTAAATACAAACGTGGATTATTATTAGAGCATTTGTGAGCCAGTATGTCCCAGGTTTGATTCGGGTTAATGTAGATAATGAACTTTGCTATATTGTCTCAGGTGTGGGGTGTTGTGCAAAGTTACTCTATCATATGAGTGCTTGAATTACATTATTTATATAATATTTATTTTTTATTTTATTCATTTCTAAATTCATTAGGAAAAGAAAGATTTTATTATATTACAAAGCAATCCAAAACACATTTTAGACAGCGGAGATATTGAAGAAAACAAGTAGTCATATATAAAGGGAATGCCAAAGATTCGTCTCACATTAATTTAATTTCTTTTGTTGTTTTCTAGTTACAGAACTTGCGTACTATTACCCTACATGAGTACACATAATTATGACGTTTGTGTTTCAAACTTGAAGACGTTTAAGGAAACAGTGAAAGTATCAAGACAGTTTGTGCTTTGAAATACTTCGACTCCAACCAGGCTCTGAGGTTGCTCGACCGAGTCGAATCTGAAAAGTTTTTGAAGTATTTAAACGTTAAATGTAAAAATATTTTCAGGCATAATACTCATTCAATTAATCTTTATAACGTTTTAAAACTTTCAACAAATAAATGATTTTTTTAATGAATGTATTTTTGTAAAATTACGACATTTTACAGACGTTTCGGTTCCTTTATATTTCCAGTTCTGCCACTTTCAAACAATACTTATTCAACAGAGCCGCTAGATTATTGAAATCTATGAAAAATGTTGTGATTATTCAAAAATGTAAGCGATAAAAACATTTAAAGTTCGTTTGATTCAGTTAAATGCATAAAAAAATATTAACAAGAAGATAAGACTAAAAAATAAATAAAAAAACTTTGAAAATGCAAGTTTGGTGCATATTTGTGTTTGGCTGATTATGTTTTTTTGAATACTTTAAAATCTTTGATTCCTTTTGGTTTGTATATCAAACTAAGAGATCTTTTAATAGTAACTGATAAATAATATTATCTTGAAAAAAAAATTCGTAACTTTATACCACGTAAGTGATGTTGGATGTAGTTTTTTCCTTAGCACTCGCAACTTTTTGGATACATTAACTTTGAAATGTCATTATTCATCAATTTATTTTCCCAGAAAAAAATAAAACGGTAATAAAAATACTCAAATTCGAAATAATATTAATAAATCATAGTTTAAAATTGTGCGTCATATTCATTCTTTAAAGAACGACCTGACAATTCTATCCGTGGTTTTGATAAAAAATATCTCAATAAACTTCTTCGGGACAGTGGTGGCATTATATCATTGTTATCAACAAACTGCGCAGTGGCATCGACAGCGTGCCCGACCACGTGCTATCTGAATATTTGCCAGCTACGAACGTTTCCTGTTTGTCGTCCCTTTCTTTCAGCGGAGGCACCACGAAAAGCTCTTTACGTCACATACCAAGGAGGCCGCACGTAAACAAACATTCATAACATCTTCCAATCATTATTTTTCTCCAACTAGTTTATGTGTGTTTTCCGAATTTGTATACCGCCCAAGTTAAGATCAATATTATTGATAAGCTTTTACCAATTTAAAAATGTTATTATTTAAATAACGGAATATAAGTGACCATATATTCAGCTCGTTAATATTAAAATTTACTGTATTTAATATTTGTATTAATGTCTGAATTGTTTCAATAATACCAATTTTCCACTTTTGACTCCATAAGAACATTCCCCAGACTTAAATGGATATTTCAAAAGGAAAATTAACCGAATTGGTCCAGCCGTTCTCGACTTTTGTACACTTAGTAACACATTTAGCGTTTCATTATTGTTTATATCGATTTATAAACATGCAATGAATTTTGTTTGTTTCTAATTACCTTAATATATCGAATTAAACAGTCTTTTCACTGTACACAAATAACGATATATTCTTTAAATCCAGAATTTGAATTGACAAAAGTACAAGAAGATACACTTATTAACGTAGTGTATGCAAATTTTACCGTAAATCAAATTAATAATAATGAAAATACTCTTACGTATTTATATATTAATAATCCAATTTCTCTGGTAACATTATCTGGTTATTGATAAACTGGAAACAATTTTAAAGAAACTTTCATATACTAAATGAATTTCTTGTATTCATAACTTTTTAACGCTTGTTTTATTGTGATTTTAATCTACGTTCGAGACGTCTTAAAGATTTTTACAACGATACCTCGAAAATATCTCTTTTCTAAGAACTGTTTGGCTATTATCGTTTTCCTGTTCGGATCTTTCGTATGATTTGAATATTATCAAATAAAGTATAATAACGAAGTCACTAAAATATATAAATATACATCGTACCCTTAAAATGTCCTTTGCAATTTGAATGGTTTTGGTTTGAGTTTACTTAAGCATGCTACAGTACGTAAAAAAGAATCGAGAGTTCCGCGTAAAGCATGGCCTTGATGGATGTTGACCAAATACATATATTTTTTTCGTTGTCATGTAGCCGTCACAGATAACGCATTGTGTCTCCTTATCGGGGTAAGAAACCAAAAGCTTGAAGCGTACCTACTGCTAGTTTCAATGCTATTTTAAATATTTATACAAGGCCAAACGGTATTCCATATGTGGTAAGCTGTATCGTAAAACTTTGCATAAACTTTCAATTTTCGAATCTGGAGAATATTACTAGTCGATTTTTAACCTATATCTGATTTTTTTTTAAATGAAACAACTTTTAAACTGTCTAATTGTTTGTACTTAGTTTTATTGGGTCCGAAACGTCAATAAAAATAAACCGTGAAAATATGAAAAATCAATCCGAACATTTTTTAATTAAATATCGAATCTTATTACACTGGACTTAATTTAAGATTCGCTATACACTTTCCGTAATAGTTTTTCACTTTTTGTATAGCTACGTTCGTGCATTTGAGCCGTCAACGTTGGATAGGCTTAACGAAGGACGCAATTATGATGATTAAATGAAACTGGTTCTGGCCACTGCCGGGATGTGGACGTTGTATCCAAGTGCCAACACGACGGTACACTAAGAAGTAACGTCTGACAAATAACACTTAAAATAACAGTAATAAGGTTTGTTATTCAATCGTGTCTCAGCGTGATGTCGTGGGTTCGTTAGAACGGTGCGTTGCAACTACCAGATGGCCAGATGTGGTGTGTACGGCTGTTTAAATGCAAACTAGAGACTATTATCGATTATCTACAACAATCCGTGAAGGGAAACAATGTAACCGTCACTCTAGCGGCAGTCAAATATGATAGGCGTTTCCTGATATAATCTCTAATACATTCTGTTTTTTTTCTTGAAATGTTATTATTACTAGAATTTTTGAGGCTTTGCCGTAATATTATCATGCAAAATAATATATGTGTAAATTGATAAAGTTTTTATACAAATAAATACACATCTCTAATTTTACATTAATAAAGTGAGGTGCGTGTAATTATAATTGTAGCAAAACTGCAGCCATTAAAGTCATGTTACATCCATTGTTATTTAGTCGTAAAAGCGTACATGTTTTATTTATTAATTTATAAATAGTTAGCCAACTATATTCACCTATTTTATGAAAGTTGTACGTTTCCTATTTAAAGGAAAATTAAGAAATAACTGGTATTTGATAAAAGTCATGACTGTATTACTATGTATATATTTCCATGTGAAAACTACGCTTTATTACGTTTGCCTATGATTAATTGTACAACTTATTGCGCTATTTATATTATGATGAACTTCTATTTTAGAGTAGATGACCCGGTGTACTTCGTATTACCTTTTACCGTTTAAACCTTCCGTAGACTACGACAAACGTTTCTAAACGAAAGCTAGCTAAATCGGCCCAGCCTTTTTGAGTTTTTGAGAGTTTTAGCGAGAAAAACGAACGAATTGATTTTCATATATATAGATTATCTATGTCTTGTTTCTTGTCAGTAAGCTCTACAAAGATTGTCTATATTTCGAAAGTTTTTTCCTGTAGTTAGTCTATTACTTTACACAATTTTCGAGTTAATGTCTATCACCCAATGGATCATCACCAGCCTTCTAACGTCAAGTTATGTGTGTGCTAGGACACTTAGGCATTCCATATGGATTTAAACGAATTAAATCGGATTGGGAGAATGAACGATAACCCAACACACGGGCCCAGTGTGTGTTGATGCAGCCAGGATCTACTAGCTTGCCTTCTAAAGCACGAAGAAGCTCGTGCTAATATATTTTTGGTCACCCTTGCGAAAGGTGCTCTCCACCATCGAGCTCTTACAAATATACTAGAATTGATAATTAATTATTGTTAATTAAGTAGTTGTAATACTACAATTACCTTTCGAAATAGGGTTTGTTTGAACCTCTATGAAGTGATAGCGCTAAAGTCGGCGACGATTTCGATTATTTTTATAACAGAGTTAGCTCTTTTTCTGCAATTTCGCACGTGTAAATTATATTACAGCTTATGTCACTTACGTATGAAATGAGTTCCCGTAGATGAAAGACTTTATAAAATCGGTCCAGAAGTTTCGGAGCCTATTCGATGCAAATAAACAATTAAATCTTAACTCTTTATAATATAGATAGCACAAGTTTTCACTCGCTTTAGTATGCACGACGTGCAACCGTGTAATTCTAAGAGGTTAGGTAATGTTGCACGAGCCTCCACTGACAATTACATTGCGAAACTGTTCACCATAATATTGAGAAGTACCAGGTATAAATAAATAAAAAATAGATAAGTGAATAAGATGCCTATTTAATGTTTTAGTATGTGATAAAAGTACTAGAAATAAGAAAGTAGTTGTTATCAGCCTGTTTCAATAATTCTTTATCATTCCATTAAGTTTACATGTGCCTTTTGGACGATCTTTTTTCGAAAAATATTTTAATAGAGTATGTGCGAAAGTATAAATGAAATTGTTACGATGAGTAATGACTATGCATTTAAAAGGAGATGAATATACACCCCATGTCTATTAGGGTCACACGGGGCTTGGAAGTAAACTAATAACGTAGTATGGGCGCGGCATTTCAAAGGGATTTATTTATAGAGATCGGCGCCATCGGCGCGCCCGCCCGCGACAACGTACGGGACTCCTCATCTTGACAGCCAATCTTTCAGTAGCACCACTTATATGTGGACGCGCTATCATACCGTGTCATGGCGCAGGAAGCTCCCACCGCGTCAACATTTTGCAATTACGCCAACGTTCATTAAAGTCAATCAAATAAATAATTTATATAGTGATGCTAGCACATTTTCTACTTCGCTTGAATAAGAGCATGTTAATATTAAATATAAAATATGCCTGTAAACACGCATATTAAATTAATAAAGTCACATTAAATTATAATAATTAAATTGAAGTTATATTATTGCTGACTATTTTTTTATATAGTTTGTAAGGAGAAAAATATTTGATTATTAGTTTTATTATTTGCATTAAGTAGGCTCCGGAACTACTGTATTGATTTTAAAAATTCTTTTAACAACATCATACGAGAGTGACCTAGGCAATAATATACAAAGGCGTGGGAAAACAGCTAGTGTACTTTATTTCTATATTAAAATGTAGTATTTTTGCTATAAAAATATAAACATCTTATTTAAGCTTTTTATATCTATGGATATATAGTATGCAATAAATTTATAGAATTACAAGTAAAACGACCTCTTCTTGATAAATATTGAGGGAAAAATAGTAAACTATAATTCAATATCATTGTTAATAAAAAAATGGCGTGTAATGTTCTGAATTCGCACATATGCCTACACTCTAAAAGAATTTTGCCTAATTTATAATTGAGACATAGAACTAATGCTTCTACCAGAGAAAACACTGAATATTGGAGGGACTGGAACCCACAACCTTTCACAATCAGAGCGAGAGATCAAATCAATTAACCTATATCAGATAGTGGTCCGAAATTCAGAATCGAGAAAAGTTCGAATCTCCCCCCGAGATAGTCGAACTTTTTGAGTATTTTTTATAAGATAACGACTTTATGTTGACACCAAGTAATTTCAGTCGTATGAGGAAATAATCAATTTACATTTTCTAAAAATTCAAAGAAAATGAAATCCAAAACTCGTAATTCGATCATAAAGTTTATATATTATGAAAGTTTCTTTATGATTGTTTTACATATAGTAAACTTCTTTTCATTACTATTAAAAATAGCTATCATAGTCATTCGCCTGCGCAATGGTCATGAAAAGACTCCAGGTTTATTGCTTCGCATATTAAAGAAATGATAATCAAAACTAATGATTTAAAAGTAAGTTGCTTTCACGAATGCGGGGAAATTCCGAAAATGACATTAAACAAGCAAAATGTTTCTACCCTATTACCTATATACCCCCATCTACCCAATTTTTTTTATTTGCCAACTTTGTGAACAGTTGATAAAAAACAACGCCTGATATGGTGGTAATTCGTCATTTTCGGAATTGTCCTACTTTCGGTATTACCTTTTTTTCTTCTTTTTCTTCTCTATGAAGTATAGTGCATACTTCATAGAAAAGAAAAAACGATAATTGTTAAAACTAAAATCGTTTTTACTCAGTAAGCCAAATAGAAAAACAGCACGAAAAATAGCGTAATGTTGTTTAGTTATTAACAAAAACACATATTTATTGTGATTAGTTATGATACTGTAGCATCCATCGGCTCGAATAATTTATCTGTAGAGTAATATTTTGGATAAGAAGTGGGCGTCAGTGTTGCCAGTTATGTAACTTTTACCAAATATAATTATTAACCAAATATAATTATTGAGTTCATTACATATAACTGAATGATGTCTTTACGTGGTAGATTTTTTGTGCATGTATATGCTCAATTCTAACATACATAAACATTTTTTATTAGCACCAAAACAAAATATTTCTAAACCCTGAGCTGATAAAATAGATGCTTTGGATGTAAAGAATGAAATATTTTACTGTTTTTGAGTTTATATAGGTATACGGGCTTTAATTTTTTTTGCAGTATAAACCTCATAATCATATTTTTGTGATTTCTCTACGCCGTTTATCGTTATTACGGAGAGTGAATATAAGATTAAAACCTATAATTAAAATGTTTTATTGTGAGTTATGTTGAAAATTTAGATAATGATAATTATTAATTATTTTATTTCAAATACATACATAAAATCAGTACTTTTCAATAGGCATACAACACTAGTGATATTAAATACCCTTGAAAAAAGTCTCGTTTAGAAATCCATCTTCCACTTCGTAGTATTTATTAATATGAATTTTTAATATACTAAATATAAATTATATAAAAGTTTAAAAATAATGACAGGCCTCGGAAGAGGGCTGAACTGCCTAAATTTTTATATGAAATATAATGTTTGAGCGTGAATTTGACGTAATATTTTAATAGAATCTAGCAACACCAGTGGGTGTGCGTATTTCGGGCCTTTATCATGCGCCTACGCGGGCTCGCAGAAAAGTGTTACGAAAATATACCGGCACAGAGTGGCCCGCGGGGGTCAGCCTCTGACATTGGTACTAGAACGACGGTGATAGCTTACAATCTGTCACAACTTCGTGGCTTTTTATTTTGTTACAACCAATAATTTTAACAAACAAATTACTCATACTATATTTGGCATTTTTTAAGCATGTGTTATTTATTACTCACATTTACACTTATTTGACGTTTGAAGGTTAAGTAAATTCCAAAATTTAATGTTTTTAATGCGGTCTTACAAAATTTTATCTATGTAAAACTTATTTCTAAAACTGCTTCTTGTAAAAAGGGCAACAAAATTAATACATATATCTAAAAGAAAAAAAAATCTAAAAAGAGCATTACAAGTATTTAGTTTTGTTGAGTATTTATGAAGACTAGTTATTTTACGATTTTTATATTCTAGACTGTTTATTTAAGTGAAAATCCTACCAAAGCTTTTCGCAAATAAACAGAAACAGCGAGCGTATGATAAATGTTTAGAATGTTTTTCAAATTAAACAATCATAATCTTGTAATTAGTTACTTGCATGATATAGTAATAATATAACTCTCAAAATATAAATATAACTCACAACTGAAAATGCCAGTTATTAATTCTAAATGAAGATAAGTGATAGAAATAAGGTTTTCCGTAGTAGTAACATTGTGTCGGGATGCTTGGGCGAATTAATGAAAGGCTGACTAAGCTTGAGAATTTATTTATTTTATAATAAATATGTTTTATAATAAACAAATAAAGAATATATATAAAAATACAGTTCGTAAGTTTACCTAAATATAAAATTACAATTACCAAATACATACCCCTTTTTGGGTTTCATTTTTCATTTTGTTTAATCATGATAACTTAATTATTATAATAGTTTATATTTAAATTTATACTATTAACAATAACATGTTCACAACAGAATATTTTTTTACGAACTGACATTCATAAAGAGTACATTGGATTAGTCAAAATTTCAAATTACGAAAGATAAATAATAAAAAGAAATGATGCTGAATATCAAATACAAAAAGTTTGGATACGGAAACCTAGGACGAAATAAACGGTGGTACGGCACACCGTTACAACATAACGAAAAATTTAACATCTTTTATCATTAATTCTCTCGAGATAAAAATATTACAATCTACTTCCTTAAAAACCTACAAAGTAATTAAACCAAATAATGGTTCGTTCGCTTATCTATCTTATATCTACTAAAAACATCGAAAATAATTTCTTATAACCAATACAGAGTTTTCGATGCTATCATGTCTTTTACGTAGTTTCATCTATACAAATAAATAAAATTGGAGTGTCTGTTTGTAACATTAAATTAACCGTTTTTTTACCTAATGCATATATATTACACTATATGTAACATTTTTGTCTGTCTGTCTGTCTGTTTGTTCCGGCTGATATCTTGAACGGTTGGATTGTTTTGACGGGACTTTCATTAGCAGATGAAAGCTCCGTTGAAGTCAGTAACTTAGGCTACTTTCTACGCGGGCGAAGACATGGGCACAGCTAGTTTTAGATAACTTTAAAATGGGCATAAAGAATAAAAGACCACCCACTGTGCAAAGCTTTTTAGTGTCCTAACGATATCCTCTAGATGTACTAATTGAGTATCCCTACATTTTTATACAAAAGTCATTCCGATTTAATGCAGCTTTATCTCTATCCCTTATCATTATTACTGGAAACGAGAGAGACATAATGGAAGATATGTGTTCCAGAGCAGTACGTTCTTGCCCGTTTCCGGTGGTTGTTTACAAAAAAATATTATATACAAACTCGTTGCCGAAGCGGTCCGACCACGACCGGCACATATATCTAGCGTGTTGCGTCGCGATACTGTTACTTATCACGACTAAACAAGACTGATACCGAGATCGGGTTGATTATTGTTAATGTGCGGCCGCCAGTACGGACCGGCCGAGATAGTTGGTGCGATTAAAAATCGTTACAACTTCCGTTCGGCTCGAAGGTACGAAGCGGCCCCCAGATAAAAAAGATAAATAAGAAAAATAACATTAAGATCGATACGGTGGAACGGCGCTACCAGTTTTTTCAAGTTGCGCGGGAGTAAGGCTCCGTCCGTGCCTTTAAATATTTTAATTGCGAACATTATGTTTTAAATTTAAAAGCTACAACGTAATGCCATTGATGAAATTATTTAACTTAATGAAGCGTGCGTTTCTCATTACATTTGTTATGTAAAACTTATCAAATTAAACTAAGATAATATTTTGCCAATAAAAAGATATAGTGCAGAACTCCTTAACTTGTGAAATTTGTTATAAATAAATATTTCTTGTAGTAGGTATCTAATGTGTTTTGATTGCTGAATCAATACTAAGCCCTCAATTTCGTTTCCTGAATCTCTTAATTTTCCGGGCACCTCTGTAACTTTTATTAAAAATAAGCTTTTGACAAGCGGTTTCATCCGCGTGGTTGTCCCTTATTAGTGCTCCACTCCTATTAGTCATAGCGTGATGCTATATTATCCTACACCCTTCCTCAATAAATGGATTATTCAACACTAAAAAATATATAAAAAGTCAATTCGATTCTATAGTTCCTGAAATTAGCTTAGATTCGTTCAACCAAACAAAAGAACCCTTCTGTTTTATAATATCATTATTAAATGCCCAATTATAGATCATATTCGAATTACTAGATTCTTGAGAAGTGTTTCATGACGTCAGTATAGGTAAAATCCTATATATTTCTATAGACAATAATTTTTATGACAAGGCGCTCCACATTGTTATTGCAATAATTTGTCTCCATAAACAGTGACTAATATTTTGTGTTGATAAAAATAACTTTATCAAAAAGTGATAATATTAAAAATGCCATTGACATGTAATAACTATGTTAATAACAGCAGAATAAAGGTCTGTCAGATGACCTTTCTATAGTTTATAGTTGAAAAGATTGACGCTCTTAGATTTATCAACGTTTTGAATATTGTGATAAAATGAATCAAGTATTCGTTTTACCAAAAACTTAATTAGTATGCGAAACACCTAAAGCTAGTTGAAGTATCCCAATTAAAAATTTATCAATTAAGAAAGAGCTATAAATCTTTGATTATCTGTCAATTAAAAATATAAAAAGTGGTTTTATATTTCATTAAAATATTTATAAAGCAAATATTTAATTTTCTTCTATATTATTTTGTGTAACGAAATAATAGTCCATTCACTACGTAATAAGTAATAACACAAAAATATTTTAATTAAACTTATCGCGATTTCTTAATTTATTTTGGTAGCTATACTAGTAGTGTAGACAATAAAAATTTAGTATTATGTACTTGTATAGTAATTTCGATACTAATTTGTATAAATATAAAACTGTAGATGTAATCACCGTTTCTTTAGAAGATTTATAATTCTAAATGATAGCGCCGCCGGAGCGAATTAGCATCATCATGATGTCACACATCCGGCTGCATCCATAAGAGGGGCTATAAATCGAACGAGTTAGATTTTATACTCGGGTGCAACCAGTAATGGAAGATATCGGATTAATAAAAGATGTCGATGGGACCAGACGAGATGCACGGCAATTTCACGAGTGGTGCGCCATGATAATTAAGTGTTCGAACGTTCTGTGTGTGCGTGGGAGGGGAAGGTGCGCGGGCGCAAAGCAGGCATATCGAGTCTGGTAACTATGCGGCGTAACTCCGGTAGCGGGCAACAGGTCGGCTGGCGGGCGGGGGCAGCGGGCGACCGCGGGGCGGTAGGAAATCCTTTGCGCACGAACGCACACCAGCCGGCGGACTAGTGTGCGTCATCCGGTTAATTCTTTGCTCGTGAGCGCAGTGCGGACGCTGCCCGTGTACCTGTAGTGGTGGCTATCGACTCGATCGATCAATGAGCTCGACATCGGTTCGGACTCTTGCCTGCATGCAACTCATTGATTAACGCTATGAACGTGGAATTGTTTATTCATTCATAATGAATATTTTTATTTCAAATTAATGTTTTTGTTGTCCGTGTTCTGTACGACCTTCCTTAATGTGATACGGCGATGTGCGCTGCTTTAAGGATTTTTGGATTATTTTTTAAACTCTAGCAGTAAACTATTTCAATATAGTCTTATTAATTAATTTGAGTACACTTTTAAATACCTCAACGGCGGTGTTAAACAACACTAAAACGAGTGCAATAAAAGTAGTTGTACATACATATGTATAATTAAATAATTTGATGTTTGTTTGTTCCACAGGTGCAGTCGGCTCGAACTCACGTAACATGTAGGTGAGTGAGCAGCTAGATAAGTTAATTTATGTAAATAAAGATAAACCTAGTTAATAGTTGTTTACCCGCAACAACAACAATCGGATCAGCATTTCCGAAGATTATATTAGTGTAGATAGCAGACACAGTCAACATCACGTCATGTTATACAAAATTGACAAATTTCTCCACTCGATTATAAACTTAATTCAAGGTAGATATCAAATCTATTGCGAAAAGACATATTATGATAACCTAACGTGCAGCTTTACGTACATATATAGATAAAGTAAATGTTACTTGCATCTCATAATAAAAAATGTAGAGCATTTATCGCTCAGGAAACAACTCCTTGACGAGCAAACAGTAGTAATAATGGATCATTCAATTTTTGACCTCTACATTAATGTACCCGGTAGTGCCGTCATTTTGATAAAAAAACACGCGGCGATAACCCACTCTTGCGCAACAATATAAGCAATAAGCGAGATAACAGTTGATTGTGTGGAAGGTATGTCATATACGGAATGTATGGAAGGTATTTTGCTGGAGATGCTATGATACTAGTAGCGTACAATCGAAAGGAAACTGGTAGGAGTGACGTTAAAAGATCGAAAAGAAACGAGTTGCTCAGAGACAAGGTCAAAGACGTAGCGCGGCATGTAGCGAAGCTGAAGTGGCAATGGGAGGGTCACGTCGCCAGAAATAAAGACTCGTGGTGTTAAGTCATTGCAGAGTGAAGACCCTGGGATGAAAATTTTCCTCAAGGAAGACCAAACATGCGTTGGGACGGCAACGGAAATGGACGGAAAAGTCCAAAAATGAAGGAGCCTACACCCATGTGGTATAAGATGGGATGGAGAAGAAGTGGTAGTACACTGATCGATATCTGTTTTAAGATCACACTATCGGGAAAGTACTGTATGTTCGATGGCTATGCCAAGAGACTTATCTTATCGTCCAAACTTTCGTAGTAGTCGCGAGAGGTTGCATTTTTAGGGTTCCGTACCCAAAGGATAAAACGGGAACCTTATTACTAAGATTTTTCTGTCTGTCACAGTTAAACATTTTGAATTTTCATAGATTTTGTAGCCGTTTCAACAGCAAAATATTGTCACCAGGCGGTCTATAAAAATATTTATAATAAATAATAACGTATAGTACAGTTTAATTTCTTGTTAACTTTTATATAGATCATAAACTTTTATTACTTAATAGAAAATTCTAGAATACTTACCTAGCCCAAGAGCCCAGGGCCGACTAAGAAAGTAGTGATTGATTATTAACAATATTCCCTATATTTAAAAATTTAAATTTTTTAGTCATTTATAAGCTCTTTTAGAGAGACCCTAGAGAGCCAAGAGTAAACGATTTAAGTTTACCTAGTAATTTAGTGGAGTATCCCTAACTAAAGAAGGATATTTGAAAATGTAGGGGGTGAAGTAGAAATTAAGAAGGTTGTATGGAAGTGAATTTTTTGAAGTTAGAAACATGAAACTTTATTTTTAACCTAAGTTCTGATTGAAAAATAATAATTAACTATGACGGTATTTGTGGGAATCCTACGCCTAAGGGGATGAAATAGAAATTGAAAGGTTGTTGTATCGAGATCTGTAATTTTTGAAATTAGATACAAGAAAATTAATTTTTGTTTTAATTATTAAAATAACTAAGCACCTATTCCAGCATTTGTGGAAAATTTACCTCTAAGGGGGTGATAGAGGTTGAATGTTGTTTTCCGTAATAACTTTAAACCTCTATTTCACCCTCCAAAGCTGAATAATAGTTATCTGGGACCATATTTAAAAATAGAAGTAAAATCGATTAACGTCACCTTTTCAACGTTGCTTTTGATGACCAAATTTAGCATGATCTATTATTAGAAATGGCGTAGTCTAGAAGCAACAAATTTATATACCTATTATTTTATTTATTATATATAACTAAACATCTATGTCTTACTGGGTATTAGTTCCGTTTTAGATAATCAAATTCAATATTATTTATTCAGTCTAAGTTTTTCAAGCACTTTTGAATATGATATATTATGCCATGTTTGTTAGTCTACGGTGCATCTACCTTTTACTGAGAAGAGCCGGCGAGAAACTCATTAAAATCAAAAAACACCATAAATAAGTCCATTAATTAAGAGAGAGGTGGGTAATATAAATCAACTCATGTTAATCTCACTAAAGCTCGAGAACGGCTGGGCTGATTTTATGTTTTAACATAGTGTTCATACACTAATTAAAACATTAAATTCAAAAGAATACCATCATACTATGTAATTATTATGAAGTGACATCCCTATATACAGGTGTGGGTCGACCAGCAGTGGGTTCGGAATTTGCGTCGACACAGCGTGGTCGTGGCGTGGGCAGCGGGTCGCCCACTGCGTCGCACCTACTTGATAACTAATATGAAAGCACAGAAGGTCTGCTATTGAAGGGCTAATTAGATCTGCTCAAGCTACTTTTTGCGATAAAAGGTATATTTTTCCAAATATTTTGGAATCCAAATATGTACCTTTTATCGCAAAAAGTAAGTATCGCAACAATAAAAGGTCTACCAATCGATGAAAATATCGTTTGGATCATTTAGTCTTACAACTGTTTGTATGGTCGTTTAGATCTTACATCAAAAGTCTATTCTCAAAAATAAAAATATTTAATTAAAATACTAATAAAATTAGGCATTAGTTGTGCAACTCCCACAATATACAAATTAGCGCACGAATAAACTAGGAAATGAAAACAGTCCTAAAATTTTGAATTTAAATCATGTAGGTACTACTACTACTACTTTCTGCCGCCATTCCCTAACACTAGCACATACTGAATTGACAAAATCTTTGAATTTATATGAATTGAAAAAAGTGCTTTTATATCCTAAAATACGTTAACAATACTACTTATTTATATAGATTGAAGGGAATCATTTATTTTCAAACGACATTTTAACTTTAGTTTGTAAATTATAGGCTACTTTTTATCCCACTAAAAAGTTCCCTAGGGACCACGCGGGCGAAGCCCTTGGCGGGTTATATAATAATCTTAATAAAATTTCAAACTGTCTAACATTACGATTACAATATTACGAAGTACGAAGTTTTTTATATCATTATCTACGTATCAAACTGCGGTTAACAATTTAAATAATAAAGTGAATATTAATAACTCACAATTTCGGATGAATTATTTTTAGATAGATACGTGTTTGTGTTTTTAAGTAAAAGTATTTTATTTTATATTAGATGAAATTAGGCTGTAAACAAACATCCAAAAAGCAATAAATTAATTAAAATATTTATTTTAAATGTAATTTCACTGGACCTTTTTATCACCGTTATTATTTTTCTTGAATTCCTATTTTCATTATGATGTACTTTACATAGTATAAATCATAATGGTGTCCATTGTGCTATCGAATGTGCGTTATGTAAATAAATGGTATGCTTAATGAATAACGAATAAGAGAGGTTTTATCCAAAGAAATTTTAAGATAAGCTCATTTTCCTATTAATAAGCAAAGATCTTTAAAAAATGATATACTACAATAGTCATTTCTCAGTCTAGTTTAAACTTCAACCAAATTTTTAGGATGAAAATAAGCGAATCGACAACAAACGGAAATTAAGAGTGCTTCCCTTAACTTCTCTTCTTCGTTAATTTAGCGCTTCTAATATTTCACTAAACTTAGGAGTCGCCCAAATCTATCGCCAAAATATTAAGGAATCGCCTAAGGTACAAAATAATTTTACCATTGACTAGGAACCACCTAGCCGAATTAAGTAATGCCTAAAGCTATTATATTCGAGGCGCCTTGCGCTAGGCATTTGCATATATGACAGGTAAATAATATGTCAAGGGATAAAAGAAAAAAATATTTATTTGAAATTAAACTAATCAGCTTTGGCTATTTGTAATATCAGGCGTTTCCTAGTTAAGATATGTCTTGTTCTAGCTTAGTGACAATGGGTGTTAATCGCGCTGCACACGCGATTCTATGACGCCAATATATTCGATTCGTATAGATTTTAGAAGCAAACCTTCTGTGTTTATCTTTCTTGTATCCGCGCCGAGGTGTAAATCACCAATCCCACTCGCTGGTATCTACCGGCCGCTCGTTGGAACAATCGGATATCGCCAGACGAAACGTCTTCTTATTATTCAATACTTTATAGTTTGTTCATTCAGTTGCTTGAACATGAAATGGGTACGTAATTATTTTGTTCCATTAATAATGGCACCTGTTATAATTCGTTACTTATTTCGTACTTGAATATCTAGTATTACTCTAAACACCTGGTCGACATTGGTCGGTATTTGTTTGCTAAATGAAACGATTTGTTCAGTTAGATTATATCACCGTTCCCAAGATTCATATAATCTGACGTATATACAAGAATTACTCGCTTAAAGGTACTAGATTAGAAGTCACTGAATTCAACTTCATGAAATTAGAACTAATATCTTTAAACTCAATGACATCACTTTTTATACACAATGTCAAAGAAGAACCAAATGTAGGTAAATATTTATGTCATTAGTCATATGTTTTCGTTACTGTACCTGACTAAATTTAGTTAACCTTTCCTTATGTTAATTATTTGAAAGGGTTTATAAAAGGAGTGTGTGATTTTATATCTTTTGTTGTAGATTTGGCATTGAAGACTATGTTTTATTGCTTTACATATAAGTTAGCTTTTTATATTCTCTGTGTCATGGCGTAGGACGCTTACCCAAAAAAGTTCTATGTTGTAATATACGTTTTGCATTCACAATCTTATATTGATAATTTATCTTATAAAAAAAAAATCAACAGTCTCAAGTCTCTATCATCTTGCCACTTGGGTCTGGTGAAATTTATAATGATGTATTTAATAGTTGTAATTGCTCCGTAAAGAGTTTTTCTGTAATATTTTTTTCCGCTTTCGCTTACAACATCATCTATTGTTGTTTTTTCAATTTTAAAGTTTAATAAAATTGTTCCCTAATAGACACTACTTTTGAGAAGAAATAACTACTATAAAAGGTTGTTCTATCAATGTTCTAAAAACACTCATCTTAAGCTATAAAACCAGTTTCTTATTTCCGGGGTCGATCAACACTACATTTTTTTTTCTGAGCTATCTCCAACGGTACACAGGCGGAGGCATTCGGGATATTAAAGTTAGTATAAGTAGCTCTAATTATGCCATTACAATTTGAGAATTATGATATTTTGTAAAGAAACACCGTGACCATGATATAATTATTCATTAAATATGTATTAGATCCAACATCCACAATGACTATTTACACAAATGTTCTATCAGACAGTGATAACTTCGAATTTTCAACATAGGACGCACCTAATTTCACTATAGAAATCGTGGTCTGATACAACGCTGCAAATAGGACGTCGTGCTTGATGACTTTAAGATTTACGCTTATCGAGATAAGGTGGGGTATAGCATGGCCGTCGTCGAACCAGATAGGGCCTAATGATGGTGGAAAGTGATGTCATTGGCCCGAGTCGGCACTGCGAGCGTTCTACTGCTCTGTCACAGCTACTTTTGCTTTTGGAGTGAACATTGTACATCCTGGAGGCGCGCGTCATTAGTTCGGTATTTTGTAATCACGTCTGCCTGTTACGGGAACGTAGAAGTTGTTGGGCAAACGGCTGCTTCTGAGACAAACGATGTCAACTTAATTGCGTCGTGTTGATTAGCTGTTAACCTTTATAAGTAGGTATACGTTAATGCATGGAATTCAATGTCTGCCAATAAAACTTTAGAAGAGTTCTGTTGGGTAGAGGCAATGTAATATGAATATATTGAATTGATAACTAGTACAGATAGCGTTAATAAAAATGCTCCATTGAATGACCTTACTGATTCTGCGTTCATTCATTTTGATATGAAGGCATGGCCAATGAGACAATGACATTATTAATTCGAGGTACAGAAGTTGTGCACGGGTCAAGCAGTTCAATTGAGGGGTCCCAGTTGGTGTAACAGTCGCCTCACTTGACTCACCCGGAAAATTAAGAATGAATTAACAAGCGCACGTACCAAAAAATAGAACAGCAAAAAAATTGGTAGTTACGTGTTTGTGACTTCATTTACTAACATAGATAAAATAATCATGTACGTGATAAAACAACTGATACATATAACTACTTTATTATATGTAACTATAAGATTTTATTAATTAAAAATTTTAACATGAAGTTCTTTATATAATTTAGATGAAACGAATACGAAACATAGGCAAAGAATTAGTGCAAAGGAGAGATATTATCGTTGAATCTTCTTTCACGTTTACTTTAAGGGTTTATATACAAGAGAATTTCCCCGGTCATTCGTGTTGCAACTATGTCGTGCCGGGCTTTAAGTTGGAGGGCCGTTGCGCGCGGGCGGCGGACGGACGGCCTCGCGGAAGGTCGACTGCCTCTCCGCTCCCTGCTCCCCCCCGCCCACCCCCCCACGCACCGCACCGTGGCGCTCCTCACCGCTACGTGGAATTTATGTAATTGTCTTCAATTAAATGCGACTATAATATGTCCTCACCATCTTCGAACTAGCCCAAGCTGCGTTGCCGATACATCGCCGCCGACTCTACATCGCCTATGAAAACAATTGAAGCGGACAGGAATGTGTCAATCATCCTAATTACGCGGTCGACAAATATTCGCTACTACACGCATCCGTTCACTAAACGAGCACACGCGACGGTGCTAAGGTCACCGCGAGTGCGTGCCGTGAATGGACCGTGCGACACCCGCCCATTCAGCGAGATCCTTCATTCTAGCTTTTGTTCTTACGTAATCGGTTCACATTATATTATTTGATTCAGTGTGCTCGCGCTGAATGTGTCAGACGATTCGATTAGGTATTCGTTTTATCGCAGAAGTGGAACGCGATGATTGACATGCACGGTAAAAGTAACAGGCAACATCATCTTCGGTATGCGCTATTTCTTTGCGCGAAGGAATGAGTTCACTTACGATTATACTATTATAAATTATGACCGTGAATATTAAATGTAAATTATTCCGGGCGCAAAATATTATAAAGTTGCGGATCGCTCCGAAGACGATCTCATTCACGTTCGCTTTATCTGTGGCAAACATCCGGTAAGTATTATTTTCCAACGCGCTCACGCCGGCCGTGCCGTTACTCTATAGTTATCGAACGATTTGGGTACACAATATGATGATAATTTTAGAGAAACAATTTCTCATATGAACTCCTTATCGTCTTTTAAGCTTGCAAAAGATAATGATTATTAATGATAAATACCTATTTCTCTATAAATATTAAGTAACCGGTCAAGTTTATGGATGCATGTTACATAATTAGTTTTAGATTACTGACTTTTGATATTTAATTTATTTTATGATTATTTTATGATTAGCTAAAGATACTATTTAATTGGAATGGAATTTTATTTTTGAATTCAGTAATTCGTTTTGAATTTAATAAAATCATAGTTACGTGTTGTAGAGGCACTTGATAATTAAACTCGACAGCGAATATACTCGTAATGATTTAGTAGCTTTGAGGCAGAGTACGTCTCGACTGTACTTTGAGGCAGAGTACGTCTCGATTGTACTTTGAGGCAGAGTACGTCTCGATTGAATAACGAGTTTATTGCAATTTATCAAAACCCTTATATATATATATACCCTAATGTGGAAATACTATTAAGAATTTTTTAACCATGAGTATGACCAACTGCTGTGGCGGTAACTCTTTCTCAGCCCTAAAAAGAGTCAAAAATTACTTGCGCTCACCACTCCGTCAACAAAAAATGGAAACACTAATAAAATATAACTTTGACTTTGAGAAAATAATATTTTTAATGGATATTGATTGCTAAAAAATAATAGAAAAATACTGAAACAAGAAAGCAAAGACAACAAATTTCGCTGTTATTTATTTAATAATATTGCTATTTTTATATATTAAATAAATAAGTTGAGTTTTATTTCAGTCATTTGACTATTTTTTTTCAGACATGGGATGTAAAACACACGTAAGGAAGACGGCGCATTGTTATAATAAGTCTAGGGCACTCAGATTTCTTGATTAGGCGCTGAATGAATGCTTGCTAGGCTAGCGTAATCTACACATAATTCCTTCCGTTGAAATACGGATCACATACACGATATATGGTTTTCAAGTGTCAAGAATTACGATTGGTTCGTCAGTGTTATTTTCTTTATATTCGTTAGGTCTTGAGCTGTATAACTACATGAAGACTTTATTTTTATACAGATTGTACTAAATTTCTACTAAACTTCTGAACTACCAAAGAAGCCAGTTTTCCATACGCAACTAATACAGAAGACTTGAGAGTATAATTAGCCACTCTGCTTAGCGTTTGTGGAATACGAGAAAGCCTTTAATTCGATTGAGACATGGGGGTTGCTGCAGTTTCTCCGAAGGTACCAAATTTATTACACATAGATCGAGGTACTAAGGTGTCTCTATGAGAAAGCGACTGTCGTCTAATTACATATCCTATCCAATTACAGAGTATCTTCCTGTCTCAGATGTTACTACTCCAAAATTATATGCTCACCAGTGGGAGTCTCGTACGGTTGTTGTTGAAGATGATGATATACCAACTTTAAAAGTTTGTAACTTCCTACACGAATGGTTAGGCTTTCTGAATTACTGATTCCTAATTTGGCAGAATTCTCTTAGGTACAATATTCCATCCCCTAGTTTAAAGGAGAGAAGGGTTTCAAAGTTCCAAGTTCCAAGCTACACTTGCGTTCGTAATTGTGCTTTGTTTTGCTTGTGTTAATTATACAGACACAAAGCTGAATAAAACCGTACAGGTTGGACATATAAATTTTAGCCGGACAAGACCTAAAAAGCCAAACAGATAGCAATCCTATACAGAAATCATCCAAAATCCACACGCGGGCCATATTAACCAATGTCAAGAACCAATTAGGCATCAATATGAAATAAGACGCGACACCAATGCTTTACAACACTAATATAAATGATTACATAAAAATCGAAGAAGAGACATACCAATTAATGATTTAGTTGTTATAGTTAAAGTAGCCGAATCCAATAAATTAATGATTTGGACTAGACTAGTTAGAGATCGAAGTGTTTGAAAGATATTGGAAGATACTTACACCGCTCATGGCGGTCCATAACTTACACATAAACTATGACATAGGTTCTTATTTTATTCAAATATTAGACATAGATTGTACTATATGACTGTATAATGTGATACCATATTTTATATATTTTTTTATAATTGAGTAAATATTAAGCTGAATATACAATTGATTGTATGTAACAAGATTTTTAGAAAGCATGAATAATATTCTGTGACAAAATACAAAATGTGTCTACAAGAGGTGTGGGATCGATTTGAGCGCATATAGGTGCAATGGCGGATGGAAAGCGAGCCGAGCGGCTTCCGCTTGCGCGCGCGCTGCCCGCCTACAGAATAACAAACGAAACCTGATTTCTAGCGACGCTCGATCGACCACAGATCGTGCTACTACACTAACACTTTATAACAAAAAGCTAAATAGCGAACACTATCACTTACAAATGTAGTACCCAATTTCAATCAGCTGTTATAGAATTCTATAGTTATTATTATTTTTATAATTATATTCTCCGACATTGTTGCCGCATTGAATGAGGAGTTACAAAACTGTTTTTTTTATCAGTTCTCTTTTATTTTGTCCTATCATTACTGAAAGGGATCTATTTCGCCCATTCGTTTTCTTGCTTTATTCATAACTTTTATTTGTTCTATCTTCATGATTAAGTCTATTTACTTTCTTCCTTAATTTATTTCTCTACTTTCTTGTCTTTGCTAATTTTCTTACAGGTACTACTTATCGCTGTCTCGGTTTGCATTGTATGTAAAACTGTAACTTATTGGTATCAACATCAACAAAAGCATAACGTTACGTATGGGCCAGTTATTTGTTATCTTGCGCAATTCGTAAAAGTTGACCACATTATTACAAGTTACCCACTCTATAGGTGGCAAGCTAGAAGTAGATTTTACGTTGCCCCTTTTGTAGACGTCACAGCCTAACAACATATCACTGTTTCAGGTAGAGAGACTACTCTTTTACTGGAGTTTTACTACTGATACTGCAATATTAACTGCCGAAAGTGCCTTTCAATTGAAACTCACCGTTTCCCCAAACTCTATCCAATTTCACGCTTATAGTCGTTTTAAAGAACATGTTTTATTTGTAGATATTTGTTTTTTTTTTTCATTTATTTTGGCATCAAACAGTCATGTAAAATAACAATAATTTCACAAACAGTAATGACTAAAAAGACCTACAGTGCCCAAGTTTAGTACAAACAAAGTGTTTTCATGTTTAAACGTGATCAGACAAATATTCATGCAGTAATAAAAAACAAAATGCAAGTGATTGTTGTAACAATATAGAAAAAATAAAAATATAAATATGTTTGTAGGCAATTAATATTCAATTTTCTAACAGAGAAGCTTGCAAACGTAAAGTATCAATTTTTTTATGTTAACTTTATTAATCAAATTGAAAAAGTATGTATATAAGTTTTTTCTGTGCGATTTATTGACTTAGGAGAGTTAATTATTTCTAATGTTCGAATTGAAAGGGCCCTAGAATGTAGAGACGCCTTTGGCCTTAAATTTACAATTTAATACTCATACTTGTATTTAAAAATAAATACAAATATTCTCATTATATAACTAATAGAGTATTAAATATTAAAATCGAATTTCCTCATCAAAACTCCTTGTAGCTTGTAGCAAAAATGCAGATCAGCAGTATCTTTAATGTATAAGTCCGTCTGGTTGTGTAAGCGGATGAAGCTCTCCATTTCAACAGAGTTAACGAATAAATTAATGGTTTAAACAATTGTTAGATTAATTTAAAGATATTTTTTTAATTAGCTTAAGTCAAATTATAGCTACGAAGTCATAACAAAACATTTTCATAGTCTGGGGGCAGCATAAGACAACGAGAAAGATTAGAAACTGAATTCGCTTTATTTTGCAAATACTATTATAGTATTTCTTTTTAAAGGCATCATTATCTTGTCGTAAATACATGTCAAAACAAACTCAAAAAATATGGCAGTGGAAAGGGTCCTGGCCGCATCAATCACGTTCATGAATGTTCATATTTACATTAATGATATTGCATTATGAATGTAAAGTTTATCAAATATTATAGACGTATGGTCATATTATTACTATTGTATTAGCAATAGCTGACTCAGTTAACTGTCTCTAAATTTAGGTATATTTACTTCCGTTAAGGAAATGAACTTTAGACTTTAACAGTTGACTCCGGTAGAATATTCTAACGATAAGTCAATAGTATAATCGTGATTGTATAAGCACTTACATAACAGTTATTATATATTATACCATCTACTTTTTCTTTATATAATTTTATATATGAAAATCTTTTAATTGTGATTGCAATTATAAAAAAATCATATTCTTATTATCTAAATAATTAGTTATATCCCACTGAAATTTATGCCTAGTTTTTTTTTTTATTTCCGCTGTTTCCTTTAAAGCGTTTTATTGACATGACACAGAAAATTACTTTATATTTACAAATATTGTTAACAATTAGATATTAATAAAAATATTAGTTATTGAACAAAATTTAGATCAGAATAAAGATTATTTCATAAGGAATAAAGATTTAGAATTTTTAAAGTACTAATTTATATTATATTTCAATAACGATAAAAACAACTGCAAAATTACCACAACTCGCGATGTACTGGCCGGCCGTCGCAGCTCAATTTGTATGGCTGCGTAGCGAGTTTGTATTTGTAATAGGGCTCTTAATATTTGCCTTAAAATACTACTGCCTGAGACGGTTTTTGTTTAAACCCAAATTACGAGCTAAGCCTCTGCCGGCCACCGCTCTGAGGAAGTCAGTATACCTTGCAATCACATTGGTCTGCCCTATAGGATAATTTTATTTCGGATTTTATCCTGAGCAGGGGTCGGCAACCCATGGCCTTCAAGTTGTTAAGTTTATTTACAAAAACATAATTAGTTTACTGTCGAAACTCTTTAAATCGTGTACTCGATCCATAGTACTTTTACTAAAACACCCATGAAATATACTTCAAAGTTGTTGTTCAAAATCATTATTTTTCAAATAAAATCTTTCAGTGGCTCTCTGAAAAATGTGTAATTCTGTACATTTTAGTAATCAATCGCTGTCATGTTCCACGTTTTGTCGACGTAATGGTTGAATACATCACCTGGTCCACACTATGAGTTAACCAATTAATAATGAGGACGAGGAGATATGACGCAACTTTCCAAATGCTGTCTCTAACTAACTGCAGTATTCGCCTAAAATGTATTCTAGTAAAATGTATTGAGATATCACTCGAAGTTGTCGAGTGATATCTCAACTACAAAGACAGCGATTGGGATGTCATTTATTGAGATTTAAATGCCATTGAGAATTTGAGACGTTGTAAAATTAAAACCCCGAAGTGTTGTTATGTGTACGGTAATGGTACGGTAGGACACAAAATCCCGGAAAGCCAACCTGATAACTGGATAGTTCCTCGAAACTTTGTACACGTTTGGCCAAAGCAGGTGTCATCTGACCATTTCACGGTGTTAAATGGGCCACCCATTGTTACAACCATTGTTATTCCTTAATTGGGCTCGCATTTCGTAACAACATAAAATGCTTATCGAGTCTTCAGCGAAAACTGCTTCCATTGAAACAGTCGCGTTGACATTATTTTGAAGAGCGTTATTTATTCCATGATATAAATATTTTAAGTTCACAAAATTTTGAAATGTAACCTTTAGTACTTTTTAAATTTGTTTCGGTATTCTGACTTGTAAGTAAGGTACTATGAATGACCCTAAAAAGCGCTGTTATTTAACTATCGAAATATAATAGAACCGATTTCAAAGTTAAAAAAAGTGAAAAATAATACTTATTTAAAATCGACTTATTAAAAAATATACTATTACAGTCGGGCAGAGGTCTCCTGTAGATTATTAATAAATTTATAAGTGCCCGTCTTTATTAGCAATGGAACCATACGGCAAGCACTAGCTTTCAAATAAAAAAAAATATCAAAATTGGTCCAGTCAGTAAAAAGTTGTGAGGTAACAAACAGAAAAAATACAGTCGAATCGAGGAACCTCCTTTTTTGAAGTCAATCGAAACAACCCAAATTTCTTGCTTTAGATTTTTATATTTATTTAGTTGTTGTATATTTATTTAAATGTATTAACAATAAGAATGGCTTAATTTAGATTGACGTTTGTTTTTAATCAAAGTCTCTTTTTTAATAAAGTTCTATTTCATTGAGATAACATTGTTATTGCCAAAAAAATATTCGGGAGAAATTTATAAACCTCGAGCTACGGTTGCATGGGGCTCGCTTCCTACAATAGAATTTTAAGACGAATGAACGGACCAGGTAGATATTTTTTTATTATTAAACCTAGTTGATCCTCATAAGTCCATTCACGACTGCTTTGACCGCTCAGCTCTTTGTTCTAAGTGTGTGAATAATTTATTTCCTCGCGAGTTTTCCGACCGTTGGCATTCATTCAAGGTTATTAAAAATAAGGCGTACATATTTTTTTTCAGAGTATCTATTAAAATTATTGTTCCTATTCAAAGAGATAACGAAGACACTTCAATGAAATATAGTTGAATTGCTTATTAAGTGGAATTATTAAACACCACAATTGAAACTATTTATTCGTTACAACTATATTACAAAACTATTTCTGATTACCTACTAGTATTCTTCAAAAGAAAATGTAGGTATTTAAGTTCTGATAAATAACTCATTGTAGAGTCATCTAAATAGGTGCCTCAATATAATCTTAATAAACAACTATTGTTATTATTAAGATGTTTGTTTTATCTCTGTAGTTCAGACGTCTTTGAATATGCATACGATAAAAAAAGGTTTTAAGATCAAATGTCAATCAACTTTGATGAAAAATGTGTAGAGAATGCAACATGGGTTAAAAGCTATAATTAATTAGTTACATGTATTATTGAAAACATTAATTAATCAGTTTCTGTGCTAATAATACGTAAGTAATCTAAAATTAACTTAACGCATTTTATCTGAGTGAACTTGAAGTTTACAGTGGTTGTGTATGGACATTTGTTGCGAGCGGCGGCACAGTGAGTAGCGTAGGTAAATGAGTGTTCTATGTACTGTATGTAGTTAGGTGATGTGTTGTGTGTGTGTGACAGCTGCCGTGTGGCGTTATCGGTCGTCCTTGACACACAGACACCGCGTGCACAACACGCCTTATTGTCACTGCAACCTTGCCGAGACCACGCGATAACGTCGTCGCAGTCGCCGTCGACGCCTCCACGCCACTGCCAAAATATATTTGTGAATGAATGAAAACGATTCAGACACTGCCAGTCTAAAATAGACAGTCGTGAGTACAAAACAGGCGCGTAACCAAAACTTAATTGCGATAGCGAAAGATCTAACATTTTTTGTAATCTGTATTATTTGACCTTAATATCGGCACATGATAACGATTGTGTGGTATTTCACAATAAGAGTGCACGGCCGTTGCAGGACGAAAGTGGGTGGCATCCCGGTGGCGCGACTCTCGTCGTCCGGAAATCCAATTCCCGGATGCGGCTGCGCGGGGGGATCTCGCCGGAAGTTTGGTAAACGAGCACATCCGCTGCCGCCGCCCGCGCCGCAAAATTTGGCACCGCGAGCGCTCTCAGCCCGCTTCCGGCCTCCGCCCCCCCGGACCCCTGGCGTCGTTCGCCCGCGAAAATAGCGGCCAACCGCTCCGTGTACGCGGTTCATTCAGTATGGCCGCCTTCCATTCATAAAAAGGCGAGGCGCGGGTGGCATCGCGGGGCGGGGAGGACGTGGCTCTCCCGCCGGCCCGCACCCGCTGCCGACGCCAGTGCGGAATGTGCCAGCGAACGGAACGGTTGTTTCGTCGGAGCGTAGCGCCAGCGCTCCCGGTTTTCCTTTAAAATGTGTATAAGAATAAGTGCAGTGAATCCGCACGAGTTCGGAACGGTTACGAAAAACGCCGTCGTCGAGATCAGGAGTAGAAATCAACGAAGAACTTCAGCGAGGAAGTGAGTAGCGGCCATATTGCAGTGATAACCGCGCGGCGGGCGGACGAGAATCGAGGCCGGTGCGTGGGCCGCCCCCCGCCCGCGCCAGGTGCCGCTCCGGTCCGCGCCGGTCTTATGAACCTTCCCGTGGATTTGCGCGACTAAAATTCGGTGGTTCTATAGTAATTTTGTGTGTTAGTGAGTCTTCCGGCGCGATGCCGGAGCGGCCCTTCGAGCTACCTGGATGCAGAGCTCTGAGGAGCTCGGTGTTGTGTGTGGGACCATTCGGTCTGAGTGCCCTCGTGTTGCGATTTGTGTAGGAGACGGGTGACCGTGGAACGTCCGTTTCGTAAGTACCGTGACATTCTGAGGTGAAATAACCCAGCTGGGAGAATGATAGTCTTCGAAACAGACGTGGATTAGAATCGATCGGTCCGAACCGTCAACTTTTCAAATTGGTTATGCGTAGATTTGCGTGGGCAGCAATTACACCTATTGCGAAGACATTAAACTAACATGAATGACGAGAGAGAAGATTCGCCGCGCCGCCTGGCGGCGACACACGTGCCCCAGTCGCCGGTACTCAATCACTCTCAACTACCCAGTACTTAAAATCACGACTCTTTCGAGAAAATCAATTCAGACAAGTTTACCATCAAAGTATAAATGTAATGAATCAATCACCCTAAACCACTATGAAGTGAAACTTAAACTATTAGCAACACAACATAAACACAGTGTATACTTTGAAGATTACTAAATGGTGAAATGATCAATCACATCAGAATATTCATCAAAAAGACATAAAAAAGACGATTTTATATAAAGTTATTAAATATTATTACAGCAACCAATGAACGAATTTCGACAAAAGTTGATAACAGTGAACGCAGATAACAAGTTATTGTAAACAATGGCAATATAAACTTTTTGTATCTTGTAACGAACTATTTAGATAACGAGTATATTTAGACAAAACAAAAAAATATCATAAAACTACATCGCTTTAATACATGTTCAGATTTTAATATTGATATTTTGCGCTCATAATGTTGAAATAAATATTGCATTGATAATAAAAAGTATATTATTAACATTCAGTGGATATGATAACATTACGAGTCATACAAAAGGGCATTTTTCAAATACATAAATAAATTAATTTAAATTATAACGGTCGAAGAGTATAGTAAGTTTTACAGGTAAGTAAAATTTACCTGTATAATTGAATATAATCTATGGGAGAGTTAGGAAAACCATAGGCTATTCTATACCCACTATAAAAACGAGCCGGTTTTGTACTTGTGTATTAAGTTAACTCTCTCGACTCGGTATAGGTACGAATACTAGTAACAAAATCTTTGAAACAAGAGTTGTATTAACACAATCTACCTATGTTCATATAATTATACCAGCAGCAAACAAAAACAATTTATCTCATGTTGAAAAAAAAGCATATAGTATCGATTTTACTCGTAACGTAATCGTAAAATATCGATTCTAAACAGATTTGAAACGGAAAAGGATAAATAAAGAGAGTGAATAAGGAGAGGACGTTAATATGATTAACTATTTTACCAAAATCTAATGACTGTCTACTTTGGCACTTGTTGATGTAATTTTTAAGAACATTTGTGAAAGAAAATAAATTATTATTATTATAAAATTTCAAAACTGTCGACATACAAGAAATATACCTGTCAATAAACCGAATTCACTATTTAAGACTATAATGATGAAACCTCTAATAATATTTCACACAAAATAAATTAACTTGAAAGGCAACATCCAGCTTACACTACGTAAGACACTTATAGAAAATAAATAAGGACTTATGGGACTTCTTTGAAACCAGTGAAAATAATAATAATAAAAAAACAACCGGTACTATTATTGAAAGAAAAAGGTTTCGTCCAACAATGGACGGATATCTTCGGGAAGAAGACGAAAACAAACCATATGTTCGAACAACCATACACTGATTCACTGCTTCATTCTTTAGAATGAAAAATGTATTTTTACGATGCTGTTTGAAAGAGCTGGGATTTATTCGACATGAACAAAACATTCTACATTGTTGAGATCGCATGTGTTTGAGCTGTTTTTAGAACTACACGCAAGTAAAACTAAGACAAGACCCGATTTTCGATTTGAATTTGAAAGCATAAAGTAAAAATTGTCACCTAGCTTGAACTTAATGATTCTTGAGACTAACATTCCTTATAAAGTAAGGATATATTGCAGTAAGGCTGTTAAATATTTGGAAATTAATATGACGAAACTCTTAGCGCAGATATATTACAGAAACAGCATACAACAGAAAAATTAAATGCAGCAGAAATATTTCAATTTACGGGAAGTAGAGACCTTTCAAAGAAGGTGATCAGGGTCCGATCTAAGAGAGAGCAAACAGGGTGATTGTCTGTAGTGGCAAAAGTTACGGCTCAATTATTATTTTTGCCCAGTGTTTAAATAGTTAGTTTGGGCCTTGAAGCTGATGACCAACCTTCACCTGTTGGAGAGACACTAAGAAAAAGAAGAAGAAAAATCAGACCTGCGTTTCTTTTTTGATTTCTATAAGTGAATATTCATTATCCTATACAGTACTATTGTATTATTAAAGGATCATAATGAAATAAAACAATTTAATTGCGTGTTCTTTTTTCATCGTCACATTCATTATTTTGTAATATTGACTAATTCTCAAATATTGTCAAATAATACCTAACAAACCTGTATTAAGTCTATACTTCTACACTAATATCATAACCAGGAAATATTTCATTGTTTCTTTGGATTGAATTGAAATCGGTTTTTTGAAATTCTATCACCCTCGGGAAGTTACATCATACACAGATAACATAGGCCATAAAGGAGAGCTAGACGATTCGAAAGCGCTAAAACATTTCGTTTTTATATCTATAAACTTAGCAGAAGGGCCTAATGTTTGAATATTTAATCTATTAAGAAATTATTGGTATAATTGATTCCATGCACTTCCAAAATGGTTCAAATAGAGTTCAATCTTTTTAGCCGTAAAGACTAAAAAACAAATTATTGAAATTATTAATTTCGAAGACACTTAAATAATATAGTATCCTAATGATAAGAAATTAATTTCATACGCGTTTCTAGTCTTTAAGAACTGATAATTCCAACATCCATATAGTTCTCTCTCGTAATCACGAAATTCATATAACTATCAGTGCAATAATTTTTTGAAAATAGGGATGTTTTGAAGTATATAAACGCAATGTCGCTTTATAGTAAAATAAACGTTTATAAATATGTATGGAAATAAGCCTCCATACACAAATAGTTGTACATGAGTAGTTGGTGGAAGTTAGGGACCAAGTTACAAACGTTCAAATGGCATTAAAAGTTTTGATTTTAATATCATTATTGTGACGATTAAATAAATCTTATATGTAGATAACCACGGGTAACCAAAGTCAACAATTCATATTATGAGAACGGATGAGATTGCGAATGAAAGATATGGGATCTTAAAGTATGGTAGAATTTGTTTTTTTTACGACGCAGTTTTTTATCTTCACATAGTCCAGTCCTGCTGTAGATCAGCATATAGGTACATATACTGAGCAGTTCACGCAGCACATCAGTTCGTAGAAGTGTTAAAAAAATATGTGAAGATGTTTGAATATCATTGCAGTGTCATGTGTATATCAGAACAGAAAATTAACGTATTGTTTTTCTTTCTTCAGGTGGGGACGATGAGGGAACAGGAAGGCGACGGCCCGGAGAGCCGTTAGCCGGACTCGATGGATGAGTATGGCGGGCCGGCGGCGCCGCCCCGGCCGCCCAAGCCGGCGGCGCGCGTCCACAGGCCGACGGGCGCGCGCCAGCCCACCGTGTCGCTGCTGCGGCCGCGGCCCGAGGCCGAGCGAGAGCGCAACGCGTACGTGGAGGCCCCACGTCGTGCGCACGCTCCGGTGCCGCATGCCGGCACCGCGCACCTTCCGCTCAAGCCGGTGACGACGCAGCCGGCCGCCGCGCCTGACAAGCGGCGCGCCGGCGCCCTCCCGCCTGACTCGATAGTGTGCGACGCCTGCGGCCGGTGCCGGTGCGAGCAGTGCGCCCGCCCGCGACCGCTGCCGTCGCGGTGGCTGTGCGGCTCGTGCCTTTGCAGCGCTGAGGCGTGCGTGGACTATGCGTCGTGCATGTGCTGCGTGAAGGCGCTGTTCTACCACTGCGGGAGCGGGGAGGAGGAGGCGGGCGAGCCGTGCGCTTGCGGACCCAGGCTGGCGTGCGTGGGGGCCCTGGCGCTGCCGCTGCCGTGCCTGTGCCTGTACTGGCCGCTGCGCGGTTGCGCGGCGGCGGGAGCGGCGGCTTACGCGCGCTGTCGCCGCTCCGGCTGCCGGTGTCCTGAGCCCCCGCCGCGGCTCTCCAGTATTATCTAGTCCAGCGTGCCGCCCGCGCCCTCCGAAGCGCCGTCGAGCGGCGCAGTCGCGTTGTACAAATATTTATTGGCGAGCGGAGCTTCGGACCGCGCGGGGTGGACTCAGGGTGGATCGCCGTGCCCGGTCCGAGTGCCGAGTGGTGTGTGGTGGCGCGGGGCCGACATAGGACGAGTGCCCCGCGTTCACTGAGTGAATCTTCTACGTGTACCTTGTAAATATAGTCGTATAGTGTGAATGTACGTGAACGTGTCGCCCGAACGTCGAAAGTCTCAAATTTTCTTGAGACAGATAACGTGTCATAAGAAAACGTTAACGTTAGTATTTTGGATTCCTCACAAATCCAGAGAAGATTAAGAAATGAGATATAAAACATACTTATTAAGATGTAGATAATTTACCATTTATTTATTAACTGAATTTGTATTTATTTGTAAATAAAACGACAATTATTATTATAAATACGAATGTTTACTACATTATGCTTGTTTTTCTGTTTTCCACTGTCTATAATCAAAAACTCACATAATAAAGTGAAAAAGGTGTCGGTACTAAACCTGAAAACACCAAAGCAAGAGTAACAAAATACCCTGTGTTAGTTAGCAAATCGTCATGGTAAATTGCCATGAGCTTAAAAGTGAAGAACCTTTTTTGGAAATAAAAAAAGTATGTAGTGTTACTTGAATATATATTAACTATCGCTGTGCTTTACTAAGTTAGAAATCTCTACATATAATCTTTAAATACCGCAGCTTGTGTTTATTATATATCCACATGGAAACTTAAGTGACTTTTCTAGTATACTATAGTAAATATTTATCATTATGAACTTCTAATCATGTAGAAAATTGTTAGCGCTCTCATGTTTACACTTAGGAGATTGTAAACTACCTACGTTAAGAGTGCTATACACATACATAAAAAAGGTTGAAATGTAAAACATCGTTCATATGAAAAGTATTCCGGCGTTAGATCCATGGTAATTTTTCTCACTAAAGGTGAAGTTTAAAATAAATTACCTACGTAGTTAATTATCAGATTGTCATTAATTAACTATTTAGTTTATTTTGGATTTCATCCTTATAATGAGAAAAAGGATGTCCGCGATATGACGCCAAGGATATTTTTCTGTGACATCACCCACGTACACAAATGAAACTAGAGGTACAAATTAAAACGACACCTGAGGGACTATTGTATTTGATCTCGAACGAAAATTTGGAATAGTTTTTATAATTTAGTTAAAATCATTGAAGTGAAGATTATCTGTGCACCAAAGGCCATTTCAGATTGTACCTCTTTTGATTCATGATTATCGAAAAATGCGTTATATTGGCATTATGAAAACTTGGTTTTCGGGGAAATATAATAGGCTTTCCGGTTTCACGTTATTTAGTACGAGTAGTAGGTATATAAATAATGCAAGCAGTGATGCGCCGCCGACGCGACGGGAAGCGCGGTAACCATAGTCGCCATCCGGGATATGGCTGGTGCCTTCCTCTTTCCTCCATGAATCATGGTTATAAATGAGTTTGTTTTAATTATATCTTATCTTTAAACAGAAATAGCTTTTTCATTTTTTTTTATATCTTTTCCAAACCGATATCGAATTAACTTCAAATTAAGGAAATCCTATTGATTTAAATTGACTCGTTTAGTTTATTAACGTCTATGTCAGAGGGAAGTGATAAAAACAGAGCTTTTATCAAATGCCTAAAGAATATAATCCAATCACGGAGAATGTTAAAATAACAACCGATTGTAACATTTCCCTAAACAAATTTAGTGATTCGTTTAAATTTCTGATTTAGTTCAGTGAATTTACAGAAAAGTAGATACATACATACGAGAATTTATCTTAGGTCTTATTGAAAATTATATTTGCACTCTTACAATAAAGAAAATATCTAAAAAACCGGCTAAGAGCGACTTGGACTCACGCATGTATGGTTCCATACAGGAAACGAACAAAAATAATCACGTTTGTTGTACGGGAGCCATCTTAAATGTTTATTTTATTATGGTTTTTAGTATTTGTTGTAGCAGCGACAACAGAAATACATCCTCTGAAAATTTTAGCTGTTTAACTTTCACACTTCATGAGATACAGCTTGGTGCCGGTGACAGACAGACAGACAGCGAAGTCTCAGTAATAGGTTTCTCGTCTTACCCCTTCGGTACCGAACCCTAAAAATTTATGATTCGTATCTGACGAAAAAATGTTGGAGTATTCTAACACACTAAATAGGTACACTTACTCCATCAGGTAGATAATAGTAGAAAAAAAAGGCTGGAGAATTTTCACCATTACATCGGTAGTAGTATACTCCTATTAATAAATACTTTCAAGGTATTTATTACTAAGAGCTAAGAAATAGAGTAGAAGAAATTGTAAGCATCCAATCAACTGATATTTCGAATTCAATTAAGATTTTATTAAACTAATAGCCAGTTCCACAAACGTTCATTAAAATTGTCATTAGCTTAAAGCGTCATTACCGATACAAAAATGCCATTTATTAGAACCTTAATGGACGTTTGCGGAACTGACCGTGAAACTCTTTATTGACTGTCACGTGCGAATTGTTGTCACACTTCAACCAATTTCCATGAAACCTTAATAATTATACCCAAAAATTCTATTAGGAATTACGTATTATTTCTAATCTTTTAAAAGGTTAAAGTCGGTTTTGTTTATTGAAAAATAAAAATATAATTTTATAGGGTCAATTTTGTATTCACAATGGGTTCGAGTCCCATCTCCGAGTTTCAGAGACTAAGTGGATTTTTTAAGTATTTTTCATTAAGAATAAATAAAAATATTTTACACATCGAAAGGATTATTACATCGACAATAACTATACAACGCCTTCTTGTTCTTGAAGTTTTACGAGAACATAATGTGTCATAAATAGGTAATGATTAAATGTAATTCATGCCATTTATGTCATTACGTGATAATAAAATGATAAATATACAATAAACGCCTACATACAGCGGGTAACGACTTTGTTTATGATATCTATAGATGTCGATAGATCGAGGTGATGCTGCCCTGATGATGGAGTCGGAAGGGAGCTCTGATCTGTCATAACAAAGACTTTGGTTAGAGGTAACATCTGGGGCTCATAAATGAAAACTTTATGATTAATAACGCGACCTTGTCAACTTTGATTTGTCTGTACTATATATCTGAATAGTCGAAGCAATGTACTAACAAAAGTTGTTAGGAAAAAAATATTTTTTGTCTGCAAAAAGAGAAGTTTTATAAAATGTTGTATTTAAATAGCACATCACAACATAATGGCCTGGACATCAGGTTACCGCAATACGTCAATTTTCTAGATTTGATTTTAAACTTTACTCGCAATACGTATAAAATGAAGTTGAGAAATTTTCATATTCGTATAGTCTGACGTGCCGCTGACTAATAAATAAGTATATAAGTAATTCTATTAGGACAACTTATTTGAATCCTCTTCGAGGAAAAGTTTGATAAAATTTACTCTTTATAATATTAGTAGGATAAAAACCAACAAGTACCTACGTGATCTTTGTATCAAACATAAATTTTGTCAATAGCTCGAAGTGGTAATGTTTAGTATGTGGTGTTTTCACCATGTAACACACGTAGTAGATGCAGAGCGTTCTGGTAGATCGTTTAAACTGGGACAACAGATGTTGACAGCCGTCGAGTTCGTTTGATGGCCGGATGAGGCTTGGTGACGTGATAAAAGGGTATTATAGCTCGCCGGACTTAACACAACGCGTGTACTGTCGACACAAAACTCAATATTAACGTAGAGATACGGTACAGTCACATGAGTAGTAATTCAATATATGCACTCAAATAATGAATCTCAACTAATATTATAAATGCGAAAGTAACTCTATTATGTTCCGCTGTCATGCCTAAGTTACTGAACTGATTTTAAGTTGATAACTTTTTTGAATTGACCTTGGGAAAGTGTATCTATAGGTTACCTTTTATCCCCGTGATTTTAACCCCTTTTTACAAGGGGTTAAAATCGGAACTCGACAAATATCAAAATGGCCAATAAATACTTAAAGGTTTTTGTCATTTAAATTAAAAACCAGATTGAGATTATCCTGTTCGAAATTAGGATTACATATTAGAAATTAGGATTAACCTAGGAAAATATTTGAAAAATCAACAAGTGCAAATATCATCTTTTTAAAACCACCGTATTCTAAGAACAAGTTATTTTTAACTTGAAATAATATTGTATCATATCATACTATGTCCTCCACAAATCAGTATTGTTTTTATCCAGATGAATGAACGAATCGTCATCTCCACTCAAAACATTAGCATTCGTTCGTAAGTTCGGAAATATATTTGTACCTCAGTTTAACAAAAGCCGGTAATAATTTGAGTGAATGATTTAGCGATGACGTCACAAAACTTCCAATGGAAACAATATTAAAATAAGCTTTGTTTAAGAAGGTCATAGTACAAATTAGGTAAGATTAGGAAAAAACTGTGCTTATGACGACGATGGTCGGTTACCAAGTCGAATTCAGAACATCGATGGATCGACTCCGCCTTGGTACTCGAATCAGATTGTTTTTCAAATAGTATACAATATCATTATTAAAATGTGTGCTGTGCACTGTGAATTAAAGAATTACAAAAAAATCATAATTACCTATACACTTTCTTATTTCTTTCAACTTTCTTGTTTTCTGCTTAAAAAAGGGAAGTGCCTATTCCCAATGAGGTCGATATCGACTTTTTGCGATCACAATCGGTTTACCAGGGGAAGACGAGGTCTAAAACTTGAGCCCCTATGAATAATATAGAACATAAGTTCTTATTTTCAAGATACTGTACAACTTAATCCTTTTTAATCTCATCCATCAAATCTAATATCTTTGCAATTTTGATATTCTTTTCTCCAAAGATTAATAACTATCTCAATAATAAACGTATTTTTTTAATTACTCAATTCTATATCTATTTATTTTGTACTTTAGTTTTGATACCTACCCAAATGACCACAAGTTTTTAAATAGTTAACTTAGTATTTAAAACCAATAAGAAAAAAGTACAGAAAGAATGTTTAATGCAATAAAAGTTATAGGAGTTTGAGGTATCAGTTCATTTTGATCCTTTTGCCCAAAATACGTTTGGGAATCTTCTTTACTGTTAGCGCAGGGCAAATGCACCGTATTACTTAAAGCATAGCAATTTGACATTTGTAAGTTATTCACGAACTTCACGCGAGCTCATTTTGAAAGACGTTAAATGAATAATACCTATTTTACTTAATAGAAGGAATAGTCTAAAGCAAGAGTTAGACTCAATTATACCTACTTTAAATATAAATTACAAAGTTTTTACGATATATATTATTATGTTTCTTGATCATTCAAATCAGGCCCGGATCTACGATTTTTTTTGTCCGGGGCAGAAACTTCGAATGGCCGACGATTTTATATTTCCATATTTTAGCAGTGTCCGTATATGACCGTCTCATCGTACCTATAGCTTATTATGTCTATGAAAAGATTTATGAAGCTTCTTTTTCTTTTAACTGTAAGGAGGTATTAAATAAAGTTGATTTTGGCGCCCCCTGACACTGACGGGACAAGTGCCCCACTGTTTATATTATATTTATTCACTACGTACGGAACCACACGACACCACCACACCGGGAATATCAATTTTATTTACATTTGCATACGAAATGAGATACTCCTGTATTAACAATGTGTACTCTACAAATTTGCTGTCAAAAAATGTTGAACTTGATGGATTATAAATATTCTAATCGACATCCTATTCGTTGCAGGTGAACTCATGTATTTTTTTTTTTTATAAAAAAAAGTGTCTGATTTGAGTGTTGACCCGAGGGAGATAGATCGGCGGGGCATTCTGGCGTTTGATTTGTGGGCCTCCTGTCTTAGTATCGGACAAGCCGGTCGCTATTTCACTGTCAAATATCGCTATTTATCGGCCGCAGTTCTTGACCCCTGCCCTCTCGGATGCATCATGCAGCGCCAGTTTGACTTCGTTTCTGTTCAATGGAAGATAAAAAAATATATGCTTTCTTTTTAACGTTGCTTTTATTTCGACTACGCAGCTCTATGGCGCAGTGCTTAGGTTAGGTTAAGCAACGTTTGCAATGGTCTGTCATTGGATAGGTGACCAAATATGAATTATTTGGAACTCCCCGTGCTTCGGGAAGCATCATAAATCCACACTGGGCACACGTTATCGCCCGTTCTACCTTTTTATTTTTACCTATTTCCAAAGTTCGGAATGAACCCATCCCGTGGCCGTTGCTAGACATCAACGATCGTGGGCCAATGCACATATTCACTACGCCACCAAGCTCCTTTCGACCACCATACCATGTATAATAAAATAAGTATAAATATTTATAGATAATATTTTACTATCGCATAATTTCATAGTGTTCTCGCGCTTTTCTCTTGAATACTAAACTATTAGTAGCTCGGTGGCGTAGTGGTTAAGCGCCGCGGCCCGCGATCGTTGTCGTTAAGCAACTTTCGCAGGGGTCGGTCACGGGATGGGTGACCAAAAAATTAATATCTCGAACTACTCCGTGCTTCGAAAGGCACGTTAAGCTGTTGGTCCCGGCTGCATTTGCAGTCGTTAATACCCTCCAATCCGCATTGGGCCAACGTGGAGGGTCATGGCCCATCCTCCTTAACCATCCATAAGGAAGGCCTGAGCCCCTGCAGTGGGGACATAAAAATGGGATGATGATGACTAAACTATTCGTGGCAGTTCGTACGTAGAGGTAATGCATTCAATAGTCGTATTAGTAAGAGAAAAAGATTTGGAAACAAACATAGAGTGATGAACAGGAAATTGTTGTATTTTTAGGAATTGCTTTTTGAAAATGTTAATAATAATTTCATATTGGTTTTATTAAAAAATAAATATATATATATATATGTGTATGGACTAACAGTTAATTTTAAGTTGATTACTTATTTAATATTATGAGTTTAATTTTGATAAAGTCTCTTTTTTACCTCTAACTTTCGTATTTTTATTATTCAAAAAAACTTTCATAACACGTTATCCCTTTGCTTCTACTCAAGGGGAATATCTATCTATGACCCAGCAATAGGCTGCTGATGATATACTATTTAAGTATTATCTACTACAATGTAACCTTTTGATACTTTTGTTATTGGTTTTCATTGCTAGTACTTAAGCACGTACGAGTTAAGTCAATTAAGATCATCTTACATACAGCTTCTTTCAACATGTTTACAAAACAACATTGTCGTATTTCTAGCTACCGGTCACTCGATTGAAACCCATATCAGGGGTCCACTTTATGGCTGATTCGAAGAATCGACGCGCAAGGGCCTTGGAAGCAAGCCCTTAAATACTACAATGGTTGGGCAGCCTTCGATCAGCCGGGCATTCCGATCCAATGACACACCCTATTGTGTTCCTAACAGGTTAAAATATTCCTTGTGTATGACAATGTTTCAGAAATTAGCAATTGTAATTGTAATAGTACTGTTAAATTGTAATTGAGCACTATTTCAATTGTATCGATTTATGTAGTGACAGAATTAAAATAATATTTACATATTATATTTAGTAAAAAAATCTTTCGTTTGTTTTTTACTTAGAAAGAAAATTAAAAAAGTCATGGTTTTTGTAAAAAATTTTTATAATCTGAACTATCAGCCGGTTACTGAATTGAGAAAATTAGAAAATCTCAACTGAATTGAAATTATTCTCAATATCTTAAGTTTTTTATGTTTCACAAGTCAAAAAGTCATTGATTTACTAAAAATAGAAACTGTTCCGGAAAACCTGTTTATGTATAGTTTGAGACGTGAATCGGGCATGAATTTTATAAAACTTGCAAAAAGAACTAAAGTATGATGAGAAGATCTGAATATTAATTACTAAACAATTTATTGTAATTATCACAGGAGCGTCTTATACGTAATTAGAGTCGCTGAGGGGTACGTTAAATGTTTAACGTGAACGTAAAGAGATTCGTGGGATACTCAACTGAATTTTTGTCAGTAGCTCAATAGAATCAATATGAGCGTTTATTATGATTTTTTAATGCCATGTCGTAATCATAAAAGGATCTTTATTATTCGAGCGCTTTTATTCATTTTGTATTTTCTCTAATCTATAAAGTAACAGGAGAAAATAATTCTAAATATAGCATGAGAACTGGCATAAGGGTTTAGTAATACATATGTTTAGCCGGCTCATCACGTATTCTACACAATACTCAATCAACTCAATACTCAATCAAGAATAAATTTGAACTACTTTTTAATTTACATAAACAAAGATATTCAGAAACTAGCATTACGAGATTACTCGTAAGGAGGATCATATAACTATGGGTACCATGTTAGAAGCGCGAAATATGTCATTATTTGAAAAAATATGTGAGAATAATCATTCATAGAACCAAAAACAATCTTAACAATTACAGTTAATAAAACCGGCAACTGCATGCGTAAATTATAGTCTGCATGCGTAAATTATAACCCTACCCGTAGGTTAATTTTTTTTTTATAATCGGTCCAGTAGTTATAGCGCTTATTCGATGCAAACAAACAATCAAATCTGTCCTCTTTATAATGGGTATGTTCCGATATACACTGCGAGCACTGCGCAGTGGTCTTACTGCTGAAAAATCCGTTCCGTTATGGACTGCTAGTACACTGCTACAGTACCCTAGGGAAATTTATGACGTCATAAATTGCCGCCATATTTGTACTGTGAGCACTGGAGATTTCGACGTAAGGTGCTCGCAGTGCTTTTGATCACGTGATCAGTCGAAACAGAAACAGAAAATGATAAGTTTCTAAATAAATAAAAAAAAATACTTACGTTTATTTATAAGATGGATTGAATTGATAAATATTTTTTTTATACAATTTTCCAATTTTCTTTTGAAAAGAGGGAATCTTTATATTTATATTCACCTTGCATTAACAAATTTGAAAATGGCGCCAAAAAATAGGATTAACAGTATACTGGACTGCGTTCCGTTTTAAAAAGTCACCAGTATAACTAGCTATAAAGGAACGGGCTTCCAGTAAACTATATTGACGTCATACTGTTCAGTGGTCGCAGTGTATATCGGAACATACCCAATATTAGTATAGATATAAAAAATGAAATTTTAATAGTTGTGTATTGTGCCTTATAATAAAAGTGAGCCTCGGTAGCAGTGCAGTGTTGATAGCAGCGGGTCATCGCTCAGGAAGCGGCAACTCAAACGTTACACAGATAACTGTTGTGCAACACCGTCCTCCTCAGCAGATTGGTGATGGCGGCCAAAGGTCACGTGTATATCCGTCACCATTAGCGCCAATCAATTAATCATATTTTAGTGCATTACTTGTACATGTTACATCGGTATGTTAACAATCATTGACAAAAATAGGGATTACAATTGGGTAAAAAATAAGGAATTATTTACGCCGTTAGCCAGATAATAGAAAAATATTAGATACGTAATTTATTTTAATGTGCCCGTTATTTAAGTAATATCTTAGTTAACAGGCATTAAAGTTGAGGTGTGGGGGCTCCCTACGTCACAGTTTTGTAGAAAATTTTAATGATTACGCAAAAAATTTAAAAATACATGTTAATATTTTTCCTTTTATTACCTGACGGACAAATAAAAGAAAAATTGTCGCCATCCCAATTATCGCCAAATAAAGTTTTGAACAACTGAACCATATTAAGAACGTGTATTTGGATGTACTACCGAACTTCTTTTTCTTATGACGTAGAACTATCATCCTTAGCAATTTGAATTGGAACAATATTGTGCTTTAAATTATACTTCGGCCAAACACAAATAAATCCGCACAAACTTATAGCAAAGAACCAAATTGATTTACATTTAGGAAATGTTAGGTTTCCTTAGTGTAAAGTAGCCAAAGCTCTGGGTTTATGGAAAATATAAACAACATTTAATATGTTATTATATTTGATAAATTTCGCATTCACAATGCTATACCGAAAAATATACTTAATGAAAAAATTTTAAAATATCCATTATTAAGTATAGTATATTTTTTCAGCAAGTATAGTATTGTAAATGCTATATATAATTGTAAATAATTAGAACAAATTTTCATGTTTATCGAAAGTATATTATTTCTTTCGGCTTTTTGGGTGGATTGCCTGAATATTGATACGTTCTCTTGTAGCGAAAAAGTAATAGATTTTTCCTGACAGGTTCACGTTAAAAAAAAATATATATATGTTATATGTTGAGACTATAAAATTTCTAAGTAACTAAGTTGGGTAGACGGATTCATGCCAAGTATTTTTTTTTAACTAAATTATTTTATTTCAAAGCAGAATGTAAGTACAATAAATACTTTTTTATTACTATAAAATTTAAAAATCCATAGAATCTACTTTCCTCGATGTACTAAATAGGATGCATCATTACGTATTCAGGGAACAAATGTATTCTTTTTCATTTAGGATTCCTGACGTCAACTGGACATAAACAGAGTCCGCACAACGCAACCATTAATCGATTCATTCATATAGTAGACTGATTCGGTCCATCCATCATTCCGCCATAAATAAAAGATGGTGGAGCAGGCGGCAAGCGGCAAGCGGCTCTCTCTGACGTCAGTCACAATGCTAGATATTTTTTATGAGTACCTAACACACAACACATCTCATTTTTGTAATGTTGATAATTTTTCACACTAATGTCACTGGACTGTGATCGTTGAATGATAGAATATATCACAATGGCTCAGACACTACATAAAGCACTTGTACGTATTGAAATCTAGTATCTAGTAGCTCAGTGGCGTAGTGGGTAAGCACTGTTAAACAACTTTGGTAGGGATCGTTCACGGGATGGGTGACCTAATAATAATTATCTCGAGCGGAAGGCACGTTAAGCTGTTGGTGCCGATTGCATTTTCAGTCGTTAATACCGTTCAATCCGCATTGGCCCAGCGTGGAGGGTCATGGCCCATCTTCCTTGACAATCCATAATGAAAGCTTGAGCCCTTCAGCGGGGACGTAAAAGAGCTGATGATGATGATGTTTGTAACCGATTTCGAAAGCGGAAGTTTACGGTTAGACCCTGTCAATTTTATTTGTTTTTACATAGAATTCTTGTATTTTGAATTACAGCGTATTTGATTCTGAACGGTTTTTGATGAAATTTGGTAAACGGACAATTTATATCTCACTAAACGGCTCCTTAGGGATAAATTTACTGTCAAGTCATCGTGTAAACCACGCGGCGGAAAACTAGTCTTGTATAAAAATTCATAAAAGAATACTTGGTTGTCTTAATGTGTTTCAAATCTAAGACGATTGTGCTAATTTCCAAATGCAGCAATGTAATGTGTTATGTCACGCAACCCCTTACTTCACAAAGTGGTTCTGATTCTCGGAAACCGATACTTATACTACTAAATATATACTTTAGTGTTAGTACTGAAGTGTCTACATCTATTATGGTTACGGTACTTACTGTACATTGAGTTATGATTATCATACAAACAAACGGTTTTTTATAATAGCACACAAAAAACTTTATGTTTCCAGTATGTTTTCATTTATCGAGGTTTTATATTATAACATTTTATTGTATTTTAACATTATTTTAATCATTTTTTAATCTAATTAATTGATATCCATATCCTACCCCTCAAAATCACTAGCTTTAATTGATTTCGCACAAAAAATACCGCTCAAATAAGCTATAATAAAAATGCGTCGTATTTTTTCTATTACAGTTAAAACGTGGATTTATCTTAAATAATCAAAAAGTCACACCTAAAAATTTTATTGTTTCCATTTTTTATTATAAATTATTAGGGGGAACATAAATAAGTTCGGCATTTTGTAGCTGAGGATATTATGCAGCCCTTTTAGAATATTTGTAATTAATTAAAAACTGTTCTTGCTGCGTAATTTGTAATCCTCTGTCCCTATGTAGGTATTTCATTGCGTCGCGTATTGACTTACGCCCCCTCTTGACAGGACCTTGTTACTGACTCCCACTCTGTAACTGAAGATATTGTCTTGTTAGTTGTCTCATACAACAGAAATAAAATAAATAGAATTTTGCTTACAAATTGTAAGATATAACAGATTGACAGACATGTTTTAGAAAAAAAATGTGAATCAGAAAAATTTTAATGTGTGGATATTTTTATATAGTACTTTATGTCAAAGAAGCGTGAAAACAAATCTTGTCATACAATGAGACACTCACAGTATTTCAGTAGCCAACCATCGAGGGCGATAATAGCGAACTTTGATGTCACAGTAAGTCTGTCTTATCTCAGTCAGTGGAAACTAAATCATATAGATTAGCGACTCTACAAGAACGCGGGGTCCGGCGATTAATAAAAAAAAAACGTCAAGTTGGCGCCGGCGCTGCACGCTGCGTCTATAGTGGCCTACAAACGTACATACGTAATGGTTTCTATGTTATACTACAGTTAGAAAGACATTCCTCTTCATTAAACGCCCCTGTAATCAGCGGTCATCGCCTATTATTTGACTTAGCTTCTACAAAGTGAAACTTTTTAGCTGTACACGTGATCCCCGCCCACTCTCTGATGTTTTGAAGGTTCTTTCAAATGACTCACGATATTTATCACATTTTCCCAATTCTATAACAAGAACGGTTTCACGTGTATTGTTGTGTAATAAAAGTTTTTATTTATTTCACCATTTCTTTTATGAAAAATTACAACCACCTATTAATAAATTACTTTTACGAGAATACATACATTACAATAACAATATATATCTCGCAGATGCTAAAAATTTTGAAGAAATTGTTGTTATACATTTGTGTTGATATTTTAATTACTATACTTATATTATATAATTACTTTTTTTATATTCCTGACAACACTTGGTGAGTACTTATTTAATAAAGATTCTATTGAACGGGTTTATTAAATCAAGATATATTAAATTTATAAGACAACTTCAGTTTTCCTTTTGTTGTTTAAGCTATTTATGAGACAGAATATCTATCATACATTAACCCTATAATCGAGTATTTTGAATTTCGTGTTAGAGTATTTAAAAATAGAAACATAAAAACCGCGAGGCTTTTTATATACCATTTGTAAACAAATAATTGCTACAGCCACTTCCGACTTAATAAATAGATGACATTAGTTTTGACACAAGAAACTGTAGTTGAGAGTAATTGTCCAAATGTGCGAGATTAACCGGTGATACTATACTACAACTCGTTATGGAGAACAAGACGGGTTGGATCGATTAGTCAACACGGACAATTAGGGCCACAGATGTATACCCCAGTGTTTTTCAATCTGTGGGTGACGAACCCTAGGGGGATCCTGGAGCATTATTTGAAGAAAGAAAAAACTCAAAGTTCTACATGGTTCACTACAGAAAACACTTTTTGTGAGAAGAATATAGTTGATTATTTTTTTAAAATATCAAACCTTATTTTTTGTATTATTTATACTTACAATTTTGGAAATAGTATCAGTCTATTATATTGTTTTCCTTGTTTTTCAATCGTCATTTATTTGTAACTGTTGCCTAGTTGTAAATAAATATTTGTTTCAGTTTTTGCATATTATATACACCTTTAAATGAGTGTACAATAGGTATCTAAATAAGGAAAGTAATTAAGGTATAGTATTTAATTTTTGACATTTTTTTAGGTTCAAGAGGATCACCACCACAATTTTTCATACTGGAAAAGTCATGTATTCAAAAGTTTAAAAAACAATGTTATACGCCATAGATGAATAGTAGCTAAGCGGTGACCAGTTTTGCAGATTCATTGTTGCTTATGAAAGATTTAAAGACAAATGTTCAAGCATATATAGAAAATTGAATTTCATTAAGTGAATTTTTATAAATTACGAGCTTCTTAAAGATATAACAACAACGACAATTCCAACAAATTATGCTGCGCAATATACGTAAGCAACTTCTTATTAACTTGAACTAGATTTTATTTCGAACTCTACAATGAATATCTCAATCCAACTAATATATGATAAAAAACCAATATCAATGAAATCTAGTGAAAATAAAATTGCATGCTACTAATTAATGGAGGTCTAACTTTGATCAAAATACGCAAATCAAATTATAATAAAAGATTTTTTTCCGGTTCAGCATCAATGGTATTCTATATCAGATAGAGAATCTTACGTTTTACAACTTATGTTTTATTTAAAACATTTTATTATAGATACCACAATATTGTTGAGCTACAAAATTTACATAAGACCCATTAAAGAGGTCAGTTGCTCCCACCTACGTGAATGTCGAAAGACCTACTACTAAACAGCTTGAAAATATGTAATGTATAAATTATAATAGAATAGTATAATACCTTATCGAGGAGTTTAAAATTATCTACTATTGGTTTTCTCCATTCATAAGCGGTAACTTTATGGAGCGATGTTTTAATTAACCAATAAAATACCTTAATTTCCACGTCTAGTTTCCGTTCATCATCGAAGCTACATTATACGAGAGTGACATAGGCTATATACTGACGTGGGCGAATTCAGAGCAAACAGCTAGTCTCCAATAAGGTGACTAAGCTAAGAGGGGTTTTGTTTTATAGGAACAACGTAATTTCGGACAGCGCCAGCGAACATGTTTGAGGTTTTATTCAATTGAAGCTCTATTACGTGACTGCACTGCAGTCGAAGATGTTAGTGGTAGCAGATGAAGGTGTCATCTCCTCTCTTTCGATAAATAGTACATTTAAGATTTTAACGCACTGCGATTAAACAAACGCTCTTCAGTTTTCGCTTCTAAAAACTCTATACAAGCTTTAAGTTTTTATGCCCCTAATGTGTGCGATTGTAGGTATTAAGAGATGTGGGCGGGATACATTTTTTTTGCGATTTTAAATTTGTCTCAGCAGTCCTCTAACTGAGAAATTATAGAGGGTAAAATTAAGTATTTTGAACAAAATTTATTGCTTTATTAATTTGTTGATATTCAATATAATCGGTATAATAAAAACTGTAATAATAGCAAAAAACAATAAACTTTTGAACTTGAGTAAGTCATGATGCAAACACGAGATTTCGTTAAAATGAATGTGTTATAGAGTTTCTAGCTTATAACTCTCATTCCGAGATTACGATAATTTCTCAGCTAATTTGACTGGGCAGTATACAGACAATGCTGTAATTTTTAAAATCAATAAGTGACATTGCTGTATGATCACGTATTTTTGTTTCTAGATCGCATTGATTTATCAAGATGCATGTGCATCCTCAAAACAGACAACAAGCCAGTATTAATTATTATATTAAAAAGAGCAGAATTTAGACCCTGATAGACTGTTATTATTCGTATGAAGTCTGCTATTATATAATGAAGTTATATTTATATACGCCCGATTGGTCATTTATATGATAATGACAACTTTATCGCCTTTACTTGTATATTCAATGATGCATTCTTTATCTCAGCATTACGCGTGTTGTGTCACGTTGAAGGAAGCGTTGCGCCACCGCACTGCCGGCCGGCAGCGGAATAGCCACACCGACGAACTACAACTGTAGGTATTTGATATAACGTCCGCTTTTAATAATAGCACAAGATACTACATGTAATAATACTGACCTGTCAATCAAATAAGAAATGAAAATAGATAAAGAATTTTAAATTTTGTTCAATGGGTCAAAGTTGTTAATAATTTTTAGAGTGCCGTACTTTAAAACGAGAAAAATGGAATCCTTATAGGATCACTTTGTTGTAAATCTGCTTGTTTGTCAAGACCCTTTGTTTCAGGAATGTGTGGAAATATCATTCAGGTTTTCAGTCGTTTGAAGCTGAGTAGATTAAAACTACCAATTTAACAGGAGTAAGGATGATACGACGATTTATGAAGCAAAAAACATATTATCGATACCGATAAGGGAAACGAAATTTATAAAATACTTCCCATTGACCTAGAATTATAAAATTTGGTAAGTAACGTCGTTTATAAGTAACGGTCCAAGGAAAATTTTGAAAATAACACTGTTGTAATTAAATATTTTTAAAAATGTCTACAGTGGGTCGAAATTTTAATTGAATCTAAAAGCACAAAATCCTCAAAGCATCCGATTGGCTCTTGGCCTATTTTTATAAATAATTTTATATAAAAAACACACTTATTAACTTCACGTGTACCGGTACCAGAGAGATTTATAGTTCAAGAGATAGAGTTCAATAGTTCAATTTTAAGATCAGAATGTCTTGTATCTCTTTTTATAATTGTTCCAATATAATTTTGTACATTGAAATTATGCAATAATATGTAGAATAGTGTGGAAATTATTTTGCCTTGTTTCGAATGCATCTTATTTCGGTTCCAATTATGTGGTACCACTCCAATAAGGTTGCGCAGGTCAATATGTCCACGTGGACAATTTGGGTTTGCGACGAGCACAAATACGAATACAAAAGCGATTGTAAATTCCACCGTAATCGGATGTGGCCAGGCCGGACGCGCGTCCGTCCGGTGGCCACGCCGCCTGATAATACCAGCAACAGCGACCCGCATCCGCCACCAGGGCTGCCCACAGTCATTATTATTTTATAGATAATCATAAACATCGTATACATAGTAGTACAAGAGTAGCTCGATGGTGTAGTGGATAAGAGCCGCGGTTCGCAATCGTTGTTGTTAAGCAACTTTAGCAAGGGTCGGTCATGTGATGGGTGACCAAAAAATTTCATTATTTCAAGCTACTCTGTGCTTCGGAAGGCACGTTAAGCCGTTGGTATCGACTGCATTTTCAGACGTTAATACCTTCTAATCCACATTGAGCCAGCGTAGAGGGTTATGGGCCATACTCCTTAACCATCCATAAGAAAGGCTTGAACCCCTGCCGTGGGGACGTAATAGGGCTGATAATAGAAAACATTGCTCTACGTATTTACTTCGTTAGTAACTGAACTTCAAACAACTGTCTTTAAATGCGAATGTAATGCTGTGAATGTTCAATTGAAGTTGGAGCTACCACACGAATTCATTTGTCGTATGAACTTTGGCAAGTTTTTTTTGTATTAGTTCACAAATCACATACATTGTCAGATTCCAAGCTAAAGCTATTGCTTTCAATACTTTTTTGAGAACGGAAGCAATGAAGGTGCCACAATACCGAGACATTTTAGAAATTTTGTAGACAATACATTATCGAGGACTCGACCACGGAGGTCTACTTATACCTATTTATGATAGTTATATTATAAACGGGCAATTTTTTTCTAACTTTGTTTTTTTGTATAAGATTATTTTCGAAAATACTCATTCTTTCAGCTAAACGTGAAGCTATATCATAATACAATATATGCTATAATGTAGAGGTCGAAATCGCGGGAAAAGAATAATCTACTTATAATAATAATACATAAAAACAAACACACTTATTAAATTTACATATACCAGTCTGATTGTTAAAATTTCCAACACCAATATATAGCTTAATCACCAACGAGTAAATAGATTAGGTAATTAAAATGTGATCGAAGATCCTGGTTTCGGATAGGTACTATATAATTTCAAGATAAAAGTAATCTGATGACCCTAACACAGGGTCCACTCAAAATGTGGTCCTTGTTCCTAGAACGAGGGTGTAATTTAAACAGTCCAGGAAATTGGATTGCTCATTGACTGACAAGATCGGCAGGAAGCAACGCAGTTTCCCCATTTCTTTAAATAATACATAGGTAATTTTTTTATTAACAGTCTTAATTTATTCCAAGAACAGAGCTTTAGATATCAAATAGATTATTCCACAAGGGCTAAAATTACCAATTGTATACGAGGTAATTTAACTTCTGAGCTTTAGCGAAGGAGAAAATAGAATCCGACCTATTGTGAAAAACACTTCGATTGTGAAAAAATAAAATACATAGATAATACATTAAAATAACATGATAATAAAAAATTACTAGTATGTTTTTAAATAAATTACTTGTGAATTTGATGGCTATGTGCTAAAAGTTTTCTCAATCTACAAATTAGGATTTCCATTCTCACTAGATGCTCACATTTGCAAAATAAATTGTATAAAAAACATTTAAATATTGCATGCTAATGCCTTTATTCCACTTTACCGCAAAGCTATCATTCTGTCGAATCGACGAGATCGCTGTTTTAGTTCCATTTTCAAAATAGAAATGTTCTTCATAAGGTTTTTAGTTATGAATAAAAACTTTCCCTCTAAATAAAAAAAAAGCTATTTAAACCAAAGTGTGCCTAAAATATAGCGTTTACATTTACCTATATAATTACACACATTTTTGAGGAAGAGAATTGAAAAGATAATAAAATTGATCTTAAATAACAATTTGAAATGTTTTTGAAATCAAAAATTAAAAACTTGTATTATCATCATTATAATAAGTTTTCACATTTGTATTTTACCTTTTTTTCCCGTAAAATTCGGAAATATAGCAAGGGTGCTCCATAATCGATAAAATATGGAAGATCAGATTACGGTTTCCGTAATCTGATCTTCCATATTTAACCTCTTTCTGAGGTTTAAATGTCCATTTACGGATTCTTTTTAATAAAAAATTTTAATATGTCATAATTGACATACATAATTATATTTTATTGTCGATTCATATTGAGATTTCCGCTATAATAATAATCTTCTTAAGTTGCTTATAATAGTATCTGATCCTTTAAGATAAGTTGAAATATTATTTCTTCTATAAACGACGACGAACTAACAACGTACGTAAGCCTATTTATATATTATAGTGAATTTTTTAGTACAGTCCTTTTCTACCATTTTCTAATTCTATAATTATTTGTCATTGTATACAGCCAATCTTCATCCTTTTAAATCTTAAATACTTCATTTTAAATCCAAGATGGAGGACTTATATTTTTTAAGCCCTATATTTCATGGATATTAAATATAAGGGTTAGATATGTGAAAACAATAAGACAAAGAAAAAACTATTTTAAAAATCGAGTTTATATTCGAATGCGCTAAAAAGGAAAAAATAGACATTGAAGTAAATATAACTCATACATAATTTTGCATTATTAAAATATATAAGACCTCATTACCATTACCTATTTTACTAAAAAAACTTATTGCAATGAAGTATGATCACTTTTCATTAAAAAATGGAGCAAGCAATTCGAGACATTTAAGTAAGTAAAATAATATAAAACCTGTTATAGTGACAAATTGTCATTAATTCACTATATGCATAAAATATATTTTATTTTTACATATAAATTTAAAAAAAGGATGTTCCTGTGTATCTATATCACTATCATTTATCATCATCCTTTAGTTATACCCACTGCTGGGCCACTGCCCCAGTCACCCTTTCCATGGGTGATGATGAGGTACAAGCCCGGAATAACAGCTTCATGTGCCTTCAGAAGCACTAAGGAACTAAGACAATAAATTGTTGGTCATCCATCCCATAACCGGCCTTTGCAAAAGTTGATTAACATCAGTAATCGTAGAATAACGCTTACCACTACGCCATCGAGCTCTTCTATTTTTATGTCGCTATTATTACAGTACAAAAATAGAAGAGTTTTTGTAAACAACACGCCATTTTGAATGTCTGCCTACGGAAGTATGAATGAAATTTCATTTCTTCTTCAAGCTCATTATACTGATGGGTTCTGTTCACAAACAACATCAAACTTATTTTGCGTCATAAGCCAAAATAGTAGCGACCTATAAAATAGTATAGCGGTGACCGATGCGATCTATCCTAAATGTTCAAGCTAATAAAATGATGCCACTCCGCTCGCCTTTATGATGCACTTTACTCTACAACTTTATTAGCCAACTATTTTCTCGCGACTTCACCCGCGTATATAGTATAGTCTGTGTTGTCCGCGTATGATGTAGCTTCCCGTGAGTGAAAGAATTTTAAAAATCAGTCCAGTAGCTACTTTCGGGTCCAATTCAATGCCAATACACAACCAAACTCTTCTCTTTATAATATTATTATTGTAAACAATAGCAGAAACGTGGAATGTAGGTTTTCTTAAAAATAGTGAAATTAGCGAGAAAAAAATACTTTAAAAATACTTTTACGTAATATAAAACAGAATTGCGAGATAGACAGTAATCATGTAACAGTAAATAAATTATAAAGTCATTTAAAATTTAAAGTAAAATAAAAACAAATAGTAAATAAATTATAAAGTAATTTAAAATTCAAAGTAAAAACACGTGTCAAAAGAGGCTGGCAAAGCTTACAGCTTACACACTATATTTCCAAGCAAAGAAATCTTTGTACCCACGACTCAAATAAATCTAAACTAAAAAAATCTAGTTTTAATTTGTTTCTAACATTAAGCCACATCCAGTTATCAAAATATATTTATAGTACTCTATACTTTAAAAAGTTAACTTTTGTTAGCTTATAGTATTTTGCAGAATTGAAAACGCAGTTTATTAAGTCTAGTTTATGAAACATCATTGTCACCGGTACTATACAAAGTAAAGGTTACGATAGACACTTTTACGTTATAATAAAATAACAGAATACTTAATTTGTGCTACTGAAATTGTTATATGTCACGCATATCTTTAGGTTTACAAGTTATTACAAACTCCAAAAATAATTCGGAGTGGAATTTCAATAAGTGATATAAATAACTTTGCATTATCTGTATAATTTTACGGATCGTAAGATATTCATTATATAACAGTGTT